>OX438807.1:7894870-10774343 GCA_949316475.1 Hypomecis punctinalis
ATTTTTCAAGATCAGAATTAGTCAAACCGGTCCAGCCGTTTTAGAGTTTTGTCGATATTAACAACCGTGATTCAGTTTCATATTTATAGATATTGTGGTGACATTCCAAACACTTTTTCAGAGGACAAACTCGGAGAACAGCAAGGTGAAATTGGACCCGTCAATCGTAGGTGCAGTGGGAGGACTAAGAAATGACGATTGTTAGATTTAAGATCTCTAAGCGATTGCGCCGAAAATGTAGCGTTTCGTATTCGGTGTCGGGGCGATGAGTCTTGAGGGCATGGGTTGTTTTGTGAATTTCCCCCTTCAGCACCTATCTGAGCCAGTCAGCCCCTTAAAGTAACGGAGCGTGGTCTAGGCCGCTAGTTTAACTGACCAGTCAGTGGCTTGGAGCATGTAGACCTAGAAGATATTTTATTGAATACAATGTCGCAATGTTTGCAGACGGTGGAGCTGCACGGTGGCAAAGTGCTGGCCACCGCCACCACCACGCTCACGCTGGAGCGCACGCCCACCAAACAGGACCTCAAGCCGCCTATGAACTTCGTAAGTTCATTTATATATGGTATGACCTCTGACTGTACGCTATAGTACGTGACTGCCTGCCTATAATGTTTGATCTTTTAAGTATGAGTCTTAGTTGCTTAAAATAAACGTTTTATTTCTTCATTAAAACTCGCGTGAGAATTCATTATACTAAAGAAAACACTGGTTTTTACTCACGTATAATATCGCGGCCGGGCCACCGGGCTGGGAACCCGACCGGTTTCAGAGTAATTAGTACTCCTTCGTCAGGGAATACGCGCGCTCCCGTCGACTGGCGCATGCGCACTGACGAAGGAGTGAATTACTCTGAATGACTGAATTACTCTGAAACCGGTCGGGTTCCCAGCGGTCCGGCCGCGATATTGTACGTGAGTAAAAACCGGTGTTTTCTTTAGTATAACGTTTTATTTATTTATTATTAATAGACTAAATAAAACTTCTTTGAGCTTGTAATGTTAGCTACAAGCTGGGGACAACCCGGTTCTGGATGAAGCTCACTTAACAGCTGCGCCAGGATTGAGTTATCCGCAGCTTCACAGCACATCAGAGCTGATAATACAGAACAGTAAATTGACAGTGTGTCTGAATGCGCTGTTAGGCAGTAATAGTAGATTGTATCATATGGGAGCAAAATAATATTTTTACGGCGAGGGCGGTTTTTTGAATCCAGAGCGAAGTGAGGCATTCTAGAGTAGAATCCTGAACGTAGCGAGGGATTCAAAGTACGTCACCTGAGCCAAAAATATATTTTGCGCCCGAGTGGACTACTACACACTACACTCTACTTTTCATCACCTCTATGAGAAAACAAAAGGCGCCTCATATTTTATTGTAATATTATTATTTAATACAACGTTTAGTAACAACTAAATTGAAATTAAATGGTATCTAATAATAAAACAAATAAGTCGGTGAGTGGCGACACCGCGAACCCTGATTCCCTGGGGCTAAATGAGACCCCTGACTCCTCTCTTGCCTTAACCGGCCGGTTTGGAGTGGAAACCGCAAGAGCTAAGAATCTAAGCTCCAGGGTGGAAGTGTTAAAGGGCATAACGCCGCGAGTAGCGTCTAGTGAAAGCGCAGCACACCTCTCGACACCCTAAGCCGTCCACACCAATGTTGCCCTTCCGGTGCCAACTTACGGTAGCCTTTATGGGGGGCTCATTTAGTGGACGGCAAGTCACCACCCGCTACGAAATTTTGAAATGGGGCATATTTAGCGGGTGCCGTACCTCATTCCATAGTCTAATTTTACAAAACATTTAAAATTTCACCAAAATAGCCCAGTTACAATATTTCAAGTCATTTTATATGCCATAGTTTCCATTTCACGCTATCTTTTTTATACCTACTCGTACCACTGTTTTTATATTTCATAATAAAATTGTAAAAGGGGCCTCTCAATGTTGGCTTAGGCTCCATTGATGCCTAATAAAGGACCAGGCTAAGCCTGTGATTTCAGTTAAACAAATAAAAACTTATATTTACATTCTTTTCATTCAATATCTTTGCGTTGAACGCTAACATTACAAATACTTCCAAATTCAAAAAGTGCGCGGCAAAGATCATTCCGTCGCACTTGTTTGTTCCAAATTCAAAAAGTGCGCGGCAAAGATGAACCCGCCCCACTTTTGAAGTTCCTTATAGAAAACACCACCTCTGGGCACACTTAAAGGCGAACCAAGTAGTCCTTTTCGAATAGATGTGATGAAAAATATTTTTCCAACCCAGAAATCAGCTTACAACTTAGAAAAAAATTATATTCTACAAAGTAAATAAACATTAAAAACTAATTCTCAAGCAGTCAATTTGTATAAAATGTATGATTCCAGCAACCGATATCAGAGAGCAGTGATGAGGCTCCGTCTCGCAAGTCAGTGCACCTCATGCCGGAAGTCAAGATTGAAGTGACGCCGTCCGCGCCGCCGCGCACCGGTCTGTATATCATATTGTATTATTATAGCAACCAATATCAGAGAGCAGTGATGAGGCTCCGTCCCGCAAGTCAGTGCACCTCATGCCGGAAGTCAAGATTGAAGTGACTCCGTCCGCGCCGCCGCGCACCGGTCTGTATATCATATTGTATTATTATAGCAACCAATATCAGAGAGCAGTGACGAGGCTCCGTCCCGCAAGTCTGTGCACCTCATGCCTCCGTCCCGCAAGTCTATGCATCTCGTGCCTCTGTCCCGCAAGTCTATGCATCTCGTGCCTCTGTCCCGCAAGTCTATGCACCTCACGCCTCCGTCCTGAAAGTCAATGCACCTCATGCCTCCGTCCCGCAAGTCTATGCATCTCATGCCTCTGTCTCGCAAGTCTATGCATCTCAAGCCTCTGTCCCGCAAGTCTATGCACCTCACGCCTCCGTCCCGAAAGTCAATGCACCTCATGCCTCCGTCCCGCAAGTCTATGCATCTCATGCCTCTGTCCCGCAAGTCTATGCATCTCATGCCTCTGTCCCGCAAGTCTATGCATCTCATGCCTCTGTCCCGCAAGTCTATGCATCTCATGCCTCTGTCCCGCAAGTCTATGCATCTCATGCCTCTGTCCCGCAAGTCTATGCATCTCATGCCTCTGTCCCGCAAGTCTATGCATCTCATGCCTCTGTCCCGCAAGTCTATGCATCTCATGCCTCTGTCCCGCAAGTCTATGCATCTCATGCCTCTGTCCCGCAAGTCTATGCACCTCACGCCTCCGTCCCGAAAGTCAATGCACCTCATGCCTCCGTCCCGCAAGTCTATGCATCTCATGCCTCTGTCCCGCAAGTCTATGCATCTCATGCCTCTGTCCCGCAAGTCTATGCACCTCACGCCTCCGTCCCGAAAGTCAATGCACCTCATGCCTCCGTCCCGCAAGTCTATGCATCTCATGCCTCTGTCCCGCAAGTCTATGCATCTCATGCCTCTGTCCCGCAAGTCTATGCATCTCATGCCTCTGTCCCGCAAGTCTATGCATCTCATGCCTCTGTCCCGCAAGTCTATGCATCTCATGCCTCTGTCCCGCAAGTCTATGCATCTCATGCCTCTGTCCCGCAAGTCTATGCATCTCATGCCTCTGTCCCGCAAGTCTATGCACCTCATGCCTCCGTCCCGCAAGTCTATGCATCTCATGCCTCTGTCCCGCAAGTCTATGCATCTCATGCCTCTGTCCCGCAAGTCTATGCATCTCATGCCTCTGTCCCGCAAGTCTATGCATCTCATGCCTCTGTCCCGCAAGTCTATGCATCTCATGCCTCTGTCCCGCAAGTCTATGCATCTCATGCCTCTGTCCCGCAAGTCTATGCATCTCATGCCTCTGTCCCGCAAGTCTATGCATCTCATGCCTCTGTCCCGCAAGTCTATGCATCTCATGCCTCTGTCCCGCAAGTCTATGCACCTCACGCCTCCGTCCCGAAAGTCAATGCACCTCATGCCTCCGTCCCGCAAGTCTATGCATCTCATGCCTCTGTCCCGCAAGTCTATGCATCTCATGCCTCTGTCCCGCAAGTCTATGCACCTCACGCCTCCGTCCCGAAAGTCAATGCACCTCATGCCTCCGTCCCGCAAGTCTATGCATCTCATGCCTCTGTCCCGCAAGTCTATGCATCTCATGCCTCTGTCCCGCAAGTCTATGCATCTCATGCCTCTGTCCCGCAAGTCTATGCATCTCATGCCTCTGTCCCGCAAGTCTATGCATCTCATGCCTCTGTCCCGCAAGTCTATGCATCTCATGCCTCTGTCCCGCAAGTCTATGCATCTCATGCCTCTGTCCCGCAAGTCTATGCATCTCATGCCTCTGTCCCGCAAGTCTATGCATCTCACGCCTCCGTCCCGAAAGTCAATGCACCTCATGCCTCCGTCCCGCAAGTCTATGCATCTCATGCCTCTGTCCCGCAAGTCTATGCACCTCACGCCTCAGTCCCGAAAGTCAATGCACCTCATGCCTCCGTCCCGCAAGTCTATGCACCTCACGCCTCCGTCCCGAAAGTCAATGCACCTCAAGCCTCCGTCCCGCAAGTCTATGCATCTCATGCCTCTGTCCCGCAAGTCTATGCATCTCATGCCTCTGTCCCGCAAGTCTATGCATCTCATGCCTCTGTCCCGCAAGTCTATGCTCATGCCTCTGTCCCGCAAGTCTATGCATCTCATGCCTCTGTCCCGCAAGTCTATGCACCTCACGCCTCCATCCCGAAAGTCAATGCACCTCATGCCTCCGTCCCGCAAATCTATGCACCTCATACCGTCGTCCCTAAAGTCTATGCACCTCACGCCTCCGTCTCGCAAGTCTGTGCACCTCATGCCTCCGTCCCTAAAGTCTATGCACCTATACCTCTGTCCCGTAAGTCTGCGCAGCACCTCATGCCTTCGTCCCATTTATTTACTTACTAAGTAACTTTACATTTCACGCTAAAACATCACTTATTCTACTAATGGATTTCGTATTTTTTATTCATGTTCGACCTCTCTTTTTACATCAATAAGTATATTTGACACTTCAATATTTAATGTATAAATAACTAAAAAATTTTCCAGACACAGACAGCGGATCGGAGACGCCCCGGGCGGCGCCCGTCCGCACCCCGTCCGTGATATCAGCTGCCTACGGGTCCCCGCGCGCGCGCCCGAGGCAACACAGCTTCGTTACCAAGACTTTCTACAAGAGGGAGACTTGTGGACCCTGCGGGAAGGGGTGAGTTGGTCTACTACCACAGAATATTAATGTGTTTTTAGGGTTCCGTACCTCAAAAGGAAAAAAACGGAACCCTTATATAGGATCACTTTGTTGTCCGTCTGTCTGTATGTATGTCAATATAAATAGCTAGCTTGTCGTATGCCTTGGCGTACGCTGTAAATGCGGCAAGCAATCGATAAATAAAGAAATGTCAAGACTCTTTATCTCGGGAACGCGTAAAGATATCGAGTTGAAATTTAAACTGTATACGTATATCTATGGTCTCTTACAGTCGTGTAAAGGAAAACCTCAGTTATCATATAAAGAAGTTAGAGCCGTTTATGTAGTAAAAAAAAACCGGACAAGTGCGAGTCAGGCTCGCACATCGAGGGTTCCGTACAAACATATTGTTAAAATAATTAAAAACCTGTTTAATCATGTGCTAATGAAGTTATTTTATATGATACCTTACATGATACGATGATATTTTGTGAATTTTCAGGCCCTATTTTTATGTGATTTAAATAAAAATGTACAGTTTTCAGATTTATTCCTATATGTGTACTCTGAGACAATGCTACTCGCCAAATTTCATAGTTCTATGTCAACGGGAAGTACCCTGTAGGTTTTGATTTTTGTGAGCGTTGAAATATGTGTTTTTTTAAGACATAAACGGCTCTAACTTTTTATACGTTCACTGAGAAGCGTTTCTTTTACACAACTGCAAGAATTCATAGGTTTACGTATATAGTTTAAATTTCAACTCAATATCTTTACGCGTTCCCGAGATAAAGGGTCTTGACATACACACACAGACGGACAGACAGTCAGACGGACAACAAAGTGATGCTATAAGGGTTCCGTTTTTGCCTTTTGAGGGACGGAACCCTAAAAACCGCATATTTCGACACTCATAAAAATCAAAACCTACAGGGTACTTCCCGTTGACATAGAACTATGAAATTTAGCGAAAATCATTGTTTCAGAGTACACATATAGGAATAAATCTGAAAACTGAACATTTTTATTTAAATCACAAAAAATAGGGCTTCAAAATTCACTAAATATGGGTTTAAAATTCAAAGTGCGTAATTCGTATCATGTAAGGTATCATATAAAAGAGCTTCATTAGCACATGCTAAAACAGGTTTTTAATTATTTTAACAATTTCCGATGAATGACGAGTAAAGTAAAAAAAAAAAACTTTTGTCGATGATGATGAGTATAGAGATTTTAACAAGTTACTTCCCAATTTTGTAAAATTTTCTGGATTTGAACGAGCCTGACTTGCACTTGTCCGGTTTTTTAAATTATGTAACAAGGGCTGAGTCACAGATATAATAGTTTTTGTGAAGGCGAGTTATAGGGATGATTTATATTAGAACGGGTCGAGAACGGGAGTAGCCCGGTCGGGCTGGACTCGTACGTCGCACGTTCCATACATTTTGTGTAGTAGGCGTCGAACAGGCCCCGTCCGGGCCCGTCCCATGCCCGTCCCATGCCCGTCCCATACTAATATAAATCATCCTTTATTGTATGTACATGTTCTGTTTTTTCAGTATAAAGTTCGCGCGAGTGGGGGTGAAGTGTGAGGTGTGCCGTGCGCAGGCGCATCCAGAGTGTCGCGGCGCGCTGCCCACGCCCTGCGTGCCGCCCGGCTCCTACTGCAAGCTGGCCAACACCCAGGTATTATTGATTATACCTGTAAGCATGGCGATTTTGCTTTCATCTGTCCAGTGGTCTTATTGTGTAAGCGCTCTGACGTTCGGCTTCGCTTCCTTAAAAAGTCTGAGAACAAAAGTTGTTAGTTTTGATGTACAGAATAAGCCCCTAAAAGGATGCTAATTGATTAGGGATAACCCTGTATATAGATTTAATATTTAATAATGATTTAATATTTTGTGTATAGGAGGGCTCCATAGCGGACTACGCGCCGAGTTCCCCGCCCATGGTGCCCGCGCTACTGGTTCACTGCATCAACGAGATAGAGAAGCGGGGGCTCAACGAGCGGGGGCTCTATCGGGTCAGCGCTGCAGAGAAGGACGTGCGACGGCTCAAGGTAATGTCGCCCTTATGTAGTATGCAGTTAGGTTGTAATCTGTCTAATGATATCGTCAACGAGATTGAGAAGCGAGGCCTCAACGAGCGGGGGCTCTATCGGGTCAGAGCTGCTGAAAAGGATGTGCGAAGGCTCAAGGTAATGATGCCCTTATGTATTAAAACTTCAATTGCAATATAATGTCATGAGCCATGAGAGTTACTGATTTACTTTGATTCAACAACCAATTAAAAAAAACCGGACAAGTGCGAGTCAGGTTCGCACACCGAGGTTCCGTACTAATCCAGAAAATTTCACAGAATTGGCAAGTAAGTTGTTAAAATCTCTATACTATAATATACCTACTATAACCTATAAAATAAAAAACCTATAAATAAAACCTTTTTTGTCGATGATTTATAGTATTATATAAGTATAAATCATCGACAAAAAAGGTTTTATTTTCACTTTTCGCGTCATACATGGAAAATTACACATTGTTAAAATAATTAAAAACCTGTTTTAGCATGTGCTAATTAAGTTCTTTTATATGATACCTTACATGATACGAATTACGCACTTTAAATTTTGAACCCATATTTTGTGGATGTAGGCCCTATTTTTTTGTGATTTAAATAAAAATGTAGTTTTCAGATTCATTCCTATATGTGTACTCTCAGACGATGCTTCTCGCCAAATTTCATAGTTCCTATGTCAACGGGAAGTACCCTGTAGGTTTTGATTTTTGTGAATGTCGAAATATGCGGTTTTATACGACATAAACGTCTCTAACTTTTTTATACAATAACTGAGAAGTTTTTCTTATACACAACTGCAAGAGACTATAGACATACGTATATAGTTTAAATTTCAACTCGATATCTTTACGCGTTCCCGAAATAAAGAGTCTTGACATACGGACACACGAACAGACAGACAACAAAGTGATCCTATAAGGGTTCCGTTCACAGACAAGTGAGGCCAGTTTTTTATACATATGCGAGTGCGTCGGTGTTGCGCCGCTATAGTTCGACTGACGAGCCAAGGCATAGTTTCTTAATACGTGTACATATGTGTGTTGTGTTGGTACACGGCGAAGCTTAGTTTTGCCGGCCTCATATTTTTGTTATTTGGTCTGAACTTTAATCATGAAATAAAAAAAAAACAAGGACTTCGTGACCGAAGCAGTTAGCGCAGTACTGTCCTGCAGCCACTGCAGGACGTAGGCCTACCCACGAAGGGTGATTGGGCCATATCCACCACGCTGGCCCAGTGTGGGTTGGTGGATTCACATACGCCATCGAATTTTATGTACGGACGTATGCAAGTTCCCTCACGATGTTTTCCTTCACCGAAAAGCCTGTAGTGTGAAATTCCGTACATAAATTCCAAAGAACTCATTGGTACGGGGCCGGGGATTCGAACTCACGACCACACGATTGTAAGGCGGGTGTCACTACCTCTTGACCACCACGGCTTCTTAGTAGTTGCGCAGTGTAGACAGTGAATTATTATTATTATTCCATCAAACAATTTAGGTACATATTCTAGAATATTATTTCATTAATAATCATGACCAATTTTCATTATGAGATTTAATGCCGAAACTGCAATAATAAACAGTCTTACAATAAGTTCATTGGCCTTTTAACTAATCATAATATAATCTTTTTTCATTGTTTTTCAACCCTAAAGTTGGCCATTTACCTTTTTAAATAGGGTATTACAGTCATTTTTGAAAAGCATCTCAGTTAGATCCTGTTGGTCTAATAAACCACTAAAAAAATACAAAAAATATTTTTTTAATCGTTAAGTGTTTTAAAAATGCATTTTAATTTTACAATTTCAAATATTCGCGCGTAATTTACGTAAAACGATGGATGTCATTATTTTACTCTGTGGTCATGAATCACGTCACTATGCTATGTAAACAATGCACGTAAATATTTTTCACGATAGTGTGTTTGTTTGTAAGTTTGAGATTTATGTTGAAAATGAGTTATTATAAATGGTTAATAATAAGTTACCGTTCGTGTGCTGTTCCTGGAATACTAGTGTACAAACACCGGACAAACTATTCAATGTTTACATAGCCGGATGACGTCATAACGGAGCGGCGACTATTTTATGCACAGATTAAAAAGACGGAATATTTTGTATTGATTTTTAAAATTTATTTTGGTGTTTTATGATCTAAAAAGTACATTTTCCGATTGCTTTTTGCTTAAGCTATCTCAAAAATACATTTTCAGGTTTTTTCTCGTTCATAGTAAAATAGCCTATTGGACAAAGATAGCAATATCATAGCTTGTATTTTTTTGTATTTGCAGGAGCGTTTTCTGCGCGGCTGCGGCTCCCCGTCCCTCTCGAACGAGGACATTCACGCCATCTGCGGTTGCGTCAAGGACTTCGTCCGCGGCCTGCGCGACCCGCTCATCTCGTCCGCGCTGTGGGACGACTTCATAGCCGCGGCCGGCCTGCAGGAGCCCACGGACGCGGCCGCGGCCACGGTGCAGGCCGTCAGCCAGTTGCCGCCGCCCAATAGGGACACGCTGGCTTTCCTAATGCTGCATTTACAAAAGTCAGTATACTAAGAGCCACACAAGTCAGCGGATGAATAGTTAGCCGTAGATGATACTTCGCCGTGATTCGCTAATTATTGCGCATGTGTGCACGATGCCTACATAAGCGGCGTGGTGGTGAGCACGGGCGTAGGGAGTGCGCGGGAGGCATGAGGTTGGCGGGCAGGTGTGCCCGGCGTCTCGCCTCTGGCTCCCGTGCATACCTATATTTTGCCTTTTGCGCAGCGTTCTGCGCATAACTCCTCCTTTAATTGAAGTGAAACTTTTAATGCGACTTCCAATAAGGTTGCGTTAAACGTTTAACGCTACCATGGGGGTATGAAAGCACTTTTGCGTCGAAGTTTCACTTCCGCACCTACGGACTCCACGCTATATTTCTTTTTCGGGATAACAATAGCCTATGACACTATCGGACCTTTAAACTATATCCATACCAAAAATCAGGTCGATCTGTCTCTCCATTGCTGCGTGAAGAAGTAACCAACAAAGACACTTTCGGATTTTTAACATTAGTAAGTATACAAATAGATCCGCGGTCTGCGCGACCCGCGGCCGTGGTGCAGGCCGTCACTCAGTTAGTCTAATAGAGACTCGTTGGATTTCCTACTGTTGCATTTGTAACAGCCAGTATTATTCAGTTTTTAAGTATATTTGCTCTCGATTTTCCGCAGGACCCTTCGATTTTTCCGGGATAACAATAGGCCATGACACTTTCTGACCTCTTAAACTATTTTATTGCAAAAAATCAAGTCGATCTTTCAAACATCAAGAGACGTGCAGGGTGAAAGACTGACGAACGAGTCAAGGGGCTATGAAATGCTTAATCTTTTATTTTTTTATTGTTAACAGAGTGGCGGAAAGTCCAACGTGTGAGATGGGAGTGGACAACTTGGCGCGAGTGTTCAGCCCCACCGTGGTGGGCTACGGGCGCACGCCGCCCGGGGAAATGTATGCCGTCACCTCCAAAATGGTCATTGTGAGTACATCGTATTTTACCTGTTTCGGAATAGACTCTTAGCTGTTCCGTTGATTTGCATAATATTTTGTATAGTACAACATGCAGGACTGATGACTCCGCTTTGATGGATTTATTGTATTACCTACTTGCTTCGAGCAAATATCAACAGGGCCACAGTCCCTAAGTGAAAGTAGTAAAAAATGTCCGAGCGCCGTCATACATACCGACTTAGATATTTACATTAAATAATTTACAATGACCCGTTTTCTCGAATCTCGACGTATTGTCACCTAATTAGTGCTTGTAACCGGCACTTTGGCATCGCGCAGCGTTGTGGTCGGCTTGCAACCCCCTTACGACTAACTAAAAAGCCTGCTCACTGCGCAGCTTGGGCAGGGTTTTGGCTCGGACACTTAGCTCGATTCTAACTCTATAGACTGCCTCGGAGGCTCAGTGGTTAGAGACCCTGACTTTTGGATCAAAGAGGCGTGGGTTCGATCCTCACTAGGGCAAGCATTTATGTGATGAACATTGGTGTTTGCTCTGTGTCTGGGTGTTATTAAGGTACTGTCTATATAAGTATGTATTTAAAATAAGTATATATAGTATATCAGTCTCTGGCAGCCATATCACAAGCTTTGCTCAGTTTGGGTCAGAGACCGTGTGTGAGATGTCCCTCAATATTTATTTATTTATTTTTATAGATATTTGCTCGAAGTATAAAACTCGTAATTGACTGTTGTGCCACGACGCTATGTAGCGCTGCTACGAGCCCACCGATCGTAGCGCCACTACGCTAGACTGGAAATGGACTTAGTATTTTCACATTTCTTAATTTTAACTAGCTTTTGCCCCTGGCTCTGCCCGCATGTTATTTAGATTTTTGTGTCCTTTTATTTTTCCGGGAGTAAGCTATGTCACTCTTCAACCTTTCCTTTCCAAATCAAGTAGGTTGAAATCGATTTTATGCGTAACAAAAAATCTATCTAATGAGGAAGATATCGATTAGTAAAATAATTTTTGAAATGAAGGGTTTTGGCTTGGACACTTTTTTGCACAATTGTGACTAAAGATATCTGGTCATAGTCCGTTATCGTATCGAACCCTCGATACGTTGACGATACGAAAGCGCTGGAAGTTCGTGCTTGAGCTATTGATAAAAGCTTACTTGTCGATAAAATAGTGTGTGGTTATAATCAGGTGATGCAGCTCCTGCTGCAGCTGCCGGGCGACTACTGGTCGCAGTGGGCGTGTCCCGCAGACAACCTGTCGCCCGCTGCTCCCAGGCCCAGGGGATTCTTCTTCTCGCCCGCAGACACTGGGTGAGACTATTATTTATCTTTCACTAGTTTTTTTTATAAAATTTTTATATCGGGCAAAAGTGCCTTTATTAACTACAACAAAATACAAAACTACTTTATGCTAAAACTACCTACACTACTACTACATAAAAAGAGGGAATCATGGAAGTTAAAACATAAATTTTTGTTTATGTTTATTGCTGTTGTCGTTCTCTGATGTAATCCAAGCTATATTTTTTCTTGTTGTGAGGGTAAATAAAAGTACTTAAATAAAATTACTGTAATTGTGACGAGTCCATGGTAGAACCATTTATATAATTTATTTTACTAAGTAAAAATGTGTAAATGATATAATATGACAATAAATGATATTTTATTCTAATTGGATCATCCATGAAGGTCTAAAGATAATCCAAATGCTCGCACCCACTGCCAGTTGGCAGCGTGCCCAGCATGCTGGCAGCATTACCACGCTGAATGGCAATGCTTATGAGTTGAGCCAAATCAACACCTTTCACTAGTTGACCCGGTGATCTTCATCTCACAAACTGTGAACTGTAAATGACAACTTCTACATGCAGGAACATTTTGTATGGGAAATAAATCACGTTTGTACCATTTTACTCTGTACATTTTTATATTTTCTCACTGTTCAAACGTCCCCTTAAAACTTCCACAGATATTTCAAGACCTAAATTAGCCAAATCGGTTCAGCCGTTCTCGAGTTTTAGCGACACTAACAACCACGATTCATTTTTATATTCATGCTCATAGGTATTAAACGCAAAACCTTTTAAGGGCGGGTCTAGTACATATAGACAAACAACTTTGTTCTAGGTATTTTTTGAAAAATCACAAAGAAATAAAAAACCGGACAAGTGCGAGTCAGGCTCTCACATCGAGGGTTCCGTACAAATCCAGAAAATTTCACAAAATTGGGAAGTAAGCTGTTAAAATCTCTATACTATAACCATCGACAAAAATGTTTTTTTTTTTACTTTTCTCGTCATACATCGAAAATTACACATTGTTAAAATACATAATTAAAAACCTGTTTTAGCATGTGCTAATGAAACTCTTTTATATGATACCTTACATGATACGATTTACTCCCTTTGAATTTTGAACCCATATTTTGTGAATTTTGAGGCCCTATTTTATGTGATTTAAATGAAAATTTACAGTTTTAAGATTTATTCCTACATGTGTACTCTGAGACAATACTTCTCGCCAAATTTCATAGTTCTATGTCAATGGGAAGTACCCTGTAGGTTTTGATTTGTGTGTCTAATTATGCGGTTTTTTACGACATAAACGGCGCTAACTTTTTTAAACGATAAGTGAGAAGTTTTTCTTGTACACAACTTCAAGAGATCATAGATATATGTATACAGTTTAAATTTCAACTTGATATCTTTACGCGTTCCCGAGATGAAGAGTCTTGACATACACCCAGACGGATAGACGGACTACAAAGTGATCCTATAAGGGTTCTGTTTTTTCCGTTTGAAGTACGGAACCCTAAAAATTAGCCGGCTTTCATACAAAAAGTTCGTCAACGTGCGGCAAAATGTATGGAGAAACGAATTTTTTTTTGCGAATTTTTAAAAGTCGTAGTACAAAAGTTGTTTGTCGATGTACTAGACCCGCCCGGGTTTTGCGTTTAATACCTATGACCCTGATAGATTGGCGTAGCGAGACTCAGACCCTTACACTAAAGCTCGCACTAAAATAACTAGAGCCTGAACAGCGAGAGAAAGCGATCCTGAAGTTTCGTGATCGAACAGGATACCTCAGGAAAAATAGAATTTAACTTTGCACTAAATTTCCGATCTGATTTTTGTTTTTTTATAAGGTTTAGGATCACTTACTGAGCATAAAATCACAAAATGCTCACAGATCCAGTTAGAGCTTCAAGAGCAATCTTGAAAAAAACGTTTTTGGACGATATCTCGGAAACTATGCACTTTAGGGCAAAAGTCACACAGACCATTATTGTCGAGAATAAAATTTAGCATCTGATGTTTCTAGTAAACTTTTTTGTAAAACTTACGGTTTTCGATTTATGGCCCATTTAATGAACCGGTTTTTCTATCGTTACTGTAAAACTTGTAAAAAAAAAATTGGATTAAACTTCTTGGCGGTTGTAAAGTTATCTACAACCTGTGTAAATCAGATCCTGACTGAAGCTGGAAACATACTATCGGACGCGGCTTACGGACGCGACTGACAGCCGCGACTGATAGGTATCTAGACAATGAATGTAAACTGAGCCGTGCACACTATCGGACATAAGTCGCGGACGTCTCCTTGGACTGACCTTGAGTGTTCGGACGTCCGAGAGCGATCTGGCGCGCCGGATGTTTTAAGACGTGCACACTGCTAAGTCGCGGCTGTCAGTCGCGTCCGATAGTATGTTTCCGGCTTTAAGCTCACTTTAACAGCTGTGAACGAGAATTAGGTCTCGTACAGCTTATAGCTAACTTCACAGCCGCCAATAACTTTGATTCGGCCTAAACTTAAGCATTTTGAATTAACACGTAAGCTGCAGCTTAAAAGTAACGTTTTTAAAATAAATTTTAACTCATTTCAGAATTGCAAGAAAGAAGAGAAACTATTTCCAATAGATAACCACCGTTTATTTAGTTTAACTTTAGTTTAGTTATAACACAGTTTAGTTTATAACAGTTTGAGTTTTGTTCCAGTAAGAAAACTTTTATGTTAACCATTCACCAGTTAGTTCGATTTTAAGTTCTTTTAGTATTATACTAACAAAAGAGTTAGCCGGGGTACGGCTTTGGGTTTGGCTTAGTATACCCTTTATGTGTATCCCTGTATATGACAATAGAAGATAATAAAACATTACAACGTGTAGCGTTGTCACCTTTGTACACAATAATTCAATGTACAGTTAATTTCTTTTTTAAGTTTACGTTAACAAACATGGATGCTTTCGACCAATAGTAATTGTAAAGGAGACCTTGCGAAGTGGGCTCAAACCTTGTACAGCAGCCCAAAAAGCTTTACAAAACTAATCCACAAAAAAACAACGGTAAGGGCCGAATCATGCAAGTCGGCATATGTGAAGTTAGCTATAAACTGCGCAATATCCAATCCTGACTGAAGGTCACATAAAGCTGCGCGTTGATTGGATATTGCGCAGTTTGTAGCTAACCTCATACCCTCATACTTGTATGATTCGGTCTATATTTAATGCTTAATTGCAATGGAATTACGTATTTTCTAATTTTATTTTGTTTTGTGTTCAAGACCGCCATCACGCTGCCATATTTTACAAGCAATGTCAAAAGATAATAAGATCCGAAAATATGAAATTCCTTTAAATTGTGATTTTTACTAAATAATATAATAAGAAAATCATTTTCCAGAAGTAAGAAAATCATTTTCCAAAACAAATAAAGCAAATAAATACTGTATCAGGTATTGGCCTATGTTTGATATATTTTTGCATTATCTCTTTTCTTCGGTAATTTAACATTGGTTTTATACCTGTTCTCCCGCCGTGTTTTTATTTTTTATAATATATTTTCGATAAGCTTATAATCTCATCCAGTTTTCATTACCTAGTATGTAAAATTGTAATTACTTTGGTATTTAACCATTAATAAAAATAAATATCAACTTTGTGTTTTGTTAAGATATTAGATAGGTCTAAAAAAAACTGAGTCATTCGAGTGCAACGACAAAGTTACTTTAATCTAATGTTGCTTCATTTTCTTATCATTTTAGAACCCGTTAGTTTTTACAGTACGCGTGTATATACAGGGTTATTTCTAATCAATTAGCATCATTTTAGGGGCTTATTTTGTACAGCAAAACTAACAACTCTTCTGTCTTTCCGTTAAAGTACAATGTAGGTGTCTTCAAATCTCGAGTAAATAGGTGTCTTCTAGGTAAGCGTGCTACATCCTAGACCGCATATCTGCTTAACATCAGGCAGTGTGTAGTCAAACGCAAACCTATTTGAAATAAAAAAAGAATCTTTTGTCTGCGACTTTTGTCAAAAGAAAAAAATAATTTTGTTGTTCCATAGAAAAATATCGTTCACCCGCGACAAAATTTATGAAACAGCTGCATCATTTTTTTTTGAGTTTTGACTAAAGTCGCAAAACAAAAGTTGTTAGTTTTGATGTACTTAATAAGCTTCTAAAAGGATGCTAATTGATTAGGAATAGCTCTGTATATTCGACATCGACATTTGGAAAGAGACAATCGGCTATTTACAATTCATCATACAAAAATAAACTCCGCCTTAAAGTCATTTCACATTTGTCCACCATATTGCGGAAACGCCAATGTGACATTTGATCAGTAGTTCAAATGTCATTAATATTAAATCGTTGTTTACATAATAGTTTCTATGCGTCTTCAAGAATCATGCGGACCGACAGGGATTAGCAAACAGACCTCCGTTATTGTTCCCTGAAAATTACGATTTGGATATTTTTAAGGCGAGAGTGAATAGGTATCTTCTAGGTCTATGTCTAGGTCTCCAATCTCCGCTACAACATCGCTTTCCATCAGGCGGGTGGCCGTGGAGGTGGCCAAAGGACATGTCCACAAAATGTATGGAGGCTGGTGTAATAATAATCAAAAATTCTTACCACAACACTCGTTACATTTCGAGAAAGTTCATATTTTTCTGAGTCTATTACAACAGTTAAAAACAAAAAAGACCCCTCCGATTTTTTAAAAATTAATTTTGCATTTATTCGAAAAAAATTATATATTTCGCTCAATAGGTAGTTTATCTCTAGCAGCCCTGATTAAGTAACCTCCAAATTGTTAAATAAAAGCATTTTTACCAATTAGACACACCTCTTTAGTTAATTTTTTTTTACGTTGTACCTATACTAACTGGTCACACTGGTAGGTTATAATTTTTAATTTTAGCAAATTAATAGATGAATATGGAAGAATCAGCTACAAATGCAAGTAAAATAACGATAGAAGTACTTTATTATTGCTAAACTAGAATAAATAATAAGCTGTATTGTTATTTTTCATACAATTTATTTTTCGCATTAAAAAAAAAATTGGAGGGGTGAAAAATTTAATTAAAAATTTTTGGGAAGCCCTATATGGGCTTACAAATGATGCTTTGATGCCCAAGCTTTCAAATGATGTATAGATCATCTTGGTTCGATTTTTCTCTGAATAATATACCACTTGTGGACGTCACCTGTAGCCTTACTATGAAAAAAAATCATGCCTTCTAATTTTCTGTAGCTTGCTAGCAGAGTTATCTTTGTGATAAGCATTTCAAAAATCTGAAGCGAACGCAGGATTTGAATCTGCCCCTGAAGATAACTCTTTGAGATAAAATCTAGTGTGGAAAGCACTCAAAATAAAATCATAACAGCTTGCTAGCAGTTTGTAGCCAACTTGACATCCGACGACTCGTGTGATTCGCCATATACAAAGCCGTAATCAGCTGATTATCTCTTTCCAGAGGGCGATGTCCATTCCTCATTCACTATTACTGTGTAGTATTAGTACTGTATATGAGGTTTAGTTCGAATATTGGCCTTATTAGTTGTTAGAACTATAATATAATTGTAAGGTTTGTACTTAATTTTTGTTTGACATATTTTAAGTATTTTTTATTGGTACCTCATATATTGTAAAAATATATAGTTTGTCTATACGATCGATCTGTGTGGATTCAAATCACGGAACAGAAAAACAAGGAAATACAATGTAGGCGTAGGCCACGCCTAAAATGCTCAAAATAAGCGTATTCATGCTTATTTGTAATGCACTGGTTTATCAACTTTATCTTGTAAGCAATTTAGGTGTTTTAGGCTTATTTTGGGTAAAATAAAAACGTTTGTTGCTCGTACCACCAGATGTACCTACTACTAGTAGGACCAAGGGCACACATTTTTTCGCCCGTTTGTTACCCGTACTACCAGTTGTACTACTAGTGGGACCACGAGCACAATTTTTTCCCGTATTACTGCTAGAGTGCTTGCTAGTACTACAGGAAGAAGATTTGTGCCCATATACTTATATTGCAGTAACATATATTCAGGTTTCTAGCCCCATTTTGCCCGTAATTAATCTTGACGTCAAAGAACTTAAAGATCAGAAGAAAAATCAGATGTAAATACAAAATACATTTATTTACATTTTTTAGTTCTAAAAATGACAGATGCCAAATTGACAGCTGTCATATAAATCAGCTAACATAAATTAAAGACATTGCGTTTCCCGCTGTATTTTCTGTTCCGTGTCTGAAATAGTAACAATGCGCTTAGTTATATTATTTAGTTTCCGTTAGAGACGTCAGCTCACCGCCTACTATGTACATTGTATATACAAATAGCATATCTATAATACAGTATATGATTGAGTATATAGTAATATTGCTAAGCCTTGACCACACGTTAGAAAAGATAGCGTATTTCGCAGAAAATGCGTGCCGTTGAGGTATTTCTACATAGCTCTAACTTCAAGATAGATTAATTGGATACAAGATAGCTTTGACTCAGATTAAAAATAGAAGTTCTAATCTAGAGTGTGAGCCACAGATCTTGGGATATGTCGCGATTTAACTGGGAACTAATTTCCCACAAAATTGGGCTCAATTTCGATTACTAAACAGGTCTAAACTAACTAAAATATAGCCTTTTACCCAGATAGCAGTTTTGGTAGTCGTTACGAAACTAGTCGACACTAAAAAAATTAGTTTCGTAACGGCTACCAAACATGCTAATTTATTAAGATTAAGACAATGCTATAAAATTATGTTTAGACCTGCCAGAAACTGTAATTAATTGTGATTACAGTTATTACCGAACACAACAAATCACCATAAGAATAGGGCAACAATTTTGCATGTGTGTATCATAAATATTTGCTGTGTATATGTATCCTTTTTCAACCGACTTCAAAAAATGAAGTTCTCAATTCGACTGTTTTTTATATGGATGTTACGCGATTACTCCGCCAATTATGAACCGATGTTGATGATTCTTTTATGAGAGATCATACTTCAGAGGTGACTAAAACCCTGAAAATGTCATTTAAAATTATGTCAAATCGGTTGAGTTATATTTGAAAAATCAACAGTCTAAGAATGGCATACATTCGAGCGAACATTAGAGTTTTGTACAACTGAAGTCGGTTGTGCCTTTATTAGCAAAACGAAATTTCTCCCCATCGAAGTGTCTTGCGCTCTGAGAAAAAAGCCTCCCTATAGATATTTGATGCTGCCAACAAAATCTGCGACAATGTGAACCGTAGCTTCTTTTTTTCTAATTTGTGGCTTGGCTAACTGTGTATTTATGTATATTTTCTTTAGGCAGTTATCAGGCGGTTGATAGTTATTGTATTCTTATGTATACGGAGATTTATGTACAAATAAGCAATACTGTTTGTCAAGTTTTCCCAGTATTTTTCAAATCTAATATACCTTCTAGTAATATAATGTTATTTGATAGTAGTACAAGGTCCAACGTTTCGATTTGCGCGCGAAAGTTTTAATTATTTTTGTTTAGCAATTTACTGTACAAATACAGGTCATCGGTTCAAAAAACTGGTTTCTCTGTGATACAAAGCTCAAAGTATCAGGGGTTCCTCGTAAAGCAATTGCGTATACACAACTAGTTGTGCCAATTTGTATAAGTGTTCCTAATAGCACAACTAGGCACAACTATTCTTTGTAATACAACTATTTGATTGACAAAAATGGCAGATGTCAATGTGACAGCAAGTGTCTCAACAAAAATTATATAGTGATGGGTTTGTAAAATGCCAAAAAAACAAGAAAATTAGAATTTAGCGCGCTGACAGAGAGCAAAAGTTTGTAAATACACGTTGGGTTACAGGCTTGGAGAAGACAAGACTGGAGCTATCGTATTTAATTGAACGATAAAACATATTATAGCAGTAGCGACACTGCTTTATCTTACAAAAGTTTGTCATTAGGTAGAAAAAGACGTAATCATACAGCAACTATCATCTTGAACGACGTGAAGCCGCATTATACTTGTCTAAGTGACCAGACTGGTGACTCGCTGTTTTCGAATTTTGTGATATATTTTTGTTCGGGAAGTGTTTAGGTGTGAAATACTTTGTTATATGAAAACTTGAATCTTGTGATGGCTTGTGTAGCTTATGGCTGTAACAACAATAGCTCAAAGAAAAATGAAGAAAATAGAAGTGTAGCAAAAATAGATAAGACGGTTTTGGACGGTATACTTAGCTTCATTGAGATTTCAAGACAGGGCAGATCGCGTACCTCTTTCTCCGTCTCTCTCGTTGCGAAGTAATTAAAAAGAACACGATCCGATATATTGTAAATGTTCAATATAATACGAGAGCTTCACACTTGTCATTTCTCCAAGGTTACAGGAATCTTCGTACTCTGGTCTGATGACAGTCCAAGCCATCTCCTTGTCTCCCTCATTAGGCAACAGGACACTACTCGTATCATGATGTAAATATTCATTTTCCAGTTTACCTTGTAGGTAATTTAAGTTTAGACTAATCTAAATAATGTCCAACATTTTGTAAAATGCCCGTGACACGATGTGCCTTACGCGAATGTGACTAAACTCAAAATTTTGCCCCGAACTTTGTACAAATAAAAGGACTTGTGATTAGAAAAGTAATGGTCATGTCTGTCACTGGCTTTAGAAATAATATTTGCATCACAAATCTGTATCCTAGTCATTGACTAGTTCGCTGTTTAGGTACTTTTTCACTGACTTATATATTTACGAAATAAATTATTTGTAAACCAAGGAAACGAGTTTTTATTTTTTGAGAAATAGGAAATAAAATTAGTTTATTTTCTCTTAGTAGTAACAATTAGTAACAAAATAACTGAAACTTCGAGGAATTTAACAAAATCTCGACTCACATTTCTAGTAACTTAAAACCTATAAACTTAAGGTATCTAAATCTTATATTCTTCATACAACTTAAAAATAAATACGAACACACCTAGTTATGTTGAGATGCTATTAGGTGACCATCTTGTTTTATTAATATTTCGGTCGCCAGTAGTTGAAATACTTTCATTGTAGGCTGAATCAAACATCATGGCAGATGTGAAATTAGCTACAGGCTGCGCGAAACCCAATCCTCGCGCGGCTGTTAAGCTGTGCTTCAGTCAGGATTGAGTTTTCCGCAGCTAGTAGCTAAGGTCACAGGCGTCAAGGAATACTCGGTGAATACGTCGGCCTATACTCGGTGTTTATTACTTTGGGTCGGTCTTGCCATCATGTCAGTATTTAGTTTGGTTATCTTGACATGCTTGGACGTATGACTTTGGTCCGTGTTTTCTTTGGTTGTCTTGACATGCTTGGACGTATGACTTTGGTCCGGGTTTTCTTTGGTTGTCTTGACATGCTTGGACGTATGACTTTGGTCCGTGTTTTCTTTGGTTGTCTTGACATGCTTGGACGTATGACTTTGGTCCGTGTTTTCTTTGGTTGTCTTGACATGCTTGGACGTATGATTTTGGTCAGTCTTTTCCCTGGTTGTCTTGATATTTTTGGACGTGTGACTTCGATCAATCTTTTCTTTGGTTGTCTTGACATTCTTGGACGTATGATGTTGGTCAATCTTTTCTCTGGTTGTCTTGACATTCTTGGACGTATGACTCTGGTCAATCTTTTCTTTGGTTGTCTTTACATTCTTGGACGTATGACTTTGGTCAATCTTTGCTTTGGTTGTCTTGACATTCTTAGACGTGTGACTTCGATCAATCTTTGCTTTGGTTGTCTTGACATTCTTGGACGTATGATGTTGGTCAATCTTTTCTCTGGTTGTCTTGACATTCTTGGACGTATGACTTTGGTCAATCTTTTCTTTGGTTGTCTTGACATTCTTGGACGTATGACTTTGGTCAATTTTTGCTTTGGTTGTCTTGACATTCTTGGACGTGTGACTTCGATCAATCTTTGCTTTGGTTGTCTTGACATTCTCTGGCGTATGACTATGGTCAGTATTTTCTTTGGTTGTCTTGACATTCTTGGACGTATGACTTCGGTCGGTCTCGGCTTTCTTGGATTTAACACTAAGGTCAGTATTGGCATTCGAAGACTTCTTATCACTTAGATTTGGCTTAGCATCGGTTGTCTTCATGGAGTTTATTATTGTTGGTTCCTTGCCAGTCTGATCCTCTATGCCGTATGGGTGCAGGTGGTATATGAGGAAGTCTAACACGAGCATGTCGTTAGGTTCGATGTAGTGGAACGAAATTACGTATTTGGAGTTACCCTGGAATCATCAATCAAGTTATAGGTCGAATCAAATATCTTGGCGGCTGTGATGTTAGCTACAAGCTGCGGATACTGTACTGTACTGTATCAGACTTTTTAATAGTCCACTACAGGACCTAGGTCTACCCACGAAGGGCGATTGGGCCAAATCCACCACACCCAGTGCGGCTTGGTGGATTCACATACGCCATCGAATTCTTCTACGGACGTATGCAGATTGTCTTACGATGTTTTCTTTCACCGAAAAGCCAGTGGTGTGAAATTCCGTACATGAATTCCAAGGAATTCATTGGTACGGGACCAGGATTTGAACCCACGACCTTACGATTGTAAGGCGAGTATCATTACCACTAGACCACGACGGCTTAATTTTATTTTTTTATTTAGAATTTTATTTCAGACAAAGTCCATAAAACAGAATTCAATAAATACAATCAAAAATTTTTTTTAAAATAATCAAGCATGGTTAAAAAAATCGAATACAATGGATAATAATAGTTTAACTCGTAAACAAATGTCAATAAATATCAAATTACTTACACAAAACAATTAAAAAATGAAGTTAATTTAGCATGTCAATATCATACCTACAGTCAAAACATAATATTAAAGTTATAAAGTCATAAACATTGAAATTTAAATGGACAAATTCATTAATAGAGAATCGCTAAATTTTAAATGTCATCTTAATCTATATCGCGGTTTGACACCTGAAAACTCGGTACGCTGCTTGGTCCAATGGTTCATTATTGGACAATCTATGTCCATCCTCCAAGCGAACAGTTGAAGGTAACTGTTGGGGCCACCACGGACGCGACGCATCAGGGACGCCACCCGCTTCCTCAAAATAGCGGCGAAGCCGTCTATATACGCGTCCGCGAACATTCCTGACGCGCTACAATACGGCGGCAGCCTCAACAGCGCTCTAAACGCATTATTGTACTGGGTACGCAGGGCGGTATAAGACCTTTTTGTATACTTGACCCATAAGCTGCTCGCTTCTCGAAGTGCTGTCTCTCGGAGTCCGCCACGAGGTAACATAAATATTCGTTCAAGTGGCAGCTGCTGTTGCAATGTGGACGGACTACACAGTAGGACGGACAACAACGTCTCGCGGCGAAATGGAGGGAGGCTAGTACGGGAGGCGAGCTTTGACTTGGACGCAAAAACCCACTACGATCGGAAGTCGATTTAAGGCGATTGAAGGGCGAGGCAATTTCACAAAAAACCTTATGGCTGAGATTATGAAACTCACATCACCAGTCGGATAGTACATGTAGCTCCAGCACCAATACCTCCGATTCTGGTTGGGTAGCGGTCCTCCCTGCCCCCTCGAAGGGAAGAAGTTGCCGCGCCGCAGCGAGCGTGAGCTGCCAGCGGTGACGCCCACTCGCCTCAGGCATTTCACTAACAGGGCATACAAATGGTAAACAAATAGATTTACCCATATTATTAAAGTTATGTTGAAAAGGACAAAATATGTTTTTAGTGTTTATTTTGTTTCGTATTCTTCGTAAATTGTAACGTTTGGTTGATGCAATATTTCCCTACCTTTTATCCCGCTCCTGCACATACCTACTTGTTTATGTACGAGCGAGACCACTAAACACAAAACGCTGATACTATGGACAGTGCTGCCTCTCGCGCTCGTGTGGAGAACTAGTCAGTCGAAAAATCTTGCATGGTGGCAACCGCCTTCGCTATCTCATCAAGAAAATTCCAATCCAGTGCAATTAATTAGTGACATCGGCTGTGTATATCTGTGCTACAATCGACTCAGGCCATCTCCAAGGACTATCAAGGTACTGTGCACTCCTTTTCCTTTCGAAACTGCATTTTTGCCTTGACTACTCCCGCGCAGTTTCGTTTTGTTTCATCTACCGCAAGCTTCAACCAAAATTTCTATACAGTCCACTTAATTTAGTAAAATCCGCGTAAACAATATTTATCTATATTGTTTTATATACCCACTAATAGGGGAAGACACTGACTGCTGCAACACAGCTAACGCTAAATCATCAGACAGGGTTTCTATATAGGTACTCTAATAAATTATTATTATATATATTTGTATTGTAGATATATCCATGAGCTACAGGACGTCCACAGCTTCACACAGGCTTCCTCTATGGATTTCCAATAACCCCGTTTGGGAGCGAATATAATCGATTGCAATTCTGTTTTATTGTGCTCTTTGTAGTAAAAGTTTGACGTAATACTCGCTAAAGCCTACAGAAGTAGTAGAACAAACATTTTATTTTACTTGCCAACGCTTGTGTTGGAAGCATACGTGTACATATATTTATATTCGTGCAAGGTTGCCTGGAAGAAATCGCCATGGGTGATAAGGCCGCCACTTTATAATCATATTTTTTGTCGTATATGTGTAAATAGTGTTTATTTTTCATTTTGTGGTTGTAAATAAAGAGTTTTGTCTGTCTGTCTGTCTGTCATACGCTGTGAAACTTTTTACGAAATGACAAAAGTATGGCAGTCACTGGCTTAGGGCGGTTACCAGCCAATATTAGGTAGGTATATATCAAGCCTACAATATAATATTGGCTGGTAACCACCCTAAGCCAATGACTGTCATACTTTTGTCATTTCGTAAAAAGATTCACAGCGTATGCTTCCAACACGGGCGTTGGCAAGTAAAATAAAATTTTTGTTCTACTTTTATTAGGACTGAATAAAAAGCTTGCCAATCTGTCTCTAAAATATCACATGCATAACAAAATAGTAGTTATTCGCAAAAAAACGCAACTCCGACTTCCATCGTGTACAGAATTCGAATAGTTTGTAGGTACCTACGCATTGATGTGACATCGATGTACATTATTGATGATTTTTCAAAAACGGCTCGGCCGATTTCAATGAAATGTATGTAAATGGATTATGACCTTGATAGGTACCTTGGGTGAACCTTTTGAACTAAAAAAGATTTTTTTTAAATCGGTTCACAGTTTGCGAAAATATCGATGAACATACACAAAAAAAATACATACAGACGAACATAGAGCCTCCTCATTATTATTGTATACTACGGGACTAATCGCGCACTAAAATTACGAGATAAATAAATACCTCCTCATCACGTTTCGGCCGAGTTGCATCGACCGTGGTGACAGGTATTTATTTATCTCGTAATTTTAGTGCGCGATTAGTCTCATAGTATATAATAATAATGTGTTCAAATCGCGAAAGTGTAAAAACAACACTAGAACCTCCTCCTTTTCGGAAGTTGGTAAAAAAGATGTTTTCTCAGCAGCAGATGTTTAGACCGTTTTTTATTCGTGACAAGCCAAAACTCTACATCACTTTCTGTTCAGACACTTTCGAATTTCATCTTATTGCCTAATGGACAAGACAGTCAATATCAATCTGAAAAGGCAAACCGGTAGATATAATTATGGTACTGTCCATAACGTACCCATGTCCACGCCCTGGCCGAGATCGCAGCCCCTGCAGAGCGTGTGCCCCGAGAACCCCCGCTCGACCAGCCTGTCGAGCGCGCCCCGGCTGAGGACATACCCCACGCTGCCGCTCATGAGGCCCTACAAAACCGATGCTAGAGAAGGTATAATAATAATAAAACTAACTAACCCGGTACACTAAAAGGTAAATAAATATTTAAGACCTGTAGTGTAGATAGGGAAGTTAAGGGACTGTATGTATACAGGGTTATTCCTAATCAATTAGCATCCTTTTAGGGGCTTATTCTGCACATCGAAACTAACAACTTTTGTCAAAACTCGAAAGAAAATCTGCTGTTCCATACATTTTGTCGCAGGTGAATGATATTTAATTTTTGGGTTTTTGACAAAAGTCGGAGAACATAAGTTGTTAGTTTTGATGTACAGAATAAGCCCCTAAAAGGATGCTAATTTATTAGGATTAATCCTGTACACACATGTTTTGCGCTACAGCTGGCAAGAAATGTAAGATTTTTAAGTAGGTATCTCCATTACCCGATTACTTGAAGTGTGAGTGAATCTAAAAGAGGTGGAGCTATTGCTGTCGTGGTGCGCTAGCATGTATCTCAGATTCTCCACTATGACATATCTGAAAACGTACAAGAAACCGTTTAAAAACTCGTTACACAGGCGACATGCCAAATACTGCTGGAACTGAATTTTTTACCTGTAGAGTGATTTGATAAACATCCAATGAATAAAAGGCCCATTTTTTCATTGGAAGTTTGTCAAATTTTGCTTCAAAAGAAATGTAGAATTTATAAAAAAAATATTGGATATTTATCAAACTTTAAACACATTATTTACATTACCTGGTTCCTCAAAGTTTAAATAATTACTGAATAAATGTCCTATTTTTTCTGTAAGTAGGCCCAGGTACTGAACATTTCGAGGTAGTTTTATATTTTTTTGTAGCGTAGCTGCGTAGGTCGCGTTGTAGATCACTAAAGGCCAGACGTTACGCTGCGTAGCATTATACCACCGATGCAACTTTATCGAACGTAGGCCGTAGCATAGAATAAATGATAGTCGGTAATTTTCTGGCCTCATTCTGGGGCGTTGAATCCTTAAAATCTGATAAAGGCGGTGTAAGTGTTAGTCCCTGTACAACTCTCACTAGTCCAACTGTTCTATCAACTTCTATCTGGTTAGTCTTAGATTAAATTAGCATAAAGATTCCGTGTGGGTCGCCCTCTTCCCCAAAGCCAGGGCATTGGCTATGTTGGGTAAAAACTAGTCTTGGTTCCAACACTGCATTGATCTTGGACTTATATTGGACGCAAACCGATTATCCTACTAATATTATAAACGCGAAAGTTTGTGAGGATGGATGGATGGATGGATGGATGGATGGATGGATGTATGGATGTTTGTTACTCTTTCACGCAAAAACTACTGAACGGATTGAGATGAAACTTTGCAATAATATAGCTTATACATCAGAATAACACATAGGCTACAATTTATAAAGATATTTTGTGAATTGTCCAAAATATAACGATAAATATTGAGTAAGTAGGAAAAATCTGCCATCTGCGAGCTACTCTAGCGTGCGCTGCAAGAATGTCAAAATAAACAACTGTCGATCGAATATCTGTCAAATCAATCGACGAGCAGTCCTTGGATATCATCATACTGATAATATATTATCCTTACTTATATTATATAATATTATAAATGCGAAAGTAACTCTGTCTGTCTGTCTGTCTGTCGCGCTTTCACGCCTAAACTATTGAACCGATCTTAATGAAATTTGGTACACAGATAGTCTAGAGCCTGAGAAAGGACACAGGCTACATTTTATCCCGAAAATTGCATAATTCCCGTAGGATAGGACAAAATCTATCGTTAGCGAAACTGTCACCTATCACAACGACGCTAAAAGGCCCAATTTTGAAGGCACTATCTTAATTATAACAGTTAATTAGACTATTTCTGTTTCTTTTTTACTTTGGGCATTCGATAGAGAGAACACTTTTTACGTTGCTATTAAATTTACGATGGTGCGTTCATAATTGGGTTGATTGAGCCTAATATGGATTGACAAAACGTAATTAGATGACAGGTGACATACATTGACTGCAGACTTTTATAAACGTCTTGCTTAGCATAGCAAAGGGACAAATTGTCTTTCCACCACTACAGCTCCTCGAAGAGGAAATAAAGTATGGATTAACAATGACAACTGACATTCAAATTGGACAAAATAGTTTTCCCTTCGCCATGCTACATATTACAATGACGTTTAATACTGGGCCGTCATTTCGTCTGACATTAAAAATAGTTTTAAATATACCACCATTAGAGGTTAAACGTATTTCTTTATTACGTATACCTTTATGGTACAATCAGACAGAATCCATGCTAATATACTAAGAAACGGATCGACTTGATTTTTAGAAGTAGTATGGCATGAGTATGAGTATCTTGAAACTAAGGTTATTAACCTTAATTCTGAATTGTGACCTTGACACGAACATAAATTTCTGTTGGTTTGGTTAAAATTGAACAGTGATAAAACAGCAGCCCGGCTCAGCTGCGGCACTCCTCATGAGGCACGCAACTTGCCGGCCAGCTTCTCAGCTGCTATAGTTAACAACCCCAGAAAAGCGGCCCAACCTCGAGTGCAAACTTCTAAACTGCCTAGGGGGAAAAGACCAAAAAGCATCGGGAGATCTCTAGCGCCACCTTCTCAGCTGTCTCAGAAAAAAACCAGAGAAGCGGCTCTGCCTGGGATTTCCGCGCCGCCCATAAGCCTCAGCTACTAAGTTCCCCCGCCACGACAAGACGGGAACCCATGGGCGGGTACACTCTAACCTTATCATAATCAACAGAAGCATTTATAAGTATAAGGTATTTTGATGTCGGGTTAGGTTTCATCAGTAACAACAAGGTGCAAGGTACTTGATTTTTTTATATAGAAAGTGCCTTTATTAACTACCACTAAATACAAGACTTGCAATGTAAAACTTCATAAACTACTACATATCAAGCAATTGGATCATCCACAGACCCTGGAATGTCTAAAGATATTCTAAATGCTCGAGGCCACTGCCAGTTAGCAGCGTGCCCAGCATGCTGGCAGCATTGCCAATCAGCTTGGAAATGCTGTCTGTTTATACGTTGAGCCAAATAAACACCAGCATTTTGGTCACGCGGCGGTTACACCAGACGCTCAGAAAGACTTTTGAAAACAAGATGAGCTCCCGGCCACTACGCGCACTATGTCTCAATTTCAAACGGCTCAAATATATAACCACTGCCGAGGTTAGCATATTTGCGCCGTATGTGCTGCTCCGCTGAATCGGCCACCGCTCCAGCCTCAGACTCTGATACTCAGAGTAGGAGTCTCAGAAAGATGTAACGGCGCCAAAGTATCGACGCAAGTCGCGTTCCATACTAAGGGCCGTCTACACTTCCATAGGACCAGCTTCATACCGTCAGGCCTTTTGCCATCACAACGCGCAAACCCATTCGGTTTGAGTGCAGTTGCGATATTGGCGGTCGCAAAAGCCCTGCGTATGACATCGTTCACAATGGCGTGGCAACTAATTACCAGCGCTTCTTGAGAAAAAAAAACGGTGGTGACCGAGCTGGTCAACTAGAGTGCTTGAATAGGTGAGAGCGCTCAGCTATGTGTGGCGCGGCAGCAAGGTGGGTCGACTATCTCGACGATATCATTAATACCGCCGGTCGAGCCTGGTCACGACCGACAAAGAGCCGAAGCAGATGGCACTGCAAGAGAGAGGCCTATACCCAACAGTGGGACAAAGAAAGCTGCGGATGATAACGATGACGAAACCAATTAGTTGAGATTGGCTGTTTTTTGGGTTTGAAATTATTATTTTTTACAATATTTGTGTACCGTTTCACATTGAATGAGGGCTAATATTTTGTGGCGCACTTACTATTTTTTACCATATTTTTTTGACAAGTGAAACATAAATTAAATTATATCGCGGGCGAAGCAGCGGGTAAAAGCTAGTAACTTAATAATAATTTACTAAAGTTTCTGGAGGCAAAGTCAAAGTTTCTGGAGACATGGGTAACATGTAGGTTTTCAATTAGATACCTTATTAAGTGCACCATGCTCTAGTATCAGGGTATGCAAAATTATCATTCTTAGTTTTATAGGTATGAGTATGAATGATTGGCTATTCAACTCGTAGCCAAGCTTGGACGCAAGTCGCCGTCCAATGTGTTTCCATAAAACATGTGTGAGGAGGACGGTGGCTGGCACGTGTGTCAACTCGTGAACGGGTGCTGCTTTTGGGGGCAGGACTACTCGGTGTATAAAGGTATGTAACGTAGATTTGTAAAATAATTAAGTAAAAAAATGTTAACAAACGGTACGGACCCCGGAGTCTGTAAAATGTAATGCAAATAAAAAAAACTGTTCTCTCTAGGGAATTGTATCACTCACGTGGTGTCATCAGCCTGAAGGAACCAGTCGGCCTCGCGCCGGTGGTGGCGGTGCAGGTATCGGAAGGCGGCGAGGGTCTTCGCCCCGAGGTTCTCTTCGCCTTCAACCTCTGGCAGCGCTATCATTTTCGGCTTATTTTTGGTGGTTTTATCTGGACAGGCACGTAAATTCGTATAAAACCTTCGAGCTTTTGCTCGAAGTATAAAACTCGTAAAACTGTTGTGCTACGATGCAGTGTAGCATTACTACGAGCCCATCCATCGTAGCGCCACTACGCTAGACTGGAAATGGACTCAGTTTTTCACATTTCTTAATTTTAACTATTTTTTGCCTATTGCAGTGTTACACACATACACACACACACACCCCCTCACACACACACGTACATGCTTGTTGACAAAAATGAATGTTTTAGGTTTTGAGTTGTAAAATTATGTGGTTCGTAATAAGTATGACGCGATGTAATAATTCTCTTACATGTTTCGATAAATAGTCTAAACAGTTTTTTCTAAATTTTATCTTACTATTGTTTTGTATAACTTTTTGTTGCTTGTTATTATAAAGGGAGAAGCCATTGGCTCTGAGATACAGTTATTAACTAGTTCAGAGTCAATGGACAAGTGAATATGGTTAAAAGTGTTTTTAGGCAAATAAAGTTATTTATATTTTATTTATTTATTTTTTGCCGCTGTCTCTGCCCGCATTTTATTTAGATTTTTGTGTCTTTTTATTTTTCCGGGATTAAGCTATGCCACTCTTCAACCTTTCCTTTCCAAATTAAGTAAATTCAATTCGATTTTAAGAGTAATAAAAATAATCTATCTAGTGATGAAGATATCGATTAGTAAAATGATTTTTTCGAAATCAAATCAGCAGTTTCTCATCACAATTATAATTATCTTACCAGCCATAGGACGTCATCTACAGGACATATAGATCCTCAATACGTCCTCTGCTGACTTGTCTGTGTGCCACCTAGTCACTGGATGCCGCCTAGTCACTGCAGTCTTATTAAAACTTACGGTATCCAGAGGTGGTAAAGAACAGCAACATGTTACACCGCTTGCCCCACGTGGCCTGCACATTTTCCAATCGGCGCAGGTCGCTAGGAGGCGTTAGTATCCAGCACAGCACCCGCACCTTGCTGGCCAGCGAGTCTGCTACCGACCTGTCTGTGTACTCCAAAAGAAGGCTCGCTTTATTTCTTTAAAAAAAAAAGAAAATCGTATAAGGAGATGGAATAGACAGTGGAAGGGGATAATGGTTTGAGGGGCTTATAGGGTCATGCCCCTTCCAATTGTAAAATGTCATTTCTGCTAGGATTTTCTTTTGGGGTTGACGGTTTAAAACAACGAAAATACAGACGAATGAGAGAAGTAGTCGAGTAAGCCCTTCTCTCAATGTAATGATCCTGTCCAGAATTCTTGTTCTCCATCCTGCCCTTACTACTAGGTGGAGTCGATAACGTTTCTCTGTACCAGTTCTAATCCACAATAATATTTTTGCAACTTCACTCGACATCCGCATCCGCTCCCTTTTCTCTCATATACCTTTTACAGAATCAATTTCTTCTACATTTTTGGTATTTCTTTTTATTTCTCTTACCACGTATATATTTCTCTTAGCACTTTTTAATTTCTCGGTCACTGGCGCAACTATCGTACTTCACCTGACATGCTTTTACTTATCTACTCGTTTTTTAGTGTAACTAGCGGACCCGGTTAACTTCGTCTCACCATCTGTCAACTGTCAATGACACTCAGAAACCTTCTTTGGCTCATGCACAACAACTTTGCTAAAGATCATCACATGATCAAATGCATAGTTTACGATTCTATAAAGGACATACAGACAAACATTCATTTTTATGTATATCGATAGATGTGGTTGCCCAGGTACCTACGTTATCCAGATTATAAACAGAATGAAAATCACCTGTTCACCGTCTTGTTCTCTTCAGCGGCGTTTGTTATTTTTACTATCCCACTTGGACTACGAGTATACTTGAACATATTGTAGTAGACGAGAAGTACCGCTAAAGATGCGATGGCCATCAATACAACAAAAGCTCGTGCCATCATACGGTCTTCCGGCCGGAGAGTCTTGATGATCATGATTAATGGTTACTCAACCTCGATGTGGAAAAAATGGAACATGGGCAAGAATGAAACCAATTGTTTTGCGGGATAGTTTCGACAGAAAGCAAGATTTTTATTCTCGCCTGCTTTATTTTTTAACTACATCTATGAAATCATGATTTTTTCTTCAGCACATTATTAAAGATTTTTTTAATGATGAAGATATTGCAGTAAAATCATGGTAAAATCACAGTAAGCAATATAATTTCAGAATGACTTGTCATTATTCTGAGAAATAATTGTTGCAATTGACAGGTGCCAATAAGGAGAGTATTGAAGGTAGTCCATAAAACAAAAATAAGGTTCTATACCTTTATGGGTAATACTATAATTCCTTTTTGTTACAGACGAACGAGCGGAGCAAAGCCTGAATTGTTTGTATAGGCTGAATCACACAACTTGGCGGCTGTGATATATACATAACTTAAAGCTATACAAGTTGCGCATAACTTAATCGTCGCGCAACTGTTAAGTAAGCGGTTTCCGTAGCTTGTAAAGCTAACATTACAGCCGCCAAGTTGTGTGTTTGGGCCTTTAATATTTAATTATTTGCGTTTATTTGTAACTTAATGCTATACTAGCTGCAAATCCCGGTTATGCCTGATTATTAAAAACATAATAAATAATAAATATACCTATCTTTATTGTACACCAAAAATTACAATAATATACAACAATAATTACAAAAAAAATATGTACAGTGGCGGCCCTATCGCCTTTGGCGATTTCTACCAGGCAACCTTTGGATGGATTGAATACGAAAAATAGAAATACGGTCGGTGGTGTATAAATACACTGAAATAAGTAATGAGAGAGAAAAAATTACTTAGATACAATAATAAAAATAAACAAATAAAAGTATATTTTATGAACATACATAATATACATATCATATATAACCTACAATATACAAATACATATATACCAAGTTTAACTACCTACAAACATACCTTGTTACTAAAAAATAATGAATCGATTATTTTGCCCCGTTCGCTACGTAGGTACTCGTACGTAGTGAGGATCGCCATAGTGAGCTTCTAAAAAAACTATACTCTATAAAATTTAACTTGATCTCTGCGACAGCTGTCAGAAAAATCACGCCTATGAAGTCCTGAATTTCTTAATAGTACAGACAGTACCTGTCAATGTCATACTTTATGGGCATGTCGATTAGTGATGGGCGACGAATGATCGTGACCACAGAATTTAAAAAAGAGTTTTAATTAAAATATTGATAGTTTATACTGACGATATTTTAAATAAAACTTTTTATCATTAATTTTATTGTATATTTTAATATCATAACATTTTTTACATGTGTAATTAAATTAAACCCAATTATATGTGACATTAGCATCGATAATAGTGAAAAACGTCGATAAATACTATCGTTACATTATTATGAGTATTTAATTAATATCATAACATTATTTACATGTGTACATACTTGATCTTAAATAATAGTAAGTAAATAAACCCAATTTTTCACCTTCAACTACTCATTCGATTTCGTTACAACATTGTTTAAAAATCGATTTTTTCCACCACTATCTCAACTCTAAATATGTCAATATGTAACTGTCGCAGAGATCAAGTTAAATTTTATAGAGTATAACTTACTTTACTCTTAAAATGTATTATCATAGAGGAATTAATCACTGTGTATTATTAGGAACGTCAAGTTCTACGAATGGTTTCGCCCTCAGAAGAATTTGACTGTTCTTATTCTATGGTTTCGGCCAGGGCCGCTGGCTGGCTACACGTCTGATGCCGTAAGGCGTGTTGTATATGAGGTAGTCCAGCACATACATGTAATCTGGTAGGATGTAGTGGAACGTCACAGTGTGCTCCGAGCAACAATCCTTACCCTGAAAAGTGAAAGTCATGGAACAGCGAGCAATTACAATCAACATCATTCAGATAGAGATCGGTGTACCTAAATGAAGACAGATTTCAATTATTTCTTTTAACGTGATAACGTCTTATAAATCGATGAACGTGGGCTCCATGCACGAAAAAGTGTCACGTTCCGCTTGAGCCGAGCGTGCAAGCGAGAGCGCGGAATAAGCGATAGAGAGGCACGATCGGCCTGATCGAGCGTTCGGCTTGTTTCAGTTGTTGACTCAACAATGTTTTCACGAAGTTATTAGGGTTCTGTACCTCAAACGGCAAAAACGGAACCCTTATAGGATCACTTTGTTGTCCATCTGTGTGTATGTCAATACTCTTTATCTCGGGAACGCGTAAAGATAACGAGTTGAAATTTAAGCTTTAGGTATACGTATATCCATGGTTTCTTGCAGTTGTGTAAAAGAAAAACTTCTCAGTTATCGTTTAAAAAAGATAGAGCCCTTTATGTCGTAAAAAACCTCATATTTCGACACTCACAAAAATCAAAACCTACAGGGTACTTCCCGTTGACATAGAACTATGAAATATGGCGAGAAGCATTATCACAGAGTACCTACACATATAGGAATAAATCTGAAAACTGTACGAAAAACGAAGAAAAGTGAAAAAAAAAAACTTTTTTGTCTAGGTTATAGTAGGTATAGAGATTTTAACGACTTATGTACTTCCCAATTTTGTTAAATTTTTCTGGATTTGTACGGAACCCTCGGTTTGCGAGCCTGACTCGCACTTGTCCGGTTTTTTTAATATTTCGGATAGGTTTGCATTTTAGCACATTCTGCCTGGTGGTAAGTAGACATGCGATCTACATAAAGCTATTCCTTAGTAAGATACCTATTTACTCGGTATTTGAAGACATCTACGTGAAAAAACAAACTTAGGTTAGAAGAAAAGCTACGACAAGTTAGAAAGCTATATTTATAATTCCAAAAAATTGGCAAAACCTGTCTCGGAGAATTTTTCTAAATACATGCTTACCTACATTCATAAGTAGGTATTCAAGTTTGCAGTCCGTCATTACCAATTTGTGCCGCGGGGATGTTTATGTATAGCCCATAATAAAACTTACCTACCTCTTTAACAGTAAGCAATATAATTTCAGAATGACTTGTCATTATTCTGAGAAATAATTGTTGCAATTGACAGGTGCCAATAAGGAGAGTATTGAAGGTAGTCCATAAAACAAAAATAAGGTTCTATACCTTTATGGGTAATACTATAATTCCTTTTTGTTACAGACGAACGAGCGGAGCAAAGCCTGAATTGTTTGTATAGGCTGAATCACACAACTTGGCGGCTGTGATATATACATAACTTAAAGCTATACAAGTTGCGCATAACTTAATCGTCGCGCAACTGTTAAGTAAGCGGTTTCCGTAGCTTGTAAAGCTAACATTACAGCCGCCAAGTTGTGTGTTTGGGCCTTTAATATTTAATTATTTGCGTTTATTTGTAACTTAATGCTATACTAGCTGCAAATCCCGGTTATGCCTGATTATTAAAAACATAATAAATAATAAATATACCTATCTTTATTGTACACCAAAAATTACAATAATATACAACAATAATTACAAAAAAAATATGTACAGTGGCGGCCCTATCGCCTTTGGCGATTTCTACCAGGCAACCTTTGGATGGATTGAATACGAAAAATAGAAATACGGTCGGTGGTGTATAAATACACTGAAATAAGTAATGAGAGAGAAAAAATTACTTAGATACAATAATAAAAATAAACAAATAAAAGTATATTTTATGAACATACATAATATACATATCATATATAACCTACAATATACAAATACATATATACCAAGTTTAACTACCTACAAACATACCTTGTTACTAAAAAATAATGAATCGATTATTTTGCCCCGTTCGCTACGTAGGTACTCGTACGTAGTGAGGATCGCCATAGTGAGCTTCTAAAAAAACTATACTCTATAAAATTTAACTTGATCTCTGCGACAGCTGTCAGAAAAATCACGCCTATGAAGTCCTGAATTTCTTAATAGTACAGACAGTACCTGTCAATGTCATACTTTATGGGCATGTCGATTAGTGATGGGCGACGAATGATCGTGACCACAGAATTTAAAAAAGAGTTTTAATTAAAATATTGATAGTTTATACTGACGATATTTTAAATAAAACTTTTTATCATTAATTTTATTGTATATTTTAATATCATAACATTTTTTACATGTGTAATTAAATTAAACCCAATTATATGTGACATTAGCATCGATAATAGTGAAAAACGTCGATAAATACTATCGTTACATTATTATGAGTATTTAATTAATATCATAACATTATTTACATGTGTACATACTTGATCTTAAATAATAGTAAGTAAATAAACCCAATTTTTCACCTTCAACTACTCATTCGATTTCGTTACAACATTGTTTAAAAATCGATTTTTTCCACCACTATCTCAACTCTAAATATGTCAATATGTAACTGTCGCAGAGATCAAGTTAAATTTTATAGAGTATAACTTACTTTACTCTTAAAATGTATTATCATAGAGGAATTAATCACTGTGTATTATTAGGAACGTCAAGTTCTACGAATGGTTTCGCCCTCAGAAGAATTTGACTGTTCTTATTCTATGGTTTCGGCCAGGGCCGCTGGCTGGCTACACGTCTGATGCCGTAAGGCGTGTTGTATATGAGGTAGTCCAGCACATACATGTAATCTGGTAGGATGTAGTGGAACGTCACAGTGTGCTCCGAGCAACAATCCTTACCCTGAAAAGTGAAAGTCATGGAACAGCGAGCAATTACAATCAACATCATTCAGATAGAGATCGGTGTACCTAAATGAAGACAGATTTCAATTATTTCTTTTAACGTGATAACGTCTTATAAATCGATGAACGTGGGCTCCATGCACGAAAAAGTGTCACGTTCCGCTTGAGCCGAGCGTGCAAGCGAGAGCGCGGAATAAGCGATAGAGAGGCACGATCGGCCTGATCGAGCGTTCGGCTTGTTTCAGTTGTTGACTCAACAATGTTTTCACGAAGTTATTAGGGTTCTGTACCTCAAACGGCAAAAACGGAACCCTTATAGGATCACTTTGTTGTCCATCTGTGTGTATGTCAATACTCTTTATCTCGGGAACGCGTAAAGATAACGAGTTGAAATTTAAGCTTTAGGTATACGTATATCCATGGTTTCTTGCAGTTGTGTAAAAGAAAAACTTCTCAGTTATCGTTTAAAAAAGATAGAGCCCTTTATGTCGTAAAAAACCTCATATTTCGACACTCACAAAAATCAAAACCTACAGGGTACTTCCCGTTGACATAGAACTATGAAATATGGCGAGAAGCATTATCACAGAGTACCTACACATATAGGAATAAATCTGAAAACTGTACGAAAAACGAAGAAAAGTGAAAAAAAAAAACTTTTTTGTCTAGGTTATAGTAGGTATAGAGATTTTAACGACTTATGTACTTCCCAATTTTGTTAAATTTTTCTGGATTTGTACGGAACCCTCGGTTTGCGAGCCTGACTCGCACTTGTCCGGTTTTTTTAATATTTCGGATAGGTTTGCATTTTAGCACATTCTGCCTGGTGGTAAGTAGACATGCGATCTACATAAAGCTATTCCTTAGTAAGATACCTATTTACTCGGTATTTGAAGACATCTACGTGAAAAAACAAACTTAGGTTAGAAGAAAAGCTACGACAAGTTAGAAAGCTATATTTATAATTCCAAAAAATTGGCAAAACCTGTCTCGGAGAATTTTTCTAAATACATGCTTACCTACATTCATAAGTAGGTATTCAAGTTTGCAGTCCGTCATTACCAATTTGTGCCGCGGGGATGTTTATGTATAGCCCATAATAAAACTTACCTACCTCTTTAACAGGATAGAATATGTAGTCCCAATACCAAAAGCTGTGATCATTGCCGGGGAACAAGTGGTCGTTGGGGTCGAAGGGGAAGAAGCGCCCTCTGTGCAGGAAGTCACGTGAATCCATCGGCACTACGCCGACGTTGACCAGGCATTTAGCTGTTGACCACAATTTTCCTCAACTTTTTTTAAAAGAACTGCCGTGCGATTCGCGTATTACGCTTCACTGAGTGAGTTCATATCACCTCACTTCCCCCACGCCTCGATCAAGATCTCGATTTTACCTAAATTCGTATTCCGATTGTTTTCGGTATCAAGTGACCTTTGGGCGAAGTGAAGTGACCAAGGTTCGCTGAGTGAGATTTTAAAGGTATGCCACACGCGACTCTGATCCGAATCGATGGACGACGGGCGACGGACGACGTGACGACGGGACTGATACTATTGTCTTAATAGACAGTATAGAATAGCGCTGGATGCAAGCCGCTTCTAACCGTTTTATTGGATATTTGTAGGATTATCTGCTTGCCCTGCACCCGAAAGGGGGTGATATGAACAACTTGTACTGGGTCAACCCGGAGTTCGACAAAAGGAAATCAGCTGCTCCATTCAAAATTGCAACTCGGAATCGACCAAATAAATGAAACAGCTGATATTTTCTCGCAATTCTGGGTTGGCTCCATAGTAAAAGTTGTTCATAATGATGGTCTGAATCAACTCCGGCGTTCGGCTTTCGGCTTAGTGCAGCAGTTCTGGATAACCCTGTAGGGGCGAGGCCTTTATTGGCAATAAAAAATCATTTATTCTAAACATAGTAATTTATTGTTTCGCTTTTCGTTTTATTCTATTTTTCAGTCGACTAAAATATCAAATTGCACACTAGCTGCGCACGCGCTTTGTAAAATTAGATCGTATGGTGAAAATCCACTTCTCTATACCATTGCATTGTACTGTACTGTACAGTCTTATTAATAGTCCACTGCAAGATTTAGACCTACCCACGAAGGGAGATTGGGCCATATCCACCACCCTGGACAGTGTGACGTATGCAGGTTGCCTCACGATGTTTTTCCTTCACCGAAAAGCCATTATTGGTGTGAAATTCCGTACACAAATTCTAAGGAACTCATTAGTACGTGACCGTGATTTAAACTCACGACCTCACGACCGACGACGAGTGGTGTCATTACCACTAGGCCACCACTGCTTTTTTTTCCATTAGAAAGTATGGCCTTTTTATTGAATAAGTACATAAGTTCTTATTTAACCTGACTGAAGGCCTCTGACATGCCTGAACAGTAAGAACAACCGGGACCTACAATTTTACGTGTTATCCAAGCTACGGTAGCGCTCAGTTGTAAATGACACCCACGGTCACTCATGCGAAGACTGACCGTGCCGGTGGGAGTAGGTATCCGGAGTGTTTGCCCTGATGCCGGGGCACTAGAATACGGTATCGGTATCCCCTGCCTGTAGTAAGAGCCTACTAAAAGGGGACCCCTGGGCTCGTGGGTGGTTAGAGTTGGGGCTCTGGCCATCCACTCAAGCGGGCCCGAGAAGGACGGCAGCGTTGTGGCAACGCTGTCGTACTGGATCGCACAAGCCTGGTCTACTACCAGGCGAGTAGACACACGAAGTGCCGGGAGCACCGGTGCGTTCCTTTTGGAGATCCCGGGGCTCCCAAGAAGGCACATAGGCTGGCCACCGAGGGGGTTTTAGTGGGTACAATCCCACATAACCCGACTGCACCCCAAAGCGGTCGGGCATCTTTGGAAGATTTCCCCCTCGTAAAAAAAAAAAAAGGTATCCGGAGTGTATACTTGTATAGGCCGAATCATACAAGTCGGCGGATGTGAAGTACCTACAAGCTGCGCAATATCCAATCAAGGCGCAGCTTTATGTGAGCTTCAGTCAGAATTGAAGCTTGTAGCTAACTTTACATCCACCGATTTGTATGATTTGGTCTATAGTCTGTATGACAACTACGCACCCAATTCAGCATCTTCAGCGCCCGTATCGTCTTCCTTACAAAGGCTTGAGAACGGAAGAGATTTATCCACCAAATCGTTTAACGCCGCACGACTCAAAACGTATCCAGCTCCACCACTCATGTAGCCCTGCAAATTGCTAAATAGTCATATATTAAGGAGCTACAAGACTGCACATAATAAGTAATAAATACTACGAAACTGAAAAGATCGTACTGACATCATGTCATTAGGCGCTACGCTGCACATAAAATTAACCTACCTAAGTAAACCTTTCTAATTTTCGGTCGGAGCTCAAAAATCTTATTCAGTTAGTCTACCTAATATTCTAAGAAAAAATCACATATAATTCTTTACCTCTTTTATGACCTTTTTGTATCTGCTGCCAAAGTACATGGGCTTCTCGCTACTGTAATCAGCTAACATATATCTGAGATTCTCCACAACAACGTATCTGTAATGACAAACTTTGAAACTGTAAAGCTCGAAACATACTATCGGACGCGACTGACAGTCGCGACCTAGACTATGAAAGTACACTGAGCCGTGCTCACTATCGGACATAAGTCGCGGACGTCACCTTCGGACGACCTTGAGCGTTGGGACGTCCGAGAGCGATCTGGCACACCGGATGTCTTAAGACTGTGCACATTGCTATGTCGCGGCTGTCAGTCGCGTCCGTCAGCCGCGTCCGATAGTATGTTTCCGGCTTAACGATCCGTTTTCAAATTCTAGGGCATCTTTGTGCTCAACGTATCATAGGGAATAAAGTAGGTAGGTACTTACCTAAAACAGGAGAGCATAAAAAGGAGTGCTTAAATTATGTGTTGCTTTCTAAAGTACAGTGATTTTCTAAAGTGTATACTTACTCATCTTTATGAATAAACTTTACTTTGAGACTAACCCAGAAATAGCCGTCAGAGATCGGAACGAGGCGGTGATGGAGGCTCTGGGCCGGGAGAAGGCAACAAAATTGGCATAGGACGTGAATAATGTGTACCTATGTGGAATTTTTAAGCAATAATTAATCTATAATTTGGGGCGTGCATGCCCCAGGCATTCATGCTCGCCATCGTATGCTCCTTCTTTCGGCGGCATCATGTGTCGGGTCGTTCTCCTCCCTCAAAGTGTCCCACTCGTGAATGCAGGTCGCCGGTCTGCTGGTGGCATTCACGCAGTGCATCGATTAACTAACTTAGGCTAAGATTTAAATTCAATTAAAAAAAAAGCAATAGCAGCTGTTTCGTATAAAAAGTTCATTAAACAACGAATCGTATGGAACAGACTAATTTACTCCATTTTAGGGTTGGTCGCATTATATGTCACTTATGACATATAATGCGATGAGCTCAAATTGTTGAACTCATTCTATTTCTAGATTACGGACAAGTAAGTTTGTCCATTGTCTAGAAATACATTTATAAACCTAGTACTAACGTATCATCGTCAGCCTTGAGGAACCAGTCGGCGTCCTCTCGGTGATGCTCGTACACATACTGGAAAGCTCGCTTGGTCTTTCCCCACAGTATATTCCTATCTTCCTCGATAGGGAGCTTGATGGCTGGCAACTCTATATCTGTAACGATATTAATTAGTTCTGTTCAGTAGAACTAAGGGCAATGTATAGCGAGGTTGAACAAAAGCCAGGAATAAAGGTCCCCTCCCTATTTCTTATCGTATCAGCAGTTCAAACTAAAATAAAAGGTTAAGCCCAGTTAGTAGCAACGGCAGCAGTATCTATGAAAATTCCCCAATTAAAAGAGTACCTACTCAGCGCACTAGGACTTTACCTATTCACAAGTTTGCCACCGGTAGTCTTTTTTATTCTTATATTCGGTGAGAGATTAGGTGCCATGGAATTATCACTGTACGACAAAAACTTTCCCTCGCCCGTGCCCTCCTTGAAGACCAGAGAACATTTCTTCGGTTCCCCCACGTGGCTAAATCAGCTAGCTTAGCATGCGACCGCGAAAACCCACGAAAGGATCACTTTTCGACGTGTGATAAAGTGACAGATATATACTTCGCCAAAACTGTCTTGTTCTGATACGTCGAAAGAAATCCTAGCGCATCATAGCAGGCTCAGGGTTGTCGAGTTACGTCAGCAACCATCAAGCGCTCCTGATTTTCTGCTAAAGTTTGGTACTCTACCCATCTTCGAGCAAATATCTAAAGAGTCACAATAGTGCAAAAAAGTGTCCGAGCCAAAACTCTGCCCAGCTACGTAGTGGGCAGGCTTTTTAGATAGTCTTATGGCGATTGCATGCCGACTCTAACGCCGCGCGATGCCAAAGTGCTCGGTTACAAGCACTAATCAGGTGACATAACGTCGAGATTCGAGAAAACGGGTCATTGTGAATTCTTATAGGTAAATAGGTATCTAAGTTGGTACCTAAGTATGCAGGCGCTTGGACATTTTTTTACTACTTCCACTTAAGAATTGTAGCTCTGTAGATATTTGCTCGAAGCTACCCAAGGAGTCTTCTCTATATCAACTGCTTTAGATCGTGCTCATGAATAATAGAACATCGTCCCCCACGTGGCCTTCATGTACCGGCACCGTGCGACATGGTTGGTGGGTTGCGACAACACCTAGCAGAGGATCCCGGCCCTTAGCCAGAGGTTGGTGTCCACCCATAGAGTCGTCTCTAGTCTCTACATGATCTTACCTTCGGCGGTGCTCATGAAGAGTAGAACATTGCACCGCTTCCCCCACGTGGCCTTCACGTGCCGGCATCGTGCCTCGTGGTTGGCGGGTTGCGTTAGCACCCAGCAGAGGACTCTTATCTTCCGCGAGAGGTTGGCGGCCACGGAGTTGTCACTGTAGTATACGTGCTCATCTTCCGTTGGTGCAGGTCTAGACGACATCATGGAGTAATATCTATTAGTGATAATTCAAAGCAGAGTAGTTAGGCGATTGCCTACGAATCTCACATGACAAATACTCAACCAAAAAAAAACAACGGGTTGCACTCCTGGAGTGCCGGCAGAAGTGAAAACTTGAACATAGAATGTACTATCCATGGATGTACCTCTGGTCACTTGTCCTGACGCTAAAGATTTCACTTCAAAAATAGTTTTAATTGAAAACAGCGAGCGGTTGCTGCTCTCGCGCGCCGTAAGTTTTTGTGGTCATTTCTTATCACAAACTAAACTTCGCCTCTTATCGTAAGATCAAAAATATTCCACGAAAAAATACCCTTGCGGTCTGTTATTACGAGTAGGTATAATTGTATAGTTTCATATACTTATTTATTATTCTGTAGGTAGGTTTATTAACTTACTTAGCCGTAGTAACATCCTCCAAGGACGCGTGATCACTATGTGTGGACGATGTTATATATGCCAAATAGACCACACTTCCAGCTATGAGTATCAAGAAAAACACCCGAATTTCCAACATTATTTTAGAAGACAAGTGCACTTATATATAACAACTTTTGTCATAAAAATAGAAGATCAAAGATAAGTAGTAGGTGTACGGTGTACCTACTGTAAATAAGTACTAAATTAAGTTGGAAAAAATATTGACATTTTATGACCAGCGACCTTCAAGATAATAATAATAATGCCCTGTGTAATAGGGCCTATTCTGTGTTTATGACAAAGAAAATATATTGGTAGGTACTTGAGGTACCTACTCGCAAAAAGAATGAAAGCCAAAGAGAATGTAATAACGATAATAGAATCGTATTCTCAAATATTAACCTAGCTACCATATATCTACGGTACCCAGCTCTACAAGTCTGTACAATAGGCACGTAGGTATTACGTGTTCCTTGCGTAGATACGACCAATATGGACCATATAATAATTCTTATAATGGAAAAATAAATTCTAGCTAGTATATTAATAACTAGTTACCTATATAAAATAAATAAATCAGTTTATTTGCGAGAATATTGTCTAACGTAGATCTAATTACATAAATAGTATCAAATATTCTACCTTTGCAGGTGTACAAATATTGTTATTTTTTTAAGGACACAAATATACATGCTTGTCAAATTTAACTATATTATTATACATTTGTTAATTTAAGCCGCTCTTTTAAAAAATCATCAATGTCATAATAGCACTTGCCAATAAGAAATTTAAATAATTTGGATTTAAATCTATTAAAAGTTAATTCCTTAAAACAATCAGGCAGTTTATTGTATATAGTAATAGCCATACAATACACATTGTTACTATACACACATACCCTTTGACCTGGCACAGCCAACTTATATTTACGCCGTTGTTGTCTGTCCCTTCCAATCACGTCACCATTTAATGGAAACTCAGAATGATGACGTCGAACAAATAAACACATTTCATATAAGTAAAGGCAAGGCAAGGGTAAAATGTTACATTTTTTAAACAGTGGTCTACAGGGAGCTAGGAAATGTGAGCCGCACAGTGCTCTGATGCATTTTTATTGTACTTTAAACGCATCTTCCCAGTTAACAGAGTTACCCCATATAACCAAACCATAACGTAACAGTGATGACACATAGCCATGGTAGGCACTGAGTGCGGCTTGTGTCGTGGCTGCACGTTGCATACGATTCAAAACGTATACGTATCGGTCTAGTTTTGTACAAATTTTATGAATGTGTTCCTTCCAATTACAGTGCTTATCAATAACTAAGCCTAAAAATGTAGTTGATTCTACCTGTTCCAGAGCAATTCCGTCGTAATTAATATTAAGTTTCAGAGGGATACTATTATACGTTTGAAAATGTATAACCTTAGTTTTATGGAGATTAACACACAAATCATTATGTTTAAGCCAGGTTAAAATGGAATTAAGAGCATCATTTACGTCAAGTTCTAATTGATCTGTGTATTTTTTACTACCTTCTATAAGAAGAGAAGTGTCGTCCGCGTATAGAATACATTTATGTTTCATCATATTAGGGAGATCATTAATGTAGCCTATAAAATCCAGAGGGCCCATAATGCTACCTTGTGGAACACCTCGATTATTTGGCACATATGGTGATTGGAACGATATTTTGTCTTGTCCTAAGAACGCGGGAACTTCTACGCATTGTGTTCTATTACTGAGGTAGCTCTCATGCCATTTTAGTGCTGTTCCCCTTATTCCATACTTTTCTATCTTCTTAAGTAATAAGCTATGTCTAACAAAATCAAATGCTTTTGACATATCGAGGAAAATTGCAGCTATAGGAATCTTTTTATCTAAGCAATCGGTAATTATCTTGATGAGAGTGAAACAAGCTAAAGTAGTTGACTTATTTTTCCTAAATCCGAATTGTTCTGATCGAAGAATTTTATTGTTTTCGAGAAAACACGTCATTTTAATGTACATAACTTTTTCAAATACTTTTGAGATAACTGGAATGAGTGTAATAGGGCGGTAGTTGCTCATATTGTTCTTTGCGTCTTTTTTATGTAGAGGTTTCACAATAGATAACTTTAAGCGCTCTGGAAACAGGCCTTGTGTGAGAGATAAATTCATGATGTGGCTCAAAGGACCGGCGATAATTCGAGAACAGGCTTTTAACATTTTTGTAGTTATACCATCGTATCCAGTTGCATTAGTGTTATTTAGAGAAATAATAATTTTATAAATGTCAAGTTCATCTACAGGAGTCAGATAAATTGTATTGGGATTATTAGGTATGTCATACGGATAATCATTACTATTAGCATATAGAGCATCGTCATTATTAGGATTTGTCACATTAATGAAAAAATTATTAAATTGTTCGTCTATTTCATTGGGTTTGTCATATACAACATTATTAACATTTAAAGATTCTATAATTTAATTCTTCCGTTTCATATATTTCTGAAAAAGTCAACGTTGATAAGCTACATATAAATTTTTCTATGTTCTCCTTGCTATAGTCACGTCTTTTTTCAAACCAGAAAAGGCGTTGCATATGCAAGGCTTTGGAACGGTCAAGTTCAATGTCAAATTTTAGAGTTTGGCCAGTTTCATGGTCTGATAATGCTAGAATGTGTACATTTGCATTGACATTGTCTAAATTACTTGCTATTAGATCGATGCAAGAATTTTTCCGTGTGGGTTTATTTATATGGCTTGTTATGTTGTAGTTGCTTAATATAGAGACTAGTGCTTTAGAATGTTTATTTTCAGTAAGCATATTAATATTCCAGTCTCCACATAATATAACATTTTTGTTGCCTCTTTTCAAAAGTTTCTCGAGAAGTGAAGCTAAAGTTTCCAAAAAAATAGCAACATTGGAATTGTTAGGGACCCTGTAAATACAAACTATAGTGAGCCTCAAAACAGGGATCTCAGTTGCACAGCATTCAAAACTATATAAAATTGGCTCAATGATATTTATCGGTCTACATTCAAATTTCCTCTTTGTTAAAATACAAGTTCCACCTCGTTTTTGATTTGTCCTACAAAATGAAGAAACTAGTTTAAATTTTTTAAAGTTAATATTGGTTTCTGTTCCTTTTTTTACATTTGTTTCGGAAAAACATATAAAATCTACATCAATACCATTGCTCTCTAACTCTTCAATTATTATTTCTATCCTATCTTGCTTATTAACTAGCCCAGCTATATTCTGGTGTAATAGAGTAAAGCCCTGTTTAGAGACGAAAAAATGATTCGTTTTTTTTGTCTTGGGTGTTTGTATAGGTCTGGACTTCAGAAGAAGGATAGGGAACTGTTCCCTTACTTGGGTCATAATATTACCTACCTATTGATAAATTCAGTGTATCTGTAATCTGTACTTTTAGGATCTCTAGACTGGCCCGCCGCGCGTCCCGTCTAGCTCGGTAAGGGTAATAGGGATAAGTGTACCAGCAGAATATAATGTTCTTATTTTATTCCTGCAACTCTGATTCGAATTCACGACCGATAACTTAATAAATAGTTGAATTCCAAAGCAAATAATTACTTTTAGAGAAGAGTGCAATCTTCTCCTTTTCGAGTCGATTTTGCGTGCTAAAAATTGTCTATTCCGGCTTTTGACCAAAAATTGGCCACCTCAATGAATGGCCGTATTTGTTGCCTCATTGAGATCCTGAGTGGTGCAGTTTTAGGGCATGCTGCACAGTTGGTTGGATATGATATAGACTGCGGTCTTACGTCGCAGAGACATTCGATGTCGGAGCTGTCTGTGTATCCCCATTTTACCAGATTGTCTCGGCTTCGGCCCGCTTGGGAAGGGAGGCGGTTTAGGGTTTGAGTGCAAAATCCACTGGCTATTTAATCAAAGGTCGCCGACGAGCTTTTTCATGTACATAATATGTATTTGTAAGAGTAGATAAAACCTAAAATTAAGAATAAAACACACATATAGGAACAAAAAAGCATTTACTTTGTAAGAACACATCACAAATAAATACATCTAAAGATAAACAAATTGAGCAAAATCATAATTTTGGACATTTGATTAAACTAATAATGATCTATTCGATATATTAACATAAGATCTGATATATTCCGCAAATATATTAATAGTTATTCGTATATACTATGCTTAGCAACTACTTGTATAAAACACGATTATTATATTACATCATTTCCACCATGATTTCATTTCTTTGACCACCCACTTTTCATTTGACCACCGTTTTTGGTCTGTTTATGATAAAGGAACATATCTATAGTGCGAATCATACAAGACGGCGGATGTGAAGTTAGCTCAAGCTGCGCAATATCCAATCAACGCGCAGCTCTATGTGAGCTTTAGACTAAAGCCTTTAGTCAGGATTGGATATTACGCAGCAGTAGCTCAGAGCAAATATAAAAATCAAGAGAGAATGTTGTGAACAAACATGTGAATTACACACACATCCACGTGCCACGAAACTACGCCTTGGCTTGTCAGTCGAATTACGGCGGCGCTTCACCGACGCACTCACACATGCTTAAAAACCGGCCTCACTTGACTGTTCAACGACGTTCCCTCTTGATTTTTTTATTTGTTCTGAGAGCTGCAGCTCTAACTTCACATCCGTCGGCTTGTATGATTAGGCCTAAACAAGATTATTTTTCATAGTGCGTGACTTTACTGAGCGTGGTATTTTGAAGAGCCTCTCCTGAACGTGTCACGTAGTATGGGTAGTGGGTACGTTCCCTTATGATGTGAATAATTATAGTGTACAGAATTCCAATTATTTGCTCGAATCGATGTAACGTCCATGTACATTTTAGTTGATTTATCAAAAACGGCTCAATTTCGATAAAATTTGAATGGGACATTCGGAAGTATACTCTTTCGAACTAAGAAAGATTTTTTTTGAATCACAATTTGCGATAATTTAGATGAACATACACAAAAAAATACATACAAATCAACATAGTACCTCTTCTTTTTTGGAAGTCGGTAAAAAGTAACATGGTGGATCAACTTCACGTAGGTAATTACTTTTTAACGAAATATAAGAGTTTTTAGTCAGTTATGGAGCTCTTGCAAGGATGAAGACGCGCGCCACACATTTTTATACTAAGAAAATAATTGCTTTGCCTTGATTTTACACTGCGCTTTATAAAAAGTGAATTTCTAGCTAGATGGCTAAAAAATCACTTTTTGCGTTTGAATTTAAGGCCAAAAAGTGAGATTTCTAATAAATTAAGTAGCATTAAAATAATTATCTTTCGCAAAAAATGGCATGACCGACTTCAACAGTGTACATAATTCGCGCAAAAAGTGCAAGGATGGTGATTTATCAAAAATGGCTAGACGATTTTGATAAAATTTAAATAGGACCAATTTCGAAGTAAGTATAACCTTTCCAATAAAAAAAGAATTATCATGTAAAATGTTATGCGTGATTATAAATTAAAAAAAAAATCAAATATACGCGTCGACTTGAGTAGATCGACGTGTCGTCGATCAATTACGCGTTTAAAATAAATAAGTAGGTACATATCCACAGAACCACGATTACTACACCTAGCTGATAAAAAACACCTATGTATTACAAAGTACAGTTGATTATTTTTACTAGGGACCTACAGTTTAGTAAACACTTACTAAACAGCCTCGTACTGGTAACAGCACACATGATTAGTGCCTCATTTCTAATAACAATTATTGCTACAAGTTTTTTTTACATCTAATGCCACTGCTTTACCGGCGTCTTTCCGCGTAAATTAGCGCGCTAAGTGACGTTAATTAGACGCAGGTACAGGAATAGCATTACACGAAGAGTTTCTCCTACCGTTCCACCTGCGCGAAAAGTAGTACGTTAATTAAAACTTTATGCTCGCGCCACACATTGCTTAGCTATATTGGACACATATCGAACATTGCTCCAATAGCCAATACCAACCCCTCATATGTCGGTTTTCTGTATAATCTTGGATCCAATACACCAATGTGTCAGGGGCGTAGCTACCGCCGTATCTGCCGTATCAAATAGGGACACCGTATCCCTGGGCCACGGGGGCCCCCGACGTTCGTAATCAAAATGAATAAAATTAGAAAAACTAAAGTCATCATCAGCTATATTTGCCGAAAAAAAGTCAAGGAGAATGTATAATAATAGAGTGTTTAAATTGTTTCTAAATAATTTGGAAAAAGTATGATAGATAATTATGATGAAAAATATTTCTTTTAATTTTATGCAAACAGTTTTTTCTTTTTTGACATCTTTACCCTTCTTAAGGGTCCCCAAACCAATTTTGATACGGGGCCCCGCCAAGGCACGCTGCGCCACTGCAATATGAATTTCAATCTTGGACAGATATTGGTTCATAGAACTTTGGTTCCAATAGCCAACGTCAACCCGCCACGTATTGTCGGTTTTCTGCAAAATCATGGATCCAATACACCAACACCGTGGTTACAATGGCTATTCAATTCGTAGCTAAGCCTGTACTGCAATCATTATACAACGTGTAGTGCCGGCATTACGTAAATGAGGCCAACGCTTTGACGTGTTAAATTACCTAACGGCATTACTAATGGCATTAATCGTTAGCGCGGGAGGGGAGCATCATTCCGCACGGCGCATGCGTAGTGCGAGGACGTGTGTACAGTATTAGAGCGGATTTTAGATTAAATAGCTGTTTTTTCTGAACGTAAACGGTCGTTTCGGCATACGCGCTTACACGTGCGCTACATTACACGCTTAAAAAACCGGACTCGGATATTCCGCCGTATTCGGTCGAAACGGTAGTGGTGTCGTGTCAGTATACGAGCTTAAAAACGCGTCAACGCTCGTACGAGATGCACGTGTGCCAAAAAGCGCGCCTATAACCTACGAAATTTAAAAAAAACGAGCTTATAAGCGCAAACGCTAGTCTGAAACTGTCCTAATTGCATTTTCAAGAATAGAACAACAATGGAGTGGTCTAACGAGAAAGCACTAGAGTTTTTAGAGATATTGCAAACAGAACCGTGTCTTTGGGATCCAAAGTTACCGTCGCATAAGAATAGGACAGCAAATAGCAACGCGTGGCGACGCATCGTCCAATCTCTGTCATTTCCAGTGAATATCGAAGAATTGAAGAAGAAGAAAGATTCGTTAATGGGGTACTACCGGATCCATTTGAATAAATACAAAAAATCCCTCAAAGCGGGAGCAGGACCAAATGATGTGTACAAAACGAATTGGTTCGCGTTTGAAACAATGGACAGTTTCCTCAGACCAATTTATGGAATAAAAGAGATAAAAACCGAGGTAAGTTTTTTTTTAATTAAGTAACCTAAAAGAAAATAGTGTAATATTAATATCATATAATAATAATATTTGTGTGTCTATAACCGATGACAGAATAGGTGATCTCCCATCGATATCTCACACAATTTAGCAACGAACTAGTCTGTGATTACAAAAGAAACATCAATGCATTAATTTATACAATAATCACTGGAAACATCACCGGTTAACTAATTTTTCGTTAACAGCAAAATATATCCCGCAGCTAAAAACATTCATTCAGGACTTAAGAGCGCGGCTCTTGTCAGTGGTTAAGTAAATTCTTATAGAGGTTGTTGCTCATAACCGCGATGGGCAAGCGTGGTGGCGATCACAGGACGTATCTCCTCGCACCAGCGCCGCTGCTCACCGACATTGGCTTGTGCCATTTAGGCAACGCCAGATTAGGATGGCTACCACCTATCGGATCCGTAGTACCTCAGTCGGCTCTGACGACACAGCTGCTCTGCCGGCACCGTAAACAGAGAAGATAAATAATAGACGACATATACAGGGTTATTTCTAAACAATTAGCATCCTTTTAGGGGCTTATTCTGTACACAAAACTAACAATTTTTGTTCTGCGACAAAAAAAAAAAACAGCTGTTCCATACATTTGCTATTTAACGAACGATATGTGAACGATATTTTTCTATGGAACTCCAATTTTTATTTTTGAGGTTTGACAAAAGTCGTAGAACAAAAGTTGTTAGTTTATGTACAGAATAAGCCCCTAAAAAAAGGATGCTAATTGATTAGAAATAACCCTGTATTACGTGCGGCCACATGCGAAGAAAGCGTTGCCGCTCGTAAGATTTTTACCTGTTTTTTTTAATTTAGATTTCTTGGTCAACAGATTAGGTTTTTTTATAGGTTGGGATAGAGTGGTTGGGTTGTTGTTTACAATGTTTGGTAGGTGAAGAGACAATTTGTTTGTAGATTTCTTGGTTGACAGGTTGAATTTATTCGCTGGTTAATAAGTTAAAGCTAATGAAGTAATTGGGCCGAAACATCTATTCCACCACCAACTAAACTACCTAAGCTATTAGGTAATTTGGGTACAAAGAATAACGGTGAAATAATCTTTTTAATTATCTTCTCTGTCTCCGGCCGGCACCCTACGACTGATGGCTGACGTGGCTCATGAATAGCTAAAAATTATTATAGATCAGACAAATCGGCCATGCGATTGAAGCGGCAAATTTCTTTAGATTGAAAATTGACATTGTTTTAGTCTCCCGGAGAAGATAGCAGTGACGAAACTGTGAATGAAACTGAGGAAGAAGTTTATGAATTAAACCCGAGACCATCAAACTCAAAGAAAGAATACGAATTGACGCCAGTATCAGCAATAAATCGTCAAAACATTGAAACATTCAAGCGTCCTCACGTTCAGTACCAAAAGTCCTATACACCCGAAGACATTTACGCTCAAAAGCAAACTGATGATACATTTGAGCTTTCACAACCAACAACAAGTCAGAAGAGAGAAACAATGGATGAATATGATCATTTCGCGTTCATGATCGCATCCAAAATAAGAAAATTGCAAAATCCAGACGATAGAGAGATTTTGATGAACTCGATTCAAAATTTAACATTTGAATTTTATATGAAGAATAAACAATCCAAACCGATCAGCGACACGGCCCTAATATAAGCCCATAGCAATTATTGCATTTTTAGACATTTCTAAACTAAAATGTTTGTTTTATTTACTTACCTTAATTATGTGGTAACAAGAACAGAGTATATGAAATCTGAACGATAATGGCTATGAAGTCAAATTACAATGGGTTCCATAGTATATCGGTCTCCGAGGTTATGAGGAGGCTGACACCTTGGCGAGAAAAGCTACTTTAGAAGGAATGGAATAACATATACATGTATCACCAAAATACGAAGAATAACTGCCTAAGTAAAAAAGAGTTGTTACAATATTTCGAAACAATATTTCAATGAAAAATCTATCAAGAAAGGGGTATGATACAAAACTGTAGTGAGTAAGCCTTCTCACACGTCTAAGTGACATAATTATGGTTACAGCGCATTGGTTGAGGACTGGCCACATGCCTTTAAAGAAAGTACCTAATGGGTAAAGCAGCGATACAGAGTGGAAAAAGATCTATACCACCTACTGGAAGTATGTATACGTATTCAAAATTAGAGGCGGGCACTTGAGGTAACTTATCACTTCAACAGGCTCGACGTTGGACTGAATAAAATACTATTTGCTGAAGCTAGCTCTGACGCAGTCGGCGCGCTATTCGATTTGGTAAGTCGCCTCAAGTGATCTGAAATATGTAGTAGTATTGAGTAGTTAGTAAGCTAGATTAAGTTAGAATATACAATGGGACTGACATGTGTTTTTTATAAAAGTCCCAAAAATAAATCGGATTAAAAAAAGGGCAGAGCAATCTTATTATTTTTGAAATAAATTGATGGAATATTACGTATACAAAATTGAACTTCTATAACTGTCTCCTGTAGCTTAGACCTTAGGCACCTTAGAGTCAAAGCCAAACTTTAACTATACTCACCTTTAGAAAAGTATCGACTCGCGGTAGTTCTTGAGGAATTAACTCTTAACGGCGTCGGTAATTTAAATGTAGGAACAGTAGCGTAGCGTGCCTTGGAGGGGCCCCGTATCAACATTAGTTGGGGATCCCAAATGAAGCAAAAAGTTGTGCAAAGAAGTCGCAACCACGGTCGGTTTTTGCTTACTTAGTTCTATAAAAGTCCCATTATTAGTCGTATAAATGTCGAGTCAACTTTTACACAACGCGAAAAGGGCGCAGATTGCTGTAGAAGTGAAGTAACGGTGAGAATAGGACGCCTGATTTGCGGAATAAACATCGAGTAAAAGCAAAACGAACTGAAGTGAAAACTCTATAGGAACGTAAGTATGACAGACATACAGTTTTACACATTTGGGACTAACCCATCCGTAAATATACAGGGTTACTCCTAATCACGCGACAAAATGTATGGAACAGCTGATTTTTTTTTGAGTTTTGGCAAAAGTCGCAGAACAAAAGTTGTTAGTTTTGATGTACAGAATAAGCCCCTAAAATGATGCTAATTGATTAAGATAATTGTTATTATAATTGATTAGGAATAACCCTGTATATGGCCATATTATATGACAACTGTATATGTTCATAAATAAATAACTGAATTAATGAAAAACATAGCTGTTCCATACATTTTTTCGGCAGTCTACGAACTTTTTGTATGGAAGTCGTAGTGTTAAAGATACACTCAGTATAAAACCTGCACGGCTAACATACGCACCACGACATACTTTTATTGACGAGTCAAAGACGAGACAAAGTCCAAACGAGACATAGTTAGGGCGAGGTATATATCTATCACGTTTTTACACGTCGATAAAGTTATATCGTGGTGCGTATGTTAGCCGTGCTACCCTCTTTGGTATTAATATTTACATGATTCTTAAACAATCCTTTTTACACACTAAATGATGCAAATTTCCAAAGAGACTATAATTCGAAATAAAAAATTCGAATATTCGAAAAAAAAAATATTCGAAATGAAAATAGTTCAAGAAATCTTCTTCTTCATCTTCTCAAGAAAAATTCTTGCAACACAAATTAAAATGTTTTCTATTTACTAAATATTATAGCCACAAAAACGCTTAATAATTAGTTTAGAAAAACTAATTAATAATTAGTTTAACTTGAATAACCGAAAATATAGTTAGTAATTAAATTTTGGGTTCGTCAAGCCTTTCAACTAAAACAGTGTTGCCAATATAAAATATTAGTTTCGGATCCATACTTTTTGACAAGTTAAAAACAACTCAAGTCGCTAGATTGCTTTTAAATTAAATTAATGCTATTTGCTATAAATAGAATATAACTTAAAATTTATAAATCCCGCAAAGTTACATAAAAAATATTATGGCAGTTGAACCTTTTCAATGTTATAAAATAGCAAATGAACAATGGACAGAAACAATGTATACAAACTTAATATATAAATGAGATATATATTAACTTTTACTCTATTTATAGACTAGTTCACACATGTAAAATTATATTCTAAATATATTTACAAATTCTGTTTGTTACAATGATCTTCATTGACGGTCTTTGGTTGCGAAAGAAACATTAGTTTGGTTATAAACTTAATTAAACAAAAACTATGATAAAATTGCTCAAAATAGCTCATTTTGCCACAAAAATCGTGATAAAATTGAGCTGTTTCAAGCCACAGCTTAAATTGTACATATTTTAGCACAATAATTTAAAAAAGCATTCGTTTTCTAATAAATGCTTGTGTTCAAACCCTGATGATCACTTACATCTAAATAAATATTATGGCAAGTATGATTATGCTTTAGCGTATGCCCTAGAACACAAAGAAAAAAATCCAAATCATCACACGGAATTCAAACTTTCTTCGTTTTTAGGGTTCCGTGCCCAAAGGGTAAAAACGGGACTCTATTACTAAGACTCCGCTGTCCGTCTGTCTGTCTGTCACCAGGCTGTATCTCATGAACCGTTATAGCTAGAAAGCTGAAATTTTCATAGATTATGTATTTCTGTTGCCGCTATTACACAAATACTAATAACAGAATAAAAAATATATTTAAAGGGGACAACCATACGACAAACATGATTTTTAGCCGTTTTAGCTCGATAATAATATTGGTAACAGGCTAACAGGTACATGCATGAAAAAATTACAGAATATTTAGTTGTATATTAACTACATTACTTGGCTTTTCGGCATCGTGAGGCAACCTGCATATAGCCGTAGAGGAAATTTAATGGCGTATGTGAATACCAACCCGCACTGGGCCAGCGTGGTGGATATGGAACAATCACCCTTCGTGGGTAGGCCTACGTCCCGCAGTGGACTATAAAAAGGCTGCTACAGTACAGGAACTTCATTAATAAATATTTAAATAAAATAAAATAAACTATACGCTACGGAACCCTTCGTGCGTGAGTCCGATTCGCACTTGGCAGATTATTTTGACTACTTACAGATAAACTTCTCGATTTAAGTTTTAAAACTCGTTTTGCGACGATGAATGGGAGTGTTAACGATTTAGATTCATTCACCAAAAACCAAAACAGTGGTCAGTCTATCCACAAAAGTGCATCAACTAAATCGAAAATCAGTTAATTATCTATTCATGGTCTCAAAACGAGTTTTTTTAAACTTATGATTTAAGTATTTTTGAACTATTTTACTATGCAAAACATTTAAAAACTATAAATGGTAAAAGTACTCAAGAAAATTTTATATCGCGCGCTGACCGAGGACACTAGATATATACAGTGTTATTTCTAATGAATTAGCATCCTTTTAGGGGCTGCAGATCCACCAACCCGCACTGGGCCAGCGTGGTGGATATGGCCCAATCACCCTTCGTGGGTAGGCTTAGGTAGGGTACAGTACAGTAGGGGCTTATTCTGTACATCAAAACTAACAACTTTTGTTCAACGACTTTTGTCAAATCTCAAAAAAAAGTTGTTGTTCCATAGAAAAATATCGTTCACCTTCGACAAAATGTATGGAGCAGCTGTTTTTTTTTTTAGTTTTGACAAAAGTCGCAGAACAAAAATTGTTAGTTTTGATAGCTAATTTATTAGAAATAACCCTGTATATAGATGAGGATCGCGCTAAGAAAATATCCACCTATCACAACGGAAATCGCGTCTGACGTGAAGTGATTCTATAGGCGGATATTTTCTCTAATCAGTTTGTCTACATAATAATCTCATCACTGGTGGATAAGTAAAAAAAAAAAACAATCTTTTAAACAATAATAAATAAGCCAAGGAATGTTGTTTGTCTTTACAATAATAATAAATAATATCATACATACTTTCAGATCCATTTTAAATCACCACAAATTGAAAATTATAAATAAAATATACGAAATTTTGCTAAAATTTACAAAAAAAAAAATTGGTACAATTTTGATAAAAAATTACTGTAAATATGACACATGTCTTTTTTTAATCAGACTTATAAACTATCTATGTTCTTAAAAATGTTTAGCTAAGAGTGTCTACATATTCCTTAGCTTAAATGGCAACATTGCAATATGCCTTAGTTAGGTTTTATTTTATTTGGAAGATGACTGAAATGATATAATAGGAAAATAATTTATTTTTCGACTTACTATACTGCATAAAAAGATAGCTTGATCTCTGCGACAGTGACATTGACATAGAAGCTTGACATTTTTAGAGTTGGGATAGTGGTGGAAAAAATCGATTATCAAACAATGTTGTAATGAAATCGAATGAGTAGTTGAAGGTGAGAAATTGGATTTTATTTACTTACTATTAATTAAAATCATATATATACACATGTAAATAATGTTATGATATTAATTAAATAAATTATAATAAAATATAATAATGTTACGATAGTATTGACGACGTTTTTCACTATTATCGATGCTAATGTAACATATAATTAGGTTTAATTTAATTACTAAATTAAATTAATAATAATTTAATAATTTAAATTAAGTTTTATTTAAAATATCGTTAGTATAAACTATCGATATTTTATTTTAAATAAAACTCTGTCTAAAACGCTGTGGTCACGATCATTCGTCGCCCATCACTGATCGGCATGCCCATAAAGTATGACATTGACAGGTACTGTCTGTACTATTAAGAAATTCAGGACTTCATAGCATAGGCGTGATTTTTCTGACAGCTGTCACAGAGATCAAGCTATATTTTATAGAGTATAAATGTATGTATATACAGGGTTACCCATAACTGGTATACTAAGCCGAAGGGAGGTGATTCATCATTATGAACAACTTTTCTTATGAGGCGTAGCCGGAATTCGAAAAAAAAAAAATCTGTTGTTTTTTTACATTTTGTCGATTTCAAATTGCACTTTTGTATGGAACAGTAGATTTTTTCTCTCGAATTTTGGGTTTGCCCCATAATGAAAGTTGTTCATAACGATGGTCAGCCTCTGTGGTATAGTACAGGGTAAGCAGATGAGTATGAGATGTATGTTTGAGAAAATCCACTGACTACTCAAAGGTGACGTCCACAAGTGGTATATTGTTCAGAGAAAAATCGAACCAAGATGATATATACATCATTTGAAAGCTTGTTTTATGGGCTTCCCAAAAATATTTAATTTAGATTTTTTTACCCCTCCATTTTATTTTTAAATATGAAAAATAAATTGTATGAAAAATAACAATACAGCTTATTACTTTTTCTAGTTTAACGATGATAAAGTGCTTCTATCGTTATTTTACTTGCATTCGTAGCCGATTCTTCCACATTCATCACTTAATTTGCTAAAATTAAAAATTATAACCTACCAGTGTGACCAGTTAGTAGGTACAATGTGACAAAAAAACACTTTAAAGTGTGTCTAATTGGTAAAAATGCTTTTATTTAACAATTTGGAGGTTAATTAATGAGGGTTGATAGAGATAAACTACCTATTGAGCCAAACATATTTATTTTTTCTAATAAATTCAAAATTAATTTTTTAAAAATCGGAGGGCTCTTTTTTGTTTTTAACTGTTATAATAGACTCAGAAAAATATGAACTTTCTCGAAATGTAACGAGTGTTGTGGTTAGAATTTTTGATTATTATTATACCAGCCTCCATACATTTTGTGGACATCTCCTTTGGGCTGTTTCGATTTAGCTACTACTTTCGCATCAAATATACAGGGTTATTCGTAATCAATTAGCATTCTTTCAGGGGCTTGTTCTGTACATCAAAACTAACAACTTTTGTTCGACGACTTTTGTCGAAACTAAAAAAAAAAATTCAGCTGTTCCATACATTTTGTCGAGGGTGAACGATATTTTTCTATGGAACAGCTAGTTGATTACGAATAACCCTGTACATTTATTGATGTCTATGGAAGACAATTATACGGTTAAAAACATAGGTAAAAAAGACATTTGGCTTGTACCGTATTTGCCATATTTTAAAGCTAATTTAGAAGCATGGTAAAAAGTCTAGTCCTACAGTGAAACGTCTTTTTTCGTTAGAAGGGCATTAACTACCAAATGATACCGACATAGGATGAACTATGACCATTGTTAACAATGTTATCCTACCCTGAATTGGCTTCCTTCACTTCAGTATCGTTCCTGAGTATTCTGGGCAGCTCGCTCGTTTTGAAGTTGATGCCGAAAGGCCGCAAGTGGTAGATGAGATAGTCCAGTACGTACATGTGTTCTGGGCTTATGTAGTGGAAGGAGACCGCGTGGTCCGAGCAACAGTCCAGGCCCTGGGAAGAAATGGAAATAGATAAATATATTATTACCAAACGAACAATAACAATTTATAAATATTACAACGCATGCATTACACATATTTCATTTCATGCAGAACAATGAAATAAGTTATTGTCTGTTGTCCTCAAACTAGGCTAGCCTGTATTGTATCTTGAGCACCCGGAAAAAAATTAACCTACGGCGCTGGCAATTTTATTACAATAAAAATCTACAAATTATAATTGTTTACAAACATATAAAACCTTTTTATAATACTCTTAGTGGGCACTATAAAGAAGCGTAGTAATAATGGGAGGTTTTCTGACTCCGGGGTATTCAGTGGTGAAACTGTAGCGGTATAGTGGTAATTGGACCCGCCTTACAATTCTGAAATCAAGTTAATGAGTTATTTGGAATTTATGTACGGAATTTCGAACCACTGGCTTTTTAGTGAAGGAAAACATCGTGAGGCAACCTGCACACGTCCGTAAAAAAATTCAATTAGGCCAGAGTAGAAGCCTTGAAAAATAATGAAAAGTGAAAAAAAATAATTAATAGTAGGATGAAACCCATTAGAAAAGGAGGAGAATATTATAAAAATAAAAGGAAAAATAATTTACGGGCGATCTGAGGTCGGGAAGGGGATGGAGGGGGGGGGGGGGGGGGGGTTTAAGGGTAAAAAACGGTTTTTCTCGATTTCCGGCAAAACTAAAAGTCCTATCGAAAAAAGTCATATGGCAAAGTTGTAGGTAATAAAAAGATCTAAAACTTTTGTATTGACACTTTTTTCACATAACCTCAAAATTTCTGTGAAAAATCCAAAAAACCAAGTTTTTTTCACCATCGGAAAGTAGAGACCCTGGCCTAAATGGCGTAAATCCCCGCACTGGGCCTACGTGGTAGATACGGTTCAATCACCTTTCGTAGATAGGCCCATGTCCAGCAGCGGACTACTAATAAAGCCGGCACAGTACAGAAGTATAGCATCGATATGCCTTGCCTATAGAATAATTTGGGCTTTTTAAATTGACCGGAGTAAAGTTGGAAAGTTGTGTCAATGATCATTGAAACGACCTTTCATTAATTTGTGAACTTCTGATTGAGGAACAGATGATCCTAATGTTACGATTCAGGGGAGTTTTTTGAACTTCGCACGGTTTGGTCGTATACGGAACTTGTATGGAGTACTCGCAACTTAATTACAATTTAGAGATTCTCCATACAATCTGTCAAAGTTCCGTATACGTTTCTCGGCGTTAGAAGTTCGAAAAACGCACCCCAGGATGACTATCAGATATCCCGTCCCGTACGTCGGGCATTAATCCTATTAAGAGGGTTTTATCCGTAGGGTAGTAAGTCCTGTATACAGTGTATACAGTTTGGTCTCACCTTGTCCGAGGGGTAGTAGATGTAGCTCCAGTACCAGAACTTCTTATCCTGGTTGGGAAACAGGTGGTCCTGTATGTAGGGTAGTCTGTTTATAGGGTGGTCTCACCTTGTCCGTGGGGTAGTAGATGTAGCTCTAGTAGATAGATAGATAGATAGATAGATAAACTCTTTATTGCACACCAAGAAATAAACACAAAAAAGAAACAAATAAACATAAACAGTGTAACAATGGGCGGCCTTATCGCTGATAGCGATCTCTGCCAGGCAACCTTAGGATGGAGAGGACAGAACGCGTATGAATAATGGACGGGGTGCGCATTAAATAAAATATAAATTAGATTATACATCATAAACATACATACTAATAAAAAATGATATAAATACTTAAAATACAAACAATAAATAAAATTAAAAATGAATAATGGTAAAAGAAACATATGATAAAACAATAAACTAATACATAATATAAATTAAAATATACTACTTACATAAAACAACATAAATAACAACAACAACAGTTACAAAGTCAAAGGATCAACATTTTCTGCAGGTAATGGCTTTTAACCTGATCTTTAAAAATGTTAATTGACTGAGCTTTTCTGACAGTAACGGGCAAGGCATTCCATAGCTGGACTGCCTGAAACGCAAACGACCTGCCGTAAAAAGTTTCACACCGTGCGGTAGGGGTCATAAGGGAAAGGTTATCCTTGGATCGGAGGGGAAGGGAATGTGCATCATGCCAGAAGGAAAAAGAGTCTTTAAGATAGCATGGAGTAGAAGGGTTGAAGAGGATGTTATAAAGAAGATTAAGGATATGAGCATTCCGACGAAGACGAATTGGAAGCCACTTGAGCTTAGTACGAAAATGAGATACGTGGTCATATTTGCGTAACCCAAATATAAACCTGATGCAATAATTTTGGAGACGCTCAAGCTTATCAAGTTGGACTTCATTGAGATCTAAAAAGCTGGCGTCAGCGTAATCTAAAATAGGAAGAAGAAGAGACTGTGCAAGCGCAACTTTAGTAGCAGTAGGCAGGAAATTTCGGAGCCGTCTTAGGGAGCTACCAGCAGCAAACAACTTGCAGCTGATTGTTTTAATATGAATATCCCAGCATAGCGTACGGTCAAACATGACACCGAGGTTTTTCACAGATTCACTATATGGCAAAGTGATTCCATTGAACTCAACGCAAGGGAGCCTGGGCCAGTTGATCCTTGAAATGTTATAAGAGCTGCCAATAACAATTACTTGTGACTTTACGGGGTTGATTCTTAAGCCAAAGGAATTGCTCCACTCAGATACTTGGTAAAGATCGGAATTTATAGCCGCAATCGCTGAATCTATATCAACTAGCCGAGCTTGCGAATAAATTTGGAGATCGTCTGCATAAAGGTGATAGGAAGAAGTAAGCCGTTGCGATATGGAATTAATGAAAAAAGCAAAAAGAAGGGGAGATAGCACGCCGCCTTGTGGCACACCAGCAGTAGTGTCACACCAGGAAGAAAAAATATCCCCAAGGCGAACCCGCTGCCGGCGCCCGTACAGATAACTGTGAAGCCAGTCGATCGCTGATGGAGATATGTTAGATGAGCGCAATAATGCTAATAAAATGTCGTAGTCAACGGTATTGAAAGCATTACTGAAGTCTAACAGGGTTAGAACAGTAAGCTTACCGTTATCCATACCCAAGCGTATGTCGTCGGTGATCTTAATAAGCGCAGACACAGTGCTATGCCCAGGACGGAAACCGGATTGGAAAGGATTGTGGAGATCGTGTCTGATAAGGTAATCGTTCAGCTGTCTATGGACAAGACGCTCCAGAACTTTGGATAAGAAAGGAAGGATAGAGATAGGACGGTATTCGGAAAAGGATTTGGGATTGGCTATTTTAGGTAGTGGTATAATCTGTGCATCTTTCCAGACTGTAGGGAATATTCCACATGAGATAGAATTATTAAAAATGGTACACAGGACGGGAAGGATGATGTCTAAAATAGGCAAGAGCATGTTCCGGCTTACATTGTCACCGCCAACCGCGTTGGAGGAGATCGACATTAGGCTCCTCCTAACATCACATTCAGAGAAACGATTGAACTCAAAGGAAAGGAAAGTCGGGAGGAGTAATGGCAGAGAGATAACGTAAAGTATGGCTTTTATCGGCATCCGACAAAATGGAAGCTGACGAGAAATGTAAATTTAAGGCATTAAGGTCGATATTTTTATTAGAAGTGTCTTGACGAGATTTGCCAATTCCCAATGACTTAAGAAATTTCCAGACCTTAGCTGGATTCTCATCATCAACTGATGCATAAACATGACGACGCATTGCATCCCTACACACTTTATTGCAGCGATTTCGGGCCTGAACATATTTAGCATGGTTGATCTCAGTGGGGCGCGACTTGAACCTAGTTTTAGCAATTTCTTTTTTGTGCATTAAGCATTTTATATCCTCAGTGAGCCATGGTGCAGGAAGTTGTTTTATTTTTATCTTACGTAAAGGAGCATGGGTATCGTATAATTGCGTGACCAAAGAGTTAAATATAGATACCTGATCTTCGACAGACTCAGCTTCCTTAACAGTACCCCAGTCAATGCTACTAGCATCTCGGAGAAGAGCCTCTCGATCCATGCCACTAAAGTTACGCTGCAGAATAATTTGAGGTTTAGGTTTAGGGGGACGAATTTTATAAGAGAGAAAGATCAAATCATGATAGGAAAAGTTGTCAGCAGCATATTGACCATGTTTGGCAACATTGTTTGGAGAAGACACTATCATTAAGTCAAGAAGAGAGGGGATACAGTTGGGAAAGTGATGTGTAGCATTAAGAGGAAGAATATGCAGGTTACAAGATTTTGTTAAGGATTCTAGTGAAGATGTTCTATGATCTTTCTTATTGAGACAAGTGTTAAAATCGCCCATAATGATGGAGTGATTGTAAGAAGGAATAAGATTGTGAAGAATCGTTTCAAACGAAGAGAAGTAATCAATGCTTTTTGAAGGGCAATAATAGACTCCGAGGAGAACTTTAGTGTGGGAAAGTAAAATTTCGATAAAGAGGTGTTCACCAGCATTTACAGGGGGTGGTTGGGGTGACTGGTCAATGATCATGAAAGGAATATTAGCTTTTAAGTAAATAGCCACGCCACCACCACCTCGAGAGACACGGTCATTCCTAATAAGAACAAAGCCAGGAAGAGAAAAAGAAGTAGTGAGAAGAGAAGGACGGAGCCATGTTTCGGAGACTAATATTGCGTGGATATTGTGGTGATCAAGAGACGCCAGCATTTCGGGATAGCAAGATGGAATGCTCTGGGCATTAATATGGACGACGTTGAAATTTTTAGATAAGTCAGAAAAGGTCGAATCCAGGAAATCAGATAGCGGTAATAGACTAGCAAAGCTGTCGTCATTGCTAGCCATCGTATCAGAGGAAGATGCAGAAAAATATTCATTATCACTGTTGTTGTCATAGTTGCTAAAAATATTTAACATACTTAAATTAAATAAAAATAAACGTACTTATAATACCTAACTATATAATAATAAAAAAAAACTATTACAATTTAAAAACCACTAAATAATCACCTGCCGGTTGTGCCTGTCAGAGATGCTGGGTAAAATACAATAACAAAGAAAGTAAAATAAGCACATACTCAAAAACATATATCACACAAAAGAATCAATTTTTAGAGGAAAAACAAACAGCTAACATAAAATCCAATAGAATAACACGTAGGTACACATTTCGAAAAATATATGCGTAAAACAAAATATTATATTTTCTTTTTTTTTATGTACCTCATTCAAACGAGGTACAAAAATTAGAGTCCGCGCTAAGAAAGAAAACAAATAAATAAATAACAAGAAGTAAATAGACGGAAATTCATAATTAAAGGGCGTATGCATATTGATAAAAATAAAGTAATCTTCAATATAATTATTGTGAACATAAGCATAGAAGTACCTACACTATTGCAACAATGCTATATCCTAAGTACATTGGTAAAAAATAGGAAAATGTCTGTTAATCCATAGTAACTGGTAGCAACAAGCTACATAAACTAGGTAGGTTCTTACATGAATTCATAAAAGAAGTACGATAATTTAAAATATTTTACTGGCAAAGGGCCTTAGCGTTATACTTTAGGAAAAAAAAAAAAAAAAACAATAATTAGACACTGTGCCAATGACAGATGAGACAAATGACAGTGACATTAAGGTCAACTGAATAAATAATTCTGAGAAAAAATAGAAAACAACCAAAGTGGGTGAACTAAAATAATATTACAATTACAAAATACACAGGTAATTTGTGAAAGCGACAGAACACAGATAAAACACGATGCCTACCCTGTTCAGCAGATTACGCATGACTATACCTACTTACTGCTCAGTAAACAAAAAACACCAGTGTTCACGAGAATGTTTACTGCTTCGACTGGACTTTACGGGCGGTTCTAGTTTGTTTCTTCTCCGCTGGCACTTCAAGCCTCTTAATTTTTGAAGGGGCGGCGGCCTCGATCCTGCTCAGCTCTTCGAGACTGCTGATGCGATGCTGTTTGCCGTCCGATCCTAGCACAACGACGAAGCCATCCCGCGTCCAGCTCTTCGTCACACCAAAGCGATCACGGGCTGCCATAAAGGTTTCGTGCCTCGGTTTTGTCAGGAATTCTGACAAAGTGATTCCTGACCCCTTTAGCGCAGTTTTGGCAAACCAAAGCCTTTGACGCATAGACATGTCTCGCAGCTTCACCAGGATAGGCCTCGGTCTGCCGGTCCCAGATGACCGACCCATGCGATGACAGCGTTTGATATGAGATGCAGAGAACTCGGTTATCTTGAGTTTTTGCAAGACAACATTCACCACTGATGTTGCAATGTTTTCATCTTTTACCTCGGGCACTCCATGCAGTAAGAGTATCTTCCGTCGCGCCCTCATCTCCAGATTGTCAGTTCCTCGAGCCACAAGATTAATCTGATCTTGAAGAGATTTCATGGATGACAAAACAAAAGAACGGAAAGATGAAAAGTCATCGGCCAATAAATCATTTTTGCTTGTGCCAGGTGACCTCTGTAGTTCAGCTTGGAAAGCCTCCATCTTCTGCATAAATAGTGACTGAAGCTGCTCCTGAGTTTCAACAATAGCTTCCATAGTGGCTTGATGAAAAATAGTGCTATATCACTGGTGTAAGACAACCGTAAAATAAATGTGCGCTGTGTACTAAGTGAATCTTTGTATTATTAAAGGAAAACACTCCCGGACAGGTATTGTGCTCAATTAATCAGATTAAACATGTAGATTTAGTTCTGACTTGTTTATTTATAATTTTTAAGATTAATTAAGTAGGAGCAAATTAAAAACAATGTGCAGTTGGTGACTACCCACGCCCAAAAAAAAAAAACCTCTAGTACCAGAACTTCATGTCCTGGTTTGGGAATAGGTGGTCCTGTATAGAGGGTAGTCTGTATACAGGATGGTCTCACCTCGTCCGATGGGTAGTAGATGTAGCTCCAGTACCAGAACTTCATGTCCTGGTTAGGAACAGGTGGTCCTGTATACAGGGTGGTCTCACCTCGTCCGAGGGGTAGTAGATGTAGCTCCAGTACCAGAACTTCTTGTCCTGGTTGGGGAACAGATGGTCCTGCGGGACGAAGGGGAAGAACCGTCCGCGACGCAGCGAGTCGCGCGAGTCCATCGCTTTCACGCCGATGTTGGCCAGGCATTTACCTGAGTAATACAAGTACTAATGAGTTATTGTGAACAAACACTAAAGACAACGTCAAAATTTGACATTGACAACGACATTACGATTGCACTTGGAATCGTCAGATAACAATGTTTGTAATGCAGTCTAAATAATTTTAATGTAAGTACAAATACGTTTCAACACGGTTTCACAAAATAAAGTACAAGGAATAACTTATCTACAATCCAAAATCATTTGTCAATGTCATTATTTAATAATCTAAAGTCATTCGAATATCAAACTCAATTTTAATTAAAAAACCGGACAAGTGCGAGTCATGCTCGCTTACCGAGGTTTCCGTACAAATCCTGAAAATCTAACTTTCGCTTGTCACAGTCGCTTGATTTGCTTATTCAAAATTCAAAAAAAATTCAAAATTCATTTAATTCAGGCATTTGCACCCATATTTACAAACAATAAAGTAAAATAAAATCGAATTAAATTATGTTAAATGTCACCAGTTACAACAAACACGAAAATCATAGCCTTCTCTTCGGCACTGGTACGGAAACATGTCTCTCGCAACAGTGCCGGAGGTAAGGACAGTCAAATCTGGACGCAATCATTTCCAGGATGCAGTTGGAGCTGGCCCGCACTCTGCGCACCAAGGACGCGGCTCGCGCACGCATCACGGCATGGAAACATGGCGTGTGTGCGTCCGCAAACATGCCAGAGGCGCTGCAGAAGCGGGGCAGCCCAAACAGCATCCTAAAAGCGTTATTATACAGGACGCGGAGGTCACTGTATCTTCTCTTTGTGTAGTTGGCCCACAGGCTGCATGTGTAGAGAGACATGCAGTAAGCTCTGAAAAGAGTAATTTTCACCTCAGCTGAGCAACGTGCAAACCTGCGAGCCAACATATTTGCTCTTACCGACAGTGCCCTCCGCTCCCGCTCGACATCTGCATCGTCCTTGAGGTCATTGGTCACTATGTGTCCCAGATATTTAAATTGAGCCACGAACTCCAATGGCACACCGTTTAGCCAAACTGGAGGTATATCATGAGCGAGCTTTTCATCTGCCTCAAAGACCATACATTGGCTTTTTATCACATTATATTTTAAACCGTGACCAGCAGCATATTCCTCACAGGTCTGTACCAACCTTCTCAACCCACAAATTGATGCGCTCAGCAGCACCATGTCATCTGCGTAGCTGAGATTATTGACACAGATTCCATCAATGTGACATCCGACACGGTGACCGCTGAGCTCAGCAATAAGCCCGTTAATGTACAGGTTAAACAGGGTTGGAGAGGTTAAACCGCCCTGTCTCACTCCGCACTCGAGTCGGTACGAGTCTGACATGGCTCCCGCCCACCGCACACTGTTCATTTGGTTCGCATACCAGTACTGGAGTATACTTATGACTTCCACCGGCATTTTTGTGCCCCTCAACTTCTCCCACAGTTTGTCATACGAGACCAAATCAAATGCTTTGGATAGGTCGAGAAAGCACGCATATACCGGCGTCTTGCGCGTGGTGTAGTATCTGACGGCATTCTTAAGGCACAGTATTGCACTTTCCGTGGACAGTCGTGGTCGGAACCCGAACTGATTATCGTGCAAAGATACAAATTTACTCAACTGTACGTTAAGCATGCCGTCAAAAACCTTAGCTATCACAGTGGCAAGAGAAATAGGCCTATAGTTGTTCTTATCAGAGAGATCCCCGGTTTTGTTTTTTACTACAGGAACAACCACAGTTTTCATGCACTCATCTGGCAGATAAGAGTGACTCACGCATAACGAGAAGAACATGGCCAAAACTCTCGAGATATGTGGCCCGGCGTGCTGGAGATGCTCAATGCTGAGTCCGTCGTGGCCGGGAGATTTGCCTCTCGATATGTTTTTAATAGCTTGCGCAACATCTTTAGCAATAAACCTTGTCCCGACCACTCGGTCGTCCACGTCAGCATTGTTCATCTCCACAGACGGACCAAGCGGAGACTTTACAGAAAATTGTTCTTTAAATAGATTTGCTATAGCCACGGGTTCGTTCACCCCCGCGACGCTCACCGGAAGGCCAGGCCGTACGTTTGCTTTACCGGTTTCCCGCCAAAAACCTCGAAAATTGCCTTTCGCATGTTTTTCAGCCAGTGCGTTTATTTTTATTTCGTCTTGATGATTTTGGCACCACTTTAAACGGGATTTAAAGACTTTTCTTGCTTTGCCCATTTGTCGGTACACCAAACCAGATTTGGGCTTGCCGCACATGACCCACTCCCTGAATCTGGCCCTGGCCTCCAGATGAGCGTCGCGGACATGTTTGTTCCATCCCGTCACACGCGAGCCAGTCCCGCGCCCCCCCGTGCTCGCTCGACCCACCGCAGCGGAATCACGAAGAGCGGTAACAATATCAGAGTATAATCCGTCCAAAATACGCTGATGGCCACGGTCTTTACAGACGTGATCTGCACAGTTTATAAATTCACAAGGAAAGTCAATCGATTTCAGTTTTTCATGACACTCCCTGGCATACCTGACCACTTGGTCTTGATTACGTTCTCCCCATAGTACATCTTTATTTACATTTGTAATTTTAGGCACAATCTTGGAGGTAAGCACTGTGAGATTACACTCAATAACAAGCGGATAATGGTCAGACCACCGAGTGTCATAATCTACGCTAACATTTACAATAGATTGCATAGCCGAGTGAGTTGCTATACAGTGATCCAACCAGCTGGTGGTCCCGTGCACCTCACTCATGTAAGTGAAAGTATCCGAGTCCACCCCCAGCATATCCGTATCTACGCAAACCCATCTTTGGTCAACACATATTTTTATAAGTTCACTGTAAAACAACCCACCAGGACTTGCGTTGTAATCTCCCAATAAGTAAGAACATTCCACAGAGTTGTCCTCTATAATTGCACTCACTGAACTAAGACATTCCGTGAATTCCACCAAATTGTCAGCGGAATTCGTAGGCAAGTAAACACTAACAATAATGAAAGACCTATCGCCTGACGTAACTTTTATCGCACAAATCCGCGTATTTGAGCACTGTACGACCGACACTTGTTTGAATGCACTTTGTCGCCACAATATCGCCACTCCTCCGTACGGTCGTCCACGCAGAAGACCCGCCGACGTATCTACGGCCGATTTCGCAGTATATTCAAAACCGTCACAAATTGTACCCACGAAAGGTATGTCGTGCGGCAACAACCATGTTTCCTGCAGGCACACTACGTCACAGACACTGCATAGTTGCCTGACGTCATCGATAGACCGCTTAATACCCTTGCAGTTATAAGTTGCAAACCGGTACAGCCTATTATCCATTATGCGCTTTACTTAGGCCGGGCACAGCGCGAGCGCCGTCGAACTTTCTACTCTTGAAATTTACGAATTGTCTGAATAAAATTCCCGCTGGCCATAAATTCTCGTCTAAATATAATGGAAGATTCGACTCCGATGTTAGAAATTTGTAAGCTTTATAGCCTCTGTCAATTTTCATATTTATTATTTCTAACACTACTTTCTCCTGCGTTTTTCTATGAATATAATTAAAGATATCACTCTCGGCCGTATCATTGTGCACATTTGTGATAAATACAGGGATTTTCCGTTCTGCTGCTTTGAATTTACATTCTAAGTCTCTTGCGATTCCCGACTTCCCAACAAAACGGTATTTCATCTGCTTCTTTCGTTGCACCTGCTGCCATCCATCGTCACTACTCGGCGACATTTGAAGTACGCGCTGGGCGCTTTTAGTGTCACGCGGATTTGCTCACGCACGCGGGATTGGCCCGCATGCGTAGCATCCGCAAAGAACAATTTCATATAGGTATCTATTGTAAAGCGTGATATACGCACGCGGGACGCGGGACGCTGTGCGGGGCGTCACCCCGGTGCGGGGTATCCGCATGCGTAAGCGCTGCCTACAACTTCAGTGCCCATTTTAGAGTCGAACGGGGCGCACGCGCCGTATTGTACTACCGAAATGAAAATCGATACAGAGCGAGTAATCATTGAAGTTCATCTGCGGCCCGTTTTGTGGGATAAACGCAATGAATTATACAAAAACAGGGACGCGAGAGAGGCTGCATGGAGAGATATTTTGAAGGAATTGGCACCTAACTACGAAAATTTGAGCGAAGAGGAAAGAAAAGAGGCGGGTATGTGTTTGGTTCATTATTTTATTTATACAAGCATCATTACTTTATTAAGCATTATTTAATTCACAAATAACATCAAAAACCTTCTAAAACCTTTTGAGTTTAGTTAATTAATTATATATCGGTGTTGCCAGGAGACTTTTCCTTCATTGATAAAGTAATCTGCAAATATATCTCTGATATTACTTGCCGACGTATTACTACTTTCAGTCTGCTGCCTGGGTAGTGGTCCCGTAAAACCATTTGTGACAAATGTATGGCTGACCATGTATCCATCCCGTTTCCTTATGAAATTGTGAAGTACACATGCCGTCTTGACTATTAATTGTGCTAGATCTAACTTGACAGTCATGGATCTGTGAAATATTCTAAATTTATTTGACATAATTCCAAAAGTGCATTCTATGTACCTTCTAGCTCTGGACAGACGGTAATTAAATATTTTCTTTTTGTAAGGTAAATTATCACGAGCATAAGGCCGCATCACATGTGATGATAAACCAAATGCCTCGTCTCCCACTATCACGAACGGCAACTTTGCTCTTACACTAGATGGATAAGCTACTTCGGGGCAAATAATAGGCAACTCTTGCGGGTCAGGGATACCCAACGTGTTACTTTCCAGTTTCGTATACAATTGACTCCTTCTAAAGATGGTTGAATCGGCGTTACTTCCACTGGTACCGACATTAATATATGTAAAATTATAATCAGCATCACACATTGCGAGGAGCACTACAGAATAATATTTCTTATAATTAAAATATAGTGATCCACTGTGCGGCGGTCGAATCACTCTTATATGTTTTCCATCAATAGCACCCAAGCAATTAGGAAAATTTGTATATGTGAGAAATCCCTCTGCGATTTCTTTCCATTTGATCCCATTAAGCTGTGGAATACATTCAGACTTTAGTTCAATCCATATTATGTAACAAACTTGTCTTACTATTTCGCTAATTGTTGCAATTCCAATCACGTAGGAATAGTGTAGATCAGTGAATGTATTACCAGTTGCCAAATATCTGAAAACAAAAACAATATATTAATAATATTATTATGATAATATAATATATTAATAATGCTGACATCAGACATAAGACGGCATGCACCGCTCGAATTTTACTTCAGAAGAAAAATAAATACCCTTAAGGTGAAAGGGCACGGAAGTAGCTAGCGCTAGAAGTTTTTAATTCGTTTTAACTACAGTACTGTAGCTACGTTAGATTTCTATCATTTGCCGAAAATTTTATCATAGGGGGGTATTTATGCAGTTATGATTTCATATGAAATGTTCGAAGTATAGTTATGTATCTCATATCTGCTAAAAGTGGCCACTTTTAGCAGATTTGAGATACATAACTGTGCTGTAAATATTTTATAAGAAATCTCCTCTGTATAAATTAACCCCTATGGTAAAATTTCCGACAAATGAAAGGAATCTAATGAAGCTAATTTTTGTTAAAACAAATTAAAAACTTACAGCGCTAGTGACTTCCGGAAGTTTTCACCTTAATATTGATGATGGCAAATTTTATTGGTACTGGTTTTGGGTAACTTGATCTGAAACTGTGTGTACTTTTGCCAACTACTTATTATATTTTGTCATTTCAGACAAGAAAATACAACAACGCTGGCGAACAGCAAGGGACACTTACCAGAAAGACAAGATATCTGAAAAAAATCAGCCATCCGGCTCTGGGAGTAAGAAGAAGAAGAAATATTCTTACTATGACATTTTGACTTTCTTAGACAGTACAACGGAAACTGCCGGAGAAGAGTCACTCTGTGAAGAAATGTCTGAACAAAGTAATTTAGAAACACCTAATGAGTCCACGCAACTAGGTACTTCACGTCAAGAAAGTTCTCAACTAACATCACAACGTAATTTAGAAACACGTAATGAGTCCACGCAACCAGGTACTTCACGTCAAGAAAGTTCTCACCCAACATTAAAACAAAAACAAGTAAAATCTAAAAAGCAAGCACCATCCGAATTTGAGGCACAGTTATTAGAATGCTTAAAGTCTAATCAACTGGAGCTGGAAAGTGAGGATTTGGCTTTCTTTCAGTCTCTGCAGCCTTCATTAAAAAGATTCACTAGATATCAAAAACTAATGTTCAGAACAAAAGTGTTAAATATAGTTATGGAAATGGAAAGTCAAACACAACCTGCATACTACAGCCCCATACCTACAACAAGTTCTAGTGCTTTTACTGAGCTTGACAGTTTGTCACCGATAAATCAAGATTACCAAACCAATAGTATAATCCAGGATACTTCCAGTCTTAACGACAATGCTATTAGTTCTGCTGCAGTGAATGACAATGAAACTCTTATTTCGACTGAAAGTCGCCTGTTTAATATCACGTCTTATGACATAATTTATAACCCAGCAACAACATCATCTACTGGCGAAAGTAATGTCAACGCTCAGGATACAAATTTACAAAGAAATGAATGATGTAAAATTTGATTTTTAATTTATGAATAAAACTCTTTTTATTAAAATGAGTACGATTAACTTTTTTTCTCCAGTTTCTCTCTAATTGTTTGTTTATTCATATGAGTGCGGTTGTACACACGGCACAGATCAAGTTACTCAAATCCAGTATAAGCGGGACTCCGACGGGTTACCTAAGTATGATAATGCGCAAGGTGCGAGTTCCATTTATACTGGTTTTGGGTAACTTGATCTGTGGCCATGTGTACTTTATCAGATAAAAAAAGGATTGTGTATGTAGTTGAAATCCCAAACCAATTAAGAAATTTTTTTGACTTCAAATTACTGTCATGTGCAAACCTATAACTTTTATATATAATTTTATAAGTCGCGTGTGATGAAAGTTAGGAATGATTCCACTTTAAAGGCGACATTTTATGAGTGAAATAATCTGATTTTATGAAATTTCAACAATTAATAACCAATGACGCATTACTTTACGATATTTCAAACAAACAATCATTATTATACCGTTTATTTAGACTGGATAATTACTAGAACATGTGTTGTATGATGTTGACCACGATGGTCAACTACTGAAAATATCATTGATTTGATTTTTCTGTTTAACATTTTTGCAGTTGACCAGAGTACATGACCATATTTTTTTTGCACATGTAAATTTACACATGACAGTAATTTGAAATCAAAAAAGTCCTTTACTGGTTTGGGATTGGTAACGTTTATCCTACCTGTTCAAATCCCTTTCCACTAAATCATAGCAAGAAATTAAATATTTAAAATTTAAAACTTACCTTAATGTAATAGCGAGCCTCTCAATCGGTTGTATTGTAATCCTTCGTAAACTGCTTTTTTGTAGCTTATTCTCAATTTTACACAACAGTTCATCAAAAGAACGAATGGACATTCGAAAGTAATTTTTAAATTTACGTTCACTATTTTGTAGTTTTCCAAAATGTGTAACAAACGCCCCAGCAAGAAGCCTATTTTCAAGAAAGGGATCAACATGTACTCTTGTCTTCTTGTTTCGTCGTTTGTAAAGTATGTAAGCGACACATATTCTTCTGACATTGATCATTTTTGAACACGTCTATACCGTTACGCAGCCCGTAGAAAACTGAAACTCATGCTGCGTATGATCCGCAGCGTGAAATTTTACGCATGCGGGCCAATCCCGCGTGCGTGAGCAAATCCGCGTGACACTAAAAGCGCCCTTAGTCTGTTGAGACCCGGGCCGACTTGACGCCGCGCTGTTTCCAGCTTTATGTTTATGCACGCTGCGCTGCTGTGACGTCACCGCTGTCACTGCCCCGCCGCCGCCGCCAGGCGCCCGTCCACTCGCAGAGCCGGGCGCTGCCGCCGACGGGGCTGCGTTGATTGCCGTGTTATTACGCCTAGACACAGTGATCCAGCTTTCTTTAGGTTTTTCGTTGGAAGGTTCGACTTGTCTTACTGTATCTATTACGCTGTGACGCACCGAGGCGCCCGCCTCAGTACCTACTCCGTTATCAATGCACTGCCGCAACTCGCAGCCCTCGCTCGATACAACAGGAGCGGGTGACGTCACTCCAGCTCGCGGCTCGTCGGTGCCGGAGCCGTTCGCCAGTTTCGTTACATGTTTATTCCCACTATTATTTAATAACGGTGACCGCTGGCTCGGTGACTGTGATTTCCGCGCAGTTTGTCGATCTACCCTCATTATTTCTCTAAACACTGGCACGGTACTACAGCCCACAACTCGATTCTCATTATAATCATTTGACTCATTTAATGTCGAATTGCTTATATGAGACAGGCCCATGGGACCACTTTCTAGAAGCCATGCACCTCTCTTTGTGTTTATATGGTGTGCCTCGACTGGTGGTAATGAGTCATTCTTCATCTGTAACAACTCTGTTCTGCACTTACTCAGCTGATCTTGCGTGACATAACTTGATCTTATTAGATTCACCTCATCTTGAACTTTGAGCAGATCTTTCAGTAATTTTGTACAGTATTATTACACGAACTTGTACAACGCAGCGCGATTTAGAGCACAACGCTACATACTCATGTGACCCTAGTAATTGTTTCTTACCCATATCCGCGTCTTCAGCGCCACTGTCGCTGGCTTTGCAGAGATGCGGCGAGGGCAGAGCTCTTTGCACGAACTTGTATAACGTAGCTCAATTTAGCACATCATACTACATGCTCATGTGCGCCTGGTAGTGATATCTTACCTATCTTTTTTTTTTTTTTTTTTATTTATTTCCAATACAAGATACAACTAAATTTAAATATTAATCCTACCAAAAAACCACTGTAGGTTTGACTAGGTAGGTACATTCACCTCCGCGCCATCAATTAATATAATTATAAGATAAAACTAGGGGCTAAATACAATCAGTACCTACTTTAACATAAATAGAAAACCTGTAACACTTAAATTGACTTAAATATATTAACAATTGTTTTAATAACATTATTTATCTACTAAAAACACATTTAGAATCATATGTAAATAAGTAAGTAAGCAAACAGAAGCTAAGCAATCAGTAATAGGTAAAACTTGAGATATCTGCTATGTTTGTTTACTGAGGCACTGATAAGCAAACATTTGTAGCATAAAGTTACCTGCATTCCTCAACATAATAACTTTTTACGGCAGCTTACTAACTCAATCACTTCGAAAGTACTCGTTTATTATATACCTTATATTACACATTTATTTTTAAATCGACAAGGCATCATAAAATGAATCATTAGTACTGTATACCTTACCTTAATAACATTTTATAAAACATACAGAATATACCACTACAAATATACCTACTTATAGAAACAGATAAATAAGTGGTAAAAAGTTAAATTAAAATTGGTATATTAATCTACCCACGTATGCACTTTTAATCGGACTTCCTTCAGAAGAAAAACGTTTTAACTAAACTATATATTATGTAGATTCTCTGTTTCCCTCGTTAGATTGATGATGTCTTCTTCCGATCTTGCTATTAATGGTTTGTCGTTATCATCTTTGCGAATTAACACCTTGCCATCTTGGAACCATACATATTTGTATTTGGGCCTAAGGTTTTGTTGAGCTTGCCAGAGTAACGCTTTGTTGGCTTTAGTTAAAGCTGGACGCAGCATCACTCTCATCTTTGCACTGGCCGGGCAGGCCCCACCAACAATATGTTGTACCAGCATTGCTGTTAATCTTGCGGCGCGTACCCACATTTTGGCGTCATCAACACGCTGGAATTCCAACTGGACAACACTATCACTTCCATTACGGCGATCTATTTGTTTAACATACTTGATGTCTGATTTATTCTTTTTTAAGATTTGTGATAGCTTTGAAGATATGTTGCCTAGGTCCTCCTTCGATAATTTAGGTAACCCAGACAACTCTAATATGTTATCCAAGCGATGCTGATCCATTTCTCGAACAATTTTTTTCAGTGAACTCACTTCAAGTAGCAGCTTATTATTTTCATTTTTGAGATCAGTATACTTATCACCGAGATCATTTATTTGTTTATCGTGCTTCTCCACCGTCTTTGTTAGGCTATCGATTTTGCTACAGCACATACTTATAGAAGTTTCGAGGGGCAAGAAGGCTTTTTTTAACAATTTTTCCATCTCGGTAGTGATATTTCTCATAAAACTCTCGGTGTTCATGCAGTAGGTTTCTGAGGTACTTCCGGATAGCAAAACTTCTTTTTCGTGTTCGTCTTCTTCGGGTATTATAAAGGAGGACTTCCTGCCAGGTGAATTTTGCTGACAATCTCCGCAAGTCCAGCTGATTGCATCCGCATTACGCAGCGCTGTGAGCTGCTTTGCTGTTAGCCCTGAGCAGGTTACATTTGCATGGACTATTTTCCCACACATATGACATTCCATTCCTGGTGATTTTTTAGTGAGAACTTTGCCACAATTATCGCAATTAGAATTTATATTCGACATTTTAAGTAGGTAGGTAGAACGATATAGTCGCCACGCACTACAGTTAATTACACAAATAACGTCCGTTCACTGCGACAGCGCGGGAGTGAATAAATCAAAATCTCTGCGTCTTCAGCGCCACTATCGCTTGATTTACAGAGATGCGGGCGGGCAGAGTTCTTATTGCACGAACTTGTATAACGCAGCCCGGTTTAGAGCACAACACCACATACTCATATGACCCTAGTATTTGTTACTTACCGATGTCCGCGTCTTCAGCGCCACTATCGCTGGCTTTGCAGAGATGCCAGCGAGGGAAGAGCTCTTTGCACGAACTGGTATAACGTATCTCAATTTAGTACATCATACTACATGCTCATATGAGCCTGGTAGTGAAATCTTACCCATCTCCGCGTCTTCAGCGCCACTATCGCTTGATTTACAGAGATGCGGGCGGGCAGAGTTCTTATTGCACGAACTTGTATAACGCAGCCCGATTTAGAGCACAACACCACATACTCATATGACCCTAGTATTTGTTACTTACCCATGTCCGCGTCTTCAGCGCCACTATCGCTGGCTTTGCAGAGATGCCAGCGAGGGAAGAGCTCTTTGTACGAACTGGTATAACGTAGCTCAATTTAGTACATCATACTACATACTCATGTGAGCCTGGTAGTGATATCTTACCCATCTCCGCGTCTTCAGCGCCACTATCGCTTGATTTACAGAGATGCGGGCGGGCAGAGTTCTTATTGCACGAACTTGTATAACGCAGCCCGGTTTAGAGCACAACACCACATACTCATGTGACCCTAGTACTTGTTTCTTACCCATTTCTGCGTCTTCAGCGCCACTATCGCTGGATTTGCAGAGATGCGGCGAGGGCAGAGCTTTTTGCACGAACTTGTCCAACGAAGCGCGGCTTAGGACATACCCCGCTCCACCACTCATGTAGCCCTGGTAACAAAAAACCATACAAATATAATGAGGGAACGAAAATACAGCATTTTTAAGTCACCAAAAGAAGATATTGCAAAAAGGGCTCTGACTAGGTACAGTAGCTCAAAAAATCCTGTTAACTATGATAAATAAATGCGCAGAGTAAAACAACCGCATTAAATGTTTAATTTATGAGTACTTTCACATTTTCCAATTTGGTTTTTGTTCAGTCATTGAATTACTGCCATTTTGGTCACATGTAACCTTTTTGATATAACCTACATAGGAATAATAGCCTACATGTAAAAAATGCACTGAAGAGTTGAGTTTTGTTAGCAAAATTTTTCAGACGTTAATTGTACATCAAATTGAGTTTATAAGTACTTTATACTTCGATTAAGACTTTATACGTTTCTTTTGTTTCATTTTAGCGTGTTTTTTTCGACTGTAACTATTTTGATAAAATACCAAAAATGGCTCAATACTTATACTTAACACTAGCAAATGCATAAACCATGAGACACCAAAATATTAAAAAAGAATAAGTATGGCCGCCTTATTTTCGAACAATGTCAATGTTATTTTCAATCCGAATACAAAAAAGTACTTTTAATGGACACTGTTATTGTAAAAAATAACGGGAAATTCATTTTCCGGACGAAACGAAGCTAATTATGATATACGGCCCTTTGGTGGCCCAATTTCTTTATATTTTTGCAATATCTCCTTTAAACCTAATTCTTCTTTTCGAGTCGAATTTGCGTGCTAAAAATGTTATATTCTAGCTTTTAACAAAAAATTAGCCACCTCAATGGCATTATCTGTTGCCTCCTGAGTGGTGCAGTTTTAGGACATGCTGCACAGTTGGTTGGATGTGACATAGACTGCGGTCTTACGTCGCAGAGACATTCGATGTCGGAGCTGTCTGTGTATCCCCATTTTGCCAGATTGTCTCGGCTTCAGCCAGCATGGGAACGGAGGCGATTTGGGGTTTTCCAGGTGGGCCAAGGCTCTTTATAGCCAGGATATACCTTATTACTAGATAGTAATTCGCCGAATAGTAGGTAGACCTCGCATCTGTATAGCACAAAATGCATGATGACTAAAACAATGTAAATTAGTCCGTCGGATAGATTATAAAAAAATATTAGACATGTATTTTTTCTTTCATCAATTAAACAAAAATTGATGATGAGATAGCCCGTTAAAGTTCCGCGTGACGTCAGGAGTGTCATACAAATGTATGGACTTCCGTGAGAGACGTGACGTCACGACCCTCACTCCCAAACTTGGACAAGGCTTATCTATGCCATTTGTTGTTTTATCGACAAAAGAAAAAAGACGTGTCCAATATTTTTTGATAACCTAGCTCACGGATTAATTATATAATAAAATGCTAGACAAATTTTCAATCAAATTGTCTACAGATTGAGCTATCTTTTGTGCTTCATATTCTCAATTCTTTATTTCCTTAATAAGTAACATTACAGTTTACACCAGTACGTTACTTATTAAATCATTCAAAACTGTGATATCTATTTGTCCTATCTGTGGTGCTAATATTTGTCTGTACAGTTTACCAGATGGAGTGCAATCTGGTTAGCTCAATCTGTAGACAATTTGATTGAAAATTTGTCTAGCATTTTACATTCCAATTCTTCACTCACTGCTGAAAATATGGAGATTATATAATTATTTTTTTTACCTAGTCATCATGCCTATATTCATAATCTCGACTCACTCTTGACCGATTTCTTTCATAGGTACCGTAAATCTTTTTTGTATTTAGATACTCATGTTTTCCGTACAGTAACCACGCGACACATCTTTTTAACTAAATCTTGATTTATAAGTTTATAGCTCGATTCGGTCTTGATCAATTTGGTTAATACTAGCAAATCTTATTAACATTTAGATACTAAACAATCTTGCCAAATATTCGGCTAATAAAAAGCGCGACAGAAAATTTCCACACATTGATAATGACATTTTTTTTTGAGAAAAATAATCAAAAATCTTTGACGACAAAATAAACTATTAATATATTATAGAACCTGTGTGCCAAATCCCGTAGAGATTCGTTGAAAAATACGACCTTTAGAAGAAAACCAACATCCGAACAGATGAAAGCAAAATCACTGTTTAAAACGAAAAGGAAGTTAAAACGCTTTCGCCTCGGTCAATCAATGTTTAGGGGAAAGGTGACGTCCACAAGTGGTATATTATTCAGAGAAAAATCGAACCAAGATGATATATACATCATTTGAAAGCTTGTTCTATGGGCTTTTCAAAACTATTTAGTTTAGATTATTCGTTCCCTCCATTTTTTTTAAATGTGAAAAATAAATTGTATGGAAAATAACAATACAACCTTTTATTTTTACTAGTTTAGCAATACTAACTTGTTTCTATCGTTATTTTACTTCCATTCGTAGATGATTCTTCCACATTCATATCTTAATTTGCTAAAATTAAAAATTATAACCTACCAGTGTGACCAGTTAGTAGGTACAATGTGACAAACAAACACTTAAAAATTGTGCCTAATTGGTAAAAATGCTTCTATTTAACAATTTGGAGGTTACTTAATCAGGATTGATAGAGATAAACTACCTATTGAACCAAATATATTAATACATCTTAATAAATTCAAAATTAATTTTAAAAACGATCGGAGGGATCTTTTATATTTTTAACTGATGTAATAGACTCAGAAAAATATGTACTTTCTCGAAATGTAACGAGTGTTGTGGTAAGAATTTTCGGTTATTATTATACCAGCCTCCATACATTTTGTGGACATGTCCTTTATGATGATTAATAAAAAAAAAAGCTCAAAAATAGCGGCCTATCAGAATTTGAACCTGCGACCTACCTGTTGAGTGAAAGGCTTGAATCTGCAGCCGAAGTATATGGAGTCGTTGCTACTGTAATCCGCCAGCATGTATCGGAGGTTCTCCACCACTACATACCTGAAATATACAATATTATTACAAAACATAAGAAAATAAAAGATTTTTTGATTAGGTGTATCTTTACAGGCCGAATTAAAGTGCGCCAGTTGCACAAACTGATCCCACCTGCCCCTTTCTAGTATCGGACCCGCCCCTTTATAGTACCGCATATCTGTTTAACTTCAGGCAGTATGTAATCAAACGCAGACCTATAGAAAAAAAAAAACTCTTTTTTAGGTTATTCACCGCTCTACGTAAAACAAATTGTTTTACCTAGTAATATTATTTATTTCTTTCTTCCTTTTCTTTCCACTGTCCTTGAATAACACACAATATCGTTGAAGAAAACAATGCAGTATTTGCTTTGCTGTCGTCGGCATTAAAAATAAATCTTACACAGAAAATAATAACTGCGATGACATTTGCATTTTATTACATCGAAGACAGCTAAGCAAATAAATGTTTTATTCAGTGGATAAATACGAGTAAATGAAATATAATACTTAAGTGTGTTATTAGGGATAATAAATAAAATATGAATATCAAATATGATTTATTTTCCATTATTTTGTACCTGCAGTATGTCATTTATAAACCAATCTGGAAATTTCTTCATTGTTTGAAAGAATGTACTTGTGCTTCCAGATTCATTATCTGTACAGCACCGGCCTTTTAATAATCCACTGCTGGACATAGGCCTACTCAAAAAGGGTGATTGGACCGTATCCACCACGCTGGCACAGTGGGGGTTGGTGGATTTACATACGTCAACGAATTTCTTCTACGTACCGTATGTAGGTTTCCTCACGATGTTTTCCTTCACCGTAAAGCCCGTAGTGTGAAAAATTGTACAAAAGTTGTAAAAAACTTGTTGGACCGGGATTTAAACTCTCGGTCTCATGATTGGTAGCCGAGAGTATCATTTCGGCAGATTAATTTATCATCATCAGCCAACTGCATAAATAAGAGTACATCAAATTGCTGGGCATAGGCTTCCCATTGCTTCCTTCTTATCCTACTAATATTATAAACGCGAAAGTTTGTGAGGATGGATGGATGGATGTTTGTTACTCTTTCACGCAAAAACTACAGAACGGATTGAGATGAAACTTTGTAATAATATAGCTTATATATCAGAATAACACATAGGCTATAAATTATAGTGATATTGCGTCAAAAATCAAAATATCATGCGGGCGAAGCCGCGGGTAAAAACTAGTAGTACCATATAATTCGGGCTTCTAGGCAAAATTGTAAAGTGCGTCGAGGGTCCATTATTCATCGAACAAAACCCTCATAAATATAAATAGGTCAAAAATATATATATCATTTTGGCATTATGAACTCATGATGTTAGTTCCTGAGTCGTTGAATTGTAGTAGTTATTATGCTGACTAGAATAATTTACAGTAAACGGTTAAAATAGTTCATCTGTAATATTGTGCCAACATCATCGACCTATAATGATCGCCAAGGTCGAAATTTCCATAGGAATTGCATAATGGCTGAACAGATTAGAGTAGAACATGTCCAACACAATAACATTCAAGTATAGAGTATACACTAAACGTTATGATATTGCGACAAGACTTACAATGATCCATTCGTTGAAACGAGTGATTTTCGTCCAAGTGGGAAATTTGCCCGCCTCCGGTTTTACCTACTTTTTTCTCGTCCATTTGTATTTTGTACCGTCGCGACGTACGAAAAAAATAGGTCAACTACAAAAACGTTTCAATAAATTTAACATTGGTACCTTACCTACCTAGGCCCATAGCACTGTAAAAGAGGCCTATACTGTACCCAGGCCCTATTTAACCTAATTATTTGTGCTCGCTGAGCTCGCGCTTAATATCAGTAGAGTCCTCTGTTTTGCTCATATATATTTTGAAGTTACTAAATAAAACAGAAAAAATATAATTTAATTGTTTATTTTTTAAGGAGCATATTCTGTGTATATTTCAAGCATCTTGTCGCCGTTATTAAAATCGAGCGAAAAGCGGCTAAAAATTCAGATTTGTTGTATGGAAATATTAATTTTTATTTTTTCTGTTTTTAGTATTTGTTGTTACAGCGGCAAGAGAAATATACCTGTGAAAATAAACACCTGTGAAAATTTTGACGTTCTAGCTATCACGGTTCATGAGATACAGCGTGGTAACAGACAGACGGACGGACAACGGAGTCTTAATAATAGGGTCCCGTTATTACCCTTTGGGTACGAAATCCAAAAAAACGACATTTTTTCGCGCTCGCTGCGCTCGAGTCTTCTTGACATAATTTGTTTTCTTTGGCTTATTTACAATCTCGAATCTAAATGATTTATACCAATAAACATTCTGCGCTCGCGCAATTTCCATCTTCTGGCTACTACAACTTGATGCCCCCCTAAATCAATGGCTGGATCCGCCCTTGTCTATATTCAACAGTGAGATAGAGAAAACTGCAGTGAGAAGGCTTCGCAATTGACTCATTCCGAATAGTTTACAGCCTTAATCTGTAGTTTGTCCTATTTGTAGGTGGACGTGTTACGCTGAGCTTTTTAGAGCACAATCTCGCTAAGAACAGATTATTCTTTTTCTCAGTCAAATGCCGTCCACTGTTGGATATAGGCCTTCCCTATAGATCGGTAATAAGACCTGTTGGAGGCGGCTTTTATCCAGCGAGAGCTTGGGCTCTAAATGAGCTTATCTATATCCAGCTTGTGAACGTGCTTCACTGCGCTTGCCAGTTTTAAATCGAGAACTTTAGATTCCATCGCTCATCAGAGCTCATCAGTGTGCTCTACCCCCTGTCAATTCGACTTGACAATCCCTTGGGCTATGACGATAACTAGCTACACCCATGGTACCAACTAACAGCCCACCTTGACTTTACACTGAGTTAACGAACAACAAACATTAGTTCCATTTATCGTCACGTTGAATACAAGTCGTGCATCATAACACCGTGACCAATACTTTCTATTCATTAAAATCACCTTTAAGTAATTTATGTTAATTTATACGTACACTGGAGGATAATTGAAAATGGGCGTAAGACAGATGTGTTTGTTTTCTTGTGTATACCTTATTATTTCACTCAAGGTTTGTGACTTACTCGTCAGCTTAATTTAGTCAATGTTTGTGCCGTCAATCTATGTGTAAAAATCACTAACATTTCAGTAAAATGGACATGAAGCTATATTTACAAACTATGACCCATATGCTGAGGAGCTCAATATGGCTGCCGTTACTAAGCCAGGATAAGGAAAGTCTACTTATACATATATCTATTGAATTTGACGGCAAGCGTAGTCTTTGGTCAGAACAAGTGAAACAAAGTAGGAAGAAAGCGAGTGTCAGTGAGGTATAACGTCGAATTCTAGTGTCAAGGCGCGGTTGTGTGTAAAATGTCTAATCAGAATCAAGATTTTAATACCAAAAACATTTTTTTTAAAGCAAAAAATTAATGTTGTTCTGAAACATCTCTTCTGTTGGCAAACCATATCTGATACGTACAAGGAATAATTTTGCTCGACCGAAACAAAATCCAAGGTTTTGAACGAAGATCTTATTTCTTGATGAGTTTTTAAAAGTATTATTTTTAAATTATGTTCGATGCATTAAGTAATAGCTAAAGTATTGTCAAATCACACATAACTGTTAAGAAGTAGACTTAGTAATTTTATAAGAATTTTTATTGTTAATTTTATGATACGAAGACGCGCTCCCCTCGCCCCTCGCCGTCTCACTTTGTTCGCGGAGCGCGTCCTAGCACGATACGCTCTTAAAAGCTTTGGGCGCCTCTTTGTGTCTCTAAACTCTATGGTAGACATAAATAGTGACGGACAGTATAGCGCTCATAGCGTAGTTTGACTAGGTGTTTGTCAGCGGTCACCGAAGGCAGGGGCAGTTTTCCATTGGGTGACCGCGGGTGGCATTTACAACTGAGCGCTACTATTTAGATGACACGTTAAAACGTGGTTCCCGGTTGTTTTGACCGTTTAGCCATGTCAGAGGCCTTCAAGCGGCTTTAAAACTCTGACGCCAGGACTAGCCATCCCAGTCATAGTCGGAATCTTAGTATAAGTAGAATCAAACTTAATGGCGTCTGTGAAACAAGAGTCGAGTAGAAATGCAGTAGCAAATTCATATGTCAGTATTGTGTCGGTATTGTATATGTATATCCTGTATATGTATAGTTCGAATCAAACTTCTTGGCGGCTGAGAAGTGTAGAGCTTCTCTATATTCAAACTCTTTCGACGATAACACTGTCCATCAACGATTCTAACTATAAAATTAAAAAAAAATACTTTTGACTGGATCAGCAATTTTTGTTTCACAAATTCTGGCAGTCACACAAGGGAGTCATCTTGAAGACACGAGAGATGGTGCATGTCTTGTAGTATTTTTTATGAAAGTATGTGGTGATAATGCATGATAATGTCCTTGATCGTTTTGACGGGTCCCGCAGTGAAGACACCATGAGCGTCTGGTAACAGTTCTTCGTGAGGCTTCGGTCTCTTTGACCTTGTTTCAGGAGGACCTCAACTTTTGGGGCCACTGACCCTTACCCTGGAGTACCGAGCTAGCGCTACAGGCGCCTCCACCTCAAGCGCCAGAACAGTACCGCAGGCATCTTCACGCTAGCGCTCAGCTAGCGCACAAGCGCCTCCACCTCAAGCGCCTATCTGCGGGTCCAGCTCAGCCTACACACAAACCTCGGCCAGCCTCCGGTGTGGTTATTTGAGTGCTACCCTCTCCCCTTTTTGGCTAACATACTACGGACTCCTCTCTTTCCAAAATCCTTAACCCTCTCTCTCCTCTACATGAAGAAGACTATAAGTGCAGTGTGTTTTCTGTGGTGTAAAAAAAATTTGTAAACATTAAGGCTAGTTTTCTATACTAATCTCCTTTCTCCGAAATGGTACTAACCACTAGCACTCTTTGAGTAGGTTTTTTTTTTTATTTCAGATAGGTTTGCGTTTGACTACACACTGCCTGATGTTAAGCAGATATGCGGTCTAGGATGTAGCACGCTTACCTAGAAGATACCTATTTACTCGAGATTTGAAGACACCTACATTGTACTTACATAGGTTCTCTGAAGTCTCGTAACTTGTGGTGCTGCAACCGGCTCCCCCGCTTGCAACACTACAGAAGTTAGCTACAAGTTGCGGATAACCCAATCCACGCGCAGTAGTTATGTGAGCTTCAGTCAGCATTGGGGCATTCGCAGCTTGTGGCTAACATCACACCCGCCAAGTTGCATGATTCGACATATAACTAACTTCACATATCGGTATTGGTAGTACTCACGTGTCGTCGTCAGCCTTCATGAACCAGTCGGCGTCCCGTCTGTGGTGCTCGTACACGTATCGGAAGGCTGCTTTAGTCTTCGCCCACAGATTGTCGCGCCCCTCGCTCACTGGCAGCTTTACCGTGGGTAGGGAACTGTCTGGAAATTTAAGGTTGCAATAGTAATCAAAAGTAAGTAGTAATTTAAAGATGGCCATTAAAGACCGAAACGCGGCGGTGATGGAGGCTCTGCGCGGTATAAGTAGTAATTTGGAAAATGATATTTAAAAACAGTACATTTATTAGTTTTATTACAATAGTTCTTAAACTTTATATTTAAAATCAACGTAGTTTAAAATCGTATTAATTTTTTATTAGATTTAGAGTCATATTCTAAAGCCTTTAGTTATAAGCAATATTATTCAAATCTTTTTTAAAATGTATAAGTATCTTAAAAAGCACAGACCCTGGAGTCTGTGGACTGTAATAGATAAATAAAAAATAATAATAATCAAAATCGTGGTGGTCTAGAAGTAGTGAAACCCGCCTTACAATCGTGAGGTAGTGGGTTCAAATCCCAGTCCCGTACCAATGAGTTGTTTGGAATTTATGTACGGAATTTCACACCACTGGCTTTATGGTGAAGGAAAACATCGTGAAGCAACCTATATATGTCTGTAGAAGAAATTCGATGGCGTATATGAATCCACCAACTCGTACTGAGCCAGCGAGGTGGATATGGCCTAATCACCCTTCGTGGATAGGTCTACGTCCTGCAGTAGACTGTTAAAAAAAGGCTGGTACAGTATAATAGTACTCAGGGGGACTGAGACAGTTGCGGGCGCCGGGGACCCGCCGCCCGCACCTGTCTCAGTCCCCTTTGACGTCTCCCCCGGCGCCCCAGTACCGGGCAGGCGAGGACTAAGTTAAGCGGTAGGATTATAACTAATTATTTTTGCAATAAATAGCATGACCGACTTCAACTGTGAACAGAATTCGCGACTAGATCGCACGGACCGATGTAGCATTTTTCACATTATTGTTGATCTATCAAAAATGGCTCAGCCGATTTCAATAAAATTCAAATGGGACCAATTTCGAAGTATACTCTTTCCAATAAAAAAATAATTATTGAAATCGGATTACTGCGTAAAAAATTATGCGTGATTATGACTGCCTCGGTGGCTCAGTGGTTAGTGACCCTAACTTCTGGATCATAGAGGCGTGGGTTCGATCCCCACCCAGGGCAAATATTTATGTGATGAACATAAATGTTTGCTCTGTGTCTGGGTGTTATTTAGTTACTATCTATATAAGTATGTATTTAAAAATAAGTCATGTAGTATATCAGTCTCTGGCCGCCATATCACAAGCTTTGCTTAGTTTGGGGTCAGAGGCCGTGTGTAAGATGTCCCAAAATATTTATTTTTATTTATTTTATTTATACTTAAAAAAATACATGTACCCCTCAAATTGAGTACGAAACGAAACGAACGAAAGGAGTTTTGTAAGTCAAAAAATTAATCTTAAAAAGTTGTAGGTAATCCTCACCTTCCTGAGAGCTCATAAAGAGCAGAACATTGCACCGCTTTCCCCACGTCGCCTTCACATGGCGTGCTTTCTTCTCATGGTTGTTCGGCTGAGTCATCACCCAGCAGAGTACTCTGACCTACACGTCAATTTATTACATTGTACAATAAATTATTGCAAACCATAAATAAAGAAAGAAGTTTGCCTCATTTGGAACAAAATTGCCCGTGGCGGTGGGTAGTAATTTTGTTAAAATAATTAAAAACCTGTTTTAGCATGTGCTAATGAAGCTCTTTTATATGATACCTTACGGCTTAAATGATACGATTCACTCACTTTGAATTTTGAACAGATATTTTGTATATCTAGGGCCCTATTTTTTGTGATTTAAATAAAAAAGAACAGTTTTCAGATTTATTCCTATATGTGTACTCATGAGACAATGCTCGTCAAATTTCATAGTTCTATGTCAACGGGAAGTACCGTGTAGTTTTTGATTTTTGTGAGTGTCGAAATATGCTGTTTTTAGGGTTCCGTACCTCAAAAGGTTGTGAGCCGTGGTGGTCAAGAGGTAGTGACACCCGCCTTACAATCGTGAGGTCGTGGGTTCGAATCCTCGGTCCCGTACCAATGAGTTCTTTGGAATTAATGTACGGAATTTCACACCACTGGCTTTTCGGGGAAGGAAAACTTCGTGAGGCAACCTGCATACGTCCGTAGAAGAAATTCGATGGCGTATGTGAATCCACCAACCCGCACTGGGCCAGCGTGGTGGATATGGCCCAATCACCCTTCGTGGGTAGGCCTACGTCCTGCAGTGGACTATTAAAAAGGCTGGTACAGTACAGTACCTCAAAAGGAAAAAACGGAACCCTTATAGGATCACTTTGTTGTCCATCTGTCCGTCTGTGTGTATGTCAAGACTCTTTATCTCGGGAACGCGTAAAGATATCGAGTTGAAATTTAAACTATATAAGTACGTATATCTATGAACTCTTGCAGTTGCGTAAAAGAAAAACTTCTCAGTTATCGTTTAAAAAAGTTAGCCGTTTATGTCGTAAAAAACTGCATATTTCGCACTCACAAAAACCAAAACCTACAGGGTACTTCCCGTTGACATAGAACTATGAATTTTGGCGAGAAGCATTGTCTCAAAGTACACATATAGGAATAAATCTGAAACCTGTTCATTTTTATTTAAATCACAAAAAATATTCCTTCCTCAAAATTCACAAAATATGGGTTAAAAATTCAAAGTGAATAAATTGTACCATGTAAGGTATCATATAAAAGAACTTCATTAGCACATGCTAAAACATGTAAACAACTATTTTAACAACGTGTTTGTTCGGAACCCTCGATGTGCGAGCCTGACTCGCACTTGTCCGGTTTTTTACGACATAAACGGCTCTTACTTTTTATACGATAACTGAGAAGTTTTTCTTTTACACATCTGCAAGAGACCATATAATATATACGTATATAAATTTAAATTTCAAGTCGATATCTTTACGCGTTCCCGAGATAAAGAGTTTTGACATGCGGACAGACGGACAACAAAGTGTTCCGTTCTTTCCTTTTGAGGTACGGAACCCTAAAAATCACAAAGTCACGTAGTATGCATAGGTTGTTTTTACTAGTTTTAAAATAATAATAGACTTATCATGTGACACTTATTAGCAAATAATAAATACATGAGATTATATGAAACCTTTTTCGCGAGCTCGTCTGCAACCGATCGATCTTCGTGCTTGTGTGCTGGCTCGTCTTTGCCATGGTCTATGAACTCCACTATGGGGTGCTTCTCTAGGTCTCTCAGTGATTCCCTGGAAACATATATTACATGACACTTCTGGAAGTTTTATAATCGCGTGTTCATGGCACAGAATCTGGGGGCTGCCGGCTGATCGTTAATTCATAGATGAATCTTTTGAATCGACTAATTAAGTTCGTTTATTTTTGAACGTAACTTGTACCACGTTTATCCAGCTTTACGAATTGATCATACAAATGAAATAACGATGAAAACTCAAGTCACGGCATCATACTGGAGTGCCTGCCGTAGGGTAGTATTTTCAGACACATTTATAAATTGACTATGACTCAAAAACCAACCGTCTAACCACAAAGGTTTTACGCACGCTTTAAGCTATGTTTAGCAGTACAAATTGTGCCGTTAAACAGTGTTTAAGGCGTTTTAAATCTTTTGTGGTAAGGCGGCAAGAGTTTCTGGCCTCTCCGGTTTTAGAGCCCATACATACAGAGTGTATCAGCATTTCCGGTATGACGTTGAGTTATGGGACACCCTGTATAGCTTGGATTTAACTCTATACATGATATTTGTTTATCTAAATCAGCTACTAACAAGGTTAAAATAATTAGAACTGAAACTTTCGCGAAGCACAAAAGCGGACAAATTTCACTTATGTTCAGCTGGATTTCTTCTATGACTACACGAATAGCTGATGCTAGGTATTTGACTTATCTTCTTATATTTTAAGCAAATAATTTGGCATAGCACTTGAAACCAAACAGGAAAATAATGAATTCTAAACTGATTAGGATTTTTCCTTATCAAGAATACCGAAACAATGTGGCATAACCACGTCATATCCAAGGAATAATATACAGGGTTATTTCTAATCAATTATCAACCTTTTAGGGACATATTCTGTACATCAAAACTATAATAGGCTATCGTATGAAGCCATAGAACGTAAATTTAAAAAAAACGTTTGTTATTTTCTGTAATTTATAAAAAAAACTACTGCACTTATATGATTATTATACGGAATCAAGGAGCAAAATTAGGCAGTTGTCATATTTTTAAAACCTCGCAATTAAAAGTGAACTTTTGCGTAACATGACGCATTTACGTTCTATTGGTGCTGTCAAAAAGAAAATAAACGGTTGGATCTATTATAACAACTTTTATTCTGCGATTTTTGTCAAGACTAAAAAACAATCAGCTGTTTCATACATTTTGTCGCGGGTGAACGATATTTATCGAGTATTGACAAAAGTCGCAGAACAAAAGTTGTTAGTTTTGATAAATAAATAAATAATAAATAAATATTTTAGGATATCTTACACACGGCCTCTGACCTCAAACTAAGCAAAGCTTGTGCAATGGCTGCCAGAGACTGATATACTACATATACTTATTTTTAAATACATACTTATATAGATATAATAACTAAACTGATTTACAGAATAAGCCCCTAAAATAAAGCTAATTGATTAGAAATAACCCTGTATAGCTTCGGATAAAGTATCCAACTGTACAATTAATTTATACAGGTCACTGATAATATCTTACGCACAAAACGAATTTAGTACATAAGAACAAACCAATTTTACTATGGTACCAACCTCAAAATCTGCTGTTTTGTACATTTTATTATTTGTCAATGGACTTTTTCTATGAAACAGCTATTTTTTTTGCAAATTAGGGGTTTTTCGCAAAGTAAAAGTTGTTTGTCCTGATGTACCTAGTACCTACTAAAGTCGCACTTAAGAAGTTATGCGTCACCCTGTATATAACTAGTACAATTTAATGTGATGCTTTCTTGAATTGAACTTATGAATGTCCTTAAAATGAATGAAGTAGGTAAAAATTTTAAAATACGGAACAAAAAGTGTATTTTGCGGGTCTTATTCATGCTGTATTTTTAATCATACCAATTACTCTGCGTAGTAACGTATCCCATGAAAAATGAGGAAGACACTATGAATTCATGGTTTATTTATAACGAGCAAGCCAGTATATTTTTATCAAGTATGTTTTCGTTTAAATAGCGTGCAAAATGAAACGGGTTTTCAACCCGTTTAAATAACTGCCAAAAACGAAGATAACAGTCTTCGTAAAATAACTAAATAAGTATCACTTAGGCATGCCATAATAGGTTTGATGATACACAACGTGTTGCTTTACATAAAGCAATAAATAAATATGAAAAAAAAATACTGGTACTTTTTAGAGGTAAAATCATCAAATACGCATCACTATGAACAACGAATAGTATGGGGACCGCGAAATAGCAAAGCTGTTCAATACATTTTGTCCAAACTCAATCAATGTTCAGAAAAATAGAAAGTAATGACTTTCAGATTTTTAGGGTGGGCAATAACGTTTCTAAGTGGCACCCCCCATTCATGCCTCCCTTCTTTATTACATAGAAACATTAAAATAATTTGGAACCTAAAATCTAAGACTAAATAAAAAATCAAGACAGAATGGTGTGAACAAACAAGGGAGGCCGGCAAAACTAGGCCTCGCCGTCTACAGACACAATTGCACACATGTATACGTAAAACGAAAATAAGCCTGCCGGGCTAGTATGCGCGCCACGAATTATTTCGTTCGTAGTGTCAGAACGAGACAGCGTTATGGCATAGTATATATCTGTCACTTTTTCACACGTCGAAATGAGTTCTTTTCGTGGCTATTCGTGGTCGCATGCTTGACTAGTGACTCGTCAGTCCAACTATATGGAAGCGCAACAGCGACGCACTCACACATGTATAAAAAACCGGCCTCACTTGTCTGTTCACGATGTTCTGTCTCGATTTTTTCGTTTGGTGTGAGCCTAAAACAGCAGACATTCTAAAAAAAATCTACGTGTATCTATAACATACTAACACAATAAAAATCTAATTCATGTGTGCTAGCGCTAAAATCGAACTTGCAAAAAATGTTACAGCCAATGCCATACAATTTAAGCGCAAAAGCTAATTCAATAACACATCAATGTCATTAAAAAACAGTGAATATGTAGCTTAATATCTCAATTTTCACACACTATAAAATACAAGATTATTTTTTGCAAAAAATAGCATGACCGTCATCACCCTTGTACAGAATTCGCGAATATTTCGCACGGATCGGTGCAGCATTTTTCACATTATTGTTGATTTATCAAAAATGGCTCAGCCGATTTCGATAAAATTTAAACGGGACCAATTTTGAAGTATACTCTTTCCAATAAAAAAAGAATTATTGAAATAGGACTAATACGAAAAATAAGTTATGCGTGGTTATACATAAAAAAAATATATACGCGTCGAATTGTATACCTCCTCCGGTGGTTCGTCGGTCAAAAACGATGAAACATTCATAAAATGTGCTCTTATAGCTTCTTACTACATAACTACACCACGGCCACACACGCGGCGCCTGTTCGCGACTCCGCGGTCGCACACGTGCAGGTGCACCTCAATGTACGCTCCGACGCGACGGCCCGGGCCGTCTCTCTACTCAATGCCCTGCTTGCTCAACAGCTAAACATTGACATTTTTCTAATTAAATTGTGGTTTTTTTTTTTCGAATAGGTTCGCGTTTTACTACACACTGCCTGATGTTGAGCAGATGTGCGGTCTAGGGTGTAGCACGCTTACCTAGAAGATACCTATTTACTCGGGATTTGAAGACACCCACGTTGTACTTTAACGGGAAGACAGACCTAGGCAAAGCGTTCCACATTACGGGCTTATTGTGTGCACTAATACAATTATGGTACAAAGTAGATACTTATCTTAAATTAGTGCCACAAATGGCGGCCTTATCGCTGACAGCGACATTACGCTTTAAAACTAAAACTTAACTCTGAAATTCAGTCAAGTACTTTCTAAAAAATGTTTTACTTTATGACCATGACTTATCTAATTGACTACTTACATAGGAACCAGTAATGCAGGTACACGGATGCCTGTCACGATATGAACTTGCATCTATTTATTTACCGGTTTTTAATTACGTGAAAAGACATTTCATTATCTATCTTTTTAACATTGTATTAGGTACCGCGTTGGACTCGGAGCCCAATTTTTGAAACGTTAATGCTCGGTGGCCATTTACGCATACGTACGTTTAGTCGTTCGAATGATTCAAATATACTCAACTCGCTGAAGCCCGAGGCTTCGCCCGCGTTATCTTAATAGCCCGTCATGGTTAGGCCCACGTTGTCCTAATACTTGCTTAAAATGGCATAGCCCAAAGGTTTGGCCCACGTTGACCTATTAGGTACTTAGTTAATAATTATTACAATAGCCCGCGTTGTCATAGTAAATGATTAAAAATTACATAGCCTGAAGTTTGGCCTGCGTTGTTTTAATACTTGCTTACAATGATAATGGCCGGCAGCTTGGCCTGCGTTGACTTAGAATTTAAATTTATAATAAATAGCCCACGGTTTGGCCTGCGTTGTTTTAATATTTACTCGAAATTATAATATTAGGCCCTGCTTTGTTTTAGTACTTTAATTATAATTATAAAAGGCCACGGTTTGAACCTCGTTGACTTAGTAGTTAGGTGCTTAATAAGATTATAGCCCATGACTTGGTTCGCACTGTCTTAATACTTGCTTAAAATTGATAAGAGCCCGTGTTTTGCTCCGCGTTGTATTATTACTTGCCTAAAATGATAAAATTCCGCGGTTTAGCCTACGCTGACTTCCCACTTAATATAATAATAGCCGCGGTTTGGCCCACGTTGTCGAATAGGTATAATAATAACCCGTGCTGTTTTAGTGCCTACTTGCTTAAAATAAGAACAGCTTGTCAGATGATAATATTTGTGGTAGTAAATCACTAAGCTTTTCATAAAAGGTTGTATTTTTGTTACTTTTTACGGATATTTATTATTTTTATGTTATATTTAGGATACCGTATCTAGGTATATATGTTCCAGAATGACACAATACCTACCATATACTAAATTACGTTGTTGCCTACTGACTTAACAACACTATTTTATTTTAATATTTTTTTATTTAAATAAGACTACAGCCTATACCGACCCACTGCTGGGTAGAGGCCTCCTTTCCCTTATGCCAGCTTTCCCTATCTTGGACTGATCTCACCCACGTATGTCTCGCGATGGATCTGATATCGTCGACGGGCTGCTGGTGGTGATACCCAAGTATATATCTACCTCAAGGAATCGCGCATTATAATAGCCTATTTTGTAATTTATATTGTAGTTTAATATTACACGAAATTTTAATAGTATTTACCTAAAGTTTTCGGCAATAGTTTTGATTTTCTTTTTCTTTCTCTTTTGTTTTTTCGGTTTTCTGTGGGAACCGTTTACATTTTACGAGATTATAGAATGCTAATCCATGTAATTGCCTACTCTCCAATTTATATTCCAATTTAATGTCATATCATGAACCCGTAACAAACATATAAATATTTTTTCCCCGAGGAAATCATTGATGTTTTTCTGGGCGTCTGTAGTCTGTCTTAGTTCATCCAATTCTGATAAGTCTTATTCGCAAATTGTGGATTGCTTAAGGAATCGCTTACAATTTTCGGGACAACAGTAGCACCTATGTTAATTTGTGTTGTTATATCCTCATATACCAAATCGCATTGGAATCCGTTCGTTTGTTTCGTCAAAACATTTTTTTTTTGTGATTTTGGCCATCCCGAAGGAATAAGACTGATTTTTCAGTATTACTATGACTTCTGTATTGGTACATATTATAAGCTTCACCAATACCAAATGTTATCCATATCGATCAAGCGAGTTGGATGTAATTGATGTTTTATTTTACAAAGCTGATGATGACACTTTTTAAGTCACTTAGTTGTTTTTGTCCGGGTACTTACTATTCATACACAACTCTACCTTATCTACGGATTCTTTACATGACAAATCTATATAACTGTAATCATTATTATGACTAAGTTATACCAATATATTTTTTGCTTATACTATGACCAATCCCGAAATTTAAAAAAAAAATCAGCTCCATACAAAAAATTCGTCATCTTTCGACGAAATGTAGAAACAATGTTTTTTCCGCGATGATAGGGATGGTTCCTAGGAAAAGTTAGTCATAATGCTAAGTACAAGATATGCTATACGCCGAATTATACAAGTCGGCTGATGTGAAGTTGGATACAATTGGGCGGAACCCAATTACCATCATCTCGGTCCTTCCACCACCTCCTTAGGCGTGGTGAGAATTGGCCTCGGGGAATACTCCCCTTTGCCAAGGCTGGGCGCCAGAGGCCATAACCCCTGGGGAATTTGTTGTGCCGCTGGTGACATTTCCTAGTCTGGACAGGAAGTCACTCCACAGCGGCGTTGTGGTCTTGACGATCTAGGCCAGACTGCATGAGCTGTTAGCTGATTGTGACCATCTGTTCAGCAGAATCTTCCTCCGTATCCACAGCTATTTCACGGGGAAGTGCTCGTCGTGATTTAACGTCCGGGGGTCGCGCATGTAATGGCGCAATGCTTCTCAGGTGAAGGTGTGGCCCATTATCTGCACGATCATAACATTTTGCGCGCTAAGCGACCCACAAATTCCCTCACAGATTCGATTTTCAGGTCTCGGGCGATTACCGCGCAGCTTTATGTGAGCTTCGTCACATCCGCCGACTTGAATGATTCGGCCTGTACAACATGATCGTAGCCTAAAGACTTAAAGAAATGAACACTGCCTAACTTTTACGAAAAGTAAGTACACGGTGTTTTAAGTGTACCTTGCAACAATAGTGCTTGCGAAATATCGAGCAAATATCTATTTATTTGCTAAAAGATAAATTTTATCGGTTGCGATGTGATTACGATGAGTATCACTTGAAGACTAGAGCGGATGCATCGAATACCTATCGACATACAGGAATAGAACTTATACTTATTCTTCTCCCCAGAATCGACTAGTGGCCTGAGCCCTTTGTCCAGGTTTTGCATAGTTTACTTAAGGTGACGCATTGATAAACTATTGTTTCGAAAATTCTCCCTTCACACGGACAAATTTTAGGCGCTCGCGCTCGACAGGCTCGCCAGAGCGGCGGGCGGCAGTGACTTTTTAATTAATTACTCATAAGGTACACAGTAAAAAAAATAACTTCTTGGTCTATAAAATAGAGCGTTCTGGCTATTTTATTCGTAAAAAATAATGGCGTGTTGTCGCTGATAATTCTGAGCATTCGAATCATTAAACTTTGTTTTTAGTGAGAAATTTGTAATTTTTTTTAATAAAGTCGGTAACTTTTCAAAATTTTCATCCGGTTCATTAAACATTTCAAGATTTTCCCTTATCTATGATATTTTTTAAATTTGAATCAATATTATTCGTCCTCTCACATCGCGCATTCAAAAGTACTCGTTTTCGTGTTTCTCGGTCCGATGCCTCGTCTTAAACTTTCGATTTCTCGTGTGGCTCCATACATTTTGGTTAGTTCTTCCTCGTTTCCGCCAGGCGCGTATATAGGGAAACAGCTCTAGTTTGAGTTTACGTGTAAACCTGGACTAACCCGTCTGATTCTCTATCGAAGTTAAACTTAACGAAGTTTCTTTTTCCGCGATTTTTTTTATGATAATAAATAAATAATAATCTTTATTGACACCAAAATACATGAAATATACAAAGATGTGTTAACACCCGGACATGAAATCCTGATTCCCGGATGCTAACGTCTTCCAACGTGTTAAATAAAATTTAATTTTATAGTAAATGAAAACTGAAAAATAAAAAAAATACATCAAATTAATGTGATAAATATACAATGCCAAGAGATTAATAAAATTAAACATTTAATAATTTTGGAATTTAGTGTAAGAACAGATAATAAATTATAAAATATATTACTTATGTTACAATGTTCTATACAATGTAATTATAAAAAGATCAGTATCTATACAATAAATAGAACTGTATGGCAGAAACTTTCATCAACACAGACAGAGAGATAACGCATCTGTAAGAAAAGTGAACTTGTGTGCGTGCGTAATGGTTTTTAATTACGTTTGGAGAAACATTTTTTTTGATATAGAATTACGATACAATGAATTTTCAACCGAATTTAAGTTATTTTATTCAAATATCAGGGTTACAGGCTAACGTGTGTAGTTTACTACCTTTCTGACTGATTTTACTATGAAACACCATATCTTAATCTCACAGTTTTCGAGATATTTGAATTCAAATACTTTTTATATAAGGTTAATTTTACGGACAATATTGGGTAGTGAGTTCATAAAACATTATTTTACATGTAAAAATCAAATGAAAATAATAATACGACTTACACGTTTCAAAATATCTGAGCTGATAGCCGAAAATTGGGAATTTTATATATACCAAGTTCAAATGTCTGTTTTTTTTTTTAAATTTTGGATAGTGTATTTCAAAGTCAAATTAGTCAGAAACAAAGTAAACTACACCCTTAGCGGGAATAGGTCGACTTACCCTGTAACCCAGTATATTTTTCACGCGAATTTAACAAAAACAAAACTTAACTTAGAGCACGTTACGCGCACGTTTTCAGAATCACCTTATAGGGCTCTAATACTGTATCGGTTCCAAGTAGTTCGTCTTAGCGACTCTGATATTAGCCACAAGAGCTACAAGCTGCGAAAAACCTAAACTTGACCGAAGCTTCGCTAGAATTGGGTATTGCGCAGATTGTAGCTAACTTTGCAGCCGTCAAGAGGTTTGATTCGCTCTACAACTTTAAGAACAATGAATACGGTAGTACTCCTGTTGTTCTTAACCCATAACCGTCTTACCACAAAAGTTTTACGCAAGTTAAAGCTTGCGTAAAACTTTTCGGTGTCTAACAGTAAAAATTGCACGGTTAAACAGTGTTTAAAGTGTGTTTAAATCTTTAGTGGTAAGACGGTAAATGTTTAAAGAATGCTGTTAAAAATAATTATAATTCAGCTCGCTATGCTTAACCAACTGCAGTATTCATAAAATTAACTTTATCAACCAATGTACCATTCTCGCAGAGTACGCATGTAAAATTGTACATTTCCATTAAGTGCTTGTTTGACTTTGACATAAAAAAAAATAAAAATGGCTAATTTGATTGCTGCCGAATGGCACAATCTAAAATTATAGCCGCAATATTTTTAATGTTTATTCTTCTAACATTGTAGGCTTTAGGAGTTGTTAGTGAATAATCATTTTTCGCTAAAAATGACATAGCCGAACCGACTTCAATCGTGTATAGAATTCGAAAGTTACCATGGATCGACGTATCATAGACGTAGTAATTTTCACATTATTGTTGATTTTTCAAAAACGATTAAGCCGATTTCGATAAAATTTCGTAGCTTACGAGGCTTTTAAAATTACGTACTTTGAGGTAGGTATAATCTACAAAAAAAAAAGAATCAACAAAATCGGTTCATAGTTGGCGGAGTAATCGCGTAACAATAATATATAAAAAAATAGAACCTCCGTTTTAAAGTCGGTTAAAACAGATGAGCCCAAAAATGATGATGTTACAAATTCGACAATGTAAATTGAAAATACAACAAGATTATTTTTTTGCAAAAATCAGTATGACCGACTTCATCCGTGTACAGAAATTGCGAATATTTAATTTAATTATAAAATGGCTCAGCCGATTTCGATTAAATTTTAATGGGACCATTTTCAAAGTATACTCTTTCCAATAAAAAAATAATTATTGAAATCGGACCTCTATGTAAAAAGTTATGCGTGGTTATACATAAAAAAAATATACGCGTCGAATTGTATACCAACCTCCTCCGGTGGTTCGTCGGTCAAAAATAAATTAAAATAACAGTGCAAATTTTGCGAAGATACTTTGGAAAATCTAATTTTGTATTCATACTAAACTTGTTAAACATAGTTTATTACCGTGACGCTAGACTAGACTAAAATAAATTAGAAATTTAAATAAATAAATATTAACTACATTGGGAGAGATCATAATGCCAATTTTTTTTTTCACAATCGTGGCAATTCTGCCAGCATGCTGGGCACGCTGCCAACTGGCAATGGGTTTGAGCACTTGGATTATCTTTAGACCTTCAAGGGTCTGTGGATGATCCAATTGCTTTCTATGTAGTAGTAGTGTAGTATTGTCATTAATAAATATAATGTCAATTGAATGATTAATGGTAAAATTAGTCATAATCCTACACGACATAAAAACGCAATATACGGCGTTTCATGAACAAAAAAATTCCTTTGACAGGTTTAATCTGTAGGTCTAAAGGATGGATTTAATAAGGGGAGCCCTGGATTTTCGATACAGGTGAAGGAGGGGGAGGGGGGAAGTTGGCACCCGCCACGCTTCGAATAAAAAATTATAGCTGATCCAGTTATGGGTACAAAGGCTTGTTTGGTATCGTTTTCGCATAAAAAGAGTACGGAGAATCTGTTTCCAAGGTTATTTAGAGACACTTTCATAAAATTCAATAAATAAATAACAACGAAACATGCACATATAACAGCTTATACAAAATAGCTTACAAAAAAACATGCCATGCACAAAGCGGTACAAAAAATCTCTAGCAGGAGAATGCACACCTATCATGCATTTAGTGTTTTTATTTACCTGTACTGCCACCCAACGTCTCGTGTAAATCCTGTAGATGTTAAAAGAATGTACGCAAAACTAAATCCTGCTGACATTCCGATCACCAGGGTTAGCACAAAACGACGACCCATCACCCGACCTTCTGCCTGAGGAGTTGACATCGTTACAATCTCAGATAACAATTAAAAAAAAGAGTATTTTAAAATCTTTTTTTAAATGATCGGCGATTGCTCAAGTGCGCGGCACAACGAATTGTATAAATGACTTTGATAACACAACAGTCTACGGTAATGTATGGCAAGAAGTGACGACTAAATGTTAGTGTCGCAGACAATCTATGATGGAACACATTTTCTGTTCATATGTTAATTACTACTTGAAAAAAGGCGTGCAAATTGAAGGTCCCTGGCAAGCTGGACGAGTGGGAATAGATTTTTCAGTAGCATAAGTCACGGTTTAGGTTTTTGACATGTAGAATTATGTTGATTTTAAACTATCGAGATTTGAACACATTATTATTATACGACGGGACTAATCGCGCACTAAAATAAACGTTTCGGCCGAATTGCATCGAGTTAGTCTACCCGTGACCACGGTCGATGCAACTCGGCCGAAACGTCGGGATGATGAGGTGTTTATTTATCTCGTAATTTTAGTGCGCGATTAGTCCCGTAGTATATAATAATAATGTAGATTTATAGATAGATAAACTCTAATTTTTTTTTTTTTTATAAATATATTTAATTGGCAAAACCGACTTCCATCGCGTACAAAATTCGAATAACTTTTACATTTTTGTTGATTTTCCTAAAATGGCTTATCCGATTTTGATAAAATTTAAATAGGACCACCACGGAAGTATGAACTTGCCCTTTTAAACTAAAAAAATTTTTTTTTAATCAGTTCACCATTGGCGAAAATATACAAAAAAAAAATACAATCTTCTGATACACGCTTCTGATTTCGTCAAAAATGTTTAAAATTTTTGCTCAGTACCTACTAAGTGTAGCTATTGGTTAAGGACATATATTATGAATTATTTAATTTGACATTAAATAACAAAGACATCGTAGCCAAGAAGTACTTAATTTCAAAATAAAGATAATTCAGATAATTATTGTTCCCAAAAAATAGCATAACCGACTTCAACTTTGTACATAATTCGAATACTTCGCACGGATTGATGTAGTACACATTATTGTTGATTTATCAATAATGGCTAAGCCGATTTCAATAAAATTTTAATAGGACCACCTTTGAAGTATGATCTACCAAATAAAAAAAAACCTATCAAAAAGTTATGCGTGGTCATTGGTCAAACATAAAAAATATATACTTACGCGTCGACTTGTAAAACCTTTTCCGTTCCGTCGGTAAAAAAATATATTGATTCACTTACTAACTCGATAAATAAATAATTAATTATTATTGAAATTAGGAGCGTGTTTCCGCAAATATGTCTAATCACTAGCAATCCTGTAGTACACAATAGCAGAAGGAAAATATTAAAAAATATTTGATACTCCTTAATTAAGATGGTTGCGATGTTAGTTACAACTGCAAAGCAATAGGCATGTTTACTGGGTACCTATAAACATCATTATTCCAATTAGTCCGTTTGTTAGATTATTAAAAATATTTTTTTATTTTTTCTTTCCTATTTTTTTTGTCATAAATAATAAAGAAAAACCTTGTCAAAGGACATGTCCACAAAATGTATGGAGGCTGGTATAATAATAATCAAAAGTTCGAAACACAACACTCGTTACATTTCGAGAAACTTCATATTTTTCCGAGTCTATTACATCAGTTAAAACCAAAAACGAGCCCTCCGGTTTTTTTTAAAATTAATTTTGATTCTTTTAGCATAAATAAATATATTTGGCTCAATAGGTAGTTTATCTCTAGCAACCCTGATTAAGTAACCTCCAAATTGTTAAATAGAAGCATTTTTACCAATTAGACACAGTTTTTTAGTGTTTTTTTTGTTACATTGTACCTACCAACTGGTCACACTGGTAGGTTATAATTTTAATGTGGAAGAATCAGCTACGAATGCAAGTAAAATAACGATAGAAGCACTTTATTATTGCTAAACCAGAAAAGAATACAAAGCTGTATTATTATTTTTCATACAATTTATTTTTCACAATTAAAAAAAAATGGAGGGCCCAAAAAATCTACATTAAATATTTTTGAGAAACCCATAAATCAAGCTTTCAAATGATAGATAATATAAATCATCTTGGTTCGATTTTTCTCTCAATAATATACCACTTGTGGCCTTCTCCTTTGGGGGCTCGTTACGTCACTAGTGCGGTACATTTATTGTAGTACATTAGTGACGTCACACGGATCTTTAACAGGCTATACCTTCATCAATTTTTGTTAAATTATTAAAAGAAGAATACATGTCTAATATTTTATAAATTATATCAAATTTGACGGACTAATTATATTTTTTTAGTCAACAAGTCTTCTCTTGCGCATCTGATAAGTGAGCAGTCAGTCAGTTAGTTTGGTTCGAATGGGTTACTCCCGGAGTCCCATTTAAATTTTATCGTATTCGGCTGAGTCATTTTTGAAAAATCAACTATAATGTACACGGACGTCACATCGATTCGTGCAAACTATTCGAATTCTGTACACAGTCGAAGTCGGTGGTAACATTTTTTTGCGACAATAATAGGCTATTTGACAACATTTAAAATCACAATCAATAGATTGTGGTAATCCATACAGATAATAGCCTGAAATAGACATATTTCACTTTATTTAAACTAAAATATGTCTAATTTTAGCAAATCGCACGAAATAAAATACGATATTTTTTTTTAATTTTATCTGTGACCTGAAAGCTCTAAGAAGTGCGGCAACTCTGGTGACGTTACATGCTAGTAAACAAGAATTTCTCGATTGTCTGTTGTTTGTGTAATTTGTGTTTTGTAATTTCGGAGTAATATTATTGGATCTGTAAGTTACTTTTAAAGTATTTTTTGTCAATTTTTAGATGTGAACTAGCGTATTTACTAGTATTAACTAATGTTATTTACTAGTGTGTGACGTCACAGACCAGCGCCATTACAGAATGTCGTTTTAGCGGGATCTTGAATATCTATTCTTTAACACTTGATTTTCATTGTTTATACATTAGAGCTTTCGGAAATATAAATGTAGTGTGCTTATTATGTACTAACGAATAATTTAAAATGATTTCCAAAAACTAGTCAAATAGCCTATTATTGAATAATTAGACTTGAGAAATAATGATTACAGTTAAAACCGCGGTTATTACAGTGATCATGTGAGTAAAACCAGGTTTCAAAGCTCGTCGGTTCGCTCGTCGATTATGATTGCGAAGTGTGCCAACCCGCATTTGGCCAGCGCGGCCACTGTGCTCTTTGCATATTGATCTTAATTTGCGCCACAACTGGGCGATAGTACTGTCGTCAAATAAATTAGGGACATCAATGAACACGAATTGGCGTTGATGGAGCAATACCATTTATTTAACAACCATATGATAATTTCAAATGCATCATCTTATAAATGACTAGTTTCCCGTCCCGGCGTTGTCCGGGCACGATCAGATTTTATGTCTTACAAAGTTACAACTATCGAGCAAGATACCTACTATACTCTATAAAATTTAACTTGATCTCTGCGAAAGTGACATTGACATAGAAGATTGACATTTTTAGAGTTGAGATAGTGGTGGGAAAAATCGATATACAAACAATGTTATAATGAAATCGAATGAGTAGTTGAAGGTGAGAAATTGGATTTTATTTACTTACTATTATTGAAAATTAAGTATGTACACATGTAAATAATATTATGATATTAATTAAATACTCATAATAATTTAACGACAGTATTTATTGCCGTTTTTCACTATTATCGATGCTAATGTAACATATAATCGGGTTTAATTTAATTACACATATAAAAAATGTTATGATATTAAAATATACAATAAAATTAATGATAAATTAAGTTTTATTTAAAATATCGTCACTATAAACTATCGATATTTTAATTAAAACTCTATCTAAAACTCTGTGGTCACGATCATTCGTCGCCCATTACTAATCGGCATGCCCATAAAGTCTGACATTGACAGGTACTGTCTGTACTATTAAGAAATTCAGGACTTCATAGGCGTGATTTTTCTGACAGCTGTCGCAGAGATCAAGTTAAATTTTATAGAGTATAGGCCTCTAGGCCGAATCATACAAGTCGACGAATGTGAAGTTAGCTAGAAGCTGCGCGAAACCCAATCGACGCGCACCTTTATGTGAGCTTCAGTTAGGATTGGATATTGCTCAGCATGTGGCTAACTTCACACCCGCCGATTTGTATGATTCAGCATATATTTGCTCGAAGCTTACAACCTACAATTTGTTGTATACTTTATAAGATCTAAACGGATACACAGACAGCCACAAAAATAGCTATTTTTAGGGTTCCGTACCTCAAACGGAAAAAACGGAACCCTTATAGGATCACTTTGTTGTCCGTCTGTCCGTCTGTGTGTAGGTATGTCAAGACTATCTCGGGAACGCGTTGAGATATCGATTTGAAATTTAAACTGTATACGTATATCTATGGTCTCTTACAGTTGTGTAAAAGAAAAACTTCTCAGTTATCGTTTAAAACAGTTAGAGCCGTTTATGTCGAAAAAAACCGCATATTTCGACACTCATGAAAATCAAACCTACAGAGGACTTCCCGTTGACATAGAACTATGAAATTTGGCGAGAAGCATTGTCTCAGAGTACACATACAAGAATAAATCTGAAAACTGTACATTTTTATTTAAATCACAAAAAAATAGGGCCTCAAAATTCACAAAATATGGTTTCAAAATACAAAGTGAGTAAATCGTATCTTGTAAGGTATCATATAAAAGAACTTCATTAGCACATGCTAAAACAGGTTTTTAATTATTTTAACAATGTGTAATTTTCGATGTATGACGAGAAAAGTAAAAAAAAAACTTTTTTGTCGACGTATAGAGATTTTAACTACTTTCTTCCCAATTTTGTGAAATTTTCTGGATTTGTACGGAACCCTCGATGTGCGAGCCTGACTCGCACCTGTCCAGTTATTTTTAATAATATGTAGCGATTAACTTATCGCAATGTATTTACACTATTTAATATATATGGGTGGGTGTGCGATATCGCTTGACATTAACAAAAGCTTTTTTACATTCATACAGTTACACTTAAGTTAGTTTTGGGGTTTTTATTTATGGGATTCCAACTTTGTTACCAAATCTTTTGAGGGCAGATGGAAATAGTAGTGTAAAGTCCCATTTTTAAATTAGTGGACATGTGGAAACGAATAACGAAATATTACCTCTGGGTTGATTGTCAGTTGTCTGTTTTTGTATGTGTTCCATTTCCATCGTATCCCGATAATACTAGTTACTGCTTCCTAAGGTTGGCCAACTAAGCCCGGTTGGCTTATTGGAAATCCACAGGGGAGGCCTATGTCCAGCAGTAAACGTCCTACGGCTGATAGATAGGTGGAATACTAGTGGAACTAAATACGTACGATTAAGGTGACGCATTGATGAACTATATTTCTCAAAAATCGAGTACCGCGCCCCTTCACTCGGACAAATTTTACGCGGTCGCGCTCGCCAGAGCGGCGGGCGGCAGTGAGTTTTTAATTAGTTACTCATAATGTACATATTAAAAAAAATAACTTCTCAGCCTGTAAAATAGAAAAGTGATCTAGCGATTTTATTCGTAAAAAATAATGGGGTGTTGTCGCTGTTAATTATGAGCATTCGAATTATTTTTTTTTTTTATATCATTCGTCCTCTCATATCGCGAATTCAAAAGTACTCGTTTTCGTGTTTCTCGGCCCGATGGTTGGTATGTTCCGGGTGGCTAGCCATGGTGTCAGAATCAAGCCTGACTAAACCGGGACCCACAAATGAACATGTCATCCGAGCTACGGTAGCGCTCAGTTGTAAATGTCACCCGCGGTCACCCATCCGAATTCCGAACACATTAGTGGGATTTTTTGACATTAGTTATAAAGTGGGAATTTCTCGGGTCAAAAATTCTCGAGTGGAGACCACTTACCGGCAAGCGCAGCGTAGGACGTCCACCCACAAGGTGAACGGATGACCTCATTAAGACCGCAGGATCGCGCTGGATGCAATCCGCTACCAACCGGTCTTATTGGAGATCCATAGGGGAGGCCTATGTCCAGCAGTGGACGTCCTATGGCTGATGGATGAAGTGGGAATTTAAGCGTATTGCTATCTGCTTCTTATCATTGTAATTGTGATGAATAAATGCCATACTTGCCAACAACAAACGTTTCGAAAATTCCGACCGTTATAATAAAATAAATTCATATGACATGCCACTGAATTTCTGTTTAAAACGAACTCTTAGAATACCTACTTCACAAAAATCGGTGCTAAAAATGCGCCTTTATAATATCACTTCTCGCCACTTACTATAATACGAAATAATATTTCGTAATATATTATTTTAATAACATATAATTTTGTAAAATTAGTGATTTTACAATTCGTTACGCCTTTGCACTTACATAATATTTATTTTTAAGCATAATTTTAAGTTATAACACTTTTTAAACGGTTTGATACGATTGCCGCCACCTACTGATATGTTAACAATGTAAATTGCATAGATGAAGAGACAAATACATACAATACAGCAAAAGAGGTGTGGCCCCACTGTTACCGGAAGCGATTTAATAACCCGCGTTTTTTGGTATAATTATATAGGTAGTAGAATATGTTTAGAACTATGTGATTTTTTTTTTATTCCGTATAGGTTTGCGTTTGACTACATACTGCCTGATGTTGAGCAGATATGCGGTCTAGGGTGTAGCACGCTTACCTAGAAGATACCTATTTACTCGGGATTTGAAGACACTCACGTTGTACTTAAGCGGGAAGACAGACCCAGGCAAAGCGTTCCACATTCTGGCTGTTCGTATGAGGAATGAGGATTCGAAACGTTAGAACTAATTCTAACGCGCGGAATGTCCACCATAAAAGGGTGGCGCTTTGGTCGCGTCTGTCTAGCCGTACGATAGAGGATCCATCAAAATAACTAACCATAAAACAAACATATCAACACTGACAACGATAACACTGTCAACGATAGAGTTTGTTACGACAGTCTTTTGAACACAAAGGGTGTTTGGGCCATATCCACCACGCTGGCCCAGTGCGGGTAGGTGGATTCACATGCGCCATCGAATTCCTTCTACGAACGTATGCAGGTTGCCTTACAATGTTTTCCTTCACCGAAAAGCCAATGGTGTTAAATTCCGAATATAAATTCGGAAGAACTCATTGATACGGAACCGGGATTTGAACCCACGACCTCTTGATCGTAAGACGGGTGTCACTACCACTAGACCGCCACGGCTAGTACTCACTCGAAAATCGCGCATTGCGTAAACGCTTATCGCTTCTCGCTCGCAGTGGAGCCACGGATATTTGTTTAGAGTGCTCCACATACATAAGTATTGTTATTGGTATTGGCGCGAGACACATGTTATGAAAACTTGGATGAGTGTTAGCTATTACGTGTAAGTTTTAAATTCCGAATCAATTATTTAAAGAGTATAGACGTTAGCTACAAGCTGCGCAAAACGCAATCCTGACTAGAGCTCACTTTTCAGCTGCGAGAGGATTAGGGTTCGCGCAATTTGTAGATAACTTAACAGCCGCCAAGAACTTTGATTGGGTCTATACGCACCATTCACTGTGTGATCAATCGTCCTTAAAATACTAAATGTTGTTTAAGTGCTGGAACTTTTAAAGCAATACGGATGATTACAAAATCATTAGCTCTTTTTTCAGTATTATTTTACTTCCACTTGATTAAAACTCGCGTGAGAATTCATTATACTAAAGCGCACACATGAGGGCGCGTGCGCCAGTCGACGAGAGCGCGCGTGTTCCCTGACGAAGGAGTATTAATTACTCTGAAACTGGTCGGGTTCCCAGCGGCCCGGCCGCGATATTATACGTGAGTAAAAACCGGTGTATTCTTTAGTATTATTTTACTTATCAATTTTATTTATCATACCATTAGCTACGCTCTTATTCTCAAAACAATAACTCTAATTCTGAGCAAATCTTTGTTTTGAATAAATATTTAGTGTATTTCCGCTATCTTGTTGTAGGCAAATAAGTTTAAAGGCGTTTATAAAAAAAAACGCAATTATTAACATTACAATAATTATACATTTAAAAACTTAATTTTACAAAATAGATAAAATAATAAATATCACTTATTTTCACTACACTCTATTATATATTTTTTAATAATTATATATTAATAAGAAATAAATATTATAAAAAAATTATTTAAAAATAATATGACAAAATATTGAAAACACTTCACTAATAAATAACACCCTTATTCTCACTGCACTACACTCAGTTCGACACGTGTTTCGCCTCTCAACCTCTTGAAGATGCCTCCTTCAGGACGTGTTGACTCTATCTATGAACTATCTTATTTTGAGCTCTTATTACTCTAGAGTCTAGGATGTGGTGGTGTTCGTTGCCGTCGCTACGACCGACTATTACTATGGAACCATCTCCGAAATCGCGAAGAAAAAAAATAGCTGTTCCATACACTTCGCCGAAGTTCGACGAACTTTTTGTATGTTATAGCTGATTATTTTTCATTTCCGGGTTTGGTCCTAAGCCTAGCGAAAATTGTTCATAATGACGAGTACAACTACATGCTAAAGTGTTGCTATTGAATTCGTAGTCACCCGTATAATTAACACTGATCATTACGAATCACTTTTACTAATCAAATTGAAATCGTAAAAAACATCAACTGTTTCATACAAAATTTTCAACAATAAATAAACAAAAATTTTTGGGACATCTTACACACGGCCTCTGACCCCAAACTAAGCAAAGCTTGTGATATGGCTGCCAGATACTGATATACTACATATACTTATTTTTAAATACATACTTATATAGATAGTAACTAAATAACACCCAGACACAGAGCAAACACTTATGTTCATCACATAAATATTTTCCCTGGGTGGGGATCGAACCCACGCCTCTTTGATCCAGAAGTTAGGGTCACTAACCACTGAGCCACCGAGAGCAGTCAAAAAAAATAAACAATATTTACACTAAACTGTTTTTACGAGATTTCCCAGTTCGTCCCATAGTAAAGTTGTTCGTGAAATCGTGACGACATGTATTCTCGCCAAAAGTTCCTGCACTTTCTAAAACAATTTATCAAATAATATCATGTACTTACTTATTAGATAGCTAATTTTTTTTAAATTAAGTTTATTCGCTTAAAATAGCGAAAACACATCCAATTTTCATAACATGTCACTTCAAATTTTAGACCAATTATACAACATAATTAACAGTTTAAATTAGTTTTATCTACATTAATACACAACTATTAATTTTATTAATATTATTTTGAGCTGCTGTAAAGGAAAACTGTGCTGAAGTAGTATTTACGATAGAACTGTTATAAACGATTCATTGGTTTACTCCTAACAGCCCCCACCAAAACGGCCAGCAGTGGGGGATGTTATGACAAAGTGTTATTTTTTGTGCCAACTTCCACTAAAATTTCGTTTGTGGTAATATTTTCCGTCAAAACGTTTAGTATGTAGTCAAACGCAAACCCATATTCAACAAAATAGAAAAAAAAACTTCATAATTGACTTAAAAAACGTTACTCCACACGAAATTTTAGTCTGGAATATTGAGGCCAATTTTTTAATGACCTAACAACTGCCACCGGCGGTCGTTGGCACAAAATATAATACTTTGTCCTAATATCCCCCAGTGGTAGCCGTTTTAGCGGGGGCCGTTGGGCGTAAACCGTGTAGTAACATTAAATGTTATAACAACTATAATCAAAGCATGGTTTAGTATTATGAGTACCTAACATTGTGTGATAAAACTGGAAGTGAACTGTTTAGATAAAGAACTTCCTCCCTTATCGGTAGCATAATAATAACCTCTCTTAATTTTGCGGCGAATTATAGGGGTACCTACATAATAATTGCCAGAAAATAAATATTTTTTTACTAACTTGGACTGTCCCACTGGGCAAAGATAAAAATTTGAAGACATTTTTACATACAAAAGTGTATAGTATAAGTACCTAAATGTAGGTACTTATGTTTTTGTAGGTATGATGAGTACTTACAAAAATGTGATACATTTTTATTCATAAGATTGATCATGTACTTCTATAAATTTGTTACTTTCGTTTTGAATATTTTGTATCATCTCCATATATTTTCATTAGTTACAAGTACATATTATTCATAATCTAATAGAAAGATATCTAATGATAGGAGATATCGCAGGATCGCGCTGGATGCAAGCCGCTTCCAACCGGTCTTATTGGAGATCCATAGGGGAGGCCTATGTCTAGCAGTGGACGTCCTTTGGCTGATGGATGGATGGATGGACATATTCTCATTCTCATTTGAAGTAGGGGCGATAAGTCCCGCTGGGGTGTTTTGTGCATTTCCCCCTCCAGCGTCTACCCCAGCCAGCCCAGCTCCTTAAAATAACGGAGCGTGGCTTTGGGCCGCTGGCATAACTGCTCCAGTGGCTTGGTTGGTATACTAGATAGACATATTAGATTCCATTTATTTCCATTATTGAAAGGTATATAAAGGTATTTAGTGAGTGAAAAAGCTGTCCCATAATAAGATTTACATAAAAATAGTAATTTTATTGACTTATTGAAATATCAGTTACTACCCGTTCGGTACAAAAGCGATTCTAAGATGGCGGCACTTCTCATACCTTCTCGCTTGCACACTATTGCCATCTATACGTGAGTATAGATGGCAATAGTGTGCAAGCACTTTAGTGTACCGTTAGCAAAGTAAAATACTCAATACTTATTACTCGATACCTAATACTACACAATCAGACGACAAGAGACGTGTTAAGAGAAAAAAAAATAGAAGATTTTAAAATTAATGTAGGAATGGATGGACAGCAGCTCTTCAGAAAAGGGTACGGAAACAATGCGAGGATAACAGCGAAGATGAAGACTCTTGCAATAAAAATATGTCGGGAGTACAACCATTCAATTATGAATGTATTGAAAATATTTAATACAATATTTAGTAATTTAGCAAAAGAAAACATTAACTATTGTTTCATTGTTGCCAAAAACATGTTAAAATTTATCTCTTTAGATTGCAGAAATTATTATATTAAACAAAAGAACGTACGCACTAACAAAATAATTTGCACCGTTGCATGCAGTATCATATTATATACATAGTAAGTTATCAAACATTGACTATTGTTTGTTTGTTACCAGATATTGTATAGATGTTGTCTAGACCTATCTCTTTAGGTTGCCGAAATTATTATGTTAAACAAAATAATGTATGCAGGTGCAATAACAAAAGAACTTGAACAGTTGCACATATTTTTTTGTTGCATTCTAAGAAATATTACAGAATGAAAAGGTACATTAGATAATGCTAATAAAATTTCTAAAAACGAATCAACAGTCTATACTAGTGCCATAGTATTGATACTAGTCAGTAGTCATCAGTATTTCAAAACTAGTTCAAGATTTTTTTTGCTGACTGTATTTCCTGGCAAGCCGCCATTTTAGAATCGCTTCTTTAACCGAACGAGTAGTACCTATAGTTTAAGGTAAAATAGAAACACTATGTTTCATTTAATAAACATTTTATGATGCATAAAATGACTTTGGATTTATGAGATTTTTAATTGAAATAGCCATAATTGACACTTTCTTGTTAGTTTCTAGTGGTAGAAGTATGTTCACTTCTTCATTTTATAGCTTAGATCCCTTGAACCTACCTGGTGAATGTTAGCCTAAAGTCATCTTTTCACAAAGAAAATTAATTCACAAAATATAGTTAGGTAACTGAATAATGCCGACTAGAACTGATATACTGAGCGCCACACAAATTGAAAGATGGGAAGTTAGCCGCAGATGACACTTTGCCGTGAATCGCTAATTATTGCGCATGTGTGCACAATTCCTATACAAATGGCGAAGTAGTGAGCTTGGGCGTAGGGTGCGCGCGGGAGGCATGAGGTTGGCGGGCGAGTGTGCCCCGGCATTTCGTCTCTCTGGCTTCCGCGTGTACCCATATTTCGGATTTTGCGCAAAACGCTGCGCATAACTTCCCATCTTTCAATTTGTGTGGCGCTCATTATACAATGAAGTATGTGATACTGTCTATTAGAAGTTTTGAGCTGGATGGACGCGCCGCAGGAGCCACAAGCTGTGCAGTCACAATTTTTTTTATGGAATCAAATAAAAAATAAAATAAAATGGATTAAATTTCTGTTATACCCAAACCTTCATAGGATTTACAATTGAACACATTACATCATATAATATTTTATTGTAAATCCTATAGTGTTTTCTGTTTCAGTGGCGTTGGGCATTTTTGGGATGGGTAACAAAATTTTAAGCTTGGGTCAGGATGACGAAAATTCATAAGACGGATGGAGCAAGTATTTACTTCTGCCAGCACTCCAAGAGGGCAAGCCGTTGTTTATTTAAGGAACACTTAAGTATTATTAAACATAAAACTTTGATCAGATATCTGAGTAGAAGTGTATTTTTAGCAGTTTCAGTACTGATTGTACAGTCTCCATTTTTTTATAATTCAATCATCAATAAAACTTTATTAGACAGCTACATTACAAAAAATAATAAATTATAAGGAAAAAAAAAATAGTTACTAAATGGCAGCCTTATTGCTTCTTCCAGGTATTAAATCAATTAATTCCATCACATCATCATAAAAATAAATTATGTCAACTAGGTATATAATCTTGAAAAAATTAAATTCAGAATGTTTATAAACTGCAGCCCCAAAAAAGCGTTGATAGGACTTCTTCATAATACCTATTGCAAGCAATTAATTACAATAACTGTTGTTCTACAATATTTACAGCTTGGTTTTAGTGCTGTATGTTAGACTGGAATACCTAGGTAATGTAAACTAAGACCCAAGTACAAACAATATTCAAGTTAATTACGAAATGAAGCTTTTTACACACTTGAAAAAAAAACTTTATATGAATTACAGATTAACCGCTAATAAGTTACTTACTATTTATTACAAACATACAATATTCAGAGATGCAAACGTTATGGGCCGGGTATATACTAATTTTCTTCAAGACTTCATAAACGAGTTCAGATAATTATTTGACGAAGATATAGGTACAATTATAATGTTTCTTATTAATAATATGAATATGCTCGGGTAATTACGGGTCAAAGGTAAAATTACAAATTAGATAAACAGATTGCCGACAGAGCGAGAATAATCATGTAAAACTTACAGTCATCTTACAGCTCCTGTCTTGGTCTTGATTCAATAAATGTATACTAAAATATTATCATGCTTTTAGATCACATTTTTGTTGGAACCTGCTTTAGTAAAAGTTTTATTTTATTTATTTTCCGCTTATCATTACTTCCACTTCGTAAATTGTATTGTAGTTTATTATTTTTAATTATTACTGGCCATGGAAACTACGTCTTCTAGTTAGACTCTAACTTAATCTTTTCTCTGCAAAATTTTATTATTATATTAATAGGTATTTCTTTTATTGCCAAAATCAAGTGCCTTTTTTATAGTGCAAGTTTTAAAGAAAACCAATGAGCTTAGGCAAAATAAAATAGTTAAATTAAATTAGATTAATAATAATTATCAAAAAATAGGCACAAAGATTTAGTTTTCAATTGTACAATTATTACAGCAAAAAAAAATGCCACTCGTTGATTTTGACAAATTCATAATCATGACAGTGACAATCAAATATTTATTGTACTTTTTTTATTTCTTTTAAATGTAATGTTGCCACTTAATCACCTAACCATCTAAGCTTAGCTCATATTGATGAAGAAGACGGTCTAATCTAGGGTGGTCTTACTGGTCACTCGTTACCCCCCCACCCGTTTAAGTCTTCCTCACTTCCATCCCGCGTTTCGCGTACCGAGTCGTGTATTCTACGTGCGGGGTGCACTGGCCGGTTGATCTTGTAATAAAAAATACCTAGACTGTGAAAATAGGGACGAATTGTGCTGTGTATGGTTGAATATCAATAATACGTAACAAAACAATACATTTCTAAGGATAAGTAAAAGGAACTCATTTTGCATTATTCGGTAACTTACTCTTCATATTTTCTTTCAAATAAAGTAGATCAGTTACTTATTGCTAAAATTCTTCCACATTAAGTGATTGTTATACTTTTATAAGCACTAGATTTATATTCATTTTTGCAAAATTGAATACGCAACTGTCTCACTCACGCGGCATGTCGTCACTTCGTGGTGATCGCTGACAGCCATAGACGTTCCGCACACGAATGTACGTGTAGCGTTCGTGCGTATGTGTTGTCTGTGAGTAAGTACTGTGCGTATGACAGCAGATTTTGTATGAAAAATCGCGGAGTATCTGGGCTGTGCTCAGAGTCAGGGGCTCTAATCAACTTCGAACGCCTGGAATCGTATATGTATATTATGAGAAACTTTGACATATTGTATAGAGAATCTGTATGTTGTCTATGGAAGTTGCGAATACATAATAATAAAATTGGTCCCCTGATTTCTGAACTTCACACGAACTGGTCGTATACGGAACTTGTATGGAGCACTCACAACTTCCATAGGCAATATAGAGTGTTGTTAGATAGGTACCTACTTACATAGATATAGTGACGGCTGCGCCCGCCTATAAGTAGTTGACAGTTAAGTAAATAAGCCAGTGTGCTATAAACCGTCTTATCACTCTCACCTATCTACCAGTGGCAACGAGGCTATTGCTTTTACCCGCAATCAGGAACGCTGAGAGCGTTCACTACTTTCGACCATAATTCTCGCCTATCTACCAAGTGTTTTCATGCAATCTGTCAAAGTTCCGTATACGTTCCGAGACGTTCGAAGTTCGAAAATGAGTCCCCATGGGATCGTTTTTGAACTTCGAACGCCTAGGAACGTATACGTAAATTTGACAGATTGTATGGAGAATATCTATGTTGCAAGCTCGAGTTAGGCTGAACATGAGACTTTTTCGTGCGTGCAGCCGGCGCGTTATTGATTTATAAAAAGGAGTCTTAGTAGGATCTCGTTTGCACCCATTGCGTACGGAATCCTAAAATGGAAAAAAAGGTTTCACGTTACATAGATTTAACTTTTTTCTAGTGTTTCTGAAACAATTAATTTACATAAAATATTACAAGGCTAGCAAAATTAATGATTGAAGGTTATAACCTAGCCTACCTAGCCAATCGCCATTCATTTTGCATTTTCATAATTTAGTCTCTACGCAGCGCTTAGCCGCTTACGGACTACAAAATTTAAAATTATGCGCAGGGGCATTATTTTTGACTTGCGTACGGCTGCTTCGTATACGGAACTTGTATAAAAATGGCTAGGACATATACGCAACTTTATGGATACTCCATACAATCTGTCGAAGTTCCATATTTGTCACAAGCGTTCAAAACTCAAAAATAATGCTTCTGAGACCCTATTTTTGAACTTCGCACGTCTTGGTCGTACAACTTGTAAAACTCTGACACCAGGGCTAGCCACCCGGCCTATACGAACTTACTTACTTAGGGAACTTGTATGAAGTAGTTGCAACAACCATAGACATCAATATAGAGATTCTCCATACAATCTATCAAATATTCCGAATCAGTGGCGGATTTACCAGGCAGCCTGAGTAAGATGAAGCCTAGGGCGGCAGATTTTAGGGGGCGAATTACGAACCATTAATTTTTTAATTGACAAAAATACAAGAATAATTTGTATACACCAAACTTAGACATTATAAAGTCTACAGAGAAAAAAACTAATATTAAGTGATTAATTTTACAGCTTAGTATCAAAATTTGGGTAGGGGTAAAATTTTAAGCAACTTCTTAGCTAAGTACCAACAGTAAAAAAATATAAATTATGCAACAATTTACACTATAAATTGGTGAGAATTGAAATTGGCAACTGGTAGCATTAGTTTAATCTCGCGATTTTCCTTTGCCGTCGTTCAGGGAAAAAAATATTTTCGTGATTCATTCGCAATAATTTGTCGTGTTTGCGTGCTGTGTAAACAAATTAACTGTTTTGTGAAATTATTTAGTGAATTCAAGATGGATTCATAGCGGGCCGCACCCGTTATGCATAATTTTGTTTTATGTTCGTAATAATGAATAGGCGGCCGATAATGTGGCGTTCATTGCTTTGTGTTTTCATCATTTGTAGCGTGAAGAATGTTGTTGGTCTCAGTCCTCTGTGCGATATAACATCAAATGCCAATGGAAACTTTAGCTGCTCAACACAAGTGAGTTAATTTAGTCATATACTTTGCTTTCAAAGATGCATCCCCTGATTGGTATTGATTTCTACCAATTTAGGTACCTACGCACGTAGCTGAGTGCATTCATTACGTAGTAGGTAACTTAGCCGTCATTCTCATTTACATTTCGTATAATCTTATTTTGAATGTAGAGTGCTAACAGGCCACAAGATACATCTATAACATGATTGAGCCAAAAGATAAAGCAAACAAAATCATGTTTATACACAGTCAAGGTCACTTGTTTAAGAATCAAATTGTCACTATTATAGAGCTAAGTGTAAATTAAGCTGCCATCCAATCTCAAAATACCTGAGCCCACCATATTCTTAAAACTATATGGTAGAGGAATCAATAACTTGAAACACAATTCAAAAAACTTCACTCAATACAAATTAAACGCAAATATACCACTTTTTAGAACAAATTTATGATTTCTAAGAAAGTTTTTTGCATTTTTGGGCACTTTTCTACATGTTTACAATTTTTTTTGAATCTGTTATTTATGATATGAATTGAACTATAGCTTTCATTCATAAAATTTATAAAAAGTGGTAATATCTATTTTGTATTGATTTTTGAATGCAAAAATCGGGTGAAACCGGTCTTCACCAGCTCATATGAATAATAAAATTATGCTGATACTATGGTGCCTTAAATAAAAGAATGGTAGCATTAAAACTTTACTAAACATACTACTTTAAATCGCTAATGGGTTTAATTTGCTGTATTTAGTCTAGCAGTATTAACTTTTACATTAGAGCGATTTTTTCACTTAGCAAATGTTGTTAGGTATAGAAAAATTCTGTGCTTTATGTAGCAGAAAGCTAACAACTTCATTATGGATTTCAAAATGTATTGTCAGAAAGAAAAGGTTGTATGTATTTTGTTTTCCGTAGCTCCATGTCAACCATATATCTGTAAAAATGTCAACTATATACTTATAAAATTATAATAACCATAAACGTCAAGGCAGGATTCTAAAGAACTGGTAGTTAAGATATAAGCTGAATTAAACTTTTTGGTGGCTGTGATGTATGTACAAGCTGCGTAAAATCTCGTAAGATTCGGCCTATGACAGTGAAAGTCACTGAGCTTCTTAATAATTATTGTCTGCCTACTGTGATAAGTAAATTCAACCCATTATTTTTGTTCTTTACTATGGAAACCAGATAAATTTTGTTGTAAATTGGGAACTTCTATTTTTGGTCATGCCAATGTTGGGAACCAATAGTTTAAACTAATCCTGTGTTGGTTGTGATTGAACGAGTCCAAATGACCGAAACATAATCAGCGCACGATCGAATTGTTCATTACTTGTTCAAGATCTCAATCATTTGTACCATGCGGCGCATGTTCCGTGTCGCGCGATTCGCGCCAAAATGAGGCGTAAACCACTGCTGGCGCCAGCAAACGCAATGTGTCTGGCTTGCAATGATACTTCGGTAAACATTCTGTGATCTGTGAATCTTATCTTGTGGTCTTAATGCAGATCCATAGGGGAGGCCTATATCCAGCTGTGGACTTCTTATGGCTGATGGATGGATGGGCTCTGTGAATGCTAGTACACTAGGCCTCAGTCGCAGCCTGGCTACAGGCTGCGACTGCGAAGTGTCTTAAAATAGGTGCCTTGCAAACATAGCTGTTTGCAAGACACTTTTATTAGATCAACCTGTATGTAACTATGTAATGGAATCTAAGGTAACTAATTTAACCATCTTCCATGAGTCGTAGTGTTTAGCATAATGAAAATTGGCAGCTGTATGTAGTTCTAATGACAATACAATAATATGGTACTGTCAAACTGATCTGATGAGGGAGCCGGAAGATATGAACTGGAACTTCATGATGGAAAATCATATCATAGCTGTTTTGGGTTTCTTAGAAAAGTCTTGTAATGAATGTTGACCACAATTAGGTTTCAAGGTCTGATAATGCGGCAAGATAGGCACTAAAGTGTGTTTTTCTAGTGTTTTTTAATAATTTATTAAGTTCTATCATAGAAAAGCTTACAAAGGTGTAAGATGTGATAAAAAAGACATCCACAATGGTATATATACCTACATATTATTCAGAAAAAAAATCAAACCAAGATGAAATATGTATTGTATATCAAAAATAAATCAAGACTTCATATTTAAGTTTTCTCAAATGTCATTTAGCCTTTAGGAGTGCAAGCTATAATTATTGGAAAAGCCCGAATATTTATTTGCCTGTGATAAAATATGTATCAATTAATTTTTTCCTTGTATTGAACTTTGACATCTTAAAAACTAATGTTAGCACATCTAATACTTTTGTTATCTTCACAATTTATGCATTGTAGTGATTGTAGATTTCTGCAACATGTTATTAGCAATAAAGAGTTCATCTAAGTTATGTATGGAATAGCCGATTGATTTTTGCCGCTTAGTAACATTTAGGTTTTGCTCCATAGTAAATATTGTTTACATTGATGTGTACAAAACACTTTTGTTAATTCCTTTGCAAAACAATACCTTGTGTCCTCTTTTGATAATAAAGTTATGTGACACGTATAAAATAGCACTATCTGTTAAATTCTAGAGGAGGCCTGTGTCCAGGGTGGACGACCTAATATTTAAGAAATCGAAATAAGTAAGAGTTAGTTTTGAAAAGGTATATGTATATTATTGAATATAGGCTATTTTGATTTTATTCATTTTTTTATCTGTTAACATACTTAATTACTTTTCACAATTCCATGCACAGCATGAATATAATACATTTGTCAATATTATTGACAAATCAAAAAAGCATACTTTTCAGGTCAGTCATTTTAAAATTTAAATCTTGCTGGTAAATCCATACTTCTTACTTTCTTTTACAAATGCAGTATACTTTTACAGTTTATTGACTTACTCATTTATTCCTCATATAAAGCAAAAAATTCAGAAGTCAATTTTGCTATAATTTAATAATTAATTGTCAATGACCAATGTATTGTAGTGCTCATAGCGTAGTTTAATTAAATTAAGCAACATTCAGCACAGTCAGTCTTCGGATGGGTGACCATGAGTGGCATTTACAACTGAGCACTACCATGGCTCAGGTGACTCGTTAAATTAATGTTGAAATAGGTCCCGGTTGTTTTAACCATTTAGCCATGTCAAAGGCCTTCTGGCGGCTTTAAAAAACTCCGACACCATGGCTAGCCTGGCCTATAAAGAGGCGTGGGTTCGATCCCCACCAGGGCAAATATTTATGTGATGAACATAAGTGTTTTCTTTGTGTCTGGGTGTTATTTAGTTACTATCTATATAAGCATGTATTTAAAAATAAGTATAAGTATTATATCAGTCTCTGGCAGCTATATCACAAGCTTTGCTTAGTTTGGGGTCAGAGGCCATATGTAAGATGTCCCAAAATATTTATTTTATATTTATACATACTTAATGTATTCACATACACGGTGTATGGAATTAGTGCATTTTAAAACTTTGACTTTTTGTAATTGAAGTTGCAACATAATAGTTATGTGCACTATTTTCAAAGATTCCTTTTCTTCTACAGATAATCGACGACAAGACAGTGAAAAATGTCACCTGCAACATGCAAGTGTACACCAACAACAGTCCGAATTGCAGCATCATGCAGTTTGGGCCGCTCATGTCCAACCGAGACATCGGGGGCGTGACGCTGAAGCCCTACATCATGACCCGGGTGCACAACAAGAACCTAAACCACTACGCTATCAATCACACCGTACTTAACATCACGTTTAGCAACATTAAGTGGAAAAGTAAGTTTGGATATTTCTGTTATTAATAATATAACCCTTCAGCTGTCCCAGCGCTTTACGGCAAAAACGCTATCTTGTCCAGCCACGCGCGATTTTTTTTTAATTTCCGCCGCTACCTTCTAAAATCACGATTTCTCGTAATTTTTGTATGAATAGTCCCAATAAACTTTACATCATAGAAATTGTCTTGAATTCAGCTATTAGAATCTATTTATAGAATGTGTAAATTTTATTTCACGTTATCTTTAGGAAAGTAGGAAGTTGAAAAAAAAATCTCCTCTCTCAAAAATTTGAATTTTTTGCAAAATACCTCAATAATCTATTGCCAATGCATTAAAAGTATAAATAACTTACCCTCCCCTTACCCATCCATCATTTAATTAGAAAAATGGGCACCAAAGCCACTTTCGCACCAACAAATTGACCATTTTTATCACAAACGCAGACGGTTAGAAAACTCCGATGCGCGTCCGAGCACGTGTGACGACTTGTCGGCGAAATTAGACGAGGTCGAAGTAGGAATCGAATAAAAAGTCACGACAGTATATTCTTCTCTGTTTTTCCTATTATTAATTGGTATAAGTTAAAACGTGACAGCACAATAGGCAGACGTCCAAAAAATTGCTAAAGAAAAAACGGGCGATTAACCAGATTCTGGCGGCTGGGCGAAATGGGACAAATTGTTCGTCACCAGAATCTGGTGACTGGACAGTTGAAGGGTTAAGAAGCTCGGGTTGACGGTGGAGGGGGAATGGGTCTGACAAACGTTTTTTACTTTACATGCTAATTTATTTAAAATCTACAAAAATTACGAGAAAAACTGTGTTTTTACTATTTTCATATCTTAAAAAATGGCTAAGATATAAACGATCAAAGTGCGTATTTCCGGCCGGAGGTTTTAAAAACGCGGGCCGGCGCTCACTGTCCGCTGACGTCATTCAACAGTCGCGCTCTCGTTCGCACCGCGCTGTGCAGAAAAAAACAAAATTATAAATTTCTCTGTGGTAAACATGAAAAAAAAAATACTATATAGTGCCTCAGTGCTTCAATAATTCGACAATAAAACACCCGATAACCTTTTTTTTACGTGATTGAGGTCCCGAAAATGAGGAAAAAGTGGATTACAGCCATAAATAGAGTTGATACATTAGGCCCTAAAATTAAAGAGCACTGCTATGGAAAGCACTGTATGTTAATATGTTTATTTTTCTTCTCTACTTATCCTTGCCTTTTTTGACCTACTAGTAGGTAGGTTACTACCTACTATTTAGGTACTTCTGATTGTTTAAATAAGTACATATTGCCTACTATCTAGTACTTACTTATGTAAAAAGCACTGACGAAATTCTAACTTATTAGGTAGAAGATAATATATAAAGTGCTTGCATATTGAAAAGCTCTATAATTTTGATTTTCAATCATTAGGTATTTTTTCACTGAATGGTTAAAATATAGGTAGGTATATATTGTAATTTAAAAACCTGCCGTACCAACATCGTTACATCTCGTTAGACTGGTTAACCCGTAAAACCAACACCTTTTACAAAAAAACACACATTAGCGTAAGTAATTAGGTATAAAAGATAATTTATGTATTATTTCTTTTAAATACAATGTCTTGTATTATCTATATTAATAATTTCGTCAAGGGGTACGGTAGACTCGATTGAAACTTTATCTGAATGATAAAACATAAAAAATAATGATTTCGAGTCGACAGCATATATCCGGAAAATTCGGATTATCGAGTATTTTAATAAATTATAACGGTGCTGACCATAGGGGCGCCCTAGCACAAAAATAACGTATCATAGCTACGTCACAGCATATCTCGGAAACATGGCGTCGATTTTGCCCCGCCCCCTTGAAGCGTTGCGCTAAATCAATACTTCGAAAATCGATTCGAAACTAGAATCGATAAAAATATCGATTTTTCCGAGAAATACCTGATTGCCCACAGAAATGAGACCTTCTCTCTTCTGTGTGACTGCCGATGTACTAAACTTATAAAGCGTAGTTTTTAAGCTATACTAGGCCCAATTATGAAGGCGCTATCGTAAATTAAATAGCAAACTTAAAAAGTGTTCTCTCTATCGAATGCCTAAAGTGAAAAAGAAACAAGAAAAATGCTAATTAGCAAAATAATTACGATGGCGCCTTCATGATTGACACGACACGTTTTAAATTTACTATCATAAATATGTATAACTTTCCTCATTACTTCGCACTTTCTTAACCACTCAAAAAGTCGTAGAACAAAAGTTGTTAGTTTTGATATACAGAACAAGCCCCTAAAACAATGCTAATTGATTAGAAATAACCCTGTTTAAAAGACATCATTCATTTTGGCTGAAAGAGTGCCGACCAAAACAATTATTTAGGCAATAATATTCGTAGATACATAATATTATCCTGTACATTTTACCCCACATGACCAACCCTCTAGAATCACCTCCTGTGCAGTAGTTAGTTACCGAGTTTTGAAAACAATTATTTAAAAAAAAAGATTTTATCAACCAGCTATGAATGAAACTGAGACACTGTTTAATGTATCAACATACACTTAGGCCAGCGAACGAACATTTTGATATATTTGATAGTAGACCCTTTTGTGTTCTCTATTGAACTTAAAAACATTTATTTGAATGACAATCATCAAAATCACTGAAGCCGTTTCCGAGATCCAAAATCAATATTAGGTAGTTTAGAAAATACTAAAAAACACGCTTTCTTGGCATATCAAATAAAAAGAGTAAAATAAAAGAGTGTTTTTTAGGTTTTTTTTTACCATATTTATTTTTCAATTATAGATTTTTTTCTATTTTTTTAGTAAATATATTGTCATCCATCTTTGATAGGTGTGGAAATTTAAAGAAAATGTTATCGCTCAAAGTAGGTCAAAATCGAGCTCAAAGGGGTTGGTTACAAGCAAGCAAACATACAGGTTAAACTAATAAAACCATGTTAATAAAATAAATAAATGACAAGCCAACACATATTAACTACAGTAAAAAGCGTCTAATACTACTGAATATGCAATGAACGGTTCTAATAACTTATTAGAAATAAGCAGGTAAATTGGTGAATATTTTTGTTAATTATATGAAAATAATTAATTTCAAAATTCGATAACTACGCAGGGAGTGATCATAGAGGGTTGGTCCCATGGTATAACATGTTGAGAATTATATGACTGCCTCGGTGGCTCAGTGGTTAGTGACCCTGACTTCTGGATCAGAGAGGCGTGGGTTCGATTCCCACCAGGGCAAGCATTTTTGTGATGAACATAGGTGTTTGCTCTGTGTCTGGGTGTTATTTAGGTACTATCTATATAAGTATGTATTTAAAATATGTATAAGTAGTATATCAGTCTCTGGCAGCCATATCACAAGCTTTGCTTAGTTTGGGGTCAGAGACCGTGTGTGAGAAATAAATAAATAAATAAATATATTTATATTTATATGCATTAATACTATTTGGTCGGAATTATCAGGATTAGCCCAATATGAATGTTGTCTTTTACAAACCTAATAGTTAACCAAGATTCTACTTAAAAACATAGGTTGTCATTAATTGGTAGTCGGGTTAAAAGGAAGTTTGGCAAAAACGAGTACTATACAACCATAGATTTATTATGACTTCTACCGATTATGCACCGAGAGAAGTATCGAATAACATATTGCAATGCAATAAAATCGTAACTTTGTCCATCACTATTTGAAGTAATGTAAACATTCAATATATTTGCTTTTCTCAAAATTATCGTTTTATGCTGTGTTGTGAATTAAAATAGATAGTTTTAAACGTCATTTATAGTTCCTGCATTGAACACTTATTCATATTTCAAAAACATAGACGTGAAAATACAAAAACTACGACTAACCTAAAAATTATAAACATTCGCTTTTGTTCTTAGAACACGATTCGCTGCCCCATACACAGCTGGTAACCATGGTTGTTTTTTATTGTTTGTGCCCTTATAATGTTATAAATTCTATTTATTTACACGTTTAATACAATATTTGTAGAAATCACAATCAGCTTTGCTATAGCCAAAACATAAATATGAAGATAATTACTTATTGGTTGGATGGTCTCAGAATAATGACGGCTACAACTGTCAAAAGCCTTTTGGGGTATAGTAGATGGCGGGAGGCGAAGAATTTGATTACATATTTTTAATGCCATAATCTTAAGACATAGGGAAGCAAACAATAAAATTAAAGCAATGAGGTGATGTAATGAGAGTTGAAGGGCAAAAATCAGAATATAATCCACGCCCTTCGTTCCTACAGGACCTCAAATTAGCCGACCACTATAAGGTCTGAATCTTTGCGGGAGGACATAAGAATTTACTTCGTATCTATTCCCTCTATAATCTAAGGTGCTGACAAACAAAAACACGGTGTCCATATTGACACCGGATGACGGATGACATAAATTGAGAAGTGTTGCCAACACCACAAATAAAGAATCTGCTAAAATGGTGTTAAAATTGTGACAAAATAATGATATATAAACATGCTAAAAATTGTGATAACATTTTTCAATATGAAATGAAACGTAACATAATTATAAAATTATTATTAATTAAAAAATATGTGTTTTAATCGACTATGACCTATTATTATGTTACCAAATAAAATGTAAGTATCTTGGTCTTGGATCTTGCCTACAGAGCGTAGTGCGTTCTCTGGAACTGCGTAAGACTAGCAGCATTTCCTTGCCCTTTTTAAGTCGAATCTTATAAGTATAAAATAGCATTTAAAGTTTTTACCGACAAACAATTGCGTAGCATAATTTTTAATACTGAATGTATTAAAACTAAAAGAAACCCGTTCAATTTCGTCATTTGAAAGTGGTAGCGTTGAAAAACGATATTGCTGACATAAATCTGCAATTCTGCATGTAATTATTTTACATGCTAAAAATATGACGTATGCTAAATTGCAAATAAATATGCTAAACAAGATGAAAATATGCTAAATTTAGCATAAAAATACTGAATTGGCATCACTGATCTTGAGCAGTCAAGTTTTTTATGTTTTGGCGTCGCATTTTAGTGCATTTGCCAGTGTCAAGTATTAAGTTTTAATAATTTTTGATAATATTGTATCAAAATAGTCACTGTCGTAGTCACGTTAAGGTCCAACCTTTGGTTAGTACCACAGATATCTAATATACTAGGTTAGTACCTAACCGAAGGTTAGGTACCTACTTAATGTTTTCAATGATCCGAAACATAAAATAGGACAGGAGTGTAGGCTATTAATTTTGTGTATGTAGTAATCAGACTCCACTGGAGAAGCAAAGGATACAGGCTACATAAAGTACATCATAATATATCACCAACCGGCCTTTTTGGAAATCTATGAGCCTTATGTCCAGCTGTGGACGTCCTACGGCTGATAGATAGATAGATAATCATAGAAAATATAATACTTGCCATACCTAATCTTTAAAGTTGACGTTGCCTTTCTTTTCGTTTTATCAGAATGTATAGATACATTTTCAGTACTTATACATTTAGTTTTGAGCAATTACTTTGGGATATTGTTTACACCCATCATTCCGAAATTACCTATTTTTTAATATTATGTCTTTCATAATTGTTTTGCTTGACCTTCATCATTTTGTTATCAGCCTAATCTCCTTGCCATAGATGAAGGATAAGTTTTCGCTCAGAGCAAAGCGATCCTTCCTTCATCTATGCTCCTTGCATTTGGTAATCATTGTCATGATTGTAAAAAAATGATGCAGCGAAGAGCTCTTCGTAAAGATGGTGATCAAGTAAAATTATGATGAGTGTGTCTGTATTATAAGTCATATTTCACCCGAGCGAAGCCGGGTTGTCATCTAGTTATTATTATAACACGCGCGCTCAAGCTATTACGTCACACGCCCGTTCGGCCCGCGACGGCGCTCATTTGGTTCGATTGTCTTCGAGTCTATTCTTGAGAGAATTGAGTATATTTAGTTTATTATTTATAGGTGTTTTCTTTGTTAATATCTATTTAAGGCCACTATTTCTTGTTCTTGTCAGTTCATATTCGTGCAACTTTATAATCATATTTTTTGTCGTATATGTGTAAATAGTGTTTATTTTTCATATTGTGGTTGTAAATAAAGAGTTTTGTCTGTCTGTCTTGATGGAGTTTATTACTGCAGATATAAAATGGAAAGAGCATAATATTTATGATAGTCTTACGGGCTAACTCATTTATCTAAAACATATGCAAGTCCTTTCAGACAGTAACAATGGATGTTTTTACTAACTTTTACAACACCTATGTATATATAAGGCCTCTGCTGAAATATGGGTTTCCTTACTTTAAAAAAGATATTGATTTGCTTGAAAGTGCACAAAGAAAACCACCAGGATTCCATATGCTGCGCGCCGCCAAACATATAAAGATAGGTTGAAAGCTCTTCATCTTACGACCCTTGAAGAACGACGATTGCGTGGAGACCTGATTAAGACCTTCAAAATTCTCAATGGCTTCTATAATCTTCCGGATATTCTAAACATGTGCACATTGAAGGAAAATATGCGCGATAGCAGACGCCATAAATTCCTTTTACCGCCTACACCATCCAACCAACACTGCCCACATTTAGAAAAAAATATTTTCTTCTTTTTAGAGCGTTTAAGTAAAAGCTTTTTTGAAAAGTTTTCCTGCTTTTAATTTATTTAATTTAAATTGTGTCGAATTTGAGACGTTTCCGAAAAAAAGAACAAAAAAACATGTAAAAATGACTACGTCGATGACATACATTAATTCGTACGAACTATTCGAATTATGTACGTGGTTGAAGTCGGTTATACCATTTTTGGCGAAAAATAATTACCTACATAAGCAGAATGTCATTGCCTAAGTGTAATAATAAGCCGTAACATGTTGTATGTATAAGCAATAAGGAAAATTAATCAAAACATGTTTTGTGTAAACTACGGTAGCATTAACCTACATCGAACTTGTTCTACGTAGTTATCAGTTCACTGTTGTGCTTCTTATCACTGTATATTTTTTAACCGACGAACCACCGGAGGAGGTATACAATTCGAGGCGAATTTTTTTTTTTTTATGTATAACCACGCATAACTTTTTTCATAGTAGTCCGATTTCAATAATTCTTTTTTTTATTGGAAAGAGTATACTTCGAAATTGGTCCTATTTAACTTTTATCGAGATCGAAAATATTTATTTGGTGATTCATTTGATACTTATAGGAAAAATAAAACAATACAAAAGCCTTTATTTATGATATTATTAACTAACTAAAACATAAATTTTCATACTTCAAATATTCATTATTAATAATTTCATTGCATGCATTACATAATTTATAATGAAAAATAATACCTAATAATAAATAATACTTTAATAATTTGTGCTAAAAATTCAACAAACTAAATTCACTAACAAAAGTCCTGAGAACTTTGAAACGGCTGAACCGATTTTGATAAAATGTTATGTTTTATCAAAATCGGTTGATAAAACGTTATAAATAATATAAGAATACTTTTCACCAAAAAAAAAAAAAATTAATCAAAACCGGTTCATCATGAGACAAACATCAAAATTATGACATTCCGTTGTTTTTGCGTTGGGGGTTCAAAAGGGGATCGTAGGATAAGGTGTAGTTCTGATGTACACGGTAATTAGTCTAATACAAAATCGTATACTAAGCGCTACACAAGTCGGCGGATGGGGAGTTATGCGCAGAACGCTGCGCAAAAGCCGAAATGTAGGTATGCGCGGGAGCCAGAGAGACGAGACGCCGGGGCACATGCTCATGCCTCCCGCGCGCTCGCTACGCCTGTGCTCACCACTTCGACACGCGGCGTCGGAATTGTGCACACATGCGCAATAATTAGCGAATCATGGCGAAGTGTCATCTGCGGCTAACTTCTCATCCGCCGGCTTGTGTGGCGCTTAGTATAAATATTATAATAGCCAACATATTTTTTGCTATTGCAGCGATGCGGTTCCGTTTCCAAGACAAGTATAAGGATCTCCGGAACCATTGCCGTTCCATCACCATATCCAACGACGCGGTGATCGACGACCAGTCGGTGCTGTACTACGACTGCTACTGGACCAACCCTGGGGAGACCACGCAGGGCCAGAGCCACATACTGGACTTCGAGGCTTACGGAGACGGGGTGGTTAACAGGGGGCAGTATCACTTTAACGCGCCTTCCGCTGAGATGCTTAGTAAGTTGAGACTCTACTGTCTTCGGAAATAAGGTTCAAATAAGTACGCAGGGACAAAGTCGCGGGGATGGAGTCGTTAGGAGGCAGTATCACTTTAACGCGCCTTCCGCTAAGAAGCTTAGTAAGTTGAGACTATTGTCTTCACTACATATTATAAAACAAAGTCGCTTTCCTGTCTGTCTTTCCCTATGTATGCTTCTATCTTTAAAACTACGCAACGGATTTTGAGGCGGTTTTTTTAATAGAGTGATTCAAGAGGCATGTTTATATGCATAATACACCGTGCGAAGCCGGGGCGGGTCGCTAGTTAGAAATAAGGTTCATATATCCTAGGCGGGCCAGAGATAAATACTGGACTTTGATGGAAACGGCGACGTTAGACAGTATCACTTTAACGCGCCTGCCGCTGTTATGCACAGTAAGTTGAGACTCTATTGTCTTTACAAACAAGGTTCATATATCCATGCAAGATAAGAGCCACATACTGGACTTCGAGGCTTATAGAGACGGCGGTTAACAGGGGGCAGTGTCACTTTGACGCGCCTTCTGCTGAAATGCTTAGTAAGTTGACACTTTATTGGCTTTGAAAATAAGGTTCATATATCCTTGCCACATACTGGACTTCGAGGCTTACGGAGATGGCGTGGTTAACAGGGGGCAGTACCACTTTAACGCGCCTTCTGCTGAGAAGCTTAGTAAGTTGACACTCTATTGGCTTTGAAAATAAGGTTCATATATCCTTGCCACATACTGGACTTCGAGGCTTACGGAGATGGCGTGGTTAACAGGGGGCAGTACCACTTTAACGCGCCTTCTGCTGAGAAGCTTAGTAAGTTGACACTCTATTGGCTTTGAAAATAAGGTTCATATATCCTTGCCACATACTGGACTTCGAGGCTTACGGAGATGGCGTGGTTAACAGGGGGCAGTACCACTTTAACGCGCCTTCTGCTGAGAAGCTTAGTAAGTTGACACTCTATTGGCTTTGAAAATAAGGTTCATATATCCTTGCCACATACTGGACTTCGAGGCTTACGGAGATGGCGTGGTTAACAGGGGGCAGTACCACTTTGACGCGCCTTCTGCTGAGAAGCTTAGTAAGTTGACACTCTATTGGCTTTGAAAATAAGGTTCATATATCCTTGCTACATACTGGACTTCGAGGCTTACGGAGATGGCGTGGTTAACAGGGGGCAGTACCACTTTAACGCGCCTTCTGCTGAGAAGCTTAGTAAGTTGACACTCTATTGGCTTTGAAAATAAGGTTCATATATCCTTGCCACATACTGGACTTCGAGGCTTACGGAGATGGCGTGGTTAACAGGGAGCAGTATCACTTTAACGCGCCTTCCGCTGAGAAGCTTAGTAAGTTGACACTCTATTGGCTTTGAAAATAAGGTTCATATATCCTTGCCACATACTGGTCTTCGAGGCTTACGGAGATGGCGTGGTTAACAGGGGGCAGTACCACTTTAACGCGCCTTCTGCTGAGAAGCTTAGTAAGTTGACACTCTATTGGCTTTGAAAATAAGGTTCATATATCCTTGCCACATACTGGACTTCGAGGCTTACGGAGATGGCGTGGTTAACAGGGAGCAGTATCACTTTAACGCGCCTTCCGCTGAGAAGCTTAGTAAGTTGACACTCTATTGGCTTTGAAAATAAGGTTCATATATCCTTGCCACATACTGGACTTCGAGGCTTACGGAGATGGCGTGGTTAACAGGGAGCAGTATCACTTTAACGCGCCTTCCGCTGAGAAGCTTAGTAAGTTGACACTTTATTGGCTTTGAAAATAAGGTTCATATATCCTTGCCACATACTGGACTTCGAGGCTTACGGAGATGGCGTGGTTAACAGGGGGCAGTACCACTTTAACGCGCCTTCTGCTGAGAAGCTTAGTAAGTTGACACTCTATTGGCTTTGAAAATAAGGTTCATATATCCTTGCCACATACTGGACTTCGAGGCTTACGGAGATGGCGTGGTTAACAGGGGGCAGTACCACTTTAACGCGCCTTCTGCTGAGAAGCTTAGTAAGTTGACACTCTATTGGCTTTGAAAATAAGGTTCATATATCCTTGCCACATACTGGACTTCGAGGCTTACGGAGATGGCGTGGTTAACAGGGGGCAGTACCACTTTAACGCGCCTTCTGCTGAGAAGCTTAGTAAGTTGACACTCTATTGGCTTTGAAAATAAGGTTCATATATCCTTGCTACATACTGGACTTCGAGGCTTACGGAGATGGCGTGGTTAACAGGGGGCAGTACCACTTTGACGCGCCTTCTGCTGAGAAGCTTAGTAATTTGACACTCTATTGGCTTTGAAAATAAGGTTCATATATCCTTGCTACATACTGGACTTCGAGGCTTACGGAGATGGCGTGGTTAACAGGGGGCAGTACCACTTTAACGCGCCTTCTGCTGAGAAGCTTAGTAAGTTGACACTCTATTGGCTTTGAAAATAAGGTTCATATATCCTTGCCACATACTGGACTTCGAGGCTTACGGAGATGGCGTGGTTAACAGGGAGCAGTATCACTTTAACGCGCCTTCCGCTGAGAAGCTTAGTAAGTTGACACTCTATTGGCTTTGAAAATAAGGTTCATATATCCTTGCCACATACTGGTCTTCGAGGCTTACGGAGATGGCGTGGTTAACAGGGGGCAGTACCACTTTAACGCGCCTTCTGCTGAGAAGCTTAGTAAGTTGACACTCTATTGGCTTTGAAAATAAGGTTCATATATCCTTGCCACATACTGGACTTCGAGGCTTACGGAGATGGCGTGGTTAACAGGGGGCAGTACCACTTTAACGCGCCTTCTGCTGAGAAGCTTAGTAAGTTGACACTCTATTGGCTTTGAAAATAAGGTTCATATATCCTTGCCACATACTGGACTTCGAGGCTTACGGAGATGGCGTGGTTAACAGGGAGCAGTATCACTTTAACGCGCCTTCCGCTGAGAAGCTTAGTAAGTTGACACTCTATTGGCTTTGAAAATAAGGTTCATATATCCTTGCCACATACTGGACTTCGAGGCTTACGGAGATGGCGTGGTTAACAGGGAGCAGTATCACTTTAACGCGCCTTCCGCTGAGAAGCTTAGTAAGTTGACACTCTATTGGCTTTGAAAATAAGGTTCATATATCCTTGCCACATACTGGTCTTCGAGGCTTACGGAGATGGCGTGGTTAACAGGGGGCAGTACCACTTTAACGCGCCTTCTGCTGAGAAGCTTAGTAAGTTGACACTCTATTGGCTTTGAAAATAAGGTTCATATATCCTTGCCACATACTGGACTTCGAGGCTTACGGAGATGGCGTGGTTAACAGGGGGCAGTACCACTTTAACGCGCCTTCTGCTGAGAAGCTTAGTAAGTTGACACTCTATTGGCTTTGAAAATAAGGTTCATATATCCTTGCCACATACTGGACTTCGAGGCTTACGGAGATGGCGTGGTTAACAGGGGCAGTACCACTTTAACGCGCCTTCCGCTGAGAAGCTTAGTAAGTTGACACTCTATTGGCTTTGAAAATAAGGTTCATATATCCTTACCACATACTGGACTTCGAGGCTTACGGAGACGGGGTGGTTAACAGGGGGCAGTACCACTTTAACGCGTCTTCTGCTGAAATGCTCAGTAAGTTGTGACTCTAGAAATAAAGTCACAAAAAAATGCATTTTCATCGAAACTAAAGCTGTCTATCAAAAATCATATAAATTAGTCCGCGGGAAGGGGGTATTCAATTTTCAAGTTTAAATGAAACCGTTTAAAAATGCTGTGCCTTTGGCTTTCGTTATAGAGATACAAACACTTTTTCGTAAAGAATATTGACACTTGTATAGGTACTATAGGTAAACAAAATTACAATAGAAGAAAGAAAGAAAGAAAGAAAGTATATTTATTAACTGAGTAAGAAATCGGTACAAATTGTCCACGAAACAACATTATCGTTAGATTCGTTCACATCAGTTGGATTAACAGCGGGCCCCCAAACTCGGCTAAGCCGGTCTCTTGGTGGCCCATTCCAAATTAATTGCCAAGAGCTGAATTGGCGCGATTAGAGACTATTATCGTACCATATCAAAACCTGATTTACATATAATTGACATACAATTTTTTGATAAATGAAATTTAGAAACATTAAACAAAACATAGTAGGTATAACAAAGACCAAGCATATTACTAAACAAAATTATAATACACTTACATAGTTCAATAACCACAAACTTCTCTTTTCCACAGGTCCAGTAGCAAAACCAGAAGAATGGAAGCCTTTTATATACATAGAAATATTCCCGAGCGTGATGCGTCTGCACATTCCGCCGCCGCCAACGCGACTGAGGATAAAATCCTATCGCATCGCGGTTATGAAGGAATGCGGGAAGGGCTTGGGTTGCGAAGTCAAGAAGACTTCCGTGATCATTAATAATAGTACGGATGAAGTGACGTATGATTACAATTTCGTGGGGGAAAATGGATTATTGTACTTTCTGGTGACGCCCATGCATAAAGCGTGCGAGACTGAGGGCAGGTGCAGGAATGTTGAGAGTCCGAAGATTAAGATTAGTGAGTATTTTACTTGGTTTTTGGATTGGCATATTGCAGAGTAGGTATAGTGATTATGTGCCAGTATGCTGACAGTCATAACCCTTCGTGGGTAGGCCTACGTCCTGTGGTGGACTATTACAAAAGGCTGATACAGTACAGTACAGTACATGATGAAAGTATGTAAGCCGTGGTGGTCTAGTGTTAATGACACCCGCCTTAATATCGTGAGGTCGTGGGTTCAAATCCCAGTCCCATAGCAAATTTATGAACGGAATTTGACAACCACGGGCTTTTCGGTGAAGGAAAACATCGTGAGGCAACCTGCATGCGTCCGTAGAAGAAATTCGATGGCGTATGTGAACCAACCTACACTGGGCCAGCGTGGCTATGGTCCAATCACTCTTCGTGGGTAGGCCTACGTCTTGTAGTGGACTATTAAAAAGGCTAGTATTGTACATGTTGATAGATTTGACATATTGATCCCACTTCTGACTATAGTGTGGTGACGATATCGATAGATAGGGAGGCCTTGAACCAGCTGTGATACTCATTTAAATAAAAAATTAAATTAGTAAAGATAAAGATGGTTTCCACTATTGTTTGTTTGTTATCATTGGCCTAGGCTGTTGCATGATTTTGAATTTTATTAGTTACTAGCTGACCTAGTGAACTTCAATTCACTAATTCGGTCAATTCAGAAACCTTCTTAGGCTCATGCACAACAACTTTGCTAAATATCATCACATGATTAAATGCATAGTTTATGATTCTATAAAGACACATTCAAATTTATATGTAGGTATGAATATATAGAAAATTTGTCCTCAATTTTGAATGGTGCTGACCTATCAACTATTATAGTATGCGTGATGTTTACAGGCGAGTATATTGTTGGACTCGTCACGATTGAATAATACAAAACTAAAAGGGTCCAGTAGGCCAATTTTTGAAACGTTAGAGTTCTATCTATCGTCCGCAGAGAATCGCATGCTATGCCCTCCCGGTTGCACAAGTAGACTTTCAACGCTTCCACTCGAACCTGTGACTATTTAATCATACTTTCAGCCGTGCTGATGATTCAATTATAAGTCCCTGGTGCTCAGAGGATAATGTTTATATTCTGCTTGATTCTTCTTCTGCAAACTTAATGTATTAAATGTGTTTTTGCAGGCACCGAAGGCCAAACGTTGAGCATCTGCATAGCAAGTGTGACCGCACTCATAGTGGCCTCACTGTTCGCATACTACGTGGCGCTGCGGGCGCTGCGGCGCTACTGCTGCAAGGACCACTACCGACTAGCCGGTCAGTTGCCTGAACTATTGTAACACTGAAATTATTTTTATCGTGCTTCACACACTAGGTGTATAGAAACTTTCTTTTTGTGATAAACATTTCAAAAATTGACGCGTTCGCAGGATTTGAACCTGCATCCTCTGGGACTTCTATACACCTAGTGTGTGAAGCACGATAAATGTAATTTCATTGATTAAGCAATGCGTCATTTCTCGTTAATGGTAAGAAGTTCTAATAATTTCACATTAAGTGACTGACTGGTTTAAAACAGTTCTCACAAATGGCGCTTCCAACAATGTAGTAGTTGGTTAAAATGATAAACACTTTCACTAATTCGGCGCCTTCGCAGAGAGCGTTTTAGCTTAATTGGACAAAGCATCTGGGCCGGAGTCCCAGAGAATGCAGGTTCAAATCCTGCGAACGCGTCAATTTTTGAAATGTTTATCACAAAAATAAAGTTTATTGTAACACTATTGTAACTTTAACTACCCCAGTGGCTCAGTGGTTAGTGACCCTGACTCCTGGGTCAAAGAAGCGTGGGTTCGGTCCCCACCCAGGTTAAATTTTTATGTGATAAACATAGGTATTTCCTCTGTGTCTGGGTGTTGTTTAGGTATTATCTATACACAGTCAGGTCATAAATTCTGTCACATGTTTAATATAAATAATTGAAACAAGTTTATTCATTATGTAACCATTTATATACCAAAATGAACTTAACAAAACATAGATTCTTATGACAATAAAGTTTATTCAAAATGACCTCCGTGATTTTGAATACAGGCCTTCAATCTGCGCGGCCAGTCGTCTATCGCAGCACGAACGAGGTCCATGTCAATATCGGCGGCTGCCTTAATCAAGGATGTCTTGAGTGACTCCAAATTGGGATGAGGCTTTGAGCACGCCTTTTCCTCCAAGTGTTGCCATATCTTGTAATCTAACGGACTCAAATCTGGACTGGAGGAGGGCCAGTCTTCGTGCCGGATGAAGTCGATTTCACGCGCCGCCAGCCAGTCTTGTGTGCTCTTCGCTCTATGAGCTGGCGCCGAACCTTGTTGGAATACCCAGTGCCTGTTATTGAACATGGTATGAGAAACAGGTTCCACAAGGTTCGTCAGGACTGAAATTCGGATTCAATAAACTTTTTTATGGCCAGCATTCTAAAAGAAAAGTTTTTACTGTGTGACAATATTTATGACCTGACTAGGTATGCACTTAAAAATATTTAGTATATCGGTCTATGGCAGCCATATCACAAGTTTTGCTTAGTTTGGGGTCAGAGACTGCTGTGCTAGGTGACACATGCACAAATTTTCTTACCCCAGCACCAAATTTCGTTCACAATAAATATTTATTTAGTAAATCCGCCTATAAATACCAACAAACTTGCACAAGATACAAACCCAAAGAGCAAGTTGAAAATTAACACAAAAATAATATTTTTTTAATTTTCAGCTATGGACATCCCAGCTCCACCCAAAGTGCTCGTCATATACCCGCTCGGCAACCGACTCCACGCGGAATGTGTTGCTTCCTTAGTCAACCTGCTCCGCACCGTGTACGGCCTGGACGTCATGTACGACGGAGATATAGCCAACACAACGCACGGCGACCCTTACATCTGGGCTGAAGAAGCTTTCAGGCTCGCCTCCCATATTATATACATCTGCGGACCTGCCCAAGAATCAAACTTCAATATTTACGACAAACCTATCATAAGCGCCCACAAAGACGTCGATGTCCTTCTTTTGTCCTTTATAAAACCTAACAGAGCGTCTAAAAACCCTAAAGATATTTCGAACATTTGCTTCGAACATTCCACCGGACCGTTGCCAGTCGAAACTAGATCGGATAAAGTGTATTTCCTACTGAAAGATTGGCAGAAACTTATATCGCATCTGTCCAAAAATCTGCTCCCGAAAAAGCATATCATGCGCACGGAAAAAGGTAGGTGTTTTTTAGATGACTTGACTCGGGCTAAGAAAATGTTGAGCATCCAACAGGAGGAAAAGATGCGCTGCGCCGAAAAGAATGGAGAAAAAAAGATATTGCTATAAACCGGATTATGATTCGTTTGTAAGTAAGTGTTTGATTAGTTCGCGGTGAATAATAGCGATAGATGCGACAGTTTGGTATGTTGCCTAATTTTGCGGTGCCTCTGTGAGGACGATTCGAAAAGCTTGCGCACAAAACTGATGTGCTACGTCGCCTCTATTGTATTATTTAACCATTTGTAATACATATTTTAGTGTTTTAATGTTTATGAAGATTCGTTTCGCATTGCAAAATATTGTGTGTCAAATGCTACTTAATAGTGGCGAATGAAACAAAAAAAAAAGATCAAAAATATTTTTATGGTTATTTATAATTGTTGTCTTTCCCAGTCTTTTTGCATATCTTTATTGCTTTTCTTTTTATAGATATTAAATTTTAGATTCTCACTTTTATTTTTAAAAGTATAGATATTATAACTTTCTATAAGTACCTTTCATCATCTTTAGAGCTTCGACTGAGTCGAACGTGGTGCAATCGTTTATCTTTGATAAGTTAATGATGTAACTTTTTAATTTCATTATGTGCCTACTTTATTAATTGAACTTTCCTGTATTTATTTCATTTCTACGGGATTTCAAAGTGTTCTATATAAATTAGGTGTGCCATATATACCTACCTGAACTCTCGTTTAATTTTCAGTCATTTCTAAATTTTGAGTCGCTTAATTTGTTTCAAAAGGAGTGAATAACAATCTTGACTGAATCGAAGAACTGAAAAATATCGAACAAATTAAACGACTTTTATTAAATAAACGCAAAGGGTTGTTATAGGGACTTTTAAAAAGGGTCGTAACGATTAGTACCTCTGCGTTTATTTAATCTCTAGCATTTATATATAATAATCGTTATGTAGTTGATCTCAAATTGATATGTAATAGTGGCATTCTGATGTTGGCCTGGTTTTTGATCTTATATGCGAATTTCTGCTTTAGTTAACTGATTATAAAGTAGCAAATCGACATAATAGGGGGAGAGACGTGGAAGAACGACCATCACCCATCTGATAACCAGATGACATATATTTTTTTTTTCTTATCAATTATTATTCATTTACAAATACGCCTATGATAGCTTGCTCATATACTGTTCATGACTATATTAATTTCGATATTTTTATCAATTTTTTTTTCCTTCACCGCATCAAGTGGTATTTTTTATTATTTTAACTGTTATTTTTTAATATAGAGGACTAGCTGATCCGGCGAGTTTCGTTTCACGCAATATCTTAATAAATTATAGCCTGTGTTATTCTGATGTATAAGCATTACTATTGCAAAGTTAAATCTCAATCCGTTCAGTAGTTTTTGCATGAAAGAAGAACAAACATACATACTCACAAACTTTCACGTTTACAATATATTAATATTAGTATTGGATATGCTGTGTAGGTTTGCCTGATTATTTTTGCTCATGGCTACCTGGCAAGCAGGTATGTCAAGTGTAGCTATGTAAGTACATATGTCAAATCAATCAAAATTGATATCACTAAGATAATTTAATTACACAATTAAACATACTGCAAAAAAATGCTCATGAAATATTATTATTATCATGAAATATAATTTCATCAAAAATTCCCATGAATACAATCATATACTCTAGATAGAAAATACGTCTCATCTGGTTACCACATCGACGTAGGTCGATCTTCACCGGCTCTTAGACCATAAGTGGAGGTTGTCGCGGCAACGCTGCAGGAATTAGTGTATCATTCGAAATGCTACCTTAGATTACAAGTCATTAAGGTGGATATTCGTATGAAGGAGAATAACGCGATTGTCGCAGCTCTGTTGCCAACATCGGAATCGCACAAACTGTTGAAGTGTGTTCTATCGTTATACAGGACCTTCAATTATTAAGCTCAATATAAAAGATATACCTTGTGATGTATTTTTATAAAAATAAAGTCGTGCGTACATATTATAAACGTTGACTTTTATTTTGTCCATTTAATCCTCAAAGTACGATAGGGTTAGTGAACGCAGTCTTGCGAAGACGAAAACTCAAGATTGATTTTTTTATACCATCATCATCCGCATTCTTTATACCACAGCTGAGTATAGGCCTGTCTTGCAGCGCCGTCAATCGCGTTAATTTTAAACAGCTGCGTTCCGTCTGTAATCCAGTTAAAGTTCGGTTACAATTGTAGTTAAGTTTCGATTCAGCTTCAAAGAATTCGGTATTGCGCTAAACTTCATACATCAACCGTTTGTTTGACAGCGGCTACGTACCAAATCTGATTGAGTTGCGTTTCAACTTTTGTCAAAATCATTAGCGCGATACGAAAATAGACAAAAAGTTGAAGTTCGGTTAAAGTTCAATTGTGGTTCAGGTGTAATTTTTAGTGCGATTGGCCTGCTGTTCAGTTTGTTTACCTTAAAGGCGAGGTTACACCATAGTTACAAACTGTTGAGCACAAATGTTTTTCTCGGTGGAGATTGTCTGTAAACTCTGAGGGTTGCTACACACACAGATTGGTAGGTAAACGTTCATGACCATAACTCGAGTTATTAGCAAACTTTATTATAAAAGTCCTACAAATTCGTCAAGAACATATACATTTCATCATTTATCTCGGTATTTCAACTTTCTTTTCTTTTTAGGGTTCCGTACCTCAAACGGAAAAAAACGGAACCCTTATAGGATCACTTTGTCTGTGTGTATGTCAAGACTCTTTATCTCGGGAACGCGTAAACCTCATATGTCGACACTCACAAAAATCAAAACCTACAGGGAACTTCACGTTGACATAGAACTATGAAATTTGGCGAGAAGCGTTGTCTCAGAATACACATATAGGTATAAATCTGAAAACTGTACATGGCCTCAAAATTAACAAAATATGCGTTCAAAATTCAAATTGAGTAAATCGTATCATGTAAGGTATCATATAAAAGAACTTCATTAGCACATGCTAAAACAGGTTTTTAATTATTTTAACAATGTGAAATTTTCGATGTATGGCGAGAAAAGTGAAAAAAAAAAAATGTCGATGGTTATAGTATAGAGATTTTAACAACTTACTTCCCAATTTTGTGAAATTTTCTGGATTTGTACGGAACCCTCGGTGTGCGAGCCTGACTCGCACTTGTCCGGTATTTTTTAGATCTCTAGCTCGCCCATCAACACTGAACACATTTTAGATGTCGGCCTACACGCCGCGTGCGGTTTGTATCTTATGTCAAAGACCTCAAAAAGATTTGCGCGTGCTGTATCTATACATGCCGAATCAAACTTAGTGGCGTCTGTGAAGTTGGCTGCAAGCTTCGCAAATCCATCTCGCGCTGCTGAGATATGAATAAAATGCCACTACGCAAGTACGCAACTGTGGCGGCGCGCGACGCGCGGCATTCAGCGCGGGTTGCATCGTAATGGACGTGTGCGCCGACCGCCGTCTCGCCGTGGAATTAAGGGGGCGTGGCTCTGCGTATATTTACAACGGCCGCGCGAGGCGCAAGCGATGTTTTGTAAATATTTTATTTTATTCTATGTAAAATAATTCAAATAAATAGATAGATAGGTCCGTAGTATTATTTCCCTTAGGTTAACTAGGAGTTATTTTCAAACTTTCGCGATTTGAGCACATTATACTACATTGTGTCGTGGTGACAATTTCAATTTGAGTGATACGGCGTCGCATTTAGTCTGCCCGTGACCACGACCAATGCAACTTGGTCGAAACGTCGGGAGAAAGAGAAAAAGAGGTATTTATTAATATATATCTCATGTTTTATTGCGCGATAAGTCCCGTTTTAATATATTAGTATAACTAGGAGTTAGGCATGAAATAGTATAGGTTTATAGCAATTGCAATATTTTAGTACGTAAGTGTTTTCTAATCGGTAAAGCTTTGTTATAGAATAGTAGGATAATTATTATTATTACATTAGGTTAGTAATAGTATATAAGGGACAGAGATGTGAAATAAAAACATGAAATCTCGAATCATTCTTTCATTTACTCTTGACCGCAGCTGACGAATAGGGTCCTACAATTGGTGACCCCGACGTGATCCCTCGTGTCCCCAGACGCCATTAAATTTTATTCAGCCTATATCGGTGTTCTGAGAGGTTAGTCGAGGTTTACACGTAAATTGAAACTACAGCTGTTTCAGTATGGCTCCACATTTCTATGCAGCGCCTCTGGCGGAAACTAGCAAGAACTAACCAAAGTGTATGGACCCACACGCGAAAGTTAAAATAAACTACGCAAAACCTGGACTAAGGGCTCTGTTGGCGATCTCTTTATTGTATTTTAATGTAAATACTTTTCCGTAAACTTTATGTTTTTTTATGCTATTTTTTAACAAGTAGAATGTTTTAGTTTTCTTTTGTTCTTCCTGTCTTCACTTCTGCTTTACATTCAATACAGTGATGGTGTCTTAAATTTGTGCGCTCTTTTAATTTTATTAGCTCCAGTTATTGTCCTCTATAGGCTCTGCACCCCACTTAATTAAACTGGTAGAAACGAAACGACCAAAATAATGCAGTTATCATTGGTTTATTTATCACGATGAACAACAATACGTTACATACAATTTTGGAATGCTGTATCCAATACAACCGTTTTCTAGCCTTTCCGATGATATTGAACATTCGTTTTTATCGCAAAATATCACTATTTGTCTTTTCCTATGAAGACGTTTACGATTGACGATTGAGACAATGACAAAATGACAGTACGCAGCTTTCTTTATTGCTGTCTCTGAGCCAAATCTTTGCAAAAGTCCATAAAATAGGTAGATAACGAATGTTCATTAATTTTAATCTATAATGTGACCAAATGGATTATTTTATAACTCATAAATATCTCAGTATCACTAAGGGTTATTCTAAATGCAAAGGAAAAATTGAAAGAAATGTAGGACTCTCCTCCTTGCCTGTTTGTACGCGGACCCTGTGTAGAGAGAGGCCCTAATGATAATACAATGTAACCGAGACATTTAGCGCATAAAATATTCCCATAGTTATCTGAAGAGATGGATTAAAACAAAAAAAAACAATGGCTGACCAATATCGAATATGTACAGTTCTCGAGGACTATAATTAATTACCTGGGTTCAAAATGCTTGAAAGCTCGGCTGAGGCAATCTTCTATCTTTGTCTGTTGATATAATAACAGAGCAGGACGGAAAGTTACCTCGACTTAATTAACTCGGGCAGTGTAGACCCAGTTGTACAGAAAAGCGATAGTGACTCCGCCATTAATCCCAACGGATAATTACTACTAATACACATACTGAGCAACTCAACGGAAGTAACACAGTGATGTGTTTTTTTACAAAATGCAGGATAAATTAAATAATCTAGTAAATTATTAGGAAGATACTGAGACTAAAGGCAAATTATTACTGAATGTTACATGCGTATACATTTATGTGGATACTAAGTTAATACTTTATTCAAAGTTATGCTGTCATTCAGTAGGTATTATTTGGCCCTAAGGCTGCGTATCTACTAGAGTTGAAATGTGTACATGAGCAATGTGTAAAGAAATAATGAAATAAAAAATACGACAAAGATGAAAATCTGAAGTCACAATGCTTCTTAAAATGACGTCGGCTCCACCCACAACTACTACAAATAATAAACTCAGAATAATGAAAGACAGTAGAAGCGGCATAAAGTAAAAAAGTTGTAAAAGACGATCACAGAAATCAATTCAATTCTTGATTCGTGGCTTCTGCGAAGGTGTTTCACAATAGATGGCGTCGAAAACTAGTAGAAGCTGCAATGTAATCTTAACACAAATTACACTTGAACTATTAATCAAATGTCACGTTAAGATCGCAGTAATATGGCCTTGGAGAAATGACAGTATGAAGCTCTCGTATTATATTGAACATTTACAATATATCTGATCGTGTTCCTCTTAATTACTACGCAACGAGAGGGACAGAGAAAGAGGTACGATCTGCCCTGTCTTGAAATCTAAATGAAGCCAAGTATACCATCCAAAACCTTGTTATCTATGAAATGCTACACTTCTATTTTCTTCACGTTTATTTGAGCTATGGCTGTTACAGCCATAAGCTACACAAGCCATCACAAGATTCAAGTTTTCATATAACAAAGTATTTCACACATAAACACTTCCCGAACAAAAATATATCACAAAATTAGAAAACAGCGAGACACCAGTCTGGTCACTTTGACAAGTACAATGCGGCTTCACGTCGTTCAAGATGATAGTTGCTATATGATTACGTCTCTTTCTATCTAATGACAAACTTTTGTAACATAAAGTAGTAGCGACTATATGTTTTATCGTTCAATTGAATACGAGAGCTCCAGTCTTGTCATTTCTCCAAGAATAGTGCGGACTAATTTCAAAAGCGTCCCAGGCGGAGCTAAATACCTACGTATAATGATAGTAATAACGCCATCTCATTTCAAACACTTGGTCTATTTTATATACGTTCATGATCCTTAGTCATCCATGTTTTTTACTACACACTGCTCATTTACAGTATTCAATTGTGATGTAAAAACAGTCTAATATTAAATTTTAATGAGAGCTTTTTGTAATAACTCGAGGACATATGTTGTCTTTTTCTATTTAAAATCAATAGATAGAGACAAAGAGCAGTAAAAGTTTTATATTCTCATGTAGCCGCGAATATTAACTTATTATATTACATAATTGTAACTCAATTTTAATGAGCTACTTAATTTGAAGTAACTTAGTATAAAATAGGATTTAAAGTTCATCAGCAATCTAATTTTCACACACATTGTACCGCCAGAAATTAAAATGTACTTATTACATATTTTATATTTATTATTAGCGCGCGGACTGATCTCGCATAGAGTGCTATGCGTAGTTGGTATCTTCTTAAAGGCCAAAAAATGCTGTTTAAACTATAATATACACTGTACCAGCCTTTTTTAATAGTCCACTGCAGGACGTAGGCGTACCCACGAAAGGGTGATTGGGCCATATCCACCACGCTGGCCTAGTGCGGTGGATTCACATTACGCCATCGAAGGTGCATGCAGGTTGCCTCACGATGTTTTCCTTTACCGAAAAGCCAGTGGTGTTAAATTCCGTACATAAATTCCAAATACCTCATTGGTACGGGACCAGTTTTGAAACCCACGACCTCACGATTGCAAGGCGAGTGTCAATACCTCTAGGCCACCACGGCTGCCTTAAATATACACGGTCAGGCGTAAAATATCGCGTATAAGCCAATTCATATAAGTAGGCGGGTGTGAAGTTAGCTTACAACCTCAGAGCAAATAAAAAAATCAAGAGAGAATGTTGTGAACAAACAAGTGAGGCCGACCAAAACTACGCCTCGCCGTGTAAATACAATTACACCCACATCAACGTACAAGGAAACTACGCCTTGGCTTGTCAGTCTAACTATGGCGGCGCAGCAGTGACGCACTCACACATGTACATTAAACCAGCCGCACTTGACTGTTCAACGACGTTCCCTCTTGATTTTTTTATTTGCTCTGAGGGCTTGGATATTGCGCAGGTTGTAGCTTACTTCACATCCGCCAACTTGCGTGATTCTGTCAAACGCCTGTGTTAAAATGAAAATGTGTGAAAACCATAAACGAATCTGTTTCCATAATAGAAATATGTCACTTAAAACTTTGGTAGTACATTTAATTGTGTGAAAATTAGACTCCTGATTCACCTTTTAAATTTAATAAATTTATAAAAGATACCAAGAAATACTTTTCATATAAAACTATCCAATCGTGTGCCAATAAAATCTATAAATCATAACAAACTATACAACCTAATGAGTACAAACTAATGACTTAAAATTTGCGAAAACAACATGATTATGCGATGCTTTTGAAACACTACTTTTGAAGTCTTCAAAACATTACTAATCTAAATCAAACATGGTTTAGATGGTATTGGAGATCTTTAGGGGAGGCCTATGTCTGGCAGTGGACGTCCTATGGCTAAAACGAACGATGGTTTACATGAGTTTAGTTAATTTACAATCCAGTGGTTATTGAATCAAAGGCTTTATGTTTAGCGTCCCCCATACTGCTGCGGCCCAGACAAAGACCAATCCGTTTGTATCCCGTGGTCCTACCAGATGTACTACTATAGTAGGACCACGGGCACGAGATTTCTTTCCCGTAGTCCTACTACATTTTGGTAGAAACACGGGAAGAAAATCTGTGCCTATGGTACTACTAATATTGCAGTGACGTATTTTCAGGGTTTATAGTCTCATTTTCTCAAGTATTGACGTCAAAGAAAATTTAATGTAATAGGATAAAATATTAACATGAATCACAGATATTTAGTTAAACATTTCGGCCATTGTCATTAGTAGAACAGTAAGCCGCAGCTGTCTGCGGGACCCATCAGTGATTCCACTGTGTCCGAAGCCAATAACATCAGAATTCGAAATAGAAATAGTACCTCCTCCTTTTTGGAAGTCGGTAAAAGGTGTGATGTACGTGTAACCTTGTAACTATTATATAATACTAGAGTCCACATGATCCATCCTTTTTATGTAGTAGTAGTTTATGTAGTTTTAGCTTAAGTAGTATTGTACTTCGTGTAGTTAATAAAGGCACTTGCCCTATTAAAAAAATATATAATTTGTGATGAGGATCGCCATCAGTTGCCAGTGATGACTTATGGCACAGAAACGTGGTCTCTCACTATGGGCCTTATCAGTAAGCTCCAAGTAGCCCAACGAGCCATGGAGAGGGCTATACTCGGAGTCTCTCTGCGGGATCGAATCAGGAATGAGGAGATCCGTAGAAGAACCAAAGTTACCGACATAGCCCAACGGATTAGCAAGTTGAAATGGCAATGGGACATAGCGCGGAGGACTGATGACCGGTGGAGTCGAAAAGTTCTCGAATGGAGACCACGTCCCGGCAAGCGCAGCGTAGGACGTCCACCCACAAGGTGGACGGATGACCTCATTAAGACCGCGGGATCGCGCTGGATGCAAGCCGCTTCCAACCGGTCTTATTGGAGATCCATAGGGGAGGCCTATGTCCAGCAGTGGACGTCCTTTGGCTGATGGATGGATGGATCGCCATCAGTATTGACGGCCAGAAAACTTCTAGACCGTACTTTTAACTAAACTGATAAACTATCAATACTTGTCAAGTCTTCAAGTTTAACTTTTGCTTAGATAAAAAGTAGTGTTTCAAAAACCAATTAAAATAAAATGAGAGTATTTACAATGAAACCTTGTGTACCATTAGTGCTACCATCACACAAAATTAAATAACAATATTTGGCAATACACACCTAACAGCCGGAACGAACTACGAAAATATAACTACAATATGACTAAAACTTGCTTCGTACCTTTAATTTGTTTGGTATTCTGGATATTGAGTATGACCCTCTAAGAATCCATTAAATTATTATGTTTCATACTAAAACAATACGAGTCATATACAGGGTCACTATTAACATGCGCACAACCACACAAGACCTACTTTAGTACATTAAGATGAACAACTTTTACTATGGGATTAACTTTGAATTCGTGAAATAAGAACTCAGCTGTTCCGTACATTTTCTATGGAAAAGGAAATTTATTTTTTGCTTTTTCGGGGTTGATCCCATAGTAAAAGTGGCTTATCTTGTTCTAATCTCGCCTTTTATTATAGAGGTTATGCATAAGTTAGAGTTACCCTGTACAGATCACTAAGCTGGCTAAATGCTCACATGTTTTAAAAAGCATGAAAACTTTGAAAAAAAACTAAATTGTCTGCCTTGAAATTTGAACCCAAGACACCCGGACTAAAAATATCATGATTTTCAAAATTAACTAAAAATTGTAACTATTTAAAAGCACTCAGCAAGTTTTAGATCGAATAATGAATTCATCTAATTACAAAATAGAGTAGGCATTTGTTTACTATCCCAGAAAAATAAACAGTACCGAGTAGCGGCTGATTTTCGTTGCTATTCTAATATGAACTTTGTGGGCTCAGAAATAAAGTAGAAAATATCAACATAATGGAGGAAAGAACATAGAAATAAAGATTGCAAGCTTTTGTATTAAAACAAGAGATTGCGTTAATTTATAAGTACATCTTTATACAGGGGTACTAGTGATTAATTAGCATTCTTTTAGGGGCTTATTCTGTACATCAAAACAACTTTTCGGCGACTATTTTCGAAACTAAATACTATAACTGTTCCATACATTTTGTCGAGGATGAAAGTTATTTCTCAATGAAACAGAAAAATATCGTTCACCCTCAGCAAAACTCAAATTTAATTGAGATTTGATAAAAGCCGTTGAACAAAAGTTGTTAATTTTGAATAAGCCCCTAAAAGGATGCTTATTGATTAGCAGTAACCCTGTATTATCCTGAAACTTTTAGATAAAAATAAGTAAGGTTACATAGTAGATTTAACTAGCTAGTTGAATAAAAGAAGAAAGCAAGCAAAATAATTTTAAAACGATCACGAAGTTCCTATTGGTACAGTATGAAATCACTTATACACAGTTTATGCGTATACATAACGCGTATACTCTCGGTCAGTGAACGAAATTCAATTTTTTTTGTTATTTTTTTGCCATTTACAGATAAACTGCTACTCATCGTATGTGTCCGAGAAGTCTATGACGGTGAAAATCAGTGATCCATTTTTTTTAAACAGACTATTTTGATTTTTATATACTACGGGACTAATCGCGCACTAAAATTACGAGATAAATAAATATAAATTATATATTTATTTATCTCGTAATTTTAGTGCGCAATTAGTCCCGTAGTATATAATAATAATGTGTTCAAATCGCGAAAGTTTAAAAACAACATAGACTATTTTGGTTTTTCGAAAAATGGGTTTTCGTAAGCATATGATGAGTGACAAAAATCCCAAGAAAATTTGAATTTCGCGCGCTGATCGAGGCCATATACATAAACGGTACTGTTAAATAGGTCAAATCAATCATCTCGGCGGGTGTGATGTTAGCTATAAGTTGCGTATAGCCCAATCCTGTCTGAAGTTCACTTAACTTCTTGAGGATTGGGTTATCCGCAACTAATAAATAAATATTTGGGGACATCATGCACACGGTCTTTGACCCCAAACTAAGCAAAGCTTGTGCTATGGCTGCCAGAGACTGTTATACTACATAGGGACCGTTCGCACTATATACGTAAGTACTATAGGGGGATGGAGGGGTCTATCCGTTGCTTATTTTTGATTAAGAAATAAAGAAAGAAGAAAGAAAGTTTATTTATTAACTGAGTAAGAAATCGGTACAAATTATCCACGAAACAACATTATCGTTAGATTCATTCAAATCAGTTGGATTAACAGCGGGCCCCCAAACTCGGCTAAGCCGGTCTCCTGGTGGCCCATTCCAAATTAATTGCCAAGAGCTGAATTGGCGCGATTATAGACTTATCATACCATATCAAATCTACTTCTTCTCTATCTAATTGATCTACATATAATTTACATAAAATTTTGATAAGTGAAATTTAGAAACATTAAACAAAACATAGTAGGTATTAAAAAGACCAAGCATATTACTGAACAAAATTATAATATACTTACATAGTTGATTAAGACATTGCTTTGCTTTAAATTAAGGCTAAAAGAAAATTATACTAGCTGAATTGAATTTAGTGTTAACATTATTTACTATCAACAGCACAACATGATGACATGGGGAGTGGGGGGGGTCTATATGGTGATTACATCAGCAATAGTTATTTATTTCTTGCATGAATCTGTCTTAATGAATCAATAAAAAAAGCAAAATGCTTATAGGTAGAGGTACCAATGATTACGTAAGAATGGGAGGGGGAGGTGAGAGCTTTTCTTACTTTTGCTGACAAGGGGGGAAGAGGGGTAAGTAATTGTAATAAATCTGCTTACGTTATTACGTAAAAATAATTATTCAAAAATAATTATGTTTAGGAGGCCGTTCAAGTATTCTGAACGGCCTCCTAAACATAATTATTTTTAAATACATACCTATATAGATAGTACCTAAATAACACCCAGACACAGAGCAAACACCTATGTTCATCACATAAATGCTTGCCCTGGGTGGGGATCGAACCCACGCCTCTTTGATCCAGAAGTTACACTAACCACTAATCAACCGAGGCAGTCAAACTAAAAACTTGTAGTTAACATCACAAACGCCAAGTTGTATGATTCGGGCTCTATCTGTAATATTGTATAAGAAGGTACCGCTACTCGGTGTGGGTATAGAGAGTAATATGAACAGTGTAGACGCGCCACGCGGCCGTGTGCGTGGCGCGCCGGAGCACGCGCGTCCAGCGGACCACTAGCCTAATGGAAGCCACCACGAACAACGACCTTCATGTGCTGGAAAGAGAGAGACATACGTCATTATTCATCATAATCAACCATCTCCTTCCACCACCGCCTTAGGTGTGATGAACAGAGAGCTTGGGGGAATGCTTGGTGAACTGACGATATAATGAAGACATAAGGAACGCGCTAGTTACAGACCGTTTCCAACCAACCTTATTGGAAAGCCAAATACCTATGTCCAGCAGTTTGCCAAGCCTGGCCGCTAGAGGTCTCGGGAATTTGTTGTACCGCTAGTGTTTCCTCAGAGTAAGTGTAACGGATTATTGCAATATGGGAAGAGTAGTTAGAAAGTCACTGGTGCTCTATGCGTCGCAGAAATGAGGGCGAGTACAGATATTTATAAATAACAGATTTATAATAGGTACTCTTGTCAAATGAGGCAATGCTCAACCACAAAAATGCATAGTCAAAACTGTCAATTTTGGGATTTGACGTTCTTTGTCTAAAAATCCGACAACAACCACCGAATCGAGATATTTTTCATGTCTCTTTCTAACTCGTATCATATTAAATCGATGCATCTCTTTCAGCTTTTCTCGATCGACTAATTATTTCATTATCCCTCTGGTAAATCTGTGAGGGCGAGGCGCCTATTATATTATATATATAGTGACATATTATATAGTGACGTTTACACCCGGTGACAGTGACATAACAGTGTTGCCGCATTCTAGACAATATTGCAGAGAATTTAGATTTTAGATTGGAAGAGTATTTAGACTGTCATTTGTTTTCTATGCATTACGCTATAAATAGTTATTATGTCGCTAGTTTTTAGGGTTCCGTACCTCAAAAGGAAAAAAACGGAACCCTTATAGGATCACTTTGTTGTCCGTCTGTGTATATGTCAAGACTCTTTATCTCGGGAACGCGTAAAGATATCGAGTTGAAATTTAAACTGTATACGTATATCTATGATATCTTACAGTTGTGTAAAGGAAAAACTTCTCAGTTATCATATAAAGAAGTTAGAGCCGTTTATGTTGTAAAAAACCGCATATTTCGACACTCACAAAAATCAAAACCTACAGGGTACTTCCCGTTGATATAGAACTACGATTTTGGCGAAAAGCATTGTCTCAGAGTACACATATAGGAATGAATCTGAAAACTGATCATTTTTATTTAAATCACAAAAAATAGGGCTTAAATTTCACAAAATATGGGTTTAAAATTCAAAGTGCGTAAATCGTATCATGTAAGGTATCATATAAAAGACCTTCATTAGCACATGCTATAACAGGTTTTTAATTATTTTAATAATTTTCGATGAATGACGAGAAAAGTTAAAAAAAAAACTTTTGTCGATGATGATGATGAGTATAGAGAATTTAACAACGTACTTCCCAATTTTGTGAAATTTTCTGGATTTGTACGGAACCCTCGGTGTGCGAGCCTGACTTGCACTTGTCCGGTTTTTTTATACGTTGCGCGATAAGTAGTTAGAATGTCATTTGTTTTATGAGTTGGGGGGCGGGGACTCGACCGTTTGACAGTGACGTTGACAGCCGATGACGGATAACAGTGTGGCCGCATTTGAGACAAATTTGGAATAAAAAAAGAAGAGTACTAACTTACATAATCTCCAGGCTGCTGTCGCTGTTCTTGGTGGCCTGCTCGCCCTCGCTAGAGTTGGAGCCGCCGGACTCGGAGCGCGGGCTCCTTCTGTGCTTTTTCTTCTCCTCTACTGCATCTGTTGTAGCTTCTTCTGCTTGCCGCTGCCACGCGGGGATTGAGGGTGGTTCTGTTCGGCTTTTGAGCGAGGGGAATTGATTTCTGGAAAGAATATTTTTTACATTATGATTTCATTTATTTATTTGCGTTTAGAGGTTACAAAGGTGTTGTATAATTGTGTTATATGGGTTACAGAGGTTTTTATCTTCACTTCCTTATAATAGTCTAATTACGAAAATGTGTTTCTCAGTTTGGTACTTTTTCACGCATCAGCAGAGCAACCGACTTGATTTTTGCCATGGATAGTTCAAAAGTTGGAAATACTTTTTATCGCGCAAAAATAAAAGGTTCCTATGGGATATCACAAAAATCAAAATATAACCAAATCTAGTAAAGCGAGGTAGTAAACATCTATATATATGGATATTTCCTGATCACAGGAGAAATTTGGCTTGCGCTAATGTTACTGGATTAAAATAAAACCAATTTTAGATCTTCCGAAGAAACCAAGAAGGCCAAAAAGAAAGAAAAGCTAGATGGCTTGTATGGCAACCAGGCAACATGTTAACACACCCGAACAAATAAATGAAAACATACATATAGCTCGCGCTACTTAGTAATTCTAACACGAAAGTCGATTTTTAGATCTGCTTTGTATGTCGTTGCACAGCGCAGTGCGCACACCCATCGCTGTTCGCTTTATACTATGGATGCACAGAGAACGCCATGTTGGTTTTAGTTAATTGGCGCGAGCTATACATCGGCATATGCTTATAGATAAACGTACACATGTGAATGAAACACGGGCTCCTAAATCTATCAAAAACCCATTCAAACAACTGTGTAGATTTTTTTTTTGTCCAGAAAACCACATTTGACCCAATCGCAACCTGCACCTCCAGAGAGTTAACAATATCGCGTGTCATCCGACCCACAGTAGCACTCATCAGTAAATGCCACCACCACACCATAACACCCACGGTCACCCATCCTAAAACTGACCGTGCTGACAGCTCATCGGTGATCAAAGAATTCTTCAGTGACCTGCGATCGTCTGCTTCACGTCTGATCCTGTAGGTAAGTTACGGTTATACAGTACCCTATGGAACTATGTTTATAATGATTTCATATTCATCATCCCAGCGCCTGAGGAGGTCTACTGCTTAACATAATGCCTCACAATAAATAACGTAATGCCTACGCTATGAGCACTACGCTTTGAACGCTACGCTACGAGTACTACGCATTTAACGCTACACTTCAAATACTAGTTGTGAGTACTATCGAGTACTAAGCTTTGAACGCTACGTTATGAACGTTATGCTATGAGCTCTATTCTGCAAGGGCTACGCTATGAACGTTATGCTATGAGCGCTATTCTACGAGCGCTACGCTATGAGCTCTACGCTATGAACGCTACGCTTCGAGCACTACGCCATGAACATTATGCTTCGAGCACTAAGCTAAGAACGCTAAGCTTCGAGCACTACGCTATGAGCTCTACGCTATGAACGCTTGGCTTCGAGCACTACGCCATGAACATTATGCTTCGAGCACTAAGCTAAGAACGCTAAGCTTCGAGCACTACGCTATGAGCGTTACGATAAGTGCCATTGAACACTTCGCTATGAACGCTACGCATCAAGCACTATGCTAATAACGCAACGTAGTGAGCGCTACGCTATGAGGTCTTCGTTAAAAGCGCTACTTCATTGGCGGTACGCATACGGAGCGGTATAAGTAACCTCAACTCCTTACCTATTGAGCATGATTCCTTTGACCGATGCTATATCAGACTTAATACTGTCGAGTTGCGAGCGGACCGCACTGGAAGCCTGCGCCTGCGTCGATGCCTGGATTTCTCCTCGCAGTGACGTCACGTTCGCGTTCAAAATGTCCAGCGATTTGCGTAGCTCGTCGATACAGTCAGCTGTTGACTTTTTCTTTGGTTGCTCAACGAATAGTAGATGTCTGATGCAGTTCTGTGAATGACAAATAAAATATATCAGTAACGTTTCACTCAAATCTGCCACTTGGACTGTGTGTGCTACGGCATTAAAAAAAAGCAAACAACACCCAGACCCAAAATAGGTATCCCAAATATTTGCCCAGCTGGGACTCAAAATACAGGCTTACTACTTAAAAGTCGGATTTCACTCGTTTATTTAAGAGGACCTCTAGTCGTTAGATAATACTATTGCATACGATCACAAAGGCATTATGTTAGTAAGACTGAATGTGATTGATAGTAGCAGCCGATACTTACATAAATGAAATCAAATCTCTCGAGGTCGAGCGAATATCAGTATGGCCGTGTCGGGGCATCGACTATAGCGCCATATAGTGTATTGAGCCATTGATTAACCACTCTAGCGGAACGCCCAGCCAACAGTGTTACGAGAAGCGCGGGCGGACTTGTATCCACGTACAGTGGTACGGGTCCCGAAAACGGAATCTCGTGCCGGCGGATCGCTTACGGATTACAGTTACGGATTATTATAATGTGATAGTGTTATTACTATGAACTTTTGAATAGAAAAGTGCTTTGAGACTAAAACAGGCCAAGTACAGTTTTACAAGCAAGTTATATGTCCTCACCCACAAAATAACCCACGCCCGCGTGGGTTATTTATGCGCATAAACTAATGATGATGATGGACCCCAAGTCCCGTCATATAAAAATGTTATCATGTTTATTTATAAATAGATTTATGTAAAACTACAAAAAGTATACTTGTTCAATAAGATATTGCTATTACCTTTAACCTTTCCGTTTTACAGAAAAAAAATATCTTTGTGTAATTGCAGCATTTTTTTAACGACTGTATCCATCCATCCATCCATCATCAGCCAAAGGATGTCCACTGCTGGACATAGGCCTCCCCTATGGATTTCCAATAAGACGGCTTGCATCCAGCGCGATCCTGCGGACCAAAGTGGTCCAAGTAGCCCAACGACCTATGGAGAGGGCTATGCTCTGAGTCTCTCTGCGGGATCGAATCAGGAATGAGGAGATCCGTAGAATAACCAAAGTTACCGACATAGCCCAACGGATTAGCAAGTTGAAATGGCAATGGGCAGGGCATTTAGCACAGAGGACTGATGACCGGTGGAGTCGAAAAGTTATCGAATGGAGACCACGTACCAGCAAGCGCTGCGTAGAATGACTGTATAAGCTAAAGAAAAGAAGCTGAAATATATTCTCAAGTATTTTTTATCTTCAAGGTTATTGCAATGTATATACTAAATATGATGATTTTTATTATTGTGTTACAAATACACATTTATTTGTTAATTACCTAAGTAAACTATGCAATTTTTGCCATGATGAAATTCAGCATTGTTCAGATTTATGTTGAATGATTAGTATGTTGTTTATACAATTTAATATTTGATAACTAATTTAAATTTGTTATTTCTTGTTAATTTTAAGTAATTATAATTTTAAGATAATTGTGCTTTGCTGTAGCATAGCTGAAATTGTAACAATTTATTATAATTATTATAACAACAATTTTTTATAACAACAATTGTAATTGACTTGTATCTTAAATTTTGATACCAATAAAATAATATGAATATGAATATGAATATGTACATTAAACATCCTTGAACTATCAAAATAGGTGCCCGACCTCTCGAGACTGCGCTATCAGTACCTACGTGTAATAAAATTTGGATAGTTAATTAGAGTCGTTATCACAATGGCCGATATGGAATGAATTACAGGTTATTCTTGAATGGATTCCAATGGATTCTATAAAATACTTTTTGAAACTGTGTGACGAAATCATTTTTTCGCCAAAACTGGCAGAATCGACTTCAACCGTGTACAGTATTAGAATAGTTCGCAAGGATCGATGTGTCATGGATGTACTATTTTTTTCAGACTTCCAAAAAAATTCTATGTTCTTCTGTATGTATTTTTATGTGTATGTTCATTGATAATATTGCCTAGGTCACGTAATCTCCACTCCAAAATGTCTGTTTTGCAAGTTTATGTCAATAATACTTCGTACTTACTTTAATCCTATGCATGTGTCGCCAATACAATGATATCTCGTCTGATCACAGTAACCAAGTAGACATTTATGACAACCATTTGTATAAATTTAGAAAAGACATTTTGGCCATTCTCGCCGCTCAGAGGAAAGGAGGTAAATGTTATGTTGCAAGATCGGGTGGAATCTTGCAAGTTAAATTTACCCAACTTCCCGGTTTCCGATTGAGCTAAAATTTTGCACAGTTATCGCATGACAATGCTATAATATGGTACCATGGAGCTGATCTGATGAAGGAAGGTGGCCATAGGAACTCCTGTACTAAACGAGATAGACCCGTCATGTTTGGGCTCGTTTTACTTGTCTTGGCTAGCACTCTGCTACATGATATCCAGGATTTTAAAAGCTTGTATTTAAGAAGTTATACTTTTATAATAATTTATATGTACGCCTACTTATCCAATTTTATGAAATTTTGATTTTGAAAATTATTTTAGCGTTTATAACCACGGAAGTTCTAATTAGCGATAAGTGTTTAATATTGATAATTTAGTAAAGTATTTGCTTGGACTAATTTATAATGACAAAGGTATACGTAATTCTTCATTGTGAATTGATAACTGTTATCTTCGATACAAGACATGTGTTTTATCAATACTTTGATATAAAGATTTATTATTTTGGCAATCAGGTTTTGGCAACTTATTTTCATGGAAACATTAGACGCATCTGAATAATAATATTATTGAACATCCTATTTTACTATGGAAATTAACGTGGTTTTCACAATAACGGGACTGAACTCGGAGCCGTAGCCACACAATGCACTGTGCATTGCGAGACGGCTCCGCGTGCTAGCACTCGCCAACTTGAGAAAGGTCGCCGAATGCGACCAAAACTATAGTCGTTACGACTATCCCTACACGTGAGTTCAGTCCTGTTATACATACATATATAGTATAAAACATTATATTTATTATATTAAACTATATGACTATTTTGTAATATAACCGAATTAAAAAAAAGACTTCAATGTTTCACTATGGAACTAGCATGGTTTTCGCACATTTTAATTAAGAAAAGTACAGGTGCGTGAGTAACACCTGTACTTTACTTAATTAAAAAGACTTCAATGTTATTTTTTGTACGTTACACGATCATTCCGCCAATTATTAATCGATTTTTCTGATTCTTTCTTAGTTTAGTAAATCATACTTCAAAGATGGGTGACATTTAAATTTTTTTTAAGTGGGTGGTGCAATTTTTGGTGAAAAATAATCATTTAAGATATAAAATATTATTTTTATTCCATCTTTCTGAATACGTTTTGACATATGTTTGTAGCTATGAGTACGTTAAATTGAATTTTCTAGCTCAATTGATATAAAGATAATAACATGAATTATGCCAAAGGTCGACCCGACTACTGTGAATTTAGCTAGACAAGAAAGATTATAAGGGCAGAAAGGGTAATGCGACGGTGAATTAACAAGTCTGCCCTAATTCCTTAGTAAATAAATAAATATTAGGGGACATCCATCTTACAAATGTCCTCTGACCCCAAATTAAGCAAACCTTATGATCTGATATACATACTATATATTTTAAATACATACTTGTATAGATACTACCTAAATAACATTCAGACACAGCAAAAATCTATGTTCATCACACAAATGCTTGCCTTGGGTGGGAATCGAACACACGCCTCTTTGACCGAGAAGTCAGGACTAACCACTGAGCCACCGAGGCTGTCAAGTTAGTGTTACAGTCTGTTCAGTTATTTTACCTCTGACATTTGTTACTTGTATTTGTGTAATGACTAGAAAGAGACAGCGAAAAGAAAGCTAGATATGTCACAGGTAAAATAACTGAACGGACTGTATGTGATGTATAGTTTAGAAGATAACTAAGTTCATACATACAACCAAAAAAAGGCGCTATTGTATTTTTCATTAATTATTTTTGGCGTCTTTTCTTATTATAAACAATAGTAAAATAATACGCAGTGATAGTGATAATTTCGCACTTTACTAAGTCTGATCGTGATTAACTTAGCTATAATATATGCACTTGCTAAGCAGGTAAAATATAATCTTTTAAAACTTGTATAAATATGACCTGTTTATTCATATGGTTTTTATTTATTTTGTTGGCAAAATTACTTCATAGTATGACTGACATTGGATTTAAGATGGCAAAAGTATATTGAACTTTTGATAGACTCTGATAGGTTTTTAAACTGAAAATATTTAACGTCTTTGGCAAGAATAAATATTTTTTGCAAAAAATGGCATGACCGACTTTAACCGTGTACAGAATTCGCGAATATTTCGAATTATTGTTGATTTATAAATCAAAAATGGCTTAGCCTTCAAAGTCTACTCTTTCAAAAAAATATCGAAATAGGACTACTATGTAAAAAGTTATGCGTGGTTATACAATATTATACATTAAAAAGAGCTATGGAGCTACGGAGTCTCACTGCGAGATCGAATCAGGAATGAGGAAATCCGTAGAAGAACCAAAGTTACTGACAAAGCCCAGCGGATTGGCAAGTTGAGGTGGCAGTGGGCAGGCCAAATAGCACGGAGGACTGATGACCGATGGGGTCGAAAAGTTCTCAAGTGAAGACCACGAACCGGCAAGCGCAGCGTAGGACGTCCACCCACAAGGTGGATGCATGACCTAATGAAGACCGCAGGATCGCGTTGGATACAAGCTGCTACCAATCGGTCTTATTGGAGATCTTTAGAGGAGGGCTATGTCTAGCAGTGGACGTGCTATGGCTGATAGATAGATATATACATTATAATATATGCGTTGAATTGATTACCTCCTCCGTTTCGTTGGTCAAAAAAGGGGTGTGTATGTACAATAGGCTAGTTACAATAATTTTTTTTATATCCTCTTGTAATTTTAACAATAAACAGAGCCTTTTATCTAAATCAACAAGATTATTTTTTGCAAAAATTAGCATGACCGACTTCACCCAATGTAGCATTTTTCACATTATTGTTGATTTATCAAAAATGGCTCAGCCGATTTCGATAAAATTTGAATGGGACCAATTTCTAAGTATACTCTTTCCAATAAAAAAAAGAATTATTGAAATCGGACCACTATGAAAAAAGTAAAACGTGGTTATACATAAAAAAAATATATATACGCGTCGAATTGTATACCTCCTCCGGTGGTTCGTCGGTCAAAAATAAAATCAACTAAAAAATAAAGAAGTTACAAGCATATTTATTTTCTTGCTAGACAGAGAGCGCACAATGGCAGGCTATGACTTCACGGCCCGTAAGTGTCATACATTCGCCATACTATGTTGTGCTTTGTGGGAAAGGGACAAGGCATCCCCTCTTTATCCCTACCAAAATCTTTACAAGCTTATAAATATCTCTGAACTTGATTAGCCAATTTTAATATCTTTTTCAGTTTACGAATCATAATTAATTGCAGAAATCACTAATCCTTATACTTTTAACTAATTCAATGCCAGTCAACTGTACTGTATCAGCCTTTTTTTTAATAGTCCACTGCAGGACGTAGGCCTACCCACGAAGGGTGATTGGGCCATATCCACTACGCTGGCCCAGTGCGGGTTGGTGGATTCACATACGCCATCGAATTTCTTCTACGGACATACTCGTATGCAGGTTGCCTCACGATGTTTTCCTTCACCGAAAAGCCAGTGGTGTGAAATTCCGTACATAAATTCCAAAGAACTCATTGGTACGGGACCGGGATTTGAACCCACGACCTCACGATTGTAAGGCGGGTGTCACTACCTCTAAACCACCGCGGCGTCGCCAGTCAACTACCCTATTGTAAATTAATATTTGGCTTAGTGTATTACTCTTTCTGGGGTGTTCGGGCAAGGCTGGTCGGAAGCGGCAAGTCATTGCGAAGTAGCAAATAGGCTTGGAGCTAGCTTCGACAGACAGACAGACGCCAAAAGTTTGATACGGCTTACTTCGATCACTTATGATCGAAGACGGCTTATAAGAAACATCAAGTCTGTTCTGAGCACCATAGCTATAGATTAACCTGGACATCACAAAAGTCTAAGCTCTAATACTGACCTTATAATAATTTTTTGCAAAAAATAGCATGACCGACTTCACCCGTGTACAGAATCATTACATAGTATAAAACAAAGTCGCTTTTCGCTGTCTGTCCCCATGTATGCTTATATCTTTTAAACTACGCAACGGATCTTGATGCAGTTTATTTTAATAGATAGAGTTATTCAAGAGAAACGTTTATATGTATAAAACATTTGTGTGAAGCCGGGGCGCATCGCTAGAACGCAAATATTATGCACGGATCGATGTAGTATTTTTCACATTATTGTTGATATATCAAAAACGGCTCAGCCGATTTCGATAAAATTTAAATAGGACCAATTTCGAAGTATACTCTTTCCAATAAAAAAAGAATTATTGAAATCGGACGACTACAAAAAAAGTTATGCGTGGTTATACATAAAAAGAGATATATATATACGCGTCGAATTGTATACCTCCTCCGGTGGTTCGTCGGTCAATAAAGCCTGTAGCATCCAAAAGCGATTTCTCGCTCCATCGCTAAGAAACACTAAATCAAGCGTTCTTTGCTGTGCGGTCACCCATCCGAAAATTGACCGTGCTGTATGTAGCCTAACTGCAGTGATCGCGAAGAAATACAAAGTCAAACTATGCTGTGAGCTCTACTGCTAAAGGTGTTTGTAAATGATAAATAAAGATCATCAACGTTCGACACAGTCAATCTTGGAATGGATGACCGCGGGTTGCATTTCCAACTGACCGCTACCGAGGCTCGGATGACACATTACATTGTAGGTCCCAATTTAATCATGTCAGAGGCATTTAGGCGGTTTAAAACTTCCAAGACCAGGATAGCCATACGAACTAACTAACCTTATAAAACCAGTAGCATCCAAAAGCGACTCCTCCATACACCAACAGTGGCACCACATGGTCTCGCAGCCAGTTCCTCCTGCCGTGGAAAGAGAACAGCTCCGAGGTCATGGAAGACAGGTCCATCATCTCTGAACATTGTGCTATGGCCTTCTGTATCTCAGGGTCGGTCAGACCCTTGCTTCGGAGGAAGCGCTCTTTGCTTTCAAGTGTGCAGCGCTGGACGTTGGGGTTTGTTAGGAATTTCACAGCTGTGGTTACCTGAAATAAATCAAGTTGCAAGTTTATTTATCAGAATATTGTCTTGCAACATAGGTATTAATATAATATGATTTTATGAATTAGAACGAGATCAAACATAGTAAAGATATTCATTCAGTTTTCACTTTCTTTACTAAATTATGCCATACATTGTATTCATCCATCAGCCATAGGACGTCCACTGCTGGACATAGGCCTCCCCTATAGATCTCCAATAGTACCGGTTGGTAGCAGCTTGCATCCAGCGCTAATCTGTTGTCTTAATGAGGTCATGCTGCGCTTGCCAGTACGAGAACTTTTCGACCCCATCGGGCACCGGTCCTCCGTGCTATGTGCTCTGCTCACTGCTATTGCAACTTACTAATTCGCCGGGCTATGTCGGTAATACATTGGGCTGGTTGGAAACATCAATGCTTACATACAAAATGTTCAAAAATAAATTAATTATAAAAATAAAATAAATATTGGGGAACATCTTACACACGGTCTCTGACCCCAAACTAAGCAAAGCTTGTGATATGGCTGCCAGAGACTATACTACATATACATATTTTAAATACATACTTACATAGATAATACCTAAATTACACCCATACACAGAGCAATAACCTATGTTCATCACATACATGATTGCCCTGGGTGGGGATCGAACCCACGAATCTGTAATGCAGAAGACAGGTTCACTAACCACTGAGCCACCGAGGCAGTCAAATGTAAGTCAATGAGGCACATAATAATTTATATTTTTATTTGATCGGAATGGAATAAGATTCAGACTGATTTTCAAATCTGTTGCATCATTACAGTCTTAAAACCTGGATTTGTGATGTATGCAGTCAGTTTTAAAGGAAGTGTGAGCAGCGGCACACATAGATATAATTTTTTTTTTAGAAGATGAAGTTATGTCTTTGGCTTGTCTTTTGGCAGGAGAATTTTGCCTTTAGTCTTTTGGCAGGATAGTTTTGCCTTTAGTCTTTTGGCAGGAGACTTTTGCCTTTAGTCTTTTGGCAGGATACTTTTGCCTTTAGTCTTTTGGCAGGAGAATTTCGCCTTTAGTGTTTTGGCAGGAGAATTTTGCCTTTAGTCTTTTGGTAGGAGATTTTGCCTTTTGTCTTTTGGCAGGAGAATTTTGCCTTTAGTCTCTAGGCAGGAGAATTATGCCTTTAGTCTTTTGGCAGGAGACTTTTTCCCACCCCCTACAATTAGAAAGTATTGACTATTGAATCAATTTTCTAAGGTAAAAATTTTCTATTTTTGTTTTTAACATTAAATATTCAGGTAAACCAGAAAAGTATTCGGATTTTTTGTAAATTGAACACACACTAGGTTTGCTCTCTAAATAAATTGCTTATTAACATAACTGTCGCACTTAATGTGTTATTCAGTTGTTCACTGTAATAGTACGCCAGTTATAAGTTAAAACAGTACATCGATCGAACTATTTTCACAATACAATAGCTCCGTGTTTACAAAATAAGTACTTAATAAATAAACTGTTTAATTCTAAAACCTTCTACAAAGTATGATAGGAAAATACTTAAAAATAATTAGCCTCAATCATTACATGTTCAGTTTCTTTATATTACAAGGTACTGGATTTAGTAAAAAAAATATACATATTAATTAGGTATGTACCTAAGCATATGTATGTTTACATTAGCTATAATTTATTACTTAGATAGCACTTAAAAGGAATTAAAATGTTATCATCATCATCAATCTGTGTCAACCCGCTGCTGGGTATCCTCGGGTATAGGCATCCTCTCTTATGTGCCAGTCTTCCCTATCTTGGGCCAATTTCATCCACGCCTGACCAATGATGGGTCTGATGTCAAGGACCCATCGGGCTGGTGGTCTGCCTATAGAATGCTTATCTGCTATCGGGACCCACTCAGTCGCTATATGTTATGTTGGCTATAAAAGTTTTATAGATTGTTTAATCTTCAGTTACCTACAACTTATACACAAAAGGCACATAAATATTTAAAGTACATATACACATTGCTTTTAACAAGCATGTTTTGCTAATACATTATTATCTTTAAAATTTTTGTGTTTTATAATAAAAATTAACTTGTGCCTGTTGCTTCACCAGCATGATATTTGGATTTTTGTGCTATCCCACCAGATTTTTTTATTTTTGCAGGAGAATAAGTATCCTGAGTTTTTTCCCGCTAATCAAATATATCTAAGTCAAAAAAACAATAAGCTGTTATCTACCACTAAATAAACTTTTCATCATAACTTTTCCTGTCCGTGCCACTGTCCGAACCACTCTTCTTAATGCCCACCAGGATCACATTATTAGCTCTGCGTTCGCGCTCCTGAAGCTCCTCTAAAATTACATTTGTGCTGAGAGGCGACGGCTCGGATGCTGCTGCCGCTGCCGGCGGCTGCGCGTCCTTCCGACCAGCACAATTCATCCGAGACAAGAGCTTCTTCACTTCGTCAAGTTCCTTTCAAAACCCGTCATATGATTTTATGAGCTTGGGCACTTGAAACAAGGCTTCTCTGCACAAATCACATAGATACAGAAGTGTGCGTTTGCCCTTGAGCCCCATGACATGCGCCTCACTACTAGTTAAATTGCTGCATTGCTAGCAATTTGGTTGCAAGAGATACGTCTGTATCTCCATTGCACCACGGAGTCGTCAGTAAAGTCATTTTCGCACATAAAGCACTTCATTCTTATTAATCAATTTGAATTCACAAAGAAAAAAAAATGAAAAAGAACGGTCTAATTTTATCTCGTATTTTACAAGTCACTGCAGCAAGATTCCAAATGAACTACACTGTTCACCGAATAATTGACAGTTTATCGACCAAAATAACACTATTGTAACACGGAATTAACGAAATAAATAATATTTTAAGAAACTAGAAATAGCAACGCAAATTCGACACTGCTTCACTCTCGAGGGTAGGCAATGAGAAAAAAAAAAAAAAATATTTTATGATAAAAGTCTGAACTATAATAGTTCTAAATAATAATAATAAGTGATTATGTTGATTTCTGTTCATGTTGAAGTGTTGATTTCTACTAACTCAAATTACTGCATTTTAATCTGATTATTCATACTTTTTACTAAATTTGATGTGTTATAACTGCTTTTTTTTGGATCTTTTTTCAAAACCGTTTTTATTCATCATTTAATGATCTAAGTGCGTATTTTCTCTCGTAAAGTCTTTCCTCGAATTCAGATGCGCCTAATGGCATTCAAAACATATGTCATAAAACCTTGTAACATAGGAATAAACAAACCAAAAAGTTTTTCGCGTTTTTCTCGAAACTGCATTTTTGCTCATACTGTGTTTTAGAGCCTGCATGGCAATTTCCCTTTAATTGATATAAGGAAAAATATGCGTCTAATATTTTTTGTATAATCTATCTATAATATAATTAGTTTGTTCTACAAACTAATTATATTTTTTCAGTCATTATACCTATTGCACGGAATGTGTAGCATAGTAACCAACTTTATTGACAGCTACAAAATCTCAGACGGTACACAGATGACCTGATAAGGCCCTACAGGTACACCCAGGATGTAACCTTTTCTATCATTATCATCATGATCATTAATTTTCCTCTAAGATTACTTTTACTATAAAAGAATTTGAAAAATGTCTAATTTATTAATGGACCGGTAATTTAATAGTGACGTAAATTCTGCAATTTGGATAGTTTATCTCATGCCTATCTTTAAATGCGAATTAATTACCAAGACTACAAAAGACTAGGACGGGGCGAAGGTCACTCGAAATTGTGCCGAATGTTGTAACTACTTAGATTATTATCTGAAGAGATAATGCTTTGTATTATAACGCTATTAAATAAAATATTCATTAGGTATTGAGTTGTTACGTTACCAAATTCTCTCGAATTTCGTTTCCAGCGTTAGTCAAAATTTCTGAAGCCATCGCTTGTTTTGTATGAAGTTTTTGAGGATTCTTCTGGCGATTAATATCAAACTATTATCACAAGGAGACGGCTATTACACATAAGATATTGTAGAAAAATTAGAATATTTACAACGTAATGAATAATACAGAAATTCAAATAAAAATTCAGTAAGTGTTCCACCAAGAGCCGTCCTTTCCAGTTTCCACAATAGATAGAAGTTTTGACATTGACAACTTACAATATCGATGACGGATCCATGCAATTGACAGCTTCTTCAGCGTCAGTGTTACCACTTTAGATTTTTTAATTCCCCGTTGATGGAGAACACAAAAGGGTCAAAATATTACTGTCGAATACTCCCAACATCGGAGCGTAGATAATGTACATATAACATTACTTTTTATTTCACTTCAATGCATGCAGTATTTTCGAAGTTATGACAGAAAAAAGAGATACAAAAAAGGGCCTTGTTTGCGTCAGCGGTTAGTGAACGCCCTCCCGCGTTTTTAAAAGCTTCAGCCTGAAATACGCACTTTGATCGTTAATATCTCAGCCATTTTTTAAGATGATATGAAAATAGTAAAAACACAGTTTTTCTTGTTATTTTTTGGAGATTTATTTGGCATGACAAGTAAAAAATGTTTGTCAGACCCATTGGGTACTGTTTTTACCCTTTGGTTACGGAACCCTAAAAAGCATCTTTGTTTATGTAGACTGTATGTTTTTTACGTTTATTTTAAAGCATGAACGATGGTGCCAATAAGCTCTGGCACCTTTTTTGAATTTTGGGAAAACTTCAAGTTAGTACTGTCAACATAATTTTTTTATGGTGTTTGATTTGAGGTTATGCAGTGTTACCACCTAAGCCCTTTTGGGGCTAGATCTAGCACTTCTTACTGTAAGTGAACTCGTTGTTTAATTATTTAGCCCGGAAAGGGCTATTCTTCCGTCCCTTTTCTGTCCTATTAATTTTTTTTAGAAATATTGCACCAGAAACTGAAATGAATGCCTTACTAATTGCGATAAAATCGAACTTTCGTAAGATATGCCAATTGTCATAACATTCAGGTTAATTTTGAAAAATGTTATATTGTAATATTTGTAATCCAAATACAAAAAATAAATACTTACATGATTTAAATTGTAATTGTAACTAGACATATTATAAGGCAAGTGTATACCGAAATAAATAAATAAATCATTAGCAAAGATGTTTTTTGCCTTTTTACCGCAAGTCATTTCTTAGTAATTTTGTCCTCCATCTAGCCCATTTTTTGCTTGACCCAATCACAGATCTCGACTAAAACTAAGGTGTCAACACTGACGTTATGTTTATGGTGTTTAATCCAAATAATTCATTTATTATTTCCTAGCTAATTACTCCCTTTAGATCAAAAGATGAGTGATTTAGAGAATGCTACTGAAGCAGCTTCTCTGGCAGTGCAATTTGACCAGGCTGGCCAGGTAGACAATGCTGTAGAATGCTATCGAACCGCTGCAAGGCTCCTGGACCGGATTCGTGACAGATTTCCCTATGAGAAGCAGCTAGAAGTAAGGAACAAAGTAAGGGAATACCTGGAAAGAGCTACAACATTGCAGGAACAGAAAGGTGACCTAGATTATTTAACAATAAGTATTGATATTGTTTTACATGTTCAACCACCATTTTATATGACTCATAGTAGGTGAATTGTAAAAAAGTGTACTTCAATACCTACTACCACAAAGACCAATATTTATTTTATATTTTTATAGTAGGTACTTGAGGAATGATGTCACCGTGTAGGCCACTCTACTAAATAGGCTAGCTGACAATATTTTTTGATGGCTTTTTGTAACAGTCAACAATAAACAGAGCCTATTATCGAAAACAAAAATAAAATCAACTTAATAATAAAGAAGTTACAAGTGTATTTATTTTCTTGCTAGACAGAGAGCGCACTATGGCAGGCTATGACATTACTGCCCGGAAGTGTCATATATTCGTCATACAATAGGCCAGTCATTAAAGTCTAAAACCCGAAAGAAATTGGTAACTCGCTCAAATTTTGAGGGGTTTTTAAGGAAGGTAAAATAACTTACCGTGTGATTTTGCAGCGCTCTGGGGTGAACGGAAAGGGTTGAAAAGGGGGTTAAAGTGTTTTTTGTTAATAACATTGTCAAAAAAATTAGTAACACGCTGCAAATTTAGAATAAGATTGTTCTTATTGTTTTGTAACGTGTATTAATTTTGCAGTGTTTTGCAATGTACGGAACATTGTTTATTATTAAAAAACAGTAACATTTGTTAATAACATTGTCAAAAAAATTAGTAACACGTTGCAAATTTAGAATAAGATTGTTCTTATTGTTTTGTAACGTGTATTAATTTTGCAGCGTTTTGCAACATACGGAACATTGTTTACAACTAAAAAACAATGGAAGTTGTTTATAACAAGGGTAAAAAAAATTAGTAACTCGCCGTAAATTTGTAATTACCTCGTGTACAGCATTTTTTATTAACTAATAAATTTGCAGTGTTTTCCAACAAACGGAACATTGTCACCAACTAAAATATTTGTTTATAAGTTTAAACAATTTTCCGTTTGTTGCAAAATGCTGCAAATTTAATAGTAGTCTTAAAACGGTAAAAACAACTTAATTCTAAACTTGCAGCATGTTACTAATATTTTTTGACCTTCTCATTCAAACATTTCATTGTTTTTTAATAATTAACAATGTTAAATTTGGAGTACAACGCCAAAAATTATATGTACAGTATTAAACAATAAAAACAACTCAAATATAAATTTGCAGCGTGTAACTACTTTTTTACCTTTGTTATAAACAAATTCCATTGTTTTTTAGTTGTAAACAATGTTCCGTATGTTGCAAAACGCTGCAAAATTAATACACGTTACAAAACAATAAGAACAATCTTATTCTAAATTTGCAGCGTGTTACTAATTTTTTTGACAATGTTATTAACAAAAAACACTTTAACCCCCTTTTCAACCCTTTCCGTTCACCCCAGAGTGCTGCAAAATCACACGGTAACTTATTTTACCTTCCTTAAAAACCCCTCAAAATTTGAGCGAGTTACCAATTTCTTTCGGGTTTTAGGCTTTAATGACTGGCCTACAATGTTATGCTATGTGGGAAAGGGTCAACACATGCCCATAGTATCTTTATCCCTACCAAAATCTTACGACCTTATATCTCTGAATTTGATAAGCAAATTTAATTTGTTTTTATATTATGTATTTAATTGTAATTCACTAATACTAATACTTTTAACTAATTTTATATAGTGAGCACCACACAAATTGAAAGATGGGAAATTTTTTACTTTAGTGTAGTTTTGAAGCTTTCAAAAGCAGTGTGTATAAAAATACACCAGAGTAGAAGCCTTTAAAAATAATAAAGAGTGAAAAAAAATATAGTAGGATGAAACCCATTAAAAAAGGAGGGGAATATTATAAAAATAAAAGGAAAAATAATTCACGGGCGATCTGAGGTCGGGAAGGGGATGGGGGGGGTTTAAGGGTAAAAAACGGTTTTTCTCGATTTCCGGCAAAACTAAAAGTCCTATCGAAAAAAGTCAAATGGCAAAGTTGTAGGTAATAAAAAGATCTAAAACTTTTGTGTTGACACTTTTTTCACATAACCTCAAAATTTATGTGAAAAATCCAAAAAAACAAGTTTTTGGTTTTTTATTTTTATCTTTTACAAAAAATTTTTTTTTTAACGAAATAACGAAATTTGGTGAAAACTTACCTTTTTATGTCCCAAATACGCTGTAATTTATTTGATTAAAAATATTAATTTTTTTCACCTTATTTTGAATTAATATCGAAAAAACACCCTAATTTTCAATCGAAAATTCAACCGTCAAAATATCAGCTTTTTTCAAAAAGTTGGTATGTTTTCTGTTTGTTGAAATCTCTACTTTCCGATGGTGAAAAAAAATATATATGTTACTATAGTAAATCTTCTCAGAAAATGCAAAAAATCGAAAAAAACTCGAATTCGAAAGTTTTTTTAAATTATTATAAATAATTTTGAGCTATTTATTAAAATTTACACTTTAATTACTCGAAAAACGTTAAATTACATGTTACATTGATAACAAAAAAATTGCAAATATAAATAAACTACTATAATTCACAAACAAATAAGTTAATAAAATTAATATTTAATAAGACATCTACAATATTTGGAGAAAGTTGTCGAATCTTCTTTAAATTATATGCGTAGATGCCTTTATGTTAAAATAAATTATATATACCTGAGTGACCTACGAAAAATTGTAGCCCATCAAAAGGTATTTCGTGGAGAAGTGGGGAAGGGGCTAGGCTGGTCTGGGTCTTACTACATACTCGTACAAACCTACTATTATATACTATATATATAAATCGAGAAAAACCGTTTTTTACCCTTTTGTCGAATATTAAATGTTTGAATAATAATAATTTTATAATTTGGTTTGACATTTATTGAATATACGATAATACGATATTGTATTTAAAAAAAAATATTTACCTATTTATTTTCAGATAGGACAGCAAAGGCTCAACAGTCAGAAAGCGAGTTGGTTCTGCAGCAATATTACTTTTTGATGCAACAAGCGCTAGACGCAGACCAGGCGGGGCATAAAGACCTAGCGTTGGAACTCTACACACAAGCTGTAGAACTTGCTATTAAATCTGTAAGCTGTTATTTCATTCTTATATTATTATTATATCACTATGGGGCCACAGTGAGTTAGGAGGTATTCAAACATCTTAGTCTGTATGCCTCTCTATTTATGATCGTAATATTGGAAAAAAAAGTTTTTTGTTTAAAACCTTTTAACTTGCAATGTATGTGTTCATTAGTACGGGATCGGGATTTGAACCCACGACCTCACGATTGTAAGGCAGGTGTCATTACCACTAGACCACCACGGCGTTCCTTGGAATTTATGTACGGAATTTCACACCACGGGCTTTTCGGTGAAGGAAAATATCGTGAGGCAACCTGCATACGTCCGTAGATGAAATTCGATGGCGTATGTGAATCCACCAACCCGCACTGGGCCAGCGTGGTGGATATGGCCCAATCACCCTTCGTGGGTAGGCCTACGTCCTGCAGTGGACTGTTAAAAAAAAAGGCTGATACAGGAACAGGTATGTGTTTGTTCAGGTGGAATCTTGCTACTCAATTTTGAAGCAGATATCTTCAACCGATTGAGCTGAAATTAAAAACAAATATCTGATCAACAAAAGTCACTGTATGATAGGCATATCTATATAGATACTAATCAGGCAATATAGTAAAAACATGACATGCTTGGCATTCACAAAATATTTCCCAAATCCATTCCAAAATATGGATTTTGGAATGGAAAAGTGAAAAGTTTCTATTATGCCAATAAAATAAAAAAGAAAAGAATAGAATAAAATATGCATAAACCAACTTTGAACTGCTTCCAGTCAGTCTTATTGGAAATCCATAGGGCAGGCCTACCTACATCCAGCAGTGGACGATAATAATGATAATCATGAAAAACTATGATAAAACTGTAGTACATGCACCTTTTTTCAGAGAGTAACAGATCCAGAAATAAAAGGTAAAATTGACAACCTGGCCGGGCAAGCTCTGGACAGGGCGGAGGAGTTGAAGGGAATCAAGAAGCTCAGTACATTATCAATAAATGACAACAAAAGACCAGGTAATTTTTCTCACTTTATTTTATAGCTGGTTCCTTTAATTTTTTCAGGATAAATAGTACTCTATGACACTCCGATCTTTAAACTGTGTTCACCCTTTATAAGTAACAAATTACTTTTTAGCAATAAGACCGCTCGCTGTTTCACTAGCTATAAATTACACTTGTTTTCCTAGTTTATTTAAGTTCTGGTGTGTTCAGTAAATTAATCAATCAATCATGCCTAAAGTCAAATAAATCTGTTGCTTCCATCGACCATTTGCTGCATAAAAGAGTAACAAACAAATAAATTCACTTTTGGATTTATAGTATTAGTTAGGATTAGTAATCAGATAAAGAAATGTTTCTATAATATTTTCGGAGCAATGGATTGATTTGATTTCTCTCATTTTCACTCATGAATTATAAAGGGAGAATGTTCAACAACAACATTAAATACACAAAGTGACATTGGAAATAAAATAATGATGACAACCTCTTGTCAAATAATAAGAAGAAGAAAAGAAAAAGAAAAACATTTTATTTACAAAACAATGAATTTGCTACAAATTATCATGAAATTTTAAATGAAACTAATTGGATTAACAGCGGGCCCCAAACTCGTCTAGGCCGGTCTCTTGGTGGCCCTTTTCTAGTATGTCATGTAGGCAACCTCATCCGACTTCCAATGTTCGTCTGTATGACTTTTTTTGTGTATGTTGATTGATATTTTCGCCAATTGTGCACCAATTTAAAAAATATTTTTTATTTCAATAAGATATACTCCCGAGGTGGTCCCATTTTAATTTTATCAAAATCGACTGAGCCCTTTTTGATAAATCAACAATAATGTACATAGATGTCGCATAGATTCGTGCAACCTATTCGAATTCTGTACACGGTGGAAGGCGGTGGTTCCATTTTTTGCGAAAAATAATTATTAACCTGGAAAAATTAAAGAATCCTTTTGGAAACTGCAAGTAAAGGTTATTAATTAAGCGCATTAATTAGGCATAAAATCGTTTTCGTATTGAACTAAAAATTTGGTTAAAATAAATTGTTATTATACCTATTCAAAGTAGTGTCAGTATGTCTAAACATACACTTCCAAATTAAGGTTAAATACAAGGTTACTGGTTATTAATTAACATCCTTTTAGGGGCTTATTCTGTACCTCAAAATTAACAGCTTTTGTTCTGCGACTTGTCAAAACTAAAAAACAATACAGCTGTTCCATAAACTTTGTCAAGGATGAATGATATTTTTCTATAAAAGATCATATTTTTTTTGAGATTTGATAAAAGTTGTTGAACTAAAGTTGTTAGTTTTGATGTACAGTTAAAGCCTCTAAAAGGATGCTAATTGATTACTATACTCTATAAAATTTAACTTGATCTCTGCGACAGTTACATATTGACATATTTAGAGTTGAGATAATGGTGGAAAAAATCGATTTTCAAACAATGTTGTCATGAAATCGAATGAGTAGTTGAAGGTGAGAAATTGGATTTTATTTACTTACTATTATTTAAGATCATGTATGTACACATGTAAATAATGTTATGATATTAATTAAATACTCATAATAATGTAACGATAGTATTTATCGACGTTTTTCACTATTATCGATGCTAATGTAACATATAATTGGGTTTAATTTAATTACACATGTAAAAAAGTTATGATATTAAAATTAATGATAAATTAAGTTTTTTTAAAAATATCGTTAGTATAAACTATCGATATTTTAAATAAAACTCTATCTAAAACTCTGTGGTCACGATCATCCGTCGCCCATCACTAATCGGCATGCCCATAAAGTATGACATTGACAGGTACTGTCTGTACTATTAAGACATTCAGGACTTCATAGGCGTGATTTTTCTGACAGCTGTCGCAGAGATCAAGTTATTTTATAGAGTATAGTAACCCTGTATGTTTTCACAATTCTTAATATATTTTCACAGCTGTATCACCAAGTCAAAAGGCACCTTTACAAAGAGGAGAAAGTGTTCATTTAAAAGTAAGCGGTAAAAACGTTGTGTACACGGAAGAAGAAAAAGAAGTGTTGAAGCAGACTTCGAACATCAACAACAACTGTTTCCTGCCGTTCATGAATGTAGATTATCAGGAGAAGTTTCAGTATGCTATACCTTTTGAGGATAGGTAAGTTACCCATACAAAAACTTTTTGCTAATTAAATTTGGAATCAGATTGAACATTTAAATAAATATAAAGATACTAGTTTTTACCCGCGGCTTCGCCCGCATGATATTTTTACTTTGACTCTATATCATTATAATTTATAGCCTATGTGTTATTCTGATATATAAGCTATATTATCGCAAAGTTTCATCTCAATCCGTTCAGTAGTTTTTGCGTGAAAGAGTAACAAACATCCATCCATCCTCACAAACTTTCGCGTTTATAATATTAGTAGGATATGGGATGGGCAGCTAGTTAGTCTATACTTCTATAGCTTACAAATTATATTTATACAATAGACTAGTTGACAATATTTTTTTGATGTGCTCTTGTTACAGCTGTAAACAGAAATGAAATGAACTAATAAATAAAGAAGTAACAAGCATTTTTATTTTCTTGCTAGACAGAGAGCGCACTATAGCAGGCTATGACTTCACTGCCTGCAAATGTCATACATTCGCCATACAATGTTATGCTGTGTGGGAAAGGGACAAGACATCATTTTCCCTACAAAAATCTTTTCAAGCTTATATCTCTGAACTTGATAAGCGAATTTCAATTATTTTTTTCGGTTTACATATCACCAATCCTAATACCTAACTAAGTTAAATACCAGTCAACTGTACTGTACTGCTGTACCAGTCTTTAATAGTCCACTGCAGGACGTAGGCCTACCCACGAAGGGTGATTGGGCCATATCCACTATGCTGGCCCAGTGCGGTTTGGTGGATTCATATACGCCATCGAATTTCTTCTACAAACGTATGCAGGTTGCCTCACGATGTTTTCCTTCACCGAAAAGCCCGTGGCGTGAATTCCGTATATAAATTCCAAGGAATTCATTGGTACGGGACCGGGATTTGAACCCACGACCTCACGATTGTAAGGCGGGTGTCATTACCACTAGACCACCACGGCTTATGTCAACTACCCTATTTTAATTATGATCTAGCATAATAAAATGTACAAAATAGACTGTTGCCGAACTAGGCTCCAGTCTGTTTAATTCAAATATGTTGTCAATGTGGATTGGCAAGATGAAATAGCAGTGGGCAGGACACAGCACGGAGGACTGATGGTCGATGGGGTCCAAAAGTCCTTGAGCGGAGACCACGTACCGTCAAGCGCAGTGTAGGGCCTCATTAAGATCGCAGGATTGCGCTGGATGCAAGCCGCTCCAACTGATCTATAGGGGAGGCCCATGTCCAGATGTGGACGTCTTATGGCTGATGGAGTGAGAGAATTTGTAAGTCGCCTAGCGCGCAGTATGTATAATCGGGCAAATAACGGATCACACCCTCACTTGAGAAGCATCGCCCCATTACACGCGCGCCCACCTGACGTAAAGTATACAATTAACTAACGACTCACGGTGAGTGACCAAGATCGTCACAGACCACAACGCCGCGGAGAGGCAACCTACATAGGTCATAGAGCAGGAAGTGCTCCAGCGGCATAACAAATTCCCCAGGAGTTAATGGCCCCTGGCGCACAGCCTTGGCAAAGGGGAGCACTCCCCGAGCCCAATTCTCACCACGCCTAAAGAAGTGGTGGATGGACCAAATGAAATGAAATAATGATGGCTGATGGATACATGTTGTTGCATACTATTCACCAATTACCAAGATAGAGGTCTATACCCAGTAGTGGGGTAAAATAGGCTGCAGATGATGATGATATAACCATAAAATTCGAGTCGTTACTCGTGGTCCTATGGGTTGACCCGTTAACGGGTCCACGGGGAATTTTATTTACCCGTGGTCCTGTAGCACTGAAGCAAGTGGTAAATATTAAATTGAACTAAACATGGAAAATAACGTAAAATTAATTAAAAGGAAGAAAGGTAGCGTTATGCCGTTCAAAAATCATTGTAAGTAAGTATGTCAAGCATAATTACTGTTTATAAAATAAATCATCACGTTCGAACAGTTCTTTAAAACGAAAAAAATCAGTGCAAAGGATTTGTAACTATTAATAAAGTGCGTATTTCATCTGAACTTTTACTGCTGGCTGTCATAAAATTAGTTCAACTTAATATTTAGCACTTGCTTTATCAATCCCCGGGGCCATGGGACCACGGGTAATTAAAATTCCCCGTAGACCCGTTAACGGCTCAACCCAACGGAACCACGGGTAACTACTCTAAAATTCATTGTTGTCTTATTTTATGCTACCAAAAATATTATTAAAAATTGTCCCTTTTGATTCTATATTGGGGCGTATTCGATGGAAAAGTATAAGAAAGAAAGATAAGAACATTTTTACTAAAAAAAAAAATTGCATTTAATATTGTACAACACTTTTTCACATAAGAAATTCGCAAGTTTAAAAATGCTGTAGCGTGCAAGCGAAAAATAGCCTCAAACCACCATAACCTAATATTTGTTGTTATATTTGATTTTCTTTGATGTCAAGATCAATTACAGGCATAATGATAAAACCTTGAAAATATGACACTGCATTATTATTAGTACCATGTGCACAGAATTTCTTCCCGTGGTTTTACCAAGCACTGTAGGACTACGGGAAAAAAATTCGTGCCCGTGGACCTACTAGTAGTACATCTGGTGGGACCACGGGCTACAAACGACTTAAGTAGAGATTTTTATCATTGTGCGTGTATGGGTTAAGATCTATCAAAATATTGTTTGCAGGGCTAGCGAGCTAAAATTGTCACATAAACAGCAGATGGAATTCCACAGTTGGATTCGACCACATGAACTCTGTGCGGACCCTAAAATGATAGTAGGCGACCACGTCGACTGTTTTAGCATAAAACAAACTGTAAGTTATATTTTTACAAATTATTTTTTTTACTGTATACTAAACTTGAACAAAATGTTTAGTTCTATGAAGCATATAAATAATGAACACTCTCAATAATTATGGGCCTTATTAGTAAGCTCCGAGTAGCTCAACGAGCTATGGAAAGGGTTATGCTCACACATAGCCCAGACTATTGGCAAGTTGAAAAGGCAATATGCTGGGGTGCGTTTACGCACTCCAGATAATTTTTATGCTGGCTAAAAATTATTCTGTATAGCGTCCGTGAACGGAGTCATAGTTCTAGACCAATCACAGTCTTCAAATCTATTACAAACCAATCACATCTGTCAATCTCTGGAACCATCTGTCAAATTCGATTCGATGACATCTAGCTGACCAATCAGAGACAAGATAAAATTTATCTACCTAAAAACCTCGATAGGTTTAGCCTTAACCTAGTCAGGCTTCGAGCATATACCAAAGGAGATGCACACCTATCAAAGACAAATGACAACGCATTTATAAAAAAAAATATGACTCCTAAGCGTGTTTTTTAGTTTTTTTTAAAACTATATTTATATTATTTCATTACCAGTTACCTTTTACAAGCTATTAAGAGTATAATTACCCAACGTGATTTTTTTAATTGATCAATTAACGAGTGTTTGTGCATCAAATTTAACTTTAATGTAGGTGGAACAGTAGCATTCTGATAAAATAACTTGGTGTAATATTAGTGTGATATGTGAAATTAATATTTTTTCCAGATAGTATCAGACTGCTCGTTCGTCGCATCGCTGGCCGTCTCGGCGCTGTACGAGAAGCGGTTCAATAAGAAAATCATCACCTCCATCATCTACCCCAAGAATAAGAACAACGACCCAATCTACAACCCCTTCGGGAAGTATATGGTTAAGCTGCACCTTAATGGGGTTAGGAGAAAGGTTGGTGCTTTCATTTTGTAATATTACATAATATTATATAAATAATTCTTTATTGTACGCACCATCTTATCTTTTCGTCCGACATACCTCAATGCCTCAAGTCATAAGTAAGTTCAAAGTAGCCGAAGGAACTATGGAATGCTAATCGTGCATCGTCATTCAGAAGAAACTTTAATTATATTTAAAGAATTTGGAATGACTAGTAGAAATTTAAATTGTTAAACGCGAACCTTTTTTGTATCCTGTACCTGTCCCAGCCTTTTAAGAGTCCATTGTAGGATGTAGGCACACCCACGAAGGGTACGCTGGCCCAGTACAGGTTCTTGAATTTCCTGTTGCTTTTTAGTACTTATAGTTATTCGTAAAATTATTTGTAAAACTATTTATTCATTTTAGTTCTTTTTGTGATTGACAATTCATAAATTTGCTATACCTACCCTCAGAACAAATAAAAAAATCCAGAGGGAACGTCGTTGAACAGTATAGTGAAGCCGGTTTTTTATACATGTGTGAGTGCGTCGCTGTTGCGCCGCCATAGTTTGTTTGACAAGCCAAGGCGTAGTTTCATAGTTACCTGGATGTGTGTGTAATTGTATGTACACGGCGAGGCGTAGTTTTGGTTGGCTTCACTTGTTTGTTCACAACATTCTCTCTTGATTATTTTATTTGCTCTGAGTACCTACTCAGGTTTTGAAAATAAAATAAAAATATTAAAAAGTTGAGATGAACCTAGTGTGAAAAAGCACTATAAATGAAATAGTCTCAATATTAATTTAATTTGTAATGTTTGTCCACAGATAATAATAGACGACCGCCTGCCTTACAGTAGGCACGGTCGCTTACTGTGCTCATACTCGAGCAACAAGAACGAGTTCTGGGTGTCGCTTCTAGAAAAGGCCTACATGAAAGTCATGGGAGGATATGATTTCCCCGGATCTAATAGTGTGAGTATTCTATTCTAATCAGATACCTTAGTATAATAGTTTAAAAAAAAAACTTGTATGGGTTATGTGTGGCGCTGTACATTCTTATTACTTAATCTTCATTTCATTAGAGCCGCTTTACAAAAATATATAAAACGAGCCACATGAAAAATTATCCTAATTTTTGATAATGAATATTTTCATGACAAGGGAACTTGTAGTATATTTCCACGTATTCACTAGAATAAAATAACAGGAAAATCGAAAATTACGTTTATTTTTTTGCGAGAATTGTCACGGCAACATATCAAAAAGTTTTCTTCTGTTGAAAACTGTCATAGAGAAAACTGTCGACTTCGACCTTTTTCATAATCCGAATAGTTCGCACGAATTGATGTAGTAATTTTCACATTATTGTTAATTTATCAAAAATGTTGTAAAGGTGATGTCCACAAGTGGTATATTATTCAGAGAAAAATCTAACCAAGATGATATATACATCATTTGAAAGCTTGTTTTATGGGCTTCTGAAAAATATTTAATTTAGATTTTTTTATCCCTGCATTTTTTTTTAAAGTGAAAAATAAATTATCTGAAAAAAATAATGCAGCTTTTTATTTTTTCTAGTTTAACAATAATAAAGTGCTTCTAGCGTTATTTTACTTGCATTCAAAGCTGATTCTTCCACATTTACCTCTTAATTTGCTAAAATTGAAAATTATAACCTACCAGTGTGACCAGTTAGTAGGTACAATGTGACAAAAAATCACTTAAGAGTGTGTCTAATTGGTAAAAATGCTTTTATTTAACAATTTGGAGGTTACTTAATCAGAGTTCCTAGAGATAAACTACCTATTGAGCCAAATATCTTTATTTATCCTAATAAAATCAAAATTAATTTTAAAAAAAATGCAGGGCTCTTTTTTGTTTTCAATTGATGTAATAGACTCAGAAAAATATGAACTTTCTCGAAATGTAACGAGTCTTGTGGTTAGATTTTTTGATTATTATTATACCAACCTCCATACATTTTGTGAACATGTCCTTTGCGTTTGTTGCCCGTGGTCTTACCAGATGTACTACTAGTAGGACCACGGGCAAGATTTTCAATGATCGTCTGTCATTTTTGAAACCAAAAAAAAGTAAGTAAATGTTAATACGTTTGGTTTTCTTTGACTTCAAGATCTATTATGGGCAAAATGGGGCTAAAACCTTGAAAATATGTCACTGCAATATTAGTAGTGTGCTAGAGACTACTACTAGAGTCCTACTAGAGAGCTTGGTAGGACCACGGGAAAAAATTTTTGCTCGTGGTAAGACCACGGGCATCAAACGTAAATTTGATAGCAACGTAAAAATCGTTCTCTCTATCGAATGCCTAAAGTGAAAAAGAAACAGAACTATGCTATTTAGCTATTATAATAACGTTGACACCTCTGTAATCGGGTTTTACGTACCTGTAAACTATGATCACCAAACAAAAAAAGAACTATTGAAATCGGACCACTCCGTAAAAAGTTATGCGTTATGTATAACCTCAAAAAATATATGCGTCGACTTGAGATCTCCGTTTCGTCGATTAAAAAGGGTTTTCGCATTATTTGCAGTTCAGTTTTGTAGGTAATTTAGGTTCAGTTAATATTATGGGGGCTACTTACAAAGCTCAACTGAAACGAATGTGATACTTATCTATTTTATCTGTTATCTATCTTACGAGACTTTAAAACAACAAAATAATATGTTTATCAATACATTTTAAGAGTACAACTTTGCTTCGGTAAGGCAAGGGCATATTAAATTTTGTCCTCCTTTGTTGTTCGTCTTGACAAACATGCCTTTGCTTTACCGAATTTCATTTTTAACACGCTTTTGTTAGTTTCACCTGTATGTTTGCTTGCTTGTAACCAACCCCTTTGATCTCGATTTTGACCTACTTTGAGCGATCAGATTTTCTTTAATCTTCATTGTCATCGGCCTTTGATAGGTGTGCAAACACCTATCAAAGGCCGTTGACAATGCATTTATGTATAAAAAAAAATCCTAAGCGTGTTTTTTTTATTTTTTTTTGAACTTTATTTATATTATTGCATGTCTGCTGTGGTGAATTTACGAACAGGCTGAGTAGGCTGGAGCCTAGGGCAGCAGATTTTAGGGGGCGGTCAATTTCGGATAATTTAATTTGTCATTGTCAAAAATAAAATATTAATTTGTATAAATAAATATTATAAAAGGTCTACGGAAAAAAACAACATTTATTATATGTTTTACCGCAAAGAAAGTGTGAAATAATTATAACTACCATTTGCGTAGTCGCATATCATCAATAATCATAAAGCATATTGTCAATCATTTTACACGTGTCAACTCTGGACCAACACTATGAGGTCGCACAACGCAATCAGAGTAGCATACATTAACATCTTCAGGCACCTGATGGGCCTGAAGTGGTATTGTAGTGCCTCCGAAACGTACGCAGAATTGCGAGTAGACTCATTCAACGCCATTAATCTAAAACGTATCGCATCATTTATGTCCAGAGTTGACACGTGTAAAAACAAGACCATTTTCTAATGGTCTTGTACGTTCAGCTTCTGCTTAGCGAACCGGCAGCTGCTGTCTGCAACTTATAAACGATGGGTAGCTATTGGTACCTGATTTGAGTATTGCGGTGTTTCGCCCCGCAAGCGGTTGGGCCCGCGGGGCGAATCGCCCAAGACACTTTTTGAAGGTCCCCATTCTTCTTGTATTATTATTATTCATTTATTTATTTATTTATATTGGAGCGGCAGATTTTAAGGGGGCAGCACAAATTCAACGGCTTCCTGACGGTAAATACGTAAATCTACCACTGTCGATCTGTGTCTTAGTAGTAATGCCTTTACGGTCGCAATTACAATGCTTCTTGTTTTATACCCACAGAACATAGATCTCCACGCGCTAACCGGCTGGATCCCGGAGCGCTGCGCCATCCGTCCCGGCGAACCGGACTTCAATGCGGACGCTCTGTTCGACAAACTGCGGGATAGCATATCCCGCGGGGACGTGTTAGCTACTGTTGCCACTGGGAACTTACCGGACTCTGAGGCCGAGAGGACGGGGTTGGTCGCTACACATGCGTACGCGGTTTTGGACGTGCGGCTTATTAATGTGAGTATTTTATTTGATAATATGTGGCACAGTATATCACGCGGGGACGTATTGGCTACTTTAGCCGCTGGGAATTTGCCAGACTCTGAGGCCGAAAGGACGGGTTTTTTTTTGTAAAGCATCTAACGGACTAAGTCGATTGTCACATTATACCTTATTTACGTCTATATAACTTATTTTTAGTAGTGATGGTTGTTTTAGGGTGTGAAACTGTTCAAGCTCAAAAACCCCTGGTCCCACCTCCGCTGGCGCGGCAACTACTCCGAGCTGGACCTGCCCCACTGGACGCCTGAACTAAAGGCCACGCTCAACTACTCCCCAGACAGCGCGGCGCAGTACGACAACGGAGTCTTCTGGATAGATTACAGCAGCATACTAAAGTTCTTCGACGTTTTCTACTTAAATTGGAACCCCGCGCGGTTTCAGTTCACTTACTGTATTCATCAGTAAGTATTTGTCCAGTACATGGTTTCTCCAGTATTTTTATTTGCTACTACTTTAGCTATCTGTGACTTATAATTTTTGACAAATTATCAATAAAATGTTTATCTGTTTATCAATACGACAATGGAATACTGTATCAGCTTTTTTATAGTCTACTGCAGGACGTAGGGCTGTATCCATCGCGCTGGCCCAGTGCGGGTTGGTTGATTCTCATACGCCATCGAATTTCTTCTACTGACATTTGCAGAATCCTTCACGATGTTTTCCTTCACCGAAAAGCCAGTGGTGTTAAATTCCGTACATAAATTGAAATACAAAGAACTCATTGGTACAGGTCCAGGATTTCAACCCACGACCTCACGATTGTAAGGCGGGTGTCACTACTACTAAACCACCACAACTTATTTTTTTACACAAGCTTTTACTGAACAAGTACTCGCCAAGCTCAAACGAGCCTAAACTCTATAGGGATGCGTCGTTTCATTACAGAGTTCCTATGACCAACTTCCAGCTCCATCATCAGACCCTGGTTACCATTGAAAGACAAACTACACGCCCAGACCATTCAAATAAACCCAAACTCGATGAGGCTGTGTCGTTTCATTGCTAAGTTCCTTTGGCCATCTTCCAGCTCCATCATCACATCAGCAGTGTCATCATGTCATCATATTATTGCATTGTCATGCAATTTACACATGTATGCAAAATTTCAGCTCAATCGGAAACCGGGAAGTGGATCAAATTTAACTTGCAAGATTTGATTACAGACAACGGGACAGGTGAAACCATTAAGTACCTAACCAAAAGGAGTCGACACGCCTAAGGACCGAAGCCTGCCAAATCAGTGGGGGGTAAAGCAACGCACACACACCAAAATATAAGCAAGTTTACACGCACACAAATGTAATTACCTAACACTAGCTGAAAATTAACGCAACACAAGCGCAACCAGACCAATATATTTAAATAAAGAGCATGACCGCCGGTCGCGTACTTTTGGCAGAAGGGTACACTTTGCAGTGTCGACTCCTCGTACTTAATGGGTGACAAGCTTGTAAAAACTTGTAATTCTTAGTTGTATTTCAATATAATGTATAGTCAGTAGAGTCTGGCTAACGAAAGTTGATACTGACAAAGCGCGGCAAATTTAAAAAATATCAGTATGGCAGCCCTAAACTGAGAGGGAAACACTTTCTCTTACTCACACGATGTAGCATTGTTACCATACTGCGATTTTGATTCTTCCAAATCTTTGGGGGAATCGCAAAAAAAAATTTTTTTCAAGCTTTTGCTAAGTCCTGCAAAAAGGTTATGCGGAGGGCTCGCTTTGACCACATTAGTCGAATAGGAAACAAGCTTGCTTCTTACCCTGTGGGTAGTAAGGCATTCTGGTCCCTAGCTAAATCAGTTGAAGCGAACTTCTGCCGCCCCTCACTGCCTCCGTTGCTGAAACCCAATGGTTCACTGGCCCATACCGCGGTGGAGAAAGCAAATTTATTTGCATCTCAATTTGCTGAGTCTTCGCGTCTAGACCCCGGTAGTGCGAGACCTCCAACTTTCCCAAAATGTGACACAGTAATGAGTGAAATACGCATCCGGCAAAAGGAGGTCCTCAAAGTTTTCCGCAGTCTAGATGTGAACAAAGCCAGTGGACCTGATGGTATTCCGGCCATTGTATTGAGAACTTGTGCGCCTGAGCTGTCGCCTGTGCTGACTCGCCTCTTTCGCCTATCTCTGAAGACAGGTCAAGTGCCCAAATCTTGGAAGCTTGCTAACGTGCAACCTGTACCCAAGAAGGGCAGCCGTGCCGACCCTGCCAACTACAGGCCAATTTCGATCACGTCTATACTCTGTAAGAGTATGGAACGTGTTCTAAATAACAGGCTCCTGGCCTACCTGGAAGCGAATGACTTACTCAGTGACCGCCAGTACGGCTTTCGCCGATACCGGTCTACTGGGGACCTAGCGTACGCCACACACATCTGGAGTGAGGTCATGGAGAAGCACGGGGAGGCGTTGGCTGTCTCCTTGGACATTTCCAAAGCTTTTGATAGGGTCTGGCACGAGAGCCTTATTGGCAAGCTTCCATCTTACGGCCTGCCTGATGATTTCTGCACGTGGATATCAGATTTCTTGAGGAATCGGTCGATACGAGTTGTCGTTGATGGCTGCTCGTCAGACCAAATGGCTATCAATGCCGGTGTTCCTCAGGGATCTGTGCTCTCTGCGACACTCTTCCTACTGCATATCAACGATCTGCTTAAGCCCGGGATCTTTGGGTACGCAGATGACAGTACAGTCGTGGAGAGCTACACATCCGATGCAAGAACCAGCGGGCCACAGATCGAGTTACACAGAGAGGCTATGGTTGAACGGCTCAACTTGAGTCTGCTGGCGGTATCCGACTGGGGTGCTGCTAACCTGGTCAAGTTTAATGCCACAAAGACTCAGGGCTGTCTGTTTTCGGCCAAAAAGAGACCCTTTCAATTGTCTCCCGCTTTCCGTGGTGTCGCCATTCCGGTGACTGATAGCTTGGAACTATTAGGCGTTTCACTCTCATCTTCTCTTAACTTTGGCTCTTACATAGAGTCCAAAGCCCAATTAGCCTCCAAAAAACTTGGTGTTCTCTCTAAGGTGAGACGGTATTTCACACCAGAGCAACTGCTTAGTCTTTATAAAGCACAAGTCAGGTCTTGCATGGAATACTGCTCTCATCTTTGGGATGGCTCTGCCAAATATCAACTGGAGGCTCTGGAGTCGATTGAGAGGCGAGCCAGGAGGCTGATTGACAACGACACCTTGACTAAGACGCAGCTGCAAAGTCTTGAGCATCGTCGCAAGGTAGCGTGTTTGTCGGTCTTTTACCGGATACACTTCGGAGAGTGCGCCCAGGAGTTGCACAATCTGGTCCCCCCTGCCCCTTTCTTCTATCGTACGGCTAGACGGACGCGACCAAAGCGCCACCCTTTTATGGTGGACATTCCGCGCGTTAGAACCAAGCGTTTCGAATCCTCATTCCTCATACGAACAGCCGGAATGTGGAATGCTTTGCCTGGGTCTGTCTTCCCGTTAAAGTACAACGTGAGTGTCTTCAAATCCCGAGTAAATAGGTATCTTCTAGGTAAGCGTGCTACACCCTAGACCGCACATCTGCTTAACATCAGGCAGTGTGTAGTCAAACGAGAACCTATCTGAAATAAAAAAAAAAAAAAAGCTTTAACTTGTCGTGTAGGAGTTTTAAATTTATTACGTTAATTATTTTCTGTTTTTTGACGTTATTATTATGCCAAACTGAGGCTTTGCATTGCTCTCCAAATGATCCAAATGATTTCAACACGTACCTATCTACTTCATTACGATGAAGATTATAATAATATAATAAATCATTTTGTTCAGTTTAGTACGTGAAGTGTAAAAGTTTTTAATAGAAGGTAAAATACCCCAATTTAAAGGTAAATCCGCGATGTTAGTAGCACCGTGTGTTCTCATTTAAAAAGTTTGCGAAAAATTCTAGTATCAACTTTCGTTAGCCAGACTCTAGTTTCCAATACGCTTGATATTACTTTTTTGATTTTTTATTATATGTATTTTTGTTTGTTTTATAGAAAATGGGACGCCGGCAATGGTCCCGCAAAAGACGCGTACAACATAAGCGAGAACCCGCAGTTCACGCTCCACGTGCAGGGCGCGGGCGAGGTGTGGCTGCTCCTCACGCGACATATAACGCAAATTGACGATTTCCGGGACAATAAAGAGTATATTACACTACTGGTATACAGAAATGGGAAGCGCGTGTACTACCCTTGTAAGTATCATACCTTGTATTATCATAAGTATCATTTTATCCTTTTTAGTTTCCAACAGTTTCCTCGAGTCTATAGTACGTCCAGCAAGCATTGCAAGTCATCACTTTATGTTTATGTAATAGCTAGGCAAAAACAGTTTGTCACATACATGATAACATAATTACAACATATTTTACAATTTTAGTCGTACCTATTCAATTATCAAAGTAAATTAACTAATTGAACATACAACATAATACAGACTTACTTCACACTTCTTTTGTCTTACTTATAACAATACATCTTCTATGATGTATTCGGCTAAAGTTTTTTTAACGACATGAAGTGAGTTAACATTTTTTATTTGTGAGGGTAGTGAGTTATAAAGTCTGGCACCTTCAGTTGTGAGCATTGTCTTACCGTAATTTGTTCGATGCTTTGGAATGGCGATATAACTCGCCCGGCGAGTTCGGCGGTCAACAACATTTTTTTGTTTTGTAAAGGTTATGTTAGTGTGAATAGTTTTAGTTAAAGTTTTTCTAATAAAGATACATAATAGTTCTGTAGTTTAAGCTACGATTAGCGCTTAGGTATAAAAATATCCGTCAGGACCGCGGAAGAGTGCGGAAGCGTGCCCGTAACCCCGAAACACACCAGGTTTTTAGTGGGTATGCCACCGACTAGCGGTGGAGATTCCCACATAACCACCGGTCTCCCCAGGCCTGGTGGTGTCCATAAAACATATTCCTGGGTCAAAAATAAGGTATAATAAATATCATTCGGTGTATTTTCCTATCTAGAATATTGAAATTATTCATATTTGCATGCATTTTTGGGTATAAATGTGCGAAATAAGCGAAAACCCGCAGTTTACGCTGCGCTTGGGCGCGGGCGAAGTCTGGTTGCTTCTCACTCGTCATATCACGAAAATTGACGATTTCCAGAACAATAAGGAGTATATCACGCTACTCGTGTATAGGAACGGGAAACGAGTGTATTTTCCATGTGAGTATCATATAAAATAGAGTAATTATAGTTTCCAACAGGTAATTTCCATGTGTCTATTGTAGGTCCAGCGAGAGGCGCATCACTTTAGGTTTTAGTAATAGCTCTCCAGTTTTGGACAATAAGGAGTATATTACACTACTGGTTTACAGAAATGGAAAAAGGCGTGTACTAAAAGCCTTGTTAGTGTCATATCAAACAGCAAAATATTAGTTTTTAACAGAGTTTTCTTCGTGACTATAATGTGTCCAGCGAGCAGCGCATGCCATTACTTTATGTTTATGTGATGGTTCGGTAAATATCATACGGTGTCTTGCATTTATTTTCCTGGCTTGAATATTGAAACTATACTTTTCTTATATGCATGTCATTTTTTGGAAATAACTGAGTTTAAAATAATATGCGAAATAAGCGAAAACCCGAAGTATACGGCGCGGGCGAGGTGTGGTTGCTCCTCACTCGCCATAACACGCAAATTGAAGATTTCCGGGACAATCAAGAGTATATATCACGCTACTGGTTTATAGGAACGGGAAAGGAGTGTAAATTAATAATTATTTTTTTGCAAAAAATAGCATGATCGACTTCACCCGTGTACAGAATTCGCGATATTTCGCGAATTCTGTATCATTTTTCAAATTATTGTTGATTTATCAAAAATGGCTTAGCCGATTTCGATAAAATTTAAATGGGACCAATTTTGAAGTGTACCCTTACTAATAAAAAAGAATTATTAAAATCGGACTACTATGAAAAAAGTTATGCGTGGTTATACATAAAAAAAAGTATACGCGTCGAATTGAGTACCCCCTCCGGTTGGTTCGTCGGTCAATAAAATACATGAATAACGAGTGTACTACCCTTGTAAGTATCATATCAAGTATCGACGACTTCCGGACAATAAGATGCCTGTCTCCTAGCAGTCGGTCACTGGCAAACTGTAAAAGCTGCAATGTTCACGAGCTATAGGAGCTATAGGAGCGGAGCGGAATATGGAATGAGAGCAACTGAAAGGGGAGCAAAGTGTGAATGTGATATACAGGGTTATTTCTAATCAATTAGCATCCTTTTAGGGGCTTATTCTGTACATCAAAACTAACAACTTTTGTTCTGCGACTTTTGTCAAAACTAAAAAAAATATTGGTGTTCAATAGAAAAATATCCTTCACCCGCGATTAAATGTATGAAACAGCTAATTTTTTTTTAAGTTTTGACAAGTCGCAGAACAAAAGTTGTTAGTTTTGATGTACAGAATAAGCCCCTAAAAGGATGCTAATTCATTAGAAATAACCCTGTATAGGATTAATCAAATATTTTGGCGACTGTTAGCTGTAACCTGCGCAATGCGCATAGCCCAATCGTGACTCAACCTCACCGAGGATTGGGTTATCCGCAGCCTTTTGTTAACATACAGCGGCCAAGATATTTGATTCGGACTATTCAATGTCAAGAATTACTATTAACATAGTCTAGGATTTACTTCTGTATTTTTATGTATTGTTTTTGTTCCCAGATGACCCCGAGCCCTACATCGACGGCGTACGGATCAACAGTCCGCATTATCTCTGTAAAATCACCACCACCGCGAGCACGGGGGGCCGGTACGTAGATGTGATTTCGAGTTTAGACAAAATTTTGAGAAAATTATGATCATTTGACTTGAATACGTCTTTAAAATAGCAATTTGGGAGGCAAGTCAAAAAATGAATGAAAGCAAAATAGGGGGATACATGTTGTTTTTATATTTTCGCGATTTGTACACATTATTATTATAAATTATGGGACTAATCGCGCACTAAAATTACGAGATAAATATTACCTCATCATCCCGACGTTTCGGTCGAGTTGCATCGACTGTGGTCACGGGTAGACTGTAGGGGGATACAGTTTGGTGTTGCAGCTTCAGATCTATCATCTCCATCATAAATTCAACTATACCGTTGGATAGCTAAAGATGAAAGAATCATTACGTCAAGTGAGGTCTGTGACGCATCGCGGGGAGTGGAGGGGGAAACGCCGCCATATTGAGGTCATTTTGCTTACGTAAACGTATTCACGTACAACTCTAGGCCGAGTTCTTGATACTGCCACACTACATTTTTTTATATGTATAATACAGGGTTATTCAGAAAGGGTGTACTAAGCCGATGTTTCAGATTGTCATTATGACTAATTTTTACTATAGGGCCAATCCGGAGTTCAAAAAAAGATCAGCTTTTTCATATATTTTGTCGATTCCAAGTTATGATTTGCATTCGGGACAGCTATTTTTTTTATCAAATTCACTATGGGACAATATTTTGATCCATAGCTAATATTGATTTGAATCACCCCCTTTCGGCTTGGTACACCCATTCTAAATAACCTTGTACAGTAAAAGTTGTTTAAAACGATGAGTTTATCATCCTCTGAAATAAACTAATAAAAAAAACATTACACTTTGTATAATATTGTTCCAGATATACATTAGTGGTGTCACAATATGAGAAAACTCGCACGATATACTACACTCTACGGGCATATGCAAGTTGTCCCTTCACCATGAATAAAATAATGGATTTCCCTCACGTCAGGAATGTAAGTAAGCGGTGTGTTACAGTAATATTCTTAATGGAGACCACGTACCGGCAAGCGCAGCGTAGGATGTCCGTCGACAAAGTGGTCAGACTCAAACAATATCCAGGATGCAAGTTGCTTCCTCGGTCTTATTGAAAATCCATAGAAGGGTACATATAAAAGAGCGCGTTTTTATATTCGCGGAATAGGGAACAAGGACGGAAAATAAAAGGTCAAAATTATCTTTCTTATTCTTTAGGCTCTCCTGCAACACGAGTGCATTCTAGAGAAATTCCGATTAACTTGTCTAAATCCTCATAAATTTTTTTTTTCGTAATCAGCAAAATATGAGAAAACTGCGTCTTTATTTTTCTTCATCGGTGGCAGACTTGTTTACAAATATCTCTTATTTCATTTTTGAAAAGAGATAATAATAGCTTAGAGTCTGCTCCCAACTATAGGGTGGGTAATTTAAAATATCGAACTACATATCTCTAACTACATATCTATCGAACAACACGGCTCTTGTGGCCGGGCGTATTCATTCGTGTAAGAGCAAGACACCTCTCCTTAATTTTTTTGCTCTATTTTCTTTAATTGCCTCTTTCAACCGATCTAGAACAACATGGATTCATCATTGGATCACCATGATTCCATCTGAGTCCCAAAAAACTGTAGTCGTGAGCTGCTACCACCCCTCCAACCGTTCATTCGTTCGCCGGCTCGCGCGCTGCGCACACGCGCATAGCACATTCGTCCGTGTTCATCGCGAGTAAACCGGTAGTCACGACCGCACGGTAGTGATGCCTATCAGTCGATAAAAAAAAAAACTTAACGATACGCATCACTTCTCCCCATCATGGAAAGGTATTTGAAATCACCGTTAGCATCGTCAACGGAGAGCCTATCAAACAAGAGACCAGCGGAGGATGCAATCTGGAGGAAACCCAAGCGAGTTATTACTAACTCAAAGAAGACACCTCCTCCTTCAGCTACCATAAAAACATCCAATCGATTTGGAGGCCTGCCCGAAGACTCTGACTTCAGCCAAGGTGAGACTACCCAAATCCCTGTAAAATCTAAGCGCAACAAGCCAAGCCGAATGCCTAAGATCATATTAGAACCGGGAGATGAATGGTCCCATAAAACCATCGTAGAACTAGTCACTCGTTTCACGAATGAATTTCACCTGGAATACAAGCCATCTGGTAAAGTAGTTATATACTGCTACTCGAACGAGAGTCACAAGTTACTTTTTGATGGTCTTCGTGCTAAAAAAGTCCAGTGCCATACTTTCTCTCGAAAAGAAGAAAGAAAATACAAGGTAGTCATCCGTGGTGTCCCTACTGATTCAATCGACACAATTGGTGATGAGTTGTCATCCCTTGGTTTCGAGGATGTGACACTGACTAAACTGAAAAGCAGTTTTGGAGCTAGCAAATCTGCGTGTTTGCCTATATTGGTGCAGCTTCCAGCGGGATCTGACATTGTTAAATTTAAACAAATCAAACATCTTTGCAATTGCCTGATAAAAATCGAGCGGTACAAGCCTAACAATAGCTTTGGTACTCAATGCTACAGATGTCAGCGCTTTGGTCACGCGTCGAAAAATTGCAATCTCTCCGAGCGCTGCGTAAAGTGTATAGGTGGTCATGCTACAAAAGACTGTCCCAAAAAAGACAAATCCAGCCCAGCGAAGTGCTGCAACTGCAAGCAGGACCATCCAGCTAACTATCGCCAGTGCCCTGCTAGGATCGAATATCTGCAACGCTTACAGAATAAACCACTGCAACGACAGAATGTAAAAGAAGTCACTAAACCTGCTGAAACAAAACCAGTTATTACAAAAGCTGCATCTCGTCCTCAGCAGAGTGAACGCTCCTGGGCTAATGTTTTGACACCTACAGATGTACCAAGAGCTGCAACTACGACGGATGATGCTGATGTTATAGACACTGCAACTACTGAAATGTTACAAATTTTAAACACTCTGAAAACTATCAAAAACCAGTTCCTTACATGCACAACAATGATGGACAAAGTCGTCCTTATATTAACGCACCTAGGTCAATATGTATAACAACGTTAATGAGTTACGAATATTATATTGGAATGCGGATGGCATTCGCGAAAAACTACCAAAACTCATAGATCTCGCGGTCTGCGACTTAGGGTCAGATATAATCGCAATTTCTGAAACCAAAATTGGGAAGCTAGTACCCCTTCATGTTCCGGGATACAAAAGTTATCGTCAGGACAAACGACACGATAATCGTGGCCAGGGTGTGGCAATTGTAGTTAAAGACAATATCCCCCACTCACAGATAACCACTCCTATTTTAAAACATCTAGAGGCAATAGGTATCGAAATTACAGTGTCTTCTAAAAAAATCAACATATTTTCAGTATATCAATCGCCAAACCTTGGTCTTTTAGAGGAGGACTTGGATCTTTTATTGAAAACTAACAAGCATGTGTTACTCTTAGGTGATCTTAACGCTCGCCACCCGCACTGGTGTACATCCGGTACCATAAATTCGCGCGGTGATACTCTGTTTCAACACATGTTAGATAATAACTATAGCATACATGCTCCATCTGACGCCACTCTCATCCACTATCATATAGATCATAAGTCTTCTACGCCGGATCTTGTGATAGCATCTAATGTGCCGGAAATAAAGAGTGTGAATGCTATTACTGCTCTTTCATCTAACCACTTACCAGTACTAGTAACGATAAATGGTTTTTTGGTACGACAGTCCTGTGTAAATTTTGACTATAAAACGGCAGATTGGCAAAAATTTCGGTCATACCTTAACAACAATATTTCATTAGTAAACAAAACAATAAATTCCACGGAGTTGATAGAAGCTGAAGTAAATAATCTTACTAACACAATCACCGCAGCTAGAGACTGTTCAGTATCTAAAATCAAAATGGAGTTTAAACCTAAACCCTTACCTAAATTTATTAAAAAACTAATTAAACAAAAGAATAATCTTAGATATAAAGATAATCGCACAACTGACCGTAATAAACGTATAATTCTTAGAACCGAAATTAACGCTCTGCAACAAAGGATCAAATATCTAATACAAGTTTATAATGATAACATTTGGAATAAAAAACTGGCTAGGATAAATAACGCACACACTGATTTATGGCGTGTAGCGAAGTCGCTCAAGAAACAAGCTTCAAATATACCACCCCTTAACAAATCTAACAACCAAGTCACAACATCGGTAGGCGAACAGTGTAATGAACTAGCTGCAGCTTTTGTTAAAAATATGAGTTTAACAGCTGATTGGTTTGATGATGAAATTGACGCTAAAGTCAAGGCTTCAATCGACTTCATAAACTCGTCACCGATCGAACATAGTCAAATACAGCTAGTGCGTCCTAGGGATATCGTCAAACATATTTGTCGCCTCAAAAATTGCAAAACACCTGGTGAGGACAATATTCATAACATTCTCTTAAAACACTTACCGCAAAAAGGCATTGTGCTTATTACCAAAATTTTCAACGCATGTTTAAAACTTCATTATTTTCCCATAGCTTGGAAGACAGCAAAAGTAATAGCTCTTCCCAAGCCGGGCAAAGATCATAAAATTGCTTCTAACTATCGCCCTATTAGCTTATTACCAGCATTTTCAAAATTATTTGAGCGTATTATTTGCGAACAGTTAATAAACTATCTTGACAGCCGGCTTATCAATGAACAATTCGGGTTCCGTCAGTCACATTCTACTATTCAACAACTAGCGCGGGTCAGTGAACATATTGCACACAATCTAAATATGAAGCAGTCCACGGGTATGTTCTTATTAGACATCGAAAAAGCCTTCGATACCGTCTGGCACGATGGTCTTCTCCACAAGTTGTTAAAATCAGAAGTAGCATTATACTTGATAAAAATCATACAATCATTCCTTTCTAAACGTAATTTCAAGGTTTTCATTGGTAATACGTCATCCGACACTTTTTACATTCCCGCTGGTGTACCCCAAGGCTCTGTTTTAGGGCCGATATTATTTTTAGTTTATTTAAATGACATTCCAAGACAGCCGCGTACGAGTCTCGCCTGTTTCGCAGATGATACTGCCTGTTATTCATCGTCCAATGATGAAGACCTAATTATCAGCAGGCTTCAATTATCGATTGATACACTTTCAAATTATTTTAAGAAGTGGAAGCTAAAACTTAACGAATCCAAAACGGAGGCTATAATGTTTTCAAGAAAACGTAGTCCTCCCATCCGAACATTAAAAATCAATGGACACGAAATGCCATGGTCCAGTTCGGTTAAATATCTAGGACTACTTCTTGATACTAAATTGAATTGGACAAAACATGTCGATTATGTCAAGCAAAAAGGCCTTAAAGCGTTCGGTATGCTTAGTCCTATAATGAACAGAAAATGTAACCTTAGTCCTAAAACTAAAATTAAAATTTACACTGCACTAATTAGACCTTGTTTCACTTATGCAGCACCAGTGTGGAGCAGCACATCTCAGTCAAACCATGATAAATTACAAGTATTGCAAAATAAGGCTTTGAAAATCTCTTTTAATACTAAATTCTACACAAACCTTAAAAAGCTCCATAATAAATTAAATTTTCCCACCGTATTTAGATACATTTTAAAACAAACTAAAAAATTCTATACACATACTAACATAACACATAGAAATAAATTAATTTCTAATATTGGCAAAACACGTTTATCAAAACTTCCGTATATCGACAAATACAAACGGTATCGTTTACCTCATCACTACGTGCTGGACGACAGCGATGACGCACCGCGGTACTAGCTAGTCCCCCGCCGCGCGAGTTTTTAACAGTGAGTCTAGGGTAGATAGCATGTTCGCGAATGCCATTCACTTTTGTATTCCTAATCATTACTTAAACAATCACATTATAATATTATGATTTTGAAAAATGTTCCATTGTTGTGGTCAAGTGAAATGAATACCTTATTCTAAATGCTACGTAGGTAGGTGCCTAATTATGTAAATTTTAAAGCCATAGAACATCATGTTTGTTTCCGTAAATTAATGTAATGATCGCTTTAGGGCACACAACGTCAATTAATTTAACTTTTAAATATGAGCTTGGAACAAAATGCTCATAATTAAACTCAATTGCAGGTAGATATAGTCATACTTTTTAGACCGTCATGTTATCAAAATTTATGTACCCTTTTAACAATTATATTGTTTTAAAATTGACCATATAGGTGTATTTAGCCTGAGAGTCAAACTATATTTTTTAAGTTGCTACTAGTATTAGACTGTGTTGTACTTAGTAGTTAAAAATGTATGTTGATAATAAAGAATTTTGAAACAAAAAAAAAAAAAACCCCTCCAACCCTTTCATACACCTTCGTATATTTTATGTATATGTACGTCTTATGACTGAGAAAGAATACTTATTAGTATCCTTTCTATTCTTGTTAATATTTTTGTACCATTTCATATTTTCGTATAAATTGCTTCTGCCGAAAATTTCTTTTCTATTAAATTTATGGATGGGTGCCCAGTGAGTCGCATTTAATAATAAATATAAATATTTTGGAGACATCTTACATACGGTATCTGATCCCAAAGTAAGCAAAGCTTGTGATATGGCTGCCAGAGACTGATATACTACATATATATTTTTAAATACATACTTCTATAGATAGTAACTAAATAACCCCCAGAAACAGAGCAAACACCTGTCTACGTTTCTCTCATAAATACTTGCCCTGGGTGGGGATCGAACCTTCGCCTCTTTGACCCAGAAGTTAGGATCACTAACCACTGAGCAGTTAATATCGTGGCAGTCATTTTTTGGCTCGTCCGTAAAATTCTGACACCAGGGCTAGCTCTCCGTTCTAAATGAACTTATATAACAAGCGATTATCTTCCAGTTGAAAGGCGAATGGTCGGGACGGACGGCGGGCGGGTGTGAGAACCATCGCGCGACGTATCCCAATAACCCAAAATTCATCATCACGGTGCCTGACACTAGGGCCGGCTGCCACGTCGTCGTCGAACTTAAAGGGCCCAAGGTTGGTATCCACGCAAAGAAAAACAAAACGTACAGTCATAGGCATGTAATGCTTATTTTATTTGTAGGGAATCATTATTTTTCGCCAAAAATGGCATATATGACCGACTTCCACTGTGTTCAGAATTAGAATAATTCGCACGATTCGATGTGTTATGTAGTACATAATTTATACATTGTTGGTTATTTTTGACCGACGAAACGGAGGAGATACTCAATTCGACGCGTGTATATATTTTTTTCATCACATCTATTCGAAAAGGACTACTTGGTTCGCCTTTAAGTGCGCCCAAAGGAGGTGTTTTCTATGAGGAACTTTATAAGTGCGCCGGAATTATCTTTGCCGCGCACTTTTTGAATTTAGAAGTATTTGTAATATTAATGTTCAGCGCTAAGAAAATGAATGAAAAGAATGTAAATATAAGTTTTCATTTGTTTTATTATTAGATACCATTTAATTTCAATTTAGTTTAATTTTACTTTACGTTTGATCATATAATAATATTACTATAAAATATGAGGCGCCTTTTATTTTCTCATAGAGGTGATGAAAAGTAGAGTGTACCACTCGGCCGCAAAATATATTTTTGGCTCGGGCGACGTACTTTGAAACCCGTCGCTACGTTCAGGATTCTCCTCTAGAATGCCTCACTTCGCTCTGGATTCAAAAAAGCGCCCTCGCCGTAAAAATATTATTTTCCTCCCATATGATACAATCTACTATTATACCACACCCACTCGGAAAGTGTCTTATTACTCGTTCATAAACGGGTTACAAAGTTCGTAATTTCTCCCTTAAAAATTTGCGGCGGGAAAAGTTATATGGAATTTTTTTACTGCCCTCCGAAGCAGGGCAGGAATGTTGTATGAAAATCCATTACTGCCCGGCTAGCTTTCTTTTGTTTTTTAGCAGCGAACATAAAAAAAATACAAACGTCAAACCTCAAAAAGGTTTTATATCAAATAATTAGAGATAAGCGGATTTTTTTTTGTTTTCTATTTTTACTGAAATGAGGATGGCAACCTTATTCTGCAATGCGAAAAAAAGTGCGGCAATTTATGTCGTTGGGTTAAATTTTGTTTTTAACTAAATTGAAAATTTATTTATTTATTTATTGCAAATTTATACATAATTCAGTTAAAAACTAGGTTAACTAAATATATGGCATATATACCCTGTTTTGAGGGCGCAGCAATAGCTAGTACAAACTAAACTATTATTAAAACATTACTATCGTACAATTAATTTAACAGTACCTAGCTTATAATTTTATAAATAATTTTCCATAATGTCATCTGATAGTGAAAGTGACGATTTTGTAATGATGACGCCACCAGAAATAAAAAATACAGCCCAAGAAGTCATAAATAACTTACTTCCTAAAGTTTAATTAAAGAAATATTGTATTTTATTTTCCTCGTAGGTGTAGTATAAAGCACTATGTATCACTCGGGAAAAAGTTCTATTTCTGTTCTCGAGTTTCCTTTAAGCCCTCCGCTGCGCGTCGGGCTTAAACATACTCTCGAACAGAAATAGATCGTTTTCTCCCCTCGGTGTACAATGTACCTACTATTTATGTATTACCACGCATAACATTTTACGTAGTAGTCCGATTACGATAGTTATTTTTTATTGGAGTATACTTTGAAATTGATCCCATTTAAATTTTATCGATATTTTTGATAAATCAACAATAATGTGAAAAATGCTACATCGATCCGTGCGAAATATTCGCGAATTCTGTACACGGTTAAAGTCGGTCATGCTATTTTTTGAAAAAATTAATTATTCAAGAACCATAATACTTAAAAATTAATTAGAAAAAATCCATAAAACTTGAATGGGATCACCTCGGGAGTATACCTTTTTTAAATAAAAAAGATGTTTTTATTTCGAAAATATCAATGAACAGAGAAAAACATATATATGCAGACAAACATTACTATGTTCGTCTGTATATATTTTTTTTGTACCTTTAGTATTAGTATTTAGTACCTCCGCCTTTTTGGAAGTCGGGAAAAACATTTTAAGTAGATTTTTGATAGCTTAAAGAAAAATCAACGCCCGGTCCCCCTACCGCCTAAAGCAATAGCAATCGTAATAGCAATCGTTTATGACTTCATTTTAGTCATTTGGCACCGCCTATGTGACGTTAGCCATCAAAGTTGTTCATTCAACGATTGCTTTCGCAATCCGCGCAAAGCAACTGATGGCTAACGTCACATGAAGTCATAAACGATTGCTATTACGATTGCTATTGCTTAAGCGGTAGGGGGGCGGGTATCTTAAATCAAAATTTCAGAGTTTAAATTAAGACGATTTGCTCACATCATTCACTCGGTCAATAATTATAGTTAAATATTGTAAAAATTACTAAAAATTAATTTGCCGCCTTTTTGGGATCTTACTTGTTACGTAGAGGTTCATAAGTCAAACCTACGCTACTGAATATACTTATTTACTTGGAACACTGGCTCCAGGTGCGGATATATCGGTGTTAACAGATCAAATTTCTATTGGTCTATAGGGGAATTTTCATCTACATTAACGCCTTTTTAACACGCTTTTATTAGTTTCACCTGTATGTTTGCTTGCTTGCTTGTAACCAACTTCTTTTAGCTCGGTTTTGACCTACTTTGAGCGATCAGATTTTCTTTGCACACCTATCAAAGACAGATGACAATGCATTTATAAAAAAATTGTAAAAAAAAATATTTAAAAAAATCTTTTTAGTCATTGCCACGAAATAGTTATCAATGAATGGATTTATTCGATTACTAAAAAGTGAAAAATAAATACAGGGTTATTCCTATTCAATTAGCATCCTTCCAGGGGTTTATTCTGTACATCAACACTAACAACTTTTGTTCTGCTACTTTTGTCAAAACTCAAAAAAAATATCAGCTGTTCCATACATTTTGTCGAGGGTGAACTTTCTGTTTTGAGAATTAATAAAAATCGTAGAAGAATAGTTGTTAGTTTTGATGTACAAAATAAACCCCTAAAAGGATGCTAATTAATTAGAAATAAACCGGTATAGTTTAAAAATACGCTTTCATAGTATATCAAACTAAAAAGTGTAAAATAATTTTCAATATTAGCAGAATATATTAATAATATAATGAACGAAAAATATTAATACTATTGTAAAAAAGCGCGGGGTGCTCGATTTACGAAAAATTCTGGCACAAAGCGCTCCACGCTTTTTTACAATAGTATTAATATATTTAGTTCATTATTATTTTCTACTTATATTGAAACTTATTTTACACTTTTTAGTTTGATATGCTATGAAAGCGTGTTTTTTTAGTTTTTTTTTTAAACTATATTTCTTAAATATGGTAAGCAAGAAATTGTACCACATCTGCATCCGCATTGATTTTATGCCGATGCGGATGCAGATGTTCAAATCGATGCGGAAGGTCCGCATACACATCTAAACTCCATACTAAGCGTACACATATTGTATAGAATAATAGCATATATTTATTCGTTTTTATATTGTTTTCAGGTTTATCAAATGGGAATAGATGCTCGGGTGGAGAGTATAGAGGACCCCAGTGTCACCGCACCTTTCCTGAGGGAGTCTTCCGGACCACACAGGCAAGTTAAAATATATTCTAGTCTAGACTGAATGGCTCGTAGGTTTCATCAAGATTTTCGAAAACAAATATTTTTTATAACATTGTATCGCCCTTTTATTAAAAAGAAGTGGGCTTAATAGCCCAATAATTATTGCTAATAATAAATATAGGCCTGCCCAAGGGTGATCCACCACGCTAGCCAAGCGCGGGTTGATGGATTCACATACGCTATCGAATTTCTTCTATGGACGTATGCAGGTTGCCTCACGATGTTTTCCTTTACCGAAAAGCCACTGTATGACATTGTTGCACTGCGACATTAGTGTGAAAATCCATACATAAATTCCAAAGAACTCATTGATACGGGACCAGGATCTGAACCGCCCACTGCCCTGTCCACTGTCAGTTCAACTTGCCAATCGTGACTATGCAATAAATGCACACGTTTCAATAATAAAAAATACATGATTTTTTATTCCCAGGTCCGGTTTCGTAGTGCTAGAGCTCCCGTCGCTGCCGGCGGGTAAGTACTCCCTGACAGTATCGACCTTCCTGCCCTCGCAAGAAGGTCCATTCTTCCTCACTCTGAAGTCTACAGCGCCGCTGGCGGTCGAGGCCAGGAACTAGCGAGCGGTCGCCCGGTGGAAGGAACACGAATGGACCGGGTAGATTTTTATTGTCAAACAATATCATGAATAGAGAAGATAGGTTTTATAGTCGAATATTCTGAGGTCCTGTTTAGGTGTTAATGTTGAGATCTCCGAAAATTATTTTTTTGTTGTTTTTTTGCCATTTGCAACTACTCATTGATGGTTTAGGAAAAGACATTTAGTGAGCTGTTGATTGTTTTTTTTAAAACATTGTAGCTGCGGCCTAGTGTTGACCCCTCAGAAGAATGACAAGTAATAGAAACCTTGCTAAATATTACTCAAATAAAAATTACGTTACAGCTGTCTAATTCATATCTGGTTATACATCATACACGAGAGTGAGTGGAACAAAAAAAAAAACGCATAATCTGTCGGCATACGTCAAAATCACCAGTTGGAATGTCAAAATGGTTAAAATTTGGTTCCACTTTGTCTTTTGCGATATGATTGGAAATTTGAACGCTCTAGTTCCAGCAGAAGGTTCAAATCTCTGTTCATTTTACCTTTTAATTTGGGCAGCCTCTCGGCTGTCCAATTTCAAAAAGGTAAAAAGTACGAAGGTTAAATGAAAGAATGAAAGTTCCGAAAATACGTTTTGTCACTATAAGCAATGTCCACAAAATACATTTAAACACCTAAAAACTAAATCAGTTTATGTACAAAAGTGCATCAATTAAAAACTAACGTGACAATCAAACCTGTAAATGGCAAAAAACTAAAAAAAAATTTTTTCGTTAAACCTTAAGTGTGTAGATCTTGTTAGAGTTTTAAATTAGTTTTCCTAAAATTTGTTTGCGTAAAACGCGGCATTTCATCGAGCTTTTTGCGTCCATAGTAAACTTATTATTTATTTGTTTTATTTCTTGTTTTAGGAGTAAAATATATCGGTAGTTCTACTATGAAACTACTAACACCACGCGTTGTGTAATATTTAACAAACTTTAACTTTTGATCGAAAATAGATTAATATATTGTATTATAAATTATTTTTGCACAAAACTGACCAAGATTAAATATAAATTATGTAAAAAGACAATTTAGACGAAGAAATTGTAGATAATAATAAAATTACATGTTATTTTAAGTTTTTTTGTTGCTGTTTTTGACAATAAAAATGTATCTGCTGTATAGAAGATCTGTGCCTTGTGATAGGTTAGATATTGTAAGACCTTGTGTACACGGTATCTTTGGTTAATTTCCGTTAATTCAAGAAAAAAACATCCTTAGTTAAAATCTTAGTTATGAAGTTATTAGGCCCAATTTTAAATGCGCCATCGTAAATTAATTAGCAACGTAGTGTTCTTTCTATATTTGATAGATATAGTAAAAAAGAAACAGGGCTGCTCTAAACTGCTATAATAATTACCATAGTGCCTCTAAAATTGGGCTTATTGTGGGTATTATATTAATGTATTTTTTTCCACATACATTCTTTCATGTGATGTTTTATACCAGTTGTGATAAAACACACATTTTGTTTTATGACTTTATAAGAAATATCGACGAATTTAGAAAATTATCACGTGATCTTAATAGTAGTAGTATATAAGTTGGTATCATCTAAGAAATGTGGAATAGAACAAATATTAATTCAATTAAGTAAATAAATAAATATTATCTTAACAAAGAAAATAAACAAATATCTAAAGTACAAGTTAACTTATATGTACAAAACTAAACCTACATAATAACATAGAAAACTAATAGTGTAAATTACTCTACTTTTAATTACTACCCTCTTAATTCTAATTTGTTTTACAAAACTACCAAACTAATTTGTACTAGAATTTTTGAGATAAATTTTCAAAAACCTTTATTCAACGCCAACTTTCCCCACCGCATCGTTTACTGAGCGCATTTCAACGCTAAACTAAACTTTAATATGCTAAAGCCAAAAAAATGTCCGAAACTAAAGCTGTGTCCACAACTGGTATAAAAACTCATAGCGTGCGGAGTGAGCTATAAAAAAGCAGTTTAAACCGGTTTCGACCGCTTTAAATGGCGTTGATGGAAATTTATGCAACTTTTCTCCACCGTTGTCGTTTTGCCGGCTCGTGTGCACTCGGTCTAATTAGTGCTTTTTCAGTTCTAAAGTTTTAGGGTTCTGTATTTTTATGTGCGAGGATTGTGGTGTTGATTTTTAAGGAATATTTTATTCAAAGCGCGTTTCACGAAAAAAGACTCGTCGCCACAATCGCATGGCCGAAACGTCAAAAACAGATTTACTTATTTCTCGGGACTCCTTTCGTGATTCTCATTCTCATTTAAAGTAGGGGCGATAAGTCCTGCACCGACGTCCCGCATGGGGTGTTTTGTGCATTTCTCCCTCCAGCGTCTACCCCAGCCAGCCCAGTTCCTTAAAATAACGGAGCGTGGCTCTGGGCCGCTGGCATAACTGCTCCAGTGGCTTGGTCCTGTCGTGATGCGGACTCTAGTTTTACTCATACAGAGATACTAGAGCAGTTTTCTTGAAAGAATAGTACATTGTTCACCGAGAGGAGAAAGTGACCGATTACCGTCGAGGGTGTCGTTTCCCGAGATCGGGAATCGCACTTTCTCTCGAGTGATACATAGTGCTTTATACTACACCTACGAGGAAAATAAAAAACTAAATCTTTACTAATTGAAATTGTTGCAGTTAGTGAAGCTTAATGTAACACTTTTTCCATTAATGTTTATTTGAGATGTTTGCGACAATGTAGGAGGAATAACTGGCTGTGCTGTTGGCACTGCGCTCGGCTGTGGTGCCAAAGGGGCAACTGGCTGCTGAGGGGCATCTGGCATCGCCGCGCTCGTTGATGGTTGAGGAGATGAGTCTTGATGCACATTAATCGATCCCGATATTATGGCGTCTGCAATTTTCACATGTTCTTTTTTCAAATTGTTTGACACCATCCAACACACAGCTGTGTCATTTTGCGAACTTGGAGATAATAACTCACTGTAAAAACTTTTTGGCTTTTGATATTTAGGTTACCAGCGCATAGTCTTACCCAAAATTAAAAAAGAAAAACCACGTAAGAAATGGATTTTCATACACTTTTCTCTCCCGCTCAGATGCGTTTTCTCGCCGCATATTTGTTCGATATGCAATGACGTACTTTCTACCGTAAATTTGATAAAGTATCAAGGTACTTTCCGAGCAGGTGTAGTATAAAACTCTTAGAACTACGCGTTAGGGCGATCTGTTAAAATTAGTTTCACTTTTTGCCGCGAGAATTGTTTCGTGAAACGCACTCTATATTATGTTGCTTATCTTTATGTTATCTCCACTAGGCTAGCCGTACTCGGCTAGCATGGTGCTTTTTAGTTTTATAAACCGGTGTTTTATATTCAAGCATCTACAGAAAAAAAAAATCTTCCATACTTCAAATGACATTCGAGAAAATGAACAACAGCCTATTTAGATTGCAATTTCAGAAGTAAACGTTGTTTATAAATCGATGGTCGGTTGTAGATGGTTTAAGTGTATCTTCTGTGAATGTGGTAAGAATGTAAAATAATAAATTATTAGGACCCTTTTTCAGACACGCGGATTTAAGCTCGCGTGCGAATTTAATCCGCACCAGGCTTACACCACGCACCACAGGACTTAATTTTATCGCCGTGTCAAAACGAGACAAAGTTGTAGTGTGTTCGGTCTCACCTATCTGTCACATTTTCAAACGTCGATGTAATTATGTGATGGTGCGTATGCTGCGGTGCTGGATATGTGCATGCGGCCTGTATGATTTGAAAAGCACGTTTGAAATTCGTAGGACGCAGGTGATCAAATGCGGACCAAATGCTCATGTCAGGAAAAGGCCCCTTTCCCTGAAAATTAGTACTAGAATAATATTCGAATTTATAACTGTTCGCTATGGCATTTTGAATGATACATTAAATATAATTGCAGACATATCATTATAAAATAATGAATATTACGATCACAATAATATAATTATGCCCAGAAAAGTATATCCAGTTTTAAGAAATGAGAAAAAAATATTACCTATTTATTTATTTATTTAAGTAAGATATTTATCACCTGCCTCGGTGGCTCAGTGTTTAGTGACCCTAACTTCTGGATCAAAGAGGCGTGGGTTCGATCCCCACCCAGGGCGAATATTTATGTGATGAACATAGTGTTTGCGCTGTGTCTGGGTGTTATTTAGTTACTATCTATATAAGTATGTATTTAAAAATAAATATATGTAGTATATCAGTCTCTGGCAGCCATATCACAAGCTTTGCTTAGTTTGGGGTCAGTGACTATGTCCCAAAATATTTATTTATTTATTAATGCATTTTACTACAGAACCCTAAGAATATTGTACGTAATGTCCTCTTAAGCTTTTCTCTTGTCGACTCGCTTCGCTATGTTTCTGTTTGGTGAATAACCTGTGATATGTCTAGTTTGTAAGTAAGAGATCACAGAAATCAAATGTTCGGGTTAAATCTGAATTTTATATCGCGTTAATAAATATTTTTTTTGTATAAAAGTGGTTTTATTTTAAAACATCTTGTATCCCAATTTACATTCTTCTTCAGAAGAAAAATTCTTTAGCGGCGCTGTGCACTTTTTGGGATGGGTAAAAAAATGTTACACTCGCGTCAAGACAAGGTAGCAAGTTTTTACTTCTACCGGTACTCCCGGAGTGCAACCCGTTGGTTTTTTTTTTATAAACAGGTAGATATAAAAATGTCAGTTATGCCAAAATGATAAGAAACAGCTAGGTAGTTGACTACAAGTGTCGCACATCCCCACTTCTTACGCACTTGACATAACGACTGCCTCGGTGGCTCAGTGGTTAGTGACCCTAACTTCTGGATCAAAGAGGCGTGGGTTCGATCCCCACCCAGGACAAATATTTATGTGATGAACATAAGTGTTTGGTCTGTGTATGGGTGTTATTAAGTATAAGTATGTATTTAAAGATAAGTATATGTAGTATATCAGTCTGTGGCAGCCATATCACAAGCTTTGCTTAGTTTGGGATCAGAGGCCGTGTGTAACATGTCCCAAAATATTATATTTATTTTTACTGTGCAATGACTCGCTAGTTCACAGACGCGATATAGTTTCATTCGGTCTATACAGTTGTTAATATATATCACTTTATTAAAAACCACTTCGGAAAAAAACATTAACAACATTAGCTACGTCTAGTTTTACAACTGACGGCCTAATTGCTTAGCGCAGTTTCTTCCAGGCGACCATGAACGGAGAGAAAATCTGTCTATAAACAGTGGTCTTTCAACTAGAAGAAACTAATCATAGCGATAGGATAATTTCTTGGATAACAGAAAATAATGACACTAGAGTATCGTAGGGTACTCCTAATATTTTTTTGTTCTTTTTATTTTTTTTATTTAAGTTCACAAACAGTGTTTTATGCAAAACTTACTTATAAACTTAACTATACAAAATTAATTGTCACTAACTTTTAATATGATACCAACCATGAAATTATGAAAAACATCTGTTTGATGATACATTAAGATCTGGCTCACAGATAAAAACTAATCTAGCTATATAGACCTCAAGTTGGTCCCATGTTAATTACATCTAAATATAATGAAATAAGCCAAATCAAACTTAACGTCTTCTATGATCACGAGGTAAGTCGCTGTGCAGTAAGCAAATTCATATCTCAGCGGCGGTATGGTTACAGGAACGACCCATTTGCGCAGCTAGTCTTATCAGACGCCAAAAAGTTTGATACGTACAAAAATATAGGTAGGTATACGTATATGCTGAACCATAGTCGGCCGATGTTGAAGTTAGCTACAAGCTGCGCAATATCTATACTGCATAAAACATAGCTTGATCTCTGCGACAGTGACATTGACATTTTTAGAGTTGAGATAGTGGTGGAAAAAATCGATTATCAAACAATGTTGTAATGAAATCGAATGAGTAGTTGTAGGTGAGAAATTGGATTTTATTTACTTTGACGTCGGCACTCGTAATGAGGAGAATGGAGGTTCGTATCAAACAAGATGGCGGCGTGCCTTTTTTAGTTTATGGCCTGGTAACAAAGCCTTTGAGCCAAATGTTACATGAGTAGGTGAGGATTTGGATTCAATTTACTCACTATAATTTGAGATCAAGTATATACATATGCAAATAATGTTATGATATTAAAATATACAGTAAAATTAATGATAAATTAAGTTTTATTTAAAATATCGTTAGTATAAACAATCGATATTTTAAATAAAACTATCTAAAACTCTGTGGTCGCGATCATTCGTTGCCCATCACTAATCGGCATGCCCATAAAGTATGACATTGACAGATGCTGTCTGTAGGTACTATTAAGAAATTCAGGACTTCATAGGCGTGATTTTTCTGACAGCTGTCGCAGAGATCAATCTATATTTTATAGAATATAATCCTGACTGAAGCTGACAGTGCTGACAATGCTGGGGCCCTATGTTTCAACTTCGTACGGCTAACGTATACGGAACTTTGACAGATTGTATGAAAAAGCTCTGTGTTACCTGATAACCTGAATGCTCCATACTAGTTCCGTATACGAACCAACCAAGGCGTGCGAAGTTGAAAAATCAGGCCCCCTGCGCGTTGATTGGATATTGCGCAGCTTGTAGCTAACTTCATGTCCGCAGACTTGTATAATTCGACCTATACACTCATAATATCGTAATTAATAACGTATACTTTAAATTATTTAAGGTATAAGGTATATATAATAATATTATAAGTGAGTAAGCGTAAATAAAACATGAAAGAATTTAAGTTAAATTCTTTCACGTTTTATTTCAATCTGACCCTGAATAACCGAGTCTAGTCGCAAAATACGGCAAGAAACCAAGGCCTCCGATATTTTATTCAACAAATCACTCGGTTCCTATGATGAATGTACCTAATGTATTGTTGGAATCGAACGGGACAACTCGGCCAAATCAAATAGTCGTTAGGTGGACGGCACGCGAATTTGGACTTTACGCCCTTGTGGTAAGGAGATGGAGATTTACGTGGTGTTTTTAGGGTTTGGTCTGAGTGATGGGTGTTGGCGGGTTTGGTAAGTATTTGAAGTTAGAAATCGTATTTTGTAAATTATACAATGCATCCATCCATCAGCCATAAGAAGTCTACTGCTGGACATAGGCCTCCGCTATGGATCTCCAATAAGATAAGTTGAAAGCGGCTTGCATCCAGCGCGATCCTGCGGTCTTAATGAGGTCGTCCGTCCACCTTGTGGGTGGACGTCCTACACTGCGCTTGCCGGTACGTGGTCTCCACTCGAGAACTTTTCGACCCCATCGGTCATCCGTTCTCCGCGCTATGTGCCCTGCCCATTGCCATTTCAACTTGCCAATCTGTTGGGCTATGTCGGTAAAATTGGTTCTTCCACGGATCTCCTCATTTCTGATTCGATCTCGCAGAGATACTCCGAACATAGCCCTCTCCATAGCTCGTTGAGCTACTTGGAGCTTACTAATAAGGCCCATAGTGAGAGACCACAACAAATTATACAATACAATTTGTTATTCATAACTTGAGTTAGATGCATGTCAAAAATATTCAATTGTAATTAACGATAATTATCTTATTATTATTATATACTACGGGACTAACCGCGCACTAAAATTACGGGATAAATAGATACCTCCTCATCCCGACGTTTCGGCCGAGTTGCATCAGTCTACCCGTAACCATGGTCGATGCAACTCGGCCGAAACGTCGGGATGAGGAGGTATTTATTTATTTCGTAATTTTAGTGCGCGGTTAGTCCCGTAGTATATAATAATAATGTGTACAAATCGCGAAACAACGTTATCACAGTTCACAATAGCTACAACTTGTGAAATTAATATATTGTACAAATAAATAATTTAACAAGCAAAGTTGTTTTTAATATTTTAAATAATAATAGTAATGATGTAGTAAAAATAATGTCAAATCAAATGTGCAAGAATTTACACTACAAATTCCGACAATTTCATAAACTCGTTTATATCTTATTATTATGTACTACAGGACTAATTGCGCACTAAAATTATGAGATAAATAACTCATCATCCTGACGTTTCGACCGAGTTGCAACTCGGTATCTAGCAGTAAATGGTATCTAAAAGTATTGTGACGCGACCCAGTCCTTGAAATAAATACCCCCTCGCGATAGCCCACGTGGCCATGCAGTGCCTACGTAACACGCGCTAGGGTTGCCCGTATGGTAGGCAAATCGTAACACCGTTCGACACTACGGCGCATCTGCGACTGTTAGTGTACCGAGTAATGTACTTACCGAACTCTGAAGCGCGTAGGTATGATTCGCGTTCCTACTGTTTGTATGAAGATAGAACCAACTGTTAGATACCATTATTGTGACCTAGATAAGCAGCGCGAGGATGCGTAGGAAAGCTGATAGGTACCTGGCCAAATGCTCGTCCAAGACGCGATTCCTAGTTGGATTTACCTATCCCGTCAAGTGTGATTTTGACCTGCTATTTGATTGAATTAGGAATTTGCCTTGGCTGTCATACGAGCAGTCAACTGCTGCTCTATGTATGTAGGTATTGTCACGATCCTTATCCGAGCATTTCACGCAGTAACGTCAAAAGAAAACATTGTTGAATCTACAACTGAAACAAGCCGAACGCTCGATCAGGCCGATCGTGCTTCTCTATCGCTTGTTCTGCGCTCTTGCTTGCACGCTCGGCTCAGGCGGAATCTGATACTTTTTCGTGCGGGCAGCCGGCATTCATCGATTATAAGAAGTTATGACGTCAAAATATGTACGATAATATCTAGATACCTGCGTGTGACTGTCTTCTCGCCTAGATGCATATTGCAAATGATCAATTTCTGAGCTTCAACCCGATTTGCCAATCGCTCCTCGCTCTTACCTCGGGCCAATTCCGTAAATGTTTTATAAGGGGTACGGCTTCAAAATTTAATTTAGCTCGCTTGTGTGTGCGATTTTATTGGTTTTGTAGGCCCTAATTTTACTCTGTGAGATTGGGAAATGTCAGCGATACCATACAATTTTTCAGTTGAAGGAATAATTACGGAAAGGTCATGGAAAACAAGCTAAGTTGGTACTAAGGTACCTACTCGAATAAATAATGAGAACAGCTATAACGTGATATTTTTTCCCTTTTAGATTATGTTTATGTTTTCCAAATAAATATGTTTCTTTAGTTCATAGATTGTAACATATTTCATAATATAAACTATGTTTTTGAAATACTTTCGGAGGCGCTGTTAGCCTGATAAAGTCATTTGTATAATATTGTTGCAACTTTTTTAAGACTGTGTCTAGTTTGTACGTACTTGGTATTTTTCTGATCAATGAAGAACTTTTAAAAATCAAAATCAGTTGTAAAGATTTTTTTAATAGGTATACCTAGGTACTAGGTAAGTACTGCTAGGTAAGTATCGTCATCGTCAGATTTACATATTTACCTAATATTTGTCTAGAGCTGGGGAATCTGGGAAGTATTCCGGGCTAAAATAATGTTCGGCATACACTAGGTTAGTCTTTAAAGTTGATGGCAGGCAAGTGTACTTCCGTGTTCCGTTAGTGTTGTATACCCACTCGACGCTAGATTTGCCAGCTTACATCTCTTGCTACCATGGCTTGAAAGAGTAGCTTGGTGTACTTATGCCATTTTTGTGAAAACACTCTTTATTCAATATGAAAATTATGATCCCACACACACTGTTCTGCAAAAAAACCTAACGCTTTAAAATATTTCTCTATTTCAATTTATTTATTTATTTGATCACACATATTACAAAGGAATGTTCAATATAACAATACATATACAAGAAAAACTAAACATACGAAAAATGATATGGTATGGAGGTGTCCTAGGATACAATCCTATCCTAAATATATGACTGACTGCCTTGTTGGCTCAGTGGTTTAACTTCTGGGTCGAAGAGGCGTGGGTTCGATCCCCACCCAGGGCAAATATGTGATGAACGTAAGTGTTTGCTCTTTGTCTGGGTGTTATTTAGTTACTATCTATATAGGTACGTATGTATTTAAAAATATGTATATGTAGTATATCAGTCTCTGGCAGCCATATCATAAGCTTTGCTTAGTTTGGGGTCAGAGGCCGTGTGTAAGATGTCCCCCAAATTTATTATATAATATTATATAGCTGTTAATTTAACTTACCATACTTATCTAACTGTAAGTAGATTTAGTTCTCTACTTCAATTGATTCTGTCCCGTTTATTGTTACCTAACAAACATCTAAACTCAAGAGAAAGGGGTATCTTCCTTCTCAAAACACCCCAACTACGCCTACACTCAAAACAAAATTACAGCAGATTATAACCACAAACAAAACACAATAAACACCCAAAATACTAAACAAAATCCTCGAGACCAAGCACATCAAATACAAAAATCCTCGAAGGAATCCTCCAAGCTTTGGAGCTCTAAACATAAATTTTAAGCTCAAGTGCGCTTGAGCCACGAAACGCTCCTAAATTGGGATTATTCTTTCGCAAATAGACGAAGTTTATTGGAGAATGCTCGGGCGAAGACCGCAGAGGATTTTTAATGCAAATATTTTGCAACTGGACGCGAATCGCAATCCTTTGGGCACACGTACAATGTACCTACGAGTAAAATACACGTGCTTGGAGCGGACTACCTTGTAATATTTGCTCCAAACTATCGTTGGAGCCAATATACCAATGTTTGCGGCTCACGATTTTAAACAAATAAAACGTTGATTGTTCTTAAAGAAAAAAACACAAAACAAGTTTTTCACTAGATCCCACACTAGGGCGACCTGTGTCGTGGGATCTAGGCTCTTCCTTATGGTATAAAAGACAAAATTACTCTTATAGTATACAAACTTGATTTAATTTTCATTCATAGTGCACTGGATCCCACACTAGGGCGACCTGTGTCGTGGGATCTAGGCTCTTCCTTATTAAAAGACAAAATTACTCTTATAGTATACAAACTTGAATTAATTTTCATTCATAGTGCACTGGATCCCACACTAGGGCGACCTGTGTCGTGGGATTTAGGCTCTTCCTTATGGTATAAAAGACAAAATTACTCTTATAGTATACAAACTTGAATTAATTTTCATTCATAGTGCAATGGATCCCACACTAGGGTGACCATTGGTGATTTGGCTAAAAAGTTGGTATTTAAGCCAACGTGCTGTCGCTACTGCCACCACGTTATGCGCCACCACGGTTGAGAAGCCTGGCGTAGTGAGAGAATGCTCGTCTTAGAGCTGTGAGGTGGTTGGTTCAACTCACGAGTCTGCTAATGAGTTCTTGGGAATTGTAATTTTGACCATTGACATTTTTCCAAAGAAAACTTCGTAAAAGCAACGTCTGGAGAAGAAATTCCATGGCATACCTACCTAAGTCCCTCACTACGTAAGCTAGGTTAGTGTGGTAGATTTGATTCATACGACTACACACTCTTTGAACGTAGGCTTATGTCCTACAGTGACCTGTCAAAGTATTAAAAGATTAAAAAAAAAATGTTGTATAGGTTTGCATTTGACTACATACTGCCTGCTGTTGAGATCGATACAGTATAATGTAGAATAGTGCAGCACTTGGTTTTAAAAGTTATCATTTCATATTGGACCCCAGCTTGAATGCAAACTTATCTAATAGGGGAAGTACGTCGAAAATGACATACTGTTTTCTATTTCTTTCATAATTAATTTATTTTTAGGCCTTGATCCACGAAGTTTCATACATAAATAAACTATTATTATTTATTTATCTATTTAACATATAACATTATGAATTAATAGGCAACTAAGAAATAATTCGTTTTCAACAAAGGTCTATGGAAAACTATTTTGTCCATACTATACGGACAAAATGGAATACCTAGTCGTAACAGACAAAATGGCATACACCTTTATTAAACGTTTACTGCACAAATAAGCCTTTTGGTTATTTGAGGCAAGTCCCCACATTCAACAAGAGCCATAAGCAAACAATTAATGTTACTGTAAGCTTTTCCAGGTTTTGAGCGCGAAAATAGATGATGATAGAATTAGACAATAGATGATGAGAAAAATTGTGTGTAATTATTGAATTTTCGGTTTTTTTTTGTCCTGACTACTGATAAATGTTTTATTTGGGGTAGCACGGGTAGCATGGCAAGGATAACAAACTTTTAACTGACGATTATCGCTTATAAATTTAAAAAAATTGACTGAATTAATAATGACAGTTACTACTATTTATTAAACTACCAAAAGGTAGTTTAATATAGACATTTGAGGCATACGACGGTAGCACCAAAAGCAGAGTAACACACAACGAATTTGAGATACAGCTGGTGTACCATTTTACCCGTATATGCCAGTTTGTCCGTACTTCCCCTACCTACTCGATATAAAGCGAATCATGTTTTCGTTTCTTTTTAGTTCGTTGTGTTGACTCCCATAATAGTTTTTTTAGCAGATTTGGGACCCTTTTAACCCTCCGGCTCGGGGCCCAGTTGTTTAGTGTCCGTTGCCGGCGCATATTTCTTTCATTTCAACTAAGACGAAGACGAGATGATAATAAGTATTATACTTAACTGAATATAAACTCTCCCGGAAACAAGGTTTTTGTTTTGTTTAGCATTGAATAAGAAACAAACTCCTTGTTCGAAGATGTTTAGCTATTTTGCCGCGCTATCTAACTTTATACGCGATTTTCTTAAAGATAGTAAGTAGGTAATAAGACTACAGAATAACACTTACCTACCTATAATTTAGACCGCCGTAACGCGCTGAATGGAACCCGCTTAAGACGAGGCACCGGGCCGAGAAACACGAAAACGGCAAAAACGAGTACTTTTGAATGCGCGATGTGAGAGGATGAATGATATCGATTCAAATTTAAAAAATGTCATAGATAAGGGAAAATCTTAATAAATTGAATGAACCGGACAAAATTTTGAAAAGTAACCGGCTTTATTAAAAAAAAAATAAAACAAATTGCTCACCAAAAAAATTTTAGTAATTCGAATGCTCAGAATTATCAGCGACAACACCCCATTATTTTTTACGAATAAAATAGCCAGATCCCTTTTCTTTATTATAAACCGAGAATTTTTTTTTTTTAAATTGTATATTATGAGTAATTAATTAAAAACTCAATCAAATCTCTTCGCGCCTACTCTAGTTTAGCTTTTACTCTACAGTGTTTGCTCAGAATATTTGATCCGGCACTATCTGGGCCGCCGCCGCCGTACCGGTGCGACGTTGCGACTCCGACGAGCGCATGATTCGCTCAGCGTCGGGCTGGCAACGCCGCAAAGTACGGACGGCGCGAGATGCGTGCTGTTTGTTTTTGGTTATTGTCTTCTAGGTACTCTGTGCGACGACAACCGAGTAATTTACTTCAGAATTATTTTCAAAATTATAAGTTAGACTTTAGTGTACTATATTATATTGTAGCTTTAGAACATTATTATAGTAGGTAGTAAGTTAGGTACTTAGTATTTTTATTTGGTAGTGTGTAAATAGTAGTGAACAAGTGTGCATAGAAAATGGGGAGGAAAAATAAGCGGAAAGAATTGTTTTTACAAAAACGAAAAAGAAAACCTAAAAAAAATGACGGAATGTTTGGGTAAGTCGAATTACATATATAATAAACTTGCAATAAATAGTTGCACTCTAATGCCCTAATAATAAAGTCTATATTTGGCAAATACACATTCGTCTACAGATTATGGATTATCACATTCTTACTACCTAGGTACTTCAATTTTTCTGCATTTACCTATATTTACAATTTTTTTAGGTCAAAAAAACGGAAACTGCAACCTGACGATTGTCAATCCACATCCTCAACAGGGCCAGTAGATAGAGAGTGAGTCCATGCCAAGTACCTATCTATCATGTCAGCAATCAATTTAAAGTATCTAGTAATAATACTCCGTCTATTCTTTATTTTCAAGTGTGTACCTACTAAGATTTGTCTGTACAAACTAACCATACTGTAGGAAACAAATATCAGAACAAAAAGCTATGGAGTCGTCTCTTGATATTTTAGAAACCTATCTAAAATAATGATATTTATTAGGTGATGTTCTATCACCTAAATAATTGTGTTAGCTTTAACTTTTTAATAATTATATAATTAAATCATTTTATTTTGTAGCCACCCAGAAATATCACCAACATACGCAGAGTTACACAACGTGTTGCCGACATCTGGGGATTCAGAGGAAACGGTAAATTTAAACACTTTTTTTTAAATTATCACGGTTATAGTATTGTCTTTTACCGACTTCAAAAAAGAGGAAGTTGTCGATAGGGTTATTATTTTTTCTTCTTTTAAATAAACGAAATTAAAATTATTCTCCCTGCTTTATCACAAAGATTTTCCAGGTATTTAGTGAGTAGTTAGTACCTATACCTCCGCCACTGTACTCCATTTTGTACATGTCTAATTCCTTTAATAGTAATGTAAGTAATTTAATTTCAGTTAAAAGAACCAAATCCTGAAAATGAAGAGTTACAAAATGTGTTGCCCACATCAGAGGATTCGGTGGAAACGGTAAACTTAAGTACCTTTTTAAACTATCGCGATTATTGTCTTGTCTTTTTACCGACTTCAAAAAAGAGGATGTTGTCGATTTGGTTATATTTTGAAAATGTCGTTTTTTACTTCGTCTGCAAGTTGAACTTGTGTAATTTTGTTTCAGTTAAATGAACAAAACCCTGAAAATGAAGATATTCCATACATATTCGAAAGTACCTCTGAAACTACAGTAAGGATTTTGTTATAGCTAAGGCATGTTTACATAATAAGAAATTCAAACTAAATAAATACTAAAATATGTGCTTAAATTTCAGATTCATACAGAAATACCCGACTTGGGGCATCGAGTAATAGATGTTAATCATTTTACATCACAACTAATACAACTCTCTCAACATGAATCTCTGTTTGACTGCGGATTAGCCTCAATGAAATTAGTTTCTGAACATCGAATTGGATTACAATCGGAATTTACATTTGTCTGCTCTATGTGTAATTATAAAAACAAAATAAAATCATCTTTGGCTGATGTAAACAAAGATGTTGTTGCAGGAATAATGGCAGCAGGTTGTGGTCACGCGCAACTGAAGCAGTTTTCCGCAGCAGTAGGATTACCCATTATGTCTGAACACACTTACAATAAAATGCAGGACGATGTTTGTGACGATTGGGAAGAAACTGCCTGGGAGGAAATGAAAATAGCCGGAGAAAAAGAGAAAGAAGCAGCTGTTATTGAAGGCAGGGTTACAAAAGATGGCATTCCCATGATTGATGTCATTGTAGATGGGTGTTGGAGCAAACGCTCATACAGAACAAACTATGCTGCATTATCGGGTGCTGCAGCCATAATTGGCAGACGTTTTGGCCAAGTTTTGTACATGTGTGTCAAAAATAAGTATTGTTGTATTTGTGCCCGAGCTCAAAACAAAAAAGAAAGTCCCAAAGAACATGTCTGTTATAAAAACTTTGAAGGGGCTTCTACTGCTATGGAATCCCAAATAATAACTGAGGGGTTTAAACAATCCATTGAAATGCACGGTATAATATACGCGCGACTTATTGCTGATGGCGACAGTAGCACCTATGCCAAAATAATAAATGCTCGGCCATACCCAGGCTTAACAGTGTCAAAAATTTTCTGTCGGAATCATTTACTGAGGAACTATTGCAATAAGTTACAGCAACTTACTTCAGACACTCACTTCAACGTTACAGACAGGAAATATTTGACACAAGAGAAAATAATGCGCTCCAGGAAATATATTTGCGACGCTATAAAACTTCACAAGGAGAGCCAAAATACAGATGGTTTATAATAAAGATATAAACGCATCTATTGGCCATGCGTTTAACTCTCATGAAACTTGCAACCAGTTATTATGCAAAAAACATATGCAAATAGACGCTCCTAATCCGTTTTTTGGGAGTTTGCTTTGGCAAAAAATAAAAACTCATGTCGCACGATTGGCTGAAAAAGCCCATAGTTTAATTGAAGATGTCGACAGTAATGTAGTGGAAAGATTTAACGGAGTCATTGCCAAACTTGTTGGTGGAAAAAGGGTAAATTATTCTCAAAGAAGAGCTTACCAAGCAAGATGCTCTGGTGCAGTAATATCTTTTAACACCGGCAACTTGCTGTCGACTGTCCACCGTAATATTTATGGAAATAGCCCAAAAAAAACTATTACAAAATACGAAAGAGCTGTAAATGAAAAAAAGAATAGAACAAAACAAAACTGCAAGAGGAAAAAAAATCGTACTTTGGTGCCGCGTACATTAAATCTAGAAATTGTGGATAAGCCAGACTTGGATGACGACACATTAAAAAAGGCCAAAGACACCTTCATCCAGAATTTGACGAAAACCGAAGAACAGCGAAAAGACGTAGAAAAACGAACTATACTACAAAGTGAATCTGGAGAATGGTTGGAATTAAGGCGAAGCATGTTAACTGCATCAAACTTCGGTAAAATTGTAAAAAGAAAAGAGTCGAATACATGCCGAAACGTAGTAAAAAATTTACTTTACAAGCCAAATATTGACAACGTGTCATCAATAACTCACGGAAAAAAGCACGAAAAAATTGCAATCGAACAATTATCGGTTATGGTAGACACAAAAATTAGAAAATGCGGTCTATTTATTTCCTTCACGACGTTTACATTATAGTAAAATACCCCTTTGTTCTACAACTTTAATGCTTATTATGAATTCCTCACCACTGTTCTTATAGAGCTGTGCTAGACCGCACTCGCACCTATCCTACCAAATATCGGTAAATAAATGATTTATATTTTAAACCGATTAACTAAATATTTTATTTCTGGCATCCAAACCCTTTTCTAAGTGTGTGAAGCACGATAAAAATAAGTTCATTGATTATGATACCTGTACATAATCAACATTAATTTGTATACAGGGTTATTTCTAATCAATTAGCATCCTTTTAGAGGTTTATTCTGTATATGTACATCAAAACTAACAACTTTTGTTCTGCAACATTTCTCAAAACTAACAACTTTTGTTCTGCAACATTTCTCAAAATTAAAAAAAAAAAGCTGTTCCATACATTTTGTTGCGGGTCACGGGTAGACTCACTATTCTACGGAGTGTCTACCCTTGACCACGGTTGATGCAACTCGGACGAAACGTCGGGATGATGAGTTATTTATTTATCTCGTAATTTCAGAGCGCGATAAGTCCCGTAGTATATAATAATAATGTGTTCAAATCGCGAAAGTTTAAAAACAGCAGTTGAAATAACCCTGTATTGTATGAAAAAAAAAAACATTAAAAAGATCAAAATAATTTTTGCCTTTTTTTTAAATTGTTGATTAAGGACAAGGCGACTCCATGATTATCTATGCTCTAGGCAAATTGAGTTGACGCGTGCCGCCGCCGCGCCGTTAGCAGCGCCACGTACGCTAGCCCAGCGTTGCCGCCCGCCGCTCTGGCGTGATCCTGTCAAGTGAGACCGCGTAAAATTTTGTCCGAGTGAAGGGGCGCGGTACTCGATTTTGAAACTATAGTTTATCAATGCGTCACCTTAACCATGGTTTATTGAAAATCTTTAGGAAAGGCCTAAGTCCAGTACCACTGCTGTACTTTCGTACGGCTGATGGATGGAATGCAAGACAAAACTGCAACTTTATTTACTGCACTAAAGGGAAGTTAACATAGTTAGAGAGAGAATTCATATGCTACGCCGCGTAGCACCCGTGACGTAGTTTCGTATTCTCTCTATCTACGTATTCTATCTCGTTCGTTTTATTCTATCTTATCTTGCTATCTTCAATCTCAAAATGTTTAAAAATGTAGACAGCATAATGTTTCAATGAATCTTAAGCATTTTGTACCTACTTCGCCACCCTAACTTGAAGTGATCTTAAGTCAACTCGACTTAAGACGGCACTATAAATGCAAGCCGCTATTTCAAAGCGCGGGTGAAAAGCAACTTAGGAACAGGACAAAGTATGAAATGTGGCGGTATTTGAGAAGCTCGGGGATTTCTTCGTCCGCGACCGACGTACAATCGCTGATCAAATATTAAATACTGCAATTCTGCTGCAGAACGGTTCACTGCTGTGCTTGGGAACTTTGGAGAAATTTTGCAATACGTTCATGCATATTTTTTAGGTATCATCAGTACCCTTTCCTTTCCTTTGAAGCCGTGGTGGTCTAGTGGTAGTGACACCCGCCTTACAATCGTGAGGTCGTGGGTTCAAATACCGGTCCCGTACCAAAGAGTTCTTTGGAATTTATGTACGGAATTTAACACTGCTAGCTTTTCGGTGAAGGAAAACATCGTGAGACAACCTGCATATGTCAGTAGAAGAAATTCGATGGCGTATGTGAATCCACCAACCCACACTGGGCCAGCGTGGTAGATATGGCCCAAACACCCTTCGTGGATAGGCCTACGTCCTGCAGTGGACTATTAAAAAGGCTGATACAGTACCCTTTCCGGTAAAAGCCAGAAAGTATGTACTTTCCTACCTAATATTGTAATACACAGAAGATTTAAGTCAAGATTTGGTACATAAGATTAAGAAGCACTAAACCTGCATGTAAAGGTAGGGTAGGGTACCTGTGTGTGACAGTTATGCGAGAAAAAGGATTGGATGTTGCGACGACGCGACGTTTGACTTATGATAAGTATCTAAACTGAAATTATGTTAGGAAACATGCTGTGCCGACCACGCTTAGCGAAAAAGGACATGAAGGAGATGGTGATGATTACAATCAAATTTTAATAACGATTAATTTAATTCTGGGTCCAAATTTCTGGATTTTGTTATGCCGCCGCTTTATTTATTGGTTTACCAGTAGGTACAGTCCATTCACAATTATTTTACCCCTGACATATTTTGTCTCTGTTTCTCTAACTAACCTGCGATGGAGTGTAGTGACTAGACAGAGACAGTGACAAATGTCAGAAGTAAAATAACTGTGAACGGACTGTACCTACATATCTATTACTACACTTTAGTGCTAAAAAGATCCTTTGATTAAAGTTTCTTGCCCAAGTTACGCCAGCTAGTCCAGCATGCGACCACAATAAGCCACGCAAAGAACTCTTTTCGCCGTGTGAAAAAGTGATAGATATATACTTCGCCATAACTCTGTCTCGTTCTGATACGTCGAAAGAAATATTGCGTGGCGCGCATCCTAGCTGGAACGTGACATCAACTTTACAAGGGAAACATGCACGAATCAAAGTTCATCAAGTTCCTCAGACTCTACGATGTTCAAACTTACAGTGGGCGCCTGTCTCGCTACAGTAGTATTAATTCACCACTCCTCGCCTTTACCACAGACTATTATACTGCGACCACAGACTATATAGTGCGAGCGAGCAGCTAGTGCAGAGCTAGAGTTTGTGCAAAAAGAGGAACGTCGTGGCGTAACGTTGTAAGATTTAAATCAGCAGCGAAGGTACCGACTACTTGGTAGACACGAGTCTGCTGATGAAAACGGAATTGGTGTAAACCAAGTATCAAAAACGTTTAGTTGTACTAGGAATGACAGCGCAGTGTTGTCAACGTAACAAAACTGGTAAAATGGCACACGGGCGACCTCACCTACTACGATTCTCTCTTTGCACATCTATCAGACTTGGAAATCACGCAATATTTAATTTGATTCAGAAACGTATTGAGAATTGTTCGACTGATGAGTTCAAATCGACATGTTTGGTTAGAAGCGTATTTCAGTTGCCTTCTACACTTCGAAATATCTACAGAGCCACTGTGAAAGAAGTAAAAAAATGCCCGAGCGCCGTCATATATACCGACTTAGATATTTATATAAAATAATTCACACGTCCTTGTGTTGTTTTCTCGAATCTCGACGTTATGTTACCTAATTAGTGCTTGTAACCGAGCACTTTGGCATCACGCGGCGTTGTAGTCGGCTTGCAATCGCCTAACGACCATTAATATGAAAGAAAAAATGTCAAGTCGATCCTTACGACTAACTAAAAAGCCTGCCCAAGTGCCCACAACGTAGCTGGGGCAGGGTTTTGGCTCGGACACTTTTTTTGCACGATTGTGATTCTATAGATATTTGCTCGAAGCTTCTATATTAGAAATAACATTAGCCTAATTCAACTTGTTGCATCCAGTGTGATTTTGTAGCCCTGCCCAATGCCATTTCCACTCCTAATCCGCTGGATTACGAGTATGTCCGTGTTTTTCGTGTCTATGCATGTGTTTGTCAGCGATCACTGAAATTAAGCAACGTTCCGCACGATCAGTATTTAGATGAGTGACCGCGAAAATGAGCGAAGTAGAAAAACCGAAGAATGAGCAAAACAAACCACCCTTGTGCTATTTATTGCAAAAAAACACAACACTAGTGCTATTATGGGCGAGTGTACAGAGCACAAAAATTGTCAGTTTTTACAATAATTTCAAAAGACACGAGCAAAACAGACCATTGTTCGGCTATAGTTTAAAACCTTTAGGGTCTTTTAGTAACACCAAAAAAGAGCCGTGTACTGTTATTATCGCTCGAGCGCAGCGATCGCAAGAATTTTTTTAGTTTAGCAAGCAAAACATTCTAATGCATGATGTTGATCTAAGCAAAAACCGCCGCCTGACAAAAGACCCCCGTTAAAGGACATGTCCACACAATGTATGGAGGCTGGTATAGTAATAATCAAAAAATCTAACCACAACCTGAAAACTTGTTACATTTCGAGAAAGTTCATATTTTTCCGAGTCTATTACATCAGTTAAAAACAAAGAGCCCTTCATTTTTTTAAAAATTAGTTTTGAATTTATTAGGATAAATAAATATATTTGGCTCAATAAGTATTTTATCTCTATCAACCCGTATTTTTACTAATTAGACACAATTTAAAGTGTCTTTTTGTCACATTGAACCTACTAACTGGTCACACAGGTAGGTAAAAAAAATTTTAGTAAATTATAAGATGAATGTGGACGAATCAGCTACGAATGCAAGTAAAATATCGATAGAAGCACTTTATTATTGTTAAACTAGAAAAAATATATAACTATATTATAACTTTTCACGCAATTTATTTTTCACATTTGAAAAAAAATGGAGGAATGAAAAAATCTAAATGATATATTTTTGAGAAGCCCATAAGACAAGCTTTCAAATGATCTTGGTTCGATTTTTCTCTGAATAATATACCACTTGTGGACGTCACCTTTCGTTGAGACGCGTTGAGAAATGCGACCTGTAGAGGAAAACCAACATCAGGACGGACGAAAGCAAAATCACCTTGTTGAAACGAAGATCGTCGCTTTCAGAAACACCTAGTCAAGCTAAACTACAAGCGCTAAGGTTACTGCGATAAATTATTATCTAGACAAATCTTTCATTTCCATGTGAAGTGCTTACAATAAAAGAGCTTTTCAAGAAACATCTGTAAGCAGAAAATGTTTTTTTTTTTTAAAGCAGCCACACGTCACTACATTTGCCGTTTCTAATCCTTATTTCATTTATCATCTTTTGACCTTTGAAAAAGTTAGAATTTCTGCCGTTTTTCGCAGCATGACGTTAATCTCCACTGGAAAGAGCTACAGCGAGGGTTGACTGCTTATTTGCAATTCATACCGCTTCCTCTCCCTATGACGTCACGGGATTACTGTTGCACCCGATGCACTGCTGCTAAAAGAGAATAAATAAATAGTAATTATAGCCATAACTTAATAAGAGAAACGGGTCACTAGGACCGCAATATTGTGCTGGGTCGTTTTGTTTGCAATTGAATAATTTGTAAATATCTTTAGTTTTCTTTTTGTGATAAATATTTCAAAAATTGACGCGTTCGCAGGATTCGAACCTGCATCTTCTGTATCATTCACGTATGTAGGTATGTATATATGTAGGTATATGTACAATTATATTTATATATTATATCGTATGTAAGTATATTTAAAACTTAGATTGAATTAAGTATATTTAGTTTATTATTTATAGGTGTTTTCTTTGTTAATATCTATTTAAGGCCACTATTTCTTGTTCTTGTCGGTTCATATTCGTGAAAGGTTGCCTGGAAGAAATCGCCATGGGTGATAAGGCCGCCACTTTATAATCATATTTTTTGTCGTATATATGTAAATAGTGTTTATTTTTCAAACTGTGGTTGTAAATAAAGAGTTTTGTCTGTCTGTCTGTCTTCTGGGATTCCAGCCCAGATACTTTGGCCAATTAAGCTAAAACGCTCTCTGCGAAGGCGCCGAATTAGTTAAGTGTTGTTCATCCTGCGAACGCGTCAATTTTTGAAATGTTTATCACATAAAGAAAGTTTCTATACACCTAGTGTGTGAAGCACGATAAAAATAATTTCATCTTTAGTTTTGCTAGACGACGGCCATTTTCTGGGATAAAACATGAACATTAGGACCAATTTTTACTGTGGGAGGTTGAAATTACGGGTCCAGACTCGTGGTTACACCGCTTTACGTAAAAAAATAGTTTTTCCATACATTTTGCACATGAAACAGCATTCTCACATAGTTGATTCCAGTTCTTTCCTACCGTCCACTTCCTGAGACTACCTGGGTGAACTTCTGCCTCCGTCATTGTTTCCTGACAATTACTATTTGGATGTCTAGTCAAGAGTGAATAGGTATCTTCTATGTCTACATAATCCGTCTTCGGCTACAACTTCGCTTTCCATCAGGCGAGTTGGTGATCAATTGTAGCCCTATTTAGCATTTAAAAAAACCGGACAAGTGCGAGTCAGGCTCGCACACTGAGGGTTCCGTACAAATCCAGACTCACTTTGAATTTTTGAACCCATATTTTGAGAATTTAGGCCTTATTTTGACTGTGATATAAAAAGAATATGTACAATTTTTAGATTTATTCCTATATGTGTACTCTGAGACAATGCTTCTCGCCAAATTTCATAGTTTTAAGTCAACGGGAAATACCTTATAGGTTTTGATTTTTGTGAGTGTCGAAATATGCTGTTTTTTACGATATAAATGGCTCTAGCTTTTTATACTATAATTGAGAAGTTCTTCTTTTACACAACTGCAAGAGATCATAGATATACGTATACAGTTTAAATTTCAGATCGATATATTTACGCGTTCCCGAGATAAAGAGTCTTGACATACACACAGACGGACAGACGTACAGACGGACAACAAAGTGATCCTATAATCCGTTTTTTCCTTTTGAGGTACGGAACACTAAAAAAAGGTTTTTTATGCATAAGCGCATTTGCGGATTATGGGTTGGTTCCATAGTGAAATTTGATTATAAACGAGTACAGAAGTCCTAGAATATGTTTGTCGTCGTATCGCTTAGTTTAATAGATTATAATTTTTATTTTTCGTTCGTGAATAAACTGAATTTACTTTAAATACACCTAGAGATATGGATTTGGTTGTGTCCGAGTTGAGCTGTTGTAAATCTTTACTGTTATTTCACTTACCGTACCAGCCTTTTTTTAATAGTCCACTGCAAGACGTAGGCCTACCCACGAAGGGTGACTGGGCTATATCCACCACGCTGGCCCAATGCGGGTTGGTGGATTCTCATACGCCATCGAATTTCTTCTACGAACGTATGCAGGTTGCCTCACGATGTTTTCCTTCACCGAAAAGGCAGTGGTGTGAAATTCCGTACATAAATTTCAAAGAGAGATTTGAAGCCGACGACCTCACGATTGTAAGGCGGGTGTCACAACGTCTAGACCACCACGGCTATTTCACTTAATGCTGTCAAATTAAAAGCCATGATGTCAATTTATGGTTAAATAGGCTTAGCTAAAAAAACGTTGTTTCTCTACTAATTCCCGATAAGGGTGATAAGCGTAATGTAGTGTTTATCAGCAGGAAGCTAACGCCCCTCGGACTCGAGTGCCACTCTAGTCAAGGACGGCTGCGACACGCAACTTTTCAATCGCTAACCATCGAAATTTGCACGAAGAGGCCATATTCATGGAGGAATTAAGAGGCTTGAGAGAGTTGATCATTTATTGTTTTGTAACAAGATAAAAACGAAACATTTAGAGTGGTACCTACTTTATTCTATTATTTTTTAAGCAAATACAGCGTAAACTCCATGTAACGTCCTCGATTTAACAACAAACTCCCGAAAACGTCGAAATCAATTGGCTTTGGTTGGTTTAGTTTGTCTTCCATACAATAATACACTCTATATAGCATTACATCCACTCTTCATAACGACCACAATTGAGTAATAAAAAGTACTTTTTAAGTTGCTAAAATTAGTAAAAACTGCGCAGCTGTGTACGTTCTTTTGTCGCTTTACTATCCTAGCTTGCAATAAATTCGATTGTCGGCATCGTGTATACCGAACTTTCTAAGAAATTCGTTCTTTTGTTTACAAATTGGGATTGCTTGCACGTGTAGATTGTTATTGACCAAGACTAATAAGTAGGAGTTTTTTATATACGTAACTACTAACACTATTTTGAAATAAACTTTTCTTTTTCTAATTTTTCTTATCTCCATTTAACGACAACTCTCTATAACGCCATTAAATGGACAGTCCCTTCAGTGTCGGTATATAGAGTTTATACTGTATGAGATCGGCTGACTGGCTATGAGCAAGCCTATGCGTGGCATCGAGCGAGGGGCTTGGCGGCTGGTTGGCACGGCATTGGTCATTCCTGAACCGTATAACTTCCGCCGCGTAACAGTTGTTTGATTAGAACTTTCGACAAGAAAGAAAAGGATTAGAAGGTTAAAAATCTGCAGCAGTTCAAATGTTTCCTAAAATGACGTAGGCCTCACTATAATCGACGAAATCAAAGGACGTAAGTAGATACCTAAGTGATATTATAAACTAAAAAGTCCCTAGTTTAATTTATACGTTACATATGACCGTTTCCTTAAGGCATGATGACTAAACAATACAATTAGTCCGTCAGATATATTATGAAAAAAAATTAGACACGTATTTTTTCTTTTGACAATTAAACAAAAATTAATGAAGATATAGCTTGTTAAAGTTTCGAGTGATGTCACGAGTCACATACAAATGTAAAGACTTTCGTTAGAGAGGTAACGTCACGAGCTCCAACTCCCAAACTTTGACAAGGGTATCTCTGTTGATGTTTGATTGACCAAAGAAAAAATACGTGTCCAATTTTTTTTGAAAATCTAACTCTCGGACTAATTATAATAAGTAATGTTTTTATTTTTACCTAGTCATAATGCCTATAGCCGAAGAAGCTTATTTTACGAAGAACCAACGCTTGATTTTTGTGTATTAGTTGTTGTTGGAACATTAACATTTATATTCTGCCAATGTTCCATAAGTTCATATAATATGAAAAAGGTGACGTCCACAAGTGGTATATTATACAGAGAAAAATCGAACCAAGATGATATATATACATAATTTGAAAGCTTGTTTTATGGGCTTCCCAAAAATATTTAATTTAGATTTTTTCACCCCTCGAATTTTTATTAAATGCGAATAATAAATTGTATGAAAAATAACAATACAGCTTATTACTTTTTCTAGTTTAGCAATTATAAAGTGCTTCTATAGTTATTTTACATTCGTAGCTGATTCTGCCACATTCATCGCTTAATTTGCTAAAATTCAAAATTATAACCTACCAGTGTGACCAGTTAGTAGGTACAATGTGACAAACAAACACTTTAAAAGTGTGTCTAATTGGTAAAAATGCTTTTATTTAACAATTTGGAGGTTACTTATTCAGGGTTGATAGAGATAAACTACTTATTGAGCCAAATATATTTATTTATCCTAATAAATTCAAAATTAATTTAAAAAAAATCGGAGGGCTCTTTTTTGTTTTTAACTGTTGTAATAGACTCAGAAAAATATGAACTTTCTCGAAATGTAACGAGTGTTGTGGTTAAAATTTTTGATTATTATTATAGCAGCCTCCATACATTTTGTGGTCATGTCCTTTCATGTTTATCCACAAATGTCACAAAATGTCTATTATTCTACTAACAGTCACGTCAAATCAATATCCCGTATATTAACTCGTGTCTATAATGCTGGCAGCATTACCGCGCTGGATAGCAATTAGACATTCATTGCACCAAGTACCACTCGGAGCGGGAGTCAGCTCCTCAATCTTTTATTATATTCGCCCAATTTCTCGAACCAAACACTTGGCCTCAACCCCCCCCAACTGCTCATAGATTTGGTAGACTAGTGTGTAGTATACTTCTAATCATTGCTGAATCCTATTGTCCAGTTTGGCGTAAACACTTTATCAATGCCAACCGGCTTTAAGAGCGTATCGTGCGTAGACGCGCTTCGGGAACAAAGTGAGACGGCGGGAGGACGAGGGAAGCGCGTCTTCGTATGGTGAAATTAAGAATAAAAATTCATATAAAATTATCAAGTCAATTTTTAAATGTTTTATGTGATTAGCCAATGTTTTAGCTACTACTTACTAAATTAAACATAATTTAAAAAACCTACTAATATTATAAACGCGAAAGTTTGTGAGGATGGATGGATGGATGTTTGTTACTCTTTCACGCAAAAACTACTGAACGGATTGAGATGGAACTTTGCAATAATATAGCTTATACGAGTATATCAGAATAATACATAGGCTATAAATTATAATGATATTGCGTAAATGTTCCATAATATAACGATAAGTAAGTAGGAACAATTCTGCTATCTGCGAGCTATTCTAGAGTGCGCTTTAAGAAATGTAAAAAAAAAACAACTGTCGAATCGAACAACCGTCAAATCGTTTTTTTTTATTTTTTTGAATTTCCACCTCCTTTATTAAGGGTGGTAAGGTAGGACCTCGGGTTTGAAAGACGGAAAGTGACATAGTCTACTTTTTATCCCGGATAAATAAAGGGTTCCTATGGGTTAGCACAAAAATCAAAATATCATGCGGGCGAAGCCGCGGGTAAAAACTAGTACTACTTATAAAATATCGTCAAGAAACAAGGTCTTCGTTCAAAACAAAGGTGACTTTGGTTGTTTCGATCGAGTGAAGTTTTTCCTTGTTCATATCAGATTACCTTTACCAATTGAAGATATATTATGATTTTTAGTTTGAGTGCTTTCCACACTAGATTTTATCCCAAAGAGTTATTAAGGGGCAGGTTCAAATCCTGCGTTCGCTTCAGATTTTTGAAATGCTTATCACAAAGATAACTCTAATAATAACTCTTTGAGATAAAATCTAGTGTGGAAAGCACACAAATTAAAAATCATAATATTGATTTAGCAGTGCGTCATCTCTCGTCAATCTTTAGAAGTTCTAATAACTTCTAGTTGAGTGATAACCTGTCTAATACGGGTATCACAGGTGGCGCCACCAACGCTATAAGTTGGTGTTAATGTAAGCACTTCAAGAATTTGAAGCTTGCGTAGGAGGCGGGCTGGCTCAGTTGGTTAGAGCGTCGGGCTAGTGATCCGAAGGGGCAGGTACAATTCCTGCGTTCGCTTCAGATTTTTGAAATGCTTATCACAAATGAATTGAAGATATGCTCGAAAATAGTTTACATTTTTTTCAGTCCACATAAACATGTTTTTCTTCCAAAATCTTGATTCTCTTCAGGCGTTTTAGGGTCAGCGATCCCACCTCCTTAATATTTAAGCATGTATTATATACCTAGACTACATTATCTAGTTGTTACATAGTTAGGTACTTTGACAAATCCCTTAGTGGCAGTTCTACAAATTGAATAATGTTAAGCACAGTTCATGTGATGCTAAGTTCACGAAACATCGCTCCAACTTAGCTCTTTACTTGGAAGGCATAACTTGAACAGCTTGGCGAATCGTAACTTAATTTACACGGAGCCGACTTACTATATTGCAACTCAAGTGATTCATAGATAATGAAAGAGGGGTTTGGATGGGAAAATTTGTGGAAACATTTTTTTTAGTATACGCTTGCATGTTGGCACGAGTACTGTTACAGCCAACATATTGCTGACTATGCAGCCCCCACTTGCCTACCGATTGACGTCTATGGTTTCTTGCAGTTGTGTAAAAGAAAAACTTCTCAGTTATCGTTTAAAAAAGTTAAAGCCATTTATGTCGTAAAAACCGCATATTTCGCGCTCACAAAAATCAAAACCTACAGGGTACTTCCCGTTGACATAGAACTATGAAATTTGGCGAGAAGCATCGCCTCAAAGTACACATATAGGAATAAATCTGAAAACTGTACATTTTTATTTAAATCACAAAAAATAGGGCCTCAAAAATTCACAAAATATGGGTTCGAAATTCAAAGTAAGTAAATTGTGTCATGTAAGGTATCATATTAAAGAACTTCATTAGCACATGCTAAAACAGGTTTTTAATTATTTTTACAACGTTTTTGTACGGAACCCTCGATGTGCGAGCCTAACTCGCACTTGTCCGGTTTTTTACTTACTGGTTACTCTACCTCTCAGGCTACGGACCTGGTTCCTGCCCGCCGGTTCTGAAAAACGAGTCTCCCAAAGGGAATCTCGCGTGCGGTATATTCTCTACCAAGTCTTTTTGGTCTAGGAAAGGTGCCTAATAGTAAAGTGTAAAGTTTAAATGTGTTTCAAATATAAAGTTAGACTATTAAAGTGATTATCACTAGTAATTGAGTTGTTTTTTTAGAGAACTCTAATGCTCAGTCTAACAGTACGTTGTTCCCAGGCTGAATAATTGCAGGCAGGCGCGGGGATGACGATGTGTCTGGTGTTCACATCGTCATTCTGGCGGGAGCGCAAGCTCCGAGGTGAGGCCCGAGTTGGGCCAGCGCTGTCTGGTGCCGCAGAGGAGTGCGGAAGCGTGCCCGTAGCCCCGACACCAGGCGCAGTGGTGGAACACTCAGGGTTTTTGGTGAGTATACCGTCCAGTCGGCGGGGACTCTCATTTAACACGCCTGCCCTCGAGGTGTGGCAGGAGGTATCTTTAAAACATTTTTCCTGGTGAAAAAAAATCTCAATAATTTAATAAAATACCTATAGGTATAGTGCTTTCTACGCTAGGTTTATCTCAAAGTGATTGTTTCCTCGTGAATAGAATTAAAAAAATATCGTTTGTTGACCGCAGGATTTGAATGCTGATCAGCATTATGTGAAGTTTTTAAAAATACATAAAAATATGTTTTCTTAAAGAAGATTTTCAAATTTTATGCGATGGAATAGTCACTTAATTGGTTTTTAACGCTCGCCGCCCTGAACCCGCTACCGCTCATAGCGGCAAGGTCGTGGCTGAACGAGAATAAAAGCCCCAGCCGGGCTAGTATGCGCGCTACGATTTATTTCGTTAGTAGTGTCAGAACGAGACAGCGTTGTGGTAAAGTATATATCTGTCACTATTTCACCCGTCGAAATGAGTTCTTTTCGTGGCTATCGTCACATGCTTGGCTAGCTGATCACGTAGGTACAAAAGATTTCGTTTTTAAAACTCGGTTTTAAATCTGGAAACATCTGCCTCCGATAGTTCGGAGGCAGCTTACGGACGCGACTGACAGCCGCGAACGATAGGTATCTAGATAATGAATGTACACTGAGCCGTGCACACTATCGGACATAAGTCGCGGACGTCACCTTGGGCTGACCTTGAGTGTTCGGACGTCCGAGAGCGATCTGGCGCGCCGTATGTTTTAAGGAGTGCACACTGCTAAGTCGCGACCGTCAGTCAGCCGCATCCGATAGTTTGTTTCCAGCTTTAAGGATTTCGACTTCGCAGTGTTGCCTACGACTACGGCTATTTCTGTATTCTACGGCCTTCGGGAGGTAATTTCGTGGGATATTCTCAAATAATTTCTGTAGTCTGTTAGTTCTACTTTCAATTTTTGGATAAAATTGGTGTGCAATACCGTAGCCTCTTATTATTTCCAACTCTTAACCCATATTTTAGGGCAGTTTCGCTATTTTATTAATTTCGATGTACGCTACAGCGAGATGATATACATTTTCAAACTTCTAATATGACAACATTTTGTGGGTATTTTGACGAACCAAATAGTCTTAAAACCTAATTTTAACACACAATTTTCAAAACGCGATTTTAAAGTCTTTAGTACATTGATTTTTCCGTCTAGGCATTGAACTTCATTATTCCGGAACAATCTAAATAATAATGCCCAGCAAAGAACAATTGCCTCGCGTTCTCAGAGACTTCTAATACAAAAGTAGGGAAAACTTCCCGATCTTTGATTAAGTGTCGAAGTACTTCGAAACGAGATATTGTTAGATAAGTCCGACCTTACGATCACGTGTAAATTAAGACGCTCGGAAAATACGGATCAAAAATTAAAAATTCTCACAGAAATATGATTTCATTGTATCTATACTGGATTTGGCAATTAATTTTGGAATAGAATGATGAAAAACAAAGCAGATCTATGCCCCACAATGGGCGATCAAAGACTGATTGTGATGATGATCACTGTTTAACAAATTTTCCATACATAAGAGACTGAAAAAAAAAACTAAAACAAACTCTGAAAGCAATAGAAATTTGTTGTTACTTTCATATAATTGATTAACCTTCAAACCAGCTGAAGATCATAAGATCGTAAAAAGTATAATAACATTAATAGTGAAAATCCAAGTCATTTAATAAACCCTCTCAGATAATTATATCAACGCGATCTCTGTCACTAGATTTGCTATAATGCTAGTATTTTTTTTCACGAGTAATCTCCATAATATTATGCTTTTTAACATAATAAAAGCAAAAACAGTCTTGTCTACCTGTCTGTTACTTTATAAGATTACATCAGAAAAATGCCAAGTCGATGGATTACACTAAAACATTTTCATGACAAAAAGGTCATAAGAGCGTATAACGTTGTTACCCAGACAACGTTAGACTGGCAGACAATATGATCGTAGAAAATCACGAGCTATGTAAATTGTACGTGTAGTTTTTTATTTGTCTGTTTTTTTTTGAGAAACTAAACAACAAAAGTCTGATCAGAGAAATCTCTGCACATTTCTAATAAGACCCGTTGGAAAAGCTTGGTCATGCAATTTTCATCAAATTGATAGGTATCGGTGTAGGTAAGTACCTACCTACTTCTGCAAGTTTGAATAGTCTGTACGTGGTGTACAAATTGCGTATTGTTAATTGATTATATGGTTTTAATACCTACGCTGCACTTCACAGTAGGTTACTACATAAAAGTATATGGTGAAGCCTGATATACAATGTGTTTGTCTACCGGTGTCGGAGCCTTAGGTGGTGACATCTATGACAAATTTTGAACAATTTTTACTATGGGACCAACTCTAAAAACGTAAAAAAAAACTGCTGTTCCATTCGATTTTTTATAGACTTTCGACAAAAAGTATGGAAAAGCTGTTTTTACGTTTTCAGAGTTGACCCCATAGTAAAAGTTGTTCAAAATTTGCCATGAATGTAACCGTTTAAGGCTCTAACACCGGTAGACAAACACATTGTATTTTCTACTATCTGACCCGAACTTCGTTTCACGCAATATCTTTATATGTGCCTATGTGTTATTCGGATGTATAAGCATTATTATTGCAAAGTTTCATCTCAATCCGTTCAGTAGTTTTTGCGCGAAAGAGGAACAAACATCCATACATACAAACATTCGCGTTTATAATATTATTAGTTTTTACCCGCGGCTTCGCCCGTAAGATATTTTAATTTTTGACACAATATCATTATAATTTATAGCCTATGTGTTATTCTGATGCATAAGCTATACTATTGCAAAGTTTCATATCAATCCGTTCAGTAGTTTTTGTATGAAAGAGTAACAAACATTCATCCGTCCATCCATCCGTCCTCACAAACTTTCGCGTTTATAATATTATTAGTAGGAAGTAGTTTAGGTACGTTCGGAGATTAACATCGATGGCGCATGTACTCGTAAATATATCGTACCGCAATTGAACCTGTCATTATAAAAGAATAAACTTACCTATATGTAAAGGCTGATACAGGACGGTATCAAAAAGTATACCCTACATTCACGACACTCAAAAAACGGGTTTAAAAGGTTTATCTCAACCTAATTGATGTTATAAATAGCTAAATCCTTTCAATTTTATCACAATACCCAATAATCGCTTTCCAAAAACTAACACAATTCACACTTGACCCTTCAAATCTGGGCTCATTTCAATTTGATAGCAATTCCTGGCCCGGAGCTTCATAATAATGTCTTCTATTATCATGCCTGAATTTCAGAGAGCATTTCGTAGATTATTAAAACAAACCTGCTGCTAAGTTAGGAATCCGGCACCGCCTTTTGTGTTCATTGCCTTCCGCTATTGTTCGCGATCTTATAAAATTAGAAATCTTTTCAGGGCCCGTCTTTATGCTTGATAACAGGCCTGAGTTATAAAGGTAAGTTGGTGGGGTCTTTGTGTACCTATTTTCGTTTGAAGACAAAAAGATTGGAAAAGTGTTGGCGGTATCGATCGGGGGATCTAGAGAGAAGTTAAAAATACAGCGGTCGTTGTGTTTACTACCGCTCCTCGTTTTACTCTCATTCACTTATTTTAGTATGTTTTTTATGGGAGAGCTCCCATACATGTAACGTGGAGATGAAATTTTTTTTTCAACCCCACCCCTCCTAATTGGGTATCATTGAATAGGGTTTCTAAAATGAACATGTTTCCTAAATCATTTTTGTCACATGTACCATTGGTGAATGACAGACACCTAGTCAAGTTACGCGCTACCTACCAGAGACCGGTAGTCAAACGATCCGCTCGTTTATAATTGAAGCAAGCTAAGTGCGTAACCGTCCTCCCTTCAGGAGTTTATTGTCAGTTAAGATAACGCGAAGCTAATACGAGTAGAATGGGGCTCGGGATGTATTGACCTTTCGGTAAAGCCTATTTAATCGCATTGTGTCGCGACAGAGAACTGGGAAGAGTGTGGATGAGTCAAAGACTTTGAAGGTCGTGTCTTGGCTTACGCGACGGTGTTGTAAGCGGTCTCAGCTGGAGTGGTGTCCATACCGGTCTGCCAATAATATTGAGTCAGTTATGTCGAGAATTTTCCTCTTCGTGTAGTTTTTTTATTTATTTCTTGTAGTAGAACAAAAAAAAACTCGATGGTAGTAGCTCAATCTGAATCCCTCCGCGTGTACAAGCTTTTAATATAGTTAAGACATCTTCTAATCGTTATTTTTATATTAATATTTTGGGACATCTTACACACGGCCTCTGACTCCAAACTAAGCAAAGCTTGTGATATGGCTGCCAGAGATTGATATACTACATGTGCTTATTTTTAAATACATACTTATATAGGTAGTAAATAACACCCAGACACAGAGCAAACACTTATGTTCATCACATAAATATTTGCCCTGGGTGGGGATCGAACCCACGCCTCTTTGATCCAGAAGTTAGGGTCACTAACCACTGAGCCACCGAGGCAGTCAATTCAAGCGTGTCGGTGTGGGTTTTAAAAAATATCAATATTCTACAATTCTCTTTCTTTCCAATCGAGTTCAAAAAAGGAGATTCTCAATCGGTCAATTATTGCAATGATTGGAGTCGGTTGTTCAATTTTTGGCGAAAAAATATTACTATGATTAAACTTCTACGGAACCCCATCATACGCGTGTGTCACTGTCGCGTGTCACGTGTGACATTCTCTCTATAATTTATTTTATCTCAACTCTTAACTCGTAGAGCAATCTACGACGTAGCATATAAGATTCGTAGACCCTTCTACGACGTAGCAATTACAAAGTAGAACACGTTTTATGTCGATTTGCTCAACTTGCTTATGGTTTAACATCTGTTTCAAAGAAATTATTTATTTGTCCGTAAATAGGTTTATCCAGAACTGGTGTTCCAGTACTAAACCATCATTACAAACAAGTTTTACTTCGAGTTCAACTCGGAATTCACCAAATAACATCAACTGATTCATACGTTTTGTTGATTCCGAGTTGCAAATTTTGTACGGAACAGAAGTTTTTTCTCAAACTTCGGGTCGGCTCCATAGTAAAAGTTGTTCTTGATGATGGTTTTAATCACCCTATTTGGCTTACTTTTTGTCAAGCAGTAATAAAAAAATAAAAATTTCTGAATTTCATAATTTTATCCTACGTTATAATATTATTACCCAGTAACTTGCCTCATCCAAAAGTCTTGAACCTTTCTTCAATCCCAAAACAAACAGTGGTACAAATCGCGTAGTCAATTAGACAACGCTCCCAACCTATAAAACAGCTTTATCGCTCTAAACTTAAGGCATAATTTCGTTTCTCTTAGGTGATTTCCAAAGCGGTTTGTCAACTTCTTATTAGGCATTCAGTTTGTGATGCTTAGAATTGGTCTCTGGTGAAAGAAAAGGAAAGAGTGTCGAATCTTACATCTATATTGTGGCCAATTTTGAAGACTCCATTGTAAATTTAACAGCAACTTAAAATATTATTCTCTTTTAATTGCATATAGTGAAAAAAAACAGCAATGTTGTAAGTTACTATTTTTACGATGATGCCTTCAAAATTGGCTACAATACTTAAGTGATAACTGAATACAAAATCGAAAAGTGCAGGACGTCGTGAAACTTTTACCTTCGATGCCGTAAAGGTGCTGGAAGTCATTCGCTTGTAATGTATAGTACATATTTTAGATTTATCGACTAAAATATTTTGCGTTTATTTGATTCCATTTGTGAATAATTTTAATGTCTGCAAAATGCAAAAAAAATGTACAAGTAGATATAGCTCGTAATAAAGCTGGCGTGTTACAAGGTGTTCACGGGCATCATTTAAGAAATACCTATTTACTCTAGAGTATAAGATACACAAATTACGTACCTGCCCTTCTAGCCACTGGAACTTTTCTAAAGGGCCTGATCGACGTACAAAAGACTTCGACGGTATAAAGGTCCTTACGTTTCATTTGACGCTTTTCTCTTTTGCAGCTTACCGTTTCTTTTAAAATAGCCGTTCTTTTATAATAGTGTTCAGTACTTTAACACGGCTATTTAGTGTATGTATTTTTATCAATTTTACTCAACGCTTTAGTACTAGACTCGGCTAATTTAAAAGAAACGGCAAACTGCAAAAGAAGAAACCGTCAAATGAAACGCTAGTTAAAATCGACGACCTTGCTCGCGGCTCGTCAAAAAAGTTTAAGGTTTACACAAAAATACACAAACACAAAAATAGTCGCAGTGTTGTTTTTGTGTCTTTTGGCTTTCGGGTACTAATTTCTTCGGAAGATCTCAAAATTTTTTTGTAGTCTGTTGGTTCTGATGTCAATTCTTGGATTAAATTGATATGCCACATTAACGCATATTTTAGGGCGTTTTCGCTATTTTTTTTTATTAATTTAATTGTACGCTACAGCAAGATAACATACATTTTCAAACTTCGAATATGAACAACAATATGACAATATGATCGAATATGACAATTTTGTATTTTGACAAGTCAAACAGTCTTTAAAACCGCGGTTTTATTTTGTACATTGATCAATCCCTAAAGCCGGAAACATACTATCAGACGCGGCTGACGGACGCGACTGACAGCCGCGACTTAGCAATGTGCACAGTCTTATAACATCCGGTGTGCCAGATCGCTCTCGGACGTCCGAACGCTCAAGGTCGTCCGAAGGTGACGTCCGCGACTTATGTCCGATAGTGTGCACGTTTCAGTGTACTTTCATAGTCTAGGTCGCGGCTGTCAGTCGCGTCCGTAAGCCGCGTCCGATAGTATGTTTCGAGCTTTAAAGATCCTAATCAGTGTTGCCAACTCCAGAAAAATAAAAAATAGCAGCATACCAATAAATACAGGAGAAAACACTAGACAATGAGAAGAACGGCAGTTTTCGTAGTTACGAGTATCTCTTATAATTTAAACAACTATTTACTTTTATTAGTTATTAGGACTCACAAACATTGTTAAATTAGCTATAACTGAAAACAAAAATCTAAGTAAAATTATTTTCCACTTTCATCCTCAATAGTCTTCAGTATTTTCAGGTATTTTCCAATATTTCATAGTGTCATAATGTGGCGTTGAACGCTTATTGAAAAACAGTAAACATTAAGAATAAAACAGACATATAGGGTCTACACATATTACATCAGTGTGAAAACAGCAAATCTACTGTTAAAACAGTGATTGGAATGCCCTACCTCCCTCATTGTTTCCTGACAGTTCCAATTTGGATATCTTCCAGTCAAGAGTGAATAGGTCCTGTATCTTTTAGGTCTACATACTCCATCTTCGGTTACAACTTCGCTTTCCATCTGGCGAGTTGGTGGCCAAATGTAGCCTTATTATTTTTAACTATAACTATATGACTGCCTCGGTGGCTCAGTGGTTAGTGACCCTAACTTCTGGATCAAAGAGGCGTGAGTTCGACTGGGTGGGGCCAGGGCAAATATTTATGTGATGAACATAAGTGTTTGCTCTGTGTCTGGGTGTTATTTAGTTACTATATGTATAAGTATGTATTTAAAAATAAGTATATGTATATAGTCTTTGGCAGCCATATCACAAGCTTTGCTTAGTTTGGGGTCAGAGGCCGTGTGTAAGATGTCCCAAAACATTTATTTATTTATTATTATTATTTATTATTCTAAATTAAAAAGACAACAGTAGGCTTGTAAGTAACACTGCTCCTAATTTAGGCACCATCATAAACTCGTCGAGCCTCATCCATTACAGTACATATAACTAGACGGCTTCGGCCGCTGGTTCCTAATTTTAACAGGGCGCAGCTCGGTCGGTATTAAAATAATAAATAACATTTAACTATACACGTTTAGCAAATAAACTGTGTGGTTTGGTGGGAAAAACCTTGATACCACGTGTTTATAGGTTGCAATTTCAGTTCTTTGTACCTACATATTTTTAACAAAAACGTATGTGAAAGAAATAGGTACTTTCGTATACGTTTTTATACTCAAAGTCATATTGTAGTGGTCCAATTTGTCCAGGACTCTCATTGACTAATATAAAACCTCAATATGTTTGCTGTGCTGAAAATTTCAGTATTCTATCTTTATTATAGTGCTATAATAGACAAAACAGAGGCATTATAGCCGTAGAACAACACCACGGTAACAAATACCCAGCAGCCCATAATATATTGCTGTGTAGTGATCCAATCTGTTTGGGCGATTCGTTACCAAGACAGATCGCTTTGTCGCTCTGCTAATTTGGAACTGCCTACAGATGCTCTGATTGTTGCCTGAAGGGTTAAACAATTGTTGGACAAACAATGACATAATTTGTTATAAGCCATGTTAATTTCAATTGTTTTACACAAGAAGTATTATAAGGAAAATAATCAATGAAATTAATACCTACTGGACTAATTGTCCTAGTTAGACGTACTAGTCAACGACTACAAGAACCGAGTTTCCAAGAGAAAATAAAAAATTTGTATAATAATATAATCGCAGGGGCGACTTTGTGGCGAGTCGTCGGTGAGTGGCGACACCGCGAACCCTGATTCCCTGGGGCTAAATGAGACCCCTGACTCCTCTCTTGCCTTAACCGGCCTGTTTGGAGTGGAAACCGCAAGAGCTAAGAACCTAAGCTCCAGGGTGGAAGTGTTAAAGGGCATAACGCCGCGAGTAGCGTCTAGTGAAAGCGCAGCACACCTCTCGACACCCGACAGCCGTCCACACCAATGTTGCCCCTTCGGTGCCAACTTACGGTAGCCTTTATGGGGGGCCCATTTAGTGGACGGCAAGTCACCACCCGCTACGAAATTTTGAAATGGGGCATATTTAGCGGGTGCCGTACCTCATTCCATAGTCCAATTTTACAGAACATTTAATATTTCACCTCAATAGCCCAGTTTCAATATTTCAAGTCTTTTTATATGCCATAGTTTGTCTACAACGCTATCCTTTTTATACGTACTGCTGTTTTTTTTATATTTCAATTGTAAAAAGGGCCTCTCAATGTTGGCTTAGGCTCCATTGATGCCTATTAAAGGACCAGGCCAAGCCTGTGAATTCGACTGAATAAAGAGGAATAATAATCGTCAAAAAAAAAAAAAAATTATAATAATATAATAATTAATAATTTATCACAAAAAATGAAAGTTTCAAGTGCCAGGAGAAGTAATTCTATAACTTAAGTGAATTTACTAACTAGCATCGCCAATTTGATGTATATACAGGGTTACTGATAATCAATTAACATTATTTTAGGAGATTTATTCTATATATCAAAACTAACAACTGTTGTTCTGCTACTTTTGTCAAAACTAAAAAACCGGACAAGTGCGAGTCAGGCTCGCACATCGAGGGTTCTGTACAAATCCAGAAAATTTCACAAAATTGGGAAGTAAGTTGTTAAAATTCTCTAAACTATTGTCAAAAAAGTTTTTTTTTTTCACTTTTCTCGTCATGCATCGAAAATTGCACATTGTTAAAATAATTAAAAACCTGTTTTAGCATTTGCTAATGAAGTTCTTTTATATGATATCATACATGATACGATTTACTCACCTTGAATTTTGAACCCATATTTTGTTAATTTTGAGGCCCTATTTTTTGTGATTTAAATAAAAATGTACAGTTTCAGATTTATTCCTATATGTGTACTCTTAAACAATGCTTCTCGCCAAATTTCATAGTTCTATGTCAACAGGAAGTACCCTGTAGGTTTTGATTTTTGTGAGTGTCGAAATATGCGATTTTTTACGACATAAACGGCTCTAACTTTTTTAAACGATAACTGAGAAGTTTTTCTTTTACAAAACTGCAAGAAACCATAGATATACGTATGCAATTTAAATTTCAATTCGATAACTTTACGCCTTCTCGAGATAAAGAGTCTTGACATACACACAGACGGACAACAAAGTGATCCTATCCGTTTGAGGTACGGAACCCTAAAAACAGCTGTTCAACATACATTTTATCGAGGTTGAACGATATTCTTCCAAAATACTGTTCCATAGAACTTTTGTTCAACGACTTTCGTCAAAACTCAAAAAATTTTTTGTTGTTCCATAGAAAAATATAGTTCACCCGCGACAAAATGAATGAAACAGCAGATTTTTCTCTTCGTTTTGACGAAAGTCGTAGTACTAAAGTTGTTTGTTTTAATGTACAGAATAAGCCCCTAGAAGGATGCTAATTGATTAGAAATAACCCTGTATATATATAGTATTGGGTTTTCTTAGCTTTGTAGACAAATATTTTTTAAAACTCTGAAAAACAATCAGTATTTTCATTTACTAACATTTTGGTTGTGTCAGAAGCCATATTAGTTTTGTACAAAGGCAAGAACCAAATCAACAAACATAAAACTTCGACGATCAGTGAAACCGAAAAAACAATTGACAACTTAGACAAAAAAATAATTGTGCCGCAAATCCTAAAACGAAAGACAAATTAATGATTTACAAAATAAAGTTCAATATCCACTGAACCGTTGCGATGAAAAAATATCGTTCATTATTTTCTGTAACATCAAAGATGATACGCTACATAAATATTCAATGTTTACTCGCGTTCTAATTATGAAGGAAAACGGGAAAAATACCAATGTTTCCATTCACCGTTTGATTGTAAAAAATAACAAACAACAAAATAGCGTTTCACAAAGAGCGTGAAAAAATGGCGAATCGTTATACTTAGATGCTAATTGTTGCCCGCGAAGCCTTCCTCATAGGATTTCATTTCTTTTCTCTTATTACAAACTTTTATTTAACTTGCAATGTTATGTATGTAAACTAAGTATGTAAGTTCGGGTGGAATCTTGTTAAACTTGATCAACTTCCCGGTTTTAGATTAAGCTGAAATTTTGCACACATATGTATATTGCGTGACAATGCAATATTATGGTACCCTGAAGCTGATCTGATGATGGAGTCGGAAGGTGGCCATAGGAACTCCTGTACTAAACAAAATAGACCCGTCGTATGTGGGCTTGTTTTACTTCAAAATTCAAAATTCTTTATTTCGTAGAAAATCATAAGGTAACATATAACAAAGAAACGATACTACCCGCAGTAGTCAGGAATACTGTGTCACAGATAACAACGCCCACCTCCAGCAAAGAATTGTACAAAAGAGTTATATATATACATAATACATATATAAGAAGTTAGTATGACAGAAACCATTTTTGAACAATCAATTGAACATGCGCGCTTGTGTGTGTGAGTGTGTGTGTGTGAGTGTGTGTGTGTGTGTGTGTGTGTGGGTGTGTGTGTGTGTGTGTGTGTGTGTGTGTGTGTGTGTGTGTGAGTGTGTGTGGTCATGACTAGCACTCTGCTGCTATATGATACCCAGGATCTCAAAAGCTTGTATTTAAAAAGTTATAGTTTTATAATAATTAATTTATTTCAATTGAAGTTACTGTAAAATAATTCTCTATGTCTATATCTAATATTTATTAAAATCTTACCAAAAATAATCTACTTATAAAACAAAGTTATTGTCATAGTTGCCTAGGCAAGTGCTCAAATAGTGTATACGCCGCGCCACACAAGTTGGCGGATGTGAAGTTAGCCAAAAACTACGGAATATCAAATCCTGACTGAAGCTCACATAAAGCCGCACTTTGATTGGTTATTGTGCAGCTTGTAACTTCACATCCGCCAACTTGTGTGACGTGGCCTATACACTTTATGCCATGTTATTAGTCAAAGTAGACAATAACAGAATTGTCGCATAGGTACATGAATAGGGTATTTGACTTGTATTGAATTACTTCATTAAAACTAGCGTGAGGATTCATTATTAAAATTTTATATGAACACCTGATACAAGTGAACTGAAGGAGTACTAACTACTCTGAAACCGGTCGGACGAATAATGACTCGACCTTTTTAATAATCGTGAGTTGTATCCGGTGTTCATATAAAATTGTAGTATTGAATTAATTAAAAGAATTAAGATTAGTGAATTCTGCAATTAATTATGATTCATAAGTAGAAAAAAAACTAAAATTCACTAATCCAGTTCTGAGATATAAAATAATAAAAAAAACTTTGTCCCTTTCCCACAATGCATAACATAGTACGGCGAATGTATGACACGTACCGTGCCGTCATATTCTGCTATAGTGCGCTCTTTGTCTAGCAAGAAAATAAAATGCTTGTAACTTATTTTATTCTAAGTTGATTTAATTTTTGTTTTCGTTAATCGGCTCTGTTTATGGTTAGATGTTACATGAGGACATCAAAAAATAAAAACTGTCTACTAGCCTATTATAAAAACATCTAAAATACTCGCAAAGCATTGCAAGGTACACATTGCAGAAGCCTATAGATAAGTTGTCGAACCATCGCTAGAATTGGATTCAAACCCCATTTAAGCTTTTACTGGGATATGAATAAACTATGTACTCGTCGCCATTATCTTTGTACTTGTATTGAACTGTCTCACTGTGCTCGGTACGTTACGTGTAAGGCTAGCTCATTATTGTCGCTATTACCTCCTTAAAGGCCAATATCACTGTTCTATGTGACCTTGATGTGTTACAAAGTAGATAGATATCATGAAACAAGTAAGTATTAACATAGTTGTAGAGAGCTGCAGAGATTATACTGTGCGCTACCGCTGCAAGAACAATTTGTTCAATAAATTAAAATGATTGAATTGCACCTACTTTTCGTTGCAAAATACAAATATAATTGTTAATGCAATTGTCTGTCAATTCACATTAAATGTACTTAACATAAATTGACATATTTACAAGGTGGCGCTAAAGCTGCATTTTTCTGTAGATAATTTTATCTATAGTATTATCATGACTGTGTCAAACTTAAAATAAAAAATCGCCCAAGTACGAGTAGGACTCGCGCTCGTAGGAATCCGTACTGTATGGGAGCCCTTAAATATTTATTTTATATAATTTTTAATTAATTTATTATTGAATTGTATATACAACTAAACATTCTGTGAATATTTCAAGCATCTACCTGTTACCATTATTAAAAATCAGGTTTGTTTTAGGGAGCTCCCTTAAAATATCAATTTTATTCAATTTTTAATTTGTTATATATGTTACTAGTTTTTACCCGCGGCTTCGCCCACATGATATATTGATTTTTGACGCAATATCATTATAATTTATAGCCTATGTGTTATTCTGATATATAAGCTATATTATTGCAAAGTTTCATCTCAATCCGTTCAGTAGTTTTTGCGTGAAAGAGTAACAAACATCCATCCACCCATCCTCACAAACTTTTGCGTTTATAATATTAGTAGGATTTGTTCTTATAGCGGCAAGAGAAATAAATACAACATCTGTAAAAAAACAGCTTTCTAGCTATAACGGTTTATGAGAGACAGAAGTGGAGCTGGTGATGGACCTGGAGACAGACAGACGGACAGCGGAGTCTTAGTAATAGGGTCCGGTTTTTACCCTTTGGGTACGGAACCCTAAAAAGCTACGTGACTGATTGATAAACAAAGTAAGGCGTTGAACGAAGGTTTTGGAGCGGAAATTGAAAAAATGAACCTAAGGGGTAAATAAGTATGAAACTTTTTTTTCTCTTTACCGATTGAAACTTAATATAAATATTGTTCAAACAAGTAGCTAAAGACATGTCTCTTTGAAGGTATTCAAGGTGCCTACCCTTGTAGAGAGTCATATGTACCCTAAGGGCCAAAGAGTTAGTACAAAAGCGGTCTATCTCGGGCGTCGGCTCGTATTTCACTAATGTGTCGGCCGCACTGTTGTCTCGGGTCTTGAGCTCCAATAAACGTTTTCTATTAATATATTTTCTGGTTTATTCTATTCTATTTCATACAAGTTAATGATGAAACGATGAAGATGTCATTTTTGTACAATTGTGTGACAAGACGAGCAAATATGAGTATATATTATAATTCATGCATACTAATTATTAGATAGATAGATAGATAGATAAACGCTTTAATGCACACCAAGAAATAACCATAATAAGAAGAAATAAAGATACAAAAACAGTGTAACAAAGGGCGGCCTTATCGCTAATAGCGATCTCTGCCAGGCAACCTTAGGATGGAGAGGATAGATAGCGTATAAATAATGGACGGGGTGCGCATTATATAAAAAAACATATAAATAGTTATACATATAAATTAAATTATACGTCATAAACCTACATACACTAAATAAAAATAAAAAAATATAAATACTTAAAATACATAAAAATAAAATAAACCTATAACTAAATAATAAACTAATACATATAATTTATAATTTACATAGATAATTTATAGATAAAAACAACAGAAAAACAACAACAACAGTTTCAATAAAGCGACAGTTTCTGTAGATAATGGTTTTTAACCTGATCCTTAAATACGTTCAGTGATGGAGCTTTTCTAACGGTCACCGGCAATGCATTCCATAACTGAACCGCCTGAAACGCAAACGATCTGCCGTAAAAAGTCTCGCACCGTGCGGTAGGAGTCATGAGGGAAAGGTTATCTTTGGATCGGAGGGGAAGTGGATGTGCATCATGCCAGAAAGAAAAGGAGTCTTTTAAGTAGAATGGAGTAGAAGGATTGAAAAGGATGTTATAAAGAAGGTAAAGGATATGAGCATTCCGACGAAGACGAATTGGAAGCCACTTGAGCTTGGTGCGAAAATGAGATACATGGTCATATTTGCGCAACCCAAATATAAACCTAATGCAGTAATTTTGGAGACGCTCAAGTTTATCAAGCTGGACTTCGGTGAGATCTAAAAAACTGGCGTCAGCGTAATCTAAAATAGGAAGTAGAAGAGACTGTGCGAGCGCAATTTTAGTAGCAGTAGGCAAGAAGTTTCGGAGCCGTCTAAGAGAGCTACCAGCAGCAAACAACTTGCAGTTAATAGTTTTAATATGAGTATCCCAGCATAGCGTACGATCAAACATGACTCCGAGGTTTTTAACAGTTTCATTATATGGCAGAGTGATACCGTCGAACTCTACGCACGGAAGGTTGGCCCAGTCGATTCTCGAAATGTTATATGAGCTGCCAATTATAATAACTTGTGACTTTGCAGGATTAATTTTTAAGCCAAAAGAATTGCTCCACTCAGTTACTTCATGGAGATCAGAATTTATTGCAGCTATCGCTGAATCTATATCATTTAAACGAGCTTGCGAATAAATTTGGAGATCGTCTGCATAAAGGTGATAGGAAGAAGTAAACCGTTGCGATATGGAATTTATGAAAAAAGCAAAAAGAAGAGGAGATAGCACGCCGCCTTGTGGTACACCAGCAGTAGTATCACACCAGGAGGAAAAATTGTCACCAAGGCGAACTCGCTGCCGGCGCCCGTACAGATAACTGTGAAGCCAGTCGATCACTGATGGAGATATGTTAGATGAGTGCAATAATGCTAATAAAATGTCGTAGTCAACGGTATTGAAAGCATTACTGAAGTCTAACAGAGTTAGAACAGTAAGCTTACCGTTATCCATACCCAAGCGTATGTCGTCGGTGATCTTAATAAGCGCAGACACAGTGCTATGCCCAGGACGGAAACCGGATTGGAAAGGATTGTGGAGATCATGTTTGTTAAGGTAATTGTTCATCTGACTGTGAACAAGACGCTCCAGAACCTTGGACAAGAACGGAAGGATAGAGATAGGACGGTATTCGGAAAAGGACTTGGGATTGGATTTTTTTGGTAGTGGAATAATCTGTGCATCTTTCCAGACTGAAGGAAATATTCCACATGAGATGGATTTATTAAAGATGGTACACAGGACAGGAAGTATGATGTCTAAAATAGGCAAAAGCATGTTCCGGCTTACATTGTCACCGCTAACCGCGTTGGAGGAGATCGACATTAAGCTCTTCCTAACATCACATTCAGTGAAACGATTGAACTCAAAGGGAAAAAAGTCGGGAGGAGTAATGGCAGAAAGATAGCGCAAAGTATGGCTTTTATCGGCATCCGACATAATGGAAGCTGATGAGAAATGAAAATTTAAGGCATTAAGGTCAATATTGTTAGAAGAAGTGTCTGGACGAGATTTGCCAATTCCCACTGACTTCAGAAATTTCCAGACCTTAGCTGGGTTTTCATCATCAACTGATGCATGAACATAGCGACGCATTGCATCCCTACACACCTTATTGCAGCGATTTCGGGCCTTAACATATTTATCGTGGTTGATCTCAGTGGGCCGCGACTTGTACTTAGTTTTGGCAATTTCTTTTTTGCGCATTAAACATTTTATATCCTCAGTTAGCCATGGTGCAGGAAGTTGTTTAATTTTGATCTTACGTAAAGGTGCATGGGAATCGTATAATTGAGTAATCAAAGAGTTAAATATAGATATCTGATCTTCGACAGATTCAGCGTCAGTAACGGTACTCCAGTCTATGTTACTAGCATCTCGGAGAAGAGCCTCCCGATCAATGCCACTAAAGTTGCGCTGCAGAATAATTTGAGGTTTGGATTTAGGGGGACGAATTTTATATGAAAGAAAGATCAGATCATGATAGGAAAAGTTGTCAGCAGCATATTGACCATGTTTAGCAACATTGTTAGGAGAAGACACTATCATTAAGTCAAGAAGGGAGGGGACACAGTTTGGAAAGTGATGTGTAGCATTAAGAGGAAGAATATGCAGGTTACAAGATTTTGTTAAGGATTCAAGTGAAGATGTTCTATGATCTTTCTTCTGGAGACAAGTGTTAAAATCACCCATAATGATGGAGTGATTGTAAGAAGGAATAAAATTGTGAAGAATAGTTTCAAATGAAGAAAAGTAATCAATATTTTTTGAAGGACAATAATAGACTCCGAGAAGAACTTTAGTGTGGGAAAGTAAGATTTCAATAAAAAGATGTTCGCCAGCATTTACCGGAGGTGGTTGGGGTGATTGGTTGATGATCGTGTAAGGAATATTTGCTTTTAGGTATATGGCAACTCCACCACCACCTCGGGAGACACGGTCATTCCTAATAAGAATAAAGCCAGGAAGAGAAAAAGAAGTAGTGAGAAGAGAAGGACGGAGCCATGTTTCGGAGACTAATATTGCGTGAATGTTGTGATGATCAAGAGACGCCAGCAACTCAGGATAGCACGACGGAATGCTTTGGGCATTAATGTGAACGACGTTGAAATTTTTAGATACGTCAGAGAAGGTACATTCTAGGAACTCAGATAGCGGCAAGAGACTTGCAAAGCTGTCATCACTGTGAGCCATCGAATCAGAAGAGGATGCAGAAAAATATTCAATATCACTGTTGTTGTCATTGTTGCTAAAAATATTTATCATACTTATATACTTAATATAAAAATGAATGTACTAATACTAATATATACCTATTTAACAAAAATAAATAAATAAATTAATAGGCAATTAAATACTACATAATAACCACCTGCCGGTTGTGCCTGTCAGAATCGCTAGGAGGAAAAACAACAACAGAGAAAGTAAAAATAAGCACATACTTAAAAACATAAAATTAAAGCACAAGAGAAACAATTTGTAAAGGAAATAACAACAAAAAAAAAACAAATAACAGAAAGTAGCATGAAAAATGAAATAACCTCATAAATTAGATATAAAAATTAGAGTCCGCGCCAGGACAGAAAAAATAAATAAATCAATAGTCAGAAACATAAAACGAAAATTTCACCGTGAAAATAGAATAGATACTACACAGTAAATAACAATCACGTAATCACAAAGTATAAAATAAAAAATAACGTTATTTTCTTCATGAAATATGAACATAAACATTAAAGCATACTTTACTGCAACAAGACTAAATCTTACGCACACGGCACATTGGATTGGTAATCACTGTGAAAAGGTCGGCAAATCCGTAACAAGCCACAAAAGATATGTGCATAAAACAATACATCAGTAAGTACTGGTACATAGATAATTAAATAATATTTTGTAATAATTAATTATTAGTGTTACTTATTAATTATAGACCGAATAAAATTTCTTGGCGGCTGTGAAGTTAGTCACAAGCTGCGCAAAACCCAATACTGACTGAAGCTCACTGCGCGAATAATGGATTTCGCGCAGTTTCTAGCTAACTTCATAGTCAATAAGTTTGATTGGGCCTATATTTTTTATTTAAAAATATATATGAATATATATTTTTATTTATATATAAATAATACTAGTTTTAACTCGCGGCTTCGCCCGCATGATATTTTGATTTTTGTGCTATCTCATGGGAACCATGAACATGGGTTCCCATGACCCTTTATTTATCCGGGATAAAAAGTAGACTATGTCACGTTCCGTCTTTCAAACCCGAGGCCCTACCTTACCACCCTTAATAAAGGAAGTGGAAAATCCAAAAAATAAAACAAAAAGAACGATTTGACGGTTGTTCGATTCGACAGTTGTTTTTTTTGACATTTCTTGAAGCGCACTCTAGAATAGCTTCTCAGTTCTCAGATCTTACTTAACACTTATCGTTATATTATGAAAAATTTACGCAATATTATTATAATTTATAACCTATGTGTTATTCTGATATATAGGTAAGCTATATTATTGCAAAGTTTCATCTCAATCCGTTCAGTAGTTTTTGCGTGAAAGAGTAACAAACATCCATCCATCCTCACAAACTTTCGCGTTTATAATATTAGTAGGATTATGTTGTTATGATGCCTATATTATGAGTAGTACTTATCACCATGTTCTCTACAAAGTTTTGTTGAAAAAAATTCACCAATATATTAGCAGTAGGACATTCACTGCTGGACAAAAGTCCAAGTGAGACTTCTTTCCGGATTTCTAATAAGACCAGTTGGAAGCGGCTTGCATCCAGCGGTCTTAATTATATGGTCTGTCTACTTACCTTTTCGATGGACGCCCTAACCTTTGCTTACCGACACCTGTACTGTAAATGTCTTTTTTACTAGTCCACTGCAGGACGTGGGCCACGAAGAGTGATTGGGGCTATTTCCACCACACTGGCCCAGTGCAGTTAAAAATAAAAACTTCCGACATTACCAAACCAAAATTCCATAAACAATATTTTATAAAACTTGAAATTATGTCCCTGGTATCTATTTATATATTTGAAATATGCAAATTTGTCAAAAAGCACCCTGACTATTTTAACAAAGCGTATGATAAATCGCACAAAATTAGATCGCAATATAGACGTAAACTCGTGGAATCAAAGTCTAACTTAGTAATGCACAGTGCTTGCCCAAATTCTATGGCTATAAAAATATTCAGTAAATTGCCAAATAATTTGAAAGATATCGAAAGAGAAAACTGTTTCATAAAACAACTAAAAATTATCCTATTATCGAAATGCTATTACACATTAGACGATTTTTTTAACGATTATCTAGATAACATATTAATGAATCGTTCCATTAGAAATAATAAAATTGCAATACTCTTATAGGGTCATATGTATAACTATACAAAACATGTTAACTAAGAACCGCATGTAAATTTCATATGTATAAATGATTTGAGTTTGAGTTTGAGGTTGGTGGATTCCCATACGTCATCGAATTTTTTCTACGTACATATGCAGGTTGCCTCACGATATTTTCCTTCACCGAGAAGCTAGTGACGTGGAACCGACACATACGAGTACGTGGTCTCTATTCAAAAAGCAAAATTCCATCGGCTCGGTCAACCTTCAGAGTGAGATCTACTGGTTCTGATGAATAGATACATTATATTGGTATCTTAGTTTGACCATGTCAGAGGCCTTCAACTTCATTAAAATTTCAACCGCTAAACGTTAGCTTTGTTTCTAAAAACTTTTTTTTAGGATTCCGTACCTCAAAAGGAAAAAAAGAACGGAACCCTTATAAGATCACTTTGTTGTCCATCTGTCCGTATGTCAAGACTCTTTATCTCGGGAACTATAAAGATATCGAGTTGAAATTTAAACTATATACGTATACTAGCTTTTGCCCGCGGCTCCACCCGCAATTTGACTTTTGTGCTATCCCACAGGAACCTTTTATTTTTCAGGGATAAAAAAGTAGCCTATGTCACTCTCCGGCCCTTGAACTATATCCATGCCAAAAATCAAGTCAATTCATTCTACAAATTTCAAAAATCAAAACCTACAAGATACTTCCAGTTGACCTAGAACTATGAAATTTGCCGAGAAGCTTTTTCTTAGAGTACACATATAGAAATAAATCTGAAAACTGTACATTTTTATTTATATCACATAAAAATAGGGCATCAAAATTCACAAAATATGGGTTTAAAATTCAAAGTGAGTGATTCGTATCATGTACTCGTATGGTATCATATAAAAGAACTTTATTAGCACAAATGCTAAAAAACAGGAATTTAATTATTTTAACAATGTGTAATTTTCGATGTATGACGAGACAATGAAAAAGAAAAATACCTTTTTTCTCGACGGTATATGGTATAGAGATTTTAACAACTTACTTCCCAATTTTGTGAAAATTGTTCTGGATTTGTACGTAATCCTCGGTGTGCGAGCCTGACTCGCACTTGTTCGGTTTTTAAACACAATACCAGAGTTGAGCTCATTTAAAGCGTTATAAAATGACCCGATATTTTAGGAGCCTTTTGCTGTTAAACGAACAAAACATGTCCTAGTTTCGCTCTACCGTTCTTTTGTCCTCGCATTAAGAATGCAAGCCATGCCCGCTATAGTGTCACTATGTCTGCGATAAAATCACTACGGGGTGGCCGGCAGCGTTGACTCAGGCCCTGAGGGCCCTTAACGTACAGCTCGACCACGTTCAGTTTAACCCCAGAACAAAAATTAGGTTTACCCGTCTTGTGGTAGACGCAAAAAAATACATTTAACATAATATTACGAAACAAAATATCACGCGCATTATATCTTATTTATTGTTTTGAAATGGGGTTGATTTATTTTTATTGTATTTTCTTATGAGCAACGGTTTAGTCCATAACACAGTCATAATGAGTGTAAATTGATAAAATAGATGTTTTTACCTGAACCATAAAAAATCTAATACAGTTCGACCATGCTCAGTATAACTCGTCTTATGAAACACAAAATGTGGAACAAAAATGTACCATGAAATTAAATTCACGCGCTATCGAATAGGAAATAAACTTTAAATTAAGTTTGGAGTGATAATTATTTTACTGAATTTTCTTATGAGCATAGTCATTGTAAATTGATAAAATCAACGTTGTTACGTAACCATAAAAAGTCTAATAAAGTTCGACCACGTTCACATTTTACGTCTACTCCTTTGATCAACGTAAAAACGTAGAGCGAAAAATTCGCTGCAATATAATTTGTAGTTCACGCACTATGCAAAAAGGTTATGCGGAGGGCTCGCTTTGACCACATTAGTCGAATAGGAAACAAGCTTGCTTCTTACCCTGCGGGTAGTAAGGCATTCTGGTCCCTAGCTAAATCGGTTGAAGCGAACTTCTGCCGCCCCTCACTGCCTCCGTTGCTGAAACCCAATGGTTTGCTGGCCCATACCGCGGTGGAGAAAGCAAACTTATTTGCGTTTCAATTTGCTGAGTCTTCGCGTCTAGACCCCGGTAGTGCGAGACCTCCAACTTTGCCAAACTGTGACACTGTAATGAGTGAAATACATATTCGGCAAAAAGAGGTCCTCAAAGTTCTCCGCAGTCTAGATGTGAACAAAGCCAGTGGCCCTGATGGTATTCCGGCCATTGTATTGAGAACTTGTGCGCCTGAGCTGTCGCCTGTGCTGACTCGCCTCTTTCGCCTATCTCTGAAGACAGGTCAAGTGCCCAAATCTTGGAAGCTTGCTAAAGTGCAACCTGTACCCAAGAAGGGCAGCCGTGCCGACCCTGCCAACTACAGGCCAATTTCGATCACGTCTATACTCTGTAAGAGTATGGAACGTGTTCTAAACAATAGGTTCCTAGCCTACCTGGAAGCGAATGACTTACTCAGTGACCGCCAGTACGGCTTTCGCCAAAACCGGTCTACTGGGGATCTTCTGGCGTACGCCACACACATCTGGAGTGAGGTCATGGAGAAGCACGGGGAGGCGCTGGCTGTCTCCTTGGACATTTCCAAAGCTTTTGATAGGGTCTGGCACGAGAGCCTTATTGGCAAGCTTCCATCTTACGGCCTGCCTGCTGATTTCTGCACATGGATATCAGATTTCTTGAGGAATCGGTCGATACGAGTTGTCGTTGATGGCTGCTCGTCAGACCAAATGGCTATCAATGCCGGTGTTCCTCAGGGGTCTGTGCTCTCTGCGACACTCTTCCTACTGCATATCAACGATCTGCTTAAGCCCGGGATCTTTGGGTACGCGGATGACAGTACAGTCGTGGAGAGCTACACATCTAGCTACATGAAAGGGTCTCTACCCTTTCAATTGTCTCCCGCTTTCCGTGGTGTCTCCGTTCCGGTAACTGACAGCTTGGAACTATTAGGCGTTTCACTCTCGTCTTCTCTTAACTTTGGCTCTTACATAGAGTCCAAAGCCCAATTAGCCTCCAAAAACCTTGGTGTTCTCTCTAAGGTGAGACGGTATTTCACACCTGAGCAACTGCTTAGTCTTTATAAAGCACAAGTCAGGTCTTGCATGGAATACTGCTCTCACCTTTGGGATGACTCTGCCAAATATCAACTGGAGGCTCTGGAGTCGATTGAGAGGCGAGCCAGGAGGCTGATTGACAACGACACCTTGACTAAGACGCAGCTGCAAAGTCTTGAGCATCGTCGCGTCGCTTGAGCAAGGTAGCGTGTTTGTCGGCCTTTTACCGGATACACTTCGGAGTGTGCGCCCAGGAGTTGCACAATCTAGTCCCCCCTGCCCCTTTCTTCTATCGTACGGCTAGACGGACGCGACCAAAGCGCCACCCTTTTATGGTGGACATTCCGCGCGTTAGAACCAAGCGTTTCGAATCCTCATTCCTCATGCGAACAGCCGGAATGTGGAACGCTTTGCCTGGGTCTGTCTTTCCGTTAAAGTACAATGTGAGTGTCTTCAAATCCCGAGTAAATAGGTATCTTCTAGGTAAGCGTGCTACACTCTAGACCGCGCATCTGCTTAACATCAGGCAGTGTGTAGTCAAACGCGAACCTATTCGAAATAAATAATAAAAATAAATAAATAATGCAATTGTAAACATGTAAATCCGCAATAAATACGTTGCTCAAAAATGAACTAACTTGTTACAAGCTTTTATCTAACTTGCAATGGATCAATCAATCAATCAATCAATCAATCAATCAATCTTTATTGCAACATATGTGGTATTACATGTAGATCTTAAATAACATGTTTTAAAAGCTATACACATATGACCCTATAAGGGTGTGGCAACGTTAATTTATATAATATTAAATTCTCCTATTTTTATTTGATCAATGTCATAATCATTATATTATATTATCATATTCGTCGTAGGTACATTAATAATTTAACGTCATTAGATAAGTAATGTCATTTTTACATTAAAATAAAAAAAAAAATAGAAATTATAACAATAAAATAGTAAAAAACAATAATTAATACGCCCATTTATAAACATGCATGCGGCACGACGCTTTCCTCAAGAATTCGTCAACCTCATAAAAACTCTCGCTTACTAGCCACTTCTTCAACTGCGCACAGAACCTCTTATATGGTAAATCAATCAACTCTTCAGGAAGGGAATTGAAAATTAAGGCCGCCATATAAATACAATTATTTCTAAACAGCTCGAGCCGAGGCTGTGGTAATTTAAGTCGGAGTCTAGGAGCAGATCTTTTATTAACATTTTCATAGAGTTCAAATAATGATGGATTATTTCTTACAAATTTTGCCATCTCAAATATATATAGACACGCAACAGTCAACAGATTGTTAGATTTAAAAACAGGTTTGCAAGAGTCATCCCATTTCATTCCATACATAGCTCTTATGCATTTCTTTTGACCAACAAAGACGCTATTTATGTCACAAGAATTTCCCCAAATTATAATACCGTATCGGAGAATGGAACAGACATATGCATAATATACGTCCATAACGGTCTTCATGGAAGTACATTGTCTCAAAGTTTTTAAAGCAAAAACGAAGCTATTCAGACGATTTCGTAGAGAATCGACATGTCCTTTCCATGTCAGACTTGCGTCAATAGTAATCCCTAAAAATTTTATACTGTTAACTTGTTCAATAGTGTTATTGCCATACGTAATATTTAACCGGGGTAGTTTCCTCTGAGATGTTTTAAATTGAACTATTTTGGTTTTAGACATATTAATTTTTAGTTTATTACATTTAAGCCAATCAATAACATCCGCCAAACAATCGTTCACATCGTTTTCATAGGTATTGATATCTTTACCCTTAACAAATATGGTGGTGTCATCTGCAAATAGTATACTGTCATGTTTGATAGATGCAGGTAGATCATTGACATAATACAGAAAACAAACAGGACCCATAATACTGCCCTGAGGAACTCCGCAGTTATTAATTTTTCTTCGGAATCATAATCTCGAAGACAGTTGGTAGTTGGATCCATCTTTGTGATGCGTGTAATTTGCGGTCTATTACTCAAAAATGATCTTAACCAATCTTCTGCAGTTCCTCTTATACCGTTTAAATTCATTTTGCCTAAAAGGGTTTCGTGGTTGACGAAATCAAAAGCTTTACTCAAATCCAAGAACAGACCGCAGGATGGTAAATTATTTTTACTGTTCAAACCATTTAAAATCAATTCCAAAAAATGATAAGTTGCCAAAGTAGTAGATTTGTTCTTTCTGAACCCAAACTGCTCTTTTGTGAGAATTTTGAATTTTTCCTGGAAAGAAATTAATCTCTTATAGAAAATCTTTTCAAAAATCTTTGATAAAATAGGTACCAAAGCAATAGGCCGGTAATTATCCTTCTCCAACCTTGATCCTTTTTTATGTAGGGGTTTTATTATAGTAACTTTGAGCCTATCGGGGAAAATTCCCTGCTCCAGAGACAAATTTACGACACATCTTAACGGATGAGCAATATAGACAGCCACTGACGTCAACAGACTAGTAGTAATGCCGTCGTAACCCGTAGAATTTGTGTTCTTTAAGTTCATTATAACTTTGTAAACCTCGTCTGGTGTTGAAGGATCTAGGTAAATACTATGACAATTAGACGATTGATGGACTGCTGGAATCTGAGAAAGTTGGCTCGATTTTGGCTCATTGGTGACATTGATAAAATATTCATTGAATCAATTTGCAATGTCATGCCCCGAGGAAACGCCACCATCTCCTTTATTAATTTTATCAAAAAATTCTCTAGGCCTACAATTTCCCATTTCTCTGTTCACAATGTTCCAGGTGGCTTTACAACAATTTTTCGAAGTAGAAATATACCTCTCATTGGCAAGTAATTGACATTTATTCAGGCATTTTTTGAGTAGGCTTTAGTATGTATTGCCTGGAAGAGATCGCTTCCAGCGATAAGGCCGCCTAGTATTGCACTAGCTTAAGAATTTCACTAATGTATTTATTGTTAGTTTATTTTGTGTGTACAATAAAGAGTTATTTGTTTGTTTTGTTTTGTTTGTATTGAATAACTTTTTAGATTCCAACGTTTTAGATTTATAGTATCGCTGCCTTAGAGTTCTTTTTGTCTTGCAACTAATCTTGAGACCTTTAGATATGTTCCTTGCTTTACCTAATTTAATAGTATCTTTAACTTTGATAATTGGAAAAGATAATTTATAAAATAGTATTAAGAGGTCATGAAAGACATTGAACGCTTCATTGGTAGTGATTGTCTCGAAAACTTCAGAAAACGACAGACTACTTATGGCATTGCAGAAAGTATCTATATTATCTTTGCACATATCATTTACGTACTTAAAGTAGAAAGTAGGTCTACTTTTTACCTTCAAGTTCCTAAAGTCAGCTATTTGAGCAGTATTATGATCCGATAGACAGAGATGGAGAGTTTTACCAGTAGCATGTGACATGTTACTATGGATGTACCTATGTATGTAAGTTCGGGTGGAGTCTTGCAAGTTAAATTTGACCAACTTTAACTTTCAAGACTTCACGGAAGAAGTTGATCAAATTTAACTTAATCGATCTTAAATTTAGCACGCATAATGTATATCGCGTGACAATGCAGTAATATGGTACCATGGAGCTAATCTGATGATGGAGTCGGAAGGTGGCCATAGGAACTTCTGTACTAAACAAGATAGACCCGTCGTGTTTGGGCTCGTTTTATTTGTCTTGGCTAGTACTATGCTGCTACATGATATCCAGGATCTCAAAAGGTTGTATTTTTGAAAAGTAGGTAATTTTTTATAATAATTTATTGATAAGTAAATTCGTACTCGTATAGGACAGGTGGCTAGCTTAGGTGTCAGATTTTTTATGCCTTTGATATAGCTTAAAGGTGAAAACAATTGTGACCTACAATTTAACGTTTCATACGAGCCACGGTAGCGCTAAGTTGTAAATACCACTCTCGTCCATCCGAAGACTGACCGTACTGAACATTGCTTAACGATGATCGCTAACGAGCACCTACTCAAACTACGCTATGAGCACTACTTTTTGATTCAAATGAAGGTATTATTTCGGTTGATCGTGACCAACCTATTCCATGAAGAGCGTACTCGTACCACTTATCAAGACCTTGACGGAACGAGTATCGATCAAAGTTTGTCTTTAAACTTTGAGAAATTCAAGTTATTAGACTCTTATAAAGTTAGTAACTAGTTTCCTACGTGTACTTCAAGCAGGAAAGTAAGACCAAGAACACTTAATTCTTAAATTAGGTTTTGCAAAGATTTCGATTTACTTTTAGGTTGATAGAGACAAAGAAAGGTCATCTTTACATAGATTATAATAATTTAGTACATAGATACTTAGATTTTCTTCAGTGCATCGTGTAGTGTCTAGGTCTTAAGTTACCGTTAGTTGATCTTAAGTTACTCAACTTAATAACATCAATTTACTTTTACTATGGGGCCATCTGGGAATGACAGGTTTTTGTGATCTCAGGATTGGTCCTGTTGTGAAAAAAATGTTCATCCTGTACGAAATTTGCGCAACTCTATGAATGTATAAAGAAGTAGTTATACTGAAAAAGAAATCACATTTCTGGAATCCTAATTTGCAAACTAGTTTGTTGAAATATTATTCTTGAAATAATTATTTCCTGACTATTTTCTAATCTATATATTTTTTTGTGACCCTGACTTCTGGATCAAAGAGGCGTGGGTTCTATCCCCACCCAGGGCAAGCATTTAGGATATTAACATAGGTGTTTGCTCTGTGTCTGGATGTTATTTAGGTAATAATATCTATATAAGTATGTATTTAAAATATGTTTATGTAGTATATCAGTCACTGGCAGCCATATCACAAGCTTTGCTTAGTTTGGGGTCAGAGACCGTGTGTAAGATGTGCCCTAATATTAAAAATATATAATGTTTTTTTTTTGGTGTAACACATCTATATTTTCGTCAATTATGAAGCGATTTAGAAAAATATTCTTTATTTTAAAAAGGTATAAGTACTTCCGATGTAGTCTCATGCAAATTTTATTGAAATCGACTGAGTTCTTTTTGATAAATCAACAATAATGTACCCGATTCGTGCAAACTATTTGAATTCTGTACACGGTTGAAGTCGGTTATGCTATTTTTGGCAAAAAATATTATGTATGAGCGTGGTCAAACATTCTTGTAGCAAGGTATACTAAGTAGCCATTACATGAGTACACAGATAGTCGCAGTACGTGCCCGGCCCAGATTACCGCGGCTAATCTCCAGTTAACCCGGCAACTACTTCCCTTCTCCAACACACGGGCAGCCTGAAAGGGCCTGCAGTACTTACCACTTTCCAATATTGTTAAGTTTTTATAGACTTCCAAACAGGAGGAGGTACTTTGTTCGTCTGTATGTATTTTTTTTGTGTATATACATTGATATTTTCGACAATTGTAAACCGATTTAAAAAAGTATTTTTTTAGTTCGAAAGAGTATACTTCCGAAGTGAATGAAGTTCTCATTTGAATTTTATCGAAATCAGCTAAGCCGTTTTTGGTAAATCAACAAAAATGTACATGGATGTCACATACTGTACTGTACTGTACCGCACCAGCCTTTTTATTAGTCCACTGCAGGCCTACCCACGAAGGGTGATTGGGCCATATCCACCACGCGGGCCCAGTGTGGGTTGGTGGATTCACATACGCCATCGAATTTCTTCTACTGACATATGCAGGTTGTCTCACGATGTTTTCCTTCACCGAAAAGCCAGCGGTGTTAAATTCCGTACATAAAAAATTCCGCTCCTCAGCTGCTGATCTGATAGAGCTCATAGAATATCAGTCAGCTTTTTTCGCAGATGATGGGAAGTTTTTTGCTAATGCATTGATAAAGTCTGGAGAGCTTCAAAAAGATCTAGACCGCATTCAGAACTGGACCAGGGACTGGATTATTAAGTTGAACACAACCAAATGTAGAGTGTTATATCTTGGTAGAACCAACCCTAGAGAGACATACTCACTTGATGGAGTTGCCTTGGCATCTGTAGACCAACAGAGGGATTTGGGAGTCATAATTACTGCAGATTTAAAATGGGAAGAGCATATATCTATGATAGTCAAACGGGCTAACTCATTTATTTATGTCATACGCAAGTCCTTTCAGACAGTAACAATGGATGTTTTATTAAGATTTACAAAACCTATATAAGGCCTCTGCTAGAGTATGGGTTCCAGGTATGGAGTCCTTACTTTAAGAAAGATATTGATTTGCTTGAAAGTGCACAAAGAAAAGCCACCAGGATGCCATATGCTCTGCGCCGCAAGACCTATGAAGATAGGTTAAAAGCTCTTCGTCTCACGACCCTCGAAGAACGACGATTGCGTGGAGACTTGATTGAGACCTTCAAAATTCTCAATGGCTTCTATAATCTTCCGGATATCCAGAACATGTACACCTTGAAGGAAAATATGCGCGATAGCAGACGCCACACAATCCTCTTACAGCCTACACCATCACAAACCAACACTGCACACCACATCCTCTGCAATAGGGTTGTCTACAATTGGAATAGGTTGCCTGACGATGTCATCTCAGCAAGAACTATAAACACATTTAAAAATAGACTAGACCTTTGGATAAAGAAGGAAAAAATTTCCTTGACAGATAAATACTAATTTTATTCGACACTGCTTGATATAGGCACATCAGTATACACTGCTCGCCTATAAACAAATAAATAAATAAAAAAATAAATTCCAAAGAACTCATTGGTACAGGACGGGGATGTTACATAGATTCGTGCTAATTATTAGAATTCTGTATACGGTGGAAGTCAGTATTGCGATTTTTTGCGTAATTATTGGATTTGAATAAATTGGATAATTATTGAATATTTAGTAATAGATAGTTATAGATATATTCACCTATATAAATACTTATTGGCCTTATTACCTAAATGTTTTATTGTACCAGATTTCAGCTTTAAATGTCTCTTTAGCAATAATTAATTTCCAAGTTTTTAGTGTAATTAGCGCTCAAAGATCACGGAATGCAAGTATAAGAATGAAAATATAGAAATCGAAGAACCTTTATTCGTTCAACAATATTTTTTGTACAATGGATATCCGTACACGCGTAGGTATTTGGCTGTCCTGTAACTACCGCGGATAATCTCCAGCTAACCCGGCAACTGCTTCCCTTCCCGAACACACGATCGGCCTGAAAGGGCCTGTATTACCTCTTACATCTATCGTTGTTTTTGAAAGGCATTTGGAGATTTAACTGAAGATAAGAAGCGGTAGAACTCTTTTGCACATGCACGCACTTGCATAAGTACCTTCCACACCTTTGGCAATTATACCGGATTATCTCCTTGCCCTGTACTGAGTCGAAAGGAAATTATTCAGACCATAATTATGAACAACTGAAATGAAGAGCCTAGACCTCACGACACAGGTCGCCCTAGTGTGGGATCTAGTGTACAACTTGCTTTGTGTTATTTTTTAAGAACAATAAACGTTTTATTTATTTATTTATTTAACTTTTACAACTGGGCCAACCCTGGATTCGAAAAAAAACCGGACAAGTGCGAGTCAGGCTCGCACACCGAGGTTTCTGTACAAATTCAGAAAATTTCACAAAATTGGGAAGTAAGTTATTAAAATCTCTGTACTATAGGTAATCATCGACAAAAAGTATATTTTTTTACTTTTCTCGTCATACATCGAAAATTACACATGGTTAAAATAATTAAAAACCTGTTTTAGCATGTGCTAATGAAGCTCTTTTATATGATACCTTACATGATACGATTTACTCACTTTGAATTTTGAACTAGGCCCTATTTTTTGTGATTTAAATAAAAATGTATTGTTTTTAGATTTATTCCTGTAGATAAATGTACTCTAACACAATGCTTCTCGTCAAATTGCATAGTTCTATGTCAACGGGAAGTACCCTGTAGGTATTGCGAAAACGAAATATGCGTTTTTTACGACGTAAACAGCTCTAACTTTTTGTACGTTAACTGAGAAGTTTTTCTTTTACACAACTGCAATAGACCATAGATATACGTAAATAGTTTAAATTTCAACTCGATATCTTTAGGCGTTCCCGAGATAAAGAGTCTTGACATACGGACAGACGGACAACAAAGTGACCCTATAAGGGTTCTTTTTTTCCCTTTTGAGGTAAGGAACCCTAAAACAGCTGTTCCATGCAAGATTGCAACTCCAATTGACAAAATGTATGAAACATCTAATTTTTTCTCGATTTTCGGGTTAATTTCACAGTAAAAGTTGCTTATAATGATGGTCTGAATCACCTAGTTTCGGTTTAGTACACCAGTTTTGGATAGACCTACTGTATATCTTTGTGCATTCTCAGAGCAAATAAAAAAATCAAGAGAGAACGTCGTCGAACAGTCAAGTGAGGCCGGTTTTTTATACATGTGTGAGTGCGGCGCTGTTGCGCCGCCATAGTTCGACTGACAAGCCAAGGCGTAGTTTCCTTGTACGTGGATGTGTATGTAACTGTCTGTACACGGCGAGGCGTAGTTTTGGTCGGTCTCACTAATTTGTTCACAACATTCTGTCTTTATATTTTTATTTGGTCTGGGTGTGCATTGTGCAAGATAGGTCTATAAAAGTCTTCATTGAGGACGGCCATGGCTGCCACATCCTATTTCCTACTAATATTATAAACGCGAAAGTGTGTCAGGATGGATGGATGAATGTTTGTTACTCTTTCACGCAGAAACCACTGAACGGATTGAGTTGAAACTTTGCAATAATATAGCAGAATAACACATAGGCTATAAATTTTAATGATATAGCGTCAAAAATCAAAATATCATGCGGGCGAAGCCGCGGGTAAAAACTAGTACATCATAATATTCATAATTGCAGAAGCTTAGGGTTCAGTGGTTGGTCGCGATATATACACATAATGCACCAAAAAAAAAAATTAAACTAACCGTAGACTAAGATGATACTCTATCCTACTCTTCAATGTATTGTCGAGTAGACAGTTAAGTTTTAAAGAGCATATACATCTCTACATCGGTACATATGAATAATAATGCCAACTACTGGGAACTGTCTACAAACCTATGAACATTATTAAAAATAGTCATGATGACTAAAAAAATATAATTAGTTCGTCAGTGAGACTACCAAAAAATATTAGACACGTATTTTTTCTTTTGTCAATTAAACAAAAATTGACGAAGATACAGCCCGTTAAAGTTCCACGTGACGTCACAAGTGCCATACAAATGTATATACTTCTGTGTGAGAGGTGACGTCACGACCCCCACTCCCAAACTATGACAAGGTTTATCTTTGTCACTAGTTGTTTGATTGACAAAAGAAAAAATATGTGTCTAATATTGATAATCTAGCTCAATGACTAATTATTATAATAATAGGTAATGATTTTTTAACCCAGTTATCTTGCCCATTGTGTCGATGACATGTAATGATGGTGATGTGACGGAAATAGTATATTTCCATAAATGCTAGAAACACGCATTCTGGCAGAAGTACTACTTTATAGCTGGCCATAAAGCTCGTAAGATTTACGCCGGGACTCCACCAAAGCGGAGACGAGAGGAGCGGAAAGGAGATGTTTTTTAAGCAACCAATAGAATTGTGTTATTGACACATCTCCTCTTCGCTCAGCTTCAGATGAGAGATGATTGATGAGAGATGTTTAATATTTGTATGGCGCGATGGAAGCGGAGATGTGAGCTGGGCGCGGACGACGCGCAGTGGAGACGACAGATGTGAGCGGCGTGTATTGAGCGATGTCAGCGAGCGTGTCAGAATGAGTACTGAGCACTCAACGCTTCGCACCCGAGCTGAAAAACATTTCTTCTCGCACAGCACACCGCGCACATCTCCGCTTTGGTGGAGTCCCGCCCTTACACTAGTAAAATGGGAATATATCTTGCGCAGCAGTAAATCCTGCTGGCCACCAGAGCCTTTAGTACAGGTTTTGCATAGTTTACTTAATCTTGACTAGTCTTGACATGACGTCCATCGACTTGGTGGACTGACGATATAATAAAGATCCCTATAACGCGCTGGATGCAGGCCGCTTCCAATCGGTCCTATTAGAAATCCATAGGGTAGGCCTATGTCAAGTAGTGGACGTCTCACGGCTGATGGATGGATGGACTTAAACTTGCGCGTTTGCGTGTGGCTCCATACATTTTGTTAGTTCTTCCTCGTTTCCGCCAGTGGCGCTGTACAAAAACGTAGTACCGTAGTATCGTAGTCATACGGAAACTACTGTAGTTTCAGTTTACGTGTAAACTTGTACTAATCCCTCAGAAGTTGAGAAATATGGCTCGTGAGATGCGACAGGTTTTACGCTTCAAAGGTAAGTTGCTGTTTGCAATTGTAGGAAAGCTAGCTTCTTCTTAGTGTAAGTTTAAATGATGATTTTTTTGGTTTGTGACTTGATAGAGCTGTTTCCTTTGTTTGAATTTCAAATGCGCGACAGAAACAACTCTATCAAGTCATAAACCGTAAAAAGAATCTATTTAACGGCTTTTTGAAATTTTAAAATATTTATAAATTAAAAATAACGAAATAAAAATCAAAAAAATTAGAAAGTTTGATCTGGTTTTCTGATTGAATCTGAATCTGGTTGAATTTATATATTATTAGTATGTCGTGGTAATTTTTATATTATTATTCTATGAAATAAGTTTCAAGACTAAAATATTTTCTAGTAACTCTAATGAAGTATGCATGTGGGTAGGTACAGGTACACTGTATGTTAACACGTCAGATGTATACTTTTATATTCTGTAATTTTAATCATAAATCAGTGAAATGAGTCTTATGAGAGTTATATGCCAAGTTTGTTTAGCAAGAAACATAACATAATCCTACTAATCTTACTAATATTATAAATCCGAAAAGTTTGTGAGTATGTATGGATGTTTGTTACTCTTTCACTCAAAAACTACTGAACGGATTGAGATGAAACTTTGCAATAATAATGCTTATACATCATAATAAGACATAGGCAATAATTTATTAAGTTGTCTATTAGGTTTGCCAGGTTAGCTAGTCTTTAATAAAGTGACATAATGTTTAGTTATTTTCTAAGTAAATATGGAATTTATGCAATAAACATGTTTACTAGGTATAAAAATCATTATTATAATAAGTCCGTCAGTTAGATTAAAAAAATATCGGACACATATTTTTTCTTTTGGCAATAAAACAATCAGTGGCAAAGATAAACCTTGTCAAAGTTTGCGAGTGGGGGCTCGTGACGACACTAGCCGGTACATTTGATATCGGTTAGTGACGTCACGCGGAACGTTAACGGGCTATACCTTCATCAATTTTTGTTAAATTGACAAAAGAAAAAATACGTGTCTAATATTTTTTGACAATATATTTGACGGACTAATTAGGTAACAAGCCTATTTGTGCAACTACCCGTTTATACCAGCTCCACTCCGTTTTGATAGAGTCAGGCAAGGAGGCCCGTAATGCATGTCGTTGCGTGCGAAAGATTTCACTTGAACCAATAAGAATATAATTTATTTCGCTATCAGCACATTCTCAACAATTTGTCTATTCGCACGCAATCATCGACAAAAGCTTTCACGCCAAACGAGCGCTGATATCCGCCCATACACGATACGTTTTGAGAATATTACACGGTGCGATACGATAACTATTCTGTATGCTCTTATTTACGATATCGTGAGCTTGCAGACATAGTAGCTTGAATCCAAAGTAAATAAAAAATGAGTAGAACAAATTATGCTGAAAAGTTTTGTACAGAAATATTACATTCTAAAATAAGGTCTGCCTTTAGCCATTTAGAGCTTGTCCGCCATATTACTGTGCGTACAAATTAGTAACATGTTGTATAACTTTTTAAATAGCACGCTAAATAGCTTTTTATAACGTTTTATGTCCACTTTACTTAACATGTTATATAGAATAAAATGGAATGGAATGGAACGTAATTGGATAGAATATACATCATAGGCAACAATTTATAATTTTAATTTAATTTGTATAATTTAGGTTAATTAATTGGTACATTTATTTAGTCAATTATTTAAGATATTTTCAGAGTCAGTTAATTAATATTCAATTTAGTCATAATTAGTATAGCCAATTTGGGTGATGACCACTTTTCGGGTGAAGGCCTCCTCCAGAGTTTTTCTATTTTGTGCCTTTTCTACCCTGCTGTAGCTATTATTTCATCTTTCGATCTTTCTTGTGGTCTTCCTCTATGTCGAATCCCAAATGGACCTTGCCACTGTGTGGTTAGTTTCGTCCATCTTATGTCAGTTGTGCGTGCCAGGTTTCTAGCCCACTTTAGTTTCTGTGCTTGTTGTAGCATATATGTACATTATAGCATTATTGTACTTGTGTTTTCTTTCTTATCTCTGAGCTTCTTATTTTGTCTTTTAATCTTATGTTCCTAATGCATCTTTCCATTGCTTTTTGGCATTTCTTAATTTTGTCTCTTGTAGTGTGATTATATCCAGGTCTGGCAGCCATAAGTAAGACATAGTGTTATACAAATATCTAGGATTTTCTTTTTGAAAACTATTGGCAAGTTTGACTTCAAGATTTCTTTGAAGCTCGAATTTTTTTCGAACTAAGTGTGATTCTTCTATGTATTTCTTCGTTTTAACTAGTTTTTCTAAATCTATCTACCACTAGACTACCACGGCATTTTTCTGTGCTTCTGTCAAAAGTGCACAATCGTATCACTCTGTATAAACGGCAGCGCAGCATTCACTCAGCCGTCGCTTCCGTGTTCTGACATCGATACGGAATCGATTTACACTCCGCGCGGAGCTTATTCGGTAACAGACGGCTGCGATTCGAGAAGCGAGAGACAACGCTTATTGCCACTACAAAGGTGAAAACCTGCATTTTCCAATAAATACAGGATTTAGACAGAGCCATAGACCTATATGTAGATATATCAGATTCACACTTTTAAAGAGAAAAATAAAAAACAAGTAAGTAAAACTTTTTGTTGCAACTAATAATCAACTAACTAGCACCTAGCACCTTACCAACAACCAATCACTAACAAACCTGAAAACAAGTTGACGCACCTACCATATAGCAGATAATTTTTTTCAACCCATCTATTCGAAAAGGACGACTTGGTTCGCCTTTAAGTGCACCCAAAGGTGGTGTTTTCTATAAGAAACTTTTATCGGGCAGTAATGAGTTTTTAATCCTTTTTATAAGTGTGCCGCCGCGCACTTTTTGAATTTGGAACATGGTAGTGTTCATAAGTGCGCCGGAATCGCACTTTTTAAATGTGGAAGTATTTGTAATGTTAGTGTTCAGCGTCAAGAAAATGGACGAAAATAATGAAAATTTAAGTTTTCATCCCATCTATTCGAAAAAGGCGACTTGGATCGCCTTTCCACGGAGTGCAGTCACTCAAAGATGGCGTTTTTATAAGAAACTTATGGCGGGCAGTAATGAGTTTTTAATCCTCATTATAAGTGCCCTGGAATGATATTTGCCGCGCACTTTTTGAATTTGGAAGTATTTGTAATGTTAGTGTTCAGCGCCAAGAAAATGAAAGAAAAGAATGTAAATTTAAGTTTTAGTTGTTTTATTATTAGATACCATTTAATTTCAATTCAGTTGTTAGTCTATGTTTTATTAAATAATAATATTACAATAAAATATGAGGCGCCTTTTATTTTCTCATATAGGTGATGAAAAGTAGAGTGTAACACTGAAGAACACTGACGCGAACTGGAGACCGCGGGTAGCGCGCTTGCCAAGTTAATATCTGTATATTGTTACTTTACTGGAAATATAGACTGAGGCAAAACTTTCCACATTCTGGCTGTTCCTATAAAGAATGTGCACTCAAAACGTTTTGGTAAAAAGTGAGTTCGCATTGGCCGGGTAGCTAGCCCTGGTTTAGTTTTTAAGCCGCCCAAAGGCCTCTGAAATGGTTAAACGGTGTGCGCAACTGGGGCCTACAATTTAACGTGTCATCCAAGCCACGGTCGTAAATGCCATCCGCAGTCACCCATCCGAAGATTGACCATGCGGAACGTTGCCTAACTTTGTATGAATGAAACTGCTCTTATAACTGTGATTTGTATTTTCACTTTCAGCCAGTATATTTGAAAATATGCGTTTCCCCATTTCGCGTTACAGCACATATATGGATGCATATGTACGGAACTTTACGTTTATCGGCTCACAGGCGTCAACGTCAACGGTTAATTGCAATTTCCGCTTCATTTTCCTGCCGTCTTGTGTGCGTAGACCTTGAAGTTGAAATATACGCGAGCGGTATGGTTTCCACTGCCATATAAGAAATCCCCGCGCATTTGGTGGTTTTTTGAGAACAGGGAAGTTTAGAGGGAAATATTGAGGTTAATGGTTTGCGGAGGAAATCGAGGGGATTTTATTATCATAAGTTTCTGTTATCTTCAGTGGAGCTAGGCAGGTCCCGTGGTAAGACGAATAGACGACAGGTGGATCAATGCGATAACAGAGTGGCGGCCTAGACACGGTAAGCGGAGTGTGGGTCGTCCGGCAGCAAGGTGGGTCGACGATATCGTCAATATCACGGGTCGAACCTGGACACGATTGGCAATGGACCGAGGTAGATGGCACTATATGAGAGAGGCCTATACCCAGCTGTAGGATAAAGAAGGCCGTGGATGATGATGATGAAGTTTCTGTTACTTGAAAAAAATATGATTAACTAGGGTTATCCAGAAATGACAAACGACGCCGAAAAGAAAGTGATTCAGAATATCATTATGAACAACTTTTGCTATTGGACCAACACAGAATTCGAGGAAAAATACCGGACAAGTGCGAGTCAGGCTCGCACACCGAAGAATCCGGACAAACTCAGAAAATTCACAAAATTGGGAAGATTTTTCACTGTTCTCGTCATACATCGACAATTACACATTGATAAAATAATTAAAAACCTGTTTTAGCATGTGCTAATGAAGCTATTGTACATGCCTTACATAATACGATTTACTCACTTTGAATTTTGAACCCATAATTTGTGAATCTAGGCCCTATTTTTTTGTGATTGAAATAAAAATGTTCAGTTTTCAGATTTATTCCTAGATGTGTACCCTGAAGCCGTGGTGGTCTAGTGGTAGTAACACCCGACCTGCAATCGTGAGGTCGTGGGTTCAAATCCCGATCCCGTACCAATGAGTTTCTTTGGAACTTATGTACGGAATTTTACATCATTGGCTTTTCGGTGAAGGAAAACATCGTGAGGCAACCTGCATACGTCCGTAGAAGAAATTCGATGGCGTGTGTGAATCCACCAACCCGCACTGGGCCAGCGTGGTGGATATGGCCCAATCACCCTTCGTGGGTAGGCCTACGTCCTGCAGTGGACTATTAAAAAGGCTAATACAGTACAGTGTACTCTGAGACAATGCTTCTCGCTAAGTTTCATAGTTCTATGTCAACGGGAAGTACCCTGTAGGTTTTGATTTTTGTGAGTGTCGAAATATGCGGTTTTTTTTAACAACAACGGCTTTAACTTTTTTATACGATAACTGACAAGCTTTTTCTTTTACACAACTGCAAGAGACCATAGATATACTCGTACGTATACAGTTTAAATTTTCTTGACATACGGACAGACGGGCAACAAAGTGATCCTATACCTAAGGGTTCCGTTTTTTCCTTTCGGGGTACGGAACCCCAAAAAACAAGTATTTCATACATTTTATCGATTCCGAGTTGCAGTTTTCTATGGAGCAGCTTTTTTTTGCGAATTCTGGGTTGGCCCCATAGTAACAGTTGTTCATAATGATGGTTTTAATCACCCTCTTTCGGCTTAATATAGAACAAGCAGACAGCCCTGTAGATCACTAATTAGATTAGATTACTTGGAGCCTGGTAAGGTTCCTGGTATTTTATCGGTGGTGTTGGAATATTATTTTTTTTTATTTGGGGTGAATAATTGATGGTATTCGGGCAACACCGATGGTTTCGCTGGTCTTGAGAAAACGCGGCTGAACTGACGAGGTAGAAAGTTTTCCGTATAGGAAGTAAATGAGGTGTTGTGTGCCGATGCATATCGACGGTTGAAAGGCAATAATTACCAAGCGACATATTGGCAACTTTACACCAGAGCATTTTAAAGTTTTATTTTTTGGAAAAAAAATCATATAAAATTTTCTATTACTCATTTCTACTCGGTTCTAATAGATTATAAATGAAATTGAAAAGCTTTATGAACTGTCATTTAAAAAATATGTTTTTTCTCAATAATTTCAGAGATAGTGTCGGTTAGTAAAATTTTGATCAAAATCACAAACAGGTAAAAATTACTAACCAAAAACAAATTTTTATCATAAAACATGTAAAATTAACTAAACCCCAATATTTTATGATTATATTTGAAGCAAAATGATTCATCCAGAATAAACAGATGTTTAACACATAGGTAAAATGATCGAAATAAAAAGATAAACCATTTTACTGCCAGGCAATTTCAACCATAGTCCTATTTAAATAAGTTAAGTGTAGGACAAAAAGTCCTACACTTACCTTCCAAAAAGGAACAACCTAACAAAAATTCAGGTTTGTACACTACATTAGAAACTTTTGCAAAAGTTTTCAACGGATATCTACAATCACTCTCTACTGAGTATGAACCTCATCTGATGATGAATGAAAAAAAATGCTATCAAAAATATTGTCACAATAAAAACTACTTAAAATTAAAACTATAAAGTTGACATCGGTTTCTGGAAAACCTATCTAAATATTTATAATAAAAATCAACCATGTCAAATCATTACCTATTTTATTGTTAATTATTGTTTCTATTAATTTGTCGTCGTCGTTGTCTTTGCAGACATTGCACAGCTGGACTAAGGCCTCCCCTATAGATTTCCAATAAGACCGGCTGGAAACGGCTTGCTTCCAGCACGATACTGCGGTCTTGATGAGATCTTCCGTTCGTCTCGGAGGTGGACCCATAATCTAGATATCAAGACTACGCTGCGATTAGGCCCACAGTAAACGATCACGTTTCGGGAACACACAACTGTTGCAACTCTCGTCTTGAGGCACTGAGGTTTATCGGATGAAAAGACGTCATGTGGTTTTCCGAACGCTGCCTAGCCGAGTTGGATTCAGCGATTGACCTCCTTCTTGAAGTTGAATTTACCTAGCTGGACTACTTGTCCTTCTTTTTTCCAAAGAAATATTTTATGGATACCACCCCGCCGAGGGAGCAGGGTGGTTATGTGGGAGTTCCACTGATCGGTGTACCCACTACAAACCCCGGGGATGTTGCTGCCTATGTGCTGGAGCTGCGGGGACGCGATCGCACTCGTTCTCTTCTCCTAGGACCTTGCCCTATTTAATGGTGGATTTTCACCCTTCTTTCCTTAAGTGGCGCGGGGAAATACCGCACGCTCTTCCTAGCGTAGCCCTCGGGCTACGCTTTTCATGCAACGAACTCCCTCGAATTCGTTGCCCAAGCAACCTGTTACGGGGTCGAAGGAGAGCGTGGAAAATCTTCCTCCGACGCCCAGTTCTTTGGCGGCGCATCGGGAGTTCCGAAAAGTTCCCCCTTTCGCGCTCCACCGTTTCCTTTCGACACAAGCGCAACATAACTTGTTCGCAAAAGGAAACGGCCGTCTCCCACGATCTCTCACAACCAAGCATTGACTGAATCAATGCTGGAAGCGAGAAATCAGTTCCTACACTTGCGACGAGGCTTCGGCGCTCATTTGCCCATGCTGAACACTCCTCCAAAGTGTGTTGCGCCAAATCCTCGTCGCAGCCGCAGTGGTGGCACTCTGTTGTCGGTTCTCTTCCGGCTATGCGGCACAAGTACTTTTCGAAGCATCCATGCCCAGAAAGCACCTGTGAATGTTGCACGAGCCGGAAGATAAGTGACCCATGCGCCCTGTCCAGCCAGTCAACGAGGACGGGCTGTATAGCTTCGACGGTCCAGCTGCCAGCTGTATGCTTGGCCAGCTCTTCCTTCCACTCCTCGAGCATGCATGCAAGTGCCGGATTCTGCCCGCGTTGGCGGAGCTCCGTGCGCCACGAGTATGTTCGCATGTACGTTGTGTTTACTGATTTTAACGATTTACTGTGTTGTCTGAAAATAAAATTATTTATTTATTTACCTCCACTTCTAAATCCCATTGAGGTGACCCAGCCAAAAGGCATGTCGCGTCACACGAAATAGTGCGATAACCTCTGACTACCCCCATGGCCATTGCGCGTTGTGGTCACTTTAGAAAAGCGACCGTTTCTCGGTTTAGGGCGTCCGTCCATATAAGCACCCCGCACAAGGCCATCGACCACACCACTCCAAGATAAAAAGACGACTAGCGGCAATTGGTTCCCCAAGATTAGGAAGAAGGCGTTTAAGTGACCCAGCCGCACCCATTATTCGCGGAACTAACTGGGCGAAATGCTCCCAAAAGTTCCACTTTTCATCGAGGTGTAGCCCTAGATACTTCATCGTAGGCTTCACCTTAATCGATTCACTCCCTAGTGATTCCAGCGCTCGTCGAGGGCCATGGAATACCAGGGCCTCTGACTTGTTCAGCGCTACTTCGAGTCCCAGTTTCACTATCCTTCTCGCCACCACCTGCACCGTTGCCATCGCAAGACTGGCAGTCTCTTCGTAGGTTCTCTACACAAACCCATGGCAGTGTATTAAATGCGTTGGCGATGTCTAGAGACACGCCACCAACACTTGACCATGAGCCACCCCCTCGTCCGAGAGGGCTTTGACACGTTTAACAGCGTCGATTGTAGACCGGCCCGCCCGGAAACCAAATTGCTCGTCGGACAAGTGTGGACCAATCCTATCAAGATATTGGATGAGGCAAGCAGCTATCACGCATTCGAACAGCTTGTCCACCTCATCCAGCAGTACTATAGGGCGGTACGCGGAGGGAGAGTCCGCAGGGCGCCCATCTTTCCTCAGAAGGACTAACCTATCCGTCTTCCGTAAATTTAGGAACTGACCTGTCTCCAGACCGGCTGGACTACTTGCGGCATCGCTGGATAGACTCAAGCACAGCCCATGTCTTGACCGAATCAATGGCTATCTCAAAGTCCACATATGCTAAACACACTGAAACACACCAAATTACCAAGCTTCTATCTCGCTTCAATCTACTCGCTTTTTTCGATACTTATGTACTTTTAACAATAGATTTAAATTCATGTAAAATATAAATTTAATAATAATCTAATATAAAGTCATATCTGAAAATCTATAAATATAAAGTCATAAAATCTTAATAATGCACTTACCGAGTACACAAACAAGCTACGAGATTAAGCACTTTGCACCATGCGCGCACGCATGCGTGTTGTCTAAGCGACAGTTCGGTGAAGACGTAATCGTTATTTTGTTACCAACAGCCACTTAGAATCTGATTTACAGTGCGGATAAGTGACAAAACAAAAAAGGTGCTGCATGGATAAGGTCACTTTTAGAGAAATCTCATATCAGAAATAGTTATCTAAGTAACATAAACTTTAAAAAAATCGGCGGGTAGAAAATTACTTAACGACAAAATATATCCTGTTTTAGGCAGGTAGATATTCACTACTTCACATTTTTGAATAAATTATATTTAAGTAAAAAGTATTAAATGACAAAGAAAGTCTATTGAAGGTGTGTTAAAAAGTCATAAATTACGAGAGAGAAAAACAACAATCAGGTAAAAATTCTTAAGTAATGCTAATTCCTGGGTACTCGCAAGGCAGAAAATACTTTATGTTTGGATGCATTATTTAGAGTCAAGGCAAAAATTACTTAGTGTAAATTATAAAAATCTAATCCTTACTATGTAAAAAATATTCATAAATCATTAAAATTTTAGTCGCTTGGACGCCGAAAACTGTGAAAATGTGTCTTTTTTTAAGTTACCAAACGACAACAAACTTCGTCCTAGCGCCGTGAGAGTAAGACCAATCGACGCAGTTTTTTTTTCTGATTTCAGTGATATATATAACTCAATATCGCCCAAACTGTCGCTTGGTAATTTTTGCCTTTCAAGCGTCGATATACACATTACACAGTGTATTTGGTCTACTTTATTTTGCATTAGGTCAACAGTACTCCTTGCACGGTGTATTATTTACTTTATTTTGCCTTACTCCTTGGGTTCTTGTTACTCTTTTGTTGACTAGATTAAAAAGAGATAGGTACTGACTACTGATATACATACGTATAAATAATGCTTAAGATATTTAAAAACTTACTCGTAAAAACTCTGACTTTATGAATGAATTTGACTAGATATAAGTTTCCTAATGCATCTAACATAATTATTGTTAGCAAAATATGACAAAACCGACTTCCATCGTGTACATAATTTTTAAATTGTGGTTGATTTTCTGAAACGGCTCAGCTGAATTCGATAAAATTTTAATTGGACTGCCTCGGGAGTATTTGAATTCAAAATATCTTTTTTCATTCGGTTCATATTTGTCGAAATTATCGGTGAACATACCTAGCTAAACACTCCCAACAAATGTTTCTTTCAAACAAAAAGAAACATAATCGGTTCATTTCATCAAGTTTTACAAAATTTCACTAAGTTTGCTCTTACAGTTAATGAAATGTGAACGTTTAAAAACCGGGGTTTTATTGACTGATTCACTCACTCACTCACTTATAGATCAAAAACCTAACCCACTTCCAGATGACCTAGAAACTTGATATTTGGCATCAAAGTAGACTATTACGCACATATAAAGGAAACTATCTAAAAATTCGAACTTTTACCCCCCAACACCCTGAATTAGGGGATGAAAGCTTGTATGAGACTTCCACTAATTTTTATGCTAGAAGTCTAAAAAATGATATATTGGCTCTTTGTAATATAAATAATAAAATACGTATTTCAAGGTTTTCAATAAATCACCCCTCAACCCCTAAAATTGGGGAATAAAAAATTTGTATGCGACTTTCGAAACTTTTGATGCTAGAAGTCTGAAATCCAACAAAAACATTTTCATGTGAAATGGAGCCAAGACCACAGTTCGCACTTTCAAAAAGTTATCAGATCTCATGTAAAGCCAAGCTTCTAACTCCACACTCCTTAACTCTACAAGTCCTTACTTCACAAACTCTACACCTTATACTCTATAAAATTTAACTTGATCTCTGCGACAGTGACATTGACATAGAAGATTGACATTTTTAGAGTTGAGATAGTGGTGGAAAAAATCTATTTTCAAACAATGTTGTAATGAAATCGAATGAGTAGTTAAGGGTGAGAAATTGGATTTTATTTTCTTACTATTATTTAAGATCAAGTATGTACACATGTAAATAATGTTATGATATTAATTAAATACTCATAATAATGTAACGATAGCATTTATCGACGTTTTTCACTATTATCGATGCTAATGTAACATATAACTGGGTTTAATTCAATAACACATGTAAAAAATTTTATGATATTAAAATTAACAATAAAATTAATGATAAATTAAGTTTTATTTAAAATATCGTTAGTATAAACTATCGATATTTTAAATAAAACTCTATCTAAAACTCTGTGGTCACGATCATTCGTCGCCCATCACTAATCGGCATGCCCATAAAGTATGACATTGACAGGTACTGTCTGTACTATTAAGAAATTCAGGACTTCATAGGCGTGATTTTTCTGACAGCTGTCGCAGAGATCAAGTTAAATTTTATAGAGTATAATCAATATTATGAGACTTAGCCGTTTTAATTTTTTTTTCGTAAATGCGTTGTCATCGGTTTTTCATAGATGTGCAAAGTTTAAAGAAAATCTGATCGCTCAAATTAGGTCAAAATCGAGCTGAAAGGGGTTGTTTACAAGCAAGCAAAGAAACATACAGGTGAAACTAATAAAAGCGTGTTAAAAAGCGCCCTCGCCGTAAAAATATTATTTTGCTCCCATATGATACAATTTACTAGGATGCGAACTAGCTCAGTTAGGAGAGCTCCGGGCTAGTGATCCGACAGAGGCAGGTTCGAGTCCTGCGTTCGTGACAATTTTTTTAGTATTCAGTAATTTATTTATCTACTATTTAAAAATATTTTTGAAGTGAAATCTTCTTTAGCGACGTTGTGCACTTTTAAGGATGGGTAAAAATGTTAAACTCGAGTCAGGACACGTGACCTGATCGAAAATTCGTAGAACGGAGGGAGAGTAGACGGCCGGCGGCACTATATCCCTCTCTCTTTCCAACGCGCGGAGAAAATGTATGCTTCTTCTGACCGTGTAGGGCGCTTGCGCGAGTGTGCGTGTGTGATATTGTATTTTACCACATAAATAATAGTACTTGTATACTGATAAATAAAGCAATTCCTGCAAAATTATTTCCTAACTATTCCAAAATATTAAAAAATGCACAACTTAACAATATGCATTTTTGAATATTTAATATTTGTAACAAGTTTTCATTTCTGCCGGCATTGCTAGTTGTGCGCTATTAAACACTCAGTAGTGTGTGGTACGTTTCGTAATAAATAACGGGTTGCATATTACTATTAAAATATTACTTTTATAATCACAAGTACATAAGTACAAATCATCAAAATAACAATCAAATCAGTGGATTTAAAATAAAATATTCTTGCACAAAATAGAAAAAAAAATTGATGAGATATATCCCAAAAAGTACTCGTAGGTCATGGTGGTGAGCTTTTTCCAGCAGGAAACTAGTCAGCTTCTTCCTATTTGTTATATAAAAACTGCAATTTTAAATGATATACCTGGTAAATAAGTAACAATTACAAAACTTAAACAACTGTATTTGTATCCACTGCACCTGCTTTCAATCGAATGAGAAATTGAGTGTGTTCGTGTCGTTCGCTGATTGAAATGAGTGCATTAAAAACACGTGAGTTCTTTGTGCGATTAGTGATCGAGTGTGAGGTTTGGGACCGATCGGTGTTTGGAGAGCGAATATTATAATTAACGATAGCAATTAAACAACAATTATAAAGTTAAGCAACTGTATCTGTATCCACTGCACCTGCTTTCAATCGAATGAGATATCGAGTGTGATTCCGTTCTCTGATTGAAATTACTCGATTAAAATCGCATAAGCCCTTTGTGCGATTAGTGATCGAGTGTATTGTAGGGTTGGGACCGATTGGTGTTTAGAGAGCGAATATTATAATTAACTATAGCAATTAAACAACAATTATAAAGTTAAGCAACTGTATCTGTATCCACTGCACCTGATTTCAATCGAATGAGATATCGAGTGTGATGCCGTTCTCTGATTGAAATGACTCGATTAAAATCGCATGAGCCCTTTGTGCGATTAGTGATCGAGTGTATTGTAGGGTTGGGACCGATTGGTGTTTGGGGACCGAATAATAATTAACGATTGTTTGCCTCGTGGTGAGGCATTGTTACAAACGTATCTCTTACACCATTGATTGATGTTCGGATGTTTGCGAGTGAATAAATATGTATGACTGTGTGTAACGCTCATATATTAGTTTGATTAGCAATTTTTTTAGTAAGTAAGTAAAGGACATGTCCACAAAATGTATGGAGGCTGGTATAAAAATAATTAAAAATTCTAACCACGACACTCGTTACATTTCGAGAAAGTTCACATTTTTCTGAGTCATTTACATCAGTTAAAACCTAAAAAGAGCCCTCCGTTTTTTTTAAATTAATTTTGAATCTATTAGGGTAAATAAATATATTTGGCTCAATAGGTAATTTATCCCTAACAACGCTGATTAAGTAACCTCCAAATTGTTGAATAGAAGCATTTTTACCAATTAGACACAGTTTTTAAGTGTTTATTTGTCACATTGTACCTACTAACCGGTCACACTGGTCGGTATAATTTTTAATTTTAGCAAATTAAGAGATGAATGTGGAAGAATAAGCTACGAATACAAGTAAAATATATATTAGTAAATAATAAAGCAACTTTCTTTTTGTGATAAACATTTCAAAAATTGACGCGTTCGCAGGATTTGAACCTGCATCCTCTGGGACACCGGCCCAGATGCTTTGTCCAATTAAGCTAAATCGCGCCCTGCGAATGTGCCAAATTAGTGAGTGTTTATCATTTTTACCAACTACTACATTGTTGGAAGCGCCATTTGTGAGAACTGCTTTAAACCAGTCAGTCACTTAATGTGAAATTATTAGAACTTCTTACCATTAACGAGAAATGACGCATTGCTTAATCAATGAAATTATTTTTATCGTGCTTCACACACTAGGTGTATAGAAACTTTCTTTTTGTGATAAACATTTCAAAAATTATCACAAAAAGAAAGTTTCTATACACCTAGTGTGTGAAGCACGATAAAAATAATTTCAATAATAAAGCACTTTATTATGGCTAAACTAGAAAAAATACATAGCTGTATTATTGTTTTTCATTCAATTTATTTTTCACATTTAATAAAAAATGGCGGGATAAAAAAATCTAAATTAAATATTTTTGAGTAGCCCATAAAACAAGCTTTCAAATTACGTATATATCATATTGGTTCGATTTTTCTCTGAATAATATACCATTTGTGGACGTCACCTTTGTATATGATGGGTGGCTAGCCCTGGTTTCAAAGTTTCTAAGCCGGCTAAAGGTCTCTGACATGGCTAAACAGTTAAAACAACCGGAACTTTCAATTTTACGTATAATCCGAGCCATGATAGCGCTCAGTTGTAAATGCCACCTGCGGTCACCCATTCGAAAACTGACCGTGCTGAACGTTGCTTAACTTCGATGATCGCTAACGAACACTTAATCAACCTACGCTATGAGAGCTACGGTTTTTTGTGATTACTGAAGTAACTAGTACTTGATAACAAGCCTATACGAACTCATAGCGTTGTTTGAATAGGTGTTTCTTAGCGGTCATCAAAGTTAAAATAAATACCTAATACATAAGTACCTACTTGCTGAACTTAACATTGAAATGCAAACATCTTCTGTAGCTCTAGCATTTGGCATCATATGATAAAAACGGACATTTAGCTTCAGCTAGTAAAATAATCTACTTTCATGTCATACTACATAATATTTATTAAGGGCAAGTAAAAGTATCTACTTTTTACCTACCTACTAGTCTTATTAATACTTTGTTCCTGAATCGAAGAACAATAATAAATTCAATTTCCTTATATCCTCAAATCAACCCATTTCTGTAAAACTGGACTAAGTTTAAAGCATGCAACTTAATCACATCACGTCTTTGTTGCTCGAATTGAAATTGAATTCTAAATTGGCTTATCTGTTTCCCGTTTTCATTAAATCCTAACTTTCAACTTTAATTAAACGGGGTTTTATGAAGAAGACGCCTTTAATCTAGGTCTCAGGTCACGACACAGCCTCCTGTACAATGCACAAAACAAATAAGAACAATGGCCATAGATCTCAGGAGATTACCGTCATCTTATCATGTCATTGTATGTTCTTCATGAACAAAACTGTTGATATAATATAATGCTATATAGGGTTATGGGTAATAAATTAGGCTATCCATTTAGGGGCTTAATCTGTACATCAAAACTAACAACTTTTGTCAAAACTAAAAAAAAACAGCTGTTCCATACATTTTGTTGAGGGTGAACGATATTTTTCTATGAACAATATTTTTTTGAGATTTGATAAAAGTCGTTGAACAAAAGTTGTTAGTTTTGATGTACAAAATAAGCCCCTAAAAGGATGCTAATTGATTACCTTACCCCTGTATACTGTATTTTCTAATAAGACTACTCTTTGTACTCAGTAACATTATGTACCTAAATTGTATCGTATTAGATAATAACAAAACATTCAATCAAGCGGGGGACCTGATTTTGCACGAAACTTTCTTTTTAAAGGCGCAATACGTAGCCCATTACACGAAGTAGCTGGAAACTATGGTGCCGTTGGATGTCGAGTAGACAGATTCAGTGGCAGTGTAAGCGTCGCTAGCTACGTACTATATGGAATAGTAACCAGTATTGTCACGGCGATACTGAAGTCTGCTGCTTGCAATTGGTTGCGAAACTGTACCTTAAAATAAAAAACTACGCGTATTCTCTATAATTATTTATCAGACAGTAGATAATTAATAATTATTTATTGAAAACAATTAATAACTTATTCATTTTCGCCCACACAACACTGCATATCGTAAACATGCACTTTGTGGTATGAGTATCTTGCTCATATAAGTACCTCACGACGCCAGGTAAGACAAGGCCTCTCTCCTGATCTCTATGAAAAGCAACGACTCATGAACGCACCATTCATCAGAGCCTCTTGCTGCCTCTACCCTCATTTCGATCACTCTTTACAACATCGCTTTGTTTTCGTACATTGACGCTTTTCCTCATGTTATGTCTTTTAAGCTGGTGTAAAACCGTCATTGTATGCTGATATTAGCGACAAGATAGTTTCAGTGGTGGTAAGACAATGCCCTGGGTAGGTATGTGATTGATACTCAGTAGGAAATTGTAGTTAAGTCTTGAACTGTACGCCTCCATCTTGGTTAGGTTAGACTTAAACTAAAGGTCATTGTCAGCTCGAGGTTTCCTAGATTTTGTGCCTAAATTGTGTTTGTAAGAGGTATTAGAGGAGCGTTGGATCTACCAAAGACAAATTAAGCTGTCTATTTTGAATAGGTATAAGTACAAGTGTATCGTAGTAGAGTTCTATTATATTGCGTAGCACTTTTGATCAAAGCTTTCTTGAATACATACACACGTTATTATTATATACTACGGGACTAATCGCGCACTACAATTACGAGTTAAATAAATACGTCTACCCGTGACCACGGTTGATGCAACTCGACCGAAACGTCGGGATGAGGAGGTATTTATTTATCTCGTGATTTTAGTGCGCGATTAGTCCCGTAGTATATAATAATAATGTGTTCAAATCGCGAAAGTTTAAAAACAACATACATACATACGTATATTATTTTTCATGTATCAAGAATACTCTTTATAAATCGTAGAATATCGTTACTATGCCTCATTAGGTTATTTTTACCGAAAAGACAATGGTGTAAGGTATAAATCCGCACTTTTACAAATAACTGATCGGTACGGGAACAGGTTTGAACCAATATCATGCGCTTGTAAGGCGAGCATTTTCCCACTAAGATTATATTTATATTTATCTTATATTGTTATGTCACATACACTACACAAATTTCACTCATTCTGAATTCAATATGTTGATAGTAGAACGTATCTTTACTGAACGCAAGTTGTTTCAAAGCGCGCACTCATTTGCTACGAGTACGTTTACGAGCACATCGCGATACATACAGACATAACGTTATATTGTTATGTGACGATTTCAATGCACTGCATGCTCTATTTTCGTCATAAAGTTGCAACTAAGAACGCAGTGACTAAACTTAATGCAAATCGTATAGAATACATGCATATTAAACATCTTTGCGCTTCATATAGCTATGCAAAGTATTTGCCTGAATTATAGAAGAACTCGCGGAACTCGCATGTCTTTAGCTAAATTAATAAGTATCTCTTGGTTCAAATTAGTCCTGTGTCGGTCGTGATTGAACGAGTCCCAATGACCGAAACATAATCAGCGCATGATCGAATCGTTCATTACTTGTTCAAGATCTCGATCATTTATACCATGCGTCGCATGTTCCGTGTCGCGCGATTCGCGCCAAAATGAGGTGTGAAACACTGCTGGCACACCAACAAACGGAACATGTCTAGCTTGCAATGATACTTCGCGATTAAAATTCTAAATTAGACTTTACGTTTTAAGTAATATGATAGTTATTACTACAATGCATGCAAACAATGTTCCATTTATTTGATGATTGTATGTCTATATCGTTTTTTTATTTCCAAAATAAACTTTCTTGTCTCGTAATAAGAATTAATTTCGTTAACTTTTCTAATGAGAGGTCAAATTTTAAAAAACACTCTAGAGTCGTAGCCACAAGACTACGTGGAGTCGGGGTGCCCCGATTCGGATCTGTGACTCATTTCGAACCTAAATGTACCTCGTCGGATTTGTAACTGATTTCGAACCTAAATGATCCGTGTCGGATTTGTGCCGTGAGACTTCCGAGTGGGCTCCCGCCAGAAACTCTGCAGTCGTCCCTGAGTGTCGCTGCGCCAGCCTCGGCCTTCGTTACGCTACGGAGGTCGCCGGCTCGCTTTGCTCGCCACCTCCCCCCTTCGCTGCACTCGGCCTCGACTTGGCTTGCTCCACTCAGGACCTCCTTTAAGTTTCTGGCTCCCGCGATTTAAAAAAACACTCTAGAGTCGTAGCCACAAGACTACGTGGAGTCGGGGTGCCCCGATTCGGATCTGTGACTCATTTCGAACCTAAATGTACCTCGTCGGATTTGTAACTGATTTCGAACCTAAATGATCCGTGTCGGATTTGTGCCGTGAGACTTCCGAGTGGGCTCCCGCCAGAAACTCTGCAGTCGTCCCTGAGTGTCGCTGCGCCAGCCTCGGCCTTCGTTACGCTACGGAGGTCGCCGGCTCGCTTTGCTCGCCACCTCCCCCCTTCGCTGCACTCGGCCTCGACTTGGCTTGCTCCACTCAGGACCTCCTTTAAGTTTCTGGCTCCCGCGATTTTAAAAAACACTCTAGAGTCGTAGCCACAAGACTACGTGGAGTCGGGGTGCCCCGATTCGGATCTGTGACTCATTTCGAACCTAAATGTACCTCGTCGGATCTGTGACTAATTTTAATTTGACCAGGCATACATAACATCCCACAGGACTATTATCAGATTTTTTTTATGAAAAATAGGGAATTTTACTTACTTTTTTTGGGGGATTTGGAAGTAGATGTTGGCGGCCCTGTTTCTGCCATTCCAGTCTATGATAAAAAAAACCTTCGAAAATACGCAGTGTAAACAAAATTCTAACCAAAAATGTATTTTCAAAAATTAATTTCTCGAAAACTATTCGTCTTCGCAGTTCTAAACTTTGTGAAAATCGATTGTAATAAAGTATTTTACCACCTAAAAAACAGAAACAATACCAAAGCCATTGGTACGTTTCAAAAGGCGAGCCAAATGTTTCACATAATTATAGTTCGCGGAAAGGTCTTATGATCAACACTCACATAACACGTTAGGACATGAAAATGTTCCAAAAAATAGTTTATAAGATGATATGATTCACATGTAGGTACAATCAGTCGTAAGGACGAACTGACGGCCGCGATGTGCGTGCGTGCGTAGGCGCTCGCTGTTAGTCGGAGAACGAAAATGGCCGCACACGCCGATCCCGCTGTGTCGGCAAGATGAAAAGGAACGCGGCGCCTTTGGTTAACGCTACGCGGTAGCTCTCGTAGCTCGGCGGATAGTTCAAAGGCGACCTTACGTCAGACAGGCTTGCATCTGAATCGCATAGCCTAAGTACGACGCGGCGCAAACACAAGACATTGGCAAAATTGTGAAACACCTTCGCACAAGCCACAAAACAAGACTAGAATTTGATTATTAACTAAGCAAAAATGTCACGAGTTGAACAACTGTTCCAGAATGACCTCCCGACAATATGGCTCCCTCGTTTGCACAAACGAGTGATGGCATAGAAGGGTACGTTATGCAAGCTGCCGTTTTTTCGTGCAACGTGGTAATTTCAGATGGCTTAATGCACCTAATTGAACTGTCACTTAAAATTCATCCTTTGACTTACTATACTGACTGTTACACAATTATAGGACGTTCACTGCTGGAACATAAGCTTCCCCTATGGATCTCTAATTTTGTTGGAATTGTTTGGTCCTCTATCACGCAGCACTGAGCAACGGATTGACTTGACTTTCGAAAAGGACAAAGTTTAAAAGACAAAAAGTAGTAAGACATAGGCTAGTAAAAATCCCGAAAAAATAAAAGGTTCATATGTGAAATGATTTTAATTTTATAGTGCATCCCAGCACTATAAAATTAAAAACCATTTCATTAATTTAGCAGTGCGCCATCTCTCGTCAATATTCAGAAGTTCTTATAACTTCAATTGAGTGATAACCTGTCTAATACGGGTATCACAGGTGGCACCACCAACGCTATAAGTTGGTTTATATCACTAGGTTTACCTCAAAGAGTTATTTTTGTGATAAACATTTCAAAAATTTGTCACGAATGCAGGACTCGAACCTATCTCTCTCGGATTACTAGCCCCACGCTCTCTCAACTGTGCTAATTCGCAGTCCTGACATTGCATCGAATTTGCACAAAATCAAAATACCACGCGAGTGAAGCCGCGGGCAAAAGCTAGTATTCCGATAAATCAGTCAGCGTGTACATCTCAATGCATAACAAACACCCCACGACGTACACTAAGTGCCATGGTATAATGCACATAATCCTCCAATCCGCGCCTGACATATGACGAGCAATCCCGGAAGCCCCGACATCCGTCATGACGAGACGGAACTGCAACTATAGATATAATATTTCTCAAGAAACCCGGCGAACTTTCGCAATATATCTAAGAATTATAGCCTATGTGTTATTCTGATGTACAAGCATTATTATCACAAAGTTTCATCTCAATCCGTTCAGTAGTTTTTGCGTGAAAGAGTAACAAACATCCATACATACACAGAAACTTTCGCGTGTATAATATTACTAGTTTTTACCCGCGGCTTCGACCGCATGATATTTTGATTTTTGTCACAATATCATTAGGTATAATTTATAGCCTATGTGTTATTTTGATATATGAGCTATATTATTCCAAAGTTTCATCTCAATCCGTTCAGTAGTATTTGCGTGAAAGAGTAACAAACATCCATACATCCATCCATCCATCCATCCTCACAAACTTTCGCGTTTATAATATTAGTAGGATAATAGGATAGGATATATCATTTTTTAAACTTGCATCAAGTTAAACTAGTAAAGGCGATTGCCCTAATAAAAAAATACACTTATTTGACACAATTATACTAGTACTAAAACTCTCCGAAGTAGCTTAGTGCCTCAAGACGAAAGTAAAGTGTTCGACCAGTGTGTGTTACCAGAGATGACTGTAGCTCCGAGTAACCCAACGCGCTATGGAGAGGGCTCAGCTCGGAATCTCTCTGCGGCATCGAATCAGAATCTAGGAAATCCATAGAAGAACCAAAGTTACCGACATAGTCCAACGGATTGGCTAGTTGAAATGGCAGTGGGCAAGGCACGCAAAGTGGTGACCATGTACCGGCAAGCGCAGCGTAGGATATCCACCCACAAAGTGAACGGATGACCTCATTAAGACCGCAGGTTCGCGCTGGGTGCAAGCCTCTTCCAACTGGTCTTATTGGAGATTTAAAGCTGAGGCCTACGTCCAGCAGTGGACGTTCTATGGCTGGTGGATGGATGGATGGATGGAGAACTCTCCGAACATTAGACCTGGCATCTGTTTAACTGAATCTTCAGAAGCATCTATGTTGACTCGCTCTTTACCGATTTCCACCTATCCATGATCCCTCCGCTTTTTTAAAGGAAATATCCTTCTAATCAAAAATCCCCGACAAGAGAAAAATTCTAAAAATGTATAGAATTTGTTAACCAAGTTTGGTAAGATTAATTGAGAAATGTAACTTGTAGAGAATAGATAATCAATATCCGGCAGACGAAAGCAAACTTTTCAAGTCATAACTGAGCCTCTCTCTCACTTCGTCCCTTCGGTCAATGACTCATTAGTTAGAAGGCTATCATAAGCCATCTATTACAACAATCTATTACAGCTATCTATGACACTATTATATAACCAAATGGCTGTATTACAGCAGCTTTACACCTGCGACGTGCAATTAATCGCTCGCTAATTGCAAACTTACCGCTCGCTTGTTGTCAAAGTGGAACATCGCTTTGTTACGACTTAGCATTGAGTAGATGCTCTATCTTAATTGTATGTCTATGGTTATTGTCTGGTTTAGTCTTTGATTAAAATGTTTTAATCTCGTACTTTGACTCTGGCTTCAAAATGAATCTCAAGTGTTTTTTGTTCATTTGTTTATAGACTATATATAATTTTAATTATTTTTGATCTTTTTATGACGATGTTATTACAGATACCTATTATATTGTTTTTATTTTAATATTTTTTTAGATTATTTTATGTTAGGGTGTTCTAATTTGTAATAGATTATATTATGTACCTAATTAATTCAACTGTAATTAGTAATTATGTTATCGAAAACCTTTGTAAAAAGACGATTCTATGCGCATTTCCAGATGTCTAAAGAATAAAGCAAATTTTGATTTTGATTTTTGACTGTTTTTCTACCAGAATACTAAATTCTTTAACATAATAACAGACTTATGTAGGCGAATGTACCACAAAAAGTGTCATATGCAAACTGCTCATAAACCGTGCATGCACCGTCGTCTCCGGCTTTGCTCTGAAATTGCTCGTAAAGCACACACCATCGTATGAAGCCGTATATTGTATTGCCCTTTGGAAAGCTAAGGGATAAAGTGCCCTGCGAATTTACTAAACAATCTACAACTGAGCGCTATCGTAATATGGATGACTTATAGTTATAGGCCATTGCACGAATTGACAATAACATAATCAATTATTTTCGATAACCTAAGGTACGATTTAGTTTGTTACTCAGTCAAAATTCCGATTCACGACTAGTATAGATTGACTGAGCTCCGCTTGGACTAAAACACGACTAGTATAGATTGACTGAGCTCCGCTTGGACTAAAACTTGACAGAAAATTTAGAAAATATTAGGGTTTTCTCAAAAAAACGATATTGATACAGATACCTTAAAATTAAATTCATTGTGTAACATCAAAATTTTAAAAGCGTTCTCTGAGCTCCGAATTTTATACAAGCAAATATCATAAATTTCTCATATAAAGATAAAAGATAACCTATCAAATCAAAATATCAACACATAAAAGTTCGCCAAATACACACATATTCTACTGTAATACCATAATAGCTGGCATTGATTTTACGTGCTACGTACCAATTGTAACTTGGCACAAGTCAGATGAATCAATCCGTTTACTGGCACCCGGTAGATTTGTTCCCAAATTTACGAGAATACACCCTACTGCTTCCTATTCAGGACAAGGGTTACCATATCTTTGAACGAACTGAAGATACCGACATACCTTAGCGGATTAACAAATTGAAATGTCAGTTTATGAGTAATTCGTTGAATGGACTGACAAAAAAAATCTTATTCTTATGCGATCTCTGTAATCAGAGATCGCGTGTAATTTTTGTCCAACACTAGACCCTGGTTACCATTGCAAGACAAACTACTCGTCAAGACGATTCCAATGAACCCAAACTCGATGAAGTTGTGCCGTTTCATTGCAAAGTTCCTTTGGCCACCTTCCAACTCCATCATCAGATCAGCACCATGTCATCATATTATTGCATTGTCACGCAATTTACACATGTATGCAAAATTTCAGCTTAATCGAAAACCGGGAAGTGGATCAAAATTAACTTGCAAGATTAGATTACAGATCGACAACGGGACAGGTGAACTAAATAAAAGCTTGTAAAAGCACTTTCTCTCACAAACACAAAGCAGCTAGACACTGCAAGCCGACAGCGGTGGAAGTGCGTGATCTACTGCGCCGTCATACTGAAAAAGAACAACAAAATTTGTGGGATAAGAGGGAGGATTGCAGGCATGCCAAAGCTGCTTTCCCAGCCCTGAGCAGAAACATTACTAACGATCTGTTGAGGTTGCAGCGACAAGACCTCCGACTTTTGGTAGGGCTCATCACTGGTCACTGCAACTTGAATAGTCACATGTATAAACTGGGAGCCACCGACAGCCCACTCTGTCGTGGTTGCCTGCAGGAAAATGAAACGGTAGAGCATGTTCTGTGGCACTGCAAGGCCACGGCAGAAACTAGAATCGCTTACGGGTTACATGACGCTAATATTGATTTGTCGTCAGCATCGATATCTTCATCGTCATCGCCATCTAATGTACCATCCAAGCCACTGGAGCAGTTATGCCAGCGGCCCAGAGCCACGCTCCGTTATTTTTGCTGGCTCGGGTAGACGCTGGAGGGGGAAATGCACAAAACACCCCATGCGGGACGTCAGTGCAGGACTTATCGCCCCCACTTCGAATTAGAATTAGAATTAGAATTAGCACTTTCTCTCCTTTAGGAAACGTTTCATCACTACATAGTATAAAACAAAGTCACCTCCCGCTGTCTGTTCCTATGTATGCTAATATCTTTAAAACTAAGCAACGGATTTTGATGCGTTTTTTAATTCATCGATAGAGTGATTCAAGAGGAAGGTTTGAATGGTTTCACACCTGTGCGAAGCCAGGGTGTGTCGCTAGTGCGATATAAAACTAAGGTCACCCTCGTCCAGGCTCCACTGGGGACCATGCAATAGTATTTTTTAATTAAACTTGCGAGAAAATTTGCATAAAATTGCATTGTTCTGAAAAATCTCAGAATTATCCAATGAAAAGCAGTCATTTCTCCTGACTAAAGTTTTTCATATGGAAACCCTATTTTGGTTGGAATTGTGTCGATTTGTATGAATCCAGGGGGGAGAATGGGAGAAATTGCTCTTGAAGCAGGTATGCAATATGCATGTTACCACGCAGCAATCACTTAAGAGAGTTAGGACGCATGTATTAGTACTGAGCGTTTTAAGGAACAAACATTAAGGGCGCTATTAACGCAAATTGTTATGATTAATCTAGTTTGCTATAAGAATTCTAACTTTTATTCTTATACGACTTTTCAGTATATTAAGGTATAAAGGATATAATTATTGTCTTGATTGTCCAGAAAATAATTCAGTGCAATTTTATTTCAATACATATTTAATGTTTTTTTACTTAGAAAAATATTCAACTAAAACTTAGGTGTAATAAATGATTAATACAACCGGGGCCTACAATTTAACGTGTCATCTGAGCCACGGTAGCCCTTAATTGTGAATTCCACCAGCGGTCACCCATCCGAAGACGACCGTGCGGAATGCTGCTTGCCGAATATTGTTTAATATCTAAATTTTAACAAGCGAGCACGAATCAAATCGGTAAAAACCTAAGAACAGATGCAAGGTCTACTGTTTGGAGAACTATTAGTATTATTATTGGTTGGAGGTAGTCGGATCCAACTAAAATGTACCGACACAAGTATCGGTACCGCTATAGCAGGGTTTTTTAAATTATTTGTAGTCACGGACCACTTTTACAATTTAAACAATGCCGCGGACCCCTGTCAAAAATAATTTTAGAAATTGCCTTATTTATACCAATAAAAATACTTTTGATGGTAGTTTATTATAATTAAAAGTCAGTTACACAAATGAATACACTATAAAAACACTATAAAATAAACTGACCTACTGCGGACCCCTGATACACATGCTACGGACCCCTAAGGGGTTGTAAAATTGTGCATTTTTGAATATTTTAGAATGGTAACGGAATAATTTTGCACGAATTGCTTTATTTATCAGTATAATAAATAAAAGACATGTCCACAAAATGTATGGAGGCTGGTATAATAATAATCAAAAATTCTAACCACAACACTCGTTACATTTCGAGAAAGTTCATATTTTTCCGAGTCTATTACAACAGTTAAAAACAAAAAATAGCCCTCCGATTTTTTAAAATTAATTTTGATTTTATTGAGATATATAAATATATTTGGCTCAATAGGTAGATTATCTCTAGTAACCCTGATTAAGTAACCTCCAAATTGTTAAATAAAAGCATTTTTACCAATTAGACACACTTTTTAAGTGTTTTTTTGTCTATTTGTACCTACTAACTGGTCACACTGGTAGGTTATACTTTTTAATTTAGCAAATTAAGAGATGAATGTAAAAGAATCAGCTACGAATGCAAGTAAAATAACGATAGAAGCACTTTATTATTGCTAAACTATAAAAAATAAAAAGCTGTATCGTTATTTTTCATACAATTTATTTTTAACATTTAAAAAATATTGGAGATGTGAAAAAATCTAAATTAAATATTTTTAGGAAGCCAAATTTGAAACAAGCTTTCAAATGACGTATATATCATCTTGGTTCGATTTTTCTTTGAATAATATACCACTTGTGGACGTCACCTTTATCAGTATAATAGAACTATCATTTATGTGGTAAAATACAATATCACACACGCACACCCGCGCAAGCGCCCTGCGCCGCGAAATAGAAGGAGCTGGCATACGTTTTCGCCGCGCGGTAGAAAGAGAGGGGGGCACTACTTCCTCTCTTACTCCGCGCCGGCTGTTTACTCTCCATCCGTCTTACGAATTTTCAATCAAGTCACGTGACCTGACGCGAGTTTAACATGTTTTTCATCACATCTATTCGAAAAGGACTACTTGGTTCGCCATTAATTGCGCCCAAAGGTGGTGTTTATTATAAGGAACTTTATAAGTGCAAAGGAATCATCTTTGCCGCGCACTTTTTGAATTTGGAACAAATAAGTGCGACGGAATGATCTTTGCCACGCACTTTTTGAATTTGGAAGTATTTGTAATGTTAGTGTTTAGCGCCAAGAACATGAATGAAGAGAATGTAAATATAAGTTTTCATTTGTTTTATTATTAGATACCATTTAATTTCAATTTAGTTGTTGCTCTACGTTTTATTAAATAATAATATTACCTACAATAAATATGAGGCGCCTTTTATTTTCTCATAGAGGTGATGAAAAGTAGAGTGTACCACTCGGGCGCAAAATACTACTTTCGACGTACTTTGAATCCCTCGCTACGTTCAGGATTCTACTAAAGAATTCTTCTACTCTAGAATCCCTCACTTCGCTCTGGATTCAAAAAAGCGCCCTCGCCGTAAAAATATTATTTTGCTCCCATATGATACAATCTACTATTACCCATCCCAAAAAGTGCACGACGCCGCTAAAGAAGTTTTCACTTCAAAATATTGTATTAGGGGAATCGAGTGAACAAAGACATGTGTTTGCTCTGGCTGCTACATTATTAATGTGATTCTCTGTCATTCGGTTCGTTGACTCGACTCTTTAAACATTCATGAAGCCAACCAATGTTGATGAATTCTTTAAAAATTTCTTTGCCTTAATCTAATAAATATAGTTATTTATTTTATGGGAGATTTTTAATAGGACTTTCTGACTCGTTAGTGAGTGCCTCGGTGGCTCAGTAGTTAGTGACCCTGACTACAAGATCAAAGAGGCGTGGGTTCGATTCCTACCCAGGGCAAGTATTTATGTGATTAACGTAGATGTGTGCCCTGTGTCTGGGTGTTATTTAGGCATTTTATCTATATAAGTATTGTGCAGGACGGAGCCCTGCCACGTGTCGATGCGTGCGTGCGCGCGTGTTATTCAGTGGACTGTATCAATCGTGAAAACATAAGATGTTATATGACACGCACACACACACCAACAAGGGCTCACAACCTTACTGCACTGTGCCTGGGATTGTACGCAGCGAGGGCGAATTAAATAATCCGGGGCGATGATTCGGTCGGCGGGGCGCAGCCTCCAATACGTAGGTGGTCGGTGGAAGGCGACTTCGTTGACTCTCGGGTGTGGAGTCGATCGGAGATGTGGACGGGTTGGCTGCCGCAAGACTAATGACGCGAGCCGCGCTCCCCAACCTATATTTATCCTGACGCCTCCCGCTCGAGCGTCGTCGGCACTACGAGAAGTGCCGAACGACGCGTCCGACCAATAACAGCGCACGGCTGTGCGAGCGGGAGGGTGAGACCTCTTGCGTCTCTGTCTATAGGGAGCGCAGTTCGAAGGTGAGCCGGTGGCGTCAACACCTCCGTGTTTGTTTACATTTTGACGAATCTTGTAGGATTCTTGTAGGAATCATACAAGATCCGTCTTACTACTTAAATTATACTGCCTATTGACCACCTAACGTACCAAAAAGACTCCACCCACGCTCTGATTTAATTATAAAGTCTGCAATTATTTCTTATTCATAACTTAAATAACTTAAGATATTTCAACTTATCAACAAATCTTATAAATTTCAGCTTAACATATTTAACAAGTTATTTTAAAACTAGCTTATCAATTTCAATCTTATGAATTTTATATGTTATATACTACGCGCGATACAAATATACGATTTGTCGCGAACAAGTATGTATTTCAAAATATGTTTGTGTAGTATATCAGTCTCTGGCAGCCATATGACAAGCTTTGCTTAGTTTGATGTCAGACACCATGTGAAAAGTGTCCCATGTTGCAGTAAAACAATAATTTAAGCTAGACTACATTCTAAAACTACTACTACGTAAAAAACAATTAAATCATTCGCTGATCGTTAAAGGTCTAAAGATAATCCAAATGCTCAAACCCACTGCCAGTTGGCAGTATTGCCACGCTGAATGGCAATGCTTATATATTATGGGTCAAATAGTCAGATATTTATGTTTGTTACCAGCAGGTTCTAAAATGTAAATTAATTAACAAAATACTATAGACTTCCATAATAATGTTATCGTAGAAAAAGCATTTGCTCCTGCAAAAATCATAAATAGCTTTTTATTTTTCATGTTGTTAATTTAAAATCATATTTGTAGCGTTTTTAAGGAAAATTAGGTTACTGAATTTATTTTACGTAAAAACTACTTTTTCTTAAAGAATACCACAAATTTAAGGCTACTTTTCAGAGCACATGTGAAACCGAATAAAAGAAAATTGTTTTTTAGCCCAGTCACCGCGTCACAATTCTGGAAAGCACTAAAAATATACGAAGTTGTAAATAAATTTGAGTTTTTTAGGCTAACGTAAAGCCCAGACGCCATGAAGGCGGAGTGAAGCGAAGATACGAGTATACGAAGCTGCACGGTTAGAGTGTGTACAAAAAGAGAACTGTCGTGGCGTTACGGTGAACTAAAAATAAGATTTTAATCAGCAGCCAATGAACTAACTACTTTGTAGATGAGAGTCTGCTGATGAAAACCGAAATGGTGTTTACCAAGTATCAAATACTTTAAGTTGTACTAGAAATGACAGAGCCGTGTTGTCAACGTAACAAAATTAGTAAAATGGCACACGGGCGACCTCATCTACGACGCATCTCTTTTTGCCCAAACTCTAGCATACACGCCACGACATAATTCTATCGACGTGTGAAATTGTGATAAATACATACCTACAGCAGGGTTGGGTTATCTGCTTGTCCTGAACTAAACCGAAAGGAGGTGATTAATGCCCGTTTTCACCAACGAATCCTTAAACACCCCTTTACTAAGTGACCCATAGTCTAAGGAGCTCCCTAAATCCGTCCCTTACCTAAGTCCAGTTTCACCAAGTTATGGGATACATATGTAAGGGACACTTACTTAAGTGACAGTCTTTTTTATAACGTAGGGATTCCTAAGCCGTAACGTACCGATAAATTTATCGGTTTTGTATTTTACGGCAAAAAATGTTATAAAAATGTACAATAAGTATGAAATATTAGAACAAAAACGTAAATTACTATCAATTTCATTAAAAATATAAAAAAAACCACGCAAATTACGTATTTTTGTACCGAAAAATACAGAATGCCGGTGCCATTTTACTAAAAAAATACAAAATCTTGATTGATGACATCTGTCAGTTGACACTGTTGTGTACTTTGGTTGTTTGAAAGTTTGAACGAATGTTGCGTTGTGTGATCGTGTGGTGTTTAATTAATTAATTTCTTAATAATGGCTGAAAAAAGGAAAAGAAGTCAAAACGTCACGATCGATGAAAAAGACAGACTTGTGAAATTGCTCATGGATCATAAGGACACAATTTTAAACAAAAAAACGGATGGGACAACAAACGAAGCGAAAGTAATTGCTTGGAAAGCGGTTACTGACTCTTTTAACACAACTGGGTCAATTTACAGGTTTGTTATTTATTTCACAACATATTTTAATGACATAAATAAGTACCTATATCCATCATCCACATCAAAAACTCTTATGTTAATGAACCACATTAACATGGGATTTTTTTGTTTTTTGGTTAGATTTTTATACTAAGTGATCACTTATTGATAGTAATTCTGTGTTAGTTATTATCAATAAAAAATAATATCTGCGTATTGACAATAATTTATTTTTTTCAGATCAAAAGAATCACTGATGAAGATTTGGGAGAAGTTAAAAAGTGAAAGTAAGGTTTACTATACAGCTTCCAGAAGGGATTCAACGCAAACAGGAGGAGGACCTTCAGTTATAAAAATTGATCCCATTTTAGAGCAAGTGTGCGCCATACTTGGCCGGGGCTGTACGGGTATCATAGGTGTGCCAGACAGTGACTTTGTGGAGGAGGTTGTGGTCTCTGAAGATAGCCAATCTAAAGTTGTTGTGGTATTAAACTCTGAAGAGGTGTTGCCCAGTGATTCAACTGTTGTGCAATCTAAACAAGAACCCTCTGATCAAGTAAGTACCTGAGTGTTAAGAAGCATTTTAAAACATATAAATACCTCAATCTTCCAAGCTGTGTGCTTATTATCTGAGACAATATCATCACCATAATATTTAATTAAACACCTGACTAAACTATTTATTTTCATATCTTTTATTGAGTATTTTTAGGGTTCTGTACCTAAAGGGTAATAACGGGACCCTATTACCAAGACTCCGCTGTTTGTCTGTCTGTCTGTCACCTGGTTTTATCTCAGGAACGGTGATAGCTATTCATACTCCCAAACAACATACCTAAATTTAACCCGTTTTTTGCTCGCTATTAATAATGGTGGCAGATCGATACTTTAAATTTTTACAGAATATTTAGTTAAACATTAACTTTAATAATTAACAATTAAATTTAAATAAAATGATTTTTTAAGGGGGAACATACAATAAACATGATTTTTTGCTCAATATTAATGTCGACAACAGGAAGATGCTTGATATTCACAAAATATATTAAGTTATAAATTCCCTTCAAAGTAAATAGCTAAAATAAAATACATAAGGGAGACTACCATATGGTACGGAACCCTTTGTGCGCGATTATAGAGGTTTCAAGAAAACAAATTTTTATTTCTTTTCCAGGATGAGTTTGCAAGTGAAGACATCATTAGAAAGACACCTTTGTGGTCTAGAAGACGACCTGTACCTTCGCTAACTAATGAGAGAACCGAGGTTGTATCTTCTCTCTGCAATAGCTTCAAAGAAGTCAACAGAAAAAAAGAAGACATTGAGGACTTGAAGAGGCAGTTGCTCCAAGATGAGATAGATTTTAAGAGAAAATTATATAACCTACAACTGCTATCTGCCGAGAAAGAACTTGAAATTAAAAAAGAAGTACTCCAGCAAATAAGAGGTAATATATTTTATTATTAAAAAACTTATCATTTAGCTAGAATACATATCTTCAAAATATTGAGCTACACTATCTCTTACAGAACCATAAGTCAGGTTCAAGTCACTGTTCTGCTGCAGTCTGGATATTTGCCCGTTGGCAATTAACTCTTCCAAATTGGGTAGAGCTGTGTCTATTATTGGTTCCCTTTCCTTTCTAAGTATGCAAATATTGTGCAATACACAACATGCTACAATGACATTCACTGCAGTCTCAAGTTTCAGACGTATTCCCACAGCCAAGACAGGAAACCTTCTTTTCAGTACTCCATACTGGCGCTCCACTACGTTCCTTGTTTTTATATGTGCCTCATTGTATTTTCGCTGTCCAAGAGTTACCGGGTTTAAATATGGTGTCAGAAGGTGGCTCTGAAATAATAAAATTTTCTTATTTCCAGGTGGTGTTTTACAGTTAGGACCACTGTTTGGTGTTCAACAGAAGACTTTAGAACAATGATATAAAATATTATATATGATCCTTGTATGTTTTGTAAAAATAAATAATAAAATTGCAGTACAATAGCATAATTTTGTTTTATTTTCTCTCTTACCTTCAAAGGGTAACCGCTATCACCTAATAAGTATGCACTTGAATAGGTACCTCTCTCAAACTGAGCATATTTTCTACTATTTTGATAAATAACAGAGTCATGTGTTGATCCTGGCCAACGTGCAACAACATCAGTTATTAACAAATTTGCTGAGCTTATTGTTTGAACATTGACTGACATGTATGATTTGCGGTTCCTGAATATTTCAGCATCTTCCCCACCTGAAATGTTTAGTTAAGGTTATTTAAAGTGTACTTAAGAATACATCCATAGTGCACAAAAACATTTAAATCTATTTTGTATAGCTACCTGGTGATTGTATTTTTATGTGTGTACAATCTATGCATCCCAAGACATTAGGGAAGCGAGCTATTTTATAAAATTCTTCTTTGACTTTTGTCTTTTGTTCTTCGGTGTCTGGGAACATTATAAAATCACCTCGAAGGGTTACTATTGCTTTTGACACTCTTTTTACTATTCTGCTACAAGTAGCCACACTTATTCCTCCCATGTCACCCACTGCAAGTAGATGATTACCAGTTGCAAAGAACCTTAGCGTACATAGCAACTGATTTATTGGCGGCACTGATTTGTTTCTGCAAATTTAATATTATCAAGTCAAGCAGGTATTTTAATACTTATTGTATTTTATAGGAATAATATATTTAGCTATCACTTTAAACGATTTTGTGCTGGATAAACCAACGATGACATCAAGTTGTCTTGGTAACTAGATAGATACCTACATAGATGTTATTTTATATTATAGGTAGGTAACTAGATTACTTTTATAAAGGTAGGTTCGATAAGAAAAAACATCACAAGTCATCTCGACCTACCTGTCATCTCGATATTCCAAGAGATGTTCTATTCTTTCCAACAAAAATAACACACTGGCTTTGGATAACCTAAACCTAATGTAAAAGTCCTGTTCGTCATATTTAGCAAAATAATTTGGTCTTTCGCGATATATGTGCGGCCGTCTAAACAAACTTTGATTTGTAACTAAATCTATAGTATCGATAGCTTCTAAACTTTCAAGAAAATCTTCCATTTTGCGGGAAATAAACACAAACTACAACACATCTACAATAGAATGAACTGTCACTTAGCGTTATGGAGCCGAATATTCGGCCCATAAAGTTAAGGGCCACCTTAGAATCTTAGGTGTCACTTAAGCGATGGTGAAAATGAAACTGTCACCTAAAATGGTTTAGGGTTGGTTTAAGGGCTCCCTTAAACTAAGGGACCGTTGGTGAAAACGGGCATAAGACCATCATTATTTATTATTTATTTTATTATGAACAACTTTTACTAGGGGTTGGCCCCATAGTTCGAGAGGAAAAAATCATCAGTTCCCTACAAAATTGCAACTCGGAATCGATAAATTATACCAATGAAACCATGATGTTTTTTTCTGGAATTTTGGGTTGGCCTCACAGTAAAAGTTGTTCATAATGATGGTTTGAATCATCTCCTAACTGCTTAGTACATTAGTTTTGGATAAACTTGTATACCTCACTATAACTTGTGTCTAGTTTTGATATATCGATAAAATTATATGTATGCTAGCTGAGCTGATTTCACTAACTATAAGGGAGATTTATATTTGAACGGCCCGGACGGGGCCCGGACGGGGCACGCCCCTTGTCCGGCCCGTGCGTTGTGATATACATTTGCAGTTAGGAGATGATTCAGACCATTTTTATCCCTAATGCGTCGCCCAGTTCTGCTTGAAGCTTGCATGCTCACTATAATACATTTATTATGCTTAATTCGCTGTATAAATGCCAAAATTCGAGAAACGAAACACAGTCATGAGCTGAATGGAACCGTGTTTTATTCTTCGCTAAGCATAAATCGTTACTATAATCCGACCGTTTAACTTAGTCCTCGCCTGCGCGGTACAGGGGCGCCAGGGGAGACGACAAAGGGGACTGAGACAGATGCGCGCGCCGGGGACTCGCCGCCCAGATCGCCGAAAGCCGAAAGCCGAAGCGGTCGGATTATATTATTACAAAATTGTTTTTTTTTTATTTATTTAAAGGGCTTTGTCGTTTAGCGACCACATCGCCCTGTACAAGATACGAGTACATAACTTAAAAAAACTAAACTTTTGCACTTTCAGAGTCAACAAAATGGAGTTGTAAAAGCCAACGTCTTTAATATTTTGTATAGAACATAGTCTTTTAAATGACTCGTTTCGCTTACATTCCAACAATATGTGAAGAGTATCTTCATAAACGCCACAATCGGCGTTTTTTTCATCAGATATCTAAACTTATTAGTTAGAATATGTGCAGAACGGAGCCTGAGGGCTGTCACGAACTCGCTGCGATTTAGGAGGCTATGACTAATCCAGGGGTACTTTAAAATTTCCGGTTGTATAGTCTTGTACCAGATTCCTTTCTATTTGGATCGCTCGTCAAAATGTTCCTGCCACACTTTTTTTTAATTCACACATTACAAATCTGAATATGTATTTGTAGGTTAATTGGTTTGTATGCTGCTCTTTCACGCAGCAATAGAAGAAATGATTGACTTGATTTTTTTGCATTAGTAGGTGTAAATTACTTTTTATCCTGGAAATATACTTCTACCTAAATAAAATAGCACAAAACCAAAAAACCGCGCGGCCAAAAGTATACGAATAAAGGTAAAACCCATATTGTGAGTGGAGCATAGCTCAGCTCCGTTTTGGTGGACTCATGACCTAAAATATATGAAGTTGCGAATTCGAGGCTTTTCAGGCCAGTGTAAATTAAAAGTTGTATTTTTGCATGAAATGACAGAATGTATGTTAACGATCAATCTTCGTACCCTTGCGCTGAAAACTTTTTATTACTCACGTGACATGTGAAAAATTAAAATGTTTTGTTGAAAAACATTTTCAATAAACTAATCCCTCAAAACTGACGACTTTAGCTCAATGAGTAAATTAATAATTTAGGGCAAAATCATGTTTTTTTGCGATCTAAATATGTTTGCGATGAACCAAATTAATAGTTGATTGAATCAGGCGTTACTTTGCGGAAATTCATCTTCAAATCTATGTTTTGAATAAATATTTAGTGTTATTTCCGCTATCTTGTCGTAGGCAAATAAGTTTAAGGGCATTAAGTGCATTAAGGACATTTATTTAAAAAAAAATTTATTACAAACAATTACTTATTTATTAATTTTTTATAATAACACTAAATATTTATTCAAAACATAGATTTGAACTAAATAAAATGCGATACAAGAACATGTTAAGAGAATGCTGCTATATAGGATTTATTTAATATGAAAAACTTTTAGCATTAACCATTTTTAACTGACTTACAAAAAAGAGGAGGTATATTCGTCTGTGTATATATATTTTTTTGTGAATGTTCATCGATATTTTGCCAATTTTGAACCGAATCAAAAATCCTTTTATATTCTATTATCTCCCGAGGTGGTCTCAATAAAATTTAATCGAAATCGCCTGAGCTGATTTTGAAAAATCAACAATAATGGTAAAAATGTATAGGTACATCAATTCGAGAGTGCACTACTTGACATCGACCATCGCTTGTGCGAATAACGCTAGTTCGACAAAACTGAACTGCGACACACCATAGTTCGCTTGCACGCTCAATCGACACACTGAAGCTCGAACTATTCGAATTTTGGACACGATGGAAGTTAGTTTTGACATTTTTTGCGAAAAATTATTCTTATCTATGGTGTAAACAGTTGTTCTGTTAGAAGGCAATAAGCTTATTGTATGAAACAGTTCGTTTTTCCAGATGTTTTAGTTGGTCTCATAAAAGATGTTCATGAGATGTATTGTTGATAATGTAGAAATAATAAGAGATAGTGGCAATTTACGAAAAATTTGAAATTTGGACGCTTGAGTTAGCTACACCTGTTCTTATTGTCCAAATATAACGATCAAAAATTACAAGGATATTATATTTGGCTCAACGTATAAGCATTGCCATTCAGCGTGGCAATGCTGCCAGCATGTTGGGCACGCTGCCAACTGGCAGTGGGCTTGAGCACTTGGATTATCTTTAGACCTTCAAGGGTCTGTGGATGATCCAATTGCTTTCTATGTAGTAGTAGTGTAGTAATTTATAGATCAAAAAGTGGTAATATTATAGGATACCCTAAAATAAGTCCGTCTTTTAAAGAAGCGCACAGAGTACGTGATAGAAAAAATTCGGAAGGTTCTAGTATTTATTTGGCGCCTTCCTCGTAACGTATTCTGCGTATTCTAAATTCTAATTTCCGGCGAGAAAAAAGAAAATCTCAACAATCCGAGAGCACCGAGAACATTTCTGATTCACTACTTCCCCATCCGCCGCTATATTTATCTAATAGCACCTCCAGAAACGCTATTCATCATCTCGTCCCGTGCTCCTGACCCTAAATATCATTTCGATTTTCTCTATATTGTGCGTTGAGAGAACAACATTTTGTGATCGCCTATTTAGACCAACGTATATATTTATAATTGCCATTCAATATAGTAATGCTGCCGTTACCTATGCTACCATAAGCCACAGTAATTAGAATCACACGGCATCCTGCGTGTTGACTGCGAGAAAAAATATCCGAACTATCTAACAAACTAACATCCGGACATTTAAAGAAAAATAACCGGACAAGTGCGAGTCAGGCTCGCATATCGAGGGTTCCGTACAAACACGTTATTAAAATAATTACCTGTTTTAGCATGTGCTAATAAAGTTCTTTTATATGATATCTTACATGATACGATTTACTCACTTTGAATTTTTAAACCCATATTTTATGAATTTAGAGGCCCTATTTTTGTGATTTAAATAAAAATGTACAGTTTTCAGATTTATTCCTATATGTGTACTCTGAGACAATGCTTCTCGCCAAATTTCATAGTTCTATGTCAACGGGAAGTACCCTGTAGGTTTTGATTTTTGTGAGTGTCGAAATATGCGGTTTTTACGACATAAACGGCTCTAACTATTTTAAACAATAACTGAGAAGTTTTCATTTTACACAACTGCAAGAGACCATAGATATAAGTATACAGTTTAAATTTCAACTCGATATCTTTACGCGTTCCCCAGATAAAGAGTCTTGACATACACACAGACGGACAGACGGACAACAAAGTGATCCTATAAGGGTTCCGTTTTTTCCGTTTGAGGTATGGAACCCTAAAAATAATTAATATAATTCCTCGTTTTGTAGTTATAGCAACTTTTCCATTGAAAATTGTATTTCCAATCGGAGATGCCAAACCAAATTCAAAAATATTTACTATCGTTTTTAACACAAGTGACCACGTCTTGAGTATGTTTCGACTATCATTTTGTGAAATCCTGCTTAAATATTCACTATGTAAATCGAACACAACAATATAAAAAATAGGTATTGGTATTCCTCACAGCAATTTACTATATTTTGTGGCCTCCATAAAGCCCGGGGTCAAGATAGATACATCATGAAAGCTGTCAAACTTTGGTGTCGCAGCAATGTTCTTATTTATTCGCTCAGCGGTTTTTCTCAATAAATATTTATGAAGTATTTTATTTTTTGGGTCACTGGATTAGTTATTACGATGCCTTGCTTGGACTTGATGGAATCATTCAAAATATTTGGGCCAAATTAAAGCTATATCTTTATTTTGTACATTTATTTATCGGTTTTAGTCAAACAGTATCTGTAGAGACTGTTTGACCACCTAACATAACACTTTGAAAAAAGTTCTAAGGCACCTATGTATATATAAAATTATATGGAAGTCAAATAGACAACGTCCTTTTTTTAAATCCGCTGAAAATAAATTAAAACATATACTACGAGTATTTCAAAATAAAAATATTTTTTTGAATCTGTTCACAATTGGGTTTATGATATAATTTTAATTATATTGTTGATTAATCGAAAATGGCTCAACCGAATTCGATAAAATTTAAATGGAACCATTAACTTATGATCTACCAACAAGATTATTGTTTGCAAAAATTAGCATGACCGACTTCACCCGTGTACCGAATTCGCGAATATTTCGCATGGATCTATGTAGCATTTTTCACATTATTGTTGATTTATCAAAAACGGCTCAGTTGATTTCTATAAAATTTAAATGGGACCAATTTCAAAGTATATTCTTTCCAATAAAAAAAGAATTATTGAAATCGGACTACTATGAAAAAAGTTAAGCGTGGTTATACACAAAAAAATATATACTCGTCGAATTGTATACCTCCTGCGGTGATTCGGCGGGCGAAAAAAAAAGAATTATCAAAATCGGACCACTTTGTAAAAAGTTATGCGTGGTCAAACATAAAAAACAAAACTTATGTAGGTATATAAATATTTTTAAATATATACGCGTCAACTCGTAAACCTCCTCCGCTTCGTGGGTTAGAAATAAAATATTGGCACAAAATACCTAAAAGATTACCTAAAGATTACTCTGTCACCGACAAAAATAAAACGTAGTAATCTACTCACATCGTAGCAATTTTTTTTCTCATCAACAGCCTCATTACAATCTATTTTATCTAAATTATATCATTCTTGTTACCATGTAGAGATAAACCTCTTTCTAAATGCGACCACTAATCAAGTCTTGTAGACCATTCCTAGCAAAGATCTTATTACTGGGTTATTACGAGTCACTGAAAAAGTATCCATAGACATGATATTATATCAGTTGCTTTTATAAGAAAAGTTTCAAGCATCAATGTGGATTGTAAAATCAATTTTCAACTTTTTTTGGGCCGCCTGAAGGCCTCTGACATGGCTAAAGACATTTGACATGGTTAAAACAACTGGAACCTACAATTTAACGTGTCATCCGAGCCACGGTAGCGCTCAGTTGGAAAATGCCACCCGTGCTCACCCATCTAAATACTAACCGTGCGGAACGTTCCTTAATTTCGGTGATCGCTGACAAATACCTAGTCAAACTAAACAAACTAAAAACAAACGCTGCGAGCGCTACACACCATACAAATACATCCAACCATACATTGGTTGGATGTAACTTCACTGCTTTACAAATTCTATGCGGATTTTTAAAAACCAGCTTTTGGATTAGATTAACTCTTATTCTCACTATGTTTCATTTTTAGGGTTCCGTACCTCAAACGGAACCCTTATAGGATCACTTTGTTGTCCGTCTGTCCGTCTGTGTGTATGTCAAGACTCTTTATCTCAGGAACGCGTAGAGATATCAAGTTGATAATTAAACTACATACGTATATCTATGATCTTTTGCAGTTGTGTATAAGAAAAACTTATCAGTTATCGTTTAAAAAAATTAGAGCCGTTTATGTCGTAAAAAACAGCATATTTCGATATTCACAAAAAACAAAACCTACAGGGTACTTTCCGTTGACATAGAACTATGAAATTTGGCAAGTAGCATTGTATCAGAGTACATATATAGGAATTAATCTGAAAACTGTACATTTTTATTTGAATCACAAAAAAATAGGGCCTCAAAATTCACAAAATATGCGTTCAAAACTCAAAGGGAGTAAATCGTATCATGTAAGGTATCATATATAAGAACTTCATTAGCACATGCTAAAGCAGCTTTTTAATTATTTTAACAATGTGTAATTTTCCATGTATGACGAGAAAAGTAAATAAAAAAAAAAAAAATTTGTCAATGGTTATGGAGATTTTAACAACATACTTCCCAATTTTGTGAAATTTTCTGTATTTATACGGAACCCTCGATGTGCGAGCCTGACTCGCACTTGTCCGGTTTTTTTTAACGCGTATAAGTCCGCGCTTGACCACCAACTCGCCTGATGGTAAGCGACGTTGTAGTCGAAAATGAAGCACGCAGACTAAGAAGAACCTATTCACGCTGATCTTGAAAAGCTTTAGATTATATCTCTTAAGAAACTGGAAAGCAGGAAGACTGTTCCATTCTCTGGCGGTACGAATTAGAAATTATGAGTCAAACCCACAGAACAGGTTTTTTCTCTCTTCTGTGGTCAAACCGCTTCACTTATCTGCATATTTTAATTGTTTAGACTATTGTAGCACAAGTGTTTCACGCGCCATTTTAAATCCACCAAATACTATCAAAATTATACATGACACGCTGTCTATAAAAAACACCTGTACTATAAATAAAATGTGCAAAAATACGCTAAGTAGTTTCTACTATTAAATATCCATGCGAATATTTGATACGTAGGAATAACTATTTTTCGCAAAAAATCACAACACTAACTTCCAGTGTGCACAGAATTCGAATAATTTGCACGTATCGATGTGACATCCATGTACATTTTGTTGATTGATAAGACCGGCTCAGCCGATTTCGGCAACATTTAACCATTTACTACCTCGGAAATACACTTTTTTTTAACTAAATAAGGTTATTTTAAATACGGTCACAATTAGCAATAATATCGATGAACGTACACAAAATAATTCTTTTTTGCAAAAAATAGCATGACCGACTTCACCCGTGTACAGAATTCGCGAATATTTCGCACGAATCGATGTAGCATTTTTCACATTATTGTTGATTTATCAAAAATAGCTCAGCCGATTTCGATAAAATTTGAATGAGTCCAATTTTTAAGTATACTCTTTCTAATAAAAAAAGAACTATTGAAATCGGACTACTATGAAAAAAGATACGCTTCAAATTGAGTACCTCCTCCGGTTCGTCGGTCAAAAAATACATACAGACGAACATAATACGTCCTCATTTTTGGAAGTCTGTAAAAAATAAAAACATTGTCAATATATTGCCTCTCTATAGAACGATGTCGACGTTCAATATTTTCGTCCTCATTCGACAAGTGATTTTGGCGGCCAAGGGCAAGGAACGCTTATTATTTGCGATCAAATTACATTTACTTCCATTATTGTCCTCTAAATGTCTTATAAACTGTCCGGAGGAAGAAAATATATATGTGGTGACATTTGTTTAGATAATTAAGTAACGAAATAAATCCTACTAATATTATAAACGCGAAAGTTTGTGAGGATGGATGGATGGATGGATGGATGGATGGATGGATGGATGGATGTATGGATGTTTGTTACTCTTTCACGCAAAAACTACTGAACGGATTGAGATGAAACTTTGCAATAATATAGCTTATACATCAGAATAACACATAGGCTACAATTTATAAAGATATTTTGTGAATTGTCCAAAATATAACGATAAATGTTGAGTAAGTAGGAAAATTCTGCCGTCTGCGAGCTACTCTAGCGTGCGCTGCAAGAATGTCAAAATAAACAAATGTCGATCGAATATCTGTCAAATCAATCGATGGGCAGTCCTTGGATATCATCATACTGATAATATATTATCCTTACTTTAATATTATAAATGCGAAAGTAACTCTGTCTGTCTGTCTATCTGTCTGTCTGTCGCGCTTTCACGCCAAAACTAATGAACCGATCTCAATGAAATTTGGTACACAGATAGTCTAGAGCCTGAGAAAGGACATACGCTACATTTTATCCCGAAAATAGCATAATTCCCGTAGGATAGGACAAAATTTTGCGTTAGCGAAACTGTCACCTATCACAACGGCGCTAAAAGGCCCAATTTTGAAGACACCATCGTAATTATAACAGTTAATTTCTGTTTCTTTTTCACTTTCGGCATTCGATAGAGAGAACACTTTTTACGTTGCTATTAAATTTACGATGGCGCGTTCATAATTGGGTTGATTGAGCCTAACATGGATTCACAAAACGTAATTAGATGACAGGTGACATACATTGACTGCAGACTTTTAGAAATGTCTCGCTTAGCATAGCAAAGGGACAAATTGTCTTTCCACCATTATAGCTCCTCGAAGAGGAAATAAAGTATGAATTGACAACTGACATTAAAATTGGACAAAGTAGTTTTCAGCTATGTGCGGCGCGGCAGCAAGGTGGGTCGACTATCTCGACGATAACATCAATACCGCCGGTCGACCCTGGTCACGACCGGCAAAGAGCCGAGGCAGATGGCACTGCAAGAGAGAGGCCTATACCCAACAGTGGGTCAAAGAAAGCTGCGGATAATAACGATGACGAAACAAATTAGTTGAGATTGGCTATTTTTTGGGTTTGAAATGATTATTTGCTACAATATTTGTGTACCGTTTCACATTGAATTGGGGCTAATTTTTTATGGCGCACTTACTGTTTTAGTTATCACATTTTTTTGACAAGATAAACATAAATTAAATTATATCGCGGGCGAAGCCGCGGGTAAAAGCTAGTACCTTATACTTATAAATGCTTCTGTTGATTAAGATAAGGTTAAAGTGTACCCGCCCATAGGTTCCCGCCTTGTCGTGGCAGGGGAACTTAGTAGTCGAGGTTTATGGGCGGCGCGGGAATCCCAGGTAGAGCCGCTTCTCTGGGTTTTTTCTGAGACAGCTGAGAAGGCGGCGCTCGAGGTCTCCCGATTCTTTTTGGTCCTTTCCCCCTAGGCAGTTTAGAAGTTTGCACTCGAGGTTGGGCCGCTTTTCTGGGGTTTTTAAATATAGCAGCTGAGAGGCTGGCCGGCAAGTTGCGTGCCTCATGAGGAGTGCCGCAACTGAGCCGTGCTGCACTTTTTATCACTGTTCAATCCTAACCAAACCAACAGAAATTTATGTTCGTGTCAAGGTCACAACTCAGAATCAAGGTTAATAACCCTAGTGTCAAGATATTCATACTCATGCCATACTACTTTTAAAAATCAAGTCGATCCGTTTCTTCGTATATTAGCATGGATTCTGTGCCATAAAGGTAGAATAAAGAAATATGTTTAACCTCTAATGATGGTATATTTAAAAATATTTTTAATGTTAGACGAAATGACGGCCCAGTATTAAACGTCATTGTAATATGTAGCATGGCAAAGGGAAAACTATTTTGTCTAATTTTAATGTCAGTTGTCAATTCATACTTTATTTCCTCTTCGAGGAGCTATAATGGTGGAAAGACAATTTGTCCCTTTGCTATGCTAAGCGAGACATTTCTAAAAGTCTGCAGTCAATGTATGTCACCTGTCATCTAATTACGTTTTGTGAATCCATGTTAGGCTCAATCAACCCAATTATGAACGCGCCATCGTAAATTTAATAGCAACGTAAAAAGTGTTCTCTCTATCGAATGCCGAAAGTGAAAAAGAAACAGAAATTAACTGTTATAATTACGATGGTGTCTTCAAAATTGGGCCTTTTAGCGCCGTTGTGATAGGTGACAGTTTCGCTAACGCAAAATTTTGTCCTATCCTACGGGAATTATGCTATTTTCGGGATAAAATGTAGCGTATGTCCTTTCTCAGGCTCTAGACTATCTGTGTACCAAATTTCATTGAGATCGGTTCATTAGTTTTGGCGTGAAAGCGCGACAGACAGACAGATAGACAGACAGACAGAGTTACTTTCGCATTTATAATATTAAAGTAAGGATAATATATTATCAGTATGATGATATCCAAGGACTGCCCATCGATTGATTTGACAGATATTCGATCGACATTTGTTTATTTTGACATTCTTGCAGCGCACGCTAGAGTAGCTCGCAGACGGCAGAATTTTCCTACTTACTCAACATTTATCGTTATATTTTGGACAATTCACAAAATATCTTTATAAATTGTAGCCTATGTGTTATTCTGATGTATAAGCTATATTATTGCAAAGTTTCATCTCAATCCGTTCAGTAGTTTTTGCGTGAAAGAGTAACAAACATCCATACATCCATCCATCCATCCATCCATCCATCCATCCATCCATCCATCCATCCTCACAAACTTTCGCGTTTATAATATTAGTAGGATAGTAGGATTTTGATATCGGGTTAGGTTTGAACAGTAACAACATGGTTCAAGGTACTTGATTTTTTTATAGAGCAAGTGCCTTTATTAACTACCACTAAATACAGACTTATAATGTAAAACTTCATAAACTACTACTACATAAGAAGCAATTGGATCATCCACAGACCCATGAAGGTCTAAAGATATTCTAAATGCTCAAGCCCACTACCAGTTAGCAGCGTGCCCAACAAGCTGGCAGCATTGCCAATCAGCTTGGCAATGCTGCTTATACGTTGAGTTAAATAAACACCAGCATTTTGGTGACGCGGCGGGTACACCAGACGCTCAGAAAGACTTTTGAAAACAAGATGAGCTCCCGGCCAACACGCGCACAATGTCTCAATTTCAAACGGCTCAAATATGTAACCACTGCCGAGGTTAGCATATTTGCGCCGTTTGTGCTGCTCCTCTGACGGCGCCAAAGTATCGACGCAAGTCGCATCCCATACTAAAGGCCGTCTACACTTCCATTGGACCAGCTTCATACCGTCAGGCCTTTTGCCATCACCACGCGCAAACCCATTCGGTTCGAGTACGGCTGTGATATTGGCGGTCGCAAAAGCCCTGCGTATGACATCGTTCACAATGGCGTGGCAACCAATTCGACCAGCGCTTCTTCACCAAGAAAGACAGTGGTGACCAAGCTGGTCAACTAGGGTACTTGAATAGGTGAGAGCGCTCAGCTATGTGCGGCGCGGCAGCAAGGTGGGTCGACTATCTCGACGATAACATCAATACCGCCGGTCGACCCTGGTCACGACCGGCAAAGAGCCGAGGCAGATGGCACTGCAAGAGAGAGGCCTATACCCAACAGTGGGTCAAAGAAAGCTGCGGATAATAACGATGACGAAACATATTAGTTGAATTGGCTATTTTTTGGGTTTGAAATGATTATTTGCTACAATATTTGTGTACCGTTTCACATTGAATTGGGGCTAATTTTTTATGGCGCACTTACTGTTTTAGTTATCACATTTTTTTGACAAGATAAACATAAATTAAATTATATCGCGGGCGAAGCCGCGGGTAAAAGCTAGTATTTAATAATGTAAACACAGAGCTACTTGTGACATAATATATTTTTACGCTATAGTTTAGATCGACAAACATATTATGTTTGTTAAGCTGACCTAAACTAAAGGTCAGGTCACCTTAACGGACCTTAAACGCACAGTCACAATATCTTTTTTTGGCCATATCACTATTATTACAAAATTCAACATTAACCATATGATAGACATAATTATTGTACAGTCATTGAGTTTATTAATTTAATCTGTAATATGCTTATCACAGCATAAACTGAAGGAAAATTAAATATCATTGGTATTCAGTAAAATCATTTTTGCAACATCAGTATCTAACCATATTAAGAAAGCTCTGTATGCTGAGTGTGAGTTTTGTCGTAAACATGACGCGCTCTTCGGCGAGCGCGTAAGCTTGTAATTTGTATGAAGAAATGTACAGCGCCACTAGCGGTGCGTTTTTGAAACACAACAAGTTCATATCAATTACATGCTTACGCGCTCGCCGAAGAGCGCGTCATGTTTACGATAAAACTCACACTCAGCATACAGGTGACGTTTTCCAAGCGTTTTCCAAATCAAAAAATCATCTCATCTCAGGACGCCTGCCACCTTAACGCGATAAACTAGGATCCCCCGTAATGTGATCCGACGTCGCGTCATCGCGCCCTTTGTACCTTATGTACGCGATCGTCTTATCTATTACAGCTAATTAATGACGATTTGTACTCTCACTGACACACACAGCAATGATACTGAAATATAACTAAGAATTTTTGCTTCGATAAACATGAAAGAAATAATGAAATGTCTAATTACAACAGCTTTCAATAAAAAAGGCTAAAAGTCTGTCCATTGATTTGGCAGATATCGGAGGCTATAGAAAAATAAACATGTACATAAATACAAAGACACATCATACACAACAAATACGTATACAAGCATACAAGACTTTATATATTCCTCTTTTTTCGTCGGGAATTAAATATCAAATCTGCTTGAAATGGTGGCCACACCAACCAGGGTAATCCCCCGTAATTTGATTTGACGTCGTGTCATCGCAGCCTTTGTACTTTCTGTACGCGTTCGTTATCTATTAGAGCTAATTAACGACCTTGTACGCTTTGTACTCTCATTGACTAAGAAAATAAGAGAGACTTGTCTAGACAATACGAACAATCCTTACTAAATTATTCCGAAAGTGTGTATGTTGGTTTGTTCCTCTTTCACGCAGAATTGGATTGATTAGATTTTTGTCATGAATACAGTTTACACATATATATATATATATTACAATACAGTTTATAAGACGGAAAGTGAAATAGATCACTGTTTAATCTGAAAAAAAGAAAAGGTTCCTATGGGATACCACAAAAATCAAAATAACACGCAGGAGAAGCTGCACAAAAAAAAAATGGGAGGAAATCAATTAAAAACCAGAATTTTTATCTTTATATGGTCCTTAATAAACAATTGTATAAAAGACTAATTACAGAATAATTAACCAATGATATTTACGAAAATTCTTCTTCTTCTTCGTCGTGTCGATGATCCTCAACAACAAGTTAATGACAATACATTAAAATTTCGTCAAAGACTTTCATGATTAAGTATTAGAATAGAGATGATTTTTATAATGCACTTTTCACCTGTCAGCCTCATTCAACGTATTTGTAATTAGAATTCTTAATTTATTAAATAGTTGTTTATATATGTTAAAAAATGTTGATTGATGTTTATCATGATTTTTACATGTGGTTTAATTTAGAGTAGCTACACTTTTTAAAAGGATTAAGAATGTAAGTATTAATTGTAACCAACAGAAAGTAGATTTATCTATGTCTCATTGAGCTATGTATACTTTCTAGAGTAGAGAGCGTAAGTCAAGTTTCCTAACTCAACTTTTGCTAAATTATGGTTCAACAAAGTAAAAAGGTGCTTTTGACGCGAATTCCGTCAAGTGTGACTGTGGAGCAGTGCAGACAATGGAGCACTTATTATCCTGTCCTCAGTGCCGAAACACCTGCAAATTCAGCAACCTTATGGAAACCTCTCCATCTGGGGTGGCAGTCGCTAACCACTGGGCAAAGCTTGTACAGATATCATCTTGAGAACCATCGACACGAAGAAGAAAAAAGCAGAAGAAGAATTATTATTTTAAGCATCGTCGCAAGGTAGAGTGTTTGTCGGCCTTTTGCCGGATACAATTCGGAGAGTGCGCCCATGAGTTGCACAATCTGGTCCCCCTGCCCCTTTCTTCTATCGTACGGCTAGACAGACGCGACCAAAGCGCCACCCTTTCATGCTGGACATTCCGCGCGTTAGAACCAAGCGTTTCGAAACCTCATTCCTCATACGAACAGCCGGAATGTGGAACGCTTTGCCTGGGTCTGTCTTCCCGTTAAAGTACAACGTGGGTGTCTTCAAATCCCGAGTAAATAGGCATCTTCTAGGTAAGCATGCTGCACCCTAGACCGCACATCTGCTTAAGTGTGTGTGGACAAACGCGAACCTATTTGAAAAAAAAAATATACTACGGGACTAATCGCGTACTAAAGTTACGAGATAAATAAATACCTCCTCATCCCGACGTTTCGGCCGAGTTGCATCGACCGTGGTCACGGGTAGACTGAGTCACTCTACCCGTGATAATAATAATGTGTTCAAATCACGAAAGTTTAAAAAGAAGAAGAATGTAAAAAAGTGTCTTAGTAACTTCTAAAATGTACCAAAAGTGCGAACTACTTGTACGAATAACTTTCTTTTCTTGAGTTTCCCTTTCGACTCTCTATTCTACCATACAAGTACCTACACATGTTTTTGACGGAGCGACGGCCACTAGGGAATGTATACAGTACACTTAAACTCGAGTATTATTTCGCGATAGCACCCTGTCACAATAACATTGGAAAAATTCGGTAGCAACAGCAAAGAAAGTTTCAAAATGTATTGTTACGACAAAGTACTCCAGGCATTGTGCCCTGTTAGTTGTTACTAGCTATTATTTTCTCAGTAATTGGCAATTACGTTACAATAGGCACGACGCTCGGTTTCGGTCCGTATGACATAAATCGGACCATTTCAATCGGTTTCGTGCAGAGTTTTCTTTGATTAATTAGAAAAAGATACGTTGCATGGTACCAAAACATATGATGTACATTTTCTTGGGTTCCTTACCCAAAGGGTAAAATTGGGACTCTATTACTAAGACTCCTTTGTACTTCCGCCCCTCTGTCTGTCACCAGGTTGTATATCTTGAACCGTTATAGCTGCACACCTAAAATTTATACAGATGATGAATTTTTGTTGCCGTTATAACAACAAATACTAAAAACAGAATAAAAATAATGTTTCAGGCTGGCTTCCATACAACAAACGTAATTTTTTGCTCAATATTAATAATGTCAACAGGTAGACCCTTGACATGGGGCTAAGGGGGCTGTCATACAGTATTACAATACGGAATCCAACGCACATACGCGAGTCCAATTCACACTTGGCCGCTTAATTTAACTATCTAATACTTGTACACGTTCGAGCAAATATCTATAGAGCCACAATCGTGCAAAAAAAGTGTCCGAGCCAAAACTCTGCCCAAGCTATGTAGTGGGCAAGCTTTTTAGTTAGTCGTAAAGCGATTGCAAGCCGACTACAACTCCGCGCGATGCCAAAGTGCTCGGTTACAAGCACTAATTAGGTGACATAACGTCAAGATTCGAGAAAACGGGTCATTGTGATTTTTTCATGTAAATATCTACTCGTAAGTTGATATGAACGACGGCGCTTGGACATTTTTTTACTACTTTCTCTTAGGGACTGTGGCTCTGTAGATACATGTTTGCTCGAAGTTGTACACCCATAAAACACCTTTTTTGCTAGAAAATTATAAGATGAAGAATAAAAATGTTTTTAATGATATTTTATATTATTATGTATCGTGTTATTCGTCAATAAAATCAATAGTCGTTTGAATTAGCAATTTATATTCGACATGACGTAATCTATTCTTAACATTTTAATCGGTTAAGTGACTTTGCTTTTAGTAATTTATTTGCTAATAATAATAACTTGCGTCGGACAAGAGAATAAGACAAAACGCTGAAATAAAGTCACGCTATACCCAATAAAGATCGATAAAGTCTAAACCAGAATAGAATCCTATCCAACCATCCTACCATAATATTATAAACGCGAAAATTTGTGAGTATGTATAGATGTTTGTTACTCTTTCACAGAAAAGCGACTGAACGGATTGAGATGAAACTTTGCAATAATAATGGTAATACATTAGAATAACACATATTTTTATTCATAAAAATTATTACACGTCATACAATTAAAAAAATGCAGTAATGTACATTGATGAAAAACAAATATTCACATTAACTGCCTACTACATAATTATGTAGTATTGTAAAATTAAAATGTCAAGAAAACCAAATTATAATAATTTAGATCAATTAAGTACGTCATAGCAATAAATGAAAATATTAATAAAACATGAAATATAAGCAATCATACTAATATTATAAATCCGAAAAGTTTGTTGGTTTGTTCCTCCTTCACGCACCAACGGAGCAACGGATTGACATGATTTCTGGCACGGATATAGTTCAAGAGCCGAAAAGTGACATGGGCTACTTTTTATCCCGAAAAAATATAAGGTTCCTGTGGGATAGCACAAAAATGAAAATACCACGCGGGCGGAGCCGCTGGTAATTTATAAAGAAATTGCGTAAAACAAAATTTGCCGGATCCTTTTTCAAATAAATCTATTTATTATGTCTAAACTTTGTCCGTTGGTTTCAATCGGATGGAATTAAAATGGAAAAGATATGTTATTTTCATAGAACTGAAAATGACATATCTTTTCCATTTTAATATTCATAGCTTTTGTACAATACTCGTCGCTCTTTTGAAGTAAAAAAGGTATTAGCGTTTTTTTGACGAACAATATTAGCAATAAAGGTGGCAATTATTTTTCTACTATGGTTTTCTTTGATAATTTAGTTCATAATTATCTTAGATACTACTTAGCTTTGGATTCGTAAAACCACTTTGTACAATTGTAAAATATCTGCCCACATTACGAATCGTAGGTTGTCTACAGTCGTATAGCTCCTACATACATTAGAAACTGTAGGTCTACAGTCGAGCATCTATATACATTAGGAATCGTAGGCTGTCTACAGTCGTAGAGCGACTACATACATTAGAAACTGTAGGTCTTCAGTCGTAGAGCATCTACATACATTAGGAACCGTAGGCTGTCTACAGTCGTAGAGCGACTACATACATTAGAAACTGTAGGCCTACAATCGAGCATCTACATACATTAGGAATCGTAGGCTGTCTACAGTCGTAGAGCGACTACATACATTAGAAACTGTAGGTCTACAGTCGTAGAGCATCTACATACATTAGGAACCGTAGGCTGTCTACAGTCGTATAGCTCCTACATACATTAGAAACCGTAGACTGTCTACAGTCGTATAGCTCCTACATACATTAGAAACTGTAGGTCTACTGTCGTAGAGCATCTACATACATTAGGAACCGTAGGCTGTCTACAGTCGTATAGCTCCTACATACATTAGGAACCGTAGGCTGTCTACAGTCGTAGAGCGACTACATAATTAGAAACTGTAGGTCTACAGTCGTAGAGCATCTACATAGATTAGGAACCGTACGCTATCTACAGTCGTAGAGCGACTACATACATTAGAAACTGTAGGTCTACAGTCGTAGAGCATCTACATACATTAGGAACCGTAGGCTGTCTACAGTCGTAGTGCGACTACATACATTAGAAACAGTAGGACGTCTACAGTGGTAGAGCATCTACATACATTGGAAACCGTAGGCGTTCTACAGTCGTAGAGCATCTACATACATTAAAAACCGAAGACTGTCTACAGATCATTGTCATGTAACATAACATCTTTGTTGGAATCTATAGACTGTTATACGCAGTTAAATACACAGAAATACCTACAAAGTTTTTTATTTTCATAATTTTTAGTACAAAACCAAATATTTATTTATAACCTTTCTCATCCATTGTTAACCGTTCGAGGTTAAACTATCAGAAAATATATTTTAATTTTTTTTTCAAAATTAATCACATTTAATCCAAATTAATTTATTTTCACACACAAAACATCACTTACTGAATCACCGCAGCCCATTTGTGATGAACAACGCATAAAATTTCACTTAATGGTTTCTGATGATAAAATTTATTATATTGAGCTTACGAGTGCTTTTCAGAATTTAATAGCTAGTAAAAATTGATGTTTTAAAAATGTGAGAGTAGGTACGTATAGTTGAAATATTGTTGATAGTTATTGTGGGCTGTGGGGTCAGACCAAGCCGAGGTCCGTACCTTCTCAGGTGCGCTAGTCACCCTTTAAGCCAATCTTGGGGCTCAGCCGCCTTCTGCGCTCGCCCATGCCAGGTAAGCTGTAGAGGCCTCAGAGGCCAACAGCTCATAGTCATTAAAAAAAAAACGATGTATAAGAAATTATATTATTTTTTATTTGATTGATTTATTTTAACTGACGAAATGAAGGCAGTTATCAAGTCGACGCGTATATGTATTTTTTTATGTATGAAAGAGCATAACTTTTTACTGAGTAGTCCAATTTTGATAATAATTTCCTATTGGAAAGTGTATTTCCCAAAATTGGTCCCATATAAATTTTATCGTCATTAGGTAGTTGGTTTTTGAAAAATTTACAATAATCTAAAAATGGCATAAATATAAATTCAAGCTATTTGAATTATGTTATGATTTTATTTTGATTGCTTTCCACACTAGATTTTATCTCAAAGAGTTATCTTTGTGATAAGCATTTCAAAAATCTGAAGCGAACGCAGGATTTGAACCTGCCCCTTCGGATCACTAGCCCGACGCTCTAATCAACTGAGCCAGACCGCCTCCTACGCAAACGTCAAATCTTTGAAGTGCTTATATTACACTATTGGCGCCACAGACAGGTTATCACTCAACTAGAAGTTATTAGAACTTTTAAATTATGTACGTAAATTGCTATGCTTGAAGTCGGCTATGCTATTTTTTGAGAAAAATAAATAATTGACCATTTGCTTACATGGTAGAGTTTGTGCAAAAAGAGAACTGTCGTAGGTGAGGTCGCCCGTGTGCCATATTACTAATTTTGTTACGATGACAACACTAACCACCACGTTACCACAAGGTCTCTCGCTATGGACCTTATCAGTAAGCTCCAAGTAGCCCAACGAGCTATGGAGAGTGAGAGGGCTATGCTCGGAGTCTCTCTGCAAGATCGAATCACGAATGAGGAGATCCATAGAAGAACCAAGGTTACCGACATAGCCCAACGGATGAGCAAGTTGAAATTGCAATGGGCAGGGCACATAGCGCGGAGGACTGATGACCGGTGGAGTCGAAAAGTTCTCGAGTGGAGACCACGTACCGACAAGCGCAGCGTAGGACGTCTACCCACAAGGTGGACGGATGACCTCATTAAGACTGCAGGATCGCGCTGGATGCAGGCCGCTTCCAACCGGTCTTATTGGAGATTCATAGGGGAGGCCTATGTCCAGCAGTGGACGTCCTTTGGCTGATGGATGGATGATGATGATAACACTGCTCTGTCATTGCTAGTACAACTAAAAGTGTTTGATACTTACTTACTTGGTAGACACCAATTCGGTTTTAATCAGTACTCGCGTCTACCAAGTAGTCGGTACCTTGGCTGCTGATTAAAATATTATTGTTAGTTCACCGTAACGCCACGACGGTTCTCTTTTTGCACTTACTCTTTACTTTGACACATTATTAAGTTTTAAGGAGTACCATAAGCTACAATAATTTATTTGCTTTGAAAAAATATTCAGTGTATTTCCGCTCTGTTGTGTTGCAGGCAAATAAGTTTAAGTTTGTTCAACAAATTAATTCAATATATAATGAAATGGTTGTTTTTACTACTAAAAATATTTAAAGTAAAACTTTTAAGTGTAACTGTGTGTGTAGTAACTTTTAACTTGTTTTTTGAATATTTATATGAATAAAGAACTCTTTTAGAAAAGTAAAACGTCGCGACGCATAATGTTTAATACTTATAACGTTCAATACGCCAAAAATAATATTAATAAAAAAACGACTATAACAATCAACTATAACTCTATAAACTGATTCAATCAACTATACAATAATTTAATACGTTTACATGGAACAGCAGATTTTAAAATTTACTCTTCGAATTCGTCGTTGGTCTTAAAATTAAAAATCCTCATGATAATGAATAAAATACAACGTGTAACGGAAAGACTGTATACATACTGAAAGTACCAAATCAGATAACGGTAACAAACTAGATGGGGGCATGTTTAGCCGTGTAAGTTCGTTTGCTGATTTTTAATCTTTTTTTGAAAAACTAGTCATTTTTATGACTAATTCACATTTGCACAGCACTATCACACTAAACAGCTGTGAGGTCAATAACACGACCTTGCCCATCAAAATCAGACCACACCTCCTTGTTGTGACATGTTCGTTTACGTGCAAAAGATTTTTCTAGTCAGTCATTTTTAATTTTTTTTTAAATGTGTATGTTGTTATTTTGGCTCGGAATTTCGAATACAGCAACTATATAAGGTATAGTATCAACCCACTTTTTATGTATACAGCCTTTCCGTTACACGTTGTATAGAGAGATCTTAAGCAACACTTATAATAATATGTACTTTACTTTACTAAGCAACAGCCTGTATGTGTTTTAATGGAATACGACTGAAAATTACATGACCATTAAAGTAAGTAAAAGTAGCTCTTTCAGCATCTTTCATTGCATTTCTTTTCATCCACTCACATTTTCACACGTTTCAACCTGCGTGCAAGTCAAGGTCCTTTAGATTGATATAAACCTAACGAGGTCCTTAACATCCAAGCGAAAAGGTCAGAAGTCATCCCTATTCACGTTAATAATACTTACACCCTCAAAGCGTTTCTATAGAAATGTTTCCACGGCGAAATAATGACACGTGGGATCCCTCGCCATAAGAGTGATCTACAGACTGACAGGGCTTTTAGGCATCTGTCTCACCATAAGGAAACGTGACAGAAGAGAGTTATGCTAAGAAGTATACAATACATTACAATTAATTTATTGATAACTTCAGTTACATGTCATAGTAATAATAATTTCCAATTCATTCCTGTTGATTATTAACTTATTAAATATAAATTAAATTTAATTACCTATAAGTATACAGGGTTATTTCTAATCAATTAGCATCCTGTTAGGGCTTATTCTATACTTCAAAACTAACAAATTTCTTTACTGTTCTGCGACTTTTGTCAAAACTCAAAAAAAGTTTTTGTTGTTCCATAGAAAAATATCGTTCACCCGCGACAAAATGTATGGAACAGCTGAATTTTTTTTAAGTTTTGACAAAAGTTGCAGAACAAAAGTTGTTAGTTTTGATGTACAGAATAAGCCCCTAAAAGGATGCTAATTGATTAGAAATAACCCTGTATATAGTATTGGCCCAACGGCTACCAATCCGCGCTGCAGGAATCGAACAGCTTTTTGCGCAAAAAATGGAACCATTGACTTGCATTATGTACAGAATTCGCATAGTAACCTCCAATTGATTTAACATCAATGTTATTGTTGATTTTTCGAAAACGTCTCAACCGATTTCGATAAAATTGATATGGGTCCACGGGCGAATACCTTTTCGCCTCGGGAGAATACCTTTTCAAATTAAAATATTTTTGACAACCGGCGAAAATATTCGATGAACATACATAAAAAATACATACATACGAACATAGAACCTCCTTGTTTTTGGAAGTCGGTTAAAAAAGTACCTCTCACTAGAAAATATTGAGCCAATCAGCGTTGCATGAGTCGAACCGCGTTATAAAACGGTATAAGATCGTATGCAACATTGCATTTTATCGCAGTCCACACAGCACGGTAATAGTAAATTGTATCATATGGGAGAAAAATAATATTTTTACAGCGAGGGCGCTTTTTTGTATCCAGAGCAAAGTGAGGGATTCTAGAGTAGAATCCTGAACGTAGCGAGCGATTCAAAGTACGTCGCCCGAGCAAAAAATATATTTTGCGCCCGAGTGGTACTCTACTCTTCATCAAAAATAAAAGGCGCCTATTTTACTATAATATTATTCTACTAATATTATAAACGCGAAAGTTTGTGAGGATGGATGGATGGATGTTTGTTACTCTTTCGCGCAAAAACTACAGAACGGATTGAGATGAAACTTTGCGATAATATAGCTTATATATCAGAATAACACATAAGCTATAAATTATAATGATATTGCGTCAAAAATCAAAATATCATGCGGGCGAAGCCACGGGTAAAAACTAGTTATTTAATAAAACGTAGAGTAACAATTAAATTGAAATTAAATGGTATCTAATAATAAAACAAATGAAAACTTATATTTACATTCTTTACATTCATTTTCTTGGCGCTGAACACTAACATTACAAATACTTCCAAATTCAAAAAGTGCGCGACAAAGATCATTTCGGCGCACTTATTTATTCCAAATTCAAAAAGTGCGCGACAAAGATAATTCCGGCGCACTTATAAAGTTCCTTATAGAAAACACCTCCTTTGGGCGCACTTAAAGGCGAACCAAGTAGTACTTTTCGAATAGATGTGATGAAAAGTACTTTGCCCTATAAGCGTTTGGTGGTATGTCTTGGGTGCGACGGGTAACATGATTTCATTAAAACATGACTGCACCACGTGTTTCTTACAAATGTTTCTCAAACCGCTTCCAACCTGTATAAAGGATCGCTGGAAATTATCCATTACCTGATAACTATTCAAGCGCAATCGATAAAATAGTTCTTCATATATAGCGTTTGTTGTAAGACAGGTGCCAGATCTATCGCGTGACAGACTTTGAAGTCCTTGGTATGTTTCTTGTTTTTTTTTCTCTATGTTTTCTTTTTTTTTCTTGGTATGTTTTCCGATAAAATAGTTGATATATAACATTTATTGTAGGACAGGTGCCTGAACTGATCTACCATGTGACTAGTTTTTCAAGCACGGTTGATAAGATTTTCAAGCTATACCACTGCTATGTTGCTCAAGAGATAAACTAGTCGATACCAAAACTTGCGTTGTAGGACAGGTACCAGAACTGATCTACCGCGTGACAGGCCTTCAAGCCCGATTGCCGAGCTTATGAAACGCTCATTTGGGTTTTTGTAACACTACGAAATTGGGGTATTATGGCGGAGGCTTGGGGTTATCAGCGGGTCCTATCTTTTTGTGTTTCCGGGTTATTGATGAGTGTGGAAGTCTTTCATTTCGTTTTTGCCGCAGGTAGCGCTTGATAGGTATTAAAATTACGCGTAGAATGGTTTGTTTTGTGTGCGTACGTGACATGACGGCGTGTTTGTGTTATTTTGCATTTGCAGTTTTGTTTGATGTTATTGTTAACAATGTTTAGCTATTTACATAAGCGCGTTCGTCGTCGTTTTTTTTTGTAAAAATTGTGTAGTAAAGCGTTGATGGTTTGTTGTTTTAGAAAAAAGTATTTTGATTAGCATGTATTGACTGATTTGTATGCTTGGTTTTTTATCAGGCGTTTGTTGAGTTTAAGCATAGGCACAGTGTGGCTTACTATGGAAATTTATAATATGACCATTGTATGACTCCTTTATTAAGTACAACAAATACAATACTACTTACTTAATCAAACACTACATATACCTACTACTATTGCATAAAAAGTAATTGGATCATCCAGAGACCCTTGAAGGTCTATAGATAACCCAAATGCTCAAGCCCACTACCAGTTAGCAGCGTACCCAGCATGCTGGCTAATATTGTATAGGTAACTTAATTTTCTTGTCTTTACAAAAATAGTAACCTATCCCATTTTAAAATTCTACCCGTTGTGCGCTAGAATATGTGTGTTTAGGATATGTACAGACAAATTTTTAAAGGAAATCATTAGATTTTTTTGTTTTAAAGTTAGTTTTATCTCCGAAACTTTTGAAAGACCTCCAGTTTTAGAAATGATAATTGTAATTTTTTTAAATATTTTAAGCACGCCCGTTGTGCCATAGATCACTTTTTTCGGGCAACTACTCGTATATGCGTGCCAACATTTTTATATGGCGGCAGATGAATCATGGCTCGTTCTAGGTTAATGGCTCTCGTATCATTACTTTATAAGGCTTTTTCTCTGGAAATGGTAAAGACAAATATAGTTATGAGATAGTCGATAATTATCATGCCCAGAATTCGTACTGTGTAAACCGACTTCCAAAAAAACGAGGTTCTCCATTGAGGTATGTTTTTTTTATAAGACTGTCGCCCGTGGAGCTCGAAGATAGTAATATTTGGAGATTAGACTATACATAAATATACCCTAGAACCGGGGTGTTAAAATTCGGTTTTGGTATCCCCTGCCCGTCGTAAAAGCCGACTAAAAGGGGCACCTGGGTTTCGAGGGTGGTCCCATTTGGGGATGAGTTTCACTCAATCGAGTCTGGAGAAGACAACGGCGCGGCTCAACCAGCGTCGTTGTAAGCAGTCGTGTATAGTTCTGGGACGTCAATTGACATGCTAGAAGGTACTGGTGCGTTCCAACGGAGATCCCAGTACCGTCTAAAAAGCATAGAAGTCGGCTACCGAGGGGGTTTTAGTGGTTAAGACCACATAACCCAGCTGCACCCCAATGCAGCTGGGTATCTGGAAAGATTTCCCCCCCGTCACCAAAAAAAAAGAAAAAAACCAGACAAGTGCGAGTCAGGCTCGCACATCGAGGGTTCCGTACAAATCCAGAAAATTTCACAAACTTGGGAAGTAAGTTGTTAAAATCTCTATACCTTACATGATACGATTTACTAACTTTTGAATTTTGAACCCATATTTTGTGAATTTTGAGGCCCTATTTTTGTGATTTAAATAAAAATGTACAGTTTTCAGATTTATTCTTATATGTGTACTCTGAGATAATGCTTCTCGCCAAATTTCATAGTTCTATGTAAACAGAAAGTACCTTTTTGATTTTTGTGAGTGTCGAAATTAGCGGTTTTTTACGCCATAAACGGCTCTAACTTTTTTAAACGATAACTGAGATGTTTTTTTTTACACAACTGCAAGATATCATAGATATACACATACAGTTTACATTTCAACTCGATATCTTTGCTCATTCCCGAGATAAAGAGTCTTAACATACACACAGACGGACAAACGGACAACAAAGTGATCCTATAAGGGTTCCGTTTTTTTCGTTTGAGGTACGGAACCCTAAAAAAGACTACACATAAATACGAGTACATCTTAAAACTTTGTAAGCGGATCACGACGTCTCGTTGTTACGGTTTTTTTCCCTCAGTTACGCTGATCACAACGAGCCGTCGTGTTTCGATTTCCTCGAATTCTCATTAACGGGTGTTGGAGACGTCGCAATGTGCAGCATCGTTGTTTCTAGGAAAACATTCACCTTTTCACATTCATCCATCACCCGTAGGACACATTTCAACACAGGCCTCCACTATCAATTTCCAACAACCCCAGTTGGAAGCAGACTGCATCCAGCGCATTCCAGGCATCTTAATTATATCGTCAGTCCATATTGTCGGTGGACGTCCTACCTTGCACTTGCTGGTACGTGGACTTCATTAGAGAAATTTACGGCCCCATTGGCCATCCGTTCTTCAAACTATGTGCCATGTCCACTGCCATACAATGACGCAAGGTAACGAAGTATCAACGTATCGACGTACAAATCTTCTAAAACCAATAATAATGATTTTTCGCCAAAGATGGCACAGCCGAGAAAGGTAGAGCCATTAACAGAATTCAAACAGTTCGCACGAATCAAAATAAATATAAATATTATTAAAACTTTGATAAGCTAGTCGTAAATTTGATAAAATATTTTAAAAAACCGCTTTTTTGACCGACGAACTACCGGAGGAGGTATACAATTCAACGCGTGTATATATATAAATATAAAAATGTTATGCGTGGTTATACATAAAATATGTGGTTATACATTATTTTATGTATAACCACGCATAACATTTTTTATAGTGGTCCGATTATATGTATATATATATATATATATATACTAGCTTAAAACCCGCGGCTTCACCCGCGTTGTCTTAGTACATAGGTACTTACTTAAAATGAAAATAGCCCGCGGTTTGATGTTCATTGTCTTTGTACATGCTTATAATAATATCTAATAGTCCGCGATTTGTCCCGCGTTGTCTTAGTACTTGCTTAAAATTACTTGCAAGGATAATGCCCACGGTATGGTCAAAATTGTAACAGTATTTGCCTATAATGATAATAGGTCACGGTTTGGCCCGCGTATTGTTAGTACTTGCTTAAGATGGTTATTTATAGCACGCAGCATGGACTGCGATGTCTTAATACTTCCTTAAAAATATAAAAGCTTGCTCGTTTGGCCAGCATTGTCGTATTACTTACAATGATAATAGCCCATGGTCTGGCCCGTATTGTCTTAGTACTTGCTCAAAATGATAATAGCCCGCGGTTTAGCTCGCGTTGTGTTAATAATTAGGTACTTACAATGATAATAACCCACAGTTTGGCCCACGTTGTTTTAATACTTACTTAATTAAAATAACAGCCCGCGGTTCAACCCGCGTTATCTTGGCATTTGCTTATAGTAATATCTAATAGTTTGCGGTCTGGCCCGTGTTGTCTTAATAAATCCTTAAAATTATAGTAGCATGCCTTTAGCCTGCGTTTTTGTATTACTTTTAATGATAGTAGCCCACGGTCTGGTCCGCGTTATTTTCGTAACTGCTTAAATTGATAAAAACCCACAGTTAGCCCCGCGTTTTCTTGGCACATACTTAAAATAATAGTAGCTCGTGGTTAAGCCCGCATTAGGCTCGATTATGAAGGCGCCATCGTAATTATAATAGCTAATTATCATAATTATTTCTGTTTCTTTTTTACTTTAAGCATTCGATAGAGAAAACACTTTTAATGTTGTTATTATATTTACCATGGCGTCTTCATAACTGAGCCTATTATCGAATTACTTGCAAAATAATGCCTACGGTTTAGCCTGAATTGTCTCAGTATTTGTTATTTCATTTACTTGTATCTAAAGCTTATTACGGAGTACGTGAATTTTTGGATGATAAATTGCCGAATTTCTGAAATTAACTCAATAATAAATAAATATATAAAATAAATATTGGGGGACATCCCACACACGGTCTCTGATCCCAAACTAAGCAAAGTTTGTGATTTGGCTGGCAGAGACTGATATACTACATATACATGTACCTGTAGGTTGACTGGCAGATAATGTTGTTTAGCGTTGAGTCCTCCTTTTGTACAAATGGTGTGCAAGAAAGTGTTAAATAAATAAATAAAAATACATTAATAACACCCAGACACAGAGCAAACACAAATGAACATCACATAAATATTTGCCCTGGGAATCGAACCCACGCCTCTTTGACCCAGAAGTCAGGGTCACAAACCACTGAGCCACCGAGGGAGCCAATAATAATAATTGTATGAGTAACTATGTAAGAAATTTCACTTTTCATTGCTGGAAAACTTTGAGGCAACCTGTACGTACGTAGAAAAAATCAATGTCGTATGTGTCGTATGTGAATTCAGCAACCCGTGCTCAGCCGGCGTGATGGATATGGCCCAATTACCCTTCGCGGATAGGCCTATTTTCAGTCATCCATCAGCCGAAGGACGTCCACTGCTGGACATAGGCCTCCCCTATGGATCTCCAATAAGACCGGTTGGAAGCGACTTGCATCCAGTGCGATCCTGCGGTCTTAATGAGGTTATCCGTGCACCTTGTGGGTGGATGTCCTACGCTGCGCTTGCCGGTACCTGGTCTCCACTCGAAAACTTTTTGACCCCAATGGTCTTCAGCCCCTCCGCGCTATGTGCCTTGCCCATTGCCATTTCAACTTGCATAGCCCTCTCCATAGCTCGCTGGGTCACTTGGAGCTTACTAATAAGGCCCATAGTGAGAGACCACGTTTCTGTGCCATAAGTCGTCATCACTGGCAACACACACTGGTCGAAAACTTTCGACTTGAGGCACTGAGGAATGTCGGACGTGAAGACACTACGCACTTTTCCGAACGCTGCCCAGCCGAGTTGAATTCGGCGATTGGCCTCTTTGTTGAAGTCGTTAGATAGGTCCTAACTGGACTACTTGTCCTAGGTAGACGTACGAGTCGAGTTTCCAACAGAAATCGGGGTAGGTAAAACATGGGAATTACACATGACTTTCGTCTTGTCCATGTTCATCTTAAGACTCACCTGTTTCTATTATCCGTAGTGCTATCCGTAGTACCTATTTTCAGTAGTGCACTATTAATTAAGGCCGGTACAGGTATTCGACATGTTTCATTAAGTCATTAGAAATTTAATTTTCCAGGCAAATGAAAAATGGCACACAAGTCGTAATTCTAGTCAGGCATGTTCTAGGATGCTATTATACTCATAATTTGATTAACTTTTACAATGGTACCAACCCCAAAAGCACGTGAATAAAATCAGCTGTTTAACACAAAAAGTTCATCGACCCGCGCCAAAATGTATGGGAAATGTAGGTAATTTTCGCTTGTCAGGGTTGATCCCATAGTAAAATACCTATATTGATCCATATGTGCGCTAAGTTTAAGACTCACAAAATAAAAAAAATCGTAAGCAAATTTATTTGCATCTCAATTTGCTGAGTCTTCGCGTCTAGACCCCGGTAGTGCGAGACCTCCAACTTTGCCAAACTGTGACACTGTAATGAGTGAAATACACATCCGGCAAAAGGAGGTCCTCAAAGTTCTCCGCAGTCTAGATGTGAACAAAGCCAGTGGCCCTGATGGTATTCCGGCCATTGTATTGAGGACTTGTGCGCCTGAGCTGTCGCCTGTGCTGACTCGCCTCTTTCGCCTATCTCTGAAGACAGGTCAAGTGCCCAAATCTTGGAAGCTTGCTAACGTGCAACCTGTACCCAAGAACGGCAGCCGTGCCGACCCTGCCAACTACAGGCCAATTTCGATCACGTCTATACTCTGTAAGAGTATGGAACGTGTTCTAAATAACAGGCTCCTGGCCTACCTGGAAGCGAATGACTTACTCAGTGACCGCCAGTTCGGCTTTCGACGAAACCGGTCTACTGGGGACCTTCTAGCGTACGCCACACACATCTGGAGTGAGGTCATGGAGAAGCACGGGGAGGCGTTGGCTGTCTCCTTGGACATTTCACGAGAGCCTTATTGGCAAGCTTCCATCTTACGGCCTGCCTGCTGATTTCTGCACATGGATATCAGATTTCTTGAGGAACCGGTCGATACGAGTTGTCGTTGATGGCTGCTCGTCAGACCAAATGGCTATCAATGCCGGTGTTCCTCAGGGGTCTGTGCTCTCTGCGACACTCTTCCTACTGCATATCAACGATCTGCTTAAGCCCGGGATCTTTGGGTACGCAGATGACAGTACAGTCGTGGAGAGCTACACGTCCGATGCAAGAACCAGCGGGCCACAGATCGAGTTATACAGAGAGGCTATGGTTGAACGGCTCAACTTGAGTCTGCAGGCGGTATCCGACTGGGGTGATGCTAACCTGGTCAAGTTTAATGCCACAAAGACTCAGGGCTGTCTGTTTTCGGCCAAAAAGAGACCCTTTCAATTGTCTCCCGCTTTCCGTGGTGTCTCCGTTCCGGTAACTGGCAGCTTGGAACTATTAGGCGTTTCACTCTCATCTTCTCTTAACTTTGGCTTTTACAAAGAGTCCAAAGCCCAATTAGCCTCCAAAAAACTTGGTGTTCTCTCTAAGGTGAGACGGTATTTCACACCTGAGCAACTGCTCAGTCTTTATAAAGCACAAGTCAGGTCTTGCATGGAATACTGCTCTCACCTTTGGGATGGCTCTGCCAAATATCAACTGGAGGCTCTGGAGTCGATTGAGAGGCGAGCCAAGAGGCTGATTGACAACGACACCTTGACTAAGACGCAGCTGCAAAGTCTTGAGCATCGTCGCAAGGTAGCGTGTTTGTCGGTCTTTTACCGGATACACTTCGGAGAGTGCGCCCAGGAGTTGCACAATCTGGTCCCCCTGCCCCTTTCTTCTATCGTACGGCTAGACGGACGCGACCAAAGCGTCACCCTTTTATGGTGGACATTCCGCGCGTTAGAACCAAGCGTTTCGAATCCTCATTCCTCATACGAACAGCCGGAATGTGGAACGCTTTGCCTGGGTCTGTCTTTCCGTTAAAGTACAACGTGAGTGTCTTCAAATCCCAAGTAAATAGGTATCTTCTAGGTAAGCGTGCTACACCCTAGACCGCACATCTGCTTAACATCAGGCAGTGTGTAGTCAAACGCAAACCTATTCGAAATAAAAAATAAAAAAAAATCTTTTGGGGACCCATTTTGCCCCATTTCATAAAGATAAACTATGATTATCATAATCCTATTCTAGATACTACATTATTTAAAAAAGCGCATTGAAGTTTTGAGACGTATCTGACCCCTAAGGATTTTTTTAAGGAAAATTCAGAAAAACAGGTACAGCCATATTTTTTATTTAGTCTCAAAAGCATCTATACAAAGTTTCATGTCAATTGGTACAGGGAATAAAAAGTTAAATGCAAACAAAAAGGGCCCGTTTTACCCCGTAAGTTAGAGTTGGGTACGTTTTTCATCCTTAGTGCTTCATTATGTCGTACGATGTACGTATATTCCAAATTTCAAGCTCATATTTTCAGCGGTTTAAGCTGTAGCCTAAACTTATTAATTTTGCGTATCCCTAAGGAACCTTATAGATTTTCCTGGATTTTATTAGTTCCTGTATTAAAACATGCTGTGTGCTTCCTTCATACCAATTTTCAACCATAACCGTTCAGCTGGTTCGATGTAATTGACGCTTTTTTCACCAACTTTGGGACCTTATTTGACCCCTTAGATGAAGAAAATTCGGAAAAACAGGAAAAAACGTAACTTTTATTTTGTTTGAAAAGCATGTATACAAAGTTTCAAGTCAATCGGTATAGGGAATACAAAGTTACATACAAACGAAAAGGGCCCGTTTTACCCCCTTAGAAGTCGAAAGTTCAAAATTTTCGTCCTTAGTGCTCCATTACGTCGTTCAATGTACCTATATTCCAAATTTCAAGCTCATATCTTAAGCGGTTTGGGCTGTAGGCTGTCTGTCAGTCAGTCACTCAGCCTTTTATATAATAGAATATATATATAAATAAAAAAATAATTATTGAAATCGGACCACTATAAAAAATGTTATGCGTGGTTATACATAAAATAATGTATAACCACATATTTTATGTATAACCACGCATAACATTTTTTATAGTGGTCCGATTTCAATAATTATTTTTTTATTGAAAAGAGTATACTTCTAAATTGGTCCCATTTAAATTTTATTGAAATCGGCTTAGCCATTTTTGATAAATCAGCAATGTGAAAAATGTTACATGGATCCATGCGAAATATTCGCGAATTACTCGTATGTACACGGGTGAAGTCGGTCAAGTAATTTTTGCAAAAAATAATCTTGTTCATTTCTTCGATCGTCTGGATTTTCGATTATCCGAATGCTCCGCGACACGAATTAGTCCGGTTAATCGAGGCTACTATATCAGCAATCAGGTAATTCTCTCAGATTTGCTCTGAGGTAATTCTTACATTATTGTTGATTTTCCAAAAACGACTAAGTCGATTTCGATAAAGTTTTAATGTGACCACTTATCTACTAAAAAATCGTAGATAAATAAGTGGCGGAGTAATCGTAATATACATACAAAAACAACATACAGGCCTATTGAGAACCTCCTTTTTTAAGGTCGATTAAAAAATTAAGCATTGCATTTTCTGAATTTGAAGCGCAAAAACATAATTTTTATTTAGGTAACATGCAATATTAATACGAGTAACAGTTATCATCAGGGAGAATGTTCATGGTGCATCAGCCGTATAGTTACTTTTTACGGCGACGTTCAACTTGATTACATTAGCTTAATTTGAGTATTATGAGGAAGTACTAAATGTGGATGTAAAACTCCAGTTCAGAAAATGTAATACGATGTTATTAAGCTGTAGAAGTTTATTCTTTGGCAAAAGTGGAGTGAAGTTGCATAATTAAAAGATTATTTTTTGCAAAAATTAGCATGACCGACTTCACCCGTGTACAGAATTCGTAAATATTTCGCACGGATCGATGTAACATTTTTCACATTATAGTTGATTTATCAAAAATGGCTCAGCCGATTTCAATAAAATTTAAATGAGACCAATTTCGAAGTATACTCTTACTCTTATTAAAAAAAGAATTATTGAAATCGAACTGCTATAAAAAATGTTATGCGTGGTTTTACATAAAAAAAAATATACGCGTCGAATTGTATACTTCCTCCGGTGGTTCGTCGGTCAATTACTAAGAGGCAGTAAATAAAATTTTAAAATTAGTAAAAATAATTGTGTAGTTATTTTTGACCGACGAAACGGAGGAGGTACTCAAGTTTCCGCGTATACAGGGTTACTTCTAAAACACCAGCAACCTCGCAGGACTAAATACCTAACACCATAAACAACAACTTTTGTTCTACGACTTTCGTCAACACTAAAAAAAATCAGCTGTTCCATACATTTTGTCGCGGGTGAACTATATTTTTATATGGAACAACAAAATTTTTTTTTGAGTTTTGACAAAAGTCGTCGAAAAAATGTTGTTGTTTATGGTGTTAGGTATTAAGTCCTGCGAGGTTGCTGGTGTTTTAGAAGTAACCCTGTATATTTTATTACGCATAACTTTTAATATAATAGTCCGATTTCAATAACTCTTTTTTATTGGAAAGAATATACTTCGAAATTGGTCCCATTTAAACTTTATCGAAATCTCAAGGAGTTATCTTTGTGATAAGCATTTCAAAAATCTGAAGCGAACACAGGATTTGAACCTGCCCCTTCGGATCACTAGCCCGACGCTCTAATCAACTGAGCCAGCCCGCCTCCTACGCAAGCTTCAAATTTCTGAAGTGCTTACATTTCCCAACTTATAGCGTTGGTGGCGCCACCTGTGATACCCGTATTAGACAGGTTATCACTCAACTAGAAGTTATTAGAACTTCTAAAGATTGACGAGAGATGACGCAGCTTAAATAAATAAATATTGGGCGACATTTCACACATGGTCCCTGACCCCAAACTAAGCAAAGCTTGTGATATGGCTGCCAGAGACTGATATACTACATATACATATTTTTAAAATACATACTTATATAGATAGTACCTAAATAACACCGAAGCCGTGGTGGTCTAGAGGTAGTGACCACCGCCTTACAATCGTGAGGTCGTGAGTTCGAATCTCGGTCCCGTACCAATGACTTCTTTGGAATTTATGTGCGGAATTTCACACCACTGGCTTTTCGGTGCAGGAAAACATCGTGAGGCAACCTGCATACGTCCGTAGAATAAATTCGATGGCATATGTGAATCCACCAACCCGCACTGGGCCAGCGTGGTGGATATGGCCCAATCACCCTTCGTGGGTAGGTTTACGTCCTGCAGTGGACTATTAAAAGGCTGGTACAGTAAATAACACCCAGACACAGAGCAAACAGCTATGTTCATCACAAAAATGCTTGCCCTGGGTGGGGATCGAACCCACGCCTCTTTGATCCAGAAGTCAGGTTCACTAACCACTGAGCCACCGAGGCAGTTACTAACCAATGAGCCACCGAGCTTAAAATATTTTCTTTCAATTCACGTAAAATATAGCCATGTTATCAGCGTTAGCCTAGCGCTATGTCATTAGTTTCCGATAAAGCAACCTTTTAAAAGTAGGTAAACTCTTAACCTATTTAAGTTGGGTTGGTGCCAAAACTTGAGAGGCGAGGGTCTGAACCCATTATGATTCTGAGACAATGAGCGATCGTTGTTGCTTAGCGAGATAGATCGAGTATTGACGATCGAATATCGAATAATAAATAAATATTTATAGTAAATATTTTGGGACATCTTACACATGGCCTCTGACCCCAAACTAAGCAAAGCTTGTGATATGGCTGCCAGAGACTGATATACTACATATACTTATTTTAAAATACATAATTATATAGATAGTAACTAAATAACACCCAGACACAGAGCAAACATTTATGTTCATCACATAAATAATTGCCCTGGTGGGAATCGAACTCACGCCTCTTTGATCCAGAAGTCAGGTTCACTAACCACTGAGCCACCGAGGCAGTCAAATGGGTGTGAAGTTAGCTACAAGCTGCCTAATCCTGACTGAAGCTCACTTAACAGTTGTGCGAGAATTGATTACATCATTAAATAGAAATAATCTAGAGCTTTTCAAGATCACAGTGAATAGGTATTATCTAAGTCTGCGTACTTCATCTTCTACCACAACGTTGCATATCATCAGGAGAGTAGGTGATCATAGTCAAGCGTGGACTTGCAAGCGTCCTGCGCCGCTTAAACGAAATAGCAAGAGCATAGATATCAAGCCTTGGCCAAACGTATTAGGCACCTTTTAAAAAATCAAAATGCATGTTTACTACTTAACCAATAACTGAATGCTTATCTTAAATGACTTATCGGGGTCATAAATAACTTCTTAGAATATCAAGCGGCTCTTTGTTAAAGTCATAAAACACCTGGTGACCGAAAACAAAGGATTCGGTTTTCTTTCGGTCTTATCAGTCAATGTTTGGTCACTTGTGTTTTGGACTCTAACAAGTAAACAAGCTTTCATTTCAGTTGATGTGATTAAATTGACATCTAATTTTGTTAAAAATGCCAAAAAGGAGTGAAATTAGTTTAGAAGATATAGTGAAAATACAGGGTGTCTAATACTTTTGGCCAAGGCTGTACGCCGCGCGGTAGAACGAGAGGGGGATATTACTATTACTCCCTCCGTCGTACGACTTCACGATCAGGCCACGTGTCCTGACGCGCGTTTAACATTTTTTCCCCATCCTAAAAAGTGCACAGCGCCGCTAAAGAAGTTTACACTTCCAAAAAAATTATTACAGCCGCTAAGTTGTATGATTGGGCTTGTTAACTAAAAAAATATAATTATACTCTATAAAATTTAACTTGATCTCTGCGACAGCTTTCAGAAAAATCACGCCAATGAAGTCCTGAATTTTTCAATAGTACAGACAGTACCTGTCAATGTCATACTTTCTGGGCATGCCAATTAGTGATGGGCGACGAATGATCGTGACCACAGAGTTTTAGATAGAGTTGTAATTAAAATATTGATAGTTTATACTGACGATATTTTAATTAAAACTTATTTTATCATTAATTTTATTGTATATTTTAATATCATAACATTTTTACAGAAGGTTTCAGGCCACTTATTCGCAAAAAAGTGGAATTATTGGTAAGGAGAGTGCGAGGAAGTCACAACTCTATCCTGAGAACAGTGGCGGAGGACTTTTGAGTGCCATTGATGAGGCATCTCGTGAGGATAATGTTAGTATATAACAAAATTAATATGTAATGTAAATACTATCTTATGTAAATATTAGTGTAGGCAACACTGAGTGCAAATAAAAGTCAGTCTATTGAAAACTAGCTTCCGTGTTTTAATAGATAATGTGTGGGTGAGGAACCCGTAACCACATAAAATGCCTCTCAATGTCTCTGTACAAATAATTATATTTATAATACGTTAATTCCGAGGTTACTGCGATAAAATTTAAGTACTAATATATGTAGTGTATAAGTTATTTATTAAAACCATGGATTATGTGATCTGAATAAAAACCATTTGTTTTGATTAATAACAAAATCACCCGGACGGTATTCGGAAAGATGCAGTTTCAAGTACTGTGGTTACGACGAATTTTTGAAATGTTTATCACAAAAATAACTCTTTGAAGTAAAAATACCTACTCATTTATATCTACGAGTACTATTCCGGTAGGTTGTAGTCCTAATGAGACTCGAAGCCAAATTTTCTTGTCTTAAACTCTGTCATCACCAAGCTTTGAAACCGGATACTACACAGTCCACACGAAGTGTGATTATGTACCTACTTACTAACTTTCAAAGTTTGGTTCAAGATTTTGTGAACACAATTCGTGAATTTGTGCAAACTGATTTAAAAAAGAAATGAAAGCTAATCTATTTAACAAGGCCTCTGCTTTAATTCGGCGATTTTGTTTTCGTCTGTACGGATGTCGATTTGCCTCTACAGGTTACACTTTTCTATGAATCTCAACGGAACTTGGTATGCAGGTTCTTTAAATTAATGTTTTTTTTTGTCTTGTATTGAATTTGTAAGGGTGTTTCCCGCAAAAGAGGAGAAATTTGCTGACGCGCTATTTGTAAACCAATTTCGATAGGTACCTAGTTATTTGGCATGATCGCTTACCGCCTTACCACAAAATTTTACGCACGCTTTAGACATTGTTTGACAGTACAAATTCTACGATAAAACTGTGTTTAAAGCATGTTTAAATCTTTGTGGTAAGGCGGTTAGTATCTAAATTCTAACAATATTTGCGAGTATGAACTAAACCGGCAAAGAACGAGGCTAAAAGAATTGAATTAAGCTTATTAATCGTATTAAGGTAGGCCGTGGGGTGCCGGCAGAGTAGAATAGGCCGTGGGGTGCCGGCAGAGTAGAATAGGCCGTGGGGTGCCGGCAGAGTAGAATAGCACCCCCCTCTAGTACCAGGTGTCGTAAGAGCCGACTGAGGTACAGCGGAACCGACGAATGGCGGTATAACCATTCGACTAAAACGTAGCTAAAATGGCACAGGGCAGGGATGGGGAGCAGCATCCCTGCCGCGAAGCTACGTTTCTGCGATCGCCACCACGCTTGCCCAGCGCGGCGATTATGGGCAAATACCCTGAAAATATGGAAAGAACAAATAGACCAGGCCCCCAGTCCCCAGCAGCTCTGCTAGCCCGGGGCTACGGTAGCGGCCCCGGTAACGGCGGAGAAAGGGGTGCTAAGAATCGCTGGCAGACGCCCGGCTACCACTCCCGCAAACGACGACTGGCCCTGGTAACACACAACGTGCGCACTATGAGGACTGACGAGAGGATTGCTGAGCTGGAAGAAGAGTTGAGTAGGTTGTGTTGTACGTTGGGATATTGTGGGGTTGTCTGAAGTCCGTAGAGAGGGGGAGGACACGATAACTCTGAAATCCGGCAACCTGCTCTACTACCGGGAAGGTGACCAGCGGTCCCAAGGTGGTGTCGGTTTTCTCGTGCACAAGTCCCTCGCTAACAACGTTATCACCATCGAAAGTGTGTCGAGCAGGGTTGTATATCTAATACTCAGAATATCCAAGAGGTATTCGCTGAAGGTCATTCAGGTATACGCACCGACCTCGTCACACCCAGATGACGAAGTGAAGACTATGTATGAAGACGTAAGTCAGGCCATACATACGTCTAAGACCCACTTTACTGTTGTTATGGGGGACTTCAACGCAAAGTTGGGCAAAAGCAGCGATGATGAGCTGAGAGTGGGGCAATTTGGATATGGACAACGGAACCCCAGGGGCCAGAGGCTGGCTGACTTTCTGGAGAGAGAGGAACTCTTCATGATGAACTCTTTCTTCCAGAAGCCGCCTCACAGGAAGTGGACCTGGATGAGCCCCGATGGTTCCACCAAAAATGAGATAGACTTCATCATGACCACTGAGAAACGGATATTTAATGATGTCTCCGTGATCCACAGAGTGAAAACCGGTAGCGATCACAGAATCGTAAGAGGCACATTGGATATTTACGTTAAACTCGAAAGGTCACGCCTGATGAAGTCTACGCTCCGGCCTACTCGTGCCCATATCCAGAACCCCGAGAGCTTTCAGCTCGAGCTCTCAAATCGCTTTGCTTGCCTGGAGAACTTTGCGTCGGTGGACGAGATTAACAACGGGCTCGTAGAAACTGTCCAGACGGTGGGTGCTAAGTTCTTTAGACCCCGTCGTACAAATAGACCTCAAAAATTATCCGATCAAACTCTAAATCTTATGGCCGAACGACGCTTACAGAAACTGCAGTCTTCCGATGATGCAAAGTCATATAGGCAGCTCAATAGAGAAATTTCAAAATCCGTACGGCGCGACATTCGTCTCTTTAATACTAAACATATTAAAGAGACAATAGAGCAGAACAAAGGCTCCAAAGTGTTCGCGAGGAATTCGTCTATTGGGCAAAGCCAGTTGACAAAGCTGAAGAGAGAAGATGGCAGTGTAGCGTCGACCAAGGCAGAGGTATTAGAGGAGATCGAAAGGTTCTATGGACAGCTATACGCTTCGGTCGCTAAGCCCGTTAGCAGCGCGGCCAAAGATCCAAGAGCCAAGCTGACCCGACACTTCACCGAAGATATCCCGGACATCAGCCTGTACGAGATTAGAATAGCCCTGAATCAGCTTAAGAACAACAAGGCGCCGGGTGACGACGGTATCACATCAGAGCTGCTGAGAGCGGGTGGAACACCGGTACTAAAAGTCCTCCAGAAGCTTTTCAACACCGTCGTCCTCGAGGGCATCACGCCAGAAGCATGGAACAGAAGCGTAGTGGTGTTGTTTTTCAAGAAAAGTGACAACACCTTATTGAAGAACTACAGACCCATCTCACTTCTGAGCCATGTTTATAAGCTGTTTTCAAGGGTCATTACGAACCGTCTCGAGCGCAGGCTTGATGACTTTCAGCCTTGCGAACAAGCCGGTTTCCGAAAAGGCTTTAGCACCATGGACCACATTCATACGCTGCGGCAGGTTATACAGAAGACCGAAGAGTATAATCTGCCACTTTGCTTAGCGTTTGTGGACTATGAAAAAGCCTTTGATTCGGTGAGACATGGGCTGTGCTCGAGTCTCTCCAACGATGCCGTATTGACTATCGGTACATCGAAGTGTTGAAGTGCTTGTATAATAACGCCACTATGTCAGTCCGAGTACAGGAAGAGAGCTCCAAGGCGATCCCTTTAAAAAGAGGCGTAAGACAGGGAGACGTAATTTCTCCGAAACTGTTTACGACTACTTTGGAGAACGCCTTCAAGCTCCTGGAATGGAAAGGATTCGGCATCAATATCAATGGCGAATACCTCACTCACCTTCGGTTTGCCGACGATATAGTAGTCATGGCAAAATCGATGGAAGAGCTCAGCACGATGCTCGAAGGCCTCAATCGGGTTTCTCAACAGGTGGGTCTTAAGATGAACATGGACAAGACGAAAGTCATGTGTAATTCCCATGTTTTACCCACCCCGATTTATGTTGGAAACTCGGTTCTTGAAGTCGTTGACTCGTACGTCTACCTAGGACAAGTAGTCCAGTTAGGTAGGTCCGACTTCAACAAAGAGGCCAATCGCCGAATCCAACTCGGCTGGGCTGCGTTCGGAAAATTGCGTAGCGTCTTCTCGTCCGACATACCTCAGTGCCTCAAGTCGAAAGTTTTCGATCAGTGTGTGTTGCCAGTGATGACATATGGCACAGAAACGTGGTCTCTCACTATGGGCCTTATTAGTAAGCTCCAAGTAGCCCAACGAGCTATGGAGAGGGCTATGCTCGGAGTCTCTCTGCGGGATCGAATCAGGAATGAGGAGATCCGTAGAAGAACCAAAGTTACCGACATAGCCCAACGGATTAGCAAGTTGAAATGGCAATGGGCAGGGCACATAGCGCGGAGGACTGATGACCGGTGGAGTCAAAAAGTTCTCGAGTGGAGACCACGTACCGGCAAGCGCAGCGTAGGACGTCCACCCAGAAGGTGGACAGATGACCGCTTGCTCGATAAGATCTGCGAATTGGGTGTGGACTGTATTATAATCGGTGATACGAATATTAATACGATAGGGGACGTAAACAGCAACGTTATTCGGTTCAATAAGTTGCTGGTGGACCATAGTATGACGAATGAGGTGGACTTTCCCACGCGCATCACTGACACTACATCTACTAACCTAGACCACGTATATACGAACCTGCCCGCTGGATTTGTGAGTGTCTCTCCTATTGTGACTAACCTCAGTGACCACGTCGCTATCAGGGGCGAGGTGGTATGCGCTGTTAAGAATCGATCAAAAGAGCTTCAATACGGAAGAAGTTATTCACAGGCCAATCTGACTAATTTTGTATTAGCGTTAGATAGTGTCAACTGGGGAGAAATCCAAGAGGTTAACAGATCTGCGGCTGAACTAGTAACGTCAGTTATAAATATTATAAAAAATAAATATGAAATCTGCTTCCCTCTTAAAAAGCTTTGTAATGAGAAAAACTCTGAGTCGTGGATTAACATCGATATTAAAAATTATAAAATATTATTATTTGATATCATAAAAATTGCAAAATTGGATCCAAATAATAGTTTGAATAATACGTTAATTTCGGAAATGAATAATCAATATGATAAATTAGTAAGAGACACTAAAACCCGCCACTATACTAACTCTCTAAAGAATGGAAAAAATGCTACTAGAGCCATGTGGACAATAGTGAATAAAGAAAGAGGAAAATATAATGTTCCATTTGTCGATTTTACAAATATCGTGAAAGACTTCAATGGCTCTCCATTTCCGACAAAGAAAGACGCAATGAACGCAATGAACTCTCGTTTTCTTAACGCAGCGGCGGCGTGCAAAGCGCCTCGCGCAGACGTCACTCGCGTGAGCGAAATACTGCAAGCGGCGCGCCCGCCTGCCAACTGTTCTATGCGGATGCGACTGTTTAGCGCTGATGAAGTTACTCGAATAGTAGTTACTCGTATACCTGCTAAAAAGTCCAAAGATATATATGGTGTTTCCATGAAAATTATAAGAGACTCAATACACTTGCTCGCCCCAATGTTAGCTGAGTGTTTTAATAGGTGTGTAAGAGAGGGAACATATCCTGCCGCGTTGAAAATCAGTAAAATATCTCCGCTCTACAAAGGTAAAGGCAAGCGGGAAAGTATTGATTGCTACAGGCCAGTTTCGATAATTCCCGCTGTCGCAAAGATATTCGAGAATGGATTGAGTAGCCGATTGGTCGATTTTCTGACATCAACGGATGCTCTCTCAGACCGACAATATGCGTACCGACAGGGACGGTCAACTACGTCACTGACCCGGGAGGTAGTTCATAGAGTGTTGCAAGCTCGGGAGAGTAAGAAGCATGTGGCTCTCCTTTGCTGTGATCTGTCGAAGGCTTTCGATGTCGCTGATCACGCAGTCCTTGCTATAAAACTTCAGCATTATGGCGTGAGAGGCGCGACGTTGGCTGTATTGACAGATCTTATGAAAAATAGATCCCAGACAGTAGTCGCATGCGGCGGAATGGAGAAATCCGAACCGCTGAGCTCTGTGATGGGAGTTGCACAAGGCTCTTCCGTCTCTAATATAGAGTTCTCTCTGCTCCTTAACGACCTGCCGGACGCTGTAACATCAGCAGACATATATATGTATGCTGATGACGTAGCCGCTATAGTTGCAGCACCCACGGTGAATCTATTGGAGCAGCGATTGAATGAGACGAGCAATCAGCTAGCGGCATGGTTTGGAGTGAATGGGCTAGCGCTCAATCTCTCCAAAACCCATTTCATACATTTTTGTCTCTCGGGTCACCAGACAAAGTCTTTGGTTGTCAGGATTGATGGAAAAACCATTGAGCAAGTACCTTCTACTACTTTTCTTGGATTCGAGATTGATAGAGGCTTGTCATGGGAAAGCCATATTAATAAACTTTGCGGCAGATTAGGAAGCGCTTGTTTTGCCTTGAGGCGCGTAGCCAAAGTAGTTTCGAGTGAAACAGTACGATCATGCTATTTTGCAACGGTCCACTCCATTATACTGTATGGTGTAGATTTGTACGGTAGAGCGGCGGACTGGTGCAGAGTTTTCAAACTGCAAAAGCGTGCAGTACGTGCGATTGTCGGGATACCGCAGGATTCCTCTGTGCGTCCGCATTTCAAGAGGCTTGGGATCATGACGTTGCCAGCTCTAATCATATTTCAGGTAGCGGTGTATGTCCGATTAAACCAAGCCTCCTATGAAACGCGTGTCAGCGCCCGCTATAGAGATAAGCTAGCGGAGGTGCCCCGCGCGTTAGAAAAATCGGCCAGGTCGACGCACGTGATGGGTCCGGCGGTGTACAACAAACTGCCATCTCATATTACCACTGCGCCAACGATAGGCAGCTTCAAGTCACGGCTCAAACGCTGGCTTATCGAGCACGCCTTCTATACTTACGACGAATTCATTAATTTGAAATTGTAATCTCAATTTATTATTGTAGATTGACATTGTGAGTTATTGCTTATTTATTTTTGATTATTTCAATTATTATTTTATTATTAATTAGTATTTCAATTGTTTTAGTGATTATTAATTATACATTGTTGACATGTTTATTTTTAAATGATTGTGCAATGATAATAATTTAATCTATTTGTATTTTTTGAATTTTAAATAATGAATTTTAATTTTTAACTGATTGTATTGTTACGATTGTAAAAGAACACTAATGTATTTCTATACTGTTATTTTTAATCCAAATATTATTATTAAGGCTATGGACAATGACTTGTAACAAAATGTTATCAATAAATTGATTATGATTATGATTATGACCTCATTAAGACCGCAGGATCGCGCTGGATGCAAGCCGCTTCCAACCGGTCTTATTGGAGATCCATAGGGGAGGCCTATGTCCAGCAGTGGACGTCCTTTGGCTGATGGATGGATGGATGGAATCGTATTAGGTTTTTCTCCTCCTATATTATTCCGAATTACATAGGAGTCAAGTACCAGCATCGAAGCGAACCTCCTTACTGGGGCTGGACGCTACACCACACTGGGTGTAGGGCAATGTAAAGGGACGGCGCGAGTACCCAATCCCGACCGCGAGGACGAGCGGCTTCGCTCACCGCCCTCGACCACGCCTTTCTGGCAAAATAATCGTCGGCCGTCATGGCTTTGTGGTTCTCAGATTTGGAGTCCTCGCACCTGCAAACCCTGGTATAGGCGGTATCTCCTCCTTTTCGAATTGGAATTCGACGTGACGCACGTCGGTCCGGTGGCGAACTCGGTCAGGCGAACGCAGCTTCGAAGGGCCGGTCTCGGGAGTGTACACTCGACCAAGTCCGACTAAAGTGCGGAGCGGGGCTCTCTCGTCCTGCCGGTCTCGTATATAGCGATGTGGAGTTGGGGAGTGGGATCGCTGGCCTTGGCTCAAGCGTGCCGCCGCTCGAGCCAGGCACTACGTCTCTAACTGCCCCTTTCGTAGGCGGTCGTCGAGCGCTGTGTCGACGACGATGGTCGAGCAGCGTCAAGCTCACGCGTAAGGCGGGAGCGACGCCTACTCATGGTGGTCCAAGGTGTGCTTCTAGGCACCGGAGGGCAGTGTTGCGGCGCCGGGGGAGAGACTCGCTTCCGGCCGCCAAGACAGGCCCGCGTAATGGCGAAGCCCGGTGGGAGCCGCACGTCGCATAGGCGACAGCGGTGGCTCCGAGGATGGACGTCGCGACGCTGGGCGTCAAGAGATGAGGGTCAGGTAGTGTGGCGCGATGCGTAGTAGGTCCGGATGGTCACAGTCGTGTTCAGTCGCGCACTCCGTCGGGACGTGAGCCGTGCGGCCCTCAGTCGAGGCAAGGGCAGACGATGGGGCGCCGGTGCGCCGGGCGAGCGACCGATAGTGTTATTGTCTAGAAACTGACGTGGTGGTCGCTCAAGCCCGGCGCTGGTAGTCTTGACAAGTGGAGATGAGCGACGCGGAGCAAGCTCGACGCGTCACTGAAGAGGTGGCAGTGGTGGAGGGGGCAGCAACGCTCGTTCCAGGGTGGGTTGCGTCCGGGCACAACAGCCGGCGGCGTAATCGCGCGCCCCTCGATGGTTAAGTTGACAAAAAAAGCACGTAGATTGACCACATATTAAAATAAAGAGACATCCAATCAGAGAAAGACCATTGTCGTTGGTAGGGGACGCGCCGGACGGTTAGAAACTAAATTGAAATACATTTCGTCATGTAATATGCTGCTCAGAATCGTAAACTTGTAATGCAACAGAAATTGTCATGCTCGCATATACGGAGCACCTTTCTCATCCATCTAGAATGTAATATTTTCGTAAGAGAGCCATACTTTTCATTGCTCGAATATAAAACGAGTTTATATTCAGACTGAAATATCGCTACGTCTCCGTAATTCTGTTATTTCACAAACATAATAAAATAACAAAAAAATCTTACGAAAACAAAATTCTAACTTTAGCAATAATAATATTATAATCATTGTAGACTCTCTTGGTCAAAACAAATAACCTTTATCCTGTGTTTGTCTCTCTGTCAGTTTGTTTGTTTATATGTAACTTAATATCTAGTTTGAATAATAAAGAGCTAGGTAATGTTATGTCTAAATAACAATTCTTAATATTTTATTACATGTATATTACGCGTCACGTTGTTTGTCCGCGATGTACTCCTAAACTACTTCACCGATTTCAACAAATTTTGCACACTATGTGCACTTTGATTCAACTTGAAACATAGATTACTTTATATCTCAACTTAAAATCGCATTTGTTTACTATACCTTTCAATCTGTCCGTAGCGGGGCAAAGCCGGACTGAGCAGCTAGTGTTAAATAACTTTTTATTTTTTTAACCGAACATTGGATCGTGTTTGATAAATGAAAATACATACAGAACAAGTACGAAACCTATAAAATAGTCCAATAGGTATTAGTACCTACTACTAGTAGTATTATACACTTTAGTTATATCTTATTTAGATTTAAAATGCAGTTACGGAGCAGCTATAGTGTAACGTGGGGCTTTTATTTCTGAAGTCACCTCAAAGTATTAAACACTTTAGTCTGTAATATTCTTTCTCTTGCATTTTACTTAAAACTTTTCAGCTTTTCTGGATAAAGATTTTGCAGTAAAGCATTTTCTGCTGTCAATTAACTGCAATGAAGTAAATGTGGCTTTTCCTGTAGGAAGATTGCAAAGTTGAACCTTTCGATGGAACTTTTTATTTTTTGCTGCACTTTTAAATTTGAAATATGTTCAATAATAAGTTCTGCATTTTTTTGGTTTGGTCATCATCATAGTCCTTGTTACTTGTTTGGTCAAGTGAGAAAAATACCGAAGAAATAAACAGTTTGATTTGTGTGTTCTTTTTTGACCGATGAACCACAGGAGGAGGTACACAATTCGACGCGTATATTTTTTTTATGTATAACCACGCATCTTTTTTCATAGTAGTCCGATTTCAATAATTCTTTTTTTATTGGAAAGAGTATACTTCGAAATTGGTCCTATTTAAATTTTATCGAAATCAGCTGAGCCGTTTTTGATATATCAACAATAATGTGAAAAATACTACATCGATCCGTGCATAATATTTGCGTTCTAGCGATGCGCCCCGGCTTCGCACAGGTGTATTATACAGATAAACATTTCTCTTGAATTACTCTATCTATTTAAACGAATTGCATCAGACAGCGGGAAGCGACTTTGTTTTATACTATGTAATGATTCTGTACACGGGTGAAGTCGGTCATGCTATTTTTTGCAAAAAATAATTATGTGTACAATTTAAAAATGTGTCCTAAGAGCTTAGTCCAGGTTTTGCGTTGTTTACTTAAACTTTCGAAAAAATCAGCTGGACCGAAAAGAAAACGAACCAAGAAAGAGGTGCTCGACATGGTGAAAGAGAAAAGAGAAATTCCGGCGACAGTAGAAAATAGAAGGGGAAAGATTTGAGGAAAAGTAGAAAGAAAGAAAGAAAGAGGAAGACCACGGAGGGCGTTTTTAGATCAGATCAAAGAGACGGTAGAGGTCATGTCGTACAGGGAGGTGAAGACACTGGCGGGAGACCACGAGACGTGGAAGTTGCTCCACCGACAAGAGCCGCGCTCTTAAATCCTCAATGAACTTAAACTTTCGCGTTCGAGTGTGGCTCGATACATTTTGGTTAGTTCTTCCTCGTTTTCGCCAGGGGTGCCGTAAAAAATGTATGGAACCATACGGAACAGCTGTAGTTTCACTTTACGTGTAAACCTAGATTAACCCCTCTGACCGCAAGATTTATTTTCGTGTGAGCGTCAAAGAGCAGCCTGGCTTAGTTAGTACAGTATTGGACCAGAAACACAATTATCGGATAGGCAGGATCGAATCTCGATCGAGCGATCACAACAAATTTTTGAATTGTTTTTAAATAAACTATTTGAAAAAATCCTAGTTTCGACACTAGGATTTTTAGCACTTTACATAAACTAGTTTCAGTTAAATTTCTGTTATTCCCGAAACTGCACTCCTTTCTCTTTTTCTTTCCATGGTTATCTTTTCCTAATACTGCTGAGTACGGGTTTTTCCTTATGATAGTACACCACACTGCGTGGAGAAATGTGGATTAGCTATAAAAATATAAAACAGATTTACTAGCAAGACTTCATATCTTCGAGAACACTTTTTCAAGAACCGAACAAAATATTTAAAAGTAACCGTCTTTATTAAAAAAAAAAACTTACAAATTTCTCACCAAAAAAAAGTTAAATAATTCGAATTCGAATTATCAGCGACAACACCCCATTATTTTTTTCGAATAAAATAGCGAGTCCGCTATTCTATTTCATAGACCGAAAAGTTATTTTTTTTAATGTACACATTATGAGTAATTAATTAAAAACTCAGTGCCGCCCGCCGCTCTGGCGCGATCCTGTCGAGCGCGAGCGCATAAAATTTGTCCGAGTGAAGGGAGAATTTTTGAAACAATAGTTTATCAATGCGTCACCTTAAGGTCGTCAATCCATCTTTTTTGTGGTCGTTTTACGCTTCTCGAGCTCGTCTTTACTTGAGAACTTTTCGATCCCATCCGTCGTTAGTCCTCCCTAAACTAGAATGCTTAGTTTACTTTGAACAATTGGTTATATCTAGGATATTAGATATCAGTGTTTGCAACGCCCTAACAGGGTTTTTCTATTAAAACTGCAGTGTTCATAACATAACAAATAAATAATTAAATTTCAATATACGTAATCAAAAAAGCAACTACTTAAAACGCGCCGAGTACCTCGCCTACTTCGATAATCCAGACCCTAAAATAATATGTGAAGAATTGAACGGTATTTTGCGTATTTATTTCAAAGAGTAAGCGCATATAAATGCGGGGAGCGAAGCGGTTATACGCTTGAAGGTGGATCAAAGGAAAATATGTGCCCTTGGATCTGGGGAAATATTTTTTCATTGATGTAAGGTTTCGGTGTATTTTTTAAGGATTCTAGGCGAGTTTGAGATAGGTTGTCAAAGATTACTGGAATTGGTGTTATTTTTGGTAAAGGTGCGGAACTATAAGTTCGGGTTGGGTATAAATAGAAGGTACTTATACGTTGCTGTTAACATCCATCATACATATTATGCAGCTTTCTATATCCCACGCCATCTTCACGTGATTGAGTGCCAAAATAAGTTGTTGAGAGGCGCGTTTGGAGTTCCGTAGATATTATGGTTCTTTAAATCAATTGTATGAAACTGTCAAACAAAGTTAAGACCATAGACTGTATTACAGTCTGATCAATTATTATTATATCTATTTTAGTTCACGTTTTTTTAATTGGACAATAGTACCTTTATTAACCAAAACAAAATACAATACTACCTTATTAAATAAGCTAAAAGTATATAGACTACTACTACATAAAAAGCAGTATGTTGAACACTACTTAATATCATGCTGAAGTCATAATACAGTGCATTATCTAAAATGGTTTACCTTCTGCTATTATCCTTAATGTTTCCAATATGAGGTCTGACGATGATAACGCAGCAATATTAATTTTCATACCACCCCTCGATTACCCCATCTTCGAAACTTATTGTGGACCGCGTTTCATCTACAATTATTATATTGTACTATTTGGATTTTTTAAGAAAAGGGCTAACTCATACCTACGCACACACTTCGCCAAACACATATTCACACCACACGCACACTCACTTTTACATATTCCCACACACATACACATTCACTCACACACACGTACCTACACACGCACACAAAAACTCACACACAGAGCAATCAAAAGACTCAATTAAGCTACGCCTTTCTATTGTAATCTGATTAGTGATAGCTATCAAATTTTACTACTCAACATCTATATTTCACTTTTGTGATTTACCTTCAGTATTTTTATCCTGACGCCTATACTAAGAGCCTCATCTAATATGAGGTCTGACGATGATGGCGCAGCCATATTTATTTTCATACCACCCCGTCGATTACCCCATCCCCAACTACATCGCTATCAGTCTACAGACGTTATTAAGGGAGACTTATGGTGGGCCGAGTTCCATCTACAATTTATTTCCTCGTGCGACGTTAGTGACAACATATGGGGTCCGTAGGGCAAGGGCTAGTTAGCCCCGAGACAGCGGGTGAAATATGCAGCTTATCTTAATGGTTCAAGTAAAATGAAGTAAAAAAAGCTTGGATAGGACGAAAACAAGATTGACATAGCCATTGAGTTTAGATATGTCACGTTAAGGTGAACGCGCAACGGAGCAGGTGGTGTATGCAACTTAGACCTGTAGGTATCTCGCATTTGACAAATGTGTGGGACATAATTATGGTCTGGACAGATGAATGGTGTTATATATGATTATGATTATACAAAGATTGACGACAGCTCTTGTGCCTTTGAAGGTATTCATAATACCTAGAAAATACAATTCCCAGAAATCGTTTAAGAAAGTATCTCTAATACACAAAGCTATAATACATTTTGCATTCGTAATTTACTTAGTTAATTTGATTTTATTACTTTCAGTGTATTTAATATTTTTGATGAAGTAAAAAGATTTTTAGAAATCCTTATTGCTTAGGAAAGTTAGGAACGTAATAGTATGTAGACAGATAAAATTTTTTGACGCTATCATACAGGAAAATATTATTAACTAGTTTTTACCCGCGGCTTCGCCCGCATACGCAATATATCATTATAATTTATGGCCTATGTGTTATTCTGATATATAAACTATATTATTGCAAAGTTTCATCTCAATCCGTTCAGTAGTTTTTGCGTGAAAGAGTAACAAACATCCATCCATCCATCCATCCATCCATCCATCCATCCATCCATCCTCACAAACTTTCGCGTTTATAATATTAGTAGGATTGGAAGAAGTGGTGGCTTTATCGCTAACAGTGATCTCTTCCAGGTAACTATAGATAAAACAGGAACACTTAGATAAATGTATTCCTAGATGAAAAGGATGGAGACTGGATAGATAAAACAGGAACACTTAGATAAATGTATTCCTAGATGAAAAGGATGGAGACTGGAGACGCTCATAATTTAATATTTAGAAACACTAAGATGTTTCGAGCTAGTTTAAATACAAAGCCGAGATAACCAATATACTGATAAGAAATAAGACTAACAGTCGTTAAGATAGAACTACAAACTATTGCCCTTTTGATCTTCAAAAAGGTCATGGCTTTTAGAAGACCGTGGGAAGATCAAATAATGAGAAACGGTTCGCCACACAACGAAAGTTAAAAATCATTGCCCTTTGCCGGGAAACTTGCAAATCACGCGTAAAACTACAGGGAAAAGTCGACAATGAAATACAATGACTTCGAGACAAAACTTTGTAACCCAAATTCAAGTTTCACGTAACTTTATGTTATAGTTATTTATAGAAAGAAACGCTATTAGCATTTGACTAAGCGGTATGAAGAAATATTGAGGCTGCTTTTCTGTTTGACACAAGATGTTTAGGTGAGTTAGGGAATCGATATGAAACTATTAAAAAACGATGTTGATACTGACAGATTAAATACCGCAATTTGAATTTATCTATGTGAAGTAATTTTAACTTCGCACGTCGAGTTATCTGTTTGCCCTGTACACCAGTTCTGGATAATCCTATTTCAGGGAAGATATTATAGAGTCTAGGTAGTTATATCTGCTAGGTACACTAGCTGTGTGGTCTTTAGCTCTGATATTGAGTAAAACTAAACTAAGTACTCTTTACTAGCACACATGTACGTCATAGTTATCTACACAACACGCATACCAGCCTCGCATGGAAACAGATAGATACTATGCATTTTACTACTGTAAATGTAACTGTACTTAAAAATAAATACTATCCTCACTGCAAGACGCTTCATCTGATCAGTGTCCTTGTGTTCGTGTTAAATTTGACCAACTTTTTGTGCAATGACTGTATGTTTTGCTCAAAATTGAACAAAGTCAACAGTTTCGAAACTGTGTGTTCTTGCTCACATTGCGCGTGTATATCTATAGATGCCGCATCTACATAAAATACTAAACTATATCTAATCTAGGCCCGCCATCGCTTCACCACTGTCCTTTCGCCATCTATATCTCATGTCTGTGACCATCGATGGAAAAAAGTCTCCTCATCTTATATCCTGAACTAAAGCTTTTGGATTTGTTTAACTCTTTGCTCCCGAATTATCTATGCGTTCTGACGTTTGGCTTCGCTTTTCCTCTCGTTCGCTCTCGTGGCGCGAGTGACTCTCGCGAGCAGGATAAATAAAGTTTAACGTCAGAATGCGTACATAATACGGCTCCTGGTGAAGAATAACTTAAGCTCTTTTGACGTCCTATCGTACTTGTATTTTGATACTTTGATTTTATCACGAGCAATATTTTAGATAAGCAAACGCTATATACAAGCTTTTGTGACCTTTTTGCTCTTGTTTTAGTGCCCAATAACTGCACAAATAACAAGCTTCAACACACACTGCGCGTATATTCAAAAACACTGCATGTATATGATTTACTTCATCTAATCGATCCCCACCATCACTTCACTATCGCACAAACAACATGATTCTGAACAGATTGTTCTTGTTTACATACCTCGCGTATAGTCAATGAGTCTATTTCCTTTAGAATATAATAAACTTTATCTAATCTATACCCGCCATCGCTCCACAACCGTAGTCTCGCCATCCATCTTTCACGTCTGTCACCATCGATGGAAAAAACGTCTCCTCGCCTTATATCCCGAACTTACGCCCTCGGCTTTGTTTGACTATCTCGTGAAGAATGATTTAAGCTCCTTTGACCTCTCGTGTTTGTATTTTGATGAGCTCAATTTTGGAGCAATTTTTTAGATAGATTAACGCTATAAATAGACTGGGAGTGTACCTGGATAAATATATGACATGAATACCTCATATTGAAAATCTTAGTAAAAGGGTTCGCAAACTAATATATATTTTTAAAAATTTACGCGATGTGGCAGATGGAAAATTATGTTTTGAAGTATACAGCGCTCTCTGTTGTTCCATTATAATGTACTGTATCACATCCTGGGGAGGTACATGTAAAACATACATGATGCAATTAGAACGGGCTCAATGAGCTATTTTAAAAGTGGCTATGTTTAAAGATTTTCGATATCCTACAACTGAATTATATAAGGACTGCCAAGTTTTGACTGTGAGACAACTCTATATTTTTTTAATCTCTTGCACAACATAGATTAGCGAATATAGAAAATCAAGATACTCGTAAAGGCAATAGACGCAAAACAATGTCTTTGTCATTGAACCGATGAAAACAGCCTTAGCGCAAAGACACCAGAGCTTTCTTGGCCCTTAAATATATAACAATGCTAATAAAATCATAAGCAACCTAAAGTTATTGAACAAAAGAGATGCCAAAATTGCGCTCATTGATTGGCTAAGTAAGATGAATTAAAAGAACCCGAACAACAGTTACAATTAGTAAAGTAGTGAACAATTTAAATGTCTGTATAAACACACACCCACACCCACACATGCACACACGCACACACGCACACACACAAACACACACACACACACGACACCACACACAAGTATTTAATTCTTAATATATTAAAAAATCTAATATCAGTTTATACATTTGCACTTACCAAATAAAAATAATGAATATGATGTCACAAGATACAATAATGATTTTGTAAAATTATTTTTGTAAAAATAAAACTATTTATTTATTATTTACTTTCACATTTTTGAAGTGAAAACTTCTTGAGCGGCGTTGTGCACTTTTTGGGACGGGTAAAAAATGTTAAACTAGCATCAGGACACGTGAACTGATCGAAAATTCGTGGGACAGAGAGAGCAAGTTTTCACTTCTGCCGGCACTCCCGGAGTGCAACCTGTTGTTTCTAAGGTTCCGTACCTAAAGGGTAAAAACGGGATCCTATTACTGTTTTCATAGTTTTAGGGCGCGTTTCCACTTGTCGTGACTACAGGTAAATCCTGTTCTTTTGAAGTACAATATACAACTGTTGTATAGGTACTGTTATAAAATGTATAAATAAGTCAAAAAAGTATTTTGCTCGTTTTTAGGGTTCCGTATCTTAGAAGGAAAAAACGGAAGCCTTATAGGATCACTTTGTTGTCCGTCTGTCCGTTTGTCCGTCTGTCCGTCTGTCCGTCTGTCCGTCTGTCCGTCTGTCCGTCTGTCCGTCTGTCCGTCTGTCCGTCTGTCCGTCTGTCCGTCTGTCCGTCTGTCCGTCTGTCCGTCTGTCCGTCTGTCCGTCTGTCCGTCTGTCCGTCTGTCCGTCTGTCCGTCTGTCCGTCTGTCCGTCTGTCCGTCTGTCCGTCTGTCCGTCTGTCCGTCTGTCCGTCTGTCCGTCTGTCCGTCTGTCCGTCTGTCCGTCTGTCCGTCTGTCCGTCTGTCCGTCTGTCCGTCTGTCCGTCTGTCCGTCTGTCCGTCTGTCCGTCTGTCCGTCTGTCCGTCTGTCCGTCTGTCCGTCTGTCCGTCTGTCCGTCTGTCCGTCTGTCCGTCTGTCCGTCTGTCCGTCTGTCCGTCTGTCCGTCTGTCCGTCTGTGTGTATGTCAAGACTCTTTATCTCGGGAACGCGTAAAGATATCGAATTGAAATTTAAACTGTATACGCATATCTTGCAGTTGTGTGAAAAAAAACTTCTCAGTTATCGTATAAGAAAATTAGAGCCGTTTATGTCGTAAAAACCGTATATATCGACACTCTCAAAAACCAAAACCTACAGGGTACTTCCCGTTGATATAGAACTATGAAATTTGGCGAAAAGCATTGTCTCAGATGATACATATTGGAATAAATCTGAAAACCGTAAACTTTTATTTAAATCACAAAAAAATTAGGGCCTAGATTCACAAAATACGGGTTGAAAATTCAAAGTGAGTAAATCGTATCTAGTAAGGTATCATATAAAAGAACTTCATGAGCATATGCTAAAACAGGTTTTTAATTATTTTAACAACGTACAATTTTTGATGTATGACGAGAAAATTGAAAAAAAAAAAACTTTTGTCTATAATTTGTATAGTTATTTTAACAACTTGCTTCCCAATTTTGTGAAATTTTCTCGATTTGTACGGAACCCTCAGTGTGCGAGCCTGAGTCGCACTTGTCCGATTTTTTATTTACGTAGCAAATCTTATGGTTGCATGGGTCGGCCTATCTTAACTTCTGGATCAAAGAGGCGTGAAGATCCCCACCCAGGGCAAATATTTATGTGATGAACATGTGTTTGCTCTATGTTTAGGTGTTATTTAGTTACTATCTATAAAAGTATGTATTTAAAAATAAGTATATGTAGTATATCAGTCTCTGGCAGCCACATCACAAGCTTTGCTTAGTTTGGGGTCAGAGGCCGTGTGTAAGATATCCCAAAATATGTATTGTTATTATTAATAACAATAAACCGCCATATTCTACCTACAATACAGTCGTCAAACAGGGAGATCTCTGAAACTGTTCACTGCCACTTTGGAGAACCTCTTCAAACTCCTGAGATGGAAAGGATTCGGCATCAATACTAATTGCGAATACATCACTCATCTTCGTTTTGCCGACGATATTGTGGTCATGGCTAACTCTATGGAAGAGCTAAGCATTATGCTCGAGGCCACAATCGAGTTTCTCAGCAAGTGAGTCTTAAGATGGACATGATAAGACAAAGGTCATGCGTAATGCCAAAGTTGTACCTATCCCAATATCTGTTGAGAGGTCGGTCCTTGTAGTTGTTGACTCGTAGGTAAATCTACTTAGGACTATAATATCTACTTAGGACTATATAGACAATATAATTAATATTTCCACGCTTTTCAAAATTTTATGAAAAACCAAAAAACGTGAGCGGTGAGTAAGTATAAATTAATCCATCTATCAACCACAGCACGTCCACTGCTGGACATAGGCCTCCCCTAAAAGTCTGCAATAAGACCGGTTAAGTATAGTTTTTTATTCACATAGGTACTAAGGGCAGAATATAATCATGTTGTTTTTCTGAATTATTTATTTTCTTTCTTCTTTATTGGTAGTGTGTTTTCATACACTTTTATATTATTTTCCCCAAATATTTATCATCAAATCTTTCTCGTAGTCGACTCGGTTAAACAAATAAGCTTAACACATTGAAACATTCCTCACACAGACAAACAAGGTCTATCGTAGACGGGTTGTTTTATTTGTCCTATCAATAGAAACTCGGGTTTATTGCGCCTCTTCGTTTTATAGCGGGATTCGTCAACGATAACACACATTGAAATATTTACAGAGAAACAGCTTTTACAATGCAATTTACACTCTTTTTTCTCTTTTTGGCACTCGAATCTATCCTATCATCATTCCTTTACTGTTCAATCCCTTATGCTGTGGAACGCACTGCCTGTCACGATCAGACAGGCTCAATCACTTAACATTTTTAAATCTCTTGTTTTTAAGCACTGTCTACTTGTTAATTTGGTAATATATTTTATTATGGTTTTATGTATGTATTTTATGTAGGTATATAATTATTTATTTATTTGTATGTAATAATTATAATTTGTTTTTGTATCTGTGTATTTGGTCTATGTAGTTTATGCTATTGAACAGCACCGACCGCAACATAATTATCCTATTGTTATTTCATTTAGGTTGCCTGGAAGAAATCGCTGCAGGCGATAAGGCCGCCCATTTTTCTACCGAATTTTTGTTTTATTTTTCTAGTTTAAGTTGTTTTGTAATGTATGGTGTGAAAATAAAGTAATTTTGTATTGTATTGTAATTTATGTTTTATTATTATTCTTTATTCAACTGAATTCACAGGCTTAGCCTGGTCCTTTATTAGGCATCAATGGAGCCTAAGCCAACATTGAGAGGCCCTATTTACAATTCTGAAATATAAAAACAGCAGTAGGTATAAAAAGGATAGCGTGAAATGGAAACTAAGGCATATAAAATGACTTGAAATATCGTAACTGGGCTATTTTGGTGAAATTTTAAATGTTTTGTATAATTAGACTACGGAATGAGGTACGGCACCCGCTAAATATGCCCCATTTCAAAATTTCGTAGCGGATGGTGACTTGCCGTCCACTAAATGGGCCACCCATAAAGGCTACAGTAAGTTGGCGTCGGAGGGGCAACATTGGTGTGGACGGCTTAGGGTGTCGAGAGGTGTGCTGCGCTTTCACTAGACGCTACTCGCGGCGTTATGCCCTTCAACACTTCCACCATGGAGCTTAGGTTCTTAGCTCTTGCGGTTTCCAGTCCAAACCAGCCCGTTAAGGCAAGAGAGGAGTCAGGTGTGTCATTTAGCCCCAGGGAATCGGAGTTCATTATTATTATTAAAAGTCTATACTGTCCCAACGTTGAGCAAAGGCCTCCCTACCCTCTTTCCATTTATCTCTATCTAGGGCTAGAGTAAATTAATGTTTTAATTCTTGTTAAGTTCTTGATAGTTTTATCGTCATTGTTTACGTGGTAGTTGTTGGCGAACAATCCAGTAGCTTTTTGACCCACAAACCACCGGAGGAGATAGGTACTCAATTCGACGCGTATATTTTTATAATGTATAACCATATATATGACTTTTTTCATAGTAGTCCGATTTCAATAATTCCTTTTTCCTTGAAAAGAGTATACTTCGAAATTGGCCCATTTAAATGTTTTCACATTATTGTTGATTTGATTAGAAAAATGGCTAAACCATTTTTGATACAACAATAATGTGAAAAATTCTACATCGATCCGTGTGAAATATTCGCGAATTCTGTACACGGATGAGTTCATGCTATTTTTTGCAAAAAATAATTATCATAAATTTACGATACATTTATTGTATTATAAGTTGATAAATAATGAGAAATGTCAAATAAAAGCTTCACATTCAAAGTTTCCCACTAGAATCCCCTGTGGTGGAGATGCCACCTAACCAATAAATAAAAAGTATGCACAGAACATACGAAGACAAAGCCAACTAGCACCGAAAACTAGAACAGATATTGAAATTAATCTTAACACATCTGTTAATTCAGGATTCGAAGCCGAGATAATTATCTTATCATAGGCAGGTGTATAACTACATTATTCTACCAAAATTTGCATTAGAGAACAATATTTGGATTAAATTTGAATTACTCTACTAGTCATCTCTACTCTCTATTTTCTAGTAAAATAAATTATTTCGAGTAGACGAACTTAAGGGCGGTTTCAGATTAGCTTATTTTTCTGCGTGTATCGTTTTGGCATACGCGTTTACACGCGTGCCATTAATACGCGCTTTAAAAACCTGACTTGTGTAAACGGGCATATTATGGCATATTTGGTCGAACCGGTAGTGGTGTGTGTCATCAAAGCACGTCAAAGCTCGTATGATTTGCACGTGTGTCAAAAGGCGCGCCTATACGAGCCTTAATGCGCTTCCAAAACGAGCTTATACGCGCCTATTAGCGCCTCTTGCCGTAGAATACCTGATAATTACTACTAAAAGGATCCTACACCGTAGATACTTAATAGTTTGTATGAAAAGTAGGTAGCTAATGCCATAGAACATAGTAGTACTTAGTAGGTGTCAACTAGTGAGATGTTTTGTGGGCAGTTCGCCCTACGCTATTGAAGAGAATAGACGTTATAAAACGTACAAAAATCTTTAATTTAATTTCACCCCATTTGTCACCGTTTTCACGCCTACAAAATGCTAGTCTGAAACCACCCTTAATTAGCAATAGAATTCAAATTAATAATTGGGCCAAGTTAATCTTCCTAAAAATACAGGATTGCAAAATATATATTTCTTTGCAGATTAGATTCTCTGCAGAGATAGTACAGAGGAAGTTTCAACTGATGGGATTGGAATGAAACTTACGAACGGGCGTGACATATTGGGCTATGGGCTATAAATTGCGTATGGGCTTCTTTTTCTACTATAGTAGGAGATGATGTGAAACTGTGGAAAAATAGTTGATTTAGAGCAAATGAAGCTGAGATCGTGTATGTGTTTCACAGCGTAAAGAACAAGGTGTTGTTTAAAAAATTGCAGCAACATTCGAAGCTTTAAATTTTATTTTCATTATTATGAACAACGTTTACAGTGAGATAGAAATAAAAATATAGTTTAAAAAAAATTGAAAAACAAGCTTAGGATTCAATTTTTTTTCTTTTTTAAGGTTCCGTACCTAAAAAAGAAAAAACGGAACCCTTATAGGATCACTTTGTTGTCCGTCTGTCCGTCTGTGTGTATGTCAAGACTCTTTATCTCGAGAACGCGTAAAGATATCGAGTTGAAATTTAAACTGTATACGCATATCGATAAACTCTTGCTGTTGTATAAAAAAAAATTCTCAGTTGTCTTTTAAAGAAGTTGAGTCGTTTATGTCGTAAAAAACCGCATATTTTACACTCACAAAAATCAAAACCTACAGGTTACTTCCCGTTGACATAGAACTATGAAATTTGGCGAGAAGCATTGTCTTAGAGTACACTTATAGGAATAAATCTGAAAACTGTACATTTTTATTTACAACACAAAAAACTAGGGCATCAAAATTAAAAAATATGGGTTCAAAATTCAAAGTGAGTAAATCGTATCATGTAAGGTGTCATATAAAAGAACTTCATTAGTACATGCTAAAACAGGTTTTTAATTATTTTAACAATGTGTTTGTACGAAACCCTCGATGTGCGAGCCTGACTTGCACTTGTCCGGTTTTTTTCTTATAAATGCATTGTCATCGGTCTTTGATAGGTGTGCAACATTTAAAGAAAATCTGATCATTCAAAGTCAAAATCGAGCTCAAAGGGGTTGGTTACAAGCAAGCAAGCAAACATACAGGTGAAACTAATTAAAACGTGTTAGAAATCAGCTATTCCATGCGAAATTGCTACTCGGAATCAACTAAATGTAAGAAACAGCTAATTATATTTTCTCAAATTTGTTTAGAATTATTTATTTATTTAGCAAAATAGTCGATTTAGATAATTGAAGCTGAAAGCGTGTATGAAATTCACACCGTATCAAATAAGTTGTTTTATTATGTGTTTTTTTTAATTTGTAACTATTTATTTTTCTACGATTACTTTTGCATTATGTGCTTATTGTTAATTGGCTAAGATTTTTGTTGTAGATTTCAATATAATTATATTTTGTAATTTTGCCGTTTTGGCGTAGCTGTAAGCGTGACAAAAGACATTTGTTTCATACGGTAAGTTGTATTTTACTTTACAGATTTAGTTGTAGAATAAAAGTGTGTAAAATAGAGAGATAGAGAGAGAGAGAGAGAGAGAAAGTAAACTTATAAAACAGGTACCCCTGTTTTATAAGTTTACTTTGTCTCTTTGATTGGCCAATTTGTCTTTGATGTCTTTGACTTTTATGTTATTAATGTAACTGAATTACTGGCTGAAAAATAAACAATGGCTGTAATATTCTAAACTTGCGTGGTGATGCTTAGTTCCCAAATAAGGCACTAACTTAGAAAAATGAAAAATGCTGTTGCATGTTTATATTTCGTTTATTAATAAAGTGAGTACCCAAGTTTGCATTGTGAAAAATTTTTTTTTAATTACTTCACGTTACGGAATTACTTGTGGGAAAAAAGTTAACCAAATCGGTCAAGAGCGAGTCGAGATAGTATAGGCTAATAAAGGTTCCGTCAAAGATATGTATCGCGAAGTTTAGTGTTCGGGGAATCTTGTCTTGCGTGATGAAGCTTAGTACCCAGGTATGTTAACTATAACTCTATAGGGACTTGCTGAAACAGTCATCCGTCCCGGTCCCTCAGGAAGTCGCCGAGTTGACGTATGTTATGGGTCCAACTGTCCAACTTGTGAAGGGTAACAAATTGCATACAGACAGATCCTCGGAGATATTAATTTATAAGAATGAAATTTATGGTTGTATTTCGTGATTTATTACAATATCCAAAACTATTACGTGACATAGTTACATACTGCGGAGCTATGAGTGTGTAGTTATTATTTTAAATGATTTTAGTTAAATCAATCCTTAAACTTTCAGGAAAGGAATAATAACACAGCACCGACTACTAGGGCATATATAATTGCCATTTTTTAAGGAGATATTATGTTAAATGTGTTGCCTCCTTCTGAATGTTTTATTTTGTGGCCAAATAGATATACCTACTGCAGAAAATTGTGTCACTTAGTGGTTTCTAAATTGCAATTTGCAAACGATATCACTACATGTCCCTCAGCTGTGTGCAACTCTATGTAAGCCAAATCCCTGTGTAATTAATCAAATGTTTCAGCTTTTGAGACCCCGAAATATGTGTCGTGGGTATAGTTTATCATTAGTAGCTTGCTTAGGCAAGCAAATGTTCTAATAGCCTAGTAGAGTGTGTCATCAAAGAAACAGGGAGTTTCGGGATCAATTCCCAAAATCAACAAGATATTTGAATCATGAATCTTGCTATCGGTTCTGAGTGCGGGTGTTAGTTGTTCTTTACTATGTGTTATAAGAAAGTACTAAGTCCTCTCGTCCGACATACCTCAGTGCCTCAAGTCGAAAGTTTTCGACCATTGTGTGTTGCCAGTGATGACTTATGGCACAGAAACGTGGTCTCTCACTATGGGCCTTATTAGTAAGCTCCAAGTAGCCCAACGAGCTATGGAGAGGGCTATGCTCGGAGTCTCTCTGTGTGATCGAATCAGAAATGAGGAGATCCGTAGAAGAACCAAAATTACCGAAATAGTCCAACGGATTAGCAAGTTGAAATGGCAATGGGCAGGGCACATAGCGCGGAGGACTGATGACCGGTGGAGTCGAAAAGTTCTCGAGTGGAGACCACGTACCGGCAAGCGCAGCGTAGGACGTCCACCCACAAGGTGGACAGATGACCTCATTAAGACCGCAGGATCGCGCTGGATGCAAGCCGCTATCAACCGGTCTTATTGGAGATCCATAGGGGAGGCCTATGTCCATCAGTGGACGTCTTTTGGCTGATGGATGGATGGATGTGTTATAAGCATAGGTATACTAAACCTCAAGGGTGTAATTTAAACTATTAATTATTAATTGAATTCACTAAGGGGTCGACCCCTTTTCTGAAAGAATTTATAAAAGAAAAGAAACAGCAGTCCCGTATTATATCGTAGCACCGAATGAACAAAACGTATGATTTTTTTTGAACTGAATTGGCTTCCTAATAAGAGATTGTTCATAATAATAGTCCGAATGGAGGCCACCGCGAAGTAAATATGCGAAAAAGTCCACTAAAGAGCTATGAGTGTTCAGTATTATATATTTACTAGGGAAGCATATGTCCAGTAGTATGCCCTACGACTAATGATAATAAAAACGAAAGCTTTCTTGGGTTAGTTGAGCTTGGAATAAAATAATCACGAAAGAAACACATAAAATGTAAGAATCAGCACTCACAAGTCAGCAACATAAATGAACTACCAAGCGTGCGAACTGCTTCCCACCCAGTGACATTCAATACAAAGACACGTTAGTTGATTGAATCAGGCGTTACTTTGCGGAAATTCATCTTCAAATCTATGTTTTGAATAAATATTTAGTGTATTTCCGCTATCTTGTTGTAGGCAAATAATTTAAGGGCATTAAGTGCATTAAGGACATTTATAAAAAAAAACAATTACTAATGTTACAATAATTATACAATTAAAAAAATAATTTTACGAATTATTATTATTATTTTATCTATTTTGTAAAATTAAGTTTTTAAATGTATAATTATTGTAATATTAGTAATTGTGTGTGTTTTTTTTTATAAATGTCCTTAAAGCCCTTAAACTTATTTGCCTACAACAAGATAGCGGAAATACACTAAATATTTATTCAAAACATAGATTTAAAAACGTTATTTAGACAGTTTATAAAAGCTTCCGAAACCGAACAACAAAAGTTACCCATTAAAATAGAGTACACCAATGTCCAACAGTAGACGTTGTATTGGTAAAAAAATATTATAATTCTGCTGTTTCAATATCATACATTTTTTTTCCTTTTACACCAGGATAATAGTATAATTAGCATCTTATTTCACTTCCTTATTTTTAATTATCTATAATTCTACATGCTCATATAGAACGTAAGTATTCCTTTTAGTTGGTAGCGCAGTTTTGCCGCGGTAGTACCTGGAGCGAGACCACATAAAGTGACGGCATTTTTCTTGCCAAAATAGGAGCTAGTATAACATATCCAAAAGCAAAATATCATTGTTCCTGCCAAGTGAACAAAAATTCACCAAATTACGAATGAATAATGAAACTTGGAAACATTCCTTCAAGTTCCGTATACATTAAGTGTGGGATATGAATGCAGTAAGGGCGACTGATAACATCAGCCCTAAGGAATTTTCCGCGTATGAAGAAATTCGAACTTTCCTCGTGACATAGTGACATATATTTTACGCGTGTGTTTGTTTTTGTTTTGTTGCAGAGTATACAAGTACGGTACGTTAACTAGACACGGAAACTTGTAATTGAATGGTTTACTTCAGATACTCGTATATGTGGATTTGCCATAATTTAAAATTGCCATACATAAAGGGGCAAGCTTATATTCTGAAATAATCCTTTTTGGCATCTAATTATGCCAGTTTTGTGTAATGTTGTATGTAATACTTGATATTGAATGCTTTCTCATCATTTACTAAAATAAAATGAAAATAATCAGATGAATAATAGTTATAATTTTATTTTAATACAACTTTGCTGTATTGACAGTATTAACTTACAGGTATTTTATTTACTCGACTGAATTAGCTCACTATAGAATTTGTATAGCATCATCAGTCGATGTAATTACGGTGCAGTTTCATTTCCAAACAAATTGTGTAAATTCCTAAGGAGAAAACGTTTCTAGGAAAAAAAACTTTCCAAAGGTGACGTTCACAAGGGGTATATTATTCAGAGAAAAATCTAACCAAGGTGTACAATTTTACATCATTTGAAAGCTTGATATATATAAAAAAAAAGTTAGATTTTTCACCCCTCAATTTTTTTAAATGTAAAAATAAATTGTATGAAAAATAATAATACAGCTTTTTATTTTTTCTAGTTTAACAATATTAAAGTGCTTCTATCGTTATTTGACTTGGGCTAGTAGCTAATTCTTCCCCATTCATCTCTTAATTTGCTAAATAGAAAAATTTTAACCTACCAGTGTGACAAGTTAGTAGGTACAATGTAACCTAATTAGTTAAAATGCTTTTATTTTACAGTTTAGAGGTTACTTAATCAGGGTTTCTAGAGATAAACTACCTATTGAGCTAAATATATTTATTTCTTCTAGTAAATTCAAAATTTATTTAAAAATAATCGGAGGGCTCTTTTTTGTTTTTAACTGTTGTAATAGACTCAGAAAAATATTAACTTATTATTATTCTCGATATGTAACAAGTGTTGTGGTTAGATTTTTTGATTATTATTATACCAGCCTCCATACATTTTGTGAACGTGTCCTTTGACTAGAATAAAATTTTGAGGATTTGAGATCAAAAACAACAATAATTACAAGCATAATTATCTGATCAAAATGTACAAAGTAATACGTTGTATGAACTGTGAAAGCCAAGTTACTGGCTATTTTACTCGTTTCCAAGTTACAATAAGGCAAGCATTGGATCATGGGCGTAATTAAATGAAAAATTCATCTGAATACGTTCAAGGAGTATGATAATTGTGAAACGAGACAGCAGTTGAACGGGAACAAGTTTGTATGCATGACTTATTTAATTATGTACACTGAGGGCAGAGGAAAATTTCATTATCTTGAAATGAATTTCAAATGAGTGATAATTGGACGCTAAGTGGATTGTTTTATTAGGAGGAATTTTGTGTTAGCCCATTAAATTGTGAGTATCTATCATCGTTACCGTTTTAGGGATGTAATTAATTATTTTTGACCCGGAATGTAAGTATCTTGCTCGTGTAAGCATTTATCTTTTGTGTTATTGTTTGATTTGTGATATTTGTAAAGTAACTAATCATAATCTATTAATGTATTAGATGTTCACAAGGCAGAATATGATTCACCTGGTAAGAATCAATAGTGAATAGTGCTTATTGAATATAATTATGATGTGACGAAACAATTGACACTATTACTATATTATTTGGGCTTACATTTGAGTAAGTTTGTTTATTTGTACCTATAAAGTGGACGGATGACCTCATAAAAATTGCAGGATCACGCTGGATGCAAGCTGCTTCCAGCCGGTTCTATCGGAGATATTAATCATAGGGGAGGCCTATATCCAGCAGTGGACACAGTGGCTTATGTCCTATGGCTGATGGATAGAATGGATAAATTGAGAATATTGAGAGGTATGATAATAGAGTACAGCTTTCTACAAGACATTTCAAAGTCGCTCTTACACCATAGCTATAATATTTCCAATTTTACCAAATGCCACCTCTGTTAAACAACTGAAACTCATATAACCATCGACAAAAAAGTTATTGTCTGATTTGTGATATTTGTAAAGTACCTAATCATAATCTATTAATGTAGGTATTAGATGTTCACAGGGTAGTAGATAAATTGATATCAACCTAATGACCATTTTTCTTTTATCTTCATGTAATTCAAAGTTCAAAAGTGTAAGTCGATGGAATAATTTAATAATTTGATGAATGAATTATTGCTGCTGAATGATGTTGTTTTTCTGCTATTCCATGATTTAAATTCGAGGTTTCTTTTTCCGTCTGTTTTAACTTCCATCATTTACGTAACAGTATATTTCCAGGATATCTGAGATTATGTACTTAAAAACGCACAAGAGCTTGGCATTTTAAAATTATCAGTTAAATTCCAGTTATACTCTGTTTATAGAAATACTACTTTGTTGTTAGAAATACTATAATGAATGATAAAACTTACCTTTAGAAAGTTTTGAAGATTTTTGCATAGTGCTTCGATTCCGCTCACAGAGCTCAAGTTGAAGTCCGATCGTGTTTAGAGTGTTGTAGCCACCTTTTTGATAGATCTGCCATCTTTAATACCAGCTCGAAGCTAAGGATTTGATTGTGCATATGCGTGCGTGCGACGGTTAAATTTGTGACGTGATTTATTTTGTAAAAAAAACATTATAATATCATCTGTGCAAGTAGGTAGGTAGGTACTTAGTTTAAATAAATGTGCAATAAAACCACTAGTCTGATATAATTTAAATATTTATTTCGTAATGTCACTTGAAACAACGTAAGAGCGAGCGGCGGAGTCCCCGGGACTCGCGAGCGACCTCGCCGCGGCCTTATATACTATGTTTAACGCGTAAAAAAACAATTCAACATCATCTATACCGGTATATATCTTTATATATTTACATCTCTCTCACTAAACGTATTTACACTAACCACTAAGTATGTATAACATACAGAAAGCGAAATATAGTACAAGAAGAAACACAGTTCATTGTCCATGGTCTCGTTTCGAGACTTAATTATATATGTAATAGTAACATCTTCGTTAGAATTTTTTATTGCGCCCGCGCCGGTGCGTTCCGAAGAGAATTCGAGCGAACGCCTGGCGGAAATCTGGACTGAATATCGTGTAGATCACAGGGTTCAACGTCGAGTTGAAGTACCCCAGCCAGAGGAAGAAGCTAGCTAAGTAATCACTGATCACACAAGTTTGGCAAATGGGCATCACGAGCGCCATTATGAAGAACGGCAGCCAGCAGAAGACGAACGCTCCCGTGATGATGGCGAGCGTCTTCGCGGCTTTCCTCTCTCTTTTCGCTTCGAGAGACTCTTTCTTCTCCCTATGAGTCTGAGCGGGGACTATCGCTCGCTCGGTTTTCGACCCATTTGTTACCGTCGAGGAAGACTTTTCTGGAGACACTGATACCTTTTCATTGATCGTGAAGGCTGTCGTTCGAGGCTCTTCGTCTAAAGTGTCTACTGTTGAAGTGCTCTGTCCTTCAGTGAGAAGCAGCGCCGCCGCCAGCGTTTCGGCTCTCGTTCTTTGATTGCACTTCTTTAGGTTGAGGAATCGTTTTTTAACGAATCTCCTGTCTCGAGCTGGTTGGATGGGTTTCCCAACGGGAGCAGCACCTTCAGCTGATGTGGGGCGAGGGGGAGGGGGCTCTCGCCTGCGCCTGATGCGTCTTCGAGCCGTTTGGAAAATCTTCCAGTACAGGATGAGGATCACTGTAAGCGGGACGTAGAATGTGGACATTGTTGCGAAGATCTGATACGCGAGATCTTGACTGACGAGGCACTTCTGTTGCTGGATGATTCTGGCGTGGTAGTCGGGGTCCTTCCAGCCAAGTTGGGGCGCCACCGATACCACGAGGGAGGTGGTCCACACCAGCACTATCATGGTGAATATCCGCCGCTCGTTGCGAATGTGGATGTAGTCTACGTTAGTCACAGCCCAGTACCTGGGAAAGAAATTGGTGATTAAAGTGAGGACATTTTGATAATCATTTTTTGCATCGTCTTAATTATGGTAAGCCAGCCGATGTGAAAGGTACGAAATTTTTTTTTTCTGGTCTGGTATCCTAGTCGAATGATACAAAATTGTTTTAGAATTGCGATGGCGTAAGTTTAAATTTTGGTCCCGTACTAATGAGTGCTTTTAAACTCATGTATAATTGCTATTTGGTAGATATAAGCAAAGAAACACATCGTAAGGAAAACGGCATAAAATGATCGTATGTCCAGTCCGTAGTTAAGCTAGTGTGGTAGAATTGCTTTTCTAGAGTAACTTTAGTTCCACAATGAACAGTTAAAAAGCTGATACTGGGGTTGTGGTATGTTTTGCTTTGTGTTTGTACTATTATCTTGAATATAACTGAATTTTCTATTAAATAATCGGAAAAGTTAGCAAAATGTGGCTTACAGACTAGATGACTAAAAATATAATTATTTAGTCAGTAAGACCATTATAAATATTAGTAATAAATAGTAGTAAACAAACTTTATGCGCTCTATGTTGCAATTTTTGTTCAATTGCCAAAAGAAGAAATACGTAATTTTTTTTTTACAACTAACGGACTAATTAAAACAATGTTTTTTTTAACCTAGGTAGCATACCTACGGCAGCAGACTCACCTATCAGTAGCAATAGCAACGAGGTGTAAAATGGAAGCAGAACTGCAGAGCACGTCGCTGGAGGTCCACATGTCGCACAGCTCGGGGCCCAGGATCCACCCTTGGCTCACCTGCAACAACGCAATTTGTACTTTATTTACGACTCGTTATGGTCCAGCTTGTTAGGGTTCCGTACCTAAAGGATAAAAACGGGACCCTATTACTAAGACTCCGCTGTCCGTCTGTCTGTCTGTATCTCGTGAACCGTGATAGCTAGACAGTTGAAATTTTTACAGATGCTGTATTTCTGTTGCCGCTATAACAACAAATACTAAAAACAAAATAAAAAATATATTTAAGGGCCCATACAACAAACTTGATTTTTTGCCGATTTTCGCTCGATATTAATAACGGAAACAGGTAAACGCTTGAAATATTTAATTGTATATTTACTTCAATAATTAATTTTAAAATAAAATAAATATTTAAGGGGGGCTCCAATACAGTACGGAACCCTTCAGCGCGAGTTCGACTCGTACTTGGTCGATTATTTCAGTAAGTGTAAAGACGAGTATCGGTATGAAAATTGGCTCCCTCCACATGGATCCACAGCTAGGCTCCACTTGTGAATCCGCAGACACCTTGTTCTCCTCTTAAATCCACCGTGGATTCATAGATACTTTTTTTTTTCACTTAAATCTACAAGCAGATTCATGGATACTTCTTTTTCCATCTAAATCCACAGGTGGATTCACGGATTTTTTTTTGCTGCGATATCCACCAGCTTGATCCGTGGACAGTTTTATTCCTTTTCTTTGAGAAGCACTTGAGCAAAAATCCTCAACCTGAGCACTTGAGAAAGTTTTGCTGCGGGTGAACGATATTTTTCTATGGAACATGGTACCTACAAAGTGGACGGATGACCTCATAAAAATTGCAGGATCACGCTGGATGCAAGCTCCTTCTAGCCGGTTTAAGCGGAGATATTAATCATAGGGGAGGCCTATGTCCAGCAGTGGACGTCCTATGGCTGATGGATGGAATGGATAAATTGAGCTGATTGAGAGGTATGACAATAGAGTAATAGGCTTGATGACTTTCAGCCTTGCGAACATGCCGGTTTCCGAAAAGGCTTTGGCACCATGGACCACATTCATACGCTGCAGCAGGTTATACAGAAGACCGAAGAGTATAATCTGCCACTTTGCTTAGCGTTTGTGGACTATGAAAATCCTTTGATTCGGTCGAGACATGGGCTGTGCTCGAGTCTCTCCAACGATGCCGTATTTGTACTTTATTTACGACTCGTGATTATCGGTACATCGAAGTATTGAAGTGCTTGTATAATAATGCCACTATGTCAGTCCGAGTACAGGAAGAGAGCTCCAAGGCGATCCCCTAAAAAGAGGCGTAAGACAGGGAGACGTAATTTCTCCGAAACTTTTTACGACTACTTTAGAGAACGCCTTCAAGCTCCTGGAATGGAAAGGATTCGGCATCAATATCAATGGCGAATACCTCACTCACCTTCGGTTTGCCGACGATATAGTAGTCATGGCAAAATCGATGGAAGAGCTCAGCACGATGCTCAAAGACCTCAATCGGGTTTCTCAACAGGTGGGTCTTAAGATGAACATGGATAAGACAAAAGTTATGTGTAATTCCCATGTTTTACCCACCCCGATTTTTGTTGGAAACTCGGTTCTTGAAGTCGTTGACTCGTATGTCTACCTAGGACAAGTAGTCCAGTTAGGTAGGTCCGACTTCAACAAAGAGGCCAATCGCCGAATCCAACTCGGATGAGCAGCGTTCGGAAAATTGCGTAGCGTCTTTTCGTCCGACATACCTCAGTGCCTCAAGTCGAAAGTTTTCGACCAGTGTGTGTTGCCAGTGATGACTTATGGCACAGAAACGTGGTCTCTCACTATGGGCCTTATTAGTAAGCTCCAAGTAGCCCAACGAGCTATGGAGAGGGCTATGCTCGGAGTCTCTCTGCGGGATCGAATCAGGAATGAGGAGATCCGTAGAAGAACCAAAGTTACCGACATAGCCCAACGGATTAGCAAGTTGAAGTGGCAATGGGCAGGGCACATAGCGCGGAGGACTGATGACCGGTCGAAAAGTTCTCGAGTGGAGACCACGTACCGGCAAGCGCAGCGTAGGACGTCCACCCACAAGGTGGACAGATGACCTCATTAAGACCGCAGGATCGCGCTGGATGCAAGCCGCTATCAACCGGTCTTATTGGAGATCCATAGGGGAGGCCTATGTCCAGCAGTGGACGTCCTTTGGCTGATGGATGGATGATAATAGAGTACAGCGTTCTACAAGACATTTCAAAGTCGCTCTTATACACTATAGCTATAATATTTCCAATTTCACCAAATGCCACCTCTGTTAAACAACTGAAACTCAGAATAGGTACTTACCTATTAAACTAAAAAAACTTACAAAGGCGTTAAAAATAGCAGCAGGCAAGTATCCACTATCAGGCAGGTAGGCAGTCTTCAGGACCTCGATCAAAAAACCTTTGTAGTTTTCCTTCACCTTTCAAAATTATCTGCCTACCCTCTGATATCGGGATATCGGAATACTTTGTCGGCGGTTCCAGGCCCTTTGCTTTATCTACCGGAACCAGCTGTTACGTTCGATAGGTCCGACGGGTGCCAATCTGCGCTTCCTTCTTCGTGCAAACATTTAATATTTGGATCTTTTTTAGCAAAAAAAAAACCAAGTCGGGTGGCTAGCAATATTGTCACAGTATTTATAATGATTTTTCGCAAAAAATGGCAAAACTGCCTGCCATCATGTACAAAATTCGAATATTTCGCTCGAATTTTTAACATTATTTTTGATTTTTCAAAACGGCTCAGCCGACTGTCAAATTTAAATGGGACCACCTCGGGAGTATACCCTTTAGAACTAAAAAATAATTTAGCGATTCGGTTCACAATTGGCGATATTATCGATGAACATACACAAAAAAAATACACACGGACGAACATAGAACCTCCTCCTTTTTGGAAACCGGTTAAAAAGTCTGTCTGACATGGCTAATTGGTTAATAAACTGGGGTGCGGTTACGCACTCCGGATAATTTTTATGCTAGATAAAAATTATTCTGAGGGGCGTCCGTGAACGGCGTCATAGCTCTAGACCAATCATAGCGCTCAAATCTACTACAAAGCAATCAAATCTGTCAAACTTATGAACGATCTGTCAAATTCGATTCGATGACAACTAGCTGACCACTCAGGGACAAGATAAAATTTATGTAACTAAAAACCTCGATAAAACTTAGCCTAGTCAGGAGAAAAATTATACCGGTGGGAGTGCGTGAACGGGGCAGTTTAATTTTTAGTCAGGATATTTTTTCACCTGACGGGTGCCCTAAGCAGGTGACATAGACATAATAATATAATATAATAATAAATCTTTATTTTCAGATAACTAAGATCCATACAAACTCAAAGTATTTCACAGAAATACACAAAAATAATATAGTCTGACATCAGTAGTGTTGACTGTTCAAATCAATAATAAAATCAAGTAAGCTAACAAAACAAAAACATTCTAGGCACACATAGCTAGGTTAATTTTTATTTTAGTCTGGAGTGCGTAAACGCACTTCTGGGCTTTAAAGAACAAATGAAAAGATCAGTAGACATACTAGATACATTTGTAATAGTATGATTCAAAATTAATTGCCTTGTGTGTAGGTATTGCCAAACGGGTAGATTAATTATAAAATTACAAAATTTTCCTCTAGGCGTAAGAAAAATGTATGAAATATACGAAACATAATTAAAACCACATGCAAATATGTCAGAATCGGATACTGATAGTCTGATAGCAAAAAAGTATTTTTTAACAAAAAAAAAATATTGGCCAAGTATGAGTCGGACTCGGGCACGGAGGGTTCCGTACCTTATAGAATTAATATAAGTACTTTATTTTCATTTAATTATTTCTTTTTGAAGGGAATGTGCGACATAATATTCTGTGAATATTTCATGCGACTTCCTGTTGCCGTTACAATATCGAGCAAAAAAACAGGATAAGTGAGAGTCAGGCGCGCACACCGAGAGTTCCGTACATTTGTACGGAACAGAAAATTCACAAGTTATTAAAATCTTTATACTATAACAATCGACAAAAAAGTTTTTTTGTTCACTTTTCTCGTTATACATCGAAAATTACACATTTTTAAAATAATTAAAAACCTGTTTGAGCTCGTGCTAATCAAATTCTTTTAGATGATACCTTACATAATACAAATTCACACTCACTTTGAATTTTGAACTCATATTTTGTGAATTTAAAGGCCCTATTTTTTGTGAATTAAATAAAAATGTACAGTTTTCAGATTTATTCCTTTATATGTACTCTGAGACAATGTTTCTTGCCAAATTTAATAGTTCTATGTCAATGGGAAGTACCTTGTAAGTTTTGATTTTTGTGTGTGTCGAAATATGCGGTTTTTTACGACATAAACGTCTCTTACTTTTTTAAACGATAACTAAGAAGTTTTTCTTTTACACAACTGCAAGATACTCGATATATTTACGCGTTCCCGAGATAAAGAGTCTTGACATACAGACGGACAGACGGACGGAAAAGATGGCTTCAAAAATGGTTCTTTGAAATATGATGTACCAAAAAAAGGGAAAAGTATGCAACGTACAAAAAAAAACAAACAGCCGAATTGAGAACCCCCTTTTTAGGTCAAACTGTACTGTACTAGCCTTTTATAATAGTCCACTGCAGAACGTAGGCCTACCCACGAAGGATGATTGGGCCAAATCCACCACGCTGGCCCAGGGCGGTTTGGTGGATTTACATACGCCATCGAATTTCTTCTACAAACGTATGCAAGTTGCTTCACGATGTTTTCCTTCACCGAAAAGCCAGTGGTGTGAAATTCCGTACATAAATTCCAAAGAACTCACTGGTACGAGACCGGGAATTTGAACTCAAGTCCTCACAATTATAAGGCGGTCTCTTGACCACCACGGCTTAAAGGTCCAAGCCCTTTGTTTTATCAATCGGAATCAGCTGAGACGGACCAGATAGCTCCGACGGCTGACGATCTGCGCTTCCTTCCTCTAACTTGTGAGGACAGCAAACATTTGGCATTCAGAGCTATTATTAGAATGATATGTCGTGCTTGGAAATAATCATATAACAAAATCTACTGAGAAATATTGTGAGCACGAAAATAAATAAATTGTCAGTGCATGGTAAGACACGCGTATGATAGGATGGGGGCACACACTCTTATTTCAAATTTGTCGACCTATATCTCACCAATGGTATATCTAACATTTTTTTTAGAAATCCTACTCAAAATACGGCCAATGAGGGAGACAGACAAAACTCTTTATTTACAACCACAATATGAAAAATAAACACTATTTACACATATACGACAAAAAAATATGATTGTAAAGTGGCGGCCTTATCACCCATGGCGATTTCTTCCAGGCAACCTTGGCAGGGAGAGTGCTTGAAAAAAATTCATCTCCTCTTTACGTGTGTGGGAGGTACCCCTTCAAAACACAGTTTTGATTTTTTTAAGTATTTAAAATTGAGATCTATATGTAAACTATTATTATATAAAATGTCATGCAATTTAGTTGATAAATGTGGAAGTTATATAAGGTTTTGGTCGGACGGATGGACACAACGAAGTTATTTAAGGGTTCCTCGTTTTATTATGGAACCCTAAACGGAAACCTATAACGAATTCTAATAACTACAGTTTATGAGTCAAATTTGTATATACTACATAAGTCTTAATACTATAAAATATCCATTCAATTACAAAATAACCATAATGCTTCTGTCTGTATAAACACTATTCTCAAATAGTCTGTACAAATCAGTCCTATCCAAATTGATTGTTAAAATATAAGCCTAAACTTCCTTCAGAAACAAGTTATCACGATATTATAAGGCCAAGAACAACTCACTACTTTAATCGACGCCAAAGTGACAAGGAAATTCTAGTTATTAAATTAATGACGCAACAAAATGGCCCGATGCGGGCGTTTTGAGGCAATTTAGGTCTCTCACAAAATCTATCATATTTCGAAAGCCTACCATCAAGAACTGTTATTATCGATAAGGGTTGTATTTGTAGAGATCTACAGAGTCTCTAAGTTTTAGCACGTGACACTTATATTATATTGTTGATGTAAATTATACGCATAATTTACCGAGATATTGGCAATTTAGTTTTTTTTAAATGAATGGTAATGAAGAAGAGAATATGGTAATGAGTCACAAACTTTTGCCTATATAATATGAGTGTGATGGTAGGAAGTACGAGTAGGATAGATTAAAATAATTACACATACCCAATCATCAAAATCGGTTCAGTGCTCAAAAAGAATAACGGGAAGAACATGGGATTTGACAATTTTAAACTGAAATTCATTACCATCGTTTTATGTTAATTACCATTCTTATTAAAGTGAATGGTAATTATGGTAATGAAGAGAATGGCAATGATTTTTCTTTACCTTTTGTAGATTTACCTACTCCTAATAAACAAATGGAGTCGTAGGTATATTCATTCACTTAGGTTTCGAACTTAACGTTGAATATTTAAGTATTTACAGAACAACAAAATACTAAGAAAATTATATTAAAACAGCAAAAATGGAATGGCACAAAGACTCGCCACGAATTATATTTTTACAACAATCTGGCACACGTAAGGCTTCTTCCCTGTTCACTGGCGGACTGAGGCGGGATCACGGGCAGAGAGGAACGATGCGTAGAATAATACTTCTCACATCTATAGGCTGTTTTTTTTGTTGCATAAAGAATTTATGGTAATGAATTATTTCTGTAAAAAGTATTTTGCTTTATTTTGAAAGTAAAAATATATTGTCTGTTTAGAGCGTCAGTTTTCTTCCTAAGTAAGTATTTCAACCATATAAGAGGATAAAGTTTATGCGGTACATGTAATAGATTACCTTAATATTTGCTCTCAAATCTATACATTTAGGTTATGAACAACGATGGTAATGAATTTTTGGCAAGTTAATATTTTTTAATAAATTTAATATTGCATATATAATTTTGCATACAAAAATAAAAAAAAAACTAATATCTTAATTGTAAATAAATCTAATAAGTAATAAAATTATTTTGTAAAATAAAAATTGATTCAATGTAATAATAATGAATAACAATCAACTTACACTTTACACAAGTTAAGTGTAAGTTGATTGTTATTCATTATTATTTGAAGTATTTTTTTTTATTCAGTAAAATATGGAATTATGTTTATTTAAGTATAGGATAAAATAGCTAAGATTAAATGTTATATAGTACTTTTTAACAAGCATTATTAATATTATATGAGACGTTAAATGCTAGGTCTTGTTTCCTTTTTCTATTTTTCTTTGCGGTGGGTGCGAAAGCTATAAGTCGTCCTGCCTGTATCCTATTTCTTGTTCCCTTGTTTTCGTGGTTCGTCTTGATGCAGATGTTGGCTGTACAGGTATCTTGCGGGACAGTCCTTTTTTAAAATGGTTGAATATATAATTTTGTAAATATGAATTACCATAAAATAGAAAGAGAGGTTAATAAATCAAAATGGCGAGCATGTAACTGCTCACGTACAAATTGTACCTAATGTAGAGTTTAGCGCGCGTATTCCGAAACATACACGGTTAGTCCGTATGCGTATACTGGCACTGTACATTATGGAACTACATAACACTTCTACGTTACTACACTACTACGTTCGCGAGTATTTGCGTACTGCTCTTGTATGGTTTGGAAGAACTTAGTAAAAAACTTATTTCCAATCTATACGTGATTAGTTTCATATCCTTGCGTTCTGGCCGTGACCACGATCGATGCAACTCCGTCGAAACGTCGAGATGATGAGGTTTTTATTTATCTCATAATTTTAGTGCGCTATTAGTCCCGTAGTATATAATAATAATGTGTTCAAATCGCAAAAACAACATTTATTACGCGTCGTTGTGATTTTAAGAGAAAAGTTTCGGGCAATATTAGGCCCCAGCTAGATCAAGACGAGATATTACCTTATCTCCTGAGATCTGTGGTAGTACTCGTATTAAAGCCGCAGGCTTTTCAATTAAGGTCGGTTTTGCCAATACCTTAACTAAACTTGCCAATATTCGTAATTGATTGTCCTCTGATTTTCGAAGATTTGAGCGATGTTTTATTTGTTAATTTTTAGGGTTCCGTACCTCAAACGGAAAAAACGGAACCCTTATAGGATCACTTTGTTGTTCGTCTGTCCGTCTGTGTGTATGTCAAGACTTTTTATCTCGGGAACGCGTAAAGATATCGAGTTGAAATTTAAACTGTATATGTATATCTATAGTCTCTTACAGTTGTGTAAAAGAAAAACTTCTCAGTAATCGTATAAAAAGTAAGAGCCGTTTATGTCGTAAAAAACCGCATATTTCGACACTCACAAAAATTAAAACCTACAGAGTACTTTCTGTTGACGTAGAACTATGAAATTTGGCGAGAAGCATTGTCTCAGAGTACACATGTAGGATTCAGATTTATTATCTGAAAACTGTGCATTTTTACTAAAATCACAAAAAATAGGGCCTCAAAATTCACAAAATATGGTTTCAAAATTCAAAGTGAGTAAATCGGATCATGTTAGGTATCATATAAAAAAGCTTTATTAGCACATGCTAAAACAGGTTTTTAATTATTTTAACAATGTGTAATTTTCGATGTATTACGAGAAAAGTGAAAAGAAAAACTATTTTGTCGATAGTTATAGTATAGAGATTTTAACAACTTACTTCCCAATTTTGAGAAATTTTCTGGATTTGTACGGAACCTTCGATGCGCGAGCCTGACTCGCCACTTGTCTGGTTTTTAAAATAAACCTTTGACTGAAAGAGTGTGACCTTCATTTTTTTAATTTCATGTTATGTTCCTAGCTTGGATGGCAATGTTTTTCTACTTGTTAAATAACTTGTGTTTATGTTCATGACTAGTATTTAATATTACTGATAAGGGACGTTTGTAAAAGCCAATAAATTTTATTTTTTCTTTTTTTCATTTAATTTTTATTATGGGGCTCGGTTTTTAACCGACTTCCAAAAAGGAGGAGGTTCTATGTTCGTCTGTGTGTACTTTTTGTGTATGTTTATCGATAATTGCGCCAATTGTGAACCGAACAGAAAAAACATTTTTTAGTTCGAAAGGGTATACTCCCGAGGTAGTCCCATTTAAATTTGTAAAATTTAATTCGATTTCGGCTGAGCTGTTTTTGAAAAAAAAATACAAAAATAATGAAAGCAATTGGAGCGAAATATCGAATCAATTGTGAACCGAATCGAAAAATTCTTTTTTGATTGAATGGGTGTACTCCCGAGATAATTCCCTTTAAGTTTTACAGAAATCTGTTGAGCCATTTTCGAAAAATAAACAATAATGTAAACAATTCTAGAGAAAAAAGTGGTTTTGCCAATTTTTGCGATAAATAATTTTATTTGCCTAACATCTGTCATTTTTTAAACTAAAAAATATAATAATTCAAGTTACGTTCGAACAATTGTTCATCTTCCTAAATTAAGTAGTGCCACGGGTAATGAACCAAGTTCACGGGTAATTAGATTGATTGTATAGACAAAGCAGTCATAGAAAATTGGTCTTGCCTCGAGAGAGATAAATTTCCTTTAGCTCTACTAGTTGAGCCAAGCAGTAGAGCCACGGGGGATAAACGTAAAAAGTATCTTCTATACACATCGTTTGCACCCAGAAGAAATGGACATGGTCCAGTATAGGTGACTTTGGCGGTCTAAAGGAATTTTAATCTCTTTATAAGGAAAACAGTACACCAGGGCTAGTTATCCGTCCGTTCATCATCATCAGTCACATAATCATACCTTAATATTATAAATCCGAAAAGTGTGTTGGTTTGTTCCTCTTTCACACTACAATGGAGCAACAGATTGATTTAATTTTTTTGGCATGGATATAGTTCAAGGGCCGGGAAGTGACACAGGTACTTTTATCCTGAAAAAAATAAAAGGTTCCTGTGGGATAACACAAAAGTCAAAATAAAACGGAGGGCGGAGCCGCGGGCAACAACTAGTATGTATTTAATACTATCGTTGTACTGTACCGATCTTTGATAGTCCACTGCTGTACATAGGCTGATAATGGAATTTTAACAAGTAATAGAGCAATATTTTTTTTACGGGCAAAAGTACTTTTATTAGCTACAATATGATACAATACTACTTTAAATGCTAAAACTACCTACACTACTACTACATAGAAAGCAATTGGATCATCCACAGACCATTGAAGGTCTAAAGATAATCCAAGTGCTCAAGCCCACTGCCAGTTGGCAGCATGCCCAGCATGCTGGCAGCATTGCTTATACGTTGAGCCAAATAAACACCAGCATTTTGGTCACGCGTCGCGTCCACCAGACGCTCAGAAAGACTTTTGAAAACAAGATGAGCTCCCGGCCCCCACGGACCCAAAGTCTCAACTCCAAATGGCTCAAATATGTAACCACTACCGAGGTTAGCATATTTGCGCCGCTTGTGCTGCTAGTAATGGGCTGATAATTGTGCCATTTTCACGGAATACTATCATTTTGTGTTAAACACTTTTGGCGCACGAATGTTGCGTTTTTTGACGGTTTTTTGATTCTCTAAACGTAACATTAAAAATATACCTACAAAAAGCAATTTAATTTCGAAGTGAAGTTTTCCGGAAAAGCTGTTACTAGAGTTATTACGAGCCAGCAAAGCTATTTGTTTAACAATTTTGAATAGTTCGCAAGTCGTTTGCGTGGCTCGCCTACTTGACCTGGCTGGCGAACTTATATTAAACCTCTCTTTGGACACAGCAAATTGAATACAGAAGAGAAACTGTATTAATTGTCTTAAAGCAGGAAACTAACTCACTCGCTATGAGTCTTATCGATAAGCTCCACGTTGCCCAACTAGCTACGGAGAAAAAGTTTTCACCAATGAATTTCTTGGAATTTATGAACGGGTTTTCACACCACTGACTTTTCGGTGAAGAAAACATCGTAATACAACCGGCATATGTCCGTGGAAGAAATTCGATGACGTATGCGACTCCACCAAGCCGCATCGGGCCAGCGTGGTGGATATAGCCCCAATTGCGCTTCGTGGGTAGGCCTATGACCTACAGTGGACTATTGAAAAGGCTGGTGCAGTACAGAACAGTTTGCGACTTCGAACAACGTTTCCTTGTATGTCACTAAAAATCAATGTAAGTCACAAGTCTGTAGTTTCTCTACTGTAGGTAAATGCTTTCCCTGTAACTTGGAGCTTAGTACTTTTTTGCGCCCTGGTAACTTGATAAGTTTACGTAACGTAATAGGGGAATGACAAGTTTTGTACTATAATACTAGGAGAATTACCCAGCTGTGTTATTAGTTGGACTAGTTTATGTCGTGTCTGGAGATTTTCACAAAAAATATGAAACGTTAGGTCTGAGCAGAGACTGAGAGATAGGTTGATTGTTTCAGATAGGTACACGTACCTTTCTATTGTAGAGGGTTTTTGCAGAAAACATACTTTAAATTAGATAAATATATTGAAGTTTTTTCAAAATCGTTGATTAGGTATGTTTTTTTGTAGCCCCGTAACCTATAAAGACAAGTATAAGACGTGTAACATATATATTTCAGTATCTGTAGGTATATAGGACTCTAACTGTGTAGTTGCATAGCTCCCAAATAATGGACCAATTTTGTTTGCAGTTTTGTTGACGTATTTATTGTCAAGTATTTGACGACCGTCTACGTAATTTCAGGTAAATGTATGCCCGGAACCTTCGAATTGTATATTGTTAGTGAACATGTCTGTAAAAGTTTTTTTATTGTAATGTGATAACAAAATATTTTAATACCTATTATATTTCTAAAGGCTTTTATTTATATTATCAAAAGCTTGATCCTCCTACATTCGTTCAATCAATGGAGGTTACTATTAACGGGGCAACTAAACTATAATTAAACCTTAAGCCAAGTTTGGTAGATTAGCCGGGCTAGGCTGCGCACCACGTAATATTTCTTTTGACGTATCAGAACGAGACAGCGATATGGCAAAGTAGGTATATATCTGACACTTTTTCATACGTCAAAAAGAGTTCTTTTCGTGGCTTGTCGTGGTCGCATGCTGGACTAGAAGGTCCTCATAATTCTATGAGTAACTGTATTGTGAGAATAATTTTGAATTTAATTTTTGAATTTGAATTCATAATTTATAATATAATTTATTCATATCCGGGTGAAACCGGGATGGCAGCTAGTAAATAATATATTCCAGTTCGTTCCGTACAGCAATGTCGGCATTGCGTTATAATAAGAACGCTTCCTATCACGAAACCGTTGGTGTAGTTTGGGAGCTAAGGAACACATTACTGAATTTTGTCAAATTATTTTTTGTAATCTTTTTTTAAAATGAAAGAATTTTGTATCTTTTTGAACGTAAATTTTTGTTTGATATATTCGCCTTGCTATTTCCATTCTTGGTCCAATCGGTTTTAGTTTCAGCCATATTTTATCTGAAGATTCTTAAAGAGATCACGAAAACGTTATTTGATTAGATTTAGAGCTATGACCTTATAAACAAATTATTTTATAATATTCCTGGATAAAACTGTCAGCCTTTTATAATAATAATAAATATATTTATATAGTAATAATCACATTTCATTGCTCATACAGCAGCTAGTGATTTAGGTAGTTGATATATGGCATCAATTTACAATACTTACTAATATTATAAATCCGCAAGTGTATTTGTTGGTTCATTCCTCTTTCACGCAGCAACTGAGGGACGGATTGACATTGACATAGCTCGAAAGATGGAAATTGTTTTTCATCTTTCTATCCCGAAAAAATAAAAGGATCGTAGGGATATCAAAAATAAAAAAACCACGAGGGCGAAGTCGCGGGCAAAAACTAGTAATTACATAAGTGATACAAACTTCCCGCAGCTCCTAGACTCGAGTGTCAGTCAGTTGTTATCGCACTATCACAGTACGTGCATATGCGGGCGAAATCCGTTTGATCATTCAAAGGACACTCGTGTGTGGGGGCATTAAGTGTACTCTATCTGAGAGGGGGGTGGGGAGGGACGTTAGTAGGCTTGCGTTAGAAATATTTTTAGCTTAAGTAATTTCGAGCTCTATGTTATCGAAGAACAGTTCTAAGACATTCAGTTCTAAAAGTTAGGCAAGAAACCTTAAATCATAATAAATATCTTAGAACTCATATTTGTTACCATGGGACTCGCGTTCTAGGTCTTTTATTTATATGTATATAAATCAATCAGCCATAGTACGTCAACTGGTAGATATAGGCGTCACCTATGCATTTTAAATTAGACTAATTGGAAGCAGCGCGAACCAGAAGCGGTCTATTGTGTAACGAATGAAATAGTAAGTAAAAAAAGTAAGCAAAAAAAGTAAGTGAAAAAAAAGTAAGTAAAAAAAGTACTGTACTGCCTTATTAATTATATATAAGCCTTATTAATAGTCCACTGCAGGACGTAGGCCTACCCACGAAGGGCCATATCCACCACGCTGGCCAGTGCGGGTTGGTGGATTTACATTCGCCATCGAATTTCTTCTACTGACATATGCAGGTTGCCTCACGATGTTTTCCTTCACCGAAAAGCCAGCGGTGTTAAATTCCGTAAATAAATTCCAAAGAACTCATTGGTACGGAACCGGGATTTGAACCCACGACCTCACAATTATAAGGCGGGTGTCACTAACACTAGATCACCACGGCTTCAAAAAAAAGTAAGTAAGTAAAATCGCATAGGCCGGGTGGCTAGCCCTGGTGTCAGAGTTTATAAGCCGCCAGAAGGACTCTGACATGGGTAAACGGTTAAAAAAACCAGGGCTTACAATTTAATGTGTCATCTGAGCCACGGTAGCGCTGAGTCGTAAATGCCACCCGCGGTCACCCATCCGAAGACTAATCGTGCTGAACGTTGCCTAACTTCGATGATAGCTAACGAAAACCTAGTCAAACTACGCTATGAGCGCTACTGTTTATAACTTTGATAACAACGAACGATCTAAAACAAAATAAGTAATGATGTAACTTTTAAAATCATTTAAACGCTGTGATTTGCATAAGGAAGCCTTATTAAACATAACATTCGCCTTGAAATAGAAGGGTCGCAGGTTCAAATCTCAGCCTCGTACTAATGCGTTTTTGGTACTTATGTACGTATTTCTTCACCACTAGCTATCCGGCGAAGGAATACGTTGTAATAAAGCCTTGTAGGTATAGGTTCGTAGAAGAATTATGGTATATGCTATGGACGAACCCGCACTGACCCAGGGCGGTTAATGAAGCCTAGCAATTGCCAATCGCCTGTAGTTGGTAGACCTATATGTTAAGCAGTAAAGATCTAAAAGATCGGTATAGTACAGTAAGTTTGTATTTTTTTGCAAAGTCAAATACTATATTTTAGTTCCACGAAATTATTGTCATACTTTTGTCTGCCATGTCCGTTTCAATATAAGTGATAGACACCAATAATCACTATTCAATAGATTCCAAGAGAAAAAACAGAATTCAAAGGGACCAGATGTAGGCTGAAGACCTAATTCTCTTTTAGTTGGAATTCTAGAGGCAATCATGACAGTCTGGCAGCCGCTTTTATTTCGTCGAATTTAATTCAATACAGTTTTATTTTATCTAATTTCAGTGAAAGTACTTATATTATATTTTGAAAGTATCTTTTGAGAGGGCAATGCTAGGAGTTTTTTTTGTGATATTAGATTACATTGAACGAGGAGTAATAATCAGATCTGCAGACGAATCAAATTATAAAAAAAAAACACTAGAGGGCATGGCACAAATCATCCAAATATACATAGCTCGTATCAATCATCTCAATTGACGAATTCTTTACGAATGAACGAAAATATAACATGTATAATTATGGACGGAAGTTTATGTGATTTATTGAATTTTATTGAATGTAGTTTAATTTAATTGAGTGATTTTTTGTTAATTACACTGATAAATAATTAGTACTTATTGTACCTAATATGTATTCGTGAACTGGTTATCACCAGCTATGTAAACTGACGTATAATTGTTAAACCAGAATTATTAATAAAATGTTTATCTATCTCAATACGATCCCAAAGTTCTCGAATAGCTGGCTGATTTACTGGTCTCCAAACCAGTAAATCGGCCAGCTATGTAAGCAAATATTCCTATGTTTATAAGTATAGCTGAAGCTTATAGCTGATTCCATTGAAAATTTATAGAGAATTCCATTGAAAATTTATAGAGAACTAGCTTTTACTCATAGATTCACCCGCGTCATGTTTTGGTTTTTATAACATCCGTAGAAAGTTTCATTTAAGCTAATAAAAAAGTGTTTTACCTATCCTAACCATGAACCATGAAATTTTGCGGGATAAAAATTAGCCTATGTCATTTTTCATTTTTCAAACTTTGTTCATGCAAAAAATCAAGTCAATTCGTTGTGCGTTGCTGCGTGAAAAAATAACAAACCAACATACTCACTTTCAGATTTATAATTTTGTGAAGATGTATATGTCGGGACCATCGACTTGGCATTGTCGGGACAATAGCTTTAAGTTTATTTCTAAATAGTGCCACTTAGTATAATTTCGAAGGACTAGGAATGAAAGTGGCAACATTCCTAGGGTATCGCATGTGACAAATGCTGCTGATTGGTTCCAAGGAGGTTCCAAGTGACATCGCATGATCGGCCGATAGGCGGGAAAATGCGAGGTGATATGTCAGATGTCAGTTGTAAAGAGAGCTTGTTCAGGGGAGGTTCTGGTGAACTGTGATTATAACAGCTCGAGTGGTGATTCTCGATAAAATGGTGGCAGCGTGCGTTACGCTGCGGAACACCATGTCCTTCGCCTAGAGTTTTCTCTATAATTGTAATCATAAAAGTAATTCTCTGTGAAATAAACTGATTGTTTGTGACTTCGCATTTATCTCCTCGTCAGAGTCAGATGGTATAAAATCATTACCATTAAAATCATTGAAGCACCATAACTAATGCGGACCCTTTTATGGATTCGACATATATAATGTGCAGATTATGCAGCAGAAGACTTACTGTGGCTGAGATGATGATTATGGAAATATATCTACAAGTACCCTGATAGTTTACTGTTGAAATTCTTAAACGATTGTAGATGAATACTATTTGTTTTTGCTCTACTCTTAGTTGCTACCAGATTTTAGCGTAGGATGTCAGAAATTGTGGACTGATTACATTATATGGGCCTTAAAAACACGCTCGAAGCAGTTTCTAGCCGGTTATTTAGGAATTCAATGGAGAATGGAGAAGATCATGTGTTAAAGGAAACTTCCCACATTTTTGACAATGTTGGTGATGGGGTCAGCTTTCCTCAATTTCATCCTCCACTTCGCTCGATCTTCGACATTGTCTCCGGAAACACTGCACTCTCTCATGTCCCAGCACTATATCCCTCCATCTTGTTTTCGCTCTGCCTCTGGTTCTTCGACCCGGGATAGAAAGTTGCAGAGCCAAGTTGCCTACGTAGTCCGGTGGTCAGAATAATGTTGTTCAGTTGCTAATGCTACCTAAATCCTGAGTAATCCCTATACTTTCAAATGACATAATATGAAATTTGTTAACTAAATAAAATTATGCAAAATAAAATCTCATCAAAAGAGTTCAGCTAGTAACCCTTTGCTATAGAGTATCGAGTGCTCTTGACCATAATCTCTGCAGTTTTAACCACAGAAGAGAGCTAGTTCTGTTGTTCTGTGGTTTTAACCAATTTCCTTCATACATTACGACTACAGCCACAAGAGAGGTCTTATCATACAACACTTGTGTAAACAAACGAGTTGTGCGCAATATCTCTTTGTAAGCAAGACATAAACCTACGCCTTGGGCAAAACCACAGATCGCGTCAGATGGGACATATTCAACTCACATGTTGAATTGTTGATGCCTGACAGGAACTTGCCTAAGACAGACAAGAGCGGCGACTATTAGTTGATGTTTATCATTCAAGTTGTTTATAATGATGTTCTTAATCACCCCTTTTCGGCTTAGTACACCAGTTCTGGACAATCTTGTGGAATATCCGGGAAACTAAGTAATCATTAACAATACTCAGGTCACGTCATGGCACCAAGTTCGGTTTAAGCCAGGTTGTTCTCTTGACAGTCCTTACATTTATCATGAGTTTTTTCGCACATTGTTAGACCTCTCTCCTTAAAATTACAACTACGTGTGACATCAACACTTGCACGAGTATTACTTACATAACATAACAAATCGCATGCCTTGGCGTACGCTGTAATTGCAGCAAGCAATGGATAAATAAATAAATAAATCGCTTATTTGAGTGCACTCATATAATATTCTGCATTGTAATGTTTCATGACTTATGCAAATTTTATTAAATTACTCTTTTGCCGCGGCTTTGCCCGCGTGATATTTTGGTTTTAGTGTTATCCCATAGGAACCCTTTATTTTTTCGGGATAAAAAGTAGCCTATGTCACTTTCAGTCGTTCGAACTATGTTCATGCCAAAAATTAAGTTAACCGGTGGCTGCGTTACTGCGTGAAAGAGGAACAAAGCAATAAACCAATAAAGACGCTTTCGGATTTATAATATTAGTAAAGATATATGAGTTGCCAAATGACCGTCGTACTTAAAATTCTATTAACAGTATTAAAACACTGTCAAACAGGCTAACGAAAGCTACCGCTATTGCGGTACGAGTATATGAATATTTGCTACATATAAGTGTCTAGCGCGCCTGGTAATTGGAAGGCTTCTCTCTATATATCTATGGGCGAACACACCTAGGGCCTTTGATGCCAACTTATGTGTTTGCTGTCAGACGAAGTAAGGTCGAGCTAGTTCGGAGGCGGGGTTATTGTTCCGCTGTGTTGGATTATAAAGAGAAATGATAACTTAAACTTACAAGCCAAAAGTGTAGCTTTGATTTCAAATTATAGTTAGATTATTTAGTCAGATGGGTGGCCGTGCGTGATATTACAATTGAGAGCTATCATCAGTGGTCACGAACGAAAAAATCCAAAATCGGTAGAACAGCCAAAAATATTGGTATAATGGTATCAGAAATCGGTATGAGAGTATTTTCAAGGTCAAAACTATAAATAATGTACTTTATGTAGCCTGAAGTGACCAAATCTTTGTGTGGTGATCAGACTCTACTCTGAGGGTGCCCCCTTCAAATCCTCTTTTTTGTATCGGCTCACTCAAAACTTGAAATTCGGTACAAAATTAGTAGAAACTTCTAAATTTCTAGCAATCTCAAATATCGTTGGTAAATTGCGTCATTTAGGTATTTTGGTAGGACAGGTGCCAAATCGGTAGAAATACCGAAAATTCAGTAGTTTCGAAACCACTGGCTATCATAGCCCTGACGTATCGACCTATAATCGTAACCTTGATAGTAAATAAATTTCTTTTATATCTGCGTGCTTTATCTTCGACCACAATCTTGCTTACCATCAGGTGACTTGATCTTGCACGAACTTATTCGCGATAATAATTAGTTTCTGCGAAAATTGCAACACCGACCCCCACCATGTACATAATTCGAATAGTTTCCACGAATCGATGTGACAAGTGCATTATTGATGATTTATCAAAAACGGCTTTGTCGATTTCGATGAAATTTTAATCGGGTCACCTTGAAAGTAAACTTTCGAACTAAAAAAATATTTTTTTATATTTTTGACTTAAATAAGCGAAGATATCGATAAACATACACAAAAAAAACATACAGACGAACAGAGTACCTCCTCCTTTTTGTAAGTCGGTAAAAAAAAATGACAAGTATCGTAATCATTGTAGCTTCGATTATTTTTGACCGACGAACCACCGGAGGAGGTATACAATTCGACGCGTATATATATATAATTATGTGTAACCACGCATAACTTTTTTCATAGTCATCCGATTTTAATAAAAATTTTTTATTAGAAAGAATATACTTCGAACATGCGTCGATATCTTGACCCCTTCTCGCCTCAATGGCACAACTCAAAGAGCCGGAGCCGCGGCGGAGGCCGCAGAAGACGCTAAGCGGCGCAAATACGCATCACTCGCAAGTGAATATGTATTTTCGCCGCTTGGCGTCGAAACTTTTGGTCCGTGGGGTCCAGACCTAAAAAAATTCTTCAAGACAATTTCGCCAAAGCTTGTTGACGCTGCTGGTGACAAGAGAGCTGGCTCATTCCTCGCACAGAGAATCTCTTTAACCATTCAGCGTGGGAATGCAGCCAGCGTTCTTGGCACCCTACCACACGGACACAGTATTTGTTTCGATTTTTAGCCTTTTTTTGTATATAGGTAGGATATATTTATATAAGTAGTTAAGAATTGAATTTCTATGTTTTTTAAGTTATGTAAATAAATATTATTAATCTTCGAAATTGGTCTCATATAAATTTTATAGAAATCGGCTATGCCATTTTTGATGAATCAACAATACTGTGAAAAATGCTACATCGATCCGTGCGAAATATTCGCGAATTTGGTACACGGGTGAAGTCGGTCATGCTAATTTTTGCAAAAAATAATCTTGTTACCATTTTATTTAGCTATAGGTATCAAATGCTGTCAGACGTCGTAAAAATAACTGCAAGACACAGCCTACAAACTTACGTTTCTGTGCTACAAAAATTATATAAGTCTAGAACATTCGATTTGGCAGAATTTGTTGGGCAACAAGGGCGGCTAGAAGCAATTTCTATACTATCCGGCTTTTATTCGAAGTGTGCCACCTGGCTCATACGTACAATGTGTCTACATACCTACTCATTGTACTTACATCTGTGTACCGATACCAATACCTAACTTTTTGGGTTGACTCGGCACTCGTTGTCTAAATCGAACAGGATAGCTCGACCAGTTGGTATTGAATGTTTTTCCAAACATCTGTGAATAGTGTTTTGCCAATGTTAGATGATTTAGTGAAATAAATCACTATTTATTCTTTACAGTTTTTTAACTTTATAGGGATCCGTACCCAAAGAATAAAAACGGGACCCCATTACTAAGACTCTGCTTTCCGTCCGTCTGTCTGTCTGTCACCAGGCTGTATCTCATGAACCGTGATAGCTAGAACGTTGAAATTTTCACAGATGGCGTATTTCTGTTGTCTCTGTAACAACAAATACTAAAATCAGAAAAAAAATTGAGGGGGCTCCCATACAACAAACCTGAGATTTTGGCCATTTTTTGCACGATATTAATATCGGTGGTAGATAGATACATTAGATATTCACATAATATTTTGTTAAAATATGCACTTAAAAAGTAAATGGTTAAATTAAAATAAAATAAATATTTAAGAGGGCTCCCATCCAAGTAACGTGTTTTTTGCTCGATATTAATAACGGCAACAGAAAGATGCCTGAAATATTCACAGATTATTAAGTTATATATTCCCTTCAAAAATAAATGTTTACATTAAAATAAAATATAAAATGGGGCGAAGTGACGACAGGTGGACTAAGGCTGTTACATAATGGTGACCGAGGCAATGCAATGCAAGCGGAGCGTTGGTCGTCCGGCTGCAAGATGGGTCGACGATATAGTCGAAATCGCGGGTCTAACTTGGATACGATTGGCACAGGACCGAGGCAAATGACACAGTATAAGAGAGGTCTATACCCAGCAGTGGGATAGAGAAGGCTGCGGATGATGATAATAAGAGGGGCTTCCATACGGTATGTAAACCTTCGTACGCGAGTCCGACTCGCACTTGGCCGATTATTAATTATGGTAATAACAGCACTTACTTCATAAACAGCACCCAGTGGCATCACCAGGCAGGCCACCATCAAATCGGCTACAGCGAGCGACGCGACCAAGTAGTTGGCCACGTTCTGCAAGTTCCTCTCGATTATAATTGCAGCTATCACGAACACATTACCTGAAAAGAAATGTTAATATTAGGTTACCTGTGGCTTATTTTTTTCTAAATGTTTTTTTTACTAAATGTTGGACTACGAGAGTTTTAAAAATTACTTAACCTAAACCTTAACAGTAAACAAGTAGCTCATCACTCCATACAAACGTCGGTAGGTAATCACACCAGTACTTGTTGTTGAATATCTAAAAACTAAGATTTATATCAATTTGTGTTTACAAAATCAGTGCTTCTTGCTAGTAAAACTGAAAAAAAATCTCCACTCGAATGATATAAGAACAAGAACATACGAATTTGGACTTCACTTTCAGATTTATAATAGGTACTCGTATTACACGTAAAAAGGATTAGGAACTTTGTTTGATAAATAATAATATTTCGTAAATTGAACAAAAACCGTCATTGTAAAAAACTATTCAATTATAAACCTTATTTAATATTTGTATAATCTTCAATATTGCGAATTAAGGTACCTAATAACAGACATCTATCTATATATATATAAAAGAAAGTCGTGTTAGTTACTCCACTTATAACTCAAGAACGGCTGAACCGATTTAGCTGAAAATTGGCAGGGAGGTAGTTTAGAGCCAGGAGAAGGACATAGAATACTTTTTATCCCGTTCCTTTATTTTTATTTTTTTAATAGTTATTCATATTATATTTTTCATATCATCTATTCCCTTAAAAAATCGTTAGCGAAACTGTCACCTATCACAACGACGCTAATAGGCCCAATTTCAAGGCACCATCGTAATTATAACAGCTAATTAGAATATTTCTGTTTCTTTTTCACTTTAGGCATTCGATAGTGAGAACACATTTTATATTTAAATTAAATTTAAGATGGCGCGTTCATAATTGGGCCTGATATGGATTGACGAAACGTAATAAGATGACAGGTGACATACATTGACTGAAGACTTTTTATGAATGTCACGCTTAGCATAGCAAAGAGACAAATTGTTTTTTCACCATTATAGCTCCTAGAGAACGAAATATAGTATGGATTGACAATGACAACTGACATTAAAATTGGAATAAATGGTTTTTACCTATGCCATGCTATACATATTAAAATGACGTTTAATACTGGGCCGTCATTTTGTATGATATTAAAAATATTTTTAAATATACCACCATTAGAGGTTAACCATGTTTCTTTATTCTACCTTTATGGTACAGAATCCATACTAATATACGAAGAAACGAATCGACTTGATTTTTAGGAGTAGTATGGCATGAGTATAAGTATCTTGACTGGTTATTAACCTTGACTGTGAACTGTGACCTTGAAACGAACATACAGTTCCGTTGGTTTGGTTAGGATTGAACAGTGATAAAAGTCTCAGTTCGCCTCAGTTGCGGCACTCCTCATGAGGCACGCAACTTATAGGCCAGCCTCTCAGCTGCTTTAGTTAAAAAGCCCAGAAAAGCGGCCCAACCACGAGTGCAAACTTCTAAGCTGCCAAGGGAGAAAAGACCCAAAAAATCGGGAGACCTCGAGCGCCGCCTTCTCAGCTGTCTCAGAAGAAACACAGAGAAACGGCTCTATCTGGGATTCCTGCGCCGCCCATATGCCTCGGCTACTAAGTTCCCCCGCCACGACAAGGCGGGAACCCGTACACTCTAACCTTATCTTAATCAACAGAAGCATTTATAAGTATAAGGTATTATGATGTCAGGTTAGGTTTGGACAGTGGCAAGGTGCAAGGGTACTTGACTTTTTTTTATAGAGAAAGTGCCTTTATTAACAACCACTAAATACAAGACTTATAATGTGAAACTTCATAAACTACTACTACATAACAAGCAATTGGATCATCCACAGACCCTTGAAGGTCGAAAGATAATCCAAATACTTAAGCCCACTGCCAGTTAGCAGCGTGCCCAGCATGCTGGCAGCACTGCCACGCTGATTGGCAATGCTTATACGTTAGCCAAATAAAAACCAGCATTTTGGTCACACGTCGGGTACACCAGACGCTCAGAAAGACTTTTGAAAACAAGACTGGCCACCACGGGCACAATGTCTCAATTTCAAACGGCTCAAATATGTAACCACTGCTAAGGTTAGCATATTTGCGCCGTTTGTGCTGCTCCGAATCGGCCAACGCTCCAGCCTTTCTCTGAGTCTCAGAAAGATGTGACGGCACCCAAAGCGACTTGCGTCGATACGCAAGTCGCGTCTCATACTAAGGACCGTCTACCTTCCATGGGACCAGCTTCATACCGTCAGGCCTTTTGCCATCACCAAGCGCAAACCCATTCGGTTCAAGTACGGCTGCTATATTGGCGGTCGCAAAAGCCCTGCGTATAACATCGTTCACACTGGCGAGGCAACCAATTCGACCAGCGCTTCTTGAGCAAGAAAGACAGTGGTGACCGAGCTGGTCAACTAGGGTACTTGAATAGGTGAGAGCGCTCAGCTATGTGCAGCGCGGCAGCAAGTTGGGTCGACTATCTCGACGATATCATCAATACCACCGGTCGAGCCTGGTCACGACCGGCAAAGAGCCGAGGCAGATGTCACAGAAAAAGAGAGGCCTATACTCAGCAGTGGGACAAAGAAAGCTGCGGATGATAACCATGACGAAACTTATTAGTTGAGATTGACTATTTCTTGGGTTTGAAATGATTGTTTGCTACAATATGTGTGTACCGTTTCACATTGAATTGGGGCTAATATTTTGTGGCGCACTTACTATTACTTACTTTGTATCTGCCGATTTTAGACCAATACTCTCTTTACAAAAGTGAGATAGCTCAACCAGATCTACATTTTGTATGACAGCTGTCGAACTTAAATTAGTTTATCTCCGTAACTGTCAACTTTTGATCAATGCTATCTTCACGAAAGTGAGATAGCTCAATCAGATCTACATTATGGATGACAGCCATTAAACTTAAAATATCTTAATGTAGGTATCTCCGTAAGGTCATTCTACCTACATTCATTAACTTTCGCGGTACGAAGTTCGCCGGGTCCGCTAGTTTTCTTATAAACAGTTCATAGTAAATTGTAAAAAGCAATTTGATTTAAATTAGTATCTGTGTTGCCAATTAAACCACTACGTGTTAATAGAACTTAATTATACTAAAAATTTCCAAACCAGTTTCAAACTCAAACTCAAATCATTTATTGCGACATATGAAATTTATATGCGGTTCTTAGTTAACACGTTTTATATAGTTTTACAATATACATAATTATGTCCCTATAAGGGTATGGCAATTTTATTATTTGTATTGGAACGGTTTATTATTATGTTTTCTAGATTATAGTTTTAAAATCGTTTGCATTTCAATAATAGGATAATTTTTAGTTGTTTTATGAAACAGTTTTTCGATATCTTTTAAATTATTTGGCAATTTATTCCATATTTTTATAGCCATAGAATTTGGGCTAGAACTGTTTATTGCTAAGATAGACTTTGGTTCCACGAGCTTATGTCTATATTGCATATAATTTTGTGCGTTTTATCAGATGCTTTGTTAAAATAGTCAGGGATTTTGACAAATTTGCATATTTCAATAATAGATAGCAGGGACATAATTTCGAGTTTTATAAAGTATTGTTAGTGGAATTTTGGTTTGCTAATGTCGGGAGTTTTTATATTTATGAGTACATTTTTTTTTGTATTATGAATACTTCATGCGCGATTACACTATTCCCCCATAAAAGAATTCAATATTGGAGCCACGAAGACGCAAAGGCGTGATAAGCACCTTTGGCTGTCAGTAAGTCTGTAGCAAGTCTGAGTTCTTTAAGGGCGTAAGTGAAGCTACTTAATTTGGTCTTAATTTTTAATATTTTATACTTTAATATTTTATGTGCTTTCCAATTTACGTGTAAGTCTAGTTTTGTCAAATATTTCTTTAAGAGTAATATTTAGATGTAAATAATTTGAGCATGAAGTTAGATATATCATCCGAAAAAAAAATAAAAGTATCGTTAATAATTTTTGGTAGTTCGTTTATATAAAAGAGAAACTGGATGCAACCAGGGACGCTTTCTTGAGGGATTGCATGATTTAACTTCCAGCTCTTGACGCAGTGATTGGTACAAAATTGATTTTGTCGATCTTTTTGATCATGAAAAGCTACCAAAGTGCTTTCTAAGTAGACAACCTAATTTTAGCTCGGTAAGGGCCTATCAACTGTGCCTACGGACAAGGTAATAAATCACTTATTATAATAGTGGGCAAGTTCAATTTCGCCTGAAGTTTCAAAGCATTTTTGTTCGGAGAATTGCTCCCTTTGTCGTGCTTCAATGGCAAACATTTTGGAAAGTTTTTGGTTAACCTTTTTGATGTTCAAATAAAATTAAAAAGGCTTTCAATACTCGTTTTAATACAATAATGTTTTCCAACAATCTCAATAACTTATTCTAGGTATACAAATGAAACCTTTTAAGCTAAAGGTTTTCAATAGCTGTTACTTCAAGGTGAATAAACTAGGTACTTGTGGCTTTCCGTTCAAAAACATATTTTATTTGAAATGGTATTTTTACTACTTTTTTCTGAATACTTAGGTAGAAAGTTATTTTCAGGATTCCGTACCCAAAGGGTAAAAACTGGACACTATTACTAAGACTCCGCTGTGAGTCCGTCTGTCTGTATCTCATGAACCATGATAGCTGAAACGTTGAAATTTTTACAGATAACGTATTTTTGTTGCGAATGTTGCGTAACAAAAAATACTAAAAACAGAAAAAAATATGAATGGGGGCTCCCATACAACAAACGTGAATTATTAGCCGCTTTTCGTTCGATATATTTCATAACTGTGATAGATAGATGCTTGAAATATTCACAGGATATTTAGTTAAACATATACTTTAAAAATAAATAATCAAAATATATAAAATATAGGTAAGGGCGGCTTTCACATGGTATGGAACCCTTCTTGGGCGAGTAGGAATTATTGCACTTGGCTGATTGTTTTAGGATTACTTTACTAATGTTTATTTCGAAGGATCCATGCAAGAAACATTTTACCCCTCTTTCCTTTTACAGTAATTGCAATTACTTATAAATGTTATCAGGGATCTTAACTATCTGAAATAAATTGTTTACCTATTTATTTTCAGTAATACAATGACGAGAACATACATATTATATATCTATTTGTTTATAATTTTATATAAGTTTTACAGTAAAAAACATCTTATCTAATTTATTAGCATAGCTTTAATATCTCTAACTTTATCTCTGTACTCAGTCTCAGGACCTTTTTTGCAACTAGGTACATTTTTATTTTATTCAATTTCAGCAATCAGAAACTTACAAGCCTAAAACCAAAACGTTATCGAGCATAAAATTAACTTATTTTTATAGTCCGAGATCTCACCGCAAGAACATCCCGCCCATAGCGTACACGGTTCAAACCATTTTTTATTTACGTAAGTATAATTCTTATAATTACGTAAAAAATTAGTTTATCGGCCAAGTCCAATTCCTACTCGCCCACGAAGGGTTCCTTACCGTGTGAAAGCCGCCCTTACCTATCTTACTAATATTATAAACGCGAAAATTTGTGAGGATGGATGGATGGATGGATGTATGGATGTTTGTTACTCTTTCACGTAAAAACTACTGAACGGATTGAGATGAAACTTTGCAATAATATAGCTTTTATATAAAAATAACACATAGGCTATAAATTATAATGATATTGCGTCAAAAATCAGAATATCATGCGGGCGAAGCCGCGGGTAAAAACTAGTATTCTTTATATTTATTATATTCTGATTATTTATTTTTAAAGTGTATTTTTAACTAAATATTCTGTGAATAATGGTTTGAACCATTTTTTTACGTAATTATAAGAATTATACTTACGTAAAAATTGGTTTGAACCGTGTACGCTATGGGCCCGCCCATAGCGTACACGGTTCAAACCAATGTTCTTGCCGTGGGATCTCGGACTATTAACTCTGGAATAATTATTACAAGTAACGTATACTATTTTGAATTAATTCACTGGTTTTTGAAAATAACGAATCGGTATGTGTTATTGGCGAGCAATTAATTCGATTAGAGCGATTGGGTAAGTGAGCTACTTATTTAATAGCTGACCCGGTGAACTTTGTTTCACTCGATCTTTATAAATTATAACATAATTATGTGTTATTCTGATGTATAAGTATTATTATTGCACAGTTTCATCAGTTCCCTTCAGTAGTTTTTGCGTGAAAGAGTGACAAACATCCATGCATACTCACAACTTTTGCATTTTTAATATGAGTTAAGTAGGATGTGTTACTCTGATGCATCAGCATTATTATTGCAAAGTTTAATCTCAATCCGTTCAGTAGTTTTTGCGTGAAATGCGTGAAACCGTGTACGTTATGGGCCCGCCCATAGCGTACACGGTTCAAACCAATGTTCTTGCCGTGGGATCTCGGACTATTAACTCTGGAATAATTATTACAAGTAACGTATACTATTTTGAATTAATTCACTGGTTTTTGAAAATAACGAATCGGTATGTGTTATTGGCGAGCAATTAATTCGATTAGAGCGATTGGGTAAGTGAGCTACTTATTTAATAGCTGACCCGGTGAACTTTGTTTCACTCGATCTTTATAAATTATAACATAATTATGTGTTATTCTGATGTATAAGTATTATTATTGCACAGTTTCATCAGTTCCCTTCAGTAGTTTTTGCGTGAAAGAGTGACAAACATCCATGCATACTCACAACTTTTGCATTTTTAATATGAGTTAAGTAGGATGTGTTACTCTGATGCATCAGCATTATTATTGCAAAGTTTAATCTCAATCCGTTCAGTAGTTTTTGCGTGAAAGTCTAACAAACATACTCACAATCTTTCGAGTTTATAATATAAGTAGGATTACACTTGATTGTCGGCACGGTTAGTTTTCGGATGCGTGACCCCGAATATAATTTTCAACAGAGCGGTGTCATGACTTGGAGGATACGTAAAATTTTAGGTCTCGCTCGGGTGATTTAACTGTTTAGCTATGACCTTCAAGCGTCTTAGAAACTCTGTCACCAGCTAGCCACCCGACCTATACGAACTTACTTAATGCGAACTCCTGCATGAATTCCTAAGCACTTAGTATCAAACCTCACTTACCTATCCCACCAGTATCAAAGCAAATTGCTCTCGATAGAGCTAACTACTTGAACGCATTTAGACAATCTGTTTGGCCCAACCGACCGCAGATCCCCTCGAATGCTCCCGCAGATACGAGTATAAGACCTGCAGTTGATCTCAATTATCCGTCGATCAAGGTAAGGGGAAGTAAAATGTAGGCAAATCAACTACTTCAATACTTTATTAGAGGCTCTGAGCCAGCTTTTTACTAAATATAGATATTGCACTCTGTTTGTCCAAGTTTGTGCTCATAGTTTGACTAATTGTTTGTCAGAAATTATCAAAGTTAAGAACGTTTGGCATGGTTAGTCATTGGAGAGGTGACCCCAGGTGGCATTTTTAACTGAGCCGTGCCATGGCTCGGATGAAACGTTAAATATGGGTCCCTGTTGTTTTAACCGTTGAGACGTGTCAGAGACCTTCAGGCAGCTTATAAACTGTGACACCAGATTGCCACCCGGCCTATATGAATTTACTTACTTTCCAGATTTATTCTGAGAAGGTGTACTAAGCCAAAAAGAGGTCATTCAGACCATAATTATAAACAACTTTTTCCAAAACACTAGCCCGGAATTCCAGAAAAAATATCTCGCACACTCGCAAATCCCCTCGGAATGCCTCCGTTGATTTAAGAATCCGCTGTTGATCACAATTATCCGTCGATCAAGGTAAGGTGGGTAAAGTGGGGTGAATTAACGGAAGTTTATCCGCTACTTTAACTCTTCATTATACTTATAGGTTTATTAAGAGAGGGTGTACTAATGTTGTTTTTAAACTTTCGCGATTTGAACACATTATTATTATATACTACGGAACTAATCGCGCACCAAAATTACGAGATAAAGAAATACCTCCTCATCCCACGGTCACACGTAGTCCCGGTCTAGTCGTGACCACGGTCGATGCAACTCGGCTGAAACGTCGGGTGTACTAAGCCAGAAACAGGTGATTCAGACCATCATTATAAACTTTTACCAAAGGACTAACCCAGAATTCAAGAAAAAAAAAACTGCACATCCACCGCACATCCCCTTGGAATGCTTACGTAGATTTAAGAATCCGCAGTTGATTACAATTTTATCCGTCGATCGAGGTAAGCGGGTCAGAGTGGAGGGAATTAACGAAAGATTATCCACTGCTTGAACTATATATTAAGGTTTTGTGCTCTGAGACAGTTTTTTTAGAAATATATATAAACATTTTGGACTCTATGACAGTGGATGGCATTTTTAACTGAGCGTTAAATAAGTGTTATGTGAAGCTCGGAGACTCGTTAAATTGTGTTGTGGTGTATTACAATCGGGAAAACACCAGGTTTCGGTTGTTTTAACTATTTATCCGTAAGGCTTTCAGGTGACTTAAAAACTCTAAGACCAGCTAGCTTAGCATACGACCACGAAGAGAGTTTTGGCGACTTGTGCAAAAGTGACAACCAAATACAAATTTCACCATAACTCTGTCTCGTTTTGACACGTCCAAAGGATTATTTCGGGGTACGTATACTAGCCCGGTAGGAATAGCCACCCGGCCTAAGCGAACTTAGATACTTTCTGTGTAATTCAACGAACAAGATTATCGTAACAAAATAATACACCTGCCGCCGCGCGCCGTGCAGCAACGCTAAAAATCTATATATTACTAGCTGACCCGGCCACGCGTTGCTGTGGCTAAATAAATTAAAATTGCGACTATAATTTGAGATTTAAACTATCTTATCTCTCAAGTTGGATCGAACTGCACATGGTGTGCGAATTTTATTATAATCGGTTAAGTGGTTTAGGAGTCCATTGAGGACAAACATTGTGACACGAGATTTATATATATTAAGATTATAGTCTTAGTTAGTAGTCTAAAAACTCTCTCAGGTTTCCATGACAACAATGTCCACAGCCATTTGAAATTGCTAATCTGTTGAGCTATGTCTGTAACATCTCCTCATTCCTGAATCGATAAATCTAAAAACTATAATAGTCTTACCGGTGTCCAAACCATAACAAAATGTGAGTGATTTTTCTTTCATAATAAAAGTATCATAAGTAAAATTCGCGAAAAACACGCTAGTTTCCATAATAAATAATATTATTGCGAAAAAATGGAACCACCGACTTCCACCGTGTACAGAATTCGAACAGTTTGCTCGAATTCATGTGGTATCCGTGTATTAATTGATTTATCAAAAATGGCTCAGATTTCGATAACATTTAAATGGGACGACTAACCCCCTTCGCACACAGCGTTGTAGCGTAGGCGTATCGTAGTACGCGCGTAGGACGAGAGCAATACGAGCGCGTACAAGTCCGCACAAGGAGCGGTGCCTCCAACGATACGACTACGTTACGCCTCGTGTGCGGACTTGTTTGTATCGTTGGAGGCACCGCTCCGTGTGCGGACTTGTACGCGCTCGTATTGCTCTCGTCTTACGCGCGTACTAAGATACGCCTACGCTACGACGCCGTGTGCGAAGGGCCTTCGCGGCCCTGTTATGACAATACACTATAACTTCAAAAAACGGGATTTGATATAATGAGCTTCAAAACTTTTTTACGTTTTTTTAATAACTTCTTAATAGTTTATACTGGAACACACTATTTGGTCTCATTTTAAAGACAATGGTATCCCCTATACAGCCATTTTATATTTAAATCTATATTTTGTATAATGAATAAAATAAAACCTAAAATGTTTTGACTTTTCAAAGATACTCTTTAACTATTGGTCCGTATTGGCGGATAGTTTTAGAATAGTTTAATTCGGTACACACTCATTTTTTTCTTGAATTATGCATCAATAATATGATTGGCGCATAATAATTATGCGCTACGTCGCACGTGCCATGCCTTCCTTCCGAATTTTTTTTTTTTATTTCGAATAGGTTCGCGTTTGACTACACACTGCCTGATGTTAAGCAGATGCGCGGTCTAGGGTGTAGCACGCTTACCTAGAAGATACCTATTTACTCGGGATTTGAAGACACTCAAGTTGTACTTTAACGGGAAGACAGACCCAGGCAAAGCGTTCCACATTCCGGCTGTTCGTATGACGAATGAGGATTCGAAACGCTTGGTTCTAACGCGCGGAATGTCCACCATAAAAGGGTGGCGCTTTGGTCGCGTCCGTCTAGCCGTACGATAGAAGAAAGGGGCAGGGGGGACTAGTTAAATTATTACTAGGGAATTTTTCTGTCCCCACTCCCGCGCCCCGCGTGAACTATGACCGTGCGTTTGGCTAGATAGCCATTAGAACTTGAGCTCTCGCTAGCTCGCAACTATAACATATTATATACAATGGCTTACCACTAAAGCGCGGCTCAAAAAATACTGGTAACAAAACAATGTATAATTAATAAGCGCTGGTTGTTTGGTTTGGCAATACACTGTAATTTTAGTTAAAGTATTTTGTCATTTTAAACCGTAAAGTTTTATGCAATACAGTGTAAAAACAAATCGTTTGGGCACTGTTCCGGCAAAACACTGTAACTCTACTTACAGTGTATTGTTATCACACGGTAGTTCGGTAGTATTATCTATTGAAACAAAAAAATGTTTTAAATCGGTTCACAATTGCCAAAAATATCGATGAACATACACAAAAAAATACACACTTACAAACGAACATAGTGCCTCCTTCGTTTTTGGAAGTCGGTATAAAGCCAGTAAAACATTCCACTATAACCCAATATTGGGATAACGGGCCCTTAAATGGGGTAGCATGATGCCGCAATAGTTTCACAGAGCTGATGCTCTTCATAATACGAGATTTCTCCGATGCAGACTGGTTATAGCGAGGTGGAAGTCATAAAAGCCGGACGAGTTTTCAGGGTTCCGTACCCAAAGAATAAAAACGGGACCCTATTACTAAGAATCCGTTGTCCGTCCGTCTGTATGTCTGTCACCAGGCTGTTTCTCATGAACCGTGATATCTACTCGTATAAAGATAACATTTTCACAGAAGATGATGTATTTCTGTTGTCGCTATAACAACAAATATTAAATAATAACAGAATAAATAAATATTTAAAGGGGGCTTCCATATAACAAATATGATTTTTTTGCCGTTCTTAGCTTAATATTAATAACGGCAACAGGTAAATACACACTTGAAATTTTCAAAAAATTTTGAAATGAGATATTACTTACATTAAAAAATAAATATTTAAAGGCTCCTATACACCAAACGTAATGTTTGTTCAAGGGCAACAGGTAGACCCGTGAAATATTTTCAGAATATTCGTTTGTTTAACTTCAAAAATAAATCATTATTTTAAAATAGAACATCGTGCCCAGGTCCGACTCGCACTTAACTGATTTTTATTCATTTTACCATTAATTTAAAATAATAAAAATTTCGGCCGTGACAATGCTGTACTGTACTGTACCAGCCTCTTTAATAGTCCACTATAGGACGTACGCCTACCCACGAGGGGTGATTGGGCCATATCCACCACGCTGGCCCAGTGCGGGTTGGTGGATTCACATACGCCATCGAATTTCTTCTACGGACGTATGCAGGTTGCCTCACGGTGTTTTCCTTCACCGAAAAGCCAGTGGTATGAAATTCCGTACATAAATTCCAAGGAATTCATTGGTACGGGACCGGGTTTGAACCCGCGATCTCACGATCGTAAGGCGAGTAACATTGCCACTAGACCACCATGGCGTGACAATGCTATTTTTAATAAAAATATATCTTTTTTAAACATACCTACAAGCTTTTGAAATCTTTGATATCATGTAGCAGTCATAGCCAAGTAAAACGAGCCCAAACAAGACGGGTTTATCTTGTTTAGTACAAGACTTCCTATGACAATCTGACTTCAACATCAAATCAGCACCATGGTACCATATTATTACATTGTCACGCCATATACATATGTGTGCAAAATTTCAGCTCAATCGGAAGCCGGGAACTTGGTCAAAGGCCATGTCCACAAAATATATGGAGGCTGGTATAATAATAATCAAAAAATCTAACCAACACACTCGTTACATTTCGGGAAAGTCCATATTTCTCTGAGTTTATTACAACAGTTAAAAACAAAAAAGACCCCTCCAACTTTTTCAAAATTAATTTTGAATTTATTAGAAAAATAAATATATTTTGCTCAATAGGTAGTTTATCTCTAGCCCCTGATTAAGTAACCTCCAAATTGTTAAATAAAAGCATTTTTACCAATTAGACACACTTTTTAAGTGATTTTTTGTCACATTGTATAGCTACTAACTGGTCACATTGGTAGGTTATAATTTTTAATTTTAGTAAATTATGAGACGTACAAGCCGTGGTGGTCTAGTTGTAATGACACCCGCCTTACAATCGTAAGGTCGTGGGTTCAAATCCCGGTCCCGTACCAATGAATTCCTTGGAATTTCTGTACAGAATTTCACACCACGGGCTTTTCGGTGAAGGAAAACATCGTGAGACAACCTGCATGCGACCGTAGAAGAAATTCAATGGCGTATGTGAATCCATCAACCCGCACTGAGCCACCGTGGTGGATATGGCCCAATCACCCTTCGTGGGTAGGCCTACGTCCTACAGTGGACTATTAAAAAGGCTGTACTGTACCAGTACAGTACAAGAGATGAATGTGGAAGAATCAGCTCTGAATGCAACTAAAATAACGATAGAAGCACTTTATTATTGCTTAACTAGAAAAAATAATAAGCTGTATTGTTATTTTTCGTACAATTTATTTATCGCATTTAAAAAAAAATTGGAGGGTTGAAAAAATCTAAATTAAATATATTTGGGAAGTCCATATAACAAGCTTTCAAATGTAGCATATTTATCTTGGTTCGGTTCGACTTGTGGATGACACCTTTAACTTGTAAGATTCCACCCGAACTTACATAGGTAAATAGTTATATACGTCCATAGTAAGTTAAATAAAAGCTTGTAATAAGAGAGAATCAGTTTTCTCTTATCTCTTGCACCGTCCTCCGCCCGCATACCCTCACGTCGGCATCGACTTGACCTACTCACAACAGATTTCGCACTTCACGCGAGCTTACGTAAACCGAGTTCCACCCTATCTATACTTTGATTACCGCTCTTGGGCTGAACGCTTTGGTTACTAGCCGAAGAAGAGATAAGAAAATCTATTTTCAAAAAGAGGGCATATACGCCTTAAATTTACACAAGCTGTACAGTTGCAGCTTGTGTATCTGTAGGTATGTCACTGTATCAATGTTTTATGAATCAATGTATCTGTTGGCATTTGGCAGTTGGCATTCTCAATTGTATTAATGAAGTTAATGAGATTTTTTCTTAGGTAAACCGAGTACCACACTATGACCCTATCTATACTTTGATTACCACTCTTGGGCTAGAATGCTTTGTTTACTAGCCGAAGAAGCAATTCTATTTTCAAAAAGAGGGCGTTTACCTTGTGTAATATATGCCTGCGTATCTATGCGATTGTGTATAAGTCTTCTATCTATCTATCTATTGTGTTTGTGCCTGTTTGTATTGTGTTGTATTCTCAATTCAATGGACAGGTTTGCTTACGTTTTAAGTTTTCTTACGTTATATGAGTTCCACCCTACTACCCTACTCGTACATGTGTCTGCGTATATAATAATATATTATGCAACTGTATATCTATGTTTTTACGAATCTATGTATCTGTTAGAATTCGCCATTTAATGGACGAATTTTGTGAGTTTTCTGAAGATGGGTACGTACAACGCGTACATTGGTACGCGTAGTCGGTTACGCGTGTTCTGGAACGCCATGTCTATGCTTGCAGCTACGCGTACACTTTTAGGGAACGCGTGCCGTGCGAGCTAGCTCGCCTGCGAGCCGCCGTCAGTCGGATTTTGGTCGCGCGACAAACGTGCTCGCCCGGGTACGCTATATTTGAATGCAAAATGAATAGACACGCAAATTTGTCGGGTTTCAATGATGAAAATATTGTCATACTCAGTCAATTTTATGAATTTACTGAGTTTTGTGAAATAGCACACTAATTAACTATCGAAATAACGATATACGAGAAGATGCATGATGGTGAACGCGATCGCCATGTTTTTCGGAGTCATTGTGGATGACTGGCGGGGTTTGCGTAGCGCTATGGATCAATTGACCGCGTGATCAGGTTTGCGGCGGTCCGTACAGGAGCTCTACGCGTATGCAATGTACGCGTGGACAGCGTATTCCGACTACGCGTAACACAGGAACGCGCAGTCCGTACATAGCTTACAGCAACTAAATCTACCCTATCTAATATCTTTATACTTAGATAATCGCTCTTGGTCTGAAGGATTTGGTTACTAGCCGAAGAGGAGATAAGAATTTCTGTTTTCAACAAGAGGACGTTAAGCTTGCCTTGTGCCTCTATTTGTGCCCGCGTACCTATGAATTATCTAGGAGTCGTAACAAATAGTTCAATTTTGTGTACATACTTGCAGAAATAAAAATCAACGTTAGCACAACATGGACAGACTAATTGAAGATGGCATGGTTTCCGGAATATTCCACGGAAAACGAAAGACAAAGCATACAAAAGTAGTTAATCCGTATTTCAATATCCTGTTTTTTCAATTATTTAATTATTTTTTACAAATTAATCTGTAGTTTACAGTTTAAAATGCTTTGTGACAGAAAATGAAATATTATTTTCAAAGTTTGCAATAAAATTACAGCCGCTGATTATAGGCAAGTTCTGCGGGATAGCGGAGGCATATCCATATTATAGATGCCACAAAATCACAAGCTCTTTTTATTGGAGATCCATAGGGGATGCCTATGTCCAGCAGTGGACGTCTTATGGCTGATGAATAGAAAATCGTAAGCACGAAAAATGCAACCACCCATTCCTACCCCTACTTAGTAATAATTATGTTTCGCAAAAATCGCAACACCGACTTCCCCGTGTACAGAATAGGCTTGTGTCCACTAATAACAAATTGTTTATATTATAGTTTCTATTTAAGAGATGTAGATAAGGAATAAGGAAAAACAAATGTATATCTCATAAAAATTAAAGATTATTAATATTTTTGACCGACGAACCACCGGACGAGGATTCACGGACCACAATTCGACGAGTATATTTTTTTTTATGTATTCATAACTTTTTTCATAGTTGTCAGATTTCAATAATTCTTTTTTGATTGAAAAGAGTATAATTTGAAATTAGTCCCATTTAAATTTTATCGAAATTGGCTGAGCCATTTTTGATAAATCAACAATAATGTGAAAAATGTTACATCGATCCGTGCTTAATATTTAAGTTCTAGCGATGCGCCTCGGCTTCGCACAGGTGTATTATATATATAAACATTTTTCTTGAATTACTCTATCTATTAAAATAAAAATCCGTTGCGTAGTTTTAAAGATATAAGCATACATGGGAACAGACAGCGGAAAGCGACTTTGTTGTATACTATGTAATGATTATGTACACTGGTGAAGTCGGTCATGCTATTTTTTGCAAGAAATAATTATTACAAAATAATTTCTAACAAAATAGACATTAAATCACGCGACAGTGAACACCAATCAGAAAATGTTACGTCACGACCCGTGAAACATCATCGTCAAGAAGTTTGGATTTACATAAATATTTCTTTTTTACAGTTTAAGTAGAAAATACATAGGTTATAAAAATAATACTACACTACTACTACATAGAAAGCAATTGGATCATCCACAGACCCTTGAAGGTCTAAAGATAATCCAAGTGCTCAAGCCCACTGCCAGTTGGCAGCGTGCCCAGCATGCTGGCAGCATTGCCACGCTGAATGGCAATGCTTATACGTTGAGCCAAATAAACACCAGTATTTTGGTCACGCGTCGCGTCCACCAGACGCTCAGAAAGACTTTTGAAAACGAGATGAGCTCCCGGCCCCCACGGACCCAAAGTCTCAACTCCAAATGGCTCAAATATGTAACCACTACCGAGGTTAGCATATTTGCGCCGCTTGTGCTGCTCAGCCGAATTGGCCGCCGCTCCAGTCCTACTCTGAGTCTCAGGAAGATGTGACGGTGCCAAAGTATCGACGCAAGTTGCGTCCCATACTAAGGGCCGTCCACACTTCCATGGGACCAGCGTCATGCCGTCAGGCCTTTTGCCATCACCACGCGCCAACCCACTCGGTTCGAGTACGGCTGCGATATTGGCGGTGACAAAAGCCCTGCGTATGACATCGTTAAGGCTGGCGTGGCGTCCAATCCGACCAGCGCTTTTTGAGCAAGAGAGACCGTGGTGACCGAGCTGGTCAACTGCAGTACCACACTGACAGCGATGGGCCTCACAACACCTTGCACCCAAGCGTAAGCTGACAGCTAGACGAAATGCAGTTGGGTCTAAAAGGTTACCAGTATTGAAAGAGGGCAATGCTTGCAACCAAAGACCGGACTCCCATACAGAGACTGCAAGGATACGAGCGCGATCCGCGACGCTAGGACACGTATCTAGAAGAGATTTCCGTTCTAAATATTTCTTGTACAATCTTCTTGATTATCGTAGTAGTTGACGTTTTTACTGTGACTGTGACGGGTTGTGACGTCACTCAAGACGCCTTGACACTATTCGCGTTTTCGACAGAATGTTAAATTATTTTTTAAAAATACAAAATACGTTATGTGTACATTGATATTTTAATAAAATAAAGTTTTTTTGGGATAAAATAGATATTAAAGTATAAAATTAACCAATTTTTAAAATTTAGTCAACTAGCCTATTCGAATAATTTGCACGAATCGATGTCCATGTACGTTTTTTTTGTTGATTTTTCAAGAGGCGGTTGAGCCGTTTTCGATAAAATTTAAATGGGACCACTTCAGAAGTAGGTATACTCTTTTGAATGAAAAAATATTTTTTTAATCGGTTCACAATTAGCAAAAATATCGATGAACATATACAAGAAAAAAATAGATACAAACGAACATTTTATAGTACTTCATCTTTTTTGGAAGTCGGTAATAAAATATGTAGATATAATACTTCACACAGGGTTATGTAATTCTAGTAACCACACTATCCATACTTTGATTACCCTCTCCAGGGTTAGATAGCTTTGTTTAACCGAAGCTCCAAACTTCTGTTTTAGTACTAAAGTAAACCTAGGTTACGGAGTCTAAACCTATTAGTTTACAACTACGCATAGTTTGTCTATGTGGTTAGCCTGATGCTTTACACTGTTTAACTACAATAATAAAAACGTTTTAGTAAACATGTATACGTTTTCATTTTGTTTGGCAAGGTAAAGTGGCAGTGAGCAGTATAAGGCAGAATTGACATAATTGAGCTGTATGATTTCAAAGCACTGACAGACAGACAAATCTTTTTATTTACAACCACAAACCAAAAATTAAAGAGTTATTTTTAGGATAACCACGTATAACTTTTTTCATAGTAATCCGATTTCAATAATAATTTTTTTGTTAGAAAGAATATACTTCAAAATTGATCCCATTTAAATTTTATCAAAATCCGCTGAGCCGTTTTTGATAAATCAACAATAATGTGAAAAATGCTACATCGACCCGTGCGAAATATTCGCGAATTCTGTACACGGTTGAAGTTGGTCATGCCTTTTTTTTGCAAAAAATAATTATATGATAAACATTTCAAACATCAACAACATCGTGAGGCAACCTGCATACGTCCGTAGAAGAAATTCGATGGGGTATGTGAATCCACTAACCCGCACTGTGCTGGCGTGGTGGATATGGCCCAATCACCCTTCGTGGGTAGGCCTACGTCCTACAGTGGACTATTAAAAGTCTGATATAGTACAGTATACTTCTGAAGTGCCAGCGTGGTGGATATGGCCCAATTACCCTTAGTGGGTAGGCCTACGTCCTGCAGTGGACTATTAAAAAGGCTGATACAGTACAGTACAGTACAAATATTTCAAAAATTCATTGCATCAGCGAATTACAGCGAATTAGTTCAGTTGGCAGAGCGTCGGACTAGTGATCTGAAGACGCAGGTTCGAGTCCTGCATTCGCGACGAATTTTTGAAATGTTTAACACAAAAATAACTTTTTGAGATAGACCTAGTGGATGCACTATAAAATTAAAATCATATCAAAAATTAAAGAATATTTACACATTTATGTGAAGAAAAGTTGTTACAAAATGGCGGCATTACCACTCATGTCGATTTTTTTCCAGACATTTCTTTTACTGGTCAGTGCAGCATCAGACGTCCACCCACAAGGTGGACTGATTATAGATTAGAACCGCAATAGACCTACGCCAAAAACTGTTAGTGTCGTAAAAATCAATGGGACATTTTTCTAGACAGTGGATTTATTCTAGTACCCTTTCAAACACGTGGCCGAAAGGTTTGTTACTGTGTTTTGTAACCGGTTACGAAAGAAAAAAAAATCTCTTTTCTTGTAACCCAGTTACAAACTAAAATATTTTTGGTTGTCATTGTAACTACGTTTTGTTACAAAAGAAGAAAGTTTTTCTTTACTCGTTGTCAGTTACAGACATCATAGTAGATCATTATGACTACTTAACTCTATTAGGTCGCAAAGGACTGTTCACACAAGTTCAATGACTTATCAAAACTTATGGAACAGCAAATCAACATCGAGAACTTCGAGCAAATATCTACAGAGCCACAGTCCTTAAGTGAAAATAGTAAAAAAATGTCCTAGCGCCGTAATACTTACAAACTTAAATATTTACATTAAATAATTCACAATGTTTCACGTTTTGTCGAATCTCGACGTTATGTCACCTAATTAGTGCTTGCAACCGAGCACTTTGGCGTCGCACAGCGATGTAGTTGGCATGCAATCGCCATACGACTAACTAAAGAGTCTGCCCACTGCAAAGCTTGGGCAGAGTTTTGGTTCACTTTTTTTGCACGATTGTGACTATAGATATTTGCTAAAAGATCGCGAAAAAAAGATTCCTTGAAGGCTCGCAAGGATAAACTATAGTTTAGTATACTAAACTATAGTTTAAACTAAGTTGTTTAAGTATACTTAATTTATCCTTGCGAATAATAGTGTAGTTATAGTGTGGTTAAGGATATATCCTTTGTTTGAAACATTTGTGGCATTGGCCTAAGTGTAACAGTGGACGCTGATATAATTAAACTGAAAGCTCAATAGTAAAGCTAATACGATGATAATGTTTCGTGTTTTGTAGTAATTTTCGGTACATTTCTATAATGTCTTGCGTATTCCGCAAGATCGTGAGAGATCGTGGAATAAACAAGTAAGATTTAGTTGGGGTTAATATCTATCGTTAGTTCGGGATTCAGGAGATTGTTAGCGAAACGTCCAATTATATTAATTTGGGGGTTGATTGGGGTTGTATTAACATCAAAATATTCGGAATACGAAACGCCGTTGTCGGTAAATGGTGGCGTATCTATACTGTACTATCACAGCCTTTAATTGTCCACTGCAGGACGTAGTCGTACCTACAGCCCCACACGGCTCAGGCGCAGAATGTCCCTTTCGCACAATGTCTCTTTCGCATACTTTGTATGAAGAATATTTGAATAAAGAAAATAGATAAAACACGGACTAACTAACTCTCAATTTATTAATGAGGCAGTTTAAGTACTTCAAATTTTAGGTCCGCCGTTTGCCCGGAACTTATAAAATAGACTATCAAAACGTGCGCTCTCATTATAATTTTAGCTTACAAGTAATGAAAACGCAAGCGCTAATATTATTCTAACTTTTATCTCAGTGACCTTAGCCTCCGATAAGAGTGATTCTTTTTCATGTAATCAGCATTTTAATACCTAGGATAAAACGACTTAGTTTTTACAGTTCGATTTTATGATCTTTAAGTTATAAGCCTCCAAATAGTCATATTTTTACATAAAAACAAAAAAAAAAAGTAAATATTAAATTTTCGCAAATGGCACCACCTGCTTCCACCGTGTACAGAATTCGAATAGTTTGCACGGATTGCTGAAATCCATGTATATTATTGTTGATTTATCAAAAAACAGTCTAGCCGATTTCAATAACATTTAAATGATACCATCTCGGAAGTATATGTACTTTCGAAATAAAAAAAACCGGACAAGTGCAAGTCAAGCTCGCACACCAAGGTTTCCGTACAAATCCAGAAAATTTCACAAATTGGGAAGTAGGTTGTTAAAATCTCTATACTCATCATCATCGACAAAAGTTTTTTTTTTACTTTTCTCGTCATTCATCGAAAATTGTTAAAATAATTAAGAACCTGTTTTAGCACGTGCTAATGAAGCTCTTTTATATGATGATACGATTTACGCACTTTGAATTTTAAACCCATATTTTGTGAATTTTGAAGCTCTATTTTTTTGTGATTTAAATAAAAATATTCAGTGTGTACTCTGAGACAATGCTTTTCGCCAAATTTCATAGTTCTATTTCAACGGGAAGTACCCTGTAGGTTTTGATTTTTGTGAGTGTTGAAATATGCGGTTTTTTACGACATAAACGGCTCTAACTTCTTTATATGATAACATAGAAGTTTTTCCTTTACACAACTACAAGAGATCATAGATGTACGTATACAGTTTAAATTTCAACTCGATATCTTTACGCGTTCCCAAAATAAAGAGTCTTGACATACACACAGACGGACAGACGGACAGACGGACAACAAAGTGATCTTATAAGGGTTTCCTTTTTTTTTCCTTTTGAGGTACGGAACCCTAAAAAATCATCAAATCAAATCAGTTCATACACAAAAAAAAACATACAGACAAACATAGTACCTCCTTCTTTTTGGAAGTTGGTAAAAAATAAGACGTACGCTTGCAATATTTTTCACTCAAGCGATTAACACCAAAAAACATGACACTTCATTACAATTTAAGGGGTAAAAAGAGTTTTCTTCCGGAACGTAAATTTTATCAAATAATGTACAATGTAAATTTCTTGGCGTTCTACGAAAACGCGAAAACAGTGGTCGATTCACGATCATCTTAATTTAATTTGATACGAGTGCGTATAAATTCGGTTTAAATTACAAAAGCTGAGGCCCAGTTCACACGATAAAACCTCGGTTTATTCCGTTTTTGCTTTAAAATAATCGTTGAAAAAAGAACCGAAAAGCTTTCAAAAATGACTAAAAACATATACGTAACCTTTACTAATACATACACTAAATCCGAACGTGTTTCAGTTTATTACTTTTTCAGTATCGACGAGAGAAATGAATCGACGTGATTTTTTGCATGGACATACTTTAAAGATTGCAGTCACAGGACTGTTTATCAACACACAAATGGTAAAAGAACCAAAATAAAATAATAAAACATTAGGATAAGATTTTTAGTAAATCACCCAACTAGGGGATGGAAGTTTGTATGGGACATCCATAAATTATAAATAAATAAATATTAGGGGGCATCTTACACATGGTCACTGACCCACACTAAGTAAAGTTTGTCATATGGCTGCTAGATACTGATATATACTACTTAAACATATTTTTAAATACATACTTATAAAGATAATTACTAATAACAACAACCAGACACAGAGCAAACACCTATGTGCATCACATAAATATTTGCCCTGGATGGGAATCGAACCCACGCCTCTTTGATCCAGTAGCCATGGTCGCTAACCACTGAGCCACCGAGGCAGTAAATTATAATGCATCACAATCTAATCTTTATTAACATTTTTAACTAAGATTCTTACAATCGGCGAAATTATCGATGAACATACACAAAAAAATACATTGGTACAGACGAACTTTCATAGAACCTCCTCCTTTTTGGAAGTCGGTAAAAATCCCCAAGTACTACCAAATAGTGTCGTCAGGGCTGCTCGTTATTTCAACTACGAGTAGTTTGGTACCGAAAAAGTTTCCCTTTGCTGTTACAACAGAGTTTTGTGTGTTCGGGATGAAAGGACCATTTTAACTTTTAATTTTATTCGCTCAACTTTGATACAGACTAAATGTGTTTGGAATTGTAGTTGTGTTTAGGAAATTACACCATTATAGCTTTAGACGATGTTTGAGTTTGTGTCGACCCTAGTTATTTTGTTTTGAGCAAATATGTGTGTAATCTTTCGTTTAAGTCATATTATACAGGATCATATGGACTATAGTCACATGCGAATCTTTATGCATGTGTGTACCTACATTTATATTTTATATGTATTATTATTTTGGTTCCTCCTCCTCATGTCGTTTGCTCACTGCTGAGCGTCGTGATGTCCCGCCTCTGTATTACGTCATGGCATAAATGTGTTTCCATCTCTGACGGTCTTCCGCTTGGTGTATGGCGTCAGATATGGTTATGCCCAGTTCTTTACCAACTTGGTCGGACCACCGTATTGTGCTACACCCCCTGGGTCTTTTCCCACCATCAGCTTCTCCAGTTTGTCGGAGGGCTTACGCGCAATGTGTCTGAAGTATTGTAATACTCTTTGCAGACAAATGCTTGAGAGTCTCTTTGTTACTTTAAGCTCTTTTAGAATTGAGATGTTTGTTCTATGAGCCGTCCACGGAATACGCAGCATGCGCCGCCAGCACCACATTTCGAAAGTGTCAATGCGTCGTCGGTCACCAGCTTTAAAGGTCCATGACTCCAGCGAATAACATACATTTTCGTCTTTCTCAGTATGTTACGCTCCTTCCAAACTTTGTCCAGAAGCGTCATCGCCGCTTTTGCCATTCCAATGCGTCGTCTAATTTCACCTTCGGTCCCGCCATTATAAATATTTTGGTTAGCATCGTAAACAATCTTAGTTGATATATCCCCTAAAATGCAATTTTTTTACATCACAAATCATGGCCCCAATTTTGTTACCAAAAATATTTTTTTGTCATTTATTGTTTGATAGACAAAGAAAAAATACGTGTCCAATATGTTTTGATAATCGAATTCACGGATTAATTATAATAATGATTCTTTTAACCAGTCATCATGCTTATTGCGGTACCTAAATATAACGATTTAAAAACTTATTTACTGAAATAACTGGCCACCTCGTCTTTAAAGAAATACTTTATATATATGTGTCGGGGTCTGAGAGTGATCGTCTCAATCACCCGCCATCGTTATTTGTGGGTCATTCATTGGTACAGCTCGCCGGCGGTCTCCAGTTGTCCATCTCACCAAAATAAGGGTACTTCTTCGAAATTTCATTCTTTGACTGATTCATCTGGCCAAAATTTTATTTCACTTTCAGCTCTGTCGCACATGTTCATATGTAAAAAAGGTAACTAAAGAACATATATTTCAATGAGGGACTTGTTTTTATTAAGTAGTTTTTAAGATATCTGCGTTCAAATATTTTGTGCCCAGATGAATCAGAATTGATTACAGATGAATCAGAACAGAACTGAAAATGAAAAACTATGTAATTTGGCTGTGTAATAGGGAAATCTAATCATATTTTACATACGTAAATAAAATTTTAACACTATAGCACGAAAAAAAGTTGACGAATGAACAATATTTCTTGTATTACATTTTAGAAATCTAAAAATTGTTATACTTAATTATAATTCTTATATTACCTGGGTAAACGAAAACATTTTAAATTACATGAATGAACTATTACTAATATTTGTTACTGATAAATAGGTACATGAAAGTTAATAATTAAGAAAAATGAAACAATGTTTGAAAATATTATCAAAGATTTTCTTATACAAAAAGCATACTAGGTATAGTGTAAGAGATTTTATGTGTGACAAAAATTCATTGCGTAACCTGACATGTGACAGTATTTGTAAATGAAAATGTATTCATTCTGTTAGTTTTATTGTTTTATGTTAATTTATATTTATTGTTTACTTTTGACATTCATAAGTGTGCATTATTGTACCTATGTGAGAATAAATGAACTGAACTGAACTAATAGTAAGTATAGTAATTGGTACATTATATTATTCTCTCTGTTTATTTTTTCCATGTACAATTCACGAATCCTGTTTATTATATAATGAAAAAAATAAGATTAAAGTAAGAAACATGAGATCAACTTCAATTAAATGGAATTTTTGACAGTAATCTTCCTTGGTAACTATCACAGAAACATAATTTTTCTTAGTATTGTTAACTATAAATAATGAAGTCACATTTAAGTACTACAAGAAATAAATCTTTAGCTTTTTGCAAAGGCCCGAGCTACTTTCAATGTCATCTTTAAAACCTTTTTCTTGTTGACGAGATCTTGATTTTTAATGGAAGATTGAGTAATTATACTTTCACCAGCAGTGTGAGACTCTTTTGTAAGTTTATTTTACTGCAGATTTTTAAACACAAAAATGCCCTCATCGTTTGAATCTGAACAATCATCCACGTTTTTCTGAAGAAGGGTCGATAAGACATCTCTGGTGAATTTTGGAGTAATTATTTTTTTCATCGATTGACGAAGTTTCTATCCAAAAACTGCCGTCATCGAGGTCTTGTTGGGCTATATAAGCTATATTCAAAGCTTTTTCAGTATGAATTTTATGATTTATATGGCGTTTTGACCATATGAATCAGGTCAGATGAATCAGGATTTTGCCGTAATACATGCATAACTCATCATACATACTGAATTCAGTATTGTCATTTTTCTACTTGAATCTATAACCCAAAAGCATTACACGAAATACAGATTGAAGTTGTAAAACCATAAAATAAATTTTATAAAACAGGCATTGTAATCATAATGCCACCTGAACTAAGCACAGATGAATCAGACATTTATCTTTGTAACTCCGGGATCCAAGCGAACCAGCCGTATATCCACCTTCTGGCTCGTCTGTTGCACGACTGGCTTCCCCCTGCGCGAGAAGTCAGGCTCTCATCATCATCACCCGACCAAGCACGGCCAAGCGCAGCATACGCCACATTAATCAGTATTATATCCCGGACACTTCTTATTAGCCTATTTATAAACATACTAAGGTAGTTATAACTAATACACATTTTTTTTGTAAAAGTGCAATTCATTTCCTTTTGATATAATTATAATTTATAATGATTTACCAAAGGGAAAATGCGATATCGACCATTTTCTTTCGAAAAATGGCAAGCGGACGCGGTATATGAATCAGGAGAACAAACTTCAAATATTTTTAATTTATACTTGGACAGCAATGATTTGAAAAATATCACTTGTCCCAGGTAGAGTTAAAGGTAAACTGTATAGAAAAAAAATTATACACTGTTTTGTTTGTTGGTTTCAGAAAAAAACCCATAGACGTCCAAAATTTTGTCTTCGAAGAAGTACCCATAAACACTCTGTACTACTACAACAGGTGGTTTTATTGACCTAGTATCACTTGGTAATCAATTTAAGAAGAATAATCGAGGATAGAAACAGATTTCAAAGTCAATGGATTTGCACGGGTGCAATCCGCCTCGCGCTCGGAATGGCATGACGTTTCTCGGTCATCTGTCAAAGTCATTTCATTCCGACACAAGCATACAGTGTTGCCACGTGCGACCCCATTCGGGTGATACCCACTTTAAAATCATCACTATTGCTTACATTAAAACCAGCTATGCTGTCTCACTCCGTCATAATATGTATCATAATAAAATTACAAATACTTGTTTGTTAATACAAATAACATGTTCAATAAATAAGCAAACATAAAATTCAATAACTTCAATATTTTATTATTCTAAAACATTCTCGACAAACATGTTCTGAACTATTGTTAGTAAGTAATATTTTCTCAGAAAAGTTCAGTAAATATTGGAGAAAACTATTGTAAGATATATCTTGACATTGATGGCCCACATTCGTCTATCAATGAGTTTTTGCTTGTCGTTTATAACGTCTTTTACTGGATTAATAAAGAAAACCCGAAGGATAAGGAAAGATATTAAATGAATAATATACAGGGTTATTTGCTTTTCCTGTACTAAGCTGAAAGGGGGTGATTCAGACCACCTGTACGAACAACTTTTACTATGAGGCCAATCTAAAATTCGAGAAAATAAATCAGCTGTTTCATACAAAATTGTAACTCGGAATCGACAAAATGTATGTAAGTAAATAACCCTATACAGTGTAGGTTAGAATATTTAGAATCGAGTTTATGGAAAACAGTTTTTTGTCTTGGCATAGGAGACAAAATAGCTATTCTGCCGTTCGATTTCTAAAAAACGGCTAAGTGATTTTACCAAATTTTGAGATATGGACAAAAAGGTGAGAAATTATATTTCAAGAAATTGACAAGACGTATCGTTATTTTTTCTAGACCATTATTTTTCTTTTATTATTTACTTTTTTTGTATGAGTACAGAAGGCTTCTAGGTATTAGTCTTGCTTAGAAATTGCATTTTTTGTATTTTAGTTGAGTTATCCCAATCGAATATTTTGCTCTACTAAAAAACGGTTGGCTGAAGTGCAACCGTTTTATAGAGTTGTAACACGTTGTAACTGTGTGATGATTTGGATGGAAGCTACAGGTATAAAAAAATGTCAACCTAAATAACAGTTACGTCACTTAGCCGCTTTTTTATGTTGTAAATACTACGCTATTTAAAATGCACTACTCTATCAATAAATGTTAAGTGTTTTTAACGGCTTATTTAAATACACATTATATTAAGATTTGTCATAATGTGGATTTTCGATAACTGTTTTCTAGTGTAGTTAATATTAGTCCCGATGATATTATTATAATTTTACATTAGCGGCAATGTGCAATTTTTTTTCTTCTTACTAGCAGCATCTTGTCTCTCAGAAAAATGTCGATCATGGTGATGATGAATCTTGGCATGTGTGTCACCCATCTATCTATCAGCCATATGACGTCCACTGCTGTACATATGCCTCCTCTATGGATCTCCAATAAGACCAATCGGAAGCTGTTTGCATCCATGTTCTGTGCTATAAGTCATCACTGACTACACGCACTGGTCGAGAACTTTCGACATGAGGCACTGAGGTATGTCAGACGAGATGACGTTACGCAATTTTCCGGACTCTCCCCAGCCGAGTTGGTTTTGTTGATATACCGCTTTCTTAAATTTGTACTTACTTAACGAGACTACTTATATATCTTAGATAGACGAGTCAAGGACTTTAAGATCCGAGTTCTTAGCTAAAATTTGGGTGGGTGCATGGGAATTATGAATTACACAATTTGACCTTCATATTGTCTATGTTTACTTTAATACCCATCTGTTTAGAGAACCGATTGAGGCCTTCGAGCATCGTGTTGAGTTCTTTTATCGATTTTGCTATGATTACAATATTGTCGCCAAACTGAAGATGAATGATGTATTCAGGAATGATATTGATGCCAAATCATTTCCATTCTAGAAGCTTGAAGGCATTTTCCAAAGTGACAGTAAAAAGTTTCGGTGATATTGCTTCTTTCTAAAGACATCGTCTTGGAGCTCTCTTCGTGTACTTGGGCTGACATTAATAGATCGATATTTAATACGGCATTGCTGGAAAGACTCAAGCACAACCCAAGTCTCGATCGAATCAATGGCTGTCTCATAGTCCACAAACGCTAAGCAAAGTGGCCAGTTATACACTTCGGTCTTCTGTATAACTTGCCGCAGGGTATGAATGTGGTCTATGGTGCTATGGCCTTTTTGAAACCCGGCTTGTTCAGAAGCTTGAAAGTCATCAAACCTGTACTCGAGACGGTGTGTAATGACTCTTGAAAACAACTAATAAATAAGACCCAGACTAGAAAATAGAGGAAAAAATTCTGATTTTAGTAGTGTATAAAAGTCAAAATCGCAAAAATGTCACTTAGCGGTCTTTAAGAAATCGGACGGCAGTATTGTAAAGGCATGGGAGTAAAAAAACAGAAAAAATGCCAAGTCGATGGGAGTAATGGATGATTTAATCAAAACGGGACGTGCACGAGACGGGCCCATTTTGCGAAAATTTGTTACCTCGAAGACTTACAATTTTCCGCTGTTTCAGATTCGCTGTCAAGATGCGCGTCCAAAATGGCGCTTATGTTATAAGATCTTTTAACCGTATAAATAATTGACCGAGCGTAAGCGAGGTCTCAGAGTCTACTGGGTCGAGCCGGCCGGAGTCTTGTGTTGTCAAATGTATGTTTGTATGTATATTTATTCGACGATAACTCAAGTACCGCTAAGAAAATCTCCATGAAATTAAGCAAGCACGTAGTTTATATATAGGTGTATACAATTTTTAAGTTCAAATATCTTCTGTTCAGTAGTTGCGAAGATACGAGGGCCGTGGCAAAATGTAGCAAAACGGTGCCACTTTCTGCGGGAGTTGCTTGGGTCAAATCTAGTGATTGAAATTTGACCCCCTTCCCGTTGACAGATTGCTCTGATATTTGGTACACAACTTTAGTTCCGATGACTTTTGTATTAATTTAAATTATTATACAATTTTATATATTTTTCAACATTAAATACTTATTATTAACTAACTACCGATAAATAATATCTATTTATTTAAAATCCTAATTTACATTCTGACAGTTGGTCAAAAATCAAAATTTCTAAGGTGTACGGTGTTAGTATCATTTTCTAGTGAACAGTGAACGTTTTTGACTATTTTGTCTAAAATAATTTGAAAATAAAATAAAACATAACATTAAAAAAAATGATGACGAGAAACTTTGCCTCATTGGCGTCATATTAGTAAACTGTTGAATATTGGCACGACTTTAGACTGTGGCTACTTAATCTGAACATCGGCTTCAGTAAACCCCCTACTGCCTGCACCGACGCGACGGGTCTCTTTTTGTCAGCTCTCCGTGACACTACCACTGGAGCCGTCTGCAATGGCTCTCTGTGGTATTGACTGCTATGGGGCATACTCCGACGAGTCTCCTGTTATCAATGGGTTAGCTCTTCGCAACGATTACTACCGCGGAGCTGCCTGCAATTGATTTTTCCACCGCTGTGGTAACTATGAAGCGTTCTCCAGAGGCTCTCCTGTGATGTACTGGCTCTCCGTGACATCTACTACTGCGGGGCCGTCTGTAACGACTTTTTCCGATTTCGGTGGCATTTACTGCCATGGGGCCTACTAGGGCTATTTGCAACGCCCTTTCCAGTTATCTGTGGTATCTACTGCTACGGGGTGTACTCCAGAGGCTCTTCTGTGATCGACTGGCCAGCTCTCCATGGCACATACTACAGGGTATATTTCAATGGCCTTTGCAAAAACCTCGTGGACTTTCTCTTATAGTAGCTCGCAGAGTATGTAAGTTTTGGTTTGATGGTATCTACAGGACTGTAACGATTACTTATCTTTTAAATAAAATTGTATAATAATGTTGATTTAAATAATTTGCCCTCCAACTAAGTAAAGAATCCCAAAATAGGTTTCTAACTAACATTTTTTTAAATATATTTTCTAACAGTGTAAACTAGCATTGTAACGTTCACGCTGAACAAAGGCTTCCTTATGGATTTCTAAAAATAACTTGCCGCGGCGGTATAGATAGCTGTAGCCTTTTCAGAACCCAACTTGCTCAGAAAGGAGAAGTCATCAAGCCTATTCTTAACACCAGCTTATCAACATGTCGTAGTAGCGAAATGAGTCTGTAGTTCTTCTATTATTTGGCTGCCTCGGTGGTTCCGTTGTTTAGTGATCCTAACTTCTTGGTCAAAGAGGCGTGGGTTCGATCCCCACCCAGGGCAAATATTTATGTGATGAACATAAGTGTTTGCTCTGTGTTTGGGTATTATTTAGTTACTATCTATATAAGTATGAATTTAAAAATAAGTATAATTATGTAGCATATCAGTCTCTAGCAGCCATATCGCAAGCTTTTCTTAGTTTGGGGTCAGAGGCCGTGTGTTGGATGTCCCAAAATATTTATAAAATATTAATTTATTCAACATTGCCAAATTTTTATACCAATATTTTTTTTAATTACAGTATTTATGATAGGTATAGCGCGAGGTCCAAGTCCGGGCAGACTACTAGTATAATATAGGATGGATAGAGTGTAAAGCCTATACATATAGTATAGTGCAGGTCCCGTAGCTAAAAAGAATTAATGACATTAAGAATATCTAAAGAATACAAAAAATGCAATAAGAGAGACTGATCAAGACTACATCAAAACGTTGCAATACGTATTTTGGATGTCCAACTAGTTGTGCGAAAGCAGTTGGTCCACGAGGAACTCCTCCACACAAGCCGCTTCCAATCAGTCTTATAATTGAAAATCTACGGGAAAAGCCTGTGTATAGTAGTGGCCTTTATGGCTGATATGATGATGAAGGCAAAAAACCCAATAAATATTATTTTCTGTTACGAAAGCGTTATGCGGTTACACGCTTCAACTTTCCATACTCGCTTTAACTATGAGAAAAAAAATACTTCCCGCCCTACCAAAAAAAATTATACACGCTCTAAACACTGTTTAACCGTGCAATTGGTATTGTTAAACATTGTCTAAAACGTGCGTAAAACTTTTGTGGTAAAGCGGTTATAGTTAAAGTTAAAAATAACACAAAAATATTCAGCAACAGTGACCAAATAATAAATTTATTTTAATTGCTTCTCTTCCTGCAAAAGCTCGGCGCGGCTTCAAACGAATTTCATTACGTGAAATAAAGATAATTTTTCATTTGGGTAAAATTAATTTTTGGTCGTAATTAAGGGGGAAAGCGGCAGTCAATTTACCGACAGAGAAGGCATTAATGATGTGATACCATGTGACAAAGCGACTATGACATTTCTGACATGACAAGTTAGTCGAAAATGTCATAATATAAGTTATTTTTTCGTTTTTTAACACTTTTTAGGGTTCCGTACACAAAAGGTAAAAAACGGGACCCTATTACTAAGACTCCGCTGTCCATCAGTCTGTCTGTCTGTCACCAGGATGTATCTCATGAACCGTGAAAGCTAGAACGTTGAAATTATTACAAATGACTTTTTTTTTATTCCGTATAGGTTTGCGTTTGACTACATACTGCCTGAGGTTGAGCAGATATGCGGTCTAGGGTGTAGCACGCTTACCTAAAAGATACCTATTTGGTCGGGATTTGAAGACACCCACGTTGTACTTAAGCGGGAAGACAGACCCAGGCACAGCGTTGCTTATTTCTGTTGCCGCTATAACAGCAAATACTAAAAACAGAAAATAATTAATATTTTATTTCTCATTCAATAAACCTGATTTTTTAGCTCGATATTAATAACGGTGACAGGTAGATACATTAAATATTAACAGAATATTTAGTTCCATTTACGATTTAAAAAATAAACAATTAAATAAAATTAATTAATTCCAATCAATAAACTATGTTCAACACTACTATTATATACTACGGGAATAATCGCGCACTAAAAATACGAGATAAATAAATACCTCATCATACCAACATTTCGACCGAGTTGCATCGATCGTGGTCACGGGTAGACAACATGTACATATAAAATGAAGTCCATCAGTTGTGCATTGATAACATTTGTAAATAGACTTTCGAAATATTGAAGCGAAGATCTTCATTTTAACACGGCTATTTTGCTTTCGTCGGTTAAGATGTCAGTTTTCGTGTACAGGTTAGGAAGCGCGCTTTCCGGGCGCAAAAACGTGCCGTGCGTGCGATAGTGGGGGTGTCGCGATGCACCTCCGTGAAACCCTATTTTAAGGAGCTCGGAATTCTCACGTTGCCGGCTATCCTGAACTTTCAGGTGGCTGTTTATGTGAGATGTAACCTGGGCATATTTAAAAAACACAGCGATGTGCACTCGTACAACACCCGGAATGCTAATAAGCTTGTGAGCATACCGCGCTCACTCACGAAGTCTGGTAAGCTGACGCACGTTATGGGACCGGATGTTTACAACAGACTGCCTGAAAAGGTCACTGAGGCTCTCAGCCTCAACAGTTTTAAAAGCAGGTTGAAGCGCTACCTAATCGAGCAAGCGTTCTACGACTTGGAAGAGTTCATAGATCATAGATAGTAGTAGGTACTATATAAAATTATATTAATTGTCATTATTTGTGATTATACTATTGTTTATACATATATTTGTTGACTTGTAACTATGTTTATGAATAAAATGACTTTGATTTTGACCTTGACTATGACTTTGACAGGTCACGCATTTTTCAACGAATTTCGGCTTGGTTCTATAAAATAATGGATTTTATATGTCGTCGGCGATTTTTGATTGGGGGGTGTTTCCCCCAATTCTCACAAGATTTCCGAGTATGAATCAATTCGTTCATGAGCGAGTCGAGAATAAGCTTATCAAGGTTCAGTTTCAGAAATGTGTCGCGATACCTTTTTAAGCGACTTCCAAAAAGGAGTAGGTTCTATTTTCGTCTGTATGTATTTTTTTAAGTGAACACTTTTTAAGCGGCGTTGTTCACGTTTTGGAATGGGTAAAAATATTAAACTCGCATCAGGACATGACGTAACCTGGTCGAAAATTCGTAAGACAGAGGGAGCAAGTTTTCATTTCTACCGGCACTCCCGGAGTGCAATCCATTTTTTTTCTTGTGTATGTTCATCAATATTTTCGCCAATTGTGAACTGAATAAAAAATATTTTATAAAATATTTAAATTTTATATAAATTGGTTAAGCCGTTATTGAAAAAAAAGACCGTGGTGATAGTGACACCCGCCTTACAATCGTGAGGTCGTGGATTCGAATCCCCGATCCCGTACCAATGAGTTCTTTGGAATTTATGTACGGAATTTCACACCATTGGCTTTTCGGTGAAGGAAAACATCGTGAGGCAACCTGCATACGTCCGTAGAAGAAATTCGATGGCGTATGTGAATCCACCAACCCGCACTGGGCCAGCGTGGTGGATATGGCCCAAACACCCTTCGTGGGTAGGCTTACGTCCTGCAGTGGACTATTAAAAAGGCTGGTACTGTTACAGTTAGAAAAATCAACAATAACGAAATAGTTGTATACATCAATTTGAGCGAACTATTCGAATTTTGTACACGACTTCCATCGGCTTTGCCATTATTTGCGAAAAATAATTTTGTTTGATGAATTTGTATGTCATCTACTAGATTGCAGTGACTTGTCTTTCTATCATCTTAACTAACTGTGTATTAAATTGTTACTTATTTACTCAGACCAAATAAAAAAACCGGGCAAGTGCGAGTCAGGCTCGCATATCGAGAGTTCCGTACAAACACTTTGTTAAAATAATTAAAAACCTGTTTTAGCATGTGCTAATGAAGTTCTATTATATGACACCTTTCATGATATGATTTATTCACTTTGAATTTTGAACCCATATTTGTGAATTTTGAGGCCCTATTTTTTTATGATGTAAATAAAAATGTACAGTTTTCAGATTTATTCCTATATGTGTACTCTGAGACAATGCTTCTCGCCAAATGTCATAGTTCTATGTCAACGGAAAGTACCCTGTAGGTTTTGATTTTTGTGAGTGCCGAAATATGCTGTTTTTTACGACATAAACGACTCTAACTTTCTTAAACGACAACTGAGTTTTTCTTTTACAAGTTTAAATTTCAACTCGATATCTTTACGCGTTCTCGGGATAAAGAGCCTTGACATACACACCGACGGATAGACGGACAGACGGACAACAAAGTGATCCTATAAGGGTTCCGTTTTTTTCCTTTTGTGGTACGGAACCCTAAAAATAAAGACAGAATGTTGTGAACTAACAAGTGAGGCCGACCAAAACTACGCCTCGCCGTGTACAGACAATTACACACACATGCACGTACAAGGAAACTACGCCTTGTCTTGTCAGTCGAACTATGGCGGCGCAACACTGACGCACTCACCACATACCTATATAAAAAAACCGGACTGTTCAACGATGTTCTCTCTTAATTTTTTTATTTGCTCTGAGCTTATTTATTTCAAGGGCCGGTAACGGAAGCTAATTTCCTTTTGCTAGCCTGTTCCGTTAATTTTTTTGTGGTTGACTATTTGCTTATTGAATTCCTATGGCTTGTTAATTAACCGTTTGAAGTTGTGGCCGTTTTTGATGTTATTTTTGGGTATTTGGGACATTGAGAGATATACATTTTCTTTGCTTTAAGAACGACATTTTCTAAATTTAATTTAGCGTCACAAATATATTTATGAAACAGCTATTTTTGGTTGAAAGATTCTATAATGAAGGTTGTTTAATAGCCATTTGAAAATTACGCTACTGGGTTGTTTAAGCAATGATGCCTAGAATGTAGTTTAGATAGATATACTTTATAGTTAACACAAAGAGCACAAATAACACAGATAACAAAAACATTAAAAACTATTGCGTGTAACAAGAAGCGGCCTTATCGCTAAAAGCGATCTCTTCAAGGCAACCTTTGGATCCGTCATCCATTCATCAGCAAAAGGACGTCCACTGGACTGGACATAGGCCTCCCCTATAGATCTCCAACAAGACCGGTTGGAAGCGGCTTGCATCCAGCGCGATCCTGCTGTCTTAATGAGGTCATCCGTCCATCTTGTGGGTGGACGGACTTGATGTCCTACGCTGCGCTTGCCGGTACGTGGTCTCCACTCGAGAACTTTTCGACTCCACCGGTCATTAGTCCTCCGCGCTATTTGCCCTGCCCATTGCCATTTCAACTTGCTAATCTGTTGGGCTATGTCGGTAACTTTAGTTCTTCTACGGATCTCCTCATTCCTGATTCGATCCCGCAGAGAGACTCCGAGCATAGCCCTCTCCATAGCTCGTTGGGTTACTTGGAGCTTACTAATAAGGCCCATAGTGAGAGACCACGTTTCTGTGCCATAAGTCATCACTGGCAACACACACTGGTCGAAAACTTTCGACTTGAGGCACTGAGGTATGTCGGACGAGAAGACGTTACGCAATTTTCCAAACGCTGCCCAACCGAGTTGGATTCGGCGATTGGTCTCTTTCTTGAAGTCGGACCTACCTAACTGGACTACTTGTCCCAGGTAGACGTACGAGTCAACGACTTCAAGAACCGAGTTCCCAACTGAAATAGGGGTGGGTACAACATGAGAATTACACATGACCTTTGTCTTATCCATGTTCGTTTTAAGACCCACCTGTTGAGAGACTTGATTAAGGCCTTCGAGCATCGTGCTGAGTTCTTCCATCGACTGAGGTATGTCGAACGAGAAGACGCTACGCAATTTGCCGACTGCTGCCCAGCCGAGTTGGATTCGGCGAATGGCTCTTTATTGAAGTCAGACCTACCTAACTGGACTGCTTGTCCTAGGTAGACGTACGAGTCAACGACTTCAAGAACCGAGTTTCCAACAAAAATCGGGGTGGGTAAAACATGGGAATTACACATGACTTTCGTCTTGTCCATGTTCATCTTAAGACCCACCTGTTGAGAAACCCGATTGAGGCCTTCAAGCATCGTGCTGAGCTCTTCCGTCGATTGTGCCATGACTACTATATCGTCGGCAAACCGAAGGTGAGTCAGGTGTTCGCCATTGATATTGATGCCGAATCCAATCCTCCAATAATTATAATAAATTTGATCATTTATCTCAAAAATAAAAACGCAGAAATTCAGACACAACATTCCATAAAAACACCTTCGGTAGAAAAGAAAGAGTATGTAGATTTCCAGCAATAAATTCTCTTCGTATAACCGTCCGAATATATTTTGGCCATTAACATAATTCGATAGGGCTGTAAAAACTTTATCGGGTGAGTTTCTGGCTGCCCAAGTGTATTTAATATTTTACTAAGGTTTGAGAAACTATAAAATGATGCTAAGTCAGACAAAGGACGTAGAGGTCAGAGAGCAGTAATAGCCTCTCGATTTTAGAGAATTTAAAATTATTTTTTACATTATAGGTATATTGAGAAACTTAGAACAATAGGGGCCCGGCGACTTTTTGTAGCACGAAACACGCGCGCTAGACGCATTTGCAACACGTGTTAGACACGATACAAAAGTTATAGTATCGCGACTGCAGGTACCTATCGATGCAAAAAGTACAGACTTTATTTACCGAAACGCAACAGTTCAGACGCACGACGACGGTTGCGCGTGTTAGCGCCTCTTGCCGTAGAATACCTGATAGTTACTACTAAAAGGGTCCTACACCGTGAGACGAGAATACACGTTGTAAAAGTATAACAATCTCTAATTTACTCGTAATTCCTTCCCTTCTGCCGCGCGTTTGCATCGCAACTGAATCGTGGTTACGTGGGTGAGGGCACACAGCTAGCGACTGCATCGCGACTCGCGAGTGTAGCGATGCAAACGCGCGACAGCGTCGCGACTGCAATTCACAAAACGTCGAATATGACATTCTATAACAACTTCGGAATTTGAGATCATAGTTTTTTAGTATTTTAAGCGTTGTTACATGATGTCCACAAAGTAATCTCTCTTTATTAAATGGGTGCACCCAATATTGACGCTGCTTTCGTTGCCTACGCTTCGGCTGCTTACGTAAAAGCAGCACCAAAGACAACGTGACTAATGTTGCCTCAACGGAGTCCATCTTGCAACTGTAGCGATCGCAGGTATTTTTATGCCGTTACTGAATCGCGTTTGCATCGCGACAGAAGCGCGACAGTATCGCGTTTGTATCGCGACTGAATCTGGGCTCGTGGGCGTGGGCACACAGCTAGCGACCGCTTCGCGACTGTATCGATGCGGACGCGCGACAGCATCGCTACTGCATCGCTACAAAAAGTCGCCGTGGGCGAGCGGCCTTATTCATTGTCAACTTCTATTGGTCTTCGATTGGTTTCTAAACTGATACCACAACTAGCAATATAGCCTATAATTGAAATTGCACAAATGTGTGGCATGAGACACGTATTGACATTTTATCTTAAAATTTTTGACATATTGTTGTAGTACTAAGTAATAGTTGTTCGTCTTAATCTTTATAATTAATTAGTCATTAAATTATATCTCCATTTTTTATTTACACAAAAAACTTATAAAACATCAATAAGACTGTTTAAACCTTTTGTAGGTTTAAACAGTCTCTAACATTGTCTATTTTTTGACTAGTTTACTTTAGATATGTAGGGTTTCTTAGTTTAGATAAGATAATTTATTTAAGTTTTGTAATTAACTAAATTCTTAAAATATATGTGATATTCGATTTATTTCTTATAATTATTTTGTTACATTATATCACTGGTGTAATTCATTTGTATATCAATAAACAATTAAACAATTATTTGAACTTACTTTACTAGTTAACCTTTTTATTTGAGTTAACCTGTGTCTCGTAAAGTTACTAGGTTATATAATTATATTATACACTTTTATTTAATTTTATAAAAATGAGATCGTCACCAAAAGTCATGAAACTCAGTTTTACACATATTTTTATGTTAGGCAATAGCTTACTAAACGTACTGGACCACTTCGTCAGCCCCAAACGGATTAGGGGTTTTCTCAAACTGACAGGTTTAGGTCTTTACTCCACAAAGAGGAACAATGCAAAGATATGCGAAGCTAGAAATAGCTTTGTAGTCTGTAAGCACATATTTGCTGATTGATTGAAGAAAAAAAATTGATATACTTACGAGTACTATTGTTTTTTGCTTCGCGTAGTTTTTGTTTTGTGTTTGTTTTTTTGAAGCCGTTGTGTAGTGGTAATGACATCCTCCTTACAATCGTGAGGTTGTGGGTTTAAATCCTGGACCTGTGCCAATGAATTTCTTGGAATTGATGTACGAAATTTCACTCCACTGGCTTTTCGGTAAAGGAAAACATCATGAAGCAACCTGTATACGTCTATAGAAGAAATTCGATGGCGAATGTGAATCCACCAACCCGCACTAGGCCAGTGTGGTGGAAATGGCACAATCACTTGGTGGGTATATAGTGGACAATTAAAAATGATGATACAAGCATTCTTGGATTTGCGCCGCATACTCATGATTTTTAGAACGTTTTTAAACACTGTATGCAATATTTTTCTAACAGATGTTATTTAAATTCCACCGGGAACTTTCCTATGTCCAGCAATGGGCCTTCTACGGCTGAAAATGTTGAATAGACATGTGCTTTTTGATTTTTCTTGATATTTGTATACGCACCGTCAGTTGGTATCTCGGCTTTTGGTAACGCGTTGGTTGGCACAATTTCATTTTTAAACAAGATTGTCTTTCGCACACGGGGTGTAAGCGTAATCATATCGTAAGCGAATCGTTACGACGCAACGCATACGAAGCTTGCTGAGTTCTACACACCAATCGTTGTGTAAAGGTATCGTTTTGGAAACTCTTAGGTGAAATCATGGCCAAGTTGAACCAGTTTTACGAATTAAATCACTTTTTCAATCACATTGAAATTAAAAGTCGTAAAAAATTACAAAACTTCGAATTCAATTATATTTTTAAAGAAATTAATGAATAGCATTTTTTTCACACTTGTTTTTTTACGCCAGTACGCTGCGACTGTCGTAATGACAATAAATATCTACGATTCGCTGAAGCACCGCTCCGTGTGCGCACTTGTTTGAACATGTATCTGCTCGTATTGCTCTCGGTCTACGCATAATTATTACGATACGCTTACGATATGACGCCGTCTGCGAAGAGGGTTATTCTAGCTATATTATGATCAAGTGCACAAAACATTTTCGAACCCATATATAATATTATTGTCACTACAAAGGACATCTCCGCATCGCCTTGGTGAAGTCTAGCCCTAACGGTTTCCTCGATATGACGGGAATTTTATACGGTTCTGTTTGATGTAATTCTGCTCGGGCTGTCGATTTTATTTGCTCAAACAGAAATGGGAAAATAAGATGTTTTCTTTTACACTCGAATTGGCATTTGACTGTTGTCTACATGATGATGACCGTGAAACCTCTTTGTGGCTTATTTTTTAATAATAGAAACGACAAGACGCGGTTTAGTGCTTTATAAATTATCAACGAAGTAAAGCAACGTTCAGCACGGCCAGTCTTCGGATGGGTGACCGCGAGTGGCATTTACAACTGAGCGCTAGCGTGGCTCGGGTGACTCGTTAAATTGTAGGTCCCGGTCGTTTTAACCGTTTAACCATGTCAGAGGCCTTCAGGCGGCTTAATAACGGGCCTATATGAACTTACTTTAGTGCTTTAGACTTGAAATGTGTGACCGAGCGAAAGAAGTGAGGGAAGTCTCAATTTTGATTTGACGATTTGGTTTTCATCTGTGCGGATGTTGATTATCCTCTGTAGGTCGCATTTTTCAACGAATTTTGACGAAACTTGGTACATAGGTTCTATGATGGTTATCAAATGAAAAAGGCGGGTTAATGAAGATTCAGTTAAACAGATGCGATGTCTACTGTTCGGAGAACCACTAGTATAAATGGTATAATGTATTTATCGACAACGTACCGAGATATCAAATATTAATATATTTTTACTCTTACTTAACAAAAGCATTTCGTAATAACTTGTTCTAACTAGGTAAAACGCGAAACAAACGGTATATAACTGTAACAATATTTTTAAGGATGAGTGTAGGTAGGTAACCTACTTACGTAAGTACCGACAATGTACAATTTTAATATTTTTACTTCTTTTGTAAATCTAAGTAACAAACTTGAATGGATAACAAATACCCATGTCCTTCTAACTAAAAAGACGTTTGTTCAGAGGGCTCTGTTCAATGTTACCATTAATTAAAAAGAACAAAGACGATCTCACTATTTCTGCTAGTGTAGCTTATTATATTTCTATGCTATTTCTATTTAATTGTACATGAGAAGTAATTGGATTTCTAGCAGAGAAAATGTTAGACATTAGCTACTATTAGTTCAGATGAACTCTAGTGTTTTATAGTATCTAGTATAAATAATCTGCTACCTTTCGTTGTTTCTTTATTAACAATAATCGGAGCCAATAATGATGACAGTCTAAAGTTAAAATATAGTCCAATGTATCATAATATAATTATTATTATAGTTGATACTTGATAGTATCGAATGATAAAGTTTTATGGCATGATTTTTATTTACAGTTATTACGCTTTGAACGAGGACGAACAATTCTCTGAGGGCTTAGTGCGAGATTTTCGCTCGAGCTCGATCGCTTTAACGTTTGATATGATTTCTATGGAAATGGCACGGCGCCATCTTGTGTCACGTACCTACAGAAAACTGAATAGCTAAGTGTGAATATTTTTTACGGTAATGTAACGAGCGCCAAACCGATTGAACACGAGCGCGGCAACGTCTGTGATTGGCTAATTCAAGCGTGTGTGTCAATGTGCTCGCGTGTGGGCACGGCAGACGGCGCGTTCGGTCAACGCGACGTAAAAGTTATTCGATTTGATTTGCAAATCTCCCACTTGACACTCCGTAAATTCGGCTTACGGACGATAATTTGACGTGATAATGTTATAGAGAAGTGCTATTACACCATCAATGACTTCCTAGAGGATGAAATTAGAAATTGAGAAACTGTATTAAATAACGCGATAAATATTATAATTTAAAAAAAAAAAAGTGTATCATACGCAAAAGCGCTTTCACGATAGCACCCGTCCCCCTGACGTCTATGTGTGCGTTTCTCAAATTCGCTTCCGTCTCGCTCACTCCTGCGTGGCGCGAATCTCTTCGAATAATAATATTGTACCTATCCAAGTATTGTTGATTTAAACAACTTCTTAATTAGTTAACCAAAGCCATGTCTGTTGGTCTCTAAAATTATAATGCAATTGTACCTTGTGAAATTGTGTATGTATTTAAGTTAAGTACCTACCTATATAATATTGTACGATAGTAATGTTTTAATAATAGTCTAGTTTATAAGTACTAGCTATTGCTGCGCCCTCAAAACAGGGTATATATGCCATATATTTAGTTAACCTAGTTTTTAACTGAATTATGTATATATTTGCAATAAATAAATAAATAAATATGCGTCACAAGCCGAACGCTCGTGCCGATCGTGCCTCTCTATAGTTTACTATGCGCTCTCGCTTGCACGCTCAGCTGCGGTGAAACGTGACAACAAGTCATGCTTTTTCGTGCATGCATCCGGCGATCATTGATTTATAAGACGTTCAAAATCATAATTTGCTTTATTCTTTGGACATATGGAAATGCGCTTAGAATCGTCTTTATACAAAGGTTCTCGATAACATAATGATTTATAATAGGTACAAATTTACATGTTCACCAGATTACAAATTATATGATATAATTAATTACAAATTAGAATACCCTAACATAAAATAATCTAAAAAATTAAAAATAATAAAAAAAATATCACGTCAAAAAGCTGAAGGAGTATCACGCTCAAGTAATAGTTTTGAAACTACTCTAAATTACTCGTAGGGCGAGTACCCACCTATTTTGTCCCACATACTCTCAGACCAAATAAAAAAATCAAGACACAATGTTGAGAAACAAACAAGTGAAGCCGGCAAAACTATGCCTTGCCGTTTACAGACACGGTTACACACACGGTTTGGATGTTTTAAAGGATCTATTGTACGGTATCTTTACAAAAAACCTGATGAATACCTACAGACTTCTAACTCTTATAACTTATTTCGGACTAAGGGTAGAATTTTTTTTAAGAAACGTTGCTTATAACTTTTTACTGTACTTAAAATACAAGGTTTGAATCTTGGCCGCGCGATTTTTTTTGAAAAGTCGCCAATTTCAGGCATTGGCTTTTCGCAAGGCCACGAGGTCGCTCGCAAGAAGCTCGGAGTTTCTTCCTCGACCTCGAAGAGTCAACACGTCCTGAAGATGCCTCGTTGAGAGGCGAAACACGTGTCGAACAGAGTGTAGTGCAGTGAGAATAAGGGTGTTATTTATTAGTGAAGTGTTTTCAATATTTTGTCATATTATTTTTAAAAGATTTTTATAATATTTATTTGTTGTTAACGGATTATTATTGTACTATTTTTTAAAATATATAATAGAGTGTAGTGAAAATAAGTGATATTTATTATTATTTTATTTATTTTGTAATAGTAATTATTTGTATTTTTTTTTATAAATGTCCTTAATGAACTTAATGCCCTTAAACTTATTTGCCTACAATAAGATAGCGGAAATACACTAAATATTAATTCAAAACATAGATTTGAAGATGAATTTCCGCAAAGTAACGCCTGATTCAATCAACTATGTTGTAATGTAACTTACCAACTATAGTAACCTATATGATGACAGCGAGCACGACCGACGTTACAGCTATTAGGACAAGCGACAAGGCGTCAGTCGCGGCGGAGTTGCTGACGGTTGCGTTGTATGTGACGTTGTAACTTACCAACAAATAGAAACCTATATGATGACAGTGAGCACGACCGACTTTACAGCCATAAAACGACAACGACGCGTCAGTCGCGATGTAGTTATATGTGGCATCGTTTATGACGTTGTATGTGACGTTGTAATGTAACTTACCAACAATAGTAGCCAATATGATGACAGCGAGCACGACCGATGTTACAGCCATAAGACAAAAACGACGCGTCAGTCGCGATGTAGTTATATGTGGCGTCGTTTATGACGTTGTATGGTAACTTACCAACAATAGTAGCCAATATGATGACAGCGAGCACGACCGACGTTACAGCCATGAGGACGAGCGACGACGCGTCAGTCGCCGTGGAGTTGCTGACGGTAGCGTTGTATGTGACGTTGCAGCCCCATGACACCGCGTCCACCCACGAGCAGTTATCAAACCACTCGGACGTCGGTGGATATGTGACGTCATCTGGGAAGAAAAACACTTAATAAGTACATAATCAATAAATTACGATCAAAGGTGTTCAGTTCGTCTGAACACCTTTGATCCAAATTGGCAGGAATCAGCACAAGACCGACATAACTGGAAATCTCGAGAGGAGGCCTTCGCCCAGTAATAGGACAATACAGGCTCATATACAAACAAACAAATAAATTACAAAAAAAATTGGTTGTCTGTAAATTCGGTTTAGGCCGTCGTGGTCTAGTGGTATTGACACCAACCTTACAATCGTGAGGTCGTGGGTTCAAATCCCGGTCCCGTACCAATGAATTCCTGGGAATTTATGTACGGAATTTTACATCACGGGATTTTCGGTGAAGGAAAACATCGTGAGGCAACCTGCATGCGTTCGTAGAAGAAATTCGATGGCGTATGTGAATCCAACCCGCACTGGGCCAGCGTGGTGGATATGGCCCAATCACTCTTCGTGGGTAGGCCTACGTCCTGTAGTGGACTATTAAAAAGGCTGGTACAGTACAGTACAAATACGGTTTAAAGTCGTTCATTAGGGACGATCATTTTAAGAGATAACGTCATAAGATAACATTGTTGAATCTACAACTGACACAAGCCGAACACTTAGGCCGTCGTGCCTCTCTATCACTTGTTCTGTGTTCTCGCTTGCATGCTCAGTTCAGGCGGAATTTGACACTTTTTCGTGCGTATAGCCAGCGTTCATCGATTTATAAGACTTTATCACGTCAACAAATTCTTAATCTTAATCAGGTGAGTCCTGAAAATTTTATGATGCTCGCAACTGGCAGTAAGATTGTTAAGCATTTAAAATATATATAGAACATAATATGTTGTTAAATTAAGGAGTGTAGACGATCGTAGTGAATAAGAAGCCGTGGTGGTCAAGAGGTAGTGACACCCGCCTTACAATCGTGAGGTCGTGGGTCCGAATCCCCGGTCCCGTACCAATGAGTTCTTTGGAATTTATGTACGGAATTTCACACCACTGGCTTTTCGGTGAAGGAAAACATCGTGAGGCAACCTGCATACGTCCGTAGAAGAAATTCGATGGCGTATGTGAATCCACCAACCCACACTGGGCCCGCGTGGTGGACCTGGCCCTATCACCCTTCGTGTGTAGGCCTACGTCCTGCAGTGGACTACTTAAAAGGCTGGTACAGTACAGCACAGACGATCATGTTGCTTTTTGTATAGTAGGCGCAGCTTAAGCAGCTTAGTTTCTTAGTTTCCCTAATATTTAGTTCCCATATTCTGTCATCAGACTTTAGTGGTGGAGCGGAGTCAACGATAAATCATTTCTAAAACATAGCGCCAAAAATATATAAAATCAAGGTTCAATATTATTTTACTGAGAAACTGATATGTAAGAAAGTTACCTATACTGCATAAAATATAGCTTGATCTCTGCGACAGTGACATTGACATAGAAGATTGATATTTTTAGAGTTGGGATAGTGGTGGAAAAAATCGATTATCAAACAATGTTGTATGTAATGAAATCGAATTAGTAGTTGTAGGTGAGAAATTGGATTTTATTTACTTACTTTTATTAAGATCAAGTATGTATACATGTAAATAATGTTATGATATTAATTAAATAAATTATAATAATGTAACGATAGTATTTAAGACCTTTGAGCCAAATGTTACGTGAGTAGGTGAGAATTTGGATTAAATTTACTTACTATTATTTGAGATCAAAATTGAATCAATTAAACACATATAATATTAAAATATACAATAAAATACTCGTAATGATACTTTAGGATGATTAATAATTAATTAATTATTATTTAAAATATATTTAGTATAACTATCGATATCTATATATATAAAAGAAAGTCGTGTTAGTTACTCCACTTATAACTCAAGAATGGCTGAACCGACTCGGCTATAAATTGGTGGAGAGGTAGCTTAGAACCAGGAGAAGGACATAGGATACTTTTTATCCCGAAAATTGCATAGTGAAATTCCTGTAGGATAGGACAAAAACGACGCTAATAGGCCCAATTATGAAGGCACGATCGTAATTATAATAGCTAATTAGACTATTTCTGTTTCTTTTTCACTTTAGACATTCGATAGAGAGAAAAATTTTTACGTTGCTATTAAATTTACGATGGCACCTTCATAATTAGGCCGAAAATTGATTGACGAAACGTAATTAGATGACAGGTGACATACATTGACTGCTGAATTTTATAAATGTCACGGTTAGCATAGCAAAGGGACGAATTTTCTTTCCTTTATTACGTCAGCTCGAAGAGGAATTAAACTATGGATTGACAATGAAATTAAAATTAGATAAAATCGTTTTAAAATCGTTCATAACTGACATTAAAATTAGATAAAATCGTTTTTCCCTTTGCCATGCTAGATATTACAATGACGTTTAATAACGGGCCGTCATTTTGACTGAAATTAAAAATATTTTTAAATCTACCACCATTAGAGGTTTAACATGTATCTTTATTCTACCTTTATGGTACAGAATCCATTATAATATACGAAGAAAACGGATCGACTTGATTTTTACCATAAGTAGTATGGCATGAGTAAACTTATCAACCTTGACTGTAAACTGTGACCTTGACACCAACATACATTTTTGTTGGTTTGGTAAGGATTGAACAGTAATAACAGTGCAGCCCGCCTCAGTTGCGGCACTCCTCATAAGTCACGCAACTTACCGGCCAGCCTCTCAGCTGCTTTAGTTAAAAAGCCCAGAGAAGCGGACCAACCTCGAGTGCAAACTTCTAAACTGCCTAGGGGGTAAAGACGCAAAACGGGAGACCTAGAGCACCGCCTTCTAAGCTGTGTGAAAAGAAACCCAGAGAAGCGGCTCTACCTCCGATTCCCTCGCCGCCCATAAGCTTCGCCTACTAAGTTACCCCGCCACGACAAGGCGGAAACCCGTACACTCTAACCTTATCTTAATCAACAGAAGCATTTATAAGTATAAGGTATTATGATGTCAGGTTAGGTTTGGACAGTGGCAAGGTGCAAGGGTACTTGACTTTTTTTTATAGAGCAAGTGCCTTTATTTATTACCACTAAATACAAGACTTATAATGTAAAACTTCATAAACTACTACTACATAACAAGCAATTGGATCATCCACAGACCCTTGAAGGTCTAAAGATAATCCAAATACTCAAGCCCACTGCCAGTTAGCAGCGTGCCCAGCATGCTGGTAGCATTGCCACGCTGATTGGCAATGCTTATACGTTAGCCAAATAAACACCAGCATTTTGGTCACACGTCGGGTACACAAGACGCTCAGAAAGACTTTTGAAAACAAGACCGGCCACCACGGGCACAACGTCTCAATTTCAAACGGCTCAAATATGTAACCACTACCGAGGTTAGCATATTTGCGCCGTTTGTGCTGCTCCGAATCAGCCAACGCTCCAACCCTTCTCTGAGTCTCAGAAAGATGTGACGGCACCAAAGTATCGACGCAAGTCGCGTCTCATACTAAGGGCCGTCTACACTTCCATGGGACCAGCTTCATACCGTCAGGCCTTTTGCCATCACCAAGCGCAGACCCATTCGGTTCGAGTACGACTGCTATATTGGCGGTCGCAAAAGCCCTGCGTATGACATCGTTCACACTGGCGTGGCAACCAATTCGACCAGCGCTTCTTGAGCAAGAAAGACGGTGGTGACCGAGCTGGTCAACTAGGGTACTTGAATAGGTGAGAGCGCTCAGCTATGTGCGGCGCGGCAGCAAGGTGGGTCGACTATCTCGACGATATCATCAATACCACCGGTCGAGCCTGGTCACGACCGGCAAAGAGCCGAGGTAGATGTCACAGAAGGAGAGAGGCCTATACCCAGCAGTGGGACAAAAATAGCTGCGGATGATAACCATAACGAAACACATTATTAGAGATTGACTGTTTCTTGGGTTTGAAATGATTGTTTGCTACAATATTTGTGTACCGTTTCACATTAAATTGGGGCTAATATTTTGTGGCGCACTTACTATTACTTACTTCGTATCTACCGATTTTAGACCATGACTGTCTTTACAAAAGTGAGATAGCTCAACCAGATCTACATTTTGTATGACAGCTGTCTAACTTAAAAGTAGGTTATCTCCGTAACTGTCAACTTTTGATCAATGCTATCTTTACGAAAGTGAGATAGCTATACCAGCCCCTCTACCGCCTAAGCAATAGCAATCGTTTATGACTTCATTTTAGTCATTTGGCACCGCCTACGTGGCATTAGCCATCAAAGTTGTTCATTCAACGATTTCTTTAGCAATCCGCACAAAGCAATTGATGGCTAACGTCACATAGGCGGTGCTATATGCTTAAAATGAAGTCCTAAACGATTGCTATTACGATTGCTATTGCTTAGGCGGTAGGGTGGCTGATCTACATATCGAACTTCAAAGTGGTTTATCTACGTATCTGCCGATTTTAGACCATTACTGTCTTTACAAAAGTGAGATAGCTCAATCAGATCTACATTTTGTATGACAGCTGTCGAAATCAAAAGTAGTTTATCTCCGTAACTGTCAACTTTTTATCAATGCTATTTTCACGAAAGTGTAATAGCTGAACCAGATCTACATTTTGGATAACAGCTATCGAACTTAAAAGTGGTTTATCTTCGTATCTACCGATTTTAGATCATTACTGTCTTTACAAAAGTGAGATAGCTAAACCAGATCTACATTTTGGATGACAGCTGTCGAACTTAAAAGTGGTTTATCTCCGCAAATGTCAAGTTTTGATCAATGCTACGAGTATCTTCACAAATGTGAGATAGCTCAATCAGATCTACATTTTGTATGACAGCTGTTGAAATCAAAAGTAGTTTATCTCCGTAACTGTCATTTTTTTATCAATGCTTAGCTGAACCAGATCTATATTTTGGATGACAGCTGTCGAACTTAAAAGTGGTTTATCTCCGCAAATGTCAACTTTTGATCAATGCTATCTTCACAAAAATGAGATAGCTCAATGAGATCTACATTTTGGATGACAGCTATTAAACTTAAAATATCCTAATGTAGGTATCTCCGTAAGGTTAGCTACCTACATTCATTAACTTTCGCGGTACGAAGTTCGCCGGGTCCGCTAGTTTTAAATAAAACTCTGTCAACTCTGTGGTCACGATCATTCGTCGCCTATCACTAATCAGCATGCCCATAAAGTATGACATTGACAGGTACTATCTGTACTATTAAAAATTCAGGAACTCATAGGCGTCATTTTTCTGACAGCTGTCGCAGAGATTAAGCTATATTTAGTGGAGTATAAATTAAAATGATTTTTATCGTGCTTCACACACTAGGTGTATAGAAACTTTCTTTTTTATGATAAACATTACAAATGATGCAGGTTCAAATCCAGCGAACGCGTCAATTTTTGTAATGTTTATCATAAAAAAGAAAGTTTCTATACACCTAGTGTGTGATGCACGATAAAAATCATTTTCATTGATTAAACAATGCGCCATTTCTCGTTCTAATAATTTCACATTAAGTGACTGACTGGTTTAAAGCAGTTCTCACAGATGGCGCTTCCAACAACATAGTAACTAGTTGGTAAACATGATAGACATTATCTAATTCGACGTCTTCGCACACAAGCGTTTCTAGCTTAATTTGTACAAAGCATCTGGGCCGGAATCCCAGAAGGATGCAGGTTCAAATCCTGCGAACGCGTCAATTTTTGTAATGTTTATCATAAAAAAGAAAGTTTCTATAAATTAAAAAGCAACAATACAAGAACAAGATGCCTTCCGAATCAAACAACTTTTAAGTATTCCCCATTTCCTCTTATTTAAATGACCTCTCATATTTATTATCCCAGCTTTCCGAAACATTGCTCTTAAATCTTTGAAAAGTCCAAGATTCCGGAAAAATTCCGGAAAGTGTTCGTTTCATTTGAACCGGTTGAAACGGTTTAGTGGCAGATTAACTTTTTGAAGTTGAAAAATGTTTTGCATTTTTCACGATTTTTTACCGCGAAGTTCAGAGTAGGCGGATACTTTTTTAGTTCTACGTTGTTCGAGCTTTTACAGAGTTTTGTAGACTTTTGAAAAGAATGTTTGGAAAAAGGTTTTTTGTAATTTTTGTTGAGTTGGTAACGTACTTGATAAAAGATCAGTGAGGTGGATGGAACTGTATTCTGTGCCTCAATAACCTATTTGTGTAAGTAGTAGTGTCAACCTTTAATAGTTTATTGTTCATCATAGACTTACCTAAACCACTACTCACAGTACTTACAAACCTTAATCTTAACTTAACTTATCTACAGGTTTAACTTACCTAGTTCAGGCAAATGTGTGTGTATGTGTGTGTCTTTTTAAATTGTTTTTGGCATTTTACAATTAATTATGGCATTGATGTTTATATTTTTTTTTTAAAAGCTTTTTAAGGTCAGACTCAATAGGTATCTTCTAAGTCTGCGTGCTTCATCTTCGACCACAACGTCGTTTACCATCAGGCAAGTTGGTGGTCAAGCGTAGACTTATCGATTTGCGTGAAAAAACCTACTTTCGAAGAACGAGCGGATTATTATGGTCCAGACACGAGTTGGTCGATTCAGGTACGCCACAACATAATGAATTATCTTTATTCTTAATCTATTTGTTCTGTGAATATTTCTCCACAATGTATTTCACTGAAAAGCCAGTGAACCTACTATATCCTACTAATATTATATACGCGACAGTTTGTGAGGATGGATGTATGGATGTTTGTTACTCTTTCACACAAAATCTACTGAACCGATTGAGATGAAACTTTGCAATAATATAGCTATTATATCAGAATAACACATAGGCTATAAATTTTAATGATATTGCGTCAAAAATCAAAATGTCATGCGGGCGAAGCCGCGGGTAAAAACTAGTTTGTTTAATAAATTGACAAAACAGTGGACTATGACCACTTCTGTAAAAGTTTTCAGTTACAAGATCTATGATTGAACATAGTGTTTAATAGCGCTGCTACACTAGATTTCGAAGAATAACAAAGGTAGATACTATTTTTGATTACAAGTTCAGTTTGATAGTCGTATCAAATGGTAGATTATACATTTATGTAAGTAATCTGAGAGTATAATAAACAGTTGCAGATTTTTCGTTTTTCCTCACAATATTTTCTTCACCGTTTGAAACTTGCGGCTATTAACATAATATCCCTGCTATTAATACCTAACCTTGTTGGCCAACATTTCTCTATTTTTCCCAAGGAATAAAAAGTCTATGATCTAACTGAATGCACCTAAGCGGCGAGCCTAGAGGCTATAATACTTCGTTCCAATGCTTTCATTAGTCCATTTCCATTTGAATGCATACCATACCTCCTCTAAATTGAATGGAGCGCGGACAATTAAAAGGTGCGACGGTGGCGACGCCTACAGACGGTTATTATTTTAAAAAACGAGTAATGAGTTCTCTGTTCTTGAGCTTTGGAGGTCCGTGCGTTGCAAATAAGAACGTTTTTTTTCATCTTCTTACACAGCTGTCACAAAATGGAGTATAATGTTTTGTCTATTTGCTAATGTACGAACTTCCTATAAAATGAAGTTCATTAAATAATAAGAAATAGGTACAAGTTTATGATAAGTTTTTAGAGACTAATATTGTTATATTCGTGTGTTTGATGATTTGTTTGTGCCTCAACAATATAACATCGGGTCAACTTGATTTTTTGCATGGATGTGGTAGTGAACATTGGTGAGTTCAGTAGGTCATTTTTTTATGAAAAAAGAAGTACCTACGCAGACAAAGCCGCGGCTAAAACTTAGTCTCAAGTAAAAGTGTTAGTCAAATAAAAAAACGAAGATAATATACGGTTGAATTTTCAAAAATTAATACACCTACTCGCATGTATCTAACTTTCGTATTATTCTTGCCACCGAATAAATTTCAAAGAAAATATGATGTTCCATTATTGCTAACTTATTATTTGTTACAATTATTTTCTTTTGAATTTCTCTCTATAACTAGAGTTTGTTCAAAAAGAGAAGCGTCGTAGGTGAGGTCGCCCGTGTACCATTTTACTAATTTTGTTACGTTAATAATACTGAGGGCTAAGTGCGAGATTTTCGCTCGAGCTCGATCGCGTTAACGTTTGATGTGATTTCTATGGAAATGGCACAGCGCCATCTTGTGTTACATACAGAAAACTGAATAGTAGCTAAGTGTGAGTATTTTTTACGGTAATGTAATGAGCGCCAAACCGATTGAACACGAGCGCGGCAACGTCTGTGATTGGCTAATTCAAGCGTGTGTGTCAATGTGCTCGTGTGTGTGCACGGCGCGCTCGGTCAATGCGACGTAAAAGTAATTCGATTTGATTTGCAAATCTCCTACTTGACACTCTGCTCTGTCTTTGCTAGTGCAACTAAAAATATTTGATACTTGGTAGATACCAATTCGGTTTTTATCAGTAGAATCGCGTCTAGCAGTCGGTACCTTGGCTGCTGATTAAAGTCTTATTGTTAGTTCACCGTAACGCTATGACGGTTCTCTTTATGCACAAACTCTAGTGAAAAATTCACAATAACCGTTACAAGTCCTAGTTGGATTTATTAAAATTAATTAAAAGCTTTTTTTAAACAGGCAAGAGTGCCTTTATTAACTATAATATGATACAATACTACTTTATATGCTAAAACTACTACTACATAGAAAGCAATTGGATCATCCACAGACCCTTGAAGGTCTGAAGATAATCCAAATGCTCAAGCCCAGTGCCAGTTGACAGCGTGCCCAGCATGCTGGCAGCATTGCCACGCTGAATGGCAATGCTTATACGTTGAGCCAAATAAACACCAGCATTTTGGTCACGCGTCGCATCCACCAGACGCTCAGAAAGACTTTTGAAAACAAGATGAGCTCCCGGCCCTCACGGACCCAAAGTCTCAACTCCAAATGGCTCAAATATGTAACCACTACCGAGGATAGCATATTTGCGCCGCTTGTGCTGCTCAGCCGAACTGGCCGCCGCTCCAGCCCTACTCTGAGTCTCAGAAAGATGTGACGGTGCCAAAGTATAGACGCAAGTTGCGTCCCGCACTAAAAGATTGACTTCAATAAATAATTAATTCATACAACTAAACGATCCGACCGAGTTACGATTATAGGTTTCTACATTTTCATAAAGAGAACCCTGTAAGTAGAATGGTCTCGCCCTTGACCATTTTTTATTCAAACCGCGAACGTTTGTGGAAATTCTATTTGCATTTCAGTTAGTACGTAATTGGACTTTGAGCTCGAAAGGGGCTCCGAGGAAACTGGCTTGAAGATTATTTATTTGTGGTGTTATGAAGAAAATACCCGTTTTGCGTACCTGCAGGCTTAGCTAAATTTAGATGTATGGGAAGCATCGACTTGGCATTTTTTTCCTAAAGGGAAGTTAGTTTTTCTTTACGTATTCACTCACAATTTAAATCCATATCAAAATTGAATGATCACAATGGTTAAAGCTATTTTATTTTATAGTGCATCCTGCAATAGGTTTATCTCAAAGAGTTATTTTTGTGATAAACATTTCAAAAATTCGTCGCGGATGCAGGACTCGAACCTGCGTCTTCGGAACACTAGCCCGACGCTCTGCCAACTGAGCAGGTTTTTTTATTATAAATCATTACATATTTTTATCTAGGTTATTTTATTCTATTATATCTTTTATATCCCCACTTCTTCTGAACATTCTGTTTGAAGAATTGAGAATTCCCGGTCCTTCGACTTTGTTCTATGGGGATTCCCGCGTTCGTTTCGTTTGTTCTGTCGTGTTTAGTTCGGCTGGCAGTCGTGTTTTAACATTTGTTGGAGATACATACATAATTTAACGTTTTTGACGGGAGTTTTAGCCGTATTCTATTATAGTTGTATAATTTATGTATGTATTTTGTATTAAATTTTGACTATGTTCAATCATAAACCTCGATATACGCGAATTTCAGTTAACGCAATTTTTTCCGGAACGTATCCCTCGTGTAAAGCGGGGTATTGCTGTATACATTATGTGTTATGAGGAAAATACTCGTTTTGCAAACCTCCAAGCCAAATTTAGACGCATAAAAGGAGCCAGCTTTGCCGTGCGGTTTCATGCACTCACAAGAACTGTTATCAAAATTTTATAATGTAAAAAAAGTATTCTAAATTGGTACATATGTGGAAAGGCAGCAACTTGCATTTTTTATGTCATATTGGCAAATCACTTGCAAATGCAACAGTTATTTCAAATATCCTATGAAACAGCATCGTTACTATTCTTTTATTCCAAAAAATTTGCTGATTGCTTACCTTTGATTCTTTTCAAATAATAAAACACCTCGAATTTTTCTGAATGTTGAATTATAAAATGTAAATATGTAAGCCTCAGAGCAAATAAAAAATCAAGAGGGAACGTCGTTGACCAGTCATGTGAAGCCGGTTTTTTATACATGTGTGAGTGCGTCGCTGTTGCGCCGCCATAGTTCGACTGTCAAGCCAAGGCGTAGTTTCCTTGTACGTTGATGTGTGTGTAAATTGTCTGTACACGGCGAGGCGTAGTTTTGGTCGGCCTCACTTGTTTGTTCACAAAATTCTGTCTTGATTGTTTTATTTGGTCTGAGATGAAAGCACACATTATAATTCGTCCCTTTTTCCTAGCAACTCATTTATTTTATCGCCATGATGTCATGATGTATTTATTTTTCTAAAAAACATAACTATATGACTGCCCTATTATGCCCTATGTTGTAAGGACGGTTGACCCGTACTTTACATAAAGAAAGCCGAGATTTTATCACAAGCTGAATATGTCTGCGGCTTTATTTCCGAGTTCTTTATTTTCTGCTGTACCCCGGAAATAATACTGGAGCGAGGAGAGGTCACGAATTCTCGCACTCTGGATTTGTATTTACTGTACAGGGCGAATCAAACTTGTTGGCGGCCGTGATGTTATTAACCACCTCCGGATAACCCAGTCCTGACTGAAGCTCACGTAACGCGTGAGTAGCATAAAGGACATGTCCACAAAATGTATGGAGGCTGGTATAATAATAATCAAAAATTATAACCACAACACTCGTTACATTTCAAAAAAGTTTATATTTTTCTGAGTCTATTACATCAGTTAAAACCAAAACACAGCCCTCCGTTTTTTTTAAAATTCATTTTGAATCTATTAGGATAAATAAATATTTTTGCATCAATAGGTAGTTTATCTCTAGCAACCCTTGCTAATTAACCTCCATTATTGTTAAATAGAAGCATTATTACTAATTGGACACAGTTTTTAAGTGTTTTTGTCACATTGTACCTACTAACTGCACTGGTAGGTTACAATTTTTAATTTTAGCAAATTAAGAGATGAATGTGGAAGAATCAGCCACGAATGCGAGTAAAATAACGATAGAAGCAATTTATTATTGCTAAACAAGAAAAAATACAAAGCTGTATTATTATTTTCCATACAATTTATTTTTCACATTTAAAAAAATGGAGAAATAATTAAATATTTTTGAGAAGCCCATTTATCAAGCTTTCATATGATGTATATATCATCTTGGTTCGATTTTCTCTGAATAATATACCACTTGTGGCCGTCACCTTTCTTGGTAGTTTAGAAAAGGCCTGGTCGTCCGGCTGCAACATGGTGAGACGATATTGTGAAAATCGCGGGTCGAACTTGGACACGGCACAGGACCGAGACAAATGGCTCCGTAAGAGAAAGGCATACCCAGCAGTGGGATAGAAAAGGCTGCGGATGATGATGATGATGATTAGAAGATGCCGAAACATACAACTTGGCGGCTGTGCAACTAGCTGCGTATAATCCAATACTCGCATTGCTGGTTGATTTAACCGTTTAGCCATGTCAGAGGCCTTCAGGCGGCCAAAAACTTTGACACCAGGGCTAGCCACCCGGCCTATACGAACTTACCGCTGTTTCGTGAGCTTCAGTCCGGTTTGAGTTGTCCGTAGCTTGCAGCTTTTTTTTTTTTTTTTTCGAATCGGTTTGCGTTTGACTACACACTGCCTGATGTTAAGCAGATGTGCGGTCTAGGGTGTAGCACGCTTACCTTACTTACCTCACCCTTACCTTACCTAGCTAACATCACAGCCTCCAAAAAGTTTGATTCGGTTTATACCACCTTTTGATACTCCACTCTCGAACATAAGCTGACCTACGAAGATCAAATGGGCCATGTTCACCACATCTGCCCAGTGCGGGTTTGTGGATTTACATAAGTACACCATGGCATTTCTCCTACAGTCGTTTTCTCGTAATTTGCACAATCGTTTTCTTGATAACTAGAGTTTTATATGTTTCGATTACTAAACAGACACAGTAGGTTTACTGTATAGTACAAATAACAAGTTCCATATATTATGTTTCTTCACAAAAAAGGTGCAAAGATAGTGAACATGAAAGATCATAAATAAATAGAATAGGCTATTTGACTAGTTTTTGGAAATCGTTTTTAATTATTCGTTAGTAAGTACATAATAAGCACACCACATTTATATTTCCAAGAGATCTACTGTATTAACAATGAAAATCAGTGTTATAGAATAGATATTCAAGATCCCGCCAAAAACGACATTCTGTAATGGCGCTGGTCTTTGACGTCACACACTAGTAAATAACGTTAGTTAGTAATAGTAAATACGCTAGTTCACTTCTAAAAATGGTCAAAAAATACTTTAAAGTAACTTATAGATAGAATTATATTACTCCGAACTCACAAAACACAAATTACACAAACAACAGTCAATCGAGAAATTCTTGTGTACTATAATTATGTGATGTCACCAGAGTTGCCGACCTTCTTAGAGCGTTCACGTCACAGATAAAATATCAAAAAAATATCGTATTTTATTGCGTTCGATTTGCGAAAATTAGACATCTTTTAGTTTAAATATAGTGAAATATGTCTTTTTTCACTCTTAGTGGGTAGGCCTACGTCCTGCAGTGGACTATTAAAAAAGGCTGGTACAGTATGTTTTTTTTTCAGGCTATTATCTTTAAGGTTTACCACAATCAATGCTATATTTTCAATGTTGTCAAATAGCCTATTGTTTAAAGTAAAGTTAGAAAACATGTTTCCAATATCGTCGCGTCATATCGCGATGTATTGAATTTACTTCAGGGAGATCCGTCATAATCAATGTCAATTAGGTAGGCTTTTGGGCGCCGGCCAGATGTAGCTAAATAGAAAACTACTGACTAATAATTCAATATTCAGAGCGTTAAATAACAATTCGTTATGTACTTATTTGTAGGTGTAAAAGTCAAAGTTCGAGTTTCGTACTGAAGCTAAAGAATCGTAAAAATAATGTACAATTAAATTATTTTGGAAAAAACGTCCATAATATCAAATGCGCTTCAAATTATGATACGAACTCATTATGGTGGCTGCCCATGACAGTTAATATTTTTTAGGGTTCCGTACCTCAAACGGAAAAAAAACGGCACTCTTATAGGATCACTTTGTTGTCCGTCTGTCCGTCTGTGTGTATGTCAAGACTCTTTATCTCGGGAACGCGTTAAGATATCGAGTTGAAATTTAAACTGTATCTATGATCTCTTGCAGTTGTGTAAAAGAAAAACTTCTCAGTTATCGTTTAAAAAAGTTAGAGCCATTTATGTCGTAAAAAACCGCATATTTCGACATTCACAAAAATCAAAACCTACAGGGTACTTCCCGTTGACATAGAACTATGAAATTTGGCGAGAAGCATTGTCCCAGAGTACACATATAGGAATAAATCTGAAAACTGTACATTTTTATTTAAATCACAAAAAATAGGGCCTCAAAATTCACAAAATATGCGTTCTAAATTGAGTAAATCGTATCATGTAAGGTATCACATAAAAGAGCTTCATTTGCACATGCTAAAACAGATTTTCAATTATTTTTACAATGTGTAATTTTCGATGTATGACGGGAAAAGTGAAAAAAAAAACAAACTTTTTGTCAATTTTGTGAAATTTTCTGGATTTGTACGGAACCCTCGATGTGTGAGCCTGACTCGCACTTGTCAAGTTTTTTATATATTGGCTTGTTTGTTTACTATTATAAAAGTATACTGAGCGGCAAGCGCCACACAAATTGAAAGATGGGAAGTTAGCCGCAGATGACACTTCGCCGTGATTCGCTAATTATTGCGCATGTGTGCACAATGCGTATACAAATGGCGAAGTAGTGAGCTCGGGCGTAGGGAGCGCGCGGGAGGCACGAGGTTGGCGGGCGGGTGTGCGCCGGCGCCTCGTCTCTCTGGCACCCGTTAACGTCTATATTTTGGCGTTTGCGCAGCTCTCTGCGGCTAACTTCCCATCTTTCAATTTGTGTGGCGCTCAGTATAATATTAATAGCAAGGAACATCCTCCTCTAAGAATGCGTAAATATTAGTAAAATATATAAACTTAGCTAAGAATTGTCTCTAATAAACCAGCTTTCAATAAGCTAGTTATAAGCATTGCTATTCAGCATGGCAATAATCAATACAGAAAAAATGTCAAGTCGATGGTGGCAATGCTGTCAGCTGCCAGCATACTGGGCAAGCTGCCAACGTTCAGTGGGCTTGAGCATTTGGATTACCCTTAGAATATCAAGGGTCTATGAATGATTCAATTACCATAAATGTAGTAGTAGTATCAATAATCGACTGCCTCTGTGGCTCAATGGTTAGTGAACCTGACTTCTGGATCAGGCGTGGGTTCGATCCCCACCCGGGGCAAGAATTTTATGTGATGAACATTGGTGTTTGCTCTGTGTCTGGGTGTTATTTAGGTACTAGATGACAACCCGGCTTCGCTCGGGTGAATGTGACTCATAATACACACACTCATAATAATTTTGCTGTTACTCGATCACCATTTTAACGAAGAGCCCTTCGCTGCATCCATTTTCCACAATTATGACAATGTTTACCAAATGCAAGGAGACTCGGCTGTTAACAAAATGATGTAGGTATCATCAAGCAAAACAATGATGAAAGACCAATGAAAGACATTCATTTGAAGGAATAGGTACTCACGATTTTGTATGTTTGTGTAATACAATATACCAAAGTAAAATGTTTTGCTCAAAATTAAAATTAGGTACTCAAAACTAAATGAATAAGTAGGTCCCTACCTACTGAAAATGTACATTCTTATATTACGTAAAGAAAGTCAACTTCAACTGTAAAGATTATAATCAGTATTATTTTTATATGGTTAGGACACCCACTGCTGGACATAGGTCTCTCCCATGGATTTCCAATAAGGCCGGTTGGAAGCTGCCCGCGTCCATCGTGTTCCAGCTATTTTTATTATATCGTTAGACCATCTAGTCGGTGGACGTCCTACGCTGCGCTTGCTGGTCTGAGGTCAACTTTACGGCCCCATTGCCTTTCCGTTCTTCGAACAATGTGCCCTGCCCACTGCCACTTTAATTTGCTAATCCGCTGGGCTATGTCGTTTACTTTGGTTCATCTAGGGATCTCCTCATTTCTGATTCGATCCCGCAGAGAGACACCGAGCATAGCACGTTGGTGCCTATGGTTATACCATCGACTTGGCATTTTCTTACATTCCATATTGATGGGTTATACACAAAGAGAATGTAGAACAGTTTTCCAATGTGACATATCATGTCGTTCCGTGTTGTTACCAAATCTCCATAGACGCCCGTAGTAACGTTTCAACTGCTTTACTGAGGTATGACTTGGACCATGTTTGGACGTGGTCGCGACTTTATTGGACACCGGCAAATGCACAACAATGCGATGCCAAAACATAAAAGAAAACGAAGAATGACTGCTCAAGATATGTCGTGGGACAATATGGAGACTGCGATTTGGTTGTCAGCACCGTTATAATTTATTAAAATACTCGATAATTCGAATTTTCCGGATATATGTTGTCGACTCGAAATCATTATTTTTTTATGTTTTATCATTTAGGAAAGGTTTCAATCGAGTCTACCGTACCCCTTGACGAAATTATTAATATAGATTATCTATAAGTATAAGTATGTATTAAAAAATACGCATATGTAGTATATCAGTCTCTGGCAGCCATATCATAAGCTTTGCTTAGTTTGGGGTCAGAGACCGTGTGTACGAAGTCCCCCTATATATAAAAATCCTACTAATATTATAAACGCGAAAGTTTGCGAGGATGGATGGATGGATGGATGGATGTATGGATGTTTGTAACTCTTTCACGTAAAAACTACTGAACGGATTGAGATGAAACTTTGCTGAACGGATTGAGATGAAACTTTGCAGTCATATAGCTTATATATCAGAATAACACATAGGCTATAAATTATAATGATATTGCGTCAAAAATCAAAATATCATGCGGGCGAAGCCGCGGGTAAAAACTAGTAAGATATAGTTTTAGCTTTTAATTTTTATTTTTATTTTTATTTTTTACATTCTTAGAAACTAACAGCTTTTATATTACAGCTTATAAACTTAAATAGGATAACAAATAAGCTAATTATAAGTTTCTACTAATAGAAATATTATGAGAACTTTAAACGCTTGAGAATAATAATAAAAAAAAAAACTTAAATTTAAATAATGGAACACAATGTCACACATTGTCACACAATGTCACAATGTCACACTCAGTAAGTAAGTAAGTAGTACTCAGTAAGTACTCTTAAGTAAGTAGTATTGTATTTTGTAGTAGTTAATTAAGGCACTTACCTGCTTTAATAAAATAGATCGATAAATATTACATAGCCCATAATTTCAGACATCAACAAGATCACAAACCATTGTCATTTCTTAATCCAAATCCAAAGGAAATTCCAGATAATCTTAACCACTAGCTGACCATAAACGAACTCTCTTAACAAGCAAAACAAGAGCCTGTTATAACTCAAACAGCAACCAAACCTGTTGAGATTTCAACTTTGAACCCGCAAAATAATTCCACTTTGAACTACTAAAGGTGAGTATAGACTACAGCATTTACTTGTAACAGAACAACGAGCCGCTCGATGATAAGATTGGTAAGTTCTTTTGTATTACCCTTTCACGAACCAGACGTCGAACACGCTCGCCGTTTTGCTATTACAACAATAGACATGAAGAATAAAAAAATATAATTAGTTCATCAGATGGATTATTAAAAATATTAGAAACGCTTTTTTATTTTGTTAACTAAATAAAAATGTATGATACCTATAGCTTGTTAAAGTTCCGCATGACGTCACGAGTGTCTTACAAATGTATTTTCGTGGGAGACGTGACGTCACGACCCCCACTCCCAAACTTTGACAAGGTTTATCTTTGCCATTTGTTGTTTTATTAGCAAAGGAAAAAAAAACGTGTCCAATATTTTTTGATTATCTTACTTGCGGACTAATTATAATAATATTTTTTTTTACTCAGTCATCCATGCCTACTGTATGAACCAAGGAGAGCTCGAGCGTATTGGTGTTATATTTCGGGTTCGCGCACATTATGTCGGGCCGCAGGGGGGCAGAGCGGGCCGCACCGCGACATAAGTATGGAAAAATAGGGAATTCGGAAAATGCAGTCCACTGCGCTCCGGCACAGTGTGCGCTATTTCATATAAAATACATAAAAGCGATTAATAACATTTCGCTTCGGCCCGCTGCGGCCCTATATAATGTGTGCGAACCTTTACATTACACGCGCTTTATTTTAACATTAGGTAGGTACAACGAAATGTTACGGGTAATAAACACTCGCTGTAACAATTACGCCGAACAAAGCGCGGCGCATTCGCAGGAACGTAACATTACATTGAAATGCTTTGGAAACTTTGCTTTTACCTGTATTGTACCATTCGTAAGAACGTTACATTACATACAAATGCTCGAGAAAATGCTCTAATCTAAACTCACCTTAATGCAAATCCAAAACTGTCCTGAAGCTGAAACAAATCACTGCTTTGATACTGCGGGAGCCCACGCAGAAAATTTTCCGCGTCGGAGAAAACTATTGGATTTTGAAGACCAGATGACATACAGGAAAAATACGTTTCATGCTCGACATTCCAGTTATACAAGAAGGAAAAAATATTGTTATGATACACCTATGCGTCTTGGCTTGTAAATCTTTAAATATTGTCTGAAGTATTAGCTATAAATTTGTCATTTAACGAGGTTTTTTGGTCGAGATTGACTGTGCAGAACAGTTTAAACTCATAAAGCAAGGTGTGATTTAAAGGAAAAGAGCTAAAAAGCTATCTGCCCTGCACAAAACTACTACAACTTGCCAATCTGCTGGACGATTCGGTAATTTTGGTTTATCTACGGATCTCCTCAATCCTGATCCGACCGCGCAGACAGCAGGCCAAATTTTAGAGGCGCCGCGCCATCGTAATTATAATAGCAATATAGAGTAGCCCTGTTTCTTTTTCACTATATGCATTTGATAGAGAGAACACTATTTTACGTCGCTATTAAATTTACGATGGCGTCTTTAAAATTGGGCCTAACGTAGAGCTAAATGCTTCTATCTAAGGCTCCTCTACTATATCCGCCAAAGGGTGCGAGAACCAAAGTCATGGTAAGCCTCGCTAACTCTTGACTCGCGCGTGACTGGACTGCAAACCCCCATGGGATGCAATGGTTAGATTGTCAATTTTTCACCCAATTTCATATTTCTCTCACGTACCATTAAGGGTCGGCCTTTGAGCCAATTTAGCCACTTTAAGCCCCGTGTAACAATGTTTTAATTTTTCAACCGCAGATTCAACAAAATTACCGGCTGGCGGAAGGTGGAACACCTTTTTAGGGCAGTTTAAAATTTATTTTTTAACGACAGGACAGTAGCTTCATTATGCGGATTCATTAAGGTTATGAGATTTTGCGTTTAAAAATTTACATGGGTTTCTTTGGGGACGTGTAAGTGGACCAGTTTGATTTTTTTATACTACATGCTTAGTAAGTGAGTTAATATTTTTGAGACAGACATATTAATCGTTACGTTATATGCGTAAGTACGTCAACTGAGTAGAGCAAAAGCTATTCTTTACTTTACGGTAGATTTTCATAGTTTGTTTTGTGTTTTCTTCACAAGTGAGTAAAGCGCTTTGTATCCTTAATAAGAAAACGCGATTAATATCAAATATATAACTTTCATTCTCGTTGATATTTGGTGATTTTCATTCGCGATGTCCTACATCTTTTCCTGCAAATTAACATTTACAAAATTTACTAAAGGACCTCACCGCTTATACACATATATGCTATCGTGTGTTTTTACGATGCGTTATTTTTTTTTTTGGTAGCTCTCTAAACGTAAAGAGAATATGTCAAAGAAATATTTTTTTTATAGAATGTTTTCAATCAAGGCTCTATCGCATAAGAGAGAGCTGAGTAAATTCGTTTTCCGTGACACTTTTAAGTCAAAAAAATTAAACTACATTTTTCTTTATTTTACACCCGTCGTGGGTATGTTTAATTCTATCTCATGTTCTTTAAACAGTTAAACTATAGACAAGGTAAAACACGTTTGCTCAGAATCGTTTCAATTTTCCTGTTCAAATACTAGTCTGGTTTCCAAGTCCCTCCAACTCTTTCCATACTTCACTTCCAATTCCGTATTAGTCAATAACTCGCAGAGTAAATTCCGAGTTTCTTTTCGTATCTTGGATCTTGTTCGAAATTTTCCGAAGAATTTCACATAAGTCCGGAAGTTTCGCGATGATATATTCAGAGCAAGTTTAGATGGAGTTACTGGTTTGTTTGGGTGCATACGGGTTGGGGTGGACGAACATCGAATTGTAGAGAAAAAAGTAAAGTTATTGACATTAGAAATAAGTATATGAGGTGTCTCTCTGCGAGATCGAATCAGAAATGAAGAGATCCGCAGACGAACCAAAGTTACCGATATAGCCCAGCGGATTAGCAAATTAAAGTGGTAGTGGGCAGGGCAAATAGTTCGATGAACGCAATGAAGCGCAGCGTAGGACGTTCATCGACCAGGTGGACTGACGGTATAACAAAGATCACTGGAACGCGCTGGATGCCGGCCGCTTCCAACCCGCCTTATTGAAAATCTATGGGGAGGCCTATGTCCAGCAGTGGGCGGCCTACAGCTGATAGATGGATGGATATACCTGAGTTCAGAACGAAAATGTTTGTAACAAAAAAACAGGGCGTGTTAGTTCTAAAGTTCAAAAGCGCGTGAGTTCGAATGCTTTGATTTTTTTTTTACATTCTATTGTGACAGAAAAAAACACAAAATCCAGTTGTTGATATTCAAATTACTACGATTTATTGAAGCTTGTTTAATAAATTATTTTATTTTTATTGATGTTTCAATTTTATTTGTATTGAAGAAAAAAACAGTTTTTGACATTGAAAGTAAGAAAAATATTCCTCATTTCATTGATAATATCAGGAAATTGAAAAAGGCTCTGTGTTTGTCCATCCAAATATTATTTTGTATTTACATTATAACGGTAGGTACATAATTATTACGCAAAAATGGTCTAATTCAGCAGCCTGGAAACGATCGCTTTTGGTGATAAAGCCGCAAGTTTGCCTCGTTTTGCTTTGATTTACTGTTTTTCTTTCTGTGAATTGTATAATATTTGGTGTGAATCAATTAAGTATTTTTTTCCATCTATCTTTTGTATTACCCTTATTTAAATAATTATTACTAGAAATCTACAATCGTACATGGATCTTTTGTATTTGCGTCTTCAAAATTACGTCTTAGAAATCTAACTGATTACTCCTCGAATTTTGGCTAACACTTCCAGTTTCACAAATAAATCCAGCCTAGTACTACCGACGTCGAACATATTACCGAAAGTAAACAACAAAAGAAGTAATCGTTACTATCCAATATTCATATTACAAGTTTTCAGCACGTATTGTGACTATAATTAGAATTTATTCAGCATTAACAGTTTGTTATTATAAAGCCGTATCGATAATTCTATTTTATTATCGTTTATAGCTTCAGTGCTGGTTAACTTTAATTAGAGATACCAGTAGGTCGCCATTTTGTATTCGAATTATCTTTAAATCGCAGGTCAACTAGACGCGATTAGCATAGTAAATATGTTGTCAGGTGCGTGTCTCGACACGCGAATAGCCTTCCACAGATGGTGACGATGATTATGATCATTATAAAATCATTTTTTTCATTAGATGATAAACTGCCATAAAAGATAGGAACGCGGCGGTTGCGGAGGTCTTGAGGCGAATGGACGATAGTTATAGTTAATAGTAGATTAAGTTAGCATAAGGATTGCGTGTATGCCCGGAGCACTCAGGCTAGCCTAGGCGCCTCTTCTTGCGGTGGCGTGGCGTGGCGGCAAGCCCTCTTCCCAAAAATGTGGTCCAGGAGGACGATGGCTGGCACGTGCGTCAACTCGTGAACGGGTGCTGCTTGCGGGGGCAGGACTACTCGGTGCATATACGTAACGTAGTTTAGTAAAATACATTGTCTTCTTAGGAAAAAGTCGAAACATTTTTAAAAAAAGGTACAGGCCCTGGAGTCTGTAGAGTATAAAACACAAATAAAAAAAAATAAAAAAAAACTGCTAGATCATTTTTGGCTAAGAAATATATTCTGAGGGCAAAGACCTTTGAACTATGAACAAATTAAAAACAAACAGTTTTCTTTTATAACTCAAAAAGTTATAATCCCACAGTTCTCAAAATAATTTTAAGAGATAGTTTTTAGTATGGTTTTTACGCAAAAAAAAGTTTAAGGAAACACGAATTTTACTATTCATTTTAGAACCCCAACGACACACCACTTGACGGGAAGAGGTAAAAAAAAATTCATCCTCTCTTCACATGTATAAGTACAGTTTTGATTTTTTAAGTAATTAAAATTGAGATCTATACTTAAACTATCATAATATCAAATTTCATGCAATTTATAATGTGGACAGACGGACGGAAGGACACACCGAAGTTATAAGGGTTCCTCGTTTTACTACGGAACCCTAAAAAGAGACATAGGTATTATACCCAGTAATATAATAAAGTAGGCTGGGTAAGGTGTTTAGGATTGTGATGTTCTCTGGTAAAATGCACCCAAAAACCTTATCACTCAAATCTTTAAAAATAACGCGTTTAAAAAAATCCAAAAATGTATTCAGCCTCGTGTACGTCGAACATAATACCGAGAGTCAACAACAAAAGAAGTGATGTCTTACGTCTTGCCATCCAATATTCATATTACAAGTTTCCGGCACCGATTGTGACGAAAATGAGGATTTATTCAGGACGAAGTCGCAAATTCAATACTGAATCTGGACGGACGCACGTATTTACTCCGTTTAGGATCTGACTCCATCAAAGCGGAGAGAGTAGACGTACGGAGCTGGGACATAGATAGGCTAAGACAATGCCGCGATCTAATGAGATAAAAGAAGATCTTGCAAAGTGGAACCAGACTGTGTACAGTAGCTCAAAAAATATTAAAATATGATAAATAAAAGTGCAGAGTAAAACAACTGCATTGATTGTTGAATGGGATTTCATGTTTTCTAATTTGATTTTTGTTTAAGACCGCCATCACGCCGCCATATTTTACAAGCTATATCAAAAGACAATAGGATCTGAAAATCTGAAATTCCTTCAAATGAAGATTGTTTTGAAAGGAAATAAAAAGATAGTCGTTTTCTAAAACAAATAAAGCAAATAATTGAATACTGTACAAGGTTATGGCCTAAGCTCGATATATTATTGCATTATCTCTTTTCCCACAAAGTTCTTTGCATGAAATCACGTTTATGCGTAACGCAAACAATGGACACAATTATTGCTGAAAATTACATATTTATAATAATCGCTTATGGAACAGTTCCTTCTGCATTGTACCTATATGCATTTTGCGACTTACGAGTATGAGTATCATCTCACTCATATAAGTTTTTTGCGGGGCAGGTAATTCATGATTCATTTATTCTGCTTTCATAAAGTACATGATGGTAAAAAATATAAATGGTACAAAGTGGCATATGGACCCCGTCGGGTGCAGCAACAACAGAAAAGAGGAAGACACCATAATTAGGTCATATTAATTTATCTTTAGTGAAAATAAGTAAGGTAAGAGAAGGGCTCTGTATAGTTTCTTTCAAATATTTGGTACGTTATAATCCAAGATGTGATATGACAACACGAAAAAGTCGGCAGTGGAGCGGAAACATATGTAGTTTAAAACAAAAAAATGCCAAGTCGATGGATGTAGTATTCCCGACAAAGGAGAGCAGAACTATTTTGTTCACAAAATAATAACTAAAGTCTATAACTTTAAGCCATACTGAAATAGCAAGAGATATAAATCACTTTATAGAGATATACATTGCTTCTCGGCCTTTTGGCTAAAATCAAAGTGTAGTATCACTTTGTCCCATTCTAAATATGAAATTTAAAAGGTTTTTGAAAAAGATGCACATACACTCGAACTTACGTAATTTTGAAGGGTTTCACAAACTAGCATTGAGCTAAGTATCTCGGCTGTCCAAATTAAAAAAGGTAAAAAGTAGGAAGGTAAAATGATCAGATATTTGAAACTTCTGCTGTAACTAGAGGGTCTAAATTTCCAATCATAAAAAAGATAAAGCGAAACTAAATTTTTAACCATTTTGACATTCCAACGTGAGGTTTTGACGTATGCCGACAGAAATTGCGTTTTTTTTTGTTTCGCTCACTCTCGCGTATGCTGTATAACCAGATATGGATAAGATAGCTGTAACATAGTTTTTATTTGAGTAAAATTTTGCAATGTTTCTATTAAATGTCATTCTTCTGAGATTTTCTTTTAAGATTACGTTTTATTTTTCTAAATTAGTTAAGTCTACTCTAAATTTACATTTTTGGATGCTTTTTATGTTAATATGGAGAAGCCACTGGCTCTTGAGACAGTCTTAGACTAGTTCAGGAGCCTATAGATCATGTATCGCTGTAACACATTTATTATGTCAAAATAGGTAAATGATTTGTTTGTTTGTTTGTCTTCTTCACCAAAAAACATACTACCTACGACGTTTTTCCCATCTTCGCTAACACCTCTCTGCTTTAGTGGAGTCCAGGCTTAAATCTGGACGGACGCGCACGTATTTACTTCGCTAAGAAGCATGTTCTGAATAACAAAGTAACGGTTTCCGGACCTACGAACCCGGCCATTTTTCCGGACATCTCCGAGAATACATTCCGCGACAATTGGCCATAATAATGAATAGTAAACAACGTTGCTGGGGCCCTACCGCCTGATCTCTTATTAGGTATGGAAGGTCAAATAGTACCTACTATTAGAAAGCACAGCTTTTTCCTGCGCAGTCGAATTATTTTGTCATTTATTTATTTTATTTTAGTATATTTACTTACTATAGTCTAATCAAACTAGTTTCAAGGTTCAACAAAGCAAGTTGTGATAACCTTCCACCAATCGTGCCTTGTTAGGTAGGTATTGTTTAATGGTCTAGTAGCTATCTATTTTTGACTGACGAACCACCGGAGGAGGTATAGAATTCGACGCCTATAACCACGCCTAACTTTTTTCGTAGTAAGTCGATTTCAACAATTATTTTTTTATTGGAAAGAGTATACTTTGAAATTAGTCCCATTTAAATTTTATCTTTATCGGTGGAGCCATTTTTGATAAATCAACAATAACGTGAAAAATGCTACATCATCCATACGAAATATTCGCGAATTCTGTACACGGGTGAAGTCGGTTATACTAATTTTTCCAAAAAAATATTTTGTTATAAAGTCATTTTAAATACCTACCTAAATGTTAAGGGGAAAAAAAATGTAGTTTCAACATGAGGACATAATAAAATCTGTCAGATATGTGTCATTACCATTTTAGTAAAATAACACATTTTGTAAAAGACAAATTTTTCGAATTAGCCTAGGTACCTATATAATTTCTGAGATAATTTTCGATTACTTAGCAACAATTTCATTTCTTTAATTTCTTGTATTGATGAATTATTGACATATGTTTTAAAATTACTTTAATTTTTGATCATTCTATTTCTATTGTATTTGATATTTGGCGTTAATTTTATGAATAAAGGAATATGAATATAATATACTTAAAACATATCAAGAATTGATTCAAAGATAGCAAAGATTTTTATTAACCTGCTCACAAAAACATACCTAGGTGAGCAGGTTAATAAAAAAGTTAAGGTTCTCAATATGTGTACCTACACGTACTTTAACTTTTTGGAAGTTGAGTAATAAGTAAGGTGACTTACTGGTGGTGTCATTGACCCCGGGGAGGGGTTGCGAGGCGTTCATCGTGCTGTCGCTCGTCCTCCTGCAACAATATCAGACGTTATTTCAAACAAACTAGCCAATAAAATCTCTGTAAATCAATCAGTTTACCTCCAAGTAGCCTAACGAGCTATGGACACGGTTATTGCTCAGTCTCTCTGCGAGATCGAATCACAAGTGAAGAAATCAGTAGAAGAAATGTCAGTCTTCGGATGGGTGACCGCGGGATTTACAACTGAGCGCTACCGTGGCTTGGTTATATTAAACGATTATCCATGTCAGAGGCCTTTACTGTACTGTACTGTACCAGCCTTTTAATAGTCCACTGCAAGACGTAGGCCTGAGGGTGATTGGGCCATATCCACCACGCTGGCCCAGTGCGGGTTGGTGGATTCACATACGCCATCGAATTTCTTCTACGGACGCATACAGGTTGCCTCACGATGTTTTCCTTCACCGAAAAGCCAGTGTTGTGAAATTCCGTATATAAATTCCAAAGAACTCATTAGTACGGGACCGGGGATTTGAACCCACGACCTCACGATTGTAAGGCGGGTGTCACTACCTCTAGCCCACCATGGCTTTAATGCAGAGGCCTTTAGCTCTCTTCAAAACTCTGACACCAAGGCTAGCCTCCTGCCCTAGCCTAGCCTCGACTTCGACTGCCTCGGTGGCTCAGTGGTTAGTGACCCTGACTTCTGGATCAGAGAGGCGTGGGTTCGATCCCCACCCAGGGCAAGAATTTATGTGATGAACATAGGTGTTTGCTCTGTGTCTGGGTGTTATTTAGATACTATATATATAAGTATTAAGTATATATTTAAAAAGATGTATAAGTAGTTTGTTTAGTTTGGGGTCAGAGACCGTGTGTAAGATGTCTCCTAATATTTATTTATTATTATTTATAGCCTGGGCTATACGAATTTGCTTAGTAGAAGAAAAGGTTACCTACATATCCCAGGGAATTAGCAAGTCGTAATGGCAATGGGCCGGGCACATAGCACGAGGTCTGATGACCGATGAGGTCGAAAAGTTCTCGAGTGGAGACCACGTATCAGTAAACCCAGAGTAGGACGCCCACATACAAGGACGTATAATATCAATAAGATCGCTGAATTGTATCAAACGCAAGGAGAGGCTTATGTCCAACATGCAGGCGTCCTATGGCTGTATTGACTCGATAACAACGAAGTAATGTAAAGGTTCTGCATATAGGAGAGAAAACCTCACGATTGATTCAATTCAATTTCAAAATAACTTTATAATAATTTTTAACAAAATAAAGTACAAGCGCCAGTGTACATTATATCCTAGCGGTACAATAACAATGGATTATAATTTTGTTTATCAAGCACTTATGCTTATCCAAAACTTCTACCAGGAACATTATGTTTAGATGATGAGGAAGTCAACTAATTTTAATTCAATCATTAATCATTTAATAACTTTACACGTAGACTTTAGTTCAGCATACATATGATGAAATGAATTGGTAGCATTGCAACAAATTAGAAAAAGTATCTACGTCTTTTTTTGTGGTAAAGAAGCGGGTATCGCTCAACGATGCGCGGGCGCACCGATTTTTACTAAGTAAGTAAACAAACAGCGGCAAGAACTCGTCATGAACTACCTGACTACTCACGATTGATTGCTAACTTAAAAAGAGCTTTTATTTAATATTCTACGGTAACTTACAAAGTAACTCTCATTCGATTCGCAGTAACCTTTTTATGGAAATAGAATAGTCGTAAGATTTACCGTGTAATTTTATTACCTGATTTGACAGTGTTACATAAGATGTACCTAAGCGTAATTTCCGTCCATCCATTAACTAAAGGACGTCCACTGCTGGACATAGATCTCCCCTATGGATCTTCTGGGTGCTTACTAAAAGCTTTTATATACACCAAGTCATATAAATAAAGGGCTATATGCGTTTGCCTTGTATTATGCCGAAAGGGGTTGATTAAGGCCATCATTATGAAAATTAGTAGGCCAATTAACTCAATATTCGAGAAAAAAATCAGCTGCTCCATATTAAATAAAAAAGAATTTGTATGCATTATTTAAGTTTTAATTAATTATTATTGTATTATCGTTACTGACATTAGTTTGACCGTTTTTATTTGTTTGTGTCCATTTTTGCCTTATTATTCTTTGTGACATTGTTTGAAATTATTTTCACATTTATTTTAATTATTTTGACATTTACTTAGATTATTTGACATTTATTGAGATTATTTTGACATTTATTTAGATTATTTTGACATGTATATTATTTCTGTACTGAATGAAAATTGTAAAATACCCAATGACTCGTCATGCGATTTGGCGTTGCTGTAAGTATGATGAGGATATGAAATAAATAAATAAATAAATGCTTAGAACTCGGAATCAGAAAAACTATGAAACAGCTGGTATTTTTCTAAAGTTCCGGGTTGGCCCGTAGCTAAAATTGTTCATATTGATGGTCTGTGTCACCTCCTTTCGGCTTAGTACACCAGTTCTGGATAACCCTGTTTAACAAATAGCAAATAGCAAACGGCACCGCTGTGTATACTCGTACGTTTTCGCTTTTTTATTCATCTCTGTGTGCGATCCCGCTTAATTAAATGGGAATAAAATTCTCTGTGAAAACGTTATATGAAAAAAAAATCTAAAGAATCTTGTTGCTTGAACAGTTTTATAATTATACTGTTTATTTTGTAACTGTTGCAATTTTTATCTAGAATACAGGCTACAGCACTATCTCGTTTTTTTCTGAAAAGATATCCTAAATGTCTGATATAATTATTAATCGATCATGAAAAGTGTCATTTCTATATTAAAACTAATATTATCATATGTACCTATAACTATAATTATCATGCTTATTATAACCAAATCAAACTGTAAATACAACCCTGCAATAGTAAAAAAGTACTTTATACATAATTTGACAATGGAAACTAGTTTGAAACCATAAATAATATATTTTCTATGACTATATTAGTTTTTAGTGCTTCCAAGATTGAGCCCATAGACATTTAGTTAACCCGCCGTTTGTGACTTCAATTTGACTTACATCGTTTGTGACCCCGGTGTCACGCACCGGGTTTTTCAAGCACAATATTTTTTTACCTATGCCATTTATCCCATTTTAAATAATTACACCATAAAAACACATGATTTTATTATTGTTTAACATAGGTATTATATAAATTACTTGTTATTTATTAAGTCTTATAGAGACAAAACTGAAAATAAATTAGCCATTTTTTGAACCATGTCATTCGATCATTCTATTTTTTTAAAAACATGTCGTTATCGAGTTTTTTTTTAACTTTATCAGAGATATGATGAAGTATACTCAAGATAATAAACAAATACAGTATCCTTGTTATAATTGATGAGCATATATTTATTTAAGTCAATTACATTGCGTCATAATCATAATACGGTAATTACAAAAGTCAAATGAAATCATTAATTGAAAACATCCTTGTTATTTATATTTTTTTTAATCAATCCTCAATTGTGCAGTATTTTTCAACGGTCAATTTCTTTTCAAAGATGTAGCTACACGCTCAAGATACAAACAGATGTTGCAGATTTGCATTTTGAGTAGTAAAACATTTCAAGGAATATTTTAATCTCGATTAGAGACTGCTGACCGGTAAGCATAGCATAGGAAACCCACCCAAAGACCAGCAGAGAGGATGAGATAGTGCTTAAAAACACGATGTTTGCAAACTGTTTCAAAGTAATGGTTCTTTTGGAAATCAATATTTTATGAGTCTTAAATAGAGACTACAAGCTCGAAAACATAGCGTAGGATATTTACTTTTAGTGTATGAAAATAATAAAAATGCTAGAACACTCAGCCTGTAAAATGTTTTCATCTGGTCCTACTGTTGTTCTGTTTATTGGACTTAGTTCACCAGAGGATCTTTCAAGACAAAGGTGATGATGATGAAGATGATGATAATAATTAGTTTTAAGTGTCCTCTGTACCTGTAACTAGTTTTAAATTAACCTGCAGTGTCAGGAGATTTTCATTGTTAATTTTGCATAGTGAATGTATTTCAGTAGATATTTAAAAAAAAATTGCTAAAACCAACTAAAATTCTTTTGGATCATATAGTTACACAATAAAACAATTAAAGGTAATAAAAGCAATGAAGTAATCTGTGCAAAACATTGAAAATTAAAAATAATGCTATGTTTATTTGACTTACGTGGTTTGTGACCCCGGTCTCAGGCACCGGATGGACGCCAAAAGTCCAACTTCTACTTTTCCATTATTATTGCCAGTTTGCTCAGAGGTAAGAATCGTAAAATTAGGCAGCTACTCGAAATTCCAGCTCAATCGATCAAGGATTAAAAAGTTATTCGACTTTTTCTGTCCACCCGGTCTCTGAGACAAATAGGTCATAAACGGCGGGTTAAACCCATGAAAACAATGATGATAATTTAGCGTTTGTTATTGTAATTTAGTGATATTACCAATCTTACTACCAGTAGTAAGAACGGTAAATGAATATTCCTCTAGTTACTGCAATTGAGAGTTTTTAGAACAGCAATAAAATACCTGTGTTACTGCCGTAAAACTTAAATAACTAAAACAAACAAAATATGACGGATATTATCAGTTACAAGCAGTCTAGTAGTAGATTTTTTCAGGTCAAATATGACAGATGTCAAAGTGACAGCTGCCACATTACATAATTCATACTAGAGTTGAATGACAGACGTTAAAGTGTTAGCTGTCATATTCTAGAATTTATACTAGAGTTGGATGACATGTGTCAACGTGACAGCTGTCAAATTTAAAAAATTAGACTCTATTGTGAAAGTGAGAAAATTCAACAAAATCTTAATTTCAGATGATAGCTAGAGTGCTGCCATTCTAGCGATAACCCCTCATAGGTATAGATAGACACTTTTAGATCATTGCTCACAGCTTTACCAAACAAACTTATCATACCTAGATTAAGTACAATTTATTTCCCGTCTATTTTGCGCTAACAGAACAGAGAAAATAAAACGTTGTTTTCATCGTAGTTATTACATTTAAAATACTGTGTTGACCCGTAATTCAGTTGAGAGCTCCGGGTGCAGTTATGCACATAGCTCAATCACCTTTAGAGGGTAGGCCTGTATTCAACGGTGAACTGTTGTACATAGATTGGTACAGTCCAAAATTTACTAGGTTAAAAGCTTATCTTAGGGCAAATAACAATAATAATAATAATAACCACAATAACCCATTATTTTTTTCAATTTATTACTAACAATAGGCTCCTTGTACCTTCACCCCTACAACATAGCTAAATGATGTTTAAAAAGGGCCTCTCAGTGTTGGCTTCGGCTCCACTGATGCCCATCAAATAACCGGGCTTGGCCCGAGAGATGTATATCAAATAAAGTGAAATAATAATAATAATAAAACTTTATTTCAGACACGAGATCCATAATGTGTAACAAAACAATGAAATTTAAAAATTACTTAAAATATGTCTTAGCCATAAGTCATTAAATTCATTACTTAAATGTAATTAGTGGGTAATTCTTACCCAACGTCTATACGTTTCAGTCTGCAGCAGTCGATCCGCCAAACTTCTTATGATGGAGTTCTTACAGCTGTCAACTCTGGACATGAACGACGCTATCCTCTTTCGTTGAATTGTTGAACAATATATAGTTAGTTTTTGGAAGTACTCCTGAAGATTGATTGATTGAAGGTTGATTTCGATACAATTTAAATGGGACCACCCATTTAAATTGTATCGAAATCAACCGAGCCGTTTATGAAAAATCAACAGTAAAATTGTGAAAAAAAAATAAAAATGTTTGTTTGATTCAACCGTTGTTCACTACGGAAGTCAGTTTTGCCATTTTTATGCGAAAAATAACTATTATTTCATTAAGAACACAACTTTACCCGACATAGATTTATAAATTCGCGCTTATTTTGCTCCAACAGTAGCTACCGGAGTATAAAACGGTGTTTTCATCGGAGCAATTACATTTAAAATGCTGTGTTGACTCGTAATTCGGTTAGAGGCCCCGGGCTCAGCCGTCATGTTGAATGTACGATATTCTATTTACTAAGTTTTGTGTTAAGGTCAATGGAAACGCTGCTAAATTTAAGCTCAAAAAGTTTCGCTGAAATTTTAGTGTTCATATTTTATTCAATGCGACATTTGATAAATGTTAGCTGATTTAGAAATCTCTTGTAGGCTGTACTTGACTAATGTAATGGGACGAATAGAAAACCTTTTTCTGACTTTTTGAGATGTCTATAATTATATCGTTCTGTATGTGTAGCATACAATTTGACTGCCTCGGTGGCTCAGTGGTTAGTGACTTCTGGATCACCGAGGCGTGGGTTCGATCCCCACCCAGGGCAAGCATTTATGTGATGAGCAAAGGTGTTTGCTCTGTGTCTGGGTGTTATTTAGGCACTATCTATATAAGTATGTATTTAAAAATATGTACAGCCTTGGCCAAAAGTATTAGGCACCCTGTATTTTCACTCTATCTTCTAAACTAATTTCACTCTTCTTTGTCATTTTTAATAAAATTAGGTGTCAATTTAATTACATCAACAGAAATGAAAGCTTGTTTACTTGTTAGAGTCCAGAACACAAGTGACCAAACATTGACTGATAAGACCGAAAGAAAACCGAGTCCTTTGTTTTCGGTCACCAGGTGTTTTATGACCTTAGCAAAGAGCCACTTGATATTCTAAAAAGTTATTTATGACCTCGGTAAGTCATTTAAGATAAACAATCAGTTATTGGTTAAGTAGTAAACATGCATTTTGATTTTTTAAAGGTGCCTAATACTTTTGGCCAAGGCTGTATATGTAGTATATCAGTCTCTGGCAGCCATATCACAAGCTTTGCTTAGTTTGGGGTCAGAGACCGTGTGTAAGAAGTCCCCTAAATTAAAAAAAATAAAAATTCTTAGGTACCGCATAAGACTCGCGAAAATGATAGCAAAATGAGTACAGAAGTTAAAATTTTAGATTGCAATTGTAATGAAACGCTTGTCCTAGACTAGTAATTGTTATTTTTTTAAATAAGACATTTTGTTTGTAAAGCGACTTGATTGGACGGTTTTTATAGGCAAATCACTTTTACACAAATACAATAAAGTAATTATATTATCTAACCATTTATCCGTTTGAGTTACTATATTATAGTAGACATAGGCACGCGTTAAACTTACACCACCCCAACCACCACCAAGAGTTTTACAAACTAACGGCAATAAAATAATAATATATTTTTGGGACATCTTACACACGGCTTCTGACCCCAAACTAAGCAAAGCATGTGATATGGCTGCCAGAGACTGATATACTACATATACTTATTTTTAAATACATACTTATATAGATAGTAACTAAATAACACCCAGACACAGAGCAAACACTTATGTTCAATACCAATAAAATACCAAGAACAATACAAACTAATCACCTATTTCATTAAAACTAGCGTGAGGATTCATTATTAAAATTTATATGAACACCGGATACAACTCACGATTATTTGAGCGGTCGAGCCGCTATGCGTCCGACCGGTTTCAGAGTAGTTAGTACTCTTTCTTCAGGGAATACGCGCGCCCCCGACAACGGACGCCCCCGACAACGGGCGCCGGCGTCCGTTGTCGGGGGCGCGCGTATTCCCTGAAGAAAGAGTACTAACTACTCTGAAACCGGTCGGACGCATAGCGGCTCGACCGCTCAAATAATCGTGAGTTGTATCCGGTGTTCATATAAATTTTAATAATCACCTATTCTCAAGTATACCTAGTAAGGGTTAATGGTATCAAAAGAAAAAATTACAATTCGTTTGGTATCAATTAGCATCCTTTTAGGGGCTTATTCTGTACATTCAAACTAACAACTTTAGGAGTGCGATTTTTGTCAAAATAAAAAAGTCAGCTGTTCCATATATTTAGTCCAGGGTGAACGATATTTTTCTATGGAAAAGCATTTTTTTTCTTGAGATTCAGTAACCCTGTATATGTAGCATCTCGGGAACTCAGAACAGAAAACTCAGAACAACTATAGGTAGATCGAGCTCGCCCTGGAAAACTTTCCGTTTATTTTGCAAGTGAAATAGATTGATCTAGAAAAGGAATTCAGGTGCATGCACAACATGGTTGCACGTTGCGGCTTTGCGCCTATCGAGCTTTTTAGTTTTCCACGCTGGTACGCTTTCAGACGAGTGTTGTTACAAAGGAAATCCTAGCGTGTTGGAAGGGAAAAAGTTTCACATATCCCTGTGAAATTGACAAAACAAATGCGTATCGTCACAGCGATATAAATGTTTTTTGACCGACGAAGCACCGGAGGAGGTATACAGTTCGACGCGTATATATATATATTTATATCGCATACATTTATATATATTTTATGTAACGTACATTATATGTACATTGCAACGTGATTTAAGCTCAACATTGTCATCATGACCACAGAAGAAAACATACCAGTGATTTTAAAGAGCAAGAAATCTTATTTTTTGACGGACGAACCACCGGAGGAGGATGGTATACAAGTCGATGCATATTTTTTTTTTTATGTATAACCACGCATAACTTTTTTCATAGTGGTCCGATTTCAGTAATTCTTTTTTTATTGGAAAGAGTATACTTCGAAATTGGTCTCATCAAAATCGGCTGAGCCATTTTTGATAAATCAACAATAATGTGTAAAATGATCCATCGATCCGTGCAAAATATTCGCGAATTCTGTACACGGGTGAAGTCGGTCATGCTAATTTTTGCAAAAAATAATCTTGTTAAATCTTCGACCTCAGACCAAATAAAAAATCAAGGCATGTTGTCAATGTTGTGAACAAGCAATTGAGGCTGGCAAAACTACGCCTTGCTGTGTACATACACAATTACACACACATACACGTACAACGAAACTACGCCTTGGCTCGTCAGTCGAACTATGGCGGCGCTACACCGACACACTCATCACATACCTATATAAAAAACCGGCCTCACTTGTCTATTTACAACGTCCTGTCTTGATTTTTTTATTTAGTCAGAGAGAAAAAATGCTAAGTCGATGGTCTGAGCATGGATTTATCATATAAACAGGATTGAGTACTGGCAAAGAAAAACGTGCCGACAAGGATACCACATCAGATGATTGTGTCTCTTTTCCAAGTAGGATGACCAAAACATCTCGATCATCTTGGGATATAATTTTTCTTTGGAATGTTACTGCACGCAGGAATCGCAGTTATCTTACCCCTAACTCGTCGTCCTTCGTCATCGTCGTCGCTTTAGCACTAAGACGCCTACTGCTGGACATAGGCCTTCCTCGAAGATCTCTATAAAACCAATCCCCATAAAAACAATGGTCTAGAATTAATATATACGGAGATAATTCAGTTTCAAGTTTGACAGCTGTTATCGGAAATGTAGATCTTGAAGAGTTCTTTCACCTTTGTTAATACAGCAATGGTCTAGAATTGATAATGACGGAGATAAACCACTTTTAAGTTTGACAGCTGTCATCGGAAATGTAGATCTCGATGAGTTCCTTCACTTTTGTGACGAAAGTAATGGTCTGGAATCCATATTTACGGTGTTGAACAACGTATAAATTTCATAGATGTAATCTTGACACATATCACGCAACCCGTGTCAGTACTTAACCACGAAAAATTTTTTCACAAAAACTTTTTCACGGAAAACTTTGTCACAAATAGACCTTATCACGAAAAATCTTAATCACGAAAACTTTTCCACAAATAGACTTCCGTAGTTAACATAATTTTAAGGCTTCCGTAGCAAACAAGGCATCCATTTTGAAATAAAAATAGCCGTCTCACTTTTTTGAAAAAGTCGTCATGGGTGTAGTTTTCGAGGTTTTTGGGTATGTATATTGCAAAATTGGCATCCATTTTGAAGTAATGTTCGCCATCTTCAATTCCAAAATGAATGCCAATTTTGAAATATAAACCCCCGAATTCTCAAAAAATAACATTTATGACGACTTTTTCAAAAAAGCAACATCTGCTATCTCTAATTCCAAAATAGATGTCATTTTTGAAATCTACACCCCCAAAAACCTCGAAAACTACACCCATCACGATTTATCAAAAAAGTGACGTCCACCATCTTTAATTCCAAAATGGACGCTAGTTTTGAAATCTACACCCCCAAAAACCTATTAAACGACACCCATGACGACTTTTTCAAAATAGTGACGTCCGCCATCTTTTATTTTAAAATGGATGCCATTTTTTAAATCTACACCCCCGAAAACCTATTAAACGACACCCATGACGACTTTTTCAAAATAGTGACGTCCGCCATCTTTAATTTCAAAATGGATGCCATTTTTGAAATCTACACCCCCAAAAACCTCAAAAGAGACACCCATCGCGACTTTTAGCAAAAAGTGACGTCTGTCGTTTTTAATTCCAAAATGGATGCCAATTTTGAAATCTACACCCCAAAAAACCTCGAAAACTACACCCATTATTTTTTCAAAAAAGTGACGTCTGCCGTGTTTAATTCCAATATGGATGCCAATTTTGAAATAACAACCCAAAAAAATTAAAAATGACAACCACGATTATACACCAATTGTACACCCAGCATGTTTAAGAAATATGTCCAGCATAGTCACCCTACTACACTTCTTTGTATACACCATAGTACGCCATTTGCAATCGACGGTGATACTCTAGTCAAAAATAAAAAATAACCGTTAATCATAAAGACGTAGGTATCATACAAAATAAATATCAAACTCTGTTTATTGGCATCTATTCGCAATTTTAACTAAAATCTTAACAAACTACATTGTTATAAAAACTAAGAAATGGTTAAGACAGTCGCGGCTTTACAGGTAATAATTCTACCATATATAAGTGTCGTTTCGAAATGGCAATAGTGAGAGCGGGACAACTTCATCACTTTGGGAAGTCTCACTCGGCACAGCGTCTCTCTTATGCCATTTCAAAGGAATATATGTTTTGTTGCAACGCATTAAGGTTGAATTTTCCTAAACTAACTTTGAGCCAAATTTCGTCTGTGCGCAGTCCAGATAGTATACAAAGTCCTTGGGTCTGAGCCATTGACAGTATTAAACATAGTTATGACTTTGACATGAGCATCTGTGTATCGATATTACTTGTATCTTGCCATTGAACTAATACGGAAATCTCGCTGTATCATTCTACATCATTTTTTTCCTAACGAACCGACCTACTTACGTGTAATTATTTTGTTTTTGAAAACTGACGTAAAACTTGTTCATAAATGCGTTTATGACAACTGATTAGCTTCCTAATGAAATAGAAGCGGAGTTATAAGTAGGCTTAAAGTAAGAGTACCATTCCGCACTGGTCCTGCGTGGTGGATATGGCCCATTCACACTTCGTGGGTAGGCCTACGTCCCGCAGTAGACTATCTTAGAGGCTGGTATAGTAAAGTAAAAGAGCCTAAGAGTTCAAAGCCTAACACAGTATTGCACTAATACAACCTTGATAACATGTTAGGTCTTGCACTACTATTAATCTTGCTAAAGCAAATACTTCTTGAGGCGGGCGCTACCAAAAATATTTACTTATTTAAGTTCTCGAGAGAAGACCACGTATCGGCAAGCGCAACGTAGGATGTCCACCCACAAGGTGGACGGATGACATTATTAAGACCGCAGGATTGCGCTGGATGTAAGCCGCTACCAACCGGTCTTATTTGAGATCGTTAGGAGAGGCCTATGTCCAACAGTGGACGTCCTACAGCTGAAATGAACGAACGATACTTTTTTAGTTTTTTTCCTGGCACAAATAAAACAAGTCTTGCCACTACATTTTAAACGTATATAAAAAAACAATTACACACGAACGCGGTTGAATATTCTCTAAAATTGGCGTTAGAGGGCAAAACCAAGGAAAGTAATCCAAAGCCATCAGCTAATAAAAATGTCAGCGGGTCCTTACAACTCCTATATCCTAAATTGGGTCGAAAGAAATCCAATAAAACGTGAAAATATATAGGAATTACGACTCACGTAGCCCGCACTCTCTATTGCTACATCGGTATGAAAATTTAGGAAGCGTTCGTAAAAAATGTCAATAGCACAAATGTGTTGTGAAAATTACGTGGTTGTACTTGTATGTACGTAATATAGGTTTATTGGAGAATATTTCAAATACATCACTTCACTGGAAAATTTTTCTACTGGAGCACTTGTTAACCCCACTGCCGTTTGCACTTGTAAATCCGTTGGTATGTCAGTCATTTCGGTACGTTTTCGAATCTCTTTATTCTTGATTTGATCTTACAGAAAGACTCTGACGACAGTGGACGATTCAAACGCCAGTCATTTCGATACGTTTTTGAATCTCTTTATTCTTGATTTGGTCTTACAGAAATACTATGACGACAGTAGACGATTCAAACGCCAGTCATTTCGATACGTTTTCGAATCTCTTTATTCTTGATTTGATCTTACAGAAAGACTCTGACGACAGTGGACTATTCAAACGCCAGTCATTTCGATACGTTTTCGAATCTCTTTATTCTTGATTTGATCGTACAGAAAGACTCTGACGACAGTGGACTATTCAAACGCCAGTCATTTCGATACGTTTTCGAATCTCTTTATTCTTGATTTGGTCTTACAGAAAGACTCTGACGACAGTGGACGATTCAAACGCCAGTCATTTCGATACGTTTTCGAATCTCTTTATTCTTGATTTGGTCTTACAGAAAGACTCTGACGACAGTGGACGATTCAAACGTAGGTATATGTCGAATCAAACTTCTAGGCGGCTGTGACGTTAGCTACAAGCTGCGGATAACCCAATCCTGACTGAAGCTCGCTCAACTGCTGCGCGAGGGTTGGGCTAACACCACAACTGCCAAAGAGTTCATTCGAACTAACAAGATTATTTTTTGCAAAAATTAGCATGACCGACTTCACCCGTGTACAGAATTCACGAATATTTCATATGGATCGATGTAGCATTTTTCACACTATTGTTGATTTATCAAAAATGGCTCAGCCGATTTCAATAATATTTAAATAAGACCAATTTACCGATTTCAATAATAATAAAAGAATTATTGAAATCGGACCACTACGAAAAAAGTTATGCGTATACATAAAAAAAAATATGCGTCTACTTGTATACCTCCTCCGGTGGTTCGTCGGCTAAAAAATAAAATTTCTTGCTCTTTAAAATCACTGATATGTTTTCTTCTGTGGTGATGTTGACAATGTTGAGCTTAAATCACGTTGCAATGTTGTCTACAACGTATCCACAATAGTTAAAACTAATTACCCATCAAACGAGCTCGTACTCAACAAATACTCGTAACATTACGGACATTTTCTACTTCTTGAAAGTGGGACACGTAAATTGTAACTCTATTGCCTCATAAAATACTGACAAAGTATCTAAACTACTAACTTCCTTGCATTTACTATCAGGATAAGTACCAAAGAGTTAAAGACCTTGTCATCGTCGTTACAGCCATAGAAAATCCACTCTGAGCAATGGGCATAGGCTTCTCCTATAGTAAGTTAGTAAGTTCGTATAGGCCGGGTGGCTAGCCCTGGTGTCAGGGTTTTTAGACCGCCTGAAGGCCTCTGACATAAATAAAATTATAAAATTATTATTAAATTTCCTTTTCTTCTCCTATAGATCATACTAATATTATAAATCCGAAAAGTTTGTTTGTTGTTCCTCTTTCACGCACCAACAGAGCAACGGATTGACTTGATTTTTGGTATGGATATAGTTCAAGGGCCGGAAAGTGAAATAGGCTACTTTTTATCCCGAAAAAGTAAGAGGATCCTGTGTGATACATAACACAAAAGTCAAATTACCACGCGGGTGGAGCCGCGGGCAAAAGCTGGTCTCTAATAAAACCGTTCAAGCAGTTTAAAATACATCTTTTCACCTAGTTGGTAGACGTCCTATGCTGCGCTTGCCGGTATGTGGTCTCCGTATTTTCGAACCGTTCTGTCATCGGTTTTTAGTGTTTTAGGGTTCCGTACCTCAAATGGAAAAAAACGGAACTCTTATAGGATCACTTTGTTGTCTGTTGATCATTTTTATTTAAATCACAAAAAATAGGGCCTCAAAATTCACACAATATGGGTTCAAAATTCAAAGTGAGTAAATCGTATCATGTAAGGTATCATATAAAAAAACCTTCATCAGCACATGCTAAAACAGGTTTTCAATTACTTTAACAATGTGTTTGTACGGAACCCTCGATGTGCGAGCCTGACTCGCACTTGTCCGGTTTTTATTTTTAAACTATATTTATATTATTTGAAAACGTGCGAATGAGATAGCTATAACTAAAAGGCCGTTAAGAACAAGTGCCAAAGAGTTAATTACGTTGTACTTGGGCGCGGACAACTTTTGTTACGTGAAATTCTTTCGATAACTACGTGAGAAATTGTTGGAACGTTTGATGGAGCGATCCTATTAGGGCCCGAAGAAGTTCTTTCTCATAGTTCTCGGGGAAACGAACTTCTATTGGTTTTCGGGGTTTACTTGAACTACATGGTTATTCTGTATGATTGAATACGTCTGAGTTGCTTTACGTGATCTAAGACTGCTGGTACATAATTATAGCTATTTTATCTAAGCTTTTCAGTCTGTGTTTTAAGTATCGGAAAACATCAACATTTATGGAGCCCAATTTTACGGGGGGCTCAACACGCTTTATGGAATTTTTTTTCAACTATTAAAAATGTAAAGTGACTTTTTATCGTAATATAAAGTGACTACCAATAATGTATGATTATTGTACGTCAAAGGGAAAAAAACCGAACCCTTATAGGATCACTTTGTTGTCCGCCTGTTCGTCTGTCCGTCTGTCCGTATGTCAAGACTCTTTATCTCGAGAACGCATTAAGATATCGAGTTGAAATTTAAACTATATACGTATATCTATGGTCTCTTGTGAGTTGTGTAAAAGAAAAACTTCTCAGTTATCGTATAAAAAAGTTAGAGCCGTTTATGTCGTAAAAACCGTATATTTCGACACTCACAAAATTCAAAACCTACAGGGTATACTGAGTGCCACACAAATCGACGGATGGGAAGTTATGCGCAGACCACTGCGCAAAAGCCGAAATATAGACATTGGCGGGAGCCAGAGAAACGAGACGCCGGGGCACACCCGCCCGCCAACCTCATGTCTCCCGCGCGCTCCCTACGCACTACGACACGCGACGTCGGAATTGTGCACACATGCGCAATAATTAGCCAATCACGGCGAAGTGTCATCTGCGGCTAACTTCTCATCCGCCGATTTGTGTGGCGCTCAGTATACTTCCCTTTGACATAGAACTATGAAATTTGGCGAGAAGAATTGTCTCAGAGTAAACCTAAAGGAATAAATCTTAAAATTGAACATTTTTGTTTAAATGACAAAAAAAGATAATTCACAAAATATGGGTTCAAAATTCAAAGTGAGTAAATCCTATCAGGTATCATGTAAAAGAGGTTCATTAACACATGCTAAAACAGGTTTTTAATTATTTTAATAATGTGTAATTTACGATGTATGGCGAGAATATTGATAAACTTTTTTGTCAATGATTATAGTATACTTAGAGATTTTAACAACTTTCTTCCCAATTTTGTGAAGTTTTCTGGATTTGTACGGAACCCTCGGTGTGCGAGACTGACTCGCACTTATCCGATTTTTTTATGTATGAGTCTTAGTTACTTGAAATAAACGTTTTATTATTATTATTATAAAACATTCGTAGACTCTTCTACGACGTAGCAAACACAATTAAAAATCCCTTTTATGGATTTCAATGATTGTATTCGACATCAAAGAACGCGCTGAATGCATGCAACTTCCAAGCGGTCTTATTGGAAAACCACGAGAGAAGCATATATAGAGCAGTGGACGTACCATGGTTGATGATGAAATATATGCATTGTTTTTCTTCAAAATAGAAATTTTGTAGTTTCAGTTTTTGGCATTAATAGTGAAATATCTGAACATGACGTGCAATACAAAATAATATTTCTACGGAATGCACATATAATTATTATATTGTACCTGTAATCCGTTGCATGCAAATAAAGCAGCTTAGTTCAGCGACCACTGCATTTCTAAATCGTAGCTGTTGGATTTGAATCACAAGGCATCGCCTCAATCTTTTGGAGGTTTTGTGCTCATACAGCCATAAGCTTTAAAAGATGAAGGAATAGATCAAGTGGCAACCTATAATATGATCATCATCATCAATACCAGCCGTAGGACGTCCACAGCCGGACATAAGCCTTCACCACGGGTTTCCAATAAGTAATATCATATTTGGCATGGCTATAGTTCAAAGGCCGGAATGTGACCTAGGCTACTTTTTATCCCGAAAAAATAAAAGATTCCAGTGAGATAGCACAAAAGTCAAAATAAAAGGTTCCAGTGAGATAGCACAAAGGGCAAAGGCTAGTGATAAATAAATAATATTAGAGGAAATATTACACACAGTGCAAATAAATAACAATTTAAGTAATTCAATTTAAAATGTTGTTTAGATCCCCGCATTTGGAAGTCTTAAAATAATACTTTTGAACTACTCATATTCTATTTATACTCCAAACAACAAGTCGATCCGTTACTTACTCTTTAGCTGCACGAAAGAGCGCATAACAACTATTTCCTAGTAATACTAAATATGTATTACTAATCAATGTTGTGTTACGGTTAATAAGTAAACCAGAATATCTACCAAGGTATGAGACGCTAAAAAGTACTAAGTATAATAAAGTTATTATTACCTGTGTTGTGTTGAAACTGGTTTGCTTATCAGCGCGTCAGAGGATGGTTCCAATGTATTTCTAAGTGCCTATTTTTATATCATATTTTTATAGCCTCTCAGTGAAATTGAATTGTCACTTATTTATATAGTTATTTACCTACTTAATTTTTCGTTTATTGGTATTTTGTAGCATTGTTTCGTTGGTAAAATAATTACTAAATATAGCAATTAATTTAATGAGGTTTATTATGAATACGTAACTTAAATTGTTATTGTAAGCATTATAAGTAATTTGACTCGTCTCGTAAAATGTTTACACTTTAATAATATGTTTGTTTCTAAATGTATTTATATTGTGTTTATGAATCAGCATGGATGTGAATCTTGTATCTATACAAATCTACGTTGGCTTTTTTGGTACGATATGTTTATGTATTATTGTAACATGTATTAAGCATAAAAAAAAAATAAAAAAAAAACAAGAAACGGTTAAAAAAGCTAGGACCTACTATTTGACGTGTCACTCACAGTAGCGCTCAGTTGGAAATGGCACCTGCGGTTTCCCATCCGAACACAGACTGTGCCGAACTGAAAAAAAACCCAACACCCAATCTTACAATCTTATACGAGTTAGGTAATCCAGTTATCGAAGGTCAAATCTCAACCTCATTTCACACCCCTTCTTAATCGCCGGTGGAAGTTGTTTTCATCCAGCGTTCCTTTTTTATCCACTCCCAAGATCTCAGCCTTTTGAATTAATTGAATGAAGTCCTTACAAATGAAGACGAGAGTAAGTAATTGGATTTCCTTAGTTTTACTTAATGAATATGTAAAAGAACCTTTTTAGGCGTTCAGTGCTATCAATTATAAGGGGGAATTAGAGGCCTTCCGGTCTGGACTGACCTCCTTTGATCTGATTAAGCTTTAATTGAACAGACTGGGAGGCCTGGAATGGCTAAACATAGTGGGATGAAGTGATTGTGAGGGGTGGTTGCCTCGGTGGCTCTGTGGTTAGTGAGGGATTTTTGTGGGTTCAATTCCCATCCAAGGCAAGTATTTATGTGATGAACATACTCGTAAGTGTTTGCTCCATGTCTGGGTGCTATTTAGGTATTATCAATCATAATAATAATCAATAATCAAATTTATTAATAATGCCAAGTTACAAGTCAAATAGTTTACAATTCAAATATATCAGATATATGTCATAAATATTACAAAATTATAAATTATAATTTCATTATAAGTTTCAATATAATAGCATTACAGAGGCACAATAATAACAAACAATAATTTATCCAGGTAAATTAATAGTCTACTAATGGGAAATCGGCTATATCGTAAAATACATGCTGTAGGAGCCATGCCTTCAGTTTTGTTTTTAAATACAGCGACGAAAGATGCGTCGCGCACTGGGACATGTAATCTGTTATAGACAGCCGGGTCACAAATGTATACCGATTTCTCTAACCTGACTAGCCTACCATATAAGTATGTATATAAATATATGTAGTACATCAATCTCTGGCAGCCATATGACGAACTTTCTTAGTTTGGTGTCAGAGACCGTGTGTAAGGTGTCTCCTAATATTTATCCATTTATTGACGGTTGGGAGCGCTTTTACAAACGAAATGAGTGAAATAAATTTGCAACAAGTAGTAACTAGTAATTGTACCTATGTTTAAGAATAGAATAGACACGTAAAAGTACACTGTAAAGAACAATCTAAAAACACGCAACAAGTTTATTAAATGAAAAAAATATTTTGTGAGGTGTTATGATCCGAACAAGAAAAAATTGTCTCATATGGACTGAGATCTCGACTCCAGAACTCATTTATTATCGGTTTATCTAAAACACTACGTCACACTTTAAAAATAACAAATAGATTGACACAGGACTCGCCGAATAATTAAAACTGAGACTAGTTAGAAAACAAGGGAGATCTAAAAATAAATAGAGCAAGTGTTACATAATATAATTATGTTACGCAAACTATTAGCCGTGGTGGTCAAGAGGTAGTGACACCCGCCTTACAATCGTGACGTCGAGGGTTCAAATTCCCGGTCCCGTACCAATGAGTTCTTCGGAATTTATGTACGGTCAAATACTAAAAGCCCATTTACACACATCATTACTTACCATTTACATAGTACTAGCATTAACTCAATGCAAGCATTAACTCAATGCAACAGAAGGTCCAAACAGCCTCTAAAACCGAGTAGCAAAATCCTCTCCATCGATAACGCGTGCTCGTTCCGATAAGCACATGCTTTAGCATAATTATGCTAAACAGCTGCAGCTAATTATACACTTCAGCAGCTTAACTTCACGGGAGATAAAAAATGAGGGTTTAAAAGAAAGCCGGCGCTCGGCTGTGTGCCAAATAAAGCCACAGTTGAAAAACAGAACGCACTATTTATTTTTGAATGGAATGTACAACTTAATTTTTTGTGAATATTTCAAGGATCTTCCTGTTGCCGTATTAAGCAAAACATCACGTTTCCTGTATGGGAGCGCCCCTTAAATATTTACTGTACTGTACCAGCCTTTTTGTAATTAGTCCACTGCAGGACGTAGGCCTGCCCACGAAGAGTGGTTGGGCCATATCCACCACGCTGGCCCAGTGCGGGTTGGTGGATTCACATACGCTATCGAATTTCTTCTACGGACGTATGCAGGTTGCCTCACGATGTATTCCTTCAACAAAAAGCCTGTGGTGTGAAATTGCGTACATAAATTCCAAGGAATTCATTGGTACGGGATAGGGATTTGAACCCACGACCTCATGATTGTAAGGCGGGTGTCATTACCACTAGACTATCACGGTTTGTTCCTTAAATATTTATTAAATATTATTTATTTATTTTTAAATAATATTTATTTACATAACTTAAAAAACATAGAAATTCAATTCTTAACTACCTATATAAATATATCCTACCTATATACAAAAAAAAGGCTAAAAATCGAAACAAATACTGTGTCCGTGTGGTAGGGTGCCAAGAACGCTGGCTGTTTTTAAATTGAATATTTAACTAAATATTCTGTGGATATTTCAACCATCTACAATTCAGGTTTATTGTATGGGAGCCCCTAGTTTTTTTTTCTGTTTTTAGTATTTGTTGTTATAGCGACAATAGAAATACATAATCTGTGGAAATTACAACGTTCTAGCTATTAGGTTTCATGAGATACATCCTGGTGACAGACAGACAGACAGACGGACAGACGGGTGGACAACGGAGTTTTAGAATAGGGTCCCATTTTCCCCCTTTTGGGTACGGAACACTACAATAACTTTACTGTTACTTTCGTTTTTTTTCGATCTACTTTTTTTATTTCGAATAGGTTCGCGTTTGACTACACACTGCCTGATATAGATCAGATGTGCGGTCTAAAGTGTAGGACGCTTACCTAGAAGATACCTAGTTACTCGGGATTTGAAGACACCTACGTTGTACTTTAACGGGAAGACAGACCCAGGCAAAGCGTTCCACATTCTGGCTGTTCGTATGAGGAATGAGGTTTCGAAACGCTTGGTTCTAACGCGCGGAACGTCCGCCATAAAAGGGTGACGCCTTTTTTACTTCATAAAAAAGACATTTAAATAACGAAATTACTAGGTACAAAACGTGTATCGCACGAGCAAGATGAATTTAGGCGTTTAAAATCTTATGGTACAGTCTAGTTTCAGTAGTGATATAGGACCCAAAATATATTACATCCAAGTTATCCTACTCGGTACTGTATTTCTAACTTAGAGCCGCATAATGTCGGACGCGTATTTTGAGCCAATATAGAGCTGGAAATTGCGCAATAAAGTGTTTGATATAAGACATGACAGCCAAGATTGGACATTTACAACATTTTCAGCTTATTTAGCCAGTTGTAAATATTAATTTTTGGTATATAAGTGTGGTTTGTGTGTGGTTTACGAAAGATAAGGGCAATTGAGAGAGTTTACGATAGTTTTACGTATTTTCGTAAGGATTATTTGGTTGTGTTTCATAACTGTACCTCGCCTCGGTAGAAAGTTATTGCTTACTTATCTTAGGTCTAGTTTTTATTTTTAAGAATCAGTAATAGGTACGCGCACGGTTATTTTGAGTTTGCCAAAAATCTTTTAAGAACAATTAATAAATACAAGCTGTTGAAACCCTGTAATATTTATCTACGTTTATGAATAACTTCTGCTAAGTATGTTACGAAGCTTGAAATCGTAAACCATCAACTTTTACATACCTACTAAAGCTTCTTCCCCAGCCCTGAACAGAAACATTACAAATGATCTATTGAGGTTGCAAGATCTTCGGCTTAGTCACATGTATAAACTGGGAGCCACCGACAGCCCACTCTGTCGTGGTTTCCTGCAAGAGAATGTAACGGTAGAGCATGTTTTGTGGCATCGCAAGGCCACGTCAGAAACTAGAATTGCTTGCGGGTTGCATGACGTTACTATTGTTTTGTCATCAGCATCGACATCATCATCCTCATCACTATCTGGTACACCACCCAAGCCACTGGAGCAGTTATGCCAGCGGCCCAGAGCCACGCTCCGTTATTTTAAGGAGCTGGGGCGACCCCATGTGGGACTTCAGTGCAGGACTTATCGCCCCTACATCGGATAAAAATACCTAAAAAAATCATTGACTTGCGACCAAATCTATACCTAACATCATTTTTGTCAATTTAAGGGTAGGTCAGTTAGCTAAGAGTTACTATATTCGTAATTGTACCGACCTGATAAGGTAATAAAAAAATACATTTACACGAGGGCGACATTACATTGTATCCACAGTAATTGTCCACTGCTCGACACAAACCTCGCTTTCCGTAAACACTAATCCTTTCAGTGTGATAATTTGCCTCTATTCATTATACTAGTAGTCCGCCCCGGACTTGAACCTCGCGCTATTTCTATTTTATATCATAAATACCTACTGGGATTTAAAAAAATGTAACAATATTTGTATGAAAGTTAGCGATTTATTTCAAATAATTGTTGAAAGACATAGATAATATTCAGTGAAATGTTTAAAATAGTCATCCGCAATTCCCGAAGAAAGTGGCGCCGTTTCGCCTCATTTTACCACGGCCCTCGTATCTTCGCAACCACTGAACAGAAGATGCTTATATTCGAACTCAAAAATTCTATAAATATAAACTACGTTCATGCTAAATTTCATGGATATTGGTTCAGCGGTACTTGAGTTATCGTCGAACAAATATACATACAAACATACACCCTAGTGCCGGCTCGACGGTCGATCAATCAAAAACAATACTACATTGGTGTCTATAGGTATATTTTAAAAGAGTACTTTATTATGTTGGTGATTAAGGGTAGAGGCTTAAGAGTCCTTGAAAGTTAGTCATTTGAAAATAATACGCAGTTGCAAAGTCTTAGCAAGCTGAGAGGAAGAATAGTTGAAGAGCGTCGGCGTGTCAACTAAACCTACGTGCTTTGTAGTTCTGAGCTTTCAAGGCTTTTAACTTACGTAATGGTTCGTGTCTCATGGATATGAGGGATCGAGCAAGAAAAACAATACGATTTGATATATTTTTTCTAACACACAGATTTGCTATGGAGAGGACTATGCTCGAAGACTCTGATCTCTGCGAGATCGAATCAATAATGAGGACCTCAACAAACGAACCTTCCTAGGCTACGAATTAGCAAGCATAGCAATTGATAGTTTGAAGAACGGATGGTCAATGTAGCCGTAAAGGTTTCGAATGGAGTTCACGTACCGTTAAGTGTAGCAAAGGATGCCCACCGACTAGGTGGACCGCGACGTAATCAAGACTGCAGGAACACGCTTTTAACCAATCTTATCGTAAATCCATTAGGGAGACCTATGTCTAGTAGTGATATCTTACGTCTGGAAAATAAATAGCTGGATGTATAAATGAATACCGCTTTAAACTCATAGATTGTATATTTATAAAGGTAAAGACATCTAACAACCTGAAACATATTATAGGTAACAACACATCGAGCAAATCAAACATCTTAGGAAATTTTTAACGAGCATTTTGAAAGTCAATAGGTAGTTTGTGTATTGAATAACAGATTTCAATGGATTTTTTGCAATTCCAGAGTTCATCTCATATAGTAGGTATTTAATAGTTGTTCACCATGATTATTATATTATTAAAGTGGGCCTTGTCAATTCCACCCAAGTCAATTGACTGCCTTAGTGTCCCAGTGTTAGTAACCCTAAATCCTAGGTCATATAGGTTCAGTTCGATTCCCACCCAAGGCAAGTATTTATGTGATGATGAACATATTATGTTTCCTCTCTGCAGTTTGTTTGCTCGCACAGTGACTCGCGGTAGTGACGTCACCGATGGCCTCAACATAATATCAGTGCTGGTTGTACATAACCAGCAATATGCTGAGTTGGGATCAGTTTCGTGGCAAAGCATTGGCTGGGAGTCCTGCGTCGTTTCGTATGGGTATCATGCTTGGTTTGTGAATTGTTCTATTTTTAGTTGTTTCCGTGTTTTGTTTCTGTGTAACTAATTGTTTTGTCCCGAATACAATTTTCTGTATTTCTCTGCCTGGTTGTTAATATCTATATATTATGTATGTATTTGAAAATAAGTATAATAAACAGCCATATCACAAGCTTTGCTCAGTTTGCGTTCAGAAGCTATGTGTAAGATCTTCTCTAATATTTATTTATTTATTATTCATTCCATTCAAGTCCATTGGAACTTCAACTTGCTAATCCACTCTGCAATGTATCCTTTAAAATTATCCATAAATGCGACAGCCCTATAGTTTCCTATTCCCTTTTTAGGTGTCAACCGCTAGCGGTAAAGGCTTTTAAGTAATATACACTGTTGACGTGGTTAAATTATGTCGAGGGAGGAGCGATAAAACCTGCTAAGTGTGTAAAAAATAATTAACCCGTATAATCTACGTTAAAGTCCGATAAAAATAAAGTTTTCGCTAGAAAAGTGTTAAAATTCCTAATCACGTAGTAAGCTGAGTATTTTATTTGAGAGTTATCTATTTTAAAAATTACTAGATATAAATATTTTGTATTTTATTTACTACTTCTTGATGTGCATTTAAACTTAATTAAATATCGTATATAATAATAATATATAATTATAATAAACTAGTTTTTACCCGCGGCTTCGCCCGCATACGCAATACATCATTATAATTTATAGCTTATGTGTTATTCTCATATATAAGCTATATTATTACAAAGTTTCATCTCAATCCGTTCAGTAGTTTTTGCGTGAAAGAGTAACAAACATCCATCCACACAAACTTTCGCGTTTATAATATTAGTAGGATATGTATATTGTATTATACGATTAAAGTATTTAACTTATATTTCAGATTATTTTTGTGTAGGTACCTTATTTAGTAAAATGGGAAGAAAGTGAGCGTAAAATAGTTATTGGATTTTAACACAACTACAGTAAAAATATTATTTAAATGAATGTAAACCTAGTTAATTAAAAATAGAGTTTTCTAATTTGTTCAAGTATCTAGTAATACAAAATTGTGCACTTATTGGGTGTTTTGGTACACAAATACTTGGTTTTAGACAGTGTAGTATTTGATTATGTTATTTAGTCGCTACTTTGACGTTCTGTATTGTTGTAAAAAAATGTTTAACTTATACAATGTGTTTGTCTACCGGTGTCGGAGCCTTAAGCGGTGACATCTATGACAAATTTAAAACAACTTTTACTATGGGACCAACTCTGAGAACGTAAAAAAACTGTTCCTTTCGATTTTTTATAGACTTTCGACAAAAAGTATGGAAAAGCTGTTTTTTGCGTATTCACAGTTGACCCCACAGTAAAAGTTGTTCAAAATTTGCCATAGATGTCACCGCTTAAGACTCCGACACCGGTAAACAAACATGTTAGTGTGTTATTGTACACTTGCTATTTAATGTAATACTATCCTAAAATGTATTTTCTCTTATAAGTGAATTTTATTTAATTCTTTGAGAAAATAAATATCTTAAACCAGATGTTGCAGAGGAGTTTAACGTAAAAGTAGGATTATTTTTCACTTACCGAGTTTTATCTCTCATCCCTCGATGTACTCACTGAGAGGTGAGGTAAGCCTGTTAGTGGACGAATGTCTGACGCGGGGAGGGAGCTATGTCAACAGAATAAGGTTTATAATGCGTCATAATTTCTTAGTAAAGCTATTCGTTAAGCTTTTGGTAAGTAAGTAAGAAAATAAGATTAAAGGTGTCTGCCTACTAGGTGAAACGAATCATACCATGACCGTAATAGGAACGTGTCATACAAAAATATTTTGTTTTATGGCGAAAAAGTGCGCGCTTGACCACCGACTCACCTGATGATAGGCGACTTAATTGTAGTCGAAGATGAAACGCTTAGTAGAAGTTATCCATTCACTGTGACTTTGAAAAGCTTTATATTATTATCTGTCAGGAAATGGAAAATCCAGCAAAGTGTTCCATTTTCTGGCGGTAGGAATCGAATTTTTTGACCGACGAACCACCGGAGGAGGTATACAATTCGACGCGTATATTTTTTTTATGTATAACCACGCATAACTTTTTTATAGTAGTACAATTTTTTTGTTGAAAAGAGTATAATTCGAAATTGGTACCATTTAATTTTTATCGAAATCAATATAATAATGTGAAAAATGCTACATCGATCCGTGCATAATATTTGCGTTCTAGCGATGAGCCCCGGCTTCGCACAGGTGTATTATACATATAAACATTTCTCTTGAATTACTCTATCTATTATAACAAACTGCATCAAAATCCGTTGGGTAGTTTTAAAGATATAAGCATACATGGGGACAGACAGCGGAAAGCGACTTTGTTTTATACTATGTATGTAATGATTCTGTACACGGGTGAAGTCGGTCATGCTATTTTTTGCAAAAAATAATTATTGTATTTAATAGTTTGAGATTATGTCCACTAGATCGCTATGTCACCGTCCAGCACCGTCATTTGCAATGCACGGCGCGTTTCAGCACCGACAAAATGTTCGCGACAACTGTTTTTGACGTACGTTTCCCAATGTATGGTGCATTGCATAGGCATGGTAGAGGAAGTAGGTACAGTTTTTTTAAAAGTACTCTTCTCAATCAAGTAAGCCGTGGTGGTCTAGTGGTAGTAACACCCGACCTGCAATCGTGAGGTCGTGGGTTCAAATCCCGATCCCGTACCAATGAGTTTCTTTGGAACTTATGTACGCAATTTCACATCATTGGCTTTTCGGTGAAGAAAAACATCGTGAGGCAACCTGCATATCCGTAGAAGAAATTCGATGGCGTATGTGAATCCACCAACCCGCACTAGGCCAGCGTGGTGGATATGGCCCAATCACCCTTCGTGGGTAGGCCTACGTCCTGCAGTGGACTATTAAAAAAGGCTAGTACAGTACAGTACTCTTCTCAACAATCAAAACTATGTTAATAAAAGGCGAACCCCGGAGTCTATCCAACTAATATTATAAGTGCGATAAGTTTGTGAGTATGTGTGGATGTTTGTTTCTCTTTCACACACAATCGGCAGGACCAATTTGGATGAAATTCGGTTTGGAGGTAGCTTAGATCTTGGATTAACACATAGGCTACTTTTTATCTCACACAGGTAACACCGCAGGGCGCAGGTAGTAGGTAATAATTTAAACAAAAAGGGTAAGTCATCTTATTCTTATATAATAACTCCAACAAGTCTTCCCATGGACACCACCCCAAACTCCGCGTCGGTTCATTTCCCCGACAGACAGGGGTGATTAACGGAACACCGAACGCTTATTGCATGTCATTTTTCAAACGACATTAGAACACATTCGATAAATCGTTGCTCGCACCATCAAACATCGGCGAATCGTACCGATCCATTTTGGAAAATTGATATTTTTATTTTCCTCAGCAATTTATCACGCACCGTGACTGCTGCCATTATCTATACATGTGGGTATGTATGTGGGGAAGTCTTGACACCTTATTGCGGCGCGTTGTAGTGGAACCGTATTTTTTAAGGAAAATCGGAGGTAAGTACTTAGACTGTAGATGTTATGTTAGATTGAGAAATCGTGTGTGTATATATAATGTATGTTCTACTCGTAGAACTAACAGTAAAAAATATCGGTAGTGTTACGATAACCGTTAGTTCAACGGCAAAAAAATAAACTGTACGGGTCTTTCTATCGTAGAAAATTTCACTTTCCGGGCTCACAAGGTTGAATATAAGCTGAAATCTTGAATTTTCATTACGTTGAATATCGCAAAGGATTTTCACAGGACATTACATATTTTAGTTTAAAAATGTGCATTAGTCCGACAAATAGATTATCAAATCATTTTTTGCAAAAAATAGCATGACCGACTTCACCCGTGTACAGAGTTCACGAATATTTCGCGCGGATCGATGTAGCATTTTTCACATTATTGCTGATTTATCAAAAATGGCTCAGCCGATTTCGATAAAATTTAAATGGGACTAATTTCAAAGTATATTCTTTCCAATAAAAAAGAGTTATTGTAATCTGACCACTATGAAAAAAGTTATGCGTGGTTATACATTAAAAAAAGTATACGCGTCGAATTGTATACCTCCTCCGGTGGTTTGTCGGTCAAATAATGACCATACACAATTTCTTTCTTACGACTCCGTTTGACCACCATGTCGATTGATTTTGACAAAGGATTTGGAGATAAATTACGTAAACCTATTCACGCTGAAAGATCACGTACCTACCTATATATTTATGTAATTTGTTTTCTTCATTCTTTCCATCTAAGTAGGTAAGTGCGCTAAAAATAACACGACTCGGGTGTAAATGTTGAAAACCCTGGAATTAGATAAAACATTGCTAAAATCTGCATCAGTGAGATTTCATCAGCGCTTTGAAACAAAAAAAAACTGTATCAAAATTGATATATCAATTTGAGAGTTCTGACGCCATTGATAGACACTATAATGGTACACAAAATTATAATTGACTTATAATTTTGTGTACTATTATTTTGATATGCGATAAAAAAAGTCAATGCGTTTTCGTTTAGCCATGTCAGAGGCTTGGCTAAACGAAAACGCAGGTGGTTTAAAAAGTCTGGCACTTGGGCTAGCCACGCAGCACAAATTTATTTATTTACTAAGCAAAATTTTGTTACGTTTGTGGCTGGCGGTAGATTGAAATGCACTGTAACTTTACAAAAGTTTTCTTTCCAGAGGATGGTGTTAGCAGCGATGCAGTTTGGAGCAGATCAGAGGAGCAGATAATATTATTCCTACTGCACTAATGTCATTAATCAGTATTTCTTTTAGCATAAAGTTGGCCACGAAGAGAGAAGAAGGACAGACTGCGGATCACCGATCGCTGTAGCTGTAAGGAGTAGCAGATAGCCGGAATCAAGCTAAGTTGCATGCTTTTATTTAACTCTACTTTCTTTATTTCATATTGTCACATGCATCGTAATAATTTATTGTATTCAAATTTAATTAATTTCATTTTATTATGTGTTTTATGTGCTGAGCGAATGTATTTCTTTTGTTATTCTGAGACTGCATCTTATTTGAATCGTATTGAACTTATTGCTATTTTGATTTGTTCTCTTTTTTTTAAATTTTATTTCTGTATCTATTTATGATACAAAGAACTGGCAACACCTATTATTTTCTGATTATTTATAGATTATATAGGCTAGTGTTGAAACTAATTTACGTTTACTATTTATCCCAATTTTTTACTCTTTAAACACAACGTATAAGGGTCCATTTGAGTTTAATATTTTCTAGACGATCACATTATAAAACTAGACGATCACGTTTATCTTGGCCAAATAATTAAATAAATAATAAATAAATAGGGATAGCTTTACAGTGGTGCCGTGACGACCAGGATATGCGTCATTAAAATTTTAATTAATTTGATTAAAATACGCATTAAAAGATACCTGAGTTACTATGGTAGTTAGAAAATTTATCAAAAACAAATCTTTCCCTAGATATATCAGATTGTAGTTCGAATAAGACATCACATTTTGTTTACTAAATTAGTTCTTTTGTCTTTTGTTTAATGGCGATTGGACGTCCACTACTGGACATAGGCCTCCACAAATAGGTCACAGTGTAGTTCGAACAAAATATCATATTTTGTTGTTTTTATACCCTGTAGTAAATTAATGCAAATATTTTCTTTAAAAACAGAGCACACAGGGGTGACATACTCGTATATCATAGTTGGGCGACATTCTAGTGTGTGACTATTTGTCGGGTTTAACCTCGACTTAAGAGCAGGGTTTTATGAGCTGCAGTAATAATATTTTTTCATACGGTTTCCTGCTTTTCGAGGAAAATTATTTGGCCGATTCCGTATGACGTTTCATAAAGAAGTTTCTTTTTTTACAAAAAAAAAACATTTCGAACATTTTACCATTTGTTAAATCTTTCATATTGACACATTGAAGATTAGGAAAAAAAAAATAAGCTATGTTACGTTAGAACATGACAAACAACTCACCAGCCGAGCGAGCAAAGCAAGCGTGCCGCGGCAGCAGCCGGTGAAGTATCAAAAGCAAAAACTTATCATCATTATTTTCAGCAATAGGACCGATCGGAAGCGGCTTGCATCCAACATGGTTTAGTTTAGTTACTGATTTAGGCATTTGTTTTCTCTCGCCTTTGTCGCCCAATCAGTATTTTTAGTATGCTTTTAATTCGAATCAATTTTCGCTTTGTTCAAATTAATAGACACTCGACAAAGTACGACTCCTTTGTTTCACACGGCTTTATCTCTTTCTGTAAATCTTAGGTAGTTTCAACGTTAGTTTAAATACTAAAGAAGGGCTAGTTTTAGAATGCCACATTTGTCTAAATTGTTTTGTCTTAAATATATTTATTGTTTTAATTTAAACTCGGATCTCGGGAACCTCGAGTTTTTGAAGAATTTAGATGTAGATTCTAGAGAGTTCTTCTGTTAAGTACAATATAGTTAAGTTATCGGTATAGGCAGAGTTTCCGATAAAACGCGAATTCATTTTTCATTTCGTCTATTGTAGCGGAGTTTAGTTGCTCTCTAGGTATCAGCTTCAGTTTCACTCACGCCAGGTTTTGCATAACTATATAGTAAATAAATATTTTTAAATGTTTAGCTAGTAACATAATATAAATACAATTCTCAAAAATATTTATTCAAATAGAAAAAAAAAAAAAAAAAGGTTAAATTTATAACTTGAACAAAAAAAAAATATAGGTCAATAGACGATACGAAGCTTGGAATGTCACAGATGTGGCACTTAAAGTGTTAGAAAAAAGGTTTCGGGTCGATGAACTCGCAAAAATAAGGGGGTCAACGAACGATACAAACGATGGAATGCACTTGAGAAAAAAATATGTAGGTCAATGAACAGGTGGCTGAACATATGGTTAGTTGCATCCAGCTAACAGTTTCTGTAGTATCAGTTTACTTTGACCTAAGGGATAACATGTGTTGCATTTTTTTTGTGTTTCTCTCTATTTTTGCGTGCTTGCATTTTTTTAAATTTGTTACGTTTGAGACGATATTCTTATTGCAATTATAATATTATCAAAATACAGATATGGTAGTGATGGTAATGTTTTAGTTAGACACTTTAACTAGGTAAATGGGTTGGATTATTTTGTGCTTGTTTTAAAACTAGGAAATAGAGTTTTCATGTAATATGAAGTTTGCAAATTGTCTTTAAAATAAAACATGTAGTCGGTGTAGGAACATAATATAAAATAATTATTTGTTTATTTTAGTGGCATTATAAAAAAAATGATATTGACTAAATTTTTCTTTTCTTTTTTTGACGAAAACGTAGGAGGTTCTCAATTCGACGCGTATATTATGTACATATATTTGTTTGGATGACGGCGCATGGATTTTGCAGAGTAGCCAGATTTGAATATTTGTTTTTGATAGGTAGACCATACTATACTAATCTCCGTGGTCCGACAGGCGGTCTGTTTATATTGTGATTGTTTCATATTGTGAAACATACAACATAATATGTATTGACAAAGGTATCTGGCTGTCGAAGGTTTTCATCATAAACTAACACAAAACGGACAAAATCTTATTGGAATTAGGTCTCTTTTCCCCAAATGGAAACTTAATATGAAAAATCATTTTCTTACACACTTGCACACTATTTGACACTTATGAGGAGCCTGGCATAGGTTTTTGCCGCCGGATCTACGTGACGGGCACTATGAACTCTCGCTCCTTTCAGCAGGGTCAAGCCGGCCGCACCAGGAGGGGTGGGAATTACACAGGACATCCGGCCGAAATAGGGGCCTGCTAGCGGCTGCTATCTCGCAACTGGATGTCCGAACATGCACTAGGTACACACACCACACGACCGTGATATTCCTGTAGGGATCTTTCGAGTCATAAGGAATCTCTTGGTCACAAAACTAGCTTAGGGAACCAAATAATAACAAACTTTGAGAACCTTAGGTTCTAACCTTATTAAAGGAGTGTTTGGATGAATGACTGGATTAAGAGATGAATGAATGATGATCAGTAAGAGATAAGAAGGTTTGAATATTTAGTGTCTTTAGTGGCGTGGTTAGGGCTAAACCTGACGGATTTGTTGGCAATGCTTTGGAGTGGGGTGAAGGATGGCAGGGAGCCCCACATTCTGTTTCGCTTAGGCTTTCCATTTACAGATCTTAAAGATCTAAACTCCAAATCCCGTACCTGTTTTCTTTCCAGAGGATGGTGTTAGCAGCGATGCAGTTTGGAGCAGATCAGAGGAGCAGATAATATTATTCCTACTGCACTAATGTCATTAATCAGTATTTCTTTTAGCATAAAGTTGGCCACGAAGAGAGAAGAAGGACAGACTGCGGATCACCGATCGCTGTAGCTGTAAGGAGTAGCAGATAGCCGGAATCAAGCTAAGTTGCATGCTTTTATTTAACTCTACTTTCTTTATTTCATATTGTCACATGCATCGTAATAATTTATTGTATTCAAATTTAATTAATTTCATTTTATTATGTGTTTTATGTGCTGAGCGAATGTATTTCTTTTGTTATTCTGAGACTGCATCTTATTTGAATCGTATTGAACTTATTGCTATTTTGATTTGTTCTCTTTTTTTTAAATTTTATTTCTGTATCTATTTATGATACAAAGAACTGGCAACACCTATTATTTTCTGATTATTTATAGATTATATAGGCTAGTGTTGAAACTAATTTACGTTTACTATTTATCCCAATTTTTTACTCTTTAAACACAACGTATAAGGGTCCATTTGAGTTTAATATTTTCTAGACGATCACATTATAAAACTAGACGATCACGTTTATCTTGGCCAAATAATTAAATAAATAATAAATAAATAGGGATAGCTTTACATAACCTTGGTTCTTCTACGGATCTCCTCATTCCTGATTCGATTTCGCAGATAAACTCCAAGCATAGCCCTCATGCCTAATCATGTCTAATAATTTAATTTAATTGAGTACATAATTGATAATTGTTATTTTGACGATTCATAGGGTGTTGCTCATAGTATATTTTTGTATACGAATGCATGTTTTTATCCTTACCGAAAATAAATGATTATCTATCTATCAAACACCATAGAATACTTCTCCAAACGATGTATAGAGATATCTTCACGATGTTGTTTTTTTACCAAAAAGCTGGTGTTAAAAACCCTACATAAATTCCAATAAACTCATTGGTTCGAGACGTGGCTTGAACCTACGACCTCAACCTTGTCGAGATAACAGGCATTCTATCACTATATATGTTTGCTTTTTTTAAAACTTGATAGCGATATGGTATAGATAACAACTCGTTCATAAACTACCCGATGAAGCGTTTGTATATTTTATCGTTCAATATCGGAGTAACGTTCCATCTCCGTGACTTTCCCAGTTTATTGATACTTTATGAAGCGTCTGAAGCCGTTAACTGCGTTAATGTTGTTTAAGACCTTTTAATGCTTCTAAGAGATTAGAAAGTGCAGTCTGGTTGCTTTAATTGAATAAGTTTTTAGTGCCAATATACGGGTTAAGTGCAGTGGAGTGCCAATCTAAAATGCATAAAACTAAACTTTCGATTTTACAGTTTTTTATTCATAGAAGATACTATTAGATAAATACTGCTGTCATGCTACCTCAAATCGATCTACCTGTACAAATAAAATAATTATTTTTTGCAAAAAATAGCATGACCGACTTCACCCATGTATGTCACGTGTACAGAATCATTACATAGTATAAAACAAAGTCGCTTTCCACTGTCTGTCCCCGTATGCTTATATCTTCAAAACTACGCAGCGGATTTTGATGCTGTTTTTTTAATAGATAGAGTAATTCAAGAAAAACGTTTATATGTATAATACACCTGTGCGAAGCCGGGGCGCATCGCTAGAACGCAAATATTATGCACGGATCGATGTAACATTTTTCACATTATTGTTGATATATCAAAAACAGCTAATTTCGATAAAATTTAAATGGGATCAATTTCGAAGTAAGTATACTCTTTCCAATAAAAAAGAATGATTGAAACCGAACTGCTACGAAAAAAGCTATACATAAAAAAAATGTACGCGTCGAACTGTATACCTCCTCCGGTGGTTCGTCAGTCAAATAATTGACAAAATGTATGTACGGGTTGAATCATACAAGTCAGCGTAAATGAAGTTAGCAAGAAGCTGCGCAATATCCAGTCCATAGCAATCGTAATAGCAATCGTTTATGACTTCATTTTGGTCATTTGGCACCGCCTAGGTATGTGACGTTAGCTTTGCCAGGTGGCGGTAAGAAGCTCCATCGAGCTGCAACATTAGCCATCAATTGCTTTGCGCGGATTGCGAAAGCAATCGTTGAATGAAAAACTTTGATGGCTAACATCAACATAGGCGGTGCCAAATGACTAAAATGAAGTCATAAACGATTGCTATTGCTTTAGGCGGTAGGGGGGCTGATTGAAGCTCACACATCTAACTCGTAGCTTGTAGCAAATTTCACATCCACCGGCTTGTATGTTTCGGCCTATTATAGATGTTTTTTTTTATCGAATCCCGAATAGACCCCTTAGTAAGGGTTTTTTTTATTCTGTATAGGTTTGCGTTTGACTACATACCTACTGTCAGATGTTGAGCAGATATAATATAATAATAAATTTATTTTAACTGAAAACATTATCACATATTTATCATGAATCCATTGACACCGAACTAGTATAAAACTGTGTTTCGGGTGCCAAAGGCTTCTCCCAAAATAATACAGAAAAAGTAATAAATTTAACATGAAATTAGCGAAACTAAAAATTAAAGAAAAAGGTCAATTTACATTTTGGAAATTTTGACAAAAATAAGTTACTTTTTTAAATTTAACCAGTAGGTATGCAAAATTACAATGTAAGACGATAATATATTAAACATTAAAATATCAAAAATATAGAAATAAAAAATAACTTACATTCTGAAATACTTTATAAATATGGGTTACTTTTTAAATTTAACTAGTGTACAACATTATTACAATGCAAGACAATAATACATTGAAAATTGAACCATCAAGAATTTTGAAAAAAAAAATTATATATATATATATATAAAAGTTAAATAGCCAAAAAAAAAAAAAAAAAAAAAGTTTTTTACAGGAGTAACCAATTGAACCAGCATAATAAGTACCTTCAAAGTAATTGTAATATTGTGTTTAGTATTGTAATCATAAAAGAAGGATTTAGTAAACTACGAGTAAACTATTGTATCCATTGCATACAATCAACGCATATCAATTACAACAAAATAAATTTAGAAAAAGAAAAACAAACGAACAATACCAATAGTCCTACTCGTAGATCATATGCACCAAAATAATCATATGCAGTCTAGGGTGTAGCACGCTTACCTAGAAGATACCTATTTACTCGGGATTTGAAGACACCCACGTTGTACTTAAGCGGGAAGACAGACCCAGGCAAAGCGTTCCACATTCTGTCTGTTAGTATGAGGAATGAGGATTCGAAACGCTTAGTTCTAACGCACGGAATGTCCACCATAAAAGGGTGGCGCTTTGGTCGAGCCGTACCATAGAAGAAAGGGGCAGGTGGGACCAGATTGTGCAACTCCTCAGCGCACTCTCCGAAGTGTACCCGATAAAAGGCCGACAAACACGCTACCATTCGTCGATGCTCGAGACTTTGCAGCTGCGACGTATTCAAGGTTTCGTTGTCAATCAGCCTCCTGGCTCGCCTCTCAATCGACTCCAGAGCCTCCAATTGATATTTAGCAGAGCCATCCCAAAGGTGAGAGCAGTATTCCATGCAAGACCTGACTTGTGCTTTATAAAGACTAAGTAGTTGCTCAGGTGTGAAATACCGTCTCACCTTAGAGAGAACACCAAGTTTTTGGAGGCTAATTGGCCTTTTGACTATATGTAGGAGCTAAAGTTAAGAGTCGATGACAATGAAACGCCTAACAGTTCCAAACTGTCAGTTACCGGAACGGAGACACCGCGGAAAGCGAGAGACTAACAGCCTTGAGTCTTTGTGGCATTAAACTCGACCAGGTTAGCAACACCTCAGTCAGATACCGCCTCTAGACTCAAGTTGAGCCGTTCGACCATAGCCTCTCTTAGTGGCTCGATGTGTGGCCCGCTGGTTCTTGTATCGGATGTGTAGCTCTCCACGATTGTACTGTCGTCTGCGTACCCAAAGATCCCGGGCCTTAGCAGATCGTTGATATGCAGTAGGAAGAGGGTCGCAGAGAGCACTGACCCCTGAGGAACACCTGCATTAATAGGCATTTGTTCTGACGAGCATTCATCTACAACCACTCAAATCGACCGATTCCTCAAGAAATCTGATATCCATGCGCAGAAATCAGGTTTTTAATAGTGTAATGCTGAATATTGTCTTTCTCAAAGTTCCTAGTTGCTACTTAGTGGATTTGTCTAAGAGTATTTCATCTGTGTATGCATAAGATTTTTAAAGAATATTTAATACCAGACTTAGGGTTTGCACCCACAACCTAACGAGTGCAAGGCAAGCGTTTTTTATTAGGTCACTTAGTCACTGCTATAGTAATAATAAAATACAAATATAATCATACTTTTTATTTCTCTACCGCAACAGAAAAATATTCATAGAACTTTTGTAAAGGTATATAAACCTACTTGTTTAAGTTATTCAATTTATTTGGCGAACCGAAATAAACTAAGCTATTCACTTCACTGTAAAAACTCACTTAAACTAAGCAGCAGTTCTCGTAATCCTCAAATTCCTGTAAAAAATCGCCAAAATGCCGGTTGGACTCGGGCACGATGGGTTCCGTACCCTAAGGAAGACCCTTTGGTCACATTTCAAGGGTCTACTTGTTGTCGTAATTAATATCGAGCAAAAAACGGCAAAATAATCACGTTTTTTGTATGGAAGCCCCCTTAATATTTATTTTATTCTGTTTTTAGTATTTTTTGTTCTAGTGGTAACTGAAATACATCATCTGTGAAAGTTTCAACTGTCTAGCTATCACGTTTCATGTGATACAGACAGATCTGGTGACTGACAGACAGACGGACAGCGGAGTCTTAGTAACAGGGTCCCGTCTTTACCCTATGTGTACGGCACCCTAAAAAGAGATTCCTGACCTAAAAAATTCACCGAAATACCGTAAAGTTAAAAATAAATAGCGTCCAATAACTTTGAGCAACTCAAAAAATGAGAGGCGTTTTTGAAATAAATTGCTTTGAAATTGTTTCGGACGAGATTTTAAGCGTTCTTGGGAAGTTACGATGTTTTTATAGCACTTAGAGCAGCTTCGATGGACTTAAGTAAGGATTATACGGGATCGCGATTATGAGACGCTTTAAGTTGCATTTAAAATGAAATAACCAGCGAGATAGTGTTTAGTTAGAGATGGTTAGAATAAACAAGTGTAAAGCGAGCCTTGTTATCAACCACGAGCTAGACTAAAACTATAGAAAAGCTAAAAATCTTTAGCAAACATTATAAAACTGTGAACTGAACTTGATTTACAATTGACGTAAATATGGGTTAAGTTTTTGTACGTTGGATTAAAAAACTAAATCCAGTGTTACTTTGATTATTTACATTGTGCAGTAGGTAAATCTACAGTTTCTCTTTATTGAGGCCTAAATTTAAAACTGTAAAGATATCGAAGGAACTGTAGATCTATAATTAAAACTGTAGACATTTGGATAACGTTCGGCACGGTCAATCTTCGGATGGGTGATCGCTGGTGGCATTTACAACTGAGCGCTACCGTGGCTCGGATAACACGTTAAATTGTAGGTCCCGGTTGTTAACCGTTTAGCCATGTCAGTGGCCTCCATGTGGCTGAAAAACTGACACCAGGGCTAACCTCCCACCCTATACGAAGTTACTTACGTTGTGATTATGATAAGCTTTAAGCTGAGTTTAAAATAAAATAAGCTGCAGGAGAGTTCTTAGTTAGAGTAAGCGAGTGCAAAGTGAGCGAGCAGTGAAGCGCTTTGTTTGTCAAAGAAAATAAAAATGTATAATGTTAACTGGTTTGTTTTGAGCTGCATCCGTGGCTCTATTTGAGAAAATTATTTAAGTACTTAGTTATTTTAGTGATGTTAAGTTGCCGACGGTAACTTATTCGCGCCATTTCTCTCTATTTTGTCATATTTGCATCACACAGTTTACCTTATTAGTAAGCTCCAAGTAGCCTGACGAGATCCGTAGAGGGCTATGCTCGGAGTCTCTCCGCGATTGAATCAGAAGTGAGGAAATCCGTAGAAGAACCAAAGTTACCGACATAGCCCAGCGGATTGGCAAGTTGAAATGTCAGTGGGCAGAGCACATAGCGCGGAGGAATGATGACGTCGACCCACAAATTAGACGGTTGACCTCATTAAGACATCAGGATGACGATGAATTCAAGTCGCTTCCAACCTGTCTTATTGGAGTTCCGTAGGGGAGGCCTATGTCCAGCAGTGGATGCCCTATGGCCGATGGATGGATGGACATCACACAAATGATTTAAACGGAATCTTCAGCTGTTTTGACCAAATTCTTCTTACTCATTTATTGAATAAAGCTTTTAGATCAAATCCTACTTAGACTAGTAAAAAGCTCGAAAAAAGACTGTCCAGTTTTCAAACACCTATTTGACCTAGATAACGTATTAAATTGAAGATTGCGGTTATTATTATTAGTACCTGCTAATAAGATACCCATACCCTGTTGCTTATGTTATTATATTGTATTGTACTATACCTCTTATTTTTGTTGCAAATAAATTTCTGTATTATTTTATATTCTGTACTTCGAGCAAATATCTATAGAGTCACAATCGTGCTAAAAAAAGTGTCCGAGCCAAAACCTTGCCCTAGCTTCGTAATGGGCAGGCTTTTTAGTTAGTCGTAAAGCGATTGCAAGCCGACTACTACACCTCGCGATGCCAAAGTGCTCGGTTACAAGCACTAATTAGGTGACATAACGTCGAGATTCGAGAAAACGGGTCATTGTGAATTATTTAATGTTAACATCTAAGTCAGTATCTATGACGGCGCTTGGACATTTTTTTACTACTTTCATTTAGGGACTGTGGCTCTGTGGATATTTGCTCGAAGATTCTATATTAAAGATCTTTCCGTGGTCTAAGAGATATGGTGTATGCACTTGGTAAAAATTTAGTTATCGGGTGTAGGAAAGCAGCAGTTATTTCCCACCGTCCACGTCCTGAGACCACCTGGGTGAACCATGGAAAGTTTTTATTTACAACGGTTCACCTTTGTCCACCTGGGTGTTCCTTAGGAAATATGTAGTTTCCACCGTCCACCATGAAATCTCTTCAGGTTAGTAGTGCTATATATTTTGAGCGTTTTCGGTAAGCGCCACAGAACCAAAAATGTAGCAGATATTTCATTCACAATTGAAAAAAGATATCTATAATATGTAAAATAAATACATCGATATTGAGACGTTTCGTAAACTTTAAAGAAATAGAGTCCAAAGTAAAATTTCAAACTAAAAAAAAGAAGGAAAATAAACATTAAAAATGATGATGATACGAGTATTGTTTTATCAACTACCTACAACTTCTAAATAATGAAGTAAGCGTGGGATACACAGTAGGAAAAATTACGTTAAATAAGCTTTTATTTATCAAAATTACCTAAATAATGAATAAATTAAGACATGTGATTAATAATAAGAAAATTGAGATAAATGGCTAATTACATAAAATAGGTTTTATGAGTCAAACGTTACACTATAAATTTGTCATCCATATATGGCCAGCACCAAATTTCTCAGGTGTACCGTCACCAATATCAAATAAGGGGCTTTCTAGATCTGAGAGGTGAGCCGTTGTTATAAAAAACTTTCTACAGTTAACCCAGGTGGTCTCAGGAGGTGGACGGCAGGGTAGGAAAGAACTGGAAAACAGGTAGTCGTAAAAAATAACACTGCCATGCGCGTTCATTTAAACGCCATTAAAAATAAACTATGCTATAAATCAGAGAAGTTATTAAATTATATTTTATTTATCAAAGCAAAGGTCACACCACGCGTTATGCAGTATTGCAGTCCATTAGCTACTCGATCGTGGCCAACTGACATTATAGTGCTTCTAATGGACTTTAATGTGTCTCGATAAATACCAATATGGTATAGTATAGCTAACGGGTAAACATATATAATACATGTGTCTTTAAATGGACTTAATTAGTACTTATAGTTCTCCGAACAGAAATAGCGAAATCTATAAGGCCTATGCCTCAACTCACTCTTAACCCAAAGAGTTGTCTTTGTGATCAGCATTTCAAAAAATCTGAAGCGAATGTAGGTTTTGAACCTGCCCCTTCGGATCACTAGCCCGACGCTCTAACCAACTGAGCCAGCCCGCCTCCTACGCAAGCGTCAGATTTCAGAAGTGCTTACCTTACCTCAACTTATAGCGTTGGGGCAGGTTCAAATCCTGCGTTCGCTTCAGATTTTTGAAATGCTTATCACAAAGATAACTCTATGAGATAAAACCTAGTGTGGAAAGCACTCAAAATAAAATCATATCATTCTTAACCGTTTACTTCATACTTGCGAACCTTGGTTAAGATTTAATTAATAAACAATCTTGATAAGAACATGAAATTTCTCCTCTTTTTGACCGATGAATCGGAGGAGGTGCTCAATTCAATGCGTATATATATTTTTTGTATGTAACCACGTATAACTTTTTACGTAATAGTCCGATTTCAAAAATTATTTTTTTGTTAGAAAGAATATACTTTAAAATTGGACCGTTTTCAATTTTATAGAAATTGGCTGAGCCATTTTTGATAAATCCTACTTAATATTATAAACGCGAAAGTTTGTGAGGATGGATGGATGGATGGATGTTTGTTACTCTTTCACGCAAAAACTACTGAACAGATTGAGATGAAACTTTGCAATAATATAGCTTATATATCAGAATAACACATAGGCTATAAATTATAATGATATTGCGTCAAAAATCAAAATATCATGCAGGCGAAGCCGCAGGTAAAAACTAGTCAACAATAATGTGAAATTGCTACATCGATCCGTGCGTACAATTCGCGAATTCTGTACACGTCTGAAGAAGGTCATGCCATTTTTAGCAAAAAAAAATATATTTCAAATGTTTATCACAAAATAAGTCTTTGAGATCAAAATTGACAACTTCTTTTTTGAACCTTCTGTTTTGAAGAAGGTAAAATTCACAAACATTTCGGCTCAGTTATTGACCGACCAACCACCGGAGGAGGTACGAGTATACAATTCGACGAGTATATTTTTTTTATGTATAACCACGCATAACTTTTTTTATAGTAGTTCGATTTCAATATTTTTTATTGGAAAGAGTATACTTCAAAATTGGTCCCATTTAATTTTTTTCGAAATCGGCTGAGCTATTTTTGAAAAATCAACAATATTGTGAAAAATGCTACATCGATCCATACGAAATATTCGCGAATTCTGTACACGGGTGAAGTCGGTCATGCTAATTTTTGCAAAAAATAATCTTGTATCTCAGTTAGAACCGAAAAAACTAAATTATCTCTTGGATAGAAAATCTTTGTTTAGCAATTAGATACTATGTGTATATGTAATAGGGTGGGTCACTGAAGTATGGAGACAAAAAAATTGTAGCTTTTTTTCGAGCACAGTGTAAATTATAAGTTTATACAAACTGTGAAGTTTGGTAGTTATCAGAATTAATCTACTGCCAAATATGAGTCGTTGGACAGAATATACCTTTTTGTACCGTTTGGGGTTGAAACTTTGGATCCATGAGGGGCGGGCGCTCTTTCACTGTATAAAGACTTGGCCAGGCGGTTAGTAGACATGACGCGTGACCAGAATGCTGGCGTCTACTTTGGTAAAAAGCTCAGCATTGTCATTCAGCGAGGCAATGCTGCCAGCATTCTGGCCACGTTTCCTTCTACAAAGGGGCTTTTAGATTAAGTTTTATATGTTATAAATTTAGTTTTATATATATATTAGTTTTAGTGATTTTAGTATAAGTTTATTTTTAACTAGCTTTTACTCGCGGCTTCGCCCGCGATATAATTTAATTTATGTTTATATCGTTACCTACCAATTTAATTTAGTAATAATATGTTGTCAATAAATATGGTAACAAAAATAGTAAGTGCGCCACAAAATATTAGCCTCACTTCAATGTGAAACGGTACACAAATATTGTAGCAAGTAATCATTTCAAACCCAAAAAACAGCCAATCTCGATTTATTTGTTTCGTCATCGTCATCATCCGCAGCTTTCTTTGTCCCATTGTTGGGTATAGCCCTCTCTCTTGCAGTGCCATTTGCCTCGGCTCTTTGCCGATCGTGACCAGGCTCGACCGGCGGTATTGATGATATCGTCGAGATAGTCGACCCATCTTGCTGCCGCGCCGCACATAGCTGAGCGCTCTCACCTATTCAAGTACCCTAGTTGACCAGCTCGGTCACCACAGTCTTTATAGCTTAAGAAGCGCTGGTCGAATTGGTTGCCACGCCATTGTGAACGATGTCATACGCAGGGCTTTTGCAACCGCCAATATTGCAGCCTATATAGCCATAATGGGTTTGCGCGAGCAGGTTAGGTGATGGCGCAGTATTATTCGACAGATAAAGGATTTCGCTCATATTTTTAACTATTTTTCTGATTATGATGGCTTTCGTATTCGTATTTCATAGTTTCATAGCTAGGCAAAATATTGCTTTGCAAGGGATACTTTTAATAGTTTGGAGTGTATTTACAATTTAAGGATGTAGTAAAACAAATAACTGCACTCTATTTACACAACCTGCGACCTAAGAGTTTTTAAGATTAACTTTGCATCAATGGTTTCTTCAAAAATCCCACATCTACCCCTTTCCTTACTCCAGTTCTTAAACTCAAGCAAACAAACGTCTTTATTTATCGTTATTAAGTGGTATTGCGTATATAATCGCATATCAATAAGTTGACATCAAAAATCTGCTTTTTCCGAAATTTCTTTTACAATCTGGAGGCAACTTTGAATAAAATAATTAAATCAAACTTTAAGTATAAACTTTCACCATATGGCATCTTTTTATTTCTGAGCCTCTAGAAAAATAAACAAAATAAATGTTGACCCACCCTGATGGGTAATAATTATTTTTTGCAAAAAATAGCATGACTGACTTTAACTGTGTACCTACATAATTCGCAAATATTTCGCACGGATCGATATAGCACTTTTCACATTATTGTTGATTTATCAAAAATGGCTCAGCCGATTTCGATAAAATTTAAATGTTACTAATTTCAAAGTATACTCTTTTCAATAAAAAAAGAATTATCGATATACGTAAAAAATATACGTGTCGATTGAGTATTGAGTACCTCCTCCGCTTCGTCGGTCAAAAACGAAATCTGATTTTCATGAATGCTATTAATTCGGAAAATTTACTATCACCAAAATGTGGAGCGATTTTGAGAGAGACTTGAATACCAAAACTAATTCTAAGAAAGCATTCCTGACTAATTTAGATTCAAATTACGTCTACATTCCTATTGTTATCTCTAACTACATTTTAATTATCAGTCTGTATTCTTTGGAATCCCCAAATACCTAAGCAATTACAAAACGAATATCTCGAAGAAAACAGCTACACTTAGAATAATTGTTGCCAAATTGGAGAAAATCAGGAGGATAGAGGCACTTCAGATAAAGTACAATCCTTTGCAGTAGATAAGCTTTTATGTAGTGCTCATAGCATAGTTTTAACTAATAATAATAATAAATATTAGGGGACATATTACACTCGGTCTCTGACCACAAAATAAGCAAAGCTTGTGATATGGCTGCCAGAGACTGATATATTACATACCTATACATAAATATTGAAATACATACTTATAAAATGTTTTTATTTTGTACTTTACTTAACGAAAAGAGACTCGAGTAATTTAATAGTCGAAATGACTATAGTTTCAACCGAATCCGTCGGTATTTCCTAATATTATTATATACTACGGGACTAACGCGCTAAACTAAAATTACGAGGTAAATACCGTTTCGGCCGAGTTGCATCGACCGTGACTCGGCCGAAACGTCGGGATGATGAGGTATTTATATATCGCGAAAGTTTAAAAAACAACACAAATATTTCCCAAGTTAACGAGCCCGCCATCGACTTGGCATTTTTCTTACATTCTATATTGATGGAGCCCGCATAAAAAATCAATACGGGCTGTGGCGCTATATATTTTGGTCAAAAATAAAAAAATATTTTATAATTACTCGCAATAAATAATACCTAATAATTTTACCTAATATCTAATAATATATGATACCTAATAATATAGTATATTATTAGGTATCGCTTACCTAATCATGGCGATAGTCAATTAAAACCTAATGAAAATTGAATGCACACGTTGTGTGTGACCTTTGGTGGAGCAAATAAACTGTCGCAACTGATTGCAGTTAACATCAGTTAGTAAACATAGTTATCACGAACCGACATCCATCATTATGAGCTATCATGTGCTAGCAAACAGCAATCACTCACTATCAGCTTGCTGTTTTTGTATAAAATTATGCTAGGTCGTTCGTTTGCTATAAACTCTGAATTAAATTGTGTTCTTCTAATCTATGTATCGTGCTTCGAGCAAATATCTACAGAGCCACAGTCCCTAAGTGAAAGTAGTAAAAATCGTCCGAGCTCAGTGATACATACGGACTTAAAAATACATTAAATAATACACAATGAATCGTTTTCTCGAATCTCGGCGTTATGTCACCTAATTAGTGCTTGTTACCGAGCACTTTGGCATCGCGCGGCGTTGTAGTTTGCTTGCAATCGCTTTACGACTAATTACAACTGCCGTCCAATTTCTTAAAGACCGGTAAGTGACATTTTTGCGATTTTGACTTTTATACACTCAAGGCTCTACCTATGGGTCCGTGGTGGGGGCCGGGATCAAATATGGCTCCAAATGGCTCAGAGATGTAACCACTACCGAGGTTAGCATATTTGCGCCGCTTGTGCTGCTCCGCCGAATTAGCCGCCGCTCCAGCGCTACTCTGAGTCTCAGAAAGATGTGAAGATGCCAAGTATCGACGCAAGTTGCGTCCCATACTAAGGGCCGTCCACACTTCCATGGGACCAGCGTCATGCCGTCAGGCCATATGCCATCACCACGTGCGAGCCCACTCGGTTCGAGTACGGCTGCGATATTGGCGGTGACAAAAGCTCTGCGTATGACATCGTTAAGGCTGGCGTGGTGGCCAATCTAACCAGCGTTTCTTGAGCAAGAGAGACCGTGGTGACCGAGCTGGTCAACTGCAGTACCACACTGACAGCGATGGGCCTCACAACACCTTGCACCCAAGCGAATTGTCTGTGGACGATCCAATTGCTTTCTATGTAGTAGTAGTGTAGGTAGTTTTAGCATGTAAAGTAGTATTGTATCTTATAATAGTTAATAAATGATTTTTTGCCCGTAACAAAAAATAAAAATATTGTTTTTATTCTAATTTTACTTAATGATAATTTAAATGTTATTTTTATTTTTTCGGTTTTGATTATACGTAATTTACCCTACATATTATGTTACTTACATACCATTATAGAAACATTAAATAATTCATTGTTATATGGGTAACTGATTATATATGGCGTGAAATATAGTAATTTTGATTTTATAAGCTCAACATTTTCTCATATAACTTACTGTCTTTGTCTATATTTACCCGCATATCCCTCGAGACGTACATGTGAATAGGTTTATCCATTTAAGAAGACTCGGGTTGTAGCACTCAAAATAATTGTCCGCAAGTACGAAGAATTAAAGGAATAGACGTCAATTTCTCAGGAAAATATCTCTGTATTATAGGCTGGTTGTATTGAGCTTGCAATTTTTATAATAGGTATAGTAGCCGGCAAACACCTTGAACGTTAAACCATAGCTACCTCTCTTTTGTTTTCTCTGCTAACGAAAGGGAGAGAGTGATATTTTTTACGTCAACCTACGTGCCGGGACCTATACGTGGCTGGCTATTTGATGATAGTCGTACCTTTACGATGGAGTTTTAGCGGGGACGCGGAAATGTTACGGCGTCTTTTTAATAAACGAGCGAAGGCGAAGATCTTCGTTATAGACACGGTAATTTTGTTTTCGTCTGTCCACGTGGTTGGTTTTGTCTGCAGGTCTCATTTTTCAATGGATCTCGACAAAACTTGATACACTACACGTTTTATACAGGGTTATTTCTAATCAATTAGCATCCTTTCAGGGGCTTATTCTGTACATCAATACTAACAACTTTCGTTTGCGACTTTTGTCAAAACTCAAAAAAAAAATCAGCTGTTCCATTAATTTTGTCGAGGGTGAACGATATTTTTCTATGGGACAAAACTTTTCTTTTAAGAATTAATGAAAGTCGTAGAACAAAAGTTGTTGGTTTTGATGTACAGAATAAGCCCCTGAAAGGATGCTAATTGATTAGAAATAACCCTGTATTCTAAAAGATATTTTTTGGTCGTCAGCGATTTTTTATATTTGGGAGATATTTCCCTAAAATGAGGAGGTTTGCTGCCGTGCTATTTATCAGCGGATTTCGCAAGATATTTGGCAAGATTGTTTAGTATTAAAATTCTGACAAGATTTGCGAGCATAAACTAAGTCGGAGCAAGTTGAGATAATTATAAATAAGGCTTATTTATGAAATAAATAAATATTAGAGGACATGCCACACACGGCCTCTGACCCCAAACCAAGCAAAGCTTATGATATGGCTGCCAGAGACTGATAAACTATAGGTACATATAAATAAATAAAATAAAAAGCCTTTTTATTTCTTACTACAAAAATTACATGACCTAATTTGAACCCCTCCGCGGTTGTAGGCCTCCTCCAAGGTGGTAAGAACCCCTCCGCGGGTGTAGGCCTTTGAAGGCATTGAACTCCAGGTCCTCTGTCCTGAGCAGTTTATAACCATTTTAAGCCAACCGTTTTTAAAATATCGTCTGCACATCTTGTGAGCGGTCTTCTTCTGTGGCGTTTGCCACTAGGACTACATATACTAAATATACATATTTTATACTATACTATATATATATATATATAGTATACTATATATATATATAGTATACTATACTATATATAGTACCTAAATAACACCCAGCCACAGAGCAAACACGAATATTCATCACATAAATGTTTGTCCTGGGTGGAGATCGATCCTACGCCTCTTTGATCCAGAAGTCAAGTTCACTAACAACTGAGCTACCGAGGCAATCAGTATGAAGATTCAGTTAAGAGATGTGTCGCGAGATTAACTATTCGGATAACTACTAGTAACAACTAGTAAATAATTTACAATTATAAGTAGGTATTTGATGAATTGAATTATTAATTGTGAAAACATAGTCTGTATCTTTTTAATCGACCCCAAACTAAGTTGATTTTGAATCTTGATGGCCCGTGACGGTAAACGGGCACTGATATAAATGTGTGACTATGTGAAATGAAGTGTTTAAATTAAATAAGTAGTTTAATCTCGAAAAAGGATAAGTGTTATAAGTTTTACACAAATGTTTATGTTCGTCTATCTCTTGTTATCTACGTAAACACATTCCGAAATATGATATTGTACCGATATCTACAATCTAAATATAAGCTTCGTCTAGCTGTCAGCTTACGCTTGGGTGCAAGGTGTTGTGAGGCCCATCGCTGTCAGTGTGGTACTGCAGTTGACCAGCTCGGTCACCACGGTCTCTCTTGCTCAAGAAGCGCTGGTCGGATTGGACGCCACGCCAGCCTTAATGATGTCATACGCAGGGCTTTTGTCACCACTAATATCGCAGCCGTACTCGAACCGAGTGGGCTGGCGCGTGGTGATGGCAAAAGGCCTGACGGCATGACGCTGGTCCCATGGAAGTGTGGACAGCCCTTAGTATGCGACGCAACTCGCGTCGATACTTTGGCACCGTCACATCTTCCTGAGACTCAGAGTAGGGCTGGAGCGGCGGCCAATTCGGTTGAGCAGCACAAGCCGCGCAAATATGCTAACCTCGGTAGTGGTTACATATTTGAGCCATTTGGAGTTGAGACTTTGGGTCCGTGGGGGCCGGGAGCTCATCTCGTTTTCAAAAGTCTTTCTGAGCGTCTGGTGGACGCGACGCGTGACCAAAATGCTGGTGTTTATTTGGCTCAACGTATAAGCATTGCCATTCAGCGTGGCAATGCTGCCAGCATGCTGGGCACGCTGCCAACTGGCAGTGGGCTTGAGCACTTGGATTATCTTTAGACTTTCAAGGGTCTGTGGATGATCCAATTGCTTTTTATGTAGTAGTAGTGTAGTATTGTCATTAAAAAAAAAAAAAATCGGTATTCTACATATCAGTCAGTACCGATCGAATCTGTTCAAAACGCTACATTCCTGCATTCGTCATATATTGTAACCGATATTCCTATGTTGCTATCTTGTAGCAAGCGTTACACCATCCATAATTATATATGTATAGGTATATCATAGAGTAAGATTTTGTGTCGTAACGATATCTGTTATAATTAATATTCCATGTATCTACGGGTAGTTTCCCTTTATATCGAGTCACATAGGTACTCGTAGAGTTTGGAACATGTAGTTTTATCAGATATCGATCAGATTTACTGTCTGCGTCTGCTAGGTTCTTGAAGATCATCATTATTTTGAACTGTAAATCATAACAAAATGGTTATATCAATTTATATTAACAGTATCTACTGTTATTTATTTTCGTTGACGTAAAAAAAGGGATTATATTATATTTGTGTACTGTATTTATCTATATGTGGTTTATTTGTGTGTTTAGATGTTGTTTCGTCACTTTTGGCATAAAAATAATATCATGCAAATCGATTGGATTTGATCTTAAGGAAAGAAAAATGCTAAGTCGATGCATTTGATAAAGTTTTTTGTAGGACGCACAAATGACAGGAGTACACAAATATGTACACATACACGTCAAATTCATAATACATAACATACTTACATCATTATTTTATTTTTCGCAAAAAATACCATGACCGACTTCAACCGTATACAGAATTCCCGAAAAGTTAGCACGGCTCGATGTAGAATTTTTCACATTATTGTTGATTTATCAAAAACGTCTTAGCCGATTTCAATAAAAATTAAAAGGGACTAATTCCAAAGTTTATTCTTTCCAATAAAAAAATAATTATTAAAATCGAACTATTATGTAAAAAGTTATGCGTTATTCAAAAATATAGATATATACGCGTCGAATTGAGTACCTCCTCCATTTCGTCGGTCCAAAATATTATATGGCCATTTTCAGGTACACTAGATTAAATTAAATACTAAATATCAACATAATACAGTGACAATTCAATATCAAGTTAAACCAATATTATTCATGCGAAATATGTAATACAATGATCCGAATATATCATAAGTAAATCATATGTAGCGAAGTTAACCAGATATAACAATGAAAATACAAAAATGTCACAAACCCACGGTCTACATCCGCGAAAAAATATCCATTCTTCTCATAGGCTTAAACTCCACCAAAGTTAAATGGAACTGATAAATGTTTAATGGCTGACTGACGCACTATTACCCAATGTGCGATGAGAAAACACCATCACCGACGTCGATCATCCATCTGTCATGGCTGATGGTATGACGTCCAATGCTAGACATGGCCTCCCCAATGGATCTTCAATAAGATCGGTTGGAAGCGACTTACGGAATGAAATCATGCCGGTCTGTCCCCCGATGATCAATTGGGGGACAGAGAAGAAATGTTTCTTGCGTTCTGTCCCCCGGGGGACAGATCCGGAGGACAGACTGGAATAATTCCGACGTAGGGATGGACGTCCACTTTGTGATGTCCACCTTGTGGGTGGACGTCCTACGCTGCGCTTGCTGGTACGTGGTCTTTATTTTAAAAGGGTATACATGCGAGTTTTAAAAAAAAATCAACAGTAATACTACAACTGTAAACATCGATTCTAGCGAACTATACAAATTTTAAAAACGATTGAAGTCGGTTGTGTCATTTTTTGCGGAAAATAATTACGTACTTAGGTACTTGTATTGGATCTTATGAACAAATTATTCGCTTCTTCGTTTACAGCACTTTGTAAAGCTTTGTACATCTCCGCTTCACCTCGCTTTGGTAGAGTCAAGGCATATTCACGACTTATTCCGCTTGTATGCACGCTCTCGTACGCTTATTGTTTTGCAAGATAAATGCGCTGGTATTATATTTAAGTTCGTGTGCGTTTTCTTTGTTGGTAGTTATGTCTTTACATTATCGCAGTTAGCTTTCAGATCATCAGATCATATCGGATTCAGATCATTTCAGATTCTTAGAACAGGCTTTAATAAGCGCTTAAAATTCCGAAGCAACCCATTGCGTTCACACAAATCGAATTAGAAATACCCATCGAACCAAAGTTATCGTCATAGCCAGCGGTTTAGCAAGTTATGGTTATAGCGGATAGCCAGTGGGGGCGTAAAGTTTTCCAATGGAGACCACGGACTAGCAAGTGTAACGAAGGATGTCCACCAACTAGGTGGACTGACAATATAATAAAAATCGCAGGATATAGCTGGATGCAGGCCGCTTTTAACCAGCCTTATTGAAAATCCATATGGGATGCCTATGTATAGACAGTGGACATGCTACAGCTGATCAACGGATGATAGATGAATATCTAATTATTACCTATCATTTCTGTGGATGAAGGCGTATTACTAACTTGATTATTTTATTATTATATTTTTCGTTGACTATGTAGGGATGGTATTTATGTGACTTCCGGCTTGTTTTATTGTGAAAAGGAGATGAATACAATGGGACAATTGTAATCTTGCAAAAAGCACAATTAAAATTTTTGAGCTGTGTGACTCATAATTTGACATTTGGAATAACATGACTATAATTTATATTTTATAATACTTTGATTTAAATTTCATGACTCATTGTTTTTTTAGAGTTCCGTACCTCAAAAGGAAAAAACGGAACCTTTATAGGATCACTTTGTTGTCCGTCTGTCCGTCTGTGTGTATGTCAAGACTCTTTATCTTGGGAACGCATAAAGATATCAAGTTGAAATTTAAACTGTATACGTATATCTATGGTTTTTTGCAGTTATGTGAATAAAAATCTTCTCAGTTATCGTATAAAAAAGTTAGAGCTGTTTATGTCGTAAAAAACCGCATATTTCGACACTCACAAAAAGCAAAACCTACAGGGTACTTCTCGTTTACATATAACTGTGAAATTTGGCGAGAAGCATTGTTTTAGAGTACAAATATAGGAATAAATCTGAAAACCGAACATTTTTAATTTTATCACAAAAAAATAGGGCCTCAAAATTCACAAAATATGGGTTCAAAATTCAAAGTGAGTATATCGTACCATGTAAGGTATCATATAAAAGAGCTTCATTAGTACATGCTAAAATAGGTTTTTAATTATTATGACAATGTGAAATTTTCGATGTATGACGAGAAAAATAAAAAGAATATCGATGTTTATAGTATAGAGATTTTAACAATTTACTTCCCAATTTTGTGAAATTTTCTGGATTTGTACGGAACCCTCGATGTGCGAGCCTGACTCGCACTGGTCCGGTTTTTTTCTTATTGTATCGTTATATTGCACTTTGATTTTAATTTATTGATTGTATAGTTATAATTTTGTGAGATAGATGTAAATGTATTGTTTCCGTTTTTGTCTCAATAAAATAATTTGAATTTGAATGAAGGAATCAGGCCGTGGAGTTCGGGCGCACACTCACCGATATGGAGCCTATAGAAAATTGCCAAGCATGCTACTTTCTGTCTGTGTTCCAGGCTTTTTAATTTGGAAGCGACAAGCTCCCCGACTATCCGCACGACGTTTAATAGAATCCAAAGCTTCGAGCTGGTACTTAGCTGATCCATCAAAAAGGTGGCTGCAGTACTCCAAACATGATTGGAATTGAACTTGATATAACTTAAGAAGCTGTTCCGGAGTGAAGTACCTTTTCACCTTATTGAGGATGCCAAGCTTTTTCCCAGCCAATTTAGCTTTAGACTCCAGATAAGTACCAAAATTCAACGTGGGGTTGAGAGTAAGGCCCAAACGCTCTAAGTGGTCTGACATCTCCACAGGTACATCCCGAAAAGTGGGAGGTGTAGAAAGTTGGGATTTCTTGGCAGAGAACAAACAGCTTTGGGTTTTGATGGCGTTCAAATTAACAAGATTGTTATCGCCCCATTCTGCTGCTGCCATAGACAGTGCCTGGTTCACTATTTCATGGAACGACTGGCTCGAAGTCTATACTCTATAAAATATAGCTTGATCTCTGCAACAGCTGTCAGAAAAATTACGCCCATGAAGTCCTGAATTTCTTAATAGTACAGACAGTACCTGTCAATGTCATCCTTTATGGGCATGCCAATTAGTGATGGGCGACGAATGATCGTGACCACAGAGTTTTATTTAAAATATCGATAGTTTATACTATCGATATTTTAAATAAAACTTAATTTATCATTAATTTTACTGTATATTTTAATATCATAACGTTATTTTCATGTGTATATACTTGATCTCAAATAATAGTGAGTAAATTGAATTCAAATTCTCACCTACTCATGTAAAATTTGGCACAAAAGCCGTGTTACCATGCCATAAACTAAAAAAGGCACGCCGCCATCTTTTTTGATACGAACTTCCTTTCTCCTCTATACGAGTGCCGACGCCAAAAGTAAATAAAATCCAATTTCTCACCTACAACTACTCATTCGATTTCATTACAACATTGTTTGATAATCGATTTTTTCCATCAATATCCCAACTTTAAAAATGTCAATGTCACTGTCGCAGAGATCAAGCTATCTTCAATTCAGTATAGCTGTAGCTATAATTTTATCAAAAATGTACCGCGAATTTTCTTGATGTTCAACAGAAAACGCGAAAACACTGGTCGATTAACAATACTCTTAGTCACCCGTTTTAGGCTTAGCACAGGGCAAGCAGATAACCCTGTAGAGATAAATAAAGTGGAATAAAACGCGTCGCGCTACTATTTCCACAATGTTTACGTCTGTGTACGTACTAGTATTATTAGAGTTAATGTGAGAGAGCTCGTATTATTCTAGCGGGTTCATTGTAGTATTTGCGTTGTACGTTATCTTCTGGCTGCTTTAAAGAAGATTTTAGCAGCTTTGCACTGGCGTAACATACGAGTACGCCATGTTGTGTGTTTTTAATCAAGTTAGAATTGCTTTGAGTGCTGCGCTATGCTTTTGTATATTTATAACTGTTTTTTTTAATCAGTGAATTTTATTACTGTAGAGACACATATTATTGTAGTGTAGTGTGTTATGTTAACTGACTTTTATAAATGAAATTAGGTAGTATACTCATATAAATACACATAAAGAAGAAGAAGACTACAGTTATATAAGTTAATAAATTACAGTATATCATCTTTTATATCTAATGCTATAAATATGTGTTTATAGAAGATCTACAACTTTTTTTCATTGATTCGTTACACTCTACACCTGAGTCTGTGCTCTTTATTACATGGAAATCTACAGCTTTTAAACCTCTTCTAATTTATTATGTTTTAAAAATTGAAAGTGTAATCCCGAGGTCTTAATAGAGCCTCCTGTCCACGTTGAGCGGCCCTCGGCTAGTACGTAGTTACCACTTTAAAAAAAAGGTATTATCAATTCCATTGACTGCTATTTCCTAAAAACTGTTAAATAACTAACTGGTACGCAAAACCTAATGCACAAACCGTGTAAAGCCAAAAACAGTAAAAACGAAAAACAGCGAACCAATAGAAAAACGTGGTACAAAACAACATAAACCAATAAAGGCGAGAACACAATGCAACGTTTACAATCTACAATTACCTTTTCACACTTTTATTTTAAACGCAATAAAAGTACCAACCGAAGCGACGCTTTGAAACCGCCAAGGGGCCAATCACAGCGCTACATTTGAAAATCGAACAAAAGCAGCGGGACCATTATTCGTTTAGGTTGGATAGATATAAAACCTAATAGAGGCTAACTATGTGTCCCTTAAGAATAAAATTTAACAAAGCTAGAGCTGGATATTATGTAATAGCAAATATTTGTCGAAAATTATCTTGTGTTCATGCTATTCAGCATGAATAATGGAATTATTATATGTCGGATAGTGGAGCAGCGCCATCTAGTATTAATAATAGACATAGTATAGTTGGAAACATCAGATGTCAACTGTCGTTTAAACGTTGAGTAACAACTGTCATTTGGGTGAGATCGACACAGAGCTGATATGGAAATAACAACTTCGGTCTCGAGTAATTGGTTCACTCATTTCTGGTTGATCTATGATGGAGGACATTCGTTCGGTTCATTCGGTGGATGCCGGCAGTTTAGATCTGGGACTGGAACGGGCACGTGGTTCTAAAAAGGTTGCTGTGTTGAACTATCCACGTTTCCATAATTTGAATTATCGTAGCAATCCTGCTGTAAAATTAATTTAATTCGATTAAAACTAGAGACTAAACGTGTAAACTACAAAGCGCATTGTTAATTTCGGCGTTCCTGACTTGTTGGGCCCACATGATGACGGGTCCCGGGAGCCCCCCGTCTTTAAATCATAAAAATCACTGTATCATTCAAAAAGGGATAAATTTAGTCGGAGACGTGATGCTTGAAGGCCTCTGAACAACCGAATCCTACAATTTTATATGTCACCCGAGCTACGGGACTAATCGCGCACTAAAATTACGAGAGAGCCGAGACGTCGGGATGATGAGGTATATATTTATCTCGTAATTTTAATGCGCGATTAGTCCCGTAGTATATAATAAAAATATAAATATATTTAACACTTTTAAAAACGAGTTAGACGGTCACCTCTTGTTTTTTTTTTATTTATTTTTTTATTTCAAATAGGTTTGCATTTGACTACACACTTTGTTAAGCGTTGAATTACTTGGTGATCGTCAAGATCCACTCAAACTACGCCAGGAGAGCTACGATTTTTTCATTAAAATAATAGAAAGTTCAATTTAGACTGGAATGCAACCTAACTATGGAGGCTGACCTAAAAAGACCGAGAAATGGCAGTTTTGCATTGTCCCCAGCTGCCTACATTTTAATTGCACCTACTGCCTATTATAATTGCTCATGATTTCGCAATTAAGTTCATCTAACATTCAATGAAATTAATCTAATATGTAATAGCTCTTAGTTACCAAAATCATTAGGCCCATGAAGGTTTAACTTAACACGTGTAAAATTACTAAAAATGTAGCTGTTCTTTTCATTACTACCTATTAGACAAGGAGACCAACACTTTAAAATTTTATTTAGACCTATCTATTAGCCTTCTTAATTGAGCCTATTGGATAACGTAATCAAACATAAACTATAAACTTAAATCCCCAAAGAGGTTGTAAAAATTAGTTATCAACTATCCTACTTCCTACTATCCTTCCTACTAATATTATAAACGCGAAAGTTTGTGAGGATGGATGGATGTATGGATGTTTGTTACTCTTTCACGCAAAAACTACTGAACGGATTGAGATGAAACTTTGCAATAATATAGCTTATATATCAGAATAACACATAGGCTATAAATTATAATGATATTGCGTCAAAAATCAAAATATCATGCGGGCGAAGCCGCGGGTAAAAACTATTCTACAATATTTTGACTTCCAAAAAGGAGGAGGAGGCACTATGTTCGTCTGTATGTATTTTTTGTGTATGTTCATGGATATTTTAGCAAATTGGGAACCAATTTAAAAAAATAAATTTTAATTCGAAAGAACGTACTCGTATTTCCAAAGTGGCCCCATTTAAATTTTATTGAAATTGGCTGATCCGTTTTTGATAAATCAACAAAAATGCACATCGATTCATGCAAATTATTTGAATCCTGTATACGGTGGAAGTCGATGATGCGATTTTTTGTGAAAAATTCTTATACTTTTATATTTTGGCATATTAATATGTAGGATCTTGTATTCCTCAACATAATATAATTATTATGTACTAGTAGTTCACAGACAGTAATTTCACGACACATTTTTTTAACTGAATCTTCATAAGGCTCTATCTCGACTAATTGCTTTTGACTGATTTATTTCACACTAGCAAATTAATGTTTTTAGGTTTTAGATCCTTAACAATTTTTCCAAATCTTATCAAAATCGGCTGATAAATAGCGTCGAAACATATGAAAACTTGCCGACAACAAAAAAAAAGGACAATATAAATTACTAGTTGAACCGATTTTGCGCCATGGTTGTTAGTAAAATCATTATATATTCGAGCTAAAACATACGTAAATGATGGCCACCCCGCGTGTACGTGTCATTAGCCGGTTATCACAATACGGTACATTAAGCTCATTTGGCGCGGGATCAAATTTTAAATTATTGTGCTTAGCTATACGCGGCCTGATTTCCAAGCTTTGATTACATATTTGTACTGAAAACATTAAATATAAATACTAGTAGTTTTCTGAAGCAGCCGTGGCAGTAAGCCGTGGTGGTCTAGAGGTAGTGACCCCCGCCTTACAATCGTGAGGTCGTGGGTTCGAATCCCGGGTCCCGTACCAATGATTTTCTTGGAATTTATTTTGGCTTTTCGGTGAAGGAAAACATCGTGAGGCAATCTGCATGCGTCCGTAGAAGAAATTCGATGGCGTATGTGAATCCACCAACCCGCACTGGGCCAGCGTGGTGGATATGGCCCAATCACCCTTCGTGGGTAGGCCTACGTCCTGCAGTGGACTATTAAAAAGGCTGGTACAGTACAGTTGACCCAGCGAACTTCGTTTCACGCAATATCTTTATAAATTATAGCCCATGTGTTATTCTGATGTGTAAGCATTATTATCGCAAAATTTAATCTCAATCCGTTCAGTAGGTTTTGCGTGAAAGAGTAACAAACATCCATACATACAAACTTTCACGTTTATAATATTAGTAGGAATAACCTGAGTGATTTCGTCAAGATTTGTTGAAAAATGCTACCTGTAGACGTAAACCAATATCTGGACAGAAGAAAGCAAAATTACTCTGTTATACCGGAAATTTTTGCTTTCGGTCGATCAAAAAGAAAATGTCCGAATAAAAGTGTAATTAAACCATTTGTGGTTTTACTACACGCCATGTCCCTACAAGGTCACTATTAATATTCTTTCGGAGATCTACTTTTAGGAGGCCAAGTTAGCATAAGCTTTTAACGAGAATGCGCATTAATTTTATGGATACTAGGTTTGATAGCTAGCTCGGAGTAGGCATCCTAATTTTTATGCTAGAGTTGAAGGGTAAGGTTTCTGACGGGTATTTTGGTCACTGTTTGTTAAAATAATTATTCAGAAAAGGCGTACTAAGCCAAAAGCAGAAAATTCAAACCATCATTATGAACTTTGAGATTAACCTGGGATTTGAAAGAAATTGAAAAAAGAAGCTGTAATTTTTAAGGTTCCGTTACCAAAGGGTATAAACGGGACTCTACATATTGCTAAGACTCCGCTGTCCAGACGGGCAGCGACTGGTAACAAATAGACAAACGGACAGACGTCCATCGCATTTCTGTTTCCGCTATACATAAACAAAAAATACTAAGAACAGAAAAAAATGTTTAAAGGGCTATTATTTTTCGCTAAAAATGGCATCATTCACTACGATCTACGTATGATACATTTAATCAATTGACTTAGACACTGATTTTAAAGTCATATGTTAGTCACAGTTGTAGTATGAATTAGTTATTTGACCAGGCGTTCGTTAGCGATCATCGAAGTTAAGCAACGTTCAGCACGGTCAGTTTTCGGATGGGTGACCACGGGTGGCGTTTACAACTGAGTGTTACCAGCTGGGAAAACACGTTAAATTTGTAGGTTTAAATTGTAGGTCCCGGTTGTTTAACCCTTTAGCCATGGCAGAGGCCTTCAGGCGGTTTAAAAACTCCGACACCAGGGCTAGCCACTCGGCCTATACGAACTTACTTACAGTGGCCGGACCCCAGAGAAGCCGGACAAAAATTATATATCCTTTTGAACTAAAAAAAAAATTTGGTTCGGTTCAAATATTGGCCAAACTATCGATGAACAAATACATACAGACGAATATAGTACCTCCTCTTTTTTGGAAGTCGGTTATAATCGAACAATATCACTTTATTCGAGCAAGGGATCATCCCTAAGTTCAGCAAGCACCTTGACACAACCGTAAAACTGTTTGGGAATACTCGGCCAGAATATTAACTCTGTTGACTGCTGGGCCCCGCCAATCTATTCGGGCATTTAACTCAGATTTCCGCTGAATAAATTCATTATTATAGACTGAAATGAAAAAATAATAAGTTATATATTGTTGATTTAACAAAAATGGCTCAGCCGATTTCGATAACATTTAAATGAGACCAATTTTGAAGTATACTCTTTTCAATAAAAAGAGAATTATTGAAATAGAACTCCTACGAAAAAAGTTATGCGTAAATTATACATAAAAAAAAAATATATATATACGCGTCGATTTGTATACCTCCTCCGGTGGTTCGTCGGTCAAAAAAGCGGATCGCTTAGTCATCCATAAATCGCAAAATCTCTTGAATTAAGTAAGTGCAGCAGATTATAGCGTGATTTTTAAGCTAGCTGCATTACTACACTGAATTCATCAATGCTTAAAAATTGAGCTAAAAACCACAGCTCGATAAAAATAAATTAACAAGATTATGATCGGTCAGTTCAAAATATGCGAAATAACCGAACTTCTGGCTCCAAGATGCTTCCTCGGAATTTATAATAATCAGGGAAAGGCATCGGACTCTGCCGTTGACAGTTGAGAAGAGCTTTGCAATGCAAATTGCTGCTCATCGCTGAACACGGTTCATATTTTATTCCAGGTGCATTTATTTTGAAAGAAATTTAATGTTTGGTGTAATGCGGAATGCTGACTACCTGATAACGACTACATTATCAAAAGTAAACGGTAAAGAAATAAAAATTAAAAATAACCGACGACAAAAACTCTCTCTCATTTCAATTGCTTGGTCAACTAACTTTTTATTTGGCACATAAAAACATTACAAATAAAAAATCAATACCAATAATACTTACATTCGTAAGTAATGCAATTACTTACGAATAATATAATACTTACATTGTAATACAATGTAATACTTACGAATGTAAGTATTATTTAAGGCAAACATTGTTTTATACAATCTAATAGCTGTTTCTTGTATATAATTAGAAGGGATTGAATTATAACTCGCATAAATTTATCAGAAACAAACCATGAAAACGTAACTACTCGTATTTCCGTAGCATTCAAATTACTTATCACAGTTTCACTACGTAATAGCTTGTTATTAAAGTTCATTATCCCATGCAAGTAGGATACCTACTAAAGTAAGTAAGTTCGTATAGGCCGGGTGGCTAGCCCTGGTGTCAGAGTTTTTAGGCCGCCTGATGGCCTCTGACATGGCTAAACGGTTAAAACAACCGGGACCTACAATACCTACTACTATAGTACGAGTACTATACCTACCTACTATAGTAGACATTACTAACCGCTTAAGTGGTCAAAATTTCAAGTAAAATATTTCTTAGTAAATCTTTGCAGTGTTACTGAAACAGTCTACACTAGCGACGGGCGACTCTCCTAAATGAGCAAATAAGATGGTATATAGTGAGATAACGTCGCGTCGTCACCTAGACGTTCTCTCGGGATCTAATAACATGCTTGACACTGTGGTATACACAGTGGGTATACGTATGTGTATATCTTTACCGAGGATTTAAAACTAATATGGATAGTCTCGCGTAGAGACTGGGTGAAGACGGCTAGGTCAGACAATTTCTCTAGAAGCACGCGCTCACAAATTATATTGTGTTTTGATTGGCATGAGTATTTGACTGTTTGGAGTATTTTTCTTTTCAAAAAGCTATTAGTGAAAATCAAAATAATATCATATATAGTAACTAGCTGACCCGGCCACGCGTTGCTGTGGCTAAATAAATTAAAATTGCGACTACAATTTGAGATTTAAACTATCCTATCTCTCAAGTTGGATCGAACTGCACATGGTGTGCGAATTTTATTATAATCGGTTAAGTGGTTTAGGAGTCCATTGAGGACAAACATTGTGACACGAGATTTATATACTACTCTGTGTAAAAAGTATCGGGAATATGTCAATAAAAAGACCCGTGTAAAAGAGGTCGTTCTAATTTTTTTACTGCATGTTGGTAGCACTGTACTGATTTAGCGCGCAAAGTTTGAGCGGGATCTGTCATTTAATTTGTTTTAAACTACACTTTTTGTTGGTCATAGTTTTGAGTTCTCGGCGATTTTTACAATGGAAAATATTGTTGAACAAAGAGTGTGCCTTAAATTTTGTGTTTCGAATGATATTTCATGTGGTGAATCACTAAAAATGTTGCGAAATACCTACGGCGAATCGTGTATATCGAAAACAAGGGCTTATGAATGGTATAAGGCTTTTAAAGAAGGCCGAGAAGTAGTAGTAGACTTGCCTCGTTCTGGTAGACCTTCAACCGCTACGACCAAAGAAAACATCGACAGAATCAAGAAGCTATTGCTCGAAAATCGACGTATGAGCTCAATTTTGTTCAAAAAGCGCAGCGAAAGCATGTCGCTGAAGACATGGTTTCCCGAGCTTCTACGGATCCGACCTTTATGAAACGTATAATAACTGGCGACGAGACATGGGTTTATGAGTACGACATGCAAACAAGCCAACAGTCTTCAGAATGGCGTCTCGAAAACGAGCCGAAACCCAAAAAACCGCGGCAACGTCGCTCCAAAATCAAGGTGATGCTGACAGTTTTTTTTGACTACCGTGGTGTGGTTCACTCTGAATTCCTTCCAGAGGAAGAAACAGTGAATACAGAATATTATTTAGGCGTCATGAAGCGTTTGCGTGAGAGTATCCTCCGAAAACGTCCAGATTTGTGGCAACACAACTCATGGATGCTGCACCATGATAATGCACCATCACACACAGCCATTATAGTGAAAGAGTTTTTAGCGAAAAATTCAACAAAAGTTCTCGACCAAGCACCGTATTCACCTGATATGGCTCCGTCTGACTTTTTTTTATTTCCCAAGTTAAAATTACCACTTCGAGGAAAACGTTTTGAGTCGATAGAAGCCATAAAAGAAAATTCGCTGAATGAGCTAAAGGCCATACCGCAAATAGCCTATGAAAAATGTATGGAAGACTGGGTGAAGCGTTGGAGATGTTGTATTGCAAGCGATTGGGCCTACTTTGAAGGCGATAAAATAAATTTAGATGAATAATATGTATTTTTTGTTTTATTGACAAATTCCCGATATTTAGTACACAGAAGGTATATTAAAGAAAAGACTAGCTGACCCGGACACGCGTTGCTGTGGCTAAATAAATTAAAATTGCGACTATAATTTGAGATTTAAACTATCCTATCTCTCAAGTTGGATCGAACTGCACATGGTGTGCGAATTTTATTATAATCGGTTAAGTGGTTTAGGAGTCCATTGAGGACAAACATTGTGACACGAGATTTATATATATTAAGAAGAAAGATAATTATTCATATATAATTGTTTAAATCGATAATATAATAGGCCCAATTTTAGAGGTGCCATCGTAATTATAATAGCAATTTAGAGAAGCCCTGTTTCTTGTTCACTATATGCATTTGATAGAAAGAACACAATTTTACGTTGCTATTAAATTTACCTTTAAAATTGGGCCTAATATCAACGTTCCGTTTAATAACATAAAAAAATTCCTAGCATACATAGTTCTCTAAATCCCATATTAGAAAGACTTTGTGTTGTGAGATCCAGGCTCTTCCTAAGTCGGGCTGATAATACTACAGTTGTTTAGTATTAAGGTTTAATATTTTATACTAGGTATTTAGTATAAATGCAGGTAGTAACATAACATACCTTGTTCATTTGTCGTTTAAATTTTGATAACTTATTTATTTATTTACCATCATTGTCCCTTTATATCTGTTACGCATGTAGCATGCGTAAGAAGGTTACTTTCAGAGGATTTTTTATCGTTAACTGCACTCCATAATATTAAAAAGCAGAAACTTATTATTTTTCATACATTATTTGGTAATCTTGTGTTAAGATCTTTTCCCCGTCAAAAAAGGTATTTTCCAAAAAAATTCTATGACACATTCTATGCGTAAGTTTTCACATCTGTGATTTTACACCTACACAACATTACTTGCTCGTGCTTACAACTTCAGTAGTGGTTGTAGTTGTTTGAAGACAGGCAAAGTTACGAGACCAAGTCTAATGAAGGTGTTCCACGTGTAGACGGGACGACAATGCGTAACTTTATTTATTACCATACGTGGTGAATAACCTTTGGATTTTATACAATGTTTAGCTATTTAAGTATTTTGGGACATTTCCAAGAAATTTATTTTGAAACAAATTTTTTTTTGTCCGGACAGAATAGTGGTACATTTGGTTTTCTCAAAGTTTTAGGAATTTATAGCGCTAAGAAAAGTTTTAAGAGAATCATTATTTTAGCAATTTATTTTGTAAAGTAAAATAAATATAATCTGATTATGGTCTACAGCTTTCTTCAAAATTTTATAGATTTAATTAATGTACTATTCTTCATCATCATGACCTTATTTCAGGCTACTGCAGAGTATTAGCCTCCTACCTCTTTTGACAACTCCGTCCTATGCCAGTCTTATCAATTATTTTACATAAAAATAAATATTGACCGTGCCAACGAAGTGAGCAAAGCGTCTCAGTTTGTACTTGACACTTTTGCATTCATCTGTCCGTATGTTGATTCTCCTCTAACTGTAGGTCGCATTTTTCAACGAATCTGCACGATCTCTACATTATTTTTGATTCTGGACCTATTTGAGGGCTTTATTTTGATTAAGTATTTCCCTCCAAAAAGAGAAATTTGCTGTAGCTTTACTTTGAATAATTTTATTTCATTTTGTATCAATCAATTTTGACAATATTTGAAAAAATCAACAAAATTTGCGGGTATGAATTATATCAGTCAAGAACGAGTCGATAAAGCGCTCTACCGTTCGGAGACCTACTTACCAGTTATTATATTTTATTATAAGGTCCCTTTGTTAACAACCACTAAAAACAAGACTTATGTAATGTAAAACTACATAAACTACTACTACATAACCACAATTGATCAGGCGGAAATTCTCTGCTATGCCGACGACACAGCAATTATATTCCACGGTCCAACTTGGCCCTCGGTGTGCTCCGCGGCAGAGAGAGGCATGACAATTATTTCCGGTTGGCTTCAGCGAAATTTACTAACGCTAAACACGAAGAAAACATTGTATATATGCTTTCATAAAACTACTGCCTCGGCCCCTAAACTAAACACAAATATAAAATCCACCTTTGTGATTCTCAGACGTCTTGTTCTTGTGATTCCTTGTCACGCGCACCAGTTTTAAAATATCTTGGTGTTCATATTGATGAAAAACTTTCATTTAAAAATCATATTGATAATCTGTCGGCACGTATAAAAAAACTAACAAACATTTTCCGAAACTTGAGGGATGCGGCGAGTAAAGACACCTTAATTGGTGTATACTATGCTCTTTGCCAATTGCTAATTACATATTGTATTACATGCTAGGGTAGTGCTGGCAAAACATATATGATACAAGTCGAAAGAGCGCAAAGGTCGGTCTTATAAGTAATGCTCCGAAAACCTTATTTGTACCCTACAGAAAGCATTTATGAAGAAGCTGGGGTATTAAATGTTCGTCAACTTTTCCTCCTGAATACTGCGCTTAAAGCTCATAGGTTAGTATTGTCGTCTTCGGATCATGATAAAATTGTAAATCGTCGTGTATACAGAATACCTTTTCCAGCAACCAAAACAAGCTTTGCTCAGCGTTTTGGTGACTTTAATATTGTTTCCGTTTATAGAATTGTAATAAAGTTTTGTGACATTAAAAACAAAAAAGTTCATGAAGCGAAAACTATAATTTTGAAATGGTTAAGATCTCTTTCATATGATGACACGGAGGACATTCTAAAGAAAATACATTAGAATTATTAATTTGAAGTTTTAGGTATAAAACCGTTTTAGTTTGTAAGCTGTGTAAAAAAATTTATGAAAAGACTGTCTTGTAAACGGGGTCTGATAATTTAAGACATTTGTAATCAGGTTCACAGGTTGCCCTGATACAGGCTCAGCCTAGTAGGGCAATCGACATTAATTTGTTACAAGTATTTGTCATAAGTTGTTAAATAAAATATTTTTCATTTTCATTTTTTTCATAACATGCAATCGGATAATCGTTTAGACCCTTGAAGGTTTAAAAATAATACAAATGCTATTATTATTTAAACAACGAGTAGGTATGTAAATAAAACAATTCAATTACCATTCCACCGAACGGCTAGACGTGTTGATCAAATAAGATTCCGAAAATCTCCGATAAGTGTTTACGTGTCACAAACACTTTCGCAGCTTTTCGTGGTGTTATCCTGTATTTGTGTAGGCAGATCATAGAGGTCTAGAGATGCCTCTTTTTATGCCCAGCGAGAGACTTATGTATATGTAGCAAATGTAACTCAAATGCAGAACGCAATGTTATGTGACGGCATTTTAATCAGTTTAGTAATTCGTTATGCTCTGCGAGGTTTTAAATACAGAGTTTTATGCAAAATTACTTACTTCCTAGCTGTACATTATTTTTAGCTGATTTTACTAAGTTATAATAATTCGATTGCCCTCATTTACTATTGGTAACACAATAAAGAGATAGTGCGGTCTTAAAAAGCTATAGAATAAGTCATATGATAATATCTTAGTTCGCCATATAGTCTCATGTTAGACCGACACGCGAGTAACCTAAAAAGCCAGATCTTAAGTGTGTGTGTCTGTGCGCAGAAAATTGCACATTAGCGTCCGATTTTGTGCGCGGCTCAAACGGTTAGGCACTATTGTTTAACAACGTTTTAGTTTTTGTTTATCTGAAAGCAGACGATGAGGGTCACAACTAAGCTAAGCTGGGTCGTTCCCGAAAGTTCTACTAGTAGAACTACCGGGACACGTACGTCCCGGTTGTTTTAACCGTTTAGCCATGTCAGACCTTCATTACGTTGAATGTGAAGCTCGACGAAATCTACATTTCGGATGACAGCTGTCAGACTTCAAAGCGATTTATCTCGGTAATTGTCCATTGTAGACCATTGCGGTCTTCACAAAACTGATAGAGCTCGACGAGATTTACATATCAGATGACAGCTGTCTAACTTAAAAGTGATTTATCTCGGTAATTATCCATTGTAGACCATTGTTGTCTTCACTAAAGTGATGGAACTTGACGAAATCTACATTTCGGATGACAGCTGTCAAACTTCAAAGTGTATCGCGGCAATTATCCATTGTAGACCATTGCTATCTTCACAAATAGTAGTCAGAGTATACTTGTAGTACCTTAGTTTAGAAGTCGTAATTTATTTTTTGTTGAAACGTTATGTAACTATTATTGAACTACTAGTGAATTTTACTTAGTTAAGTAAGTACTGACACCTCAAAATTAAACTCGACATGTCTCATCTCATGAGATCTGTGAGGCGGGTAATACCTCCATATCCCTTAATAGGCAAAGTTGCGCGATCTCGCCTAGTTATGATTATCTGCCAACGACAAAACTATCATACCGTTAGACATGATTTGGGGATTGTGCCTTGAACTATTCACGTCTGTTTATTCTGAGTCGGGATTATATTTTATTCTAGGATTGATTGTCTTGTCTTTTTATGTCGATTGTCGTTGGTGGTATGTTATGATTGCGTATTCCCATATTCCTACGTATTATTTTACGAATGCAGTAAAATTTTTACGTACTCCAAGATGAGACAATATAAGATAGAATGGTTCCTTTTTTTGTCAAAACTTTAATGAATTATTTTAAATTAATGCCTAATTTTTGTAAACGTTTGGAATATAAATATGTAATATACCAAAATAATTTATTTATAGAGTTGTTTTATAATCTTAAAAAATCTGTTTAGAATCGGTTTTTAAACCTATCAAATTACATACTTATAAATATATGAAAAATTCGGTCGAATTAAAAACTTACTCATTTTTATAACTCTAATAAGTTGGGATGTAAAGTGTTTCTTATACAAATGTCTAATGATTATAATCATAACTTGCCTTTCTTACTTTCATTTGCTATAACAAGTAATTTATTTTAACATCACACAATCATTTATCAAAAAGTAATTAGCGTTCAAAATAGTACCTACATAAAATGTCTTGATTGTTTGAGATGTACACTGAGCAGGCACGATGATTAAAAAAACATAATTAATTTAGTCCGTCACATAGATTATTTATTTTTGAAAAAATATAAGACATATAGGTATTTTTTGACCGACGAACCACCGGAGGAGGTATACAATTCGACGCGTATATACGCGTATATATGATAACTTTTTTCATAGTGGTCCGATTTCAATAATTATTTTTTATTGGAAATAGTATACTTCGACATTGGTCCCATTTAAATGTAATCGAAATTGGCTGAGCCATTTTTGATAAATCAACAATAATGTGAAAAATGTTACATCGATCCGTGCATAATATTTACGTTCTAGCGATGCGCCTCGGCTTCGCACAGGTGTATTATACATATAAACATTTTTCTTGAATTACTCTATCTATTAAAACAAACTGCATCAAAATCCGTTGCGTAGTTTTAAAGATATAAGCCCCGTATATACGGGGACAGACAGCGGAAAGCGACTTTGTTTTATACTATGTAATGATTCTGTACGCGGGTGAAGTCAGTTATACTATTTTTTGCAAAAAATAATTATTTATTTTGTAAATTAAACAAAAATTGTTGAAGATATAGCCCGTTAAAGTTTCGCGTGAAGTCACGAGTCACATTGACTTTCGTGAGAAAAGTGACGTCACTATCACGACCCCTACCTTCCAAACTTTGACAAGGTTTATCTTTATCATTTATTGTTTCATTGACAAAAGAAAAATGCGTGTCTAATATTTTTGGTAATGTAACTTACGAATTACCTATAATAATGTTTTTTTTACCCAGTCATTAAACTCAAACTCAAATCATTTATTGCAACATAATTATAAAAATTACATGCTGTTCTTAATAAACATGTTTTGTATAGTTATACATATGCCCCTATAAGGGTATGGTAATTTAATTATATGTATTGGAACGATTTATTATTATGTTTTCTAGATGATCGTTAAAAAATTCGTCTAATGTGTAATAGGATTTGGATAGTAGAATAATTTTCAGTTGTTTTATAAAACAGTTTTCCTTCTTGACATGTTTTTAAATAAATATTTTGGGACATCTTACACACGGCCTCTGACCCCAAACTAAGCAAAGCTTGTGATATGGCTGCCAGAGACTGATATACTACATAATATACATATTTTTTTAAATACATACTTTTATAGATAGTAACTAAATAACACCCAGACACAGAGCAAACACTTATGTTCATCACATAAATATTTGCCCTGGGTGTGGATCGAACCCACGCCTCTTTGATCCAGATGTTAGGGTCACTTACCACTGAGCCACCGAGGCAGTCATTTTTAGAATCTTAGATTATTTGTCAGTTCATTAAATATTTTGAAAGCCATAGAATGTGGGTTGGAACTATGCATTGCTAAGTTGGACTTTGATCCCATGAGTTTATGTCTGTATTGTAATCTAATTTTGTGCGATTTATCAGACGTTTTATTAATCATCATGCTTATTAGATTAGCTTCGACAAGAACATAAAATCTTCAAATTAGACAAAACGTCGTCAAGTTCAACTAGCAGGATATAATAAAAGAACGAAACCATTACACATTTGCATAATGCCTCCCTCCGGCGCAAAGCTTTAGTTCTTCACACTCAATATGAAATATGTAACAGCCCTCGGACGGGAACGAAAAAAAGGGGTTTCACGACCATAACTTCCCTTTTTTTAATGGCCCTGTTGAAACGGGAGGACATCCGTTATGTCTCTTTTTATTTTTATAAAATGAATATTATTTTTGAAAGAAAAAGGTTCTCGTTAAGTTTTTTCTTGCAGACTGATGGCGGATTTTTATTGTTGTCAGAGTAATCGGAGCGTTTTCTTATTTTCGTTTGCTTTAATTTTTGAGCGAACCTGCCAAGTACTTTATATGTAAAAAATACTACAGCATTGAAGCTGGAATTGTGGTGTGAATACAGTTTTTTTTTTTTAATTTTGGAAATTAAGTTTTTTTAGTTTACTTTCTTTTACTTCTGAAAGAGTAAGTGAAATACAATACAACCATTACCTAATTTTATTTCTATTAGTATATACCTTACTGAAATCATATAGGTACTTACTTATTTGTTTTCTAAAAAACTTATTTCATCATACCTCGCATAACTATTATAACAATAGAGGTAGTGTTAATGTAACATTATATTCCAAACCGAGAGGCTAGTGCCAGTGCTAGGTTAGTGATATGTGCTCTAGGATGTAACACGCTTACCTAGAAGATACATATTTACTCGAGATTTGAAGACAACTACATTTTACCATAGCAAGAAGAAAAACAATGAAGCTTAAAACAAACCTTACTTTAAAAACAAAATAAATATTGTAACAGAAATAAAATAAGTTAACAATCCCACTTTCTTAAAATGTGCCATTCAAAGTAGAGCTTGCTCTAAAATCGCAAACCGCGCGTTTATTGAACAGCCGTTTAAAAACCAATCCGACGGTTAGCGGCTAGTTTAAGTACCTATTAAGTAAAGTTAAACGTTAGTTCTAAAAGCCATTTCAGTGAGATACGCCTTTTAATCATGGGTTACTAGCATTAGTATGCAGTCCGCGGCGGATAGGCTACAGTTGGGAGAGAATTTATGAACGAAATGTGACCGGAGTCGGGTGCTAACGTAGTATAGAGTTTGGGCTAAATTGTTCGTGTAATTAGAACCCCAGAGGAGACTCCTGATTCTGAATATTTATGGAGTGAAATGAGAGGGCAGCGCTGTCGAAGGTTTGTGTTACAGGATAGTTTCACTTGGCTCGATAGATACGCGCAATATAGTCACACGGTCAGCATGTCATAGTCAAGCTATGACTATGACATAAGCTGCGGCTACATGTTTACTTTTACGCGAGCGCGCGCAACTATGACATAAGTTGTGCCTTTGTCTACCGTCTATTGAGTTATTTTTTTTGGTATTTTTTGTATTGAAGAACAATAGGGTTTTCTCAAAAAAAATGCCAGGTCGATGGGTTTTCTTGAACTTTCACTTGTTTACTGTGTCAATTACAATGGCACATGGCAGTTGCTCTTAACAAGCTTTTTATATCTTTCATCTGTAGTAGCTGTAAGCCAATCTAGCTGGACACTAACAAATCACCAGATTATTATGAGCTGCAAATTATAGAACTAAAACTGTACATTTTTAAACGTCTTATACATTTAGATGAAAAACCGAATGAATACCTAAATACTATCAATTTCGCTCTGAATACTGCATACGAGTCCAACCTAATTTATACACGATACGAACCAGCATGAAACTAGAATCTACAAATATGGCCATCTGCAGGTGCAAGTAAGTATATCGATGTATTCTGCTTTCGTACTGCAATATCATTTTAAACAAAGAGAACTCTGTACGTAGTGTTCATATTTAGGATTTATTTTCAAGGTTTTCCGGTAAACATACACAATACTTTGCTAGAGGTAGGTTAGCTATATTAAAATGATATTGTACGACCCTGCGGCCTTAGCATACGGACCATAAAATAACACTATCGACGTGTCAGAACGTGACAGAGTTATGATGAATCATATATCTGTCACCCTTGCACACGTCGGTTAACTCTTGTCGTGGTCTTGTATGCTAAGCTAGCTGGTGTCAGAGTTTTTAAGCTATTTGAAACAACCGTGTGACCGTGTCCAACAATTTAATTTGTCATCAGCGCCACTCCAGTTCTCAGTTGTAAGTGATACCCACGGTCACCACGGACGATCGTGGAATATACTGTGCTTCTGCACTTTGCGATACGTAGTGGGCTATGCAAGGCAACACTTCTTTTTCGTCATGTAAATGATCCACTTAAATTGTTTTCTCTCAGTACTTAGCTACGCTAATTCCGCAGAGGGTCTTCGTCGAAACCTCGCTTAATTCACGCATTAGGACTTCACTCTGACACCAGGGCTAGCCACCTGGCCTATACAAACTTACTTTAGGACACTAAGGACACGAAAGGGTAGTTTGCATCCTTCGTTTTGGAGAAGCATAGTTTCCACTGGCTGTTGGCACAGCTGCGGTGTCCGAATGTCCCCACTGGGCAAGTTGGTCCTGCGGCCTGCTACACAATACGTGTATGCATCCTGACGTTCGGTTTTTAGGGTTCCGTACCTCAAACGGAAAAAAACGGAACCCTTATAGGATCACTTTTTTTGTCCGACTGTCCGTCTGTGTGTATGTCAAGACTCTTTATCTCGGGAACGCGTAAATATATCGAGTTTACATTTAAACTGTATACGTATATGTATAGTATCTTGTAGTTGTGTAAAATAAAAACTTCACAGTTATCTTTTAAAAAAGTTAGAGCCGTTTATGTCGTAAAAAACCGCATATTTCGCACTCACAAAAATCAAAACCTACAGGGTACTTCCTGTTGACACTTATAGACATACACATATAGGAATTAATCTGAAAACTGTACATTTTTATTTAAATCACAAAAAAATATGGCCGCAAAATTCACAAAATATGGGTTCAAAATTCAAAGTGAGTAAATCGTATCATGTAAGGTATCATATAAAATTACTAACAATTTTTTAATTATTTTAACAATAGGTTTATACGGAACCCTCGATGTGCCAGCCTGACTCGCACTTCTCCGGTTTTTTCTCCTACTCGCGCCAGTTACTCGCACCACGAGAGCGAGCGGGAGGCAAAGCAAAGCTGATCGCCAGTACGCATAGACGGGGTTGCAACGACCTTTTTATGTCCGGAGTCAGTTTAGAGACTGAACAACATAAGAAACTGAATAAGGCACAACTAAATGCGTATGGATTTTGTATTTCCCTGAATATAGCATGAAATCCAACGTAATTTCCGCACAACGTGAACTAACATGAAACTTTACAACGATAAACAACTACAGACGCTAGTGGGGAGGTATATTGATGCACCCCTGCACTGTCCCTGCTTATTATTCTGCTCCCGCACTACAATATCATTTTATACAAACAGTGCTGCACGTCTGTCCGTGTAAACAACAATTTGCAGCGACTGTCCTGGTAACTTACTGTATTGTGGGATTTTTGAAATTGTGTAAAATCGGGGAGAAGCGGTCATTTTGAAATATTATACATTTCATTTCATTTCATCTATTCATGCTTCCATACAGTACAGGATGTTAATAACAAAGTTAAGGTACAAAGTTCAGTATGGACCCTGTCGGGCACTGCATATTCGAGTGAGAGTGGTCACTTATGTCAATAATAATTTGGTAAAAAAAAAAACATTAAATTTAACATAACATAACATGACTATAAATTATATAAAATCTACTACTACTCACTTTCGACTCAAAAACTCAACAATTCCACAATTCAATACATTTTTCACCAAGCTGACGAAGTGAAAGAGAGTTTCTGTTTTCGACATTTTTTCTATGGCATGTCCGTATTTTGATTCTCCTTTACAGGTTAGTGCCTTTATTAACTACCACTAAATACAAGACATGATCTAAAACTATCTAAACTACTACTACATAGAAAGCAATTGGATCACAACAAGACCCTTGAAGGTCTAAAGATAATTCAAAAACTCAAGCCCAGTGCCAGTTGGCAGCGTGCCCAGCATGCTGGCAGCATTGCCACGCTGAATGGCAATGCTTATACGTTGAGCCAAATAAACACCAGCATTTGGGTCACGCGTCGCGTCCACCAGACTGAATTTTGATTTTTGAAATGCTTATCATAAAGAAAACTCTTTACTCAAGACATATAAGTTTTACTGAGTTTACATAAAATCGAGACCAATACTAGACTAGCTATGTTCAACCTTTATACTCACAGTCTCACGTATATTTCTCCAGTATTTCCTCGAAACCTTTATTTGTCATTTATAGTCAATAAAATATTCTCGGCCCAGGGTTCAGAACTATTTGAGCGGGTGCACAGTGAACACTACCGCTGTTATGGGACGCCTGACGATCGACACCTGTGTTCTGTCGCAACTTACTTAGCAGTATTGTTGAACGATTTGCTACAAAATTGATGCCAAAACAAAGGGACGTTATGTAGAAGTTCGTGAACTGTTACAGCAAAGCGAATTACCACTTTAAAGCCTGTCTGACAGGCCATAGATTATTGCAAAGTAATTCAGTGCAAATTACTTCAACAAAAACAAAACGGAAGCCAAAGTAGAATAATTTAATAATACTAATCTCAGAGCAAATAAAAAAATCAAGATCACGTCGATAAACAGTCAAGTGAAGCCGGTTTTTCATACATGTGAGAGTGCGTCGCTGTTGCGCCGCCATAGTTTGACTGTCAAGCCAAGGCGTAGTTTCCATGTACGTTGAAGTGTGTGTAATTGTCTGTACACGGCAAGGCGTAGTTTTGGTCGGCCTCACTTGTTTGTTCACAACAATCTGTCTTTATTTTTTTATTTGGTCTGAGAATACTAATATGAATAATTTTTTATCGGGTTGTTCTTTTTAGACATCACAAAATGATTTGATCTCACGGTACCAAGTACCGTTAACTTAGATAACTCGTAAAGCTTTTTGGAGCCAAATAGCTCCATACTAAAGGATATATATAAATATATGCACATATCTACACATAGTAGGTACATTCTCTTTCAAGATGGTTTAGTTGAGCGCAGAGGAACTCATCCAATCTAGGTAAACTGACTTACTGAACTTGAGAGAATATTGCACGTTCTCGACGAAGCACAAATTATTTTGCTTCAGTATAGTCTGCACCTTATACCCTCGACTATTTTGTTTACAGATTTAAAACGATGATTTCTTAAATTATTTTTTTAATTCGTGTTTTAACGTTTACTTAAATAGGTACGTCAGTACTCCCTGGCGCATGAAAAACTCTGAAATGACTTAAGCTGATCGAGCAAACGAAGTAAGAGATGTCTCCGTTCTAACCCGACGATTTTGCTTTCGTCGGTCCGGATGTTGATTTTTCTCTAAAGGTCGCATTATTAAACGAATCTGGACGAAACTTGGTGCAAAGGCAGGTGCTTAAAATTTTTTTTTGTTCGACTTCATCGTCCCTTAAATAGAGGTGTTTTTTATCAGCCAATTTGGTAGGTAGCTAAATCTGGCAAGATAACAAAGTAAGTACGTATAGGCCGGGTGGACGTGGATAAATGGTTAAAACAACCGGGACCTACAATTTAACGTGTCATCCGAGCCACGGTAGCGCTCAGTTGGAAAAAGCCACCCGCGGTCACCCATCCAAATACTGACCGTGCGGAACGTTGTTTAATTTCTGCAAGATAGTTGAGACCCGAGTTCACCAACGCGTGTTTAAGTTTAATGTGTGATTATTGTATTGAAACAATGGTCAGTTTTGGATCAGAAAAAAAGTTAACAAGCTGTTATAGATTTAACTAAGGGTTAGTAAATTAATCATCTGTTGGTGAACTTATGTCTAAGACCCGAGTTTTACCGTTGTTTAATAATCACACGTTTAACTTAAACAAGCGTTTGTGAATTCGAGTCTAAGTCTTGTATCCAAATACTTTGCGAGTAAAAACCAAATCAGCCAAGAGCGAGTCGATATAATAATTATAAGCTTATAGAGATGTGCCGCGAGGTCTACTGTACCAGCCTTTTCATAGTCCACTGCAGGACGTAGGCCTACCTACGAAGGGTGATTGGGCCAAATCCACCACGCTGGCCCAGTGTGAGTTGGTGGATTCACATATGCCATCGAATTTCTTCTACGGACGTATGTAGGTTGCCTCACAATCTTTTTCTTTCACCGAAAAGCCAGTGGTGTGAAATTCCACATATAAATTCCAAAAAAATCATTGGTAATCACGATTGTAAGGCGGGGGTCACTACCTCTAGACCACCACGGCTTACTGCCACGGCTGCTTCAGAAAACTACTAGTATTTATTTAATGTTTTCAGTACAAATATGTAATCAAAGCTTGGAAATCAGTATAGCTAAGCACAATAATTTAAAATTTGATCCCGCGCCAAATGAGCTCAATGTACCGTATTGTGATAACCGGCTAATGACACGTACACGCGGGGTGGCCATCATTTACGTATGTTTTGGCTCGAATGTACAGGGTTACTCTTAATCAATTAGCATACTTTTAGAGGCTTATTCCGTACATCAAACCTAACAACTTTTGTTCTGCGACTTTGGTCCAAATTAAAAAAAAATGTTGTTCCGTAGAAAAATATCGTTGACCCGCGACAAATGTATGGAACAACTGATTTTTTTTCGAGTTTTGAAAAAAAATGCAGAACAAAAGTTGTTAGTTTGGATGTACAGAATAAGCCCCTAGAAGGATGCTAATTGATTAGAAATAACCCTGTATAGGTATAATTTTAATATAAAAGGTTATTCCTAATCACATTAATATTTACACTAATAATACAATACAATATTACAATACAAAATACAATATTATTCACATTAATAATATAATACATTTTGTCGCGAGTGAACGATATTTTTCTATGGAACAACAATTTTTTGTCGTAAAACGAAATTTGTTAGTTTTGATGTACAGAATAAGCCCCTAGAAGGATGTTAATTGATTAGAAATAACCCTGTATACACAGCAGTTGTGGTCTAGTGGTAATAAGCACTCGCCTCTCAATCGTGAAGTTATGGGTTCAAATCCCGGCCCTAGCCAATGAGTTCTTTAGAGCTTATGTACGGAATTTCACCACAGGTTTTTCGGTGAAGTAAAACATCGTAAGGCAACCTGCGTACGTCCGTAGAAGAAAATAGCTGGCGTCATGTGAATCCACCAACCCGCACTGAACCAGCGTGGTTGATATGGCCCAATTATTGTTTGTGGATAGACCAAAGTCAGTGGACTATTAAAAATACTGATACAGGTATAAATAAGACCTAAATACATGCGTAGATCGAACTGTGCACACCACATCGAGCTATATTACTACGTATAGAGAGGACGACGCACATCCCTACCGTGTTCCGCCCAAATGCAGCCATATGGCTGCACATCAATTAGTTGCTTGCTAGCTCTTGAGTACATCGGTCTAGTTTGCTTTAAAACGAAAGAAGTTCAAAATTATTGAATATGGTCTCGTGTGTGTTAAGATATTGCACGAATAATACAAAGAATACGGCGAAGTGCAAAGGAATAACTTTCCATCGGTGAGTAATTAGATAATCATTTTACAATTAAATGCAAACAAAATATTATCGGATGACGCGTGGACGCCATGTTGCGATACTTATCATAGACTAAAAATGAAGATGTGACATTGTGTGTGTAACAAGTGTAGGTAAAATTAGCTAAAGTTTCTTCTTATAGAGGAAAATAATAATCTAACACATAAAAAGTACACATCAGTGATTTAACAAAAAAAGATAAAAATACTTATATTAATGATAAATACCTAATATATATATAATACATTGCGTTTAAAAAATACAATTTTAATTTTGAAGGTTTCCGCGTCTGGGTCGAAAAGAAAGAGAAAAATGTATTTCATTTGTCCAGAACAACCGAAACGAAGATACGTGGTTACCATGTAATAATAATACTTACATATGTTCCTTGCATTTTCGGGAAGCACAAATATACCACAAAAGCGGGAAGGCGTTTTTTGAAGAAGTCTGCTTTACCTTGTGTAGATGTAAGTTAAAGCCATGAAAATAGTTTTGTTCAAGACAAGTGTCAAATATAATATTATATCAGACATCATCATATGTTATTTTTGTTTTAACCAAGTGTATGTTGCAGTAGTACTGGAAACGAATGAATTAGTTTAACTTAAATATTTATATTATGATATAATATTACGTTCGTCGTGGAAATCTTTGAGGGAGGCCTATATCCAGCAGTGGACTTCTACGGGCTGATGATGATGATGATGAATATAATATTTTCTTCTGATCAATAATTCAACTAATATTATATTATGAAGAAGAAAAAAAAAAGATTTTGATTTTTTTGATTTGATTTTGATTTATTTATCTCGTAATTTTAGTTGCGCTTAGTTAAGTTTAGATAATTTTGTTTTTAAACTTACGCAATTTGAACACATTATTATTATGTACTACGGGACTAATCGCGCACTAGAACTATGAGCTAAACCATATTCCAAAACATACCAGCCTATCTCCGAAAATTCTCATAGAATGTTCACCATTTCGTTACACGAATACCTACCGACGACATGATGTATACGTATAGCTGTGAAACCGCTAATTAGGTGCAAATCCAGGCTCATAGAAGTGCTAGCACTTTGGCCCATTGCCCACCAAAGCTGTCCTAAGGTGTGAGAATGGGTGGTAGGTACATTGTAGCCTCCAAATTCAGCGCATAAATATCATATTCGCTTAGTGAGAAACGTCAAGAAAAATGCCAAGTTGATGGTGAGAAACTTTATGTAATGTAAAACAAAATATAAGCGTAATTGACTGAAGCTTTTGTTTTCTTCTTCTCTAAGGAAATACGATTTCTCTAATTGGTATAGGCTGGAGCCTGGGCGGATATCTGTTCGCACCGCAGGAACCAAACCTGTGCGGGACCATCAAACTCGACAAAATGTATGAAACAGCTGACTTTTTTTCTCACCACTTGACCTCGCAGTAAAAATGAATCATAATGATGGTCTATCATCCGTAGTACAGTCCCGAATACTCGCTTACTTCGGACACGTCTCACGGCGAGGTAATCAGTCCATAGAGCGTCTTGTCGTCCAGGGCAAAGTTGAGGGCACAAGTCCACGCGGAAGGTCGCCCATGAGATGGACTGATTAGGTCAAGTCTGCTGTGGGCGGGCCCGTGCATGAATGTACCAGATTGACGTCCAATAGAGAGAGATGGTGAAACATCGTGAGGCGTATTACATCTGCCCCTACCAATAATAATACTGCGTGATGACCACGACCGTTCTGTCAAGATCGCAACGATCAAGAAGATGGTCTGAATCACCTCCTTTCGGCTCAGAACACCACTTCTGAATAACATAAAAAAATACTAGCTGAGCCGGTAAACGTTGTTTTGCCTCATGAAAAAATCTGTTGTGGGCCAAAAATCAGCTCTACCAAGCTCTGCAATATCTCCGCTTCGTTGTATTGGAGTCCTGGATTTAATGTATGCTAGTCGTGAGATACAGGGCGTAATGAGCTTGGCTGATTAATGAGCGAGTAGCGAACTCGTGATAAGATTTCTTTCAGTTTAAATCTGTCTTAGAAGCTGAAAAAATCACCAAAAAAATCGTTGATTTGTAGGATCTTGAACATGGATAAATATAATTATATATTTACGTAACAACCGACTAGTTGAAATCAAAATCAAGCTGAGAAACAGCAGAGAAGAGTAGGTATGAAAGTAGCTATTAGAGTAGAAATTACTATTCTATTTCTGTATGTGTTAAATTTTATATTAAGTTACTAAAATATCGATTTAAAGTAAATCTCAATAAATATTAACGAGATAGTTTAATTAATGAATAACATGCAGCGTATTTTTGCAACATTATTCAGGTTGTCCATTCAGTTAGCCGGTGAACATCCTGCGCTGCGCTTTTCGTTCGAGTTCCTTCATTTGAGAACTGTACAAAGTACACTTTGTGATAAGCACTATAAGCTCGATACTAGCTTTAAAGAATAGCTATATGTTATCTAAAGACTAAGTAAAAAACCAGTGTTTTTCTACAAAATAAAAAGAAGTTATTGAAATGGTACATAAGCAACTCGATCCAAATCCTATTTCCAAAACAATGTATGTTAAACCTTTTTTCCAATTTACTTCTTCCAAAAGAAACCAACTTTATAAATAAAGTATTATTTGGACCAAAAAATAGCCTGAACCTAGATACACTATTATAGGTATTAGGTATCATTTTTACCTAAGAAACCCCTAATAATACAATGTCAGGTTCGATACAGATTTGACTGATTTTTTTTACCCCGTAACTGATGTGCTGAATTAACATATAGACTGGTTTCGTGCCCTTCAAAATATTGGAGAAAATTCTTTAAGGGTTGCTACACACATGAGCTGGCCGGCACAGTCAGTTCAACAGAGTTTGTCGAACGACAAAACCAACCTGAAGCAGCTACTACATTACGTTCGGTCACTTGGTTAGTGCCAATTGGCACCTATCGGGTAGTTTCTTCGAGTTCGAATCGGCACGCAATTTACTTTTCAATCAATGGCTTGCATCTCTTCGCGGCTCGCGGCATTTCCGGATATTCACCTAGGTACATATATTCGGTTTTACTTCTCGGTTTTTTCGAACGAAGCGAAAACAGAACGGTTTTTTGACGTAATAACGTCTTATATATCGATGCACACCAGCTGCACGCACGAAAAAGTATAACGTCCCGTCTGAGCCCAGGGTGGAAGCGAGAGCGCGAAACAAGGGATAGAGAGGCGCTATTGGCCTAAACGTTCGGCTTGTTTCAGTTGTCGATTCAATAATGTTTTCTCGTGACGTTATTACGTAAAATTATCGTCCGTAAACGGACTTTACAGACGACCAAATATTTTCCAAAAAACTTTACACATAATATTCGATTTCACTGCCTGGCAGTGCAGGTCGATGCCGGCCCGATTATATGTGTAGTAAGCCTAAAGATAGGAGGTACTGCGTAGATATCTGCGTTATATCACGTTTATTAGGCAAGACCCAAGACTTTTGTGAGAGAGTTTTCAGATTTTGTTTCTCGGAGAAAATGTACGGACATAAATTCTGTAAAATTGTGGAATTTACGCTGCTGGGTATGCCTTAGTATATTTTGCCTGTAATTCTCACGTTCTTAACATTTTTTGAGACCATATCCAGGTATATAAGTGTACCTATTTAGGTAGGTTTGTAGAAGTTTATCTCCTTTTGGTCTGAAATTTCTCGGAAATATTTTGTCTTTAATACGATGCAGAGTGAAACATTGATGTGAGTACATTAGGCCCAATTTTATAAAAGGCGCCATCGTAATTTTAATAACAATTTAGAATATCTCTGTTTCTTTTTCACTCGTGCGTTTAATAGAGAAGAACAATCTTTTACGGTGCTATGAAATAAAGGATGGTGCCTTTAAAATTGGACCCATTATTGTGTTGTATTGAAGAAAACTGTTATGTGTTGTTTTTATGTGACAGTGTCAGCTTTTAGTGAGCGACGAATTAAAGTAGAAAATTGCATATACAAAAATGTATATTATTAGGCCAGAAACTCATTAATTGGCGACGAGGATGGGATTAATGAGTTTCTGGCCCAATAATACACATTTTTGTAAATAAGACAGAATGTTGTGAACAAACAAGTGAGGCCAACCAAAACTACGCCTCGCAGTGTACTGTTAATTACACACACATCCAGATAACTATGAAACTACGCCTTGGCTTGTCAGTCAAATTATGGCAGCGCAACAGCGACGCACTCACATATGTATAAAAAACCGGCCTCAATTGACTGTTCAACGACGTTCTCTCTGGATTTTTTTATTTGCTCTGAGGCAATATTCTACTTATACATGTGTACTATCTACCAATGTGGACTAAATTTTGATGGTAAGTACTCGTATTTCTTCTGACGGTTAAGTTCTTCAAAACTTCCCTCTCAGATAATGGAGATCAATAAATAAAAAAACCGGATAAGTGCGAGTCAGGCTCGCACATCTAGGGTTCCGTACAAATCCAGAAAATTTCATAAAATTGGGAAGTAAGTTGTTAAAATCTCTATATTATAACCATCGAAAAAAAAAAATTTTTTTTTTTCACTTTTCTCGTCATACTTAGACAATTACGAGTACATATTGTTAAAATAATTAAGAACCTGTTTTAGCATGTGCTAATGATGTTATTTTATATGATACCTTACATGATGCGATTTTCTCACTTTGAATTTTGAACCCATATTTTGTGAATTTTGAGGCCCTATTTTTTTATGATTTAAATAAAAATATACAGTTTTCAGATTTATTTCTATAAGTGTACTCTAAGACAACACTTCTCGCCAAATTCCATAGTTCTATGTCAAAGGAAAGTACCCTGTAGGTTATGATTTTTATGAGTGTCGAAATATGCGGTTTTTTAGGACATAAACGGCTCTTACTTTTTTAAACGATAACTGAGAAGTTTTTCTTTTACACAACTGCAAGAGATCATAGATATACGTATACAGTTTAAATATCAACTCGATATCTTTACGCGTTCCCGAGATAACGAGTCTTGTCATACACACAGACGGACAGACGGACAATAAAGTGATCTTATAAGGGTTCCGTTTTTTCCGTTTTACGGAACCCTAAAAATGACTGTATTTTATCAGTCTTCATAATAGTCCTCTGTTAAACATAGCCGTACTCTAGAAGGGTAATTGGGCTATATCTCTTCCGTTTCTCACAGTAGATTGGTGAACATACGAGTACATCATGAAATTTCTTTAATAGAAGTGAGCTGATTTCCCATCAATGTTTTCTTTTGCCGATAAACGAGAAATACGGAACCTATTATAGTTCACATCCGTGATTTGAACTCTTACTGTAACTGGAACTCTTACTCTAATTCTTATTGATATAACGATTCGAAGACAATTCCCCACTATACCATAAAGACTTGCAAAAAGTACTAAGTATTATTAACTCTGCAAGATAAAATATACTTAAAACAAATCTTTTTCATTTAAGTATTATTACAACAAACTTAATCAAAGAAGTAAGAATATACTTACCCCAAAGCTTTTTTATAACTAGGTACATGTATTGCCCACTCTTGTACATAATTATAATTTATTTTGTGCATATACTAGGTTAATAGGTACAATAAGATGGTTTAAAATTCAGAATCTTTGTTTTTGTATTGTTTTATTGAATGAAAATATATTTCAGCATGGTAAGTCTAAGTACTTACAACTCAAAGTGTTTTAAGCACTAAGTAATATTTCTCGAGGAAATGAACCAAACGAGAGCCAAACGAGTTATAAGATTTTGACAGTCTGTAGCTGCGTGTGACAGCAAACAAGAAGCAAAGAAGATGAAGTACGATGTCGTGAAACTTTCAGAATAGGTATGGAGATGTTGACGACACATTGATTGACTTCAAGGCTTTAAAATGAGGCATCGGGCCGAATTACACGAAAACAAGTTCTTTTGAGTCCGCGATGTGAGAAGACGAATGATATTGATTCAAATTTCAAAAATATCATAGACTGGTTTTTACCCGCGGCTTCGCCCGCATGATATTTTATTTTTTGTGCTATCCCATGGGAACCCTTTATTTATCGTCACTTTCAGGACAATTTTCTATCGAAGATGTGCGAGGAAGACGAGCTGTCGTCGTTTCAGCCATAGGACGTCCACTGCTGGGCACAGGCCTCCCCTATAGATCTGCAATATGAACAGTTGGTAGCGGCTTGCATCCAGTGCCATCCTGCGGCCTTAATATGCACCCCGAGCTCTAAGCTATATCTAAAGCAAAAAGTAAGTTCGTAAAGGCCAGCTGACCCTGGAGTAAGAGGTTTTCAGCTGCTTTTGACATGGCTAAATAAATATTTTGGGACATCTTACACACGGTCTCTGACCCCAAACTAAGCAAAGCTTGTGATATGGCTGTCAGAGACTGATATACTACATATACTTATTTTGAAATACATACTTATATAGATAGGTAACTAAATAACACCCAGACACAGAGCAAATACTTATGTTCATTACATAAATATTTGCCCTGGATGGGGATCGAACCCACGCCTCTTTGATCCAGAAGTTACGGTCACTAACCACTGAGCCACCGAGGCAGTCAAATGGTTAAAACCACAACCTACAACGTTATAATTTTACATGTCATACGAGCCATGGTAACGCTCAGTTGTAAATGTCACCCATGGTCACCCATTCGAAAACTGACCGTGTTGAACATTAACTTAGATGAGCGTTAAATTTTAGGCCCGGTTGTTCTAACCGTTTAGCCATGTCAGAGGCCTTCAGGCGGCTTAAAAACTATAACACCGGGGCTAGCCGCCCGGTCTATACGAACTTACCTACTTGTTAGGGTTCCGTACCTCAAACGGAAAAAACGGAACCCTTATAGGATCACTTTGTTGTCCGTCTGTCCGTCTGTCCGTCTGTGTGTAGGTCAAGACTCTTTATCTCGGGAACGCGTAAAGATATCGAGTTGAAATTTAAACTGTATACGTATATCTATGATCTCTTGCAGTTGTGCAAAAAAAAAACTTCTCAGTTACCATTTAAAAAAGTTAGAGCCGATTATGACGTAAAAAATCGCATATTTCGCACTCACAAAAACCAAAACCTACAGGATACTTCCCTTGACGTAGAAGTATGAAATTTGGCGAGAAGCATTGTCTCAGAGTACACATATACGAATAAATCTGAAAACTGTACATTTTCATTTAAATCACAAAAAATAGGGCCTCAAATTCACAAAATGTGGGTTCAAAATTCAAAGTGAGTAATTGTATCATGTAAGGTATCATTTAAAAGAACTTCATTAGCACATGCTAAAACAGGTTTTTAATTATTTTAACGTGTTTGTACGGAACCTTCGATTTGCGAACCTGACTCGTACTTGTCCGGTTTTTTTAGGGTTCCGTACCTCATAAGGAAAAAACGGAACCCTTATAGGATCACTTTGTTGTCCGTCTGTCCGTCTGTGTGTATGTCAAGACTCTTTATCTCGGAAACGCGTAAAGATATCGAGTTGAAATTTAAACTGTATACGTATATCTATGATCTCTTACAGTTGTGTAAAGGAAAAACTTCTCAGTTATCGTTTAAAAAAGTTAGAGCCGTTTATGTCGCAAAAAACCGCATATTTCGCACTTACAAAAATCAAAACCTACAGGGTGGTTTCCGTTGACATAGAACTATGAAATTTGGCGAGAAGCACTGTCACATAGTACACATATAGGAATAAATCTGAAAACTGTACCTTTTTATTTAAGTCACAAAAAATAGGGTATCAAAATTCATAAAAATGGGTTCTAAATTCAATGTGAGTAATCGTATCATGTAAGGTATCATTTAAAAGAACTTCATTAGCACATGCTAAAACAGGTTTTTAATTATTTTAACAACGTGTTTGTACGGAACCCTCGATGTGCGAGCCTGATTCGCACTTGTCCGGTTTTTTTTTAATGTATAGGCCGAATCAAACTTTTAGGCGGCTGTGAAGTTAGCTGCAAGATGCGCGAAACTCGGTTCTCTCGCAGCTGTTAAGTGAGATTTGTAAGTTATGTAATCAGACAAACTCTAATAAACTTAGGACCGCATTTATAATTTCATTAGTTTTTCTGTAGTTAATGTCTAAATATTACTTGAAAAGCGCGCGCAACAAAGTCTACTTGCTCAATTCTACACCGGACCTCAAGATACAGGCTTAGCCGAGTTTGAGGCCCCCTGGCAATTGTAACTAATGTATATTTGTTGTGGTAATAAATTATTTTGTATTTTTTTGTTATTTTTATTTAGTCAGGATTGGGTTTCGTGCAGCTTGTAGCTATCTTCACAGCCACCAGAATTATAATTTGGCCTAAACTCTTCGAGCAAATATCTACAGAGCCACAGTCCCTAATTGGAAGTAGTAAAAAAATGTCCGAGCGTCGTCATACATACCCGACTTAGATATTTACATTAAATAATTTACAATGACCCGTTTTTTTAATCTCGACGTTATGTTACCTAATAAGCGCTTGTATACTATTTAAAATTTAACTTGATCTCTGCGACAGTGACATTGACATAGAAGATTGACATTTTTAGAGTTGAGATAGTGGTGGAAAAAATCGATTTTCAAACAATGTTGTAATCAGATCGAATGAGTAGTTGAAGGTGAGAAATTTGATTTTATTTACTTACTATTATTTAAGATCAAGTATGTACACATGTAAATAATGTTATGATATTAATTAAATACTCATAATAATGTAACGATAGTATTTATCGACGTTCTTAACTATTATCGATGCTAATGTAATGTATAATTGGGTTTTACACATGTAAAAAATGTTATGATATTAAAATATACAACAAAATTAATGATAAAATTAAGTTTTATTTAAAATGTCGTTGGTATAAACTATCGATATTTTAAATAAAGCTCTATCTAAAAAACTGTGGTCACGATCATTCGTCGCCCATCACTAATCGGCATGCCCATAAAGTATGACATTGACAGGTACTGTCTGTACTATTCAGAAATTCAGGACTTCATTGGCGTGATTTTTCTGACAGCTGTTGCAGAGATCAAGTTAAATTTTATAGAGTATAATCAAGCATTTTCCCATCGCGTGGTGTTGTAGTCGGCTCGAAATCGCCATACGACTAATCAAAAAACCTGCCCACTACGTAGCCTGGGCAGAGTTATAGCTCGGACACTTTTTTGCACAATTGAGACTCCATAGGTATTTCCTCGAAGCCTATACTTGATTAGTTCTTATGAAATTATAAGCCAAACAAGGCGAATATAGATAACAATATGATATATACCAACAAAGAAAGTTATTAGGTAATTCTTACTATTAATTTTAGTAATGGACGATAGAGAAAGTTTCTAGGAACTTCCTCGTTTACCTAGGAGAAAAATGTATCTAACTTTGTACAAAGCGCTGTGAGAACAGACATTTTATGCTACATGAGAAACTTTTTGTTTTAGGTTGTTTGTAATTTTTTCCTTCATATAGAGAATAACAAACAAATAAAGAACGGTAGACAATATTTAAGTCTAGATTTTCTACAGAGTTATATATTATGGGGTCATTAATTTATCATTAAGTCATTGAAGTTTTTTTTCGCCATTACTTATTCAAAACATTGTTGTGGCAAACTGCAACGCAGTAGAGGGTTTCTATTCCTAAACTTTACCAATTAAGGTAAGGTCACACTCTATTCCTCATATTAAATTAATTGAAACCTATTTATCGATATTCATTCAATAATCTATCACACGTAATTCATTATCTCACGCTATAACCTACTCTGACTACGAAACCCGGTACACCCACTATTTAATCAGAATATCCTAAGAAGCTGATACAATAAAGCGTCTGATGTTGTTTAGTCACGTTTTGCATACGTCACACGTTTGTCTGTTATAGCGTGACAAGCAAAAATCGTGACTCTGCTCCAGTGTGCTCGCGTTTCAATCTTATTTACATACACAATACATGACCTTTTGCCTTATTATATTGACTATCAGCATTGTATTCGAATATTTTTGTCCATATTCTAGATACAGCTGATGTAGAAAGTGACACGTTCTTTAACTTATGAAAATGAATAAATATTTACATTCGTTTATTTTGTATGTCAATCATATAATATTGCATATGATTGGCAAGCCCAAAAATTATGATAGTTACTTTACTTTTTTCATTGTTATTATGGAATTTGTAGAATTTGCAAACTATTGGGTCTAAAATGTATGAAAGATTGCTTATTTTAACCATAACTCTATTTGTTCGAGGTATACAATAATCAATTCAGCTATCAATTTTAATCAAGAGGATTTATTATTTTGTATGTGAATTGATATGCTAAGCTGATTATTATTTTACACTTTTTTAAGCACGTATGATTACAGAAGCCAAAAAGTGTTATGCGACTTTAAAGTATACTTTATTCCCTGTCAAATTTATAGATTCACTAATATGCAATCTTATCAATAGGTACAAATCAATCTGCTAACAAAGAAAATATCCTCAGCAAACAAAATAAAATCAAAGTGTAAAAAAGTTACTGGTTGGTGGTAAACTGTCAGAAAAACATAACATACTCGTATTTCTTAACCACTACTTTCGTACTACGTTACACAGCAGTTTCACAAAACTTGAAGATCGTTACCACAAAAGCCGTAGTTCCCTATGGTGCTCGTTATCACAGAAACCTCTTCATAACCGCGAAGGGACTGTCCGATATGCTGTCACGTGTCCCATACGCGTCACGCCAGTCGTTTGTCTGTGTCACGGCGTGACGAGCGAATCCGCACTCTAGTGTGTACGCGTCATAATCTTGTCTTGAGATATAACAAATTGTATTTTTGTGATATTACTGCTGAGTGTGCAGAATTAGGGAAGCTGTTATTGTTGTTGTAGGTATTATTTTTGCTCGATGAAGATGAGAATGGTGTAATTGTTAGAGAAATTGGATAAGTAAATGTTGTTGTTTTTTAATTAGCTGTATTATAATGGATAATACAGAACTATCAGTTCACGAGTGTAATTTACTGTTTTGTTGCTGAAAAAATATATGATGACTTACTCGTATATGCATTCTTAGGTGAGACAGAGACAATACTGGCATAACTTTTTAGAGTCACAAAATATGTAGGTATAGTAAACTTATTCATATTTTGACCGACTTCGGACTTCTATAAAAAGAAAACAGTCTTATACAGGGTTACAGGGTAAGTCGACCTATTCCCGTTAAGGGTGTGTTATTGTTTTTGACTAATTTGACTATGAAATACACTATCCTAAATTGAAAAAAAAAAAAACAGATATTTGAAATTGGTATTTATAATCCCAATTTTCGGCTATCAGCTCAGATATTTTGAAACGTGTAAGTCGTATTATTATTTTTATTTGATTTTTACATGTAAAATAATATTTTATGACCTCACTACCCAATATTGTCCGTAAAATTAATCTTTTATAAAAAGTATTTGAATTCAAATATCTCGAAAACTGTGAGATTTAAGATATGGTGTTTCATAGTCAAATCAGTCAGAAACGAACTAAAAAACTAAAACTACACACGTTTAACGGAAATATGTTGACTTAGCCTGTAACCCTGTAGATACCCATTACGCTGTCACGTGTGCCATACGCATTTACAACTGAGCACTACCGTGGCTCAGGTGATACGTTTAATTGTAGGTACCGGTTATTTTAACCGTTTAGCCACGCCAGAGGCCTTCAGGCGGCTTTCAAAACAGACACCAGGGCTAACCACCCGGCCTATATACGAATTTACGAAAAATGTGTTTGTTGGTTTGTTAGTTACTCTTTCACACAGCAACACAGAAACAGAACAACTTCATTTTATATATTAAAGATCGGAAACATCATACTACTTTTACTTTTGCCTACTTTTGATTCTGAAACAATAATTTTTTCCTGAGATATATAAGATAAGATATAAAAAAAAAATAAGCGGGTGATGCCGCGGTAAAACTCTATGTATGGATTTTATGTTAAAAGATTGACAAGTAATTTATATTTAACTTACAAAATTTGTAATTTGTAACTTACATTTATATATATTTAACTTACATAATTATGTTTTAACATAAAATCCATACATAGAGTTTTACCGCGGCATCACCCGCTTTTTTTTTTTTAATGAGAAGTGAGATTTTCCATCGACGTTGATCAAAGGATATAGTTGAAACTGCAAAAAAAGTAGCTTCGAGTCTTGTACATAAAGTGACGTAATATCAAGCAGGTTTACTATTTACTCCAAAAACAATACCTTTTTTTCTTGGCAGTCGGATAAAAATAAGTGGTCTATTCTCACCTCAATAATAAATCAGTGAATTGGCCATAATAACACAAAACGTTTGAAATATTCTATCGACGAGACCTTCGTACCCAGTAATTAAAGTATCACCCCAACATTACTATGATATCCTCAGAATTGAGAAACTGACAGAAGCCTAACGTGTGTTTACCGGTTGAGGGCTCTTCTCGAGACAAAAACGTATGGAATTGTTCGATCGCAACTGTCAGAATCTTCAATAAATAATGTAGATGCAAGCAGAAATGACACGTTTCTAACCACAAACTGACAGCAATCCTTCCTTTACCTATAGATTCCCAACTCCCAACATATATCCATTAATATGCGCAAAGTTTAGTGTACCACAACCAAACGTTTCGAATTCTCATTCTTCATACAAACAGCCAGAATGTGGAAAACTGCCCGCCATAATACAACATGGCTATCTTCAAATCCTAAGTAAATAGGTATCTTCTAGGTAAGCGTGTTACACCTTAGACTGCATATCTGCTTAATATCAGGCAGTATGTAGTCAAGCGCAAAGTTATACGAAAAAAAAACAACCAGTCAATTAAGTCAAGGGTCTTGTTTCTGATGAGAGAAATCAGACTTCATCAAACAGAAGATCATCATTTCTGTATTGGATGCTACGGAACTCTGTTTTCGGACTGTATATTATAATTAAATCATTAAAACGGCTGAACGTATCCGTAAATGGTCACGAGACCAAGTATAAGCAAGAGCAAGCATTGAAATATGCTTGCGGGAAAGGGAGAGCATCATAGCATGTGATTCTCTGCAAAAATTAGAAATAATTCGAATACATTATTATTATATACTACGGGACTAATCGCGCACTGAAATTACGAGATAAATAAATACCTCCTAGTCCCGACGTTTCGGCCGAGTTGCATCGACCGTGGTCACGGGTAGACTGGAATGTGGAACAGCTGGTACCGCCAATTCTATTTGAACTTGGAAAATTGTAACTACGACACACAACACTGACGGTATCTAACAATGCCCTTCTATCTACACTACGCGATTTGCATTTGTTGACAACTGGATTGAACGACGCCGATAACTTAAATTCATCCTCCCGGTTGAAATTCTTATGTTTTTTTATTTCCACCGCTTCTCGCGTTATTCTTGGCTAAAAAACCCTCTCGACCAATTTAGCTCACTCTGCCTCTGCTTATTCTGTGATAATATTCCATCCATGGCCATTGCATCTCAGGGAATTATTAATAAAGCACAAAGCACCTCAAGACGTCGCATGCCACTCCACCAAGCAATTGCTTTGAGGCACATACGTTAATTAATAATTCCATTAGATTTTAGTACCTGCTTGGTTTACGATCTACTGGCATTTGATCAAATGTTTGCGTGTTTCCTTCATGGCACATAAAAATGATAGCTTATTCAGTTATATTGAATACGCGTAAAAATTGGGGTAAGAGATTTTAATCACAGTGATTTATAGCGAGTGAGTATTTATAGCAGAGTTTTTAATTTAAATTATTTTTGTAGATTATCTAGCTAATGAGTACGATTTTAAATATTTAAGAACACAACAGGCCCGATTACAGAGGCGCCAGCGTAACTATATTAGCTAAATAGCATAGTTCTGTTTCTTTTTCACTTTAAGCATTCGATAGAGAGAACGCTTTTTACGTTGCTAATTAATTTACGCTGGCGCCTCTGTAATCGGGCTTAATGAAGGGTTTTGGAGTCTGTAATACAGTTTGTTATTGTTAAAAATTCGTAAATTGACTCTAATTTATAAGCATCAAAATACTTTTGTAAATATAAATCATTGTATAGTTTGTATACCAACTTTTAGTTCAATAAAAGCATTTATTTATTTATAATTGAAATAAAACTAAAACGAGCACATAAAACACGTCCCAGACTTGAACATGTTCAAATGGGGCTTAGTTGACATGAAATGTCATGGATTACATTTATTGGTGAAGGAATCTGCGTAAGTCTAGGGAAATTCAATGGTATAAGTGACTCTACTAATCAAATATTGTACCATTGTGCAAGATAATGTGGTGGGGTGTGTGGCCATGGTGGTCAAGAGGTAGTGACACCCGCCTTACAATCGTGAGATCGTGGGTCAAATCCCCGGTCCCGTACCAATGAGTTCCTTGGAATTAATGTACGGAATTTCACACCACTGGCTTTTCGGTGAAGAAAAACATCGTGAGGCAACCTGCATACGTCGGTAGAAGAAATTCGATGGATGTGAATCCACCAACCCGCACAGGACCAGCGTGGTGAATATGGCCCAATCACCCTTCGTGGGTAGGCCTACGTCCTGCAGTGGACTATTAGAAAAGGCTGGTACAGTACAGAACTAATCTATCAGCGCTCTTACTTCCATTCATTCATCAGCAATAGGACGTCCATTGCTGGACATAGGTTTCCCCTATAGATCGCCAATAATACCGGTTGGAACCGGTTTGCATCCAGCGCATCCTGCGGTCTTAATGAGGTCATCTGACGATCTACGCTGCGCTAGCCGGTACGTAGTTTCCTCTCGATAACTTTTTGACCCCATCGATCATCAGCTTTTACTACAGTTCAATAAAAAGCTTCGAACTGATATCTATAGAGTCACAATCGTGCAAAAAAATGTCCGAGCCAAAAACCTTGCCCAAGTTACGTAGTAGACACTACTGGATAAGCTTTTTAGTTAGTCGTAAGGCGTTTGCAAGCCGACTACCTCAGACCAAATAAAAAATCAAGACAGAACGTCGTGAACAGACAAGAGAGGTCGGTTTGTTTGAAGTGTGCGAGTGCGTCGGTGTTGCACCGCCATAGTTCGACTGACGTGCCAAGGCGTAGTTTCGTTGTACGAATAGGTAAAATGTGTAATTGTGTGCACGGCGAGGCGTAGTTTTTCCGGTCTCACTAATTTGTTCACAACATTCTGTCTTGATTTTTTTATTTGGTCTGAGCCGACTACTACGCCTCGCGATGCCAAAGTGCTCGGTTACAAGCACTAATTTGGTGACATAACGTCGAGATTCGATAAAACGGGTCATTGTGTATTATTCAATGTAAATATCTAAGTGGGTATGTATGACGGCGCTCGCATATTTTTTACTACTTTCACTTAGGGACTGTGGCTCTGTAAAAATTTGCTCGATAGTGAAAAGCCAATGCAGTATTGCTACATACGTGTATCTATTACACACTTTTATCTACTAGAAAAAAATCTTTGAGCAATAAATAGTATTCCAAAGAAAGATTTCATTTTCGTTTCACTGGAAATGCTCATAAACCGAGGGCTCAATAAGGAAAATCCTGTTAAGTTGCTAATAAATTGATTTCACCGAAAGTAAGTTACATAATACAGGTACGTTTCGGTTTTGATACAGTATATAATATTAAGTACTGTCTGTAATTGAATTATTTACTGTTTCTATTTAATTCTGAATAAAACAGTAGGTAGGTAAGTAAGTAAGTAAGTTCGTATAGGCCGGGTGGCTAGCCCTGGTGTTAGAGTTTTTAGGCCGCCTGAAGGCCTCTGACTTGGCTAAACGGTTAAAACAACCGGGACCTACAATTTTTAGTAGGTAGGTGTTGAAAAAAAAAATATTAGATGTATGTGCTACACAATTACATGCCCGCGATAAGCAGATAATTACAGGCACAGGACCGAGGCAGATGGCACTGTAAGAGAGAGGCCTATACCCAGCAGTGGGATAAAGAAGGCTGTGGATGATGATGATGATGATAAGCAGATAACCGCACGATCGTATGGGACCGGTTGCATTCACAAAATCAATATGGTTTTCTGGTTTTTGCGTCAATTTTATTTTGTCGATTTCACGCCCTTATTGAGCCGGTTGTAAAAGGATATTCAAAATATGTTTTTAGGGTTCCGTACCTCAAACGGAAAAAACGGAACCCTTATAGGATTACTTTGTTGTCCGTCTGTCCGTTTGTCCGTCTGTGTGTATGTCATGACTCTTTATCTCGGGAACGCGTAAAGATATCGGGTTGAAATTTAAACTGTATACGTATATCTATAATTTCTTGCAGTTGTGTAAAAGAAAAACTTCTCAGTTATCGTTTAAAAAAAGTTAGAGCCGTTTACGTCGTAAAAAACCGCACATTTCAACACTTACAAAAATGAAAACCTACAGGGTACTTCCCGTTAACATAGAACTATGAAATTTGACCAGAAGCATTGTCTCAGAGTACACATATAGGTATAAATCTGAAAATTGTACATTTTTATTTAAATTACAAAAAACTAGGGCCTCTAAATTCACAATTTCCGAAAAATGACGAGAAAAGTGAAAAAAAAAAACTTTTTATCGATGGTTTATAGAGATTTTAACAAACAATTTTGCGAAATTTTCTGGATTTGTACGGAACCCTTGATGTACGAGTCTGACTCGCACGTCCGTTTTTTTTTCAAAGTTCTTATTATTCTTATTATTCTAGGTTATTCTGTAATATAAAAATACGAAATATACAATAAGTAGTCTTTTTGAATATAAATTGTAAACCGGGGCTACTTACTATATATTTTTATAGTATTTTATGGCTCACATTTATAAAGTAAGTAAATTCGTATAAGACGGGTGGCTAGCCCTGGTGTCAGAAATTTTAAGCCACCTCAGTTGTAAATACCAACCCGGTCACCCATCCGAAGACTGTCCATGCCAAACGTTGCTTAACTTTGATGATCGCTGACAGGCACCTAGTCAAACTACGTTGTAATTACTATATTTTTATAGTATTTCGTAGGCGCTGATATAAAATGCATTAAAAAGGTATTATTTAATTTCACCTTTGTCCCTACTCGTGTGAATGCAGTCGGGTGCACGGGCAGGCTGACCTTAGGTGTTAGATCGCCTAGGCCAAGACCTAGCCTATTCATAGGCGGAACTATTCGACCGTGATAACTGACCTACAGATAGCCATTATTTCATATTGGAAACTGTAAAATGCAGGTTGAATGTAAACTTCAACCAGTAGACTTCGCAACTCAAAAAGGAAAATTCTGTTAAGTTGCTAATAAATTGATTTCACTGAAATAAGAACGTTAGCGTTCGTGCGTTATACAGGGTTATTTTTAATCAATTAGCATCCTTATTTTTAATCAATTAGCATCCTTTTAGGGAATTATTCTGTGCATCAAAACTAACAACTTTTGGTTTGCGACTTTTGTCAAAACTCTAAAAAAATTGTTTTCCATAGAAAAATATCGTTCACCCGCGACAATTTTTTTTTTTTATTTAGTATAGGTTCGCGTTTGACTACAGCTTTACTACTACTTTTGTATGGAACAGCTGATTTTTATTTGAGTTTTGAAAACTCTGTATACTGGGAGTGTCAAGCGCTTAAATGTCTCTGATATGGCTACACGGTTAACACTACCGTGACCTAAAATTTAAAGTGTCATTAGAGCCGCGGTAGAGCTCAGTTGGAAAATGCCGCCCGCCGTCACCCATCCAAAGGCTGACCGTGCCGAACTTAGCTTAACTTTGGTGATCGCTGACAAACAGCCAGTCAAACTACGCCATGAGCACTACTCAAATTAATGTATCATCATTGTTGAATTTATTTAATTTTTCAGAAACAGCTCTGCCGATGTTGTTTTTAAATATTCGCGATTTAAACACATTATCATTATATACTATGGGACTAATCGCGCACTAAAATTACGAGATAAATAAATACCTCATCATCCCGACGTCTCGGCCGAGTTGCATCGACCGTGGTCACGGGTAGACTGACCACGTAGACTGACTGACTGGATAGGGTATTTATTTATCTCGTAATTTTAGTGCGCGATTATTCCCGTAGTAAATAATAATAATGAGCTCTGCCGATTTTGGTAACATTCAAATAAGACCATTTCTAAAGTATTATTTACTATAAGATTTACCAAACATAAAAAAATTGGTTTATAATTGGCCGCAAAATGGTAAACATACATACAAAAAAATACAATTTCCTTTTTTTAAGTCAGTTTAAAAGACCACGGATTTGAAATAATAATTTTGAGTCACCAGTATAATCGGGTGTAATTTCAAAGATTTTCCCTTTGAAAATCCAACAATCCTCTTCATCGTTACCTAATTCGTTCAAGTCCCATTTTTTCCAAGTGTCGAAGAATCGCTCATTTGCGAGACGAAAATTGTTTAAAAGGAGAACAAACACGACTTTTGTATTTGTTTTACTTAAGGAAAATTGGAGAAGAAAGTTTTTACATGAATGTCGCAAGTTTTTATCTCTGGCTGCTAAAAATTTACAGCGGAGCGGCGCGGAGGATATTCCTTAATATTAAGCCTTCGTTTTAATAAGGATTCTGAGACATCACACCCTAAAAATACTACCCGTATTTTTAGGGTGTGATGTCTCAGAATCCTTCTCTTGTCTGTAAACTGGACTTGAGCCTACCTTACGAGTACATAAGTCGATTAGGCCATTAGCTACTACCGCGCTCGCCCAATTAATACTGTACCGTACCAGCCTTTTTAATAGTCCACGTACGTCCAGTACGTAGGCCTACCCACGAAGAGTGATTGGGCCATGTCCACCACGCTGGCCCAGTGCGGGTTGTTAATAAATAATAAATATTTGGGGACATCTTACACACGGCCTCTGAACCCAAACTAAGCAAAGCTTGTGGTATGGCTGCCAGAGACTGATATACTATATATACATATTTTTAAATACATACTCATATAGATAGTAACTAAATAACACCCAGATACAGAGCAAACACTTATCTTCATCACATAAATACTTGCCCTGGGTGGGGATCGAACCCACGCCTCTTTGACCCAGAAGTTAGGGTCACTAATCACTGAGCCACCGAGGCAGTCTTAATTAATTAATTATTGGATTAACATAAGCCATCGAATTTCTTCTACGGACGTATGCAAGTTGTTTCACGATGTTGTTCTTTACCGAACAACCAGTGGTGTAAAATTCCGTAAAAAAAATCCATAGAACTCTTTGATACAGGATTGCGATTTGAACCCACGACCTCACGATCGTAACCCAGGTGTTACTACCTCTATGCCAGCACGGCTTAGTGAATACACACGCCATTATTTCTTCTACAGAACGTATACAGTCATTTTCTTTTTGTGATAAACATTTCAAAAATTGATTGAAGTGACTGACTGGTTTAAAGCAGTTCTCACAAATGGCGCTTCCAACAATGTAGTAGTTGGTAAAAATGATAAACATTTTCACTAATTCGGCGCCTTCGCAGAGAGCGTTTTAACTTAATTGGACAAAGCATCTGGGCCGGAGTCCCAGAGGATGCAGGTTCAAATCCTGCGAACGCGTCAATTTTTGAAATGTTTATCACAAAAGAAAGTTTCTATACACCTAGTGTGTGAAGCACGATAAAAATAATTTCACGTATACAGTCATGTTATGTTTGCTCACTATTTTTAACCGACTTCCGAAAAGGAGGAGGTTCTATGTTCGTCAGTATGTATATTATTTTTGTGTATGTTCATCGACATTATCACCCATTGTAAACCGATTTACAATTTATGTTTTAATTCGAAAGGGTAGGTATACTCTCGATGTGGTCCCATTAAACTTTCAATGAAATCGGCTAAGCCGTTTTTGAAAAATCATCAGTAATGTAAGAATTGTATAAATCAATTTGAGCGAACTATTGGAATTTTGTACACGATGTAAGTCGATTTTGTCATTTTTGGCGAAAAATAATTATTAGGTACTTACACGGAACAGCTAGTTTCGGAAAAATCGTTACATAAATTCCATGTTTTTTTTTAATTTATACTCCAAGGTCTGTACCCTTTGTTACATCTAGTTTTACAATTCTTAATTACATACACTACTACTATATAACAAGCAATTGGATCATCCACAGACTCTATACTACATCTTAATTGAATACTATAGAAGAAAAAAGTTAGTTTTTATCTTAGCCTAAGTTAGTATTATCACAATTTACAACTCAAGAAAATAAATAATTTGTATGATGTGTATCATGTGTATCATACAATGTATTAGTAAATGATTTGTATTTGAAGCCGACTTCACAGAGCGGTAAAACAAGCATTCCCCTACTAGGCTAATACAGCCAGTTAGATTATGGGCAAAAAGACAATTGTTGTGGCGTTACAGTGAACTAGAAAAGAAAGAAAGTTTATTTACTAGAAAACTTACAATGAAACACACAAGTTACAAAGATGTTCAATACCATAGTTATGAGATTTAGCAGAGTGAATCATGGTAAGGCAAGTATACAGTGGTGCAGTGAACCCCAAACTAGCATGTGGCTTGTGTCTTGGGGCTCGAGTGCGATATAACAGTAAGAATATATAATACCCAATGTGTTTTAAAATTTGGTAAAAGGAAATTAAATTAAAAAGGAAACCAATAGTTACTATAAATCTTACGAAACAAAATCCTAAAATGTTATTTAAATTATTTTATCACGTAAAAGACAGAAATGTCTTGCATGATAAATACATTCTTTAAACCTAAAAGTTGTATGAACGTCCGTACGTGCGTGTATGTGTATTTGTGTGTGTGTATGTGTGTGTGTATGTGTGTGTGTGTGTGTGTGTGTGTGTGTGTATGTGTGTGTAACACTGCAATACATGAGATCTCGTGAGAGTCAAGGTTTGCAGCGTTACACGTATGTGTGTGAGTGTGTGAGTAACGAACTAACAATAAGATTTTATCAGCAGCCAAGGTACCAACTACTTGGTAGACGCGAGTCTACTGATGGAAATTGAATTGGCGCCTACCAAGTAGCAAACACTTTTGGTTGTACTAGCAATGACAGAGCAGTGTTGTCAACGTGACAAAATTAGTAAAATGGCACACGTGCGCACCTTTTCTCTTTTTGCATAAAATCTACTGTGTGAAATTCCCCAATTTTTCAATCTAGCCACATTTTTCACCAACTAGCCATTTTTGTGAAACATAGCTCAAGCAAAAACTAATTTCGTACGCAACTGCTGTAGGTTTGAAAAACTGAATTGAAATAGTTATTAATTTTTGCAGTGCATGAATGGAGTCGTTTTTAAAGGTTATGCTGAGTAAATCTTTTGCTTTCATTAATTTAAATGTACATTTGCCTGGGTGAATGAGTAATAATTATGTTGCCTACTGTGAAATAAAATATAATTGTAATTTTAATTTAATTATTTGTATCTTGTGACAATTATTATAATATAAATATATCTGAAATATTAAAAAAAATGTAATTGTATATTAGTGTAACAGTAATTTCAATGTAATTTGCAAAACCTAATGTGATGATACTTACTGTTAATGTATGAAGTATCTAACTATAGATGAATCCTTGTTTAAAAATAAATATTCATCTTTTTAATTTAATTTAATTTTCATTTAATGTAGTATTAGTATAAAGGTTACTGGTTATCAATTAGCATCCTTTTAGAGGCTTATTCTGTACATCAAAACTAACAACATTTGTTCAACAACTTTTATCAAATCTGAAAAAAAACCTGTTCCGTAGAAAAATATGTTTACGTTTACACTCGATCAAATGTATGGAACAGCTGTTTTTTTTTTAGTTTTTACAAAAGTCGCAGTAAGAAAATGTTAGTTTTGATGTACAGAATAAGCTTCTAAAAGGATGCTAATTAATTACCAGTAACTATGTATTATAAAAGTAAAAAAATCATGGGATATTGTTCAAAATTAGTACACTTTTGAAATATATAATACTCTAATTAAATTAGTAAGTGATTTTTCTCGTATATTTCGTATTGACTTTCTTACCGTACCAAATGAGTTTTTACCGCACATTAATGACTCACGAAATAATTTAAAAAATAGTCGGAGCGACGTTATTTGCATTGCCAGCTCAAATAACAAGACCCTCAAGAAAAAATATCCTGCTAAAATTTTACCAAACCCAAGGCAAAAAGCTGATAATTATTTCCCGGAAAAATGTTGTAAATATTGAAATGATCTTGTTACAGAGTTTTTCCCTCAATTTGGTGCAAATTTAATTAAGCAGTACTGCCGTCCTTAAATTACAATAATTAGTGGACACCCCACTGGCCGGGGCTGTATTTTGATGGCCTCTTTTAGATTTTAATTTGCCTTAGGACAGTGACTTTGCTCGTTTTAGAATTTTAATCTATGATGAGTGCTTTTTATTAACGCTGATTATTTTTACGGAGTGTACTGTACTGTACCCGCCTTTTTAATATTTCACTTCGGGACGTAGGCTTACCCAGAAGGGTAATTACGGTATACGATTACGGAGCGTAGGTACCTACCTAAATATATTTCACCTGTATACCCAAGACTTCGTACTTTGCTACCTACCATGCTTTAAAATGAACATGAAAAAATATTAAATAAATAGACTGCATAAAAATCGGCATTTATACTCTATAAAATTTAACTTGATCTCTGCGACAGTAGAAAATTGACATTGATTTGGGATAGTGGTGGAAAAAATCGATTTTCAAACAATGTTGTAACGAAATCGAATGAGTAGTTGAAGGTGAGAAATTGGATTTCATTTACTTACTATTATTTAAGATCAAGTATGTACACATGTTAATAATGTTATGATATTAATTAAAATAATATACTCATAATAATGTAACGATAGTATTTATCGACTTTTTCACTATTGTCGATGCTAATGTAACATATAATTGGGTTTAATTTAATTACACATGTAAAAAATGTTATGATATTAAAATATACAATAAAATTAATGATAAATCAAGTTTTATTTAAAATATCGTCAGTATAAACTATCGATATTTTAATTAAAACTCTATCTAAAACTCTGTGGTCGCGATCATTCGTCGCCCATTACTAATCGGCATGCCCATAAAGTATGACATTAACAGGTACTATCTGTACTATTAGTAATAGTTGCCATATTTCTCAATCAAAATAATAATGTAATAGTTAAAAATAATAAATGTAATAGTTGCCATATTTCTTAATCAAAATAAGTTTAACAAAGCAAATAAGGCTAATGTTCACGTACTATACGAGGTCATGGCCTAAGTTCCATAAATTTTAGCGATATTTCTTAAGTGCTAATACCTAGATTATTTTTGTCCATCCGGATTCAGAAAATTTCTAAATCGTGTACTTATAGGTACAATTTTCAATTGCTTTCAGTACAATTTCGTTAATAAGGTCATCAACAAGGGTGTCCACATGGAATAGATACATACCTACAATTTATATATCTATTAGGTATGTGTGACACAAAAATGGAAAAGAAGAAATTAAAATGATTGATTTTTTATTCCTTTAATTCCTAACGCCCCTGAGTTCATGTTCATTATCAACACAAAACTCTATGGTAAAAAAAGTTCTATGTCAAGGTCACGAACAATGACATATGGGTTTTATATAATTAAGAGAGGTAATTATATCAAACGTCGATTTAACGGTATAAATGTAAGAAATCGTCAACAGTAAGTGAATTATTTAAAAATTTGAATTATATTTACAGCCGTGGTGGCTTAGAGGTATTGCCTTGTAATCGTGAGGTCGTGGGTTCAAATACTGGTCCCGTACCGAGTTTTTTGGAATTTATGTACGGAATTTTAACACCACTGGCTTTTAGGTGAAGGAAAAAATCGTGAGGCAACCTCCATGCGTCCGTAGAAGAAATTCGATGGCGTAATGTGAATCCACCTACCCGCACTTGGCCAGCGTGGTGGATATGGCCCAATCACCCCTTCGTGGGTAGGCTGGTACAGTACAGTAAGTGAATTATAGAATTTCAAGAAATGAAACAGACTATCGGTTTTCTTTTCTCTATGAAGTTTAATTAGAATATTTTAGAAGTCTGAGTGGATAGGTATCTTTTAAGTTTGTGTAAGTGTGCTTCATCTTTGACTCCAATGTCGCTTACCATCAAGCGAGATGGTGGTCAAGGCGAATTACTTCTGATATTTTTTATATTTAGTAAAAATGATGATCAATTCCAGATGAAATGTAGGTAGACGATAGTAGTTATATTAGAGTACTAAGTAATGTTTTTTTTTAATATTTATCAAGCAAAGTTGCCTGGAAGAAATCGCCATGGGTGATAAGGCCGCCACTTTATAATCATATTTTTTGTCGTATATGTGTAAATAGTGTTTATTTTTCATATTGTGGTTGTAAATAAAGAGTTTTGTCTGTCTGTCTGTCTATCTATCAATCTAAAAAAATCAAATCGAACAGTAAGTGACTAAGCCTTAAAATCATAACCTCAAAAGGTACTAAATGATTCAGAACTTCTTTCTTTATAAAAGTCTGTTAGTTATTGTTATTTGACATGTTCAATATGTAATAAATTACCAAATTGCAGGAAAATTCAATTCATTAAAAATGATAATACAGCTTAAAAATATAATAACGAAAAGGCTACACAAGGGTTAAGGTAAGGGTTAGGGTTAAGGTACCTTTAATTATGAATCTACAAGTAATTATCGTCCCAATTTAAAACCGGCACAATAAAGATTCTCAATTTAACATGTAGTTACAAATTTTGTCATTTATCATTCGTATGTACAGATTCATTTTCAGATCAAATTTTCAGTTTTCATCGTGTATTTTTGTTGGTGTTGTAAATATATATTAATTTAATAAGTATGTACCTAGTTAAATTTATAATATAATATCTTTTAAGTGGAAATAACAAAAACACAGCCTTAATTTAATCCTAACTTGTAACATAATTTCAATGATAGCATTATCCAGTTGCGTTCAACCTTACTCTATTGTTAAGATGATAAAATGTACTATATAAAGATTTATATCTACTACAAAATGTTGCAAAATTAAATCTAAATTACCTGGCAGTTGCTCGTTCAAAACCGTCACGACTTCCAAATCATTTTATCATCGCCACGATGACATTAAAAAATCCACTAACCAACCTCTGTCATCCACATTACTTCATCTACGTTCACAGCACTGGCCACTGGGACGAAAAAGTTTTATTTGAAAATTGTAATTTTGAATTTAGAGCGTGTGTGTCATGTCTGGGGTGGACAGACGTGCATCCAGCGCCGGAGTATAATGTAAACTGGCATTACTGACAGAGCCAGGGGGTGGGCGCGAGCTGAGGCGCGCGCAAAACTGTTGAGTCTGATTCTCTCAGAAAGTCTCAGGACCTACGCTTTAGAAAAATGTCGTTTAGCCCTGAAAAGACGCGTTAGTGCCGCTTAGTATGGCTCACTTTGAATGCGTTCTGTGTGCTTAAAGGGAATTTTAATGTGCTTATATCAAAGCTGGTCATACAACAGATGTGTAGTTATAGAAAAGCTGTAGCGTGATTTTCGAAATAATTAGCACTCTACTAAGTAAAGTAAAGTATTTTTATTATCTTTGACAACATACAGTGGAATACAATAGAATTTTTCATATTATAAACTAAGACAACACAATACTACATTCAATTAAAAAAACTACAGTAGATCCACACCAAGTCCAGACAGTGGTCCCACACTAGGCTCTAGGCCCGTGTTGTGGGAACCTCACATATCGACAATCAAGCCAACTTATAAGTGGAGCTGTCCTATTAAATACATTAAGAGTTATAATTTCAAATTTATCTAACATTAAGCTGATTAAACATAAAAACAGTAGCAATTTAAAAGAGAAAGTTAATGACTGGAATTTAATTTACAAAACGCATACAAATACTCTGTTTGGCTGAATGTGTGTGTAAGTGCATGTGCGTGTGGATGTGTAATGTGAGAGTGTGTGTGTGTGTGTGTGTGTGATGTGTGAGTGCGTGTTTTGTATGTTGCGAACTTATTCTGTGCGAGCACGCGCATTATTATACTCTTATTAACTCTTCTAGGTTTATTGTGTTTATAACTTATTATTTATATAGTTTACTAACCATATGACATCCGATGCTAGACTTAGTCCTCCCCTATGGTTATAATTTGCTATGATTGACATAATTATGGTTTGAAGTGGCTTGTATGCAGAGCATCGTCGAAGCGTCTTGTGAATATAGGTAGGACAGATGCCCTGGTTGTGGCCATCTTAGTATCATTTGTGGCCACCTTTAATTTTACCGGTTAATTAGACAAATTAATCCTCAAATAATATTTAAAAAAATATAATTTGAGATTCACATATACAATATTCATGTTGTTACATTATTTACCATTTACCTAAGCAATAATTTTGACACCAAAATGGCCACAACCGGGTCAGTGGCCACAACCGGGGCACCTGCTATACGTCATTCGATACGATTATCAGTGTTCTTTTTTCAAAAACTTTACGGCTAAATATTTTCTACGATAACATGGTCCGCCCCTCAGCATTATTGTTTCAGTCATTTGAACAACATTCAAACATTTTGAATTTGGAAGAAGCGGGTCATGTTACCATATAATATCTCTACAACAGCAATCTGTATTTAATGCTGTAAAATATCAATAAGAGCGGTCAATGGACGTCTTAAGACCAAGGATTTTTTACGTAATACATCCACACTTAGGACCTTTATGTAATACATCCATACTTAGTATAAGACTGACCTGATGACAATAACTATGAACAAAAATACATCTTAATCAAGAATCACTACTCTCCTTTTGGAAGTCAATTGAAAAATTTTCCTTTCCTTACATTATAATTTTGTACAGTTTATAAAAACGAAGTATTTAAAATCTCAAGTACCTATTTAAAAACGTAAAAATACTATAATACTATATAAGACTTAGTTACAGTTGTACAAAGAGCTGCAGAAACAAGTTTCTAGAAGCGAATTCGCCGTCGATTTTACAGATCGTGTTACGCTTTGATTTGACTACTTACAGGACGGTAGGTCGGTGTCTCTACTCTTTCTAACTGCTCTTTGTCTGCGGAAAATTATTGAACTTTCATTTAAGATTCCGGTTTTTAATCGATTTTTAAATTTATTGCTATCTGTTATTATTTATTTTATTCATATTAGTGAGATGATTAAAATCTATCAATTATTATTATTCTAATGTTACGCACGCGCCGCGTTAGAGTGGATTTAGATTAGTGTATTTTTGCTGCGCGTGTACGTTCGTTTCGGCATACACGCTTATAAGCACGCTACATTACGCGCTTCGAAAACAGGATTCACGTAAATGGGCATATTTTGGCGCGTTTAATCAAACAGGTAGTGGTGTTTTGTCAGTATTTCACACACTCGCGCTTATATACGCGCTTACAGAGGCGCGTTAATGCTACGAGCGTTGACTCGCGAGTTGCGTGTGTGCTAAAAGGCGCGCCTATATACGCCTACATGTGCTTCCAACAACGACTAGCTGGCGGTTTCAGACTAGCTCTTTATACGCGCGTTTGGGTATACGCACTTATGTGAAAGAAATGATATGCAGCAATCGACTTGGCATTTTTTTAGGGTTCCGTACCTCAAACGGAAAAAACGGAACCCTTATGGGATCACTTTGTTGTCCGTCTGTCCGTCTGTGTGTATGTCAAGACTCTTTATCTCGGGAACGCGTAAAGATATCGAGTTGAAATTTAAACTGTATACGTATATCTAAAGTCTTTTGCAGTTGTGTAAAAAAAAACTTCTCATTTATCATTTAAAAAAGTTAAAGCCGTTTACATATATTTATATGTCGTAAAAAACCGCATATTTCAACACTCACAAAAACCAAAACCTACAGGGTACTTGCCGTTGACATAGAACTATGTAATTTGGCGAGAAGCATTGTCTCAGAGTTCACATATATGAATAAATCTGAAAACTGTACATTTTTATTTAAATCACAAAAAATAGGGCCTCAAATTTCACAAAATATGGGTTCAAAATTCAAAGTGAGTAAATCATATCATGTAAGATATCATATAAAAGAGGTTCATTAGCCAGACATGTATGATCAGAAAAGTGAAAAAAAAAACTTTTTGTCGATGGTTATAGTATAGAGATTTTAACAATTTACTTCACAATTTTGTGGAATTTGCTGGATTTGTACGGAACCCTCGATGTGCGAGCCTGACTTGCACTTGTCCGGTTTTTTTTTTGTTTAAATACGCAGCTAAACGGACTATTGTCCATTTTAAATGTATTCATTTACGAAGTAATGTAATAGGTGATCTTAGGTATAGGTAGGTTGTTTTTAGGGTTCCGTAGTAAAACGAGGAACCCTTATAACTTCGTTCGTTGTGTCCGTCCATCCGTCCGCCCGTCAGTCCTCAAGTTTTAAAGCCTCATAACTTCCATATTTATGAACCAAATTTGATGAAATTTGACAACATAATAGTTCTAGTCTAGATCTCAATTTCAAATAGTTAAATATTTCAAAGCAGTTTATTTAAGGGGTGGCTCCCATACATATAGAGTGGGGATGAAATATTTTCAACTTGTGTGGGTATCGTTGAATAGGGTTTCTAAAATGAATGTAAAGTTTCTTGAACAATTTTTTTGTCTCGTGTACCATTTGTCAGATTTAAGTCACCAAAATTTAAAAAAGAGTGTCCCCCTCCTTAATTTCTAAAGTATACGAGATAGAATGTTCAAACTTTCTGAGATTATAGACCACATTAAAATTTTATCTCAAAATTGTTTTGAGTAGGTATTGTGGAATAATAGCTTTTTGAGTTATAAAAAAAAAATTCAAAATCCTTAAGTTTGCACCTTGCATCTTGACCTCACAAATATATTTTTAGCCAGTTATGTTTTTCTTAAACATAACTAGCTAAAACTCGGTCATTATCATCATCATAATCATCGTCACTATCTACGGAAGCCTATCATACGTGTGTCTCGACACGCATTAACAACTTATTTAGAAGTTGAAATTATTTTTATCGTGCTTCACACACTAGGTGTATAGAAACTTTCTTTTTGTGATAAACATTTCAAAAATTGACGCGTTCGCAGGATTTGAACCTGCATCCTCTGGGACACCGGCCCAGATGCTTTGTCCAATTAAGCTAAATCGCGCCCTGCGAATCCGCCAAATTAGTGAGTGTTTATCATTTTTAATCTAAGTTCTCACAAATGGCGCTTCCAACAATGCAGTAGTTGGTAAAAATGATAAACACTCACTAATTTGGCGGATTCGCAGGGCGCGATTTAGCTTAATTGGACAAAGCATCTGGGCCGGTGTCCCAGAGGATGCAGGTTCAAATCCTGCGAACGCGTCAATTTTTGAAATGTTTATCACAAAAAGAAAGTTTTTATTTAGAAGTTATCATTGAGTAAGAGAACTTTGTGCAAAATTAAGTGAAGTGAAGAAATCGAGACGAAATATCCAATTTTGAGAAGTCTATAATTAAAAAAGCCTATCATCTTTACTTTTTTTAATTTTTATTCAGCTTTGCAGTGTAGAAAAACATCGTGAGACAACCTGCAAAATACATCCGGACGTCCGTAGAAGAAATTTGATGACGTATCTGAATCTACCAACCCGTACTGTGCCAGCGTGGTAGGTATGGACCATAATCACCCTTTGTGGGATGGCTTACGGATGGACTGCAGGAGCAATTGACTACTAAAAAGGCTAACAGCAAAGTAGAGTGCAGCACCTAAAATATATTTAAAAAACCGGACAAGGGCGAGACAGGCTCGCACATTGAAGGTTCCGTTCAAACACGTTGTTAAAATTATTAAAAACCTGTTTTAGCATGTGCTAATGAAGTTCTTTTATATAATACCTTACATGATACGATTTACTCACTTTGAATTTTGAACCCATATTTTATGAATTTTGAGGCCCTATTTTTTGTGATTTAAATAGAAATGTACCTTTTTCAGATTTATTCCTATATGTGTAGTTGTGTACTAAGCCAATGTTTCTCGCCAAATTTCTGCCAAAGTTTAGATTTTTGTGAGTGCGAAATATGCGGTTTTTTACGACATAAACGGCTCTAACTTTTTTAATCAATAACTGAAAGTTTTTCTTTTACACAACTGCAAGAGATCATAGATATACGTACACAGTTCAAATTTCAACTCGATATCTTTACGCGTTCCCTGGGTAAAGAGTCTTGACATAAACACAGACGGACAACAAAGTGATCCTATAAGGGTTTCGTTTTGTCCGTTTGAGGTACGGAACCCTAAAAATTATCAAAACTCCACCCTATTATTCTGAAATCACTTTATTAGTTCTATTAAAATTAGATTATTACATATATTTATGTATGTAAATTTCCCAGCGTTATAGTACCAGAATAAAGTCTTTGCATCTCCAAAAATACCCGTTTTAGTAACTATTTAACTCGATTACTTTTACAAGGAATGAAAGCTCCTCAACGTTGTCTTAAATTCTTTAAAACACTAAATAATTAAAATGTCGTCTTATTCTTCTAAAATGTGGTAATAGTTCAATTAATATTCCATTGTCATGTATTTATGTGACAAAATTAGTTTCCAGCGTTGTCTAGTTGCCATAATAGAGTCTGTGTATATTCAAATATCCTCGTGTTTACCTCCCTGAGTTAACTATTTAACATGTTTGCTTTTCATCTGTCTTGCGTTTTAGTATTAAGCCAATTAGAAGATAGTTAAAGGATGTGGCTTTGCTTGTTAACATTTTGTTAATGTTACAACAATGCTGAAGGGTGTGTTTAGCCACCGAGGTAAAAAGAGGGATGTTATAAGTACGACACTTAAATTTGCAAATATCTACAATATCATATCCTCACAGCAAATTAAAAAATCAAGAGAGAACGTCGTTGAACAGTCAAGTGAGGTCGGATTTTTATACATGTGTGAGTGCGTTGGTGTTGCGCTGCCATAGTTTGACTGACAAGCCAAGGCGTAGTTTCGTGGTACGTGGATGTGTGTGTAATTGTCTGTACAAGGCGAGGCGTCGTTTTGGTTGGTTTCATTTATTTGTTCACAATATTCTCTCTTGTTTTTTTTATTTGCACTGAGATCATATTATGACATATTTGTATCGTAGACTTGAAAACTCAAAATTAACAAAAAGAGTAACGAAATGGACCCCACGGGACGGAAAAAAGAAACAAGGAAAAGATGGAGATATGTTTTCACAGAAAGAGATGTCTGTAGCTGACTGAATGATAAAAGCAAGAGATAGAAAAGAGTGGAGAAGACTAGAGGAAATCTATGCCGAAGAAGCAATATCTGTACCAGCCTCTTAATAGTCCACTGCAGGACGTAGGCCTACCCACGAAGGGTGATTGGGCCATATCCACCACGCTGGCCCAGTGTGGGTTGGTGGATTCACCTATGCCATCGAATTTCTTCTACGGACGTATGTAGGTTGCCTCACGATGTTTCCTTTACCGAAAAGCCAGAGGTGTGAAATTCCGCACATAAATTCCAAAGAAATCATTGGTACGGGACCGGGGATTCGAACCCACGACCTCTCGATTGTAAGGCGGGGGTCACTACCTCTAGACCACCACGGCTTCCGCAATATCTACGGATTAGATATTAAGATGGGATTTGGGACCGAGCTGCCTTCGTCCGTGGGTAGGAACCCTTTTAATTTTTTGTCCCCCACACGTGGTCCTGGGTGGTGCTAACCAGGCAGCAACCATACTGGTGGTAGGCTATAGCCACGGCGAGAGACCACCCACCAGACTAAGCCGCGCCGCCAAGCGACTCTCTCGAGCTCGTGTTCCGGCGCGAAGTTTGGTGACGCCATTCTGGGAGTCGGGTCGGAACAGTAGCGTCCTCTGGGGGTTCGAATACGGTGCACACATTGATTTCCGCATCGGCCGACTAGTCGAGGAGGGCAGCGGGATCCGAGGCACGGTTTGTCGCTGGCCGACCGCAGATAGTAGGGGGCCCAAGTAGTTAGCTAGCCACTCACGAAAGGCTGCCCCGCCATCTGTCGAAAAATCCCAGGGATGCGCCATCGTGCCGGTTGGCGACCGGACGAGAGGGCCCGATGGACATCCTTGGGGGGGCTCGGGCGTCCCCGCGGTCTCCAGGCTAGTCTACCGTGGATGTGTGTGATTTTTGTGTTGTACCACTGAATCTGCAGAGTGACGTCTCGTTCCACTTCCGACTTTCTACCTACTTTACTCCGCCATTAACCATGAGAAACACTAGAAGAAAAGAACGTGTACACAGCGGCAGCACTCCCTCTCACTTAAAGTGCACCTGTGCAATATTCGGGGCCTGCACTCCAATCTCACGCCTGTCCATCATCATCTCGAGACAGATCGTCCCCACCTATTGTTTCTCACGGAGACGCAGATTGCTGGTCCATCCGACGTGTCGTATCTTTCCCACCCAGGGTACTCCCTGGAGCACCGTTTCAAACCACGTGCGGGTGTATGCGTGTTCGCCCGGGATGACATTTGCTTTCTGCGCCTTCGTAGGTTTGAAGACCCTTCATTTTCCGTGCTCTGGGCTTTGGCGGACACTGGCGTAGAGAAAATTATCTACGCCTGTGTATACCGATCACATAGCGGAGACCAGGAGACGACCAGACTCACCGAATACCTTAGTGAGGCGGCGGATGCTGCTCAGCTCAGCTACCCTTCGGCCCAATTAGTGATCCTGGGGGATTTTAATGGCCACCATAAAGAGTGGCTTCACCCATACCTGGACACAAACCATGCTGGGCTTGAGACGCGCAAGCTTGCCTTGACACTTGATCTCACCCAGCTGGTTCAAGGCGCCACACGGGTACCTGATGTTGACTCGCACACGGCCTACTGCTTGGACCTTCTGCTGACTACCGATCCAGACCGATATTCAGTGGCGATCTCCCCACCGTTAGGTACATCTGACCACTGTCTGGTGAAATCTATATCCGTCTACTCCCCATCAGACCCCAGTCCCAAAGGGTCACGGCGCGTGTGGCGGTACAAGTCAGCAGATTGGGACGAGATGCGGTGTTTCTTTGCTTCTTATCCTTGGCAGCCTGTTTGTTTTTCTTCCGATGATCCTTCTGCGTGCGCGGATGCCGTGACAGATGTGCTTCGTACCGCCATGGAATACTTCATCCCATTTTCGGACGTGCCTCTGTCTAGCAAAGCTCGGCCCTGGTTTGGGCCTGAATGTGGACGCGCCGAAGCGCAAAAGCATCAGGCATACCTGGCTTGGGTCGATGCTCGAAACCGTAAGTTGAGGGACGTACGTCTGAGGAAGAAGGCATACAATAGGGCTGCTAAGTCCTGCAAAAAGGTTATGCGGAGGGCTCGCTTTGACCACATTAGTCGAATAGGAAACAAGCTTGCTTCTTACCCTGCGGGTAGTAAGGCATTCTGGTCCCTAGCTAAATCGGTTGAAGCGAACTTCTGCCGCCCCTCACTGCCTCCGTTGCTGAAACCCAATGGTTCACTGGCCCATACCGCGGTAGAGAAAGCAAATTTATTTGCATCTCAATTCGCTGAGTCTTCGCGTCTAGACCCCGGTAGTGCGAGACCTCCAACTTTGCCAAACTGTGACACTGTAATGAGTGAAATACACATCCGGCAAAAGGAGGTCCTCAAAGTTCTCCGCAGTCTAGATGTGAACAAAGCCAGTGGCCCTGATGGTATTCCGGCCATTGTATTGAGGACTTGTGCGCCTGAGCTGTCGCCTGTGCTGACTCGCCTCTTTCGCCTATCTCTGAAGACAGGTCAAGTGCCCAAATCTTGGAAGCTTGCTAACGTGCAACCTGTACCCAAGAAGGGCAGCCGTGCCGACCCTGCCAACTACAGGCCAATTTCGATCACGTCTATACTCTGTAAGAGTATGGAACGTGTTCTAAATAACAGGCTCCTGGGCTACCTGGAAGCGAATGACTTACTCAGTGACCGCCAGTACGGCTTTCGCCGAAACCGGTCTACTGGGGACCTTCTAGCGTACGCCACACACATCTGGAGTGAGGTCATGGAGAAGCACGGGGAGGCGTTGGCTGTCTCCTTGGACATTTCCAAAGCTTTTGATAGGGTCTGGCACGAGAGCCTTATTGGCAAGCTTCCATCTTACGGCCTGCCTGCTGATTTCTGCACATGGATATCAGATTTCTTGAGGAATCGGTCGATACGAGTTGTCGTTGATGGCTGCTCGTCAGACCATATGGCTATCAATGCCGGTGTTCCTCAGGGGTCTGTGCTCTCTGCGACACTCTTCCTACTGCATATCAACGATCTGCTTAAGCCCGGGATCTTTGGGTACGCAGATGACAGTACAGTCGTGGAGAGCTACACATCCGATGCAAGAACCAGCGGGCCACAGATCGAGTTATATAGAGAGGCTATGGTTGAACGGCTCAACTTGAGTCTGCGGGCGGTATCCGACTGGGGTGATGCTAACCTGGTCAAGTTTAATGCCACAAAGACTCAGAGCTGTCTGTTTTCGGCTAAAAAGAGACCATTTCAATTGTCTCCCGCTTTCCGTAGTGTCTCCGTTCCGGTAACTGACAGCTTGGAATTATTAGGCGTTTCACTCTCATCTTCTCTTAACTTTGGCTCTTACATAGAGTCCAAAGCCCAATTAGCCTCCAAAAAACTTGGTGTTCTCTCTAAGGTGAGACGGTATTTCACACCTGAGCAACTGCTTAGTCTTTATAAAGCACAAGTCAGGTCTTGCATGGAATACTGTTCTCACCTTTGGGATGGCTCTGCCAAATATCAACTGGAGGCTCTGGAGTCGATTGAGAGACGAGCCAGGAGGCTGATTGACAACGACACCTTGACTAAGACGCAGCTGCAAAGTCTTGAGCATCGTCGCAAGGTAGCGTGTTTGTCGGTCTTTTACCGGATACACTTCGGAGAGTGCGCCCAGGAGTTGCACAATCTGGTCCCCCCTGCCCCTTTCTTCTATCGTACGGCTAGACGGACGCGACCAAAGCGCCACCCTTTTATGGTGGACATTCCGCGCGTTAGAACCAAGCGTTTCGAATCCTCATTCCTCATACGAACAGCCGGAATGTGGAATGCTTTGCCTGGGTCTGTCTTCCCGTTAAAGTACAACATGAGTGTCTTCAAATCCCGAGTAAATAGGTATCTTCTAGGTAAGCGTGCTACACCCTAGACCGCACATCTGCTTAACATCAGGCAGTGTGTAGTCAAACGCAAACCTATTCGAAATAAAAAAAAAAAAAAAAAAATTAAGATGTACATTTACTTTGATTGTAAGTTGTTAAGTTTTATAAGCCGTAGTAGAAAATATGTTTTTTTTTTATTCAATTTTACTAACTGATTTTCAAGTAAACAGGAGGTTCAAAATAAAGATAAAGTTAAAAATGGTATACTGAAAATAAAGTTCTAGGGCCGTATTGTGTACGAGTTCGGCTTCGCTTTTTCTTCTGCTCGCGCCAGTTACTCACGCCACGAGAGCGAGCGGGAGGAAAAGAATGTAGAAGTAAAGAGGATGAAAACATTACGACGGCCCAGCAGGTGTTATTTACGTATTTCTGAGTAATACTACTACTAATATATACTACTGCTGAGTTAAGTGGCTAATCAAGTTAAGACCGCATTTGGTAATCTTTTTCAAGACTTGCTCACTAGAACACGGTCTGGTCTCGCTTAGCACTCAAACTATAAAAAAAATCCTCACATGCGGTAGAAACTGAAACTATTAAGACCCGAGTTCACCAACGTTTTTTCAGTAAAACATGTGGTTACTTTATTTAAATAACGATTAAACTCGGGTCTCATGCCCTAGTTTACCAACAGATGATAATTTATGAACCGTTGGTTAAATATTAAACAATTTATTGACGAAATTTTGCTGTTCACCAAGCAAAAACCGTTGTTTAAATAAAGTAAGTAATCACACGTGTTAGCTGAAGGGCATAATGCTCCGACAGCGTCACTAAGATTCTAGTAGGACACTCAGATGATACACCATTGGACAATAATACGGATATCCAATATCTCGGCAGTCACTATAAAACTTAAAGTACTTACAAGGCTTGCTCCAAACTACTGGCTTATCGAAGTTGTATCACACTCACCCATACACCACCGATCACTATCACAGACTGGCACTCCAGCCCGTCGCCCAAACCATCTCTCTGTCTACCCTCATTCTATCTACTTCTCACCGTCGCAATACCAAAGTGTGTTGCGACATGTGTAGGTACCCTCTAACAATCGTTTAATTTAAACAAGCGTTGGTGAACTCGGGCCTAAGTATTACACAGGGTTTTACTCGTCGCGACATCAAACTATCGTATAAAACGCCCGCGTGCATAACACTCGTTGAAACGGAGTCTAATCAACATTTTCATATCGTTTTCATGTCGATAATAGTTGTAGACAGCCATTACTTGAGTACAATGATAACATCTGTCTGAAAGCATTTAATTGTTGACACAAATAGACACAAAACGCGGGAGAATTACTACGGATCCTATTACGGACTGACAGAACGGGACTAGGGACATGTTGATACTCTTGATATTTTTGACCGACGAACCACCGGAGGAGGTATACAATTCGACGCATATTTTCTTTTGTTAATGTATAAACACCCCATAACTTTTTTCATAGTGGTCCGATTTCATTAATTCTTTTTTTATTGGAAAGAATATACTTCGGAGTTGGTCTCATTTAAATTTTACTGAAATTGGCTGAGCCATTTTTGATAAATCAACAATAATGTGAAAAATGCTCCTTCGATCCGTGCGAAATATTCTGTACACGGGTGAAGTCGGTCATGCTAATTTTTGCAAAAAATAATCATGTGTCATTTTGTACTCCTTAATGTAAAAAAAAATATTCCAAAATGTCTTTATTTTGAGTCAACAATTTTGCTTTCGTCTGTCTGTATGTTGATTCTTCTCTACTGTACTGCTACTGTACCAGCCTTTTTATTAGTCCACTGCAGGACGTAGGCCTACCCAAGAAGGGTGATTGGGATATGTCCACCACGCTTCGCTCCACACGGGTTGATGGATTCACATACGCCATCGAATTTCATTTACGGACGTATGCAGGTTGCCTCACGATGTTTTCCTTCACCGAAAGAGTGTGAAATTCCGTACATAAATTTCAATGAATACATTGGTACGGGATTTGAACCCACGTCTTCACGATTGTAAGGCGGATGTCATTACCACTAGACCACCACAGCTTATTCATCACGGATCCTTCTCTACAGGTCATGTTTTTAACTAATTTTGACGATATTTGGTAGATCTGTCTATCTTTGTTTCTTGTCATCGGGGATTTTGATTGGAAATTTCTCCCGTTTTAAGAGAAATACCCCTCATTTCTCTTAAAACGGGAGAAATTTGCTGTATCTATCGGTTGTAGTTTATCAACCAATTTTGATATATCTACAAGTATGAATAAAATTGGTCAAAAGCGAATCGAAATAAAATTATGCTTATGAAGATTCACTTAAATAGATTTGAGGTCTACTGTTCAGATACAGCGCGGAATGCCGCGGCGGTGGAGTAACAATAAAACAAGAATCACGTTTTCTATTCACTTTACTAGAATGTCCCTGCGTTTTTCTGTTTCATCTCCGAGACAATGGTTGGATATCGATATGGAATAGACAATAGACGCTGGAGAAACGTTTTTACTAATTGTTCCATACAATGAGAGTAAACGGTCTTGGTTTTAGTTCTGCGTGCAATATTTTTATTTTATTTTACCGCTTACATTTAGGACAAAAGTTTAGTTATAAATTGAAATAACATTAAAAGTCAGGTACAGAGTATAGAGGGACTTCCGACATCAAAAAAAATATTTTTTATTCATTTTAAGGTTCCGTACCTCAAAAGGAAAAAACGGAAATCTTATAGGATCACTTTGTTGTCCGTCTATCCGTCTGTCCGTCTGTGTGTTTGTCAAAACTCTTTATCTCGAGAACGCGTAAAGTTATCGAGTTGAAATTTAAAGTGTATACGTATATCTATGGTCTCTTACAGTTGTGTAAACAAAAAACTTCTCAGTTATCGTATAAAGAAGTTAGAGCCTTTATGTCGTAAAAAACCGCATATTTCGACACTCACAAAAATCAAAACCTACAGGGTACTTCCCGTTGACGTAGAACTATGAAATTTAGCGAGAAGCACTGTCTCAGAGTATACATATAGGATCTGAGAACTGTACATTTTTATTTAAATCACAAAAAATAGGGCCTCAAAATTCACAAAAATATGGGTTCAAAATTCAAAGTGAGTAAATCATATCAGGTTAGGTATTATATAAAAGAGCTTTATTAGGACATGCTAAGACAGGTTTTTAATTATTTTAACAATGTGTAATTTCGATGTATGACGAGAAATATATAAAAAAAATTGTCGATGATTAAATTGGGAAGTAGATTTTAACAATTTACTTCCCAATTTAGTGAAATTTTCTGGATTTGTACGGAACCCTCGATGCGCGAGCCTGACTCGCACGTGTCCGGTTTTTTCTGAGCTAAAGTGCCTTTATTAACTACATTAAAATACAATACCTATCAATGATTGATATTTAAGTAGGTATATGTTTTCAGGTCAATTTCCATATTCGAATAAGGTTTTAACCCGTGGACCTGGCTCACGTGTACCACTTCCCTAAATAAACCAAAAGTAAAACAACCTTGCAGGTGTGGAGTTATTTATTATTATCACAATTTTCTGTCGCAAGACCGAGTTGATTGCTGCACAGTGGCCTCCCCTGTTGGTTTCTAATACGACCAGTTTGCATTGACTATCGATCTGTCTCTCTATTGACTAAAATTCTGTTTCTCGGGCTACAATTACATCTACAGCAATACTTTACTTTTCTGTAATTTACTTATGGACGGATGTTTTCGACGTATTGTACTAACGTAACTAACTGACGTATTTTTTTCGGTGAAAAATAAAAACATTGCAAATAAAACCTTAAGATTTAAACTCTAATTAAATAATTATTAAGATAAACTTTCTTGAGTATAAACTCTTCGCAAAATTTGGTTGTTTTCAAGCATGCCTAATGGTTACATTTCAGCTTTTAAGTATAAAACCCTACTGACCTTTGATCTCAGATGTGCGGAACAGCCATCAAGCACACCCTACTGAATATTCCTCCTCTTATTAAAGGAAAAATTAACCAACTTTCTTCAAGGACCCTTACGAAACAACTTTTAAAACGCTGTTTATTGCCGAAAAATTCAAATTTTGCTTCCCGGCCTATAGCTCACACTTGTTTGTTGGGTAAAATGAGGCAAAATTCTCCAGAATTAGGTAAAATCATGGATGCGAAGAAGATAGATGACCGGGCGTCTTTGGTCTTTGGGTAGACTCCGTCTGTCTGTCATTTTGGCAGAAGGTTTTGGTAAATATTTAAAATGCAATAATGACAATTTAAGACTAGTCATAATATCACAATAGAGCCATTTGTTTTTGTATATATTCGTTGTTAGCGGAACCAATGAAATATTCAAGAAAAAATATTTGACTTGGCTGGGTTGACCATATCCCTCATCATAGTAGTATTATAAATCCGAAAAGTTTGTTGGTTTGTTCCTCTTTCACGCAGCAACGGAGCAACGAATTGACTTGATTTTTGGCATGGATATAGTTCAAAGACCGGAGAGTGATATAGGCTACTTTTTATCCCAAAAAATAATATTAAAGGTTCCCGTGGGATAGCACAAAAGTCAAAATACCAGCCGCGCCGCGGGCAAAAGCTAGTATTTTTTACATGTTTTTTGACGGTAAGTGCCATTTAAGAGCACAACAAAATTTATAATGCAACTACTCAAGCTACTATATTCAATTGGTTCATTCACTGACTCTGGTGGCCTGTCTAATCACTGAAAGTCTAGAGGTTATATAAATGCTTAATCTTATGGCCAGTTAACAGCGTGCCAAGAATGCTAGCAGCATTGTCACGCTGAATACTTAGCAATGCTTTATCTTTTATTTTTCCTACATCCACGGGTGAAATACGGTGAAATAGGGTAAAGCGGGTAGATGTACTGCGCCAATTACTCGTAGTCCAAATTAATTAAACCAAAGTTAAAGCCCTTAAGTTAAATTAAGACTGTCTATTGTTTGTTTCAATGATGTAGAAACAGCGTAGAACTGACAAATGTTATGATGAACAATCTAAACTAGATTGACTTTTATATAGTTTTGTATTTGACAATAAGATTACGGAGATGACGGACTTTGATTATGTACATATCTGTCTACAGATACATAATATTATCAAAGGTGACGGAACTGACGTTGTTAAAAAAACATAGTTGTTAGTTGAATAATTATTCATTGCAAAAAAATTGCAAAACCGACTTCCATAGTATACGAAATTCGAATAGTTCGCTCGAATTGGTGTATAAAATATTTATATTATTGTTGATTTTTCAAAAACGCCTCAGCCAATTTCGATAAAATGTAAATGTAACTATTTGGAGCGTATACTCTTAACTAAAAAAAATGGACAAGTGCGAGTGAGGCTCGCATACTGAGGGTTCTTTACAAATCCAGAAAATTTGACAAAATTGGGAAGTAAGTTGTTCAAATCTCTATACTATATCATCGACAAAAAAGTTTTTTTGTCACTTTTATGCATTAAAAATTACACATTGTTAAATTAAGTAAAAATCTGTTTTAGCATGTGTTAACGAAGCTCGAAGTGTTACGATTTACTCACTTTGAATTTTCAACCCATATTTTGCCCTATTTTTTGTGATTTAAATAAAAATGTACAGTTATCAGATTTATTCCTTTATTATGTGTACTCTGAGACAATGCTTCTCGCAAATTTCATAGTTCTATGTCAACGGGAAGTTGATTTTTGTGAGTGTCGAAATATGCGGTTATTTACGACATAAACGGCTTAAACTTTTTTATACGATAACTGAGAAGTTTTTATTTTACACAGCTGCAAGAAACTATAGATATACGTATACAGTTTAAATTTCAACTCGATATTTTTACGCGTTCCAGAGATAAACAGTCTTGACCTACACACAGACGGACAGACGGAAAACAAAGTGATCCTATATGGGTTCCGTTTTTCCTTTTGAGGTACGGAACCCTAAAAATAATTCTTTGATTCAGTTCACAATTGACAAAATATCGAAGTACATACACAAAAAAAATATACATACATACATAAACTACATATATGTACTTTCTCCTTTTTGGAAATCAGTTAAGAAGTACGGTAATGTTAAGACATTGTCACATTTTTTACAATTGTAACATACGAGTACTAGCTTTCTTCTCAAGTCTTTATTCTATGTGATATTTTGCTTTAATTGTGCTATGTCATTGAAAACTTTTAGTAATGGTATAGTAGATTGTATCATATGGGAGCAAAATAATATTTTTACGGCGAGGGCGCTTTTTTGAGTCCAGAGCAAAGTGAGGGATTCTTGAGTAGAATCCCGAGTGTAGCGAGGGATCTTTAGTAGAATCCTGAACGTAGCGAGGGATTCAAATTACATCGCCTAAGCCAAAAATATATTTTGCGCCCGAGTACTTTTCATCACCTCTGTGAGAAAACAAAAGGCGCCTCATATTTTACTATAATATTATTATTTAATAAAACGTAGAGTAACAACTACATTGAAATTAAATGGTATCTAATAATAAAATAAATGAAAACTTATATTTATATTCTTTTCATTCATTTTCTTGGCGCTGAACACTAACATTACAAATACTTCCAAATTCAAAAAGTGCGCGGCAAAGATCATTCCGTCGCACTTATTTTTTCCAAATCCAAAAAGTGCGCGGTAAAGATAATTCCGTCGCACTTATAAAGTTCCTTACAGAAAACACCTCCTTTGGGCGCACTTAAAGGCGAACCAAGTAGTCCTTTTCGAATAGATGTGATGAAAAAGTTATTCTATGACTTTTAGACTATGTTCATTAAAAACAAATCAAGTCCATTACATCTTTTGGTGCCACATGAAAGAGTAACAAGCAAACAAACAAAAAAAAATACACTTCCAATTCAAACATGAGTAAGGATTCCTCTTACATTTAATAATTAGGCTCCTTTTTTTTCCTTGTAGGTTTGCGTTTGACTACATACTGCCTTATGTTGAGCAGATATGCGGTCTAGGATGTAGCACGCTTACCTAGAAGATACCTATTTACTCGGGATTTGAAGACACCCACGTCGTACTTAAGCGGGAAGACAGACCCAGGCAAAGCGTTCCACATTCTGGCTGTTCGTACTCGTATGAGGAATGAGGATTCGAAACGCTTTGTTCTAACGCGCGAAATGTCCACCATAAAAGGGTGGCGCTTTGGTCGCGTCTGCCTAGCCGTACGATAGAAGAAAGGGGCAGGTGGGACCAGATAGTGCAACTCCTGAGCGCACTCTCCGAAGTGAATCCGATAAAAGGCCGACAAACACGCCACCTTACGTCGATGCTCAAGACTTTGCAGCTGCGACTTAGTCAAGGTGTCGTTGTCAATCAGCCTCCTGGCTCGCCGCTCAATCGACTCCAGAGCCTCCAGTTGATATTTGGCAGAGCCATCCCAAAGGTGAGAGCAGTATTCCATATACTCGTAAGAATAAAGAGTCCAGATAATTTTATATAAACCAATTTACAGCGCGTTAATCAAATACTCTTCTAATATATGGAGTGTGTCCTCGAATTTTCAGTAATAAGCAAGTAAAATACTATTGGCAATGCAATTAAATTATTGTACCGAATTATTTCCAAGCGACCTAATCAAAACAATATTACAATATTATTATTTGCTCACTCGTGCTCTATTAGTTTTAATCGCGTGATAAAATTCTGCATTCAATTAACAAAGTACTAGAGGGAGAAAATAATTGAAAATATTGTTTAAACTATCACTATAGTATAACGTATGTATGTAAAAAAACAGATCCGGAAAACAGCGTGACGTCTATTCGTACAACATACTTCAGTGCCTCAAATCGAGAGTTTTCGACAGTTGTGATTTGCTACACACTATATATATATCGCACACCTAGATCTAAAGGGAGTTAACTCAAAAAAACACTTTTTTCAGCAAAAAAACTGATTTCTTTGTTCCTTTGCACTGCAAGAGAGTTCTATATAGGTATAGAACTCTCTTGCAGTAATTATGCTGTTTAAATGCAATAATACTAAATATTTTGTGATAATTTTGCGTTATACGTTTTGTTCCATATTATGTTATCATAATATTAATACATCATAAATGTCATCATAATATGTCCATATTATGAATAAACTCAAAATAGTCTAACTCGCTATGCTTGGAGTCTCTCTGTGAGATTGAATCTGGATATTTTAGGACATAGCTTAGCGGATTAGGAAGTTGAAAGAACATATAGTTCGAAGGGGAGGCCGATAGAAGGCCTTCCAGCCATCATGTAAATGAGGTGAAGTTCTCAAACAAAGACTATGCACTGGAAAACGCAGCCTAGAGTGTCTACAGATTAAGTGAACCGATAATTATAATTAATATAATTAAGATTGCAGAAACGAGCTGAATGCTTGCTGCTTTTAACCAAGCTTATTGAAAATCTATAGGGGAGGCTAATGTCTAGAAGAAGGCATAGGTTCAAGCCTTCTACGCCTCTTACAGCTCCTACAGCTGATGATAATGAAGATTTATAAAAAAGTTAATAAAACGTGTTGCTTTGCAAAATGCTGGAATTTATCTACATGTGTTCCTGATGGAAAAGGATGGAAACAGAACTACGTATAGTTAATTTAACCAGCAAGACTCTCAATTGTAAAGTACTTTCTACTCTCATCGATATCTCAGCCAAGATCTAATGTAGGCACTCCGCCGAAGCTTTGCATTTTGTATTTTGGTTTCGTTTGAATAGCTTCAAAGTAATTGACGTCAATAAGGTAACTAATTGCCGAGTCAAATACCTTTGACGGACATTTCCTTTTGTTGAGAGAAACACCGAATATTTATTCTTTCGTGGAACAAAGATATATTGAAGTGTTTCAATACAAAGTTCTAAGTGACACAAAACAATGGAAAAGTAAAATATTGTTGGTTATTAAAATCTATAAGTTTGTATAGGCCACGTCCTATTTGGCAGAGTTTCTAAATCAGATAGCATGATGGTGTTTTGTCATGTTAATCCAATTAAAAATTACTTACTTCATCATTATAATACTTCTGCATACTTGCAATTATTTTTTTCTCACAGCTGCTGTTAAGGCGTGGTTCCATCGGAGCTGCCAACTAAAATTCACTGTCTTACAAACTGCTCAAGATGTTAGTTGTTCTCGGTGGGAACGGACAAAAAGCATCGAAAATCTAATTTAACCCAATGTTTATACAAACATGTTCTCGAATAATGCAATGATAATTATTTTTCACAAAAAATGGCAAAATTGACTTCCATTGTGTACAAAATTCGAATAGATGTTTAAAATTGTTACATTATTATTGTTGGTTTTTCAAAACCAGCTCCGACAATTTCGATATAATTTTTAAAGAAACCACATCGAGAGTACACCTTTGTGAATTAGTAAATACATTTTTGAATCAGTTCACAATTGGCGAAAATATCGAATTAAAATGTTTCAATAACTCAGCACTATGATCTAATCTACAACTTTACATAAAGCAAGTGTTGCCGGTAAGATAACAACCTTTAGAGGTATCCAATCCAACGAAAATTTGCCACTAGCCACCTCAAAGCCTTTGCCAGAACTCTGTATAGACACGTGCAAAAGCTATTAGAAATCAAAGCAGCAAATTGCCTGCCATCTTCGAATTTACCTTTCATAAACAAGCTGCCTATACGATTCCACGGCAGTCGGCCAAAAGCCGGTGTAGGCAGAGTAATTATAACCGGTTATCACCGGCCATTACTGGTTCTGTCCGGTCAGAGCTAGTAGTCTCGGCTTTAACGCATTGCCTTGTCACAGTTTAGCCGTGGCACAAGTCATAGAATAGGCGATAATAGCATTATTGTGGTAGATGCATACAAACAAATTATTAAGGGTAAAATTAACAAAACAAAGTCTTTGTGCGTAAATTTTTTAATGCATGTTTCAGAACGATTTTGATGACATTAATTATTTATCAATAAAGATATATACTAAAATAATTTCATTTATTTGTATTATGGTGCCACTAGCAGAAAATATACCGTAACTAGCAGAAAAATACACACATACACGAGAATAATCAATATCAAAGAAAGCAGATATGAGTAATTATAACCGGTTATCACCGGCTTTACTAGTTCTGTCCGGTCAGAGCTAGTAATCTCGGCTTTATTGCATTGCCTTGTCACAGTTTAACAGTGGCGCAAGTCATAATTCTATGTGTTGGTATAGTAAAGTTGTTATTAATCCTCGACACAAAACAGGTACGTTATAGGTTTAAAGTCTGTAAGTTCATCGCTGTTTATAGTTGCAGCCATTTAACACTCACTGCTCAACATAGGCCTCTCCTATAGATCTCCAATAATACCTAACTGTTAAAAGCTGCTAACGTAAGTGCAATACTCGATTTTTCGTTTACCTCTTTTGATTATTATCAGTTTTCAAAGCTGTGTGCCCTGCCCATTGCCATTTGCCAACTGGCTGGTTTAGCTCAACAGAATGACACTCACCCAAGTAACTTCATTAACATACGTACGCAGGTAACATCAAATCTTAATCAAGTTTTAAAAAAATCCCTTTTAAAATCAAGTAGTAAGCTATAAATATTTTATGTCATAACAGACAAACGAGACCAACTTACTTAACACCGCAATTTCACAGATACACGAGACTAACTTAAGGGATGATTTATATTGATATTATAATAGATTACAGATTCTTATGTTTGTAGAAGTTAAGTTAAATAATAAGTTGCCCTATCAATCCTGTTGTCTGATAAGAAAGTTAGTTATTATTGGTATTATATAAAGGCGGGGCATGAGCACGGGACGGGCCATCACGTTCCATACATTTTGTGTAATAATTCGGACGGGCATGACATAGGCCCCGTCCGGACCTTTCCTTTGCCCGCCCCGTTCTAATATAAATTACCTTGCACTACTATTTTTTCGTAGGTCAAACGTTGCAATAATTAAAGTTCCTTGGACCACACAACATTTGAGTGCGCCGCAACGGCGGAAACGGCCGCAATGGTCGCGAACCGAGTCGGAAAATTGAAATTTTTAAATTGAAATCTATATTTTTAGCGTATCTTTATTGTCAGCGGTTATCTCCTAGGCTTTCAACTGCACACCGCTCGAACAAAGTTTCGCAATTATTGCTCAACATTTTACAAAGCTAAGAAATGATCATAGATCATGGGTGTTATTTGGTTACTATCTATATAAGTATAAGTATAAAGCCGTGTTGGTCTAGTAGTAATGACACCCGCCTTACAATCGTGAGGTCGTGGGTTCAAATCCCGGTCCCGTACCAATGAATTCCTTGGAATTTATTTACGGAATTTCACACCACTGGCTTTTCGGTGAAGGAAAACATCGTGAGGCAACCTGCATACGACGTCCGTAGAAGAAATTCAATGGCGTTATGTGAATCCACCAACCCGCATTGGGCCAGCGTGGTGGATATGGCCCAATTACCCTTCGTGGGTAGACCTACGTCCTGCAGTGGACTATTAAAAGGCTGGTACAGTACAGTACAGTATATAAGTATGTAGTATAGCAGTCTCTAGCAGCCATATCACAAGCTTTGCTTAGTTTGGAGTCAGAGGCCGTTTGTAAGATGTCCTAAATATTTATAAAATATTTATTTACAGACTCATAGCGTAACCTGGTTTACGTATACGGTTCGACATACTATTTTAATAGATTTTTTAGAGCAAGAAATGTTAGCAGCTCGTACCTAGCGCGTTTCTGCGATTTTTATCAGATCGTAATTTCACCTTCTCGCTAGCGAGATCCTCGAATGAAGACCATGTACTGGCAAGCACGGCGTAAAAATGTTGGGTTGAATTATTGAAATATTTGTAAAGAATAAAATTTTGCAGGTATTTTTATGCAGCAATGGTAGACTGCAATAAGTATGTAAGTTTGTATAGGTCGGGTGGCCAGCCCTGGTGTCAGAGTTTTTAGGCCGCATAAAAGCCTCTTAAATGGCTAAACAAACGGGTAAAAGGTGACTACATTGTCATTATGCTAAACATAGACAGGGCTGACTATGTTTCGCTAGATACGGAATGGACCTATTTCTTGACAATATAGTCTGCTGCTGTTGCGTGCAATCGGTATTGGAATCGCATTTTCCAGGTTACAAAATTAGTCTGACATATTCTAGCTGATGATGAAAAATTGTTTGCATAAATTACGTTCTAACCCTACCGACCCGCCCCGGCTTTACACGGGTGTATTATACATAATATAAACCTTTCTCTTAAATTACTCTATCTACTAAAAAACACCGCATTTAAATCCGTTTATAGCTTAGTTGTAAGTTTTAAAGATATAAGAATACATAGGGACAGACAGACAGGCAAGAGGCTTTGTTTTATACTATTTAGTGATGATGATATTTTACTCAAGATTTAAAAAAAATATCATCGTATTATTTACCAATCAAAAAATCGTTTAGTTTTTGTGTACGTGTGTGTATTTTGCGAAGTTTTCAGCAATTTTCTTCTGCAACATCAAGCGCTACAAGGTTGTAGACTCCCTACGGATTTGCTACAGCAAATTGTAGGTGAGCTACTGCGTAGCACTTCGTAGACTAATTTATGCTACGCTTGTCTGATGCTGGGATCTTATCTAAATAATAATGTACTCAAAGGTATCTACTATGTATGAGATGAATTCAATCTAAGTTAATTTATCAAAAATCTGTTTTGTGATAAAACGCACTAAAACTTAAAATAATAAAACAACGTACTGTTCAACACGTTCAACAAGATTCTATGACAAAATAGAGACCTAAGATTGAGAAATGTAGCAAAAGACAATCACTGTGAAATCGAAGATGAATGATAAAGAAGTGGAACTCTAACCATGTTTTTAAATAGATAGAAATCGTTTCCGGTAGTACATATCTTACTTGTCGACTTGTCATTTTTTCTGTTTTACATATTGATAATAATACGGCAAAAATATCAACTGTAATAATGACGATTATCCTACTAATATTATAAACGCGTAAGTTTGTGAGGATGGACGGATGGATGGATGTATGGATGTTTGTTACTCTTTCACGCAAAAACTACTGAACAGATTGAGATGAAACTTTCCAATAATATAGCTTATATATCAGAATAATACATAGGCTATAAATTATAATGATACCTATATTGCGTATGCGGGCGAAGCCGCGGGTTAAAACTAGTTTTTTATAAAAATAATGACCACTCATCAAATTATTAAGAATAAAAAATTGCTATTCAAGTAATTTACAGTATAATTTTGAATAATTTAATAAGATTAATAAATATACTCATTAGTGCCAATTGTTAGCATAATCAAGATTTCCATATTCACAATGTGAGCTTAATTTTAATTTCAAACAAAAAACAGCCAAACGCAGATGTTTCGTTAATTGCCAGAGTTTAGTAAATAAATAAAAATATAGCAAACCAATTAATCCACCAAACGGCAAATAACTCCGGGTTCAATAGCAGAGGCACCTAATCTGAAATTGTAATTTATTGGCATTTTCCACCGCCCTCCTTTTTAGAGTTCCGCGGTACAAAATAGAAAAAGAATATTTATAACACTTGAGCAAAGAGAGAGTTATTGGAACTTTTAATGTGTATGTGTGTGTGTGTGTGTTTATGTGTGTAAGTTTGTATGTGTAAGTGTTTCAGAGCAACGTTTGTGTATGACTGAGTGTGCCAATAAATAAAAATGCAGTAAACTAATTAATTCAACAAAGACCAAACAATTCCTGTTTTTTTAGGTTTCTCTTTAAGTTTCAGTTAAAAACGCCCTCATTTTTAAGGTTTCGTGCTACAAAATACTCGTACCTACTCAGTACTCATACAAAGTACGCATTATCCTTAACTCCGAAAATAACGAGACCTTGACGAATGTGTATTTATTGTAGAATTTTTACGTATGTGTATATCTCTGTGTAGATATTTGTACCTCATTATGTCTACGTAACTTTTTAGTGTATATCTAATAACCGCGGGTATAATTTCAGGGACACCTAATCTGAAACTGTAATTTATTGGCATTTTCCGCCGCCCTCATTTTTAGTATTCTGCGGTACACTTTCAGAGAAAAAACAAATAATAAAAGAGAGACGAACAAAAAAGTAGGATATATCGTAGCTTGAAGTAGCTTAATTTGATAAACTGATTTGAAAAAAAAAATATTCAAGTTTAATTTAGCAAAATACAAAATTTATACTCAATCAAAATTTCATCAACAATCCTTACTTTTGTTATAATAAACCCATAAGCATGCTTGTTAGTTTGTTTCTCTTTCACGCAGTAATAGTACAACGGATTGATTTTCGCCATAGAGTTCAAAGCTTGGAAAGTGGAATAGGCTATTTTTATTCGAAAAAAATCGCATGCGATGGCAATAAAAACAAAATAACTCGCATGCAGAAGCTAGTTGTCGATTGTCAAGTACTTAATGCATTAATGCATTGCTTTTAATCAGAACCTTAGCTGTGAGGAGCCAACTCGCACTTACTGAGATTTTTTCAATTAAGTCCTCTGTCAATCTTAATTAATTTATTCTTTGTTATATTGGCCACCTAATACTTGTTAGCATTTAAATATTCTTTGATCATGCTAAGCTTTATTGACATAAAATGCGCAATTAACTTTAAAATTTGTCCTCTAAAAGATTTACAAAAAAGATGTGATTGCTTAGGTTTTATTTGAAATGTAATTAAATATTCTTCAAACAAGATTTCACGAATGTCTTACCTTAATGAAAGGTCTTTGAATAAAATAAAAGTATGTGTAAATTTCCATAATTGTTTCAATATTTTGTGAGTCTCTTTTACATTTAACCACGTAGTAACAAATTCAATGAACTGAAAAATACTTTGTTTTCAATCTGTAAATATTATCCACGTCTTAACAAATAAACTTAATAATCATTATATTTAATAAAAATAATAATCCTTGACACGCCGCGCATTGCCAGGACGTTCCCAACCACCGGTAAATAAATTAAATTGTAGGTATTTATTGAACTAAAAACACGCTGAAACCAATTATACTTAATATAACTCTCTTAATATCTAGTTATATATTTAGACTATTGTAAAATTTAGAATTTAAATTTTTATAACTTAAAAACCATTGAAATTTAATTCTTAACTAGCTGGTATCTTATACCTATATAAATACATCCTATCTATATAATAATAAATAATAATAATATATAAAATAAAATAAAAATAAGCTAAAAACCGAAACAAATACTGTGTCCGTGTGGTAGGGTGCCAAGAACGCTGGCTGCATTCCCACGCTGAATGGCTAAAGAGATTCTCTGTGCGAGGAAAGAGCCAGCTCTCTTGTCACCAGCAGCGTCAACATTTATAAAACTAAATATTAAAAGCAACAATAAATATAAATACTACCTAAACCAAAAAGGATTTTTATTGTGACCCTTGTCTTTCTCTAGCGTCATTACAGGAACTAACGAACTTACGAGATAAAATGTAAAGAACCGTACAGGTATTATCGTCAAAACAAATGATAAAAGTTGCCAATGAGCATTTATCCGGAGATAAACCCCGAATCCCGCACAAAACAACCCTTTCTGCAGGTAATCAATAATCGTAATTTATTACAGAAGCGACCCCTTCCCCCCACCCTTTGATTACCCCCCTGTTTTCTCACCTACACCTTAATTAATGAGAGAGAATCCCATGCGAACATCGCCTATAATTTTCGCGTATATCACACACTTTTACTCACAGCTTGCCGAGGACACCACTATCGTAGTTCTAGAACAGAAATGGCGCAAAGTTTTCTTTACTCTATTTGACTACTTTCCCTGATAAAGTAGTCGGACTATAGTTTCGAAGTTTTGTTTTTGGGTTTTGTTTTGTTAATCAGAAATCTCATGTTTCTGGCTGTAGTATAAGGGCAAATGGCTTGTTAAGTTGGATATTATTCTTTATTACTAATATATAGAAGTTTGTAACTAGATCAAGTGTTATTTACTAATAACATAGCTGGTATGCATTATGTGCAATCCCGTGAGATATTTTCCTAATATGTAGGGTGCTAACATCACTACGTAGTACAAAGTAAAGTCGCTATTTCTGTGTGTATGTCGTCTCGTTTGTGTATCCGCTAATTACGAGTATGTTTTAATCTACTCAACAAATTCGAATGCAGTTTTCACTGTCTTTTTGAGTATTTAAAGATTGAAAATTCAAATGCAACTACATACATAGGTATACCCGTATCTTGATAATAATCTTATAATTCAACTGCCTCGGTGGCCCAGTGGTTGGTTTGCCAGGTGAAGTTAGGAAGACAATAAGATACTAGAGTCTCTCTCTCAATGTGTAATGTGTCATTTATTAAGGAATAACAACAGCTTTTATACTAAATCATATCCATACAGTATGCGCTATCTATATCACGTAAAACATCTAAATCACGTCTAGTTAATCGTGCTATATCTAAAACATTCCAACGAGCTGCAACAGTTAGTGACATATATTTATATATATTTAAATAAATTATTTTTTTTATTTATGATTGTAATCGTATAAAATCAAGTTTAATTTTATTCGATATCTTTCAATTGTTATGTTTATGTCACTTTTGTTTAGAGTAAAATACTATTTTCAGCATATTATTATTAGTTTCAAGTAAATTATTTTTTTATTATTATTATTTATTATTTCAACGAGAATGTTTGCACTTATAACAATCACACCTAGACGAAGCTAGGACGGACAGCTAGTTAAGTTATAATCGTTTAATAAAATAAAAGGGGTGTCAAAGTTGACGTCTACAGCTGTAATCTATGAGTAACACGAAATTAATATAATTATTTTTCTCAAATCTAGATTAGATTTACTCAAACATTTAGTCAACGGCTGTCTTAATTATTGAATTTGTTAATTTTTATTTAACGCTTCCTTTTTATTCACAGCAAATTTATTTATTGTAATTAATATAATAATTTTACATCATAATAAGCTCAAGATAGCCCAACGTGCTATGGAGAGGGCTATGCTCGGTGTCTCTCTGCGGGATCGAATCAGAAATGAGGAGATCCGCAGACGAACCAAAGTTACCGACATAGCCCAGCGGATTAGCAAATTTAAGTGGCAATGGGCAGGACACATTGTTCGATGAACGGATGGTCGATGGGGCCGGAAACTTCTCGAATGGAGACCACGGACCAGCAAGCGCAAGTAGGACGTCCACCGACTAGGTGGACTGACGACATAATAAAAATCGCAGGAACGCGCTGGATGCAGGCCGCTTCCAACCGGCCTTATTGGAAATCCATGGGGGAGGCATATGTCCAGCAGTGGACATCCTACGGCTGATAGATAGATAGATATAGATAGACATCATAATAGATAGAAACTAGAAAGGAACTCAAGTAAGTAAAGAGTAAGTAGATGAAATTAAAATACTGAAGGCGGGCAGCCCGAGCACGTGATTCGTTCTGCGTGGCCACGTGGCGCTGTAGGTACCTATATATACCTATTTCAAGGACAGAGCCGTGTCACAATACTGTTAGATACCTTTGCCGTACGTACAGCATAGACTGGCCACAATGCTAGATATCTAGAACCCGCATAAGTTGTATCTAAAGCTGCAAATCCCAAAAAACTGGCTTGATAACTGAGCTCAATTTTCTTAAACAAAAACTTCAAAAGTTATTTACATAAAATTACAACGTGACACTGTTTTTATATTTCTATACCATTATACTAATCTCACTTTGCCCATTATACAAACTTTCTAGAAATGGATTAATATGAAAACTTTTAAAGGATTTCAAATTTCATTTGTATATTTTAACATTAAATTAAACACAATTTATGACACAGACGTCAGATAAAATTATATTGTTTGTTTTATTGTCTCTATCTTGAGTTTTAGGCTATAGTTTTAAACTTTTACATAAATTAGTATGTTAATAAAAGATTGTTTTTAAACTTTCGCGATTTGAACACATTATTATTATATACTATGGGACTAATCGCGCACTAAAATTACAAGATAAATAAATACCTCCTCATCGTCGAGTTGAGTCTACCCGTGACCACGGTCGATGCAACTCGGCCGAAACGTCGGGATGAGGAGGTATTTATTTATACTTAATTTTAAAAGGCATAAGAATCACCTTAATGCATTCGTTTGACAGATAATTATGATGCCATAGATGAAAAATATGTATCCTCATATTTTTCAGTAACAATAACAGTGGTGTGAAATTCCGTAGATAAATTCTAAAGAACTCATTGGTACGGGACCGAGGATTTGATCCCACGACCTCACGATTGTAAGGCGTCACTACCTCTAGACCACCACAGCTGTGTATATATATATTTTTAATAGACTAACACGGCTGTATATTAAAAATATACAGCCGTGGTGGTTTAGAGGTAGTGACACCCGCCTTACAATCGTAAAGTTGTGGGTTCAAATCCTCGGTCCCGTACCAATGAGTTCTTTGGAATTTATGTAAGGAATTTCACACCACTGGCTTTTCGGTGAAGGAAAACATCGTGAGGCAACTTGCATACGCCAGTAGAAGAAATTCGATGGCTTATGTGAATTCACCAACCCGCACTTGGCTAGCGTGGTGGATATGGCCTAAAGTTGGTTTACGGACGATAATTTTACGTGATCACGTCTCAATCATTAATAAACAGCTTAGGCCTACCCTGTCTCTCCATGGCTTGTTCCGCGCTCTCGCTTGCGTGCTCGGCTCAGGCGGGACGTGACACTTTTTCATGCGTGCAGCCGGCGTTCATCGATTTATATGACGTTATCACGTCAAAAATGTGACATCTGACAATATTAATACGACGAACCTCAGCCCATTTTAAAAAGTGTTTATTAAATAGATATATGACACCGGAACCAAAGAAAAAACATACAGACAAAATGAGAAACTTCATTTGCATCGTCGAAAAACATCCACAAAACATGAATATAATTTTGCACCAGATACACAATTCGCAACGCCAAATTCATCCAGTATTATCATTTATCTATCGGCTGTAAAAGCTACCCCGTTTTATGTAAATGCTGACCCAAAACAGAAGAATATAAACCAAAAGATAGCAAATAAAGCAAGGATTTTACGACGCTCCGAGGTTTTACTCATGAACGAGTGCCGGTGTACACTCGTTGAGAAAAAAAAGCCAGATAAAAAGCTCCAATATAACACTAATTGTGTGTACCTATAATAAATCAGGCATAAAAATAAACTTCCCAAGACAACAACCAATGATACTAAAAAAAATCACTATCTTTCTAACGGCATATAACGTGGTATAGGTGTTGTGTATATAATGTGTTATTACATATATGCTTTATATATTTTATGTATGTCTATTTATGTAATAGTATTATTATGTGTTAGGTATTGTATGTAGTATTAGTATTTAGGTCTATGGTGTAATTTTTAGTATTCATTGTAGGTACTCCACGTCTAATATTTTTAGCACATTTCTTTCCGGTCATGGGTTGCCTTGAAGAGATCGCTTCCAGCGATAAGGCCGCCTAATGCTGCACTATCTTTAGAATTTCACTTATGTATTAAGTTTTATTTAGTGTGTACGATAAAGAATTATTTGTTTGTTTGTTTGTATAACTGTACCGAAATTGGTCTATTTTTTTGGAGATTCAATATGACAGTCATACATCTAATACTAATAACATACATCTAATACCTATTATGCCTTATTCAAATCAAATCAATAATATTTATAATCGGACCGCATAATCCATGGTATTAGTAATACTTATTGGCTGTGTTATACCATATTGCAAAAATATCGGAATTTATGTTTATCTGATTTAATTACAAACACATATAGAGACATTGTGAGGCATTTCATGCGACCATGGGTTCCTCTCCTCACCCACACATTATCCGCACGAGATGCCTTTTTGCACACTTTTTTTTAATGATCAAACCTATTTATTTTAGTTAAGACTTTGGGTCCGTGGGAGCCTGGAGCTCATCTCGTTTTCAAAAGTCTTTCTGAGCGTCTGGTGGACGCGACGCGTGACCAAAATGCTGGTTTTTATTTGGCTCAACGTATAAGCATTGCCATTCAGCGTGGCAATGCTGCCAGCATGCTGGGCACGCTGCCAACTGGCAGTGGGCTTGAGCACTTGGATTATCTTTAGACCTTCAAGGGTCTGTGGATGATCCAATTGCTTTTTATGTTGTAGTAGTGTAATATTTATTTTATCGACCATAGGTAAATACTTAAACATTGTAACTAAATATTATTTTAGTTACTGTATATATTGTACAAAACAACAAAAACAAATCGTGTCGTCAGCAAATTCAAATACTTCATCTGTCTGATTTGATACAAATATACAAAAACAAATATTCATTAAAACATTGATTCACTGAAAGCAACTGTTTCTCTGCACTTTTTTTATTCTGCACCACAGTGGCCGAATTTGGTGCGTACCGCTTTTTTCCGGACACCTGTTTAACAATAACATAGCTTCATTTTGAACCCTAATTTTTCAGGCGCAAGGTTGACATTTCTGTAATAACGCGAGAAGAGAATGAATTTGTGACTGTCAGTGAGAAGTCGTAAATAAATTCTTGTTTTAGTCAATTTAGGGCTGGTTTTATAGGGTCACCTTTTACGGGTTAAAAGGGCTATGTAAGACATGTTACTGGAGCTGGACATATAAACAGATTTTGAGATACTTACTTACCTAATTGTAACACACCTGACTTGTAGAGAGCGTATTTTAGCCCTTAGTCTAAGTTTTGTGTAGTATACTTAAACTTTCACGTTTGCATGTGGCTCCATACATTTTGGTTAGTCCTTCCTCGTTTTCGCCAGGGGCGCTGTACGAAAATGTTTAGAGCCATACGGAAAAAGCTGTAGGTTCAATTTAAGTGTAAACCTGGACTAACCCTGTTCTGTACTGTACACGGTACACACCCAATCTTTAGTGTGACGAAACTTTATTCGTCCAATAGTTGTTTGACCTTTTAAAAGATTTGATGAATGATAAATGTCCCATTTTAATTATACCAAACAAAACGTTGTTTTACAAAAATTTGCTAATCGTTAGTTGTCAAGGTGAATCGTAGTTGAAAAGTTAGTTGGCAAGAGAAAATAGGTCAATTTTCTGTTTTGCGAAAAAGCAATATACCGTTCGCTTCTGCTGTTACGCAGTCTCGAGGCCATTATGCAAACGTTTAGAAGTTCTAATAATTAAATTATAGAGCTCTTGCCTTCGAGCAAATATCTGCATAGCCACAGTCCCTAAGTGAAAGTAGGTAGTAAAAAATATCCGAACTCCGTCATAAATACTCAATCAATCAATCAAAAAGTTTTATTGACATAAATAAGGTACATGAAAATTATTGAAGCCCCTGATTCTTGAACTAGTCAGGGGCTGTACTACGGAAACCAGCGTCTTCTCCTATAATAACGACAAATTATGTCAATTTACTTACTTATGTTACTTATCTAAGTTTTATTTTTACTACGATAGGTCTAATTTGAATTTCAGTTAAATACTATTCTAAATATTTGTTATCATTAACAATTACAATACCACACCAACAAATCTAATTCTATAGGAACCATTATTACGTACTACTAGTTTTTACTCGCGGCTTCGCCCGCATACGCTATATATCATTATAATATATAGCCTATGTGTTATTATGATATATAAGCTAAATTATTGCAAAGTTTCATCTCAATCCGTTCAGTAGTTTTTGCGTGAAAGAGTAACAAACATCCATACATCCATCCATCCATCCATCCACCCATCCATCCATCCACCCTCACAAACTTTCGCGTTTATAATATTAGTAGGAGTAGGATTAAACTACTAATCTAACTGCACTACTAATTTATTCAATGGGTTTTTTCCGTAATTACAGCTAAATATAACATAAATATAAAATATTGAATATAGACTATAACCAAAATATATATACCTATCTATACTGACTTAGATATACATTAAATAATTCACAATAACCCGTTTTCTCGTTTCTCAACGTTATGTCGCCCAATTAGTGCTTGTTGCGTGGTAGTCGTGGTTACACTAAAAGGATCGTACTTGACTAAATAGTTGAGTCGCTCCCCTTAGCTACGTTCTGGTTTGGTGGAATTTAGGCCTGTTGTTCTTCAGCATTGTAACTGCACCAATCAGCAGCGATCACGTCCGTCCGTCTGAGGCGGACATTTAATTTATCGCGCTCTTGTTTCTGGCGTTTTGTATGTGATTCATTTCCTGAATGACACAAATATTGGGACTAATCTGTAAACGTATCAAGGCAAACTCAATACGTTTTAATAGTTTTATTTTTGTGTTTTTATTTTGTTACTAAAAACTGTTTGTTTGTTTTAAAATTTGTTTTAAAAATTATTTATTATCAACATATTTTTTTAACTACTAAGTACAACACAGTCTAATACTAGTAGCAACTTAAAAATATAGTTTGACTCTCAGGCTAAATACACCTATATGATCATTTTAAAACAATATAATTGTTAAAAGGGTACATAAATTTCGATAACATGACGATCTAAAAAGTATGACTATATCTACCTGCAATTGAGTTTAATTTATGAGCATTTTTTTCCAAGCTCATATTTACTAAAAACTGTGTTCTATATGAAACACTCTTTCATTTGGGACCCATATTGAAGGGGCTGTGCATAAAAATGTAATCCGCCATGTTGTGGCGGTGGCCATGTTGTATTTACGTTAATACTGATTACAAAAAAATGTATTGTCATTAACACTAAAAGTGTTTATCATATCAATCTGTCCACGGGAAGGGGGTCAAATTTCAATTACAAGATTTGACCCAAAAAACGAGCAAGTGAAGTCAAATAAAACCGTTTAGAAAAGCTGCCAAGTCGATGCTAAAATTAAAACGTTCTAACAATCGCCCCTTATTACATTTTATCGAAAGACAACTTCACTCAATAAATATACTTTGAGCGTACTTAGTGAACGTATTTAGTCCAAAGCTTGTGGGTTTTCAGAACCGCTAAAATATAATATTTATATTCAGAGAACGACAATGCCTTTATTCTTATTGGATTTCGGTCAAAAGAATATTTGATTCATTTGTGAAAAGGAAGGATATTTAGAGTGACTTCTCGTTTTTATATTTCGGATCGGTTGTTTATTTAAACTGTATTCGATTTGCGAGTTGTTTTTAAGACTCGATTCGATACTTTGTATTTCGAAGTGTGAACAGTTTGAATTCAAGCTGCTTTTATTGTTTTGTTCAGTTTACTTGTAGTCCTTTGTTTTAGTATGTAGCTTTTATTTACTTTACATGTTTGTTTTGTTAATATGGCTTAGATCGTGCCTACAACTGGATTTTAGACTAAATATTCCCCAATGTCGGTTTAGCTGATATTTTGTGTACAAACTTTAACATCACCCCCGTCAAACTGGCGCGTATTCCCTGAGGATGGAGTACTAAATACTCTGAAACTGGTCGGATTCCTTGCGGATCGACCGTATAATTATAACGTGAGTTTTAGCCGTAAACTTTAACATGATGACAGTTTTTAAAGACATGGAAAAGATGAACAGGAGTTGAAACTGTGGCGTAGTCATGGCCATTTTATTTATTACTATGTTGTACTTATTTATTTAAATAAACTTGGGCAAGTCACGTGGCAAGAAGAAGTGACTTCGGGTGGTGCAAAGTGGTAACGGAGTGGTAGCCTAGACACTGTAAGCGAAGGGGAGGTCATCTGACAGTAAGATGGACCGACGATATCGTCAATATCGCGGGTCAACCAGCTAGGCTAGAATGCGCACGAAGTAATATTTCTTTCGACGTGTCAGAACGAGACAGCGTTATGGCAAAGTATATATCTGTCACTTTTTCACACGTCGAAAAGAGTTATTTTCGTGTCTTTTCGTGGTCGCATGCTGAACTAGCTGGACATGATTGGCAAAGGATCGAAGCAGATGATGCAGTAAGAGAAAGTTATACACCAAGCAGTAGGATAAAAAGGCTGCGCATGATGATCAATAATCTGGTGTATTAAGAAAGATTTTGATGATGGATTGATGCCTTACAATTTCGTCATATATTTATGGTGTTCCATTTGACAAAATTGTCCGCCGAAAATGCTCCATCCACACGTAATCGTTGAGGTCCAAGCGTTTCGAATCCTCATTCCTCATACGAACAGCCGGAATGTGGAACGCTTTGCCTGGGTCTGTCTTCCCGTTAAAGTACAACGTGAGTGTCTTCAAATCCCGAGTAAATAGGTATCTTCTAGGTAAGCGTGCTACACCCTAGACCGCACATCTGCTTAACATCAGGCAGTGTGTAGTCAAACGCGAGCCTATTCGAAATAAAAAAAAGGTGTGAAATTCTTAAAACGATATGTATTTATATTATTATTTGCCTCACATTTGTGAAATAGAATCGTAGTGGCCTGGTGCGCGTACGTTTTCGCTCACCTTGTGCGATGGCATGGGTAATAACTCGATCCATATCGACGAGTTCTTCAAAATTTGTCTACCGAATGATTTATACCACTGGCTTTAAGCCTCATAGTAGCAATGCATATAAGCATCAAACCCTGCAGTATAGGAACTAATATTCAATTACGTGAATTGAAATAGTATCTATGCTGATTTGAAATATTAGGTACGTTTTTCGTGGTTACATTAAGTAAAGTAGAAAATTATATTAAATATTTCATCATAGAAAATATCATATCATGCTACGAGTTTATTCTTAAGTAGATTCTGACTGCAATAATAGCGACGTACTTATACACAGCATAAATCCATTCGAATACTATTCAAAGAAAAATGATCGTTAATGCAAAGGGATAAAGACAAAGATTATATTCCGATATTATTTTCTCTGGCAAGAGAACTGAATTATTAAATTATTCGTGCCATCTGGTTCGTGCTTCCTTTATATCGGTATAGTTATAGGGCGGTATTGCTTGGCATTTTCGCGTGGTTTTTCCAATTTATCTATGTATAGTAAACAGCTATAGTATATGAAGATTAGGTTCATTAAATTTTGTGTGCATAATATGTCATTTTACAGTAAATTATACTGACCGTGCGGAACGTTGCTTAATTTCGGTGATCGCTGACAATCACCTAATCAAACTACGCTACGAGCGCTACAGTATTTGGATGGGTGACCGCGGGTGGCATTTTCCAACTGAGCGCTACCGTGGCTCGGATGACACGTTAAATTGTAGGTCCCGGTTGTTTTAACCATTTAGCCATGTCAGAGGCCTTCAGGCGGCCTAAAAACTCTGACACCAGGGCTAGCCACCCGGCCTATACGAACTTACTTACTTACTTACAGTAAATTATATTCCATTTACATTTGTTTCTTAATTTTCTCCAACCATCCGCATTAAACATAACATTTAAACTTTTAATATTTTGCTCTTAATATTAGTTTCTCTCAGTTGGTCACTTGAACTCCATATTAAAAAAAAATGTTATTTTAAAATTTTAAACAATTTACCAGCTTTCTGATACAGACAAGACTTAAACTTAAGAAAGTGTATTTTTAGATTTGTAAGCGACATCAGAGCTTCATGCTCTGTTTTTCATGATGCAAAAAAAACAATATATTTTCGCTAAGTACCTAGTAAGTATTTTTTTTGTATTTTTTAGATAGATATAAATAACATAAAAATCAAAAAAATCAGGTAGCTATCAGATTAATGCTCTTGGAACACCACGGTATATCAAACGCGCGTAAAATAAGCGTATTGTTGTCAAATTTGCAAGAGAGTATTGCGCTCTTTTTTCATGGTGTTTTATTTTAAATATGTTTTATTTAATTTTGCTGGACTAAAAAAATCTAGAAGCTCAATATTTTTTATTTATATTTTCAAGGAAAAGTCTTTAAAAAAACAGTACTAGAGCCAGTCATTATCCAGTACATAAACGAGGCACAGATGATGCTTTTGCGTGTGAAGCTCCACGGTAGGTATATCACACGACACCGCGTAAAATAATGAAAGCGTATTTTTGGCAAATTTGCAAGCGACCCCAGAGTTTCGCGCTCTTTTTCCCGTAGTGTTTTATTTTCAAATGTACCGTTATTGTGTTTTATGTCTATTACCTGCCATGGGAAAACGAAATTTTGGCGTCGAGCGTGTAAAGTCATGTTATAATATGACAGAAATTATGACGTGAACTCGTGTTTTTTTTTCGAATATGTACCACCTTCATCCTTATTTCCTATTGACATAGGTATATTGTACCGTAGAGTCTGGCCAACGAAAGCTGTCCACGTATTATTTTCAGAAGTTTTGAAATGGCAATAATTTAAGACTGTCAAAATTGACACTTTGACGTTTCGTACTACTGAAAACGAACTTGAACCATTCATAATACATACATGTTGGGGACAGTAGCAGCGAAGAAAGCAATGAAGCTGATTCAATATCAGGTGTAGAGTTTTTGGAATCCGATTTTAATTATGACTCATAGCTCCTATATTTGTACGGCTCCGCGGGGTCCTCGACTGTTCATAAATAATGGATTATTTGAAAATAATAAAAAGACAGAATTAAAAGTAATCTTTTATTTGATATTTTTCATAATACATTCGAAAATTTCAACAACAGTTGCTAACAAAACAAAATTTTTACAACTCGAAAAAAATGTACTTGCTGAAAAATAAATAGTATCAACTCCGTTTATGCAGTGTATAGCCAGGGATAACAGCTCTTGATTTTTTAAAATTCCCGCATTTTTTTTTGGACAGCTTTTGTTGGCCAGACACTAACTTGTCAAGTATTTGGTTACTTTTGTGAATTTTGAATGGAATTACGTTTTGTACTAAATCTTGACGTTAAATCCTATTAAAATTGAGTTTAAGTTATAATATTGGAATTTAGCAAATTTCTTGCTACTTATTCCTATTATATGGGACACAATGCGCACGTTTCCAAATTTAGCTTAAATTTTAAAGCAATTTGGTTTGCTGTTGTTTGATTTTAAACATGGATTGTGTAACCAGAATCGTGTACCAGAACATTTAAACGTTCCTCCCTATCAGATTCATTAGAAAAGTTTGCAATGTTTGTTTCTTTTCAGAACTCCTCCCTCCTTTTTTTACAACCTTTTATTTAACTTGCAATGGATGAACAAATGTATGTAGGTACCTATGTACCTAAGTTCGGGTGGATTCTTGCAAGGTAAGGTAAGGTGGCTACAGGAACACCTGTACTAAACCAGATAGACCCGTCGTGTTTGGGCTCGTTTTACTTGTCTTGGCCTCAGAGCAAATAAAAAAATCTCTTGATTTTTTTGAGAATGTTGTGAACAAAGAAGTGAAGCCAACCAAAACTACGCCTCACCGTGTACAGACAATTACACACAAATCCACGTACAACAAAACTACGCCTTGGCTTGTCTGTCGAACTATGGCGGCGCAACACCGACGCACTCACACATGTATAAAAACCGGCCTCACTTGACTTTTCAAAACGTTCTCTCTAGATTTTTTTATTTGCTCTGAGGTCTTGGCTAGCACTCTGCTGCTACATGATGTCCAGAATCTCAAGAGCTTGTATTTAAAAAGTTATATTTTGTAACTAGTTTTTACCCGCGGCTTCGCCCGCATGATATTTTGATTTTTGACGCAATATCATTATAATTTATAGCCTATGTGTTATTCTGATATATAAGCTATATTATTGCAAAGTTTCATCTCAATCCGTTCAGTAGTTTTTGCGTGAAAGAGTAACAAACATCCATCCATCCATTTATCCATCCTCACAAACTTTCGCGTTTATAATATTAGTAGGAAGTGGGATAATTTATTCCTATAAGATTATTCTACAGATGAGCAGACTACTTTTGTGTAATATAAATATTATTTTAACAAGATTTTCATAACATCACAAAACTCAAATTTTTGAGATTCATAGCCCTGCATTAAATATTTCACAAAGTAGCGATGCTCCCAAAATCTGAATTTGGCTTCACGAGGATTTGTCATGCAATGCCGCGACACCCTCGTATTTACATACAAATGAATACTATTTCTCTATCCTTGCATACGAGTACTACATTGGTGAATTTAAAATTTGTGGTAATCTGCTTCTAAAATGTGCATCTATTTGGAGATATCTTCTCCACTGGTTTACTGGAGCGGTACTTAATTTTAAAGGTATAGACTAGTATTTTGGGGGTATTTGCCCATAATCGCCGCGCTGGGCAAGCGTGGTGGCGATCGCAGAAACATACCTCAGTGCCTGAAGTCGAAAGTTTTCGACCAGTGTGTGTTGCCAGTGATGACTTATGGCACAGAAACGTGGTCTCTCACTATGGGCCTTATCAGTAAGCTCCAAGTAGCCCAACGAGCTATGGAGAGGGCTATGCTCGGAGTCTCTCTGCGGGATCGAATCAGGAATGAGGAGATCCGTAGAAGAACCAAGGTTACCGACATAGCCCAACGGATTAGCAAGTTGAAATGGCAATGGGCAGGGCACATAGCGCGGAGGACTGATGACCGGTGGAGTCGAAAAGTTCTCGAGTGGAGACCACGTACCGGCAAGCGCAGCGTAGGACGTCCACCCACAAGGTGGACGGATGACCTCATTAAGACCGCAGGATCGCGCTGGATGCAAGCCGCTTCCAACCAGTCTTATTAGAGATCCATAGGGGAGGCCTATGTCCAGCAGTGGACGTCCTTTGGCTGATGGATGGATGGATGGAGACTAGTATAGTTAGAAACTATCCGTCTTACCTCAAAAGATAAACGCGCTTTAAACGTTGTTTAACCGTGCAATTTGTTCTGTTAATCTTAGTCTAACGCGTGCGTAAAACTTTTGTGGTAAGACGGTATATTATGTTTGTGGTTTGACTATAGGAGGTTGTCAAATTGAAATGTTGTAAGCTTAATCTAAGGTTGTAAGGGTGGAAAAAATAGGTAAAGAACTAGAGTTACTAGTTATAAGTGAGTAGCAGTAAGCAGGCCCCATAACATGTAGATTTAAGTCCGATGAGGCAGTAAAGTTTTAGAATATAGCAGTCTGTTGATCATTCTTCGTAGGTAGGTCTACGTCCTGCAGTGGACTATATAAAAAAGGCTGGTACTGTACAATCTATTGATAAGGTACTCAGAAAACTGCAGACTCGACAACAGAAACACACTGAATGCCGTTTTCTACCGGTCTCATTGAAAATCAAAAGAACCTAAGTATTTATCTGTATGTTGAGTGTGAGTTTTGTCGTAAACATGACGCGCTCTTCGGCGAGCGCGTAAGCATGTAATTTGTATGAACTTGTTGTGTTTCAAAAACGCGCTGCTAGTGGCGCTGTACATTTCTTCATACAAATTACATGCTTACGCGCTCGCCGAAGAGCGCGTCAAGTTTACGACAAAACTCCCATTCAGCATACTGGACCTTATATGCAGCTATTGCCGTTTAATAGCTGATATAGTAGCCGGACAATAAATTGACACCTATACCTCCCACCTCTAATAGTTACCTCTTTTTTGTCTTCTCTACTAAGTAAAGGGAGAGAGTGATATTTTTGTTTCAACATACGTGCCGGGGCCTTTCAAACAAGTTTTGTTTTTTATTGTTATTAAAACAATAAAACAAAGAACTTGTGTCATTAAACCCATAACAATCTCCTACCCCATTTTTTTTCTTCTCTACAAAGGAAAGGGAGAGAGTGATATTTTTGTTTCAACTTACGTGACGGGGCTTTTCAAACAAGTTTTGTTTTTTATTGTTATTAAAATAATAAAATAAAGAACTTGTTTCATTAAACTCATAACAATCTCCTACGTACCTATACACCTCTACATAAAATTTGAAGACAAAATCTATGTGTAAATTAGGTGCCGATTTTGGCGCCGAATGCAAACTGGAATCAGGTTGATGTTACCTATTACCAAGACCATTTGGCGGGAAGATGATATTGTAATCCACCTGGATCTTAGCCATGCCATCAGATCAGGTAATACCGCAAATGCGATCACTATCATCGAAGTAATTTCCGGCTTAAAATAAAGATTCTTATCGATTCGTCAAAAATTCGCACTTATTCGCACAAACCAATCCTCGTTTTAGAGTTCTGTAGTAAAACAAGAAACGCTTGTAGGATTGTTACGTGCATCCGTCTGTCTTTCCATCCCAATGACATGAAACTTCATAATTATCTTCCTAATTTATTAAACGAAATTAGACAATTTAATAGTTTTATGTACATGATTCTACCTCGCTCCGCTCGGGATTCTACTCTAGAATCCCTCACTTCGCTCTGGATTCAAAAAAGCGCCCTCCCGTAAAAATATTATTTTGATCCCATATGATACAATCTACTATTTCGACTCTGCGATAAACTAGAGGCAGTTTCCAAGGTCGCTGAAGTTTAGAAATGAGAGTGAATTTACTAACTATTTAATTATTTATGTCAAAAACTTACTACAAAAACATTGGCTATAGAGCTAGACAAACTCATATTCCATTAGTGAAACGAACTATCGAATGACACAAAACGTATGGTATTGACATAAGTGAAGTGGGCATTACCCGCGTGACTTATGTCAATCCCGTAAATTTTGTGCGATTCGATAGTTCGGTAAGTGACTTTGTTGAACCGCTCTGTTCTATCATAACTTTTTGAGATATAAACTAAAATAAAATTTTCAAACTTGCGCACAGCTCAGAGATCGTTCGTTTTAGAAACACATTTCAACAAAGATAAAAATATATCTTTAGCAAATTTTTTTTTTTAATTATGACAATACTACACTACTACTCCATAGAAAGCAATTGGATCATCCACAGACCCTTGAAGGTCTAAAGATAATCCAAGTGCTCATCTTTAGCATATTATTAAATCTAATTATGTTCATATTCATATTGCTTTATTTCATAAAATTAATTTACTCGTCAACATACGATTAATTCATAGTAGATACATATTTGTAAGTTAGATATAATATATAATAAAATTCAATTATTAACATTACTTCATAACTGTTTGGTAATTAATTCATTATACATAATTACTTAAAATATTCATGAAAATCATTACAATGATAGAAGGCTTGCTCAACAAGCCAACGATTCAGGCGAGTTCTATAGCTCTGCTGAGTAGGGGGTCCTGTAATGTGTTCTGGTAAGTGGATGTACACATTGGGGCCCATGACGTGAGTGAGCTTGTCTGACTTTGCCAGTGTTCGCTTCACACTTGCCAGTTGATGCGCGGTTCTTGTGGGGTAGTCATGGTTCCTTCCGCGCACCTCATAGAAGTTCAGGTTCGTCCTTACGTACATCGCTACTTGTTGTATAATTATAGATGGTAGAGTCATGATGCCTAAGCTCCTGAAACAAGGTTTGACGGTTGTTTCCTGACTCAACCCCACAATCGCTTGAATGGCACGTTTCTGCAGGCGAAACACTTTTTCCCACTCTGCGCACCTTCTCCACAGTTCAGCACCATATTGAATCAGTGAATGCAAGGTGGCGAAATAATAAGGTCAAGCCACATCCAGTGGTACAACTTGTATACAAGTATATACTCAAACGGCACAAATATGGGTCCTTGGACATGGACAGGATGTACCATTTTGTGCCGTTTGGGGTTGAGACTTTACCAGACGCTCATATTTTATACAAAGATCTGGGCAGACCTTTGGTGGAGGTGACTTGACCTCAGGTGACCTGAGAGCCGAGTGGCAGTTTTGCAAATAAAATCAAATTACTTTTACGACGCGTTGACCGAGCGCATCGAGCACACACTCGAGCTCATTGACACACACGCTTGAGCTAGCCAGTCACAGACGTTGCCACGCTTGTGTTCGATCGGTTTGGCGCTCGTTACATTACCGTTAAAAATACTCACACTTAGCTATTCAGTTTTTTGTATGTGACACTAGATGTCACTGTGCCATTTCCATAGAAATCACATGAAACGTTTACGCCATCGAGCTCGAGCAAAAAACTCCCACTTAGCCCTCAGAATGCTGGCATGTATTTTGCCCAAAAGCTGAGTATTGCTATTCAACGAGGCAATGCTGCCGGCATTCTGGCCACGTTACTCTCTGCCGAGGGACTTTTATACTAGGTTTTATTTTATTTAGTGTTTCTTTTTTTTTAGTTAGTTTTGTATTATTTTTCTTTTCTTTTTAGTTTAAGTAGGTAGGTTATTTAGTTTTCGTCATATCAATTTTTGTGTTAATTTTCTGTGTAAATAATGAAATAAATCACATAGTATATACTAATAAATGATGTGTTACATCATTATTATAGTCACCATCATCTACCGAACCTAACGGAGCCTTATCATACGCATGTTTCGACCCTTGCCCTTAACAACTTATTTTAGATCGTAACGATACTATTCTAAACGTTCCGTACTTTCTCAAAACAAAACCACATTATCCGAGCGTAGATTAAGATCTTCGCAAAGACAAAAAAAGCGAATAACCGCCAGCTTTAATATCCGGGGTTCAAGAAATAAAATGAAAAAGACGAATCATCTGTTAGACTTTTTTTAAATCTCGAGGTTTTTTAGTCGCGAGAAATACTTGGCGACTTTGTTGATTGCGGTTTATGTGTTGAAATGAAATTGGGAATTGAGTTTAAATCACGTAGATGGAAGAAAATTCAGAAAACTGTTGATTCTTGTGCTCAACAGATGTCATCATCATCAGTTCAGTTGTAAGACGTTCGTCTCCTATTAAAAGCACGCACGCATGAGTAACACCTGTGTTATATTCTAATTTGAAATGTGCCAAATCCATGTTAGTTTTCATAATCAAGACGCTTCTTATAAGTCATTATAGTCATCTCATCCCCTATAGATCTTGAATAAAACCACTTAGAAACGGCTTGCATCCAGCGCAATTCTGAGGTCAGCAGTAATTTCAATTTTTTGAAAAAAAATCAAGTAAACACGTAAAAATGTAAGCGTTTCAAAATTGGGAATAAATTAAAAAAAAAGTATCAGAAAACTAATTGTTTCATAAAACAAAATCAGAGTCAAATAGATTGCTTAATTTAGAGTCAAATACATTTAAAAATAAAAGTAGGTATTTAATATCAATTAACGAGACCTCTGGCGACCACAGTTACGGTTTAATACAGATAATCTATCAACTGTTAACCCTTTGCGCTTTTCACCCGTTCAAAAAGAGCTAATCGTCACGGGATAAATTAATTAATTAGCTTAAGTGCGGAGAAATTAATCCAATTATTCGATTAATTAATTTATGGAAATTTTTGATCGAATAGGGATTTCAGTCGTTGGGCCTTGAATCCGATTAACTGATTGCGAGAACCTTTGATTTTGCTGTGGTTATAAACGTATAATGTCTGTTACATAGTTGTGTTGAATATATAAATTAAATGAATTAGCATAATGAGTATTTTTTACGTATGAAAGTGTTCTAAGTGGCTGAAATAGTTTTGGTATCGTAACATTTATTTTGTGATTTTGGGGGTCCGTCCAGTTTTACCCCGATTGCTTTAGATTGTGTATCCCTTCCAGTCTGCTCCGACTCTCGGTACCTCGGCTCTATCATTCAAAGTGACGGCGCCATCGACCGGGACGTTACTAGCAGGATAAGCGCTTGTTGGATGAAATGGCGACAGGTTACTGGAACAACTTGCGATCCGCGGATACCCCTTAAATTAAAAGGAAAAAATTATAAAAGCATCATAAGACCTGTCGTATTGTATATCTTAGTAATAGGGTCACGTTTTTACTCTTTGGTTACGGAACCCTAAAAAAGATATCTTATCACTTAAAAATAATATGTAACTAAAAAGACTATGTGAAGAAAACTTCGGATTGTGTTACTTTTATTAATGTTGAATGTAATGACAGCCTAAATGTGTCTCACATTCTCGCCTCGCTCTTTGAGTAAACGAGCTTTTTAGTATTCTTTCAAAGCAAACCACGTAATAGTTAACATATTTTACTTTTTTTGCAAAACATTCACTTCAATTGCTTCTTTTGGCAACTTGTCTGAGAAACAATTTTTATTTTGTTTCGAGTTGAGCAATTTTCTTGGCTGTAAAGTTTATGGCTCGCGTCAGTTTTAGAGTTAACATCGTTGTTTGTGATAATGGAACCTTTTTTAATTGAAAAATGTTTAGAGTATGTTTTTGTGTAGCTTGAAAATGTATCAGAAAGTAATATTAGACCGATTTCAAAACTAATAATGGTAATTAATTAAGCTTGTTTCTTTAGAAAATAGTTTAGTTTTTTTAGGCTTTAGCTTAGGCTTAGGCTTAGAATTTGAGAGATGTCATAAAAAAATAACAGTTTTAACAAATCTATTTATATAGACATGTTATAGCTGAAATGTTTTTTCAGTTATTTTTGACGATGCTATTGCAGATATTTCTAATACTGTATTTCTGACATTTTAATTTTTTATTTTTGTAATATTGTATTTTTATGTAATGTACCGAATTTTAATTAATTTATTGTAGTATTTATGGCTAATAATTCAATTCAATTGTTATTTTGACGATTCGTAGGGTGTTGCTCTTTGTATATTTTTGTATACGAATGTATGTAATGATCCCTATTGAAAATAAATGATTATCTATCTATCTTATCTATCTATATATATATTTCTCATATTTTTTCTTAATTTTGATTTTGATTGTAGGGCATTGTATTGTAAATGATTGTAAATCACAGTAAAACGTATATATTATACCCAGGGAGTTCTTTTTGAAACTGGACTTTGAAGCAGGTTAACATTAATTACATTTACTGTATACGCTTGAAACGTCGTTTATTATGAAAATACCTACGGAACCTTACATCGATTAAAGCACGACTTCCACTTGCCAGTTTTTTTCTTTTAAGACTTGTGTTTTAGTGTCTCCAAATGTGGTTCTTAGTTCCGCAGAGAGTAGTTATCGTGACTTCTATAATAATGTGGAGTTAGAAATTTTGCTTTTCTTTTACATTTGAAAATGAAGCACGTCTAGTATTCAGGACTTACTTTTTCATGCCCTGTGTTCGTGAAATATAAATGTAGGAAAGTTTTTTCATTTTCACACGTTTTATATTAGGTTTACCTGAATATATTATTTTATCTATAAAAGAAGATGTGAAATAATATGAGTTTATTACTTTGAAAGTACGTAGTAAGTAGTTACGAAATTCGTAATAAACATCAGTAAGCAGATTGTTTTATTTCTAAAATAATATAATTATTGCAGGTAAATATCTATGATAACTGGTAGTTTTCCATATAGCCTCGCATCTGTGTAATGTCATGTCTAGATCTCAGTTTTTACTGGCAAAATACCCAAAATCGATTTTTTTTTCGCAATTTCGGGCATTGTCATATTAATTGATCATAAAGTCTATTATTAAATTGAAATCACAGGCTTAGCCTGGTCCTTTATTAGGCATCAATGGAGCCTAAGCTAACATTGAGAGGCCCCTTTTACAATTTTATTATGAAATATAAAAACAGTAGTAGGTATAATAAGGATAGCGTGAAATGGAAACTATGGCATATAAAATGACTTGAAATATCGTAACTGGGCTATTTTGGTGAAATTTTAAATGTTTTGTAAAATTAGACTACGGAATGAGGTACGGCACCCGCTAAATATGCCCCATTTCAAAATTTCGTAGCGGGTGGTGACTTGCCGTCCACTAAATGGGCTACCGTACGTTGGCGCCGGAGGGGCAACATTATTATATTATTTTTTTTAAATATTATTAACATATCTATATATTCTGACATGTATATATTTATTTGTCACCACATAATAATACCGAAACACTCAATTCATTCTTCAGGTGGCAAAACTGAAATTATCGGCATCAAGAAAAATATACAGCTTTGTGTAAATATAGGTACTAATAAGTACCTACTTATAGTAAACCGAAAGTCACTGAAATCTCACAGCACAGGCGTTTGTCCTAGTGTGAGTTTCAGGGTACATTAAATATTGTAAATGTAATAAATAAATAAAAATCTTTCTTTCTTTTCAAAAGTCTTTCTGAGCGTCTGGTGGACGCGACGCGTGACCAAAATGCTGTTTATTTGGCTCAACATATAAGCATTGCCATTCAGCGTGGCAATGCTGCCAGCATGCTGGGCACGCTGCCAACTGGCAGTGGGCTTGAGTATTTGGATTATTTTTAAGACCTCCAAGGGTCTATGGATGATCCAATTGCTTGTCATATAGTAGTTTGTGTAGTTTTAGATTATCTCTGGTATTTAGTAGTAGTTAATAAAGGCACTTACCCATTAAAAAAAACTACTAAATACATTAGTACTAACATTAAATAATAAGCATTTACTAACACCTGATAATAAAGAAATAAATGAAATAATCTTCTGAAAAACACTATGTCAATATAGTCACATAGTTGTACTGTTTATTTACAGACAAAATATCATCGTCAAGACACCGAGTTTGTTGTGGTTTTCTAGTGCCGGTAATGCTATACAATTGTAAGGTCTTGGGCTCAAATCCCGATCCTGTACCAAGGAGTTCTTTGAAAATTATGTACGGAATTTCACACTGAATTTTTCGTTAAGGAAAATATCGTGAGGCAACGTGCGTACTGGTGCCGTGGTATAGCCGTGGTGGTCAAGAGGTAGTGACACCCGCCTTACAATCGTGAGGTCGTGGGTTCGAATTCCCGGTCCCGTACCAATGAGTTCTTTGGAATTTATGTAAAACTTGACCGCCAATACTGATTTTGACATAATTTTTGATAATTGGACAACTGTTATAACTGTTCTTAGGACCTATTGTGAAAACCTCACCGACCAATGGGACAAAAGTAATAGTACTAACAGCTCGATTGACATTGTAGAAATTAATGATGAAACTATAGTTTGTTTATTGAAGTTTGACATTTTATTTACCATTTATTTTGACATTTTATAATTTTATTTGGCATGTATTGTGACTATTTTTAATTTTATTTTCTATTGACTTCTCAATTAATTTGATGACTTATGTTTTAATTGTATTTGTTTTTATAAATCTGATCTAATTAATGTGAGATGAATGTAAATGTTTGTAAAATCGTTTTTATCTCAATAAAATAATTTAATTTTAATTTTTATGTACGGAATTTCACACCACTGGTTTCTCAGTGAAGGAAAACAGAAGAAATTCAATTGCGTATGTCAATCCCGCAACTCTCAATTCCCGCACTAGGCCAGCGTGGTGGATATGGCCCAATCACCCTTCGTGGGTAGGCCTACGTCCTGCAGTAGACTATTAAAAAGGCTGGTACAGAACAGAACGTGCGTACGGCCGTAGAATAAATTCGATGACGAATGTGAATCCACCAACCGGCAATGGTCCAGCATGATGGATCACAATGCAATAAATGTAAAATAATATAATATTCAACCTTCTTGGCTAGGGTTGTGTTCAACAGTGGCCGATTTTGTACTGTACCAGATTTCAAGTTTGTCAATCGCTCACAAAACTGCAGACCGTGATCATACCCTAGGACCACACCTTTACATCATTTAACAACTTATTTTTCACGCAATTAATTGCCAATCTAAAATAAATAATGAACCGCACTCGAAGTTTCGCCCCACACACAGCAAAGGGCCCTCGATCAATGTATTATTCCACGCGGCGCCATTGTATGTTCAATGGCTCCATTCAATAGCCCTCAAAGCCGTCTCGGGTGAAACGGAATAATTAAGAAGGATTAGTTAAAAATGCTTAGGTTTCGGAGGTATTTTGGTGCTCGCTTTCTTTTCTGTAGCGCCTCGTTTGGAGACTGTAGTGATGATTCAGACAGGTTAATTCTATCATCTTACATTCACCTTATTTAACTCTTAACTGGTATCGTTAATTCGACATACTTAACTACTCGTAGTATCGGGCCCCACGATACCCGTTAAGGGTTAATTACATAACGAAGCGAAGCGTTCATAGCGTAGTTTATCAGGGATCACCAAAGTTAGCAACTTTCGATACGGCCAGTTTTCAGACGGGTGACTATGGTTAGTTTTTACAACTGAGCGCTATCATGGCTCGGACGACACGTTAAATGGTAGATTCCGGTTGTTTTAGCGCTTATGTACACGTATTTCAAATATATATACAAAAATGTGCGCGTAAGCGTTAGTAGTAAAAAATATCTCAGGAGTAACTTTTGGATTGTACTTGTAGATCAAATAAAACATTATACAGGGTTACAAGCTAAGTCGACCTATTCCCGTTAAGAGTGTGTAGTTTACTACGTTTCTGACTGATTTGACTATAAAACACCATATGCTAAATCTCGCCGTTTTCGAGATATTTCAATTCAAATCCTTTTTATAAAAGGTTCATTTTACGGACAATACTGGGTAGTGAGGTCATAAAACATTATTTTACATGTAAAAATCAAATAATAATAGTAATACGACTTACACGTTTCAAAATATCCGAGCTGATAGCTGAAAAATGGGTATTTTTTTAAAAAATAATTACAAATATCTGTTTTTTTTTTAATTTAGGACAGTGTGTTTCACAGCCAAATCAGTCAAAAACAAAGTAAACTACACACCCTTAAAGGGAATAGGTCGACTTAACCTGTAACCCTGTATAGAAGCCACATAACTTAAATAACTAAACATTCTGTCATAAGGTTCATTACTTGTATTCATTCTCATATAAATTTCAAACAATTGTTAACTTCAACTTCCTGTTTATCCAAATTTGCTTCCCCATAGACCGTTTATACAACTGAAACATTACCATAAAGAGCTTTTAGCGTGTCAATAGAATGCCAGTAGACTATATTGTTTCTAAACACTTCAGTTTCGAAGAGGGTCCACTCCCAAAGGCAAATATTTTACTGTAGGTATAGTGTATAAATAGCAAATAGTATAATACTAAACGTACCCCGTGGGTTCAGGTTAATACGTGGGGTTTATGCCCTCGACCAGTGCAGGAATTTAAATTTATTTGTATTTTTTTGGTGTATAGAGAAAAACGCTTATTTTAAATTATTTATATATTATATATTTTATTATTTATATATTTTATAAGGCTCAGTGTACTTTCATAGTTTAGATACCTATCAGTCGCGTCCGTCAGCCGCGTCCGATAGTATGTTTCCGGCTTTACGGATGCGACTGACAGCCGCGACTGATAGGTATCTAGACTAAGAGAATACACTGACACTGAGCCGTGCACACTATCGGACATAAGTCGCGGACGTCTCCTTCGGACGTCCTTGAGCTTTCGGACGTCCGAGAGCGATCTGATACACCGGACGTTTTAAGACTGTGCACATTGCTAAGTCGCGGCAGTCAGTCGCGTCCGTCAGCCGCGTCCGATAGTATGTTTCCGGCTTAAGTAATGTTTGCAAAGAATATACATCTAAAATCCAAAATAGTGGTCTACGCCGTAGTTTTTAGTTGATGCACTTTAGTTCTACTACCACAATTTTGTTATTATAGGTGTTTGTACTTCGTTAACACTACTACCTAAATTGCAACTAAACGAGTTTTCGTAAACTAAGGATGGGTAATTAATCTATAAATGCCAAAAATCCAAAAAAAAATCACGCGCTGACCAAGGACGTAAATATAAATACCTAAGTGTAGTGAGTTGTGTTCGATAGGTACCTGTAGAAATTATTCCAATGTGATGTTGCTAATTATGATGAACAAGCAAACTAAAAAACACAATTAACTTGAAGGCGTAATACTAAATAAAATTCTTTGAAAACAGCGACTAAATAGTAAATTTTTGACCGATGAACCGGAGGAGGTACTCAATTCGACGCGTATATTTTTTTATGTGTGTAACCACGCATAGCATTTTTTCATGGTAGTCCGATTTAATATACTTCAAAATTGGTTCTATTTAAATTTTATCGAAAGCAAAGAAAAGTAGTTTTTGATAAATCAACAATAATGTGAACAAGATTATTTTTTGCAAAAATAAGCATGACCGACTTCACCCGTGTACAGAATTCGCGAATATTTCGCACGGATCGATGTAGCATTTTTCACATTATTGTTGATTAATCAAAAATGGCTCAGCCGATTTCAGTAACATTTAAATGGGACCAATTTCAAAGTATACCTTTATATCTTCATATCACCATATCTTTCCAATAAAAAAACAAATATTGAAATCGGACCACTATGAAAAAAGTTATGCGTGGTTAGACATAAAAAAAATATATATATTCACATCGAATTGTATACCTCCTCCGGTGGTTCGTCGGTCAAAAATGCTATATCGACCCGTGCGAACTATTCGCAAATTCTGTACACGGGTGAAGTTGGTCATGCTATTTTTTTCAAAAAATAATTATTGTAGCCACTATTTATAAAATTTCACTATTTTGGATTTCTTTTAAAATTAGAGCTACTATAGATCCAAAGTTTTTAAATAAAATAGATATCATTTGGTAAAACATTTTATAAAAAAAAATAAGCACGTGAATCAAATTGACTCAAAAGCACCGAATGAACCTGTGAAGTGTAAAAGAAATGATTTTTACTTTTGATGTTCATTGCAACTTACTTTATTATATTTATAGTATCTACCCCCACAAAACATCAGATCCCAGCTGGTTTACAAAAACATTTATTTTTTCCAATAACTGTAATATAATTGAAGAAGGCATATCTTTAAATAAACCAATTTTCAGCAAATAGAGCGACATTGCGTTAAGGCCTCTTTTGGTATAGATTTCCAATAACACCAGTTGGAAGCGGCTAAAACCCAGCGCAATACTACGGTCTTCACATTGTGGATGGCCTTATATAAACGCAGCGCTTGTCGATACAGAGCTAGAAAACTCAAAAGTACTCAAAACATCAGATCCAAAAGTATTCATAAAACATCTATTTTTTCCAATAACTATAACATCGCGACGAAGGAATGTTTATAAAGGCGTCTGCCCACTATAACGCACCATGACCGTGGTAGGAACGTATCAAGAACGAAAAGCAACACGATACGATCTACAACGTACCATCAACACACGTTAATAATAATCCTCGAGAATATCTTGCCAGTGCCGAAACGCTCCATGCATGCCACGTGACGGTGCTAGTCTGTGATAGAACGGTCTAGCGGGCACAGTCTCATACTTTTCAATAAAAATAATATTGTTATGAGATGGGTTCTTGGATAATCTGTTAAAACGCCGATTATTCACTTTGCACTTTATTTTTACTGTATTTATATACTCACTTCACACAATCACAAAAACACACGACACAAATGTTTCGCACAAATACTTTACACTGGCACTGATATTTACACACAGTAGTTACTGCACTGAACACGAGATGTTTTTACTTCAGCAGTAAAAACGACACAGTTTGGTCCAGGGCCGGTGGGTCTATTAATAACAGAATTAAAGTCACCTCGAATTCTCTGGAACAATCGTGACAATACTTGAATTAATAGACGCTATTCTGTTAACGAGGTAATCATTTCTTTTTTGGATAACACGTTCCTAGTACGGTCATGGTAATGTACGTTTTAGTGGGTAGACACCTTAAAATGACCGATACATTCAGATCGCGTCCCACTTCGGACTTCTTTCAGTAAATAAAGCGACATCGCATTCAACGGAAGCTGAATGGACACAATACATTTCGACATCACAATACTGGTATTTCCATAAGCGACGGTATTGTGGTGTACTTTTATATCTGTTGAGTTGACATCGCCTTTGGGACAGTCGAGAGAATATTTTTTAGTTTCGTATTGCTTTACTTGACATGAGTAGTTTATTTTTTAGTTTCTTACAGTTCATAAATATTTTCATTTACAAAAAGTAGGTAAGTTCGTATAGGCCGGGTGACTAGCCTTGGAGGGCCTGTAGGCATCTGACATGGCTAAACGGTTAAAACAGTAGAAATATGTCTTCTATCCATCTGATTTCCCTGTTATATTCTGTTTTCCCGCTGTATGAGCCAATTAATGTTATATGTTTTAATCTATTTTTCAATTCAGAATTAATTGCTAAAACCACATAAGTTTCAGGCCAATCACGTTTGAACCATTTGCGCCATCTCAAATGATTTTAAATCAGTATTATCGTGATATTCATCAGCCCTGCTAACAGCCCTAGAGTAGAGCGTGCACAATTGGACCTTGATCTCATCCATAGATTTCCAGAAAATGAATACATAATGTCTACGGTTGAGTCTGGCAGGTGGAATGCTCCCAACCAACACCAATTCATCCCAGACACTTCCGCTTACCGCAAGCGTCTTCCTATCCAAAGCCCAATCAACAAAATAAGAAAACATGACATACTAATATACCTATTTATAATATATCAATCTGGCACCAATATCACAATATTTGATTATTTTGGTATCCCATTATTTTGGTATCCCAAAAAGAAACAAAGATTGTGCCGTATGTATGATGTCCCATAATATTAATAACTGCCGTAAGACGTCCACGGCTCGACTTGAGTCTCCATTTTACAGCTCCAGTAAGATTAGAGAAGCGGGTTGAAACAGAACACAATCGACATAGAACCGAGGCGTATGGTATAGTAAGAAAGAAGCTTATCAAATAGTGAGATTTAGAAGACTGCAGATGTCAAGAATGCCTGTCTCTTTAATAGTAATGATAATAATGAATACATAACTACTAGTATTACCCTGTGGTTGAGTCAGACAGGTGGAATGGTCCCCAACCAACACCAATTCATCCCAGACGCTGCCGCTTACCGCAAACGTCTTCCTGTCCAAAGAAAGCCTTCCTTCAAAGTCCCAATCCATAAACTAAGCAAACATGTCGCCTCTCCCGTATTTACATTATCGGGGTGACAAAACGATGGGCATCCTCACAAAGGGCCAAGTACCCCCAGTAATTTATTCAACTGCCGACCCTTCTCTCTGCTGTTGGCACCTACATATGTACGAGAATGTAATTATGCACATATTTGATTATGATTCAATCTTGGGTAAATGGTTTTAAGGGTGGTTGTGGCGTGGCTTTAAAGTAAGTGGAAAGTTGTGCTGGAATTTTGGCAGCATAGTCTAAGGTGTCTAAGTGCGTGTTAAGCAAATGATTTATTAAAAAAGTTGAGCAACGTTATTTACAGTTAGTCTTTGGATGGTAGATCAGTCCCTCGGATGCCATGTTAAATGCTAGGTTAGGTTTTAATTATTTGTCGATGTATTCAGGCGGCTTAGAAACTGGCACCACCGAAAGCAACCCAGCTTGTACATCATATTGAAGATCACATATTTCAGTGCTTGTAAGTCCTCTAAATTGGTATTTTCGGAAATCTAGAAATCTTTATCTAGCTGGATCTTCTTGTATTGCTTACATGGGTATTTTATTCGTATACATATAGGATTTCCGGTGGCATACAAAATAATTTCTAGGGCAAGTTGTAGTACAATATGACGAAAGATGTTAACTATCAAACCACCTATCTCAAAAAATAGCATTTCTGTTCATAAAGTTCATTGACTTCCGGCAAAATGACTGGAATAGATGATTCTTAGTTTTAGAGGTGGTGCACATGAAGCCCTTTATGACGCGTTTAAGTAACCCGTGGTAACGTTTAAATCTGTAACTTTATTTCTGAAAGTCTATAAATAGCATTAATGTTGCTATTTTATAACAACATAACCCCAAAATAATATCATTAGTCGCAATATTTATAAGTCTGGTGCCCTTTTCAAATTTAGGAATCGCTATTTTTAGCAAACACTCAACTAGAACACAGATTTACGAACCTCAAAGTGAAGAGACATTTTTATTTGGAGAGGTTTCTTTGTCTCAGAGAGGATCAATAGGAATTTATTTTCTATCTGTTATTATCGTATCTTGTTACTAAACATTTATTTGGTTTTCATACTAGCCAAGCTAGTCTTTCACCATATCCGGCTTGATCTTAAGTATTTAGATATGTGATTTAAGTTGTGGCAAGCTTACAATTATAAGATTTGACTCTAGAGCTTACTGTAGACTAATAGACAATATCACAATGTACCTATATATTTAAAAAATTAAATGTATAAATTACCAAAAAAGCGTTATTTTGTCATTTATAAATTAAAATTTTGTGAGATTAATTTACAAGACTAATTTGACGTGCGTCCCAGAATATGACCTAGTTAATACAATAAGTATTAATTTAATAAAGGTTAAATCCACCGTACATGAAAAATGATTAAATTATTAATTACAAAAAATATGAAATTAAAAACAGCTTGGCAAAATAACTATGCGATTTTAAAAATACAGTTACAAAACAGTTCAAAATTTTCGGTGGAGCTCATTTTTACTAATATGTGATGAGCATAGCCTTTTGTTAATATAGTTTTCAAACAAATAGAATAATATAAAATTATATTTCGAACAAAGAGAATAATTTCAGCGTGGTAATGCTGCCAGCATGCTGGAAACGCTGCTGACTGGCAGTGGGCTTGAGTATTTGGATTATCTTTAGACCTTTAAGGGTCTATGCATGATCCAATCGCTTGTTATGTAGTAGTAGTTTATGTATTTTTAGATTATGTTTGTCTTGTATTTAGTGGTAGTAAATAAAGGCACTTGCCCTATTAAAAAAATGTAGTTGTATCTATAATCCTTAGAGAGAGATTAAGGCAAAATATATGCAATCGTGAGAGCTTTACATATTATTATACAGTAGAGCATGTTGACCTGGTTTCTGATTACAATCCAATCGTTATAGACTTATGATTATTAATGGTTTCCCGATAAATTCTGACACCACATTGATTTCGGGATTGCAAAGATGCATCATCATCCGGGTTCTTCTCCCCCCGTGTTTGGCGGGAGTGAGGGTTCCGACTCGAGCTTGCGCTCTTTTCGGAGGCTGGACGCCTCAGCTATCGAACTGAGGGGCAATGTTGGGAGGGTGCGAGTACCCTTCCCGTCTGCGAGGACGGGCGGCTTCTCTCAGCACCTTCGCTAGCCACATGTATGGCCATCGCTGGCCACATCTGGGCTTGGTTGTAATGGAGTGGCCATTCTTTGGCTTGGTGGTACTCTCTTCATTTTTAGGCCTCTACTGGATGCCGCTTGGTCCCTCAGAGTCCTGCCCCATGTCCGAATCAGCCAGGAGGAGATCTCTAGGGAGGGCACGCCATGTACGTTCGTCAGGGGGGCGTGCGTGAAGCGGCGCAATGTTGTTCAGGTGGGGGTGTGGCCCATTGTCCGCGCGGTCAAACATGCCGCGTGACAGACGAGCCACGAACTCCCCCACCGTATCGATCCGCATGTCCCGGGCGATAACGTCATTGCGAACGTACCGGCCGGCTCCCGAGATCATCCTCAGAGTGACGTTTTGCACCACTTGCATCTTCTTCTTCTGGCTGGCTGAGCAGAGCGCGTACCAAGCGGGCGCTGCGTAAGTCAACCGGGAACGAATGTAGGTTTTGTAGATTCCTACTTTGGTCTTCAGTGGCAGCTTAGAGCTTAGCACAGGTCGCAGCAGAGCTCGAGCAGCTTTCGCCTGGTGAACGGCGTGTAAGGTCTGCGAGCTCATGCGAAGGGCCCGGTCGATGTAGACACCCAGGTACTTGCAGTTGCTTTCCCACGCGATGTCTTGTCCTCTAAGCTGCAGTGGCTTCAACGATGGTGGTAGTCTTGGTGATTTCCCGGTCAACAGCGCTGCCGTCTTTCCCACGTTGACGGCAATCCGCCATTTATCGAGCCATTCTGGCAGGATATCTAGGACTCGTTGGATTCTGCCAGCGGCTATTTTCTTGCTTCTGGATGACGCGATGTAAGCGCTGTCGTCCGCGATGAGGGCGAGGACGACTCCCCGTTCTCCTGGTCTGAGGTCTTCCAGGACCGGTATGTCGTCCGTATAAATGGCATAGTAGAAAGGTGATGTGCAACGCCCTTGAGGAACTCCCGCAGCAATTCTTCTGTATCCGGAGCTGACGTTCTCGACGGATACGTAGAACCGGCGGCCCTCAAGTGATGACGCCGCGACTCGAACTAGCGCGGGCGGCGTCGTGGTGCGCATCAGCTTATAGATGAGGCCTTCGTGCCACACCCGGTCAAAGGCCTTCTCGACGTCTAGGAAGACAACGGCAGAGTATCGTCCTAGGTTCAACTCGCTGGTTAGGTGGTGCAGCATACGTGTCAGCTGGAGTGTGGTGGAGTGATGTGCTCGGAATCCGTATTGCTCCTCTCTGGGTGTGAAGTGGGGGCGCAATCTCCGTAGCAACAAACGCTCGAACAGCTTCGACACGTGTGGCAGCAGCGTTATTGGTCGATAACTGGACGGTTGCCTTCTATCCTTGCCGGGCTTCGATAGAACTATCACCTTTCCAGTTTTCCAGATCGTAGGGAAGTGTCCTGTCCTCAGAATTCCATTGAATAGTCGGGTCAGACAGACTAAACTCTTCGTCGGCATCCTCCTGAGGACGGCGTTAGAGATCCCGTCATGTCCCGGCGCCTTCTTCACATTCAGTCGCCTCACGGCTCGGACTACCTCCGATGGGGATATAAAGTCCTCCCCTCCCAACGGTGTAGCCGGGGACTGTAGGAATTCTGACACCTCCCGTGCGATTCGCTGGTGATGTTCCCTGACGTCGTCTGAGGCTTCTAATGGTACCGGGTGAAGCTGGAACTGACCTTCCAAATAGTCAGCTAGGAGCTCTGCCCTCTCTAAGGCTGAGTAACGCCGCTGCCCTGCGCTGCAAAGATGCATTATCTGTAGAAAATAATGTTATAATAATGCATTTTAGATATACTTATACAGGGTTATTTCTAATCAATTAGCATCCTCTTAGAGGCCACTTTTGTCAAAACTCAAAAAAAAAAATTGTTGTTCCATAGAAAAATATAGGTACTTCACCCGAGGCAAAATGTACGGAACATCAGATTTTTTTTTGAGTTTTGACAAAAGTCATAGAACAATAGTTGTTAGTTTTGATGTACAGAATAAGCCCATAGAAGGATGCTAATCGATTAGAAATAACCCTGTATATCACAGTATAGCAGAAAGTACTAAAGTTACCCTCGCCTATTACCTTACTTTTTGGTAGGTATACTTGAAGCAAATTTAATAAAAACTTGTCGTAAAATACTAAGATTAAACTTGGGCAAGAACCAGAGAGGCGACACGACGTCTTATTGGAGAGAAAGACACAAGTTGAGCCAACAAAGTTAGTAATTAAACTATCAGACATCACACAACTTGAGAATCTAACTTTTTAAGAACTCCTTGTTTGTAGGTAACTTTCTCAATCGCCCGTTCGTATCATATTAAAAGAATACAAACTATGTACCTATAATTGTATGTATATTCTAGAGGTAGGAAAAACATATTTTCATGTTTCTGTCAAAGGACAACTGACATGCTCCATACATTTTTGGACCAAGAAGTCAAATAGGCGGCCAAAGATGTATATGTTTATGTAATAATTTTCTATGACTAATTGAACATTTTTTACTATCACACCAAACCGCTATGTCTGATGCCTAAGATGCTACATCACTTTGAAAATTCAAGTTTTGCTAAAAAAAATGTTTCCAGATTCTTAATTTGTATTCCAATATGAAAACTAACGACATGTTCTAGCATAACTAAAGTCTCAAAACGTTTTCAGCTTGATTGGCAAGATATTTCATGTTAACATTCTGACATGCTTCATACATTTTAGATCAAAAAGTGAAATAGGCGGCCAAAGAAATCTCTGTTTATATTTTGATTTCTTATGACTGTCTGAACATTTTTTACTATCAAACTGAACCTCTATGTCTGATGCCTAAGATGCTATATCACTTTGAAAATTCAAGTGAATTTTCAAACTCGTATATAATAGTTACTCAAATATCAGATAAATAACATAGCAGTTCGGTGTAGTAATATGATATGTTTAGTTAATCATGTACTATCATAATATGTATATACTTTCCAAGAATCTGCTATTTTACTTTTGCAAGATGGTGTTCTCAAGCTCGTATAGTTACTCAAATATCAGACCTAGAATTTTGGTTTAGTGATAAGAAATGTTCAGAGGGTCATGTGTAATGTAAATGTAACTTTGAGTTTTGGTCCAAAATGTCAGACGTCCTTTTTTTCAACTAGGTTAAAGTAAACCTTTATTAACAACAAAATACAATAGCACCGGTGAAACTAATCATATTATTATGAAAGTAAGGCAACCTTCATACGAGTACGTCCACAGAAGCAATTCGATGGGGTATGTAAATCCACCAACCTGCACTGTGCTAGCATGGTGGATAGAGCCCAATCACCCTTGAGGATAGACTTATATTTAACAGTGGACGATTTAATGGTTTTATATCAAACAAATTAATAGGTCTAGATTAAAATCTCTTGCTGTTGTAAAACACGGCTTGACCAAAGGTGACGTCCACAAGTGGTATATTATTCAGAGAAAAATTGAACCAAGATGACATACACATCATTTGAAAGCTTGTTTTATGAGCTTCCCAAATATGTTTAATTTAGATTTTTTCACCCTCTCTAATTTTTTTTAAATGTGAAAAATAAATTGTACAAAAAATTACAATACAGCTTATTGTTTTATGTAGTTTAGCAATGATAAAGTGCTTCTATCGTTATTTTACTTGCATTCATAGCTGATTCTTCCACATCTATCTCTTAATTTGCTAAAATTATAAATTATAACCTACCAGTGTGACCAGTTAGTAGGAACAATGTGACAAAAAACATTCAAAAAGTGTGTCTAATTGGTTAACATGGTTTTATTTAACAATTTGGAGATTACTTAGTCAAGGTTGCTAGAGATAAACTACCTATTGAGCCAAATATTTTACTTATCCTAATAAATTCAAAAATAATTTAAAATAAATTGGAGGGCTCTTTTTTGTTTTTAACTGTTGTAATAGACTCATAAAAATATGAACTTTCTCGAAATGTAACGAGTGTTGGTTGTGGTTAGAATTTTTGATTATTATACCAGCCTCCATACATTTTGTGGACTTGTCCTTTTATGAAATATTTTGTATTTCATTAGTAGGTCTGAGAATAGTTTGTAGACTATTTTTGACATCCTACCTTGAGCCGCCCTTAAGTGGCTCTTTAAGGTAATAAGAGTGGCTCTCTCCAGATTGTTATAATACATAGAAAAACATCCATTTCTCGGGTCGGAAATTAACGGAAGTCTTTGTTTTAACACGGTGATTTTGATTTCGACTCTCCGGATGTTAGTTTTCCTCCACAAGTCGCATTTTTTCAACAAATCTCGACGAAAGTTGTTACTCAGGTTTTAAAAATTGATGTATTTTTTGTCATCGGCGATTTTAGAATGGGGGGTGTTTTCTTCATATAGGGGGGAAATTTGCTAAAAATAAATTATTATGTGTAAGCCGTGGTGGTCTAAAGGTAATGACACCCGCCTTACAATCGTGGTCGTGGGTTCAAATCTCGGTCCCGTACCAATGAGTTCTTTGGGATTTATGTACGGAATTTCACACCACTGGCTTTTCGGTGAAGGAAAACATCGTGAGGCAACCTGTATATGTCCGGAGAAGAATTTCAATGGCGTATGTGAATCCTTCAACCGGCACTGGGCCAGCGTGGTGGATATGGCCCAATCACCCTTCGTGGGTATGCCTACATCCTGCAGTGGACTATTATAAGGCTGACACATGTGAGTATGAACCAAATCGGTCAAGAGCAAGTCGAGATATAGGTAGGCTTATGAAGATAGGCTTTTAAAGAGTTTTGTCACAAAATCAACTAAAAAAAAACAAAAAAAAACTGTTCGGACAACTACTAGTTTATAGAAAACGGCATTATGATCTCTACATTGAAAATGGAAGCTGCAAAGCAGTTCGGATTTTCCCTGCACACAGTCAAATCCGTTCTTTTAAAAGAGAAACGCTGCCACCGAAAGAATTTCCCATGAACCGATCATTGGTCACGAATGGTTTTATAGGATTAAGGACTGGGTTCCAGTGAAACGAGAACTAGAAATATGTAACCTACATGATCGGAAAACTGATGAGCAATCGGGTCAAAAAGTTTTCGAGTGGAGACGTACCGGCAAGCACAGCGTAGGATGTCCACTTACAAGGTGGACTTAATATGATCTCAACAAGACCACAGGATCACGCTGGATGTAACCCAGGATGACTACGTCGTACTAGTGACGTCACCAGCTCCCACTCTCAAACTTTGACAAGGTTTTTTTTTGTCGTTTATTGTTTGATTGACAGAAGAAAAAGTACATATCCAATATTTATTTATAATTTACTAGCTGCCCGCCCCGGCTTCGCCCGGATATGATTGGCAAAAGGCAGACATTATAAGTATTGTGCATTTATATACCTACCACGTAATGTTGCTAAAGGTCATACACGTGAACACCAACCAGATCTTCGATTCACGTGAAGACCTTCTCTATACTTGCAAAGTTGCCAATACATTGTCTACATTCGAGAACTTTAAAGCCCCATCGATCATTCGTTTTACGAACTATGTGTGTAACTACACATACCTATTCACTATCACTACAACATAAATTATAAATCGTCTGTATGTCGGTTCGCCTAACTAAGGTTTTCCAAATCTGTAGGTTCTACTACATAAATCGTCGCTTAAATAGAGGTGGTATATCCGTATATAGCCGTGGTAATCTAGTGGTAGTAACATCTATCTTATAATCCTGAAGTGGTAGTTTCAAATCCTGATCCCATATCAATGAATTTCTTTGGAACTTATCTACGCAATTTCACACCACTGGCTTTCCCGTGGAGGAACATATCGTGTGGCAATCTACATCCTTACGTCTGTAGAAGAAACTGGATGACATATAGGAATCCACCAACCAGCACTGGGTCAGCGTGGTGGATATTATTTTGAAAAGGATTAATACCAAGTTATAAATTAAGAGCCCTTTATTGCAGTGGCATGTAATTTTTCCTATGTAATTTTTCAAATAAAAGAATACTTATTGTGGCTTAACTATAACAGTTAGACATATGTCACTAATTTTTTTGTACTTAAATGATTCGATAGTTTTCGCAGCGTACGCGATGCAAAGAATATTTTAGGTAATTTTTTACACCTTGGGATACATTATGGGAGTTATAGTAAGGATCCCTATTTTTTTAGGGTTCCGTACCTCAAACGCCAAAAAAAGAACCCTTATAGGATCACTTTGTTGTCCGTCTGTACGCCTGTCCGTCTGTCTGTCTGTCCGTCTGTGTATGTCAAGACTCTTTATCTCGGGAACGCGTAAAAATATCGAGTTGAAATTTAAACGTATATACGTATATCTATGGTCTGTTGCATTTGTCTAAAAAAAACTTCTCAGTTATCTTTTAAAAAAGTTAGAGCCGTTTATGTCGTAAAAAACCGCATATTTAGCACTCACAAAAATCAAAACCTACAGGGTACTTCCCGTTGACATAGAACTATGATATTTGGTGAGAAGCATTGTCTCAGAGTACACATAAAGGAATAAGTCTGAAAACTGTACATTTTTAGTTAAATCACTAAAAATAGGGCCTATGCATATAAAACTGTACATTTTAGTTAAATCACTATAGGACCTATCACATAAAATATGGGCTTAAAAATTCAAAGTGAGTAAATCGTATCATGTAAGATATCATATATATTAACTTTATTAGCACATCCTAAACAGGTAATTATTTTAATAACGTGTTTGTACGGAACCCTCGATGTGCGAGCCTGACTCGCACTTGTCCAGTTTTTTTTAAATATTATATTATGTATCTTTCTATCAGTGAAAGAATTTTTCAAATCGGTTCAGAATTTTTGAGCCTATTCGATGCAAACAAACAATCAAATATTTCCTCTTTATAATATTGGTATAGATTCGATTCGAGGTATAGATCGATAAACACGTCCGATAGCTGCTAATCATGTCCTGGGGAGAAGCGCGGCCTCCGACGCGTTATTTGTAGGCACGCGCCGCCGGCCGGCCGGTAGGTACCTCCGCACCGCTATGTCCCTGCATTTTAAATCTGTAATATCTTCGGAAATATTAATTTAAATATGGTTTTATAGGATTAAGGACTGGGTTCCAGTGAAACGAGAACTAGAAATATGTAACCTACATGATCGGAAAACTGATGAGCAATCGGGTCAAAAAGTTTTCGAGTGGAGACGTACCGGCAAGCACAGCGTAGGATGTCCACTTACAAGGTGGACTTAATATGATCTCAACAAGACCACAGGATCACGCTGGATGTAACCCAGGATGACTACGTCGTACTAGTGACGTCACCAGCTCCCACTCTCAAACTTTGACAAGGTTTTTTTTTGTCGTTTATTGTTTGATTGACAGAAGAAAAAGTACATATCCAATATTTATTTATAATTTACTAGCTGCCCGCCCCGGCTTCGCCCGGATATGATTGGCAAAAGGCAGACATTATAAGTATTGTGCATTTATATACCTACCACGTAATGTTGCTAAAGGTCATACACGTGAACACCAACCAGATCTTCGATTCACGTGAAGACCTTCTCTATACTTGCAAAGTTGCCAATACATTGTCTACATTCGAGAACTTTAAAGCCCCATCGATCATTCGTTTTACGAACTATGTGTGTAACTACACATACCTATTCACTATCACTACAACATAAATTATAAATCGTCTGTATGTCGGTTCGCCTAACTAAGGTTTTCCAAATCTGTAGGTTCTACTACATAAATCGTCGCTTAAATAGAGGTGGTATATCCGTATATAGCCGTGGTAATCTAGTGGTAGTAACATCTATCTTATAATCCTGAAGTGGTAGTTTCAAATCCTGATCCCATATCAATGAATTTCTTTGGAACTTATCTACGCAATTTCACACCACTGGCTTTCCCGTGGAGGAACATATCGTGTGGCAATCTACATCCTTACGTCTGTAGAAGAAACTGGATGACATATAGGAATCCACCAACCAGCACTGGGTCAGCGTGGTGGATATTATTTTGAAAAGGATTAATACCAAGTTATAAATTAAGAGCCCTTTATTGCAGTGGCATGTAATTTTTCCTATGTAATTTTTCAAATAAAAGAATACTTATTGTGGCTTAACTATAACAGTTAGACATATGTCACTAATTTTTTTGTACTTAAATGATTCGATAGTTTTCGCAGCGTACGCGATGCAAAGAATATTTTAGGTAATTTTTTACACCTTGGGATACATTATGGGAGTTATAGTAAGGATCCCTATTTTTTTAGGGTTCCGTACCTCAAACGCCAAAAAAAGAACCCTTATAGGATCACTTTGTTGTCCGTCTGTACGCCTGTCCGTCTGTCTGTCTGTCCGTCTGTGTATGTCAAGACTCTTTATCTCGGGAACGCGTAAAAATATCGAGTTGAAATTTAAACGTATATACGTATATCTATGGTCTGTTGCATTTGTCTAAAAAAAACTTCTCAGTTATCTTTTAAAAAAGTTAGAGCCGTTTATGTCGTAAAAAACCGCATATTTAGCACTCACAAAAATCAAAACCTACAGGGTACTTCCCGTTGACATAGAACTATGATATTTGGTGAGAAGCATTGTCTCAGAGTACACATAAAGGAATAAGTCTGAAAACTGTACATTTTTAGTTAAATCACTAAAAATAGGGCCTATGCATATAAAACTGTACATTTTAGTTAAATCACTATAGGACCTATCACATAAAATATGGGCTTAAAAATTCAAAGTGAGTAAATCGTATCATGTAAGATATCATATATATTAACTTTATTAGCACATCCTAAACAGGTAATTATTTTAATAACGTGTTTGTACGGAACCCTCGATGTGCGAGCCTGACTCGCACTTGTCCAGTTTTTTTTAAATATTATATTATGTATCTTTCTATCAGTGAAAGAATTTTTCAAATCGGTTCAGAATTTTTGAGCCTATTCGATGCAAACAAACAATCAAATATTTCCTCTTTATAATATTGGTATAGATTCGATTCGAGGTATAGATCGATAAACACGTCCGATAGCTGCTAATCATGTCCTGGGGAGAAGCGCGGCCTCCGACGCGTTATTTGTAGGCACGCGCCGCCGGCCGGCCGGTAGGTACCTCCGCACCGCTATGTCCCTGCATTTTAAATCTGTAATATCTTCGGAAATATTAATTTAAATTACATGCTGTAAAGGACCATATTGATTTATATTGAATGGACAATGTATTGAAGATACTTAATTGGATAAGGATTAATGTTGTGTTGCTTAAAATAACCTCCTAAATAATCCATTTTTTTTTTCGTAAAATTTAAAGGATAAAAATGGTTATTGTGGGTTATCCTTAAAAGATAGACATATACCATCACGGACTTTTTTGTTGACCTTTTTAAGGTGTACAATGCTGTAGTACATTATTTTGATTTATCTCGTGGGGTTCAGTCAGCGTTTGCAATGTAAGCGCAAAAAAATGTGTTTATTTACGACATCACATTAGAAACCTGTAAATTCATCAGTGTTTCTCTATAATATTATGCATGTATTATACATATAAACCATCCTCTTGAATCACTCTATCTACTAAAAAAAAGCGCTTCAAAATCCGTTTCGTAGTTTTGAAGATTTAAGGAAACATAGGGACGGACAGACAGCGACAGCGACTTTGTTTTATACTATGTAGTGATAGTGAAGTAACGGACTAATAATAATAATGTTTTTTTTACCCAATCATCATGTCTATAGTGTCATAAGTATAACATTGTACATTGTCTTAATAATGAACCGCATGTAAACCGAAACCGAAAAATGGTTGCCAGTGGTGTCCCGCAGGGTTTTGTGTCCGCTCCTCAGCTGTTTGGAATTTTCATAACGGATCTGATAGAGCTCATAGAATATCAGTCAGCTTTTTTTGCAGATGATGGGAAGTTTTTTGCTAATGAATTGATAAAGTCTAGAGAGCTTCAAAAATATCTAGACCGCATTCATAACTGGACCAGGGACTGGATTATTAAGTTGAACACAACCTAATGTAGTGTGTTACATCTTGGTAGAACCAACCCTAGAGAGACATACACACTTGATGGAGTTGTCTTAGCATCTGTAGACCAACAGAGGGATTCAGTATTGATGACTCCTGCAGATTTAAAATGGGAAGAGCATATATCTATGATAGTCAAACGGGCTAACTCATTTATTTATGTAATACGCAAGTTCTTTCAGATAGTAACAATGGGTGTTTTTCTTAAAATTTACAAAACCTATATAAGGCCTCTGCTGGAGTGTGGGTTCCAGGTGTGGAGTCCTTACTTTAGGAAAGATATTGATTTGCTTAAAAGTACACAAATAAAAGCCACCAGGATTCCATATGCTCTGCGCCGCAAGACCTATGAAGATAGCTTAAAAGCTCTTCGTCTCACGACCCTCGAAGAACGACGATTGCGTGGAGACTTGAGACCTTCAAAATTCTCAATGGCTTCTATAATATTCCGAATATCCGCGACATGTACACTTTGAAGGAAAATATGCGCGATAGCAGACGCCATACAATCCTCTTACAGCCTACACCATCACAAACCAACACTGCACACCACATCCTCTGCAATAGAGTTGTCTACAATTGGAATAGGTTGCCTGAGGATGTCATCTCGGCAAGAACTATAAACACATTTAAGAATAGACTGGACCTTTGGATAAAGAAGGAAACAATTTCCTTGACAGATAAATATTAATTTTATTCGACACTGCTTGATATAGGCACATCAGTATACACTGCTCGCCTATAAACAAATAAATATTACATAATATTATGTTGCAATATATGATTGAGCACGTAGATTTCTTTTTGTAAGCAAATAAGCACTACCTTATCCTATCATCCCTTTTTAAGGTTTCTTACCCAAAAGGTAAAAACGGGCCCCATTACTAAGACTTCGCTGTCCGTCTTTTTTTTTATTTCAAATAGGTTTGCGTTTGACTACATACTGCCTGATGTTAAGCAGATATGCGGTCTAGGATGTAGCACGCTTACCTAGAAGATACCTATTTACTCGAGATTTGAAGACACCTACATTGTACTTTAGCGGAAAGACAGACTCAGGCAAAGCGTTCCACATTCTGGCAGTTCGTATGAGGAATGTGGAATCAAAACGCTTGGTTCTAACGCGTGCCGTCTGTCTGTTTTTCTGTCTGTTACCCTCTGTTACCAGGCTGTATTTCATGAGCCGTGATAGCTAGAACGTTGAATTTTTATTGCTGTTCTAACAACTTTCAATGGCAGTAGTAAGAACGGTAATTCATTTACCATTCTTACTACTGGTAGTAAGATTGGTGGCAACTTCTACTTCTTCTTTAGCCTTTCGCTATCCACTTTTGGACATAGGCCTCTCCCAATTTACGCCATGCTTCACGGTCCGCTGCCCTTGCGATCCAATTCCGTCCAGCATGTTTTCGCACGTCATCTACCCATCGCTGTGGCGGGCGGCCTGGTGGTCTGGTATTCGCCCACGGTCTCCACTCATTCAAGCGTTTAGTCCAACGATGGCTTTCCATCCGAGCTATATGTCCTGCCCAACTCCATTTCTTCCCAGCAATTACTTCAACCACATCTCTCAGTTTCGTTTTCCGCCTAATCCATTCATTTCTTTTACGGTCGCGCAAGGTGATTCCGAGCATACTCGTAGCTCTCTCCATTGCTCTTTGCGCCACTCTGAATTTTTCAGCTGATCTCTGAGTGAGTGACATGGTTTCCGCACCGTACGTGAACACCGGCTCAATGCTCTCCTGAAATACCTTTGCTTTCAGCTTCATGGATAGCTTTCCGCGCAATATTTGCTTATTAGCTCCAAACGCTGCCCAAGCTTGGGATATCCTTCGTTCCACCTCTGCTGTCTGATTCCCAAAACCAAGTGTAAGTTTATGGCCCAAGTATACATAGTCCTTGACTACTTCCACTGGCAGTTGGTAATTATTGATTTCAGCTATGTTGGTCATAATCTTAGTTTTGGCCAGGTTCATCTTTAAACCGATTTTTTCCGACTCCAACTTAAGTTCCTCGATCATGGCTAACATATCAGGGACACTTTCTGAAAACAGTGCCAAGTCATAATATGGTGTAGTGGGTTCTCTTGCTATCCATAATACTAGAGATATCCTCATAGAACTTTTCTACTTCTTCATCGGAGTGATCGGTTGTAGGTGAATATGCTTGAATAATTTTGAGATCGTACATGGAGGAGAGCTTTAGCTTTGTATATATAACTCTGTCGGATAAGCTGTTCATTTCGACTATTTGTGATTTGAGATTTCTATGTATCATGAAGCCAAGTCCACCCAATCCCGGTGCAGCACCCTCTCGGTGGTATAGTAAGTGTCCGGATTGTAAGACTGTTACCTCTCTTCTTGTGGCAACACTAATGCCGATGTAAACACAACTAGCTCCCTAAATTTAATTTTAAAAAATTAGAAAAACCCCTTATTTTGTGCTAAAAACATCACAAAAGTGTTCTAGCTGTGTATGTCGTGAGTGATTAAAGTCAGGACGATTACAATTCTACTTAACAAAACAATAGCGTAAATAGAAAAACAACACAATAATCTAAAGAAGAAATGTGATGAGCAACCAAATGAATCACAGTAAGCATACATTTTAAGCACACACCAATCATCCAAATGCCGGTGAGTCTTTGAAATAATCCCTGAATGAGATAAATATTGAAATTACTTACAAATATTCACCATTTTATTCAAATTCAAGTATGACTCATACAACGGCTCACAACAATTTTTGACAAGTTTGACAACCACAATCTGTGTGATTGTTGGAAGAATTATATCACTATTAAAAATAGCGACATCTATGTGAGTACTTTGAAACTGATAGCCAATTTCACGAACATTTGACAAGTCTATTACGGTATTGCTAGATAGAAATATCAGCTACAAGTTGATAAAAGCGACATCTATGGAAAAACTGTGTCAATAACGACAATAACTAAGGCTTAATTTCGTCGCTGTCTGCTAAGCACACTTGGGTCAGTGGTTGGTATACACCACTGTCAATCTAAGTACCCCGGTTCGAGCCCTCAAAACGTCATTATTTTTGCCCCTATACATATGCGCTGAATAGACATCAAAGATGAATTTTCTTGAGAACATTACCTTCAGGCGCACACGTACGACTTCTGACAGTGATATTGTGACTCAAACACTAAATGCTACTGTAAATAGCTTACCTGACATATCTGACGACGAAGAGACTGAATTGGTAAAGGAGTTAAGGAATAAAATTGAAACTCTAATCCCGATTTGTTCAAACAATGGGCTGATGTAAATAATCGTACGAGGCGAGACAAAACAAGGCATTGTATACCTCGTGTCAGAACTACTCTAATGGTCAAAAGTGTCTTCTGTATGGCTCCAATTATATATAACAAAATACCACGTGTAATTAGGGAATCAAATAATGATAAATTTAAAAAAGAATTTAAAAAAATATTGTTGGACAAGTGTTATTATCGTATTGCTGACTTTTTAGATGACAAAAAAATTCTTACTAATATTTGACATTACTTTTGACATACTTAATTAAATTACTTTGACATTACTAATTACCAATTGTGTGACATTATATCAATACTTGACAATATATTTCAAATCTAGACATTATTTTGATACTTGACTTTATTTTAATTTTCGTTGACATCTTTTAATTCAGTGATACCTATTCTTGATTATTGTTATTTTTTAATTTGTGAAATTTCTATTCTCTTGTTAAATTTAAATTTTAATATCATATAATTATAACGACATTTGTACGCCACAATAGGCAAAAACATGCGCTCTCAACATCTACATGTATCAAGACCTGTATACGACTTTGTTGTTGTTACACTGTTACCATGTTTTTACAAATAAATGATCTTGAATCTTGAATCTTGAATCTTGAATCTTCACCTGAACGCCTGACTTCGCAGAGGCCCACTATATCCCACTTGATCTTTTCTAGTTCGTTTTCAAATTCATAAAGACGGTCACGCGAAGACATTGTCTGAATATTATAAGTTGCTATGTATAGTTTCGTTCGGCAGTGAGTCAACTCCCAATGATTCCTTGTCGCACCCCTGCCCCGTGTCACCTGGCCACTGCTCAGACCCGGGAGTGACGAAGCGCTGGGAACTCGGGGTCGATCTCTATTTTCGTCTGTCATGTTATAAATGGGGAGGGATTTTAGCTTAATTCACCACGCCAGCCACGACGGATTGGTGATCATGCGTTTTAGAGATGATTTAGCTCTCTGGGCTGATGAAACCCCTTCCGACAAGTCGGGTGTATGGTTATACAGCCATTGCTCGGTCGCCATTTCCCCGTCTGTTGTCTAGCAGGGAGCACCGCGGTAGTCCAGGTCCACCGCCGCCAGCTATTCTAAAAAGAACCACATGGCGCGTGCAGGTGGGGTTGGCAGTTGGTTCGGATAGATGTTATTCCGTTCTGGATAAACACTGGTGATAAACCGAAATTTTCACAGATGACGTATTTCGGTTGCCGCTATGACAAGATATACTAAAAACAGAAAAAAAAATATTTAAAGACCCCCTTAAATATTATTTTCTGCTTTTAGTATAGTAGATTATCTAAACATGGACTAGTCCTACAATATGGACTACAGACATAGTTCGGTAGATGTCACCACTATTAGTGTGAAGTTGACTGCATACGTTGTTTCTGCCCCGCACCAACCTGTTAGTCGAACTCGGAGACGATTTGAGCAAGTGCGTGTCGGTGGTCGCCATTTTGAGATTTCTCCAACATTTGATGTATATTTTTGGTAAGTTTTCTAAGATCCTCTTAGTTTTTCTTGTAAAGGTAGAGTGTCAGTTGTTTTTTTGTCGAAATTGTCATTTTTTCATTAGATCTTGTCGAAACAAAGTGTTAACGTAAATTTAAAAAATATATTTTTTCGTATTTAAGTCACCGTTTTGCAATATGGACCTAGCGTGAGGTTCTGAATATGGACTGGTAGTCCATATTTAGATTAATGAATATACAGTAGTCTATAATTAGAGTATTATCGTATGGGTTTAATTTTTGTTGCAGGTTATGGCATCCTCAGAAAAAAAAAGCGCTTCGGCAGCAATGGTAACAAAGACTGCATGTCTATGGCTATTCTGGTTATAAGAGAAAAAAAATTAGGATACTTAAAAGCATCTAAAACGTTTGGTGTTCCTAAAACTACACTTATACGTTTATCACAGCAAAATAAGACGCCACTGGGAGAAGTAACTAACATGAAACTAGGAAGGAAAGCTACACTGCCACCTGAATTAGAGAAAGATTTGGCAGACTATGCCCTTAAAATGGAGGCAGCGGCATTTGGTCTAACTCGGAGTGATCTTAAAACTTTAGCTTATCAATTAGCAGAAAAAAATGTTATAACACAATTTTTCGAAAGATAAGCAGTCCGCTGGTAAAACTTGGTTACCGCCACCCAGAACTTTCATTTCGTCGCCCTACAAGGACATCTGTTGCAAGACTGAAAGGTTTTAACAAAGAAAATGTTGATGAATTTGCTGGTGCTGGGAGAGGCTATGAATAAATACAAGTACACCCCAAACAATTTTTACAATGTCGACGAAACCGGTAATATGCTTGTACCTGGAAAAATGCCAGAGGTTTTGGCACGAAAAGGCAAAAGGCAAATAGCAGCCGTAACTTCGGCTGAAAGAGGCTCTACAGTCACTTCTCAGGAAGAAAGCAAACAGCCAGGCCGTCGCTGAAGTTAATGCTTGTGAAATAGCTGTAGATGTTCAAAAGGCTAAGCCCTCAGGAGTGAATTCTGAAGCTGTTACTTTAACTGCAAGTTTTTCTAAATATAATGATGCAGTTGAAAAAGTGTTAGTAGGTCCTTCTACATCAGCCGGTTATATTTCTCCAATACAACTGCGTCCCATACCACGCCTACAAAAAAAAACGAGTAGCAAAGGAAGAAAGGCAACCAAGCCAATGATTTTGACTTCATCGCCTTATAAAACTGATTTCGAGACATTAATTAAAAGAAAGGAAGAAATAGAGTCTTTAAATAGATATCTACAGATTGCTGTAACTTGATAGTTTATCTATTTCTAATATTAATAACGACTGATTTAGCTTACAACTTAATTGTCTTATTCAATGAAAACGACAGGTGGTCCATATTTAGAGAATCTACTCTATATCTTCTCATTCTCTTGCCTTGTCTTGCCCACACAACAAACCTGAATTTTTAGCTGTTTTTCGCTCGATATTAATAACGGTGACAATTAGATGTTTGAAATATTCACTTCATAAATAAATAAATAAATAAAAATCAAATAAAAATATTTAGGGGTCTCCCATACAAGGAACGTAATTTTTTTGCTCGATATTAATGACGGCAACAGGGAGATGCTTGAAATATTCTCAGAATATTAAGTTGTATATTCCCTTAACAAATAAATATTTAAATTAAAATAAAATATATTAAGGGGGGCTTCCATGCGGTACGGGACCTTTCGTGCGCGAGCCCGACTCGCACTTGGCCTATTATTATTACAGGACAAGTAGAAAGACGCCTCATTACCACCTCCTACACTGTCGATTTTCTTTAGATACGTAAACTGTACAACGATTGAATAAAAAGCTCAAGTTAGAAACCTACAAATTGTACTGTTTTGTCCTTGTAATTTGTTTTTTATGTAATGTGGTTGTCTAATAAAGTGTTATTGATTGATTGATTGAATAAAAAGCAGGTTTTAAACTGTGTTAACTTATTTATTGAGGAGTCACACACAATAGTACATTGAGTCACTACGCCATTCTCAGACATACCAGAGAGCGGAAGTGTAGGGGTTTTTACTACTAGCCTAAAAATAGAAATTAATGTTGCAAGACAAAATATTACATTGACATATTTCAACACGTACAAAGGTGGTTTGACTCAACATTCGTACCGCCAGGGACTGGAACAGTCTTTCAGCCTTCCTGTTTCCTAAGAGATATATTCTAAAGCTTTTCAAGTTCAAAGTGAATAGGTGTCTTCTAAGTCTGCGTGTTTCATCTTCGACCACAACGTCACTTACCAACAGGCTAGTTGGTGGTAAAGCGCGGACTTATTCGCGTTAAAAAAACAGTATTAGGTACTTGGTACAGTAGCACTGTCATCGGCAACATAGCGTCGCCTATCTTTCAGTGCGGCAACGTAGTTTGAAACTTTGCCCGGCTGTTGACGCTTATTCGAGCTTGCACGCCAAAGGCCAACAAAACTAAACAAACCAGAAATTTTGATTGGATTTCTATTTTTTATTTTCGTAGGAAAACGATTTTGCAAAGCCATAGAGTAAAATCACTGCAACTGCAAAGTTTTAGCTTTTACGCAACAAGCAATATGTTTTTCTGACTTTATGCTATTCCAAGAATTAAGAATTCGCGTTCAAAACCATGTTCAGAGGGCTAAGTGCGAGATTTTCGCTCGAACTCGATCGCGTTAACGTTTGATGTGATTTCTATGGAAATTGCACAGCGCTATCTTGTGTCACGTACAGAAAACTGAATAGCTTAGTGTGAGTATTTTTTACGGTAATGTAACGAGCGCCTAACCGATTGAACACGAGCGCGGCAACGTCTGTGATTGGCTAATTCAAGCGTGTGTGTCAATGTGCTCGCGTGTGTGCACGGCGCGCTCGGTCAACGCGACGTAAATGTAATTCGATTTCATTTGCAAATCTCCCACTTGACACTCAGTAGATACATTACTGTTAGTTTGCGTTTGTATGTAAACAATAACTTCAGCACTATTTGTATGGCTCCTGACATATTTGTAGCACGGAGTCACAAAAAACAGTAATTGTTTCTATTTATTATACAAACTTTTACCTACAAAGGTATCTGCACTAAATTTGCTACCATGGGATCTTAACATACTAGACACTTGAAGAACAATATTAAAATTATCCTTCAATGCGGAATGCACATAACTACCTAACTGTTTTGATTAATAAGTAATTCATTCTAGTTTGAAGTTGCCTAAAAATTTGGTTCATCCATTTGCGAACAATAAAGATATAGAGATAAAATAAGTTTGTAAAAGACCGGGTAGCCTAGCCCTGTCTGAGTAAGAGTCACCCGAAGGTCTTTGGCATACTTAAACGGTCAAAAAAATTGGGACCTATAAGTTAATATGTCATTTGAGCCACGGCAGCGCTCATTTGTGTGGCTACGCTCGGTGGCCTACGTGTCCGAGGAGTGGCCGTGTCGAACGTTGCTTAACTTCAGTGATTGTTAAGAAATACTCAGTCAAACTACGCTATGCGCGCTACATAGATCCAAGTACGCGATGAAAATAACTTAAAAATCACCGCTTAATTCATACGCCTCAAGTTTAATAACGGTATTCTCCTTTTGTCTACGTACCTATCAGTAGCTTTTTGCTTTGCTGCAACACTGCGTAGCCCGCGGCTTTCGCCTTTTGATCTTCACACACACGCCAAAACAGCTGTCGTTTTGCAATTTTAAAGAGGAGACGTGACCTGAAATCGTTTACGCATCTTATAAAGGCTTTAGAGAGAACTAAAGTCTATCAATCATATTCAAGTTGAAGTGGTTTAAAATATTATTGTGTTAGCAAAGATTTCAGATTCATATTTTCTTATTAGAACTGAATGTAGCTTGTAATATGTAGCCTTGATGGTCTAGTGGTAATGATACCCGCCTTACAATCCTGAGGTCGTGGGTTGAAATCCCGGTCCTGTACCAATGAATTCTTCGGAATTTAAATACGGAATTTCACATCACTGGCTTTTCGGTGACGGAAAACATAGTGAGGCAACCTGCATGCGTCGGTAGAAGAAATTTGGTGGCGTACGTGAATCCACCAACCCGCACTGGGCCAGCTTGGTGGATAAGACCCAATCACCCTTCATGGGTAGGCCTACGTCCTGCAGTTAACTTAAAAAAAGGTTGGTACAGTACAGTAGCTTGTAATATAATAACGTGCATAAACTTCAAGTTTCTTGTACACGGCACGGTTTGTTGCCGTGATAAAATACGAAGTGAGTTTAGCCACGAGTGGCGGTAAGCACTACTTACCGCCACTAAAAAGGATTTCAATAGAATTTTATAGATGGACACAACGGCTCTAACTGAGCGGCGATGATCTCGCCGCTATGAGCGGCGCGGGGCGGCGAGCGGTAGAGAACCAATGTACTAAAATGTTAAAATGACGCCACGACGTTCCGCTCAGTGCGCTCGGTAGCGCCGTTGCCGCTGCAGTTAAAGCTCAAACTCGTGGCCGAGAGGTAAGGCACGGCGCCTTCGTGGTATGCACACTTGCACAGTGCTTTCCCTTCGGCGCGGCGTGCTGTTATATTAAGTATACTAAGCGCCACACAAATCGGCGGATGAGAAGTTAGCAGCAGATGACACTTGGCCGTGATTCGCTAATTATTGCGCATGTGTGCACAATTCCAACGCCACGTGTCGTAGTGGTGAGCACGGGCGTAGGGAGCGCGCGGGAGGCATGAGGTTTGCGGGCGGGTGTGCCCCGGCGTTTCATCTCCCTGGCTCCCACGCTTAACTTCCCATCCGCCGATTTGTGCGGCGCTTAGTATACTAACTGCGCGTTCTGGCTTCACCCGGTTACGGAAGAGCTTTAAACTTTTCAGATATTGTTAAATATTGTGAAAACCGTATTTAAATCTGTTATCAAGTTTGGATTATTTAAGCGGAGCGGATACACAAGAACTTTTAAGAGCCGCCTGAAGACTTCTGACATGGCTAAACGGTTAAAACAACTGGGTCTTACAATTTAACGTGTCATCCGACCCACGGTAGCGCTCAGTTGTATATGCCACCTTCGGTCACCCATCCGAAAACTGACCGTACTGAAAGTTGCTTATCTTCGATGATCGCTAAGCTAAGGAACACTTAATAAAACTACGCTGTGAGCGCTACGCTACGCTGTCAAAAGTCAAGTCAAAGTCAAAGTATTTATTTCCGTGATAGTGGGTATACAAAAGATCTTAAGATTATACAAATATTTTACAAATATATATCAATCCACTAACAACCATAAAAAGTGTGCAAAATTCAATAATTGGAAATTAAAATACATTTCAAATTGTCACTGTGAAATATTCTATTAAATAATTATTATTTTATAATCTAGCTGTTATTATAAGTGTACTTATAAGACGGACGAAGGAACCGAGACAAATTATTTTATTAACTAAGTACCAACTTTTTTTAAACTTTTTAGTTTAACTAATGAGTTTCGATTTAATATTATGGACTGGAAAATATCTAAAAATCTGTGACTAATCACAATTCAGTCTAGTCACGTATAGCAAAATAGAGAGGTGTCGATGCAACGTTGCAACTTTTCAAATCTGTCAAAAGTTTTATTCGATTTCAAATAACTGAAATGCAATAGTAAATTGAGCTCAGTTCGGTGAATTCCCACTGCATTTTGATTCAATTTAGTACTTACAAAGTTACTACGTGTGTGGAAAACTTAGTGCGGATTAGCTGCCAAGTTTCCACAAAACTTACTCTACCATAGACTTTGACTAGCAGATATTTCAATAGATTAATGATTTCAGAGGACTTTGTTATTAAAATTTTGTTAAATTTCGATTAGGTTTATATTTTTGGGATTTTGATGCAGTGTGTTAGGTGTTTTTTTTAAAAGGGTAAATGACCAAAATGCTGGTGTTTTTTGGCTCAACGTATAAGCATTGCCATTCAGCGTGGCAATGCTGCCAGCATGCTGGGCACGCTGCCAACTGGCACTGGGCTTGAGCACTTGGATTATCTTTAGACCTTCAACCTTCTGTGTATGATCCAGTTGCTTTCTATGTAGAAGCAGTGTATATAGGTAGTTTTAGCATATAAAGTGTTATGTGTTTGCCTCATATAAATTAATCATTACGCTGTTAAGCATGAAATATTTATGAAAAGTCTGTGTATATTGTTACTCTGAAGTATATAGATCGTAAATCTTATATTGTCCAGAAATTTCGACGGAAACATTGCCTATCAATAGATTGAATCAACACTATTATAAATAAATATATGAATTTTGGGGGACATCTTACACACGGTCTCTGACCCCAAACTAAGCAAAGCTTGTGATATGACTGCCAGAGACTGATATACTAACATATACATATGTATTTTAGAAAGGTAGGTACATACTTATATAGATTAGTAACTAAATAACACCCAGACACAGAGCAAACATCTATGTTCATCACATACATGCTTGCCATGGGTGGGGATCGAACCGACGCCTCTTTCAGGTCAGGTTCACTATCCACTGAGCCACCGAGACAGTCAAACAAAGGGCACAGTAAGTATTGCGTGACGTTTGCGTAACTGAAAAGAAACGTTAAGATATATAATACATCCATCAGTAAAATAATGTCCTTATTCACAAAAAAAATAGATATCGATTAGAAATCCATTATCCATTAGAAATTAGAACAATTAAAATTGGATCAAGTAATGATATCACATCAGAACAGAAATGAAAAATAAAATACCAGAAAACAGTTTGCGAGGACAAAATTTCCTATTTCAGTACTTTTTTGTTTGAAACATTTTTCGCGTTTTCATTGCTATAAAGGTTGTTTTTGCAACGAACTGATATCTCTGAATTACTGTTATTTTCGGTGCTAACTTCCACGTTTCATCGTTTTAAAGTACTTTAAACATTTCATTTTGCCGTTTCAATTTTCAGTTTATTTTTGAGAGCGGATATTGAAATTTTAAGTCGTTTTAGTCAAAGCCACTTTATTAATATTCTTGCGGCAGCGCGCAATAATTTAATCGTTTCAATTTGTAAGGTTTTTTTGTTGAGTTTTTATTTACTTTTTTTATTTACCAACCCGAACTGGGCCAGCGTAGTGGATATGGCCCAATCACCCTTCGTGGGTAGGCCTACGTCTTGCAGTGGACTAGTAAAAAAAAGCTGGTACAGTACAGTACACTAATTAATTTTGCAATATTATGCTAAAAAATAGATGAAAATGGTTGACAATCGCATTGAAAATTCTACAATAAGTAAGTTCATATAAGCCGAGTGGCTAGCCCTGATATCAAAGTTTTTTAAAGCTGCCTAAAAGCCTTCGACATGTTTAAACGGTTTAAACAACCGGGGCCTACAATCTAACGTGTTATACGAGCCACGGTAGCGCTCAGTTGTAAATGCCACTCTCGGTAACCCATCTGAAGACTGACCGCACTTCGATGATCGCTAACGAACTACGATATGAACTACGCAATGAGCACTACAGTTAAAAACAATGCTTCAAGGTAAATTGTAGATGATTGTAGTAGGCGTCACTTTTCTTTTTTCATCATTCTGTATATTGTCATATTAATGATAAGTAATATAAGTGCATTTGGAATATGAGATAGGGGCTTGCCTACCTAACCTGGCTCGGATAGAATAGACAGCTTATTAAGAGAAAAATAGTTATAATTGAATAAAGGGTTGCCTGGATGCTACGCAGATAAGCGACTAGACTTTTGTAGTGCAAGGTCCTCTTACTGTGTTATGTGACACAAATACCTAACCCTACCTGAGGAAGATATCCATTGAAACAAAAGGTGATATGTTGTATAACAAATGTATTGAACTAACCTTAAACTATTTTAAATCTCTGGACTCCTGGGGCTGCGGTGACGCCCAATTGAAAAGCTTCAGGAACGCGTCCGCTCGTCGTCGCAGTCGCCGGGGTCGTGTTGCGCGGTGTGTCGCGCGCGCTCACATACCCCGTCGTTCTCCCTCGCACCATCGGTCTTGTCCACGAGTGCGAAAGAGTCTGCTTAACTAATCTTATGCTAAAGAAGTCATGCTACAATTTTGTATAAAATAAATAATATTTTTGTCTTGGAACACAAAGCCTCCATCTTTAGCAATCTGTTATGTCAATGTCAAAATTGTCAAATCCATTTACAGGAAAGTTCCTTGAAGAAATTTGCGCGCAAACGCTGCATGCGCTTCGCGATCAATTTAAAATTGTAGGAGTTTATACGACAGTATACAGGGTTATTTCTAATCAATTAGCATCCTCTTGGGGGCTTATTCTGTACTTCAAAACTAACAACTTTTGTTCTGCGACTTTTGTCAAAACTCAAAAAGATCGTTTGTTGTTCCATTAAAATATCATTAGGTACCTAACCCAAAGGAGGCGACACGCTTAAGCACCGAAGTCTGCCAAGTCAGTGGGGGTGAAAAAACGCACACAAACCAAAATATAAGCAAGTTTACACGCACACAAATGTAATTAACTTACACTAGCTGAAAATTAACGCAACACAAGCGCAACCAGACCGATATATTTATATAAAGAGTATGACCGCCGGTCGCTTAGTTTTGGCAGAGGGGTACGCTTTGCAGTGTCGACTCTTTTTGGTTAGGTACTTAATGAAACATATCGTTCACCCGCGACAAAATGTGTGGAACAAGTGTTTTTTTTTTCTAGTTTTGACAAAAGTTGTTAGTTTTGATGTACAGAATAAGCCCCTAAAAGGATAATTAGAAAATAAATTAAATTGATTAGAAATAACCCTGTGTATCAGGTTCTTAACGATGCAGTGGCAAAAAACACTACCGACTTATGATAGGCCTCATTACTGATCACTGCAACTCAAATAGTCACTTGTATAAATGTGTAGTAATGGAATTGGGAGCCTCCCGTAGCCCACTATGTCGTGGACGTCTGCATGAAAACTAATCTGTAGAGCTTGTTCTGTGACACAGCTAAAGAGCACACACTAGAATAACTTACAGATTGCATGACGCTTCTGCATCATCATCAGGATCGTCATCCACATTTCCACCATTTTTATAACTTCCAACCCATTGGAGCAGTTATGTCAGCGGCACACACCCCACGCGGGACGTCAAGTGCAGTACTTATTGCCCCCACACCGAATAAAAATAAGAATTAGTACTTGAAAAGAATAAGTACTGTACTGTACCAGCCTTTTTAATAGTCCACTGCAGGACGTAGGCCTACCCACGAAGGGGTGATTGGGCCATATCCACCACGCTGGCCCAGTGCGGGTTGGTGGATTCACATTACGCCATCGAATTTCTTCTAGGGACGCATGCAGGTTGCCTCACGATGTTTTCCTTCACCGAAAAGCCAGTGGTGTTAAATTCAGTACATAAATTCCAAAGAACTCATTGTTACGGGACCGGAATTTGAACCCACGACCTCACGATTGCAAGGCGAGTGTCAATACCTCTAGGCCACCACGACTTTAAAGAAAGAATTACACGATTTTAAAGAATAAGTACGTTGAACTTCTGTACTTATCTGGAGTCTAAAGCTAAATTAGCTGGGAAAAAGCTTGGCATCCTCAATAACGTGAAAAGGTATTTCACTCCGAGACAGCTTCTTAACTTATATCAAGCTCAAGTCCGATCGTGTTTACCGGAGTACCTACTGCAGCTACCGTTTTGATGGATTAGCTGCAACATCGCTTTCCTTAAGGCGAGTTGGTGAGTTGGTGGCCAAATGTAGCCACATTCTATATAAAACAAAAAACGGTGGAAAAAATTGGCTTTATAAAACTTCAACTTGTTTTTAAAAGTGCAGTAGAACTTATCCTACAGTTCAAATCAAAGACAGGTACCTATGCCAATATTTAATTCCACGTGCGCACAATACCGCGGTATGTATGAAGTTGGTCTATTTCTATGCTAATTTTCAACCTGCTCTGCAGTTTACCGCTAAGCTCCCGAAATGTGCCAAGACAAAGGTGCTTAAACAGATTTAGTGCACTGATTAAAAACTTTAATATAACACGGGTACTGGAGCTGCATAGCAATGAAATGCTAAAATGAGCTGGAAATAATAACATTTTTCTCCATAATTCTTTCATTACTGTTTCAAATGAAATATTTGTTATGCAACCAGATTCAGCTTGCTTGGATTCTTTTGTACATAGTTTTCATTTGAACCAAGTTAGTGATCCAGTACTCGAAAAAAAAATTGGGTTATACATCTTAAAGTTATCTCTTAAAGTTATCTCTTAAAGTTACTGAGGATATTTTTTTTTTTTTTGACCTGATAACGTCTTATGAATCGATGAACACTGGCTGCGAGGACGTGGAACAAGCAATAGAAAAGCACGATCGGCCAACTCAAGCCTGTATACTGAGTGTGAGTTTTGTCGTAAACATGACGCACTCGCCGCGAGCGCGTAAGCATGTAACTTGTATGAAGAAATGTACAGCGCTACTAGCGGCGCGTTTTTGAAACACTTTGTGCGAGTGCTAGTTCATACAAATTACATGCTTACGCGCTCGTGGCGAGCGCGTCATGTTTACTAAAAATCTCTCACTCAGCATACCTGTTTTCTTATGACGTTATCTTGTAAAATTATTATCGTCGGTAAACCAGCTTTACAGACTACCAATGTTTTTTATGGTATAAAGCCCATGACAAGGTTTTGGCATGAGTTTGCATTGTAGTCGAACATGATTATCATTTACTTGTGGCTCCATACATTGTAACCAAACATGATTATCATATAGGTATAACTGCATACATTGTAATCGAACATAATTATCATTTACGTATTGTTCCATACATTGTAACCGAACATGATTATCATATACGTATAGCTGCATATATTGTAATCGAACATGATTATCATTAACGTATGATTCCATACATTGTAACCGAACATGATTATCATATACGTATAGCTGCATATATTGTAATCGAACATGATTATCATTTACGTATGGCTCCATACATTTCTGTTAGTTCTTCCCGTCTTAATTAGTGTCGCAGTATCAAAAGATGTGTGGAGAAACATGTCAGCTACTGTAGTTTCCACACCAAAAATGAATTAAAAAATTCATGAACAAACCTTTCTATAATCATCAACGTTCGTTACTGTTTAAAATTGATGCATAAATTATAAGGTATAAAATTATACTTACCTATTTGGTAAGTGTAAGTATTTATACATGCAATATAATTTAAACCTGATTCAATCCCGAAGAAATAGTGCCTATTTAAGAGTTCTAAGTGCGATGGAATAGTACTAAAGTAGGCGATAAAACTAGACTATTTATGGCTGAGATTGAACAAAGCATGACGGCCTCGTACATCGGTATCTTTTATGATACATTTTATCTTTTTTTTGATGTGATTACGTCTTATAAATCGATGAACGCCAGCTGCACGCACAAACAAGTGTCACGTTCCACCTGTCTCTCTGCGAGATCGAATCAAAAATGAGAAGATCCGTAGAAGAACCAAGGTTACCGACATAGCCCAGCGGATTAGCAGGTTGAAGTGGCAATGGGCAGGGCACATAGAGCGGAGGACTGATGAGCGATGGGGTCGAAAAGTTCTCGAGTGGAGACCACGTACCAGCAAGCGCAGCGTAGGACGTCCACCCACAAAGTGGATTTGTTCAATATACAGATAACATAAATTATGTAATTCCAAAAACCTACTGTGCTCGATGTCCAAGGCACCCTGAGCACACCTCTTGAAGTGTCTAGCTTGAATATACTTAAGCACCTGTTTTATTTTAAAGTAGCACACACAAATAAACGGATAAGTATTAATAAAACCATTGGACAAAAGTGCTAATCAACATTAACCCTTTATTTATTTTTCTATTATCATCTGGTTTTACGGTTAACCCCTTACCGCATACCGGGACAAATTTGGAACATTTTCAAAAATCGCTAATAACAAACTATGTATGCCATCTATGTATCTAGTTTCGCATTATTTGCCAAGCCAATGCACGTATGAACCCAGAAAAATACAGATCGCGTTTATAACTAGTCATGTGAGTACGAAATTTCGTTGGTAAAGCAGTGTGTTTCGCCATTTTGGTCGAGCATGAGGTTTGGAGTTTTCGATGAGATATTTTTAATTGTTTTGGGCTAAATATCATTAAAAAAAGTGTCTAGGAGTGAAGAACAATGGACCCACGACAGTTTTATGGCAAAAAACGTAAGTTTCAACTTTTAAATTGTGATTAATTTGTTATTTAAACTTTGTGCTAAATTCGGAACATCATGCAGTCAAGTTTCAATTTACCCGTCAAATTTGGAACATCATGCAGTAGAAGGACAAAACAAATTTGGCACACTATGCAGTGTGGTACAAGTAGCCTTTGATAAAGTACATGTTTTATTTTACAATTCTCTATATATTATGTATGTATGTTTGGCTAACTAACCTTGCAAACAAAATTAGACCCTCCTTCTGATTAATGTACATATATATACATCTGATGATGGCGATGAAAGGTGGCCACGGCATCTCTGTGATAAAACAACAAGCTTCCTAAGTTTGAGATCATTAGATGATGGATGGCATTGTTATTTATGAAATATAAACTTTAGGTAAATTGCTCTACAAGAAGATACCTATTATTGATTATTTTTTTGTTTGTTTTAGATGCAATTTCCCCTCGAAATCGATGTACTGCAATTATACCAGACATCAGTGAAGATGAGAATATTACAGACGACGAATTTCGAAATAAAAACTTAAGCTTATAAAAAATTGTGTTTTTTATACGACTACTAAGTACTGCTGCATATTGTGACGAATTCGGAACACATGTTTTTATAAACTAGAGTACATGTTGTGCCAAAATTGGAACTTTTTATTTTTTGTTAATTTTTAGATAACTATGAATTTTTTATTTTTTTTATTATTTTTTATGGATACCCATGAGGCACAGGAACATCATAAATTAAAATTATTGAAATCTAAAAATCCATGCGGTAAGGGGTTAAATAAGTATCAAATACGTTTAGTTTAGCTACATTATTTAGAATTTGTAGAATAGATTTCTTTTTTGACCGACTAAACTGTACTCAAGGAGGTACTCAATAAAAAATAAAACTGGACAAGTGCGAGGCAGGCTCGCACACCGAAAGTTCCGTACAAATCCAGAAAATTTCACAAAATTGGGAAGTAAGTTGTTACAACCTCTATACCATATCATCGACAAAAAGTTTTTTTTTCACTTTTCTCGACATACATTAAAAAATACACATTTTTAAAATAATTAATAATCTGTTTTAGCATGTGCTAATGAAGCTCTTTTATATGATATCTTAAATGATACGATTTTATTTACCTACTTTGAATTTTCAATCCATATTTTGTGAATCTAGGCCCTATTTTTTTGTGATTTAAGTAAAAATGTACAGTTTTCAGATATATTCCAAAATGTGTACTCTGAAAGAATGCTTCTCGCCAAATTTCATAGTTCTATGTCAACCGGAAGTACCCTGCAGGTTTTAATTTTTGTGAGTATCGAAATATGCGGTATTTTACGACATAAACGGCTCTAACTTTTTTTATACGGTAACTGAGAAGTGTTTCTGTTACATAACTGCAATAAACTATAGACATACGTATACAGTTTCAATTTCAACTCGATATCTTTACGCGTTTGACATAAAGAGTCTTGACATACACACAGACGGACAGACGGACAACAAAGTGATCCGCTTAAAAAAGAAAAAACGGAACCCTTATTTTTTCCCCTCCGTTTTTTCTTTTTTATATTCTTATATTTTTGAGTGAGCTGTAGCCCGTTGAAAATCCGTTAATTAGGTTCAGAAATTTTCAGGGATAACAAATTTTGAGCCTTGAATGATTTAACAGTCAAACTATGTATGTCAGAGAACTTCAGATGGCTTAAAAACTCTGACGCTAGGGCTAGCTAGCCTGACGTGTACAAATTTGCTTGATAACATCGTGTCAGGGAAATCAAGTTCATGTTTGTGTAAAAAGTGTACGGAACCGTTTCACCGAAGTTTTCGCGAAGGACATCCCATTTGGAATTCCATCAAAGACCTGTCGAAAGTTTCTGCGCCAGGTGGAGGCATTCCACCCTTATAGGGCTACTTGGGTTCATTTCAAATTAAAGATTTTTGAAAGTAACTCATAAATCAAATAAATGTAAGAACACCGTAAAAAATGCGAAAAGATCTCAGATTATTATAAGTATAGGTACTTACTCAATGCATTTGAGGACTTAAAAAAATATACTTTTAAAAAACTAGAAAATACGCTTAGGAGTCATAATTTTTTTTACATAAATACATTGTCATCGTTCTTTGATAGATGTGCAAAGTTTAAAAAAAACTCATCGCTCAATGTAAGTCAAAATTGAGCTCAAAGGGTTGGTTACATTACAAACAAGCAAACATACAGGTGAAACTAATAAAAGCGTGTTAAAAAGAGACCATCTCAAAAACAAACCCCCGTCCAACATTACACACAATTACATAAATGGAATCCTCTACACACAATTACATAAATGGAATCCTTACATGTACCCATTCTTCCGTCACCGTTAAAATTCGGAACACTCACTCATCAGTAACCATACCCATATAGGAAAAATGGTCGCCGTAGACGAAATCGGAGTGGATGACATCAGGTATGTACTTACTCGTAAGTAGCTATTGTAAACCTGGAGATACTTACAAACCTAACAAGTGATACTGATTGTGGATATCCCTTATATCCCTTATAGTATGTATGGTATGGTAAGGTATATCCACAATCATTATCACTTGTTAGGCGAAGGCTTACTTCTGATTATTTTATTTTTAGTTAACTATTTTTTTTCCTTTTTCCTTCCTTTGGGTACCATTGAGAGACTTTTTATTCCATTTGTCGTGTCTTCTTATCACGTAGCCAGCCCATTTTTATTTGAGTCGTCTGATTTTTGATGTCATATCGATGACTTTTGTTTTGTTTCTAATGACTCGGTTTCTCAGTTTGTCTGATTTCTTTATAGCATACTCCTTTCCGTTGCACGTTGACAGTTTGTTCGTCGTACTTTGTGTTAAAGCCCACGTCTGGCTGCCATACATAAGGACTGGTAATATGCACTTTTCACATTTATGTGAAGCTCATTATCTTTCATAGCCTCTTTCAGACCCCAGTATCGCCTGGTAAAGGTTGGAGGAGGCCTTTGCCAACAGGCAAACAGATTTACAAAAAGTCACAAAGATGTAAATACTTAATTACTAAGAACTTAAAACATTACTTAGATTAAGATTAAACTTAAGTTAAAACTATGTGAATCTGTAATATATAAACTAAAAATACTTACCTACTTATACTTACATACTTATTTTTATAAAAGATGTGTCAAGAATGCTTCCAGGAACTGTCGTCGTCGTTTCGGCTATAGAACATCCACAACATGCTGGACATTGGCCTCCTGTAATGATCTCCAATAAAAACTTGTTGGTAGTGGCTTGCATCCAGCATGGTCCTGCAGTTTTATAAAGTCATCCGTCCACTATGAGGGTGGACATCCTACGCTTGCCGATATATGGTCTCCACTCAAGAACTCAGTTCTCATCAGTTATCCGTGCTATATGCCCACTGCTAATCCGCTGGGCTATGTCGGTAACTTTGGTTCTTCTACGGATCAGATCTGTACCATAAGAGAAAAATAAATATTTTGCTACCTGTGACTATTCGAAATACTGTAAAGATGGTAATAATTAGCTACCTTCTATAACCCTTAATGCAAAGTTATTGTTCAGGCTACAAACTCATCATCTACAAAACCGCTAAATTCCGACAATCGCCGCCATCATCCTCATTAATAATCATTACAAACACTTCGGGCCATCAACAACCGCCTTTACGTAAATTATTATACACGAAAATCACTGATTAGGAATTGTTCCAGAGTAAAACATTCCTGCCTTTTGTAAAGCGCGATCTAGATGCGAAAAGAGAACTGCTTGATTGCCTCGGTGGCTCAGTGGTTGATTAGTGATCCTGACTTCTGGATCAAAGAAGCGTGGGTTCGATCCAGAGCAAAATTATGTGATGAAAATAGATGCTTGCTCTGTGTCTAGGTGTTATTTAGGTACTATATATATACCTATAAATGTGTTTTTAAATATATGTATATTGCCTATGTAGCATATCAGTCTCTGGCAGCCATATTACATATTCCACCTTCGGCTACAACTGCGCTTTCCATCAGGCAATTTGGGGGCCAAATGTAGTCCTATTCAACATTTAAAAAAAAACCGGACACCGAGAGTTCCGTACAAATCCAAAAAAATTCTCTATTCTATAACCAACGACTAAAAAGTTTTTTTTTTCACTTTTCTCGTCATTTTTCGAAAATTACACATTGTTATAATAGTTAAAAACCTGTTTTAGCATGTGCTAATGAAGTTTTTTTTTTTGTGATACCTTACATGATATGATTTACTCACTTTGAATTTTGAACCCATATTTTGTGAATTTTGAGGCCTTAGGCTTTTTGTGATTTAAATAAAAATGTACAGTTTTCAGATTTATTCCTAAATGTGTACTCTGAAACAATGTTTCTGGCCAAATTTCATAGTTCTATGTCAACGGGAAATACCCTGTAGATTTTGATTTTTGTGAGGGTCGAAATATGCGGTTTTCTGAAAATCATTATCATCAAACGTGTCACTACGTGCATAACAGTTATATATATTATAACATACAATTTGTACCTTTGTCTAGGTAAGCATTTAGCATTTGACGTTGCATGTAATCTATATTCAATACTCGATTTAAATACAACTGAAAGCATGTACAGATTTAAAAAGAAATTGTTATTATTGTACTATTGTTTAACAAAATTCTTGACGTTCAGTGTGCTCAGCTTAACAACTGGAACTATTTCTTCGTCAATCAAAGTAACCTAAGTTTTTGCTGACGCAGCTAGTTCTAAGGGAGTATAAGAGAGTTTATTGTGACTTAAACACCAATAATATTCTGGTGTTTCAATAATATTCTCTCTAGAAATTAGAATTTATTTATTGTCTTCAGACAAAATTGTATCTCTTGTTTCTTTAGAATGCATACGACTGCGAACATTGTGCGTGCGGTGAGTGAGTATGTGTTGATTTGTGAGAAAACACTACGCTCGGTGAGAGAACTGTTTCTCTGAAAGTATTTGTTCCTCAACCAACCTAGACTAACTTCTTGCTGATAAGAAGCTGTGGCCATCTCACGGACCTCTGGTGTCCCAATAACCGTTCTTTATGAATAACGGCGGCAGATAAGTCGATAATAGAGAAACTTCAGAAGTGATCATAAATTGAGGTCCAAAGCCTTAGGAGCTGCGATAAAAGGGACCGTGGCGCTATAAACAATTAAGATAAAGTTGAAAGTAATAGGTACGTTAGATGTAGTGATATGCCTACCTACTAATATCGTTAATGAGTCGTCTTCATCAGCCTTTTGGTTGTGCTATGGGCATATAAAAAAAGAGATTATAAAACAAACTACGTGTTTGTGACATCCGTTTACGGACAATAATTTTCCGCGATATCGTCATAAAAAAACTGGACCAGTCAGGCTCGCACATCGAGGGTTCCGTACAAACACATTGTTAAAATAATTAAAAACCTGTTTTAGCAAGTGTTAATGAAGTTCTTTTATATGATACCTTACATGATACGATTTACTCACTTTGAATTTTGAACCCATATTTTGTGAATTTTGAAGCCCTATTTTTTTGAGATGTAAATAAAAATGTACAGTTTTCAGATTTATTCCTATATGAGTACTCTAAGACAATGTTTATATGATATCTTTACGCGTTCCCGAGATAAAGAGTCTTGACATATACACAGACGGACAGACGGACAAAAAAGTGATCCTATAAGGGTTCCATTTGTTCCGTTTTACGAGGAACCCTAAAAATATTGTTGATTCAACAACTGAAGCTAGCCAAACGCTTAGGCCGATCGTGCCTCTCTATCACGCCACAGCTGCTAATAAATTTGATTTGACGTATTAGTAGATTTGCTGTCGTGTCGTGAGTGCGGAAGCGTGCCTGTAGCCCCATACATAGCGCAGTGGCGGAAACACCCAGGTTTTTAGTGGGTATGCCACCGATAGCGGTGGAGACTCCCACATAACCACCGGCCCCCCCAGGCCTGGTGGTATTTATAAAGGATTTTCCTGGATAAAAAAAGCTTAGATTCGTGAACAACTTCTGTCTGCGGTTAACCATGAAATGGGATGAATATCTTAACATCTAAATAAACAAATGCATTTTTCTTCATACACCCCCTCATAGAATGATGCCCTCGATATAATTCAATTGTTTATTTTTTCCACTTAAATGTACAGATAAAAACGTGAATCGCAAGGCAAATCGCCCAAGACTCTTTTGAAGGTTCCCATTCGCCCCGCATTGTTTGGAGCGGGCCGCATGAGGACCTTCAAAAAGAGTCTTAGGCGATTCGCCCCGCGGGCCCAACCGCTTGTTTCAGTTTCAGTTTATTTATATACGCTTTAGGGCACACAACGTCAATTAATTTAACTTTTAAATATGAGCTTGGAACAAAATGCTCATAATTAAACTCAATTGCAGGTAGATATAGTCATACTTTTTAGACCGTCATGTTATCAAAATTTATGTACCCTTTTAACAATTATATTGTTTTAAAATGACCATATAGGTGTATTTAGCCTGAGAGTCAAACTATATTTTTAAGTTGCTACTAGTATTAGACTGTGTTGTACTTAGTAGTTAAAAAAATGTATGTTGATAATAAAGAATTTTGAAACAAACAAAACAAGTTTATTTATATATGCAAGATATACGTACATGTGAATACAATAGTGCTTAGCATATTAGACTAATACTTATTGCTAATTCAGTAGGTGTAGGTACATATTCGCCCTGTCTAATAGGGCGTAGCATAATTATATATTATTAATGCCAGACAGCGTAATTAACAGTAAAGAATTTTTAAAAATATTCTAGTTCGAAATAGTTACATTTAATAATTATCTTGCGGGGCGAAACGCCGCAATACTCCTAATAATTATCTATTCTGGACTAAGCATTCGGCTTGTGACGCACATGAATTTGTCCTACAAAATTATCGTCCGAAAACCGACTTTACTTATATACTTATGAATATGATACTTTAGAAAGATTTAATGATGTAACGATGTTACATACGTAATAATTATTTATTTTCTGTTGAATATGGCAAAGATGCAAAGATTTAGTATTTATTGCTCACAAATATGATAATTAAAAAAATATGTTTTACGATTCATAACTTTTACTTCGATACGACATCCGGGTAAAATAACCAAACTAAACTAAGTAAAAAAAATGTTTTCAAATTTTAAAAAACTGAACATTGTTTTTTAATTTACAATATCACATTTCCACGTGTGATAAGGCTAGCGAACTGTAATGGAAAATGGTAGTTTAAACCAATTATATCCTGTTTTCGTCGGAATGGCCCCCAACCCGCAAGTTTGGCCATTTAGAGTTGATTATACAACTGCTTACCTTTGAGGGGCCTGTTGGACCAAACTTTGGTTTGTTTGAGATACGGGAGTTTGAATGTTGGGCTATACATAATGTAGACGGACTTGTTTCCTTGATGCGTTGTTAAAAGTAAAGAAACGAGTAGGTACATTTTTTTTTTTTACTTTATACATGACGGGAAATCACTCACACTCATTTTACTAATACTATCTGTTTTATGACCGGCTGACGCGGCGGAGAGACTGGAGACCTCTCCACGAGCAAACCAACTCAGTACCAAAAATGGTTAACTAAATCGCGCCTCTGGTGCTTGTGGCTGGTGCTTGCCAATAAGATATAATAATACAAAAAAGAAAGAAAATGATACTACGAAGGAAAGATCAAACTTAGTACACTCGTTTTTAGGTTGGAAGTGAAAAATACAACTCAAAAACGAATTAAGTAGGTACCTAATTTCCAACTCACAAGTTACGCCTACATTTTCGTAAGCGAGCTATACGTATGGAGCCGCTTATTGATTAGTGTATTAGTATATTGGTATATACGATACTGTACCAGCATTTTTAATAGTCCGCTGCAGGACGTGGGCCTACCCACAAAGGGTTATGGACGATAGCTTTTACTGAATTCCACCGTATTTCTCAAGTTGACGAGTGTGGAATGTATGAGTGGAACACATTAATTCAATAAATTATCATTTGATATAATATTTTACAAGTTACAACCACCTAGTACTAAAGATTTTGTAAAAAAGAACGTCGTTTGTGCCTTTGTCAAATCTCTGTTTCATCTGTTGCTTTTGTTACTTTTGTGATGTTATTAAAGTATTGTTGTATTGTATTCCGATATGGTAGTTTTAATTTTTGATTTTAATGGTGTAGACTTACTTTTGTTTGATAAAACTATTGAGAGTAAATAAAGAGCATTTTAAAAGTAACAGTACGAACGAGATATAGGTATATTTTAAATTAGTAGATCCTTTCTGCGAATTATATTATGTAACTTACCTATATGTTTTTTTTAATTTCATTTGTTGTTTCAGACTCCAGGGTCTGTGCCGTTTTGTTTAGTTAGTTTACGTTTAACTGATTGCAACTGTGCAATAGAGATGGGTTAGTTTAAATCTTAGCCTAAGTTAGTAATTTTGGTGCATTGCGTGAATGCCACGAGCAAACCGGCGACCCGCAAGCAGCACCCGATCACGAGTGTGACGCATGTACCAGCCATCGCTCTCCTCGACCATATTTGAGGAAAGAGAATGACCCGACACACGACACCATTCATTTGTTTCTTATGTTGCTTTTGTTTATCTTTGTGGGGTCAAAGTGTAATTATTTTAAGTGTAATAAACAATAGACACAGAAAAGAAATAAAATTATTTCAGAGCACAGCCAGCTAAATCCTACTTAGGCAAAATAAAACAAACATTATTCTGTCAGGTCCACCCATAAATAAATATTTATTATTATTTATTTATTAATTAGTGCGATAAAGTAACCAATTATGAGTGGTTCTCGGTTTTCCCTCGGGAGCGGGTGGTGCGATAAATTTCAATTTCGCAAAGGGTTTTGTTCCGCTCCTAAGTATGATAAATTAATTGAGTCGAGAGATTATTGTGGTTCAGCGCAGTGAAAAGATATTTTTAATTTCTTTTAATTATCGCGCCTTTTTGCGGCCACTTTGCAGACTAATTTTGATGGGTTGCCTTTCATTTTAATAAAGGAGTGACGTTTGAAGTATTGGCGTATGAAACGCACTTTATTTATTACTCCTAAGTTGTTTTCAAGAATCGTATATACTACGTATCTTTAGTAGACTTAATACTAAGGAGCCGTGTCTCTTTCTCATCTCTCGACGTCAATCACCGAGAGGCATAATTCAATAAATAAATAAATAAATATTAGGAGACATCTTACACACGGTCTCTGACCCCAAACTAAGCAAAGCTTGTGATATGGCTGCCAGAGACTAAAATACTACTCACACATATTTTTAAATACATACACATATAAATAGTACCTAAATAACACCCAAACACAGAGGAGCAAACATCTATGTTCATCATGCTTGCCCTGGGTGGGGATCGAACAAACAAACAAAGCAAACAATAACACTTTATTAGACAACCACATTACATATAAAACAAATTACAGGGACAAAACCGTACAATTTATAGGTTTCTAACTGGCGGCCTTATCGCTTTAAGTGATTTCTTCCAGGCAACGAACCCACGCCTCTTTGATTCAGAAGTCAGGGTCACTAACCACTGAGCCACCGAGGCAGTCCCCAATGTTGTTTCTTATATTTGCAAAGGGTCCAGCATATTGCCATCACATAACTCCTATATGTTTCCTATCTTTCAATAACTTTTAATCGAATGTTGATAGTAAATTTTTTTATGTATTTTGTGATAATGATAGCTTATTGATTTAATTGCATAAAAAACTTTCGTCTTTTTAGTAAAATTACATTATTTCTAATGGTATTATTATTTTTCTATTATTTTTTCATCTTAATTATATAATAGCAACTGTGTGAATGTTACAAAGCGACTGATTTTTTTATAACATTGAATTAAAAAAAAATCGGACAAGTGCGAGTCAGGCTTGCACACCGAGGGTTCCGTACAAATCCAGAAAATGTTACTAAATTGGGAAGTAAGTTGTTAAAATCTATACAATATAATCATCGACAATTTTTTTTCACTTTTCTCGTCATACATCGAAAATTACATCACGCATTGTTAAAAAAATTAAAAACCTGTTGAAGCATGTGCTAATGAAGCTCTTTTATATGATACCTTACATGATACAATTTTCTCACTTTGAATTTTCAACCCATTCTTTTTACTTCATAAAAGGCTCTTACTTTTTTATACGACAACTGCGAAGTTTTTCTTTTACACAACAGCAAGAGACCATAGATATACGTATATAGTTTAAATTTCAACTCGATATATTTACGCGTTCTCGAGATAAAGAGTCTCGACATACAGACAGACAGACGGACAACAAAGTGATCCTATAAGGGTTCCGTTTTTTTTTCTTTTGAGGTACAGAACCCTAAAAAGAACTTTATTGGGTTGTGATAAGGTTCTGGTTTTTTTATATTATCTTATACTTACTTACCTATATTTAATCACAGAGATTATTAGGTACTCATTTTAAAAAAAAATATAACCTAAAGCCAAATAGGTAATAACTTCGTGATCAAATTACACATTACACAAGTGTAAACATCTTATTAATGAACAATTTTTAATCACATATCGAAAAAGGCCCAGTGATTAGAGTATCTTTTATCACCATTTATCAAATAAAAAACGTCAATATCTCATAACTAAGTATTATTTTTCCTTAAACTCCACTTTATTCGATATACATTACACTCAAGCTAAGGAAAAATAGCGCTAAAAATAACTGAATCCCGCCAAAATAGCCAAATATCTCCCTGAAGGCGAGCGATAAAAATAAATAGCACATGTCCAATGTCTCACATAGAAACATTATTTGTTACGTCACTGATATGCCATCGAAAAAGCTTCTACGCCATTTAAATGTTGAGTAAAACATTTATAGAGAGACTGGTTTTGTGAGAACTGCCTAAGATTTACGTCAGCAATTTTTTTTTGAGTTTTGACAAAAGTCGCAGAACAAAAGTTAATAGTTTTTTAATTTTTATGTACAGAATAAGCCCCTAAAAGGATGCTAATTGTTTAGAGATAACCCTGTATAGCCATGCTGTGAATGTCAAAAAATTGTAACGAAAACATTCCTATTACATTTAAAAAATAAGAACTATATAGTAAATATATAGTAGTAATTATAAATTATAGTGCAATAGCACTTACTTTTTTTTAAAGAAAAATCAAATAATCCTGATAATGTGTTATTTCTTTGATTACGAGCATTTGTACTGCGTGTAGAGGTGAAACATCGAATTATTTACCACGAGTAACTGGTTTTCTGTAAGTTTTATACTCTACCTCGTAAAATCATATCAATATGGCATCTGAGAGTTCGGAGAAAGATCGTCGTTTTATACGGAAAATAGTTTTTGATAGAGCCTACGGTGAAAGTGCGGGTGTGATGGTAACATAGGTACTATAGGTAACCTCGCTAACGATCATCATCATCTTAATCTCTCCATTCGATAGTTGTCTGGAAGATATTGTTTTAAGCGATAAAGTAAGTTCATACAGGCCCTCACCCTAACCCTAGTGCCGGAGCTTTTAGTCCGCCTGAAGACCTCTGACATAGCTAAACGGTTAAAACAATCAGGACCTACAATTTAACGTATTATCCGAGCCACGGTAGCGCTAAGTTTGAAAATGCCACCCAAGGGCACTATCTAAATACTGACCGTGCCGAACGTTGTTTAAATTCGGTGATCGCTGACAAACGCCTAGTCAAACTACGCTACAAACGCTACGAGCGCTAAGAATATTAATTTAATTTTAAATGGTCAGACTAGTTTTAAGCCACTTTATCGTACGAAATGTTTGGGCGAATCGCCCAAGACTCTTTTTGAAGGTCCCCATTCGACCCGCATTGTTTGGAGCGGGCCGAATGGGGACCTTCAAAAAGAGTCTTGGGCGATTCGCCCCGCGGGCCCATCGGTTCGGTGTGATCAATAAAAAATTCATCAGTCAATCATTCCAGGCAATTGGCAAGAGTAGTTTAGAGCGTCTGTCGACATGGTACACTATTTCATCAAAACCGCAAGAGCATGCGCTTACGACCGGTTTTTTTTGCGTAGGAGCTTATGACCTCCAACCCGCATTAGGCCAGCGAGTTGGATATCAGTCACCCTTCGCCAGAAGGCCTATGTTCAGCAGTGGCCTACTAAAAATTGGTTATCTGTAAGTAAAGTCGGTTTACGGATGATAATTGTATGTGACAACGTCATAATAAAACATTGTTGAATTAACAACTGAAACAAACCAAACGCTTAAACATGCTTCTCTGTCGTCTGTTCCGCCCTCTCATTTACAAAAGTGGCTCAGGCGTAACGTGTCACTTTTTCGTGCGTACAGCCTGCGTTCATTGATTAATAAAACTTCGTATCAGATAAAAAAAGGCCGGTCCAGAGGCCTATGACCACCAGTGGACTATTAAAAGGCCAGTACAATACTAGCCCCTAGCTCTAACCGCAGTTTCAGTAGCTCAAAGTGGCTTTCAATAGTGAGCTGTTTCCCGTTTAATATTCTTGATATCCTGCATAATAAGCCTTTGTGTTTCACTCAATGGAGTCAACTGTGTTTCAACTGTATATTGATTTAGTCCAAGAAGAGGAAAAAGAGGTGGAAACGCAATGAGCATAATTTATATCGAAACTACTTTTGGTGTAAAATCACACTAAATAGGTACATGGTAATCAAGAACACATGAACTTAGCCAAAAGAAGGTTATTTAAACCATCACAAAGGCGTTATTTTTGGATCAACAATGATCTAAATTGCTTACCACGATACACCTAACTATAGTAATATAATTGTGTCTATAATAGTGTATTATAAATAATCCGCACTAAGCTTAATAGCCATCGAATCAGAAATGAGGAAATTGGTAGAAGTAACACAGTTACCGAAAAAGCCCAGTAAATTAGCAAGTTAAATTGGCAAAAATGGCAATGGACATAGCACATATCACGGATGAATGATGACCCGTGAAAAGTTCTCGGGTGGAGACTGCGTACCGGCAAGTGCAGCGTAGGACGTCTACCTGGTGAGTAGATGACCTCATCAAGATCGCAGAATTAAATGCAAGCCGCTTCCAAATCGGTCTTATTGGAAATCTATAGGGGAGGCGTATGTCCAGCAATAGGCATTCAACGGCTGTAACGACGACGACGAAGCTTAATTTTAGCAAACTTTTCAAGCAAAGTCAGAGTGCAAAAAATATTATTAAAATTTACGTGCTTCATCTTCGACTAACGTCGCTTATCATCAGGCGGGTTGGTGGTCAGGAGCGGACTTATTCGCGATAAAAAAAGTCAGTTTTTAAGTTGCATGAAGGTCTCAGACATGTCTAAACGGTCAATATCTACGATGCCTTACGATAAAAAAAACAAGATAAGTGCAAGTCAGGCTCGCACATTAAGGGTTCTGTACAAACACGTTGTTAAAATAATTAAAAACCTGTTTTAGCATGTGCTAATGAAATTATTTTATATAATACCTTATACCTTACCTTATACGATTTACTCACTTTAAATTTTGAACCCATATTTTGTGAATTTTGAGGCCTTATTTTTTGTGACTTAAATAATAATGTTCAGTTTCCAGATTTATTCCTATATGTGTACTCTGAGACAATGCTTCTTGCCAAATTTCATAGTTCTATGTCAACGGGAAGTACCCTGTAGGTTTTGATTTTTGTGAGTGTTTAAATATACGGTTTTTTACGACATAAACAACTCTAACTTTTTTAAGTGATAACTGAGAAGTTTTTCTTTTACACGACTGCAAGAGGTTATAGATATACGAATACAGTTTAAATTTCAAGTCGATATCGTTACGCGTTCTTGAGATAAAGAGTTTGGACAGACGAACAGACGGACAGACGGACGGACTTAGCATTTCTACCAGATTTCTCTCTTCCGTGGACTTGTCATTGTTCTTGAACTACGCTATTACACATTTCCCGTTTCGTCTTTGTGCAAAGTTGTATCGAGTTTGGTTCAGTAACTGCTACATTTGCAACTGAAGTGTAATTGCAGCTTGGTAGTAATAAATCCTGTTAAAGGCATGATTTGTTTTAGCTCGGTCTTGGCTGTTTATTTTGTGGTGTTGCCAGTAAAGAGAGAAAAGAAATAAATAAAAGGCTTTTATTTTGACTTTTGTTGTGTTTCGTGAATCTATATCGAATATATATTTAGCATGAGACATTATCTTAAACAGAACATGCTGGATAATGGACCTATAATTTAACATGTCCTTCGAGCCAAGGTAGCGCTCAGTTATAATCACCACCTGCAGTCAACATCCGAAGACAGACCGTGCCGAAGGTTGCTTGACTTCGGTGCTTACTGACAAACATCTAGTTAACTACGCTATGTCCGCTACATTTTACATTAAAAGGCACATAAAAGCCCTAAAAAGCCGTGGTGGTATGGCGACACTAGCTCTACAACAGTGAGGTCATGGGTTCATCTAGGTCCCGTACCAATGAGTTCTTTGGATTTTATTTACGGAATTACACACCACTAGCTTTTCGTGAACATCTTGAGGCAACCTGCATACGTTCGTAGAAGTAATTCGATAGTGTAGGTATGTGAACTTGCCAATCCGCACTGGATCAGCGTGGTGAATATGGCCCAATCACCCTTCGTAGGTAGGCCTGCGACCTGTAGTGAACTATTGAAAAAGCTGGTATAGAGAAAAACTCTTAAGGTGTTTTAACCCCTCAAGTAGTGGAGTGAAACGACAAACTTGCAAGTCATAACACGCAGCGTGCCACAAACTTGCACCAAATGCACGGAAATTATATATTTACAGCAAAAGGACTTTTAAACATTTTAGGTCCGAGCTCCATAGCAGAGCGGAGAAAAAGTATATGTTACAGAGTTTTTATATGGTTATTCAAAAATGATGGACGCTTAAGGAGTTTAGATCATAATTAGGAACAGCTTTTGAAATTGGGCCAAACCAAAATCCGAAAAAAAATGATGAAAAATTTATACGTTTTGTCAATTCCGAGTTGCAATTTTGGTTGCTCATTATGATAAAAAAAATGAATCATCCATTTTTAAAGATTTGTTTATATCAGTTATTTAATGTTTTGTTTTTCGGCCGCGATTGAAAAATCGGTTCATTAAATGGGCCAAAAATAGTTATACAGAAAAGTTTACTCGGGACAAAATATGTGAAATTTTTGCGAAAATTTCTTCTAGCAATTCTGCAGTAAGGACGACAAACACACCAATTTAGAACGTTAAGTCCAGCTCCACATATTTTTGCTCTGATCTACTATAGTGGAGTCTAAACTTTTACTTTCCGTGCAAGTTCGCTTGAAAAACCGGGCGTTTTCACGTTAATTTGTTGACACTCCGGTTCATTTGTGTACCCGCGCTTGAATTTAAACTGGTGAGTTTTATGAAAAGTAGTTTTGTAGTGGTTTAAATTATGGCAAACTCTATTAAGAAAAGTAATAACCTTTGTCACTAACTTATTCATTCGTCAAAAACAGGTTTACGATTTTACGAAGAAGTTAATTTATATCTGGTTATATACGAAAGGGGCGTACTGAGCCTAAAACCGATGATTTAGGTATATCACTATAAACCACTTTTCCAGTGGAGTGAACTTGGAATTAAAAAATAATCAACTGTTCCATACTTTGGGACAATACTAAGTTGCAAGTTTGCTTGCGACAACTGATTATTTAAACGTAAGTTCGTTTGGCCGGGATGCTGGCCATGGTGTCAAAGTTTATTAGTTAAGCTGCCTGACAACTTACAAGGGTTAACGTAACTTTAATACAACCGGGATGGATTTAACGTGTCATCCGAGCAACGGCAGCGTTCAGTAAAAGTTGAATTGAAATTGTGAATTGAAATTGTTTATTTCCAAAAACTTATGAACTATGTACATATTGGTTAATAGTAAAATACACAAGTAAATATATCCTAAATTAACGTACATACAAAATATTATGTGCACTGCAGCCCACACTAGGGTGACCTGTGTCGTGGGCTGCAGGCTCTTTCACTTAAGCTAGCTTATGATTACTAAGATTATTTGTGAGTGAACGTGAAAGTGGGTGAGTGAGTGAGAGAATGAGTGGATTTTAACACGTGTCGTGTGTGTGTGTGTGTGTGTGTGTGTGTGTGTGTGTGTGTGTGTGTGTGTGTGTGTGTGTGTATGTGTGTGTGTGTGTGTGTGTGTGTGTGTATATATTATGATAAGAATATATATTAAGAGGATATATGGATACATGAATACGAATTTGAGAACTAAAATAAATACCAAAAAGTTATAGATAGATATATAAGGCATAAATAGCTTTACATAAATAGTACATCAGATTACATGTATGAGTAATAAATAAATATCCAGATTCTTAAATTTACTTCTCAGTTGTAGGTATATTACGCACTACATGACAGCGAAAAAATAAAATAAAAATCGGATCTGGAAGGCTATGACCTGGCTATTCAAGGAGGGCCTGATGTCTGGCTAGTCCACAAATTTCTGTGTTCGGATTGCATAGTTGTGAATGTGTAGATTTGCCACGGATCAGGCCCTTTAGTGTTATTTTATTACGGCAATAATTCTTAACGTTTCTGCATAACTCTGGGTAGAGAGCCAAGAGATTAACTTTTTTTGCAGATGTATCGGGAAGTTGTTCGTAATGATGACCTTCGAAAGTCTCTACACTTTGCAAAACAACATTTCTATATGTTGTTTTTAAACTTTCGCGATTTGAACACATTATTATTATATACTACGGGACTAATCGCGCACTAAAATTACGAGATAAATAAAGACTTCCTCATCCCGACGTCTACCCGTGACCACGGTCGATGCAACTCGGCCGAAACGTCGGGATGAGGAGGTATTTATTTATCTCGTAATTTTAGTGTGCGATTAGTCCCGTAGTATATAATAATAACATTTCTATACATTAAATACGGAGTGAAGCGAATGAATCGAATCAAACGAATTAATTTATGTTTAGAGAATATTTTCTCCAGAATCGAATGGTAAAAGTTCTCAAGTAAAGTCGTTCAGAATAGTAATTGCGACACTTGTCTGGTCGTCTGCTCCGGCCAACAATGCTCGCAATCAAACTGAATAACTGCTCCTTGCAGTTCTGTTTGCCTAGTAGTTTCTTGTGGTTTTGCCTTCACAAATGAATATTACGTTTGTGGTGATTGTTTTCATTGAATAGCGATAGCTGTCAATGAAATCAATTACGCCATCTTGAATATTTAGGCGGTACCAATTCAGCTGTCAATTAGTATACTTTTGTAAAGTTGTTTATTCAACGATTGCTTTCGCAATCCGCGCAAAGCAATTGATAGCTAACGTCACATAGGCGGTGCCAAATGACTGAAATGACGTCATAAACGATTGCTATTACGATTGCTATTCCTTAGGCGGTCGGGCCACTGGTCGTCTGCTCCAGCCAACAATGCTCGCAATCAAACTGAATAACAGCTCCTAGCAGTTCTGTTTGCCTAGTAGTGTCTTGTGGTTTTGCCTTTACAAATAAATACTACTACAATACAGCAGTACATAATCAATCATTATCAGTCATAGGACGTTTAATGCCCGACATAGGCCTCTTCTCACCAATGAGAACGGTTGGAGGCGACTTGCAACCAGTGCGATCCTGCGGTCTTAATGAGGTAATCTGTCCATCTTGTAGGTAGACGTCTCCTGAGCTATGTTTGTAGGTGACTTTAAGTCGTCTACACATCTTCGCATATATACATCTCGAAAAGACACTTCGATTATAACCTCTTTAAACCTAAATTACTTGTGGTTTTCTTGCACGAAATAGGTAGTTATATTGTATACCTACTTTATACAATGTGTTTGTCTACCGTTATCGGAGCCTTAAGCGGTGATATATCCTATGGCAAATTTTGAATAACTTTTATTGTGGGATCAACTCTGAAAGCGCAAAAAAAACAGCAATTCCATACTATTTGTCGAAAGTCTTATAAAAAATTTATATGGTTATTGTATGGAACAGCAGTTTTTTTACGTTTTCAGAGTTGGTCTCATAGTAAAAGTTGTTCAAAATTTGCCTTAGAAGTCACCGCTTAAGGCTCCGGCATCGGTAGACAAACACATTGTATATGAATTCATCCTTAATTAGTTAACCTCAGCTTATTTGCAAAAAGTTACATTTTCAAAATGTAGTGTTGAGGAGTGCAGTCTTTGAAGGTCGGGATGAATTCCGCTTAGAAAATTATATCAGAAACACGTGACCAAAATACTTATGTTTATGTAGTCCAACAACGTCTAAGCACAGCCATTCAATGCCACGCTGCTAAAATGCATTTAAGTAAAAAATACGACAAATTGTATTTACCACTCAGAGTCTTTAGAAACAGACAGACTTACATTAAATTACTACTAAAGGACATTCAACTGTCAAAGACCTTACAAATACAGTGACAGAGCCACCGCAGGGTCACCACGCTACTCCAAACGTCCACTAAATAAACTTCTCAGACATCATTATAAGCTTTCAGAATCAATCAAACAATTTGTAACTCGAGTAAACTCGATTCGAAGGGCGGGATCGGCTATATTAGGTTATTCTCATGCGTTTTACAATTCCCATTGAGTAACGCTGAACTTTGTAACAAACAGAAATTTGATCAATTTGAACTTGTGTTCATACGAGAAACTAAAGACATGTATGTAAACATGATAGGGATAAATAAATATCACATATGATTTGTACTTAATGATAGTACTAGCTGACCCGGCGAACTTCGTTTAATGCAATATCTTTATAAATTATAGCCTATGGGTTATTCTGATGTTTATGCATTATTATTGCAAAGTTTCGACTCAAACTGTACAGTGGTTCTTGCGTAAAAGAGTAACAAAGATCAAATAATATTAATAGTAGTTTCATGTGCAGATTTCAGATTCATACGCTGGCATCTTTATTGCCCAAAAACTAACTATTGCTATTCAGCGAGGGAATGATGCCAGCATTTTGGCCACGTTACCTTCTGCTGAAGGGTTTTTGGCCTAGGTTTTAGTTGTGTTTTTTTTTTAGTTTTAGTATTCTTTTTCATTTATTTTTTATTTCAGTAGGTTATTTAATATTAGTCCTAGTGGAAAGTGCTCTTTAAGTTTTTTGTTTCTCTGTGTAAATAAAATATAATATGATTCTTACTTACTCGAATAAGGCTTATGTGAGGCTACCTCGGTAGCTCAGTTAGTGAGCCTGACTCCTGTGTCAAAGAGATCAGTCTCTGGCAACTGATATCACAAGCTAAGCTTAGTTTGAGGTCAGAGACCGTGTGTAAGATGGCCCTAATATTTATTTACATTATCTCAATAATGGAAAAACTTTGATGTAGCGCCGAAGAAATCAGCCGATTTTGATAGTATTTATTTTAAATCATAAATATACTTACTTTTCCTACCAGAATTTGTCTGTATGAATCAGTTCTGTCTAGAACGGGTTGAGATGTAGACTAATAAAGATCATAGTTAAACAGATGTGCGAAATTGAACCTTTCGACTACTTTTACTGAGAATCTGCTGTTATGTCTTCATACCTCCGATCGGCTCAATGCTTCTCACCAGGGGCCTTATTGAGTAAGCGCTTTGGTGTCCGGCTTCGCTTTTTCTCCTGCTCGCGTCAGTTACTCACGCCACGAGAGCAAGCGGGAGAGAAAAAGCGAAGCCGAAAGTCAGAACGCTTACACAATAAGGCGCCAGGACTAGCCACCCAGATTATTAAAAACTACTTTAACACAACAAACAACTGTAACTAAATAAATTTTAACAATTTTGCTAAAGATTTTAATTTCAAGAGATTAACCCAAATAACGCTTTACGACGTAATAAATCGGAATCTTTTGTGGCGACAGCGCCTTCTATAAAATCATTATAAGATGCGTTCAATCATCCGAGGTGCCGCCGGAATATAAAGTCGATGCTTATCATAAAGTCATTCCGGGGCCGGTTATCAAAGGCCTATAAAATCATTGTGGTCGGGAGTAAGGTGGAATATCAAACGGAGTTTATGATAGGCTTGTGGAGCTACCGGTGGTGGAACTTCGTCGGCTTTATCTGTTTATCATCATCATAACAGACGTAAAATGAACTGTCTGGTTAAGTCAGAACCCTTCATGTAGGTGAAAACTCTGAAGGGTCCCACTACCATCGTGCCAAATGGATGATATTCGATGTTACGAGTTTGCGACTTTGTCATTAGAAATGATGACGTTTCTTTGGTTTAGCGAGCGCTTTAGCGTCAAAAATAGTTTTGCAACTTGTCTTATTAATTTGAAACTAAAACATCTGTAGTTAAATCCAAGTAAATTGAATTTTCGTGTAGAGCATGAAGTCTAAAATTAACAACACTTAATTGGTAACATTGGCCAAAACCATTTGGGTTTCATCCATTTGGGACGATGCTCTGGTCAGTGGGGTCAAGGACCCCACTGACGATGCTCTGATCAGTGGGGTCCTTGACCCAATCGTCAGAGCATCGTCAAGTCATTCTCAGTCATCATCGTCAAGCTAGTCACCCAGCTTTTACAAGCTCACAAATTTATGACCAACTAGTTTTTATATTATATGGGTGGCCCAATATAATAAAATAATTAGTAATTGTTTTAAAAACCCAAAATATAAATAAAAAGTTCTTTGACCGACGAACCACCGGAGGAGGTATACAATTCGACGCGCATTATTTTTTTTTATGTATAACCACGCATAACTTTTTTCGTAGTAGCCCGATTTCAATAATTTTTTTTTTATTGGAAAAAATATACTTCGAAATTAGTCCTATTTAAATTTTATCGAAATTGGTTAAGCCATTTTTGATAAATCAGCAATAATGTGAAAAATGCTACATCGATCCGTGCGAAATATTCGCGAATTCTGTACACGGGTGAAATCAGTCATGCTAATTTTTGCAAAACATAATCTTGTTCATACAAAATTGCAACTTGGAATCAACAAATGTATATAGATGATTTTGTTTCTCGAATCCCGGATTGTCGTCATTGTAAAAGTTGTTAATAATTATGGTCTGAAACACGTTCTTGAAATTTAGTAGCTATATCAGGTCTTGATAACTATGCATACTAAATTAATACTCTTATTTTTAGTTTGTCAGCTAAGTTATTATTTCCAATTGTAGTTGTAATTTGTCATTATTGTACACCCCGTCCCTTACTTTCCTCTATAATCCTTTCCTCTCTTAATCAGGTTGCCTGGGAGAAATCGCTTAGCGATAAGGCCGCCGGTTGTCGCACTATTTTAATCATGATGTACTCTTTTATTTTTATATTGTCGATTGTATGAACAACAAAGCGTTTCTATTCTATTCTATAATTAGAGAATGTGTTACTACTAGATTAGTGTAAAACGTTGAGATATTTTGGACCAGACTAAGTTTCCTAACACACTGAAATTTTAAATGAAAAGTAATGCTTAAAAGAAGCTCAGCTTTGCCAAATGTTCTTTTTATACTTTTCGTTATTTTCGAATCCATTTCAAGGTATTCATACATTGTTGAATAAGACCAATTTTTCTGAAACGCTGCGCTGGCTCAAGGAATATTTAGTACTATTGTTTGGCACAGAACCTTATACAGGTTGCATTTTTAGACTACGGATTTATTAAATTGAGATATCAATGCTCTCATACTTACGATGAACTTTCGTTCTAAAACAAACCCTGTAATCGAGAAAATAAGGTGTTCCGGAAGTTACATCAAAAATCATAGTATATTTTGTACGCAAAAGCCATTATTATTAATCGCCATTTCAAATATGAGAAAAGGTAGTCTTAAAAATGAGTATGTACAATGGTATCCTAAAATATATCCGTTTCATAGAAATATACCTACTATCATGCAAAGCTTGCCGGCGTGTCTCTTCACAAATTTTAGATTTACGCTCCTCTTAAAATCCAGGGCCCTAATTCAAGTACCAGACGTGAAACTGTACTGAAATATTTGTGAATGTAAGAGGAGAATTTTCTTCACGGTAGCGGACTCTCAGTTTTAATCAAATATGTTCCAAACGAGCCATACCTATATAGTGATATTTTTTTATGAAACTAGTACAGAAGCCTTCGTAACACAGTCCTAACTCTTATTTGTCTTATTCTGATGAAATAAAAGCGTGTGACTTTCTTGATCATAGAAGATAAGGATGGGGTTCAGTTCACAGACCAATTTTTCATTAATCACATGATTCTAAAATTTACCTCATTCGTTTTGTAGCTGACTTTGTTAGATTTTAGTAAAATACACCCTGAAGATATTTCTGAAAATTTGGTTAATTTATGCTTCGCCATGATAACTGAAAACGCTCTATTAACATTAAGCTGCAAATCCGCGTACGTCACCAAATTGCATAATTTTCAGCATTCAACTTGAGCTTTTAAGGATATTTGACTGCCTCTATGGCTTAGTGGTTAGTGACTCTGGCTACTGGGTCAAAAAGGCGTGGGTTCGATTCCAACCTACGACAAGGATTTTTGAGATGAAAACAAGTGTTTGCTGTATGTATGAGTGATAATTATCTATCTAAGTATGTATTTAAAAATATGTAGGTTTTATGTACTATATGTACCTAGTAGCCATATGATATGACAAGCTTAAATATTAGGGGACATCTTAGACACGTGGAGTTTATGAATTTTCGCGATTTGAACACATTATTATTATATACTACGGGACTAATCACGCACTAAAATTACGAGATAAACATGACATGAGGAGGTATTTATTTATCTCGTAATTTTAGTGCGCGATTAGTCCCGTAATATATAATAATGACCTTAGACACGTTCTCTGACCTCAAACTTCATAGCTTTTGATATGGCTGACAGAGACTGATATACTACATAATTATATAGTACAGATATTTTTAAATTCTTACTTATGTAGATAGCAACTAATAACATCCAGACACAGAGAAAACACTAATCTTCATTACTTAAATGCTAGCCCTGGGTAAGAATCGAACTCAGGCCTTTTTGACCCAGGAGTCCGGGTCACTAACCACTTAGCTATCGAACCAGTTAAAGTAGCAATTATACGTAGGTCCAGAGATTTCAACGAGAAAGGTAAAAATAATTCCCTATTTAAGTACTGTTCTCAATGCTTAATGTTTATTCAGCAAAGAGCGCGCTTGGAATGAATTATTCACGGCCCTTAGACGGGTGTGCGATGAAACCTGCCCTTTAGCTTGTGGCCTGAGATATAAGATCCTGGGTGCGTTTTATGAATTTCGACCTGGGAACGTATATGTAACTTTAACTGATTGTATGGAGAATCTCTATGTTGTCTGTGGAAGTTGCGAGTGCTCCATGCAAGTTCCGTATACGACCAAACTTTGCGAAGTTCAAAAAACGCTCCTCAGGGACGTAAAACATATGTTTGCTTCCTTAAAGTTTTAGCAGAAATTAATATTTCTATGAACATACGCAGGGTGACTCAATATGGAAGTAAATATGGAAGAACTTAAGTTTTATTTTTGAAAACTTCATATGAAATATATTTATTATTCAAATAATATGACTTAGATTAGGTTAATAATTTTTTTGACGTAATTTTACCGTTAATAAACCATTCTCCAAACGAAGTTCGCAGAAAAAAACTTAATTCGTTACGTTACATTTTGTCGATAGGGAATCATGCCACTGCTAACATACTTCTAGAGTTTTAATGTCCTCATCTTCAGGTACAAAAATCTGTGTTTTAAAAAAAAGCAACAGAAAGAGAAAGCCATACTTAAATAGGAAGTTTTGACGGTTTTCTATCTATGATTCTAACGGGGACCTTCAAAAAGTCTTGGGCGATTCGCCCCGCGTGCTCAACCGCTTGTGTGGCAAAACGCCGCAACACTCCTAATAGTGACTGTTATATTAGGTATATTGTTTTTTATTCCGTGTAGGTTTGCGTTTGACTACATACTGCCTGATGTTGAGCAGATATGCGGTCTAGGGTGTAGCACGCTTACCTAGAAGATACCTATTTACTTGGGATTTGAAGACACCCACGTTGTACTTAAGAGGGAAGACAGACTCAGGCAAAGCATACCACATCCTGGCTGTTCGTATGAGGAATGAGGATTCGAAACGCTTAGTAAAAAATAGAAAAAAGATGCGTTAGTAAAATTATATATTATCAAACAACGTTTGTGTTTGAATCTGAAAATTATGTTAGGCCTCTTTGACCTTATTTTAAAAAGAAACAATCTTCTGGACAAGGACTCACAGAGTTACGTACGTCGTGCATACAGTACATCTGTAGAAATTTAAAAATTGGCCAAGTGCGAGTTCGAATCGCGCAGGAAGGGTTCTGTACACTATGGGAACCCCCTTATAGACCCACATCAAGTAAATCTACCTGTTGCCGTTATTAATATCGACCACAAATACGTATTTTGTATGGGAGCCCCCTTTAATATTTATTTTATTCTGTTTTTAGCATTCGTGGATTTCGGCAACAGAAATACGTCATCCGTGAAAATTTCAGCTGTCTAGCTATCACGGTTCATGAGATACAGCCTTGTGACGGTAGAGACAAACGGACGGACAGCGAAGTGATAGTAATAGGGCCCCGTTTTACCCTTTGGGTACGGAACCATAAAAAAACACATAATTTTCACAGCCGCCCTAGTTTATACCTTGTACCACTCATGCGGTCCTGAAATTAAATCTACCCTTAAGGCCGTTCCCGCGAGCAGGCATTTAGCCAACGTATTTACTAGTTCACGTTTGTGTACTCTCGTGCTATTACACTGGAAATTTATGTGTCGTAGGATGATTTGATTAACCGCATTTTCGCAATAATCCTAGGAATTTTGTGAAAACACGGATTATGAGACACTGGCTATGACGTTTCTATAAACCGAAGTAATATAGGAATATTACTGTATAAACTTAAGACTTTTGCAAAAATATGAATTGCCATGCGAAAAAAATCTTGACAGTAGGACAATGATCTACGACACAATGATCAAGCACACTTTGTTTTCAAAGCCCAAAAAAGATGCATTAGATCCATACATCATCTAAGAAAAACTGACAGTTGTAAGCCCTACTTCATAAAACATAAAATTTTGTCATTACCATGTTTATATATTTACGAAATTGCAATGTTTGTTAGAACTAATCCCGATTTGTTCAAACAATGGGCTGATGTAAATAATCGTACGAGGCGAGACAAAACAAGACATTGTATACCTCGTGTCAGAACTACTCTATTGGTCAAAAGTGTCTTCTGTATGGCTCCAATTATATATAACAAAATACCACGTGTAATTAGGGAATCAAATAATGATATATTTAAAAAAGAATTTAAAAAAATATTGTTGGACAAGTGTTATTATCGTATTGCTGACTTTTTAGATGACAAAAAAATTCTTACTAATATTTGACATTACTATTGATATACTTAATTAAATTACTTTGACATTACTAATTACCAATTGTGTGACATTATTTTAATACTTGACAATATATTTCAAATCTAGACATTATTTTGATACTTGACTTTATTTTAATTTTCGTTGACTTCTTTTAATTCAGTGATACCTATTCTTGATTATTGTTATTTTTTAATTTGTGAAATTTACATTCTCTTGTTAAATTTAAATTTTAATACCATATAATTATAACGACATTTGTACGCCACAATAGGCAAAAACATGCGCTCTCAACATCTACCTGTATCAAGACCTGTATACGACTTTGTTGTTGTTACACTGTTATCATGTTTTTACAAATAAATGATCTTGAATCTTGAATCTTGGTCAATCGGCTCGACCCAATAAAATATCTTCTGTGATTGGTTGACGGCTATGTATTTAGACCAATGATAATAAGAGTTGGCTTATAAACCAAAATCAAGTCCATAAGAATTAATAATATAACAACTCATATTTTTACTAACATCCTTACTTTTTAAAATAATATTAAGAACTATCGAGGTTAATGACTAAATATGCATGTTTTCTCCATATTCCTAATTTCTAGGATTTTTGCAAAAACTACAGTTTATCAAATCATCCTACAACATGTACACTTACGGAGAAAACAGAGCTGGTGAATTGACTGAGCTAGTTAGTTTGTAGTTACCACAGTCTTACGTGGAATTGTGTACACTTATACCAAAATAGAGTTGGCAACTCACTAAGTTGGTTTCTGGTTACAGGCGGAACTTGTCTAAAACTTGTTAGTACTACCCAATGCCTACACGTGTTAGTTGTAAGATATAGTTATATTTTTTACGTTGTAAATAGTTATTAGAAGCCGGGTGGTTAATAAAACCAATCCGGGGTTGGTCTAATTAAACTCAAACTCAATAATTTATTGCAACATGCGATTTTTAATTAACATGTTTTGTATAGTTACCTATACTTAATTATTATGGTATAGCTTCGAGCAAATATTTATTATTAATTTTATTTAAATGTTATATTTGCTTGAAGTGGTATGTATATTTTATTATGTATTGCAACGATTTATTATTATACTTGCGGTTCTTAATTACCTATACATATTATGGTATGGTATTACCTATGGTGTCCAGCAGTGGACATCCTACGGCTGATAGATAGATAGATTATGGTATGGCTATTTTATTATTTGTCTTGCAACGATTTATCATCGTACATGCGGTTCTTAATTAACATGATTTGTATAGTTACCTATACATATTATGGTATGGTATTATGGTGTCCAGCAGTGGACATCCTACGGCTGATAGATAGATAGATAGATTATGGTATGGCTATTTTATTATTTGTCTTGCAACGATTTATCATCGTACATGCGGTTCTTAATTAACATGATTTGTATAGTTACCTATACATATTATGGTATGGTATTATGGTGTCCAGCAGTGGACTTCCTACGGCTGATAGATAGATAGATAGATAGAGTATTGTATGGCTATTTTATTATTTGTCTTGCAACGATTTATTATCATACATGCGGTTCTTAATTAACATGATTTGTATAGTTACCTATACATATTATGGTATGGTATTATGGTGTCCAGCAGTGGACATCCTACGGCTGATAGATAGATAGATAGATAGATTATGGTATGGCTATTTTATTATTTGTCTTGCAACGATTTATTATCATATATGCAGTTATTAATTAACATGATTTGTATAGTTACCTATACATATTATGGTATGGTATTATGGTGTCCAGCAGTGGACATCCTACGGCTGATGTATGGCTATTTTATTATTTGTCTTGCAACGATTTATTATCATACATGCGGTTCTTAATTAACATGATTTGTATAGTTACCTATACATATTATGGTATGGTATTATGGTGTCCAGCAGTGGACATCCTACGGCTGATAGATAGGTAGAGTATTGTATGGCTATTTTATTATTTGTCTTGCAACGATTTATTATCATACATGCGGTTCTTAATTAACATGATTTGTATAGTTATCTACACATTTAATGGTATGGCTATTTTATTATTGGTGTTGTAACGATTTATTATTAATTATTTATGAATATAATAATGTTTTCTAGATTAACGTTAAAAATCGTCTAATTGGATACGATAATTTTTAGTTGTTTTATGAAACCGTTTTCTTTTCAGATATTTATTTGGCCATTTATTTAATACTAGCTTTTGCTCGCGGCTCCGCCCGCGTGAAATTTGACTTTTGTGCTATCCCACAGGAACTTTTTATTTTTGCGGCATAAAAGTAGCCTTTGTCACTTTCCGGATCTTGAACTATATCCATGCCATAAATCAAGTCAATCGGTTGCTGCGTTGCTGCGTGAAAGAACAAACTTTTCGGATTTATAATATTAGTATGATTTTATAGCCATAGAATTTGGGTTAGAACTGGTATTGCCTGGTTGTCTTGTAGCAGTAACACTCGCCTATCATTCGTGAGATCGTGAATTCAAATCTCGGTCTCGTATCAATGTTTTTTTTTGGAACATTTATGTAGTAACTTTCAAGTAAGCAAGTTGATAGGGTGCCCAGCATACTAGTATCACTCAAAAGCAATGTTAATTTGTTGAGCTAAATAAACAACAATATTTTGACTAAGCAAATGTTGTCTTGTACAAAACAACTGTATAATTTGTAATATCGCCAAGTACTCTAACCTCTCTGTGTTATCTTGGTTAAACAATTTTAGAAAACTAAAATGCAGCGCAAAGATAACAATTGAAGAAAACTTCTACACATTTGTTTTATTTTTCCAAATTGAGCTCTGTTTTTATTTCTGTATTTGTGGGAATCCTGATAACGATAACGCAGGGCTAATAATTTATTTTTATACTTAGACATTTTTATCTGTAAGCCTCTGGTTTGTAAGCAATTTCATCTTTTGCTAAAGTGGTTTTTGCAATTGATATTAAAGCTTAGTGTTATTGTTTTTCTTAAGTGCAGCAGTTAATAGATGAAACAGTAACGGTTTTTATTACTCTTTTTACTAAAGTGCATTTAAGTGTTTAAAGATGTAACAGTAAAAACGAATGGCTGTAAGAAAAAAAAATCTTAAGAATTAAATACACTTAAACACAGCAAATAAAATTTTGAACTGAGTTTGTGTAGATCGAATGGAGTCTTGAAGAATAAAAAATCTTAAGAGTTAAATACACTTAAACACAGCAAATCAAAACTTGGACTAAGTTTTTGTAGACCGAATGGAGCCTTGGAGAAAAAAAAAACTTATGTGTTAAATACACTTAAACACAGCAAATCAAAATTTGAACTAAGTTCGTGTAGACTGAGTGGAGCCTTGGAGAAAAAAAAAACTTAAGAATTAAATACACTTAAACACAGCAAATTTAAAATTTGAACTAAGGTCGTGTAGACTGAATAGAGCCTTGGTGTTGGCAAAGAAAAAATGCCAAGTTGATTGTTTTTAGGCTGTCAGAAGTCTTTTGACATAGCCAAACAGTTAAAACAGTACTCACAATTTAACAAGTCACTCGATCGACGCCGCTTTGATGTAAATATTACCCGAAGTCACCCATCCAAAGAATGACCGTTCCAAATGTTTGTAGTCGCTAAAAAAGTTGAAGATGATATTTGCCCTAGTGTGACAACTAGAGAAAATATCATCTACTATCTACATTGTATTAAGAGATTTTTTTTTATTTTCGTTTTTTCTTAGTAATTAAACTTTATTTTTCAAATATAACTGCCCGATCTAGTGAGATATCGAAGGCAGTGCCTACAGTTGTTGCTCTAAGTGTTAGGTCTCCTAGATTATTTAATAATAGCTCAAAACACAAGGTTACAAGGTCTTATATTTAGTAATTATGAGACATATACTTCTAAGAATTAGATTAAATTTCTAAGGCAGCTTATGTTATTATTTCTTTCAAATAAGTTAATTTGTTGGTAATGAAATTATTTTTGCCAAATATCTTTTTTTTTTTAATTGATTTGTTACAATCCTTAGATACCGGGGCATGTGCTCTTTAAGATTATACATATTTTTTATTGATTTAAACAATATTTCCAAAACTAAGGCTTTACTAGAGGACTCTACACTAAAATAAATCTATACCTAATTAAATGTCTAAAATTACGATTTTAAATTATTTAAAAAAAAAACTACTTATACCACTCAGGGCCTCCACCACCGCCGCGTTTCGCTCTCTAATAGCCATCTTTAAATTATAGTCTACGATGACCTTAGGTGACGCAGTCGTCGCGAGCCGCACGAAGCGGCTGATGGGGTCTTCCTCGTTGTCCAAATATCATTGCCCGATGCAGTGAGATATCGAGGGCAGTGCCTACAGTTCTTGTCCTAAGTATTAGGTCTCCTAGATTATTTATTAATAGCTCAACACCCTAGGTTACAAGTCCCAATTTCAGTAATAATTATCAGACATATACTTCTAAGAATTATATTAAATTTGTAAGACAGCTTATGTTATTATCTCGAGATGTTAAGCTAAGCGTGTACGCCCATACGCCTCTAATATAAATTCCCTGGTAGTCAAACATTTCTCTAATACCCAAGTTATTTCAGCAACGTTTGAATTATATCGAGCACGGAGCAAATTTACCCATACTTACCTACTCTAGGAAGAATAAGGAAACGGACATGAATAGTTTGACAACAAATAAAATTTAATGTTAGCATTTGACTTCTGTAAAATAGTTGATTGAATCAGGCGTTACTTTGCGGAAATTCATCTTCAAATCTATGTTTTGAATTAATATTTAGTGTGTTTCCGCTATCTTGTTGTAGGCAAATAAGTTTAAGGGCATTAAGTGCATTAAGGACATTTATGGAAAAAAAAAAATTACAAACAATTACTAATATTACAATAATTATACATTTAAAAACTTAATTTTACAAAATAGATAAAATAATAATAAATATCACTTATTTTCACTACACTCTATATTATATATATTTTTAAAAATAGTACAATAATAATCCGTTAACAACTAATAAATATTATAATAATCTTTTAAAAATAATATGACAAAATATTGAAAACACTTCACTAATAAATAACACCCTTATTCTCACTGCACTACACTCTGTTCGACACGTGTTTCGCCTCTCAACGAGGCATCTTCAGGACGTGTTGACTCTTCGAGGTCACTCGCAAGAATTCTTCTCTCGCAATTCTTGCGAGCGACGAATGTTTTCAATATTTTGTCATATTATTTTTAAAAGATTTTTATAATATTTATTAGTTGTTAACGGATTATTATTGTACTATTTTTAAAAATATATATAATATAGAGTGTAGTGAAAATAAGTGATATTTATTATTATTTTATCTATTTTGTAAAATTAAGTTTTTAAATGTATAATTATTGTAATATTAGTAATTGTTTGTAATTTTTTTTTTCCATAAATGTCCTTAATGCACTTAATGCCCTTAAACTTATTTGCCTACAACAAGATAGCGGAAACACACTAAATATTAATTCAAAACATAGATTCTGTAAAATAAAAGTTGTGGGTGATTTATTGTTTTAATTGCAATTAAATTCGATAAAATAATCTAATTATTTTTCGCAAAAATGGCATGGCCACTAAAAATCAGAAAATCAGGTGATAATTAATTAGACCTTTGCTTACTAGACTAAAATAAACAAAAAAAAAATTATGTAGGTGTTTTTTTGTAGTTCAGACTTATGTATATAATATGAATTTGTTAATGTTGTGTAAATTATTTCTAGTTGTCATTACTAAACATGCGTAATTTAAATTTGTGTGTTTTTTTAATACATATTCTACATTATTATTATTATTCATGTAAGTGATATATACAAAAATCACGTAAGAACGATGTCGATTTGGTTGTTTTTTTTTCGTTTTATAATTTATCCTTATTTATTTCACATAACGTCTTAAGTCTCAGACCAAATGAAAAAATCAAGACAGAAAATCATGAACAAAACAAGTGAACCCGGCAAAACTACGCCTCGCCGTGTACAGACACAGTTACACACACATACACGTACTTGGAAACTACGCCATGGATTGTCAGTCAAACTACAGCGACGCACGCCGACGCACTCACCTTATGTATCCGGCTTCACTTGACTGTTCACGATGTTCTGTCTTGATTTTTTATAAGGTGTTAAAAAAAAAGATTTAGTGAGAGTAACTAAATTCAACTTTTTATCATCTCATACGTTTTTTATAACTTTGTTATTTCAAACTAGTTGTAACAAAAGCGGGTAGTCACTAGTTTTATCTGGATAAAAGCGTGTCCACTGATCGATTGGTCGCAGCACATATTTCACAAGTGGAGTAAGCAAGTACCTTGAAAGCGTAGTGTAGAACTACAAACTCAGCCCCGGCCCAGGCATCTTTAATAAACGCTTCAATTATTAACACTCACGTACTAGACTGGTTTACTACTCTGTACAGTGGGACTACCTTTGTCTAAACTAGGACTTGATTGACAAAATTCAAGGATGAGTAAGAGAGTAAGATGAAAAAATAATTTGACAAGAAGAAACTAAAAAAGTATTGGACTTATGTAGGTACTGTACTGTACCATCCTTTTTAATAGTCTACTGCAGGACGTAGGCCTACCCACAAAGGGTGATTGGGCCATATCCACCACGCTGGCCCAGTGCGGGTTGGTGGATTCACATAAGCCATCCAATTTCTTCCACGGACTTATGCAGGTTGCCTCACGATGTTTTCCTTCACCGAAAAACCAATGATGCGAAATTCCGTACATAAGTTCCAAAGAAACTCATTGGTTCGGGATCGGGATTTGAACCCACGACCTCACGATTGCAGGTCGGGTGTTACTACCACTAGACCATCACGGGTCATACTTATGTAGGTACTTGAGTAATAACTGAGAAATACTGAAAAAGTAGTCAATTTTAGCTGTTTTGTGATACAAAAGTCTGTTCAACTTCAATATTCGTAGCTCATCGTAGAGATCTCTACGAAAATTAGCGCCTACGGCGTAGATGTTTCTACAATTAAGTGTATTACGAAGCAAATATAAAATACTGGTTTGAATCACACTGTTTGGCTTAGTAAAGAGCAAGCAGATAACATTGCATATAAAAAAATATTCATAAACAACTACTATAAATACTATTTTGCTCATGTTGATCAAGCCGCTCAGTTTACAGCGTACATCATACAAGCCCTGACTAAGCCCCAGCAGGATATTGCTGACACCTTGTCGGCATTGTTTTGAATTTAATATAGAGGGCGTATTTATAAGGGTCCGGAGTTAAGCCCCGTCCAATATGGAGAAAAATGCGACAATGCAAAGATTAAATGGTGAAAGAATGGGATGGATGAAAAGGGTTCGTTAGACAATGTTCAACGTTTTCGGGGATTTGGCTCGGATGATGTTTGTTATTTTGAAAGATATATGCGCAGTTGAATTAAAGAGTTTTAAAATTAATGAGTGACGCTAATATTATTTTGAACTCTTTTTATTACTATTTACGTACTTAAGTATTGATATTGTGGGCTATAGTGATAGTGTACAAGTGTTCTATTTTGATTATTTTATTTTTATTTTACACTATTTTGACGCCTTTTACGAGTAAAACTGATTCTCAATTGCAATTTTTTATTTTGTCTAGTAGTTTGTCGATGAACTTAATATAAATTTGTGATAAAAAATAGATACACTGTATTTCTACATTTAGTGTTATAATCGAATTCACAGACTTGACCTGGTCCTTTATTAGGTATCAATGGAGCCCTAACTAACATTGAGAGGCCTCTCTTACAATTTTGAAATATAAAAACAGCAGTAAGTAGGTATAAAAAGGATGTTGTTGTAGCAAAACTATGGCATATAAAAAGACTTGAATTATCGAAATTGCTACTGTAGTGAAATTTGAAATGTAACGTAAAATTGAACTGTTGAACAGGTAGTAAATTGCCAACCACTAAATGGGCCCCCCATAAAGGCTACTGTTGGCGCTTCGGAGGGACAAAATCGGTGTGGATGGTTTAGGGCGTCGAGAGGTGTGATTCGCTTTCACATCTAGTATTATTATTAGTACTGTATTGTATCAGCCTTTTTTAATAGTCCACTGCAGGACGTAGGCCTACCCATAAAGGATGGATTGGGCCATATCCACCACGCTAGCCCCGTGCGGGTTAGTGGATTCACATACGCCATCGGATTTCTTCTACTGACATATGCAGGTTACCTCACGATATTTTCCTTCACCGAAAAGCCAGTGGTGTGAAATTCCGTACATAAATTCCGAAGAACTTATTGGTACGGGACCGAAGACGGGTGTCACTACCTCTAAGTCACCACGGCTTCTTTATTTTATTATTATTAGTAAAAGTGTGAACAAATGTTAAACCATTGTTGGTGTTAATTAATCAATATTTTGTCTAATTAGGTTCTTTTATATTATATATCCCCGGTATTATCCCGTAAGAAAGTTCAAGTTCAGCTCGTCAATGTAACCTGCATGCGAGTAGTGTGCTCCAGGGCTCCCACTCAGCAGTTGTTGCGAGCAATCGCGCTAAAAGCCACGAGTGGCCGCGTCTGACCTGAGATATCTCACCACCTTGTGTACCGTTAGCAACACAATCTTGGAAAAATATATTTAGACTCGATTTTAAAGTTATGACGTAGCTAAACGCGAAAAAACTTTCGCGTTTATAATATTAATACGAAATCAATCACGAAAAAGATTTTTCCTAGCTGTTACAAAGCTTTCATCAATTAAATGCTAAGTGATGTTTCCCTACAAAAGAGCACCTCTTAATAGGCTGCCGCTGAATTTTTAATGCAAGTGCGGCGTTTTAGACACTTTAGACATTTTAGGAACTATTTGTGTGGTACATCCAAAGATTCGACATTTTAAAGGTTTTCTTATTATTATTTGGTGTGATGGACAGATCCTGTATTAACGACCTACATGGGTATTCTGTGCGGTTTCCCCATTAACTTAGCATTTTTTGTTCTCCCTATCAAGGTTTTTTCAACAAATCAAATTCTCTTCATTTATGACTTGTAAAGCTGCATACATAACATTACAAACAAATATAATGATCTATCTATTTATCTGTCTACTCCACAGATACCAGAGGGATAATGTGGCCGTTAGTGAAAAGAAAGAAAGAGATGTAATAATTTAAAATGATATGAGTAAGAAAGAGACAAAAAATATCTCGATTCAGAGAAAAACAGGGCTAGTTACCGTATTTTCCTCTCAGTAGTGTCAAATTCTAAATCAGCTCTGGGACAGATTATTATACATATTAGTCAATTTAGTCAAACTCATAAAAATATGTCCTTAAAATACTCGTATTACCTGTAACAACTATTAATGACAAAAACTAGTTTCAAAATTCAATTTAAAACTACGAACTAACTTTAACTTTCAAACACAATCATCTATGAAAATTAGTTCACGCCATTTTCAGAGACAGTTCATGAAACTTTAAACTTTAAAAACGCATCGAAGTTTTAACAATATATGTAAAACTTTCTAAACTGTTTACCAACCAAACTTTTAAAAAAGGGTCATCAAAGTAAAACTTTTGATAGAGATAGGTCTTTGCCATTTGAGACGACTTAGGTGTTTTTAAAATGCTATTTTGTCCAGAAGGGTAGTGGTAGTAGCCGGCAAACAACTTGAACGTTAAACTATAGCTACCTCTCTTTTGTTTTCTCTGCTAACGAAAGGGAGAGAGTGATATTTTTTTGTTCAACTTACGTGCCGGGACCACGTAAATTGAAACTACCGCTGTTTTCGTGTGGCTCTTTACATTTTTGTACATCGCCTCTGGCGGAAACAAAGAAGAACTGACCAAAATGTATGGAACCACACGCGAACGCGAAACTTTAAGTAAACTACACAGAACCTGGACTAAGGGATCAGTATGCCTAGCACATAAAGTATGTATCTATAATAAAGTGTTTTTTTGTACTGCAATTGAAATACCTACTCATATCGCTTTTAACCGACTTCAAAAAAAGAGGTCGCCAATTCGTTTGTATGAATGTTTTGTATGTATGAAATCAATTTTGATGGCTTGTTTGGTATGTCATACATTAGAGATGATCCCATTTAAATTTTAATGAAATCGCTCAAGTGTCATAAAAATAAATTTATTATTATTTTTTTTTTTTTGCGAAAAATAGTTACACCGATTTCAACCGTGTACAGAATCATTACTTAGTATAAAACAAAGTCGCTTTCCGTTGTCTGTCCCCATATATGCTATCTTTGAAACTACGCAACGAATTTTGGTGTAGTTTGTTTTAATAGATAGAGTAATTCAAGAGAAATGTTTATAATATGTATAATACACCTGTGCGAAGTTGGGGCGCATCGCTAGAACGCAAATATTATGCACGGATCGATGTAGCATTTTTCACATTATTGTTGATTTATCAAAAATGGCTCAACCGATTTCGATAAAATTTAAATGGGATCAATTTCGAAGTATACTATTTCAAATTTTATTTTATTTTATTTATTATTATCAACAAAAGGTTACAATATAAATACATTAGGGTGTCCCTTATATGGCAAAAAAATTTTTTTTTTAGAATTTCGAAACGCATACCCTCTACTTTTTTTATAAATGCTAAAATGTACTTAAATATGAAATTTCATATTTGTAGCATGATTGCAACCCGTGCCGACCGAGCTCTAAAGTTTAATAAAAAATGGTGTTTTTGTCTGACATTTTGGTTTGATCCAAAACTAATTAAAATGCAACAGTTAAAGTAAATATGAGTAACAATAAAATAACATAACAACTTAAACTTTTATTTAAATACAAATTATAATAATAATTAATTAGGGTAACTTCCCTTTAGTGTAGTTTTTTTTAAGTCTGGATACATATTTCTATGTTCCTGAACACAACGTAACAAAAACTGATTTTTCCCATCTACAGCCATGATAAGTCCATTAAGATCTTGCATTAATTTAACAGCTCTTTCTCTTTTTCATAAATATGATGACGACAAGCAAAAAGCAGTAATTCCCTTTCTAAAGTCTGCTCCGAAATAGCACAAGCTCCACTGAAACGGCCAGTATTTGAAGCTGTTGTATCGCAGCACATCATCTGTACTTTATCATGGAGATTCTAGTCAAAGAGTGCAGTTGAAATGGCTTTAGCTTGATGTTTTCCAGAAGAACTCTCTAATTTTGGCACTGCAAGAAGCTGTTCTCTATCCTCAAATGAAGCAAGAATTGGCAAGCGTTCTTCTTTTGAACTTCGTACATCCAATTCAGGTAATAGTTTTCCATCGCAAGGGACTGTGACTACGCCAGGCAAATTATTCTGGAAGTCAGTTTTTATTTCTTCTGCCCTGGATTTTCTCGCCTGAGTATGAATTCGCTGAATCGAAGATTTGTTAACAGAAAAATCATCCCTGTTCAGACCAAGCGCTTCTACAACCGTATGGATAATGTAAACTGAGTATCTTATGCTTAATTGGCATCGATCTAAAGCTGCTACCAGTTTAGGAGTTACGAAACTTTTCGTGTCTCTTTTGGAACTTTTTTCAGGGCAAGGAATCTGAGTACTAAGTTCAGAGTTCGAAATCTGTTCCTCATCCGAATTCTCCAGACATTCCAAGCTATCTATCGAAGAAGTAGATGCAACAGCCAATAACTCTTTTTGTTTTACCTTTCTTTCCTCTTCTTCCAATCGTCTTTGCCTAACTCGTTCTTCTTTCTCCGCTAATTTTTTGTCAATTCCACCTAAGCATCCCGGACGACCTGTCTCTCTCTGTTTCCTTAAAAAATCTTTGTCTTCCTCTATCTTCATTCTGTCGAAGGCATAAGCATGTGCAATATCAAATAAGTTATCAAGGTCTTTTACAAAATTCTTTTCACAGTTCTTGAACGTCACCTGAGTTTTCTTACAGTTATTTTGCAGCTCCCTCCAAACATGATATAAATCAACAAGTTTCTTCACGCAGTTAGGAAATGCCTTCGTAGGAATTCTGGCTTTTTCCCAAAATATAATGCACTCTCTTATAACAAGATTCGCACTTTCACTAACAGTCAGCTTGACTTCACGTATATTTTAAAATAAAACGGTGAGAACTTGTCGATTAGATGGTAATTTTGCACAAATTATCTGGTGGCTTGGCAGTCCAATTAAGGTAAATATTTTGTTTATCACTTCATAATTCCACAGACATCTTCACACAATAAACAACAACGCACTAATAATGCTAGTAATCACGTATGAAATGACAATTGAAACTCGCAGTAACAAGTCGCAGCGCTGCACCCGCGCAACTTGTATGGACAAGTTAAAAACTCAAGTCGGCACGGGTTATCGTTTATAAATCGGGCTAATATTTATTTCTGTACTATATTAGGTCAATACAAAAGTTTTTAGAAGGTATGCGTAAAAATATATTGACATTGAAATTTAAGGGACACCCTAAAATACATATTTAAGTAACACCAAAAAACCTTGCAAAGGTTTGTCGTAAAAAATAAAAAATATAATAAAAAAATAATTATTGAAATTGGACAACTATAAAAAAGTTATGCGTGGTTTTACATAAAAAAATAGTACGCGTCGAATTGTATATCTCCTCCGGTGGTTCGTCGGTCAAAAATGTTCAATTCATGCTTAAATTCAATCAAATTTTGTACTTACCTAGTTTACATTGAGTAATGATTGTTAAAGTCAGTTGTGCTATTTATTGTAAAAAAAAATAACTAATCATAGCTGAAGTAAGTATAAGTAATATTATGATTTAGCAGTGCGTCATCTCTCGTCAATCTTTAGAAGTTCTAATAACTTCTAGTTGAGCGATAACCTGTCTAATACGGGTATCACAGTTGGCGCCACCGACGCTATAAGTTGGTGTAATATAAGCACTTTCAAAGATTTGACGCTTGCGTGGGAGGCGGGCTGGCTCAGTTGGTTAGAGCGCCGGGCTAGTGATCCGAAGGGGCAGGTTCAAATCCTGCGTTCGCTTCAGATTTTTGAAATGCTTATCACAAAGATAACTCTTTGAAGTATAAGTAAGTTCGCATAAGTCGGGTGGCGTTAAAGGTTTTAAGCCGGCCGATGGGCTCTGACATGGCTTAACGGTTAAAACAACCGGGGACTACAATTTAACGTGTCATCCAAACCACGGTAGCGCTCAGTTGTAAATGCCACCCGCGGTCACCCATCCGAAGACTGTCCGTGCTGAACGTTGCTTAACTTCGATGATCGCTAACGATTATTTTTTATTTATTTATTTATTTATTATTTCCACCAGGATTCCATATGCTCTGCGCCGAAACACCTATGAAGATAGGTTAAAAGCTCTTCGTCTCACGACCCTCGAAGAACGACGATTGCGTGGAGACTTGATTGAGACCTTCAAAATTCTCAATGGTATAATATATTATATTCCGGATATTCCGGATATCCGCGATAGCAGACGCCATACAATCCTCTTACAGCCTACACCATCACAAACCAACACTGCACACCACATCCTCTGCAATAGAGTTGTCTACAATTGGGATAGGTTGCCTGAGGATGTCATCTCAGCAAGAACTATAAACACATTTAAGAATAGACTGGACCTTTGATTAAAGAAGGAAAAAAAATCCTTGACAGATAAATATTAATTTTATTCGACACTGCCCGATATAGGCACATCGGTATACACTGCTCGCCTATAAACAAATAAATAAATAAACATAGACTTACTCAAAAACAATTTTATATGAAAATTAAGTATTTTAAATTGTATACTAAATTAATTGGGCCTTATTATTAAGCTCCAAGTAGCCCAACGAGCTATGGAGAGGGCTATGCTATACGGAGTCTCTCTGCGAGATCGAATCAGTAATGAGGAGATCCGTAGACGAACCAAAGTTACCGACATAGCCCAACGGATTGGCAAGTTGAAATGGCAATGGGCGGGGCACATAGCGCGGAGGGCTGATGACCGATGGGGTCGAAAAGTTCTCGAGTGGAGACCACGTACCGGCAAGCGCAGCGTAGGACGTCCACCCACAAGGTGGACGGATGACCTCATTAAGACCGCAGGATCGCGCTGGATGCAAGCCGCTTCCAACCGGTCTTATTGGAGATCCGTAGGGGAGGCCTATGTCCAGCAGTGGACGTCTTTTGGCTGATGGATGGATGGATGGACTAAATTAAAGGAGTCACTGAAAGTATCATCAAGTCCAGCTGGCGCTAGGGCCGCTGAGATTTAATTATTATTTAATATGTCAAACTGTCAGTCTTAGCATCCCTTTCAACTTTTGGGAGACAGTAATTTCTATACTAATTTAACTTAATTTTTAAGTCAGCAATGGTTTTGCTGCTGGCATGGTTTTTTTCCAATAGTAGTAGTAGTAAATCGCCAGTTTATGATTTCACGTTTTTTTGTTATTGTTTTGTGTTTTTATTAGTATATCTGAATTGAAAAAAATCATAAATTGCTCGGAGTGGGAATCGTACCCACGTCTTTTTGGCCCAGGATGTCCAAATATAGAAATCCAAATGCTAATAAACAGGTAAATTAATAATTTAATAATAAGAAATAATTCTGCTATTACCGACTTCCAAAAAAGAGTACACTGTATGTATTTTTTTTTGTATGTTTGATATCGATATAATACGATATCGATTTAAATAAATATTTTTTTTAGCTCGAAAGGTTATACTTCCAAGGTCCTATTTAAATTTCATCAAAATCAAAAATGGCTCAGCGTTTTTGATAATTTACATCAATAATTTTATTAATCATCAATAATTACAGGGTTATTTCTAACCAAAAAGCATCCTTCTTGGGGCTTAATCTGTACATCAAAACTAACAACTTTTGTTCTACGACTTTCGTCAAAACTAAAAAAAAAAAAAAAAACTTGTTCCATAGAAAAATTTTGTTCACCCACGACAAAATGTATAAATGTATACATGTAAACAGCTGATTTTTTTTGTGTTATGATGAAAGTCGTAGAACCAAAGTTGTTAGTTTTGATGTACAGAATGAGCCCCTAGAAGGATGCTCTAATTGATTAGAAATAACCCTGTATATGTCACGTCGATTCATGCAAAATATTCGAATTCTGTACACTGGAGGTCGGTGTTACGATTTTTTGCGAAAAATAATGATTTGCTTATAATCATTAAATCCATTAGATGCTTCCTACTTTCTTTATCAACTTAGTAAGTACATTACGATTTTTTGCGAAAAATAATGATTTGCTTATAATCATTAAATCCATTAGACGCTTCCTACTTTCTTTATCAACTTAGTAAGTACATGTAATTATAAGATGTAAAATAACGAGAAATTAAGTCATTGTAAATGTACCTAAATGTAAATGTAATGTATTACGTTTTTTCTTATCAAATATCTTCTTTGGAAAATAGCACCATTAACGAGATTGCGTTTGAATAAAAGTAGCCATTACACACAAAGCAGCCGTTTAATCACTCAAATTGTTCCCCGATGACGTCACTGCCCTTTCCTCTCCATAAAATGTTTACTTTTCAGCCACATTTTATCCATTTATTCGTCTCTAGAGGGATAAAATAAACTTTTCTGTCTTATTTCACGCCGCGGGTGGTTTCGCGCGTGTTTTATGTCATAATGGTGATATAGGTTTTCAAAAATTCAATAGGTTTCTCAGATTTAACTACGAGCTGCACTGTTGCTTCGTTTTAATATATAGTTTCAAATTAAAAACCGGGATAGTTTTTTTTGTAGTAATCAACTAAAGTTAAGATACTATTTTATTCAAGAATGAAGAACATTTATTTTGAGCCAGAATTACTCTTTTTAATTATATGTTGTAAATTGTTGGAAATATTTTTGATGCTGATCATAGTTGATGAAAAAAAATCTAAATACCAGCAAATAATTTACTGAAATTTCGATTTTTTGTACAGAAAATTAAATGAAACATTTACATAGCTGTGAAGTTAGCCACAAGCTAGCAGCACCCAACTACGGCACTGGCCCATTTGAGGATTGATAAATTAAAATAGCCGGTGGTTCAATCTTTGTTGTTCACATGTGTGTTTGTTGGTTTGTTCACATGTGTGTTTGTTGGTTTGTTCACATGTGTGTTTGTTTGTTTGTTTACATGTGTGTTTTTTGGTTTATTCCTCTTTCACGCAGCAATGGAGCAATCCATTGAAGTGTTTGTTGGCATGGATATAGTATGAAAGACGGAAAGTGACTTAGGCTATTTTTTATCTCAGAAAAATAACATGTTCCCATGGGATAGCACAAAAACACCCAAGTGAAACCGCGTATAGTGTAAAATAGAAATAGAGTGAATAGGTATCTTCTAGGTCTACATACTCCATCTTCGGCTACAACTTCGCTTTCCATCTTGGTTGGTGGCCAAATGTAGCCCTATATTCTACATTAAAAAAAAATTGCGACGAATTCTAATCGTAATCATATCATTATGTCATATTTAAATGCCTTTTTTCTGCTATCGTTCCAGGTGTGCGAGCGTCATTAGTCGTATTGTCGGCAGCTATCGACGTCTCGATTACTCAAGGAGCATCCCTCGGCCTTGCTTCTGCAACCTTTGACCTTCGAGCGCGTACGGCGTTGTTTTGTTACAAAATGGACGCTAGAATTACGTTTGCGTTTGTAGTACGAGTAATTGTACGATTTGCAACTGTTGACTCTTTTTAGTAAAATGTTTAGATACTAACTTGTATATTCATAAGATTGAAAATACCTAAAAATCAAGGAATCTCGTATTAAACTTCTTCAATACGTCTCGTGTTAAACTACTTTACATGTTTGAGAAGAGAAGAATAGCTGTCTAGCACAACACTAAAACCAAGTTTAGGTACTCATTAGCCCATCACGTACCTACTATTTTCTAATTTTCTTTCCGAAAGGACATTTTTCCCAAATTATCAGGCAAAAAAAACCACTCATTCAAAAGGCATAAGGGGGCATCCATTAAGTGAGTTAATATAGCAACCTATCACAAGGAATCGAGGTGTATATTTTTGAAAAACACAAAATCGACTTTATTGTGTAACCGTCGGCCGTCGGTTCTGCACGGTTTGTGTCCCACTGCCATTTTTACTTACCAATCTGTTAGATGATATCGATAACTGGTTTACTGCATTTACAATGGGATATCCATCTGCAAATATTTGTAAACAAAAACCAGTATTAATAGTATATTATGGTACAAGTGTGTAATGTTGGTGATTACCGCTGAGGCGCCATCTTAAGAGAGCCGAAGACGGTTATCATTAATACACACGTGTAGCATACGACGTTTTTCAACACACTTGTGAATAAAATAATATCAAAAAATATTTTCAACAGTGAAAACGAGTTGTGAAACATGTTTCGAAATGGCGGGAAAAATTAATCAGTTTTCCTATGCTAGCGCAATGGCAATCGGCCATAGACTAAAAGAATGAGGTTTCTTTTTTTGGCTTTTCGCGGATAGCGTTTTAGCCACATACAAAATGGGGAATTTCAAGTTTTCTTTATTGATTACACAGAAAACAAAAGTAATATTTGAATTAAAGTTTTATTTATTAAACACGTACAAGTTGAAATGATCTATTTAAATACGAAGTTGCATGAAATGAGCAAGCAATAAGTACATTAATTTATGTGTACCTACAATTGAACACGATCTTTTTTGTATCGAAACTTTTTTTAAGAACAAAGCAACTCTACTAATAAAATAAAAAAAACTCTGTAGTTTCAAAAAAATTTTACCACAGTGTAGCACATTCTTTTTTAATTCTTTTTTCAAATTTTCATTCCAATCCCTTCATTTGTTTTAATTTGACAACTTATGGAAGCGAACGTATCGATCGGTAACTCACTTGCAAGGACTTTGTATACTCACTTGTGAATAATGTCAATGAAAATGACACAGTATGATTACAGGTGTCATTACGTGCTTAATTGCGGTGGAATTAGAGCCACATTATGAGCAAGTGTATTGATAAACTTTTTTTACTCACCACTAACGAACTATAACCAAGTTTATCCATCCCACACCAACTATTTACCGATGTTCTCCACTGGAAGGGCGTTTTTTCCGAGTTCTCAGGCAAACAAAAGCCACTCCGACATTAGGGCGCATCTATTAAGTGAGTTAATAAAGCGAGATAAGCAAATAGCGCCTCTGGCGGGATCGCGTGGAATCAGATTCAGGGCCTTGTATGAGTAAATTGGTTGACGAAGCCGTTTTATCGGGTTCCTTAGATTATATTGTTATTGGGATTATTGTATTAGAAATGTTGTGTAATTTCATTATTTAATTTGGTTCTTTCACTGCTGGTCAATGGGGTCGTGAAATTATCGAATGGAGACCGCGCGCTGGCAAGCACAGCGCAAGACGATTATTGTAAAGAATTGTAATTTTCGGCTATTTACATATAAGGTAGGTATACTCTATAAAATTTAACTTGATCTCTGCGACAGCTGTCAGAAAAATCACGACTATGAAGTCCTGAATTTCTTAATAGTACAGACAGTACCTGTCAATGTCATACTTTATGGCCATGCCGATTAGTAATGGGCGACAGATGATCGTGACCACAGAGTTTTAGATAGAGTTTTAATTAAAATATCGGTAGTTTATACTGACGATATTTTAAATAAGACTTAATTTATTATTAATTTTGTTGTATATTTTAATATCATAACATTTTTTACATGTGTAATTAAATTAAACACAATTATATGTTACATTAGCATCGATCATAGTGAAAAACTTCGATAAATACTATCGTTACATTATTATGAGTATTTAATTAATATCCTAACATTATTACCATGTGTACATACTCGATCTTAAATAATAGTAAGTAAATAAAATCTAATTTCTCACCTTCAACTACTCATTCGATTTCATTACAACATTGTTTGAAAATCGATTTTTTCCACCACTATCTCAACTCTAATTATGTCAATGTGTAACTGTCGCAGAGATCAAGTTAAATTTTATAAAGTATAGGTAAAGTAGGTAGGTAAGGTACATATAATTATAAAAACCTGCGTGCAGACTATCATTATGGGATGTGTAAAAAATACTAAGTCGATGGTGCAGACAAATTGTTCAGTACTCCCAATTGTCTCAGTCAAAATTAGCCAACACAACCTTTTCACTGAGTCGATAATTTCTCGAGCCGTTTTCTGAGCTATCTTTGAAGTTTTTAAATGAATGGCTATTCACATATTTGTGTACAGCCATTTATTTATGTTGTAGTTACAAACAGTTAACTGATTGTAAAAAATACCTAATAAGTACTCCTAGAATATTAAGTATATGCTAATATATCAAATTCTATTGGAGTTTAAGATATTATTAAATATAATATAATTAGCTTAGTACTGTTTAGAGATCCCTAAGCATTATTGATGCGTCACTCGTTTATTGCTTCTAAGTTCCGTTGTTTCTTTGCAATTATACATTTATATGCAATAATATTTTTATTGTTCCTAGCAACCTGTAGTAATTTTTTTTTTCCAATAGGTTTGCGTTTGACTACACACTGCCTGATGTTAAGCAGATGTGCGGTCTAGGGTGTAGCACGCTTACCTAGAAGATACCTATTTACTCGGGATTTGAAGACACTCACGTTGTACTTTAACGGAAAGACAGACCCAGGCAAAGCATTCCATATTCCGGCTGTTCGTATGAGGAATGAGGATTCGAAACGCTTGGTTCTAACGCGCGGAATGTCCACCATAAAAGGGTGGCGCTTTGGTCGCGTCCGTCTAGCCGTACGATAGAAGAAAGGGGCAGGGGGGACCAGATTGTGCAACTCCTGGGCGCACTCTCCGAAGTGTATCCGGTAAAAGACCGACAAACACGCTACCTTGCGACGATGCTCAAGACTTTGCAGCTGCGTCTTATTCAAGGTTTTTTGTGAACTTTATTAATGTAATTCGGCTGAGCAGCACAAGCGGCGCAAATATGCTAACCTCGGGAGTGGTTACATATTTGAGCCATTTGGAGTTGAGACTTTGGGTCCGTGGGGGCCGGGAGCTCATCTTGTTTTCAAAAGTCTTTCTGAGCGTCTGGTGGACGCGACGCGTGACCAAAATGCTGGTGTTTATTTGGCTCAACGTATAAGCATTGCCATTCAGCGTGGCAATGCTGCCAGCATGCTGGGCACGCTGCCAACTGGCAGTGGGCTTGAGCACTTGGATTATCTTTAGACCTTCAGGGGTCTGTGGATGATCCAATTGCTTTCTATGTAGTAGTAGTGTAGTATTGTCATTATATTAAAAAAAAAAAAAAAAAAATGTAATGAATGGTATTTATATCTGAGCAGGAAACTTCCAGTCTAGCTCCGTATTTCTAGCATAATTTGAAAGAATTCGTCCCAAAATAATTTATATGTATCGACATTGGTATTTATTGTACTAATGTTTTTACAACCTTTATAGGCTTGTTGTTTGATGATCATGACTACAGTTAAGTTCATATGTTCTGGTGTCTGAATTTTTTAACCGTTCAAAGACCTTTAACGTCACCGACAGGGTTAAATCAAACGGGGCCCACAAATTAACGTATTGTCCAGGCCACGGCAGAGCTCAGTTGTAAATATAACTTGCGGCTGCTTATCCGAAAACTGATCGCTAAATAACAGTAGTAACAGTAGTAAGTACAGTAGTAAATAGAAGTAGTAATTTACTACAGTAGTAACAGTAGTAGTAGTAGTAGCCTTGCGCTCAGCGGTATCCTTATAGGCTTTAATATTTTTTTATGTTACATTTCTGAAGATCTAGAAAATAATTAATTTTTGAAGCAGGTTTCAGAAATTCTGCTATCAGTGCCATTTGAATGGTGTGTTTACTCACTAAAATATATAATGCGTATTATATTAAACATTGGTCCAGAATTGCTACTTCTTTTTCTTCAATTTATATATGTAAAATGTTCATATAAGGTATCGCGCACATTATGTCGGGCCGCAGCGGGGCGGAGCGGGCCGCAGCGCAATATTAGTGTAGAAATGCTGAAAATGCGGCCCATTGCGCCCAGCACAGTGTGCGTTAGTTCATATAAAATACATATAAGCGATTTGAGCGGATTTTTGCGCTGCGATGCGACCCGACATAATGTGCGCGAACCTTTACTCGTATTTATACAATACTAGCTGCCCGCCCCGGCTTCGCCCGGGTACGACTGGTTAAAAAAGACATTTTATAAGTATTGTGCTTATATACCTACCATGTAACCAAGTAACGTCACACACATGCGCACAGTTATTTTGGCGCGTTTTCATATTACATTAACTTATCTTTACGCAAATATTTTCACCATAGAATACCCACTACTAAACATAGGGCTCCCTTATTAGATCTTGAATAACACCGAATAAAACCTTTGCAAGAGGTTTGTATCCAGCTTCCATCAATGTATCCACCAAAAAATGAGGTTCTCAATTAGATTGTGTTTCATTTAGTATGTAGGTACATATGTTATGCGATCATTCCGTCAATTAAATTTTGACTCTCAATAAAGTGTTGTAGTCTTAAAATGTACCTATTATAATGTCCATTGCTAGACATACCGGACGAACCGATAGGATGGGTTGAAAGCTACTCGTAGGTACTTAAATCGCGGGTGTTCCCGTAGTCTTAATCTGTTCAACTATTAACATAAAATAAAGATAGTACCTATTGGCCATCTAAATAAAAGTAAGTTCGTATGGGTCGGCTATACGTTATCTATGGCTCTGGTTTCATTGTTTTTAAACGGTTAGAATATTCAGTCCATCTACATTCTACCTACGTAAGTTAGTTGACGTTTCTACTATATACTTGTATTTGATCTTTTCTTCATTTGACAACTTTGTAAAATATTCGCCATCAGTTCTACTTCTACGAATTGTGTGCCACTACAACAGATATTTTAAATCGTCGGTATGTCGGCTCGCCTTACTTATGGGTAGATTTGGAGAACCAAATCTCAAGGTGTTACATAAATCAGCGCACTAATAGAGGTGGTACCTATATGGAGCCGTGGTGGTTAAGTGGTACTCGTAGTAACACCTATCCTACAATCGAGAGTTGTTGGATTCAAATCCTAATCCCGTATCAATGAGTTTCTTTGGAACATATGTACGGAATTTCACAATGTCGTGTGGCAACCTGTATACCTATGTAGCTATGTACATCCGAAGAAGGGACGTGATGCCGTATATCAACCAACCCGTACTGGGCCACCGTGATGGATATGACCCAATCACCCTTCGTAAACAGACCTATGTTCTGCAGTGGACGATTAAAGAAGACTGGTATATAAACAGTACTTATAGGAATAGGGGTGATATAATACATGCACAACGCGACAGCGTTTATTTTTTTATATTTCTATGACTTAAAAAATTTCTAAGTGTTTCGGAATAGCCAATTTGACGATTCAAAAAACAATTTACTTATACACATAAATTGAAACAGTCTTGAAAACAATATGATTTATTTGGATAAGGATTTAAACAGAAGTATGAATAACATGGTCGAATATTGGTCGGTATTTCTATTAACTTTTAAAAAGTAATATGTGGTTATTGTGACATAATGATAGTAGTTAGACATTACGGTATTGCGAAGTTTTTTTGTAGATATTGATATGTTCTTTAATATTGTAGAACAGACTTTTGTTCTATCATCAATAGTTTCCGCAGCGTATGCAACGAAAGACGTTTTAATTAAGACATTTTTTTTACATGTTGGGTTACGTTACTTAAGTTTTAGTTAGGATTCGTAAACTTTTCTAGGAATAAATATAACTTATGTTACTTAAAGTGAATGTAGCTTTCCAACGGTGAAAGAATTTTTAAAATCGGCACAGTAGTATTCGAGTTTATTCATTACAAACATACCTACACACACACACGTAAATACAAACGTCCGCCGCGCGCCAGCCGGGCCGCTACCGCCCGCGCCGCACCGATTTGTCCCTGCATTTTAAATCTGTAATATCTTCGAAAATATTCATTTAAATTACATGCTGTAAAAGGCCATATTGATCTATATTGAATGGACAATGTATTTAAGGTACTTAATTGGATAAGCATTAATTATGTATTGCTTAAAATAACTTTCTAAATAAGCCATTTTATCCCGTAAAATGTAATGGATAAAAAATGGTTATTGTGGGCTATCCTTAAGAGACAGACATATACCATCGCGGACTTTTTTGTTGACCTTTTTAAGGTGTACAATACCGAAGTACATTATTTTGATTTATCTCGTGGGGTTCAGTCAGCGTTTGCAATGTAAGCCCAAAAAAACGTGTTTATTTACGACATTACATTAGAAACCTGTAAATTTATCAGTGTTCCTCTACAATATTATGTATGTATTATACATATAAACCTTTCTCTTGAATCATTCTTTCTATTAAAAAAAGCCGCTTCAAAATCCGTTGCGTGGTTTTGAAGATTTAGGGAAACATAGGGACGGACAGACAGCGACAGCGACTTTGTTTTATACTATGTAGTGATAGTGATAGTGATAGTGACTAGTTTTTACCCGCGGCTTCGCCCTCATGATATTTTGATTTTTGAGGCAATATCATTATAATTTATAACCTACGAGTATGTGTTATTCTGATATATAAGCTATATTATTGCAAAGTTTCATCTCAATCCGTTCAGTAATTTTTGCGTGAAAGAGTAACAAACATCCATCCATCCATCCATCCTCACAAACTTTCGCGTTTATAATATCAGTAGGACTAGTTTTTACCCGCGGCTTCGCCCGCATGATATTTTGATTATTGACGCAATATCATTATAATTTATAGCCTATGTGTTATTCTGATATATAAGCTATATTATTGCAAAGTTTCATCTCAATCCGTTCAGTAGTAAAGAGTAACAAACATCCATCCATCCTCACACACTTCCGCGTTTATGATATTAGTAGAATTATTACTATAGAACCTAAAGTTTGGTCTAGGTATTTACCTACTTAAGTAGTATGAAATATCTCTTTGAACACAGTAAATTACTAAGCACCATTTCTATCTTTCAAATTTGTAAACACAGAACATTGATTTGCAAATACCTAAAGTATATTCAGAGAGAGCAACTCGTCAAGTTTGGTGACACCCCAACTTGAGATCTCAGTAAAGTTCTGAAACGTAGAAATGATAAGCGAAGAGCATTGTCATAACTTGGCGACAAGTTAGAGGATTCTTTGGCTGGATACACTCGTTACAATGAAAACTCTATTGTAGAACTTAGTTTTTAATATTCTAAATGAGACTATACTCTAGCAAAGCCGCGTTAGTTTATTTTATGAGGATTGAGAAAGAAAATATAGTTAGAAAATCAAATGAAGTTCGGGGTGGTTTTTGTTGGAATATTACATCTAAGTCACACAATCACTGAAAAAAGAAAACTAACTATCTGAACGTTATCTTCCCAGTACGTTTGCCTGGAACCAAGGACTGCGTCGTCACCTTTTTGATAGTAGGTAATCATATTATCTGGCATACCGCGCAGCTCTTGCAGAACGCAACCAACAGTTAAATTTTAAAACAATTTTATTGTTAAGTGTACAAGGGTGTCATGCCATAAAAAACCCTAGATAAATAATAATTCTTAGCATGTTCTCGCCGTTAAAAACAACTTCTGTTTCTGTGACATTAACTAAATATTATGGTTTATTTGCCACTAATATTGTATGTTGTTCAATAATATGAAATGTGCGTAAAAATATTAAATGCTTGTAAAGTAGTCTTCCATTTTAGCCAGCGTAACGTGGTATGGTTTAGCGTTTAACTAAAACTAAACATCATTGTAATAAAAAGACACTTATTACTTAAATGTTTAGTTACAAAGATGAACACAGAGTTATCTATGTCATAAGCATTTCAAAAATCTGAAGCGAACGCAGGATTTGATCCTGCCCCTTCGGATCACTAGCCCGACGCTCTAACCAACTGAGCCAGCCCGCGTCCTACGCAAGCGTCAAATCTTTGAAGTGCTTATATTACACCAACTTATATACAGCGTTGGTGGCGCCACCTGTGATACCCGTATTAGACAGGTTATCACTCATCTAGAAGTTATTAGAACTTCTAAAGATTGATAAGAGATGACGCACTGCTAAATCAATGTTATGATTTTATTTTGAGTGCTTTCCACACTAGATTTTATCTCATAGAGTTATCTTTGTGATAAGCATTTCAAAAATCTGAAGCGAACGCAGGTTTTTGAAATGCTTATCACAAAGATAACTCTTTGAGATAAAATCTAGTGTGGAAAGCACTCAAAATAAAATCATAACATGAACACAGAGGTCCGAGATAAGACAAAGACTCGTCCCTTAAACATACTAACCTTGAAGAACACATCGAGTAGAGCCGCGATTCGCTGCTAGCAATAAATATACCGCAGAAGAAACCAATAACCGCACGCAAACCCCAGAAAGATGGATAACAGTGGCGATAAAACATTTTATCGAGCATCCTAATACCTGCAAAGACAATCGCAATCTCAGATCTGAACGGAACGAAGCCCATTTGTTAGACGCGCCCTGTTCGTAACGCTTATTCGCACGTACCTATTTATATGATGGTGTGGATTGGAAACTTTCGCGGACGATGGAGGTCAAGAATTTCAGTGATGAATTGTATTCTGTTTTTTTTTTCTATTTTTTATTATTATATACTACGGGACTAATCGCGCACTAAAATTACGACAATATTAATATATTAATAAATATCTCAGGATCCCAACGTTTCGACCGAGTTGCATCGATCGTAGTCACGGGTGTAACATGGACACGTGCGGGAAAGGACATAGAAAAATGGAAATCTTTGAAGGAGGCTTTTGTCGGAAGATAAGTTGTACAGGATATTGCTAGCCTGTTCCGTCCCACTGCTGGGCAAAGGCCTCCCGATTCTCCTTCAATTCTTCACGTTCCAATGTTATTTGGGTCCAATTGTTACAAAAGGAGTCCAGTTCGTCCAGCTATCTCCCCAGGCCAGCCAACTGGCCTGTCAGTCTGGGGAACCCACTGTGTAGTGAGTTTGGCCCACAGATGGTCTGACATGCGGCAGATATATCCAGCCCAAGTCAAGTTGTACAGAAATAAAAATAAATAAATTAATAAAAATAATAAATAAATTAAACACTGTTTGCCAATATTAATAATTAATTGTAAGTTAAGTTAATAAATAATGTAAAAGTTAAGTTAAATATGTTAATTTTTAGTTATAGGCATATAATTATTTACCTTGTAATGCCTGGAAGAAAGCGATAAGGCCGCCAGTAAGAAAGCTAAAAAATTGTATTGTTTTGTCCCTGTAATTTGTTTTTTTTTATGTAATGTGGTTGTCTAATAAAGTGTTATTGTTTGTTTGTTATTTGTATTTAAAGCACAACAATAAAGAATTTTTATTTTTATTTGATTTATTTTATATCATAATAATGTGTTCAAATCGCGAAAGTTTAAAAATAACATACATTACTGGAATCGATTTAGTCCGATATTTCGAGATACCGCCTCAACAATTCGAGAGTAAGGGTGAGACCTTCCTTACTAGCCTTACTAAGCATCTTATTATTTTATTATACCCAATACAAATCTCGTGTCAGTGTTTGTTATCAAATACCTTGAAAACGGCTAGATCGATTTAATTATTGTTTTTTGTAGGTCCGAAAATAAGTCTGAAACAGGTGTTTCTAACCACTAACGCAAATATGAGAGAGTGTAATAAGTTTGACGTGTTTGTATGTGTATGTGGCATCGTAGCTCCCTAAGGGATACACCGATTTTGATTTCCTGTTTTTTGTTTAAAAGATGAATTAGTCAGGTTGTATATCGATCGGGTATGTTTCATCAAAATCAGTTTGCTGTGTCAAATTTATCAGCTTGTTTGTTAGTTTGTCTAGAAATCTTACGCTAAGTTTGTGTAATAAGAAAAGCGTCGAAAGTGAGGTCGCCCGTGTGCCATTTTACTAATTTTGTTACGTTGACAACACTGTTCTGCCATTGCTAGTACAACTAAAGTTTTTCATACTTGGTAGACACCAATTTGGTTTTCATCAGTAGACTCGCGTCTACCAAGTAGTCGGTACCTTGGCTGCTGATTAAAATCTTATTGTTAGTTCTCTGTAACGCCACGAAGGTTCTCTTTTTGCACAAACTCTATCCTCTTATAACTTAGCCCACCACACATCCGACACAGACCCTGAAGGGAGCCATTCCTCAGTCGTTTATTTTATCTGTAATATTGCCATTTTATCTTAAAACGACTTGACTGACTCGCTCGAAAGAGGCTTACTCGATTTTATTATTTTGCGCGGTTTTACACCTATAAAGTCTGAACATAGAATAACTACAAAAGTAGTAGAAACCGTACTAAAATAGCAAGAGATATACATCACTTTGTCCCATTTAAATATGAAATTTAAAATGTGTTAGAAAAAGATGCACATGCACTCGAACTTCCGTAATTTCGAAGGGTTTCACAAACTAGCATTGAGCTAACCCGGCTGGCCAAATTCAAAAAGGTAAAAAGTAGTAAGGTAAAATGATCAGAGATTTGAACCTTATTACTGGAACTAGAAGGTTCAAATTTCCGATCATAAAAAAGACAAAGGGGAACCACATTTTTAACCATTTTGACATTCCAACTTGTGATTTTGATGTATGCCGAGAGACATTGCGTTTTTTTGTTCCACTCACTCTCGCGTATGCTGTATAGCCAGATATAAATAACACAGCGGTAACGTAGTTTTTATTAGAGTGAAATTTGGCAATATTTCTATTACTTGTCATTTTTCTGAGGGTTGGAACCTCCATAAAGCTTTGTCGGATGTACCCAGATATACCCTACTCGAGTGATTTTACTCAGCCTTCACCGGAGATAATTGTAAAGTAAATTGTTGTGTTCTGGAAAGGGTATTTCTAAACGAAAGAGAACTTCCAAGACAGTATTTTTCCCTTGAGATGTGCGCATCCTTGGATCGCATCCGTCTATATAAAATAAATAGTATTGTTACGAGATCTGTTCTTGGATAATCAGTTAAAACGCCGATTATTCACTTTGCACTGTATTGCACAAAATCACAATACATACGACCCAACTAGTTTGCACAAACCCTTCACACTGGCACTGATATTCACACAAACTAGTAACTTCACTATCTCTGGTGCTGCACTCGAACACGAGATGTTTTCATGAGAACGATTGAAAATGTAACTGAGTCCAACGAAAGCCATCGCTCAATTTATATCAGTATAAAAATTCCCTAGAACTATCAAGAGTATTTGGTGCCATAGTTATTGACAAAGTAAACAAGTGTAAGTTTCTAGAGAAACCCTATTGTTATAAAGTGATCAAAAAACCAAAAAAAAATCTAAGACAATAGACGACCCCAAAGCGTAAACAAGTTATCACGTAAGCAACACAGATTACATCATAGTTACTACATACCTACAACATGCGCGCGCCTAACGCGTTACAGTATTGTTGAACGCAGTAACGGTCCTTATTGGTGGATATTAAACATTTTTCTTAGTCAGATCGTTTACCTTCTGGTTTAAAAATACTTATTAATCTCAAGAAAAAAGTACAAAAATTCACTTACTTACTGAGATTAAACACTCATCTATGTACATATTACTTAGGTATAAATCACACAAAAGTATAAACACTATTTGACTAACAGAAACAATATTTTTAACCTATGATTTTAGCAATGCAGTTTCACACGACTTTTTGAAATTGTAAATATTACTTCATTAAAACTAGCGTTAGGATTCATTATTAAAATTTATATGAACACCGGATACAACTCACAATTATTTAAACGGTCAAGCCATAGCGGCTTGACCGTAGTTAGTACTCCTTCTTCAGGGAATACGCGCGCCCCCGACAACGGACGCCCGCGCACTGTATTCCCTGAAGAAGGAGTACTAACTACTCTGAAACCGGTCGGACGCATAGCGGCTCGACCGTTCAAATAATCGTGAGTTGTATCCGGTGTTCATATAAATCTTAATCGTAAATATGTTAACTAAAATTAAAACTCTAAAATAAAATATTTAAAAATAAATTTAGGAAAAAACTACAAATACATTGCAAGCTATTTAAAATACACAAAAGTACCCAAGTATTAGCTGCTCCATATTTTACATACATGTGAAGTTGTACCTTAGTCAAATAAAATGTAGTTTTGGTAACTCAGTGATTCTTTCTAATCCAGAGGTTTTGAATTTGTATCTCGACTCGTTCCAGTCACGCACACATTTTTGATACTTTTTTTCCATTTCGCTGCAAGTAGAAGAGAAAAAGCCGTGGCGGCCTAGTGGTTGTGACGATGGTCTGTCATTTTTGAGGTCGTGGGTTCAAATCTCGGTCCCGTACTAGTGAGTTTATGAAGGAAAACATCATGAGGCAACCTGAAAATACCTGCATACGTTCGGAGAAGAAATTCGATGGCATGTGTGAATCCACCAACCCGCACTGGGCCAGCGTGGTGGATATGGCCCACACACCCTTTTTGGGTAAGCCTACGGCTGCAGTTGACTATTAAAAAGGCTGGTATAGTACAGAAGACTCGATATTTTGTTGTTTCCAACTAAATATCGAGTGAGAAAATGCAGATGAAAGCCACTTACCTACTAAATCGCTCAATCAAAACCTTTTTAGAAACAATATTTATTTATTTATTTGGTACACAAAACAGAATACAGTCAAAAATATTCTTAAATATTGTAGTGGTATGCTTAACTATGAGCTATACCATATTCCAAAACATGTGAACACATTATGATTACTGTAACAGTAAATAATATAGTTACAAATTCTATTTCAAAAAAATGGGCTTCAAATAACTATTCCGCCACCTTGGATGGTCCACCATATTGGATTTAGAATAATGTCACACACCATATCGTGCACTGTCATCCAAACTAAACGTGTAGGTATATACTAAATTTCAGCTCAATCGGTTTAAAGATATCTACTTCAAAATTGAGTTCAAAGATTCCACCTACACAGACATACTTACATACATACATGCATGCATACATACATTGCAAGTTAAATAAATAGTTTTAAAATAATATTAATTTAAGTCTTTGCAATAAGTTGCGTGAATAACAATAATTTAATAATAATAATAAGGCGGTCGTCTTGGACACAGCGCGCATTGTCAGGAGGTTCCTCTCTCTGTAGACCCAACCACCGGTAGCTTGGGCCCTGCCCCGCTGCCGGCGGCACTCTAGGTTTAGGTTTTTTTATAGTATTTTGTTTTTTATTTGATAAATATTGTAAAAAATCTTAAATTTAAGACTTTAAATAAATATGTGTGTAATAATAAATATTAGGGGACATCTTACACACGGTCTCTGAGTCCAAACTAAGCAAAGCTTGTGATGTGGCTGCCAGAAACTGATATACTACATATACATAATTATTTTAAATACATACTTTTTACTCATTAAATAGAGGCGTAAATGATAATAATGACCAAATTATTGGATAACACATACTCATATAGATAGAATCTAAATAACACCCAGACACAGAGCAAACACCTATGTTCATCACACAAAATGTTTTCCCTAGGTGGGGATCGAACCCACGCCTCTTTGACCCAGAAGTTAGGTTCACTAACCACTGAGCCACCGAGGCAGCCCTATGAGAATTTATTCGTCATATTATTCTAGTTGAACCTTTTATCAGAATAAGATGACTTTGCTATTACAGAGCAAATCATTGTAAGCATGCAGAGAGCAATCAGAAGATAGCCTACCAGTGAATGAAGCCTGAACTCAGGTCCTATCACTTAATTTAATGGAATCAATGCACTTTAGTACTGCATTGTCATGAACTGTATACGTAATTTAATTCAAGAGCTTACACCATAACGAGATGAAAAAGCAACGTTTAGTGATTTGCGAATAATATTTAGTATTTATTTACTCTGAAATCGTAGTTCGATATAGGATCAACTATATGTTATTATACAGTGAATGGAGCTTGAAAGCAGGTCTTTACTTAGTATAATCGAATCAATTCACTTTAGTAGTACCATTAATAAGAACTAAAGTAATTATTCTGAGAGTAGTACATTTTTATCATCATCATCAATACGGAAACAGCAAAAATGTTAGGTCGATGATTGTCATGTAGCGTATTCTTAGACCCGAGATCACCAACACTCGTTTAAGTTAAACGTTTGATTACTGTATTTAATAAACGGTTTTTGCTTAGTGTAAAGCAAAATTTCGTTAACAAGCCGTTTAAGATTTAACTAATGGTTAAAAAATTAAACATCTGTTGGTGAACTCGGGACTAAGACCCGAGTTTAAGCGTTGTTTATATACTGTAGCCACGATTTAACTTAAACAAGCATTGGTGAACTCGGGTCTTAGTATAGGGAATTTAATTCAAGCGGTTATGACATTCGTTCATTACATGATTATCTTAATATATATAAATCTCGTGTCACAATGTTTGTCCTCAATGGACTCCTAAACCACTTAACCGATTAATATAAAATTCGCACACCATGTGCAGTTCGATCCAACTTGAGAGATAGGATAGTTTAAATCTGAAATTATAGTCGCAATTTTAATTTATTTAGCCACAGCAACGCGTGGCCGGGTCAGCTAGTTGATTAATAAGTAAGTAAGTAATATCACAGTAGGTAATATATTTAGATTAATAAGTGCGTGTCGGCGCCTCTTGCCGTGGAATACCTGATAGTCAATGCTAAAAGGGTCCTACGCCGTAGATACTGAATAGTTTGTATGAAAGGTAGCTAAAGCCATAGAATATAGTAGCACTAAGTAGTTGTAAACTAATGAGATGTTTTGTGGGCAGTTCGCCCTACGCTATAGAAGATAATACACGCTATAAAAGTATAAACAAGAGAAGTGCGAGTCAGGTTCACACACTGAAGAATCCGTACAAATGCTGAAAATTGCACAAAATCAGGAACTAAGTTGTTAAAACCTCAGGGCGTACGTAACTAAGTATAAGTAGATAAAATCATCGATAAAAGGTTATTTTTTACTTTTCTCGTCGTACGTCGAAAATTACATATCGCAGAAGTAGTAATAGTATATTATTTGTAGTAATAGCTTAGTATTTGTATCAATTTAGGCCCTATTTTTGTGATTAAATTAAAAACGTATTATCAATGCTAATATTAGCATTTATCAGATTTATTCCTAACGTCTCTTTGGAAAATTTCATAGTTCTAGTTCAACGGCAAGTACCCTTTAGGTTTTGATTCCCTTGTTAGTGTCGAAATATGCGGTTTTTACGACATAAACTACTCTAACTTATTTCTACAGTAATTGTGAAGTTTAATTTTGACACAACTGCAAGAGACCATAATTATATATGTACATATATGTATAAGGTTTAAATTTCTAATCGATATATTAACGCGTTCTCGAGATAAAACCCAGAACAGCAGAACTCCTCTTTAATCTCACAGATCTCTTCAGTGAGATTAAAGAGGTGAGGTCTTGACACATAGATGGACAACAAAGTGATCCTATAAGGGTTCCAGTGTTTTCCTTTTGAGCTACGGAACCCTACAAAATCATTAATTTAATTCCTCCCCTTCTGTCACGCGTATAGTGGGCTTCTGTAGATGGTCACGATGATTATGATGACGATAATAACTGATTATATGTATAATATCATAAGATGGTTGAGTGCTATAAATTGGCTAGAAAATGTATTTGTGTGGTCAATAACCAGTGAGCTATAAGAGCAAGCATAAAAATTTCGATTTTTCTTTACAGCTCAAAAAGTTATGCAAAACAATTCACTGTAAGTCTTAATTAATTAGTCAGTCATTATGAAATAGTGTCCGATCAAAATTACAGGCAACATTACCTATGTTTTTTCGACAAAATGATCACTCATTTATAAAGTTCTACTATATCACGATAAGACTGTTTTCCAAATATTTTTTTCCTCTAAATTCAGCGATATTTCAATACAACTCGACACAAAATGACTTAAGCGCTAAGCTCCAAATATCAAATCATCCCTCTCAATGACCCTCTGGAGCAACGGCGCTAAACGCCCGATCGGGGATTCCAAAATCTCAGCTAATTAACTTTGCTCCCTTTTTCTCGAGGACCATCTTAGAGCCGGTCCACACGGTGCTGCAATTTCCTATATTAGTCTTTGTTTTGAATAAATATTTAGTGTATTTCCGCTATCTTGTTGTAGGCAAATAAGTTAAAGGGCAGTGAAAAAAAAACTATTTATATTGTAATAATTATTTTAGATTTAAGAACTTAATTTTACAAAATAGATAAAATAATGATAAATATCACTTATTTTCACTACACTCTATTGTATTTTTTTTTTAAATAATACATTAATAATCCGTTAACAACAAATAGATATTACAAAAAATTCTTTAAAAATAATATGACAAAATATTGAAAACACTCCACTAATAAATCACACCCTTATTCTCACTGCACTACACCAACAAACAAAGTAACACCTGATTCAATCAACTATTTCCATAGTAGTTATAACGTCACAAATACGTCAACAAAAGTTAAATTACGCACATTTAAGTGACACATTTGCCAAAAAAAAAACAAATCACAATACTCACAAAAAAATTATTTGCTCTCTATGCAAGTGTCACAAGAATCGAAATACATACATACTATGTACATGGATAATGTGTGTGAGCGGCCATAGTCCATGCACAGATTAGTAAATAGGTAATAGTTACTACAAAATACTCATCCGTTCGTTCGGTTTGCAAAAGAGCCACGTAGCAATAGGCTCTTACGCTACTTATATTCCGTAACACACAAGTCGGCGGATGGAAAGTTAGGCGCAGAACGTTGCGCAAACGGCAAAATATAGGTATGCGCGGGACCCAGAGAGGCGAGACGCCAGGGCACACCCGCCCGCTAACCTCATGCCTCCCGCGCGCACCCTACGCCCGTGATCACTACTTCGCCACTTGCGTAGGCATTGTGCAAATATGCGCAGTAATTATCGAATCACTGCAGAGTTTCATCTGCGGCAAGCTTCTCATCCGCCGACTTGTGTGGCGATTTCTCTACTTAGGTTACGGAGGTGTGCCGTACCGCCGGCAACGGTGCGGTGCCGGAGTGGTACTTCCTAGTCTTCCATAATATAAATATCAAAGGTATGCTACACGGTGTATTCTTGCGCCGCGCGGCTAAGACATAAGACTCGTAGTCGGTGAGATAATGCGAGTGTAAAAACACGAGTCACGGTACTCACGATGCAAATCCAGAGCGGTTACTTTTCAAAGCCTATTGCATCACCTCACCGCCGCGCCGCCCCACCTATCTCGAAAACTCATTGCGGTGCAGCGCCGCATCAAACCCGTATGAACCGGCTCTCACCCAGCGCCATATTTTCAGTTTCACTCCAAATTGTTATTTACTGAGGCGCACAGCGTCTTTAAAAGAAACTTCAAGAGCAATAAACCAAAAACATTCTCACCTTTACCGCGTTGAGACAAAGTCCACTTTACTACATTTTTCTTGATTTTTGTTTAGGACTAATTTTAGCCGTTTTCTTTGACTAATTTAAAATTATAGTATCAAATTGTACTTTCAGGTCTATTTTGTTTGGGAGATGAACGTAAGAGCTTTTACTTTTTTTTGTTATTGGAGCTAATGGGCTCTATATTTTACTTTATTTTAAGTGCCTAAGTAGGCACTTACATTACTTTGTAGTTAAACATAAATTCCTTGAAAATATATTATATTCTGGGATTTTTTTCCAAAGTCTAGTTTAGATTTTATACTTTACTTATTTTTCGTAGTATGGAAGAATTTATGAAATGTAAGTCGGCTGCAATAAGTTATAAAAAGACCTAAAATGTTGCGTTGCACTGCAACTTTTAGAGGTGTATGATATTCATAATTATATGCGCATAATGTAAACAACGTTTACATTGAGATTAATTGCAAAATGATAAAGTATTATAAAAATGTTACTTTTTGAATACTTTTGAGATCTTGGTGATATGTGCGAAGACAAGTAAACGAGCCCAGACACGACGGGTCTATCTTGTTTAGTACAGGATTTCATATAGCCACCTTCCGACTCGATCATCAGATCAGCTCCATGGTCCCACATTATTGCTTCATTATGCGTGCAAAATTTCAGCTCAATCAGAAACCGGAAAGTTGTTCAAACTAGCAGGATTCCACCAGAACTTATATTATTATACATATACATAGGTACCTACATCCATTGCAAGTTAAATATAATATTGTAATAAAACAACTTTAAGTAAGTAACAAAAATTTTCGACGAAATATATGAAAGAGCTCAATTATTTTTCGCGATTTCGGGTTAGGCCTCGTAGTAAATTTGGTCATACTAAATTGTTGTGCTGAATTGATGAATACAGTGATATGAATTAGACATAAAATATGTCCATCGTCTAGACAAATACCTAGGTATTGTTTAGTTTTAGACAGATAAATATACCTACTCTTTATTGATCACGCAAATAACATACAAAAAAGAACATTGCAAACAGTAAGGTGGCTTAACACTAGCGGGGCAACTGACAGCCTTATCGCTTAAAGAGATGTATTTCAGGCTACCTCAGGATGCAGATTTTCGTAGTAAATATTTATGTAAGTATTTGGCATGAATACTGTCATCTATTGATACCAATGAGGCTATGCTGCCAACACCCTGGTCATATAACCCTCTGCCGAGAGGTTTTAAAACTAGGTTTATTTTGTGTGTGTGTTTTTAGGTTAAATTTAGTGTTTTTTTTTTACTTTAATTAGGTAAATTGTTCTTAGGCTTAGTAAGAAATGGTAGTGAGCAGAGCTCGGAGGACTGATGACAGTACCAGCCTTTTTAATAGTCCACTGCAGGACGTAGGCTTACCCACGAAGGGTGATTGGGCCATATCCACCACGTTGGGGTTGGTGGATTCACATACGCCATCGAATTTCTTCTACGGACGTATGCAGGTTGCCTCACGATGTTTTCCTTCACCGAAAAGCCAATGATGTGAAATTCCGTACATAAGTTCCAAAGAAACTCATTGGTACGGGATCGGGATTTGAATCCACGACCTCACGATTGCAGGTCGGGTGTTACTACCACTAGACCACCACGGCTTTGACACTGATGACTGATGGGATCGAAAAGTTTTCAGGTGGAGACGGCCACCTACCAAGTGGACTCATGAAGACCACAAAATCACGCTGAATGCTAGCCGCCTATTGGAGATCCACAGGGGGGGGCTATATCCAGCAGAGTACATCATATGGCTGATGGATGAATGGATCAGTAACAATTATTATTTAAGTTTTGTCCAAGTAATATATATATGTTATTTGGACAAACTTAAACTTCAACGCATAGGCATTGCCATTCAGCGTGGCAAAGTAACCAGCTTGCTGGGCACGCTGCTAACTGGCAGTAGGCTTGAGCACTTGGATTATCTTTAGACCTTCAAGGGTCTGTGGATGATCCCATTGCTTATTATGTAGGTAGTAGTAGTGTAGACATACCTCAGTGCCTCAAGTCGAAAGTTTTCGACCAGTGTGTGTTGCCAGTGATGACTTATGGCACAGAAACGTGGTCTCTCACTACGGGCCTTATTAGTAAGCTCCAAGTAGCCCAACGAGCTATGGAGAGGGCTATGCTCGGAGTCTCTCTGCGGGATCGAATCAGGAATGAGGAGATCCGTAGAAGAACCAAAGTTACCGACATAGCCCAACGGATTAGCAAGTCGAAATGGCAATGGGCAGGGCACATAGCGCAGAGGACTAATGACCGGTGGAGTCGAAAAGTTCTCGAGTGGATACCACGTACCGGCAAGCGCAGCGTAGGACGTCCACCCACAAGGTGGACAGATGGCCTCATTAAGACCGCAGAATCGCGCTAGATGCAAGCCGCTATAACCGGTCTTATTGGAGATCCATAGGGGAGGCCTATGTCCAGCAGTGGACGTCCTTTTACTGATGGATGGCTGATGGATAGTAGTGTAGATAGTTCTAACGTATAAAGTAGTACTTATTGTATTTTTTGGTAGCTAATATAGGCACTTTTGCCCGTGAAAAATATGTTATTTAGTATTTTTAAGTATTTAAATACGAATTACGCTGTAAAATATCTAATTAGTAAATTAAAACATAGTAAATTAAAATAACCAGCACGACAGGCGACACCGTGGAATGCCGTCCGACCTTATTTATGAGGCCTCTCTATTACAGCTCTGGGGCCTCGAGATACCGCGCCAAATGAAACAACATACCTTACAAATAAAGTATTTTGGTGTTAAAACACTGGCAAGTTATAAATAGAAACCTTTTAAGAATGGTTGCTGAAAAAAAATCTTTTTTCTTCTCTTGGACATATTATGCAAAACAAGCTTTTGCCCATGGTTTCGCCCGCGTGTTATGTAGACTTATTTGTGTGAGTTATATTTAGTGCAGTTCCATAGGAACCTTTTAAGTTGTCTGGTTTTTAGGGTTCGTACCTCAAACGGAAAAAAACGGAACCCTTATAGGATCACTCTGTTGTCCGTCTGTGTATATGTCAAGACTCTTTATCTCGGGAACGCGTAAAGATATCGAGTTGAAATTAAAACTGTTTACGTATATCTATAGTATCTTGCAATTGTGTAAAAGAAAAACTTCTTAGTTATCGTTTAAAAAAGTTGGAGCCGTTTATGTAGTAATAAAACCACATATTTCGACACTAGCAAAAATCAAAACCTACAAGGTACTTCCCGTTAACATCATATTTTCTAAAATGGAAATTATGTTTTATTTTTAATTATGTTTGCACGCTGTTGCTCCAAAAATAGCCTTATTATTATTTTTTTTAATATTCGCATGAGACGTCACCTGCCGGTCCTGCCGGAAGACCAGCGCTGGTTGGTCCACCTCAGCATATGCTGAGGTGGAACCGGGTTGTGACAAAAATAAAATTAAGTAATTAAGTAGGATAACATTGTAAAATGATTATGAGTAATTGTTTATGATGTTTATTTTGTTTTGTTTTGCTGTGTTGTTTGCTCTGTGGTTTTGTTTAATTTTATTTTTGTCTATTGTCTATTGAAATAGAGAAAATATACATAGGGTATATTGCCAATAAGACCGATTTCAGGCGGCCAAGCGGCTTGTATCCAGCGCGGTCCTGAGTCGGTTTTGCGTAGTTTACTTAAAACTTTGCGTTCGCGTGTAACTCCATAAATTTTGGTTAGTTCTTCCTCGATTCCGTCAAAGGCGCTGTACAAAAATGTAGAGTCATACGGAAACGGCAATAATTTCAGTTTACGTGTAAGCTTGTACTAATTCCTCTTCTGTCTGAATTAGGTCATCTGTCGGTGTGAATAAAGCGGTCTACACACCAAAGCCGCTGACCCGGCGGCACAGCCCGGCGGCTTAGTGCCGGCGGGTTAACCCGGCGGCTTCAGAATGTCCAAGCCGAACGACTTTGCCGGCGGCAATGCCGGCGGCACGACAGCCGCGGCATGTGGTGTTCTAGTAATTGCCAAATACCTAGTCGTAGAGATGCCAACGCGCAACGGCGGGCAACTGACTGAGTGAGTGGAGAGGGATGCCGTCGGCATCGGCATGCTGCCCCGCCGGCTTGCCCGCGCGGGCGCAAGCCGGCGGCATGATTGTACAAAATAAGGCCGGCGGGTTGGGCCGGCGATCCGTGCCGCCGGGTCAGCGGCTTTGGTGTGTAGACCGCTTACTAGACCAGCAACGAAGCTATCGATTACAAAAAAGTTAGTCTCGAAGTCTTCGAGCATATATCTATAGAGTCAAAATCGTGCAATAAAGTGTCCGAGCCATAATTCTGCCCAAGCTACGCAGTGGGCAGGCTTTTAAATTAGTTGTAAGGCGATTTCAAGTCGACTACAACGTCGCTTGATGCCAAAGTGCTAGGTTACAAGTACTTATAAGGTGACATAACGTCGAAATTCGAGAATGGTCGAGAAAACGGATCATTGGGAATTATGTAATATCTAAGTCGGTATGTGTGACGGCGCTTGGAGATTTTTTTACTACTTACTTAGAGACTATGGGTCTGTAGATATTTGCTCAAACCTCGAAGTCTAACATATTCAGATTCTGATGAAAGCAGCATTTCCTTCGCATTTTTATAGACAATACCGCTCAAAACTTCAATCTAGTCTAGATTTCGTTAAACCAGCCAGTCAAAGTTCCCCGGTTTCCAGCCGGTTAGGGCGGCGATTCACCAGGAATGCCTCAAGTTGGTGCCCAAATAGTTTCGATGGTTCAACCTATTCAACTATTAGGTAGAAGTTTAACCTCGACCGTCGAGTTAGTGGATATTAACGATCCAGGCTTGGTGACGACGTAGATAGTAGTACTTGTAGGTGGCACAGTACGAGTGCAGCCCCACAGTGCGTGATTTTGCGGATCATCACGCACAGCCGACGACCACGGACGGCAACGCACATTGACAGGGCTCTTCCAACGGTGCGTGTCGGTCTGTGTAGGTCTTTTGATAGCTTCATTTTAAAATGCCAAGTGAAAGAATATCGTCGCTGTAGCTGCGGCTGTGGTATTAACTAACAATTACCAAATTATGCGATCTAGAAAAGTAAAAAAAAAACAACGTCGCCTGAAAAATAATAACTTATTTAACGCAATTTTTCGTGTGTTATGGTTGCTTTTTATTTTTCTTTTATTACGTAAAATAATGTATATTTCCTAAATAATGAAAAAATTAAGTCATGTGATTAATAATAGGCAAAGTGAGATGAATGGCTAATAACATAAAATAGGCTAATAGATAATAATATTATCTGAGAGGTGAGCCGTTGCAAAAAAAAACTTTCTACGGTTCACCCAGGAGGTGGATGGTAGGAAAGAACTGGCGGGTTTGTGTATACACATACGTACGCAGGTTGCCTCACGATGTTTTCCTTCACCGAAAAGCCAGTGCTGTGAAATTCCGTACATAAATTCCATAGAACTCATTGGTACGGAACCGGGGATTTGAACCGACCTCACAATTGTAAGGTGGGTGTCACTACCTCTTGATCGCCACGGCTATATTTATAACTAGTATTGTCCATATCAAATATTTAATAAGACAACAATGTTGAAACAATCATAAATTAAACAATTAGAATTATTAAAATATAATATCAGCTAGCTAGACATACTAGCATGACTCATAATTTTCCAAGTCCAGTAAAACTGGTAACTTATAAGAGAGCTACATACCAAATAGCCGCGTACCCACCTAGCGCACAGGCTCGCGCGGCAGCCTCGCGAGCCAAATGCCTCGGCTGGTGTGGACGTGCCTCGGCCTGCCTCGGGCGCGCGTTTGCTCGACCGAGCACGGCTCGGCCCCGAGCCATCTGTTGTCGGTAAACTTGACGCGCTCAAAGGTGCCTCAGTGAGCGCTGTGCGTTAGGTGGGGACGGTTATGTTTTGGCTCGCGCGCGAAGCTACTTCAAGTTTTGTCTCTTGCCGTGTTTGTCTTCTGTAATTTTGATATCATGGGCAGTCAGGAGGAGTCCATTCGCTCTATCTAGAAGCGTCTAGGTTTTTTCTTGATATGTGACTGTTTTCGTTTCTTTAAACAGTAAGCAGCTAGGAAAATAGCTGCAGCTGAAAATACACGACTGTCCATTACGAATACTCGCGGAATTATGATGGCTCAGCCTGCCTCGCGAGGCGGCCTCGTGTAAATTGAACAAAACTACTGAGGCTGCCGCGGGAGCCATCGCTCGCGATCCGGACACCGAGGCTGCCGCGCGAGCCTGTGCGTTAGGTGGGTACGCGGCTAATCAAATATGTTTAGGGCAACAGAAATAGCATATCCTGTCAAAATCAATAATAGATAAATGTTCTTCTACTTTTTAAATATACATACGTCTTTGTTCCGCATAATATGTTCTCAAAAATATAAGGTCTTTCAACACCTTGTCTGGATAAGAACTGACAATCTTATTAGAAACACACCCACATTAGGGTGTCCCTTATTTTTCGAAGTTCTTGTTTTTAAACGCATACCCCCTAATTTTGTTCTCTTGATCATAAAACAGATAAAAATAAATTTTTGGTTCATTTGGACAACTGCAACCCGTGCCGACTTTCCTTCAAAGTTTCTTCATACAAGTTGCGGTGCCTGCGCCGCGCGTTGGCGCTCTATTTGTCAGTTATTCCCGTATTATCGAGTGATTACTTTAGATTGTATTAATTTTTTCAAGATGTCAATAGACTTGTTAAATAAATAATAAAAAAAACATCTTGGTGAGATAAATTATCCAATAACAGGTGCAAAATTGCCGCCCAATCGTCAAGTTCTCGCAGTTCTATTCTATAATATGAGCGAAATTAAATTCACTGACAGTGAAAGTGAGAATTTAGTAATTCGGGAGTATATTATTTTCTGAAGAAAAGAAAGGATACCTAAAAAGTACTAGAGATGTTTCAAACTTTGTGAAATAGCTATAAAAATGTTCCTTTATCAGGTTTGGCGAGAGTATACAAATTTGCAAAAAACGCAGAATGATTTTATAAATATCGCGAGAGGATTTTTTAAAGGAATTGGATAATTTATCCGATACCGCACACGCTTATGCCCTAAAATCATGAAAATAGAGGAAGATAAACTCTTTCTACAATATCAATCAAATAGTGAGGTACAAATAATGCGTTGCCATAAGTACGACAGCTTCTGATACAAAGGACGGTTTAATGAAGCTTTGAGTTTTTTTAGAACAGGGCCTAGAAAAAGAACTGACAGTGCTTTCTTATTCCCAATAGTATTTTTGTCGTGATAATTCTTGGCTAGAATATACTAGCTTGGATATAGACAGCGAAAGCATCGAATCAAGATTTATGATTTTTGAAAATATCGTAACTGTACGAAACTATTGAAAAATCTATTTCTAAAGCTGCCCTGAAGAAATTCAGTCAGGTATTGAGTGTTTACCAGTAGAAATACTCGTAGCAGTTATATCTCTTTGATGCTGATTTGTCCATGTCGAAACTTAATATCGTCGCAAACTTACAGAGAGAAAGCTTACATGACTTTGGTAAGAGATACTCCCCTCAAAGAAAGAAAACGCCGTGCCCTTATGAAGTGAGGATGCGTTTTATACTTTATATTTCTTAATCTAGTAGATAAACCTAGTTTATTTAATGCGATACTTATCGATTAATTATTTATACATTTCAGACAAATCCTTGAGCGATTTGTCTCTGACATAAGTAAAATTATGTTTTCGTGGTTGAACATTCTTCCTGGGAAGAAAATCTTATAGGTATTCACGGCATTTAAAATAAAGATTTATAGTTTTAATGCAGTAAATGACACAATAAAACAAGCTTTTACATTAATCAAAAATTTCCATGGCATAATCACTGCCAAAGCAATAAAAAAACAATTTTTGTTGCGTTGTGTACAAGGACTCAAGAGAGTGTATCCAGACTGTAGTAAAGATACCTTGAAAAAAAAAATAACCTGAAGAATAATGTTTTATATAATAACTACGCGTTATATACGCAATTGTTTTACAATTTTATCCATGATTAATTATTATCCACACATTTTTATGATAATCTAGTCTCATAGTAATTAGTGTCCAAAGGACCTAATTTACGTAATCTTTGCGGTCTTGTCGGCACGGGTTAATATGCACCTAGGAAGCTGAAATTTTGTATTGTAATATTATTTTGTGTATAAAACAAAATTAGGGGGTATGCGTTTCGATATCTGTATAAAAAATTTTTTTGTTCAAATAAGGGACACCCTAACCCACATACACCAAAAATCTTGTCAGGGTGGACATTTGTGGGCATCACAGTCAATAAATATCCATATGCTTTAGTTAAACAACTCCCCTTTTCACCTTTGCTTTCGTAAATATATCTTTCCGCAGAAACCAAGTCTTCTAGGTTATGTGTTGTATTTTCGATTCCCTGGTCTTTTCTGTCTATTGTCAACGTCAACTCCTTTTTTTGGTCTTTTAGAAACGTATTTCTACTTTCATTCCCAGTTCTTATCAGATTTATATTAGAATCCGATGCAATATATTCAAATTTCAGCTGTTTTAGCAAATTGACAATGAGTTTTGTTATTTGTTCATTATTTGGCATCAAGAAAGTTGTGTCGTCATCTGCAAATGCTTTGAAACTCTTGAAGTCATGAAGGTAGTGAAGTACGCCCGCTATTGGGAGACGTCTGTCCTTAATTTGTTTCCGCAAAGCTTCGGAAAGTTTTAGACTTATGTCTGAATTTCTATCCTCAAGTTGTTTGAGTAAACATCGAAGTAATGTGTCAGCTGTGAACAATGTTGAGTCTTCACGGCACATGGACCGAACCACAAGTCTCGCCAAGTCTAAGCTGAAATGGATTTCACTCAAAATTTTTAATTCTTCTTCTGTGAATGCCACTTCTGTGCCTTGGCCATGTAAAAGTGTTAAAACACAGTCTTTTTCCTTCAAAAATGATCTAATCATGTCAAGTAAACTTGTCCAGGTGACTTGATTGTCTAGTTGAAGCTTGCTTTCTTCATTGAGATCCTTTTCAACATAATCTTGCGATATGGTTGTATTCAAGTGTGATTTCTTGATCATTTTGACTGATTCTCGAAGCTTGTCTATTACTTCTTTATGAAATTGTGGTTCGATTTGTCTGTGACAACTACTGACTTCAAATGTTTGATGAGCAATCGAATCATTGTCGATTTCTGTATCGGTTGAATCTGTATCGGTTGATTCATCGATGAACATTTGTGGTTCTGTAACTGATATTTGAGACGGCGGTCTGTACATAGTGTTGATTACTGCAGCTTGCACTCCTTGAGCCAGACACCACTGATGATGTCCGGGGTAGTATATTCCTATTTTCTTTATATCGCTGCTGCCATCAGTAGTCAAGCTTACAATGTCATCTTGAAATGAAACATTGAACGTATTGAGGTAGTCATTTATGCTTGTCAACGTAGCAATATAATCTGTTGAATCAGTTATGGTAATTGGCCCCAAAGTAAAGCAGCTGCGCAATGCTTTACTATGTAGGGTGATGTTCATAAAGCTCTTATTCTGTGCAGATGTCCACTCTTCCAATGCTAAAGCAAATTTGTGTCCAACTTTCTTCATATTCTCTATAGACTTTTTCATATCCTCTTTTATATCATCAACTTTTTTGACAATCATATTTGTAATAGACTTGGCAGAGTGAGGCAGGTTGAAACCGCTGTATTGAAATAAGTCTCGTAGATCTTGACTTTCTGTGAGTACTCTGAAGCTTAGTCCATCCAGGACTATCATGCGTGCGACAATAGTTTCCATTGTATCTGTAGACCTGTGATAGACCGTGATCTTCCGGTTCTTTGGTAGTTCTGATGCATTGGGTACATTTTGAGTACTAGGACTGGCTACGGCCGTCATTTCAACAGCATTTTTCATTTTGTTGTTCATCATTTCTCGGTGGGCACCGATCATATGTGAATACAAACCTATCATGGATCCGCCTGTTGTTTTCAAGACTCTACGGCATATTTTGCATTGCGCTGTCCGTTCGTTTTCTGAAGTGAAGAAATAACTCCACAAGGTATGTGATTTTTTTGAGTTTATGACGTTTGTTGTGTTCTGTAAATTATACCTAAAAGTAATGATAGACAACTGTTAACAAAACCGAGAAAAAGAACTTATGCGGTACCTTAGGGCGCAGAACTAATACGAGTATTTGTTATTACTTTAACAATCCCTACCTATGCTATGTACTGGAACTTCTCTTAGTCAAGTGTTGATCAAATTGCTAAGGAACGAACGAGGTACTCATAATTCACTATTCAGTGACCAAATAAAAAAATCAAGACAGAATGTTGTAAACAAACAAGTGAGGCCGGCAAACTACGCATCGCCGTATACAGATACAATTACACACACATTTTTTTTATTCCGTATAGGTTTGCGTTAGACATAATTATATACTTCCGGATGTTGAGCCGATATGCGGTCTAGGTTGTAGCACCCTAGAAGATAGAGATTCGAAGACACCCACGTTGTACTTTAGCGGGAAGACAGACCCAGGCAAAGCGTTCCACATTCTGGCTGTTCGTATCAGGATGAGGATTCGAAACTCTTCGTTCTAAAGCGCGGAATATACATGTACAAAGAAATTACGCCTTGGCTCGTCAGTCTAACTATGGCGGCGCAACACCGACGCACTCACCACATGTATAAAATAAACCGGCCTCACTTCTCTGTTTATGACGATATGACTGACATTTTTTATTTGGTTTAGCTCAGAGAAAATAAAAAACTAAGACAGAACGTCGTTAAACGTCGTTTTCAACATTCTGTCTTGATTTTTTATTTGGTCTGAGTATGGTCTGAGACGCCAAAACAAAGAAAAGGACTAACATTATTTTTTGTTGTAGTAGTGAAACTTCAGGATACGACGACTACGGTGATCACTTCTATTCTTCGCTTGCTAGGGTTAATTACACGGTGATTTCGTGATAATTTCAGCTAAAAATTGGGAAAAAACTTCAAAATAAACATTATAAACCATTCAAAAGATAAAAAGTACAGATGTCTGTCTTCAAAAGAAATGTCGAATTGAAAATTGAATTTAGATTTAAATCAAAGTCAATTGCAGTATCAAAAAATATGCTGCCAGCACAGAATAGGCTCTATTACACAGGGCACAGAAGGAGCCTATTCGTACAAACCAAGACTTAGAAATGTGAAAAATACATTTTGTACCATAGACAACTTTTGAGTGAACTTACCAAATCTATGTTTTGAATTAATATTTAGTGTATTTCCGCTATCTTGTTGTAGGCAAATAAGTTTAAGGGCATTAAGTGCATTAAGGACATTTATGAGAAAAAAAAAATTACAAACAATTACTAATATTACAATAATTATACATTTAAAAACTTAATTTAACAAAATAGATAAAATAATAATAAATATCACTTATTTTCACTACACTCTGAACTTACCAATTGAAATAAGGATTTCAAAATACATGATGAAAAGTATCGATTCCTAAATTGATTCGAGTCTAAGATGACGTCACGTCTTATGTCACGTTGATGTTAAGTCGGACTGGCAATGAAATTTCGATTAATCTATTCACATCTTGATTCTTTTTAATAGGTGGACTTATGTCATTTTAAAGGTTTATTCCCTGTGTGCGTTGTTACTACTGCAGTTGAAAGTTGTTAGAACAGTAAATATAAATTACCCGTGTTACTACCGTAAAACTAAAATAACAAAAAGAAACAAAATATGACTTGTCATGCGAGGCTGTCAAACTAAAATATGTTTTTTCTTCTTCTTCTTCTTAGTTTTGGCGTCGCATTATTGTGCATTTGCCAGTGTCAAGTATTAAGTCTTAATAATTTTTGATAATATTTTATCAAAATAGTCACTGTCATAGTCTCGTCATAGTCCAATAAAGTCGCAGTCAAGTCCAATCATAGTCCAAGTCATACCTCGTTACTAGAGGCGTCTATGGAGTTTTGATAACAACACGGAAGAACATGAAACGTCACATTATATCACTTGCCTACACTCATGCACGGAAATCAGCTCATAATCATATGTTTTTTTTTCAGGTCATAGTCCAAGTCAAATATGACAGATATCAAAGTGACAGCTATCATTCTGGAATTCATAATAGAGTTGCATGACAGATGAAAAATACATACAAACGAACATAGAACCTCCTCGTTTTTGTAAAATGGCTAAAAATGTAAACACATCAGGTGAGACACAAATCGATCCGCTTCGTTGTGTTTAAGAATTGCTGCTCCATATTATTAAATCGATCTAAAACTAGTTCGACCCACATTGATCTTGCGACTAGTTGCGACCTTATTCCTTTACATCGCCGGCCGCTCGGGTCAAAATCAATTTTGACCTTAAAGTTAATCGATTTGACGAGTCATTAATCGGTTTCATACTGACACTATCCGACATTCCTAACTGACCATAGATAAATTTTCCACTCTATTTTGCTTACATTATCAAATAAAAAGGTATTTATACTTATCGGTGTTATGTAACAATGCCTTTCGTTATTTTTTTTGAAACCGTGTAATTTCGACAAGATGAAATGACGCAGTTCACCATATTTACCTCGTTGCTTTGAGACGCGACCGCTACGCCAGGATAATGAAGACTATTTATTGTATTGGTGGATTTCTCTATTATTGGTTGATATTGGTCAGTGACATTTCATTTTGTACGATTAGGTGTCTATCTTTAAGGCTCAGAGCAAATAAAAAAATCAAGAGAGAATGTTGTGAACAATCAAGTGAAGCCAACCAAAACTACGCCTCGCCGTGTACAGACAATTACACAAACATCCACGTACAACGAAACTACGCCTTGGCTTGTCAGTCGAACTATGGTGGCGCAACACTGACGCACTCACACATTTATACAAAACCGGCCTCACTTGACTGTTCAACGACGTTTTCTCTTGATTTTTGTATTTGTCTGAGCTTTAAGGTCGCTTGTATTACTCAGATTCCTGGGGTTTTATTCTGGGGAGGTATGAAAAGTAGAGTATGCACCACTAGAACGAAGTCTGTCTTCGTCTAGTCTTCGAATAACATAAAAAATCCTTCGCTGCCCTCGGGAGTTAACTATAGAGACCTCGCTACGCTCAGGGTCCATTAGGCCGCCCGTGGCGTAAGAGACAACCACTTGGTTCTCTTAGTACATAATATAATTAATAAATTATATCGTTCACAAAAATAATTCAGCAACAAAGATACAAGCACTAACGGTACATTAAGCAGATTTGGTCAAGCGCGAAACGACCGGATATGCCCCGCGGCGGCCGTATTAATCATCAATAAGATTAATAGTCTTACTCCTAGTCCGCAGTTACTTCTGGTTAATTCACTTGTATTTCATAGACACCATCATCTATTACTAAGGCCCTCCGCACATGGAGCTACTCAAATATGACGGAATTAATCAGTAATTACAATTACAAACTAGTTATAAACTGTATTTCGCACACGACGCTACTCACATTGCAAGGTTTCAGTCACTCCTGTTATTTCTACTACCAAATAAACACGTGCGAAAAACCTAGCAAGGGGAAATATTGGATGCAATAAAAATGTCGAGTGGATAGAGCGAAGATGACGATGTCATTATACTATATTATCATCATAACAGACGCCGAAGGAATCGACGCAGATTTTGGATTCACCCATATATCCAAAATAAATATCTTTCTGCACAAATTTAATATTTAAGGCTTGATCATTCATTTTTCACATCAAAACACAGTAAACTCGGGTAACCTAGTAGCTCGGCGACCGGCACGACGCGTCGCGCGCGATCAGTTGCCAACGCGTTACTAACTGGTTAGTGACTAGTCGCGTCGTGTGCGAACCTGTATGGCAATGTATGGGCGGTGACGCTCAAAAAACTCGTTAGTAATTTGAGTTTGTGATTAGTTCCTTTTGAGTAGCTCCATGTGCGGAGGGCCTAAGTGTGAGATGCATTAATCTCTACCCGAAGTTGCGTTTTTATGGATAGATAGATATACTTTTAATTGATTCACATTCACACACACATACAATAGAGAAAAAACCAGACAAGTGCGAGACAGCGTCGCACACCGAGGGTTCCGTACAAATCCAGAAAATTTCACAAAATTGGGAAGTAAGTTGTTAAAATCTCTATATCTACCTAACCATCCTAACCATCGACAAAAAAGTTTTTTTTTTCACTTTTCTCGTCATACACATTATAAATACAAAAATAATACATTATTAAAATAATTAAAAACCTGTTTTAGCATGTGCTAATGAAGCTCTTTTATATGATACCTTACCTTACATGATACGATTTACTCACTTTGAATTTTTAACCCATATTATCACTGAAAGTGATTTCTTCCAGGCAAACTTAGGGTATTACTTTGGGCCTTATGAATAGCGCAGAGCACTGATGATCGAGGGAGTCGAAAAGTTATCGAGCGGAGACCACGTACCGGCAAGCGCAGCGTAGGACGTCCACCCACAAGGTGGACGGATAACCTCATTAAGACCGCAGGATCGCGCTGGATGCAAGCCGCTTTCATCAGGTCTTATTGGAGAACCATAGGGGAGGCCTATGTTCAGCAGTGGACTTCTTATGGCTGATGGATGGTGGCTCAGATGACACGTTAAATTGTAAGGCCCGGTTGTATTAACCGTTGTATTATTATTAATTAAGCCGTGGTGGTCTAGAGGTAGTGACACCCGCCTTACAATCGTGAGGTCGTGGGTTCAAATTCCTGGTCCCGTACCAATGAGTTCTTTGGAATTTATGTATGGAATTTCACACCACTGGCTTTTCGGTGAAGGAAAACATCGTGAGGGAACCTGCATACGTCCTTAGAAGATTTCTATGGCGTATGTGAATCCACCAACCCGCACTAGGCCAGCGTGGTGGATATGGCTCAATCACCCTTCGTGGGTAGGCCTACGTTCTGCAGTGGATTATTAAAAAGGCTGGTACAATTACAATTACAAAAAATGTTGGATAGGTGCGAGTGCCATCTAGCAAAGCCCTATAAGAACAGTAGTAAGGAATTCAAAATAACTAGACTCTGCAGTAAAGCAGCTGTAGAATAAAGGGGTATTTCACTTTAGCGTAAATATCGTGTTTGAAAGAGAAACACTCACAATGTTTGAGTGAGATAGATTAGTTTTTGTAACATATTCCAACATGATCACGATCGATGCAACTCACTCAAAACGCCGAGATGATGAGATATTTATTTATCTCGTAATTTTAGTCCCGTAGTTAAAAATAATGATGTGTTTAAATCGCGAAATTTTTAAAACAACCATCACAATCAACTAATTGAGTTAGCTCATTGCTATTTATATTTCTAAACCATTGGTCCATTGTCCAGGTTAGTTTATGGCAAAAAATAATCTTTATGATGAGTACAATGACTTCTTTTCAGTTTTATGTCACCGCGCGACCTATGAATCTCTGCGGCTTAAACTTTTGAATTTAACTTTAGCAATAAATAGCGAGCAATTAATTTCAATTTAATACCATAGTGGATATTTATTTCTCTCTTGATGTCAAGTTTTTTGACACCTACGGGATAATAAAGGGCTTTGTTTATCATATTAAATCTTCCTTTTATCCAATAAAGTATTTCAATGAGGATTTAAAAGTTGACACATACTATATCACATGACAGATCTCCTATTTGAAGTAGAAAAAATGGTATCGCTTAGTAAGCAATTGCAATGAATAAAAATATTACTATTATATGAATCCATGACATTATTGCACACCATAAATGATAAAATTAATTATAATCATACATTGCACAAGCTAAATTCAACCACTGATATTAAAATTTAGGTATGTATTGGGCTATTATCACCTTTGGCTTTTAGATTAGTGTTTTTATCGTCATCTATACGTACTTATTTATTTAGTTCAAGTGTTTTTTTTTATTAATTTGTTTAGGTTTGTAAATATAGCATAGTAGTTGTAATATATAAGTTTAAGTTTATGAAATGTTATATAATTTTTGTGTAAATAAATAAAAGTTAACAATTATCACCTTGGATTAATAGAACAAACATAAAGTTTGTGCAATACTTTTTTGCTCTTCTCAGTTACTTTTTAAAAGCTGTTATATAATTCTAAATTATAATTATACACATTCGACGAATTTTTAACGATAATCTAGAAAACATAATAATAAAGAAAACCGGACCTAGTCCGTTATGTGATAATGAATAAATCGTTCCAATACATATAATAAAATTACCATACCCTTATAGGATCATAAATGTATAACTATACAAAACAATGTAAATTAAGAACCGCGTGTAAATTTCATATGTTGCAATAAATGATTTGACTTTGAGACAATTCAACATTGTATGTGCAATTGCATGCTTTTTCAAAATTTAATTAATTGCATACACTGATTATTTGTTTGTTGTTGAACACATTTCGCGATTTAATTGTTGCATAGTATGGCCGCCATATTTTACTAAGACATCTATACTAGCTAAAACTATTTTTGTACCTAATCTCTAGATCCTTATTAAATTAAATCGTTTTCGAAATAATTTAAGCAAATATATAATTCGACATTGTTTAAGCTCATCGCTTACTTTCATTTTTGCAATGTGTTTAAACTAGTCCTTACTCTGAGGTTTAAGCAACGTTTTCTTCAAAATTCTCTTTTACTAAAATCTTTTTACATTCATACAAACGCGTAACACATGAGTGAAACTACATAACCATAAAGTTTTATGATAACATAAAATAAATTTCCAGTAAAAACATCTGGAATTTGTCATACAACGCGTTGAAATGTCATGATTAATTTATAAAATATTCAAATGTAGTAAAATATGGCAACATTAGGCTAAATAAAATGGTAAAACATTTTTGTGTACCCTGAGCAAATGGCTGTAAGTTGAAAATTACTGTTTTTCGGAACTAAAAAAATGTTACATTTAATTTTATTTTGAGATTACATTTCACAACACATTTACCAATGTTATTAATTATTATCACCATTACAATATTAATTATAGTATGTTGTGATACAAATAAAATGTTAAGTAATGGATTTTAATTTAAGAATCATTTTTGACGTGAAGGCTACGGATGATGATGATGTAATGCATTATGGCTAGTCTAAGTGGTAACAGAATGTTACGAGTATGTTTTATAGGGAATGCCGTTTTTATCCTTACTAAATTTTGAAAGAGAGTTAGTTTATTATTCCGACTTGATTTTTTGCATGGGTATCTATATCGGTACTTTAACACTTTCACTTCTGTTCGGACATCATCATCGGGTCATCGAGACTAATTTTTATCCTGAAATAATTAAAATATATTATATCTCATTTATTTGGTTGAAAAATAAATCTATTAAATCTAGGAGGGATCTGCACAGTACCTTTCCTCTTACAACATGACTTTGTCATGTTATTTCACCATCACCTCCCTTTTCTCGTATATCATTAAAAACGAATTAAATAACAAAAATAATTTAAGAACGACCAAAAACTAAAACAAAATTAAGACGCAGCCAAAGCGCCACCCTTTCATGGTGGATATTCCGCGCGTTTCGAATCCTCATTCCTCATACGAACAGCCAGAATGTGGAACGCTTTGCCTGGGTCTGTCTTCCCGTTAAAGTACAACGTGGGTGTCTTCAAATCCCGAGTAAATAGGTATCTTCTAGGTAAGCGTGCTACACCCTAGACCGCACATCTGCTCAACATCAGACAGTGTGTAGTCAGACGCGAACCTAATCGAAATAAAAAAAAATGTAAGTGTACCAATCGGTGGCCTTATTGCTTGATGGGTTCTGAATTTAACTATTTTCTACATGAAATATAAAATAATACAAATGTAGTTATGCCGTTCGTCACAAAACTCGTAGATTTGATTTATTTTAATGAGATTGTCGAGTACCGACATTGTTGAGCGCACCTGGTGAAATACTCGGCTACAAACAGAAATAAAAATAGCGTAGACTAGAAACTAGCAATGTTTTGCTTACAAAATTTTATAGAGAGTGCATTTCTATTGCTTTTTTTTCAAGTCAGTAAATTTGTATAGGCCGAATAGCCTGATGTGAAACCTGAAAACCTCTGAAATGGCTAAATGGTTATAGCAACCGATACTCACAACTTAACCTGTCATCTGAGATATGGCAGCTCTCAGTTGTAAATGCCATCTGCGCGCGGGCACCCATCCGAAGACTAACGTCGCCTGATGAAACTATAAAAAAGTAAATAAACTGTACTCAGCCTTTTTTAATAGTCAACTGTAGGACGTAGGCCTACCCTTGAAGAGTGATTGGGTACCCACCACGCTGGCCCAGTGCGGGTTAGTGGATTCACATACGCCATCGAATTTCTTATATTGACGTATGCAGGTTGCTTCACGATGTTTTCCTTCACCGTAAAGCCAGTGGTGTGAAATTCCCTACATAAATTCCAAGGAAATCATAAGTACGGGACCGGGATTTGAACCAACGATTGTAAGGCGGGTATCATTACCACTAAACCACCACGATAGTAAATAAACAAATTACATTAATAGCTTCTACAAACCATTCATAGCTACGCACAATAGCTGTGAAGACTCATGTGATAAATGCGTCCAAAAAAAGTTGTAGAAAATTCCTTCAACTCACAAAACCAAACAGATACTAGATTCGTTTTGATTAGCAAACGATCAAACTGAATCAAAAATCCGCTGAAAGCTAATTTCCGACAGAAAAACCAATCTGTAGAGATTTTATATTACTGCTCTGTGACGTTATAGGAAACCTAATATCATGTTTAAAGTTTCTAACACCAACAGCCAAAAAAACAACGCAAGCCGCAACAGAGGCTTGGGCTGTAGACTGTATGTCAGTGAGTCAGTAACCATAGCCTTTTATTTATATAGATTTAAATTTTTAGATGTCTCTTCAATAATCTATAGGAAAAAAAATAAAGTTTCCATATTAAAAAAATAAACAATATCAATGAATTATGAAATAAGTTAATCTTCAGTTTTCATTCATGTGCAACCTCTTTTATATGATACCTTACATGATACGATTTACTCACTTTGAATTTTGAACCCATATTTTGTGAATCTAGGCCCTATTTTTTGGTGATTTAAATAAAAATGTACAGTTTTCAGATTTATTCTTATAAGTGTACTCTGACATAAAGCTTCTCGCCAAATTTCATAGCTTTATGTCAACAGGACCTGTAGGTTTTGATTGTTGCGAGTGTCGAAATCTGCGGTTTTTTACGACATAAACGACACTAACTTTTTTATACGATAACTGATAAGTTTTTCTTTTACACACCTGCAAGAGACCATAGAAATACGTTTACGGTTTAAATTTCAACTCGATATCTTTACGCGTTCCCGAGATAGAGTCGTGACATACATACAGACGGGCAGTCGGACAGACGGACAACAACGTGATCCTATAAGGTTTCCGCTTTTTCCTTTTGAGGTACGGAACCCTAAAAATGCATGCATTGCCATGCATTGGTTCTGCAAAATTTGTCATAGCAACTCACAATAGAAGGCCCTTGTGATAAATGTGTCCATAAAAGATCCCGCAACGCTCGCAAACATCCTTGAAGTTACAAACTAAGCAGAACCTACGTCTCGTCTTTCGCTGATTAGCAAACGATCAAGCTGAATCAAAAATCCGCTGCTAGCCAATTTCCGATAGAAAAAACCGATCAGTAGGCAGTCGGCGCTGTTCAATCATTGTCAATCGTTATCACTTAGAGACAGATGAGCTGATGCAATGATTTCCCAGAGGCAAGCTTTAGGTAAAATGGCTGGTAAAGCGCGACTCCAGGAATTGTATCGCGCTAGATTTTCGGAAAATAAGAAAAACGCTTTTCAAGATTTAGGAATAAGAAAAAGAAAAACAACTACCGGAAGTATATCCTGAAGGACGGTACGGACGACATTTGTCGGGCATTCTACCGTCCCGAGAGTCACTCATGCATATTAAAAAATTGTCTTTCAATTGTTGTTCTCATCTTGCAAATGGCGAGTACTTGCATGGGCATAACCAAGTAGCCAGGATCATCCATCAGCAACTTGCTCTTCGATACGACCTTGTCGAGGCCGAGGTGCCGTACTACAAGTACGCACCAGTGCCAGTTCTCGAAAATAGTCGTGCGTTGCTTTACTGGAACCGCTCTATCATCACGGACGTAAAAATATATTTTTATAGTATATTGTAAAAAACCTTTAAAATTAAATCGTTAAATAAGTATTTTAAAAATAAGAAAAAAAAACGAATGTGGCTGTGTCATGGACACTTGGACTCGGCCGTGTGTTATACGTGGATACGTCTCAGCTGCCTAAAACCCTACGTACTCACACTGTCTAAGGTAAACGTGCTACACCCTAGACCCCATATCTGCTCAACATCAGGCAGTTTGTATGTAATATGTCAAACGCAAACCTATACGGAATAAAAAAAAAACTGTCGTTGATCCGTTCGGCCACATTCATCTTCTAGGTTGCCATATTTTTTTTTACTATACTACATTAATGTTTTAATTATCATTAATAAATTTTTTCAAGGACTATCGATTAAAACTAAAACGAAAGTCGTAACTTCTTCAAGTCGCAAGTTATACTAAATCCTGTTTATAACTCTGTGTACTAAATTGAAATCTCGATATGTCGCAAAATTGCCTCAAAATGGTGGCGCTCCCCTCTCCACCCGCGCGATGTATGACAGTCTTTACATAATTTAATAAATTTTTCAATTCTTTGGCTATCCAGTGGTGTGATTGAATTTCGTATAATAATTATTGATATCAACCTAAAATGCAAACGGTATCCCCCGCTTTTGTAATCATTAGATTTTTTGAATTGCCTCACTATGAAGGCAAATTTAAAGACCACGTCAAAAAAAAGCCGTATACATACGCTTAGTTGAACGGAGGAACGTGAACACTGCTAACTGGTCCTGTTGAAGAATTTCTTCTATCGAGCATAGAGACATCATAATATAATAATAACAAATATTTTAAATCATAATTGTGTTAGGTTTAAATAGCTATACATTTTTTTTTAATTTATTTATTTATTTCCATCCGTCCATCCAACAGCCCTAATAAGTCCACTGCTGGACATAGGCCTCCTCTTTGGATCTCCATTAAGACCGGTTGGAAGAGGCTTGCATCCAGCGCGATCTTGCGGTCTTAATCAGGTCATCCTTCCACCTTGTGAGTGAACGTCCTACGCTGCGCTTGCCGGTATTTATCAGTATCATAATACCTTACCTGAAGATTTTCAACGTGCGAGTGAATAGATATTCTCTAAATGCTTGCTTTATTTTCGACCACAACTTCGCTTAGTACTTACCAGGCGAGTTAGTGATCAAGCGCGGACTTTTTGACCGACGAACCACCGGAGGAGGTAGGTATACAATTCGACGCATATATATTTTTTTATGCATAACCGTGGTTAACTTTTTTGATAGTAGTCCGATTTCAAAAATTCTTTTTTTATTGAAAAGAATATACTTTGAAATTAGTTTCATTTAAATTTTATCGAAATCGGCTGAGCCATTTTTGATAAATCAATAAAAATGTGAAAAATGCTACATCGATCCGTGCGTAATATTTGTGTTCTAGCGATGCGGCCCGGCTTCGCACTGGTGTATTATACATATAAAAACATTTCTCTTGAATGACTCTATCTATTAAAATAACATCAAACTGCATCAAAATCAATTGCGTAGTTTTAAAGATAAAAGCTTAGATAAGGACAGTCAGCGGAAAGCGACTTTGTTTTATACTATGTAATAATTATGTACACTGCACAGGTGAAGTCGGTCATGCTATTTTTTTGCAAAAAATAATTATTCGTGAATTAAAAACAACATGTTATTACTAAATACTACGGGACTAATCGCGCACAAAAATTACGAGATAAATGAATACCTGATCATCCTGACGTTTCGACCTCTACCAGTCAACCCGTGACCATGATCGATGCTAATCGGTCGAGACGTTGGGATGATGAGGTATTTATTTATATTGTAATTTTAGTGCGCAATTAGACCCGTAGTGTGTAATAAAATTATATTCAAATCGCAAAAGTCAACAAAATCAACAAAAAACTACATTCTTCGAGCGCTCGGTCTAAAGAAGCCGCGCTACACAGAACGCCTACTGACTTCTACTACGAGTATGCTACTGTAGACAGAAACAACAATCCGAGACAGTACGTGACTCAAATCTATTGTATCAGTCAGCCTTCGGCTCTATTCTAGAGTTATTACTAAGGTTACCGACTTTATTAGGGACGGAAACCTTGAAAGAGATAGACATGTAAAATCTTAAAACTTTTTTAGATTAATAGTTGAAAATAAAAATGTGCTTACCTTCTTTTTCTTTGTATCGGTAGAGTCTGATATTGAACGGAATTGTGTGTGAAGAATGTACCAAAAAGCTGTTAAAAAGTATTTAATTTTTCTGTGTTGTTAGCCAAGGTAATTTTGCGAAGAGGATGTAAAATACCGATTTTCAGTCGATTCAGTTTACGGAATGTTACGACGGAAAACTCGACGGGGCGTTATAATTTTGACGTCTCTGTGTGTCGTGTCTAAGGAATCATAACTCTCGAACGGATGAACCGATATACTGTCTCACTATCAAAATGTGAAGTTGACATTCACGCCAATTTTTTGACGTGTTGTGTAAATGTATTTGCCATTGAGGAACTTCCTCAATGGTATTTGCCGATACGTTTAGCACACAAGTTTGTAGTTTTTTATAAATACATATTCTTGTTTGTTTTTGGCTTATTTTTCAAGTTGCTTGTCTAGACTAGCTCAATAATTAATTACTTTTTATATCAATGCGATGTCACCTGCCGGCTCTACTGGAAGACCAGCGCTGGTTCATAACCAGCAAACGCTGAAGTGGAACCGATTTGTGAAAGAAATATATAGATATAAATTATTAGTACAGTTTATTTATTTCGGAAAACCTAGTAGAGTGTAGGAAGTGTTCCCAGCCTCGCTTTTTTAAGGGTAATCGCGGGCTCAAAATTCATGAGAGCAGGTGTCACCGATTACCTCCTTTGGCAAATGATAATATACATTTTCAAAAGGTGACGTCCACAAGTGGTATATTATTCAGAGAAAAATCGAACCAAGATGGTATACACATCATTTGAAAGCTTGTTATTTGGGCTTCCCAAAAATTTTAATTTAGATTTTTTCACCCCTCCAATTTTTTTTAAATGCAAAGAATAATTTGTATGAAAAATAACAATACAGCTTATTATTTTTTCTAGTTTAGCAATAATAAAGTGCTCCTATTGTTATTTTACTTGCATTCATAGCTGATTCTACCACATTCATCACTTAATTTGCTAAAATTAAAAATTATAACCTACCAGTGTGACCAGTTAATAGGTACAATGTGACAAAAAACACTTAAAAAGTGTGTCTAATGAGTAAAAATGCTTTTATTTAACTATTTGGAGGTTACTTAATCAGGGTTGATAAAGATAAACTACCTATTGAGCCAAATATATTTATTTATCCTAATAAATTCAAAATTAATTTAAAAAAAATCGGAGGGCTCTTTTTTGTTTTTAACAGTTGTAATAGACTCAGAAAAATATGAACTTTCTCGAAATGTAACGAGTGTTGTGGTTCGAATTTTTGATTATTATTATACCAGCCTCCATACATTTTGTGGACATGTCCTTTAAACAGTCAACCAGATTTCGGAGAAAATTTAAGAAATTATAAAACAAACTTACCTGTGATCAAAAGAATTCCCCGTGGCGCACGGATTAGTGTGGCTAAATGCCTCATCGATGACATCAAAAATGTTACAAAATTCAATTCTAGTGAAGCTTGGGAGCACTTGATAACCTTCCCTTACAGAATTCTTCATGTTTTGAAAAACCCTTTAGATCACAATTCGCTTACTACTAAAATAAAACAAAATTGTCAACAAAATTCAAAATTTCGTCCTAATTTTTCCTTCGCTCCACATAATACTTCAAAACCTGTGTCATCTATTACCAACTATCGTTTAGTTAAAGACAAAATGAGCGAAGGAGACATTAGAGGCTCGGCGCGACTTTTGTTTTCCGAGGACACCTTGGCACCTAATGATTCGGACACTTTGCTGGCACTCAAAGACAAACATCCACCATCAGCACCACACCAAGTTTTTGCTTTGCCTGCGAACATTGGAGAGGATGAATGTCTTACTGCTAGCATAGACGACATCTCGTACGCCATTGCGTCGTTTCCTAGCGGCTCAGCGGGGGGACTCGACTCTCTCACTCCGCAACATTTAAAAGATCTCACAAGTGCTACTTGTGGCGAGGTCGGGGACTCCCTACTCAAAGAGCTGACGGCATTGGTAAATTTAATGCTCGCAGGTAAAGTAAATAACGACATAAAGGTTTTATTGTACGGCGCTAACCTATGTGCACTTCTTAAAAAAGATGGCAGTATAAGACCAATTGCTGTTGGTACAGTGTACCGTCGCCTTACAGCCAAAATCTGTGTTAAGCACATTAAAAAAACACTCTGCGATGAATACCAACCTTTACAACTTGGTTTTGGTACACGTGGTGGCTGTGAGGCGGCAGTGCATGCTTTAAGAACGTTCCTTCACCACCAAGGAGGTGAAGTCTTGCTGAAGGTGGATGTTAAAAACGCCTTCAACTCCGTTAACAGAAATGCTTTTTTGACCCAAATAAAAGACAAAATTCCCTATATTTACAATTTTGTTTGGCAATGTTATGGTGAACCCTCCAAATTAATGTACAAAAATAATGTAATATTCTCTGAAACTGGGTGTCAGCAAGGGGACCCCCTTGGGCCAGCTCTTTTTTCATTGGCAATTCATCCTATCATTAAAAAATTAGAGTCAAAATTTAACGTTTGGTACCTAGACGATGGGTCCCTTGGAGGTGACGTCAACACTGTTTTAAAAGACTTGCAATTTTTAACCACAGAGTTTAATACTATAGGGCTAACCCTAAATTTCTCCAAATGCGAGCTTTTTATTCCAAATTCCTCAACAGTCCATAAAGATGAGATCACAAACCTTTTCGAAAAAATTGCTCCAAGTATCAAAGTTTTAGAGAACCGATCGCTTCGTCTCTTAGGTTCCCCGATTCTAGACGAGTCAATTCAAGATTTTGTTGAAGAAAAAATTCGCAAATTTTATTCAGTGTCTGACCGTCTTCAAAAAATCAACATTCATATGGCCTATGTTATTATTCGTTACTGCCTTTTTGTCTCAAAATTTATGTATTCTCTAAGATGTTGTCAGCTTTGGAACCACCCTTTATTTTTACAACAGCTTGACAACGTACAAAAGGATACACTCACCACCATTCTAAACACCCCTTTAGATGAACGCGCTTGGCGCCAAGCCTCACTGCCTGTAAGGTTTGGTGGTCTCGGTATACGCAAAATTTCCAGTGTAGCTTTGCCAGCTTTCTTGTCCTCAGTTTTCAGCACTCAAAAATTAGTAAAGGATATATTATCATCTTCTTTTCCAAATTTAGAAACCAACAATCTGAGTAGCGCTGTTGAAACCTGGAAAAGAGCCTGCCCAAGCCAAACTTTGCCCAAGGCTCCCATTTTTCAGAGACAGTGGGACGAGCCGCTTTGTGAGTTGGAACTATATAACCTAACTCAAACTTCGAGTTGCACTGCAGAGCGTGCTCGCTTGCTTGCTGTTTCGAGATGGGAGTCAGGGCTTTGGTTACATGCCCTACCTTCCAGCAACGTGGGTAACCTTCTAGATGATAACTCCTTCCGGATAGGCGTATCTCTACGTTTAGGTGCCGCATGCCTTGTCCCGCATCGCTGCCAATGCGGCGAAATGGTCGACCGATTCGGCCACCACTCTTTGTCTTGCGCAAAAAATGCAGGACGCTTTTCGCGACACGCCAGCCTGAACGATGTTATCCGCCGGGCCTTTGTCAGTGCCGGCGTCCCGTCAGTCTTAGAGCCTAATGGACTGTCGCGGGACGACGGTAAGAGGCCCGACGGAATGACATTGGTGCCATGGAAGATGGGACGACCTTTAGTGTGGGACGCTACATGTGTTGACACACTGGCGTTGTCCCATCTTCCTTGCACAACAGAAAAAGCTGGCGCTGCAGCAGCTAAAGCTGAAAACCTCAAACGGCACAAATATGAGTCGTTGGACAGAATGTACCATTTTGTGCCGTTTGGGGTTGAGACTTTAGGTCCGTGGGGGCCGGACGCTCACCTTTTATACAAGGATCTGGCTAGGCGACTGGTAGAGGTGACACGTGACCAGAATGCTGGCATCTATTTTGGTCAAAAAATAAGCATATCAATTCAACGAGGCAACGCCGCCAGCATTCTGGCCACGTTACCCTCTGCCCCGGGTCTTTTAGATTAGTTTTATTTTAGTAATATAAGTTTTATTATTTAGTATTAGTTTTTATTTTAAGTAGGTTAATTTTAATAGTTATAGTTTTTAGAATTAAGTTTTGATGTTTTATAAGTTTTGTTGTGATAATAAATTGATTATAATCACTATAAATAAGTACAGTTTTAATATAGGTATGTTTAATTCATGTTGCTGTACTCTATGTTACTATATTTTAGTCACAATAAAAATATGTCTATGTAGATTTTTTTTGTTTGAAGGGCGAATTAGTCGGGAGTGTTTTTAAATATATGTTTCATCAAAATCAGCTCAGCCGTTTCAAAGCTATCAGCTATTTTGTTAGCTGCGGTAGAAATCTTATGGTGTTGAAGGGTTACTACTTTTTTGGTAAAAATTGTTTCTCAATGAATATAATTTGACAAAAAAAATAAGATATTCAACCACTGTTATACATTGTTATATTTTAGTAAATTTAGATTTGTATTAATCAGTTAGGTACATAAAGAAAAGGTCTTATGTTTCAATTTCAATTATCCTAGATACGAATCTTCTCGTAGCAACTATTTTGGCCTCGAAATAATTGATATCCTTGAAACCCTAGACCATAAATTTCGGGACACTAACTAGCATTTAACTTATCACAAATTGATGTCTTAATTAAGACTTAGAACCTTGGTGCCTAACAAGTGCCTAATCTAGTGCTTTTAGTATACAGTACTTTGTATTTATTAGTCTATGAATATTTTACTACAATCTAGAATCTCGAATTTACTCGTAGGTACCTAAATTTACATTTCAAAGGAAAATAACTGTACTGTACCAGAGTTTTTAATACTCCACTGAAGGACGTAGGCCTACCATCGAATTTCTTCTACAAACGTATGCAAGTTGCCTCACGACGTTTTCCTTCACCGAAAAGCCAGTGATGTGAAATTCCGTACATAAATTCCCAAGAACTTATTGGATATGTGACCGGGATTTGAATACACGACCTTACGATTGTAAGGCCGGTGTCATTACCACTAGACCAACACGGCTTCGGCTAAATTTACGTATTAAAGGAAAATAATAACAACAATAATTTTGAAAACAGTTTATTTAATAAAAATGTGAATTTACAGCTGATCAGATGTAAAGATGAATAACATAATGTACAAAAAGATTTAATATAATATTAATAGATATTGTAACATAAATCTTGGCTTTGGTATAAAATCTTCACCGCGTCAGGTGACTTCAGTTGGTTTTTGAAGCGATTTTCTGGAAAAAAAGGAAAATAACATTTTTGGTTGGTTTCGGTACTACACTTAAATGGATTAGCTATCTAAAAACTGAATAAGTAAGTTCGTATAATCCGGGTGGCTAGCCCTGGTGTCAGAGTTATCAGGCCAGTCAGAATTTTGTCGGTCACTTACAATAAATGTGATCGTATCAGTTGCGTTATTTGTGTTTTGGCCTTTGATTTGTGTTTTCGGGTTGTCTTGATACGGATTCAGAGTTTCAGACTAATAGGGTAATTAACAGATATAAGGTACTGTAAGTTGTAGTCTTCATTCACAAGCGCTGTCTACTAAATTCGATGATAAAAGCAACGATTTAGCTGAAATTAGAAAATGTAGACCTTCAGTTATATTTTCACTGCAGCCATTAATTATAAATATCTCGGTGGAGTGTCCCGCTGAAAGCTTTTCCAGAAGGATGCGTTATTTTTATAGTGTAAAGATTATGCATAACATTTAGAATGAAGCTTTTTGTTATGTACTGTCTTTATTATTATTACATTAGGCCCGATTATACAGGCGCCAGTGTAAATTTAAAAGCAACGTTAAAAGCGTTCTCTCCATCGAATGCCTAAAGTGAAAAATAAACAATGCTATTTAGCTATTATAATTACGATGGCGCCTCTATAATCTGGCTTATTATACATAGATATAGAAATAATTTTTAATTTATTTCTTTTTACATCGAAAATAATTTATTAATAATAACAAAGTGGTGCGTCGAAATATGTTGACGGCACGCGAACGCGCTGACCCAGTCTATACACATCGCGGGCCGCGGGTCGACTGCAAGCCGCGTTTGGCAATACTTTCTACGTCACATATAATTTGAACTTACGATATATAGGTAATGGAATGGAAAAAGTTCTACCGGTAGGACAAAATCCTGCTAGCAGGACTACGGGCGATCTATCTTTAAGATATCCAGATTACCAGGACATTATGAATGATGTAGGTATTGTAGGTATGTGGGATTAGGTAAGATGCTCACCTTAAAACACCTGAATCCTATGGTTCTCCCTATCGCAGACGATGATATTCCCACCGGACATGACGGCGATGCCCTCCAGCCCCTTGAACTCCCCGTCTCCGGAGCCCCAGGATCCGAAGGCGCGGAGGAAGGTGCCGTCAGGGTGGAAGATCTGGATGCGGTTGTTGCCAGAGTCAGCTACCACGATGTAGCCTTGGTCGTCTACTGCTACACCCCTGGAATAGACAAAGCATATAGTTATTTTCCATTACTGTACCCATCCAAGAGTAATTAAAAAAAAAAACTTTTTTTAAGACTAGCTTTTACTGAACAAGTACTCGCCAAGAAGAATCAAAGGAGCCGAAACTCGATGGGTTTGCGTCGTTTCGTTACAGAGTTCCTAAGACCACCTTCCAGCTCCATCATCAGGCCCTGGTTACCATTGAAAGACAAGCTACTTGTCAAGACGATTCAAATGAGTTCAAACTCGATGAAGTTGTGTCGTTTCATAGCAAAGTTCCTTTGGCCATCTTGCAGCTCTATCATCAGATCAGCACCATGTCATCATTATATTGCATTGTCACGCAATTTACACCATGTATACAACATTTCAGCTCAATTGGAAACCGGGAAGTGGATCAAATTTAACTTGCAAGATTTTATTTCAGACCGACAGACAACGGGACAGGTGAAACTAAATAAAAGCTTGCAATAAAAAGGATGGTGTGAAATTGGGTTTTAGAACAAAACGGTTTAACTTAACATTTATGATTAGTACCGCCAGGGAATGGAACTGTCAGCCGGCTTTCCTGTTTCCTAAGAAGTATAAACTAAAGTTTTTCAAGATCAATGTGAATAGGTATCTGCTTTCACTCTAGTCTGTGTGTTTTATCTTTGGCCACGAGTCACCTACCATCCGGCAAATTGGTGGTAAAGCGTGGACCTATTCGCGATAAAATGAAAAACAACTGGACAGTGACAGTGACAGATAGAAAATAATGAAAACAGTTGAAGAACATAACTTAATTGTTAACTTATGTCTGAGAGACAAGGTGACAAATAAATATGTTCGTATGCCAACGCTATAAGTTGGTGGTAATATAGGCACTTCAAAAATTTAACGCTTGCTTAGGAGGCGGGCTCAGTTGGTTAGAGCGTCGGGCTAGTGATCCGACGGGGCAGGTTCAAATCCTGCGTTCGCTTCGGATTTTTTAAATGCTTATCACAAAGATAACTCTTTGAAATATGTTCTTCGTTGTATAAATTAACAGTATGTTCGTCGTTAAAAGGTAAAAAAAAACCTTGTCACAAAAAGATGAAAGCCATAATTAAGTTTAATCGGTCTCTAATTCATCCCAGCTCTGGATAAAGACCAGAGGCCTTATTGTGTACGCGCTCTTACGTTCGGCTTTGCTTTTCCTCCCGCTCGCTCTCGTGGCGTGAGTAACTGGCACGAGCAGTAAAAAAGGCAAGCCGAACGTCTGAGCGCTTACACAATAAGGCCTCTGGTCTCTATCCAGAGCTGGGATTGATTGAAAATATCAATAAAAAGAGTATGAAATTCATAAGTAGCGCTAAAAACAAAAAAGAGCTAGCTAAAGCTCGAAACAAGCAGTTATTCCGAACTTTTAATAAACATTATTGTTTTCCATATAGTGTTTAGAAACTAAGATTGTAGAAATAAACAACGGTCTCAGATCTGTAGTAGGTTTCTAACAACTACTATCGATACAAAACTTTGAAATCGCGGTTGGCTTTTGAAAGTAGAAACAAAACCTATACAGAACTTTAAATACATTGCTCGAAACTAAATGAGTGAAATATTGTTGAATATTTTGAACGTAAAATATTTATCATTTTGCTTCTAGAAGTACTCGCAAGGCTATAAAAATCTTGGTATCGAGTTGATAAATTCAGGTCAGATGGGAGACAATTTTATGAGAATTCGGCCAAGGTGGACTGAAATTATGCATTATTTCTGGTTCTCTCATAAATAAAACATTGTTATGTTCTGTATTTTTGTGAGTGGAAGCTAGTTCTTATTTTTTCGACACCTACTACATTTGGCGCGTATTTATAGGAATCAGGGCAGTTTATTACGACGCTGTTAGGGAACTGAACTAAATTAGTCACCATTAAGAAAATCAGTAAAAAAATGGGTTAATTTAATAAGTTTTTAACACGCTTTTATTAGGTTGACCTGTATGTAACCTATGTAATGGGATCTAAGGTAACTAATTTAACCATCTTCTAAGGGTCGTAGCGTAATGAAAATTGGCAGCTGTATGTAGTTGTACAATAATATGGTACTATCAAATTGATCTGATGATGGAGCCGGAAGATATGAACTGGAACTTCATGATGGAAAATCGTATCATAGCTGTTTTGGATTTCCTAGAAAAGTCTTGTTATGAACTTTGCCACGATTAGGTTTCAAGGTCTGATGATGCAACCGGAAGATAGGCACTGGCATTCCATAATGGAATATCGTATCATAGTCGTATTTGCACTTGTGAGAAAGGCCACGTAATGGACTAAGAGAAAGGCCACGTAATGGACTATGCGTGTTTTTCTAGTGTTTTTTAAACTATTAATTTATTTATAAGCTTATTCGTAGGTAGAAGCATCGTGGCTAACAACTATGATGATGAAACTGATTTAGATATGTTCAAGTCGCCTGATTGCCACTGACATGGTTGCAGTCAAAACAAAAAAAATGCAAGTCGATGCTGTCTAACTTACTGTTAAACTACTAACAATTTAATCTAACATGTAAGCGATGGTAACTCTCGTCTTGTGACGCCAATCGTAATACGTCCACCGAGAGCATAATTGATGATGATAATATCTTAATTGTCATCATGTAAAAGCGCTTGTTCATGGCAATTTGTTTCACCGGACAACATTCCGTGGTGTTTTGTTTATAATGAACGTGTGTTGACATCTATCCGGCGAAAAATGTAGGCATTTGTTTATTGACGGTCCGTTGTCCGGTTAAAAAAAAACGGTCGTAAACAAGCTCTCTAACTGTGTCATTGTCAACATAGCATGTTATCATTTTTATGTAATCGTATTGTTTAAGTTCAGAGCCCATATAAGTTAGAACCATGTCAAACTAGACCCAAAACTGTCATCTAGATTTGTCATTGATAGCCCTTTATCGAGAAACCCGCGTCAAAGTCATTACAACATGGTCCGATAACACAAACCATTCTTCGGGCGACCACTACGTAAATATCTGGCCTAAGTTCCGAGTTTAAGTGGCAGTTAAGCGATATTCGACTACGCCACAGTTTATGGAGCCATCGGTTATAAAGTTATGGACAATGCCAAGTTTGTATGCGTACCTACCTTAACAATTTGGGTCCATGTCACAGTAAAAATGACAAAAAGAGTATGGTAACTGGTAGAATGTTTTCCTTTTTTACTGCGATAAGGTCCCAAAGTGTCTGATGGTAGATTTCAATGTACAATCTTGAAAAGCTACTCTTAAGTTTTTATGGCGGAAATTTCCATGCGAATGGGAAGAAATGCAATTTCGAAATGATTTTTGGAGTTGTGGAGTCGTTATATTTTGAAAGCTTAAAATGAGAAAGGGCTGGGGTATCGTAAAAATGTTGTAGACAAAATTTGCAATCCTGATCTAGGGGCCCTCAGGGCAGCATAATTTGCTGCCGGATTTTATCACGCTTAACTTGGTTTTGGGCTAGAGAATTATGTGATTTAGTTTTATCAGACTTTAGGTGACTTCTAGGTGGCACTAATTTTTGCGACTCATTTATGTTATTTCAGTGTAAATTACAGTTTTAGGTTTGAATAATGATACACAGATTTGCCATTGGCATAAATTAGGAGAGTTTTTTTGCAGCAACTCGTTTTATGAACATAAAGTATGAGTTCAGTGACTTGCCAGTGGCCCAGAGAGTGGCGAATTTGGCTCAAACAATTTTTGAGGGTAAACTAAAAAATATATTATTATTTAATGAGCTATTTAAACCATTGTTACAGAATAATAAAAAGAGTCTTTGAGTACTGACCTTGAAAACTTTCACTAGCCATTATATGAATTTCCTTCCCCAAAAGAAGACCATTCCATGCATCTATTCACTTTAAAAATTTGAATTTTATGATTTATTTGAGTCGTAGGCGACCTGATTGGAAATAAGCTCTGACTCCAAGACAGATATTGTGCATTTTTTGTCATCGAACGCCTGGTTTCAATGGATTTAGAAGACTCTTGCTTCATGGATTGAGTACACCAAGTCCCTTTTACTATAGACTAGTTTGTAAGAATGTAATTAAAGTTACCTTGGGAACTTGAACTGGCCATCCTCCGATCCCTCCTCTCCAAATGAAGACAGCACGCGTCCATTGACGTCAAAGACCTGGATCCTGTGGTTATTAGAGTCAGAAACCAGGACTCGGTTGGTGCTGGACACGGCGATGTAGTGGGGGTGCTCTAACTGGCCCAGCTTAGAGCCAAATGAGCCGAATTTGCCCACGAATGTGCCGTCGGATTGGAACACCTGGGATAACATTTACTGATAACAGTCTGATCAGTGATTTACACGAGAATGGTGGTGCACTGATACTTTTAATCGCGGTCAGTCATAAAAGATAATTATGTTAAATGAATCGTAGTTATTTTCACCTGGAGTTATGTATTGGCTAACTATACCTTACAGGACACGGGATATAAGTGTAGCGCTGAGCGAAATGTGGAGGGGATAACGGCGCATGGATTTATTATGGCGGTCACCATGCGCAGCCATCTCCTCCTCACTACCCTCAGCGCTAGACTTACGTTCCGCTACCTGTACCTATCCCTATACCTTGTGGTATAAAGTGTAGGTACTCTTCTGATCATAGGTTTCATGTCTAAGTAAAATGATTGTTTTTAGTTCATTTATATTCGTGACTTACCACCATGATAAATGACATATATTTGATAACTATTTAAGTGTAGGTAATTGGCATTAATAGCCGTACTTATTATATTATATATCAAATAAATAACAAACTAACAAACGTATAACATAGGTACCGAAAAACTCAACATTCACCAACAAAGTACAAACGTATAACATAGGTACCGAAAAACTCAACATTCACCACAAAGATCTTCAGAACCACAACATCCGCACTGGATGCAAGCCACAACTCCATTTTCTGAAAATATTTTGGAAGCCGTTAGGATAACACCAGTCTAGAATAGACATTTACCTGTACTCTATGGTTTTCCTTGTCACAGACATAGATGAATCCGAGCGCGTCCGTGGTGATGCCCCACGGGTAGTTGAACTTGCCGTCACCAGTACCCTGGCTTCCGAACGCACGGAGGAATCGACCTGCCGGGTCGAATACCTGCAACAAAAAGCCACTCATTAAAAATAGTGCCTTTGGAGTAGTAGACCTATTTTGTATTAAGTACTCTAGAAACTTTCTTTTTGTGATTAACATTTCAAAAATTGACGCGTTCGCAGGATTTGAACTTGCATCCTCTGGGATTCCGGCCCAGATGCTTTGTCCAATTAAGCTAAAACGCTGTCTGCGAAGGCGCCGAATTAGTGAAAGTGTTTATCATTTTTACCAACTACTACATTGTTGGAAGCGCCATGTGTGAATTTTGAAATGTTTATCACAAAAAGAAAGTTTCTATACACTTAGTGTGTGAAGCACGATAAATCATTTAATTGATTAAGTACTCTAATCTAAATAAAGGCAGGTCTGTCTATACTTCTTCAATGTCATTGGTGTAAAGATTTTGCAATGGTAGAGCTGCGGAGTCTGTTGGAAAGACCACATTTTTACCAGTTATTAACCAAAATACTAAGTTTGCAAAATAATGAAACAAACAAAAATTCAGAATTAGGTACGTGAGATTTAACATCTTAATTTGACTTGGGAGGTGGTCGCCACATGCGCAGGAAAATTATTTATTAACGTAATTAAAAACATAATTTTCCAGCTGTAGTCTATGACTTGGCACTCATTTAGCGTAAAACTATCTTCAATTCATTGTATAAAAATGCTATCAATATATAAATAATCTAAAAAGGTTGTTTCATTACCTATAAGGTACAATAACATATTTCAGTGTCATAAACTATAAGTATTATACCATTAATGCATTATTCCAGAAATTCCTTCCAAAATTTTCATTTTTCATTCCCAGTACAAATGTAGTCAGTGCTTTTAGTTCCGTAACTTTCAACTATAGCTTTGCCTGTGACAGAACCTTCCCAATAGGTATTTCTCAGTTTCAGCTAGAATATAATACTACAGAGAGAAAACTTGCTAAAACTTAGGACATAAAATAATTAAATAACATCAAAAACTCCCTATAATTATCTGTGTTTGCAATAACATTTTAGCGCAATCTCGAATTCAATCGCGTTTGTTTTTGTCTCTTTTTCTCGTCAACAGAAAAAAAAATCATATCAGGCTTGTCCTAAAAATTAATTTATAATTTAATTAATTTAATTTAATTAATTTATTCGTATCGTTTTATAATTATTGTGGTAAGATACTCTGCGGCGTTCAGTTTCCGAGACTATTGTGTATGCGTAGCGTAACGAGATACGGTACTTAGCTATTTGCTATTTGATTCTTTATAAAAGCTCCACGACCCCCAATTGAAAGAAACGATTTTCCATATTTTTGCAAGGTTTTATTTAACTTGCAATGGATGTATGTACATTATGTAAGTTCGGGTGGAATCTTGTAAGTTAAATTTGCCATTTTCCTGGTTTCCGATTAAGCTGAAATTTTGCACACATTATATATATCTCATGACAATGCAATAATATGATACCATGTATCTGATTTGATGATGGAGTCTGAAGGTGGCCATAGGAACTTCTGTATTATATACACGTCATGTTTGGGCTCGTTTTACTTGTCTTGACTAGCACTTTGTTGCTACATTATATTCAGGATCTCAAAAGCTTATATTTAAAAAAAACCGGACAAGTGCAAGTCAGGTTCACACATCGAGGGTTCCGTACAAATCCAGAAAATTTCACAAAATTGGGAAGTAAGTTGTTAAAATCTCTAAACTGTAACCATCGACAAAAAAGATTTTTTTTTACACCAGTTCCAGAGATAAAGAGTCTTGACATACATACAGACGGACAGACGGACAACAAAGTGATCCTATAAGGGGTCCGTTTTTTCCGTTTGAGGTACGGAACGCTAAAAATATAATAATTTATTTAGTATGTTTAACGAAAGTAATGAATCTGCGTATAGCCTTGTCTGAGCCCGGTAGGCAACTCCCTGAGGATAGTATTTGTATTCTGGCCGCTTGTCTTGCCCGTAATTCATTAGTGTCAGTCAGTTGTCTCTGCTTCATTTGGGAAATAAACGTGCTCTCTGGGTTTTTGTCGTGTTTGAGGTAACTTTTTATTGGATTATTAAAGGTAATGGCCGAAGGAAGTAATTACTGCTGGTAAATTCATCAACCATTTATCCATTAACAATGACTATTGCTGTTCACTGCTGGCTATTGGTCTCTCCTATGGAATTCCAATCAGAAGCTTTATTGCGTAAGCGCACTGACCTTCGGCTTCGCTTTTTCTCCTGCTCGCGCCATTTATTAACGCCACGAGAACGAACGGGAGGAAAAGCGAAGCCAAAAGTCAGAACGCATACACAATAAGGCCCCAGACCACTTGGAAGCGTCTTGCATCTAGTGTGTGTTCTTGATTATATCGTGGTTTCACTTAGACGTTAGACATACTACGCTGCGCTTTATATTACGCGGTTTTCATTTGACAAATTTACGGTTTTAATTTAGAAGAAAAAAGTCAAAAACCGAATACACCCGATGCAAATCTTGTGCAAATCCGGAATTGCGATGATATGAAAAATATTTCGTTTCAAACACTCTTCAGTAAACCACTAACACACCAAAAACCTTTATTTTGTTTTAGTAGCGCACTCATATCTACGTAAGTTGTACCCAACTTTACCAGTGCCTTTCATTTTTCTTTGAACAAAATGCCAGTCTTCAAATTGATCAAGACAAAGTGCATTCTCCATTCAGACTTGATATTTCTGAGCCAAAATCTTGGAACGCACTTTTCATCACAGTAAAAGAGCCTCTTTCTGTACATTTCTGTGAGAGCGTAACTTTATTTCTGCCGCAACAAGCTTTTGCACTACATACGTTACTTACGTAGGATTTCATAACAGAATAAGGGATCGTGTTCACTGGTAACAGTGGTAACCAACTCGTGTCATGTGTTGAGGGATTTTGGGCGATGTTATGCAACAATGTTGATGCTGTCGTGCGTCTAGTTTCCTGGAACCTTGCCTATCAATTTATAATGTTATACGAGTATTTTTTTCTGCTACGATGTGGATAAACGGCTTTATAATTTTAATCAAATAGCTACATAGTTGTCAGTCTCGCCTAGTCAGATAGTCTTTGCAAGGATGATTTAATATGGTCATGAAGTCCCATTTTTTTTTGTATGTCTTTCCATCAAGAATTGTTGTAAGTACTACAATTTATGCAATCTTCTTTAAGAGGACAGTAATGAGTATATCATATGCAAAAGTAATTTTGACCACACATTTTTTTTTTCAAACAAAGTGAAGGAAAACATCTAATGTTTTGATGTTTAACATCTAATGTTTTGATCTAATGTTTAGATGCTTTCATTGTAGGTCATTGTGGGTTAAAGGTGTGTCATTGTAGGTTAACCTAGTAATCAGACGCTTTTTACAAAATAATACTTTGCTCCTTCACTGTATCCCTCATAGAGGAATTAATCACTACGTTTTAGTATCCCTGCATATCAAACAAAAACGTGCTAAAATATAAATCTTAGTCTATGAAAAATAGATATCTTGCGTTCGAATCGAATTTCGAAAATTCGAATTTCGTTCGAAATCAATTACTTATCATATTATCATGACGTCATCAAATTTTATTACGTATTTATTTTATTTTGTTTATAAGCATACGCCATGCGAAAAAGAGTACAGAAAACAATAATTTACGATCATTGGAAGTTTTTATGGTTCAAAACAAATTGTTACTAACATTTATAGCTACACAAGGCGTAAAAAATTCGTTCCTAGTGAGCACAAGTCTTCAAAAAGGGTTCCGAGACGAGATGTCTCTCAAAGAAACTGGATCTGGCTGAAAGGGTCTAAGCAATGGGATAAATGATGCCATTTGTCACTCAGCCCAGGAATCTTGTTGTGCTCTTTTTGAGATTGATAAGGCAGCGGATGTTTATAGAAATCGTGGGTTTTATCGATGATGGAGAACTGACAAATATACCTTTTGGTTAGCCTGAACCCCTAGTGTGTCATTTTAGTGAAATATGCTACTTTATGTATCTGATTTTGGTGTAATAAATTCAACATTATTATTTGAACATTGTTTGTTATACGGAGTGTTTTTCTAAAAGATGGATATTCTAAAGGGTACTCACAATTGTAACCAATTTAAAATAAAAATTGATGCCTGAAATCGCTAAATCAAGTGCTCTATACAGTAAGTTAAAGTTACCGACATAGCCCAACGGATTGGCAAGTTGAAATGGCAATGGGCAGGGCACATAGACCGATGGGGTTGAATAGTTCTTGAGTGGAGACCACGTACCGGCAAGCGCAGCGTGGAACGTCCACCTACTAGGTGGACGGATGGCCTCATTAAGACCGCAGGATCGCGCTGGATGTAAGCTGCTTCCAACCGGTCTTATTGGAGATCCATAGGGGAGGCCTATGTCCAGCAGTGGACGTCTTTCGGCTGATGGATGGATGGATGGATACAATAAGTCTGTTGACTTTCTACAAAATGTATGCAATAGCGGATTTGAATGAACTTTCGGATTCAAGGTTGGTCCTATAAAAATAGTTTTTAATGCTGACGATAATGTGATGACCATAACTACAATGACATTTTACAATAAACATATGGCTGTCGTCCATTTCGTGAAATTGACCTACTTAAACCTAATATACATTGTCTCTAACCTTGAAATGTTTCAGATTATTCAGCCTTGTTTTTAATTTTTGAATCCATGAAAATTTAAAAGTAAGAGCTGGAATAAAAGCATATTCAGATCTGAGCGCTATTTGCTACCAGCAGTGTTAGTGAATTCTGAGTAGAACGCAATATTAATCTCACAATAACACTATACACAAAGTTTCACTCTAGCCACATACATTCATAGAAAAAAAAAACCGCGTGGAATCTCGCGATAATACCGCTACTGCTGTCGGTAGCGCATACGTTTTAGGTCTGATACTGCCCCAGGTAGTTAAAAAGACGCATCTAACATCTTTTGTTGACCGACGAACCACCAATTCGACGCGTATGTATATATTTTTTTTATGTATAACCACGCATAACATTTTTCATAGTCGTCCGATTTCAATTATTCTTTTTTATTGGAAAGAATATACTTCGAAATTGGTAAATTTTATCAATTCGGCCGAGTCATTTTTGAAAAATCAACAATAATGTGAAAAATGCTACATCGATCCGTGCGAAATATTCGCGAATTCTGTAGGGTAAGTCCCGGATAGATGCCGCACTGGGATAGACGCCACATTTTCAAAAACTCCAATATGCGTAATTACCTATCACTTCTAATGCAAGTCATAACCTTGCTCTTACCCCGCCCCCCACTGGTCAGGCACTTGGCAACGTGTGCGACGACCGTGAGCAACTCTGTGGGACACGAAAAAATTTTACGCGCTAAAATATCCTTCATCATATTCTTCTTCTGATCAATATTTTGTAATATTTTTTTATAAATCATCAAGTAAAACTATTATATTGGCTTTTAATGTGTATTTTATATTTTTATTCTGTTTATTTTTGAAGTATTTTTAAAAGGCATCTATCCATCACTAATCGGATAGATGCCTAGTTTTTTGTTGGGATAGATGCCTTTAGAGGCGTATAACCTTCCACCAAGGCATCTATCCTTTACTTGTAAATAGTAAGTACTGCCTTGAGATTTAATTTATTGTGGTGTATAAATGCCCAGAAAATATATACAAAAACTAGGAGCCAAGCAGCGAGCAGAAAAATGGAATGAAAATGATTTAGAAGCTGCCTTAAGCAAATTTTCATTTAGATTTTTTTAAGAATTTCCTAAGAGTAAATATAACTTATTAATCAAAATATTAAGCAGTTTAATTTAAGTACCTACTCGTAATCATAAAATTATATTTTACTGTCGCTATCTCATTCATTTTTAGATCATATGTAAAGGGCATCTATCCTTTGGTTTATAACATAATATGGTTTTCCAACAAACAACATAAAGGATAGATGCCCCAACACAAACGTTTAAATATACTTAAATTGTAATAAAAAAGTTAAGTAAAGGCGTTGAGAACAATAGTATTTAGCTATGTTTTTGCTAGACATGAGTATTTACAACCAATATGAGGTAGAATGTGTTTTTTCGTTGGAGCGACTATCCCCAACCTTGATACATAGTAAATGCTCCTTTCATAATTTACCTTTGTACTTTTGGTGTATCATAAATCCATTATAGATCATATTTACGCATAATGAGCTTTTATTATAAATGTATTTCTCAAAGTGGCATCTATCCTCCGGTCTAATTTATCAGGCGGGGCGACTATCCGGGGTGGGGCATGCATCCGTGAAATTTTAGAGGTCTACAAAATTAGTTTTAGTTTCTATTATTCATGGCTTTGACTGCTGATTTCATACACTAAACTGTAGTCTAAAGACCGTACTTTACGAACACATAACCAGTTTTTAAAATTTGTGATTATTTATGAAGCTGTGAGACTTTTTCAAAAAGTGCGGCATCTATCCGGGACTTACCCTACACGGGTGAAGTCACACTAATGAGTCAGGGTGAGTGTCATTCTAATTTTTGCAAAAAATAATCTTGTTTCGAGGTAAGAATGCAAGTACTAGCGGATGCGCTTTATGTCGAGTCTCGCGATATAATATAATATATAATATGAATAAAATCCTACTAATATTATAAACGCGAAAGTTTGTATTTGTGGCTGTTTGTTACTCTTTCACGCAAAAACTACTGAACGGATTGAGATGAAACATTGCAATAGTAATGTTTATACATCAGAATAACACATATCCCATAATTTATAAAGATATTGCGTGAAACGAAGTTCACCGGGTCAGCTAGTATAAAGGGTTATTTCTAATCAATTAGCATCCTTTTAGTGGCTTATTTTGTACATCGAAACTAACAACTTTTGTTCTGCAACTTTTGTCAAAACTCAACAAAAAAATTGGTGTTCCATAGAAAAATATCGTTCAGCCGCGACCAAATGTATGGAACAGCTGATTTTTGACAAAAGTCGCAGAAAAAAGTTGTTAGTTTTGATGTACAGAATAAGCCCCTAAATGGACGCCCCTAGACGCCCTAATGCTAATTGGAAAACTTTGAAAACTCGGCGTCTGCCAGTGCATATGCGTCTTGATTTCCAAGTGGAAGAGGTTATATGCGCCTTTTTAACTATTGTGTTAGAGTAAATGCTAACCTGAATGCGATGGTTGTATCGGTCAGCAATGATGTACTGTCCGATGCGGTTGACGGCAACGCCGGCGAGGCAGTCAAACTCGCCCTCGCCGCTGCCGTACTGGCCAAACTCCTTCACGAATATACCGTTGGAATCGAACACCTGGAAGAAACAATCAATTTTGTATAAAAAAATAACACGCTAAAGAGCCCAAACCGAAGTGGGACGGCAAATGGTGGAGACGGGCAAAGCATTGTAATCCGTAAATTCACTGCACGAATACCATACTTGCAATGTGATAAACAAAACAAAACCCTGACCGAGAGGAGTGTTTATTTATTTAACACTTTATTGCACACCATTTGTACAAAAGGAGGACTTAACGCTAAATAGCATTTTCTGCCAGTCAACCTACAGGTAGAAGACATTGGGAAGTAGGCATGAATAAATAGACAAAGAGATGTTTCAATAGTTTCTGATTTTTTCTTTTATTTCATTTAGCACGGAAATAACATTAATATAATTAAAGAATTGTAATTATGAATAAATATTGAACAGCTGATTGAAGACGGTTAATACGTTCTTGTCAAAAAAAAACAATATCATGGTATTTCTGCAATGAGCGGTCTATAACGCACTGGCTTCAGGTACCACTATATGTTTTTACCCTGCTTAAATTCAATGATGCCTAGACCTAAGTTTAAATATTGAGCATTTCTAATATATTATAGATTTTTCATGTATTTCGCAAGGAAATAAATTAGATTTCAGAGAAACCTTTTGCAATAAAATGTAATTTGGAAAGGAAATGACCACTAAGTCGTGATAAGGAAACAAACGGAAATTGAAATGGATCTATTTTTTGTTTGTAAGAATCACGAGCATCATCATCATCAGCCCTGATAAAAATATGTTTCTGTATTTATATATTTTTGTTTAGTAGCATAAATTAAGTTACAGTCAATTTACTTTACATTGAGCCAAAATAACATCAAACCGGCGTCAATGCCATCACCTTGGTAATACAAATTTAAACCAGTTATAAAAAAATAAAGAACAATAAAACAACACAAATTAAAGAGCCATAAAAATATGTCAAAAAATGGTAAAAGCAATTAAGACATTTTAATTATCAGTTACGGTAAAGAATAATAAGTAAATAAAGAGTTTTGTCCATCTGTCTGTTTAAGACACAGTTCGACAATAATTATGAAAATAAGATGTGGTCATAAATGTTTATATCAATTCAACTTTATTTAGTGGATGAGTACAGAGAAAAGATTACAATCACAATGTGTTCGAGTTAAACAGTAAAATATCGTTTTACGATGCTCGCACGCCACTCGACATGAATAGAGCGATGAAATCAGTCTTTTTGGCACAAGGTTGAGTAAAAATGCCCGGCACTTGTTTATGAATGTAAGCTTTGAGCGACATTAGCGCAGTAAAGTGTGTAAAATTAGCTGAAAATGCGTTAGCATCGTTGGAATTTCCGATTCCTAAATTACTAGGATGTTAGCTGTAAAATAAGAAAGTTGAGAAAGCTGAAAAGATGCTGAATTGGTTTTTGATTCCACGGATACTTTTTTCGTCAACGTCTTTTCTAGTGCAATAAAAAATCTATATATATTAGGTACTTAGTGCATACATAATTCAAATTCAAACTTTTCAGTTAGTTTTGTTAATAAAATATGTTTCAGAAAAACATGGCCACACGAACACAAGGAAAGATGATTAAAAAAGTCTACTACTGCTAATACATATCTACATTGATATTTTAACACGACGACAAACTAAGATACGATGTACTAATTGCGATTATTAAAATTTGTCAAGGTTTTGAAAACATTACTAGATGATCCATGAGATTAAAGTTCTCACCTGGACTCGATGGTTAGATGAATCGGCCACGACCATTGTGTTGTCGGGACCTACAGCGATGCCTCGAGGCCATGTAAAACAACCGGGTTCGCTCCCCCGACTCCCCACGCTGAATTGTAAACGGCGTTTCTGCAGATACTGGCTCCTAGGGGAGGAACCTGCTGCTGCGAAACCTAACACCAAAAAAAACAAATATTAACACCATTACTTTTCATGAAAAACAGTCCAAGCCTAAGCGCCAAACCTATGTACACGCCACACGTTGTTCTAACCTGCTACCGCTGCTGTAGCCGCCGTAGGGGAGATGGGGGAGCCTGCCGCGTTTTTTGAATCGTCATCAGAACTGGCAAGCTCGTTAGCTGCACGCAAGGGCAACCCGAGAGACAGGCGACGCGACGCGCTCGAGGAGCTGCCGCTCGTGTCTCGCTCTTTACCCCGCGATCCGTATTTGCTCTTCAAGTATCTAGCCCAAGAGCTGAGAGCAGCTCCGTCTTTGTCAGTGCTGCTTGTCACTGGGCGTTCAGGTGAGCTCTCTCTAGATTTGAGCGCGTGCGAAGACCGGCTGCGAGACAACTCCGTGCCTCCCGTGCCGGAGCCGTATCGAGCCGCGAGGTACGCTGAAGGTGACGCGGTCGTCGGTGACACCGGTTCGTCCTGATCGTCGTCGTCTCCAGCACCGAACCCAGTGTGGCTGCTCTTGCTTCTAGCGAGACGGTTGCGACGCTCTTTCAGGGCGAGGTATCTTGACCGAGCCGTAGGATACTTCGAATCATCATCAAAAGAAGATGTTGTTTCTTCTTCTTTCGGCTTGGTGCCGTATCGGTTTGTGTTTGTAGATGCGCTGGATGAAGATCCGTACCTCGGCGGTTCGGGTTCTTCGGTTTGAGATGCTTGTCTTGTGCGGTAGCGGGTTGCCGCAGGGGTATCTTTATCTTTTGTTTTGGGCGTCTCATGGGCGTCATTCCGAGCATTGTTGCTTCGCGCAAGTAACGGTCCTATGTCACTGCGTGCCATTGCTTGACTCTCGGGCTTCCTTGGTGGCGGAGCAGGCTCCTCTTCGCTCTCCTCTGACGAGTCAGTCTCTTCTTCGGAGCTAGAGTCGGAATCTTCGTGAGCCGGCTCGGCGGGCGCCGGTGCTGGCGTGGGGCGCTGTGAACCGATGAAACGACTCTGGACCCGTTGTGCACCGCCGGCTGAACCATTGGTAGTCACCGGTGCTGTTCTTTCAGTGCCTGTGGAAAACAAACGAGTTCCAGTTGTTGTTGGCGTACTGTATTTTGCTTTTAATTCTGCGATGGTAAGTATTGCACCTGTGTGTTTTACCGCCGAGCCGGAGCTTTCAGTTGAAGCGCTTGATTCTGTGCTCGGCGCACGAGCAGCGGGACGGTGTGGAGTGGCAACTTCAGTAGCAGATGGTCTTCTGTTTTGAACTGCGGGCTTTTGAGGAACAGGAGCAGTTTTACGCTGCTGAGTTCTTTGCAGAGATCCAACAGATTCATCAGATTCACCGTCACTGGACGCCTGAGGAATATATTGAAATTCGATTTGGACACCAAAACGCTACAGTGTATTGTGTTTTTGTGTGTAAATAAGTGTAAATGAGTTAATCGTATGTGAAGTGTATTTGCCGTTAGTGTGTTGAATTTTCCTGGTTAGTGTCGATGATTTCCCTAAGTTCTACGTTGAGTACAGCTGCTGTGTTTTCACTCTCTTTCTTCTTCCCAACTCACCTCCCGAGCTGGTGTGGGTGGTTTACGGTTTACTGCATTTCGTTCTTCTTCTGCCGGGCGTGTAGGGGCACGGTCAGGTTCTTGAGACGAAGCCGCTTCTTTGTTTTGTCTCTTTAGTCGAGAAATTTCATCTTCACTTTGTTGCCTCTGTGTAGGTGGCCGGCTCCTAGGCTGTGGAGTTGGTTGAACTACAGGCTTAGGAGGTGGTGGAGGCTGTTCTTTCTTTTCTTTCTTCTTTCCACTGTCGGCATCTAATATCCTTTGCATAACTCTGGGACAGTCACCCAATCTAAAAATGCCACTGAGTGGTCCACGTGTAGCATCTTCGGTATCAGCTACTTTTTCCTTTTCTTTTTGCTTTTGTTCAGCCTTTGCTGCAACTTGCGTGGCTGTTTCTGTGTCAGAATCATCATTTTGGTGACTTCTGACAAATCTTGAGCGGAACCGACGAGACGGTCTGTGCTCAGATTCATATCCGCTGTAATCATCAACGGCACCGTAATCTCTTGTTTGCCTCTCAGGTGGAGGAGGACGTTTTTCACCAAACTTCCTTCCACCAAGTAACGGCTCATCATTATCCATGTAGCTCTTTGCTTCTTCTTGTTGACGGAACTGAGTAGCTAGACGGTGATCGCTTTTTGATCTTGTAAGACCTGCTAAGCTTTGACTTTGGGGCATTCCACCAGAGTACGCATTGGGTTGAGTTATATTTAGCTCACCATAACTGGCAACGTGCATGACGAGTTGATTTGGATCGTGAGTCATAATAAATCGAACCCTGCGATTGTAGTCTCCAGCCTCATAATCGAAGTTCCTCAAAAACTCAACTGTTTTCAAGAAAATCTCTTTCGTGTCCACCAGTTCAGTATCTTCCCATTCGATATCATCGTTTATATACTTATCGGCGACATCACAATTACTTTGTATATTTGCTAATTCTAACTCTAAATTATCTTTCAGATTCGTTAGATTTCTAAGTTCAGTGGCAAGATAGCGGTCGACCTCGTTTCTTAAGAAATCTGTTCTATCTTTCAAGGCTTTTGAGAGCCTTTTGTGTATTTCGTCAACTTCTCCGCCTACTGCTGCGCAATTAGTTTGGAGGTTTGTAGTGTTGCGTTCGACAATACCGAGAATATCTTGAAGCCTGTTCATGCCTCGACGTATTTGATTATTGATTCTTGAGATTTCCCTACGCAAGACCTCCATGTGTGCTGACTTGCAGTCTTCACAGACTTTCTTGTCGCAGTGTGCGCAAAGTGCACAGTAAGCCTTCTCCGAGCAGACGTTGCATCGTTCCATGATCTGGCCAGCCGTGGGGTCCGGGAGTTCCCCCGCAATATTTGCGTGCAGCTCTAGAAACCGCTGCAGAGTTACATTTGTGGGGAATCCCTGTACTCCCTGGTACGGAATCCGGTGCTCTGCACGGCATTCCGGACATTTGACCTGAAAAAATAATCAAAAATAAATTAAGTGAAATTATACCATCATTATAATAATCCACTAAGTATAATATTTGGGTTACGTTACAAAATTTAACGCTTTGAGTTGACCAACTGACATTTTGCATTCAATCTATAGCATCCAGAATCCTGTTAGCCTGGTTAGTAATGTATTTTTCTAAGATACAAGGGTTTTATTCCTGGCACATATAGACATAAGTGTGAATGTATTTTAGCATTTTTCTGGATTTGAATGCTTTTGTGTTTTCATGTTTTGAAACATCTCTAATACAAAGAATCTTATAACTAGAGAACTATAAGTGTAAAGTAAAAAAGTAACTAAATTCCTACTGATTTTAATATTTTTAATTGTGTACTTCAAACAAAGCTTTCAGTCTGATTATGAGAACTAGCATAGTTTTCACAAATTTCATACAAAACATTACACATGTGTGTGTAACTCGTGCAATATTTTTAAGGCACGCTTTATGTCAACTATAGTTTTGACTGCATTTAGCGGTCTTAAGCGTATTACATCATCAACCAATCACAGGTTTTGATTTAAACATTTCAAGATCTGTGATTGGTCGAACACTAGGTAAAGGCAGTTATAGCTGCAGCAGATTAATATCTGCGGGTCGCTTAATTCATCGAATCGAACAGAGTTCGCCAAGAACCGTCGTGGCGTTACGGTGAACTAACAATAAGATTTTAATCGACAGCCAAGGTACCGACTACTTGGTAGACGCGAGTACTGGAGTAACCCGAATTGGTGTACCAAGTATCAAACACTTTGAGTTGTAGTAGCAATGACAGAGCAATGTTGTCAACGTAGCAAAATTAGTAAAATGGCACACGGGCGTCACCTACGACGCTTCTCTTTTTGCCCAAACTCTACCTACTAGCGCTCGGTTTCGTCTCGCATAGCACTACAACTAACATACGACCATGGTTTTTTTTCAGAGTAGAACATATTGTCCACGCCACACAAGTTGGCGGATAAGAAGTTAGCCGCAGGTGACACTTCGCGCTAATCCGCAAATTATTGCGCATGTGTGCACAATGCCGAGGCAAGTGGCGTAGTTGTGAGCGCGGGAGGAATGAGGTTGGCGGGTGGGTGTGCGTTTCGTCTCTCTGGCTCCCGCGCATGCCTATATTCTGCCTTTTGCGCAACGTTCTACTCATAACTTCCCATCCGCAGATTTGCGTGGCGCGTGGTATACCTGTCGCCTGACGTAGTCGACGAGGCCGTCCATGCACGGCTCCATACAGAAGCTGTGCTGGCATGGCAGCAGCTTGGGGTTCCGGTACCGGTCGAGGCACACGCAGCACGTCAGCAGCGATTCGAACTGCTCCATTGTTGCGGTTTATTTATTTACGTATCTGTGGACGAAACAAAAATACGTTATTGAAAATTCAAACGGCCAGCAACATTATCTACATCTTTTTTTTAATTACTTATAGCCGTTGGCCTCTGAGGCCTCTAGGTTATAGGGCCGCAAGTGCACCTGACAAGGTACGGACCTAGGCTTGGGCTGTCACTCGGCGGGGGAAATCAGACTTTGTCTTTATGGTCCTAATGGGTTGAGATGGTTGACTATTTGGAGAGAATCTACCCGATCTTATGACAGATCCTGAGGGTTATCAACCTCGCCGGTGGGGTCGGTGTATGTCGGTGTGTCTTTGGTTTTCGGCGCCTATACCAAATACGGAATACTTCCTGTTGCAGGGAGCTTTATGATCGGGTGACCCCAGCGCCGCAGAAGTGACTACGGCGATGGGGTCATTATCCACAGCGAACAAAGTTCATCTCGACAACTCGAACACGTCCGTGTTCGAATCCCGATTCGACTTGTCGGGATGCACTGCCGTTATATAAGAATATAAGAAGCGCAATTTCTGTCACTGTTTTCAAGAATAAGTTAAAAAAAGTCTTGATCTGTAGTTTCGTTAATTTTTTGAAAGAGTAGTTCGGTACAAATGTACTCACATTTGTACCGAACGTAGCATACTGAAATAAAAATTATAAAGATTTAGGGTATAAAACGTTAATGTATGGAATTCTATTATTTCTTTTCGAATTACAACTATAAGGATGATTGTATCTGTACAAATTTAGGATAAAGCTGAAATGGACAGCGGCACTATTATATTTTTTCTAGTCATAATGAGTATTTAAGGTTTGCCATTATAGAAAAAAAAAACACTTCAATATTTTTTTCATGTCTCTTCATTTTAGGATAAACATGCGTTTGGCCACAAGTTGTTGCAGCATTTTATTAAGAATATAACCAATTTTAATTGGGAATTAGTCAAAAACTTATTGGAGTTAAAAATAACAGTAACCCAACTTTTCAAAACGGGGAGTTTTTAAATCAAGTATAGCCTAGGACAGCATTTTCCATAAAAATGAGTTGAAATTTAGTAATCACTTAGAAGGTATAAAGATTTTTTTTCAGTACGTCGTCACTAATAAAATAAAAATACTTTTATCTACAATCTAGCAATTTAAAAAGGCGAACTATCTTGCTTATATGAAATTAGTAGGCTCTCAAATAAAATCAGACGTATTGAAAGTACACTGTCATTTTTTCCAAGAATTTATTTTTACATTTTTTCTAATTGAAATAAAAGGCATTCTGTAGCATAGAAGTATTTCATTTCTGAATTTCAGCAAAAATATTGCTCTTTTTAAGATGAATAGAACATTTTACAATGCAATTTAAAACAGAACCACGAACGAAATGTGGCTTTAACAACTGTATAGTTCATAAAGTAGGTATATTTCGTGGTTTGAATCGTAAAATATGTTTACAGCTTGCATATGGTTTTGTACAAATTTCTTGAGTTTACTCGTGTGTCTGATTCAGTATACCTAATGTTTGGAAATTTAGTTTTCATTAAATTGGCTATGGATGAAATTATGTCCCACTATCAATCTATCGAACCAAGCTACCGATACCGAAGTAACCGATTTAGCCTAGCGGGTTGGCAAATTGATGTGGCAGCGGGCAGGGAACACAGTTCAGAGAATTGAAGACCAATGGGGTCGAAAAGTTCTCAAGTTTAGACCACGTACCAGTAAGCGCAAGCGACGTCCACTTATGAGGTGGATAGACGATATCATCAAGACCGTAGAATCACGCTGGATGCAAGTTGCCCCCAACCAAAGTCTTATTGGAGATCAATAGGAGATGCCTACATCTGGATGGATAATCCGTTACTCTAAACAAATGCGATTTATTTACAAATAGGTACGTAAATTATAAATAGATATTTTTTTTTGTTTTTTTTTTTACTTTGGGGTCAGAGGCTTGCCAGAGACTGATATACTACATATAAATATTTTTATATTAAATAGCAAACACATATGTTCATCACAAAAATATTTGCCCTGGGTGGGGATCGAACCCACGCCTCTGGCACCCAGAAGTTAGGGTCACTAACCACTGAGCCACCGAGGCAGTCAAAACCGAAATAAAGAACCGAAATAATAAAGAAATCGTAAATAAAGAACTCAGACAGATATTTTCTTAACAGCTTATAATAATCCAACGTAATTTACAATGTTATCAATATGCAAATAACTTTTAAAAATCAGGTGTTTCGAGATCCAAATAACATCTAGATATCCTACTAATATTATAAACGCGAAAGTTTGTGAGTTTGTGAGGAAGGATGGATGGATGGATGTTTGTTACTCTTTCACGAAAAACTACTTAACGGATTGAGATGAAACTTTGCAATAATATGGCTTTTATATCAGAATAACACATATGCTATAAATTATAATGATATTGCGTAAATGTTCCATAATATAACAATAAGTGTTAAGTAAATAGGAAAAAATCTGCTTCTAGAGTGCGCTTAAAGAAATATCAACAAAAAAAAAACAACTGTCGAATCGAACAACCGTCAAATCGTTTTTTTTTTATTTTTCACCTCCTTTATTAAGGATAGTAAGGTAGAGCCTCGGGTTTGAAAAACGGAAACTGACATAGTCTACTTTTTATCCCGGATAAATAGAGGGTTCCCATGGGAAAGCACAAAAATCAAAATATCTTGCGGGCGAAGCCGCGGGTAAAAACTAGTACTTATATAATCATTGCGTTAGAATTGCATCATTGTTTTAATGCGCATGAAAGTTTTCATTGAAAAACAAACCCTGAATTCAATAATAATAAAATGTTATATTAGTTTAATGTAAACAGCTGCTCACACAAACTTCCTCAGGACACAGCAACCTTGTCGGTACCGGCGTAGGAGTAACATTATTTTGAAATTAATGATAAACTGTTGATTAAACATCCCGTGATGTTGTGCGGATTTTTATAACTTTAGCTAACTTTTTTTTATACATACGCAGACTTTTAAGGCTTAGTTTTTTTAATATGTATAGTCCAACGCTTACAGGTATATGAAACGTTAATCCTTACTAATATTAATTTGAAAGTGTATTTGTTGGTTTATTGGTTTGTTTCTCTTTCACGCAGCAACAGAGCAACAGATTGACTTGATTTTTGACATAGACATAGTCTGAAAGACTAAAAGTGACATAGACTACTTTAAATCCCGAAAATCCAAAAAAATGATCCCTATAAGATAGCACAAAATTAAAAATATCTCGTGGACAAACCCGCGGGCAATAACTAGTGACAAATAAATACGCGAAGACAACCTTTTTTATACATATTTTAAAATATTTTTTTCTACTTATAACTTAAAAAAAAGATGTTAAAAACTGTTAAAAAATTAAAAGATTACTTTGCACAAATATATTTATTAGGAGTTCAGTAAGTACACCTGCAAGAATTCTTGGCATAGTCAAAATAATTACAGTGTGTGAATTTAGTTCAAATTGGATTGCCAAAACTCGACTTTATCTTAGTCTAGATATTACTCGACTTTACTTATTGATCCTAATTTCTAACAGAATATAGCTCAAAATCGAATGCATTGAATACGTCTAAAAGTTCACAGTTGGTGTGAAATGCCAGACGGTCTCTATTTATAAATACCACCGGATCTGTGAGGATACTCGTACGTGCGAACCAAATTAAACTTGACGGAGAATTTCACAAATACCCCTGTGTCTAGTGTTCCGACGCTCTATTGATCTAGGACATAAAATATAGTTTCTTGCAACGTTTATTACATACACTGTTGTCCTACTTATTGTGCGACTAGCAATTTGTATAGTTTTCGAAAAGTTAGAATGCTGTACGTGTTATAAACAGGTTTCATCCTACTTCCCAGGAACTTCTTTTCTTTTTTTGTTCTTTTCATTTCTGAAGGTCGTGCCCGTCTTGAAAGGTTTTGACTGAATTGGTGACGAGATGTTTCCACGCAGCTCTATCTTAATTTTCTTCAGAACAGTAGAAACTGAATTGAAAACTCGAATTTATCTACGGAATTCCACATTACTGGCTTTTCGGTGAAGTAAAACATCGTGAGGCAGCCTCTATATATCCGTAGAAGAAATTCGATGGCGTATGTGAATCCACCAACCTACACTGGCCTAGTGTGGTGGATATGACCCAATCACACTTCGTAGGTAGGCCTATGTCCTGCAGTGGACTATTCATATATTACAGTACAGTACAGTACAGTGGAAACCGGAAGCCCCGTTATCAACTTGATTTGATCAGACCAGCGGGTAGGTGAGTGTTCATTCTCAACTTTATAAGTAACATTTTGAGTACTCTACCCTACAATAGAGAGTATGCCAATATTAGGCATAGACGCCTTATCATTACAGACATAAATAATATTTTAAATATACCTACCTATTCAATGTACAAAGGACGTCGAGTTTACATAGTAAACGAAAATTATTGTAGTAGTCGTGTGGCTTCATATATGACTGTTAGTTCTTCCTTGTTTTCGCCAAGGGCCATGTATAAAAATATATGAATCTACAAGAATACTACTGTACTTTTCGTTTACGTATAAACACATAAATTTATAAAAGTTATCTGCAATTGAAAACTATGAACTTAATACCTACTGAATTGAGTTTGTTATTTAATTGCTTATGTGAATGATCTGAAATAGAAGAAGAGAGATCTTAGGAAATCTGCCACACTGACCCATCTGGTTATATGATTATCTGACTTGGCTCAGAAATAGTCTGCTTTAGCTAAAAAAAAGTAAGCTCCTTGGTTGATTTCTCCGGGAAATTTGGGTAATCCCTGCCAATTCAGCAGGAGTTCCAGGAACTACGTTGGCAGTGTTACGACAGATCACTTTTTTATATTCAAACTAGTTTTTACCCGCGGCTTCGCCCGCATACGCAACATATCATTATAATTTATAGCCTATGTGTTATTCTGATATATAAGCTATATTACTGCAAAGTTTCAACTCAATCCGTTCAGTAGTTTTTGCGTGAAAGAGTAACAAACATCCATACATCCATCCATCCATCCTTACAAACTTTCACGTTTATAATATTAGTAGGATAGATAGATCGTAACGACCTGGAGTTTTTAAGCCTCCGAAGGCCTCTGACATAACTGAACGGTTAAACAACTGGGACCTAAAATTTAATCTTATTTAATTTTCAAATGAGACAGCTGATTTGTTATGTTACCACCCTGAGCCTAGAATCGACAATGATCACACTTCTACGCACTAAACCAGCAAAAAGTTGGTCTATGCGTCAACAGTTCTTTGTGTTAATGAGTCAAATGTTTCATAAGAGAAAAATTGGCAATAGTTCGAGTAGTAACTAATGTAGTCATGACTGCTTCTGGAACCTATGAGTCAATAGTCTTGTTTTATGTTGTGTAATTTAGGTATGTTTTTCTAAATTTTATGGACAAATAAAAGTCTATTTTTGGTTTAAACAAAGCCAGCGAATTAAATTGCCTAGTTTTCAAATAAAAAGAAAAAGACCAAATAACAAGAAACTAATATTTTTAACACAGCAAAATAAATCATTTTGACATAATCATCATTCGTTTTACACAATATACACACATACACATTTTAATAAATCATAGTACTGGCTACAGTGCCTAACTTATCATATTCTACTAAAATCCCATTGTAAATAAAAAAAAACAGACAAGTGCGAGTCAGGCTCGTACACCGAGGGTTAGGTACAAAGCCTGTAAATATCACAAAATTTTAATGTTGAAATTTATATAGGATAAATAAATAATTATCGAAAAAAGTTTTCTTTTTACTTTTCTCTTCATACATCGAAAATTACACATTGTAAACCTGTTTTAGCATGTGTTGCTAGCTCTGAAGCTATTTCATGATACCCCACATGATACGATTTACTCCTTATGAATTTTGAGCGTCTATTCTTTGTATTTAGGGCCTATTTTTTTTTTGGTTTAATTAAAAATGTACAGTTTTCAGATTTATTCCTATATCAATACTCTAAGACAATGCTTCTTGCCAAATATCATAGTTCTAGGTCAACTGGAAGTACCCTGTAGGTTTTGATTCCCTCGAGTGTCAAAATATGCGGTATTTTACGACATAAACCGCGATAACTTTTTTCTACGGTAACTGAGGAGTTTGATTTTTTTTACAACTACCTATAAGAGACTATAGATACTATATGGTTTATATTTCAACTCGTTATCTTAACGCGTTCTTGAGATACAAGGTCTTGACATAAGGACAGACGGACAACAAAGTGATACCATAAGGGTTCTGTTTTTTCCTTTTGAGGTACGGAACCCTAAAAATTTACGTACTTATTTCTAGTAGGTAGTATTTGAATCCCATTTTGTTATACGCTACTCATTACATACTTCATTTCTTTACCATTCATTTTCAGGCTTTCATTATCGCCTTTGTTTTATTGCGCTCTAGTAAGTGTAATTTTCCGATATAATTTTCACAAAAAGAATTTATCATTTTCACTGAAATGCCGCTATGAATATTTCAGTGCTCCAAGAGTAAAAACAAATTCTGTCACCGTAAATATCGTATAGTTTTGGTGAAAAGTTTATGGACATGCATCAAACACATGAATGCTTTATGGGTGATGTATCCATAAAAATGGAAACCGACAAAATATAAATTTTGTTTTTAAAGTCGATTTTTGTTTCAGCTATTTTTAGTGAAATAAACAAAAGGTTTCCATTTGACATTTTATTTTATATTTTTCGCTTGACTTCGTATTACTCGATTTGGAATATTTTCGAACGTTTGAAACAAAAATATGCTTATACCTATGGAAATAACAAAAACATGTTATGAACAAGATAAAAGTTTGTAAAAATCAATGTTTGGTTAGTTTTCATAAGATATCACTTTTTAAAAGATTTTATTATTGCCGATGTTAGATTTTCCAAAATGTAAAGCGCCAAACAAGGCTTCCAGTAAGCCAAGCATGCGACCACGGAAAGCCACTAAAAGAACTCTTTTCGACGTGTGAAAAAATGACAGATATCTTATGCTTTGCCATAACTCTGTATCGTTCTCACACGTTGAAAGAAATATTGCGTGGCACGCATCCTAACCCGGCTGAAAAATAGTATTTAGCAACAGTTACATAGTTTTTGTCTCATTAGGCCTACCCACGAAGGGTGATGATTGGACCATGCCAACCATAAGCAGACCATCTAATTTCTCCAATAGACGTATGCAATATGCCTCACGATGTTTTCACCAAAAACTCAGAATTGTGAAAATCCGTACACAAGTTCTAAAGAAGTCATTGGTATGGGAAATTAAACTACTTCGAAGATAGTTTTTGGTCTAAGGATGCAAATCGAAGACTTGTACTAACGAAAAATGAACTAAAAACCCTTAAATCTCGCATTAATTGATGTTAAATCGACCACAGCGCAGTTTAATAAAAACACGGACGTAAAATCCATATCCCAATTAAAACTTTGGTTTGATTAAAACCAATCGCAAATTTTCAGTGAAATTTAAAGCGATCGAAAATATATCTACTAAATAAATAACATACTTGTAACTGACACTTACAGACAATGTGGAAATTTAGTTGACAGACTACCTAGAAGACCGAGAAATGAAATGACATAATATAATTATATCTAAGTAACGCTTTATACTTATAGCCATTATAATATTCTGTGTCAGAGGTGGTACAAAATACATAATATATTATATACTCTCTATATAAAGACAAGGGCAATCAATAATCAATAACCAGGACCCACAACAAATACAAGCATGTCCGAAATATTTGTTCAGCTTGGAATGAAATTTTTCATCAAAGGCATAGGATTTAATTACCAACTAAACCAGAAAGGCGTCGTAAATGAACGTCAATACCATCCCGCACTGAGTCTGTACCAGCATTCTTTTAGTTCTAAGTCCAATGCTGACCATTATTTTGCTTAACCACGAAGGGTGATAGAGCCATTTATATCACGCAGGCCCAATATGGGTTAGTAGATAGTCACTGGGTCCACGGTAAATGACTATATGACCTTTATGTATTACCAAATTCATAGTTAGAGAAAATCTAGCTTTACAGACAAATCCGCGGAATGCGACAAGTTAATGTTAAAGCATATTGGCACGAGCAGATGACGGAAGAACATGAATATTTGACTACGCTTAATGAGTTTTAAATTAATAATTAATTTTGAAACCGTTTCAATTTGCAGCGTTTAATTTTATCTTGTATTTAACTTGCTCGGTTCACCTTGCAACTTTGGTAATTTTAGATGAATGTTTTTGATGATTGCGTAGAAGTGTTGACGGTGACAAAAATATTAATCAATTTTAAAACGTTATTTATTAATAATTATTTTTTGCAAAAAATAGCATGACCGACTTCACCCGTGTACAGAATTATTACATAGTATAAAACAAAGTCGCTGTCTGTCCCCATGTATGTTTATATCTTTAAAACTACGCAACGGATTTTAATGCAGTTTGTTTTAATAGATAGAATAATTCAAGAGAAATGTTTATTTGTATAATACACCTGTGCGAAGCCGGGGCGCATCGCTAGAACGCAAATATTATGCACGGATCGATGTAACAGTTTTCACATTATTGATGATTTATCAAAACTGGCTCAGCTAATTTCGATAAAATTTAAATTGAACCAATTTCGAAGTATACTCTTTCCAATAAAAAAATAATTATTGAAATCGAACTACTATAAAAAAAGCTATGTGTGGTTATACATAAAAAAAAATATACGCGTCGAATTGTATACATCCTCCGGTTGTTCGTCGGTCAAAAAAAAATCTTTTCTAGTACTTATTACACGTTTCATTTGAATAATTTTTGTGCGTACTTAAATTTATAACATACATATAGATTACTGTGTCCTTGATTTTCTATCGTTTTAAAATTACTGCCTACCTAGTATCTCTGCAATAACTACTACATTTACCATGTCTTGTGATACCAAGATAAGTACCACAATTGATAATACAATAATAATTAACATGCTCAAATAACGGAAGTTTATAAATAACATGGTGACGCAAGCCTTGATTTCTTATCAACCTAAGTAACAATTATGATTATTATCAAAAACCGAGCTTAATTCGTAGAACAATAGCTAACGTTAAATTCATGAAATCACAACTTATCTTAGAACACGTAACGCGCGTATTTTCATAGAAACATCCCGCAAGTTAACCATCAACTTGGCATTTTTTATTCCATATTGATGAGGCTAAGACTTTTTTCTGGAAAGTCAAGATCAAAATACCATACCGATCGTACGACCGCCGTGACGTTCAACCCATAAACTTGAATGACGTTGTAAATCTAAAACTATCCATGATAAGATCAGAACCGAAAATATTTTGGCTTCAATGAATTCTCTCCGCGTGGGCTTTCTACCGCCCGGGGGAGACCGTCATGCTTATATTTAGATGTTTTGCGAGACTGTTTGTTATTTTTTTAATCGGCGTAATGTGTTTTGATTATATTCGCTATTAGGTCTAGAATATATGTTCTAATGGGTTATAGTGACGTCACTATAATTCATTAGACTATCTCTCGTATAAAATAAATAAATATTAAGGGACATCTTACACACGGTCTCGGACCCCAAACTAAGTAAAGCTTCTGATATGGCTCCTAAAGACTGATATACTACATATCTTCAAATACATACTTGCCTAAATATATAATAACAATCAGGCACAGAGCAAATACCTATGTTAATCACATAAAAATTTGTTGAATTTGTTGATGGGAATCGAACCCACGCCTCTTTGAGTCTGCCTTGGTTCAGGGTCACTAACCATTGGTCCACAGAGGCAGCCGTATAATGCTATTAAAAAGTGTTTAATTTGTCCTTGTCATTTCTATGATAATGTGTGATGAGAAAACGCTATACTAACTCGTCTCGGCGAACAGAGTATAATTAAAATTTGGGCTAGGGTATTTTCAGAGAAAATGTATTAAATAAAAGTCAAAGTAAAATGAATAGGTACAAATAAATACAATTAAGTTTTAAAATACTCGAACTTCTTCGTACTATATCGGCTTTTGTAGGTCTGCGTTTACTTAAGGACTATGAAAAAGCCAATATTGTACTGTAACTTAACTACTACAGTAGGCCCAATTTTAATGTTACCATCGTAAATTTAATAATAACGTAAAATATTGTTCTCTCAATCATATGCATTTGTACTGTACCAGCCTTTTTAATAGTCCACTGCAGGACGTAGGCCTACCCACGAAGGGTGATTGGGCCATATCCACCACGCTGGCCCAGTGCGGGTTGGTGGATTCACATACGCCATCGTATTTCTTCTAAGGACGTATGCAGGTTGCCTCACGATTTTTTTCTTCACCGAAAAGCCAGTGGTGTGAAATTCCGTACATAAATTCCAAAGAACTCATTGGTACGGGACCGGGGATTCGAACCCACGACCTCACGATTGTAAAGCGGGTGTCACTGCCTCTTGACCACCACGGCTTGCTGTTCACCACGGCTTGTAATTGCATATGCATATAGTGAAGAGGAAACAGATTTATTCTAAATTGCTATTAAAATTACGATGGCGTCTTTTAAATTGCTAAAAGTGAGCTACTTAATCCCAAAAATTCAATTTAGTGCGACTAAGTAACCAGAAGCCACAATAGTCCAAAGACAAAAACTATTTTCAGATAATCTCAACAAAACAACAACAAACTGCCAAGCCAAGCTCGCCGAAGAAATCACTGAAGGTTTACAATCTCCAAAATCCGGTAATATTGTTCCCATCTTGTGATTTCTAAGTTGTATTCCGACTTGTTCGGAATTACAAAGTTAGGGAGAGCGGTGTCTATTCAATATTTATCTCCCTGGCAAATATTGTACAAGTCAATACAACACGCTTCTGGGACGTGGATAAAATATAAAGTTTCTGTTTGATTTCGAGACTATATTAAGAAATTTGCTGGAGATGAAAACTTTTTGAATGAATAATTCACTAATTACTTACGACATGACTTGGCTTCAATTCATAACAATGAGATAACGTTAGAATTTTCTTAAATATTGTAACAAATTTATTGACTGCTTCGGTGGCTTTGTGGTTAGTGACCCTAACTTTTGGATCAAAGAGGCGTGGGTTCGATCCCCACCCAGGGCAAATATTTATGTGATGAATATAAGTATTTGCTCTGTGTCTGGGTGTTATTTAGTTACTATCTATATAAGTATGTATTTAAAAATAAGTATATGTAGTATATCAGTCTCTGGCAGCCATATCACAAGCTTTGCTTAGTTTGGGGTCAGAGGCAGTGTGTAAGATGTCCCGAAAATATTTATTATTATCTAAATTTATTTATTTATTTTATATCTTCCTATGCTTATATTCTTTTAACACAAATTGACTATCCAATACTAAAGTCAAAGACCAAAATGAATTTATTTCGTATTCAGTGTTCCTAACAAAAAAATGGTTTAAATTGTAATGTCATTTTTTAATTATTTTTTTGTTTTATTGTGTGTGTGTTAACTGAAAAATACTTTTTCTTGTGACTCTTTAAACTTTCAAGGTCAAATAAGGTTCAATCACAATGTACCCAAAAATAAAGCTCAAGGTAAAAAAAACCTTGTTTAATACATCAAACAATGACAAAAACTAATTTCACCATTCGCATTTAACTAGTTTAATTTTCTAGGATTTACGTCGGTTTCCTCAAACTTTCCTGTTATTCGTCCAAACTTTAATAGCAAGGTGTGAAACAATACTTAAACAAGTTGCTTTGTACATAAACAACACAATAAACCAGACAATGCAACAATAAAACAATAAAATGTCTCAAAGTGACGTAAAACACGTGTTGGAACTACGTCGTTGCGTCCCGTCGCGTCAGTGCGACTCCGTTTATTTTTAACGTCCACTTTACAGGAAGAAGTTCCCAATTTCCTGATAAAATAATGTGATATTTTCCGGGAAGATTTTTGTTTAAATTAAATTTTGTTGTTCGGAACAGTTCCAAAAATTTATCGTCGTTTTTATTGTCAGTGGTAGGTGTCAAATTGTTGTCGTGACTAAGCTTTTAAATAATGAGTTTTGATCCCTAGTTTGTCGAAATTCAGCCTCTCGCGTGTTTTCATATCCTTGATATTAATGAAATGTACTCGTATTGCTTATATTAAGCAATATATTTAATTTCACAAAGTTTTTTTATTAAAACACCGCTGATGCAAATAAATAAAATTACATAATTTTATTTATTTACATCAGCGGTGTTTTAATAAAAAACTTTGACTTTTTTTTAAGGGTTAAGATATTTTATGATTTTACACCATACTTACAATCCTTAGATTTCAACGACAGCTATATGTGTGCAATATCAAGCTAATAAATAATTTTATGTATGTATAAAATTATAAAAAAAACACATGTAGGTATTTCTCCCGGGCTACTAGAATATTCCTGCTCCATCTTCACATTCGAAGGTCCTGATATGTTTTCGCGTGCCTCTTATTCTCATTGAAACTGATCTTATAACTGAGATATCTATTTTCACTTTCAGCATGTATACTATTTAAGAATATGCGTTTGACTTTTATTTGATCAGTATTTATCATAAAATAAACATTGGTAAAAATAACAAAACTACATACACTGTAGTCATTCGAACGTCAGACAGTACTACGAAAAAGATGTGCAGAAAAAATTCAGCAAAGTGAAACTGTATTTTTTTATATTTCTGTTGCAACTAGGTAGGTACTAGGTTGAAACTACAAAATAACAAATTGTAAACGGCGCCACTAGTCCGTAAATAGCCTATTGTCACTTTGTGAACACAAGCTCTATCAAAGCATTTTCACAAAAGGCAACTGGAAAGTGAATAATTTTGTCAGAAAATGCATTCCGTTCTAAAGTGTAAAATGATTAAATATTTGCTATTCATATACTAAAGTAATGAAATGATTTACTAAAAAAAACCTTTTTTTGTATTTGTATTTTATGGTACATAGATCTCAGTCCTGTTTACTAGACTAGTCCATGTTCATAGTGTTATAATAAAGTGAGTAAGTAGGTATAAGCCGGATGGCTAGCCCTAGTCCAGAGTTTTTAAGCCGCCTGGAAGCCTCGGACGTGGCTAAAGAAATAAGACAACGTAAAAGAATGGTGGTTATAAAGTACTAATATTTAGTTTCATGAGTTGTGTAAGTTCATCAAAATCAAGGCCTTTCAGAAATGAAGTTCATTTTGATTATAAGTTTAGAGACGCGAACTTGTTATTCAGACTAGTTTTTTGTTTTCAAAACTTCCACAAAGTTAATTAGACTTTAATTTATTAGTTGTTTGTAAATCTCACTTTTAGAATTGAATCAGGAGACTTGTTAATTTATTAAACCATGTCTTTGTTAGTGAGGATATCGGCCACTTTTTGTTTTAGTTATTCACACATTACGTTGTCAGTAAAATAATTATTGTTACAGTACTTGAGTAGACACCTATGTGACACAGGTATTTTAGAAAACTGTATTTTAATGGTGGATCTTTGTTAAATTGATACAAAGGACATTAAATACAACCGTATGTACAGACAACGGTCAGTAATCACAACGTTCAACAAACCTCCAAAAGTCCAAATATAACACTGAATCAGACTGTCAAACAACAAGACAAGGAAGCTCGAGATCTTTCTTGTTACTAAAATTAACAATATTTACATTTACCGAATCAGAGCGAAATATTCCTGAAACCACGCCAGGGTCATCACTTTATCTCGTACGAAAAGCTTTGTCTTCAGCTTTTTAGCTTAAAAATGTTAAAACTAGCACTTTTACTTATCTATACAGCAACCATTCCAAATAAGTATGTATAGACCGGGCGGCTAGGCCTGGTTTTAGAGTTTTTAAGCCGCCTGAAGGCCTTTGACATGGCTAAATGGTTAAAACAACCGGAATGTACAATTTGACATGTTATCCGAGTCACGGTAAATGCCACCCGCGGTCATTCATCTAACCGTACTGAATGTGCTTAACTTCGATGATCGCTAACGAACACCTAGTCAAACTGCGCTATGAGTAAAATCAGTAAACACGTGACGTGAAAATCCCATGAGTGCGAGTCTTTACACAAAAGCTTTCTTTGTCCATGCTTTGGAAAACAAAGCTATACTTACAACTATAGCCACATCAAACAAACAAGGGTCCAATCCACACAAAGCAGGTTTAGATCACTATATTACTTGTCATGATTGTCGACTGCAGCACTATATGTTAGACTAGACAGATATCACAGAGTGGTGTGCTCGGCAAAGCACCGTGGAAGACTGTGGTAGGGAACACGATACAGCGCGCGGGTGACTATTTCTGGCACGGCCGCTCCTGCGCCGCCGTTTCATTTGATTTATTTTCTGCTTGTCACAGTTTTGGAAAGGTCGTTGCACAGGTTGTTTGCAGTCATTTGCGTGCCGCCGCGGTCTTCCTGGTCTACTGCACGTATAAATGTCACGTGTTTGCTGTCTGCAGGTGTAAATAGTGCATAGAAATAGTCTGTTTTGAATGCCACGCTGTGTATGCTACGCCGCTTTTGACTGGCCGTTCGGAAATTAATAAGGAAGATGTAAACGTCTGATTGAGATTATGATGACATTGGTCTTGAAAATGGAATGCTAGTGATTGTTATAATGGTTTTAACGACCGCAAATAAACTGTTCTTAGAAATGGTCAGAAAAGCAGTACTTAGACATTAAAACTAACAATTGAATCTGACATCTAAAATGCTGATGGGATATTTTGCTACTGATTTGAATATCTTTAGTAAGTTTACTAAATTAATATTTTTTACACTATTTAATCCAGCTATCTAGCTAGCTCGTTTTGTTTCCACCATTGCAATAGAGTTTTGCAACCCTCATTTTTATCTGTACCTAAGTATACGAGCAGTAACGTATCTATGTCTAGGCTGAGTAACTAGCTCTATTGTCAGAGTTTTTATCCCACCTAGCGACTGTCATCTTCTGAAAAACATCTCAACGCAAATATTTTTAGTGAACGCATATTTAGAAATATTGTATGTGTATTATGAAAATTCGAAAAATACTACTAATTTGTATTTCAGTGTTCTCAAAATTAAAATATCTCGAGTGAAACAAAGATTTGTATGATTACCTTTATATAGAGAGCTTTACAAGGAAGGAAGAAACAATGCCCTTGTCCATGCGTCGTTGCGTTATAATATAAATGTTATGACAACGGCATTGTTTCTTCCTTCCTTATAAAGCTCTCTACGTAAAAATAATCAAACTAATCATTGTTTCACTCGAGATATTTTATTTTCCAAACGCTGGGATACAAATAAGGTTATTTCGTTTTCCATTATTTTTAAAATTAGCAGTATTGTTAGATGTTTAGGAGTTTAGGTTGATAATAACAGTGAATGTAATTAGTGTAGTCTTACGGGGTGACATTGTCATTGTTGACAAAACCCTTCTAAAATAAAGATTAAAAAAGAAAAAAGTTTAGGAACATAATTTTCATAGGTAATAAACTAAGTGCACATAAACCGCGCTCTGATCATCAAAAGTTTTTAATACGACAAAAAGCCCGATTACAGAGGTGCCAGCGTAACTATATTAGCTAAATAGCATAGTTCTGTTTCACTTTAGGCATTCGATAGAGATAACGCTTTTTACGTTGCTATTTAATTTAGCTGGCGCCTCTGTAATCGGGCTTAAAATGTTTCTAAAATGGATAAAAAAAAAACCGGACAAGTGCGAGTCAGGCTCGCACATCGAGGGTTCCGTACAAACACGTTGTTAGATAATTATAAACTTGTTATAGCATTGCAAATGAAGTTCTTTATAATGATACCTACGTCACTTTGAATATGATCGAGTCAGGAAATGCATTAAAATATTTGCAATTAAATAACACATTTTTCGAACGCATAGATACGTCGTACATCGACTCGAGAAAGTTAATACCGCGGGCTAATTAATCTAATTAATCTAGTTTTGATATGAGTAAATACTGAGATTTAAACTGCTCTAAGAATTGGTTTTATAACTTATTTGATTTGATTGCTATTAAGTTTGATGTTTTATATTTATACAATTATACGTTTACATATAAATTTATATTTGAACTTATTTTCAGTTTAGACAGAATTTTGAACCAATTTTTTATGAATTTTGAGGCCCTATATTTTGTGATGTAAATAAAAATGTACAGTTTTTAGATTTATTCTTATATGTCTACTCTGAGACAATGCTTCTCGCCAATTTTCATAATTCTATGTCAACGGAAAGTACCCTGTAGGTTTTGATTTTTGTGAGTGCAAAATATGCGGTTTTTTACGACATAAACGGCTCTAACTTTTTTATACGGTAACTAAGAAGCTTTTTTTTACACTACTGCAAGAATTCATAGGTTTACGTATATAGTTTAAATTTCAACTCGATATCTTTACGCGTTCCCGAGATAAAGAGTCTTGACATACACACAGACGGACAGACGGACAACAAAGTGATCCTATAAGGGTTCCGTTTTTTCCGCTTGAGGTACGGAACCCTAAAAACGAAATATAATGATACTGACATCGAAATCACGGTGACACTCAATTGAATAAGCACTCGCGGTCACCCATTCAAGAACTGACTATGCCGACCGTTGCTTTATTTCTATGACCGCTATGAAACATCTAGTCCGAACTAGTCTATAGGTATAGTAAAATAATAAAATGGTACACACTCAAACAGTGAAACACTATTCGCAATACTACAAAGGATTTAAACATGCTTTAAAAACTTTGAACTTTAATTTGTACTGTTAAACTGTCTAAAGCGTGCGTAAAACTTTTGTATATGTTTATAATACATCTTATTTTAAGAACTAAACACAAAATTTGCAACAACTCGGCATATTTTGGGCATTTTTCCATAGTGCTTCTAGTAAACCTGTTTAAAGGAATTATTTTTAGCAGCATTCGAAACATGGCGGCATGCAGGTCGCACTTGACCGATTTGTTTCCAATGCTGACCGTATTAACATTTACGTAGGCCGAACCAGTTGAAAACATATTTAGGTAACGTAAATTAACACGATTTTACGCTGATTCGGTGAACAAATAAAGTTTTAGTGAGAGCAGCTGTTCGAGAATCACGTGAACGGTTTTGATGTTTGAGAAGAAAGGTACCTTTTGATTTTTGGACGAAGCCTTAGTGTCAGTAGTGCAATTGATTTGTTCCATTGATGGTACAAGTGACACAACTTTGTATCCTTAGTACCATTAATATGACATTTATTTAGGATCAGTAGTACATCATAAATATTGATGTATTGGAGAAAGAGGAATATAGCGCAAGTGGAACGTTATTTTTATTTCCAGGATACATTGACCAGAAAAGCAAAGAAAGTTAAAGCTAACTTAGCTAAACATTCAACCAAAAAACAATGATACAAAATTGAACAAAGTTATTGGGTTGTGCATTGTGCTACCACTTCTGCCTGAACGTTAAGTTTAGGGTCCGATTTTATTTTTTGTTATGTATGTTGGTAATGCTATTCTACTCGTATATTATGGATATAAGCACTTAAACTGCTAGACTTTTTCAATAGATTTACAATAAGCCTATTGGTCATCGACTAGCATTTTGCACAATATAGCAGTTTTTAACCGACTTACAAAAAGAAGGAGGTTATATATTCCTCAGTCTGTATTGTTTGTGTGTGTGCACGGATTATTTTCTCAATTGTAAAATAACTTAAATTATCTTTGGATTCTTTCAATCGAGGTGTGCCACAGGATTAGGATAGCGTCTCCAGTTGTGCTGCCTCACGTCGAGGCAGCTGCTCGGTCTTAGCTTTGCAGGTGCGTGGTCTTTATTCGAGAACAACTTTAAGACCCTATCAGTCACCAGACACGATACGTAATGCAATAAATTATTATAAAAATATAACTTTTTAAATACAAGCTGTTGAGATCCTGGATATCATATAGCAGCAGAGTGCCAGCCAAGACAAGGAAAACGAGCCCAAACACGACGCGTCTACCTTGTTTAGTACAGTAGTTCCTATGGTCACATTCCGTCTCCACCATCAGATCAGGGTACCATAATATTGCATTGTCACGCAATATTTAAATGCGTGCGGAATTTCAGCTTAATCGATAAGCAGGAAGTTGGTCAAGTTTAACTTACAAGATTTCACCCGAAGTAACATACTTACATATATACATTGTAAGTTAAATACAAGCTTTTAATATGGGTTATGTTTGTCTGAAACTGATCAAAACTCCAGATTTCGAAACATTTTACGTCATCGGGATACTAGGAACCCGCAAATAGCTTCTCACACAGTTAGCCATCGTCGCGTCTCACTACGTCACCGAGTAGGCACGTTGGCTCCCTCCACTTGGATCCACAGCTCGGCTCCACTTGTGAATCCGAGGATACCTTTATCTCCTCTTAAATCCACCGGTGGATCCATGGATACTTTTTTTCCCCATAAATCCACCGTGGATACTTGGATTTCGATATAATTGCAGTTTTCATTCATTTTCTTTAAATTTCTACCGTTGGACATAGGCTGTCTTAATAGATTTACAACAGGATCAGTTGTAAGTGGCTTGCAATCAGTGTTTCTAATCAGATCATCTGCATTTCAAGTGAACGCTACGCTTGTGGCTGCAAGGTCCCCATTCGAGAACAACTTTACAACCCTGTCTGTCATCTAACATAATATGCTATCTATTGCTCACCAAAAGTAGTAACTCAAATCAAAAGTATTTATAACTAACTTAAAATTAAGTGGCACAAAAGCAGCTATAAAGCTGATAATAATGGCAATAATGCCATGAGTAATTTCTGCTAGGCAAACTTTGGACGGACAAAAACAGAACAGAATAGTAATGTATTGTTGTGGATGAATTCAGAGAGATGGGAAAAAATATAAGCATCATATTATATAATCATCTATCCATCAGCCATAGGACGACCACTGCTGGACATAGACCTTCCCTATAGATGTCTAATCTGTCAACCACGTGGGAGGACAACCTATTCTGCGCTTGCTTTTGGTCTCCACTCGAGAACTTTTTGACCCTATCGGTCATCAGTTGTCCATGCCTGCGTTCTGCAATTTGACATTCCAATCCGCTCGTCTATAGAAAAAATTGATAAAAAAGTCCAGAATCAAGAATGTTTCGAATATTTTTAAAATCTTTACGTCATCCGGATACTAGAATCCCGCAAATAGCTCCACTAGCCATCATCGCCCCACCCCACGTCACTGAGTGGGCACGTTTTGATTTAATTCCAAAGTTTTCATTCATTTTCGAGAGTTGTTTACAGTTTTATTTCGAGACAAAGCGTCTTTGTTTGAATTCAGCGTAATAATCGTGGCCGTGAAGTTTGAGACTCGAAAGTCTTGAAGCGTCTGTTTCGAGCCGTACAAGGTTTTTAGGGTTCCTTAGCTAAACAAGGAACCTTTATGATGTGTTCTTTCCGGTCTTTGCAAATCATAAACCAAAAAAACATATTAAGAGGAAAGTGAATCGACAACTGTTGCTATTAAGCTCGCTGTTGGTATGAAGCTCAAGATAATTATAGGTACAGTTTTCGATAAAATTTACGTCCTAGCATGCTTAGCATGACAAAAGGACAAATTGTCTCTTTGTGGATACCCAAATTGAAAATGTGGATAAAATGATTTTCTCTCTTTACCGTGATGTGTAGCAAAAAACACCCTTCACCCCTTAAATTGTAAAAAAATGCCTTGTATTTGGTGTCAGTTGCTTGAATTTAAAATATTGCATGCTCGTATGTCTTACTTTTTTTAGAAAAGTTTTTAGTTTCTGTAAAATAAGTCAATACTTTTCAGACACGTTTCTGCGTAAAAATATAACTTTTTAGAGCCTTACAACTTTCAAGTCACTTTTAACCTCAGCAATAGAATTGACTAAGCTCAAACTTAACTACAAGTCTCGAGAAATATCATTTTCTACGGGACTCTATCATAAGCGTGACTAGACACGCTCTTGGCAATTTATTCATGAATATTTTACGCTTATTCGGGACTTGTGTTTGGCTTGACAAGTCATTTGGCTTTATCTGAGTATTGTTTGGTAGAGAAAACTCAAAGTTATATTTGTGTTGTCATTATCTTAGGTACACAAGTAAAATTTTAATACCTTGGAAGTACTTTGTAGTTTTGATTAAATTTAACACAGATATTCCTCGCACTTTACCAAGTAGATAGACGTTCTACTATAGTTTCGATCGCATTTGGCGATCTTTGTCAAGATTGGAGTAGCATCCAGGCTCGTCTCACATAGCATACACTTTGTGGTTATCAGTAGGTATTAATCTATTTTTATCACTGTACTTTCTACTGTAGGTAGGTATACTATATTGTTATCAAGAACAGTTGGTATTTGACCGCCATCTTGCCAGTTTATTTCAAAAGTTTTGGTAAAAGATAAAGCGTATTAACTTCACTGTGAACTTGAATAGAATTTCTGATAAATTATACAAGAAACAGGATTATGTACTTATTCTAAAGATTCTACAATACACAGATGTGCACTGCAGCCCATACTAAGGTGACTTATGTTGTAGGCTGCAGGCTCTTCAAATATACATAGTTTAAGTAACATTATGTATATTTTTCAATTTGATAGTTCAAAAACTTTGCACAACAAAGATTCAAAGATTTTGCACAACAAAACTTAATCAATACATTTAGTAGTTTGAAAACTTTAACGACACATTCAATCCCATTTCATTACTGGCCGTTTATTTACTTCAATCACCACCTGACCTCCAAAGTGACTCGGATTTTCCAATTCAGTTCAACCCAATGTCGAATTCCATTTGGCAAATTAACCCTAAAACCAAGATCGGTGCAAGTTTCACATAAATCTTCGTACGAAGTGTTCGAGATCACTTTCACTACTATATATAAATGATCAATGATCCGTCTGTCCTCTCGCAAGCCACTGACTCCTCTATAAATAGTGATGAGCGCCAAAATAAGACGGTACTGACTGTTGAGTATTCTATAGAGTGACGTACAAAGAGTAAGGGTTGATCATACGAATGCGTACAGCGTTTCCCACATACGTACATAGAGTACAGAATAACACAAAAGGGATTACTATCTCTCTTTATTAATTTTGACGCAACATATTTTGAAAGAACTACTTAAATTCTTTTTCTATTTACACATTAGGGAGGCCTGTGTCCAGCAGTGGATGTCATACGGCATATATTATAATGGTTATGATGATACTTCTTAAGTCAAACTGCGTTTTAAGTACTGTGCACTTTGTGTTATCAAATTTAGAGTTAGCATGTGGTTTATATTTGTAAGCATACTTAATCAAAAGTAGGTAATTGCTACACACAAGAAAATCATTGATGTGGATAAGAATAAACTATAAAAAGTAATTGTGCGTAATCGTTTTTTGTCGCGTTCTGTAGCTAAATCCCGCCAAGTGCCAACCTTTCCGGAAAGTGTCAAGATCGCCTAGCCAGCAGCGTTTCTTAGGCCTTCCCTGCCTTCATCTGCCCTCGCAGGAAATAGAAGGAAGTGGGGGAGACTTTTGCTTATAAGTGGGACAGCATAGGACACAGTTGAGGAAAAAAAAACAGTTTTTAGGTATTTTTGTAAAACGGTTGACAGAAATAAACAGTAAAACTAGGTACCTCACATGTATAAAAAAATGTTATTATACTGCTGATTTTTAGGTACTTGGTATATTATGTATAGTGTTGCCGAAATTCCACGATGTTTTTATAGTTTCTTTTTACTTTTTACTTTGGATAAGTCTGCACTTTGCGCTTCGAAACAAGAATGTACTTATGAAAAGTGTGTAATCTCAGTAAGCGATTTTTTGTAAATTCTTTTGAGATTAACAAATATTCTTAAACCAGAACGGTTGCTTTCCCATACTGCAAATATGACGTCCACATTTTCAAACCACGCAAAGACTGCTTGACAATCTACACGCTAGTAGCTTGTACTACACAATAGTAACAAAGATCTATGGCATGGCACGCGCTCTTTGATGTGCGCAGATTTCATATTATGAGTGTGGTAGACAATACGGTATTTTGATAGTACATTTTTAGAGTAGAAAATGCCGATGTGTATTCATATTTTGACGACATAGCTACCATTACATTAGTTTTGTAGTTTAAGAATCAAGTTGTGGTTTTTTTATCATGCACTTTTAGTGTACAGTGGGAAAATGTCATTTGTAGGTGGTCAAGGACAAAGCATTGTCAGAAAAAAAAACCTGCACATAGCACCTAAGCAAAGTACTTACGAGTAGGAAGGTATATCAAGTAGTATTTGAACTAAATTTCAAGCCAATAGGAGATATTACAGCTAAATTATTCATGGGCAAAGTAGTGTAATGCCGAGAGTGATTTTGAAGTGATATAATTACGAGTATGTTGTTTAAGCTTTTGGATCATTCACTTATTATAAGTATACATTTATACGCAGTTCTCATTTAAAATTTTCGATTTTCATACTAAATAATTTTAGTAAAATTAAAATCTAAAACATCCATTCCAAACCATTCAGAACGGACAACGCTAGAAATCTTCGACACAACCATAATATCCCGGCCTAATCACCACATCAAACATTACAGAACCAAGATAGCATTTTGCAAAACGCAAAGAAAAACCACAATCTTCATCGTACATTTAACTTTTTACGACTGTTTCCTCTCGCCAACATTTCCACAAGTTGATTACAATTTCCAAGATAGCAAAAAAGCGGCAAGTTGTTAAGAGAGTGTGAGGAAAGCACTCCCGTATCGGTCGTTCTCTAAAGTAACTTGGTATCTTTTTCATCTGATGTTATGCGAGAGCTGTAGCGAGCTGTTCGTGCCTAATTGTTATTGTGGCTTTCAGAAGTTAGCGCTGAAATCTGTTTCTTTCTCAACATTTTGATTCCACTCAATCATCATTACGTTGGCTATAGGGCGTTTACTACTGAACTTAGCCATTCTATATAGATGTCCAAATAAGAGTGCGCCTAATGCCATAGAAAAACAGATTTCACCCGCGCTTCTTGCATCGCCCGCTATCATCTATGATGCTCTGTTTAGAGTCGAAAATCGCATGACATAGTTCACAATGATGTTGGCTTCAAGCGCCAGCTTACATGTTTAGGTGACTTTTTATTTGTTTATTCAAAATTTAAGCATGTAATGAAAAAACTAATTGATTACTCGGCTTTAAACTTTAGTCTGGCTACGTAATTTGTCAAAAATAAATTTGGTGTTGTCGCTGATAATTTCGAGCATTTGAAATAAATGTTTTTTTTAATGATGCGAAGTTTTAATTTTTTCTAATGTAACCATATTATTTTCCAAAATTCTACGCGATTACTCTGCTACTATAGGTGTTTTCATTTCCTGTAGTATTTTTAATATGGATACTAATGTTCGTTACCTTTACACCATGGCTTAAAAAATACACCTTTTGTTTGATTTTGGCATTAGGCGCCCCTTTAAGGTGGTTGAAAGCGGCTTACATCCAGCGCTAACCTAAAGTCTTAAATAATTGATTGATAGATAAATAGTGCTTAATTATTTAGTTTAGATTTATGACAAAATAACAACTTAAAAATAAGTGGTAAAAACAAGCGGCCTTATTATTAACAGGGAACTGAAACTGTGAAAGATAAACTGCTAAGCGTAACTGAACTGTGTACTTAGTCTTCCTACGCTGCGCATGTCGTCACGAGGTTTTCACTCGATTTTTTCTGTCCCATCTTTCAACAGCGCTCCATACTCTTTGTACTACACACTGCTACTTCTAATTGAATTCCGCTGGGCCACGCCGGTAGCTTTAGTTTTCCTACAGATCTCTTAACATGAACATTTTTTAGGGTTCCGTACATCAAACAGAAAAAACGGAACCCTTATAGGATCACTTTGTTGTCCGTCTGTCCGTCTGCCCGTCTGTCCGTCTGCCCGTCTGTCCGTCTGTGTGTATGTCAAGACTCTTTATCTCGGGAACGCGAAAAGATATCGAGTTGAAATTTAAACTGTATACGTATATCTATAGACTTTTGCAGTTTTGTAAAAGAAAAACTTCTCAGTTATCGTTTAAAAAAGTTAGAGCCGTTTATGTAGTAAAAAATCCCATATTTCGACACTCACAAAAATCAAAACCTACAGGGTACTCTCCGTTGACATAGAACTATGAAATTTGGCGAAAAGCATTGTCTCAAAGTACACATATAGGAATAAATCTGAAAGTTGTACATTTTTATTTAAATCACAAAAAATAGGGCCTCGAAATTCACACAATATGGGTTCAAAATTTCATAAGAACTTCATTAGCACATGCTAAAACAGGTTTTTTATTATTTTAACAATGTGTTTGTACGGAACCCTCGATATGCGAGACTGACTCGCACTTGTCTGGTTTTTTATTCTATCTCTCAGAGAAACTCTTAGCATGGTGCTTTATATGCATCCAGTACTCCAGTAGCGTGAGTGGATCATAGTAAAGATGTCATTAAAATGGAGTGCAAACTGCGTAGCTACTATACCTACGCATTGCTGCTACGTGTTTACATACCAAAGCTGCGAATCATTTGCTAAAATAACATTTCGATTTATCAATTATTTTTTGCAAATAGCATGACCGACTTCACCCGCGTACAGAATCATTACATAGTATAACACAAAGTCGCTTTCCGCTGTCTGTCCCCATGTATGCTTATATCTTTAAAACTACGTAACGGATTTTGATGCAGTTTGTTTTAATAGATAGAATAATTCAAGATAAATGTTTATATGTATAATGCACTTGTGCGAAGCCGGGGCGCATCGTTAGAACGCAAATATTATGCACGGATCGATGTAACATTTTTCACATTATTGTAGATTAATCAAAAATGGCTCAGTCTATTTCGATAAAATTTGAATGGGACCTCTTTCCAATAAAAAAATAATCATTGAAATCGGACTACTATGAAAAAAGTTATGCGTGGTTATACATAAAAAAAAATATACGCGTCGAATTGTATACCTCCTCCGGTGGTTCGTCGGTCAAAAACGAAATCGTTATAAATTACTTAAATCACTTACTTGACAATATTCAAAAACCAAAAAAGTTTTTCCAAAACTGTAATATTTTGTAATAAAATTACCAAGCATTTTATGACAACCAAAGCTTACAGATTCTTTTAACATTTGCGACATTTGTTACAGCTCCGAAACTGCAGTACTCGTACTCATTAATATTTAAGCTCGTCACGTATTCTTAACACGTATCCGTATAAAAAGCCAAATAAAAAAGGAAAAAAACCTTCAAGAAAATATATAAGAGATCAAAAACAGCCACGATCATTGCCCCCGACGTACTTAAGGCCACATCACACGTAACGTTTGTAAAATAAACAGCGGGCCGCAAATAAAAAATAAACAGTCTCAGTAAAGAGGGAAGTGTTCAAATATTTACTGCGGCCCTGACTGAAGGAAGGTTTTGAAGGCCTGCGTGGCGACGGCTTTTTATAAGACTGGTAGGAAAGTGAAAAATGTACTTAACAAATGAAGAAATATAATGTAATATAACATGTAAATGGTTATACAGGGTTAACTAGAACTAGAGTACTAAGACGAAAAGAGGTTATCCTCACCATGTTATGAACAACTTTTAAGAGACCAAACCGAAATTCGTGAAAAAAAGCTGTTTCATACATTTTGTCGATTCCGACTTGCAGTTTTGTACGGGACAGCTATTTTTGTTCTTTTTTTGAAATTTGGGTTTGGCCCCATATTAAAAGTTGTTCTTCCATATGGTCTTAGTACACCCTCTTTTGGTAAGCAGACTACCCTGTATATTTTATATTATATTTTGGGACATCTTACACACAGCCTCTAACCCCAAACTAAGCAAAGCTTCTGATATTGCTGCCAGATACTGATATACTACATAATACACTTATTTTTAAATACATACTTATTTTGATAGTAACTAAATAACACCCAGACACAGAGCAAATACTTATGTATAGAGGACCTTCATGGCCTAGTTGGTAGTACATTCACTTTTAGAACGAGTTACGCAGTTAAATTCCCGGACGCATAATTACGTTTGATTGGCGATTTGAAATGTCTTCATACTTGGGATGTAACAAATAGTGGTAAAATATTTTTGTAATGAAATGTGGAATATTACAAAAAATCGAACAATTAGATGGCTAAATAAAGTCTCATTTTGAATTTATTCCACGACTTTGTCATTTCTTTTGAGTCTGAACACTAATTCGAGCTTATACTTAGTTTGCTTTTAATATAATGAGAACTACACCGAAAATACTGTTTGAGGCAATATGTACAAAGACTTTGAACCTGAAATCAATAAAAGCTGCCTTTGTGGTATTAGTTTTTAATCCATCTTAAATATTAAATACGGTCTTAAAAAATAAATAATTTTGTATTGTTTCAAAGAAGAACTATTTTTTTAAAAACATTTTTTTTATGAATAAAGAAATTTTCCTAAAGTAAAACTTAATAATGTAATAAATAAAATGTAAATAATGTGTGAAAAACTCAATGTGCAGTATGTTTTATTCATATACCTTATTTTATTTAGAATACATCTAAATGTGGATGCTGTAAATTCATAATTCCACGTCTTTCCTATTTCACTTCCGATACCTATTACGCAAAATCCTACTAACATTATTAACGCGAAAGTTTTGTATGTAAGGATGTTTGTTCCTCTTTCACGAACAAATGGCTAAACCGATTTGGATAAAACTCGGCTCGAAAGTAGCTTAGACTTTAGATTAACATAGGCTACTTTTTATCTATGCGGGGTAACGCGGGTAACACCGCGGGGCGCAGCTAGTATAAACATATTTTCTGAAATAATTCTTACTGGCTGACCCGGCGAACTACATTTCTAACAATTTCTTTATTAAATACTAGTTTTTCCCGCGGTTTCGCGTGCGTGATATTTTGATTTTTGTGCTATCTCATTTTATTTTTTCGGGATAAAAAGTAGCCATGTCACTTTCCGTTTTTTAAACTATGTCCATACCAAAAATTAAGTCATTCCGTTGCTCCATTGCAGCGTGAAAGAGTAACAAACCAATAAACCAACAAATACACTTTCAGATTTATAATATTAGTAAGGACAGTCTATGTGTTACTCTGATGTATAAGCATTATTATTGCAAAGTTTTATCTCAATTCATTCAGTAGTTTTTGTGTGAAAGAGTAACAAACATCTATACACATTCACAAACGTTCGCTTTTATAATATTAGTAGGATTATAACAATATAAATGACCTTAAACAACAAAGAAATTGTCTTATTATGCGATGTAATGTATGGCAAATTCATATTTTAAGTCAGTTCAAACCAACACTGCACACCACATCCTCTGCAATAGAGTTGTCTACAACTGGAATAGGTTGCCTGAGGTTATCATCTCGGCAAGAACTATAAACACATTTAAGAATAGACTGGACCTTTGAAAGAAGGAAAAAAAAACCTTGACAGATAAATACTAATTTTATTCAACACTGCTTGATATAGGCACATCAAGTGTACTCGTATTCTAGTGCTCGTCTATAACAAATAATAATAAACAAATAAATAAATAAAATATTTTTTAATTTTCATAACTCAGTCACTCTTCATTTGAAATAAAATACCTCCTGTAAATATGCCGTTCATCATTCCCCACTTCCGACACCTATCAGGCAAAATATAAAACCACTTCAGAACAACATCAAACTCGAGACGTAAGTAACTCGAAGCTGCCTTACGTTGCCGAAGTATTCGGAAAATTAATAAATAAGTAACGTACTGGCAACTTATTGCCGATGCAAAAGTTGCGAAACTTCCTACTCGCTAGAACTTACTTTTGTTCCGAACACAAAGGGCCGCGAAATGTATGCTAATTACTAAATAACGTAGTGGAGAAAATATCAGCCAGAATAATTAATAAATAAATATTTGGGGACATCTTACGCACGGTCTCTGACCCCAAACTAAGTTAAGCTTGTAACATGGCTGCCAGAGATTGATATATTACATATACATATTATTGAATACATACTTATATAGATAATACCTAAATAACGCCATTAGTTTTTGACAACAATTAGTACTGGTTTAAATATAACTAGCAGCGCCCCTTGGCGTTACCCGCGTTAGCCCGACACAAATCTGGATCAAAGAGGCGTGGGTTCGATCCTCACCCAGAGCAAATATTTATGTGATGAACATAAGTATTTGCGCTGTGTCTGGGTGTTAATTAGTATGTATTTAAAAATAAGTATATTATGTAGTATATCAGTCTCTGGCAGCCATATCACAAGGTTTGCTTAGTTTGAGGTCAGAGGCCGGTGTGTAAGATGTCCCAAAATATTTATTTATTTATAAATAGTAGTCCAAGGTCTAGCTACTTTCATACCAAATTTCATCTAATTTGGTTCGGCCGTTTGTTCGTGAAAGAGGAACAACCATCCATACGTACTCACAAACTTTCGCGTTTATACTATCAGTAAGATTTTGGTTACAAATTTCTCAGTATTTTTTATATTAGTTTAAAGTTAGTTAAAACTTTTACCTTCCTTAAGTTAGATAGAGAAAGCACTATAGATATTATTTCCAAGTTTTGCAAATGAACAGCAAATTCTATCAATCATTTCATTCTAATTTTATCATTACATATTACTTCCTCATATCTTTTTTCCACATACGATTTTTATTCCATTATATTCAAAAACTATTATATACTATACATATCAAAAACTATCTTATCAGCCAAGGGTATGGAGTGGGGTCGTGGTCGCGCATTCTTACCATCCATGAAGCTCACATACGTCTGACATACGACTCTTTCATCGCCATTAAAATCAAGGCCAAGTTTAGATTGCACGAAAGCGTTTCGCACGCGGTCGTCGCAGTTTCACGCCACACCAGGTCCTTCACATACTTCGCCGACAACGAGAAAGACGCCATCAGCCGCTTCGTACGGAGTGCGACGACTGCGTTACCTAAGGCCATCGTAGACTATAATTTAAAGATGGCCATTAAAGAGCAAGACGCGGCGGTGGTGGAGGCCCTGAGTGGTATAAAAAGTTTTTTAAAAAAAATATAATATCGTAGTTTAAAAATCGTAATTTTAGAAATTTAATTAGGTTTAGATTTATTTTAGTGTAGATGTAGAGTCCTCTAGTAAAGCCTTAGTTTTAGAAATATTGTTTAAATCATTAAAAAAGTAATGTATAATCTTAAAAAGCACAGGCCCCGGTGTCTTTGAAGTTGTTACACTTTAAAGACACCGGGGCCTGTGCTCTCAATCAATAAAAAAAAACTATTTTAAATTGCAGTTTGCGTACTGTAACTTATTACACTATGTACTCTCCACGGCTCACGGTGTTCACACAAACACACACCTATTGACAAAATCGTCAAAAAAATTCCGAGATTCCTTATTCTAACAGCATAAGACTCAAGATTAAATAAAATCAGTTTTTTAGACAGCAAAAGGACGAAATGACGATGTAAAAGTAAAATAAGGTAATTGCTTTTTAATTATTCTTGTAGAGTCAACAGCAAGTAAGCGTTCAGCTTGTCGAATTAAGTGATGGAAAATTTGCTTTTGTGTAAGAAACGCGTACTTATTTAACGGTCCGAAGGTGACCTTGGCTTTAAGAAAACTTGACCTTTAACTTTATTTTAAGATCACTTTTGTTTAAAGCTCTAATTTTATTTATTGGTTAGTTATAGTTTCGCTTGTGCATTTTTTTGATTTGGATTTTTTTTAGCAAGATCCTATAGTGTGTGTGTATAGTGTATATATATGTGTCTACCGGTGACCACGCTCGATTGAACTCGGCCGAAACGTCGGGATGAAGAGGTATTTATTTATCTCGTAATTTTAGTGCGCGACTACTCCCGTAGTATATAATAATAATATGTTCAAATCGCGAAAGTTTAAAAATAACAAGATCCTATAGCTTCGGTAGTACACAATTTAAATGTCTGGTACCCTTTTTTAAATAGTCAATTGCCGAAAATAATAATCAGCATTTATGAGAACATTTTAATTTAAAAGAGCTTTAGGAACTAAGACATATAAAGAGTTATATGCTTCTTACCCTACACTAACCCACAAGGGGGTTAAAACTATCATTATGAACAATTTACTATGGGGGCAATCTAAATTTAGAGAAAAAAATCATCTGTTCCGTAAAAAAACTGTAACTAAGAATCGTCAAAATTTATGAAATAGCAGCAATCGAATTTCAGGTCGGACCCATAGTAAAAGTTGTTCATAACGATGGTCTGAATCACCACCTTTCGACTCAGTGCACCCTTTTACCTGGGAAATCCTATATGGATACCATCACGTCTAGAGGGCAGGCGGGCGGTAATGTGGGAGTCCCGCCCCCCTACCGCCTAAAGCAACAGCAATCGTAATAGCAATCGTTTATGACTTCATTTTAGTCATTTGGCACCGCCTATGTGACGTTAGCCATCAAAGTTGTTCATTCAACGATTGTTCATTCAGCGGTGCCAAATGACTAAAATGAAGTCATAAACGATTGCTATTACGATTGTCATTGCTTAGGCGGTAGGGGGGCTGGACCGGTATACCCACCAATACCCCTGGGTTCTTCCGCACTCCTCCGCGGCACCCAATAGCGCTGGCCCAACTCGGGCCCCAACTCAGTACACCCTTCTTGTTTTTACATCGGCGTAGTACATCAGCTCTGTTTACTATTTCTATTATTTCACTGTAATTGCTGTTGGGAAGATACCTATTGTTTTTATCAATACCCAAAAACACATATTTTGGCACCGATTAATGTTATTATTTTTCTTGGCGATTTTATCGTTTTATTGAAAAACATTATAGCAATATACTATGTAATATCTCGTACCAATGAGTTTCTTTGGAACTTATGTACGGAATTTCACATCATTGGCTTTTCGGTGAAGGAAAACATCGTGAGGCAACCTGCATACGTCCGTAGAAGAAATTCGATAGCCTATGTGAATCCACCAACCCGCAATGGGCCAGCGTGGTGGATATGGCCCAATCACCCTTCGTGTGTAGGCCTACGTCCTGCAGTGGACTATTAAAAAAAAGGCTGATACAGTACTATGTAATATACTACTACAATATATAATAGGTATTATAAATAGCAAAATTCAAACAAAATAATTTAGTAAAAACCTTGCCTGTAAAAAAAGTACCTCAGTCGACGTCGTAATCTGCTATCCAAAACTTAGCAGACCGAAAACTATAACAAAACCAGTTAGTTTTACACAAAGTTATAATAATAATAGGACAAGATGGCTCTGTTTTAGCTCCGTGCAGTCCAAAAACAACGCAAAATTAACCAATCAAAAGAGAAACACTACGGAGTATTCACAGACATATAAAATTAATATAGACATCTTTCTAAAATTTTACTGGGCAGGCGGCGGTCTTTATCCCGATTGCCATTTTATTACAATAAAAAAATATTACGAGAAAAAAAAAGCTAGAAAGGCTCTTAAATTAGTTAGGTATTATAGTATCGTAAAAATATGACTAATGTAAATCAACTTTATAATCCATATATGTTTAATTTTAAATAAAACTTAGTTTACTTGTGTTTTTGTGTGATTTTGTTGTTGACTCTCGAAAATAAAAGTTGATCACAATAATAAGTATAGATCTTAAAGTCATTGCTCTTTGCAAAACAGTAGCATGTCAAGATTAAATAGCTGCCAGCCCAAACAATTTTTATATTTTTTTAGCTTGACACATTCAATTGGAATTTGAAAATGCGTAGCCCCGTCCAACATTTTTTCATAGTTCACGAGAGCATGATACTTTGGCGGTGTGCCCGGTGGATTCTTGTTTTTCATATTTTTATTGGGCGTGTTTTTGTTTGTCTCGTGACTCAGATGCAGTTTGGTGGTTGCGGATTGCATATTTGGGATGTTTCGTGTTTAATATCTTGTTTTTGTAACTTAATGTGTGGAATTTGTTATACAATGCCTCTTTCGGGTAAGCGCTTCTTAATTTTGTTAAAAGTTTTAGTTACAGTGTTTTCATTTCAATCTTGAATTTTTTAACTTTATATTACGGAACTTATCGCGCAATGATATTAATTTTTTTTTAAATTTCTTGGTAAAGAAGACATTTACTTTTAACTTCTATAATTTTGTTTTTTTTTATATAACTTCATTTTTATTGCTACACTGTATCACATTAATTTTTGTTAATTTTTATTTTTCATAATATGAATAATATATTTGATTGAGCTCCCTGAAAGTTCATTTGCTTGTGAAGATATAACCTTAGAAAATAAACTAAAAAATGTGTTTAAATATGACTATATACCTATATTACACATATAATTTACATTAACATGTGTTGATTAGGTTACTTAGCCACATAATTGAAAATATTGATTTTTTTGTAGATAAAGCGCGATGCTCCGTCAAAGGCTACGACGCTACGCTTTTGATCGTAGCAAATTGCTACGTTACTTTGAAGATTGCTACGCCGTAGCGCATTCTCTACGCCGACGAAGCCTCGACGTAGTTTTGGCTACAGCATTTTCATTTTGATTGATGAAACATTCTGTACGAGATTTTAAAACCATACTGCTCACTTTGTAGAAAGATTTAAGATAGAAAAATTGCATAGTGTAGTCAAGCAGAAGGTCAACTTACAGAAAAACCGCTATTTCTTAAGGATAAATATCACGCCTCACATTCTTCTGAAGCAACGTACTTATAAAATTTTATACAAAAAAAATATCACCATCATCATTCATCATCATTTTATTGCAAAATCAGTTTTGTAACTAAACATTAAATGTACCTACTACTGCCTTAAATTAATGTAAAACTGTGTTGCAATAGCAGTAACTTCAATGTGGTATAGATATAATGTGTTAATTTACAATTAAATGTTGTCATAATTATCTGTATTACTACTACTTATAATATACAATATTATAATCAAATGATTTCCATTCCAGTAAGTCCTGCATAGGCCCGCAGCAAAATTCGGTCGTGTATTAGAATCAATAAAAATCAATGACGCACACCAAGCCAGGATTTGGGCTGATAACTTTTCTTAAATGTTTATATATTCAATGGACAACTTTAAAAAAAAGTCTTTGACATTAAGAGAAGTAGATATTAAATTCAAAATACAGCATTTTCTAAATCTAACATGAAAACGTTCTACCTTCGACAAGCTTCAGAAACATTACATGAAAATGATTCTACTCTCATCCAAATGCGGAACACGGTAAGTGCCTATTTTGTGTGTACTTTGTTTCGGAAATCCCTGCTCTGACTATGCTATGAACATTCTCTGAATAATTAAGTAGCTTTCATAATGCGGACTTGGAGTAAAAACTGAATGCATTTTCTAAGTTTATAGAGAGGTAGAGATACGAATATTTTTTTGGATATTTCGAGTAAGATATTTTAACATTAGGACGAGAAAACTAAAATGTAACAACAACATTTTGAACTCATTACCCTATCAGACTGTTGTTCTATATTGTGCTGAATTTTATGCATTTCAATGCTAAACATTTTTTCGAATTTATCAGAAATACTATGTCCAATTTTCTGGCTCCTATGATGTACAAAATACATGTTTTTGATATGATAGATAGAAGAAGTATAACATTTGTTTGGTTTTCCTTATATTACTATTGACAATAAATACCTAATTCATGTCATGAATAGAGGACGCTGGTTCTCGTATTACAGCCACTGGCTAGATCGGGAATCAATGACTTCATTTACTGAACAATGTACCCACCTTTTATGTCAAACGTTTAGATTGAGTTTTGAATTACTGATTAAATTCTTTATATTTTTTTCTAAAGGTAAAATTCTAAACGTAGTCTAAAAGTATCTAGAGAATTTATGTTTCTTCAGGTCGTTTTCAGTAAAATTAGAGGCAGTAGAAAAGAATAGTGTCGTTTAAGAACAATAAAGCATTCTATATCTACCTAACGCCGCCATCGCTTTGCTTTAGACCCATAAAAATGCTGCAGTGCCTGTAATGGCTGCATTTTACGATTCTTTGAGAAATGGTGCGGCTATATAAGTACACTTACTTTATAATCAGTAGGAGAATTACACAGAAACTACTTATCACTCATATTCGCTCAGCTTCTTTAGGGGTATTAGTTTTGCCCTAAACCTAGAGATGCTATTGATGCTATTATTATATTATAGTTTCTAGTTTTTTTTTTCTTTTTTTAAGACTCCGTACCTCAAACAAAAAAAAACGGAACCCTTATAGGATCACTTTGTTGTCCGTCTTTCCGCATGACTTTATATATCGGGACGCGTTAAGATACCGAGTTGAAATTTAAACAATATACGTATATGGTCTCTTGCAGTTGTGTAAAAGAAAAACTTCTCAGTTATCTTATAAAAAGTTAGAGCCGTTAATGTCGTAAAAAACGCATATTTCGACACACAAAAGTCAAAAACCTACCTGAAAACCTGAAAACTGTAAATTTTTTTTAAATCACAAAAAAATTGGGCCTAGATTCACAAAATATGGGTTTAAAATTCAAAGTGAGTAAATCGTATCATGTAAGGTCTCATATAAAAGAGATTCATTAACACATGCTAAAATAGGTTTTTAATTATTTTACAAAGTGTAATTTTCGATGTAAGACGAGAGAAGTGAAAAAATAAAAAATCTTTTTTGTCGATGATTATACTTAGAGATTTTAACAACTTACTTCCACATTTTGTGAAATTTGCTGGATTTGTACGGAACCCCGGTGGGCGAGCTTGACTCGCACTTGTCCGGTTATTATTTAACTTTTTTATTTTAAATCATGTGGTTGAATTAGTGGGCGTCTGCTGTCGTCGTGCAGTCGTTGCATAGGGGATCCATAAGGCAGGCCTATGTCCAGTAGTGGACGTCCTATGTCCAGTAGTAGACGTCCTATGGCTGGTGAATGGCTGATTCGACAATTTTTTTTAATAGTTAACTGCAGGACGTAGGCCTACCCACGAAGGGTAATTGATTGATGGATTCATACATACCATCGAATTTCTTCTAACAACGGTTTCCTCACGATGTTTTCCTTCACCGAGAAGACCAAGTACCAATCAAAAATACTTTTTAAACCCGTCTTGGAAAAGTATCCATACTGTCCATCGGTACGGAATCTGGAGTACTGTGGCTATAAAAGAACCGAGTAAAGACTGAGGCGTAGCTCAATAAAATAATGGGAAATTAATTTTGCGGTTGTGTAACAACGGATTAAGACTGCTGAAAACATTTCAGTAGTAATTTGGACTTGTTTTAGGCTAAGGGTACTTGTTACTTATTATCTCTTCTATTTTTTTTTTACTACCATAAGATACAATACTACTTTAGATACTAAAACTACCTACACTACTACTACCAATAGAGAAAGCAATTCGATCATCCACAGGCCCTTGAATGTCTAAAGATAATCCAAATGCTCAAGCCCACTGCCAGTTAGCAGCGCGCCCAGCATGCTGGTAGCATTGCCACGCTGAATGGCAATGCTTATACGTTGAGCCAAATAAACACCAGCAATTTGGTCACGCATCGCGTCCACCAGACGCTCAGAAAGACTTTTGCATCTACCTTATTGAATAAAAAGTCATGTATAAATAACCATTGATAATGTCGATTGATTTGGTTTTTTTTTTTCGATACAAAAACCATACTTAGACATAATTATGTATGAAAGTAAGTCATAATATAATTTGCTTTTATTAAAATGTCTAACATTGCTCACACTTCACATTAATTACATTTAATTAATCATAATTATGTGTGTGTCTATCTATAATTATACTTAGCTTTGTAGCTCTCTAACCAATGTGCTGTACAATAGTGAAGAATTTTAGCTCCCTTTCAATCTTGTTTTAAGATTTCCAAAATGAATTTACATCCTTACTTATATATAAGTATTATAAATTCGAAAGTGAGTTTGTTGGTTTATTAGATTGTTCCTCTGTCACGCAGAAACAAAACAACGGATTGACTTGATTTTTGGCATGGACATATTGAACATAGTATAAAAGACGGAAAGTAACATAGGTAACAGGTTCAGCAACATTATCTCGCAAAGCTCTCTCTGACTGATCCACATATCACTCCTCGTTATTAATTTGTTTGTAATATATTTACGTATATGTATGTTTATTTTTATTGTATGTATTATTTGAAGTATTTATGTATGGCTATTATTATGTAGTTTATTTTATTGTTGATTAGGAATTTTTGGTTTTCATTATTTTATTATTATTATTTTGTTTTTACGTTTACACCGTCCTTGTCGTATTTACGTTTCCTCGCATCCAAGAGAGGTTGTCTGGAAGAAATCGCTTTTAGCGATAAGACCGCCTTTTGTGCCTTTTCTGTCTTTGTTTCTTTTGTTATGTTTTCTTGTTGGTGTCAATAAAGTGTTGTTGTATTGTATTGTATTGTAACTTTTATGCCAAAAAAATCTTATGTTCCCATGGGAAATCACAATAATTTAAATATAACGCGGGCGAATCCACGGATAAAATCTAGTTTTGTAAATAAAGCCTATGTTGGTCAGAAGAGAGTCCTTGAAAAAAAAAACATACGAATTGTCGGGCCATTTCCAGCCGTCATAAACGCAGGATGCCGGAAGTACGAGGGCCTCTCAGATACAAACATCTGCGGAGATGTGTTTCCGGTCCGTAGTGCACACGACATTAGATATTATTTGACCAAAATAGCGTAAAAGCTGTCTGTTATGACAGTTTTCTCATACTGTACTGTACTGTATCAGCCTTTGAATAGTCCACAGCAGGACGTAGGCCTACCCACGAAGGGTGATTGGGCCATGTCCACCACGCTGGCTCAGTGCGGGTTGGTGGATTCACATATGCCATCGAATTTCTTCTACGGACATATGCAGGTTGCCTCACGATGTTTTCCTTCACCGAAAAGCCAGTGGTGTGAAATTCTGTACATAAATTCCAAAGAACTCATTGGTACGGGACCGGGATTTGAACCCACGACCTCACGATTGTAAGGCGGGTGTCATTACCTCTAGGCCACCACTGCTGTAGTGCACACGACATTAAATATTATTTGACCAAAATAGCGTCAAAGCTGTCTGTTAGGACAGTTTTCTCATACACAATATATTTAATATTATAAATCCGACTAGTGTGTTGTTGGTTTTTTGGTTTGCTCCTGTTTCACGCAGCAACGGAGCAATAGATCGACTTGATTTTTGGCATGGACATATTTTGAAAAACGGAAAGTAACATCGGATACTTTTTATCTTAGAAAAATCCGGACAAGTGTGAGACAAATCCAGAAAATTTCACAAAATTGGGAAGTAAGTTGTTAAAATCTCTATACTATAACCAAATAAAAAAAAAGGTTTTTTTTTTCAATTTTCTCGTCATACATCGGAAATAACATATTGTTAAAATAATTAAAAACCTGTTTTATCATATGTTAATGAAGTTCTTTTATATCATACCTTACATGGTATGATTTACTCACTTTGGATTTTGAACCCATATTTTGTGAAATTTGAGGCCCTATTTTTTGTGATTTAAATAAAAATGTACAATTTTCAGATTTATTCCTATATGTGTACTCTTAGACAATGCTTGTCGCCAAATTTCATAGTTCTATGTCAACCGGGAGACCCCTGTAGGTTTTGATTTTTGTTAGTGTCGAAATATGCGGTTTTTTACAACATAAACGACTCTAACTTTATCTCGGGAACGCGTAAAGATATCGAGTTGAAATTTAAACAGTATACGTATATTTATGATCTCTTGCAGTTGAGTAAAAAAAAAACTTCTCAGTTATCGTTTAAAAAAGTTGGAGCCGTTTATGTTGTAAAAAACCGCATATTTCGTAACTCATAAAAATCAAAATCTACAGGGTACTTCCCGTTGACATAGAACTATGAAATTTGGCAAAAAACATTGTCTCAGAATATACAAATAGGAATAAATCTGAAAACTTTACATTTTATTTAAAAAAATAGGGTCTCAAATTTCACAAAATATGGGTTAAAAATCCAAAGTGAGTAAATCATATCATGTAAGGTATCAAATAAAAGAACTTCATTAAGAAATGCTAAAACAGGTTTTAAATTATATTAACAATGTGTAATTTTCGAGGTTTCACAAAAAAAGTGGAAAAAAAAACTTTTATTTCGATGGTTATAGTATAGATAGTACAACTTACTTCCCAATTTTGTGAAATTTTCTGGATTTGTACGGAACCCTCGGTGCGCGAGCCTGAATCGCACTTGTCCGGTTTATTTTTAAATTAAGTAAGTAAGTAAGTTCGTATAGGCCGGGTGGCTTGCCCTGGTGTCAGAGTTTTTAGGCCGCCTGAAGGCCTCTGACATGGCTAAACGGTTAAAACAACTTAAATTGTACACTCGGGATTCAAGATAGATACACTATACAAAGTTATTGTCAAAGTTCATATTCCATTACGGTGTCGTAGGCTTTTCAAGCCAATTTCATAAGCCCACTAAATCTCCGGACACTGTTAAGAAAAGATGCGGATTTTCTCATTTTCTCATATCCCTCGAAATTTATTCTGGTCGCATGAACGAAACCCAATTTGTCTCGTGGCTGCTATCAGGGATTAACTAACTAGGGGGGATAAATGCTAATCCGATGATGCTCCCTTTTTTGTAGCGTGTTTATTGTTGTGACGTAACAAAATGATAACAACTTTGGGTAAACGCAATCTGACTTGACTAGTTCCAAGAAAATCACAGAGATACCAGAGCGATAATGTGGCCAATCGAGAAAATCTGAAAAAGATGCATTGGTTTAATATCGCGAGAGTTAGAAAAAGACATGCAAAATTACATGAGTTATTGTCGATTGTCGGATTTTTAGAAAAGGAATGTCAAATTTCAATACATACATACTAAATCCGTGGTGTTCTAGAAAGCCGTGGTGGTCTAGAAAAGCCGTGGTAGTCTAGAGGTAGTGACACCCGCCTTACAATCGTGTGTTCAAATCCCCGGTCCCGTACCAATGAGTTCTTTGGAATTTATGCAAGGAATTTCACACCACTGGCTTTTCGGTGAAGGAAAACATCGTGAGGCAACCTGCATACGTCCGTAGAAGAAATTCGATGGCGTATGTGAATCCACCAACCCGCACTGGGCCAGCGTCGTGGATATGGCCCAAACACCCTTCGTGGGTAGGCCTACGTCCTGCAGTGGACTATTAAAAAGGCTGGTATAGTACAGTACATATTTAACAGCAGCTATTGGAAATATTTTTGGGGGTTGGCTTGCTTTGGTTTTTGGGATTGGCCCAAGTGACAACAGTATTTAGATACCAGTGACGGAAATGAAGCAACTGTCACATTTCGGATGGGTGACTGTAAATTGCATTTACAACTAAAAGATGCCATGTTGGTTTGTAAGTTACTTATTTATGAGAACGTTTGAAATCGCGATTGCGTAATATATAACAAAGAAGGTTTTCTATTTTATGCGTAATATTCTCTACGCTTGCCAGACCTTAGTTTCTTATCAACAACTTTAAGACCACATCGCTCATAGATATGCCTCACTTATACGATGCTATTGCAGATATTTTAGAGTACTATTACGTTATTTTTGACATGTAACTGCTATTGTGTTTTTTGGTGGTTTTAAACTGTTATTTTTGACGATGCTATTACAGATATTTCTATTACAGTATTTTTGACATTCTAATTTTTTTTTTGTAATATTGTATTTTTATGTAATGGACGGAATTTTAATTATTTTATTGTAATATCATGGCTACTAATTCAATTCAATTGAATACATAATTTATAATTGTTATTTTGACGATTCGTAGGGTGTTGACACCCCCTACCTGCATACGTCCGTAGAAAAAATTCGATGGCGTATGTGAATCCACCAACCCGCACTGGGCCAGCGTGGTGTATATGGCCCAAACACCCTTCGTGGGTAGGCCTACGTCCTGCAGTGGACTATTAAAAAGGCTGGTACAGTACAGTAGGTTGTTGCTCATCATATATTTTTGAATGCCAATGTATGTAATTATCCCTAATGAAAATAAATGATTATCTATCTATCGTATCTGTCTATCGTATCTATCTATCGTATCTGTCTATCGTATCTATCTATCGTATCTGTCTATCGTATCTATCTATCGTATCTATCTATCATATCTATCTATACTCTTTTGAATTCACTAAGCATTTTACAATCACTTTGGTTTGTGTACAAATTAATGATTCAATCTCGCATAAAATTTCAAAATTCTTTTTTTTCTCTCAACCTATGCTGTCCCACTTCTGGGCAAAGGTTTCCCGCACTTCCTTCCATTTATCGCGTTCTGAGGCCAGATGCCGCCAACCTTCCCGGAAAGTGTCAAGATCGTCACACCAGCGTTTCCTAGTCCTTCTCTGCCTTCGTCTGCCTTCCAGTACCCACTGTGTGACGATCCTGGTCCATCTTTCGGGGTGCATCCGAACCACTGATTTAATCGATAATTCTTATGAGTTCGTCATAACGAAGATTTTGCCTGATTTTTGATGTTTCAATTCGATTAAATAAGTTGCATTTCAAAACGATCTACTTTTACAGTTTTCCGGTACAGCGATATAAAATGATGTGACGTAGTAGGGCACTTAGGAAGGAATGCTCCGGTACGTTTTGTGCCGCAACGACGCGTGTTACGAGGCACTTAACGGATAACTTACTGCTTTTTATCATCATCATCAGCTATAGGATGTCTGGAAGAAATTACTTTTAATGATATGACCGCCGGTTGCTTCACATGTCTGTTTTCTTTGCATTATGTATTATGCAAAGTGTGTTAATCAATAAAGATTTTATCTACGAGAATCTAGGCTGAAACTGCTAGATTTTGGAAAATATTATCAAAAAATTTATCCCAAAGTTTGAGTCCAATGCGATCTTAGATCGTTAGTTTCCATTTCAGGAGGACAACCTAAATGATACTTATAAACATGTTTCCCCATGACTTACGTACTACTTCTTATGGAGAGGTTTTGTTTGTAAATATTTTTTATTATTTTACCAATCGTGTAAACCCAAAAAGCAACTGTTTTACACTAAAACTTAAATTGCCTATTAATTTTTTTACTGATTTAATCGATAATATATATTTCAACAAAACTAAAAAATAACCTACTCACTTAATAGTGACGAAATATGTTCAACAGTGTTGATCTTAGACTATATTGCATTGTTGGTATTGTTACAATAATAAGTAAAATATCTAAATAAAAGTCATTCAGCGCAGGCACTGTGGTTAAAATTTTTACATGGAATCTAACGTGATTTTTTGACCACAACAAATATACATTGGTTACAATTGCAAGGAGGCCTCAAACTCGGCCTGTATCTTGAGGTCCGGTGTAGAATTGAGCAATTAGACTTCAGATATACATATATACAAACGGGAAATCATTGGTATGGCCAAAGTTTCACCGTAAACTAAAGTAATAACTAAAAGGTTTTCCTTTACTGTGTTTAAAGAAAAGTACTACCTAAAACCCATAAGATTTTGTGCATGAGTCATTAATAGCAGAATAAAAGTAGTCTGTATAAGTATAATATTGTGACGTACTAAGTTAACTACTTAGAAGGAAAACCCCGGTACGTTTTGCTCCGCAATGACTCGTGTTATGAGGCACTTAGCGGATAACTTAGAGACTCTACAGATTGAATAATAGTCACCACGTGTCTGAAAACCGAGGAAATTGCAATAAGAAGCTTTTTAGATGTGTAGACGTATGTATATACGAGTAACCTTTATATGAAACTTTCGAGTGAAGACTTAAACCGGTGATTTTATAAAAATTAATACTATATACACCAAATTGTGTTGCATTGGTGTATATACGAGTATTATGTAGTTAAGTGGTTATGGCGATTAAATATGAGTAATAATATAATGATAACTTCTAAAATAATTTGCATCATTATTTATGGTAAAGACAGTCACAGTTATTTTTTTTTAATATAAATAAGTGTTTCAAGGCTGTTCTTTATCATTTATCTAACATTATACATCTGATGACAATAATCAATCATTCCACTTAAGAACCATTTTACCATTGATTTATGATATACTTTTAACCACTCAAGAGCTAAAATAATGAAAATTTTGCTCTTATATGTTGCGTTGCAAGCTGAGTCAGGTTATATTCATTTAAAAGATTTTTAGTAATAAAACTTTTACAATGTTTTTAAGGTAACTTGGTGTAATTTATCTCGTGCCTTTGTAAAATCTTACTGAAGCTTTGCAAGTTAGAACTTTGGCATTAGTAAGTATGTACTTTGAAATGAAATGAATACATAATATTTGATTTGAAATAAATGAATAGTACACGATACTTTTAACTTGTAATATTATGATTAGTCCTGAAGTCATGAATTCTTTTAAATTTATTAATCAACTATAGTAAATATTTCCTATTACACTTGATTTTTTGAATATTAATTGCGGGTAAAATGAGTCTATAAATCTGTCAATATGTCACTGCAATATTAGTAATACCATGGAGTAATATTATATCTTCTTTGACCATGGACACACATTTTTTTCCTTGTGGTTCTACCAAGCAGTCTAGTATCAGTACAGGATTTCATGCCCGTGGTAGTACAACCAGTACAGTACAGTAGTACATACGGTAGTACCATGGGCAACAAACGGAACAAAATTTATCGATTAGATACCAAATTTAATTTTATTGTAATCACTTTATTATGGACACTTGCGTGTTAAATCAAAAAGATTGTGCAGATAAATGTGTAATATCAGTAGGCAAGATAAATTTTATCGATTCTTATTTTTTCTTTTTAACTGATTTCCAAAAAAGAGGAAGTGTTATGTACGTCTGTATCTATGTATTTTTGTTTTGTACGTTCATTGATAATTTCGCCAATCGTTAACAGAACCGAAAAATATTTTTTTTTGATTCGATAGGATATATGTACTCCCTAGTTTTAAAAGGTACTTTAGGTGGTTCCATTAAAATAACAACAAAAATATGACAAAACGAAAATCGTTAGAGTTTTTTTTTGAAAAATCAACAATAATGTAATCAATTCGATTGAAATATCATTTTTTACACGATGGAAGGCGGTTCTGCAATTTTTTGCGAATAATAATTATTACAATCAGAGATTGATATTATATTTTAAACCAGAAACTGAAATTCAAAAAATATATAACGAGATTAAAATTAGAAGAGAAATGAAGGAATCCGCCGTTTAATTAAATTTCACCGAGTACACGAGTTATCTAATCTGAGGCACATCCACAAACATTCCCCTTCCCATTCATCCTTTTATTCTCAGAAGGATCACTTCACAAATTAAGCAGCTCCGACATTATACGGTTACGGCAATCTTACACGAGGCAATGGCTGCCTCAGTGGCAGTCATTTTTTTAGGGTTCCGTACTCTAAGGGTAAAAACGAAACCCTATTACTACGACTCCGCTGTCTGTCTGTCCGTCTTTCCGTCTGTCTGTCACCAGGCTTCATGAACTCAAAGAAACTCTGAAAGGTCCCGTGAACCGTAACAGCTAGAAACTTGAAATTTTCACAGATGACGTATTTCTGTTGCAAGTATGAAGTACAAAAAATAGAAACGAAATAAATATTTAAAATTTATTAATTTATAATAAACCTGAATTTTAGACGTTTTTCGCTTGATATAAATAACGGTGACAGGTAAATGCTTGAAATATTCACAGAATACTAAGTTAATTATTTACTTATCAATTTTATATTATTTAATTCTTTAATAGATTAAAATAAAATTATTATTTAAGCGGTGATCAGGGAACTGCTTTACATGTTAAATTATACATCAAAGTTCTCAAAAACTGTGAAGCTATGATTTAGCCTTATGTTTTAATATTATCAACGTATAATTATAAAGAAATAAGATATATAGAAAAACATACATATTTATAAAACAAACACGCCGTCCAGACCAGCAGCGTGCGGGAAGGTCCCCAGAACACTGGCCGCGTTACCTCGCTGAATCGCAAGCCTCAGGCTTTGAGCGAAGTACGAGCCAGCTCTAGGGTTTCCGGAGGCGGGACCAACCTTTTTGTTAGAGCTTTACAAAAGCTTTTTGTTTTCACAGCTAACCCAACAAATTCGTAGTGTGCGTTAAGCTGTGAATACTTTTGATGTTTGTTCCTCTGTGCTTTCTCAGCCGCGGTTCCAGCACAGCGAGCGGAATCACAGGCCAAAACACACATACGGCGGGCGCGGGTCGAGCGCGGTGCGGGTCGGGAGTACGGCGTGTCTATTTGTACCTGTTTCAATGGACGACAACACACAGAACGCGTGCGCGGGTCGGGCGCGGGGCGGGCGCGTTCTGTGTGTGGTTGTCCATTGAAACAGGTACAAATAGAGACGCCGTACTCCCGACCCGCACCGCGCCCGACCCGCGCCCGACCCGCGCCCGCCGTATGTGTGAATCGGCCTTATGACGGTGTCAGGGTATCCACACACGTGGCGTCCCACACTAAGGCCAACGTATTTTCTTTTCTATGTATGAACATACTTATGAGGCACAGTGATTTGCGTAGGCAACGTGGAAGTCCTTTATCCGACGCTCCCACACCTCCATGCGTGTTCTGAAGAGTGATCACTATAGGAAAATGATAATAATTTTGTAATTTTATGGAGACTTTTACACAGAAAAAGAGAATGTGTGAGAAGAAGAAGAAAAAGAGTATATGTGTGTGTTAGCGATATAAATGTGTTTGTTTAATGTCGGCTTATGCGTTAATTTGTTTTTAACTCTTTGTTTTGGTAGTCTCATGTGAGATTCCCTTTACATGCATATTTAACGACGCTGTAATAAGCCAGGAACTTATGAAATATGAAAATTAAGTGAATTACTCAACGTGCGTATAAATTAACGCATCACGTCTAATTATGTCGTTATAACGTTATTATGGTCTGTTGTAACGTTTTTTGATTGCAGACGGGCGTTTAAAACGCTGTTAGTTTACTAACCGATTTTAAAAAAGAAGGTCCTTAATTCGACTGAATGTTTTTTTGTACATTGTATGTCTGTTTTGCGTTTACTATGCCAATTATGAATCGATTGTAATAATTATTTTTTTGTTTGGTAGACACCTCAGGGAAAAAGGCGTTTTTTTTTTACTCTGCACTAAATTACCGATTATTTTTTTTTTATTCATTTCGTTTTTGGCCTTAAGGCCACAGTTTTCGAGATATTTTTCCGAGATATCGGCCAAAACATTTTTCAAGATGGCGCTTGCAGCTCCAGCTTGATCTGTCAGCATTTCATAATCTTATGCTCAGTAAGTGAACCTAAACCTTATAAAAACAAAAAATCAGATTTGAAATTTAGTACGAAGTTAAATTATTTTTTTCCTGAGGTGAGATAATACTTGGGTGAGAGGTTTAGATTTTGTCGAAATCGATACAGCCGTTTTTCAAATGTCTACATTACTGTACAAAATACTAAGTTGATTTGTACATAGTTGAAAAAAAAAATATTTTAGGAAAAGGTTTAATCCTCGATTTTTCGTCAAAAAATAATATTATAATTATTTTTCGAACAAACATAAAATGTTATTCTGCAATAATGTATCCTACCAACACTTTTCAGATCGTACTTAGATGAGAGATATGGAGTACAATAGTTTGTATTTATTTACATTTGGAAAGCATATCACTATTTTTAAAATCCATAGTTTGTGGATATTTTTTCGAGTAAAGTACTTTTTAATTCATAAACTTAATTTGTCAAGAAGTACAATAGATCATTACCTGATCAATAGACCATCTTGTTGTATAAGAGTAGAGTCCTTTGTCCTTATTTCATATAGTTTTGTTCGTCAACTCTACACTATGATACACAAATAGTAGATTGTATCATATGGGAGCAAAATAATATTTTTTCGGCGAGGGCGCTATTTTGAATCCAGAGCGAAGTGAGGGATTCTCTAGTAGAATCCTGAACGTAGCGAGGGATTCAAACTACTTCGCCCGAGCCAAAAATATATTTTGCGTCCGAGTGGTACACTCTACTTTTCATCACCTCTATGAGAAAATAAAAGGTGCCTCATATTTTATTGTAATATTATTATTTAATAAAACGTAGAGTAACAACTAAATTGAAATTTAATGGTATCTAATAATGAAATGAAAACTTATATTTAAATTCTTTTCATTCATTTTCTTGGCGCTGAACACTGACATTACAAATACTTCCAAATTCAAAAAGTGCGCGGCAAAGTTAATTCCGGCGCACTTATAAAGTTTCTTATAGAAAACACCACCTTTGGGCGCACTCAAAGGCGAACCAAGTAGTCCTTTTTTAAAAATATTATTTTGCTCCCATATGATTCAATGTACTATTTTTTTATCGCGAAAAAGTTCGCGCTTGACCGCAAAATCGTCTGAAGCAAAGCTAAACGACCGTGTGACATTCTGTACCTACCTTGCATTGTATTTTATTGGCATTGAACATTATTTTTTTTTTATTCTAAGCCTGCTAGTCTACAACAATCCACAACCCACTCAAGTCTTTATTAATAGCATGTCGTCAGAATTACTCTCCCCGCTGCGTAGCCCGCAATCACGCTCATTTTATACTTCATATTATGCACCCACAGAGTAGGCCCTATTACATGCACCATATTAAACGATGAGCAGTGGACGAAGCCCGACAGTTAATACTCATCCGCTGAGATCTTTTTTTCGAGTCAGCGAATCGATCATAGTTCAAATTCTATGATCCAGCTGAGAAAACATTTACCTGTTTAAAATCCTTCCTACTAATATTATAAACGCGAAAGTTTGTAAAGAGGGAAGTTTGTTACTCTTTCATGCAAAAACTAGTGAACGAATTGAGATGAAACTTTGCAATAATATACCTTATATATCAGAATAACACATGGGTTATAAATTATAATGATATTGCGTAAATTTTCCATAATTTAACGATGAGTGTTAAGTATGAAACATTCTGCTATTCTAGAGTGCGCTTCAAGAAATGTCAAAAAAAGCAACAATCGAACCGAACAATCGTCAAATCGTTTTTTTTTGTGTTTCTACCTCCTTTATTAAGGGTGGCAAGCACGTGGCTAGGTAGGGTTTGAAAGACGGACAGTGACTTAGTATACTTTTTATCCCGGATAAATAAAGGGTTCCCATGGGATATCTCAAAATCAAAATATTATGCGGCTGAAGCCGCGGATAAAAGCTAGTTATATTATATTTAAAACCTCTGGAACGTGCTAGTTGCAGACTTATAAGTCTCTCATTGGAAATCCAAAGGGAAGGGCTATGTTCAGTAGTGGACGTTCTACGGCTGATAAATGGATATATTATTTACTAGTTTTTACCCGCGGCTTCGCCCGCATGATATTTTGATTTTTGTGCTATCCCATAAGAACCCTTTATTTATCCGGGATAAAAAGTAGGCTATGTCACGTTCCGTCTTTCAAACCCGATCCAAAAAATTAAACAAAACACGATTTGATGGTTGTTCGATTCGACAGTTGATTTTTTTTTGACATTTCTTGAAGCGCACTCTAGAATAGTTCACAGATCTTACTTAACACTTATCGTTATATTATGAACAATTTACGCAATATCATTATAATTTATAGCTTGTGTATTATTCTGATATATAAGCTGTATTATTGCAAAGTTTCATCTCAATCCGTTCAGTAGTTTTTGCGTGAAAGAGTAACAAACATCCATACATCCATCCATCCATCGTCACAAACTTTCGCGTTTATAATATTAAGTAGGATTATTGTAAGACGTCCTATCCAGTCCTGGACCTAATGCGATTCTGAAGTTTTAGTTTGATTGACAAATATGTTTTTAAGATTGAACAGCGTCAGGTACCTATTTCTATTTTCAATCCCCCAAAAAAAGAAAAACTTCTCAATTCGGCTGCGTCATTATACATATATCACATAACTTATAATTAGGTATTGGATTTCCAAAAATGCTTTCTTAAAAATAACTTAATTTCGCTTTTGAATAGTCTTGTTATAGTAGGTAATATTCTATGAAAACTTTATCGATAGCAAAATTGTACAAAAGCCTTTGAATAAATATCTACAGAGCCATAGTCTCTAAGTGAAAGTAGTAAAAAATGTCCGAGCGCCGACATACAGCCCGCCTCAGATATTTACATTAAAAATTCACAATAAGCCGTTTTCTCGAATCTCGACGTTATGCCACCTAATTAGTGCCTGTAACCGAGCACGACTGTTGTAGTCGACTTGCAATCGCCTTACGACTAACTAAAAAGCCTGCCCACTACGTAGCTTAGGCAAGGTTTTCGCTCAGTCACTTTTTGCACGACTGTGACTCTATAGATATTTGCTCGAAGACAAGAGCACATTATTATACAATCTAAAGACGATGTAATTATAAGGTCTTGGGGTTTTTTATATTTTTTTCTGTAAAATATGTAAACATTCTTTGAGAAACCATGTTTAACGTTATAACACTTAATAAAGGTGAGTCGCATTCATACATATTACATTAGAAGGGGTCCCCTTTCAGCAATTTCGACTCATGTCCCAGCATCTGACGATAAGGAGTGATATATTTTTATTATAATTTAATGCTTAAATAAATGTACGCAATTACGTTTGTATTCAAGCTTTTTAGGTACAAGAAAGTGATGAAACGATGCAAGTGGTACGCATGATGGTGTTACACAAATGAACGTCTTTTAGAATTATTAAAAAACAAACATTAAGTCAATTATTTCGTCTGGAAAAATGTAAGACAGTAATTTGGTATTTATTAAATTAACATGTAAACAAAAATTGAGGGAAGAATTTAAAAACGCATAACATAATTCATTTTTTGTTTGACAAGAAATAAAAAATATGGCGTTGAAAGAAAGAAAGAAGAACAGAGACATATTTAAATTATCTTGAAATCTGTTAACTCTTTGAAGCATTATAAAGCGAGTAAATACTCGAAAAACGACCACACCAATCATTTAAGACCTTCTCAAAATAGTAAGTACTGCCTAACAAACGCAGAGTTACACCATAGTATCATTGAAGTTATATTAAGTCCGTCTTTTGTCTTTTATAAGTGAATTTGAATTGCTAGAGTTAGAAAAATACAAAGGACGGAATAACTAATTTAATGTAACCTTGTGTTTATTAAGTAAGTTCGTATAGTTGATTGAATCAGGCGTTACTTTGCGGAAATTCATCTTCAAATCTTTGTTTCGAATAAATATTTAGTGTATTTCCGCTATATTGTTGTAGGCAAAAAAGTTTGAGAACATTTAAAAAATTATACAAAATTTTGAAAACACTTCAGTAATAAATAACACCCTTATTCTCACTGCACTACACGTGACTACAAGTTGCTGTTGCTGATGTACCTATAACACGAAACTAAACTACTTACTAATCTAAAATACTTGTCGAATTACAACAACGATGTTACGTAAAACTCTTTCAAAGAAATAGAATTCAAAACAAAGGCTCACTTAATAATACAAGTTCCCTCAATCCACTCTCATATTAACTCGCATGAAAACAAAGATAAAACATTCACAAACAAAGTCTTTGTCACGTCAAAACTTTCGACAACTTTAAACTTGCGAGAAAGGAAGAATTTTTAATAGCTTTAGGTACACGGTATCAACATTAGGGTTAGATTGTACTAAACCGGGGTAGAGCGTTATTCAAAAATTTATAAATAAATAAATATTTTGAGACATCTTACACACGGCCTCTGACCCCAAACTAAGCAAAGCTTGTGATATGGCTGCCAGACACTGATATACTACATATACTTATTTTTAAATACATACTTATATAGATAGTAACTAAATAACACCCAGGCACAGAGCAAACACATGTTCATCACATAAATATTTGCCCTGGGTGGGGATCGAACCCACGCCTCTTTGATCCAGAAGTTAGGGTCACTAACCACTGAGCCACCGAGGCAGTCAACTGTTGACTCTTCGAGGTAGCTCGCAACAATATTCTTGCCCATAAACTTATTTGCCTACAACAATATAGCGAAAATACACTAACCGCCTTACCACAAAATGTTTAAGCACGCTTTAAGCACAGTTTAATGGTACAAATTGTACTGTTAAACATTGCCTAAAGTGTGCGTAAAACTTTTGTGGTAAGATGGCATATATTTATTCAAAACAAAGATTTTAAGTTCGTATAGGCCAGATGGCTAACCCTGTGGTTAAGTAATTAAGCCGCCTGAAGGCCTCTGACATAGCTAAATAGTTATAATAACTGGGGCCTAGTTATAAATGCCACCCGCGGTCACCCATCCGAAGAATGACCGTGCTGAACGTTGCTTAAATTCGAAGATCGCTAACGAACACCTAGTCAAAGTACGCTATGAGCGCTACATTATCAATAACGCGGTTGACAATAGACAATATTTTATTGACGAAAACAAAACATAGAAAATATAGCAATAAAGATTGTAACTACACTAAAAACTAAACTACCTAGTATTTTATTTTCGTCACCAGCCGGTCCCATCTCAGCATGATGCCGGTTATATTATACAACCGGCGCTGGTCTTCCGTCGAGACCGGCAAGTGACGTCGCGTACAATTTGTGGTTTCCTTCTAACAAACACTGAAAATATTATAACTAACATTAAATCAAAGTTTGTAAATACAACAGGCAAAAAAATAATAAAAAACAATTTAGAAACATTCAAAAAGTAAACTAAAATTAAACGGTAAACGTAGATACTTTTTTTCACCTTTAACCTCTATGTTCCATATAATACTTCTGTCGTTCTTTACAAGTTGTTGTTGCTGATGTACCTATTACACGAAACTGAACTACTTACTACTCTAAAATACTTGTCGAATTACGACGACGATGTTACGTAAAACTCTTTCAAAGAACATAGAATTCAAAACAAAAGCTCACTTAATAATACAAGTTCCCTCAATCCACTCTCATATTAACTCGCATGAAAACAAAGATAAAACATTCACAAACAAAGTCTTTGTCACGTCAAAACTTTCGACAACTTTAAACTTGCGAGAAAGGAAGAATTTTTAATAGCTATAGGTACACGGCATCAACATTAGGGTTAGATTGTAATAAAGCGGGGTAGAGCGTTATTCAGTAATTTATAAATAAATAAATATTTTGGGACATCTTACATATACACACGGCATCTGACCCCAAACTAAGCAAAGCTTGTGATATGGCTGCCAGATACTGATATACTACATATACTTATTTTTAAATACATACTTATATAGATAGTAACTAAATAACACCCAGACACAGAGCTAACACTTATGTTAATCACATAAATATTTGCCCTGGGTGGGGATCGAACCCACGCCTCTTTGATCCAGAAGTTAGGGTCACTAACCACTGAGGCACCAAGGCAGTCAAAGCTTCACAGAAAGCTTCACAGAAAGCTTCACAGAGAGTGTGATTGTCTCAGTGTCCCATTGGTTAGTGACCCTAACTATTGTCCGAAGAGGCGCGGTGGGTTCGATGCCACTCAGGGCAAGCAGTTTTGTGATTTACATGTTTTTTTTTGGATAATTTAATATTTTTTCTTAATATCTGTATAAGTATGTATTTAAAAATATGTATATATATATATATATATCAATCTCTGGTAGCTACAGCACTTACGTTTCTTAGTTTGGAGTCAGAAAGGTGCACTAATTAGAAATGAAGTAATTTAGACTATCATTATCTATTATTATTAATTGCATTTACTATAGAGCCAAACCGGCATTTGAAAATAAGAAAATAGCCGTCCATAAAAAACACAACTCGGACTCGATCAAATGTATGAAGCAGCTTTTTTTTTCAATTTACGGCCTCTCAGGAAAACCTTATTTGCTGCAGAAGATTTAAATGGTACCACTTTCAAAGTAAACTTTTTTTACCCATAAAAAATAACAATCGGAATAGGACTTTTACGTTAAAAGTTATAGGTTATACATCAAAAAATATACGCGTCGAATTGTGTATACCTCCTCCGTTTCGTCGGTCAAAAATCAACAGCCCTTAAAAAAACCTGACAAGTGCGGCGGGTCCGTACATACACATTGTTAAAATAATTAAATACCTGTTTTAGCATGTGCCAATGAAGATACCTTACATGATACGATTTACTCACTAAATTTTAAGTGATAATTTTAAACCCATATTTTGTGAATTTTGAGGCCCTATTTTTTATGATTTAAATAAAAATGTTCATTTTCAGATTTATTCCTATATGTGTACTCTGAGACAATGCTTCTCGCTAAATTTCATAGTTCTATGTCAACGGAAAGTACCTTGTAGGTTTTGATTTTTGTGAGTGTCGAAATTAGCGGTTTTTTACGACATAAACGGCTCTAACTTTTTTAAACGATAACTGAGAAGTTTTTCTTTTACACAACTGCAAGTGACTATAGATATACGTATACAGTTTAAATTTCAACTCGATATCTTTACGCGTTCCCGAGATCTCGATATACACACAGACAGACAGACAGACAGAGTCTTGACATGCACAAAGACGGACAGACAGACAACAAAGTGATCCTATAAGGGTTCCGTTTCTTCCGTTTGAGGTACGGAACCCTAAAAACATAAACACAACTTAAAAACTATACTTAACGCCACGGCCTGTATGCACGTGTGTGTGTGTGTATGCTATTGTTACGAGATGGGTTCTTGGATAGTCAGTTGAAACGCCGATTATTCGCTTTGCACTTTATTGCACACAATCACTTCACAAAAATCACAAAAACACACGACACAACTGGTTCGCACAAACACTTTACACTGGCACTGATATTCACACAAGCTAGTCACTACACAATCACTGGTATCGCACTCTAACCCGAGTAGTTATCGCTTCGACGGTAAACGAATAAACACTGATCCCCAAGGGTCGGCCGGCGTATTTATATCCGTTATTTCCTACAGTCTCGAACCTACGAGATATTTCGCAACATTACTCGATCTCAAAAAACGCCATTGTGTTAACAAGTAAACAACTTGAAAGTTCGAGAATCCCTATTGTTTTTCAAATACGTAAACACCAAACAAATAAACTCGAGTCATAAAGCCATAAAACTGAATACAAAAGGCACCAATAAAAATACAATAAAGCTTCACAGAACAATAGAGCTTCCCAGAACCGGATCCATACCTACAACGGGCGTCTACTGCGTTACACTACCCCCTCCTAAGACATGCTCGTCCCGAGCATCGTTGCACCCGTAATATCGCGCCAATCGATCCACATGAACTATCTTGGGAGCACCTCGATGTCCCTTCTGTATGCGGAACGTCACGTCGTTGATCTTGGTCACCACTCGGTATGGTCCATCCCATTTGGCTTGTAGCTTTGGAGATTTCCCTTTTTTGCGTATAGGGTTGTGTAGCCATACTAGCGAGCCTTCCTCGAACCCAGGGTTGTTAGTCCTTCTGTCGTATCTAGTCTTCATTCTTTCTGATGTTTGCTGGCCATACTCTCTAATGTGCTCATAGATGTCGTTCATCTTGTTCCGAAGGTCACTGGCGTACTCAGTTATGGGTTGTGGAGAATCCGGTGGGACACCAGTTATTAAGTCGGCGGGTAGCCGTAATTCACGTCCAAAATTGGCAAAAGCAGGAGTGACATTGGTGCTCTCATGAACAGCACTTCGGTATGACAACAAAAATGGCTGGATATGCTTGTCCCAATCCCGTTGTTTGCTTTCGACTACTTTTGCCAGGTATCTCTCCAGAGTTTGGTTGAATCGCTCCACCATTCCATCTGATTGCGGGTGGTATGACGTTGTCCTTGTTTTGTGTGCACCCATTAGCCGACACGTCTCTTGAAACAGTTGAGATTCAAAATTTCTTCCTTGGTCACTATGGATTTCCAATGGTACTCCAAAACGACAGAATACTTCATGGACCAATTTGTCTGCTATCGTCGATAATCAACACAAAACCGCATACTGCCGTCCTTCTTTTTCACTAGAACCACTGGCGAACACCACGGACTGGATGAAGGTTCTATCACACCATTTAGCGCCATGTCTTCAATCATTGACTCAACTTCTTTTTCTCGAGCCACTGGTATCCTTCTTGGCCGCTGTCGTATCGGTGGCACGTTTCCTGTATTTATCGTGTGCTTCACTAAGCCAGTCTTCCCGTTGACGGCATCATCGAGGGCAAATATGTCGGTAAAGCGCTGTAGCATCTTCTTCGCCATCAGAAGTTCTTTTTCAGAGAGATCTTTCCGGGAATCTTCCAATAGTGTTGACACGTTGCAACTCCCAGCACAGTTGTATTCCTCCTTTGGTTGTTCTTGGCATCTGCGCATCCAGTCTACTTCTTCGCATGTACCAATCGGGGTTCCTCCTTTGATGAGTTGTTCCTCGTTACTTGTGTTGAGCACACGCACCACAGCAGTATTAGTAGTCCTCACCAAAGTTCGGGCCACTAACCATGGTTGATCACCTTCCGATTGTTCTATTAGAACACATCGTTGTTGATGTCCCAACTTTGGCGGTAATCTAACTGCCACAATGGTTTCCGATCTAGGTGGAAGGACTGTTCTCTGCAGACAATAAACCTTTCCTGATATGGCGCCTTCCATAAAGATTTCTTCTCTTCCACACTTCAAGATTCCTTGGTTGACGTCAATCTCACAATGATGTTCTCGCATGAAGTCAAGACCCAGAATGCAATCGTCAACTATATCTGCCACAATGACTTTATGTTGGAAGGTTTTCTCACCCAACTTTAACTCCACCAGCTTCTCTCCTTGGACGGATATGTGCTGACCGGTCGCTGTCAGAAGTTGAACTGTTTTGCAGCTTTCGAAGTTCGGAAGAAAGCGCTTAGCCAAACGGGAACTGATGATAGTGCGAGAAGCTCCAGTATCCAATGTTAGCTTGCACGAAGTTCCGTTGATGGCACCATTGATGATCAGGCTGTTCCCATCGTGAGCTTGTGATATCAAAATCTTTGGCTTTTCTGACCCGGTTAACACTCGCCAATTTCTGCTTTCTTCAGCAGGTCGTTTATTCCTCCGTAGTGAATGCGTCGCCTCACGATCCGTCCGTTCTTCCAATAGTCGATCGTCCCTGGTTCGGCATGGCTTTGGGCAATTCCGCCATAAATGGCCTCTTTCGTCGCAGTTGTAGCATCTAGGGCCAAACCTTGTACGAAGTGATGCGTCCTTTACCTCCCTTATATGTTGGATACCCTTCGCTGGATTTCGTACAGCCTCGACTTCTAAGGCTTGAGCCAAAGCTTCCTTTAGTGTCTTATGATGCCCGAGTTTCACTGCAGTTCGTACTTCGAAGTCTGCTATCCCGTTAGCAAACGCTTCCACTAGATGTTCGTCGTTGGGTAATGGCGCGGACTGATAAGCCTTCCGGAATAGTTTCTCCACCTCGACGGCCCACTGTTGAAGACTTTCATTACGACGTTGCACCCTGTTCTTCAACTGCGCTCGGTACACACGTTCCAGGTGCTCATCACCATAGCGACTTTCCAGCGTTTCCATTAATTTATCGTAGGTCACTTCCTTACCCACGGCATCCAGAATACTCAGGGCTTCGTCACGAAGGCTCATGATGAGGGCGTTCTTGGCTTGGTCCTTGTTCCATCCATTGGTTTGAACGGCGGCGTCAAACAGAACTTTGTAGGCTGACCATGATGATGTCCCGTCAAAAGGCGTCACTTTGATCTTCTGTGAGGCTTGCGAGAAGGTTGTAGATGCGGCGGTTTCGCCTCCAGACTTGATAACGTTCAAGGTCCTCCTGACATCAGCAATTTGTGTTTCCGCCTCGAAGATGCGAGATTCATGCTCCTTCATCTTTTCATTGTGCTCCTTTATGCTGGCGTCGTGCTGATCGACCGTGACCTTGACCTCTTTTATCTCTTTGCCCAAAGTAATCTGCAAGCTTGAAAGCAGATCTTCTTTTTGTCGGGCCTGTTCTTCTCTGTAGCGGTCCAATTTTTCTTCAAGCTGGCGAGCCTGTTCTTCCAGTAGACGAGCCTGGTCTTCTTTGTTGCGATTCAAAGTTTCTTCTAGCTGCCGCGTCATGGACTGCATCATCGACATCAAAGCAGCCATATCAAATGCCACAGGGACAGCTGGTGCTGCAGCAAGTGCCGCAGCAGGTACTACAGTAGGTTCTGCAGAAAGTGCCGCAGCAGGTGCTTCCGGATTCCTCGAGTCGTCGTTGGTTGCTTCGAACTCGCTGGCTTCCATTAACAGCGAATTGTTTCCGAAGCGTCGTTGGTCGACCTCCTCCTGGCGGCGTTCCTGCTCCTCTTGTCGACGCGCTTCCTCCTGTCGGCGCTGACTCCTTGTGCGTGGCGTCTCGTCGTCGTACGGGGTTACCGGCATTTTAAATTATCCACCCTTCTGACACCAAATGTTACGAGATGGGTTCTTGGATAGTCAGTTAAAACGCCGATTATTTGCTTTGCACTTTATTGCACACAATCACTTCACAAAAATCACAAAAACACACGACACAACTGGTTCGCACAAACACTTTACACTGGCACTGATATTCACACAAGCTAGTCACTACACAATCACTGGTATCGCACTCTAACCCGAGTAGTTATCGCTTCGACGGTAAACGAATAAACACTGATCCCCAAGGGTCGGCCGGCGTATTTATATCCGTTATTTCCTACAGTCTCGAACCTACGAGATATTTCGCAACATTACTCGATCTCAAAAAACGCCATTGTGTTAACAAGTAAACAACTTGAAAGTTCGAGAATCCCTATTGTTTTTCAAATACGTAAACACCAAACAAATAAACTCGAGTCATAAAGCCATAAAACTGAATACAAAAGGCACCAATAAAAATACAATAAAGCTTCACAGAACAATAGAGCTTCCCAGAACCGGATCCATACCTACAACGGGCGTCTACTGCGTTACACTATTTATATAAATTTAATAATATTTAAATATACAAATATGTTGTCATCAATATGAAATACAAGGAAAAAGTTCCAAGTCGTTATATTAATTATTAATATTATGTTAAAACATGTTAAAATAAATGGCTGGTTCAAGGGTATGCAACACAAGTGTATGGCAACTTTATTTTACCGAATTATATAGCTCCATCCCGTACGTCTCACTTTAGTAGAATCCGAGTCGAAAGACACAGGAATGAAATGAAGATGTTAAGAAATTTCAAGAACATTTCACATATTAGAAAGTTTTGTTCCGACATCCTTGAACACAAAAGAAGTTTCCAAACACCTATGTTTCCAACTTTCGTTGTTACGAATTCATTTCTTCTTAGACTTGAGTTTGTTAATTTTCAAGTTTTGATCAGGTAATGTTTATTTCTTTGAAGAACTTTTAAATAAGCTTGCTTTGATTATCCTACTTCCTACTATTATTACAAACGCGAAAGTTTGTGAGGATGGATGGATGTATCGATGTTTGTAACTCTTTCACGCAAAAACTACTGAACGGATTAAGATGAAACTTTGCAATAATATAGCTTATATATCAGAATAACACACAAGCTATAAATTATAATGATATTACGTCAAAAATCAAAATATCATGCGGGCGAAGCCGCGGGTAAAAACTAGTTTAGAATAAAAAAATGGTTGTCTGTAGAGTCGCTTTACGGACAATAATTTAACGTAATAACGTCAAAAGAAATCATTATTAAATCAACAACTAGAACAAGCCGAACGCTAAGGCCGATCGTGCCTCTCTATCGCTTGTCTCGCACTCTCGCTTACATGCTTTGCTCAGGCGGAACGCGATACTTTTTCGTGCGTGTACCCGTCGTCCGTCGACTTAAGACGAAGCATCGGGCCGAGAAACACGAAAACGAGTACTTTTGAATGCGCGATGTGAGAGGACGAATGATATTGATTCAAATTTAAAAAATATCATCGATGAGGGCAAAATCTTGAAAAATTTAATGAACCGGACAAAATTTTGAAAAGTGACCGACTTCATTTAAAAAAAACTTACAAATTTCTCACCAAAAAAAGTTTATTAATTCGAATGTTCAGGATTATCAGCGACAATACCCCGTTATTTTTTACGAATAAAATAGCTAGATCATTTTTCTATTTTACAGACCGAGAAACTATTATTTTAATGTGTATTTTACGAGTAATTCATTAAAAACTCACTGCCGCCCGCCACTCTGGCGCGATACTGTTGAGCGGGACCGCGTAAAATTTGTCCGAGTGAAGGGGCGCGGTACTTTATTTTTGAGAAACAATAGTTCATCAATGCGTCACCGTAATAAGACATTATCACGTCAAAATGTACCCAAGTAAGTTCGTTTTGGCTGGGTGGCTAGCCCTGGTAGAGTCTCTTTAAGCCGCCTGAAACCCTCTGACATGCCTAAACGGTTCACGCAACCAGGGCCTACAGTTTAACGTGTCATCGGAGCCATGGCAGCGCTCAGTTGTAAATGCCACTCGCGGTCACACCCATCCAAAGACGTTGCTTAACTTTGGTGATCGCTTACAGACACCTTGTCAAACTACGATATAAGGGCGGACTACTTTTATTTAGAAAAGATACGGTACTAATATCTACTGAAATAAAATTTCAGCTTTTTAGGGGATCGAGACTTACTACAAATTTAAATATAATTTGCTAGATAGTAATATTTATAAGCTATTTGAGTATTTTATATTTGTAAATAAAAATAAAAATGTGAAATAACTTACGGACGTCCGGAGAAAACGATTGACAAAGTATACACTTCATTTCCATAGTTTTCTTATGTTGCAATCTTGCCTTGAAATGAGTTAAAAATTAAAAAAAAGAAAACATGACACCTACTTGAACCTACTACCCCACGGTTCTAAGGTAAGTACTTCCTACCAAGCTATCGAGTTCTTTTCACTTGATATAAGTACCTACAGACCGAATTACCAACGTTGAAGAACTAAGCAAGCTTAAGAATAAGATGGAGCTTATGAATACCATCAAACATCGGAAGATGTCGTACTTTGGTCAAATCATGAGAAATGACAAACACAGACTACTCCAGCTCATCATCCAGGGAAAGATTGCCGGAAAGAGCAGTGCTGGCAGAAGGCGGCACTCATGGTTAAAGAACCTGTGGGACTGGTTCGGCTGCAGTACCACCTCATTAATAAGAGCAGCAGCTTCAAAAATTAGAATTGCCCTGATGTTGTCCAACCTCCGATAGGAGTGGAACTATAAGAAGGAGAAGAAGATAAGTACCTAAACCAACAACAAAGCTCCATGGCAATTTTGTTTGCAGTTAACATATTTATTCGTCATATAAGTGACTACATTCATTCACAAAATCGATTTTCTATTCGATCATAATCATAATCGAGTGGGAGGCATTATCGTTTAGATTTACGATCTGGACAATTACTCGAGATAATAAAACTTTAGGGCACGATTTATAGAGCTATAAACCGTTTAAGTGTTTCTAATAACCTAGTAACACAGCCGTTTGACAATGGAGCTTGACGAGATATTCATTCAAAGGCTTATTTTGAAGAAAAAAAAATCAGTACACGTGCGAGTCAGGCTCGCACATCGAGGGTTCCGTACGAATCCAGAAAATTTCACAAAATTTGGAAGTAAGTTGTTAAAATCTCTATACTATAATCATCACAAAAAAGTTTTTTTTGCACATCAAAAATTACGCATTGTTAAAATAATTAAAAACCTGTTTTAGCTTGTGCTAATGAAGTTCTTTTAAACTGCAAGAGACTTTAGATATACGTATACAGTTTAAATTTCAACTCGATATCTTTACGTGTTCCCGAGATAAAGAGTCTTGACATTCACATAGACGGATAGACGGACAGACGGACACCAAAGTGATCCTATAAGGATTCCGTTTTTTTCTGTTAAAAAAAAGTTCTGTTAAAGTAGGTTTACGGACGATATTTTTCGTGATAGGCAATGACCGAAGGTTCAGGACAATCGTACTTCTCTATCGCCAGTTTCGCGCTCTCGCTTGCACACTTGACTCATATCAGGCAGAACGCGACAACAAGCCATGCTTTTTCGTGCATGCAATCGGCGTTCATCAATTTATGAGACATTATTACATCAAAAAGCTCTACACGATCTTTTTTCATCAAAAGTTTGTCTGGTAGATATCGCTTTTTGCTTGAAAAAACTTAACAATCATAACAAATACACAACAAAAAAAATATTTTGCAGAAGTCTTATTATGGTGTACATTATAAATCTTTTCTAATATTTTAAATCATACAACACTATAAACGCTAAGCAAAATGGCAGTTTATACTCCTCGGTCGTCAGTATAACCTTCCGCAGCGGGTGAAAAAGTCACAGGATTTATTTAACAAACTTCGTTGGTTTGATACTCTTTCATCCAGCAACAGAGCAACGAATCGACTTGAGTTTGGCATCAATATAACCACCTTAGTTCAAACGTTGGAGATTCATATAAGCTTCTTCTTATTCCAAAAAAATAGAAGGCTCCTATAGGATAGCATAAAAGTTCAAAAATCACGCGGGCGCAGCCGCAGACAAGAGCTAGCATTACTATAAATCTGAAAGTGTGATTGCAGATTTGTTTGTTAATATTTTAAGCAGCTACAGTGCAACGGATCGACTGTTTTTACCAATGATAATTAATTATTATCGTTCAAAGGATAAATATAGCTTACTTTTTATCCAGAAAAATAATTACTTTTCGAAAAAAATGGGAAAACCGACTTCCATTGTGTTCAAAATTCAAATACTGTACTGTACCGCTGCAGGACGTAAGCCTACCCACGAAGGGTGATTGGGCCAAATCCACCAAGCGGGCCCAGTGCGGGTTGGTGGATTCACAAATTTCTTCTACGGACGTATGTAGGTTGCCTCACGATGTTTTCCTTCATCGAAAAGCCTGTGGTGTGAAATTCCGTACATAAATTCTAAAGAACTCATTGGTACGGGACCGGGGATGCGAAACCACGACCTCACGATTGTAAGGCGGGTGTTACTACCTCTTGACCACCACGGCTCCTTGACCACCACGGCTTCTTAACAAACCACGGCTTCTTGACCACCACAGCTTGATATATATAAAATTCGAATAGTTCGCTCAAATTGATGTACAATTTTTGCACTGTTCTTGATATCCAAAAATGGCTCAACCGATTCCAATAAAATTTAATAAACGAACTAAAAATATTTTTATACAGTTCACAATGGGCAAAAATATCGATGAACATACACAAAAAAGACATACGACAGACGAACATGGTTCTATATTCGTCCTTCTTTTTGCAAGTGGTTTTATAAAGATCTTGTAAAAGCTGCTTGAAGTTACAGGTGAAGCCAGTTAGTCAATACATAAAATCTACCATTAAGTGAACAAAACATGGAGAGCTCCATTTCAATTTAATCACGAAATAACCGCAAAGTAGTGAACTACAAATTCCTTTTGTTTGTATGTGTATAATATAACTTGGTGCATTCATTTGATGGTACCTAGGTGTAGGTACTGTAGGTACGGGAGCGGAGGTTTTAAGCTCTGCGTTTAATTTCTATGAATGCCCGAAGGACCAACTTTGCTTGCGGTACGAAATATTGATGAAGAGTCAGTACTTAACTTATTTATTTCAATATATTTTTCTTATAATTCTAATTTTAAAAGGTGCACTGTTTAAATATCTCTGCCTAATAGCAGGTTGAATGATTGTATTATAATGGTCTTTGGGTAGTTTTAATAGTAAAAGTAGGATGTAATAACCTGTACAATGATATCTTACTAATATTATAAATTATAAATGCGAAAGTTTGTGAGGATGGATGGATGGATGGATGTTTGTTACTCTTTCACGCAAAAACTACTGAACGGATTGAGATGAAACTTTGCAATAATATAGCTTATATATCAGAATAACACATAGGTTATAAATTATAATGATCAATGTTCAAAAATCAAAATATCATGCGGGCAAAGCTGCGGGTAAAAACTAGTCCTTAATATATCCAATTATCCATTATTATGTACATATATCGGCCGTGATGGTCAAGAGGTAGTGACACCCGCCTTACAATCGTGAGGTCATGGGTCCAAATCCCCGGTCCCGTACCAATGAGTTCTTTGGAATAAATGTACGGAATTTCACACCACTGGCTTGTCGGTGAAGGAAAACATCGTGAGGAAATTCGATGGCGTATGTAAATCCACCAACCCGCACTGGGTCAGCGTGGTGGATATTTGGATACAAGACCACAAAATTATAGGTACAAGTAAGTATAGAAAATCCTAAGTCAAATTCTAGTCCTCTTTTTACCGACTTCCATAAAAGAGTTACTATGTGCGTCTGAATGTTTTTTCGTGTACAGTTATCGATATTTTTTCGCCATTTGTGAACCGAATTAAAATGTTATTTCTTAGTTCAAAAGAGCATATTTTCGACATAGTCTCATTAAAATTTTATCGAAATCGGCTGAGCTGTTTTTTATAAATCAACAAAAGTGTACTGTAAACGGTAGAAATCACTGTTGCGTTTTTTTTTGAGAAAAATAATTATTTCATCAAGGATTAAAATAAAACTCTACTAAGGTACTGCATTGCATTAATCAAAAAAGTACTACGAAGTACTGATTAAACAGGTGCAAATATGAACTTTAAACTAAAGGAACAAGATACACAATTACAAATTGTCTCAAAACTGCGATAATGATGAAACATGGCACTAAAATGTTAAGCACGTTGCAAGCTTCGCCCGGTCATAGTGTAGCTTTGTTGTGTCGGGAGTTTATTACCAAAGTTAGAAAATATTACCAATACAAGACACTACTATTGAAGTTTTAGAATTAGGATTAGAATTTCCCTGCGGTATATTTTGATTTAGAACTAAGGTTATAATCCTTAATATTATTAGCGCAAAAGTTTGTAAGTGTGGATGTTTGTTCCTCTTTCACGCAAAAACTACTGAACGAATTGAAATAAAACTTTGCAATAGTAATACTTATCATAATACATCCTGCTTATCATAATGCATCAACATAATACATCCTAGTAATATTATAAACGCGGAAGTTTGTGAGGATGGATCGATGGATGGATGGCTGGATGGATATTTGTTACTCTTTCTCGCAAAAACTACTGAACGGATCGAGATGAGCAATAATAAACCGGACAACTGCGAGTCAGGCTCGCACATGGAGGATTCCGTACAAACACGTTGTTAAAATAATTAAAAACCTGTTTTAGCATGTGCTAATAACGTTATTTTATATGATACCTTACATGATAAGATTTACTCACTTTGAATTTTGAACCCATATTTTGTGAATTTTGAGGCCCTATTTTTTGTGATATAAATAAAAATGTACAGTTTTCAGATTAATTCCTATATGTGTACTCTGAGACAATGCTTTTCGCCAAATTGCATAGTTCTATGTGAACGGGAAGTACCCTGTAGGTTTTGGTTTTTGTGAGTGAAAAATATGCGGTTTTTTACTACATAAACGGCTCTAACTTTTTTAAACGATAACTGAGAAGTTTTTCTGTTACACAACTGCAAGAAATCATAGATATACGTATACAATTTAAATTTCAACTCGATATCTTTACGCGTTCCCGAGATAAAGAGTCTTAACATACACACAGACGGACAGACGGACAACAAAGTGATCCTATAAAGGTTCCACTTTTTCCGCTTGAGGTACGGGACCCTAAAAAACATACAACCAGACGAACAGAACTCCTTTTTTAAAGTCGGTAAAAATCTAGGCCATAGGGCAAAGAACATTACTTCTAGGAAATCGTATTAAGTGTGCCAAAACGAAGGCATCAATATCATGTAGCCGCAATATCTCATTTCAGGCGATTGTTCCTCCACACTCAAAAGACCCCTGTAATTGGTAAAAACATCTCCTGTGTAATTTTCTCAAGTTACCACTTGGGAGTGTATTGTAATACCTATCTGTTGGAGTGTTTCAGGGTTCTGTAACTGTTGAGGGAAAACGCAACCGGAATGTTTTTTGCAAACTTTCGCGATTTGAACACATTATTATTAAATACTACGGGACTAATCGCGCACTAAAATTACGTGATAAATCTCCTCATCCCGACGTTTCGTCCGAGTTGCATCGACCGTGGTCACGGGTATAAAACGCAACCGGAAGTTTCACGCTATCTTTGCTGTGTCGATTTTGCTAATTTTATCAGTATCATTTGAATATAAAGAACTTAAAGGTAGAAATAATCTAAATGCATATGGTTTGACGTACATTGAACAAGTATTTGTTAAATTTGATGAAAAACAATAAAAACTCTGATTCTTGGAAAGCAATTTTAAATTATTTCGTGCAATTTACTCGTATTTAAACTAGCTGATTCGGCAAACTTCATTTCACGCAATATCTTTTTAAATTATAGTCTATGTGTTATAATGATGTATAAGCATTATTATTGCAAAGTTACATCTCAAGCCGTTCAGTAGCTTTTGAGTGAAAGAGTAACAAACATCCATACAACTCATAAACTTTCGCGATTATAATATTAGTAGGATCGCACACCTTGTTGTAGTAATTGTTGCTTGTTTTATGAAATATTTTCCGCCTTGCCACAAAAGTTTTACGCACGCATTAGTCAACGTTTCACAGTACAAATTTCACGGTTGAACAGTGTTTAAAGCGTGTTTAAATCAATTTCATTTCCCAACATTAATAGGTAAGCCGTTACAGGTCAGCCCTAATGCATTCGCCTATGTTGCATTACTACTTTATTAAGCCCTGGTGGTCAAGAGGTAGTGGCACCCGCCTTACAATCGTGAGGTCGTGTGTTCGAAACCCCGGTCCCGTACCAATGAGTTCTTTGGAATTTATGTACGGAATTTCACACCACAGGCTTTTCGGTGAAGGAATGTTTTCCTCGTGAGGCAACCTGCATACGTCCGTAGAAGAAATTCGATTAGAAATAGCCCTGTATGTATAACCCAATCATCCTTCGTGAGTAGGCCTACGTCCTGCAGTGGACTATTAAACAGACTGGTATAGTGCAGTGCACTACCCTTAAACGGTACTTATTACTAAAAACAAATCTGAGCTAATATACGAGTATAAAATTTGGAATATCTATTCAAATACTTGCACGTCTGTATTTTACATGTGTTGTATTGTACATGTGATCTAAGGACATAAACGATTAAAAAAAGAAACATTTTATTTATACGGAACATTCTCAGACACGCCTTTGCCATTATTTTATTCAGCGTGGAGAAAATTGTTTTCGTATTTCTATTAGAACGCAAATTTCGGCTGTCTCCTGTTTTTTCTCTGGTTTGTACCGGAGAAACCAATTTTGTTTAACACGTTTTGTGGTAGCACAACGTGTTTGGATTGCTAACATTGGGACTTTGGTGTTAGTGTAAAATTAAAAATAAAGCCGAACTAGTCATATATTTACGTAAAAATTTGAGTGAAAATTATGCATTAGCTAAAAACTTTACTGAAAAAAAAAAAATAAGACGCATAAGCGTGCTATATTTCTTACTCGTTTCTGACATCGTGAGGCGTATTACATCTGCTTCTACCACCACAATTATTACGTGATGACCACGACCGCTCTGTCAAGAGCGTAACGACTAAGAAGAAGAAGATTTCTTACTTAAGCGAAAGACACCAAAACAACATATTGTTACAATTTAAGAGGTGATAAGAGTTTTCTTCCTGAACGTAAATTTTATCAAAAAATTACCGTCTCACGATATTCTACAAAAATCGCAAAAACACTGGTCGATGCACGATCCTCATTTTACCATATTTAATAGGAGTTATTGTCATTATTATAAGCTGTATAATAATAATAAATTTTAGGGGACATCTTACACACGGTCTCTGACCCCAAACTAAGCAAAGCTTGTGATATGGCTGCCAGAGACTGATATACAGCATATACATATTTTTAAATACATACTTATATAGATAATACCTAAATAACACCCAGAGCAAACACCTATGTTCATCACATAAATATTTGCCCTGGGTGGGGATCGAACCCACGCCTCTTTGACCCAGGAGTCAGGGTCACTAACCACTGAGCCACCAAGGCAGTCAAGGCACCGAGGCAGTATGAATTCATTGTTGGGCATAGTCTTCTTAGATTGCAACCGGCATTCATCAGGATATGTTTTCATTTATTTTATAGCGTATAAGCCCACGCTTAACCACTGACTCAATTGATAGTAAGCAACAATGCAACAATAAGTCCAAGATGAAGCACGCTAACTTAGAAAATATTGTATAATAAATATGCTTTCCAACAAATACTAATCAGGTCGTGGTGCACATTGTCATGACGATTTACTCGTATGCTGCGCTTGCCAATGTGTATCTAGTCTTCAGCCAAATAAAATCAAAAATCAATAGGAATGGCTCATGAAAATTGTTTGAAAAACATCCCACCATATAACGAAGTGTTTTTGTTACTTTTTATTTTTATTTATTATTCTTTAAAGGTTTGCATTTGACTACATACTGCCTGATGTTGATCAGATATGCGGTCCACGGTGCAGCACGCTTACCTAGAAGATACCTATTTACTCGAGATTTGAAGACATCCACGTTGTACTTTAGCGGGAAGACAGACCCAGGCAAAGCGTTCCACATTCTGGCTGTTCGTATGAGGAATGAGGATTCAAAACGCTTGGTTCTAACGCGCGGAATGTCCACCATAAAAGGGTGGCGCTTTGGTCGCGTCTGCGTAGCCGTACGATAGAAGAAAGGGGTAGCTAGGACCACATTGTGCAACTCCTGAGCGCACTCACCGAAGTAAATCGAATAAAAAGCCGACAAATACGCCACCTTACGTCGATGCTCAAGACTTTGCAGCTGCGACTTAGTCAAGGTGTCGTTGTCAATCAGCCTCCTGGCTCGCCGCTCAATTGACTCCAACTTAAACTGTATCATAGGAAAATGTTACAGTACGTACCGCGAAAACCAGGGCTTATAGTTATTTTTATGCTTAACCATTTGTCGAGATATCTGCCTAAATAATATAAGTAGGAGAAAAGTCGTAGACCCTCGCAGTTAGACACGCACAGTCTGATCCAATTTACAAATAGCGACTACGATATGATAATTATAACATTTCATAAGTCTATGTAGGACAATACCGCAGCAACACATAGAAATAGGATTCCATCAGTGTAAATTACTTACACTGTAACTACTTACTTCATTCAAAGTTTGTATAACTTCCTATAAACGTTTGTAAAGATTAAAAATTGTTTTAAAGAGTACTTAAACAATTCTAAAAAATTACTAGAAGGCTCAGTAGGTAGTAGATTTTATTGTTATAATATTTTATCACATTAACTGATATCATTATCTCTTGAGAGAAAGAGAATTAAATAAAACATTATAACAGTATGTATCTAAAAGCCTAGAACAAAAAATCTCTTCTTGCCTATTCAGTAGTGAACTGGATTATTTCAAAAGCTGATACAGCGGAACAAAAAGAGATAATGCAAAAATATATCAAGCTTGTCCGGTATTCAAAATTTATTTGTTTTGGAAAAAGATTTTCCTATTTATGTTCTTTCATAACAATATTCATTTAAAGGAATTTCTTATTTTTGGATCTCATTATCATTACATTAGACATTGCTTGTAAAGGTTATTTTTTGCAAAAATTAGCATGACCGACTTCACCAGTGCACAGATTTCGCGAATATTTCGCACGGATCGATGTAGCATTTTTCACATTATTGTTTATTTATCAAAAATGGCTCAGTCGATTTTAATAAATTTTTAATTTGGGACCAATTTCAAGGTATACTCTTTCCAATAAAAAAAATTGAAATCAGACTACTACGAAAAAAGTTATGCGTGGTTATAAATAAAAAAATATAAATATAAGCGTCTAATTGTACCTCCTCCGGTGGTTTGTCGGACAAAAATATATGGCGGTGTGATGGCAGTCTTGAACAAAAATCAAATTATAAAATATGAATCTCTGAATTGAGTCGTATCTTTAGTTCTAAATCACACTTTTCTAATGTCCTACAAGCGCACTCTCACGTATAAGTACAATGTAATGTTACAAGCATTCTGTAATGTACCTACAAACGTCTGAGGTAATAACGATTAGTTTTTATAGGGTAACCCTCACTCTGAAAATGTTACGTAGAGGCGGTTAAAAAGGTAGCTTTATTATTTACTCGTAGAATACAATAGTTAGGTCACAATAGCTAGGTCAATGTGTATTAATTAAAGAAACATTAAAAATAAAGAATACTCAAAACATAGAAAGAAAGAAGAAAGAAATATATTTCTTAAGCATAGCATCTGTAAAAACGGAGTACATATTATTATTACCTGTGCTTTTAACTTTCCTTTTAAATCGAGTCAGTAGGTAAATATGTAAGATATTTTTATCATTTCATCAAAGAAAAATGCGGTAAAGAATCTTCTACATTATAAGTAATTAAGTAAAACATCGGAAAGCACATCGAGATCTGTAAAAAATTTTCAGCAGCTTAAGCGATTTTTATAAGAGCATGGTGATATTCGAATTATATAATTATATTGAAGCCGTGGTGGCTTAGAGGTAATGACACCCGCCTTACAATCGTGAGGTTGTGGGTTCAAATCCCGGTCCCGTACCAATGAGTTATTTGGAATTTATGTACAGAATTTCACACCACTGGCTTTTCGGTGAAGGAAAACATCGTGAGGCAACCTGCTTATGTCCGTAGAAGAAATTCGATGCGTATGTGAATCCACCAACCCGCACCGGGCCAGCGTAATAGATATGGCCTAATCACCCTTCGTGGGTAGGCCTACGTCCTGCAGTGGACTATTAAAAAAGGCTGATACAGTACAGTACAGTATTTTGGGCCAGTGTTGGTTGTCCTCTACTTGGCACCCACGAAATAAAAAATCCCAGTATAGAGAGCTGTGAATCTGAAACGTTTTTCATAAAACCCAAGTTAGTTAAGCACATTTAATTCATTAAGTTTATCTAAAGCGTTATTAAACGCTATTAGATTATTATACAACGCTTATAACACCAGGCTTAGTACTACGTGAACGTGATCACAGCTAAGAGATTTCGCTACCTATTACCGGTTTTATCTTAATGCAAAATAATTACGATTTATCTTCAAAGAAGTTGAGCTTTGTAATTTGCGTTTTCAGATATGACCCCACAGTAAAAAGTTGTTCAAAATTATACTAAGCGATTTCGACAAAATATTTGGTAACACCAGATTGTTTGGTATTTAAATCTTAGCAAGAAATTTCGAGTATGAACCGAACCAGTCAAGACTTAGTCGAGATATTGTAAGTGCTTAATATTTAGATTTAGTTTAAAAATAGATGTGTCTTGAGGTCTACTGTACGAAAAACAATTAATTTAACTAGGTACATTAAAAACTACAAAACATAAATCAGAGGCTTAACCGCTACAATACCGGAAACCTTTGCACCTGGCGGGATTATCGCCTGGCGCCGCGCCCGTTCGGTTTCATAATACGTGCCCGTAATCCGGGATACGTGTCTAACTGATAGCATGCATGATCATTTTCTATTAATATTTATACTTACCGACATTTTACTAGGTATTTATAAGCCGTAGAAATTCTGCCGTTGGACATTGTGTAATTTTTTTTTTAATTAAACCTACTCATGACCATGGATACAGAGTCCTTCAGTCGAAGTCTTAAATATTGCTTTTTTTTCAACTTCTTCTTCTCAGTAAAGCAGTGGAGACTTTACTAGAGGCGTCTATGGAGTTTTGGTAACAACACGGAAGAACATGATACGTCACATTATATCACTTGACTACACTCATGCACGTAAACCAGCTCATAATCAACGAAATACCACCATTTTACACTAATTATCACTGATAAAAACACAAGTTTAACAAAATAATACAATGAGGCGACATGATTTTTCCGCGTTCCCGCCAAAACTCCGGACATTGTGTAACGGAAAGTGGAGTTGCCAGATAATATATGACAACTTTGGCGTTACAACCTTACTACTAAACTTAATGAATGTTATTTTAAACTTCCGCGATTTGAACACATTATTATTATATACCATGGGACTAATCGCGCACTAAAATTACGAGATAAATAAATACCTCCTTATCCCGACGTTTCGGCCGAGTTGCATCGACCGTGGTCACGGGTACCCCGTCAGTCTACCCGTGACCACGGTCGGTGAAGAGGTATTTATTTATCTCGTAATTTTAGTGCGCGGTTAGTCCCTTAGTATATAATAATAATAAAACTTCATGAATTGTTCAAACATGTATTAATTCGTGAAACCAACTAATTCGTGATATTTAAATGCTTATTCAAATTCACCACGACGTGATCGATGAATGTAAATATCATGTGATTATTCTGAAAAAAAAAACAAGTTCTCTCTCTCTCTCTTAGGTACAAATATGTTGTAAGATCGGTTGGCAGCAGCATCTACATAAGTAGTGTGTTCCAGCGATCCATCCATTCATCAGCCGTAAGACGTTCACTGCTGGACATAGGCCTCCCTTATAGATCCCCCATGGATTTCCAATAAGGCCGGTTAGAAGTGGCCTGCATCCAGCGATCATATTATCATCTGTAAATCTTGTCGGTGTACGTCCTTTGCTATTTTTGCCGGTATCATGTCATGCACTCAATTTTAAATTATATTTAGGGTTCCGTACTTCAAAAGGAAAAACGGAACCCTTATAGGATCATTTTGTTGTTCGTCTGTCCGTCTGTCCGTCTGTGTGTATGTCAAAACTCTTTATCTCGGGAACGCGTAAAAATATCGAGTTGAAATTTAAACTATATACGTAAACCCATAAATTCACGCAGTTGTGTAAAAGAAAAGCTTCTCAAGTATCGTATAAAAAAGTAAGAGCCGTTTATGTCGTAAAAAACGCATATTTCAACGGTCTTAAAAATCAAAACTACAGAGTACTTCCCGTTGACATAGAACTATGAAATTTGGCGAAGAGCATTGTCTCAGAGTATACATATAGGAATAAATCTGAAAATTGAACATTTTTATTTAAATCACATAAAAATAGGGCCTCAAAATTCACAAAATATGGGTTCAAAATTCAAAGTGAGTAAATCATATCATGTAAGGTATCATATAAAATAACTTCATTAGCACATACTAAAACAGGTTTTTAATTATTTTAACAATATGTTTGTACGGAACCCTCGATGTGCGAGCCTGACTCGCACTTGTCCGGTTTTTTTATTATTATGGTTCAAAAAATTTAAAACAGTTTAAAAACTTGAAGGCTCAATGCTGTAAAAGTGCTTAATTTATTAGCAATTTAGTTCCGTATTATATAGCCTAGAGAACTTAGGCTCGATTGTCATAAGGCAATTGTTACAGTTAGATACAAAATATCAATACTCACTATTAGTCTGTCTTCACTTTGCACAGAGAGTAATGAACAAAACATTTATTTTGCTTATCATGAAAATACGTGAGAAGAAAATTCAACATCAAGGTAGATAGGTATATCAATTTTCTAAATCAACACAGCCCTATTTTAATTCTGTCCCTTCAAGAAATTTACATTTTCACAAGAGCCTGATATCAAGATCATGTGAAGGGATAGCTTAGGCCTTAGAAAGGACTCGTTAGGCCTAATGGGCCTTAGTAATTGGATATTTTTTGCGTAAAGTTTTTCTTTTCTGTTAGAGATTTTGTTACAAAATGAAGTGTTTTATGTAATGGTTATGACGGCACTTTTCAGTTTATTTTCTTAATTTTACTCGCATAATGAGATTTTAGAATTCAATTTTTTGATTAGTAGACATATTTTAGATTTTTTTAACATAAATTCAATTTAATTTCTATATGTATGTACCTTGCTGAATAACGTAACTTGATATTTGTTCCCTAACTGTGATATCAATAACCGTTATTTCTGAATAACGAAATAAGCTATTTATTTTTTATCTGTGATGATTATTTATTTTCTACTATAATAGCTCTGTGATTTTCTATAATAGTCAATGTTTTTTATTCTATTTGATGTCTGTTGTCGTTGACATTAGTTAGTTTACATTGACTTTGTTATACATTACCCATATAGACCGCATATCTGCTTTACATCAGGCAGTGTGTAGTCAAACGCAAACCTATTTGAAATAAAAAAAAAAAAAAAAAAACATTAGTTATTTTTTTTATATTGGTTATTAATAGAATTGATAAATTAGTTCGAATGTAGTATGTAATTGTAGATAAGTATTTCAAACATTGTTAATTGACGATTCCAAGTGCAATTGTTATGTCTACGGAATAAATGAACTTTGACTTGACTTGACCTATAATAAAGCCATGTAGGTACATTGTCAAGATCATCTAGACACATCTTTCTGAACGTCTGGTGGACGCGACGCGTGACCAAATTTCTGGTGTTTATTTGGCTCAACGTATAAGCATTGCTATTCAGCGTGTCAATGCTGCCAGCATGCTGCGCATTACTAGAACTAGAGCATTTGGATCATCTTTAGCTCTTCTAAAACCAACAAATGCCAAGTCGATGGTAATAACACTAATAACTGTAGGCTAAACACCCCGTTCATTTTTTTTAAGTGTGTTAGCATATTTTTACCAACAATTTACTTAAGTAAGTAGGTATATCGAGTCAGATAATAAATATATTTTCAACACACTTGCTCATAAAGTGGCTCTAACTTCACCGCAATTAGGCACATATTGACACTTGTAATCAAACTGTGACTTTTTCATTCATATTATTCACAAGTGAGTTATAGAGTTTTTTATTTTCTTATTTTTCATTTGCTTTGATTTTTAAAAAAGTTTCGATACAAAAAAAATGTGTTCAATAGTAGGTACAAATCATGTACAAATAAATTAATGTACCTATGAAACTTCATTTTTTTAGTCCATAGCCGATTGCCATTGCGCGCGCATAGGAAAACTGATTAATTTTTCCCGCCATTTCGAAACATTTTTCACAACTTGTTTTCACTGTTGAAAATATTTTTTAGTATTATTTTATTCCCAAGTGTGTTAAAAAACGTCGTATGCTACACGTGTGTATTGATGATTACCATCCTGGCCTCTCTTAAGGCTCTCTTTCAATGGCGCCTCAGTGGTAATCACCAACGTTACACACTTGTACCATAAGCGACTAAGTAAAAACTTGATGGTAAATTTTTCTGTTGACCAAAACTGATTTGGATCAAATTTGATATTAAAATCAAATTGCCGTATGGGGAGGGTTCAAAACAGTTTACCATGGCGAAGAATGTCGAAAACATGTTTACCGGCCCAAGCTCCGATATTAACCATCGATACCGTTAACTTTACAGTTTTGTGATAACTGGCTTGTTTACTTCTCAGCTAGGGTTCAAATGGGGTGGGTTTTGTTATGATTTTCTACAGATTAATATACAGGGTTATTTCTAATCAATTAGCATCCCTTTAGAGGCTTATTCTGTATATTAAAACTAACCACTTTTGTACTGCGACTCTTGTGAAAACTCGAATAAAAATCAGCTGTTCCCTAGAAAAATATCGTTCACCCTCGACAAAATGTATTTTGACAAAAGTCGCGGAACAAAAGTTGATAGTTTTGATGTACAGAATAAGCCTCTTAAAGGATGCTAAATGATTAGAAATAACCCTGTATAGTAATATGATTAAGCAATTGTAATATTTACCTACGGTAAAAATATAATGAGTCTGTCAGATAGATTAAAAAAAAATGAGATACGTATTTTTTCCATTACCAATTAAACAAAAATTAACGAAGATATGGCCCGTTAAAGTTCCATGTTACATCACGAGTGCGCTATAAATGTACAGACTACGTCGCACTAGTGACGTCACGAGCCCCTACTCCCAAACTTTGACATGGTATATCTTGGTCATTTATTGTTTCATTGACAAAAGAAAAAATACTTTTCGAATAAATATTTTGAAATAATCTAAATAACGGACTAATTATTGTAATAATGATTTTTTTTACCCACCCATTGTGCCTATTGAGTGAGATTAGAGTGAGCTATGTTTTATGAAGAAAAAGTTATTGAACGGTATTTGTTTTTGTGATAGACGGGAAGTTTTTCTTAAGGTTTCTAAGAGATTTTCAAAGAAAAGCATCGGAGGTATTTTTCTACCTAAAATTTATAATTTGTTTTTGTTAAACGTAGGAATGGCATTTAATAGTATCATGGTATTATGAGCACCTCGTACTTATCGTTTTATTGAACATTTTGATTATTATGGATACGTTTTTACTTTTTACTTTTTGTACTTCGGTGCGATCACTACATAGTATAAAACAAAGTCGCTTCCCGCTGTCTGTATGTCCTTATGTTTCGTTCCAGTTATGTTGAATTTGCGGTAAATATTGCTACACATTATATTCAGTAGTTAGTCATGTACACGGAGGGCGCTGCAAGTAGCACAGTTTAATTACTAGAACAGGCACCAGCCAGACCCATAAGCTATTTATGTAATCTATGTTTGATTCTGGATATCGTATAATTACGACTGGTATTTAGGAACTTTCAACATGGTTTATTTAATAGTGATTTGTTATTGGTGTCAATAAATCAATTATTTATTTATATCTTAAAACTACGCAACGGATTTTGATATATTTGTGTGCAGAAAACACCTAAGCGAAACCGGGGCGGGTCGCTAGTACAGTATATTTTACAGTAAGTATCAATACATTTTTTATTGCAATTAAAATATTATTTATAAAATAACAATAAGTTACATAGATAGACATAGATTACATAAAAACTTTCCAGCAACATTGAGATAGAAATCTAAATCAGCAGAACTAGTAAAACCTAAGCGAAATTTTACTACCTTCGCCTGTTTCTAACAATTTCAGATTGGTCATGGAAAAGGGATTTTTATGGCTCCCAGGCCTGGCGTACGGATTCAGCTTTTCGTAGGAAAAGGTAAATCTGTTACCGTTTAAAAGTCGCTAACTGTTAGATTTGGTTTATAGCCTGTGTTTGGCAAATACGTTGAATTTGAGATTGTTTGAGAGGCCATAAATTTAATGATGATGAATCAAACAAATTGTTAAATCAAACAATAAGATATGTTTACCTCTAAATCTAGTTATAGATTTTGAAGCATATTAACAGTTAATATGCCTATCCTGATTTTTTTTTTACATTTTGAGTTAATTCAAATTAAAATTTAAATGAACACCGGATACAACTCACGATTATTTGAACGGTCGAGCCGCTATGCGTCCGGCCGGTTTCAGAGTAGTTAGTACTCCTTCTTCAGGAAATACGCGCGCCCCCGACAACGGACGCCCGCGCACTCTGAAACCGGTCGGACGCATAGCGGCTCGGCCGTCCAAATAATCGTGAGTTGTATCCGGTGTTCATATAAATTTTAATGATGAATCCTCACGCTAGTTTTAATTTAGTTGATTCGTTTAAAATATACTGAAAAATAATTATTTTTTATGATAAGTACAACCTAAAATATTGTTGACTATGAGTAACATACTCACCTACTCTTTTATTCTATAATTTAACAAATATCATTTAATATTCCTTTGAAATGAAGCATATGCAGAGATAGTTTATTTTTGGTTTGCCGACGTTTCGGACATTGTGTCCGAACTGTGATTTTTATTTTTAATTGATTTCTATTTTGTTACCGTTAAGTTTACTTATAACAAACCAACTTACTGGTATGAAAGCTAAAACGAGTGGCGGGCCCAGCCGTCCGGCGGGCCCGCACGGGCGCCCGCGGTGGACTCTCCCTCGGCTGGTGGTTGTGGCGCACCTCCTGGAATTGAGATAAGGTAGACATTAAATAAAGGGATAAAAGTGATACGTTGGACGCAGTGGTGAATCCACCAATGGGCTGAGTAGAGTAGAAGAACGGCAGATTTCAGAAGGCGGCAAATTTCGGGACATATCGTTTTAGGTCAAAAATTACATTAGTTTATTTTCAAAAATAAAAAAAAACATATTTTTTAAACCTAAATATTATTAGGTCTACAGAAAAAAGCAACATATGATATGTTTTACCGCTTAGAATCAAAATCTGAAATATTGATTATTGCCGTATGTGTAGCGTAATCGCATATGCGACTGCCTCGGTGGCTCAGTGGTTAGTAACTCTGACTCCTGGGTCAAAGAGGCGTGGGTTCGATCCCCACCCAGGGCAACCATTTATGTAATGAACATAGTGTTTGCTCTGTGTCTGGGTGTTATTTAGATACTAGCTATCTAAGTATGTATTTAAATATATGTAGTTTATCAGTATCTGGCAGCCATATCACAAGCTTTTCTTAGTTTGGGGTCAGATACCGTGTGTTTAAGATGTCTTCAAATATTTATTATTATTATTATTTATTATACAAAAGCGGCAGTTTTAAAGAGGGGGAAAAATTCAACAGCCTTGCTGGCGGTGTGCATTTGTGAAAACGTCCACTCAAGGTGAAATGACGACCTCAATAAGATTGCAATCACGCTGAATTGAAGCAGTGCTAAACGGTCCTATTTTAGAACCATAGAGGAGACCTATGTCTAGCAGTAGACGTTCATAGTTGATGGATTAACAATAAAATGATAACCTCAATAAATAAAATAGCGGGATACTAATTATAACGGGTATTGTCATCCGTAGTAGAAATAGGGGAATATTGGAGGGTTTGAAAAGTTCACCAAAATATTGTCAAAAGAAAACATAAAAGAGAAGAAAACTCGAAAACAGACTGCAAGAGTAATGAACAAGCGAACATGAAACAACTTGTTTCATCCGGTACATAAATCTGACGGAATCTGGGACATTCTTTCACGACCGGACAAGCGCACTGGACCATAGACTTGGACAATTTAAACTAATCTCGAAGAATGAACAAGACGCATGGAACAAGTCGTGATGAGATTTGAAACACATTTAACCCTCATAACTCTAAAACACATCGGAAACTAGACGTCACGCTTTGTGTGTTTGTGTCGCGGTAATGTTTGTAAAAATTCCAAGTCAATTAAAAGCAAACTTTACTTGTTATACCTATATGGTTTTTATGTACTTAATTAAGTTTTTATACAAGCACGCTCATAATGTTTTATTATTTTTAGGGTTCCGTACCTCAAACGGAAAAAACGGAACCCTTATAGGATCACTTTGGTTAACTTTGTTTGTTCGTTTAAAAAAGTTAGAGCCGTTTATGTCGTAAAAACCGCATATTTCGACACTCACAAAAATCAAAACCTACAGGGTACTTCCAGTTGACATAGAACTATAAAATTTGGCGAGAAGCATTATCTCAGAGTACACATATAGGAATTAATCTGAAAACTGTACATTTTTATTTAAATCACGAAAAATAGGGCTTTAAAAATCACAAAATGTGGGTTGTAAATCGTATCATGTAAGGTATACCTATAAAAGAGCTTCATTATCACATGCTAAAGCAGGTTTTTAACAATACGTAATTTTCGATATATGACAAGAAAAGTGAAAAGAAAAAAAATTTTGTCGATGGTTATAGTATAGAGATTTTAACAACTTCCCTCTTTTCAGATTTTAACAACTCTGATAATTTTGTGAAATTTTCTGGATTTGTACGGAACCCTCGATATGCGAGCCTGACTCGCACTTGTCTGTTTTTTTTTGTATTTCGCAGGCCGTTAGCAGAAGAAGCGAAAACAAACGTCAGAACGCGTACACAATATGGCCCACAGAGTCATTTAATTATGCGATGTAATGATACACGAGACTAAGATGAGTAAAACATAAAGAGATTGGTGGACGATGACGTAATTGGGTTACTTCATAAATATCATCACAAAAATCACGTCCCGCTTTTTATTTGTCCTGTAAGTAGGTACGTTCTAGAATGTTCGAATTCCTGCAAGTTGTTGGTTGGGCTATTGTGAATAGATGGATTTATTTTGTGGGCGCCGGCTTGTTATTAAACTGATTTATATTGTAATAATAGCAGGACAAAAAAAAAACAAAATTGGTTGTCTGTAGAGTCTGATTACGGACGATAATTAATTAATTTAATAGTAATTCTACGTGATAACGTCATAAGAAAACATTGTTGAATCCACATCTGGAACAAGCCCATCGCTTAGGCCGATCGTGCTTCTCTATCGCTATTGTTCTCGCTTGCACGCTCGACTCACGCAGAACGTGACACTTTTTTCTGCGTGCGATCGATTTATAAGACGTTATCCTGTCAAAAAACCCAAAATAGGTAGAAACATCCTACTAATATTATAAACGCGAAAGTTTGTGAGGATGGATGGACGTATGGAAGTTTGTTACTCTTTCACGCAAAAACTACTGAACGGATTGAGATGAAACTTTGCAATAATATGGCTTATATATCAGAATAACACATAGGCTATAAATTATAATGATATATTGCGTATATGCAGGCGAAGCCGTGGGTAAAAACTAGTAATAAATATTTGGAAACTCTGATAAGACATTGATGCAAGTAGCATCTAGCCGTAGATATTCACGTCTTATGGCTTAATCGATTATTTTTTTATTGCTAGAAACCTACTTAAATAACACACTAATTTTTCATGTCATATTTTTTACGACAGAGTAACAAAAAAGTTTTTTGGGTTTTTTAATGACGAAAAACCATATCGATTTGCACAAACATGAAAACTAGCAACTGTAACTAAACACAGCATAAGTTTGAATTATTTGATAAAAACAGCAGTTAAATATGTTATCTTTTATTTACCCTTAATATCTGGACAAAATCAAACCAACTAGGTACAAACCAAGCGCTGCGACAAAACAAACAAAAACCACAATTTTGTGTGAAACAAACATTCCGAGCACAGACCAACGACACCCCAGTGAAAAGCTGACTTTATTTTACTTGAAATTTTAAAGTTTTTAAGCTATCGTGTCTGCCTCAAAATTCAAAAAATATGGGTTCAAATTCAAAGTGAGTAAATCGTATCATGTAACGTATATAAAATAACTTCATTAGCACATGCTAAAACTGATTTTTTATTATTTTAACAATGTTTAATTTTTAACGAGAAAAGTGAAAAAAAAAAACTATTTTGACGATGATATAGTATAGAGATTTTAACAACTTACTTCCCAATTTTGTGAAATTTTCTGGATTTGTACGGAGCCCTCGGTGTGCGAGCCTGACTCGCACTTGTCCGGTTTTTTTTAATTCAAATGGGTATTCATACCAAACGCTGAGGAAATCAGCTGATACAGGGGTATTGTTGTAATCTACCATGATAACGTAATACCAAACATTCGGCTTTTAGAAAGGACTTGAATTTTGCGCTTAACTCCCGGGCTAAGACCAGAAATAAATTTAAGAGGTAAGCGTTATTTGTTGCAGACCTCTGTAATCCTGGTACGAGTATGTCAATTTTTAACGCATCGATAAAACAAATATTTTTCCTAATAAAACGTTGTCACATACGTGTCACGTTTAATTGTACACAAAAATAAAAAAAAACGAACAGTAATACAAAAAATACTTAAGTTAGTGTAACTGTGTAAAAGATAGCCGTGGTGGTCAAGAGGTAGTGACACTCGCCTTACAATCGTGATGTCGTGAGTTCAAATCCCTGGTCCCGTACCAATGAGTTCTTTGGAATTTATGTACAGAATTACACACCACTAGCTTTTCGGTGAAGGTAAAACATCGTGAGGCAACCTGCATACGTCCGTGGAAGAAATTCGATGGCGTATGTGAATCCACCAACCCGCACTGGGCCAGAGTGGTGGATATGGCCCAAATACCCTTCGTGGGTAGGCCTACGTCCTGCAGTGGACTATTAAAAAGGCTGGTACAGTAAAGTACAGTGTAACAGAAGGCGGCCTTATCGCTGGAAGCGATCTCTTCCAGACGATGATAATGATCATGATAAAAATCATTTTTTATGACGTCACTAGGTATAAATGGTAAACTGCTAAAAACATATTTGGCTAAGAAATATGTTTCTGAAGTCCCTTTAAGCAAATTAAAAAAAAATTACTACTATAATAAATCCGAAAAGTTTGTTGGTTTGTTTCTCTTTTACGCAGCAACGGAGCAACGGATTGACTCGATTTTTGGAATGGACATAGTTTGAAAGAAGGAAATTGACATAGGGTACTTTATACCCCGGAAATAAGTTCCCTTGGGATAGCACAAAAATCAAAATATTACGCGGGCGGAGCTGCGAGCGAAAGCTAATAAGTTATAATCCCACAGTGCAACTTTGTCGACCTATATCTCACCAATGGTACGACAAAAAATCGTTTAGGAAACCTTACGTTCATTTTAGAAACCTTACTCAACGACTCCTTACGTGAGGAGGACGAGGTAAATAATTATTTTTTTACAAAAAATAGCATAGCGTATAAAACCAAGTCGCTGTCTGTCCCCATATATGCTAATCTTTAAAATTACGCAACGGATTTTGATGCAATTTGTTTTAATAGATAGAGTAATTCAAGAGAAATGTTTATATGTATAATACACCTGTGCGAAGCCGGGGCGCGTCGCTAGAACGCAAATATTATGCACGGATCGATGTAGCATTTTTCACACTATTGCTGATTTATCAAAATTGACTCAGCTGATTTCGATAAAATTTAAATGGGACTAATTTCGAAGTATAATCTTTCCAATAAAAAAGAATTGAAATCGAACTACTATAAAAAAGGTATGCGTGGTTATACATACGCGTCGAATGTATACCTCCTCCGGTGGTACGTCGGTCAAAAAATCATACCCTCTTTACATGTATATACCCATACATGTAAAGAGGGGGTGAAGCTTTGTTTTTTTAAGTAATTAAATTTGAAATCTATACATAAACTATCATATCAAGCAATTTGGTTGATAAATCTAGAAGTTATAATGCGAACGGACATAACGAAGTTATAAGGTTCCTCGTTTTACTACGGAACCCTAAAAATGTGTATTTAATAACGTAAACTGCAATTTTATATGGAAACGAAACTGCTAACAGAAGGTACAAATTCCATAGAAAATTGTAGTTAGTATACTGTACCGGATACTTAAAAAATATTAAGAATATATATAGATAGATAAACTCTATGGTTTTCATATTCATATCAATACAAAATTAAATATAGATAGAGATACAGAAGAAAAACCGGACAAGCGCGAGTCAGGCTCGCACATCGAGGGTTCCGTACAAACAAATTGCTAAAATAATTAAAAACCTGTTTTAGCATGTGCTAATGAAGTTATTTTATATGATACCTTACATGATACGATTTACTCACTTTGAATTTTGAACCCACATTTTGTAAATTTTGAGGCCCTATTTTTTATGTGATTTAAATAAAAATGTACAGTTTTCAGATTTATTCCTATATGTGTACTCTGAGACAATTCTCTTCGCCAAATTGACAAGTTTTCATATTTCACAAGGCTATGAAATTCCAAAACCATTTCGAGATATTGCGATGCTGATGATTATGCTTATTTTTCCAAAATTATTGGTGCAGTAACTACAAAGTTATTAAATAAAAACCATCCGCCAATCCGTTTACGGATTCATAATTCATGTTCAGTTGCCTTTGATAAAAAAAACACTAGCAATATAAAATGACAGTTGACACTGACTTTCGGTTACGTTTTGTTTCGTTATTGTGTCAAACAAGGCTTAGCAAGGTTATACGCAAGTATACGTATGCTCGACTCGACATAAATCTTATCATTAAATTCATAATTTACGTCCTAAAATTGTTTGGTGTTCTCTTAGAAGTTTTTATTTGACCTCTCCTGATTACTTACGTTAACAAAATGGAAGTTTCGGACGGCTACACAATGGCCGACAGCCGTAATCTACCTAAAGTAGATTACATGATGCTACTGCAATATATGCGAGAAAACGCACAAAACACGCAGTTATAGGATCTAGTCGCCGAGAATCCATTGTGCCCTAGAAATTCCAATCTATGGCCTTAGATTCTATGCCTAGCCGATGAAGATAGATGACAGATTAATTAGTTATTATTACAATATAAAGGCTAAAGATATAGCGTAGTAATTTATGATTGAATTTGTTATTTTCGTGGAATGTTATTTAGTTGTGAATTCATGAATGTTTTGATTGTCACTGACACTACTGACAGTGACAGCAAAGCATGCGCCTATTTTTTTTTTTAGAAAGTGGCTACAGCATTACTCTTTATGAATCCACAATTTTGCAGTTACGACCTTTTGGAATAAGCTCTTTTTCAAAAATTAATTTTGCGCAAAATATGAGTCATATCGAAAAAATTAAAAATACGTGTTTCTTAATTTTCCATATTCTTTCAGAAAAAAAATAAAAACAAATACGTAAAATATTTGAAATGTTGTCAATTTCATAGTTCTATATCAACGGGAAGTACCCTGTAGGTTTTGATTTTTGTGAGCGTTGAAATATGCGTTTTTTTACGACATAAACGGCTCCAACTTTTTTATACGGTAATTGAGAAGCTTTTCTTTTACACAACTGCATGAATTCATAGGTTCACGTATACATTTTAAATTTCAACTCGATATCTTTACGCGTTCTCGAGATAAAGAGTCTTGACATACACACAGACGGACAGACGGACAGACGGACAACAAAGTGATCCTATAAGGGTTCCGTTTTTTTCCTTTTGAAGTACGGAACCCTAAAAATGAAAACTTAAAGCTATTGTTGCACTAGCTTTAGCACTTTATCTCGTATCATTTCAAACAAAAATACTCTAATGAAACCTCCGTATCGTAGTTCACATTTGTAAAGTTAACAAAGAATAAAACAAAGACTAGCCGTCCTCAAACTTCAGGGAGTAAACTGTATCTGTGTACAATTTGGTTGGATTCTGCTTTTTGTTCAACGCTGGTAGATAGAACAAACTATCTTTGTAAAATTGGAGAAAACAAACAGAGATTGTAAGCTATACAATTTTCGTGCAACAAAAGTCTGAAATTATATACTTTCCTAGCAAGGAGAGATCGCTGATTACGTTTCTTTGTTCATTATATTTTGAGTATTTTTTTGATCAGCTTGAGGTGAAAATAAATTTTACTAATTATAATACAATACAATATAGCTTTATTTTAAAACATATAAACAATCCGGTAGAAAAATGGGCGGCCTTATCGCCTGCAGCGATTTCTTCCAGGCAACCTTATCAGTCGTACCTACTGATCATATTCATATAAAGCCACAAAATTACTAAGCACCTTACTAAATCCTAACTAATATTATTATTTATTATTATTTTGAGCCTTATTGTCCCACTGCTGGGCAAAGGCCTCCCTTCCCTTCTTCCAGACTGCGCGATCTACTGCGTTGGTGGTCCAGTGTCTGTCGTGCGAATTCAGTTCGTCGCGCCACCTGCGTCTGGGTCTAGCTAGGTAGGGCTAGCTGTAGGCTACTAACGGGGTCCATAGGTGACGGATCATAGAAAGAAGTGTTGAGATATCATCGCTAGCTGCTTAGGCAGTCCCCTACCATACAGCAACACCAAGTTACATTGAGTTCATGAACATTAAGTCCTCACGAAGTCAATGTAGAACAACTGGCATTAGCGCGGGATGTCAGTTTAGGGCGTCAGCGGAGGAGTACCTTGTGTACCAACGGTGCCACCGGGCTGTAAGGGCTCACCGCACACTCACCAACCAGCATTAGACTAGCGTGGTGGGTTCCCAGTCTAAACCCCTTCCCTCATGATAACTATATTACAAATCCGAAAGTGAATTTGTTGGTTGGTTGGTTTATTCTTCTTACACGCAGCAACGGAGTTACAGATTGACATGATTTTTGACATGAACATAGTTTGAGAGACGGAAAGTGACATAGGCTGCTTATTATCCCGGAAAAATAAGAGGTTCCTTTGGGATAGCACAAAAATCAAAATATTACGCAGGCAAAGCCGTGGGCAATAGCTAATATTATAATATACTGGGTTATTTCTAATCAATAAGCATCCTTCTAGGGCTTATTCTGTACATTCAACACTCAAAAAAAATGTTGTTATTCCATAGAAAAATATAGTGCACGCGCGACAAAATGTATGGAACAGCAGATTTTTTTTGAGTTTTGACGAAAGTTGTAGAACAAAAGTTATTAGTTTTGATGTACAGAATAAGCTCCTAGAAGAATGCTAATTGATTAGAAATAACCCTGTCTAAATTATAAAGAAAGTGTTGTTTGTTGGTTTATTACTCTGTTGCGCGGCAACTAAACACCATATTGACTTAATTTTTGGCATGGACATTTAGGGTGATTCATATAAGACCAAAAAAATTTTTTTTGTTTAAATTTCAGTCTCAACCTCTTAAAATGATCTACTCCCTTAGAAAACAAGCTGCTATTTTTTTATTATTTTTAAAATTATATTTAGGGGTCGCTACCGTCAATTGAAAATGATCAAGTTCAGTCAAAAAGATAACTTTTAATTAAAAGTTTTTAACCTATCAGAATACAGTATTTTTCTAAAAAAAAATTAAATATTAACTTAAAAACATCTCAAATGTTTATAATAAAATAAAAAACAATCAGTTTTACATTAAATTAGCCTTATTTACATTAGGGTTTTTCTGCCTGTAATCCTTAACTAACAACATTAAGTACCTTTTCTGCTCCTCATTGTTTGTGTGTAATTTATTATAAATCCTACTAAGTCTTTTAACATTTGGAGATCATTTTCAGGAGCCATACAAGATACTGCAGCTGTAAACCAATATTTAGCGTAAACACGTACGACAAATATACAAATATTTGTGAGTGCTTTTGTTTCTTTGATTGTGATCATAAGCTGGTGTTTAAAAAGATACATTTTCAATGCATTATATAGCTTTTGCCATCCAACGTGCACGATGTATTCCAGCAGGGGCCTTAAAGGAGATACCGTTTTTAGAAATACCTCCTAAAAATATGATGATTAAATGCAGCAGCTCCTTGTAATCATCGCGAGGCTGGAATTGTTGCAATTGACTGTGAGCAAAGGCAATCATGTCTGCTGCGATGTTTTCAACACAACTCCAAGTGGATTGTTCAGATACAGCAGTTTGGAAGTCTTCCTGTTTAACTTTTGGCCAGTAGTTTTTAAATCTTTTGAAACTTAATATTTCTGATCCACTCGAAGGTCCCATGGCTGAAACTACGACAGCTTCAAGTACAATTTCTAAGATGTGATGCCAACATGCTAACCAGATCAATTCGTTCTCCATTTTTTGCTCTAATATAATGCAGCCCCGTTGATTCGTCCTGTATTCGATGATGTTGTATCGAAGCACATACATTTAATTTTTTCCTTAAGCCGCCATGACAAAATTGATTAAAAAATGGCCGATGCCATTGTTTCACCTTTATCATCGGGAAACTTTGCAACGGCTAGGAGTTGATCAACTCCTTTTCCGGATACCAGGATTGGTAGGCGATCAACAGTTTCGTGCCCGGTTATATCCTCAAGCATCTTTCCGTCTCAGGTAAGCGTAGTTTGAGGTTGAAATGCGTCTTTAAGAGCCTCGGTAAGCTGCTGTCTAATGTTCATTCTATGGCGCCGTATAGAAGAGAAGCTAACGTTATATTGAGATACGTCACATCCAAGACTCTTTATGGTAGATGCCAAAACTATAGTAGCTTTTCGTTCACTCATCTTTGATGCCACTTGATAGTAGTTAGTGTGGGCCGTGGGGGCGGGGGTGACAAGGAAAGGGGGGAGGGGGCGACGCTTTAAGTGTTTTTTTACATCTTTGGTTTGTATTTATCTCGTAAAGTGATTTAAAGTAAGGTAAGTTCAACTTCATAAAATGCGCATAATAGATAAAAAATTTAAAACTTTGAAGGCCGGTAGCGACCCCTAAAATTTAAATTAAAAATTCGAAAAAAAATACTACTTCATTTTTAGATATGTAGATCACTTTTAGGGGTTGAGACTTGAAAAAATAAAAAAATAATTTTTATGAATCACCCTAATTGGACATAAGTAGTTCATAGATAGGCGACACAAGGTATTGCGGTTATCGCGGTAAGTTATCTCGGCAAAATGAAAAGTTTCTATGGAATAGAACAAAAATTAAAACAGGTACATAGCGGGCAAAGCTGCGGGAAAAAGCTAACAGTTACATAACACCGACTTATTAAAAATCGTTAGGATGTATGGAGGCTGGTATAATAATATTCAAAAATTCTAACCACAACACTCGTTACATTTCGAGAAAGTTCTTATTATTTTTCTGAGTCTATTATATCGGTTAAAACGAAAAAAGAACCCTCCGTTTTTTTTTTTAATTAATTTTGAATCTATTAGGGTAAATAAATATATTTGTAACCTCCATTGTAGGTAAACGGAAGCATTATTACCAATTAGACACAGTTTTTAAGTGATTTTTGCCACATTGTACCTACTAACTGGTCACACTGTTAGGGTATGATTTTTAGTTTTAGCAAATTAAAAGATAAATGTGGAAGAATCAGCTACGAATGCAAGTAAAATAACAATAGAAGCACTTTACTATTGCTAAACTAGAAAAAATACAAAGCTGTATTATTATTTTTCATACAATTTGTTATTCATATTTAAAAAAAAATGGAGGGTTAAAAAAATCAAAATTAAATATTTTGTAAAAGCCCATATATCAATCTTTCAAATCATGTATATATGGTCTTGGTTCTATTTTTCTCTGAATAATAGGTATACCATTTGTGGACGTCACCTTTCGCTTTAAATATTCACTCGAAACAAAATGTAACGCTTTTTATATTCAGTTATTCACTGAAAACAGTAACTGGACATTGTAAACAAATCTCAGAGTGCTTTGCCAACGTTTTATTAATCATGTAAAATGTTGGTTGTATCTTTTTTACAATACCTATTCGCTGATAATGATGGAGATATTTTAAAATTATGTAGCGCTCATAAACTGGTGACCGCGGATGGCATTTACAACTGAGCGCTACCGTGGCTCGGACGACACATTAAATTGTAGGCCCCGATTGTTTTAACCGTTTAGCTATGTCGAAGGCCATCAGGCGGCTTAAAAACTCTGACACCAGGGCTATAGCCCGGCCTATATGAACTGACTTTTATTTTAAAATGCTATCAATATTAGAGCAAACCGACTTCCATCCTGTACAAAATTCGAATAGTTCGCTCGAATTGATGTGTACAATTTTACATTACTGATTTTAGGGTTCCGTACCCAAAGGGTAATAACGGAACTCTATTACTAAGACTCCGCTGTCCGTCTGTATAATAATAAATATTTTGGGACATCTTACACACGGCCTCTGACCCCAACTAAGCAAAGCTTGTTGTATGGCTGCCAGAGACTGATATACTACATATACTCATTTTTAAATACATACTTATTTATATAGTAACTAAATAACACCCAGACACAGAGCAAGCACTTATGTTCATCACATAAATATTTGCCCTGGGTGGGGATCGAACCCACGCCTCTTTGATCCAGAAGTTAGGGTCACTAATAACTGAGCCACCGAGGCAGTCGAATGTCTGTCACCAGGCTGTCTCTGATAAACAGTTATAGCTAGAAAGCTGAAATTTTCACAGATGATGTATTTCTGTTGTCGCTATTATACAAATACTAACAACAGAATAAAATTAATATTTAAGGGGGGCATACCATTGCCATACAAAAAACCTGAATTTTGAACCGTTTTTTCGCTCGATATTAATAATGGTAATAGGTAGCTTGAAATATTCACAGAATGTTAAGTTGTAAATTCCATAATAAATAATTAAATCAAATTAAAATAAATATTTAAGGGGCATACAGTACGGAACCCTGCGTACGCGTGTGCTACTCGTACTTTTTGATTATTTGAAAACGGCTAGCAGGTTTCGATAAAATTTAAACGGGACCATTTTGAACAAACCTTTTCAACTAAAATTGACTATTTCTTTCATTCGATCCACAGTTGGCGAATATATCGACAAACTTAAACAAAAAAATACATACAGACGAATATGGTAAGTACCTCCTCTTTTTTTGGAAGTCGGTAAAAAACATCTTCACGAAATAAACACAACTGCGTTTCCAACTCTGGGTAAGTTAAAAGTAACAAAAGTTAGAGTTCGAAACGAGTGCAGCCAAAAGAACAACATAACAGTTTAGTCTAAATTCCGGTAAACATTGCTTGTAGCACGCGACAGTATGAGAGTGAGTAACATAAACACAAAGAAGAAACAAATAAACATAAACAGTGTAACAATGGGCGGCCTTATCGCTGATAGCGATCTCTGCCATGCAACCTTAGGATGGAGAGGAAAGAACGCGTATAAATAATGGACGGGGTGCGCATTAAATAAAATATAAATTAGATTATACATCATAAACATACATACTAATAAAAAATGATATAAATACTTAAAATACAAACAATAAATAAAATTAAAAAAGAATAATGATAAAAGAAACCTATGATAAAATAATAAACTAATACATAATATAAATTAAAATATACTACTTACATAAAACAACATAAATAACAACAACAACAGTTACAAAGTCAAAGGATCAACATTTTCTGCAGGTAATGGCTTTTAACCTGACCTTTAAAAATGTTAATTGATTGAGCTTAAATTACAATGATAGACAACTCGTTCATACATTCTCTTAAAACCTAGATTAGGTTTGTTGTTTTTACTAAATTAAATTATCGCGATTTGAACACATTATTATTATATACTGGAACTGAGTCTACCCGTGACCACGTTCAATGCAACTCGGCCGAAACGTCGGGATGATGAGGTATTTATTTATCTCGTAGTTTTAGTGCGCGATTAGTCCCGCAGTATATAATAATAATAGATTAGGTTTGTCTAGACAATCTAGTTCTCTTATATTAACAGTATTAAATATTCTGTGCTACAAGATACATTTTCATGCATAAACAAATATATATATATATATATATATATATATATATATATATATATATATATATATATATATATATATATATATATATATATATATACATATCAGTGCATATAAACATACAAAAAGATCATCAAATACATTTTAAATACACATATCAGCTGTCGGTAAATACCTACGACGGAACAGTTTCTTTTCTATAACTAGTGTTGTTTTGATCACTTTGAACAACTACAAAAAGTACAAGTACCTACATATTTGGAGATCAATTCATGAACCGATAGACATAAATCGCATACTGTGCTATCCCGTTCTTATATACATAATGAAAACGGGATAGCACGTGTCCTATTTAGCCATGTCAGAGTCCTTCAATCCGTTTAAAAAAAAACTCCGACACCAGGGCTATACCAACTTACTTACTATTTATTAACATAATAAGATATCGTGCACAATGGACAACATGGACTTATTTACACATACTCGTAGATATGAGTTCAAAGATATAGCCTCTGGTAACACGTCAAAGTATGTAGATGAATAGTCTAGAATTTGCGTTTCAGACCCACCGTGCTTCTTCATGCTAGTAATTATTGTAATAAGACAAGTAAATAAAAAGTAAGCTGGTGGTTTCACTTTCGCGAACTACTATCGAAAGTAATGTAGATAAATATTCGATATTTCAGCGCAGTCCCATGCGATGCGACATGATTATAGGTAAACTGAAAAAAAGGTGCTTGTTGAAAGTTAAAAAAAAATGTGAAAAAACACAGTCTATTTTTCCTACGTTTTCGTAAACTTTTGCTATGGGCTTACTTTACTTACTTATTCAAAAATTCGACTTAACAGTTCAAGTCAAAAAGGAACACCACTTATGACCAAAACTTTATCAATATTTTACTATGAAATATAATAGTAGCAAGTGTGCGCTAGAACTTCAATCTGCACAGCTCTATTTCTTCTTGTTTTGTATCTCGAAAGGCAGGCGGGGCTGTTGGCTGAACGCCAGTTAAGTATATATTTTAAGTTACAGTTAAGTTAAAGACCAAAGTGGATTACGGTTAATTGGTTGGACGTTAAGTTGGGGTAAGGATAGCTTAGATATAAGGAGATAGTTTTACGGGACAGGGCTTAGTAAGGGTTAGTTCAGAGATCTAGCGAGATAGGACATGTCACCTTGATCTAGAGGTGGTGTGATTTCAATCTAAACTCTCTGAATAAAATCGCACGCAATGCAAATAATTACCAAATATTTTTTTTTATATTATGTTACGGGAAATTATTCACATAATGTAGTATTCGTAACGGCTATAATTTTGGTTGCGTTCGGCGGTCTTTCTTAAGTTGGCGAGTGCTAGCGCGTATTCCAAATATATTCGCGGCTCACCACCTTAAAAAAACACCGAACACAGTCAAAACTATAGTCGTGACGATTATTAAATTACATGAGTCATTTGCCGTCAGGTACATTAAGTATTTTTTTTAGGTATAAAACAACGTTGGTTTCTAAAATAGAATCTATGTTATGTTTAAAGATCACACAAATAACTTGTATTTTTTTGTCAATTTATAAATTTTTGAGTTTATTATTATTTTTAATAAGTACTCAGTTATTTTGCCTCACAGAGCAGAACAAAAATCATCTTATCATATTATGCGTTAACACAAAACAGCATTTTTAATGTAGGTATCATTCAACACCGCATGTTTCAAAACCTGAATTTTGTCGTGTATGAGTTATTAGTACATACGAGTAGTGTCTGATTGCCAGCTTAACAAAAATATCTACTTAGATCTCTATGGGCTAGTTGCAAGAGGATAATCTTTTGAACACGATAATAGTTGGCTAAAGTCTGGGATACACAGTTCTTAGTGCAATTTTATTTTAATTAAAGTTTCTACTACTGGTAGTTCTCCGAATTACCTAACTAAAGTAGGTCTTGCGACACGTCTCTTTAACTGAATCTTCATATGCTTATACCTCGGCTCGCTCTTGACTGATTTGGTTTGCAATTGCATATCTTGTAGGTATTTAGATAATTAACAATCTTACCAAATATTATTTAAATCAGCTGATAAATAGCGCGACAGGAATTTTTCCCCCCTATTGAGGAAAACACCAACCAAAAATTGATGACGACAAAAAAAAACCTATTAGTGAATAATCTCTATAGGCTGAGATTCGTTAGAAAATTGGACATGTAGACGAAAACCAACATATTGTCAAACAAAAGCAAAATAGCTCTTACTTTATTCATCGCTTCATTCGCTCGATCAATAAATAACAATTGCTACCTCGACTTAACCTTAAACTATGTTAATCGTTGACTATGGTGATTATTTGGCCAATTTCATTATTATTATCATTTCTTCTATTTTAAAATACGTTAATAATAACTTTCCTGTGACAGTTTTAGTCGTATTTTATAATTAAAGAATCACAATTATGGCTTACATAGATATACCTACAACGCTTTCTTTCAAATTTATTTTGCGATATCGAATTCAACTCAAAAAGAGCTATGAGCCAATTGTTTTAACCAAATAGAAGTAGGTCTACAATATCGACCGAGAAAACATTTTTCACGTGTTATATCAAATGTATAGACTATAGAGAAAATCTTTCTAAATCATACATATTTCAATCGTTACTCTTCGCTTACAGAACACGCGAATGTTATACCAGCCATACTGAACCTATTTCAATATTTTATTCGACCTCTTCACAATTTACGCATGCGCAAATGCAGTCCAGGCAAGGCAATTTTCCGTCCCCTTTCCGCTACAGACATTTTCGTATCAAACGAGAAAATCTTTCGTCAATTTTTTACTAAGAATCTTCGACGTTTTTGTTAAAAGATAAAAATCTCACTAAAAGTTTGCATGATTTTGAATTAGGAATAAAAATCCGAAGAGGTGGAGAAGTACGAAGGAGGTTCAAATTAATTGTGAAATTTTGAGTTCTGCATCGCGCAAATGGAATTTTCTCGACGTTTTTGAGGGTGTTTTCGTCTGCAAGTTGGATAGTCGGGAGGTCCGTAGTTACTACGCAAACCGGTGCTGGCACGAGCCGTTCTAATTCCTGCCACCAGTTAAGTTGAAGATTCAGTAATGGATTTGTATAAGCTGTCAAATATGTCGAAATAAAGATGAAAAGAGGCCTCGGTCTCATCCCCGCGTTAGTAGCTGACTTGACCTTCTTTTGTCAATTGGAACTTTAAAATAAGTACCTATTTCATTTTTTGTCAATTTGTACAGATTCTTGATGATTTTTTTTTAAGTTGTACGTAGGTAAAGTTCTTTCAAAAATTATCGATTCGGGCGAATTATTAGTGTGCTGTTGTGGTAAAGTGGCTTGATTTATCATATTTTTTTTGTTAATCTTTATTTTCATTATTTATTTATATTTAAAAAAAAATACTTACTTATAATTAACTTATAAGTTAATTATAAGTAGGTAATGCCACTGGCTTTTCCGTGAAGGAAAACATCGTGAGGCAACCTGCATATGTCCGGAGGAGCATTTCAATGGCGTATGTGAATCCATCAACCCACACTGGGCCAGCGTGGTGGATATGGCCCAATCACCCTTCGTGGGTAGGCCTACGTCCTGCAGTGGACTATTATAATGCTGATACAGTATAGTTTTTGTAACACGATTTTATTAGTTTCGCCTGTATGTATGCTTGCTTGCTTGTAACCAACGCCTTTGAGCTCGATTTTGATCTACTTTGAGCGATCAGATTTTCTTCAAACTTTGCACACCTATCAAAGACCGATGACAAACATTTCTCAAAAAAAAAAAACTTTTAGCCTTTGCATCGCCACGAAATGATGACGATAAATGCATTTATTTGATTACTAAAAACTGAAAAATAAATACTTTTAGTTAAAAAAAAACTAAGAAACACGCTTTCGTAGCATATCAAACTAAAAAGTGTAAAATAATTTTCAATATAAGCAGAAAATAATAATGAACGAAAAATACTAATATTATTGTAAAAAACGTGGGGTGCTCTTTTTACGGAAAATTATGGCACAAAGCGCCCCACGCTTTTTTTACAATAGTATTGATATTTTTCATTCATTACTATTTTCTGATTATATTGAAAAGTAGATTTTGCCCGCGGCTCCGCCCGCGTGATATTTTAACTTTTGTGCTATTCCATAGGAACCTTTTATTTTTTCGGAATAAAAAGTAGCCTAAGTCACTTTCTGGTCTTTGAACTATATCCATGCCAAAATTCAAGTTAATCCGTAGATCCGTTGCTGAGTGAAAGAGGAAGAAAACAACAAACTTTTCGGATTTATAATATCAGTATGATTATTTTACTCTTTTTAGTTTGATATGCTACGAAAGCGTGTTTTTTAGATTTTTTTATCATCATCAACATTTTTAGCCTGTAATTGCCCACTGCTGAAAATACGAGTAGGTCTCTTTTTCTACATGCCATTCATCTAGGTCCTGTAACTCCTGTACCAAAGGGGAATAGCTGTATAGTTTTGAATAAATGGAATACCTATTTTCTATTGACAAACGCGCCTCTGGCATCATTATCGACATTTCAAAAGGTCCCGAATAAGAGATAATGTGTTCGTATCTCGCCGACGGGAAATGGACGTGCAACTTCCGGTGACGGAGACCGTTCTTCTTCCGATCAAAGGAAGTCCTTATTTATTTTTCTTTTCAGGCAATTGTCGGTTCTTTTAGCTGAGCCACAGAGGTCTAATTTGCACATTTATTTGTAGGTTTGAAGGTCCCCATTCGCCCCGCTGCAAACAATGCGGGGCGAATGGGGACCTTCAAAAAGAGTCTTGGGCGATTCGCCCCGCGGGCCGAACCGCTTGCGGGGCGAAACGCCGCAATACTCAAAATATGTTTAATAATATGAAAACCACTTATCAAGTACATCATTGTGACCTTTACATTATTAACATTTACTGCGGGCCCAACCATGACATCGCAAAAAACACAAGTGTCTTAAAGAAATTTTATTTCACTGGCATATTTGAATGTCTCTAGAAAACCGTAAAGTATGAAAATTGATCCTCCGACAAAGCGTTACTGTTTAGTTTTGGATGAATGAAAAAATTCCCATTGATAAATGTCTTTTGTATTCAGATGCGTTTTAATAGGAAAAACAGTACGTAAATTTGACTTTACAATGACATCGAGGTCAAAATGCACGTCTCTGTGAATATTTGTACCAAGTCTCTTTTTCCATAACATTTTCAGTTGTAAATTCTGACACCAGGGCTAGTCACCCGGCCTATACGAACTTATTTACTTTAGTGGTATATCCTCGTAAAAGTCGTAAAATTATATTTTGTAGCTTAGACTATTATACTTACCTAAAGTTGTTTGTATCAGTATGATATAGATTTTTGAAAGCTTTGTTACGTTGGGTGCCAACTTCAGAAAATTGTTCTATATTTGGTCGAATTATATTGACTACTAGAGTTGGATTTAGCCGCCAACTTCACACTGGTTATTTTATCTTTATAAACATTTCAAAATGTGCTAAATAAGAGATGATGTGGTCGTATTGCGCCGAAGGCATATGGACGTGCAACTTCCGGTGACGGAGATACCATGTCAAAGGAAAAGTCTCTTATTTATTTTCCTTTCAGACGATTTCATACTTCGGTTAACGGTCCTTTTAGCCGAGCCCCAGCTGTCTCATTCGCACATGAATTTTGTAAGTTTTAATTTATAATATTATATATTTTTAGAAATCCAGTAATTTTAAAACTTATCAAGAATCAAGATTGAATGAATGGAAATCAAGAAAGACTTGGAGAGCTTAGAGACTGCATTTGTAAGACTAAGGACAAGGTAGGGAAATGAGTACCGATTGTCGGCAGTAGAAAAAAAATGTGATTCAGAATCCTGATTTAAATAAATTATTTTAAAATTTAACTCGGTAATTACAAGTTTTTGAGATCCTGGATATCATGTAGCAGCAGAGTGCTAGCTAAGACAAGTAAAACGAGCCCAAACACGACGAGTGTATCTTGTTTAATGTACTAAACTAGATAGATCTTGTTTAGTACACTAACTCCACCTTCAGATCAGCTCCATGGTACCATATTATTGCATTGTCACGCGATATATAAATATATATGCGTGCAAAATTTCAGCTCAATCGAAACCAGGAGGTTAGTCAAATTCAACTTGCAAGATTCCACTCGAACTTAAAAACATACATAAGTACATCCATTGCAAGTTAAATAAAAGCTTGAAATAAAAATCAGAATTTCGACATTTTTGGTATACTTGTTTTTGGTTTTCCACTCAAAAAGTTCATATGCTCTCTATATGAACTTTTTGAGTGGAAAAACAAAGACAAGTATACCAAAAACATCTGTGTAATCTATTAGATTGATATACTGTCTGACCCGGCGAACTTCGTTGCACGCAATATGTTTATAAATTTTAGCCTATGTGTTATTCTGTTGTATATGCATTACTATCGCTAAGTTTCATCTCAACCCGTTCAGTAGTGTTTGCGTGAAAGAGTAGCAAACATCCATATATACAAACTTTCGCGTTTATAATATTTGTAGGATTAAATAGCCATGCAACCTCCAATGATGGAAATACCGTCTCAAAGGAAATGGCTTTTATTTTTTCTGGAACGATCTGGAAGGAAGTGGATCCGACAATTTCATACTCCAGTTAAGGCTCTTTAAGGTTATTTTTGGGAATTAATCGAGTCGTTTGGCATAAAATTAACTTTTGTGGGCTTTGTTTTATTGTTTGTTTATAGTCAATTAGCTTTGAGATTAGATAAATAAAATAACGCTACAAACTCGTAGTTACCAAGATATTTTTGTGTCAGAAATCCCAGTCTTGTTTTTATGTTTGTTATAATAATATTAATATTATACAATGGGACTGCCATGTATATTATATAAAGGGCCCAAAAATATATTGGAATACAAAATAAAAAAACTAGCACTTAGATTTAAATCAGATAACAAAGTTATTCAAGACATCGGCTATGTGGTCTACCCGCTGCCATTAGAACTTGCCAATCCGCTAGTTTATGTCGGTAACTTTGGTTCTTCTACGGATCACCTCATTAATGATTCGATCTCACAGAGAGAATCCGAGCATAGCCCTCTCCATAGCTCGTTAGATTATTTGGTCCCTACTAATTATAACCCTACCGCTTAACTCAGTCCTCTAAGTTAAACGGTAGGATTATAGACCCATAGAGAAAGAACAAGTTTCTGTGCCGATGATAACATACTGTACTATACTGTAACAGCCTTTTTTATAAGTTCATTGCAAGACGTAGGCTTACCCATGAAGGGTGATCAACCAACCTGCACTAGGCCAGCGCGGCAGCGTGGTGGATATGGCCCAATCACCCTTCGAGGGTGTATAACAATAAATTTTCTTGCAAAAAAAATAGTCACACTGTCACAGTACTCTACAGGATTATATATCACCCTAAAAGGGGGTGATTATGACCATCGTTACAAACAACTATTATTAAGGGGCCAAGCCAAAATTCGAAAAAAAAATCAGCTGTTCAATACAAAATTACACTGCAACTCAAAATCAACAGAATGTGTAAAACAGCTGTTTTTAGGGTTCCGTACCTCAAAAGAAAAATTGGAACCCTTATAGGTCTGTCCGTCTGTGTGTATGTCAAGACTCTTTATCTCGGGAACACGTAAAGATATCGAGTTGAAATTTAAACTGTATACGTATATCTATAGTCTCTTGCAGTTGTGTAAAAGGAAAACTTCTCAGTTATCGTATAGTTATCGAATAAAAAAATTAGAGCGGTTTATGTCGTAAAATCAAAACCTACAGGGTACTTCCCGTTGACATAGAACTATGAAATTTGGCGAGACACATTGTCTCAGAGTACACATATAGGAATAATTCTGAAAACTGTACATTTTTATTTAAATCACAAAAAATAGGGCCTCAATATTCACAAAATGTGGGTTCAAAATTCAAAGTGAGTAAATCGTATCATGTAAGGTATCATATAAAATTACTTCATTAGCATATGCTTAAACAGGTTTTTAATTATTTTAACAATGCGTAATTTTCGATGTATGAGAAGAACAGTGAAATAAAAACTTTTTTCTCGATGGCATAGTACAGAGATTTTAACAACTTACTTCCCAATTTTGTGAAATTTTCTGGATTTGTACGGAACCTTCGATGTGCGAGTCTGACTTGTCCGGTTTTTTCTTGAGTTTCGGCTTAGCTCCGTAGTAAAATTTGTTCATAAAGATTGTTTGTATCACCTCCTTTTACCTTAAGTACGAGTACACCAGAACTTTTTTAAACAGTCGGTTTTTTTTCTTGAATTTCGGTTTGGCTCCAGTACAAATTGTTTATAATGATTTTCTGTATCACGTCCTTTGGGTTTAGTACACCATTTTTTTTTCTCTATTTGATATAGGTTTTCGTTTCACCAAATACTGCCTGATGTTAAGCAGAAATTCGGGGTAGGGTGTAGCACGCTTACCTAGAATATTGCTATTTACTCCGATTCCAAGTTGCATTCTTGTATGGAATAGCTGATTTTTTCTCCAATTTTGGATTGGTCCCATAGTAAATGTTCATAACGATTATCTGTATCACCTTCTTTTGGCTTAGTACACCAGTTATGGATAACCCTGGTATATGTATAATCAGAATAGGAGTAAATACCGAAACGTCACGGCTTAAGTTTCCAATTTTCGGTAGATTTAATGTGCGGCGAGACGACAAATCGTTCCGAGGGAACTTTTATTATTTTTGTTTTATTTCTGTACGGCTCAGGGGTTAATGGAGTGTGTAGTGGGAGAAAGACGAATGCTTCTAAGTTTCAGTAAAGTTAGAGTTTTTGGAAGGTGTGCTGAAATGGAAGGTAGATATTGCATTGCAATCAGTAGAGGCTGTATTTGAAGACAGATATATTCTAGGGTAAATACTTATTATTGTAGCTGTTGATTATTGTAGGACCAATACTGACATTGCGTTAAAAGTAATCAAGAGACGATATTTTGATGTTTCTGTTACTTTGATTTCAGCTTCCATGTACAGTTAAAAATTAACTGTGGCTTTTCACTAAATCTAATTTTTAACCTACTTCCAAAAATGAGAAGGTCCATGTTTTTTTTGTTTATGTTAATAAATATTTTTACCATTTGTAAACTGACTCAAAAATGTTTTTGTTTCATAACAATATACTCCCGAAGGAAAATCTAAATGGGACCACTAATTAAAATTATATCGAAATCGGCCGTAAAATATGAAAAATTTATACATCAATTCAAACGAACTATTCGAATTTTGTACATTATGAAAGTTTTGTTTTGCCATTTTTGCGAAAAAATAGTTATATACGAAAAATAGTTATATACTAGGGTCACTGAGCCACCGAGGTACGGTGGCTCAGTGACCCTAACTTCTGGATCAAAGAGGCGTGGGTTCGATCCCCACCCAGGGCAAATATTTATGTGATGAACATAAGTGTTTGCTATGTGTCTGGGTGTTATTTAGTTACTATTTAATTAAGTATGTATTTAAAAGTAAATATATGTAGTTTAACAGTCTCTGGCAGCCATATCACAAGCTTTGCTTAGTTTGGGGTATGAGGCCGTGTGTAAGATGTCCCAAAATATTTATTTTTTTATTATTTATTCTTTATTTACATTTCCAATTATTTTGTTACAATTATGTTTATTCTACTAACATGCCCAATGCTCATAAAACTAAAAAGATTATTTTTGTGCAAAAACCACCTACTTTGGACCGACTTAACCCGTGTACAGAATTCGCGAAAATTTCACACAGATCGATGTAGCATATTTTAATTTACTGTTGATTTATCAAAAATTTCTTTGGAAATGAAAAAAAGAATTATTGAAATCAGACCACTACAAACAAAGTTTAAAAAAAGCATCGAATTGAGTATCTTCTCCGGTGGTTAGTCGGTCAAAAAGCGAACTTAAAGTTTAGTTGAAATTTTGACCGATCTAAACTTACTAAAACATAACTGGTTTTTCAGTGCGATCCACTAATACAAATGGACAAAATATTTTGAAATTATGTTTAAAATTATTCAAAGGCTTGAGAATTGAGCCTTATCATAGTCTTGCTACGTATTATTACAATCTGTCCAATGAAATGAAATTCTGTCTAATAAACTCTACACGCTATTTGATAATAGTATGTCAGCTAAGCTGGTTTGGCTGGCTGGTTTAATTAAACAGACGATAAATTTTTCTCACGTCCACAATGACCTAAAGGCCTGTTTCTGAGAAAAAAGGCATTCTTTTGAAGGAATTTCCAATTAAGCCACTCGCGTCAAGAGCATTCGAGGATTGGCGCATTTGCCTACAGTTTGAATGAAGGCAAATTAGTTATTTTTGCTGTAGTTAATTTTTACAACGTTTTTACCCACGACGGAACGGAGACGATTATGCGTTTGGGGTGTGATGATGTTTGTGCGGTTGTTTGTAGATACGTTTGTTTTTGCGGTTGTAATACGTTTGTGCAAACCTATGTTGCCATTTTTCTCCAAAACTACTTAAACCGATTTTGATGCAGTTCTCAGTTATGGGTTTGATTGGTTTATTTTAGTTTCTTAATGAAGTTCTGTGTAAAGATTTACCTATTTAGTATTTTCGAATCGATTTTAAACCGCGGTTTTTAATTTATTTTTCCTGGATTAATAGTAGCCCATACCTCTTTTAAACTTTTAAACTGTACCCATCCATATCAAAAATCGAGTCAATCCTTTCTCCTTTGCTGCGCGAAAAAGGGAGAAACGATAACGTACATACGATTTTAAAGATAAGTACGTAGATTTGCTTTTATTTCATAAATTCCACGAATGAAATTAACAAACGAAAAGCATGACACTCATCATCATCATCTTATTGCCCTCATTCCACTAGGTGGTGGCGGCACAGCACCTTTCATTTATCATGAATTATTACAAATTACTTAAATGTACAAGAAACAAATGGAGCAAATCGTAATAACATTTCGAAAACTATTTTATCGTTATCTAAGTTTGCATTTTGATTCCAGTTTTCCATTGCATATTTTTCGGCGGTGACTCTAACTGAAACTTAAACCAATTTTGTCAGTAACATTTCCTTTTAATATACTAAACACAGCTTTAACACAGATCTTATATACCTATATATTCCCTTTCGGAGCGGCCCTGAATCCAATTTAATTTAGATTTTGTAATAAATTACCATATTACAACATATTGTTTGGGCCAGCAAACAGCTTGTGGGAGATTGATTGGGGTATTCAGTGGGTTTGTGTGTTTTTGTACCGTTATTTCAATAATTTATTTTATTTATTAGACACTGTTCTCTTAGTTTGAGATTATTCGTAAACGAAAATTACAGTATTTTGGTGTGTAGCTCCAAAAATGTTGTACAGCGCACTTGACGGAAACGATAATAAGGTAACAAAAAAATAGGTTGACTGTAAAGTCGGTTTACAGACGATGGTTTAACGTGATAAAATCTTAAGAAAAAACCGGACAAGTGCGAGTCAGGTTCGCACATTGAGAGCTCCGTACAAATCCAGAAAATTTCACAAAATTGGAAAGTAAGTTGTTTAAATCCCTATACTACAACCATCGACAAAAAAGTTTTCTTTTCTCGTCAATCTCGTCATACATCGAAAATTACACATTGTTAAAAATAATTAAAAATATTTTTAGCATGTGCTAATAAAGTTATTTTTATAATACCTTACATGATACGATTTACTCACTTTGAATTTTGAACCCATATTTTGTGAATTTTGAGGCTCTATTTTTTGTGATTTAAACAAAAATGTACAGGGTTCAGATTTATTCCTATTTGTGTACTCTACACATATAGGAATAAATCTGAAAACTGTACTAACTGTAATTTTCGATGTATGACGAGAAAAGAAATCTTTTTTGTCGATGGTTGTAGTATAGGGATTTAAACAACTTACTTGAAATTTTCTGGATTTGTACGGAGCTCTCAAGGTGCGAACCTGATACTTCTCGCCAAATTTCATAATTCTATTTTTGCAAAAAAGTAAGTAAGTAGTTTGGAAGTACCCTGTAGGTCTTGATTTTTGTGTGTCGAAATATGTGGTTTTATACGACATAAACGGCTCTAACTTTTTTAAACGATAACTGAGAAGTTTTTTTTACACAACTGCAAGAGGCCGTAGATATACGCATATTGTTTAAATTTCAACTCGATATCTTTACGAGTTTCCGAGATAAAGAGTCTTGACATACACACAGACGGACAGACGGACAACAAAGTGATCCTATAAGGGTTCCGTTTTTTCCGTTTGAGGTACGGAACCCTAAAAATAACAACTGAAACAAGACGAACACTTAAGCCGATTGTGCCTCTCTATCGCTTGTTCCGCGCTCTCGCTCGCACTCTCGGCTCAAGCGGAACGTGAGACTTTTTCGTGCGAATAGACTGCGTTCATAGATTTATAAGACGTTATTACGTCAAAAACACACGAAAACCATGATAGTACAAATTCATAGCAAGCTAGAACAGACAACATAAAATACATGTCAATAACTTTTCTAACAATTAAACCATTTGATAAATATAAAAAAAATCTTAAAATAATATATTGGGAGCCAGCTGAAGCTAGAACAGCATTGGTAAAACATAGGTACTTAGGGTTAAATATATAACTTCCTTATAAGGAAGTTATAAAAATATTATGTGGAAGTATATTCCACATAATATTTTTAACACGCTTTTATTAGTTTCACCTGTATGTTTGCTTGCTTGCTTCTTTGCTTGCTTGTAACCAACAACCCCTTTAAGCTCGACTTTAACCTACTTTGAGCGATCAGATTTTCTTTAAATTTTGCACACCTATCAAAGACCGATCACAATGAATTTATAAAAAAAAATATATAAAAATAAAATTATGACTCCAAAGCGTGTTTATTAGTTTTTCTTAAACTATATTTATATTATATTATTATTATAACTATCACCTCCAGATGTAGATCATAAGGTTGCAAATACTACCAAATTTTGCTGAAACTATCGGTACGTGATAGGAATCGATGCTCTGCATGATCTAACTAAAAGATGGGGTAACCAAGTATACAAGAACGAATTTGCTTGAATGACTTAGATGACAGCTTTATTGACCGAGCGTGACCGTGAGCGAAAATCTCCGTTTTAGACACAGCTATTTTGCTATCGTCTGTCCAGATGTTGGTTTTAAACGACGAAACGGAGGAGGTTTACTACGCGTATTTTTTTTGACTGCCTCGGTGGCACAGTGGTTAATGACCCTAACTTTTGGGTCCAAGAGGCGTGGGTTCGATCCCCACCCAGGGCAAATATTTATGTGATAACATAGATGTTTGTTCTGTGGCTGGGTGTTATTTAGTTACTATCTATATAAGTATGTATTTAAAAATAAGCATAATGTAGTATATCAGTCTCTGGCAGCCATAGCACAAGCTTTGCTTAGTTTGGGATCAGAGGCCGTGTGTATTTATATTTATTTATATTTTATAATGTTTGACAACGCGTAACTTCTTGAGAGGTTCGATTTTGATTATTCCTTTTTTGTTTGGTAGACCATTTTTCAAAAGTGGTCCTAGTTAAATTTGATTGAAATTTGCTGAGCCTATTTTGATAAATTAACAATAATGTTAAAAGTTACTACATCGATCTGTGCGAACTATTTAAATTCTGTGAGTTACACTTAGATACACGGTTGAAGTCGAATGTGCCATTTTTGGGGAAAATGATTGTTTGCGAAAAATAGCATGACCGACTTCACCCGTGTACAGAATTATAGCATAGTATAAAACAAAGTCGCTTTCCGCTGTCTGTCCCCATGTATGCTTATATCTTTAAAACTACGCAACGGATTTTGATGCAGTTTGTTTTGATAGATAGAGTAATTCAAGAGAAATGTTTATATGTATATTACACTTGTACGAAGCCGGGGCCCATCGCTAGAACGCAAATATTATGCACGGATCGATGCAACATTTTACACATTATTGTTGATTTATCAAAAAAATAATTATCGTCTACAGATCCCATTTGTCAAAGGGTCTTGACAAAACTTACACAGGTTCTAATTTTTTTTTGTCATCGGCGATTTTTAATAGTGGGATATTTGTTTCAAAAAGGGGAAATTCGCTGTAGCACCCTTTATCAGCCGATTTCGATAATATTTGGCAGGATTGTTTAGTATCTAAATCCTAACCAGATTAGTTAGTATGGAACTAAATCAGTCAAGAGCGAGTCGAGATATAGGGTTATAACGTGGATAGATGGAGAAACTACTAGCGTATAGGGTGTGAGAAAAAGATGTATATACGAGTACATACTCAGATAGCTATATACGCGTTGCTATGATTTTATCATATTTAGACTAGATATTAGTAAAAACTTGCATAATACTAAAAGTGATACAAAATAGATAATAGTTCATAAATATGTTGATTTACTTGCATCTCATCAAAATTCAATTGTAGTTTTTGGCGCGAAAAATTTGTCTGACTACGACGTCTAGGCCGTGCGTAAAAAACGTATACGCAAACAGAGACAAAAGATATCAATTTCGTCCTGTTCACACTTTTATAATTGCACATCTCGCCCTCTTAGTTTTGTAATTATTATTATTTAGCGTCCTGTCTAGTTATATAATTTACTATGTATAACCCATAGTAAATTATACCTTATAACTAGACTAGACCCAGTTATAGAAATATGTCGTGATTTACAGAGTTTAGTTAACCATGGTAGCTCCCTCTCATTAAGGCCGCGACACACTGCACTAACAAGGCGGTAGGAAATTAGTAGATTAAACATCTTTGCACTATTCTGTTGCCTTATAATTAAGCCGCGTATACACGTGAGAATCATACGAGTATAAGCACTTGAGATTGTGATTTTATATTGGATCGAGAGTAAGCGAAGATTTTCGTTTTAGACACTGTCCGCCTTACCACAAACGCCTTAAACACGCTCTAAACGCTTTTAACCATGCAATTTGTACTGTTAAACATTGTCCAAAGCGTACGAAAAACATTTGTGGTAAGACGGTGTGATTTTGCTTTTGTCTGTCCAGACTGCCTCGGTGGCTCAGTGGTTAGTGAACCTGACTTCTGGATCACAGAAACGTGGGTTCGATCCCCACCCAGGGCATTAATTTCGTCGAGATATAGGGTTATGAAGATTCAGTTAAAGAAATGAGTCGCGATATCTACTGTTTGGAAAACTACTAGTTCAGGTATTTTATGAACCTGGCTTATACGTTTTATTGTCACAAATACGTATATTTATTACTATTTAACTAGTTTTAGTGATTTAAAAATAAAACTTGCCCGTAAAATATACATTTTACGCCACTTTATAGTGAGTTAAAAATAGACAAAACAGAAAGAGGCAATAGTAGATTGTTTTATATGGGAGCAAAATAATATTTTTACAACGAGGGCGTTTATTTGAATCCAGGGCAAAGTGAAGGATTCTTTAGTTGAATCCTGAACGTAGCGAGGGATTCAAAGTACGTCGCCCGAGCCAAAAATATATTTTGCACCCGAGTGGTACACTCTACCACTTTTCATCACCTCTATGACAAAATAAAGGCGCCTCATATTTTATTGTAATATTATTATTTAATAAAACGTGAGTAACAACTAAATTGAAATTAAATGGTATCTAATAATAAAACAAATGAAAACTTATATTTACATTCTTGTCATTCATTTTCTTGGCGCCGAACACGCGCTCTTATAAAGTTTCTTATAGAAAACACCTCCTTTGGGCGCACTTAAAGGCGAACCAAGTAGTCTTTTTCGAATAGATCTGATAAAAAATATATTTTAACGCTAGAGTCCGATGTCTATCAGAATCACTTGCCTATGTGATTTCCTCGGGGGCGATACGCGTCGCCGGGAACAGATGGCACTCGTCGCCGAATATACCAAAAGGTCCAGACAGAACCAATGGGGAGGAAAGGAACGCTCCAATAATTTTAGGATTTTCAGTCTATGATGGAGACAAAATTTGTAATATTTTTATTAATTCATGTACCTAAACTAAACTGTATGTTTTGATGATGACAAAATATTATATCTACTAGTAAATTACTATTATGTAAACTAGACTTTTTATTTAGCCTTTGTCGCATAAACGCTGTTTTAAATTTAATATATCGTTTAAATGTGTGTGTTCGTCTCTATGTAAGGAATTATTTTACAAATGCAAGGATCTGAAAAGAAGTACATATTTACTTTTCATCGTGAACAACGTTTATTACGAGATCAATTTCGTAATTGGGAAAATTAAATCACCTATTCCAAAAAAAAATGGATTATAATAATTCATAATATCTTTATTTGAGTATAGGGGTAATGCACATTTCAACACAGGTGGAGGTGTAAATAATAATTATGGAACAGCTATACTTTGTCGTGACTTCAGGGTTGTACAAGTGTACATATTGCAGAATTGTAGATGTTGACAGATCAAAATAAAATTTATCAACATAAACTTATCACACTAACTTTTATCAACATAAAATTTATATTCTCATATTAATTATTTTTTTTATCATTGTTTTGTTTGTTGTTTGTTATCATGTTCATATGTATTTCTTCTTTTCCACTTGTTTTTATATTGTAGTCGATGGGTATGCGTGTGTGAAATATTCTAAAAGTTATAAGTTAAGTTAAGTTATTTTATGTTATTTAAAAATTGTTTTCTCAGCGACGACGAACTGTTATTTATAATTACTTATATTTAGTTGTGCTCTCATGGAAGTGATGTAATATCTATTGAGAATAAATATCTTTAAACTTAATTAGTATTTCATTATAGTTCTGAAAGTCCCTGTACTTTGTAAAACCTGTATTTATGAGTAAAATACATATTTATTGAACTAATATACTTGTCTTAATTAACGTAGTCCCTGCTGTAGTAATTAGACAACAAACAAAATTTGAAAAAAATGTGGCTATGAATTTTTTCAACAGTAAATTTGTTGAAAAGATTGTCCCGCTAATATAATAAATCACCAATATTTTTAGTGAAAAAGGTCTTTTTTAATTTACCGATAAATCAATCACTTGTTTTATAACACTGCTGACACTCAATTTTATCCTTTACGTGACGTTTTAATAACAAAGCAACAACAAATTAGTTCATTTATATTCTTGACAGCTTACCTACTAAGTTTAATCAAAAATAGTATCATCCATAAATTGGTAACATTTAATTATTCAAAAAATGCAGGATCTCCGTATCAAGGTCTATTGCGCAGAAATCAGCTAGTCTTTACAAATAGGTCATAAACTGAATGAAACAGCTTTCGTATTTTTCGCAAACTAACTGTGCTCAATGTGAGTCGAAGTCATTGCGAAATATTTTACCTCGATTTTCCCTATTAACGGACCTCAAAAAAGGAGGAGGTTCTATTCGTCTGTTTTATTTTGAGTATGTTCATCAATATCTTCACCAATTGTGAATGAATCGTGAATGCAATTTAAAAAATCCTTATTTCTTCAAAAGGATATATATATTTACTCTAAGTGGTCCCATTTAAATTTTATCGTTATCGGTTGAGTTAATTTTGAATTTTTTTTTTGCAAAAAATAGCATGAACGACTTCACCCGTGCAGAGAATTCGTGATATTTCGCCGCATCGATGTAGCATTTTTAGTTGCTTTATCAAAATGGCTCAGCCGATTTCAATAAAATTTAAATAAGACCAATTTTAAAGTATACTCTTTCCAATAAAAGAAGAATTATCGAAATCGGATTACTACGTAAAAAGTTACGTGGTTTTAAAAAAAAATATACACGTTGAATTGATTACCTTCTCCGTTTTGTTGGTCAAAAATCAACAACAACGTAAAAATTTTATACATAGATTCGAGCGAACTATTCGAATTCTCTACACGGTGGAAGACAGTGGTGTCATATTTTGCGTAAAATATTTTATTTGTAAATAAATCATTGTAAAAATATTTTCCCACATTTTTCCCATTTTATCGCCATCACGAACACTTTATAAAAAATCTCGCCCGCCGTCTGTCCAGTATCTTTATCAAGTCAGCCATATTTCATCTAAACACTTGGAAATCGGACCTCTTTTCCTCCTATTTGTCTTATCCTCATATTTCCCTCGGGAATGAGAAAAAAAGGTTCAAAAGAGGAGTAGGACATGTTTCGGTATCATTTAGGATAGAAAATAGTTACGAAGATTTAGCACAGGAAACCACTGTAGAAATACAGCAAATTCAGTAAATACGTAGTAGAAAGAAACATCTCTTTAAGGCTAGTGTGAAGCGCGAACTTGGCCATACTAAAATAATAAGCTATTAGTGTACCTCTAAATATTATCCGATTTGATTGTTTTTTTTTTCATGTAATCAGAAATTCAATCGCTAGGCCCAAACATCTTAGTTTCTTTTTTTTTTTTTTAATAACCTATACTGTCCCACTCCTGGGCAAAAGTCTCCCCCATTTCCTTCCATGAGTCTCGATCCATCGCAATTTCTTGCCAACCCCTCTCGAATGAGTCAAGATCGTCACGCCAGCGCTTCTTGGGCCTTCCCTGGCTGCGTCCGTCAGGCACCCACTCCGTGACGATCCTGGTCCATCGATCGAGGTGCATCCGCGAGACATGTCCCGCCCAGTCCCACTTTAGCTTGGCGGCTTTTCGGCCGACATCAACTACCCCTGTCATAGAGCGCATTGTGCTGTTGCTCTATCAGTTCTTTTGATACCAAGCACGCTGCGTTCCATTAGTTTTCCTTAGTTTTTACAGTTTTTAAATGACCTTAAAGTTATAAGCCTCTAAAAAGTCGTATATTTATGCAAAAACTTGGATGAAAAGTATTCATTCATCCATCCATCAGCCAAAGGACGTCCACTGCTGGACATAGGCTTCCCCTATGGATCTCCAATAAGATCAGTTGGAAGCGGCTTGCATCCAGCGCGATCCTGCGGTCTTAATGAGGTCATCTGTCCACCTTGTGGGTGGACGTCCTACGCTGCGCTTGCCGGTACGTGGTCTCCACTCAAGAACTTTTCGACCCTGAAAAGACTCTACTGAAAAGTATACATAAATATATAACTTCTCTAATAAAAATGAGACTGACGAGCTTGCAATATTTTTTACTCAAGCGATTGACACCAAAAACATAACATTCTGTTACAATTTTTTAAACGAGTTTTCTCCCGAAACGTAAGTTTAACAAAAATGTACTGTAAATTCTCTCGACGTTCTACAGAAAATGCTAAAACAGTGTCACAGGTCGATTCAGACTACCCCTAGTAAGTATTAAAACATGTTAAAAGATATATTACAATAAATCGATCAAAAATACTACTCAGTGGTATTAAAACATGTTAAAAGATATATTTCAATAAATTGACCAAAATACTACTCAGTGATATCATTAATAGTAGTTGGTAGCAGTACGTAAGTCTCAATTTATTGACTCTGACTCAGACACCACCCGCAAAAATGTTTTTGTTAGGATTCTTAGTAAAACTTTATAGAAAACCAATATCTTTCATTTTACTGATACTACTACTTACTCAAAATTATTTTCAATTAAAAACAATCAAGTGATTAAACTACAAAAAAACCGGACAAGTACGAAGTCAGGCTTGCACACCGAGGGTTCCGTACAAATCCAGAAAATTTCATAAAATTGGGAAGTAATTTGCAATATCTCTATACTATAATTTTCATCGACAAAAAAGTTTTTTTTATTTACTTTACTCGTCATTCATTAAAAAATACACATTGTTAAAATAATTAAAAATCGGTTTTAGCAAGTGCTAATGAAACTCTTTTATATGATACCTTACATGATACGATTTACTCACTTTGAATTTTCAACCCATATTTTGTGAATCTAGGCCCTACTTTTTTGTGATTTAAATAAAAATGTACAGTTTTTAGATTTATTCCTATATGTGTACTCTGAGACGATGCTTCTCGCCAAAGGTGACGTCCACAAGTGGTATATTATTCAGAGAAAAATCGAACCAAGATGATTTATACATCATTTGAAAGCTTGTTTTATGGGCTTCCCAAAAATATTTAATTTAGATTTTTTCACCCCTCCATTTTTTTTTAAATGTGGAAAATAAATTGTATGAAAAATAACAATACAGCTTATTACTTATTCTAGTTTAGCAATGATAAAGTGCTTCTATCGTTATTTTACTTCCATCCGTTGCTGATACTTCCACATTTATCACTTAATTTGCTAAAATTAAAAATGATAAAATACCAGTGTGACCAGTTAGTAGGTACAACGTGACAAAAAAACACTTTAAAAGTGTGTCTAACTGGTCAAAATGCTTTTATTCAACAATTTGGAGGTTACTTAATCAAGGTTGCTAGAGATAAACTTCCTATTGAGCCAAATATATTTATTTATCCTAATAAATTCAAAATTAATTTTAAAAAAATCGGATTACTCTTTTTTGTTTTTAACTGTTGTTATAGACTCAGAAAAATATGAACTTTCTCGAAATGTAACGAGTGTTGTGGTTCGAATTTTTGATTATTAATATACCAGCCTCCATACATTTTGTGGACATGTCCTTTCATAGTTCTATGTCAACGGGAAGTACCTACCTTGTAGGTTTTGATTTTTGGGAGTCTGAAATATGCGGTTTTTTACGACATAAACGGCTCTAACTGTTGTAAACGATAACTGAGAAGTTTTTCTTTTACACAACTGCAAGAAATCATAGATATACGTATACAGTTTAAATTTCAACTCGATACCTTAACGCGTTCCCTAGATAAAGAGTCTTGACATACACACAGACGGACAGACGGACAACAAAGTGATCCTATAAGGGTTCCGTTTTTTCCGTTTGAGGTACGGAACCCTAAAAACATAGACAAATGTATTAATGTCAATAATGAATCGTTTCATTTCAGAGTTCAATATCATAATGTAAGTACGAAATAAGTTGAACCATCATGTAAAAGACAATACAATTTCACTTAGCTAAGAAAAAGTCAGTCGTATATCATATTAAAATCATGCTAATACAACCCAAAAGAAGCATAGATACGCAAAAACGAAAACCACTCATTTCCATATTTTTCTCAAGTTAATAAAGAACGTAATTCAAGCACGCGGCTTAGTATAAGCTCACTAAAGCATAAAACAAAACTCGGAGAATAAATCACAAAATACAAAATGGATAATGCTGAAATAACCTTCCGATTTTTCTCGGCTTTCGTGGAAATAAGAGAAAAATGTATGCAACTAAGAGCTAAAATATGTGTTTCTGTTTTGTGGATTACAATCGGAGTGAGTTTCATTTCTAGTTTGTTATTGGTTCATTTTGTTTGGGTCTGGGAACATAATTATTATTACGTAAACACTTTTTCTAGAAAACGTTGTTTCGAACTCAGCAATAAATTGAGAGAGTTATATAAATAAAAAAATGTGAGTAAGTTCGTAAAGCCGGATTGCTAGCCCTGGTTTTGGCTTTTGTATTAAGTAAGTAAGTATAAAATTTCAGCACTGAACATACATTCGTCATTCTATTCAAAACAAGGCAATAATGTTGTTTTTAAACCATCGCGATTTGAACACATTATTATTATATACTACGGGACTAATCGTGCACTAAAATTACGAGATAAATAAATACCTCATCATCCCGACGTTTCGGCCGAGTTCGGGCGAGTCTACCCGTGACCACAGTCAATGCAACTCGGCCGAAACGTCGGGATGATAAGTTATTTATTTAGCTCGTAATTTTAGTGCGCGATTAGTCCCGTAGTATATAATAATAAGGCAATAATGGCTTGAACAACACTAAGAACTAAACTTTTAGAGATTTCAAATGGACTACGGTTTAGTGTTGTATAATATGTCCCACAGTGTTATAGCACCACTAAGCCCCCCGCTGCCATAATATGAGCGTTCCACAGAGAAACCTTTTCCGAAGAATACGCTACATTCTGAATAGTTTGCTTGTGCTCAGTCAAGACCACAAGTGGGCGAAGAGAAAACCATGAGAATATACGAATGTGCCCGTCCCATCCACCTGATGCAAATACTTTACCGTCCGAGCTCAGTTGTAAATGCCACCCTCGGTCACCCACTCGGGGACTGACCGAATGTTGCTTAATTTCGGTGATAATAGGCCAGTGGCCTAGTCACACCGAGTCAAACTATGCTATGATCGCTAAAGAATTTGTGTCACAGTGTTTGTTACCGAACTTCTCTGAAACGGCTTGATTGATTTTTATGAAATTTTAGTGTTTATTTGACAGATTCTACTAATATTATAAACGTGAAAGTTTGTGAGGATGGATGGATGGATGGATAGATGTATGGATGTTTGTTACTCTTTCACGCAAAAACTACTGAACGGATTGAGATGAAACTTTGCAATAATATAGCTTATATATCAGAATAACACATAAGCTATAAATTATAAAGATATATTGCGTATGCGGGCGAAGCCGCGGGTAAAAACTAGTAGCATATAAGTATGTAAGTTATTTTAATACTCCTAAGTCATGAAAGTCATCTACAGATTTTAATTTGGTAAAAACAACGCGTCAGCTAGTCGAATTTAAAATATTTTAGTAAAGATATATTTTTTCATTATTGAATTAGTTACAAAATGCACCTAGCCAGAAAAATTCAAAACATTTTTCGCTTCAGCACTACTGACTACCAACTCCACAACTTTGCAAAAACGTAATTAATTCGAAAAGTTTTAAAATCTAGTCATAATTTACTTTTAAATGCAAGCTGCTGTAGTTTTAAGATCTAATTTTCAGAAGTGTACTCTAAAAAGTTTAAACCTTACTTATAGACTTATGCCTAATTTAAATTTGGCTTATTAATAGCAATTAGGACTTAACTTAAGGTTAAATAGCATATTGTATTTTACAAGATTTTAACTTTGAACTTGAATTACAACTATCTAAATAACAATAATATCTTTATAGGTACGAGTATGCCTGTTAAAGATTATGTTAAATAGACCTTTGAACACCTTGGTATGTACTGTAAAAATTCGTCAGTAATTACATATTATTATCAAACCCAACGATTGTGAGCTCGTGGGTTCAAATCCTGGTCCCGTACCAACAATTTCTTTGGAATTTCTTACGCCATTCCACACCACTCGTAACGTGTGTGAATCCATCAACCCGCACTAGGCCAGCGTGGAAGATAAGACTCAATCGCCCTTCGTGTTTAGGCCTACATCCTGCAGTAGACTATTAAAAAAATAAAAGTTGATAGGTACAGGTTAAATGGTTGTTTGTTATTTTTTCAAATTCAAATTCAAATTCAAAATTCAAAATCTTTATTAGGACACAAAATATACATGCTATTGAATTGAATCCACCGGTTCCGAACTATTTAAAAACTGTGTCTCGGAATCCGGTGGCTTCTCCCTATAGTTGCACTATATTAAAATAATTATAAATAAGTAACTTGAATCAATATTAACAATAAATTTTGAAATAATATTTAAAATAATAAAATTTAAACATTCATACATAAGCTAATTAAAACGTATTAAAACTATGATAAGCATAGTTAGAATCGTTTTTTAACATTAATAATTAATAGAAAAAAATTTAATGAACAGAGATAAAGCTTTCAGTGTTTTGATAGTCCATATCTTTTAGGAAAGATAACAATTTTTTTTTAAATTTATGCGCATTTAGCTTCTGAACAGCAGATTGTTTACTAAGTTTGTTGTATAATTTAGGACCCAAATAGTTGGAAAAGTGCATTGCAAAAACTGTTTTTGTCAGTGGTACAGTGTAAATATTATATATGTTCCTATTGTTGCGTTTATTATGTAAGTTATTGTTTATTGCTGACTGAGGCTTAGTGTGTTGTTGAATAAACAATTGTAGAAGATAAAGTTGTCTAACAGTGAGAACATTACATTCCTTGTACAGGTCAGTAGTCGGGTAGAGGCGCGGCTTGAAATTTGCAACTTTTAGTATAGCTCTCTGTGCACATTCTAAAGATTTTAGGCTAGTCTTACATATTCCCCCCCAGCTTAGGATACAGTATGTAAGCAAGGACTGGCAGAGAGAATAATATATATTTCTTAGCAGATCTTGGTCTGCTATATGTCTCAGGGTTTTAAATATAGGGATCAGTTTCCTGATTCTACCTTTCAAATTTGTAATATGATGTTGAAATGATAAGTTATTGTCTATATTTACTCCCAAATACTTAATTGTGTTAGTCCGATGTAATATCGGACAAGAACAGTACGTTTTTGGACAGTTTGAGTCGTGAACTCTGAGTTTATAATATTCTGATTCCGTCGGTTGAGAAAAATTAGTTATCGTGAAGGTCATATATTTTGTCTTATCTTTATTGAGACTAAGCGCGCTGTTATATAGCCACTCATTTACTTTGTTGAATCCCGTTTGAGCAGCTATGTAAGTTCGCAGCCAGGATTTTTCTCTAAATAAGAGAACTGTATCATCTGCGAATGTTAAAATTTTAGAGGTAGCTAGATTAAGGTTTAGATTGCACAATTCGTTGATAAAGCAGAGAAAGAGGGTAGGGCCAAGTATGCTACCCTGGGGCACACCATGGATAACAGGCAAGAATCTACTCACTTTTAAAACTAACTCTACAAGCATTAAAATGTATCAAATTTATTTGTTTAGTACTGGAGCTCAAATTCTCGTATCTTATAAGTAGAACCATAATCCAAGCGTCAAAGTCTACAAAAGTGAACATTCGACTTTTGCAAGATTTACTCCATTTTGTCCTTTCTTTATTTCATTAGAGGTGAGAATCGAATTCCCCTCCGATCGTAACGAGTTGACAAGGCGAAAATACTTATTTCTGTGAAGATATTTCGAATTTTATTTGAAATCAGACGTTAATTGTATCTGAAAGTTTCATTGAACCTTGTTTATCACAAACGCTGTTGTTTGCGAAAAGATTTTAATGATCTTTTTATTTGGACTTTCTGAAATATGAAAAATATAAAAATTAAGTAGCAATTTTTGTAATTATCAGAAGAACGTCCACTGTTAGACATATGCCTCCCTAATCTATAAATTTCCAATAAAAACCAGTTGGAAGCGGCTTGTATCCAGTGTGCTCCTGTGGTCTTGATTAGATCATCGAAAATAACCTAAAAGCCGCTTCGAAATCAAATTATAATTTTGAAATATTTATGATGTTTCAGATAGTTCCGACGTACAGATACATAATAGCCCGGGAAGTAAGCACAATAAAATGAATACATGTTCTAAAAGCCACATTTTTAGTAAATTTTTCTACCTAATTCTCCACTTTCATCAAAATTGAAACCGCATAAATATTACGTCAATGTTTCTTACAGACCGCAAACAAACTCTATTCAAAGCGTCAAAGTATTAATAGTATATTTTGTAGTGTCCCAAAAGGTCACAAAGTAGGTATCTGGCGGTTTAGATAAGGCCGTTCAATGGTATTTTCATGTGAAGTAATCGTATTCGGCCGGCAACCTTCCGCAGCCAATATATTGAATGTATTGAGTTTGGAGGATTATTGGAATAGCGTTGGCAAGACCTCTTTTGTGGAGAATGCGGGTAGGTTTACTGTGTTTCGACGTTACAAAATTACAATTCTTCTTATGGAAATTATTGCGTTGATGTATTTTGTTCATTTGAGAAGGGTACACGGAGCAACCTTGAAAACTGCACTGATTTCCTATTATGCATATGCATATTTTTCTAAAGATTCAATGTCAATACAACTAAATTAAAGAGATAAAAGAAATAATAAAAGTATTTTAAAATTCGAATAGTTTGATGCATGTCGTATAATTTCTTTATTCTATATTCGTATAATTTCTAGCGGCTGGTGGGTTATGAAACTGGTAAACACTTTACCAGCTGGTCAAATAGAACTTACTAATTAACGACGCTATTTGAACTAACGAACGACGATAATTGAAGTTTATTTTATTTGATAGGCTGATAGACCAGAGTAGAACCTTTAAAAATAATAAAGAGTGAAAAAAAAATAATAGTAGGATGAAACCCATTAGAAAAGGAGGGGAATATTATAAAAATAAAAGGAAAGATTTCAACAAACAGAAAACATACCAACTTTTTGAAAAAAGCTGATATTTTGACGGTTGAATTTTCGATTGAAAATTAGGGTGTTTTTTCGATATTAATTCAAAATAAGGTGAAAAAAATTAATATTTTTAAACAAATAAATTACAGCGTATTTGAGACATAAAAAGGTAAGTTTTCACCAAATTTCGTTAAAAAAAAAATATTTTTGTAAGAGATAAAAATAAAAAACCAAAAACTCGGTTTTTTGGATTTTTCACATAAATTTTGAGGTTATGTGAAAAAAGTGTCAACACAAAAGTTTTAGATCTTTTTATTACCTACAACTTTGCCATTTGACTTTTTTCAATAGGACTTTTAATTTTGCCGGAAATCGAGAAAAACCGTTTTTTCCTCTTAAAACCCCCCTCCCATCCCCTTCCCGACCTCAGATCGCCCGTAAATTATTTTTCCTTTTATTTTTATAATATTCCCCTCCTTTTCTAATGGGTTTCATCCTACTATTATTTTTTTTGGTTGTATAAATTATCGACACTGGTGTATGACTTTGCCGCTATGTTACGCTGTAACCACCAAACGAAAAAATTAAATTTTACTGGTTATTATAGCATTCTTTTTGACCGACGAACCACCGGAGGAGGTATACAATTTGGGGCGTATATTTCTTTTTTTTTTTATTTATAACCACGCATAACTTTTTTCATAGTAGTCCGATTTCAAAAATTCTTTTTTACTGGAAAGAGTATACTTTGAAATTGGTCCCATTTAAATTTAATCGAAATCGGCTGAGCCATTTTTGATAAAACAAAAATAATGTGAAAAATGCTACATCGATCCGTGCATAATATTTGCGTTCTAGCGATGCGCCCCAGCTTTGCACAGATGTATTATACTCGTACATATAAACATTTCTCTTGAATTATTCTATATATTAAAACAAATTGCATCAAAATCCGTTGCGTAGTTTTAAAGATATAAGCATACATGGGAAAGCGATTTTGTTTTATACTATGTAATGATTCTGTATACAGGTGAAGTCGGTCATGCTATTTTTTGCAAAAAATAATTATGGTTGAAAGCTATAGCATCATTTACTGGTTATTACAAAATATCTTAGGTATGCTATTATAGCATCAACAAAGTTTACAAAGGTTCAAAGGTCCAAACTTTTCTTTTCCGGCCTACTGATCCGATGCCATTAGAATTATCTATTCATCCACTTCCTTGCAAAGTTAAGAACTTCCTACTTTGATTTGTCACAATCCGGAACACCAAATAAAACAATTGCACAAACATCAAATCCTATTAAAATCCGTTTACAACCAACTCGAATTGAGAACGAGATGAAACTTCTAATTACCAACTTCTGAAAGTCCTCTAATAAATTTTCGGAGAGTATTTCAAAGTATTTCTAAAGGAAAATTGTAAATAAATTCGGATATTATTTGGAAACTTCATTTTCATTACCTACGAGAGTATTTGGAGCCAGGACCGGGATGGAGTGGACGGTCAATGACATTGTGATTTGATCCATTTATACCCACGTTAGGTTCAAAAATTGCCTTTGCCATTCAGCGTGGCAATGCTTCCAGCATGCTTGGCACGCTGCCAACTGGCAGTGGACTTGAGCATTTGAATTATTTTTAGACCTTCAAGGGTCTATGGATGATCCAATTGCTTGCTATATATTTTATTTAGTTTTAGATTATGTAGATACGAGTAAGCCTTGTATTCAACAATTAAATTTTAAAAAAATTGAATGAAAGAAGATGACTGTGAAGATGTGTGCATTTAAAGATTAAACAAAAGAAAACCCAGATATCATGCTATACAAGAAGCTGAAAACGTTGGCAGAAAACTGCACAGCGTAACTATCAAATGAACTACCGTAGGTTATTTCTGAGATTTTATTATCATATTTTCCCTCCATCTGTTATTGACATGCTAAGTCAATTCCAATATTTCATTGCATTTATTATATTAACAACACTAACAATTAATATTACATACCATAAGTATTCAAATAAATATTCAAATGTTTTATTTAGTGTTAACTCGGTTTGGGCTCAGACAGGGCCCTGATACCTACTAAGTACCTACTCACTATACATTAGAATGGACAACATACTTATATTTTATTGTCTGCCTTTTTATATATACCAATGGTTCAATATTTTAGGACAAATATGAATATAACACTAAGCAAAACAAAATTTAAAGTCGTTTATTTGCTAAATCAAATCAAAAAGTTTTACTTTAAATAACGAGAATATACTCACGTTTTTATTAGTCATTACACACGACTATAGTTTCGACCGTGACCGCGATTCGATCTTTCTCGATTTTATTTACAAAACTAATTTTAATTTAATTTTAAAATTTATTTTCATATTTATTTTTAAAATGCCATAATAGTATATAAATAAACCTTTTGTAACTATACCTACGCCTTAAAATTGTCCAAACAAAAATTATTTTAAAATTGTAATCAAAAACACCGTGGTGGTCTAGAGGTAGTGACACCCGCCTTACAATCGTGAGGTCGTGGGTTCAAATCCCCGGTCCCGTACCAATGAGTTCTTTGGAATTTATGTACGGAATTTTACACCAGTGGCTTTTCGGTGAAGGAAAACATCGTGAGGCAACCTGCATACGTCCGTAGAAGAAATTCGAAGGCGTATGTGAATCCACTAACCCGCACTGGGCCAGCGTGGTGGATATGGCCCAAACACCCTTCGTGGGTAGGCCTACGTCCTGCAGTGGACTATCAAAAAGGCTGGTACAAAAAAAAATCAAAAACACAAAAATAACTGTCTGTATTTTAGGCATGAGATAAGCATATATACCTACCTCTAAAACTACGGTTTTAGATTTAACAAACCCCTGAAATTTTAGCCTAAAACTGTAAATTTGGGACACCTGTCCTGGATATCTGATTATTTTCTGTATTCACTGCCTGTTTATATTAGAACCTCCATTGTACAGAAATATCTTTACTGTAACGTCACTAAGGTCACTAGATTACATTATTATTTGAGAAAACTTGTCTATTTTTGGAAGTACTAGTTTAGCTTTATATCTTACGTTGATTATCTAAGTATTCGTAATTTTTTACCACCTAGCACACGTAAAACTACCTACTTCGCTTCGTAAAACTTAACTACACGTATTAGCGATAGGTTGCCAATGATTTGCTCATAATACCTGTGTCATACATTATACATTATAAGATTTGCATTTTCCATACCTACCATTCACTCACAGACGTACAAAGGACATGTTCACAAAATGTATGGAGGCTGGTATAATAATAATCAAAAATTCGAACCACAACACACTCGTTACATTTCGAGAAAGTTCATATTTTTCTGAGTCTATTACAACAATTAAAAACAAAAAAGAGCCCTGCGATATTTTTAATTTTAATTTTGAATTTATTATGATAAATAAATATATTTGGCTCAATAGGTAGTTTATCCCTAGCAACCCTGATTAAGTAACCTCCAAATTTTTAAATAAAAGCATTTTTTACCAATTAGATACACTTTATAAGTGTTTTTGTCACATTGTACCTACTAACTGGTCACACTGGTAGGTTATAACTTTTAATTTTAGCATGTTAAGTGATGAACGTGAAAGAATCAGCTACGAATGCAAGTAAAATAACGATAGGAGCACTTTATTATTGCTAAACTAGAAAAATAATAAGCTGTATTGTTATTTTTCATACAATTTATTTTTCGCATTAAAAAAAATAGGAGGGGTGAAAAAATCTAAATTAGATATTTAATGTAATATATGACGTAAATGACTTTTTGAAATTACCTGAATTGTTTTAAGATTTTGTGACTAATTTGGTAATTGTCAAGTTCTTTTATGATTATTTTTTTTGTGCTATATTGTATAGTGCCCTAATGTAATGTTTACTTATTGACTTGTAACAAATGGTGTTATGAATAAATGACTATATGACTATATTAAGAACAGAAGAGTAGCGCGAAGGCAAAATTAAAAAAAAAAAACCCCGTTCGCTTTTTAAATCCCCATATTTTTATGTACCGAACTGGAGCTATGTTGTGTGTAGATGGCTTAGTACAAAAATAACGTGTCAAAAGAAATGAATTTGTTATCTGCCAAAATGAATTGTTTCTATTTACAATAATCTTGCCATTATTTTGTCAAAAATAGGATACCGAAAATGTTTTGAATGTAATCGCTCAAATAATGTATCTTATCATACGTTTTCACACAGAATGTTTGATTATAAGGGGCTGAGCTTAATATGATGCAAACATACTTACAACATAGACCCCAAATAGTCTCGGTAAACAAGGTAAATTCATCTATGAATTTTATGGATATCGGAGTGCCTCAATGGTCCATATTAGGACCACTACTTTTTTTAATATACATCAATGACCTTGTGAACATTATGCCAAACTGGTCATATATTAGTTTATTTGCCGATGACACACATGTTGGACTGAAAGACAAAAATAAGGATAGACTAAATGAAAAAATTAACGAAGCCATACAAACTTTAAAAATATGGTTTAATGCTAACGGTATTACTCTCAATACAGATAAAACTGTAGTGATGCATTACCAATTTCGAAAAGGAATCAATAGAGAAGAGGGTGTAAAAGAGAACGTGTTTCTCGGCTATACAATAGACAGCAGTATTAGTCATTCGGCCCACATCGGGAAATTATGTAAGCGATTAGCCAGTGCAAACTATACGCTATGGAAATTAAGACCACTGTTAGATAAGAAAGCTATTCTATCAATATACTATGCACAAGTGCAATCTAGAATAATGTATACTATTACTGTATGGGGAAATGGGAAAGATATGATTAAAGTATTAAGAGCTCAAAAAAGGGCAATAAGATTAATGTTAAGGTTAAAAAAACGTGCTTCGGTAAGGCAACATTTCAAAAATAATAAAATAATGACAGCGGTGTCTTTATATATCTACAAAAGCCTTTTAGAGATACATGAAGAAAAATCAAACCTACATAAAAATAAAAATCAACACACTCGTAAATGTCGAAAATATGATGAATTGCAAAAACCATTCACTAGATTAACCAAGGTTCAAAAACAAGGCATTTATACTAAAATATGCATTTATAATAAATTACCACGAAGCATAACCGCCTTGCAAACAAACGAATTCAGCAGAAAGATTAAAGATTTCTTCCAATCCAACCCTTTTTATTCACTAAATGAGTTTATGCGACTGCGCCTGACAAAGTATTCATTCTGCAATACGAATGAATGATAATTCTATTGATTGTGTATTGTATGTTATTGTTATTAATCAGTTGGTATATTCTTTTTTTTTTTTTGTTTTATATAGTGTATTCAAATTCTAATATTTGTAACTATGGATCTAGTATTTGTAATGATTTTAATACAATAATATTTTTTAATTTTTTTTAGCTATGTAAGTACTACCGACATGAATAAATTGTAAATTGACTTGCCTAATGTGACGGAGTGTTATAAGGCCAATAAATTATTTCTATTTCTATTTCTTATAAAGCCTAAGTTTTTCTCGTGCCAAATAAGCTTAAAGTACCTACCATTACTTAAGGCCATTTTCACGGAAGTTTCATTAAAATACACACATTATTAAATGTATGTAATAGCTAAAATGACGTATGTCAATCATTTTTTGAAAAATATTTTTTAATCAAATAAAAACGCTAAAGATTGCCCAACAAGTTACATATAAATAAAGCTTTATTATTAGTTATAATTAGATATATAACTACTAGAGATTTTCTCATAGAAGAGCTGTAAGATAACGGTAGCTAAATTTGAGTGGTTTTTTGACCGACGAACCAACGGAGGAGGTATACAATTCGACGCGTATATATATTTTTTTTATGTATAACCACGCATCTTTTTTCATAGTAGTTCGATTTCAATAATTCTTTTTTTATTGGAAAGAATATACTTCAAAATTGGTCCCATTTAAATTTTATCGTAATCGGCTAAGCCATTTTTGATACATCAACAATAATGTGAAAAATGTTACATCGATCGGTGCATAATATTGGCGTTCTAGTGATGGGCCCCGGCTTCGCACAGGTGTATTATACATACCTATAAACATTTTTCTTGAATTACTCTATCTATTAAAATAAACTGCATTAAAATCCGTTGCGTAGTTTTAAAGATATAAGCATACATGGGGACAGACGGCGGAAAGCGACTTTGTTTTATACTATGTAATGATTCTGTACACGGGTGAAGTCGGTCATGCTATTTTTTGCAAAAAATGATTATTGGCTCTTATATATAAACTTGTCCTTTTGCGCAAACGCTACTCTAGTGCTTAAGCCGCGAAATTAAAATTCAATATCTATATATAGTAAACATAATGGTTTTTACGTGATTATGTCATTATCTGTAAATACGAAATTTCTCAAAGATTATTTCTAGCAGAAATATGCCCCTTATCAAAGCTTCAGACGAATGAGTGGTGAAATACGGTCAAAAAAGGATTACCTACTCAAAGGGCTGCCGGAGAAAGTTGTCTAGAAAATGTGGGGAATATCGTGAGGGTTCGGACAATCTTGTAGATATCGACTACGCGTATTAAGACCTGACAGAATCATGCACCATACCTTTTACGAAACAACGGATATTATCCTATTCTACTAATATTATAAACGCGAAAGTTTGTGAGGATGGATGGATCGATGTTTGTTACTCTTTCACGCAAAAACTACTGAACGGATTGAAATGAAACTTTGCAATAAAAATTAAGTAAAAATTAGCTTATATATCAGAATTACACATAGGCTATAAATTATAATGATATATTACGTATGCGGGCGAAGCCGCGGGTAAAAACTAGTGAGAAATATAAACATACGATTTCATTATGCCAATCTTGTAGATATCGACTAGGTACGCTTATTAAGAACTTATAGAATAAAGCTACATACTTTCCCCAAACCGATGGATATTATTGAAATAGGCATAGCCAAACGATTTTATCACATAGGCTTTTATAATACTTGTCGAAATCAATTTCAATTCGAGTGAATTACACGTTTCCTATCAATACATATTGTCTGGTAGAAATCGAGTTTAGCGATAACATCGCCTTTTGTTTTCTTGTCGATTTTTAGGGTTCCGTACCTCAAAAGAAAAAACCGGAACCCTTATAGGATCACTTTGTTATCCGTCTGTCCGTCTGTGTGTATGTCAAGACTCTTTATCTCAGGAACGCGTTAAGATATCGAGTTGAAATTGAAACTGTATACGTATATCGATGAATTCTTGCAGTTGTGTAAAAAAAAACTTCTCAGTTATCGTTTAAAAAAGTTACAGCCGTTTATGTCGTAAAAAAACCACATATTTCGACACTCACAAAAACCAAAACCTACAGGGTACTTCCCGTTGACATAGAACTATGAAATTTGGCGAGAAGCATTGTCTCAGAGTACACATATAGGAATAAATCTGAAAACTGTACATTTTTATCTAAATTACAAAAAAATAGGGCCTCAAATATAAAAAAATATAGGTTCAAAATTCAAAGTGAGTAAATCGTATCATGTAAGGTATCATATAAAAGAACTTCATTAGCTAATGCTATAACATGTTTTTAATTACTTGCCTGACTCGCACTTGTCCGCTTTATTTACGACATAGCGGCTCTAACTTCTTTATATGATAACTGAGAAGTTTTTCCTTTACACAACTGTAAGAGATCATAGATATACGCATACAGTTTAAATTTCAACTCAATATATTTACGCGTTGCCGAGATAAAGAGTCTTGACATACACACAGACGGACAGACGGACAACAAAGTGATCCTATAAGGGTTCCGTTTTTTTTCCGTTTGAGGTACGGGACCCTAAAAACATTAGATTTTTTGATTTAGTTACGAGTCCTGATGCGAGTTTAAAAGTCCACAATTCCGCTTAAAAAGGTTTCACTTAAAAAAACAACAATATGTTTAGTGCTTAAGCGAGATGAACAAACGGCGGCCTTATCGCTGGAAGTGATTCGTTGCAAGCGAACATCTAACCTACTGCTTATAAGTTTATTCAATGTACCTACGAGTCAATTTCTTAACATAAGTTAAATAGACGTTATTCTACCTATCCTATCCATCAATCTCTAAAAGTTTGCCAAACGTTTCACGGGTACGTAGGGTAGGTTTCACGTGCATTGTCTACGGCCGCTCAACAATACCGGCCCGATGCCGAATTGAACAGGGTCTGACATTCATTGACGATCAATTTCATGATATATAAACCATTGTTTTACTAACAGTACTGTTCTAGCCATAAATATTTAGATGACGAGCAAAATAGTTTAACAATGCTAAGTTGAATGCTATTTCAAATGCAATGCGTTGCAATTGAAATAGCATTGACTCGCATACGGCCTACTGCTTGGACCTTCTGCTAACAACTGATCCAGACCGATATTCAGTGGCGATTTCCTCTCCGTTAGGTACATCTGATCACTGTCTGGTGAAATCCGTATCCGTCTACTCCCCTTCAGACCCCAGTCCAAAAGGGTCACGGCGGGTGTGGCGGTACAAGTTGGCAGATTGGGATGAGATGCGGTGTTTCTTTGCGTCTTATCCTTGGCAGCCTGTGTGCTTCTCTTCTGATGATCCTTCTTCGTGCGCGGATGCCGTGACAGACGTGCTTCGTACCGCCATGGAATACTTCATCCCATTTTCGGACGTGCCTCTGTCCAACAAAGCTCGGCCCTGGTTTGGGCCTGAATGTGGACGCGCCGAAGCGCAAAAGCATCAGGCATACCTGGCTTGGGTCGATGCTCGTAACCGTAAGACGAAGGACATACATCTGAGGAAGAAGACTTACAATAAGGCTGCTAAGTCCTGCAAAAAGGTTATGCGGAGGGCTCGCTTTGAGCATATTAGTCGAATAGGGAACAAGCTTGCTTCTTACCCTGCGGGTAGCAAGGCATTCTGGTCCCTAGCTAAATCAGTCGAAGCGAACTTCTGCCGCCCTTCATTGCCTCCGTTGCTGAAACCCAATGGTTCGCTGGCTCATACCGCGGTAGAGAAGGCAAATTTATTTGCATCTCAATTTGCGGAGTCTTCGCGTCTGGACCCCGGTAGTGCGAGACCTCCAACTTTGCCAAACTGTGGCACCTCAATGAGTGAAATACATATCCGGCAAAAGGAGGTTCTCAAAGTTCTCCGCAGTCTAGATGTGAATAAGGCCAGTGGCCCAGATGGTATTCCAGCTATTGTACTAAGGACTTGTGCGCCTGAGCTGTCGCCTGTGTTGACCCGCCTCTTTCGCCTCTCTCTGAAGACGGGTCAAGTGCCCAAATCTTGGAAGCTTGCTAACGTGCAGCCTGTACCCAAAAAAGGTAGCCGTGCTGACCCTGCCAATTACAGACCGATTTCGATCACGTCCATACTTTGCAAGAGTATGGAACGTGTTCTTAACAACAGGCTCCTGGCCTACCTGGAAGCAAATGACCTACTCAGTGACCGCCAGTACGGCTTTCGCCGAAACCGGTCTACTGGGGACCTTCTGGCGTACGCCACACACATTTGGAGTGAGGTCATTGAGAAGCACGGGGAGGCGCTGGCTGTCTCCTTGGACATCTCGAAAGCTTTTGATAGGGTCTGGCACGAGAGCCTTATTGGCAAGCTTCCATCTTACGGCCTGCCTGCTGATTTCTGCACATGGATATCAGATTTCTTGAGGAATCGGTCGATACGAGTTGTCGTTGATGGCTGCTCGTCAGACCAAATGGCTATCAATGCCGGTGTTCCTCAGGGGTCTGTGCTCTCTGCGACACTCTTCCTACTGCATATTAACGACTTGCTAAAGCCTGGTATTTTTGGGTACGCAGACGACAGTACAGTCATGGAGAGCTACACATCCGAAGCAAGAACGAGCGGGGCACAGATCGAGTCACTCAGAGAGGCTATGGTCGAACGGCTCAACTTGAGTCTGGAGGCGGTATCTGACTGGGGTGATACTAACCTGGTCAAGTTTAATGCCACGAAAACTCAAAGCTGTTTGTTTTCGGCCAAAAAGAGGCCCTTCCAACTGTCTCCTGCTTTCCGTGGTGTATCCGTTCCGGTAACTAACAGTCTGGAACTATTAGGCGTTACGCTATCATCGACTCTCAACTTTGGGTCTTATATAGAGTCAAAAGCCCAATTAGCCTCAAAAAAACTTGGTATTCTCTCTAAGGTGAGACGGTATTTCACACCTGAGCAACTGCTTAGTCTTTATAAAGCGCAAGTCAGGTCTTGCATGGAATACTGCTCTCACCTTTGGGATGGCTCTGCCAAATACCAGTTGGAGGCTTTGGAGTCCATTGAAAGGCGAGCCAGGAGGCTGATAGGCAACGAAACCTTGACTGAGTCGAAGCTGCAAAGTCTTGAGCATCGACGTAGGGTGGCGTGTCTGTCTGCCTACTATCGGATACACTTCGGTGAGTGCGCCTAGGAGTTGCACGATCTAGTCCCACCTGCCCCTTTCTTCTATCGTACGGCTAGACAGACGCGACCAAAGCGCCACCCTTTTATGGTGGACATCCCACGCGTTAGAACAAAGCGTTTTGAGTCCACATTCCTCATACGAACTGCCAGAATGTGGAACGCTTTGCCTAAGTCTGTCTTTCCGTTAAAGTACAATGTAGGTGTCTTCAAATCTCGAGTAAATAGGTATCTTCTAGGTAAGCGTGCTACATCCTAGACCGCATATCTGCTTTACATCAGGCAGTGTGTAGTCAAACGCAAACCTATTTGAAATAAAAAAAAAAAAAAAAAAAAAAAATCCATTGTAGTAAAACAGAAAGCAACAACATTGAGTCCCAATTTGATTTGTTTAGATTGCAAGTCAAGCCAGGAAGCGTTTCAATATTTATCGACTGTTTTTTTTAATAAAATAAATAAATATTTTGGGATATCTTACACACGGCCTCTGACCCCAAACTAAGCAAAGCTTGTGATATGGATGCCAGAGACTGACATACTACATAATTATACTTATTTTTAAATACATACTTATATAGATAGTAACTAAATAACACCCAGACACAGAGCAAACACTTATGTTCATCACATAAATATTTGCCCTGGGTGGGGATCGAACCCACGCCTCTTTGATCCAGAAGTTAGGGTTACTAACCACTGAGCCACCGAGGCAGTCCGAGTAATAGAGTCATAAAAGCCCCACATACCGTCGCTCCAAAAATGTCATCCATTCAATGTGCATTTCGAAATTCAAAATAATTTAGCGACTGTCTTGAGAAATAATAGTTGCGACTAAATAAACGCTTTAGCTTTTAAAATTGGTTTGAAAACTTGTCTGATTAACTTGAAACCAAAATATCCGTGGCATAGATGAATGATGGGTCTCGCTCCGCTGGGAGCGAAGATGTGTCCTTAGTTTTATCTACTTGTATTCAAACAATGTTTGTGTAAAACATGAAGTCTAACCTCTACACCAAATTAGCAACATTGGCTGCAATTTTCGGATGTCATCCATTCGGAGCGATAGTCAGTATAGGTCCCCATAGAAATAGATTACAATAATATTGCGTCAATAGTCAAACAGTGTGCACTGTTCAAGTAAATTTTACAGAAAATCGAGATAAAATTGTCGTTTCAACCATAGGAGATCCACTGTTGGATATAGGCCTTTCCTAAAGATCTCTAATAAGACCGTTTGGTAGCGGCTTGCGTTAATGAGGTCATTCGTCCACCTTGTGGGTGGACGTCCTACGCTGCGCTTGCCAGTACGTGGTCTCCACTCGAGAACTTTTCGACCCCATCAATCATCAGTTCTCCGTGCTATGTACCTACTGCCGTTTCAACTTGCCAATCTGCTGGGCTATGTCGGTAACTTTGGTTCTTTTACGGATCTCTTCATAAATGATTCGATCTCGCAGAGAGACTCCGAGCATAGCCCTCTTTATACCTAGTTGGGCTACTTGGAGCGAGATAATATTATGTTTTTATAATATGTATACCTATCTATAGAAATTCGTAGTGTTTTATGAATTTTCCGCTGCAGTATCATATACACAGTCACTTTGGATTAGCCCATATTTTGTCTTTTAGAAGCTCTAGTTATTACTAGTTTGTACTTTTTACTGTAAATTATGCTGTAAGCATTGAAAAAAATGCAAATGAATGTGTTCAATGCTCACCGAGACAGCGAACTATGGAAACCGGCCACAGGGTGCCCAAGATGCAGGTTTTGCCTAGTTTGGGGCCCATTAGCACTACATTTAGCCCGATTACAGAAGCCAGCGTAACTATATTAGCTAAATAGCATAGTTCTGTTTCTTTTACACTTTAGGCATTCGATAGAGAGAACGCTTTTAACGTTGCTAATTAATTTACGCTGGCGCCTCTGTAATCGGGCTTGTTGTAATAGTACATTTTTAAATGTTAATAAATATATTATATTATGATTTATGACCTTTGATCCGAGCGTTAAAATTGCACACGTAAGCTTATTAGCTTCAAGAAAGTTTATTCAGCATTTTGATAATCTATTACGATTGCTGTGTAGTGACATTTCTCTCAAGTGTACCGTGTACCCAAGTAGCTTTGGACACAGGAGCCCTATCCCAACACAGATACCTTATCTTATTGACACAAGTATCCCAAATCATGTATTGTATTGACGGTGACTACAATGTACAAAGCGACCAATTTGTCTATACAATCGAGACAAAGAGACACTATCGCAATTTCGAATGAACGTGTACGATTTTCTACGGTTGATTTTAGTTGTAGAATTTGGCCGGTTGTAAGATTAGGTTTGTAATGCGATAGAAATTGGAGAATCTATTGCTATAGATAGTAGAACAAAGCAAAAGGGTTTTGATAGATTTGACTTGGAATTTTGTGAAATATGTGTACCTTACCTACGCTCCGTAGTTCTACTTTTACATGTTACACAAATTTTATCTTTAACCTATTTTCAAAAAGTAATAGGTTCTATTTTCGTCTGTATGTTTTATTTGTTTTGTTTTTTTAAACGATATTTTCGCTAATTGTGAACCGATCCAAAAAATTATGTTCTAGCTCAAAAGGACGGGTATACACCTGGTGGTCCATTTAAAATGTTATCGAAATTGGCTGAGCCGTTTTAGAAAAATCAACAATAATATAATAATTTTATACATCCATTCGAGTAAACTTTTCGAATTTTAGTCCACGATAGAAGTCGGTTTTGCTATTTTTTACAAAAAAAAAAAAAACTTTTGTTTAAAACTCGATGTGACACTCGATTTTAGCACACTATTCTAATACTACGTAACTAAACGCGCGCCAAAAATATAAAATACTAGTTTTTCCCCGCGGCTTTTAAGTTTTTTAATTTAAGTGTTTTGATTTTTGTGCAGGGAACCCTTTATTTATCCGGGATAAAAAGTAGTCTATGTCACTTTCCGTCTTTCAAACCCAAGGCCCTACCTTACCACTCTTAATAAAGGAGGTGGAAAATAAAAAAAATCGACAGTTGTTTTTTTGACAAAAGCGCACTCTAGAATAGCTCGCCATTAGCAAATTTTTTCCTACTTACTTAATATTTATCGTTATAGTATGGAACATTTACGCTATATATCATTATAATTTATAGCCTATGTGTTATTTAGATATATAAGCTATATTATTGCAAAGATTCATCTCAAATGCTTCATTTGCTTATGTATGATTTGTGAGTAGGTTAGCTGCGTTTATTAATTTCTGTGTAGAAATGTACCTACTTTTTATGGACGTAGGATGTCCACCCACAAGGTAGACAGATGACCTCATTAAGACTACAGGATTGCGTAAAATGCAAGCCGCTACGAACCGGTCTTATTGGAGATCTTTAGGGGGAGACTATGTCCAGCAGTAGATGCCTTATGGCTGAAACGACGACGACGACAAGCACAACTTCAACCTAGAATATTGCTAATGAAATTTCTGCCATTCCGTAGATATTCAAAAAAAATGTTTGTTACTTTATCTCACTTTTAAAAATATAACAGAGCTTTTCAAAAAGTGCGCTAAGTGCATAATAGGTAGTTCAACAAAACTTTCCTGAAGTCGAATAAAAAACGTGGAGAGATCTGGCATAAAATTAGCTACCTAGTGTACCTAATTGGAGTTGAGAGCAGCTGTTGTTAAAACTTATTTTCTAGTAGAAAAAGTTTAAATAAGATCCTCCCAAGTTCCGGGCAGCAAAACGTTTTAGTGACTGTTAAGTTGGCAACACTGAAGTTCTGCCGCTTGTTAAGTTTTGTTATGAGAGCAATTTGATTCTCTTTCATCTTTGCCGACGATTTTGTGCTGAAATGTTCGCAGAAATTTTAAAACTGAATAACAAATAAATTTTATTACTATTATTTTGGTGTTACAATAGCAGGAAAGTAAGTAGGAGTAACCTATATGTGACAACTGTTATAAACCGAGATATTAGTAAAAACTGCTTGACGGTGAGTAAAGTATTGATTTAATCAATAGAGCGGTTTTTTGAGATCCAAGATATTTTTAAATATAAACATTTCAGAAGAAAATATCATGTTAGATAAGGAGAGAAAAACCAGCGTAGATTAGCGGCAGAACGCACGCATTACAACTGTAAAGTCGCAGGTTCAAATGCTAAGTGTACACAAGAAGTCTTTGAAATTTATATGCAGATTCCCGCTTGAAGGTGAAGGAATTTTCCTTCACCTTCAAGTGGTATTCACATTTGCCAGTAATTTTAATAGTTTATTGTTACACGGCAAGTACAGCACAGATAAAAAAAATTATATACAAATGTGTTTGTCTACTGGTGTCGGAGTCTTAAGCGGTGACATCTGTGACAAATTTTGAACAATTTTTACTTTTCCATACGATTTTTATATACTTTCGTCAAAGAGTATGGAAAAGTTTTTTGTGCGTTTTCAGAGTTGACCCCACAGTAAAAGTTGTTCAAAATTTGCTGTAGATGTCACCGTTTAAGGCTCTGACACCGGTAGACAAATATATTGTATATAGAAAAAGTTGAAAATAAATATGTAAAATGAGATAGATTTCTCTTATGAAATACCTAAATGAATAATATCATGAATAGTAGAGGTTTTGTGGGTGTTTTGTATCTAGTACCTAGTCTATGACAATTAAGAGAGGCAATTTCTGTCTTAGATACAGAGGTAGATAAAATAAATGATTAAGCCGCAAGTGGACCAACTTCACAAAGTAGTTGACAAAAGTGTCAAACGGGCCGCTATCCCGCCATTGCCGTTAAACCCCGGAAAGAAAGTTTCTTAACGAAGGAGAGTCACTTCCTAGTTCCTGTAACACTTTATAAGAGGAATTGAAAAGGACAATTCTAACGCTTTTACTAGTGTGTTAGGGTTGTTAGGTATGTTTCATGTTGTTTGGATAACTTTTTAATGTAACGAATCGTAGTCATTTACACGGAGACTATCTAGTTGTTTTTCCAATCGTTTATAAATTAAGTATGGTACAGGTAGTCACAGAAAGATAACCAGTATTAACTGTGGCATAAGTACATTTTCTAGCGCCCATAGCTTGGTTTGACTAGGTGTTCGTTACCGATCATCGAAGCAACGTTCAGCACGGTTGGTCTTCGGATGGGAGATCGCGGGTGGCATTTACAACTGCTATAAGGAAGTAGGTCTATCAGAAGTGGAACTAAAAAGATCACACCTCACACCTAATTTATCAACATAACTATTTAATTCTACAAAAATGTTTAGCGACAATTTATTATCTACACAACGCACACGCACGCCTGGTACGAGACCTTCCCACCGCCGGTGACCCCCTCTCCGATCACACAGCGGTGGACGCTGTGACGTCATCGGTAGCTCTCGAAGTACCAACTTACTTGCTTTAGTACATTTCTAAATTAGATTAACCCTTCTTTACATCCACCATCTTCCCTGTTATTTTCAGCATCCCTACAAAGTAAAAGACCCTTGATGCATTTTTGATGAGCTCCACATCCCTTGTCCAACTTTCGAACAGAAAGATCTAATCAGCGTTCGTAAAGTAAGAATAAATAATAGAAAGCAATTGCGCCTTATCAAGAAGTTTTAACTGGAGATCGTAAAACTCGCCCATTAAAGGGACGGACTCCGTGTTATTGTCTGGAGGTGATTAACTATGGGGTTATTAGATTGGAGATATTATATTGTTGCCATTTCATTTTAGATTTCAAATCTTATAAAAATGTTGTAAGGTTGAAACGTAAAATTGTGTATATATTTTTCTAGATTTCGTTATAAATATAATATATCACAATATTTCAGTTAAACCGAACTTTACCAAATGATACCAAAGTAGAGAAGAGAAATATGCAGAGTAGATCATTGTAGTCAAGTCCATAGCAAAAATGCCATGTTTACTTTGCGAGAAACAAGAGAAAATCGTTTTTTATTTTTTGATAATCATTATCTAATCACAGACCAATTTTTTTTATTTGGTCTGAGTATCTAATATGTATTAGTTTTGATAAGCAATGAATTAATTAACTATATCGCTCTGCCTAGTCCAGCATATCTATGTTTCCTTTAATAACATATATACTCCGGTGTCGGAGCCTTAAGCGGTGACATTTATGGCAAATTTTGAGTAACTTTTACTGTGGGGTCAACTCTGAAAACGCAAAAAAAACAGCTTTTCCATACTTTTTGCCGAAAGTCTTTAAAAAATCGTATGGAACAGCGGTTTTTTTATGTTTTCAGAGTTAGTCCCATAGTAAAATTTGCCATAGATGTCACCTCTTAAGGCTCCGACACCGGTAGACAAACACATTGTATAGTGTAAATAATGAAGTTTCTACGTAAACAAGTTAGTTTAAAAAAAAAAAAAAAAATCCTCTTATTATATCGGTTGAACTTTGAAATATATTTATGCTATAGTAGCCATAGCTAAATAACAGAAACATTTGAATTGCAAAGCGATTCCAATAAAAATGCCTCTTCATAATACACTCGTAGCAATTTGACAAAAAATTAACTCCGAAGCTAAAGCCCAAACTCTCTTATGGAGTATTTTTCTTCGCAAAACTCCTTAACTTTACGGAAATCGTGGAACAAAAACACGGCAGTTCCTTAAAACAACTTCGGCTGAAGATAAATGTACCATTTATTTATCCCATCGAATTTTGGAGCAAGTTTCAAAGGAAAATTTCAAATGTCTTCATATTGGCTTTTTCTGAAACGAAATTAATTCTTTTTTAAGGCTCTACAATTCTAATTTATGTACCTATATCTAAATTAGAAGATATTAATTATAAGATAGTATTTTAAAAACAATATTCAATATGATTAGACGCATTTAACCAATTTCAAATCAGTAATTTACTATCGCTTAAAACAAAATCTTATTTGACCTTCTCAGTAAAAGTAGACATTCTAAGAATAGTAGATTGTATCATATGGGAGAAAAATAATATTTTCATCACATCTATTTGAAAAGGACTTGGTTCGCCTTTAAGTGCGCCCAAAGGTGGTGTTTTCTATAAGAAACTTTATAAGTGCGCCGGAATTATCTTTGCCGCGCACTTTTTGAATTTGGAAGTATTTGTAATGTTAATGTTCAGCGCCAACAAAATGAATGAAACGGATGTATATATAAGTTTTTATTTGTTTTATTATTATATGGGTATCATTTATTTTAAATTTAGTTGTTACTCTACGTTTTATTAAATAATAATATTACAATAAAATATGAGGAGCCTTTTATTTTCTCATAGAGGTTATGTAAAGTATATTTTTGGCTCGAGCGACGTACTTTGAATCCTTCGCTACGTTCTACGTACGAGGGATTCAAAGTACGTCGCCCGCGCCGAAAACATGTTTTTCATCACATATATTCGAAAAGGACGACTTGGTTCGCCTTTAAGTGCACCCAAAGGTGGTGTTTTCTATAAGGAATTTTTAGCGAAGTGAGCTTTCAACGTGAGTGTCTTCAAATCCCGAGTAAATAGGTAACTTCTAGGTAAGCGTGCTACACCGCACATCTGCTTAACATCAGGCAGTGTGTAGTCAAACGCGAACCTATTCGAAATAAAAAAAAAATAAAATAAAAAAGCGGTCAGTAATGAGTTTTTAATCCTCATTATAAGTGCGCCGGAATTACTTTGCCGCGCTCCCATCATGATACAATCTACTATTGTGTTACAGTGTGTGTTTTGTTTCCAACTTAAAGGACCTCTTATGTAAAACAGTTTTTCTTGAAAATGTGAATTTCTCGAAAATCTTTCACAATATTTTATTCTTAACTCTAAAATAACTGAAATATTGCTTCTTTCGCTGAATCATTTATATCGGTAAATCATCTTTATGCGGCGGGTATATGGTCATTAATTAGTGCCTAATGTATTTTTCAGTGCTAACTTGAGGTACATTTTATTTTAAAATTTAGAGTTCTTCGTGGTCATGTGGTAGTAACATGCTTTACTATCGAGAGGTCTTGGGTTCAAATATCGGTCTCGTACCAAGGTGTTGTTGGAACTGATGTACGAAATTTCACACCACTGGCCTTTCAGTGAAGGAAAACATCGCAACCGGCATAATAGGCCCAATTATGAAATCGCCATCAATTCAATAGCAACGTAAAAAGTGTTCTCTCTATCGAATGCCTAAAGTGAAAAAGAAACAGAAATAGGCTAAATATAGTTACTATACCTAGTTAAGATAATGCCTTTATAATTGGGCCTAATATGTCTGTAGCCCACATTGAGCTAGCGTGGTGGATATGGCCCAATCGCCCTTTGTAGATAAGCCCTACGTTCTGCAGTGGTCTGTTAAAAAGGCTGGTTCTACAGTATAGTATTTTAATGTCAATTTTGAAACATAATTCACAAAGGATATTACCCTTCTCTCTAACAACTAAGTTTTCATTTGATAATGCAATTGAAGACAGAGAGGCGGTCTCAGGCTACAAAGTTGAAAAGTTTGAACTTGGTTTGAAGGCGGTTTGATACGCCCGATTTGTTGCTGATTGTGGGATTGAGTTTACAAGTGCATTGATTGAAGGGGCTGTAAAAAGTTTGACGGCTTGAAGGGAAGTTTGATTCGAGTTTGAAGGCTTGAAGTAATTGCTGGGCTTTGATTGACGACGATTTTAAGATATTGCGCGTATCGCGAGTTTGATGTACAAAGTACTTGCGTCCTTAAGTAAATAAAAAGCTTATGTTGGGTTTTGGGCAAAAATTGCATATTTTAAATAATGTGCGGTTTTTGAACGGACAAGATAGTTCGAGGGTGGTAGTCAACCACAGACTTTTAAAAAGTAAAAGCAACAGGAAACGAGCTGTGGTTGGCTATTGCAGAGGAAGTCGTAAAAGTAATAAATACATTTACTAAGAATCATGGTCTGGAACTCACACGAGGTTTTGGGGTCCATTCTGATCGAGCCGTCGGAGCGAAGAACAAGTCTAGATTAAAGCTTAAGGAACAATGTATTGGAAGAAATAAATCTACAAAGAGTTGTTGAAATAATGGTGTTTTTACTGCATCGAGTCCTCGGTTGTCCTCACAAGTCAGAAGATGGATCGCAACCTACTTCAAAAAATGCAAGTATACGCCCAATTTTTCAGGTGATAGTTTTCGATGTATTTGCTTTCGATTTATTTAGGACGTCGAGCCCCAACAACATAATTATCACATAGTAATGCAAATACATATATCGGAACAGATAATATATATTTCTATGAAGTAGGCATCTGTCTGAATGACGGGCTTCATGATTAAAACTTAGAATGCTTATATTAGTGATATGAACTGTTTCCGCCTTACTACAAAAAATTTAAACACGCTTTAAACACAGTTTAACCGTGCCATTTGTACTGACAATCATTGTCTAAAGCGTGCGGAAAATTTTTGTGGTGAGACGGTAATTAGGCTCTCGCTAAGCGGTTGGGTCAAGGGTCAGATACAGAAGGCAGTCATCCTGGACACGGTGCGCATTGTCAGGAGGTTCCATTCTCTGTAGCCCTAATCACCGATACCTTGGGCCCTGCCCTGCCGCCAGTGGCACCCTAATAATAATACGCAACTCTTATGCCCCATCGCCACTATAATAAAAAGGTTTACTCAAATGACCGGCATATTGACGTGTGATTCATAGTACCTAGGATTTTATTGTTACCGTTTATAGGAAATTCCCTATGTATTTATATTACTTATTCATCATTCAGTATTAAGTATTTTTATGATAAGTGTTTTCAATATGACTAAGATATTATTGTTTCAAAATTTTGTATTATTATATTTAATGTTAACTTTTTTTTACTTTTATACATTGGCATTTTGTACACGTAATTTTCTGACGCGGTGGAAGATGTTAGTGCCCAGGATTCAGATTTTCTTGTCTGGGCACTAACTCACGTTTGATTTCAGTATTTAACTAGTATGTACACAATAGCTTAGTATACCTTATTAATTTACCATAGAAAAGTCCTGTACTGAATTCAATAAAGTATTATTTATTATTATTTAATCATGTGTTCAGATCGCGAAAGTTCAAAAACAACAAAAATATAACTAAATTATTTTAATTTTATAGTGCATCCCACACTAGGTTTATCTCAAAGAGTTATTTTTGTGATAAACAATTCAAAATTATTCACGGATGCAGGACTCGAACCTTGCGTCTTCGGAACACTAGCCCGACGCTCTGCCCAACTGAGCTAATCCGTAATACTGCATACGCGTCTAATTTTGAAGTGTTTATCAATTAACCAACTTATAGCGTTGGCGGCGCCACCTGTGATACCCGTATTAGACAGGTTATCACTCAATTGAAGTTATAAGAACTTCTGTCAATTAAACCAATTAAAATAATCAATTAAATTATTTTAATTTTATAGAATTAAAATAATTTAATTGATTTAGCAGTGCGCCATCTCTCGTCAATATACAGAAGTTCTTATAACTTCAATTGAGTGATAACCTGTCTAATACGGGTATCACAGGTGGCGCCGCCAACGCTATAAGTTGGTTAAATGATAAACACTTCAAAATTAGACGCGTATGCAGTATTACGGATTAGCTCAGTTGGGCAAAGCGTCGGGCTAGTGTTCCGAAGACGCAAGGTTCGAGTCCTGCATCCGTGAATAATTTTGAATTGTTTATCACAAAAATAACTCTTTGAAAAATATAACTGTCTAATATAATTGAACACTAAAACGTGCTCATCTGAACACGCTCTTGACAAATTACTTTAAAACCAAACGCGAAGAATTCCGTAGTTCATTAGAACCATTGAAACTTGGCATCGAACACAACTATTTACTTTAACTACCTCAAAGTTGGAAAGAGGAAATTGAAATGCACTGGATTTTCTTTCGAAATAAACTTTGAAAGGAATGACGTTGTTAGCGTCGCTATTGTCGTGCTTAAACGTGTTTTGTTTGCAAAATTTTAAAATTCGTTAGGCGACGTGACGTACTGTATATTTAATTTATTTTGCAACGTGTTTCAAATATTGCTTCCTTTTTTTAAAAAATAAAATGGGTTCGTTTGTTAGGTTATAATTGTCTTCATCATTAGGAATGATTTCTAAGAAGGACTCCCAAAACGTGCTCTGTCAACTAAAATATCATCTTTTATCTTTTTATGACCTTATTTGACTGCCTATATATCTGACTGCCTCGATGGCTCAGTGGTTAGTGACGCTGACTTCTGGTTCAAAGAGGCGTGGGTTCGATCCCCACCCAGGGCAAATATTTATGTGATGAACTTAAGTGTTTGCTCTGTGTCTGGGTGTTATTTAGGTGCTATCTATATAAGTATGTAGTTAAAATATGTATAAGTAGTATATCAATCTCTGGCAGCCATATTATCACAAGCTTTGCTTAGTTTGGGGTCAGAGACCGTGTGTAAGATGTCCCATAATATTTATTTATTTATGTTTTATTTTTCTATAATAGAGTTTATTTAAAATTAGGTAGACTGAATTTAACTTGTCACAATTTTAAATCGAAAATTGAAAACTACCAAGAGATCTCCGTTGAGTGACACCACACACCTGCCCCTTACTTTTATTGTACGGCTAGACAGACGCGACCAAAGCGCCATCCTTTTATGGTGGACAGTCCGCGCGTTAGAACCAAGCGTTTCGAATCCACATTCCTCATACGAACAGCCAGAACGTAGAACTCATTGCCTGGGTCTGTCTTCCCGCTAAAGTACAACGTGGGTGTCTTTGATTCCCGAGTAAATAGCAAATAAATATCTTCTAGATAAGCGTGCTACACTACACCCTAGACCGCTTAACATCAGGCAGTATGTAATCAAAAGCAAACCTATACGGAAATAAAAAAAAAGGCAATGAACAAATTCTATTGATTTGGTCATTGTTTTAATTCAAAGGTTATATGCTAATAAATAATAGTTCTGATCCAAACAGCACACGTCGCTATTATAAATTAGTAGTAGTAATCGATCAAGCAGTGTGACACAAATGGCTAACAAAAATAATGACAACAAAACCAAACTCAACAGCGATAAAATGTAATGTCAAAATAAACGTAACTATCGTCTTATTCTAATTTCGCACTGTCGATATCGTTGAAACTATACTCCGAGAAACCGCTTCTTGCCAAGTGCATATGAATTGACACTCGGCATCTGAAATGGGACAAGTTGGGCGCTTTGTCTCGATCCTCCCGATCTCAAGTGCGCAGACAATGGCGGCCTAAGGCGGCTTGATTGAGAGACCTAGTTTGCTCTAGAGGCTTCAGGAGGAGGTTTGATAAATAGTAAATAACATTTACGGTGCTAAATAAGCGATTGATGTTGTATCGTTTTCTGAGGTGAATTGGTTCATTTTAAATTGGCCAAGTAATTACTTAGTCTTTTTAAATTTGTTGATCAAAATCAACGTTTTTCACAACGTCAGTTTTTAGTAAAAAAAATTCGGACATGTGCAAGTCTGGCTCGCACACCGAGGGTTCCGTACAAATCCTGAAAATTTCACTAAATTGGGAAGTAAATTGTTAAAATCTCTATACTATAACCATCGACAAAAAAGTTTTTTTCACATTTCTCGTCATACATAGAAAATTAGTATACATTCTTAAAATTATTAGGGAAAAACCTGTTTTAGCACGTGCTAATGAAGTTACTTTATATGATACTTTACATGATACGATTTACTCACTTTGAATTTTGAATTTTTTTTGAACCTATATTTTGTGAATTTTGAGGCCCTATTTTTTGTGATTTAAATAAAAATGTACAGTTTTCAGATTTATTCCTATATGTGTACTCTGAGACAATGCTTCACGCCAAATTGCATATATAGTATTATATATTATTAAATAATAGTTCTATGTCTATCGGAAGTACCCTGTAGGTTTTGATTTTTGTGAGTGTCAAAATATACGGTTTTTTACGACATACACGGCTCTAACTTATTTAAACGATAACTGAGAAGTTTTTTTTTACACAAATGCAAGAGATCATTGATATACGTATACAGTTTAAATTTCAACTCGATATCTTTACGCGTGCCCGAGATAAAGAGTCTTGACATACACACAGACGGACAACAAGTGATCCTATAAGGGTTCCGTTTTTTTTGCTATTGAGGTACGGAACCCGAAAACAAATAATAGTCAAACTTGCATTTGCAAGTCAAATCCCAAAGGGTAAACTTTTATTTCCACTACAGGCTTGAGGAGGAGCTGAAGCTGTGTAACACTACGGTGCTATCCAAGCGATCGATCATTTCCTCTGATGTATTTAATTTGTTAATACCTATTGAGCATCTCTAGTCACTATGCCAGAGGCCTTTAGGCGTTTAGGCTTAACAAATATAGCTATCAAAAAACAATAGTTTTTGTAGTTACAGTTAGGAGCATCGAGGTTTGTTTTGTTTGTTATTTATCTACACAGACTCAACTCAAATCGTTCCATTTGGGGTTTTGTAAATTTAAAAAATAGTCTTGTTATTTGCGTGTAATCAGTAACCCTCGATCAGCTACTTGTAAAATATAATACTGACAAAAACCACATAATTATTCGTCCCCTAACTGTTATTATTCAGGTTTATCGACTCTGAAAAACAACATAACTTAAACAAATTTCGAACTTATCAAAGTATTTTCATGACTGTAACGGAAAATCAAGACTTTAATTAATCCCAACTTGAAAGCAAGTGTTGTCAGACTGCAGTTGCAAGCGAATCGCACAATTAACCCGAGGGTAATAAATCGTTCACATCTGGAGATAACGCGTGCCATGCGCTCGGCGATATGTTGGCGGGATCGTTGCTCACTCTGTGAGATATTGCTTGGTTTCATAACTCTCTGGAGGCTATAGAGGCTTTTTGGTAAATTATACTTTGTAGTAACTAATTCTTGTTTCGAAACTTAGCTTTTTAACACGGAGGTGGGAGTTTTGTAATAAATCTCTCAAATCTGCAGATAACGCGTGCCGTGCGCTCGGCGATATGTTGGCAGGACCATTGCTCAGTCTTTGTGAGATATTACTTGATTTCATAACTCTCTGGAGGCTATAGACGCTTTTTTGGTAAATTTAACTCTGTAGTACCTAATTTTTGTCTCAAAACTTAGCTTTTTAACGGGGGGTGGGAGTTTTGTGATAAATCTCTCACGTCTGGCGATAAAGCGTGCCATGCGCTCGGCGATTTGTCGGCGGGATCGTTCCTCACTCTCTGTGAGATATTACTTGGTTTCATAACTCTCTAGAGGCTATAGCTTATGTAATTTTGGACCAGTTCATAATACATTATTTTTTTAAGGTTCCCTACCCAAAGGTAAAAACGGGACCTTGTTACTAAGACTCCGCTGTCCGTCCGTCTCTCTGTCTGTCACCGGGCTGTATCTTATGAACTGTTATAGCTAGAAAGGGAAATTTTTAAGATAATGTATTTCAGTTGCCGCTATAATAACAAATACTAAAAACAAAATAAAATAAATACCTAAGCTCCCATCACTACAACAAACCTGAATATTTAGCCATTTTTTGCTCGATATTTAATAACGGTAAACCTTTGAAATATTCACCGAATATTTAACTATAATATGTTCACTTCAATAATTAATAATTTTATTAAAATAAAATAAATATTTAAGGGGGCTCCCATACAATAAACGTAATATTTTGGCGCGACATTAATTAAACAGACAGATTCTTGAAATATTCACAGAATATTAATTAGTATATTAATTTGAAAAATAAAGTTATAAATATTATTGATATTATTTAGCCAATTTATCCGATTATTATCGATGTATAAATATTGTTATTATTCTAGATATGTATGCAGGATTGTTGTTCCTTCCTTGTTTCATAACTTTCTGGAACCTATAGAGACTTTTCATGTATCTACGTATGGCGTAGAAACTTAATAATAATAATGCGTAATGATTATAGTGTAAAAACGTTACATAAACGAAAACGTGACTCATAGAAAGGCCCGTTGGACGGCGCATCTGGTGGTTATCAGTCAATTTGCCGTCAAAAGTACTAATCATTCACCACCATAGAATCTGTATTTGCCAAAATTATTTGTGACCTAAAACATATTGACTTTCTTTAAAATGTCTCAACAAGTTTTTACTAACTCTGATTCCGAAGAATAGAAAATAATTATAGCCTCTAAAGAACGACTCACTGTTTCAAATCTTACCAATTAGAACAGTGGGTTTCAAACCTCCCTATTCATAAATTATTCATGATCCAAATGTAATAAACATTCAACAGTGGTATTAAACTAAAGTATAGTTCACGCGAAACTACAACTGCGTTAATTAAACGATGACGTGTTATATAGAAGTGGAAGTGAAACGTATCAAGTTTCCGTCTGCACCAGAACTCGGGGCAACTTCTCGCGCAGTAATTGTTTTACTGTCAGATTGTACTGTAACCAAGTGGAGGTATATTTGTGAAAAGTTTCTTATATAAATAGTTAACTGTACGTTATATCATAAGTCATAGATTTAAGGCTAATCGAAAACGAAGATGTCGCTACAACAACAAATTCCGACGGCAGCATGAAACACGGGCTCTAATTACTGCCAAACGTGGTACATTAAATGGCATTGGTGTTGCCTAATATTATGATAAGCGTCTTTCATGTTTACAAGAACAAACTTCATACAGCTAGTTATATTAGAAATGCAATAATTATATTAGTGATGCCTGCCTTTGTTCTATTTCACCATCTTGCCCCGCTTGTCACTATTTTTCTTTTTTCCCTCTCTAGCTTTTGAAAGTAATTCAGATGTAACTGCAATTAGAAAACGCCTGAGTGTTGCAGTATTTTCAACCTAGCTTACCGCTAATTCTTAACTCATCACAAAATTAGCAAGCTGCCTGTTCTATAGGTATCATTTCGTGCCACGTTCGGTGCAACTTGTCTTTTTACCTCGCTAGCGTCTGGATGTTATGCAATTATTGTTAAGTAACAGATAGTAGTAGAGAATTATTGTAAGTAGCAGATATTATTGTTTATTTAATTTAAAGTAGTAGTCCACCCCGGACTTAAACCTCGCGCTATTTCTATTTTATAAGATAAATACCTATTGGGATTAAAAAAAAAAAGTTACAATATTTGTATGAAACTTAGCGTGTTGAAAGACATAGATAACATTCGGTGAAATGTTTAAAATAGCCATCCGCAACTCCCGCAGAAAGTGGCGCCGTTTTGCCTCTTTTTACCACGGCCCTCGTATCTTCGCTACCACTGAACAGAAGATGATCATATTTGAACTAAAAAATATAACTTCTATAAACATAAACTACGTTCATGCTAAATTTCATGGAGATTGGTTGAGCGGTACTTGAGTTATCGTCGAACAAGTATACACACAAACATACACCCAAGTGCCGGTTAGACTCTGAGACCTCACTTAGGCTCGGTCAAAAATAAATAAGTCACTCGCTTATTTTCAGTTAGCCACTGTAATTCCTAACTCGTGGTGAATCTAGCAAGCACTAACTGTGTCCGTTCTATCTCACGTCGTGCCCTGCTCGCCGCAACTTTTCCTTTTGCCCTGCTAATGTTTGCCCCGACAGCGACGTAAGGACTGGCTGTAATTGCGCACTGAACTTCATTTCACCGTGTGTCGAACTTTGTGTCGTTATTTCGTTTATTCTTATTGCAATAAGATACAGTTGAGTTTTGTTAGTTTTGTATCTATATTCACTGGTAGTTTTGTTGTTGTACAATAGGCAAAAAATCGCACTATTTTATGCAGACCGTTGTTTTACAAAGTGTAAAGATTTTTGAACGAAAGAAGGAACAGCTTTCGGTAGGTACTGAACCAATCCCGAATAAATTATTACTAGTAGTTCGACCCGGGATTGGACTTCACGCTATTCTTATTTTACATCATAAATATAACTGGGATTTGAAAAAAAGGTAACAAAATTTGTACGAAAGTTAGCGATTTATTTTAAGCAAACGTTGAAACTCCCGCAGAAAGTGGCGCTGTTTTGCCTCTTTTTGCCACGGCCCTCGTATCTTCGACACCACTGAACAGAAGATGCTCATATTCGAATGTAAAAATCCTATAAATATAAACTACGTTCAAGCTAAATTTCATGGAGATCGGTACTTGAGTAATCGTCGAACAAATATACATACAAACATACACCCAAGTGCCGGCTCGTCCCAGTAGTCTGAGACCTCACTTTCGCTTGGTCGATAAAAATATTACTTTTAAAAATACAAGTTTATGAGATCCTGGATATCATGTACCAGCAGAGTGCTAGCCAAGACAAGTAAAACAAACCCAAACACGACGGGTCTATTTTGTTTAAAACATGAGTTTCTATGGCCACCTTCCAACTCCATCATCAGATCAGCTCCATAGTACCATATTACATTGTCACGCGATATACATACATAGACGTGCAAAATTTCAGCTCAATCGGAAACCGGGAAATCGGTCAAATACAACTTTCAATATTCCACCCGAGCTTACATAGGTAACATACATAAATCTATTGCAAGTTAATTAAAAGCTTGTACTAAAAAGTGAAAGACCAGGGATTGATAAAATCTAAACAAAGATTCAAAATGATAAATATTCATGTAAAAATACATTGCCGTTAAATTTTACTTCTGAGTTGAAGTATACAAGCGTAATTTACTCTAATTTTAATGAGTAGAGTTCACAAATTTTGATGACTATTACATCAACAATTCCTCTACAAAATAATTACATTACTTCAATGTCAACGTATTAATTTCCATCACCACCCAATTACTGCTACATAAATATTGAAAAACAGCCAACAATTTCATTAACTTCGACATTAACCCATTACTACACGGAACGACATAATTTTTTATTGTTCCTAGACAGAACTATTGTTCATTTGTGCCAACAATAATTTCCCCAATGGCCGAATATTAAAATTCAGATCCACTTGAAGGTTGACACTCTGTCATCAGCTAATTGCTATTGGCGTTGTTTCAGAATGATATATACTCGACTTTAGCTCGTAAATATGGCCTACCTAGATACTCGAAAGGAATTAGATACCCGTAGTCTGTCACAAAATGATTTTTAATCATGAAATTTTGATATGATAATGTTCGGTACTGACTGAACTTTTGGTATTGAAATTATGAAATAAAATTATTTGATCAAGTTTACATGTGATTTTATGAGATTTTTTTTTCGATTTTGCCGAACACACAGGATTAATTGATTATAATAAAGCGTCGCATGTTTTATAAAGTAAAAAACACTTCCAGTATCTTTAGAAAATATGTCCGCATTATTCAAGTCTGCTAACCCAGCAGTGTTAGCGGACTTGAATAATGCGGAGGTTTTGGGGATGTGGGAAATAAGACATGGTGGTCATAGTTTTGTTTAATGACGGATGCCTTTTTTATTGTTCTATTGTTTACGTTCATTTGTCTCCTATCGTGGTAAAATACATTAATAACAGTGATTCAAATTCATTATTAAATATACCTCATTTCGTTTTGCCAGTTTTAGACAGAAATAAGTAAAACATCACAAAAACTAAATCACAAAGAAAAGGGTACCAAAGTTACACAAAAGATAAACATGCGCTTCTCGAGCGCAACGTGCCGTCATAGCAACAAAACTATGGTACTTAAACTTACCAAACAGAAACCACTTCTTTTCGATAGTATTGGCTGACTACAGAGTTTGAAATGAAATGAAATGAAATATGTTTATTTGACAAAAATTGTTACATAGCTGTTGGATGATATGCCATAAGGGAAATTACAGACAAGAGTTTTGGACTTAACTGCGGGTTCCAAACTCGGCTAGGCCTGTTTTTTGGTAACCCAAGTGAAGTTAAGAATTGCCGAAGTATACAGTGTGCGCGCTCTTGTTTACAGTAGGTATATAGTATAATTATAGTGAAACATTTTTGATACAATAATAATATAAATTAGAAAAAATAAAATTATATTAATATGATATGCGGATTGACAACTATAAAAGGATAAGGATAAATTTTGTGAGATTATTGCCAGTAATATAAAAACTAAAGTTTGGAATAGGTATCCAGATAAAGAAAAAATATATTATATATCTTTTAAATTCCGGCACCTAATATTCAGTCAAGGATCGCCAGTTGCCCCTGGCATTAAACCTATAAAATAGTGAATAACCAATATCACGAATGGGTGTGTGTGTGTGGGAGTAACGCCGCAATACACGAGATCTCTTGAGAGTCAAGGTTTGCACCGTTACTCCTGTGTGTGAGTGTGTGTGTGTGAATGTGTGTGTGTGAAAAGTAACACTGTAATACACGAGATCTCTTGAGAGTCAAGGTTTGCAGCGTCACTCCCGTGTAGGTGTGAAGTTGTGTAACGTTTGGGTGTATGTGTGTATGAGGGCGTACATGTGTGGGATAGCACCGGGAGTGTTACATGTCGGAGTCATAAACTCTGACTAGTTCCTCAGTCGATTTGTAATAGAGGGATAGAAGCCAGGTTTTTACCTTACCCCTAGCTTTCCTGTGTGGAATTTCTTTTTGGTCACAGAGTTGGCTCAAAAACACACACTTGTAAACGAATTGGTTAAAAAAACATAGCGACAACCCACATATTGTTTTCGCGGGCGCCTCAGAAGCGCAGTTTATCTTTCTAGGGTTAATATCTAATACATCTATCTAATACATCGATGATATGGAGCTGATCAATGGAAATACATTACTATTACTCATATTCGATCGGCTATTTATAATGTATAACATATTAAGGCCGCATTATATCACAGCTTTCAGCATAATTGTCCCGAAATAACTTTAGCACGTCAGATAAATACTTCACAGGTGAGCACATTTGCCGCGAAATTTAATCTAATCCCTACTGATAGGAGTTAGAGTTCATTTCTGGTTGGCAAGATGTCGTGAAGCGGAAGCAGGTGCTTCAAATGAATCATTTGGGTCACGTGTCGCTTTGTTTGTTGAGAAACACGATGAAGGAAATACTGGAATTGATATTATATGGGAGTAAAGTTGAGAAAAGTGAAGAAAATAGCTTTTTTTTGTAGGAAAATGTTTAAAATTTTGTCATTTTGTACAAAATTTTAAACATTTTCCTTTTGGTGCCGACCAAAAGACATCGTAAAAGCACAACTGAAACGGAAAACATTGTGATTTTTTCAAGTATTTTTACAAACTATAATTTAGTTTAGACGATTTAACAAAAGTTATGTAACTAAAGTGGTGTATATAAAGTGTTACTAATATGTCAAACATTTTGGATATTTCCAAACGTCTAAGTATGCAAAAATGGGTTGAATGCAAGGTAGATAGGAATAATAAAAGACTAAATAATAATTAAACTAAATAATTATTTTTTGCAAAAAATAGCATGACCGACTTCACCCGTGTACAGAATCATAGTATAAAATAAAGTCGCTTTCCGCTGTCTGTTCCCATGTATGCTTATATCTTTAAAACTACCCAACGGATTTTGATGCAGTTTGTTTTAATAGATAGAGTAATTCAAGCGAAATGTTTATATGAATACATCTGTGCGAAGCCGGGGCGCATCGCTAGAAGGCAAATATTATGCACGGATCGATATAACATTTTTCACATTATTGTTGATTTATCAAAAATGGCGCAGCCAATTTCGATAAATTAATAAAATAACCAATTTCAAAGTATATTCTTTCCAATAAAAAAATATTATTGAAATCGGACTACTATGAAAAAAGGTATGCGTGGTTATACATAAAAAAATATATATATACGCGTCGAAACGCCGCAATACTCGAATTATATACCTCCTCCGGTGGTTCGTCGGTCAACAACAGTCTGTCTGATAGATTATCAAAAAACATTAGACATGTATTTTTTATTTTGAAAATTAAACAATAATTAATGAAGATTTATTATACCTCTTTAAATTTCCGCGTAACGTCACTTTTACGTGAAAAGTATAGCACTTTTCATTCCTATTTCATTGTACTTTTCTCGTAGAAGTGACGTTCCGAGCCCCAGTCTCGAATATTGACAAGGTTAATCTTTGACATTTAGGTATTCTTTGATTGACAAAATAAAAATACGTGTCCAATATCAATTGATAATCTAACTAAGAGACTAATTGTTATAACATTAGTACTTAAATTAATTTAGGACAAAAACTTGGAAGCTTTTTGACAACGCATATCGCATGTGGTGGCGCCTCTCTTTATCCATATCTTTTGTCACCAGCAATCGACACCTCGCGTCATCAGAATTTCTACTTCATAAACCTAACACAAAGGGTGTAATGAAACTCCGCAAACAAAAGGAAAACAAAGGATAATAAATCTTACCTTTAAACGAAATAAGGAAGCATCTCGCTAATTCTCACGTCTTTTTCTATTTTTTTGTCGGCCGCGCACCTGTTGGAAGAAAAACTTTTTGAGAAATGCGTTTAGGTGGGTAAAAGCTCGTTTGTATACTAAGGTATCTAAAATCATAACATGGTTGAACCTTTGATTTTGAAAAAGTCATAGGTCACATTATTTTTAATATATCACCTATTGACGCCATTTTAATTCTTGTTGCGTTGTGTGTATTTCCTGTGAAAATCGCACATCTCATGTTTAATGGATTTGTGCACTGTTTTTTTTAAATATTTATTTTAAAAGGGTTTTGTCAACAATGACAATGTCACCCCTTAAGACTACACTAATTACATTCACTGTTATTATATCTAACACTAATCACCACAAGCGCATTCGTAACTTTGGAACTGGGAATAAATCTGCAACAGTATCCCAGCCTCTCCCGAACCAGGAGAAGCCAAGATACTGTTACAGACACCTAGATTGTAGTCATTCCGCCTTAACATATTTCGCTGGACTCCGTACCGGACACATTCCGACAACACCATGATGTACATCCTCGACCAACCCGCAGGTGCAGCAAAGTGGCGAGTCCACTTTTCCTATCAGGTATTTAAATTGGTTGCCCGAAATGTGCCCGTCGCGGAGCCTTAGTAAAGATACAATTTGTTGCCTCTTCATGTCACAGTTATCAAACCATGGGTAACGAGGGATTTGTGCACTTTTCATTATGACAGGTTCAATTAGGTATTTGAAATGCGAAATTTTCGGAATCAAATGCGCGCAAGAATATACTCAGTTAGGTTTCAGGCAAGAGCAGGCCAGACCAGGCAATTACATACTAGAGAAATTATTAGGATACAAATACACATATTCAAAGGGATTTTTTTTGCATAGAGTATACTATCCAAAAGAGTTTTTTAATCATTATTTTGACATTTCACTATGGGGCTAACCTGAAAATCAAGAAAACAAAAACAACTGTTTCATTGTCAATTCTGAGTTGCCATGATGCTAGTAACATACAACTGGCAACATGGCAAATAGCTGTTTTTTTTCTCGACCTCCAGGTTGGCTTATTAGAAGTCTGAATCGCTTTATCTTGGTTTATAAAACGTTATGCGAATAACCTTGTATATGTATGACAAAAAGCATAATGCCAAAAAATATTTATAACAATTTTTCGGTTTCAGTTATTAAAAGGAAAATGAAGTAATGGACCAGCTTCGCATAATAATAGTAAATAAATATTTTTATAGAAGTAAACTTGTAATTTGTACCTAATATTGTCGCAGTTAGTAGCTTAAAGACCAAACCAAATTTTATATAAAGCAGCTCGTAACGACTTTCGTACCGGTAGGACAATCATTGGTAACAAGTAAAATATTCTAAAAAGCACAAATAAATAAAAAATGCAACAAAAATGTGATTTCTCAACTACATACAGGGTTACAGGCTAAGTCGACCTATTCCCGTTAAGCGTGAGTAGTTTACTACGTTTCTGACTGATTTGACTATGAAACACCATATCCTAAATCTTACAGTTTTCGAGATATTTTAATTCAAATACTTTTTATAAAAGGTTAATTTTACGGGCAATATTGGGTAGTAAGTCATAAAACATAATTTTACATGTAAAAATCAAATAAAAATAATAATACGACTTCATCAAAATCAAAATATCTGAGCTGATAGCCGAAAATCGAAAATTTTATACATACCAATTTCAAATATCTGTTTTTTTTGTTTAATTTAGGATAGTGTATTTTATAGTCAAATTAGTCAGAAACAAAGTAAACTACACACCCTTAACGGGAATAGGTTGACTTACCCTGTAACCCTGTATATATAACGGGACTAAACTCACGTGTGCGGATAGTTATAACAACGACTATAGTTTCGGTCGCGTTCGGCGACCTTTCTCAAGTTGGCCAACTTGGGCACATGAGTTATAAATAGCACGGTCTAGTGTACGAACGATTTAGTTATGTATTTGTGAGGCTACGTGCAATTAGTGGCTCTGGTGGCTTTTTTCGCTAAACAAAAAAGGTTTTCCTCATACTTTGTGTTCGTTTTAATTTAATGGCACCATTGTTTATTCCACTTTGGTGCAATTTTCTATATGTATTGTGGCATTGTAGTAAAAGCAAAGTGCCATTGACGATTGTATAATGTTTTAGTGATAGCTTAGCGTCATAGTAAAAAAAAACTTTAGCATAGTTTGTGCAAAAAGAGAACCGTCGTGGCGTTACGGTGAACTAACAATAAGATTTTAATCAGCAGCCAAGGTACCGGCTACTTGGTATACGTGAGTCTGTCTACCGATAAAAACCGAGGTGTCTACTAAAGCTACCAAGCATCAAACACTTTTAGTTGAACTAGCAATGACAGAGCAGTGTTGTCAACGTAACACAATTATACTCTATAAAATTTAACTTGATCTCTGCGACAGTGACATTGACATAGAAGATTGACATTTTTAGAGTTGAGATAGTGGTGGAAAACATCGATTTTCAAACAATGTTATAATGAAATCGAATGAGTAGTTGTAGGTGAGAAATTGGATTTTATTTACTTACTATTATTTAAGATCAAGTATGTACACATGTAAATAATGTTATGATATTAATTAAATACTCATAATAATGTAACGATAGTATTTGTCGACGTTTTTCACTATTATCGATGCTAATGTAACATATAATTGGTTTTTATTTAATTAGACATGTAAAAATGTTATGATATCAAAATATACAATAAAATTAATGATAAATTAAGTTTTATTTAAAATGTCGTTGGTATAAACTATCGATATTTTAAATAAAACTCTATCTAAAACTCTGTGGTCACGATCATTCATCGCCCATCACTAATCGGCATGCGCATAAAGTATGATATTGACAGGTACTGTCTGTACTATTAAGAAATTCAGGACTTCATAGGCGTGATTTTTCTGACAGCTGTCGCAGAGATCAAGTTAAATTTTATAGAGTATAGTAAAATGGCACACGGGCGACCTCACCTATGACGCTTCTCTTTTTGTACAATTCTAGCAAACAAATTTTTTAATTTTTATAAAACTTTCTTGTGTATTTAAAGATTTTGCAAATTCTGTGTCGGCTCAGTGCAGACTGTTTATTTCTTGTACGCAATAAGATTTAATCTACAAACGCTAGCAGCTATCTTCACGATGTTTTCAATCACCGGATAATACCTAAATGAAATACAGAACTTGTTCTGGAAACTCACAACTCACACTTACAGAATTTCTATTCTCAAAAACCCATTAGTACCTCCGGGTTCGGGATTTGAACCCGATACCACACGAGGACCACACGATAAAGCTGTGGTAGCTTAGTGGTAATATGACGCTCATATTACAATTGTTATACTTTTTGATATAATAAAACAAAATATTTGAATTCTATTGAAATTAAATGTTATTTGAATATTAACACCTATCTCCTATGTGTCAGCGAGATTTGTCATCATCAAAAGCAAAAGATTCATCGTAGAGTGGCTTTCTACTTGCTTTCAAGTTTTCAATGGTTGATTAGAGGTGCTAAGCTAGGCTTAACTTTGAGAACTGCTTGGAACTAGAGTCTCGGCCTTGGGATGAAGCTTGGAAAGCTTCACAGGCACTAAGATACATATAGAGTTCTTATTATTTTAAATACCATTATTTCATTATTTATATGTACTCCGGGACTAATCGAGCACTGAAAATATAAGATAAATAAATACCTTGCTATCCCAATGTTTCAACCGAGATGCCCTCTCGGCTGCGTGCACTAATCGCGATCGCGGGAAGACCGTAGTACATTAAAATAATGTGTTCAATCACTAAAGTTAACCATTCATTTTTCTATCGACTGGTGTATGTGATTTACAGTGTTAGTTGTGTTGTGATCGAAATATTGTGCTCTAAAGTCGGGGATGGCCGATCTGGCCATTGGCAGCTCCGTGTTGCTGTTTACCATTTTTTTTTAATATTAAGGTAAGACTTGAATCATAGACTTGTCAATAACACTTTTGCCAATAAGTTAGGCTATGCCACGGTATTTTTTATTAGAACGTAGGTTGTCTATTGTTCCTTTGATATACGTTTTTAGCGGGACGGATAGTAAAATTTTGACGCGGGGCTGTGACATTTGATGCATAAATTGGTTTGAGACAGTAACGTTCAAGTGGCTAGTATCATGTATGCCTTTTAGATACCAAGAATAAGTGAACACATAACCTCAGTAGTAGGTATATCCTATCTGTACATAGTACAAATAGCTATATTTTCCCAAAAAATAAATCCATATTTTCTGGAAATTTTAATGTACCAAAACATTTTGTGGAAAATATTGTGTACTTGTATACCTGTATATGGTACAGATTTGTTAAAGCAATATTATTGCTAATCACGCTTCAGATTTAGGTTTGAACGATACAATTTTTTGATGATTTCAAAATATAACTTCCTATTTTGCAAATACATTATGACACAGTTTTACGATGAAATATTATATAGACACTACTTCATTACTTCTATAATTAGATTGTAGCCAAAAGCATGTCTAGTACAAACTAAAGTCAGGCCAACTAAGTTTAATAAGAGCGAAATGCTAAGTTTTCTCCTAAGTGCTCCATCTATCTCTTAACTGAGGTGCCTCCAACAAGCCAAAATACCTCGAAATACCGCACATACATTGTCCCATAAAATTAATTTAAGCCCACAGAGCCGGTATCAAGGGAAATTATAGGTATAACTAATAGCTTACGAGTGAGATAGATTAACGTAAGTCGGTTAATACTCAGAGAGTATGATAGCTTTGGACTTGCGATTGGTTTGTTACTTTAGAGCAGAAATTTTGTTTTGTGCATTGATAGACATATCATAGCCCAGAGAATTAGTAATATAGAATAGCAGTGCATAGCTCAAAGAACGGATGGTTGATAGGGCTGTAAAGATCTCGGATGAAGACCACGGACCAGCAAGCGCAGCGTAGGACATCCACTGACTATGTGGACTGACGATATAATATAGATCGAATAAACGTGTTGGATGCAGGCCACTTTAAAACGGCCTTATTGGAAATCCATATTATGTATATTATGTCCTGGTGGTCTAATGGTAGTGACACCCGCCTTACAATCATGAGGTCGTGGGTTCAAATCCCGGTCCCGTACCAATGAGTTCTTTGCAATTTATGAACGTAATTTAACACCGGCTTTTAAGTGAAGGAAAACATCGGGAGACAACCTGTATAGGTCAGTAGAAAAAATTAGATGGCGTATGTGAATCCACCAACCCGCACTGGGCCAGCGTGGTGGATATGGCCCTACCACCCTTAGTGGGTAGGCCTACGTCCTGCAGTGGACTATTAAAAAGGCTGATACAGTACAGTACAGTCCGTCTTACGACTGATGGATGGAGGAATGGATGACAGGTAAAATACAGGAGGATACAACAGATACCTACTCGTATACAGAGCCAATATGTTACTACAACAATGCTGTTAATACTACTCGACTGCTCTCTATTTATTTAAACCTCATCTAATTATAACCTATTTCAATATTCAGCAGTTGACTTCAAAGAATAAAAGTATACGTATGCACTTTATTGCACTTGGGACTCGACCTTTGAGTACATGTGCAATGTGCGTTGTGCAAAATATGATAAACGCATACTCATTCGCATTTAGTATGAGTATGACTTATGGCAAACTTTTTCACACTTAACGTAATATGGCTGTGCGTGTTGGCTGAGCAGTAAATTGCAGTAAGCAGTTGATTTAAAATAAAGAAAAATATAGATTTCACAATAAAAGCGTGACGAGCGAACAAAAAATGCACACAATTTTATACGTTTAGAGTAAACGTGGCAATTCTTTCATTGGAATGCCAGTGGAAAATTATTTTATTAAACAATATATGGAAAGTGGTCTTTCGCGTTTTGTTTCGCATTTAATCAATGACTTATGTACACTAGTGAACAATAAACTATAATTTTTATCGTAAACTGATCCCAAGTCCTCAGACTTTGTAGTTCCATCCCTCGCAATTTATTACTGGTAACATTTTGAAGCCATTTCTCGTGTGTTTGTTGATTCAATTAAACACAATAATCGTTGTTGTATGCTAACTTGCGTGTTTACTTACGCGCATGAAATATGTTAACTAATTACAACGATATTAGCTGAAATGTTTTTATGTTTAAAATATTGTTTTTGAAAGGTTGTTTTTAGAATTTACCGTTTAGATGAATTAGAATAATATTATCTACTTGATAGGAATAGGTATTACATAAACTTCCAGATTTTGGAATTTTAAGATTGACTCATTTTTAGGGTTCCCTACCTCAAAAGGAAAAAACGGAACCCTTATAGGATCACTTTGTTGTCCGTCTGTCTGTCTGTCCGTATGTCAAGACCTTTTATCTCAAGAACGCGTAAAGTTAACGAGTTGAAATTTAAGCCATATACGTATGGTCTCTTACAGTTGTGAAAATATCAAACTTCTCAGTTACCATAGATTTGTATGCTAAGACAACGCTTCTCGCAATATGTCATAGTTCTAGGTCAAATGAAAGTACCCTGTAGGTTTTGATTTTTGTGAATAGCGAAATATGCGGTTTTTTGCGACATAAACGGCTCTAACTTTTTTAAACAATAACTGAGAAGTTTTTAACTTATACAACTGCAAGATATCACAGTCATACGTATACAGTTTAAATTTCAAGTCGATATCTTTACGCGCTCTCGAGATAAAGAGTCTTGACATACACACAGACGGACAGACGGACAGACGGACACCAAAGTGATCCTATAAGGGTTCCATTTTTTCCGTTTGAGGTACGGAACCCTAAAAATTTAAATAATTAGGTACGATATTATTTTTAACATCATAGAGCACAAGTTATGCTATATCGTTATTGAAAGTTTCTTTTTCATAGCAGTTTGATAGTTTTATAGGATTGAATGTCAATCAAACTTGAACGATATTCTTATGTGTTCAAAAATTTGCGGATATTTGAACGAAATGGTAGCACAATGCACATCATATATTTTATAAATGTTTGTCTGTATGTCCTTTACAGAATCGTAAACTATGCATTTGATCATGTGATGATCTTTATCAAAGTTGTTGTGCATGAGCCAAAGGTTCCTGAGTTGCTGCGACCAATTTTCGACAGAGATGGTACGACCAATTTTCGACAGAGATGGTACGACCAATTTTCGACAGAGTTGGTGCGACCAATTTTCGACAGAGTTGGTGGCGTAGCAACAAGCGCACCCTGCGCTTGTTGCTACGCCACAGTACAGCTGGTACTTTACATATTTCCTTTTAAGCCCTTAACAAAGTAATTGAGTATCAAATCGATGATATTTTACATATCTCAAAGACTAGAAATAACTGCAACCTTGTAGCACTCCTACAACCTGCAGTCTGGTCTTAAAATGTAATTTTAGAAGTTAAGAAGGTCAGTGCAGCTAAAAATCTGGTAATCAGATAGTAATTGTACTTGCCAAGATATTTTCATTAAAAATAGTAAGTATCTACGGACACAAATGATTTTAGATTAGAAAACTGTATCAAAAATATTATATTAAAATTATTAACCTTCTTTCATGGGTTGTTAAAATAGTATTATTCAATTTAAACACTAAAAATCTTTTATAAATAGAATGCGAGAATGTTAGATCAGTTTGTCAAAGCGGGTTAAAAATACAATCAAGCAGTTAGAAATAAAAAGAAAAAACTCCATCCGAAAATAGCTACTGCGCCGGGGCACTCTCCAATTTCACTCATAAAACACACACTAAGCCACTCTTTCACTAATCACTTATCACTGGCCATCAAGTATCACTTAAAAAATGGCAATCGCAATGCCCGCCGCATTCGAAATTTAAAATTTAAAATAATAATTTCGCATTGACGTTTCTGTAACTAAAACCTCTTTTGTTTTTTTTTCTTGCAAAGGGCAAGGGATCGCGAAGGCCATGATTTGTAACTTTTAAATTGAGACTTACTGTAGTGCGCGCGCCTAACACCACGATACTGAATCTATTCATCCAGTAGTCATTATTAGTTCGCTGAAATCTAAAAAAAGCTTAGACACTCATCTGAGTGGCTCGTAGAGTCGAGTAGGTGAGCACATTTTGGGACGTCACTTTTCTTGTCATTGAGTCTAGCTTTCTCGTTTCATTTCTATTTAGATTTGGACATCTGTTTACTTGGCGTGTCACTGCAAATGGGTTAATGGTACATGTAGAAATTGTGCAATGGAATGTAATATTGAAACGGTGCTGACAGTGAACTTCGTTTGAAAGACAAGACTAAAAATAAAAATATGTATTTTGCGAGAATTTATGCATTTTTTTATACAAGATGGCGACCTGATGCCAACATTAAATGGAATAAAATATTTGAGTTTCTGTTTTAAAGCCTTTGTTTAGTTTAGTTTAGTTTATTTAGTTTCTGTTTAATATATTTTAAAAATTTACTTAGTTATGTACAGTTTTGTAATTTTGAAGCAACCTGTATGTCGAATATGTTAACGCTATTTAAAATAGCGATTTAAGCCAAATTGACATTCATTTGTCTAATGTCCAAATGACCTGAATGAATGTTTTAAGATTCAATATGAAAAAACGGAACCCATTTAGGATCACTTTGTTGTCCGTCTTTCCGTTTGTCCGTCCATTTGTAGGTACCTTTTATTTCGGGAATGAGTAAAGTGAACGAGTTAAAATTAAAACCATAAACGAAACCATATCTAAAGTTTTTGCAGTTGCCAAAAAATCAAACTTCTCAGTTATCGTAAAGAAAGTTAGAGCCATTTATTCCCGCTTAAGTACAACGTGGGTGTCTTCAAATCCCGAGTAAATAGGTATCTTCTAGGTAAGCGTGCTACACCCTAGACCGCATATCTGCTCAACATCAGGCAGTATGTAGTCAAACGCAAACATATACGGAATAAAAAAAAATATGTCGTAATAATTCGCATATTTTGACACTCACAGGAGAATATATATATATATATATAGAATATATAGGATTTGTCCTATATGGTACTTCCCTATAAAATTTAATTATAAGAATATAAGAGTCAGTGCATTGCGAGACGGCTCCGCGTGCTAGCACTCGCCAACTTGAGAAAGGTCGCCAAATGCGACCGAAACTATAGTCGTTACGACTATCCCCACACGTGAGTTCATTCCCGTTATATATAGTATAAAAAAAAAATATAAGATTTAATTTAATCACACAAAATAAGGCCTAAATGTAAAATATATGCGCCCAAATTTCAAAGTGAGTTCGTATAATGTGGTAATTTGACAGAGATTCATTAGCAGGTTTTATCTTTTATTTTTATTATGAGTAATTTTTAGGGTTCCGTATCTCAAACGGAAAAAACGGAACTCTTTTAGAATCACTTTGTTGTCCCTCTGTCCGTCTGTGTGTATGTCAAGACTCTTTATCTCGGGAACGCGTAAAGATATTGAGTTGAAATTTAAAGTGTATACGTATATCTATGGTCTCTTGCAGTTGTATAAAAATGATCGTTTAAAAAAGTTAAAGCCATTTATGTCGTAAAGAACCGCATATTACGACACTTATAAAAATCAAAACCTATAGGGTACTTGCCGTTGACATAGAACTTTGAAATTTAGCGAGAAGCATTGTCTTAGAGTACACATATAGGAATAAATCTGAAATTATAAATTTTTGTTTAAATCACAAAAAAATAGAGCCTCAAAATTCACAAAATATGGGTTCAAAATTCAAAGTGAGCACCCAGTAAATCGTATCATGTAAGGTATCATGTAAAAGAATTTCATTAGCACATGCTAAAACAGGTTTTTAATTATTTCAACAAAGTGTAATTTTCGATGTATGACGAGAAATGTGAAAAAAATAACCTGTTTTGTCGATTGTTATAGTATAGAGATTTTAACAACTTACTTCCCAATTTTGTGAAATTTTCTGGATTTGTACGGAACCCTCGCTGTGCGAGCCCGACTCCCACTAGTCCGGTTATTTCACCAAAAGGGTTAAATTTTTTCTTATTGCTATTAACTACTAATCAATGGGACTATTGTAGTTTAAACATCGCAACAAACATTTTCCAATAGGTGTGTTTATAACAAATTTTGAGTCAAACAATATCTTTACAATTGTGTTTTCAAATGCATTAGGTAGGTACTTATTGGATTTATTTTTCTACTTTCTACAATTATCTACATCTTTTGAATTAGACAACTGCTGCACAATTATTTTTTTTAAGTAAGATACTTCAAAGATTTGGTACCTACATCCAAAACCATAGTACTGTCTGGACGAAACTTCTGATGAAGCAACACCCGGTCGCTGCCAGACCGGATACTCTTATTACCTTGGAGCGAGCTCCAAAAAGATGCAACTGTCTCTGTAAACGTCTGCTTCTTGTCATGGGTGATGAAGTTCCTAGTTTCACATTTCAATTAGCAAAGCTAGATGCGAGACGGCTGGCCCCAACCCGTCTGCATCAGAAAATTGAAAATAAACTGAAATATACTTAAGCATTCGACAAAAAATAACGACATTTTGTTCAATTTTGTATTTTGATTGAAATTTTAGGGCAAATTAAGATTTCAAATGATTTTTTTTACAACTCAGGATAGATATTCTTCAATGAGCTCTAAAAATACTATCCTTGTAAACGTCTACATTTTATCACGGATGATAAAATTCCAAGTATTTTCTACATGTTCAGCATCTAATAATTCTAATATGTAAACACGGTATGTCTATGGTACATTTTAGACCACATCTCCCCATCCAGGTATAATGTAGTCAAACGAAACTATTTAAAATCTTTCGATAAATCCGAGAGTGTGTTAGTTGGTTTGTTTGTTACTTTTTGACCGACGAAACAGAGGAGGTATATCTTTTTTTAAGTGTAACAACGCATAACTTTTTACGTAGTAGTCTGATTTCAATCATTTTTTTTTTATTGGAAAGAATTTACTTTGAAATCGGTTTCATTTAAATTTTATTGAAATTGGCTGAGCCATTTTTGATAAATCAACAATAATGTGAAAAATGCTACATCGATCCGTGCGAACTATTCGCGAATTATTTTTCTGTTCACGGTTGAAGTCGGTCATGCCATTTTTTGCAAAAAAATAATAAATAAATAAATGATTCGGGACATCTTACACACGGTCTCTGACCCCAAACTAAGCAAAGCTTGTGATATGGCTGCCAGAGACTGATATACTACATATACTTATTTTTAAAAACATATTTTATATAGATAGTAACTAAATAACACCCAGACACAGAGCAAACACTTTTGTTCATCACATTTGTAACGTCACCTTAACCGAAATAGATACTCCGTTACACTCTGGGACAATTCGTTAACAATTTGAAAGATCAGAAGGAAAGACGGAGCAAATACTCATGCACCACGTACCTGGGTCTGCTCCTACGTTGACACTTCCACCGGCGTATAGCACCAAACTATGTCCTTTTGTTTGTATTAAAAACCGTGATAATTCCAAATCACATTCACAAAACAGGTATAAATTCACAAAATAGTTTATAATGTTATAGCAATAAATATCAATATGGTGTTTATCGTTCGCCCGTTGACGACAAGATGAGTGGCGGTTCCGTGTTCGAGCCGCCTTCGCTCCCGATGTTTTTACAAATACGCGGTACATTACAATCGCAAGCTGCAACTGCTTTTGCTACCGCCTTTTTAGATTGAATTCTGATCTTTGTACGAATTAAAATTAACGGAACTTACTTACTTACGCCTCTGGCGCAACGACCCAAAATGAGTCTTGGCCTCCGACACCAGAGAACGCCATTGGTCACGGTCCAGCGCTGTCTCTTCCCACTCGTCCGCCTGGAGCTCACGCAGGTCGGACCGCACGGCGTCAGTCCAACGGTATCTGGGCCGACCGACGGGTCGGCGGCCGCTTGCTACTCCAAGATAGGCCTTCTTGACACTGCGATCCTCCCCCATCCTCAGCAGATGGCCCACCCAGCGAAGTCTTTGGGCCTTAGTTTCTCCTATGACAATTAACGGAACGGTACAACATTAATATTTGCCCTGGGTAGGGATCGTACCCACTTTTTGACCCAGAAGTTAGGGTCACTAACCACTGAGCTACCAACGCTAGGTAATAATTATTACCCAGCAATAGATCAATGACTTAATTTTTTGCCATGGATATATTTCAGAAGTCGAAAAGAGTTTAAAGTTTTTTTTAATATAAGGAAAAATAACAAAACTTACTGTAGAGAGCCAAGAGTAACTTTAGACCATCTATTTAGTCCTTATAGATATATTTCTAAATTATGCTTTAAATAAATTAATATGGAATGAAAACTGTTTAATAATAGCAGATTTCCTAAAAGCTTCTCTTCAATATAGAAAGGTGAATTAAATTCGATGTAAGCCTAATTTTATCAAGACAGCAGCGCCAACTACACATCATTCCTAAAATAGTAATTTCTCTATTTCCAAAGTCAAAACGATTGCATTATTTGATGCCCTCTAGAAAGCACGTAACATTTATAGTCAGGGATACTTGGCAGCCGTTCGCTCCAGCTGCTATTTCCATCACGCAGGTTAAGGGCGAGCGATCATAAAATGGTCCACACCTCGACGATTTTGCATGAAATTCCTACTTAAATATTTTAACAACTGACTACGTTTAACAACATTAAAATTTTAGATCAATTTTGAATTTATGGTTGGTTGGTTATTATGGAGCCTTATTGTTATCCGTCGGTTTTAAATCAGAGGTTTTGGATCAGCTCGTCTGATGCCATTTCAGTATCCACATTTTATATCGATTTATTTTTCCAATTTTCGTATCGATGAAAATTGGAGTGAGTTTTATTTTTTGGGTTCCTTACCCAAAGGGTAAAAACGGGACAATATTACTAAGACTCCGTTGTCCGTTCTTCCGTACGTCTATCTGTAACCGCTTGGTGAGTCACCAGGCTCTGTCTCAACGTAAACCGTGACAGCTAGACAGATAAAATTTTCACAGATTATGTATTTTTGTTGTAGCTATGACGACAAGTACTAGAAACACAATAAAATACATTTTGAGAAGGGCTCATATACAACAAACGTTATTTTTTGGCGTATTTAGGGTTCCTTACCTCAAACGGAAAAAACGGAACCCTTATAGGATCACTTTATTGTCCGTCTGTCCGTCGGTCCATCTGTACGTCTATCCGTCTGTCCATCTGTGTGTATGTCAAGACTCTTTATCTCGGGAACGCGTAAAGATATCGAGCTGAAATTTAAACTGTATACGTTTATCTATAGTTTCTAGCAGTTATGTTAAAGAAAAACTTCTCAATTATTGTTTTAAAAAGTTAGAGCCGTTTATGTCGTAAAAATCGCAAATTTCGACACTCACAAAAATCAAAACCTACAGGGTACTTCCAGTTGATATAGAACTATAAAATTTGGCGAGAAGCATTGTCTCAGAGTACACATATAGGAATAAATCAGAAAATTGTACTTTTTATTTAACTCGCAGATGGCAGATTTGTTCAATTAATTTTCCTCTATAAATAAGTGCAGACCATAGATCTTGCGGGATAGAGCATGCCGTTTCGATTTAACGAGGATCTAATTTCGCACAAAACCCTTCGCCTCATAGTACTCTAATAATACAATTAATTATTACTTAATTATTATTCACGGCTCGCAACAATTCACTCATTCACTTCATTCCTACGCTCACGTAACAACCTGTAGAGTTATGTTTCATAAAGGAGACGTCCACAAGTGGTATATTATTCAGAGAAAAATCTAACCGAGATGATATATACATCATTTGAAACCTTGTTTTATGGGCTTCTCAAAAATATTTAATTTAGATTATTTCATCCCTCCACTTTTTTTTAAATGTGAAAAATAAATTGTTTGAAAAATAATAAAACATCTTTTTATATTTTCTAGTATAACAATAATAAAGTGCTTCTATTGTAATTTTACTTGCATTTGTAGCTGATTCTTTCACATTTATCTCTTAATTTGCAAAAATTAAAAATTATAACCTACCAGGTATTACCAGTTAGTAGATTCGATGTGACAAAAAACACTAAACAAGTGTGTCTAATTGGTAAAAATGCTTTAATTTAACAATTTAGAGGTTACTTAATCAGGGTTGCTAGAGGTAAACTACCTATTGAGCCAAATATAATATTCGTTTATCCTAATAAATACAAAATAAATTTAAAAAAATTGGAGGGTTATTTTTTGTTTTTAACTTATACATATTATATAATAGACTCAGAAAAATATGAACTTTCTTGGAATGTGACGAGTGTCGAGGTTAGATTTTTTAAATTTATTTATTTGCACAATGTAGTGTACATAACAATGTTAAAACTAATTGAAGTACAAAACATAGACCCCGTTAGGGCGCTGCAAGAGAACAATACTCTTAATTACTTATATTACTTATTTATGCTAAGTATAACAATGTAATTGTTGGTTAAATACCTAATCAAATTATTTACAATTTAGTAATAGGGTTGCAATATATCATAGGAATTTCACAAGCTTTTTGATTATTTGAGTATTTTTGATTATTACCATACATTTTGTGGTCATGTCCTTTACATTATGCGGTGTTTGCGTCTTTGCTACATTTATAAACTAGGCCTCACACCAAAGCAGCAAGCAGCAAACATACTAATAAAAATAAATATAGAAATGTGTACAAGTCGAAATTCGTTAAAAAGTGCGATTTTTAGAGGAAAACCAACGTCACGACAGGCGGTAGCAAAATAAGCAAGAGTTAAAACGGAAATCTTCGCTTTCGCTCGATCAATTAATAACATAATTGATTTCAGACAATTGCCACCAGATGCCATTTTGTAGATCTCTATCTACAGACAAACATCAAGAAAGCAGACTTTGAATTTGATCTACGTTTTTATTTTTCTGTTTGTACTAAAATAGCAGAGGGCGGTCAAAAGAAGTCATCTTTAGGACAAATTATTCTTATTAAGTCTATGTTTATCTTAAATATTGTCTTAAGCTTATTTTGTAATGATTAAATAAACATTACTCGTAAGTGTTATGTTCTTTTGTTTATGTAGCTACATCATGCAGAAATTTACTTTTATATGTTCGTAATTTTTGTTATTGACAAGTGGCAATAGAAAATATTGTAGCAATAGTCACAACAGAGGTTTTACGAAGACACTACAAAATGCATTCTAGTTTTTGTGAATTTTTTAATGCTCTAAGATATGGTAGTTTTGGCCATACGAGACCATAACTACCGGAACGTAACAGAAAAGACTACTGAAAAATTTACTGTTGATTTTTTTGCTAAGTATCCGCTAAGTTTCATAAGTTTCAGTTTTTCAAGTTTCTTGTAATGTTATCTTGACATAACATCAATTATAGTATTTAATACTAGTTTTTACCCGCGGCTTCGCCCGCATGATATTTTGATTTTTGACGCAATATCATTTTAATTTATAGCCTATGTGTTAGTTTGATATATAAGCTATATCATTGCAAAGTTTCATCTCAATTCTTACAGTATTTTTTGCGTGAAAGAGTAACAAACATCCATCCGTCCATCCATCCATGCATCCTCACAAACTTTCGCGTTTATAACATTAGTACTGTACTGTACCAGCCCTTTTAGTAGTCCACTGCAGGACGTAGGTCAACCCACGAAGGGTGATTGGGCCATATCCACCACGCTAGCCCAGTGCGGGTTGGTGGATTCACACACGCCATCGAATTTCTTCTACGGACGCATGTAGGTTGCTTCACGAGGTTTTCCTTCACCGAAAAGCCCGTGGTGTGAAATTTCGTACATAAATTCCAAGGAATTCATTGGTACGGAACCGGGATTTGAACCCACGACCTCACGATTGTAAGGCTGGTGTCATTACCACTAGACCACCACGGCCTTCATTAATATTAGTAGGATACTGAAATATATTAAAAAGAAAGCGGGATGGCACTAAAAAAAAAGACAAACCAGGCTACCAATAGCAGAAGATGTCGCTATTACAATAATTTACCATAACTTAGCATAACACGACGCACAGTTACGTCACAAACATACATTAGACATGGCACATTAACTGAAATTAACTTTACTAGAGCCTAGGTACTCGTATACAGGGTGGGGCGCAGATGTCTACATTAATTATGACCCACAAGTACTAATAACCAGTAATCATAAAAGCAAACTAATCCTTATATTGAAATACATTATAAATATAGTTTAAAAAATTTTTTAGGCCGCGCCTCTGACATGGCTAAACGGTTAAAACAACCTGGACCTACAATTTAACGTGTCATCCGACCCACGATAGCGCTCTGTTAGAAAATGCCACCCGCGGTCACCCATCCAAATACTGACCGTGCGGAACGTTATTTAATATCGGTGATCGCTGACAAACACCTAGACAAACTACGCTACGAGCGCTACAAGGTGAACAGTGGAAACTAAATATTTCCCATGGATCACCCAGGTGGAAAAAGGTAAGCCGTTGTACACAAAAAACTTTCCGCAGTTGACCCAGGTGGTCTCGAGAGGTGGACGGTAGGTAAGAACTTGGGAAAAAATAGGCTTCACGCTTTATAAAGAATTCGTTAATGCCATTTTGACATAAGACTAATCAAAATTGTTATTCCCGCTCTCAGTAAAAGAACTAGTTTATTATTGTTCAGAGTTCACGCTAATTTGACTAATATTAACACAGTTCTAATTACTGTTTAGTTATAGGTTGCACCAAAATGTTGTAGAAAATTGTACATAACGAAGTAAATTAATATATTTATTTATTAAATTCCTCTTATTTTTAATGCTTTATACCAGAAGGCATATGTGATTTTATTTAATGTCGGCCTCAGCTCTATAGTCTACACCTTGTATAATGATACTAATTAGTAATTATATTATGAATATGAAAGCAAATGGTGAAGCAATTTCTGGTGGTTTAAGAACACATTTTATTTTAACAAAACTTAAAAAACATTTCATAAACTATAATTATTAAAATTAACCAACTATACTATACTAAAATTATACTAAAATAAAACTTAAAATCTAATAGACCCGGGGCAGAGGGTAACGTGGCCAGAATGCTGGCGGCGTTGCCTCGCTGAATTGTTACTCTAATTTTTTGGCCAAAGTAGGTGCCAGCATTCTGGTCACGTGTCAGTCACGGTGTCACCTCTACCAGTCGCCTAGCCAGATCTTTATACAAAAGGTGAGCGTCTGGGCCCTGACGATAGAACATAAGATATAACAACTACAAACATCGAAACCAAGCCTTTTCGCCTATCCAACAGCAGTGAAAAAACCACTGCAGAATACAGGCCTTCTCTATGGTTTACTAATAAGACGAGTTGGAACCAGCTTGCAGCTAGCTTGTTACTGCAGTCTTGATTAGGAATTATCCTCAGTTTACCAGTGGACGTACCCTGTACTGTTACCACTGCTATAAAACCGTAAATTTTGCCATTCAGTATTTGTAGGCATTACAAAAGTTTTCATCAATTTTGTTTAGCTGCTTTTTTGTAATTATTTTGCTATTAACATCATAAATTTGAAACCTAACAATAATAAAATTAAAAAAAACATTTACTAAATTTATTACTAATACTACTAAATTTAATGTTTTTTTATATAACTAATTATCGCGGTTAGAATAAACTTTTTATTTTTTTATTCTTGGAATACACAATATTCATTGCTCATTCATTACGCATGTATACATATGAATTATATTTTGTAAACATTTAACATAGCACTTTTAAACAGTTTGGAAAGGAACTGGCCACCGCGACACGGGGAATCCTACAGCGGCGGATAGAGAATAAATAATGATGGATAATGAAGTCAAAATTAATTCATACTTACTTGAACATTCAAATGCAACTACATATACTAGTATCTTGAAAATAATCTTATAATTGTAATTGTATATTCAATATCATTAAATTGTTATTTTTATGTCACTTTGGTTAAGACTAAAATTAGTATTTTAGTGTTCAGCATTTTATTATTAGTTTCAAATAAATTATTTATTAATTAATTTATAAAATCGGACTGCAAAATAGCAAACAAATTGCGCAATGAAATGTACATACTAAATGCTACATACCATGCTTCCTTCATTGTGAAAGTTAAGTGAGACAATACCAGACTAGTCTACAATTCAAGCTATCAACCTATAGATTATAATTTACCATAACTTGACGCATATGTTTAGCTCCTTCAAAAGTACTTACTCAACTAAAGTAAGTACCTAAAATATTTTTTTTGAAATTATTTTTCTACTACTACTTATACATCAAAAATCGGACTGCAAAATAGCAAACGAATTGCGCTAAAAATTTTCATACTAAATGTTTCCTTCATTGTGGAAGTTTGTTTGAAATGAGACAATGCCACACTAATCCACAATTCAAGCTATCTATAGATGACAATTTACCATAATTTACCATAAGTTGACGCACAGAGAGATAAGGATAACGTCACAAGCGTGCATTAGGCATGGCACATTAACTACGATTAACTTTACACAAGTTTGTATCATGATGGATGGCCGCCCCGACGAGATAGCGGGGTTAAATTGTGAAACTTTTATTGAGTTGGTACATGGAAAAAGCGTTCGTAGCGTAGATTGAGTAGATTTTGATGATCTCGGTCAGTGTAAGTGTGGTCAGTCTTAGAGACATGCCAGACGGGCGGTGTCGCCGCGACGCGATGCCGCGGCGACCAGTGTTGCCTTAGACACTGATGACATCTAGACAGTTAACGGAAAACAAGGTTTTAGCGATAACAGTTCAATTTTAAGCTGAAGATGAGTAAAATCTCACATTTACATTCTGATTTTGTGAGAGCCAACCGCGAAATTGGATCGTATGTAGCGTCAGCGGTCCAACTTTTTCCTCGCTAACTCTTACTAATATTATAAATCGGAAAGTGTATTTTTTGGTTTTTCGTTTGATCAAGATAATTATAATAGAGGAATAATGTGGTCGATCGATAAAATCTGAAAGAGATGCATTGATTCGAGAGATTTTACTCATCATCAGCTTAAGACTGAACGGTTGTCGTCTAAACCTTTTTTTCCCGCTAACTATTCATGGAATACTCTAATACTCTAGATTTAGTGTCTAAAACGCTACCGGCAACACTGGTCGCCGCGGTGTCGCCGCGGTTTAGCGGCGGTGCCGCCGCGGCGTCGCTGCGGCATCGCGTCGTGGCGGCAACGCCTGTGTGGCACCAGTCTCAGGGTGGGTGAACGCGGGTGACATTTACGACTAAATAATAATAATAATAATTTATTATTATTATTTAGTCACCACTGACCGAGATCATCAAAATCTACTAAAAAAAAAAAAAAAAAAAAACCGCTGACAGCCCAGACGTCTTTTTGGTCTTATTTTCTAAAAATTTTATATTTTTTGGTTTTTCGATCGTTTTTCTGCAAATTTCCACACAAAAGCAATAGCCAAATTATTTTCCACTACATTTAGATATTTTCTGCAATAAAACTTAAACAAAATATGAAGAAAAGTAAAAATTAAATATTTCACGAAATATGTCAACATGACGTTCAAAATATCGGACTACAGAATAAATGCTAACAAGATCAAAGACGAAAACAGCGGATTCGAGAGGCGCACGACCACCACCATCGCCCGCCTCGTCGTCAGCTCCGAGCGCATCGTCGGGTGATGATTTCTACACCACCCGCGAGACGAGCGGCTCGTCGAGCGACACGAGCGGGCCACGGACGCCGCCGCCGCCACCACCACCAGCGCGACGACGAGGCCGTCCACCGCTGCCGGCACGCTTGGGGCCTGTGGGGCATCCTGCCCCGCCATCCGCTCCCGCTACCGGTGGCATAGTGCGTCGCATGCGATGGACTCAAACCATTAATGAGAATTGCATGCGCGCGTACTTTGGGGCTACAGAGGGAGGAACCAACATGACAGCGTACTGTGCCAGAATGCTGCCTTTGTTTCAGGCCCTTGAACCGACCGTGGCCGTGACTGCCCAACGACTATCGGACCAAGTGCGGGCTATCCACCGGTGCAAACTGCTGGATCAGTCCGTAATTGATCGGCTCCGCCTGGAGGCGCTGCCTGCTCGCCCCACTGCTTCCTCGACGCGGGACTCGACCGTACCTGTCGCGTCGTCAGCCCCGACAATGGCTTCAGTGCCGATGTCGGCGGCGACACTAGCGACACCACCGGCTGGTCCTGCGGTCGACGAGCCAGATGGCGCGAGTATGAGCGTATCTAGCCAGGTGAGTGAGCAACTGAGGAGGGCTTTGGAAGACGCGATTTCCCAGTATCGGTTCGCACCCGACTCTAGGCCGCGACTGCCACGTTTTCCCACCCATAGGCGTAACTTAGCGCTTATGGGAGCCCTGAACCCTTTGCTAGTCCCGTATTTACAGGTTAGCGAAGGCTTAGTCGATACCCATTCGATCTTGTACTGCGGCGCCATCGCGGCGTGTCGCGTTGCACGTGTTAAGTTCCCGGACACTAGCCGTGCACCGCGACCCGCCGGGGGTGTGCCCGCGTGGCAAATGCGGATCCAGCGGCGTATCGACTCGTTCAGGACTCTCATAGCAAAGCTAATCTGTTTCAGCCGGGGGAATAACCGCCCCCGAGTCATGCGTTTCGTGACACAGGCCTTTGCCGGGACTGGTATCAGACCCCAGCACTATTTGGCCAGTGTCACGGAACGCATAGACTATCTGAAACAGAAAGTCTATGCGTGGGCAAACCGCATTCGTCGTTACAGAGAGCGTGTGGACCGATATTGGCTAAATCGCCTCTTCCAAAGCGACCAAAGGAAAGTGTACCGAGGCTGGGAGAGAACCGACCAACGTGTGAGCGACGGGCAGTTGCCGGATGCTAGCGCCATGAATGACTTTTGGCGTGGCATCTGGTCGGTGCCCGTCGAACACACGGAGGGTGACTGGATGCGTGTGGTTGAGCGGGAATGCGAGACTATCGAACCTATGGGATCTGTTTTAATAGATCCCGTAGACGTTAGTTGTGCGATCCGTACGGCTCAGAACTGGAAAAGTCCTGGGCCGGACGGGCTGCACAACTTTTGGATAAAATGGTTTCGATGCTCGCATGATCGCTTAGCCACACAATTCCAGGAAGCCCTTGAGGTTGGTTCTCTACCTAGCTTTTTCACCACCGGTGTCACCTTCCTGCTCCATAAGTCTGGTAGTACCACGGAAGCAAAGAACTATCGACCAATTACATGCTTGCCTACCATCTACAAGCTCCTCACATCCATTCTGAGCATCAAAATTAATGCGCACGTCGTTGCGCAAAACGTTTTGGCTTTCGCTCAGAATGGATGTAGGGTTGGGTCCCGTGGTACTAAGGAGCTCCTCCTCATAGACATGACCATAAACCGGCAAGTCCGGCGGAACAAGGGAGCCCTCTCTGCCGCCTGGATTGACTATAAGAAGGCCTATGACTCTGTGCCTCATTCGTGGCTCGAGAGGATTTTAGAGTTGTATAAAATCGATACAACTCTAAAATCATTCTTAGTGTCATGCATGGGGCAATGGGCCACGGTCCTTCGTCAACCTGGCGGTGGAGACGGCTCCGCTGGCCCGCAAGACTTGATTAGGATTGAGCGGGGAATATTCCAGGGTGACAGTCTGAGTCCATTGTGGTTCTGCCTGGCCCTGAATCCTCTCAGCACTTTGCTGAGGAATTCAGAGCTAGGCTATCGGCTTCGCAGACAGGGTGAAGTTATCTCTCACCTGCTGTACATGGATGATCTCAAGCTGTTTGCACCGAAATACCAAGACCTGGTGGAGCTGCTAAAAACCACTGAAGTTTTTAGTAGGGCTATCAGGATGGAGTTCGGTGTAGATAAGTGTGCGGTCATGCATGTACAGCGTGGGAAAGTTGTGGATTCTCCGAATCTACAACTTTCTGAGACGATGACTATCAGGTCTCTCTCCGAAGCCGAGACCTACAAGTACCTCGGTATGTCAGAGTCGTTGGGTATATCGGCAGTGGACATCAAGAAATCGGTGAAGGAGCGCTTTTTTTGTCGTCTGACAAAAGTACTAAATAGTCTTTTGTCCGGCGGCAACAAGGTGCGCGCCTTCAATGGTTGGGTGATGCCGCTGCTGATGTACTCCTTTGGCATACTGAGGTGGACTCAGACTGAGCTGGACGCCCTGGATAGGAGGGTCCGTCGACTACTCACTTTGCATCGCATGCTACACCCGCGCTCGTCTGTCATGAGACTGTACATTCCGCGGAAGTGTGGTGGCCGAGGCTTTTTAAATGCCAAAGACCTCCACAACCGCGAAGTATACAGTCTCCGGGACTATTTCCGAAACAGCGGGCGTGGAATGCATTGCGATGTGGTGGCAGCTGACAGAGGCCTCACCCCGCTCTCTCTGGCGAAGGAGAACTGGCGCAGGCCATCGGTGCTCAGCGCCGATGATCGCAAGGCGGTATGGAGGAGCAAGGAGCTGCACGGGCGGTTCTATCGGGCCCTAACAGGACCCGATGTGGACCTGCTCGCGTCGGTGGCCTGGCTGCGCTTCGGTGACCTCTTTGGGGAAACCGAAGGTTTTGCCTGTGCAATTGCGGACGAAGTTGTCTTGACGAACAACTACCGGAAGTATATCCTGAAGGACGGTACGGTCGACATTTGTCGGGCATGCCACCGTCCCGGAGAGTCACTCAGGCATATTACTTCCGGTTGTTCTCATCTTGCCAACGGCGAGTACTTACACAGGCATAACCAAGTAGCCAGGATTATCCATCAGCAACTTGCTCTTCGATACGGCCTTGTCGAGTCTGAGGTGCCGTACTATAAGTACGCACCGGCACCAGTTCTCGAAAATGGTCGTGCGTTGCTTTATTGGGACCGCTCTATCATCACGGACAGGACTATTGTCGCCAATAGGCCTGATATCGTGGTGGTCGACCGGTCCCAGCGCCGGGCAGTGCTCGTCGACGTCACCATCCCACATGACGAGAACCTCGTGAAGGCCGAGAAGGACAAGCTCAGCAAGTACCTTGACTTGGCTCACGAGGTCACCGCCATGTGGGATGTGGACTCTACGATCATTGTCCCGATAGTCGTTTCGGTAAACGGCTTAATAGCGAAGAGTCTCGACCACCATCTTAAGAGGCTCTCGCTAGACGGTTGGGTCAAGGGTCAGATACAGAAGGCGGTCGTCCTGGACACAGCGCGCATTGTCAGGAGGTTCCTCTCTCTGTAGACCCAACCACCGGTAGCTTGGGCCTCGCCCCGCTGCCGGCAGCACTCTAGGTTTAGGTTTTTTTATAGTATTTTGTTTTTTATTATTTAAATATTGTAAAAAAACTTAAATTTAAGACAATAAATAAATATGTGTATAATAATTTAATAATAATAATAATTTATTTTCAATAATTATAGCATTACATTTAACCTTACTGCTAAACATAAATCATACAAAAGAAACAAGGATTTAATTAACTTATATAAGAAAAAAAAATTAAGTAGGTATCTTTATAATTCTGAAAAATTGAGTTATCAGATGGGAGATCACTGCGAGAGTTATTTATTACAGCAACAAGGTTCAACTGGTTGAATTGCGGGTCCTGCACTAGGTAAAAACCTGTGTCGCAGGCCCAATAATAGTTATGCTTGCTATAGATGAATTTATGGTGCGGCTCATTGTGTTAGTAGAAGTGACTGCATACTTTATAGCTGTAGTGTGTGTGTGTGAGTGTGTGTGTGAGTGTGTGTGTGTGTGTGTGTGTGTGTGTGTGTGAGAGAGTGTATGTGTGTGTGTGTGTGTGCACGACAGACGGTGATACCATGAACGCCTATTTAGCTAATTATTCTAAGTAAGTCTTCCGTTTCATTATAAGAGAGGGTTTTTAGGTAATTTGTTAAAGCTATTTTACAATCCCTAGTTGTTTTATTTCGTAATTTCAGTTTTTTGTCCATTTTATTGTATAAATAAGGATACCTGAACTCAGGAAGTCGCTGTGCAAAGGTGGTATTAGTATGTGGCTCTTTTTCCCGGGGTGGTCTCCTCTTCTGGGAGCTGATGATTTGCGGGGCAGTTTTTTTATGAGCTGTTAATGTTACTCGTTGTACGTATAATTGGCGGACTGTTAAAAGATCTGCCAAACCATATAGATTGCTTGTTGGGTGTCGGTAGGGCAATTTGAGCATTGTCTTAAGAACTGCACGCTGGGCTCTCTCTAGTTCAATGATGGACGAGGTTCCAGCTCCACCCCATATAGTAATGCAGTAACAAAGGACCGATTCGCAAAGAGCCGTATAAACCAAACGCAGAACTCTTTCATTGGCTGCACTACGCAATGCTCCAAAGACATGGGTAAGTTTGCGTACTTTTTTGGCCAAGTTTGATATGTGCGCCTTATAGGAAAACTGTTCGTCAATTACTACTCCAAGGTATGTAATAGTGGGAGACCGTTGTATAGAATTGCAGTTACATTGACACATGCTACATGCAGAATGTATTCTTAGGCAGGATTGTGGATCTGGCTCAGAGGACTTGGTTTTATGAAAGCATAGATACTTAGTTTTGTTTAAATTTAAAGTGAGAAGATTACTGTCTAGCCAATCCTTAATAGATCTCATACCAGCCTCCGCCATCTGAAACGCCGATTCCCAAGTGTTTCCGTGGAATAAAGCCACGGTATCGTCAGCGTAACAAATAAGGTCGGAGTTCACAGGGCACGCTGTGTGAATGTCATTTACGTATAGAATGAAAAAAGTTGGACCTAGTACACTACCCTGGGGAACTCCGAACCTAACAGGCAGAGTACAACTTCTACTATCGCCAATTTTTGTGCATTGGCTTCTTTCCTCAAGATAGCTTTTGAACCATCTCAATGGCAAACCCCTGACTCCGGCTCGTTTTAGTTTCTTGATTAGTATTGCCACTGAGACGGTATCAAAAGCTTTAGCGAGATCAAGAAAGACTCCTAAAAATGTTACCATAATGAAAATGCTACCATAGCTCTGATAAAACGTTTAAGAAGTCTAACACCTGTGCGTCGGTATTGTTGCAGAAACATTTAAGACAATGTTAAAGCTCTTAGTACAGCGAGAATGGTGATGACAGGCGTTTTCGAAATTTTGTCGAGAGAATACCACGTAGTACTGGCAAGCGGAGTTTAGTACGTCTATATTATAATAATCATAAAGGAGACAGATGTCGTCATGAAGGCCGCAGGATTACATTGCATGCGTCCTATGGTTGAAACAACGACGAACGACGAACTTCGGCAGTGGCAAGTACAGACATAGGACTGATGACAGGCGGGGTCGAAAAGTTCAAGGTCGAAGTGTGTACACCACGTTAGTGCACGCAGAGCTTAGGACGTCTTACCCCAAAGGAAACAGATAAAAACCTCTTGAAGACTATTAGATGCAAGCCAAATGCAACTAGTCTTATTGGATATCTATAGGGGAGGCTATGTACAGCGATGGATGTCCTCTAGCTGAAACGAGACAACAAACGACAATTTTTCGACAGCAGCAGGAGCAGTGCCAAGCACTAAAACTTTCCGGATTACTTTTATAGAAGCACATAGGCTGCTATATAAGATATACCGTTTCCCGTACAAATAAGGTGACCCAAATGCTGCTTTTCTAGAGTTTATTATTCAAACGATTCATTCCCATTTGACGGAGTTTGCCAAGCGACGTCCGAGATCAAAAAGGGACAACACCTTTTTATCAAGGGTTAAGGGACAACCGGCATTTGTAGGGCCACGAAAATAGGTCGAGTGTAAAGTAGTCACATTTAAAAAGGGCCCAGTTATCGTCCGGATTAAATTTCAAGGGTCCGAGAATTTATCTCTCGTGTAGGACGGAGTTTTTTGGCGCTGGTTGCTTAGCCGATTAGTGAGTGTTGGTTTGGAGGAAAGTGAAAAAGTACGGGTTTTAAACAAGATTTAGTAGGAAATCATTTGGAGGGATTTTTTCTTCTTATCCTAAGTCCTCACATCGGAACTGAAGGCTAACACAGTTTTTAGCCATTTTCGTCTGATTTGAGCCTTGCGTTTCACTTCCCTCCAAGTCAATGCTTTTTGGTTTCGGCAACGATCGAGTGCCGCCATGTTTGCTTTGGGCATTCAGGTTTTAGGCGAGAGAATTAGTTGAAGGATTTTTGTTTTAGTTTTCTTTTAATTTTCTTCTCTTTTTATCGTCTTTAGTCTTGTATTCTTTAATAATCTTTTGATTTTTAATATAATTAGAATAATATTTCAAAAAATAGGTTACAAAAATATCAGGTACCTACAAAATCGAAACTTGGATTATTCTATCCTAAACAGATCCTGAATAGATCAGATGGTTAGATGTTTAGTTTCATTTTTAATACACATTATTTAAATTACAACCATTTGAAATGATTGCTACATAATTAAATCTACTATTTATATCACAAAACTTACTTAGTACGTAGGTAATAACTCAAATATTACCACGCCCGAATCAACAAGCAAAATTTGGATATCACGCATAATTTAATTCCCACAAATTGAGTTATTTCAACCAGACACTGGCAATATTTGTAATGATTCAAATCCAGAATTAATTCCAATCTGGCCTAAACTTCGCAGACTGGCAAAAACGTTCTAAACACAACCTAAACACAAAATTCATACATTAAACTAGACAAATTTCCATAAAGGAATCTTGTACCAACATTCAGATGGGTAATGTGTTTGCCGTATCCACACTCTTCGCTAAAATTCAAAATAAACCGTATTTGTACTAAGTTAAAGTCATATTTGTACTGCCAATGGACTGGTTGTCGAAAAGGTAAAAGCCTGGATCGTATTGAGACGGTAATGGTATCTATGCAGCATTCCGTCTCCGTCTTCATACAAATGGCCGGAACGTGAATCATACTTACCCGTCTTAGAACTTACCGAGTTCCAAGACAACAGTCGCAGCGGCGCGCCGTAGCGTAGTGACAAACGAACATGTGAGTTACTTACCTACAAAGCGGGTAGCCCTTGCTCGTGTTACGTCTGCTTGGCTACGCGAGACTGTAAGTATATATTTTAAGCGCGTTCCAGACGGATGTAATCCAGCATCCCAACAGGGGTGACCTTGGTTGTTGCCATTTATGTTGACAAGCCCTTTCCAGACGGATATAATGTAGCATCCCTCCAAATCATAACATAACCTTCATTGTCCTTCGTAGAAGGGCGCGTGTTGCCACTAAGGTCACCTCTGTTGGGACGCTGGATTCATCCGTCTGAAACACGCTTTAGGGGACATTGCCGAGTCGCAGTACTGCATAGATACCATTACCACAGTATTGATGTTAGTAATGGTTCTAACGCTTGAAACACAGACGGAATGTGGCTTTAAAGTGGGTGAAATGTGTCAAGACGTCGAACGGTAGGCACTTACAAAGGATAACGAGAGAGATGTAGGTTCTATTGTTTGGACTAGACTGTCGATGGATGATAGATGGTGACTCTTCCAAATCAAAAAGAGGATAACTAGTAATATCATATTTATCTATTGATAGTTATCTGTTGTACATACCAGTTTCCAATAAGGCCAGTTACAAGCGGCCTGTGCGCAGCGCGTTCCCGCGATTTTTATTTTATCATCAGTTCCTCCATAAGGTAGACGTCATACGCAGCGCTTGCTGATCCATGGTCTCCATTTTAGAAGTTTACGGCCCTACTGGCCATTCGTTCTTAGAACTATGTGTCGTGTCCACTGCTATTTTAACTTACCAATACTCTGGGCTATGTCGGTAACTTTGGTTATTATCATTTCTGATTTGATCAATTTTGTCGAGTGTTTATGATATTTCATAGATAAATTGCACTAAAGTTTTTTTTTATAGATATTATTGGTAGCGATGGCGACTTATACCTATTGTTTCATTCTATAGTACTTAAATATACTTATTACCTGATTGAGCATGTTTTTAGCTATTCGCATTGTGTTGTACTACAGATGCACAGAATACGCTATTTTGGTCTCAGTTATTTGCTACGAGCTGTACCTCTTTATACTTATTATAATTAATTTGATTTATCGCAAGTAAATTTATTGATTTAATTTTAAATTGTAAGCCTCTATACAGCCTGCAATTTGTATTTGTAATTATTTTTGGGTAGGTTTTACATATTAACAATAAGTATATTTTTGTCAATGAATTTAATATTATTTTGTGGTATTTTTGGATGACACTGCATTTCTGCATCTAGTATCATTATTAAGAAAAATGTGAAAATATGTTTAACTGGACGAGCATGTTCATGAATCTATATTATGTAATATTATTTTTTGTAATCTTAGGTTCCATGAATATCAATAAAGTTATCTTATCTTAACCACCTTAAATAAACAGTACCATTTCTTATACATTGTCATCTCTACGTAGGTACTTCATTCTTGTACGTAAATCGTCATAAGAAAGAGATTCTGTATTCCGACCACGATCCGTATTGAAACCGTAAAGCAAGCGCGATATTAGCCTAATAAATTTGTGGTACGATCTCACAAGGGTTAAACATCGCTGTTTAAATCAAACGAATTTTCCAAATACTTAAGGAGAATACAAAAGGATGTAGAATGACTTCGGTTCTTGTATAGAAGGAAGGGAAATATTCGCAAAAAAATGGCAAAACCGATTTCTATCGTGTACAAAATTTGAATAGTTTGCTCGAATTGATGTACCTAAATTATTAACTATAACAGAATACGGCTAAAACTCACGTTATAATTATACGGTCGATCCGCAAGGAATCCAACCAGTTTCAGAGTATTTAGAACTCCATCCTCAGGGAATACGCGCACCCCCGTCGACCGGCGCGCGCGCACTCGAATTTTCGCGCTTTTTTGAATGAAGTGATACCTAAATTATTGTTGATTTTTCAAAAACGGCCCAGCCGATTTTGATAAAATTTAGACGAGACCACTCCGAAAGTATACCCTTTGAAGCTATTATTTTTTTTTATTTTTTTTTAACAATTGGCGAACATATCGATGAACATACACAAAAAAGACATACAGACGAACGTAGAACCTCCTCCTTTTTGGAAGTCGGTTATTAAAATACGTTGACTTGGAATAAGTGGTCTATATTTATGTTGCAGTTCCGTCTTTCCATCCATCAGCCATAGGATGTTCATTTCTGGACATAGGCCTCCCTAATATATTTCCAATAAGACCGGTTGGAAGCAGTCTGCATCCAGCACGAACCTGTGGTCTTGATGAGGTCATCCGTTCACCTTGTGGGTACGCGTCTTATGCTGCACTTGTCGGTACGTGGTCTCCACTCGAGAACATTTTGACGGTCGGTCATCAGACCTCTGTGCTATGTGCCCTGCCCACTGCTGCTCTTACAGCTATCAGTAGTAATTATATTCTGTAGTTCTGTGTGTCCAGTTGAGTTTTATAGTACATTGTACACCGAGGGGAGAAAACGATCTATTTCTGTTCGAGAGTATGTTTAATCCCGATGCGCAGCGGAGGGCTTAAAGGAAACTTGAGAACAGAAATAGAACTTTCTCCCGGGTAATACATAGTGCTTTATACTACACCTACGAGGAAAATAAAATACAATATTTCTTTAATTAAAGTTTAGGAAGTTAGTTATTTATGACTTCTTGGGCTGTATTTTTTATTTCTGGTGGCGTCATCATTACAAAATCGTCACTTTCACTATCAGATGACATTTTGGTAAATTATTTAGAAAATTAAAAGCTAGGTACTGTTGAATAATCAATTTAGTTAAAAACAAAATTTAACGCAACGAAATAAATTGCCGCGCTTTTTTTTCGCATTGTAAAATAAGGTTGCTATTGTCATTTCATTAAAAATAGAAAACAAAAAAAATCCGCCTCTTTTCTCTAATTATTCGATTTAAAACCTTTTTGAGATTTGAGGTTTGTATGTTACCCGCCTCTTTTTCTAATTATTTCATACAAAACCTTTTTCAGGTTTAACGTTTGTATTTTTTCTATGTTCGCTGCTAAAAAACAAAAGTAAGCTAGCCGGGCAGTAATGGATTTTCATACAACATTCCTGACCTGCTTCGGAGGGCAGTAATAAAATTCCATATAACTTTTCCCACCGCACATTTTTAAGGGAGAAATTACGAAATTTGTAACCCGTTTATGAACGAGTAATAAGACACTTTCCGAGTGGGTGTGGTATAAAAATATTTACGTACGCCATAGGATTTCTTATCTTCTTAACTATCTTTTCTTTCACTGAAAAGCCATTAGTAGTGTAATCCGTACATACATTTTAAAGAACTCATAGCCGTGGGAACATTTAAAGTCCTTACTACAATAAAATATACAATTAAAAGTAGTTACTACAATAAAAAAGCTAGTATAAAAGTTTAGGTACCAAGTTATACGAATGATAATAACATGAGTGCATTATTTTCATTGCACAAAATATACAAATGCAGCTAAGAGTTTTGTATCTCATTTGTTAATGTAACATATATATAACTCATGTAAAGCAATATTTTAAAGTCGGGACATTGTTTCCCTTTAATATTTTTAGTGTATCACGAGTTTATTTTTGATGAAAATGTAGTATTAGTTTCTGGGAAATTAATTTTAACTGTATTTCAATTAGATTTTTTAAAGAGCTTCTTTGTTGTTCTTTGAAACATAATGTACTTAACTTATTTAGGTATCTATCATACAATATTATTGGCAGTTTTTTTTTTCAGTTTCATAATGTATGGAACAGTTAAGCCACGTGTTCACTGAGCAACAGTGTTTCGAATACACAATTTCTGAAACCTCTCGTAGATGTTTCCCGGGGAGCACCAGTACTAACCGATAAACATAGCTGCGTAGTGTTGACAGAAGCAAAATAATTCTCTTTAAAACATTATTTTTTGTTTCAGAAACACGTAGATTTTGTTTCTGATACAGATTTTATGAATAATTGTTGCTCCGTGAGGCTTCATATTATGACTTTCCATATTTTTAGCAACGCATTACGCTGCACTAAACTTTTAGAATCAATAAACCCAATTTTACTTTTTGGAAATGTTTTTTTTTTATTTTAGTCTGATTCACAGAACGCAAAGTACTACGCGTACTACTGTAACAACCTTTTTAATGGTTCACTGCAAGACGTAGGCTTACCCATAAAGGGTGATTGGGTCATATCCATCACGCTGGTCCAAGTCGGATTGGTGGATATTCTTACATCATCGAATTTCTTCTGAGGGCGTATGCAGATTGCCTCACGATGTTTCCCTTCACCGAAAAGCCAGACGTATGAAACTCTGTACATCGCTTCTAAGGAATCATTAGTACGAGACTGGGATTTGGACCCACGACGACACGATTGTAAGGCGGATGTCATTACCACTAAACCACTAAGGCTTCTAAAGCAGAGTCTATCTCAGTAAATGTCTGTGGTTATCTCAGCTTTTGTTGCGCAAAAATAAACAAAAATGAACAAAGACTTAAATTAGATAAGCCAGACAACACAAACTTTAATTTCAGCTCTCAAAATTAAGCGCAAGCGGCATTACACAACCTTCTTTACGGTAAGTCAACGAATTTACAAAGGAAATTCCCGGTGAAAGCGCTGCAGTGAAGCGCTTACTTTTCATTGTTTACAGCGCTGTAAAGCGATTTTATGGCTGGAAAATTTAGCATCTTAATTGGGAAAGGAAGTTGAAATATTTGGTGCAAACGATATGAATGGGACGGTGGATTTTAGTTTATAAAACTCGATGATTTTGTCGTAAAGCTGTCATCTAGTTTCGACTTTGATTTTCTATGGCCTATAGGTAGATAAATAACTACATCTAAACATTAGTGTGTCATGAGCAAAATAAAGTCTGATTATTTAAATGTCTTCACTCTAAAACCACTGAGCTGAATTCCAAAAGTTTTATCACAAACAGAAACAAACGTAAGCTTTATTTTTTTCTAACCTGGACAAATCAAGACGAGCAGTCAGTACCAAAATAAACATTTACCTATATATCACATTATTATTCTAAGAATCTTAACTCTACCAACTTATAAGCAGCTTCTAAGCAACCTTTTCAGAAATCTGTGAGAAGCTTAGGTATATTTCTAGATTGTCTAGCAACGGATTGCAAAGATTCTGTAAGAAAACGTGCGTGATGTGCTCTATTTTTTTTTTAAATTCGTGTCAGGCGAATTTTTATTAATCAAATAGCATTATTTAAATTCGGCTGATAATTCATTTCAACCTAATTTTACATTAAACAAAACAAACAAAAATAAATACTACACGTTTTGTTATGTTTTTTCTACAGAGAATCAGGCACCATACTCAGAGCAAATAAAAAAATCAAGAGGGAACGTTGTTGAACAGTTAAGTGAAGCCGGTTTTTTATACATGGGTAAGTGCGTCACTGCTGTGCCGCCATAGTTCGACTGACAAGCCAAGTCGTAGTTTCCTTGTACGTTGATGTGTGTGTGATTGTATTTACACGGCGAGGCGTAGTTTTAGTCGGCCTCACTTGTTTGTTAACAACATTCTCTCTTGATTTTTTTTATTTGCTCTGAGGCACCATACATAATAGTATGATGGTTAATAAACGTACATAAACCTAAAAACATTTCATTTTTTATCTTCACATATTCGATTGAATAGATTCCAAGATCAATACCAAATCGATTTCTGAAATTCAATAAATCCTTGCTAAAATTTAATGCTATATCATAAGACGTAAAATCTATTTCAACGTTTGTATCTCAACTTTCCAAATAAAGCAACATAATAAAACCACCCACTTAAAAAGCCAGCAAAATATTTCGCCCGTAATTCTAATTTAGTTTCACCTCCATGACCGTTCTAGATATTTCTGTAATATCCATAGACATAGAGATATATGCTATGATGCCTCAATGTAGAGAAACTTACCATTTTCTACGCGTTTTAAAATCACAACTACCCGATGATATATCAAACGATTAGCAAATAATCTGTTAATAAGCGCCGACACATAAGTATACATTTATTTCTCTCTTTCTTTCTCGAGTTTTCTTTTTCTCTTTCGAGTGTTTATCTACTGCTATTAAACATATGCAGCCTGTCTTCGAAAGGCTACGTGAACGTACGGAAAGGCCCAGTGGAAGTTTGAATCAATCGATTCACATACTCTATACTCCATTGAATTTCTTTTACAAACCTATATGCTAGTTTAGTCTTGACTCATGATGTTTTTATTCATCGAAAAGCCAGCATTTGTGTGAAAATCTATACATACGAGTAAATTACATTAGTACGGGACTGGGATATGAGTTCATGACCTCACAATTATGTGACAAACGTTCTTTAGGTCAACAAATCATAGCTCATAGCACTGTTTTTTTTTTCTAATGTGTGCAATTCAAAATTCATGTTAAGGGGGCGCCTAATGCCAAAATCGACTTTTTAAAAACGTGGTGTAAAGATAACAAACATAAATATCCATATTAAAATACTCAAGGAAAGGAAAGAACCTATAGTAGCAGAGTAATCGCGTAGAATTTTGGAAAATAATATGGTTACCTTGGAAAAAAATTAAAATTTCGCATCATAAAAAAAAATTCAAATGCTCGAAACACCACATTATTTTTGAAAAATAACGCAGCCAGACTAATGTTTTAGGTTATGTTTTAGAGTAATCCATTAGTTTTTAAATATATGCTTAAATTTTGAATAAATAAATAAAATGTCACCTAAATATTATGTAAGCTGGCGCTAGAAAAACTAGCCAAAATCATCGTGAACTGTGTCATACGATTTTCAACTCTAAACAAAGCAGCATAGATGTTAGCGGGCGATGCAAGAAGCGCGGTTGAAATCTGTTTTTTCATGGCATTAATTATTAGCACCAAAAGGTGCATGTAAATTATTGCCTCCCGCGCAAACCGTTGCTTGAACCCCTCTATCAATCTCTATGGCAACATCTAAATCTCAGGCTAAACACGTGATACATAAATAGAAGGGTATTTTTAGTGCATTTTAATTGACGAGCTGTGTTTTGGTGTTTTTAGATTTATGCTGGACAAATGGCGAACATGAAAAGGTGGAGTGCAATGGAAATGTACAGGATAGTATTTTTGAAAAGCTGCCAAACATTTTCTTCATAATTTTTGTGTAAGTGTTTGCGATTATTAGCTGTAATATCTTGATTTATTGAGAGACTTGTTACAATACAATTTAATACGTATTAACGTAAGTGCTGTGTGATTTGTCAGCAAAATGAAAGATATTTATTAGCACATGATGTGTTATTTAAATTTATTCATAGAGACATGTTTTATACTTGTAAAAGTACTTATGGCTAAGGTACTCGGTGGCTTAGTGGTTAGTGATCCTGACTAGTGGGTCGCCCGTCTCTGATGAAGCCTCCGCCTGACAGAAGCAGTGGTGCTTCAAGAGCTTCACTCGCTGTGAGAAGCTCTCCCTCCCGTTATAAATTCCGTTTTCTACCCGTAACTACTTCAACGTGAAACTTGGTGCTATATGATGAACTTTAAACCTAAGTATCTAGAGTAAGTCCAGTGTCTTCTTTATCTTTGTCTGTGTGCTTTTATAATCATTCTCGGTATTGAATTCTCTATAAACTGTATGAAGTGCTTGTTTCCTTGATAGTGGTTAGTCTAGGCAGGTCTAGGACAAGCGTTTCATCACAGGTTGTCACATCGATTCATGCGAATTATTCGGATTCTGTACACGGTGGGAAGTCGTTGGTGCCTTTTTATGTGAAACATAGTTATTATAGTTTTAAAAAAAACCGGACAAGTACGAGTCAGGTTCGCACATCGAAGGTTCCGTACAAATCTAGAAAATTTCACAAAATTGGGAATACAATCATCGACAACAATGTTTTTTTCATCCTTCGACATCGAAAATCACACGTTTAAAAAATTTAAACCTGTTTTAGCATGTGCTGTTCTTTTATATAATATCTTACATGATACGATTTACTCACTTTGAATTTTGAACCCATATTTTGTGAATTTAGGGCCTATTTTTTGTGATTTTAATAAAAATGTACAGTTATAATGTCTAGATTTATTCCCATATGTGTACTCTGAGACAATGCTTCTCGCCAAATTTCATAGTTCTATGTTAACGGGAAGTACCCTGTAGGTTTTGATTTTTGTGAGTGTCGAAATATGCAGTTTTTTACGACATAAACGGCTCTAACTTTTTTGTACGATAACTGAAAAGTTTTCCTTTTACACAACTGCAGGAAACTGTAGATATACGTATATAATTTTAATTTCAACTCGATATTTTAACGCGTTCCTGAGATAAAAGGTCTTGACTTACGGACAGACGAAGCACAGGTGGCGCAGCAGCCGAACCAGTCCCGCAGGTTCTTTAACCATGAGTGCCGCCTTCTTACCAGCACTTCTATTTCCGGCAATCTTTTCCTGGATGATGAGCTGGAGTAGTCTGTATATGTCATTTCTCATGATATGACCAAAGTACGACATCTTCCGATGTTTGATGGTATTCATAAGCTCCATCTTCTTCTTAAGCCTGCTTAGTAGGTACCTCAACGTTGGTAATTCGGTCACGCCATGAAATCCACTATACGGCGCTAGATCCACATTTCAAACGCCTCCAGCTTCTTTGTCAAATTTTGTGTGAGAGTCCATGTTTCTACGCCGTATAATAGCACCGAGAAGATGTAGCAACGTGCTATGCGTAGTCTTAAGTCAAGACTCAGGTCTCTGTCACACAAAACTTTGTTCATTCTGAAGAAGGTTGAACGAACCATTTCTATGCGGACTCTTATCTCCTGCGCATGATCCCCACTCTCGTTCATCCAACTTCCCAGACACTTGAACTTAGCGACCCGTTCCACTTATTCTGTCCCGATGTGAATCTTTGAATCTTGTTGTGGTTTCTTAGAGATCAACAAATATTTGGTCTTTGCAACATTGATGCTTAAACGAGTGCTTCCACTCTGCCCCACCAAAGCGCCCCACTGGTGGGGCAGATTCCACTCCTTCATTTTTTGATTTGAAGACACCCACGTTGTACTTTAACGGGAAGACAGACCCAGGCAAAGCGTTCCACATTCCGGCTGTATGAGGATTCGAAACGCTTGGTTCTAACGCGCTAAATGTCCACCATAAAAGGGTGGCGCTTTGGTCGCGTCTGTCTAGCCGTACGATAGAAGTAAGGGGCAGGGGGGACCAGATTGTGCAACTCCTGGGCGCACTCTCAATTGTGCTTTTAGTTTACAATTTTCTTAATATTTTGAATTCAGTGTCGTCACTTATCTGTATTTTTGGTGGGGCGTTATAATGATTAAAATTTTGAAGTCAAATTTCGCACTTCATGGCACTAATCATTTAATTTAAAATCTTGCGACACCCCTAGTGGGGCAGATTCCACTGGTCTAAAAATAGAGTGGAATCTGCCCCACCAAGATGGGATGAGTGGGACAGATTCCACTCCAAAAAATAAAGTAGTGGAATCTGCCCCACCAGTGGGGCGCTTTGGTGAGGCAGAGTGGAAGCACTCGCTTAAACCATGCCATCCTTACTTAATTAGCCGAGATATAGGTTAATGAAGATTCAGTTGGAGATGTGTCGTGAGAAACTCCAAACAGTAGATCTCACGACACATGTCTAACTGAATCTTCATAAACCTATATCTCGGCTCACTCTAAGCCGATTTAGTTCTTACTCGCAAATCTTGTTAGTATTTACATACTTAACAATCTTGCCAAATATTAACAAAATCAGTTTATAAATAGTGCGACAGCAAAATTCCCTCCTCTTTGAACGAAAAACTATCAAAAATTGCCGACGACAAAAACATATATTGATATACAGAACCAAGTTTTGTCGAGATGCGTTTAAAATTGCGACCTGTAGACGAAAACCAACTTCTGGACAGACGAAAGCGAAATCGCCGTGTTAAAACGGAGATTTTGCTAACGCTCGATCAATAATGCCCATAGTGAAAGGACCACGTTTCTGTGCCGTTAGTCATTACTGGTAACAAATTGAAATACCGTTGCACATTATTCGTGTCGTCATCAATTTCACATTCCAAATAACTAGCTACAATTCCAGAATTTCCCCTCTAATTTGCCAACAGCTACAGGTATGTAAGTGACTAGTCAATGGAAATTAATCAACGCAGTACTAAATTGGGGAACCGCATGCATCTGGCAAATGAGACCGCAGGATCGATGGACATTGTGCAACAGTGTACAATGGCTTTTACACTGTAATGGACAATGATTAGTGTACCCAATACCTAGCAGTGTATATTTGTGTCTAGTTTGTTATAGTGCAGGTAGGTATACTTATATTAGGCCCGATTATAGAGGCGCCAGCGTAAATTTTATAGCAACGTAAAAAGCGTTCTCTCTATCGAATGCCTAAAGTGAAAAAAACACAGAACTATGTTATTTAGCTATTATAATTATGATGGCGCCTCTGTAATCGGGCTTAATGTAATACGTGCGCTACAACGAGGACAGCAATATTGACAATACTAAGCCGAAAATTGGTGAACTAGAATATCATCAAGAATAAATGTTACTATGGAGGCAACTCCCTCTCAAATAGAGACCTTATACCGGAAAGCGTAGAAATAGGATGGCTAGACAATTTGATTGACAAAACAAACAAATTTTCCAGCCTGCGTTTTTTGGTTCGTGCTGTCCATTGAAATATATTATTTATTTAAACATTGTTTACATTTTTTTCTTCATTTATTTTACTACATACAAATCAATTTATAAGCAATAAGTATTAACCTAATATGCTAAGCACTATTGTATTAACATGTACGTATATCTTGCATATATAAATAAACTGAAACTAAGTTAAGAGAACCATTCTAAAACTACGGTACAAAGCTCACACAGAACAAAAATTGTTAGCATAAAAACATTTCCTCTCGCTTTATCACTGCGTAGTGTTGTGCTAAAATAAAAATCGGGACAAAATCGAGAAAACCAGAAACAGTTCGCGCCGCAAACTTTTTAGTTATTCAGCTCGCGTTCGTCACACAATGAACTGGGTTTTTTTTTTATTTGAGCATTTGGTTCAGAGCCGTTAGTACCGATTTATTGATGAAGCTCAAAGAATAGTATTTTGTACGTTTTATTGTATCAAAGAAATCTAAGCACAAGTGTCAAGTTATATAATACAAAGTTATTTTTCGTATATTTGCTTTAATTATAATAATGGAAGAAAAGCATTTCTTAACGGCGTATTTAACTGATATACTTTATTTATTTATTTTTTTCAAGGCATCAGCTGCTAGCGATAGTCCTACCCCATGAATTCCCTATGAGAACGGTTGGAAGCGACTTGCGTCCAGGGTATTAGTGTGGTCTTTATGTCGTCGGTCCACCAAATCAGTAAGAGTAGATGTCTTACGCAGCGCATTACAATACTGTTACGAGATGGGGTCCTAAATAATCAGTTAAAATGCAGATTATTCACTTTGCACTTTATTGCACACAATCACTTCACAAAATACACGACAAAACTGGTTCGCACAAATACTTCACACTGGCACTGATATTCACACAAACTAGCCACTGCAGCTGCACTGAACATGAGATGCTTTCTCTCCGATAGAAAACACAATAATTGAGTCCAACAAAAGCCATCGCTCTATTTATATCTGAATAAAAGTTGCCTCGAAATATTTAGAATAATCGATGCCATTGTGATTGACAAACTAAACAAGTGATAGTTCCAGAAAACCCTTGACCTTCAATGTATGAAAACCGGGCAAGTGCAAATCCGGCTCGCACACCGAAGTTTCCGTACTTTGGAAATTTCACAAATTGTAAAAATGTTGTAATATCTATAGCGTAAATAAATTTAAAAAATCATCGGAAAAAGTTTTTTTCTTTTATTAACTCACATGATACGATTTGCTCAGTTTGAATTAAGGGTCTATATTTTTTGTTTTAGGCCCTATTTTCATGTGATTAAATTAAAAATGTGCAGTTTTCAAATTTGTTCCTATATGTGTACTCTGAGACAATAATTTTCGCCAAATTTCATAGTTCTATGTCAACGGGAAGTACCCTGTAAGTTTTGATTTTTGTGAGTGTCGAAATATGCTGTTTTTTACGACATAAACGGCTCTAACTTCTTTATATGATAACTGAGAAGTTTTTCCTTTACGCAACTGTAAGAGATCATAGATATACGTGTTCAATTTAAATTTCAACTCGATATCTTTACGCGTTCCCGAGATAAAGAGTCTTGACATACACACAGACGGACAGACGGACAACAAAGTGATCCTATAAGGGTTCCGTTTTTTCCTATTGTGGTACGAAAACACCAAAAAACCTAACACAACAGACGGTAAACAAAGCCGCAGCTTCAGTTTATGTCATAGTTGCACGCCCTCACGTAGAAGTAAACAAGTAGCCGCAGCTTATGTCATATTTACCACATACCTACCAGTAATCAACGTGCGCGCCTGCCGCATGACAATACGTACGTGGTTCGAGAATTTCACCACCCCATCGGCCATATCTCCCGAAAAAAGCCGATGGCGAACTCAATTTCTATTATCAAACGTATTATACCAAAACATAAGACCAAACTAAATACTAAGACACCGAACTAATCAATTTCTAATCCCGCAATTGAAACAGTTGTTCTATGCCAAGAGACGAAGTTCCTTTAATAAAGCTTCTAAGACCCTCCCTTCTCGTCGCAATTTGCCAAATGTTTTCTCGACAGTTCGAAGCCGAATTACCTAGACTTTGTCTGGCGCAAACAATGAGTTGCCTGGACACGCCACTATTGTTAAACAGTTGCATCCGTTTTGGATTCCACTGCGCTCTTTATAAAGACTCTTTGAGCTTACGACTACTGGAAGTTTGAGCTTAGCCGTCATAGCACACCATGAGTGCTGTGTAAATAGTCGTATCTGTAACTAGGTCGTAGAAGCCTTTATTATAACTCAAATTCTGTGTCTCTTGTCATCAAGATAAAAAAATACTAAAAAAGGCATATTTGAAGATTTAAAACTAATAAATAGGCATCCGTGCGCCAGCAAAAGGTTGAAATTTGTAATTATTTTAAATCAAATGTACCTATTATTATTTATGTTTTTAGGATTCCGTACCTCACGTCCGAAAAAACGGAACCCTAATAGGATCACTTTGTTGTCCGTCTGCTCGTCTGTGAGTATGTCAAGACTCCTTATCTGGGAAACGCGTAAAGATATCGAGTTGAAATTTAAAATGTATACGTATATCTATGATCTCTTATAGTTGTGTAAAGCAAAAACATCTCAGTTATCATATAAGAAGTTAGACCCGTTTATGTCGTAAAAAACCGCATATTTCGCACTCACAAAAATTAAAACCTACAGGATACTTCCCGTTGACATAGAACTATGCAATTTGGCGAGAAGCATTGCTTTAGAGTACACATATAGGAATAAATCTGAAAACTGTAAATTTTTATTTAAATCACAAAAAATAGGGCGTCAAAATTCACAAAATATGGGTTTAAAATTCAAAGTGCGTAAATCGTATCATGTAAGGTATCATATAAAAGAATTTCATTAGCACATGCTAAAACAGATTTTAAATTATTTTAACAATTTTCGATGAATGACGACAAAAGCAAAAAAAAGCTTTTGTCGATGATAGATTTTAACAACGTACTTCCCAATTTTGTGAAATTTTCTGGATTTGTACGGAACCCTCGGTGTGCAAACCTGACTTGCACTTGTCCGGTTTATTTTTTCACATTTTTTATTTGTGTGATTATGTATGATTTTCATATCTGATGCGCTGCAGTATGGTGGCTTCTTCATCAGTGTCCTAAATCCATTGTTGCCGCTGATCTAAAAGCGAGCCTACGAGCTTTAAAAGATGATTTTATGGCTCGTTGACAAAGTTCGACTATTGATAACTGCAATAACCATGGTTTTAAAAACCGACGAGCCTGGCTCGCGACTTTAAACAGGTTGAAGTACGGTACAACTGTTTGGCTCGCTAGACGATCAGCGTCGACGAGCTAACTAGCCAAAATAGCCGGACTTTAAAATCGAATTTTAAAAGTACCTCAATCAGCGGCTTTAGTGCTGAGGCTAACACCTTTGCTTGACATTGGGTGACAGCACTAGCGTCTTCGTAGAAATAAAATTAGTTATTGTTCGTCCTTACCGCATATCGATTTTTTTCCAACTTTAAAAAATGTGACAAGTCCAAACACTACGAGTTTGCACCTCACTATCTTGAGCTCGTTCCTTTTACCCCTGAAGTTGGATTTTATTGAACTCCCTGCAGTTAGAGGCTGGACTGAGTAAACCTGCAACTAAAGGTGAGTATGCACTACATAGGTACACCTACGAAACCTACGTAAGTAATTCGATTTTAAATATAATTATTTATTTATTTTTATTTATTACCTTAATTTGTTAAAATATCGAAAATCGTGTAAATTGATTTTTTTTTAAGTATGTTATATTATGTGCCTAAGCTGTGTGTGTAGGTATATGACCAGGGGTATTCACAGCGCAAGCATATAACTCTGCAGTCTTAGCTGTAAAGATGAAGATATTCTTTATTGCTCTGAACTGTGACTGTGTGTAAAAATACAGTTTTTTCGATAGGTTCATAGTATTCAGCTTAGGCATCAAAAAACTGTAGATTAACAGTTTTTTAAGTTGGAATTTACAGATACTAAGCCGAAACTCTATTTCGATTTAATAGCCTAGGTACATTGAATTCTTATTTGGCTTCATAGTAAAAGTTGTTCATAATGATGGTCTGCATCTCACTCAATGTCTCAATGTCATCTCGTCATCAACTCTTTTCCTCTCGCATTTCATTTTATACCCGTATCTGTATAGGTGTATCTTATTTTATTCCTTTCGGAATAAATATGTACGGGTATAAGATGATAAGCGAGAGAAAGAGAGTTGATTATGAGATGACATAGTGACATCGAATGAGATGATATAGTGACATCGAGTGAGATGATATAGTACGTGACACCGAGTGAGATGACATATTATATAGGGACATCGAGTGAGATGACATAGTGGCATTTACAACTGAACGCTGCTGTGGCTCGGAGGACACGTCAAATTATAGGTCTCACTAGTTATGACCGTTCAGCAATGTCAGAGGCTTCTAGGTAGCTTAATAATTTTAACACCAGGGCTAGCTGCCCGGCCTATAATTCTGAATTAACACAGCGCAAAGTTGCAAAAGGAAACGTGCTGTGTCGTTCCTACCTCGTAGGACAAAGACAAAAGTTTCATGAACTTATAATGCAGTGTAACTTCACCTTAGCACAAAGTTAAGCGCAAAAAGTCGACCGGATGCATGAAAAGTCGACGAGTATAAACTTTAAATTTACTTTGTACCCGACATAGGCGGTGGAGGTTTAACTCTTTAATAAATTAAACTTGAGCGGTAAAAGTAGTAACTTTGTATCGTTCGTCGTTGAATACCCATTGTTGGATTTAAAAACCAAATTAAATGTTTTCAAGTTTTTAAAAAGAATATACTTAACATAGATTATAGGATATAACAAATAACACCCAGCACGTAACACATAATGTTCTAAGATAGTGTGTATAACGTGTGTGCTATGCCAAACGAACCCCGTGCTAATAACGACTAACAACTTTTACTATGCGGCCAACCCGAAATTAGAGAAAAAAAACAACTGGTTGCCCTTGAAAACTTGAAAATATAAAGTACTACCACCTATGCCCTGCCCCCCGCAGGAGCAGGCTTTTTCGGCGCTCGGTAAAATGAGAGGGGATATTGCTCCTTCTACGCCGCGCTGACAGCCTAGTCTACTCTTCCTCCGTATTACGAATTATCGATCAGTTGATGTGTGCTGACGCGAGTTAAACATTTTCCACCCACCCCAAAAAGTGTACAAAGCCGCTATAGAAGTTATCACATCAAAAATGAGTTGTTCCACACAAAATTGAAAATTTCACTCAAAAAGGAACGAATTTGCTGTTGCGCTATTTATCAGCCTATTTCAATAATATTTGACGAGATTGTTTAGTATCTACATCCTTACAAGATTTCATTCATTCATAGGATTTAAGAGCACGGCTCTTGTCGGTGAAGCAACTTTCACGTCTTACGGTCTTCCGCCAGTGTCTTCACCTCCCTGTACGACATGACACCTACCTTATCTTTGATCTGATCTAAAAACGCCCTCCGTGGTCTTCCTCTTCCTCTCTTTCCTTCTACTTTCCTTCTATTATGGTTTTCATTAGATTGTCATGTTGTACAAGGTGGCGAAACATCTTTTCCCTTCTATTTGTCTGTCTGTTGTCTATTTTTTTCTTTGCTCTTTTACCATGTCGAGCTCTTTTTGGTTCGTTTTCTTTTCGGTCCAGCTGGTTTTTTCCATTCTTCTCCAACACCACATCGACGCTTCAAGTCGTTCCCTATCTTTCTGTGTTAATAGCCATGTTTCACTGAGATGCTCCATATATCTTCGCTTTGGTGGTGAAGAGAGCTAACCCACAAAATCAAGTTTCGAGATAATGAGCAACTAAGGGACAAGGGTCAACTACGAAATTTACTTTTTATAATATTTTCTAAACAATTGGTCCGATTTTGATAAAAATTGAGTCGTATAAGGAAAATAGCCTTATTGAATCCCCGTTTAAATATAATAATTTGTAATTATCTATGTAATTAATTTGACTGAAAATGTGGGCTGACCTCTGTTCACCACCAAAGCGACGATATAGGTTTTAATAGTATAGTCTTTTTTTAATATGTTTAAGAAGATCTAACAAGATTTACTAGTATGAATTAAATTGGTCAAGAGCATATTGAGATAATATATATAGACTATATGAAAATTAAAAAAAAATGTGTCGCGAGGTCTACTGTTCCAAGTACTACTATCTAATCACTTGATTTTGTACCTAATCGTTAAGCAAATGGATTAATTACGGACCAATGAATGTCTAACGGGTGTATTATATGTACTAGTCATTAAACTATTCCAGCATATTACCTATATGTTCTACTAGCTTTTGCTGGCGACTCCACCCGCGTAATATTTAAATTTTTGTGCTACTACCTATCCTATAGGAACCTTTTATTTTTCTGGCATAAAAAGTAGCCTATGTCACTTTCCGTCGTTCAAACTATGACCATGGTAGGGATTTATCTAGGTCCAGTAAGTATGTATGACTTGGTGTTATTAGATACATTGAAGCAACAGATAAATTTTCATACAAAAACAATCCGTCGCGTGTACACTTGTAATTTTTTTTGATACCGGCTGCACGCACGAAAAAGTGTCACGTTTCGCTTAATCCGAGCGTGAAAGCGAGAGCGCGGAACAAGCGATAGAGCGGCCCAATGGTCTAAGCGTTCGGCTTGTTTCAGTTATTTATTCAACAATGTTTTTTCATCACATCTATTCGAAAAGGACTACTTGGTTCGCCTTTAAGTGCGCCCAAAGGTGGTGTTTTCTATAAGGAACTTTATTATGAACATCCGCCCGCGAGCCCACTGTACGCCACATTTTATACAAAAAAAAAATACTAACTCTACCTAGTATACGAGGGTGATAAGTTTCCGGCCTGACCAAGAAAAACAACGTTTTTAAGATTTTTTTATTTTTATTACTCAACATAATCTCCTCCAAGGCTGATACATTTCTCATAGCGGTGTTCTAGTCTAGTAATGCCATCTCTACAGACTGATTCGTCAAGCTCCTCAAAATACCCATTTACAGCTTCGATTACTTCTTCATTGTCCGCAAATCTCTTACCGCCAAGCCATTTTTTGAGGTTAGGAAACAGATAATAGTCACTCGGGGCTAGGTCTAGAGAGTAGGGAGGGTGCGGCATCAATTCAAACTTCAGATCGTTGATTTTAGCCATCGCAACGATTGACGTGTGCGCTGGTGCGTTATCGTGATGAAACAAGATTTTTTTCTTCGCCAGATGAGGTCGTTTAATTTTCACTTCGTGGCTCAAACGTTGCAATAAGTCTGCGTAGTATTGACCAGTGATAGTTTTACCCTTTTCAAGGTAATCAATGTATATAATACCTCTTGCATCCCAAAAAACAGTAGCCATAACCTTGTTCGCCGAAAAAATTGTTTTTGCCTTCTTTGGAGTTGGTTCCCCTGGTCCAATCCACTGTTTAGACTGTTCTTTGGTTTCAGGAGTGTAGTGGTGGACCCAAATTTCGTCAACGGTTACGAATCGACGCAAAAATTCGCTTGGATTACGCTTATACAACGCCAAATTGGCGGTAGAAATGTTCTTTCGAATCAATTTTTGGTCGACTGTTAGCAAACGCGGCACCCATCTTGCACAGAGCTTTTCCATATACAAATGTTGGTGCAAAATATTTTGTACACGTTCAAATGACATCTTACAGGTCTCAGCTATCTCACGCACTTTTAATCTGCGGTCTTTCAGCACTATTTGATGGATTTTTTCGATCATATCTGGAGTTGTGACCTCAATGGGGCGTCCTGAGCGAGGCTCATCAGAGGTGCTCACACGACCCTTTTTAAACTCGGGAATCCACTGCTTAACGGTTGAATATGATGGGGAGGATGTCCCCAGTGTTGAGTCCATCTCTTCTTTAATTTCCTTCGGCGTTAACCCCTTCAAATAAAAGTATTTGATGACAGCACGAATTTCCAGCTTTTCCATTTTCACGAAAAGCACAGAGGCGTCTTGTTCAGCGTGCTCTCAAACCTAAACTAACATGGCGATCGGACTGAAACTATAGCTACAAGCTATCTAAAGGATGGTACTATAGAACGCCACCTCAAGGTAGGCCTAGTGGCGCCATCTCTTGGTCAGGCCGGAAACTTATCAATCCACGTGGTATATATCCTTGAATCAGCAATGTTCGTTAAAAAATATGCTAATCATTTTACCATCTCCGAAAATCCTCGTCAAAAAAGCAAAATAATGGCACCAGAGCCAAAACTAGAAATTGTAAGGAGAAGCTCTGAATATAAATGTTAATAAATATTTTTAATAAACTACCTGAATATCTACGAAAGGAAAAGAACCACCGAAAATTCTATAAAAATCTTAAAGAAATACTGATCAAAAAATGTTACTACAGTATAGAAGATTACTTGAAAGACAAAAATGTTTCTGACTCGCAGAAGTAAGCAGATGATGAGTGTTATAGTTATAAGTTTCATAAGTTCCTTTTTGTTTTATAGCTTCTGTAAGTGTAAAACTTAATTGTATAATAATTATACTTGCGACGCCCTTACAGGGTTGAATAAGTAACTAGTGCTAAGTGAGCAAATTTTTACATATTTATAAATTTAATGCAAGGTTTGAAATAAATAAATAAATGCGCCGGAATCATATTTGCCGCGCACTTTTAAAATTGACAAGTTTTCATATTTCACAAGGCTATGAAATTCCAAAACCATTTCGAGATATCGGGATGCTGATCATTATGTTTATTTTTCCAAAATTTTTAGTGCAGTAACTGCTAAGATATTAGATAAAAACTCTCACTCAAGCCGTTTCGGGATTTATACTGAAAGTGCAGTTGCCAATGATAAAAAAAATACTAGCAATATAAAATGACAGTTAACACTGACAGTGTTGACACATAAAATGTAATTTAAAAATAAAATGTCAGTGTCATTTTCAAATTACTTATTTTGCTTTAGCCCGAGAGGTAAACGCAAAAAATACAAATACTTTCCAAAAGCTGAATTATTGTTACATAGTTATCAAAATGATGTACATCAATACCCTGGAGTCAGTCAGCTGGGTTCCATAGCATTTGGTGGAAGAACCCGCTTGAATTTTAAAAGTATCTTGGAACTAGTACTACTTATTCTTCTTCTTTTAAGTGGTGCTAATTTAAAGCCTGTATGGCAGACCCTGTTACATATTTCACATGATTGGCAGTTGTTAAACATTTTTTATATTTTTCTTCCCATGGTATACCGCGGTACATAGTGAACTTTTTGCGCTGACCTCCTGGCCTATTTGTTGTGAATTGTGACGGATTGTTTGGCATTGACAGTGACAGCAACGCTAGCACCTATTTTTTTCTAATGTGGCTTCAGTAAAATTGTTTATGAGTCCTAAATTTTGCAGTTACGTCCTTTTAGAATAAGCTACTTTTCAAAACTTAATTTTACAGAAAATATAAGTCAAATTGGAAAAATAAAAAATACGTATATGTTATTTTGCAATATTCTTTCAGATAATAAATAAATATAACTATGTTAAAAATTTGAAATGTTGTCAATTTGGAACAAATAAGTGCGACGGAATAATCTTTGCCGCGCACTTTTTGAATTTGGAAGTATTTGTAATGTTAGTGCGCCAAGAAAATGAATGAAAAGAATGTAAATATAAGCTATCATTTGTTTTATTATTAGATACCATTTAATTTCAATTTAGTTGTTACTCTACGTTTTATTAAGTAATAATTTTATAGCAAAATATGAGGCGCCTTTTGTTTTCTCATAGAGGTGATGAAAAGTAGAGTGTACCACTCGGGCGCAAAATATATTTTTGGCTCGGGCGCCGTACTTTGAATCCCTCGCTACGTTCAGGATTCTACTAAAGAATCCCTCGCTATGCTCGGGATTCTACTCTAGGATCCCTCACTTCGCTCTGGATTAAAAAAAAACGCCCTCGCCGTAAAAATATTATTTTGCTCCCAAATAGAAAATCTACTATTATGACGTTATTACTAGAAAACTTATCGCCCGAAACCGAATTTACAGATAACCAATTTTTTTGATTTGAATTGAAAATAAAAACAACGCTATAATAAATATTTCAGCTTCCTTTCCTAAACTTTTCAATAAAAATCCTTTGAGTCAACCTCAATTAGTTTCAACGTCTAAAATATCCTCAAAACTGTCTCAATGAAAACGTTAAAACGCGTCCAATTCCGTCTAGTATCACGGACACTGAAATCGTGCGAATGCAAAATCCACGTACTCTACTCGACTAGGACCGGATTTGTGAGATTTTAAAGTGGTCGTATACCGCAGATTTGTATCTAGGTAGAATAGGGCTTTACAATTTTATGACCGCCCTGTTCTGTAATTTTCATTGTAAACTTTATTTCTTGCATTACATTGTTAATAAGACAATTATATTACGATTTTAAGCGTTGTGTGCACTTTGTATTTTAATAATGTTGTATTTGTATTTTGTATTTTTATGTTATTTAAGTTCTGAAAATAATAGTTATTTGTTATACAAAAGTGTGAAGTTGATTTTTAACCGCGTGCTCAATTGTGATGACCGAGCAAGCGAAAGATACTACAATTAGAATCCTGAGCGTTAGCGAGGGAATCAAAAGAGCACAAGGTAAAAAATCTTTGCACTCGAGTGCAACACGTAACTTTTCATCCCACCTCAGCGAGGAAATGACTAAAGTCGTCTACATACCGCACAGTTTCAAATACTTCTCGCGTGTTGTTAAAGGGAGAAAGCTCATTTGCGCACTATTAACAGTTTCAGTGAATTCTGTTGGTATCAAATAAACTTCCTCGTCGCTAGAATCACTCATTTTATGTTTTTCACTTGTTTTCAAGTTTCTTATTTTTAAAACTTTTAACAATACGACATGCATGATAAGAAAATGGCGCGCGCAAAGCTAATTAAAAAAAGTACATTAAGAAGGTTTCGTGTCTGAGTTTTGAACAAATTAAAAAAGGTTGTATGATAAATTCGGCACCATGGAGGTAGAAGTAAATAGGTTATAATGTTTTGTATTCACAAACTTAGTGCACACGATGTTCGAAATTTAATTATACTTTACCCTCTAGCGGATAAAAACGGCTTTTGCACTCAGATTTCGAAAAACATAAATACTCTTTCCGAGATGTATGAAAAAAATATTGCAATGGTAAAAAAACAGTTGGTGGGAGTTATAGTGCGTGCCTCCAAAGATCTTGATGAGCGTGGGGGATCTTGCGCAGGAACAGTCGTGTACAAACTAATTATCCAGAATGTGTACATCTAATAAACATTTTATTAATGTATTTTAATAGTTTGTATATCTTTTTTCCAGAATTTGTATATTTATTACAAACCATAGTGGTTTCTCAAGTCTCATCTTTGGTGGCACGTAGTATAATTAAGTTTTTGTCGAGATTGTGTTGGATTGAGCTGTATTTTTTTTTTATTTTTGTTTAGCAATTTTATAGTTGCTCCAAAAATTCCAAAAAAACATCTCAGTGATCATCCATCCATCCATCCATCAGCCAAAGGACGTCCACTGCTGGACATAGGCCTCCCGTATGGATCTCCAATAAGACCGGTTGAAAGCGGCTTGCATCCAGCGCGATCTTGCGGTCTTAATGAGGTCATCCGTCCACCTTGCGAGTGGACGTCCTACGCTGCGCTTGCCGGCACGTGGTCTCCACTCGAGAACTTTTCGACTCCACCTGTCATCAGTGTGAAGCGCTTGGAAGGAAGGGAAGTTGGAAACAAAATAAACGATCGATTTTGTTATAGCATAGTAGCAAAAATAATCATATATATAAAGAAGCACTAAAGAATATTATTAATATTAACCGCATGTGAACCCTTGACCACAGACTCAAACGGGGAACGTCGCCACGCCACCTACGTTTTTGCGCGAATTTTTGTGGCCGAAAACGATGTTTGTGGTTAGTGTTAGCATTTATGGCTCGTGTGCGGTAATACTAATAACTTATTTATAACACATTAAACTGTTCTATCTCCATCCATGTCTTTGCATTAAAACCGGTTCTATCCGGTAAATACTGGACAAAACTGGTCGCCGGATACAATTCTGCCGCCATTTTGTTCCGGATTAGGTGCCACGGGTCGGCGCAATAGCCATGTTGACGTTAACTTTAGATTTTAATCTTCTAACTATTTCACACTAGTTAAAAAGAACTTCGTTTATTTGGATTTGGTATTTAAATACCAAATCCAAATAAACGAAGTTCTTAAGAAAATTGTGTGCGCATAAGTAAAAATAATATGATAAAGAGATCAGTATGCTGAGTGTGAGTTTTGTCGTAAATATGACGCGCTCTTCGGCGAGCGCGTAAGCATGTAATTTGTATGAAGAAATGTACAGCGCCACTAGCGACGCGTTTTCACACAAAAAGTTCATACAATTACATGCTTACGCGCTCGCCGAAGAGCGCATCATGTTTACGACAAAACTCACACTCAGCTTACAGGCGTTTCATGAAAGAGCGTGATATAGTATTTTTTTACAATAATTGGTTGACATGAAATTGATATATTTTTAAAATACCAGATACGGAGGAGCTGTAAGATGAATTCAATCATAAAAAAATTGCAGTATAAAGAAATGCAACTCATATTGGATTTGGACATTTTAGACTTCTTTACAGGTTACACACACACTCTCTGATAGACCCTCTAAAACTCGCTATTTTCACAAAATGATACCATTTTATGAGTTTATTTTACTCTAATAAATGAAAAGATAGCTATTTGCATAAGTATTTAATATTATTTTATTGACACTGTGATTTGCAAATTTAGTACCTATGTAAAAAATTTCAAAGCTATAAACCCAAAAATATAGGAAAAAGTGAGACATTCAATTATAGGATGAAAGAAGGAAAAACATTGATTAAAACTGAACGACCGAGGAACCGATTCTTTGAAATTTGTGCCTGTTTTAAAAATTTGACCTTTCTGGCAACAATTTACTTGAATAACTTGAGATTGAATTGATCACTTGTGACCGACGTATATTTATTTGGAATCTATGTAAAAATGTAATTAAACTTAAGTTCAATCATTATTTTTGGAATCAAAATAAAGTATTCTTTTTTTTTTCAAATATATTCGAAATATTTAGGTACGAAGTGAAAGCCACAAACAATTTTTTTTTAGCTCAGCATATTTAATGTTTCTACATATTCAAGAAAGTTTTTTCAAGAATGATATGTATTTTTAATGGATTTCATCTAATAAATAGCAACAATAAATATAGTCGAAAAATCTTACGCCTCGAATTTAGATAATTATTTTAGTGTTGTCTTTATATTTTGACATTTCTGTTTTCTAACTCTTCCTATCTTATGAGATCTGTATATGAAGGCCTATGTCCAGCAGTGAAACTATGGCTGAAACAGTGACGACGATGAACAATACATTGATAACAATGACAGATTACCCTGAGTAATCACAATGTGGTTATACAACATTTGCGTGCATTTTGACAGCAATAATTTCAGTGAGATTAGCACTAGATTCGAAATTCATAATTCAAGCTTGAATTAATGATGCATTGTTCGTTCTGTCATTATCAACATATTCATATTAGTGAAAACATATTTGTGATGAAAATACAAAGCGAATTCGTAGAACGGAATGTAATTTTCTTGAATGGATAAATTGCACCTACCACCACACAAAGTGCAGGAACGTACCAAGATGGCAAGGCAATCAGGAGCTTTTTTTTTTGAAACCTTCCAAAATTAAATTCATAATCTCGTTTCAACTCTTACGCTTTCTTCTTGTTACTTTCGCTTTCTTTTACAAATTTACGTATACATTCTAGCCGGCTAGCAATTCAAAATGGAAGTCCTAGTCCAAATCGCAATATTTTTGCGAATCGGACAAGATGCCAGTTGCGAGGGGCTCCAACCAGACTTATAATTATAATGTGTTTGTATATCGGTGTCGGAGCCTCCGTGGCAAATTTTAAACAACTTTTACTGTGGGGTCAACTCTGAAAACGCAAAAAAAACAGCTTTTCCATACTTTTTGTTGAAAATCTATAAAAAATCGTATGGAACAGCAGTTTCTTTTTACGTTTTTAGAGTTGGTCCCATAGTAAAAGTTGTTCAAAATTTGCCATAGATGTTACCGCTTAAGGCTCCGACACCGGTAAACAAACACATTGTATAAAACTAGCCTTTACACGATACCTTGGCTTTTGGGCTATCCTGTAGTAATTTTTATTTTTAGAAATCAGAAGAACATATTTGTAATAAAAAAGAAAATATACATTACTAATAATTCATAATATTAGGTAGAGGGAGGCTCTACCCAGTAGTGATCGTCTAATGCTGATACAATGATGACTATGCCATAAAAGAAAGATAATATTACCTACAGTAAAAACTAATAAACCACCCACGAAGAAAAATCACCACGTTACCGCCCGCTTCATTATCCAATCACGGCACAGCAACACCTAAAAGACTAGCACTAAACCACTTTTATATTCTCCACAAAATTCCCCAAACAATATACGTGAACAAATTACCTCTCCGTCAGCCAAATTACCTATTGTCTGTATAATTGACGGTTTCTTGCTCCAATTAGGGGTTGTCAATCTGCAGTAGAGGTCTTTCGTTAGTTATTTTAGTGCCTGGATTTTCTACTTTACTCCCAAGGGAGATAAAGGTGCAAGTTCGTTTGATAATGTTTAAAAATGCATGTGAAAAGTGATTGAAAAGTGCTTTACAAAATTGCTCAAGAATTGTGAAATATTTTTGATTTTCTTCTTTAGCAGGGCTATTTTAAATTGCAAATAAATAGAGAAGAATCAAAAAAAATTAACAATTTATTTCTTAATTTGACGGAGTAACGACATCTTGGAATTTTGCATTACATACTATTTTGCATTATAAATTATTTTTCATGTTGCCATATGAAAAATAATGTCTCAAAATATGGATGATTGGCTAAAGAAAGGAAGCCTATGTCCAGCAAGGCGCTGGAAATAGCCGCCATATTATTTTTCGGCAAAATAGGCATTGGCATAATTTACTTCAACAGTGTACAGAACTCGAATAGATCGCATGAATCAATGTATCATCGATATATTATTTTTAAATTAAGTTAAAAATTACACTAAAATTAAAAATTAATTTTCTGCCTCACTCGTTAACTTTCGCATTCAGAATATTCCTATTTCCCAAAATATTAATAACATTGTATTCTAATTATTGCGCTGCAACATGTAGGTGTAATGAAAATAAATAATGTGGATATATTATAATAATTTGGCTCTAATTGTAGCCATTCTGAGGATATAGGGTAATTTCGCTGATGCAGTGCCGCATTTGTTGTAATGTTTTCCAAGATACTCTGCTGATTATTATTATTATTATCATATCTGTGTGCTAATACACTTAACCTAAGGGTCATTGTATATGTGGTCGTCACGGACGATTTACTGTAGTTTACCGGGTGGCATTTTCTAACTGAGCGCTGCCGTAGCTCGGATGACACGTTAAATTGTAGGTCCCGGTTGTTTTAACCGTTTAGCCATGTCAGAGGCCTTCAGGCGGCCTAAATACTCTGACACCAGGGCTAGCCTCCCGGCCTACATGAACTTACTTACTTACTTACTTTTATCAATATATTATTAGACATAATCTAATGAATTAATCAATCTATTATAAGACGGTCGTTTGAATTTTAGCGCCAAATATTTAAATTATAAACTAGTTCAAAGTGGCGCTAGTAAAGTAACTTTGCGTTGTCGTTCCTGTCGACGTACATTCATAAAACAATTTAAATTACAATCTCATTTAAAAAATAATAATTAAACCTATAGAACTTTGAAGTGGTAAATAACTTATTGAAATAAAACATTAGTATTAATTTATTTTAGGTGAAACTTGTGTGAAAATAATAATTACATGAGCTAATGACAAGACAAGGGGCTTCATCATCGCCAAAATATTGCGTAAGTTGAAACATAAGCTGATTGTAAAATTAATTTAAAAAAAAAAAAAGAGGAATGGCAGATCATTGTTTTGAGCTTGGAAAATAACTTCTTATTTTTGGTTGTAATCGTTCCATTTTTAGTATTTAATCAATAAATTGTAATTAATGGTTTCTATTTGTATTATTTAGGTTCCTGTCGCCGAAAGCAGCGGTGGGGGATATCCATCATGACCTCTGAAGGGCTGTACTTCTACTGCACTGCAACTTCTCATGGAGAAAACTTAAGGAAAAACTGAGAAACCTTTGAAGATATTAATGCAGAGCTATTTCACAAGAAAACAAGCCAGGTGATGTGTTTTGTTTGTTAATTGGCAACGTAATGTGACGAGATCGTAATATTTCACTTCTAACCTCAACTTTGTCCTTTATCTGATTTGTGATTTAGAAACGAATAAACTAAATATTACATGCCGCTGTGGCTGCCTGTAAATACTTTTAAAGTGCTACACTCTCGTGTTGCATCGAGGAAATGTTTTTGATATAGGTAAAGTATGAAAATTGCAATAAGTAGTCTTGTTACAGAGTTTTCTGCCGGTCTTTAGCTGAGAACACAGTCGCTGGCATAATAATGCCAGTTGATGCTGTTGACAATCCATAAGGTTTACTTCTGTGGTCTTTACATTATGACAATATAATTTATCTTTGTTTTCCTTCATAAGCATTCTCTGATCAATTTGTATAACACTCACAAACAGACAATAAGTCACAATGAAACCTAGAAGACCTAATTTTCTTTTCGGCTAATTTAGAGTTATAATTAACTAGCTACTTGGCCCGGCTCCACTCAGCTATGAATAAATTATTGGTATAAACCTTTTGAAATAAATAATTTATAAGATAGTGGAACCTGCATTGCTATCTGTTGTATAGTTTAGGCCATATAAGAGAAAATAAAGGGACACAGAAATATAGACTGCTTTATAATATGTTGTGATATTGTTATAGAACTAATGCGAGTTGTTTTTCTGGCAGAGAATAAAAATGAATGCAGTTCTACGCTGAAGGCTCGGAAGTGATGCTGCAGTACTACACTAGAGCAATGTAAGAATGCTTCGGAGCATAGGTACTGTCTGAGCTGAGTACTGTCTTCAATTCCCCGTGCAACATGATCAGCTTCGCTTTCCTCGAGGACAGAGAGCCGATATTTAACAGTGGATTTTATATGTTATGAATAAGTAATAGGTAAAGGCTAAATAATTTATTTTGTTCATGTTTATTTTTGATTGTTGTAATAATGCCAAAGTAACTGTTGGCTGACTATCTTACAAAATTATTTTTAATCTAGAATAATATTACAATTTTACTGTTATGTTGGTTGTTGCAATGGAAGAACTGAAAATTAATTATGTTGATATAAAGTGCCTCTAATAAAATAGGGTCAACCTGTCATGGCTGAACTATCTGTCTATACTGCTATAATATTATCTTTCTAATCTTATATATAATATATTGGTATCAATTTAGTGGAAACGTCCTAGTCCAGGGTTTCTCAAACTTTGGGTCATGACCCACTGTCGAGTCGTCGGCAAATATTTGAATGGGCCCTGCCTGTAGAACAATACACTAACCGATCGAGCAAAAGAATGTTATTTCATGTTGGCATTGGTTAATTTTCCTAGAGGTGGTGTAACGAGTTTGTATTTCAATTATCATGTGCTTAGATACGTCATTACAACAAAATTAAAATTATACATTTACAGAATATTTATAACATACGGTAAACTTATTTAAGATGAGTTGTAGTCCAGTCAACTTTAGGAACCACTGCCCTAGTCAACTAACTGCAGTACCTAGACTGCCGTGATATTTAGTTTTCAGTAAATAGAGCTGTAACTGTGTAATGCAATAGAGGAAAATATCAAAAGATGTTTATTATCAGTCTACTATTACTAGCACATAATTATCATTATCATAAATCGTGATATTAATGCCCAAACATTAAAAACTTATAGACCTTATAATTGATAAATAATTGAATGTAAAAACAATGTAATACAATATTTCAAGATCAAATACTAATCACTACATCTATGATGCTCATAAATAAATGTAAAATGGAAACCAAAGAGTTCTGTTTAGCCGACTTCACATAAAGTAACAAGGTTTTCACCTTAGATCTTTAGAAAAACTGATTTTATCAAAGCTGTGTTGATATTTTAAAGGTGTGATCGTATAAACAGTACTGATTGTCATTTCCTTATTAGGCGTAGAGACATTAGTTTTTTGACACAAATGAGTTAAAAGATAACAAATACATAAATCCACTGGCTGTGAACTGATTTCACACTATGTAATTTTCAGCCAGTGGCTTTTCTCAAGCTTTAACAATGTACTTAATAAGATTTAAATTAAATTCATGGGTCCTTATAGAATTTTGCTCTGGAAATTAACAGGGCTTTTACACATTTTAAGTCTTAGTATAACGGGTGTGTTTTCTTGTATTAAATTAAAAAGGAAATTATTAAACTTCACTAAAATATAATTGGTTAAATATAATTCATAGAACCAATTGATAAAATATTTTTGATTTTTTTTATATTGTAAAAAAAAAAAGAAATAAGATAACATAGTGAATACGTAATTTCGTCGAAATATAAGAAGTTTATGCCTGTAATAAGTAATTCAGTTCTGTCATAGCCTTGCTTTTCAGAAATAAAACAATGTAGGGCTGAACGGCAAAGTAGAATTTAATTTATTATATAGGTGTGTACTTGAAATGATTTTAGTTTTCAGAGTTTTGTTCTTCTGTTTACCTAGTTCAAGTTATTATTCTTAACATAACTTAAAGTTGCTCTTTTACATTCAAATCGCTCGTTCTTATAACTTTGCGCAATTTTCAGCAATATACATTGAACAACAACAAAGATCCATTATTGCTCATATTATGTCTTATTATAATGTTAAAGTTGGCATTTGAGTTAGACCTGCTTTTAACTTCACTTAAAAATGAGACACTGATTCCTGAATTGTAAGGTTAAGGAAAGCAAATCCAAATCAGAATTTCTATCAATATTTATATTCGCTCACCCCGTCTGATAAATCTGCTATTGTTATGTCATCACTTATTGAATGTTATAATTTTGACTTAATTACTATGTTCGTTTGTTGGAAATCTGTCACCTTCCCGTAAAGGCGACATATTAATTATGTTTTTGTTGTTGTTTTTATTATTATTATTTTGATGCGTAGTAGTTCTGTAGATACGCCGTTCCAAAATCCTTAAGATAATAATTGCCTTTTAATCTACTTAATAACCATTTCTTGACTGTCAGTTATATTTAGCAAGAATTTAATTATCGGCCTTATAACATATCTAAACAATAGAAATAATTTAAGAAAAAAAAATGTCGCAAAAGTTTCAATGATTTTAAAAGGACTTAACTCATTCAGGGATGGTCGAGCAGTTTTACATTCTAATTGTTTTAGTGGCATGGTTGGATTAATACAAAATATTTGATGTTGCTCATATTTTTAAAAATTTATAACCATGTAAGTTATACAAAAGTAAAATACTAAAATAAATACAGAAATAGTCTGTTTAGGATAGATATTCGATTCTTGGATAAGATGATGTTTCATTTCAGTAATGCAAATATTGTGAATGTAACTTTTCTTTTCCTTTAAGTTAATGTGTTATTTTTGTTTATTTACGTTGCCGCTCTTTTGATGTTATGTTAAATGCAACCTAGTAGGTAAAAATTCTAGGTAAACCCTGATTTTAAATTTTATGTGAACAGTATATACAGTGGAAACTCCAATATCCGGATTTTTGAATATCTGAATGCTCAACGACACTAGTTAGTCCGGTTAATCGAGTCTCCACGTAGATTATTTTTGAAACTGATGTAATTTTTGCAACCATGATTTTACTAAGCACATAGATCATTTATTGAGTGATTACCTATAGAGCTAAAATGTAGAACACGGATGATATTTTGTTAATGATCAACAGATAAAGTTCAGATAAATCTCGTTCTAATCTTAACCCGCTCTTATGCCTTTGGATGTCTTTGTTATAATCTTTAATATATCGAGAACAGCCTGCTGAATAAGATAGAAATGCCATATCTGTTGTCTTTCCGGTAATATTTAACGTATTTTCGCAATGCTTGCGCTGATATATGTATGGTTTTTACGTGATTCTACTATTTCCTTATCCTTGTCTTCTTTCCTTATTCCTTCCTACTGATTGGCCAAAGTGAGATATCGGAATGGTTGAGCTTTGGACTTCCTGGGCAAGATGTCATGTGATGAGCCTGGGGTCAGTAGTTCCTTTTCCTTCATTCTCTTTACTGATTTGATAAGCGAGACACCGGAATGGTGTAAGCTTCGAGTGGCGGTTCACTTGGTTGGTGCTATCTTTCCCTTCATCTTCTCTACTGATTTGATGAGCGAGAAACCGGAATGGTGTAAGCTTGCGAGTCGTGGTTGACTTGATCGGTGGTACCTTTTCCTTCATCCTTTGTACTGATTTGATAAGCGAGAAACCGGAATGGTGTAAGCTTGGAGTGGTGGTTCACTTCCTTTATTCTTTCTGATTTCAAAATATATCTATCAGCGTTGTTGCAAGCCGTGTTTTACTTTTCCTTTTTTTTACTTAAACTTACAACAAGACAACGGACGTGGCAGTGTTACTTCCATTTGTAGCATTGTTTGACTTTCTATTATAACTCCATTCATCTTAAAATTCCTTATTCTCTTCATAACAAAACTAATTAATCTATTGTTCGCACTGAGAAATTAACATTGAACTATCTATTAATTATTACACTTGATGTTTACACAGTTAACAGTGGTTTTGAAATATTTTAACATATGATGTTACGTTATGGTAGTGATTATTTACTGTCATTGTTATTACTATTACTTCATTTGTGAATAATTATTTTGCAATCTTATTAATCAATATTAGGGCTGAGTTATATTGTTATTTAGACACATTTCCTGATTTTTGTGTTTTTCTTCATTATTCAATTAAGCTATTAACGTAATATTTGGTTGCATACACTTTAGAAAATAAAATATATTAATGGGTTAAGACAGTAATGCTACATTATTTCTTGCATTGTTTATTGAACAACATATTATTATTCAGATTCATATGACCGTGTGGTCGTAAAATGTTAAAATAAAAAAAAAAAACAAAACAACAAAAAACAAAAAAAAAAAACAGATTCTCTTCCGAAATTTATTTGTGTCTCACACAATGCAGTTTTGGCGTAATGTTTCATTTACGAATAAATTCCGTAGGTACCAAACATGACATGTGAATATTATTAATTATAAAGAGGATAAAAATGAAGTTATCTAAGACATTGTAAATTTATTCATTAATTGAACATTATGAAAAACAAAATAGAAAAATCATGGAAAAATTCATTATTTATAACCATATTATATTAGAACTTTCCAGTACTGTCTGTGTTTGTAACATTGTAAGGTGTAATAGTTTTACGCTCTTTCTTTGTTTAGACTTTATTTATTTGTTTTAATTTTGTTTTAAATTGTTTAGTTAAGGTGTTGATGGTCCTTGTCGATGCATTTGACATGTTATTTTCACGTATTCTGTTAAAATCGCAGAGTCGCGATTTGAGCAGAATGGCCGTGTGGTCGTCACGGACGATTTACTGTAGTTTACCGGGTGGCATTTTCTAACTGAGCGCTGCCGTAGCTCGGATGACACGTTAAATTGTAGGTCCCGGTTGTTTTAACCGTTTAGCCATGTCAGAGGCCTTCAGGCGGCCTAAATACTCTGACACCAGGGCTAGCCTCCCGGCCTACATGAACTTACTTACTTACTTACTTTTATCAATATATTATTAGACATAATCTAATGAATTAATCAATCTATTATAAGACGGTCGTTTGAATTTTAGCGCCAAATATTTAAATTATAAACTAGTTCAAAGTGGCGCTAGTAAAGTAACTTTGCGTTGTCGTTCCTGTCGACGTACATTCATAAAACAATTTAAATTACAATCTCATTTAAAAAATAATAATTAAACCTATAGAACTTTGAAGTGGTAAATAACTTATTGAAATAAAACATTAGTATTAATTTATTTTAGGTGAAACTTGTGTGAAAATAATAATTACATGAGCTAATGACAAGACAAGGGGCTTCATCATCGCCAAAATATTGCGTAAGTTGAAACATAAGCTGATTGTAAAATTAATTAAAAAAAAAAAAAGAGGAATGGCAGATCATTGTTTTGAGCTTGGAAAATAACTTCTTATTTTTGGTTGTAATCGTTCCATTTTTAGTATTTAATCAATAAATTGTAATTAATGGTTTCTATTTGTATTATTTAGGTTCCTGTCGCCGAAATATACAATGTCATCTGTAATAACAAGAGTAAAATAAAATATTTATTTTTTGCATAAAACAGCAAGACCGTCTTCACCCGTGAACAGCGAATATTTCGCACGAATCGATGTAACATTTTTCACAACATTGTTGATTTATCAAAAATTGCTCAGCCGATTTCGATAAAATTTAAATGGGACCAATTTCAAAGTATTATCTTTCCAACAAAAAATATATTGAAACCAAACTACTATGAAAAAAGTTATGCGTGGTTATACATAAAAAATATACGCGTCGAATTGTAGTATACTCGTACATCCTCCTCCGGTGGTTCGTCGGTAAAAAAAATAAGAAGCGTCCACAGACATAACTAAAAACTAATAAAAAATCATTAGCCATTTTTAACGATTTAGATTCCTCTGATTCACAAACGCAAAACTTCCCTCAAAATAGGTAGGTCCGTTGGTTAACGAGCTATGATATCCTAGAGACATTCAAATATACCTAATAACTTAACTATAAACAATAGTAAAGATTCAAAATAAAATGAAATCGATGGTACAAGTACAAACTAAACCTAAAACAACAGTACAAATACAAATTAAAATAATAATTACAGGTATGAAGAAAGTTTATAATTTAGAAATATTTTAACGACTATTGAAGAAATGCAAAGTTTTTATTTTTAAACACACTTACTAGTATTTTAAAAATAAAGCAACATGATAATGAAGGAAACTTAAAACTAATGAATCCAGGGTTTACACAAAGGCATGTTTCCAGAATTAGAACAGACGTAGCATACCGAAAAGGTGTGGATTTTGCAAAACCAGGCATTTTCAGAAGTATATAATTATTCTCATATTTGAACTTTTATTATAGGATCATGTAGCGCTCGTAGCGTAGTTTGACTAGGTGTTTGTCAGCGATCACCGAAATTAAGCAACGTTCCGCACGGTAAGTATTTGGATGGGTGACCGCGGGTGGCATTTTCCAACTGAGCGCTACCGTGGCTCGGAAGACACGTTAAATTGTAGGTCCCGGTTGTTTTAACCGTTTAGCCATGTCAGAGGCCTTCAGGCGGCCTAAAAACTCTGACACCAGGGCTAGCCACCCGGCCTATACGAACTTACTTACTTAACGGATAAATCACAAAAAAACAACGGAAGTGCCGGCAGAAATGAAAACTTGTTCCTTCTATCTTATGATTTTCCTATCAGGTTACGTCAGTTTAACATTTTTTACCCATCTCAAAAAGTGCACAATGCCGCTCAAAAAGTTCTCACTTCAAAAATCAGCTGCCATGCTGCTATTATTTTTTTTACAGGCGCCATAATTTTTGTAAATGTAGTACCTACATGTACTGTAATGAATTTCTTCAAACTACAAATCGAAGTTTTTAAGAAGAAGAATTTAATTTTGATGTCAATCCCGTGAAGTTTCTCTAAAGATTGTCAAGAGAAATATATTTTAACTAGCTGACACGGGGAACTTCATTTCACTATAAATCAACTGTCTATGACAACTTTTACATGCAGGAATATTTTGTATGGGAAAATGAAATTAATATTTTTATTATTTTCATCGCAACTTTTAAAACTTTTCTCGCCGTTTAAACCTTTACATAATTATAAGGATCAAATCAAATCATCATCAGATTAAATCAAGACAAAAATTATCCCAATCAGTCCAGCCGTTCCCGAGTTTTAGCGAGACTAACAACCACGATTCATTTTTGACCGACGAAACGCTACTAAATTCGACGCGTATATTATATATTTTTTTTTATGTATAACCACGCAAAACTTTTTACGTAGTGGCCCGATTTTGATATTTTTTTTTGAAAAAGTACAGTTTTAGCGAGAGTATAGCTTTATACTTCGAATTTGATCCCATGAAATCACCTGAGTCATTCTTGACAAATTAACAATAATGTGAAAAATGCTACATCGAGTCGTGCGAACGTTTCGTGAATGCTGTACACGGTTGAAGTTGGTCATGCTATTTTTTGCGAAAAATAATTATACATAAGGTTTGTACAAAAATGCCCCAGAAGGTTTAATAAAGTCCACAAAGTTGCTTGCGATATACGGTATCATTGCGCATAGGTACTTACACTATATTGCTCCAAAAAAATTAATATTTCTTTACTGCATCTCCAATACTAATCGAATGCAAGCTTACCTTACCAAGTTACACCCAGTGAATATAAAATGTATTCCACAGAAGGTTTCGCCATGTCCACAACATTGCCCACGTTAGTGAGCATCATGGCTCCCAAAATTACGTGCTCTTTTATAGCACTAATTATATTACTACAACTCCAATCTAGACACGCGGTAGCGTGTCCAGCCAAGACAAAGATAAATGAACTGGTGACGCGACGTGTGTAATATTACACGAACCATTTTGAGCCGCTTTTGACCCCTTCATAACTCGAAAACAATTTAACCTAAATATATGAAGTTTAGGCATATTTATTAAAGTTGTTTATTTAGCCTAGAATACAATATTACGTTAATTTTGCTTCAACAGTTATTGATGTATTAACGTTTAAAAACCGAGGTTTCATTGACTGATTCACTGACTCACTCACTGATTTATAGATCAAAAACCTAACCCACTTCCAGATTACCTAGAAACTTGATATTTGGTATCAAGATAGACTATTACGCATAATATACAAAGGAAACAATCCAAAACTTCGAACTTTTACCCCCGAACCCAACCCGGCCAAGTCACATATATTGAATAAGGTGTAGAGTTTGTGAACTAAGGACTTGTAGAGTTAAGACGTGTAGAGTTAGAAGCTTGGCTCTACATAAGATCTGACAACGTTTTGTAAGTGCGAACTGTGGTCTTGGCTATATTTCACATGGAAATGTTTTTGTTGGATATCAATTTAAAGCAAGCTTACTGACCAAGTTACTTCCATGCGAAGCTGGAGAGTACTAGTGAATATAAAATGTATTCCACAGAAGGTTTCGCCTTGTCCACAACATTGCCCGCGTTAGTGTGCATCATTGCACGTACACTACATTGCTCCCAAAATTCCACGTTCCTACACCGCACCTCTAATGCAAACAGGTGCGAAAACCCATGTTGAATACAAATTCTAAAATAGAGTTGAATGGCTGTTTCATATCGAACAATTTTGGTAATTTACTTCTGAATACTTGCTTTTTACTATACATTGCAGCTAGTTATACCATGATTAGGTGCTAACAACTTTTACTCTGGCGCCAAACCGGAATCCAAAAAACTATCAGCTATTCCATACAAAATAGCAACTTAGAATCAACAAAATGTATGAAACAGCTGATTACTTTTCTCGAATAATAAGTTGATCCCATGGTAAAATTGTTTCATAATGATGGTCTAAATTACCTTATTTCGGGTTCTGGATATCCTTGTACTTATGTCACAATAAATACAGTTTGCTACATTGCAAATAAATTGAACGGGATAATCATCTTCATCTTATTAGTTCACTGTTAAAGAATCTATTCTTTCACGGCAACTGCACGGGGCCATCATCACCGTGATGGCTCAGTTTCGGGGTGGATAGATTCACATAAAAATAAATAAAATAAGCCTTTATTACTGTAAACATTACAATACTTTACATATTATATTATGTTATCGTCGGCGTGCGGGTTTTCTGTTTCAGCTTATCCTTCGACAAAGGCCTCCTCTAAAGACTTCCACTCTTTACGGTCCCTGGCTATTTGAATCCATGTTGGTCCAGCTAATTGTTTGATTTCGTCCTCCCATCTTTTATTTTGTCTACCTCGACTTCTTTTGCTGTCTACAGGATACCATTCTGTTAGAAGGAGGATAATGTTATTATTCTGTTAGGACCATTTCTCTTTTTTGTCTCTAATCATGTGACCTGATGAGACAGAGATTCACATATTATTATTTTATTACTATACCTAACAGACTTCCTTTTTCGACATACATAGTATACATACGCAGATTTCCTTAAGGCTTATTTTCATTGGTCCTCAGAGCTTGCATTGCGCGCTTATGTCATGCTGTAATCGTTTTCATTGCCCACATACGGGGTACGGGAGATTTCTGCTTATACATACCATAGGGCTAGCATGCGATGCCGGGGCACTAAAATACGGCATAGGTATCCCCTGCCTATAGTAAGAGCCTACTTAAAGGAGACCCCTGGGCTCGTGGGTGGTCAGAGTTGGGGCTCTAGCCATCCAATCAAGCGGGCCCGAGAAGGACGGCAGCGTGTGTGGCAATGCTGTCGTGCAGGACCGTACAAGCCTGGTCTACTACCAGGCGAGTAGACACACGAAGTGCTGGGAGCACCGGTGCGTTCCTTTTGGAGATCCCGGAGCTCCCAAGAAGGCACATAGGCTGGCCTCCGAGGGGATTTTAGTGGTTAAAACCCGCAAGCGATTTGTTGAATGTTCTTCATCGCACATTTCCGTTACATTTCTTTTGAAAGAGTGGTAATAAGCAGACGTACCTACAAAGCCCCGCCACGCTCGCTTTACACTAACCGTTGAATTTCAATAGTTATTAAATTGAATTGAACAAGATATAAATAGCCTACTTTCATTAGTCAATAGCCCGTATTCGAGGACCACCTGGTGTATAACGACTGAATTAACGACCAATGAAAATGAGCCATTACGTGTAACAATTTTCCACATACTTTAATTGGGCGAATGATTTCTTAAGAATTTCGAATCTCGGGCCCGTTCCACAAGGTGCATTCTAGACCCATAAAGTTCTAAAACAACTGAAGTAGCTGAGTTTATTTGAAAAAATAAATATCTTTCTCGAATAAGTCATAAGTGTCGCATCCCTAACAAATTCTATTTGTGTTGGTTACACTCTATTTTGATAATCTTGGCATGTTTGGCGTGATGCTTTAAATATTTTGGGAAAACTACGACGAACATGTTTTGGCAATGAAATGAATGCGCTTTTCGGTGCTTTTTGCTAAATTTAATTTTTATATCATGATTTAGAATAATTTGTTTTGGTACAGCTTGCCAAAGATTCTAGTTCTATTAAACATATAATATGAAAATACGACATTATGATAGGTTATGTGTAAAAATAGATGTCATTTTTAGTCTTACTTTTTAGAGTTCTGTAATCTAACGAACCCTCGTTGTATCCGTCCGTCTTTCCGTCCTAATGCTGCAAATGCTTATACTCGTAACTTCCACATATATGAACCAAATTACATGAAAATTGACATTATGGTAGTTTTAGTATAGATATCAATTTTCAATACTTTAAATTTTCAAAATTTTGTATTTAAGGGTGGCTCTCATACATTTAAAGTGGGAATGAAAATATTTTTTCAACTCCACCCCCCCATTTGGGGAATATCGTTGAATAGGGCTTTTAAAATGAATGTAACGTTTCTTAAATCATTTTTGTCACATATGCCATTTGTGAAATGGCCTATATTTCAATATCGTTGAATAGGGCTTTTAAAATGAATGTAACGTTTCTTAAATCATTTTTGTCACATATACCATTTGTGAAATGGGCCATTTTTTATTTTTTGTGAAATATAGGATATTTCACAAATGGTAAATGATTTAAGAAACGTTACATTCATTTTAAAAGCCCCATTCAACGATATTGAAATAAAGGCCATTTCACAAAATATGGCATATGTGACAAAAATTATTTAAGAAACGTTGAAAAAAAAATGTGCTACGGAAACCTACAAACGCGCGTGTCTCGACACGCACTTGACAACTTATTTCATAAAAAAATGTGCGATACAGTTTTTATTTTATGTCTCACATTTTTCCGTATAGCCCAGTCATATTAGGTAAAAAAAGGGGTCAACCTCGGAATGAAAGATAATAAGCTGCAAATTGGTATGAACCTTTGTTTTGTCATTCTAAATGTTGTCTCAAAAGTCACAATCGTTATCGTGTCCGCGTCTCAAGATATTCAAGGTCAAAGGTCACAAAAATCGGTTTTTCGCGAATATCTGGCTTCCTATCGGTTAAATGAGATTTGCATTTATTATAAAAGTTGTAGGCTATAAAATTCCCTACAACTTTTGTTTAAACTTTTTTTTCATACGACTAACCGTTTTGAAGGTAGAGCGCGAAGAGTGCACATCGTACAGTCATATACGGCCTAATGCAAGGTCAAGCGTGAGTTATGGTTATCAGTACGTTATAAAGTCAATTATTTACTTGGAAATTATAATTATTAAACAATGCCTATTATTGTACTAACTATTAATTATTTATATTTAATTAAAGTAAGTAACTTGATTATTTATATATAATTATTCATATTTAACTATTTAAGTATAAAATATTATTAATTCTGGATTATATATTTTAGTTTTATTTTAAGTTAACACGACATTATATATCTTTTCTTTAAAACGCGTAAATTTCTCAATACTTATATACCTGGAAATACTTGTCCCTACCCTATGTCCTTTTCTATTCATTGCCGGGACAGATGTTCTATAGTATTCAAGGCCACTCTCTCCACTTTGTATGAGTCAAGATTATTCGTTAGTTTGAAATTGTACCGTTGCAACTACGGACGTACGGTTTTAAGAGCTATGGCTGATTTGTGTTTTATATGTGATAAGAAACTTTCAGAAGGTGTTTCTGTGAATGTCGTACGTGGTGTAAAAAAACTGTTACTAGAGCATTGGAAAAAATTCCTGATTTAGATAAACTGGTGGAAGTATTTCAACAAGAAAACTGCCCAAAACAAACATTATTAGAAAATGGAGTGCGCATCTTGTTGGTATTATATAATGCTCCAAAATCTGAGGACAACATTGATCATTTCCGCTACACGCAATTCATCAAATTTACAAAACTAAATAAACCTGTACAACTGTCAACACTTCCACCAACAAGTGTAGCAGCTCATCAACACATAAAACGTGTCTACTACCAGATTCAAACGTGGTTAGGGAAGGACTTAGAACCTCAAGAATGGGGCTGGATGCTTGAAAATGAAATCCTGGAGCCCATACGAACGTTATTACCTCCAGCACCAGCCGAACTACTAAACGTAATATTTTGCAATTGCAAAAATGGTTGTGGCTCCTGCTGTGGATGCAGAAAATCAGGGCTACAATGTTCTTTAGCTTGCGGCCAGTGCAACGGACAAGCTTGCCTCAACGCTTCACTGTATCCAAGTAATCCCGATGAAGAAAATACATATGATCCCGATATTCTGGAAGGTTTGGAGATGAACATGACAGATAATGAGGATGATGACAATGAATCGAACATTTTTGAGCGACAAGAAGAAGAAGACGACGAAGAAGAAGAAGATAATTAGCTTCCATTTCCAATTTCATTACAATTAAAATCAACAAAGATACTTTTGATATTTGAACTCACATTTTGATAAATGTATATTATGCCGTATTTAATAATAAATAAAAATATGTGTAAAATATATACTCTTACTATCATTTTAACTTAAAATAAAACTAAAATATATAATCCAGAATTAATAATATTTTATACTTAAATAGTTAAATATGAATAATTATATATAAATAATCAAGTTACTTACTTTAATTAAATATAAATAATTAATAGTTAGTACATAAATAATAGGCATTGTTTAATAATTATAATTTCCAAGTAAATAATTGACTTTATAACGTACTGATAACCATAACTCACGCTTGACCTTGCATTAGGCCGTATATGACTGTACGATGTGCACTCTTCGCGCTCTACCTTCAAAACGGTTAGTCGTATGAAAAAAAAGTTTAAACAAAAGTTGTAGGGAATTTTATAGCCTACAACTTTTATAATAAATGCAAATCTCATTTAACCGATAGGAAGCCAGATATTCGCGAAAAACCGATTTTTGTGACCTTTGACCTTGAATATCTTGAGACGCGGACACGATAACGATTGTGACTTTTGAGACAACATTTAGAATGACAAAACAAAGGTTCATACCAATTTGCAGCTTATTATCTTTCATTCCGAGGTGAAAGCCCTAATATGACTGGGCTATACCTCAAAAGGAAAATACGGAACCCTTATAGGATCACTTTGTTGTCCGTCTGTCCGTCTGTCCGTCTGTGTGTATGTCAAGACTCTTTATCTCTTTAACGCGTAAAGATATCGAGTTGAAATTTAAACTGTATACTAAAACTTCTCAGTTGTCGTTTAAAACAGTTAGAGTCGTTTATGTCGTAAAAAACAGCATATTTCGACACTCACAAAAATCAAAACCTACAAGGTACTTCCCGTTGACATAGAACTATGAAATTTGGCGAGAAGCATTATTGTCTCTGAGTACATATATAGGAATAAATCTGAAAACTGTACATTTTTATTTACATTACAAAAAAATAGGGCCTCAAAGTTCACAAAATATGGGCTCAAAATTCAAAGTGAGTAGATCGTATCATGAAAGGTGTCATATAAAAGAACTTCATTAGCACATGCTAAAACAGGTTTTTAATTTTTTAACAATGTACGGAACCCTCGACGTGCAAGCCTGACTCGCACTTGTCCGGTTTTTTTTTGTTTTTTAGTATTATGTGTCCTATTTTAATAATTACATAATTTTAATATTACTATGTTTTAACAGCCATTATTTATTTCCATTAAAGAGTTTTCAAGTTAATTTCGTTAGAATGTTTATAAAGTAAAATATCCAAAATTTGAGACAATTAAGTTTCACGCCCTTCACGTGGGTAGCTTAAATTTAATACCTATTCCACCTACCAAATTGAATTTCAAATTTGCCCGTACCGCTGACCACATTTTATATAGCATTAGATTCCTAAACTCCTCGCTTTTGTATAAAATAATAGTAATGTAGCATTCATGAGATGGTTATTGAAATGGAGGTAAGAGGATAAATTTATTCTGTTTAGGACGTGCTACGGATCTATGTACATAGTACATACTCATAGAAACTCATTTTAATACCTTTAGAGTAGTTTAGAGGGTAATGCGGCGTTTCGCCCCGCAAGCGGTTCGCACCGCGGGGCGAAGCGCGCGTAAATATTATTAAATATTTTTTTTTTAATTATTTCATTTTTCAGATAAATAAACTTTAAATAGTCAATTTAAATAAACCATCTCGGGAGTATATATAGTATAAGTATATACCCTTTAAATTAATATAAAGATATTTTTTGATTCGGTCCATAACTGACAACATTTCAAATTCTTAACATAGTTATATTTATTTATTATCTGAAAGAATATTGCAAAATAACATATACGTATTTTTTATTTTTCCAATACGACTTATATTTCCCGTAAAATTAAGTTTTGAAAAGTAGTTTATTCTAAAAGGACGTAACTGCAAAATTTAGGACTCATAAACAATTTTATTTCACTGAAGCCACATTAGAATAAAATAGGTGCTAGCGTTGCTGTCACTATCAATGCCAATCAATCTGTCACAATTCACAACAAATAGGCCGGGAGGTCAGCGCAAAAAGTCAACTGTGTACCGCGGTATACTATGGGAAGAAAAATATAAAAAATATTTAACAACTGCCAATCACCTGAAATATGTAACAGGGTCTGCCATACAGGCTTTAAATTAGCACCACTTAAAAGAAGAAGAATAAGTAGTACTAGTTCCAATATACTTTTAATATTCAAACGGATTCTTCCACCAAATGCTAGGGAACCCAGCTGACTGACTCCAGGGTATTAATGTACACCATTTTGATAACTATGTACCAATAATTCAGCTTTTGGAAAGTATTTGCATTTTTTGCGGACTAAAGCAAAATAAGTAATTTGAAAATGACACTGACATTTTATTTTTAAACTACATTTTATGTGTCAACACTGTCAATGTTAACTGTCATTTTATATTTCTAGTATTTTTTTATCATTGGCAACTGAACTTTTAGTATAAATCCCGAAACGGCTTGGATGAGAGTTTTTATCTAATATCTTAGCAGTTACTGCACTAAAAATTTTGGAAAAATAAACATAATGATCAGCATCCCGATATCTCGAAATGGTTTTGGAATTTCATAGCCTTGTGAAATATGAAAACTTGTCAATTGGCGAAAATATCAAAGAACATACACAAAAAAAATATGTACAGACGAACATAGTACCTGTTCCTTTTTGGAAGTCAGTAAAATGTCATTTTTCCATCGTTTAAGCTGTAACAGATTTAACAAATGCTAGCAAAATCTTTGTTTGCCGTCCGTTCAGCATTAGTTGGCAATAACTGGAAACCTTTAACCCTCGCCCCGGTTCCCACTTCATTGTATCGTTTTGTTATTACGTTTACGTGATTCCCTTTCGCAAAAACGTTTTAATACTCTGCCTGAGCCTAAGTAATAGGGGTCAAGATCAAAACTGACCGACCATTTTGGCAAAACGCGTTGGTGGTTAGTCATCTCATTCTACCCCGCTCATTCGCGTGGGATGAGAATTGAGAACACGATACCTACAATTTGTCGAGCAAGCTTTATATAGCTATGATTTTTTTTATAAAGTACTAGTATATGCCAAACTCACTGATTTTATTGTAAAATTTTAATTGTTGTTAACTTATTATGCAAATTGAATTTAGCAAATTTTTTAAAGACTTGTTTACAAACGAAATTAGTCCGTCAAATAGATTATCAAAAAATATTAGACAGGTATTTTTTCTTTTGTTGATTTAACAAAAAATGATGAAGATATAGCCCGTTAAAGTTCCGCATGACGTCACTAACCGCTGTCAAATGTACCGGCTAGTGCCGTCTCGAGCCCCCACTCTTAAACTTTGACAAGGTTTATCTTTGTCACTAATTGTTTGATTGGCAAAAATATTTTATAATAATCTAACTGACGCGTAATCGAAACAAATATGCTAGCTGTACATTTGGAGTCCCTTAAGGCAGCACTCTAGGCCTCACACTTTTTCTCATTTATAACGGAATAAATGAGCTCTGTGCTACTTCTTTACCGGGTCTAGTTTTACTCATGTTTGCGATGAAAAGTCTTGGTCCAAAGTCAAACGCCTAGCAGAAACCTGATTATCTCAAATAACATGTTGGCTCGCGCTTACTCTCAATATTATGTAGGGGGAAGTCCCGTAACGCCGGACGGCACCTACCGCCGGACACCCGTATTATCTAAGCAAGTATAAACTTGTTCGATTCAAAGTACAAGTGAAAGGGGTGCGGAGGGCACATAGGTACATGATCACGCGCCGCAGCTCGCCTGTGATGCACAAGGCCATGGCAAGAGCTGGTGTTTGCTGTTTTTGGCGGTGAATCACGGCGTCCGGTAAAAATCGATGTAAGTTATTCTGGCATATTTATGCATTTACATTTCAGTGGTATTTAAAAATTCAAATAGTACTTTATTGTTATCCGTAAGCTAGTGGTAAATAATTAATTTTTTTAAACATTTTTAGTAGGCACCACCTAATTGACAAAATAGTCTGTCCCCTAGCACCGGACACTTAGTCATCCCTTAGCACCGGACAGTAAACATATTGATATTTATTGTGAGAATTTACTGTATTTATTCTAATTAATTAATTTTGTTATCGAGTATAGAAGAATAAAGATAATTGAAATACAAGAGAAAAAAAGAAAGGATCCTAGGAGCCACAGAACTCACAAACTGCTATTGATGATGTTTTTGTCCCAAAAACTGAGTATAAGGCAAGCTGCAACGTGATGCAATACTCCTAAAAGCACCGTGCGTGGCAAAATGTAGGGGGTTAAATAGAGGAAAAGAAGTGACAATGAAACCAAAGTTTAGTTGGTTCACTAGCACCTTCTCAGCAGAGAAAATTAAATTAGTTTTAGTGGACCAAGTCAAATATTTATCTAACAGATGTATTCCGCTCATGAAAAATGAGTTTTAGAAGTTAACCTACGACTTTGCTGAAGTAATAAAGCATGTGCAGACATTCCAGAGTGTAGAGGTGGCTACATATGTGATGGATGTAGTATATTTTGAAATATCCGATGCTAGGGCTATGACACAAATATTTGTCCGGTACTAGGTGCCAATTTTCTAAACTACATTTTTCGTTACTAAAGTTTGATTGATGGTATTAATATTTTTTTAAGCTGAGGTTGTGGTTTTTTATTTAATTTGATTTATAACTTTGTTATCTACTGTAAATTATAAATAAATAAATATTCCTAAAAACATTTTTTGGTATATTTATAAAAAACCTTAGGTGTCCGTCACTAGGGGACTTCCCCCTAAAACAAAATATTTCTGTCTCAGTAAGAGAACTATCGGTGGACCTAATCCGTACTTTAGTATCAAAATTCACACACATCGTTGCAATCGCACTTCTTGTTCAGATTTAATACTTTACTGTAGCTGTTCTTATTTAACACGCGTTAATTTTATTAAATATTTAAGAGTTCTTGTAGATGATAAACTTACATGGCAAATCATGTTTATTCACTTTCCTCCAGAATTGGAAAATTAATCTATATTTTAAAAACTCTAGGAACTGTTGCTGAACCTGAGCTAATTTTGCAAACCTACAAAACCCTGTGCGTGTGCCTTCTCAGGTACTGTATCTGTATTCAATTCAATTCAATCGTTTTTATTGCACCATAAATACATATTCTCTTAGTCTAATTTATAAATGTATCATTTATATAAACCTAGAGTTACATACTTATGGACCCTGTATTAGGGTATTGCAATTAACTTAAACACTAAGTTAATGGGAACGCTAGCTAAGTATTATGTCTTATTTTACTTTTACTTGTTTGCGGTGTCGAATCATTTTTCGTCTAGGAAGTCTTGTATTGAGTTTGGAGTATTGCAGACAAAACACATCTTATAACGTCTGAATGAGCACAACGCGCTGTTCTTGAGGTCATGTTGTATCTACCCTTTAGACACCCTACCAAAGAAGTTTTCAAGAGGGCCAATGTTCTGTCAGTTTGTATTTTTTTTATATATGTATGTATGTATACGTAGAAGACAAAAGATAACGCCATCAACACAATTATTCCAAAGTAGAAGGAAATAGATATATCAGGCCCCGTTGGTTAATACTAGATATGCACGAAAACAGTTTAAGGTTGCTACACGACTATACGAAACGAAATAAATAAAACTAAAATAGTGAATCAATTATCATATAGAGAAGTTAAAAGGACTATCCTCACATGGCTTCATAACTACGATTACAAATCAACAGAAGATATGTTGTAAAGTTTCTATTTCTGAAGTTATACAAACACGAATTTGATCTCCCAACACAAAACTTCTGATGAATGTGTTTGACCACATCTACACATAATGCAGGACTGCACACACACACTCACTCACACATACACACACACATACACATACAAAACTCACACAATAGCGCGCATGTATTTTATTCTATATTGTAGTTTTCATTTGATTTCGAAATATCCATTGTATTTTTTCTACATGTTTCGAACAAATATAATTATATATTTTTTGTCTTTCAAACCAAATGCTCCTGACATACAGTCTCTGACTATATGGGCAATACAATAAGTCTGCGCATATTTATTATGATGCCAAATAAGTGTTTTTTTTTAAATGATTTTAATATTGAAATTGAATAGTGTTTTTCTTTCTAAATCATTGCCTTACTTTTAATATTAATATTAAAACCTATCTGTATTCATCTAGTACCTAATCATTTAAAACATTGCTGTTAATGATAAATAATAATTCTGTGAATCGTAAAAAGATAAACTTTGTTATAGATAGACGGTAAGTGATCTAGTTTAATTTGATAAAGCGTCATTTGATATCTGGAAAGCGTCGGAATACCGTATTCCGAAGATGCAGGCTCAAATTCTGCGGTCGCGGCAAATAAGTCTTTGACCTAATCATTTCACTAAAACATTGTAAAACACAATGTTAACTTAAAGCAACAAAAACTAAGGCTTGTTCAGTCAGTATCCATGGTAATTTATTTCATTTGGCAGAGTGCGAATGAACTGTGTTGAATAATGTATGGAATCCTTTAGCCGGCCGCTCTGCGCCAACTTGTTTTATTGGCTGAGAAAGTCACAAAGAGTATATTGTAAATTGAAAATTAATGATTTTAAAGAGAGGTAAATTGCACAGAGTTAAAAAGAAAGAAGATTTATTACTTAAAAAACTTACAACGAAATACAATCAAGTTACAATATTGTTAAATAAGTGTGTGTATAAGCTGAGCGAGTGATTTTAAAGTAAGACATAATATAGCGTGGTGCAGTGAGCCCCAAACTAAGCACGAGGCTTGTATCTTGGGGCTCGAGTGCAATAATTATAGCGGTAAGAATATTATACCCACCTTATAAGCCCAATTACAGAGGCGCCAGCGTAATTATATTAGCTAAATAGCATAGTTCTGTTTCTTTTTCACTTTAGGCATTCGATAGAGAGAACGCTTTTTACGCTGCTATTTAATTTACGCTGGCGCCTTTGAAATCGGGTTTTATGTGTCGGTAAAACTTTCAATGTAATCAATGAAATAAATTACCACGAAACAGGATATAATAATCTTAATGTCAATTTTTCCTTTATTTCCTATCCAGGAAAAATATAAGTAAAAGTATAGAGCGTAAAAACAACTCATTTCAATTTTAATACCGTGTTATGTGTTACAACAAACAAAATCTGTACCCTATTCCGCCATATTGCGCGACAAAACAAATACTTTAATTAAAATATAAACGGCCGAATGAAAGAGAAATTTAATTTTGAAAATAAATGGCCAAGTTAGCATTTGTATCCCAAATTTTAATACTGTTATAAGCAAGTTACATTGCAAATGTTTGCCTTCTAACATTGTTATACGCCGTATTTCTGGCGTGAACTGGTTTGAGCCGGTTTGAGCTGGCTTGGGTTAGCTAAAATTGAGCTGAAACCATGGAGATAATAGGAGGGGTCGCTAAATTGAAAAAAAAAACAAAGTCTCATTGAATGCCGTTTGATGATGTTTAAAGCTGGAAACATTCTATCGGACGCGGCTTACGGACGCGACTGACAGCCGCGACTGAGAGGTATCTAAACTATGAATGTACAGTGAGCCGTGCACACTATCGTACATAAGTCGCGGACGTCACCTTGGGCTGACCTTGAGCGTTCGGACGTCCGAGAGAGATCTGGCGCGCCGAATGCTTTAAGACTGTGACTGTGCACACTGCTAAGTCGCGGCTGTCAGTCGCGTCCGTCAGCCGCGTCCAATAGTATGTTTCCAGCTTTATGCAGGTGCTCAGTTGTTTTTGACCCACGAAACGGAGGAAGTACTCAATTCGACGCGTATATTTATTTTTATTGGAAAGAGTATACTTTGAAATTAGTCCCATATAAATTTTATTGAAATCGGCTGAGCCATTTTTCATTACTCAACAATAATGTGAAATCGCTACATATATCCGTGCGTACTATTCGCGAATTATGTGCACGGTTGAAGTCTGTCATGCCATTTTTTGCGGAAAATAATTTTATCAAAATATATATATATATTTATTTAACGTATTCAAAAGATAAAAACGTTTTCTTACTTGCAAGATAATTATGTTTTAATAATAATTAATAATTCACATAATAATAATAATTTATTGCTGAAGCAGATGCCTATTATTCAAGAAAATACTAGTTATAATTATAGATTAAGTGACATTCAAAATGCTATTCAAATGTCATTTTACTACTTTCAAAATGACAGATAATACACGGCTGTGGTTACTACATATTTTTAAACTAAGTTTTTAAATTAAACCTTATTTACATAGACAATGCAATTTCAAAGCCATTGATTATAGCCAATTATAGCCTATAGGGTTACCGGGTACCTAGGTACTTCACAGCAAAAGTTCATAGACTGTATATTCGGGGTTGCTTACTAAGTAAAAGTTCATTTTGATATGCCTACCTAATTCATCCTCAAAAGATTGTGCATAACTCAGTAACCCTGCTGTAGTACGTCCATGGTTAAAACGTTTTCGTAATTAAGGCGAGATCTTGTGCTCTCTTGACCTTGAGCCTTGCAGTTTAATGGTGCATGGGTTGGATTACTGCGTTGATGGATGAACTGGGACTAATATGGCCTACTACACGCTTCTTTTCCCCACTTAAGAGTTTTTTAGAGAAATCAGGGCTGCTGCATTTTCCTTTGCAGTTTATATACTTGAGTAGATATAGCTGAATTTCTTGTGATGGTTGTGCTTATGATTAATCGTAACTTATTCTCTAACTTGTAGCAGAGAATTTTGGCGATTTCAAGATTTTTAGGGTTCCGTACCTCAAACGAAAAATACGGAATCCTTGTAGGATGACTTTGTTGTCCATCTGTGTAAATGTCAAGACTCTTTATCTCGGGAACACGTAAAGATATCGAGTTGGAATTTAAACTGTATACGTATATCTATGGTATCTTGCAGTTGTGTAAAAGAAAAACTTCTCAGTTATCGTTTAAAAAAGTTAGAGCTGTTTATGTCGTAAAAAACCGCATATTTCGACACTCACAAAAATCAAAACTTACAGAGTACTTCCCCCGTTGACATAGAACTATTTTGACGAGAAGCATTGTCTCAGAGTACACATATAGGAATAAATCTGAAAACTATACATTTTTATTTAGATCACAAAAGAGGGCCTCAAAATTCACAAAATTTGGGTTCAAAATTCGAAGTGAGTAAATCGTATCATGTTTAGAGATTTTAACAACTTACTTCCCAATTTTATGAAATTTTCTGGATTTGTACGGAACCCTCGACGTGCGAGCTTGACTCGCACTTGTCCGGTTTTTTTTGTTTATTTATTAGATTTTCGTTTGGCTACCTACTGCCTGATTGGCCCTATAATAAAAGTTGTTCATCTTGATATACCAAAGGCGGCCTAGAGAGGTAGTGCGTAACTTGCACTTATACAGTACATCCATGGTTGAAACGTTTTCGTAATTAGGGCGAGATTTCGTGCTCTCAGAAACTTGCGCCTGCAGTTAATAGCGCATGGAGTTAGATCACTGGATTGATGAATGAATTGTGACTTACATTGATTACTTACATGTGATTGGCATCACATTAAAAAGAAATTACTATTAGAAATTACGGCGGTTGCATTTTCTTTTACAATTTACATACCTATAACTATGTCTCTTCACTGAGTTTGTACTTAATTACATTCGACTCAAGGGCGACTTTTATGAATTGTCTCGGTTGGCCCCATAGTAATCGTTGTTCATCTTGATATTCAAAAGTAGCCCTTTAAAAGTTGTGCGCAAATTACCAGTAAAGAAATTAATATATTATGACGGCGCCCAGAATCTCAAGAAATAAATCATTTAATCTATTCAAAAAGCCCGACCTAATTGAATTTTGTTTTTTACAATTCATCTTTCTGGCACTTTATATACCTACTACTACATAAACTTGTAGAAGGTCAATGAAAATGTTGTGTTATTTAACAATGTTGAATATAAGTACATTGTTTCTAATGTAATTTTAGTGACGTGTAAAGATTTTTATGAATAAAGAGATTGTGCTTATTCACCCCTAAAAATCCCTGCACTTTTTAAAACAACATCTTGTACGCTAGTACGTCCATGGCTGAAACGTTTTCGTAATTAAGGCGGGCGAGGTTTCGTGCTCTCTTGAACTTGCGCCTTGCAGTTTAATGGCGCATGGAGTTGGATTACTGGATTGATGAATCAACTGTAACTAATAGGCCTACCACATCTTCCTTTTTCCCTACATAATAGGCTTTTTATAGAGAATTAAGAGTTCCAGCATTTTTAACCGACTTTCCGACCTCCAAAAAGGAGTAGGTATCTATGTTCGTCTGTATGAATTTTTTTATGTATGTTCATTGATATTTTCGCCAATTGTAAACCTATTTAAAAAAATATTTTGTTTCAAAAGTGCGTATACTCTCAGAATGCTTTCGTTCAAATGTTATCAAAATTGGCGGAGCCATTATCGAAAAATCAATAATAAAGTAAAAATTACAACATGGATGACTCATTACTTTGTGCAAATTATTCAAATGCTGTGACAGTGGAAATCGGTTCTGTAATTTTTGGCGAAAAATAACAATTATTCCTCACACGAGCATTGCGCAGAAGAATAAAAAATGTGATGATTTTAGGGTTGATGCCACAGTATTTTTTCTTAATTATAAAAATAGAAAAAAAACTTCTTGTCTACTTTTCAGGGATGCGATTCAGAGTTTAAATGTTCCTGTTTTACGAGTATCTTGCTTAAACCATGTTAAAAATGATATTAATATGATTTTCGAATTAGTATGGAAAAGTTGTTTATTCATAACCTACTTACCTAAACTATGAAAAATTTGTATATCTATGTACTTTGTCCGTTCTAACACTTCCAACTTATCCTTTCTTATTGTTATGTTAACGTAATATATAGGTAAAAAAATCACCTAAAAGAGAAAATGCTCTTTTAGGTGATTTTTTTGTAATTCTTCGAGAAAATAAATATGTTAAACCAGATTTTCTCCTCAAAGTGCATCTGATTTTAACAAAGGTTGATAAAATAATATTTCGGCAATAATAATAATTTAATTTACCGGTCATACCTTGCTATATACTGTATCACAATTTAGAAGCTAATTTAGTTAAGCCAATCAAAGGATAATTAGTGGTATTTAGTCTTATATGCGGTCTGGAGCAATTCTGACTAAGTGAATTAATACTGTTACACTATCATCATCATCATCATCATATCAGCCATAGAACGTCTACTGCTGGACATAGGCCTCCCCTAAAGATTTCCAATAAGACCGGTTGATAGCGGTTTGCATCCAACGCGATCCTGCGGTCCTAATAAGGTCATCCGTCCACCTTGTGGGTGGACGTCCTACGCTGCGCTTGCCGGTACGTGGTCTCCACTCGAGAACTTTTCGACCCCATCGGTCATCAGTTCTCCGCGCTATGTGCCCTGCCCATTGCCACTTCAACTTGCCAATCCGCTGGGCTATGTCGGTAACCTTGGTTCTTCTACGGATCTCCTCATTCCTGATTCGATCTCGCAGATAAACTCCGAGCATAGCCCTCTCCATGGCTCTTTGGGCTACTTGGAGCTTACTAATAAGGCCCATAGTGAGAGACCACGTTTCTGTGCCATAAGTCATCACTGGCAACACACACTGGTCGAAAACTTTCGACTTGAGGCACTGAGATATGTCGGACGAGAAGACGTTACGCAATTTTCCAAACGCTGCCCAACCGAGTTGGATTCGGCGATTGGCCTCTTTCTTGAAGTCGGACCTACCTAACTGGATTACTTGTCCAGGTAGACGTACGAGTCAACGACTTCAAGAACCGAGTTCCCAACTGAAATAGGGGTGGGTACAACATGAGAATTACACATGACCTTTGTCTTATCCATGTTCATTTTAAGACCCACCTGTTGAGAGACTTGATTAAGGCCTTCAAGCATTGTGCTGAGTTCTTCCATCGACTTTGCCATGACCACGATATCGTCGGCAAATTGAAGGTGAGTGATGTATTCGCCATTGATGTTGATGCCGAGTCCTTTCCATTCCAGGAGCTTAAAGGCGTTCTCCAGAGTAGTAGTAAACAGTTTCGGAGATATTACGTCTCCCTGTCTTACGCCTCTCTTCAAAGGGATCGCCTCGTTATACTCCTCGGTCTTCTGTATAACCTACTGCAGCATATGTATGTGCATCCATGGTACCAAAGCCCTTCCGGAAACCGGCTTGTTCGGGAGGCTGGAAGTCATCAAGCCTGCGTTCGAGACGATTCGTAATGACCCTTGAAAACAACTTATAAACATGGCTCAGAAGCGAGATGGGTCTGTAGTTTTTCAATAAGGTGTTGTCACCTTTTTTGAAGAACAACACCACCACGCTTCTGTTCCACGCTTCTGGCGTTATGCCCTCGAGGACGACGGTGTTAAATAGCTTCTGAAGGACTTTTAGTACCGGCGTTCCACCCGCTTTCAGAAGCTCTGAAGTGATTCCGTCGTCACCCGGCGCCTTATTGTTCTTAAGTTGGTTCAGGGCCATCCTAATCTCGTACAGGCTAATGTCCGGGATGTCTTCGGTGAAGTGTCGGGTTAGCTAGGCTCTTGGGTCTTTGGCCGCGCTGTTTACAGGCTTTGCTACCGAGGCGTATAACTGTCCGTAAAACCTTTCGATCAACTGCAATACCTCTGCCTTGGTTGACGCTATACTGCCATCTTCTCTCTTCAGCTTTGTCAACTGGCTTTGCCCAATAGACAAATGCCTTGCGAACACTTTGGAGCCTTTGTTCCGCTCTATTGTCTCTTTAACATGTTTAGTATTAAAGAGACGAATGTCGCACCGCACCGATTTTGAAATCTGTCTATTGAGCCGCCTGTATGACTTTACATCATCGGAAGACTGCAGTCTTAGCGAGTGTCGTTCGGCCATGAGATTTAGAGTATGATCGGAGAATTTCTGAGGTCTATCTGAACGGCGGGGTCTAAAGAACTTAGAACCCACCGTTTGGACAGTTTCTACGAGCCCGTTAGTGATCTCGTCCACCGACGCAAAGTTATCCAGGCAAGCAAAGCGATTCGAGAGCTCGAGCTGAAAGTTTTCGGGGTTTTGTATGTGGGCACGAGTAGGTCGGAGCGTAGACTTCATCAGGCGGGACCTTTCGAGTTTAACGTTGATATTCAGTTTGCCTCGCACGATTCTGTGATCACTGCCGGTTTTTACCCTGTGGATCACGGAGACGTCGTTGAATATCCGTTTCTCGCTAGTCATGATGAAGTCTATCTCATTTCTCGTGGTACCGTCGGGACTCATCCAGGTCCATTTCCTGCGAGGTGGCTTCTGGAAGAAAGAGTTCATCATGAAGAGTTCCTCTTTCTCCAGAAAGTCTGCCAGCATGTGGCCCCTGGGGTTCCGTTGCCCATATCCAAATTACCCCACTCTCAACTCATCATCGCTTTTCTTGCCCAACTTCGCGTTAAGTCTCCCATAACAACCGTGAAGCGGGTCTTAGACGTATGTATGGCCCGACTTACGTCCTCATACATAGCCTCCACTTCATCATCGGGGTGTGACGAGGTCGGCGCGTATACCTGGATGACCTTCAACGAATATCGTTTGGATATTCTGAGTATCAGGTATACAACCCTGCTCGACACACTTTCGATGGTAATGATGTTGTTAACGAGAGACCTGTGAACGAGAAAGCCGACACCACCTTGGGACCGTTGGTCACCTTCCCGGTAGTACAGTAGGTTGCCGGATAACCCCATAATATCCCATCGCAACCTACCCAACTCTTCTTCCAGTTCCGCAATCTTCTCATCAGTCCTCATAGTGCGCACGTTATATGTTGCCAGGGCCTGTCGTCGTCGGTTGGGGTGGCAGCCAGATCTCTGCCGGGGATTCTTAGCACCCCTTGCTCCGCCGTTACCATGGTCGCTGCCGGAACCAGGACTAGCGGAGCTGCCGGGGTCTGGGGGCCTGGTTCTATTTTGTACAATCATAAGGGGGGGGTTTGCCCATAATTGCCGCGGTGGGCAAGCGTTTTGGCAATCGCAGGGATCCAAAGTACGTCGCCCGAGCCAAAAATATATTTTGCGCCCGAGTGGTACACTCTACTTTTCATCACTTCTATGAGAAAATAGAAGGCTATTTTATTGTAACATTAAACCTAAAGTAACAAATAAATTGAAATTAAATGGTATCTAATAATAAAACACACTGACTTTGCTGACGATAGCACAGCTATCTTTGTAGGTGATGGGCAAACACCAATAGAAACAGAAATAAACTCAGCTCTAAATGACATAATTGAATGGTTGACATGTAATAAATTATCTATTAATCTTGACAAAACTGTTCTAATGACATTTAATAAATATAAAAAAAATTACATCACGTATTAGTTATTCAAATATTGACATTCAAGAGGTAGCAACAACAAAGTTTCTAGGATTAATAATTGACTCTGATCTAAATTGGGAAAAGCAATCCGAATCGATTTGCTCTAAGCTAGGAAGCTACTCGTACGCCTTATACATGCTCAGAAAAGTAGTAAATCAAGCAGCAGTGCTCACGTCTTATCATGCGCAAGTAACCTCTACTTTGCGGTACGGAATTATATTCTGGGGAAACTGCACGCAAAGAGAAACCATTTTCAAAGCTCCAAAAAAATGTTTAAGGGCTGTGTGTCATTTAAAGAGAACTGATTCTTGCAAGCCATATTTTGAAAAGTTGAAGATATTAACATTTCCTTGTCTGTACATGTATGAAATGGCGTTGTTCATAAGAAATAATTTACAGATGTTTCCGGGCATGATATCCAAGCGTAATGAACATAAAATCAGCATGCCTTGTCATACTACCACACTCTTTAATAAGAGCGTATTAGGAATGGGTCCTATAATTTATAATAACATGCCTAAATCAGTGCTGGAATCGGAATGCATATCTTCTTTCAAAAGGAAATTGTTTGACTTTCTGGTGGTGAGGAGTTATTACACAGTAAGCGAATTTTTGAACGATAAAGTAAAACATATGTACGTGATGTGATATTTCGACTGAAAAATCTGAAATTATTAATTTAAGTTGTTTGAGTTTTATAATTATTTTGTCCGATCTGAATTTTATATTGCTAGTAATTTTGGATGCTGTTTTATTGACATTTATGGAGTATTATTGACAAAATGTAATATTATTATTTTAAAGTTCTTGGTACATAATATTATATTGTATGTCCATGATGGACGAAGCTGTTGAGACTTAATTATCTTTGTAACATCTGTAACAACACAGTTTGACAATAAACGATTCTGATTCTGATTCTGATTCTGAAAACAAATGAAAACTTATATTTACATTCTTTTCATTCATTTTCTTGGCGCTGAACACTAAAATTACAAAGACTTCCAAATTCAAAAAGTGCGCGGCAAAGATCATCCCGTCGCACTTATTTGTTCCAAATTCAAAAAGTGCACGGCAAAGATAATTCCGGCGCACTTATAAAGTTTCTTATAGAAAACACCACCTTATAGAAAACACCACCTTTGGGCACAATTAAAGGCGAACCAAGTAGTACTGTTTGAACAGATGTGATGAAAAAGGTTGTCACACACATATACAGGCCACCACAGTCGGTTCAGCAACAAAACCGACCCGAAACATGATGATATAATAGACATCTATACTTCTATATATACTTATACTTAATACTTAATACTTAATAATATTATAAAGAGGAAAGATTTGTTTGTTTGTTTGTTTGTAATGAATAGGCTCCGAAACTACTGAACCGATTTCAAAAATTCTTTCATCTTTGGAAAGCTACATTATTCCCGAGTAACATAGGCTATATTATATTTAAAAAAAAATTAGGGATCCTTACTAAAACTCCAATAATGTAACATAAGGTGTAAAAAAAAGACCTGAAAAATTCCTTACGTCGCGTGCGCTGAGACAACTATTGATGATGGAATAAAATAATGTACTACGACTTTATAGAACACACCATAATTTACAAAAAATGTCGCGACAGCATATATCTAACTATTATAGTTAAGCCGTAATAACTGTTCTTTTATTCTTAAAAATTAATTGAAATACCGTCGCAGGAAAAGGATCTTAATTTGTATCTTGGTATTAATCCTTATCAAAATAAATTATTTCATATTCAAGAATGTTTCAATAGCTTTATGCAACTTTTTAAATTATTTAATTCAGACATTTTATTACAAAGATATTACGAGTTCAAAAATGTAAGTATTATAAAAGTTTCGTTTCGCCGCTCACTCCGCTTGGCAATTCATGTACTTTGTACAATGTACATAATACAAAATTCACTTCGAGCAAATATTTATAGAGTCACAATCGTGAAAAAAGTGTCCGAGCCAAAATCCTGCCCAAGCTACGTAGTGGGCAGGCTTTTTAGTTAGTCGTAAGGCGGTTCCAAGCCGACTACAACGCCGCGCGATGCCAAAGTGCTCAGTTACAGGCACTTATTAGGTGACATAACGTCGAGATTCGAGGAAACGGGTCATTGAGAATTGAGAAGGGTGCTTGGGCCATATCCACCACCAGTGCCAGGGCCCAGTGTGGGTTGGTGCAGATTGCCACACAATATTTTCCTTCGCCGAAAAGCCAATGATTTGAAATTCCGTACATAAGTTCCAAAGAAACTCATTGATACAGGATCAGGATTTGAACCCACCACCTCACGATTGTAGGACAGGCGTTACTACCACTAGACCACCAAAGTTATATATCTCCGCCATTAGTGTGTCGATTTATGTTTTATTGGTAGTAAATAGGTATGCAGTGGCGTAGCGTGCCTTAGAGGAGCCCAGAATCAAACATAGTTGGGGAGCCCAAATCACTCATTTCTCACAAAAGAAACAAATATCCTTGCATTAAATTGAAATAAATATATACCGCCTTACCGCAAAAGATTTAAACACTGTTTAGCCGTACAATTTGTACTGTTAAACGTTGTCTAAAGTCTGCGTAAAACTTTAGTGGTAAGACGGTTATTTATAAGTTGTCACTTCTTCCTAGAAATTGAGCTAGCCAAACAATTCAAATGAAATATACACTTTTCTTGCCTTTTTTTTCAGGAAATTGATAATTGATAATGAATAGAATATAATTACCTATATCAGCTAAGTAAGTCTAGCTGAAGACGATTTCAGTTGTTATAAAATTTCTGCCTCTTAGGACAACTTTTGGAAGAATGCTTAACCCGGGAAAAAAAGAGATGATTTTTTTCGGGAAGCACGAGATTAAGTGACATTGTGGATAACATTTTACTAGGTTTTGCTTACACACGTTAAGGCCCCTGTCGCCCGGGAGCCCCGTATTATTGACACGGCTGATACTGCGGTAGCTACGCCCCTGCACATAGTATGTGAAACGAATTGTCGACCTTAAAGTTCTCGAATGTAGACAATGTATTGGCAAGTGTAGCGAAGGTCTTCACGTGAATCTAAGATCTGGTCGTGACGTCCGGAACACGTTGGATGCCAGCGCTTCGATTCCTTCCATCACAGCTCTTTGGGTTAGCAAGTTGAAGAGGCCTTAGGTAGGGCACACAATTCGTAGAAGTAGAACTGATGTCCAATGTTTTTCAAAATTCTCGAGTGAAGACAAGATCAAGAAACTAACTTACATGGGTAGAATGTATAGACTGTGGGTCTGTAATATTTTAACGTCGCTTTCATTCTCATCATTGTCATTTTCTGAAATCAGGGCTATATATTATGTACAGCCACCCAACACATACGAACTCACTTTTATTTAGATATGCCAATACCTTCTATCTCTTTTTCATAAACTTCGAACAGTTACAAAGACTACGGAAACTCTCGCGATTTGGGTAGGTTTTAACTCATCATAATGGTTCATCCGGTATGTCTAGCATGTGTGTGGCGCATACCTACATTACGTGGTAAGTATATGTATAACCAATCATACCCGGGCAAAGCCGGGACGGGCAGCTAGTGATGAATAAAAATATAATTAGTCCGTCAGATAGACTATCAAAAAACATTAGACACGTAATTTTTCTTTCATCAATTAACAAAAATTGATGAAGCCGTGGTAATCAAGAGGTAGTGACACCCGCCTTACAGTCGTAAGGTATTGGGTTAAAATCCCCGATCCCGTACCAATGAGTTCTTTGGAATTTCACACCACTAGCTTTTCGGTGAAGGACAACATCGTGAGGCAACCTGGGAGAAATTCAATGGCGTATGTGAATCCACCAACCCGCACTGGGCCAGCATGCCAGATATGGCCCAATCACCCTTTGTGAGTGGGCGACCTGCAGGGGACTATTAAAAGGGCTGGTACATACAGTACAGATAAAGATAAAGCCTGTTAAAGTTCCGCGTGACATCACACAAGTGCCATACAAATGTCTTTAGACTTGTGAGAGAGATGACGTCACGACCCCCACTCCCAAACTTTGACGAGGTTTATCTTTGCCATTTGTTGTTTGATCGACGAAAGAAGAAATACGTGTCTAAGTCGCTGACTAATTATAAAAATGTTATTTTATCCAGTCGTCATGCCTATTGCTACACTTGCTTGGCACCATTCGACTTGCGCCGATTGAATAGTTTTTAACCGACTTCTAAAAAAGAGCACGTTCTATCAATCAAACAATAATATTTATTTCAATTAGGTACAAATATACACTTTTGAAACGTCATTAGCTAAATAATCATGTAACGTCTATTACATATCTAATTATCACAAAAACAACAACAATAAAAATTCCAAATAAATAAATAAAGAATTAAAGAGACAAACAAATCAATTACAAAACAGCAAAACAGTCACCTGTGAAAATTAATAATTTGACAATAGAAACAACATTCACAACACAATGTTGCCAGAATGAGTTTTGGAGATTTACCAGTTGGTTTGATTGGTAGGTTTACATAACTCATAAATTATAAATGCAAATAGAATAGAACGAAATGAAATTGAATAATGTCAAGATTTATAGGTAAAATAAAATGTCACACATAAAATAAAATGTCAAAATTGTCAAAAAAAATATAAAAATTAATAAAATATTAATGTCAGTGATTAAAAAAAATATAAAAATAAAGTATCATTATGTTCGTCTATATATTTCTTAGGGGTACCCTTCCGAGCCAAAATATCAACAATAGTGTAAAAATTGTACATACACATCTATTCAAGCGAACAATTTGACTTGTGTACGCGATGGGAGTCGATTTTGACATTTATTGATTTTTTATTTTATTTATTGATTGTTATCGATAAAATTCGATTTTCATTTGACCGTCCACGGCATCGCAGGTTGACCTGCACTAGTTGACAGTTGCCGATTTGAAATAATTTTGTGCGGATGCCGAACGAATTTTTTTTCCGATCTGATTCGATTTTATCACTCTGCAGCACTCGTAGCGTAGTTTGACTAGGTCAATGTTAGCTATCACCGAAATTAAGCTACGTTCCGCACGGTCAGTACCTATTTGGATAGGTGACCGCGGGTGGCATTTTCCAACTGAGCGCTACCGTAGCACGGATGACACGTTAAATTGTAGGTTCACAGTTGTTTTAACCGGTAAGCCATGTCAGAGGCCTTCAGGCGGCCTAAAACTCTGACACCGGGGCGACACGGCCTATAGGAATTTACTTACCACCCTGCAGTGCCTGTCGATGCCAGTCCGCATATTAGCAGTTATTTCAACTGTTTATTATCTGAAGTCAAACATCACTTATTAATCAGGATTAGTTCTTATACTCTATAAAATTTAACTTGATCTCTGCGACAGCTGTCAGAAAAATCACGCCTATGAAGTCCTGAATTTCTTAATAGTACAGACAGTACTGGTCAATGTCATCCTTTATGGCCATGCCGATTAGTGATGGGCGACGAATGATCGTAACCACAGAGTTTTAGATAGAGTTTTATTTAAAATATCGATAGTTTATACTAACGATATTTTAAATAAAACTTAATTTATCATTAATTTTATTGTATATTTTAATATTACAACAGTTTTTACATGTGTAATTAAATTAAACCCAATTATATGTTACATTAGTATCGGTAATAGTGAAAAACGTCGATAAATACTATCGTTACAATATTATGAGTATTTAATTAATATCATAACATTATTTACATGTGTAAATACTTGATCTTAAATAATAGTAAGTAAATAAAATCCAATTTCTCACCTTCAACTACTCATTCGATTTCATTACAACATTTTTTGAAAATCGATTTTTTCCACCACTATCTCAACACTAAAAATGTCAATCTTCTATGTCAATGTCACTGTCACAGAGATCAAGTTAAATTTTATAGAGTATAGTAATCCTCTGAGAAAATAGGTGATGTTTAGTTTTTAGTAACCAGAAACTACTCGTATTTATTTGAAAACAGATGTGACCATGCTGTTTCACTACAAATCTTTGAAACTACGCAACGGATTTTGATGCGGTTTTTTTTAAATAGATATAGTGATTCTATAGAAAGGTTTATATGTATAATAGACCTGTGCGAAGCCGGGGCGGGTTGCTAGTAAAATATAAACAACAATAATAATTAGTGTAGCAATCGACGTTCAGTTACATGCTCGAATAATGACAAAAAATAATTGTTTTATTAATAATTAAGCGTTATCTCTGTTTCAATGAATTACTGGATTTTCACGAAGATATTTAATCTACTTTGATTTTGTCGTTTGTTTAAAATTTTCACTTTCACAGTAGTGATGGACATTTTTGACCGACGAACCACTGGAGGAGGTATACAATTCGACGCGTATATTTTTTTATTTTTTTTTTATGTATAACCACGCATAACTTTTTTCGTAGTAGTCCGATTTCAATAATTCTTTTTTTATTGGAAAGAATATACTTTGAAATTTGTCTTATTTAAATTTTATCGAAATCGGCTGAGCCATTTTTGATAAATCAACAATAATGTGAAAAATGCTCCATCGATCCGTGCGAAATATTCGCGAATTCTGTACACGGGTGAAGTCGGTCATGCTAACTTTTGCAAAAAATAATCTTGTTAACTTTATAAAAAACTGTTTTTGCTAAGTTCATAACCATTCCAACCGTTTCTAATATGTCTATAGTTGATCGGGCGTAAGCGAAGATCTCCGTACATCGCGGCGATTTTGCTTTCGTCTGTCCAGCCAGATGTTGGTTTGCTTCTACAGTTCCCATTTTTCAACTCGTACTTTGTAACTCGTATCTCGACGAAATTTTGTAGAGTTTGTTCAAAAAGAGGACCGTCGTGGCGTTACAGTAAACTAACAATAAGACTTTAATCAGCAGCCAAGGTACCGACTACTTGGTAGACGCGAGTCTACTGATAAAAACTGACTATATCGATAGATAGACAGACAGACTCTTTCTTGGTTCACAGTTTACACTCATTACATAATACAGAAAACAGATGTTTTGAGATATGAAGCAACTGGCGGCCTTATCACTGAAAGTGATTTTTTTCAGAATTGGTGTCTACCAAGTATCAAACTCGTATAAGTATAAGCGCAGCGTAGGACGTCCACCCACAAGGTGGACAGATGACCTTATTAGGACCGCAGGATCGCGCTGGATGCAAGCCGCTATCAACCGGTCTTATTGGAAATTATCAGGGGAGGCCTATGTCCAGCAGTGGACGTCCTGTGGCTGAAATGAAGTATCAAACAATTACTAGTTAGTTGAACTAGCAATGACAGAGCAGTGTTGTCAACGTAACAAAATAAGTAAAGTGGCACACGGGCGACCTCTCCTACGACGCTTGTCCTTTTACGCAAACTCTACACAGGTTCTCGATTTTTGACTGAGATATTTCCCTGAATAACGGTTTTTTTGCTGTCGCATTTGCGAGTATGAACGTAATTGCTCAAGATAGGTTAATGAAGTTAAGAATATTTAATAAATAAATATTATAAATATTTGGGGACACTTTACACACGGTGTCTGACCCCAAACTAAGCAAAGCTTGTGTTATGGCTGCTAACTGATGTACTACATATTATACATATTTTAAATAGGTACCTACTTATATAGATAGTAACTAAATAACACCGAGACACAGAGCAAACACCTATGTTCATCACATTAATGCTTAAAAATAAATATTATAAATATTTGGGGACACTTTACACACGGTCTCTGACCCCAAACTAAGCAAAGCTTGTGCTATGGCTGCTAACTGATGTACTACATATACATATTTTAAATAGGTACATACTTATATAGAAAGTGACTAAATAACTCCCAGACACAGAGCAGACACCTATGTTCATCACATAAATACTTGCTCTGGATGGGGATCGAACCCACGCCTCTTTAACCCAGAAGTTAGGGTCACTAACCACTGAGCCACGAGGTAGTCCATTTGTATTTGTCAGGCATTTGTGTCGCTAAATCCACTGTTCGGATAAATAGTACTAGTAATATTTTCTATCCACTAATTATACAAAATTCATCGCATAATAATGGAACCAGATCAAGAAACAATAAGTATTCGTTATCGCGATCTGAATAGTAAGAGGTCCGTTTGCATAATTTAGGTATTTATATCATTTTCGGGACGGTGGCACGAGGTAGGGAATTGAAATTATTGGATTATACCTGTGACTAGATTTCCTAAAATTATAATTGTTTACTGTACTGTTGGACTGCGCGCCGTACCAACGTGTCCATTTTGGGGAGCTAAAAACACGACTGTCGACGATTTGCTTCCAGCGCATTCTTAACTACTTTGGTCACATTGCTCGCAGAGACCAAAATAACCTGGAGAAGTTAATGGTAGTAGGAAAGGTCGATGGCGAAAAAGCCACGCGGTCTATCGCCTACGAGATGGACGGATCAAATAAAATCTTTGACCGGCATGCCCATCCCAGACGCCATGAGATCCGCAGCAGACAGGTCCAAGTGGAAGAACATTGTCCAAAAAGTGATCCAGGATCAAACCGCTCCAAATTAGACACGACCTTCAGTAATGAAGAATACGACTAAAAAGAAGACTGTACTGTATAAATTTAATGCTATGGTGGAATCATACAAGTTGGTGGGTGTGAAGTTAGCTTGTAGATACCTTCACCACCACGATAATTTTCATTCACCGAGAAGCCAGTGGTGAGTTTCTCTCATTTTAAAAATCAACTAGTACTTAGAACTTTCCGAAAACTCTGATAATTCTGGAGAAAAATGCTGATTTCTTTCGTATTCTCCAGGTTGGTCCCATTGTAAAAGCATGTTGCATGAGCTGCATGCGGGAAAGGCAGTGCCGTAATCAAGAGCCTAGCGCTTTTGTATACGTAACATCTAAATAGTAAATAGGTCCAAACTTCACCCCCCACCATTCTGCAACAGCCCAGCGCTGGGCAGCCTCATTACCGTCGCCGGCCGGACTCCAGCTCTTTAATCAACTGTCTCGGACGAATGATTGCAGCCGCCTTTATAGCAAACGACATTTTGAAAATAGTCATAGCCAGATCTTTCTGGATATATCTGATGCTAAACATAGCGAAGCTTCTGTATATTTTCAATAACAATGTCGCGTTTTATACAAAAATTGCATTAACTCTGGAAAAAGATGTATAATGTACTGGTTCATTGACTGTTGTTTTTAAACTATCGCGATTTGAACACATTATTATTATAAATCACGGGACTAATTGAGCACTAAAATTACGAGATAAATAAATACCTCATCATCCCGACGTTTCGGCCGAGTTGCATCGACCGTGGTCACGGGTAGACCACGGTCGATGCAACTCGACTCACGGGAGGTGAGGTAATTATTTATCTCGTAAATTTAGTGCGCGATTAGTCCCGTAGTTAATAATAATAAAGTGGTTAATTGACTGTCAAGAAAAATGTGAAGAAGAGCTTGTACCTACGTAGTCTCTATTTCGTATAATTTAACGGCCTTATCGGTCATGAGTTCTACTTGATATAATTATTTTTCACAAACAATCGCAAAGTCAGTAAAAAGCCCTGCCTACGGCTACGTCAGTTTATTAATCCGCTGTGCTGTCTTTTATTTCGATTCATATCCAAACAGCTTTACTGAGCTTCCCACATGATCCATGTTTTTTTCCTTGAGAAGAAATAGCTTTTGACACTCTCTGATCTTTAAAATATACCTACTCATGCAAAAATGAAGTCGATCTAATGCTATTTTCTTTTTCAGCAAACATACTGTTGGATTTATAATACCTACGTATTAGTCTGGCACTTTTTAATACAAGCTTTTATTTAACTTGCAATGGATGTACCTATGTATGTATGTACCTATGTAAGTTCGGGTGGAATCTTGCAAGTTTTTGACCAACTTCTCGGTTGAAGCTTGAAGGTTGAGCTGAAATTTTGCCCGCATTGCATCTATAATCCTACTAATATTATAAACGCGAAAGTTTGTGAGGATGGATGGATGGATGGATGTACGGATGTTTGTTACTCTTTCACGCAAAAACTACTGAACGGATTGAGATGAAACTTTGCAATAATTTAGCTTATATATCAGAACAACACATAGGCTATAAATTATAATGATATATTGCGTATGCGGGCGAAGCCGCGGGTAACAACTAGTATATAATATTATAGATGTACCTATATCGCGTGAGAATGCAATAATATACTCGTAGTACCATGGAGCTGATCTGCAGGCCAATCGCACTAAAATATTACAGCTGAACTACAATTGAACTTTAAACAAACTTCAACTTTTTGTCTATTTTCGTATCGCGCTAATGATTTTGACAAAAGTTCAAACGCAACTCAATCAGAGTTGGAACGTAACCGCTGTCAAACGAACGATTGGTGTATGAAGTTTAACGCAGTACCGAATTATTTATGCTGAATCGAAACTTAACTACAATTGCAACCGAACTTTAACTGGATTACAGACGGAACCCAGCTGTTTAAAATTAACGCGATTGCCTGGCCTGCCGATGATGGAGTCGGAAGGTCGCCATAGGAACTCCTGTACTAAACAAGATAGACCCGTGCTTGGGCTCATTTTATTTGTTTCGGCTAGCACTCTGCTGCAACGTGATATCCAGGAACTCAAAAGCTTGCATTTAAAGAGTTATATTTTTTAATGTTATTTTTTCCTTATCAACAAACATGTTGTCGGATATATATATTACCTACCAGGATATCCGGCACCTTTTTATGAGATCATTACAACATAATAAATATGTCTTATTAGGTAATTCTATCTTGAACTAATTATTTTCGTGAATTTTTTGAAATTTAATTAAATAAGTTATTATTATTATGTCTATTATAATTAATAGTCAGTGTTGAGCAGCATCAAACAAAATCTCGTCACAAAAATGACAAAATAAAATATAAACAGTAAATTTTACAATAAAACAGTTAAATTATCTAAATTTATCATGAAAACAAATTTTAAAACAGTTTAGCTGTAAAGGGGCTACTGATAACATACATAAAATTTATTTGGTCAATTTTAATTCACTGTAGCAGAGACAAATTAGGTATTTACTAATTTGTCTATGACTGTAGTCATTATTAAAGTACCTACTCTATTAGAACTTCACAGTCACTTCACATTTTTAAGGAAAGAGTGAAAGATTTTTATCTTGATCAGTGTTCAAAATGATGAAATTGCTTCTTTTCTCTCTCTTCTCTTTTTACTTGTCCGTTTTATATCCTTTGTTTGCTACTTCTATTTTAGCCTTTGTCTCTCTTCTCCTTCTCAATATTATTATTATGTATTATATTATATTATTATGTATGTATGTTTGTTTATATTTTTGTAGTATTTATTTATATATTATTTACATTTAAATTATTATTAGTTGTGTTTGGTACCTCCCATTTATACTCTTGTTTGTGATCTATTTCCGTTCAGTAGTTGCCAGGTAGAGATCGCTATCAGCGATAAGGCCGCCATTTGTGGCACTAATTTAAGAGCTGAGGTGGTCTGTAAATTTCCATACAAACGTATTGCGCTGTTTTCTTTCTGGAAAATGCTTTTAGAGTTACCATTTTTTGCCATAAAATAAGTTTTAGCTGTTTAAACTACCCTGTCTTTTCATTTTTTTGATAAATTAATTATCAGGCAAAATATTTTCCTTCAAAGTCTCAAAAAAATTCACCATTTTTACCGACGTCTTTAAAGACCCACCAGAATAAACTTATTAATTTCTAACAAAATATGAAATGACATAATCATGAACACATATTTTTTGTAAATTTTGACATGAAAAAATACTTGATTAATTTAGTTTTTGATGAAGAAAACAGCGTAATACGAAACGTTGTTTTGCCAAGATTTTTGTAGGTATAAATTGCTCTGAGCTGCAATTGTCCCTATCGCACGATGCGGAGGTAGGGTTGAGGTGAGGGAGGTTCAAACCTATACGTACACATGCACTAGGGATGTAGTAATAGACGATATTTTTGTCGATGCTCTAGTGATGTCCATCGATATCGATGTTTATTAAAAATATTAGTTAATTTTTCAAATCTTGTAATTTTACTGATGTATCTTTGTTACTTTTGAAGAAAAATATCTTATGTATGGAATATATGCGTTTAGTTACTGCGACTTATTGCAGCGACTACACAAATCTGTGTAGTATTTTTTAGTTTATATATATCGTGTTGTTTCGGCAGACATTTAAATGGTTTAGGTGCAGAATGACCAATTCTCATAATGCCCAACTAATCCGGGAATGCTCAATTCTGCGAATGCTTAATTCTATTTAATTTAATTTTAATTTATTGGCAACATAATTTCAATTGAGAATTTTCAAAAAAAACTTACTTTAAGAGATTTGTGTATCTGTTTAAAATAACCAAAACTACTTTTTTGATAATAAATCAGCTAGATCGCAAATTTTACGTCCTCAACATAAATTCAATATTCCTGTAGTACAGGTAAATAATACTTTGTATCATCGAAATTCATCTAATACAGCCATAAAAGTGTACAATAGTCTACGAGTACCTCTTCACATAAAATTTTTAGATGCAAACAAATTTAAACATAGCTTAAAAATGGCTTGCTGAAAATACCTTATATAGCATGAAATAATATAATGAATGTACAAATTCTGACTGATAATTATGATCTCATGTGTTACGGTATATAGGTCTTTATGACATACTTAGTTATGATAATATAATACATATAATATGTTAGTTGCTTCAATAGTAAAACTTGCCTAGAAATTGTGCTTTAATTACCGGAGATTTTTTATAAGAAAATGTGATTTTCCCATTGGAAATTATTTTGTCATTTTGAGAATTGGGCATTTTTAGAATTGGCCATTCATTAAATTAAATTAATTTTTTTAAATTAAATTATTTTATTGAGATAAAAACGATTTTTCAAACATTTACATTCATCTCATAAAATTGGGAATTCGTAAAATTGAGCATTCTTGGAACTATGTGCCATTATTCTTACTACTTCATTTATTACATTATAATACTGCGTCTAAGCCGAAATAATAGTTCTAATTAGGAAAATCACGTGCTCTCTAAAAATGTATTATAACTGTAACATATAAATCTATCCTCAGTCCACCTGAGCAACAAACGTTCTATGCTAGCCAGTTCGTGAGATCCGTTCGAGAAAACAGCTCCATCGGCTATCCGTTCATTGAACTATGTGCCTTGCCCTCTGTCATTTTAACTTGCCAATCCGCTGAGTTTTGCTAAAAAGTTCAATTAGAAGTGCTTTCAATGCTTTAATCTAATAATAATTGTGGATGTTCTATCCTGTATTACTATTATATGTGCCCTACCCACTGCTGCTTTAATTAGCTAATTGTTTCAATTTTTTAAACGTCTTTAAAGTAGAACCAAAGTATGACAAGCTGTTCTCTAAACAGTAAACCTCGCATAAGTTTAATTGACTCCTCATTTATTTTTATACTATGGGACTAATTTTGGAATGCAAATACGGCTATAGGTACCTACAATATAAAAAGCAAGAAGTTTTAGATTAACGAGACCCTATTACTAAGACTCCTCTGTCCGTCTGTCCGTTGGTCACTAGGCTGTATATCACGAACCGTAAAAGCTAAACAGTTACAATTTACACAGATGATGTATTTGTTCCCACTATAACAACAACAAAACTAAAAATAGAGTAAAATAAATATCTACTTCAACCGTGTAGGTACAGAATTCGCGAATAGTGCGCACGGATCGTTTATTGTTGATTTATCAAAAATGGCTCAGCCCATTTCAATAAAACTTAAATGGGATCAATTTCGAAGTATATTCTTTTCAATGAAAAACATTCTAACAAAGAATTATCAAAATCGGACTACTGTGTAAAAAGTTACGCTTGGTTATAAATAAAAAATATACGCGTCAAATTGAGTACCTCCTCCTTTTCGTCGGTCAAAAAATAGAATGAAATAAATATTTTTTCATCCCATACAACAGACGTGATTTTTTGCACGATTTTTATTAATGTACACAAAAGGTAGACGCTTGAAAAATTCTCAGAATATTTAGTAATATAATATATCATGTATATAAATGTATCAATTTAAAAAATATATAATTGAATCAAAATAATTGGCTCTCATACGGTATGAAACCTTTCGAGCGCGAGTCCAACTTGCATTTGGGATATTTATTATAGACCGTAGAAGAACGACGTAATGTAAGATATTTCCATAAAAAAATAATTAATTTATATTTAAAAAGAAGTAATTTCAGTAAAAATATATTATGTAAACTGCAGCGCCTACAGATATCAAATATCCAATTGTATATGATGTTAGTTAGGTACATAATATTACGTTTTTGTCAAACAATAATAAGCATATAAAGAAAAATTAACCCATGTCACAAATAATGTAGCTTCCTAATGGCAGAAAAATATATAATCTTTAAAATAATTAATCTTTTATCTTTTTGTTTGCTATCGATCGCCTATCTGCCATACCTACTAGGTAACCAGAGCATACGTAGAATACGCGCAAGATAGCTCTAAGTACGACCAAAATCAGGAACCAATTCAATGCTGCCAGGGAATACAGAATACTAGTGATATAACGTACGTGGCGCCACGACTCGCGCGCAGAGTTATCTTGCGCGCACCCTACGTAATATCATATTTTGCTACAATTCAAAATAAAATATCGGTCGGCCAGCGAGTTCGTTGGGGCGCAGGTAGGGTGCGGGGAGAGTTCAAGCGCAGTACGCACACAAATACAATTGCATCACCACACACATTGAAGCTCCCTGGTTTGGGCGCATCGCGACGGCAATAGTTTAGTCCAAATACCTATTTCTCAATTTCCTCGTCACTAGTATTTCGCCTTAATTTAAGATAAGTATCTACTTTGTACTTAGTGCACACAATAAAGAGTTGTATCTGCGTATAGAGTTATTGCTGCGCCCTCAATATAGGGTATATATGCCATATGTTTTATTAATCTAGTTTTTAACTGAATTATGTATATATTTGCAATGAATTAATAAATAAATAAATAAATATCTATCTATCTACTCTTTAATTGTGTAAATAGTCTTGTCTAACCACAGATATCTGTAAAAACTCTGTGTGTCTAACAGAAGCACCTTGACGGCGTTGAAAAATTGGGTTTTATTTGTAATTGTCTTTACGTGCTCTGGAAGTTTATTAAATAACAATCGATCCATTGTCATAGGTAATTTTTCGGCCATCTTCAGTCGTGGAAGTGTTATATCAAGTAGTAATATATTATTACTTATGGTCCGCTTACTCTTAGCTGTCTTTATTTTGCATTCGTGAATATATTTCTTAATATATATAAGGATCTCTTAAATATATAGGGATACTGAAGTTAGTATACCAGACTCTTTAAAATTTCCTCTGAATGTTTCGTCAAATTTTCCACCAACTATGTAGTACTCTTTATGTATATTTAATATCTTTTCTATATTTTTTATTTGTCGTGTCGTTTTCTAGAAAGCGGTCGAAATCCAGGCCCTCGGTTTAATCGAAGTTTATCTAGTAGTTTGGAATACGGTGTCCAGAAGCCGGCCGATACTAATGCGGATTGCTTGTCGCGCTAGCTTGTAGCCAGTGGACCTTACAATCGCTTCGGATATCATTACCGTGCTTCAGTTTATCAATATCAGGGTCAAACTGATGTGTAATCAATTACACTGTATTATGTACTTGTTAGAAGAATTTTCACAGAGCTTTTTTTTATCGCGAATAAGTCCGCGCTTGACCAACGACTCGCCTGATGGTAAGCGACGTTGTGGTCGAAGATGAAGCACGCACACCTATAATACCTATTCACTCTGTCCTCGAAAAGCTATAGATTATGTCTCTTAGGAAACAGGAAAGCAGTAAGACTGTTCCATTCCCTGGCGGTACGAATCAGAAAAATTGAATCGCACCGCTTCGTACCCTCCGAAGGAAAATCGACAGTGTAGGGGTGGTCATGTGGCGTCCTCCTACTTGTCTTGTAGTATAAAGAGGATGGTAGGATAAAATCGTGCAGCTCAGATGTACACTCTCCGAAATGAATCCTATAGAAAATGGACAGACTCGCAACCCTACGGCAATGCTCCAGGCTATGAAGTTTTTTGCAACTAATAAGCCAAACAGCACGCTGGTCCACCGATTCCAAAGCCTCGAGCTGATACTTACAACTAGAGAGATATCGCTGTTGTCGCTTATCCATTTTACTAATTTTGTTACGTTGACAACACTGCTCTGTCATTACTAGTACAACCAAAAGATTGATACTTGGTCATTAAGTACCTAACCAAAAAAAGGGGACACGCCTAAGCACCGAAGTCTGCCAAGTCAGTGGGGGTGAAGAAACGCACACAAACCAAAACATAAGCAAGTTTACACGCACACAAATGTAATTAACTAACACTAGCTGAAAAGCGAGCATCGACGTAGGGTGGCGTATCTGTCAGCCTACTATCGGAAACACTTCGGCGAGTGCACCCAGGAGTTGCACAATCTGGTCAAAGTGCCACCCTTTTATGGTGGACATCCCACGCGTTAGAACCAAGCGTTTTGAGTCCACATTCCTCATACGAACTGCCAGAATGTGGAACGCTTTGCCTGAGTCTGTCTTTCCGTTAAAGTACAATGTAAGTGTCTTCAAATCTCGAGTAAATAGGTGCTACATCCTAGACAGCATATATACTGCTTAACATCACGCAGTGTGTAGTCATAGGCAAACCCATTTGAAAAAAAAAAAACGCAACACTGCGCAACCAGACCGATATCTATCTTCTATAATATAAAAATAAATCGTAAAATGTGTTGGTAAGCGCATAACTCAAGAACGCCTGGACCAATTTGGCCAATTCTTTTTTTTAAATGTTTGTTTAAGTACAAGGATGGTTTTTACGGCGTGAGAAATTCGAATAATTGCCAGGAAAACCCTAAAAGCAGCTCTTTTCTAATTCCCATACAAACGTTTTCTAACTAAAATATAGAGTCAACAATAAACTTTATCTTTTTGACAGAACGAAGTCTGTCGAGTCCGCTAGTATAATATAAAAATGAAACCCGTTTTCCGTTGTAACGACATAACATGAAAACGGCTTGACCGATTTGGGTTATTTTTTTTTTTGTAGTTTTCTGATACTCTGTACAAGGTTCTTACGGAAACCGAAACGAAGTTCGCCGGGTCCGCTAGTATTTAAATAAATAGCATGACCGCCGGTCGCGTACTTTTGGCAGAGGGGTACGCTTTGCAGTGTCGACTCCTTTTGGTTAGGTACTTAATGTACTTGGTAGACACCAATTCAGTTTTCATCAGTAGACTCGCGTATACCAAGTAGTCGCACCTGGGCTGCTAATTAAAATCATATTGTTAGCTCACCGTAATGCCACGACGCGACGGTTTTTTTTTGCACAAGTGCTCAAGTTATTTTTGTACAATCTATTTTTTTATTACGTACATACTCGTATGTAGTAAATTAAAGTTACAGTGAGCAGGTCACGTAGTTCGAAGAACGGATAGCCGATGGGGCCGTAAAGTTCTCGAATACAGATCATGGCACTAGCAAGCGCAGCGTAGGACGTCTACTGACTAGGTGGACTGACAATCGTTATAATTAGCGGCCAATTTCTGTAAAGACGATTTACTGTTTTTAGTGTAAGGAAGTAAGTTCGTATAAGCCGGGTGGCTAGCCCTGATGTCAGAGTTTTTAAGCCACCTGAAGGCCGACATGGCTTAACGGTTGCAGCGACCTACAATTTAACGTGTTATCCGAGCCACGATAGCGCTCAGTTGTAAATGCCACCCGCGGTCACCCATCCGAAGACCGTACCTATACTCTATAAAATTTAACTTGATCTCTGCGACAGCTGTCAGAAAAATTACGCCTATGAAGTCCTGAATTTCTTAATAGTACAGACAGTACCTGTCAATGTCATACTTTGTGGACATGCCGATTAGTAATGGGCGACGAATGATCGTGACCACAGAGTTTTAATTAAAATATCGATAGTTTATACTGACGATATTTAAAATAAAACTTGATTTATCATTAATTTTATTGTATATTTTGATATCATAACATTTTTTACATGTGTAATTAAATTAAACCCAATTATAAGTATGTTACATTAGCATCGATAATAGTGAAAAACGTCGATAAATACTATCGTTACATTATTATGAGTATTTAATTAATATCATAACATTATTTACATGTGTACATAAATAAATAAATAAATAAAATAAAATAGCCTTTTATTTCTTGCACTCTTATAAAACATTAAACATTTACATGTTTACCTCTTAACACTAATTATTTTCTAAAACAAATTAGTTCTTTTTATTTATTTAAGTTTCTATCTAAGGTGCCTATTTTTAGTATATATATTTCGTATCAAAATAATCTATGTGTTTATTTTTAAATTATAAACTTTTCTCTTTTTCTATTATATCTGTACTATGGCATGAAACTGTAATATGTAACTCGCCTTATAATGTTATTTAAGTATCTAAGCTTCTATCGACTTAATAGGTGTATCTGTACTATAATATCTAAATATCTAAGCTTATATATACTTCTATTACCTATTTAACTATATTAATAACCTATCTAACATTCTCTTTTCTTTCAAATTATGTTTATTTATTTGCATAGTTTACGTGAAGGTGACATAGATGGCGCTATGGCTGCTCGATGTCGTCCTTGTGTGTACATACTTGATCTTAAATAATAGTAAGTAAATGAAATCCAATTTCTGACCTTCAACTACTCATTCGATTTCATTACAACATTGTTTGAAAATCGATTATTTCCACCACTATCCTCTAAAAATGTCAATCTTCTACTATCGCAGAGATCAAGTTAAATTTTATAGAGTATATATAAGTGTAATGATGAGGTATGCAACTACTCAAAAATGATACTAGTTTTGGTTTAACAAACTTACTAAGACCTTGCCCATCTGTCACTTAGTAGATGGATAGTTCAAATCTCAGAAGAATTACAAGTAATAGAAGTATTGCTACATGTTACTCAAATAACAAGATTATTTTTTGCAAAAATTAGCATGACCGACTTCACCCGTGTACAGAATTCGCTAATATTTCGCACGGATCGATGTAGCATTTTTCACATTATTGTTGATTTATCAAAAATGGCTCAGCTGATTTCGATAAAATTTAAATGGGACCGATTTCGAAGTATATTCTTTCCAATAAAAAAAGAATTATTGAAATCGGACTACTACAATAAAAGTTATGCGTGGTTATACATAAAAAAAATATATACGCGTCGAATTGTATAAGTACCTCCTCCGGTGGTTTGTCTTATTCAAATCTGGTTATACAGCTTACGCAAGAGTGGAACAAAAAAACGCAATGTCTGTCGCATACATCAAAATTACCTACCAGTTGGAATGTCAAAATGGTTAAAAATTCGGTTAAACTTAGTCTTTGGTCTTATTCGGAAAGTTGAACTCTCTGGTTCTAGTAAGAAGGTTCAAATCTCTGATAATTTTACCTTCCTACTTTTTACCTTTTCGACTTTGGACAGCCATGATAGCTCAATGCTAGTGTTGCAAGTGCTGCAACCCTTTGAAATTACAGAAGTTCGGGTGTATGTACATCTAAAAGAAGGTGCACATACACCTTTTAAAATTCATATTTAAAATGGGACAGTGATGTATATATCTCAAAGAGTTATCTTTGTGATAAGCATTTCAAAAATCTGAAGCGAACGCAGGGGTTTTGAACCTGCCCCTTCGGATCACTAGCCCGACGCTCTAACCAACTGAGCCAGCCCGCCTCCCACGCTAGCTTCAAATCTTTAAAGTGCTTATACGAGTATTACTCCAACTTATACTACTCTCTTACTCTTTGAGATAAAATCTAGTGTGGAAAGCACTTAAAATAAAATCATAACATTGATGTATATATCTTGCTATTTTAGCACGGTTTCTATTACTGTTCTGATTCTATGGTTCAAATACATTCTCTACCCCTTTTCTTCACGCGGTAATAAACAGCAAAGTATAACAGAGCCTGTCAAAGTTGCCTTACAGAGTAACGCCAAACATTCCTGAGAATATTTTCCTTAAAATTCTTACACAGAGGAGAACCGTGTTTTACGGAAAAATGCCTTTTATGGCGTAACGCGTCGTGAAATGAGAGACACTTGCAGCCAGGGTTACCATCAGTGACAGGTTTTATTTGGGACTAAGGAATAATGCTATGCTCCAATTTTCTCTGCGAGATCGATTCAAGAGTGGGAAAAACCGAAGATGAAGCAAAGTTTTAACTATAAAATAAATATTAGTATTTATTAGTATTAACCCTAAACTAAGCGACGTCTGTGTTTTTCAAACGACAGAAACATTCCACGATATCGTTTTGATCATCGTAATAGACGAGTTTTACCTACCAATAAAACTCATATTATGTCCGAAGCCTTATTCGAAGCCTTTTAAACATATATATTGAGAATGCATCTTCCGTTTCCGGCCGTATTTGCGGTTGTAGTTCCCTCTGTTGGGCTAAAATGGCAACCCAGGCCGCCAAGTTCCCAGGCAGCGTATAGTTCTCCTCATTGAAGTCTCAATAACATAAGGAATTAATGAACACCAGGCAGAACTTACTGTAAGGCTTCGAATAAGGCTTCGGACATAATATGAGTTTTATTGGTAGGTAAAACTCGTCTATTATGTCCTTGAGCCGTTATTCGAAGCCTTTTAAACATATATATTGAGACGTGTTTGTTTTCGCCTGGTGAACGAGACGCCAATGTGAATGCACAGAATAACGTCAACATGAATAGGTATTTATAGAATTAAACAATATGAAAAACATCTGTCACAAATGTAATAACATAATGTTAATATAGCGGATATAATTATGTAGCGCTACATAAAAATATAGAAGATAACTAATATAATAGTCACTTCTTCTTCTTCTTTTCGAGTCAGCGATTCGATCATAAAATTTATATATGTTGTTCGACCAGTAAGAGGCCACGGAGACTGCGGCGGTGTTGGCCTCGTGGAGATCTTCTTGTGTGCAGGTGTTAGGGCAAAGTGGGCATTGTAGTAGATGCTCCATCGTCTGTTGAGTGGCGCCACAGTCGCATTCCTCCTTTGGTGGTTCGGCTAAGCCCCATTTGCACATGTTGTACCTACAACGGCCCACTTGTGTTCGGAGTCTGTTAATGGACTTCCAGATGGGCCATTGCAGGTCGTGGCCCGGTGGAAGGTTTTCTGTTGGGGAAGGATAGCTGGGTGGGACGGGATGTTTTTCTGTCCATAGCCTACGTCTAGCTTCGGCTGGATCTGTTGTAATGGGTGCAGTGTGGCGAATGAAGTTTTTACGACTTTTTAACCTGGGTGGGGGAGGTTTATAAGCATACAGAGGATGTCGGAGGTCTGTCTCTTGTTTTTGTTTCTCCACAGCGCACGCAATTTCTCTTCGGATGGGTGGTGGGGCAACACCAACTAATGGGTAAAGCAGATTTAAAGGTGTGGGTTTTAAGCACCCGGAAATAATGCGGCAGGTGTCGTTTAAGGCAATGTCCACCTCTTTAGCGTGGGCAGATCGGTGCCACACTGGGCACGCAAATTCCCCAGCTGTGAAGCACAAGGAAAGTCCTGTCGTACGAAGTACCTGGGGGGAAGCTCCCCATCTTGTGGTAGTAAGCCGGCGTAAAAGATTGTTTCTCGAGAAGACCTTCTGTTTTGTTTTTTGACAGTGTGCTTTGAAAGTCAAGGACCTGTCAAGGGTAATACCGAGATATTTCGGGGTCGGGCAGTGTTCAATTGGGACTTGTTGCCAGGAGATATTAAGAGGTCGGTCTGCTTGCCTATTGCGGAGATGGAATGCGCAGCTTTGTGTTTTCGAAGGGTTTGGTCTAAGAGCATTTGCTCTGTAGTACTCCTCCATTTCATGTAAGGCCTCTGTGAGGGTTGCTTCTACTTCCTCAAAGGTGGTAGCTTGAGTCGTTAGAGCTAGATCGTCTGCGTACAGGAATCTTTGTGTTCGGGGTGGGCTGGGTTGGTCGTTGGTGTACACATTGAAAAGTGTGGGGGCCAGCACGCTACCTTGGGGTAGTCCGTTTTTCTGCCGACGCCACCTGCTTTTTTCAGAGTGGAGGCTAACTTGGAATCGTCGATTTGTCAACAGTTCTCTTAAGATGCGGATAAATCCGGCATCTTTTGTCAGATTGTGGACTTTTATGAGGAGCCTTTGGATATTAACAGTATCGTAAGCAGCTGTCAAATCTACGAAGACTGCGCCTGTAACAAGATTTGCTTCAAATCCACCCTCGATGTGCTGAGTGAGTTTGAGTGTTTGATTGGAGCAAGACTTTCCGGGTCTAAACCCAGCCTGCTCCGGTATTAGTTTAGGCTCAATTACTTCTGTGAGGCGGTTGAGGAGCAGTTTTTCAAAAAGTTTATAGGTATGGCATAACAAAGATATAGGTCTATAGCTTTTTGGGTCATTTGGTGATTTTCCGGGTTTGAGTAGGGCTATTACTTTGGATTTTCTCCAAGCCTTCGGTATTTTAGCAGATTCGAGACACACATTGAACAATGCGAGAAGCCAAGAGACTGCGAGTGGATTAAGATGTTGGATTTGCTCGACTGTGACGTCGTCGACACCAGCTGCTTTTCCAGTTTTCAGGAGTTTGATACACAGGATTAGTTCAGAGAGTGAGAAAGGCTTGCTTATATCTGTGCGATCACTGTCTACTGATTTGTGTATTTTCTGCAGTTTGTGTGGAGATTTGCCATTGAGCATCAGTTGGTGCGCTACTTGATTTGCAGTAACTTGGCCTGGGTTGGTTGCTGTAGGTGGGTCTCCTGTAAGTTTTCTGACCGTTGACCATGCCTTTTTACTGTTGTGCGTCATGTCTATACCAGTAACAACCTTAATCCATTTCTTTTGGCGATCTTCAGCAATTTGTTCTATAAGTTCTTCGCCTGTTCTTAGAGTGTCTTCTGAGAAGGGGTCAGCAGAATATAGTTGCTCGTATTTTGTTAGTAGCTTTGCGGAATTGGGACCAACTCCTGGGATGTATGCAGTGCGACAACCTCTTGGTATGTGTTTGCGGGATGCGGTCCATACGGCTTCTACGAATTTCTCATAGTTAGTTGGTGACGGGTCGACTTCACGGAGTTGGTTATCTACGGCGATGGAAAATTGTTCCCAGTTAGCTTTCGTGAAGTTAAAACGGCGTTTGAATGGGGCTAGAGTCGGTTTTACTGCAGCATAAATCTCGCAGACTATAGGCCTATGTTGTGTGTTTGGTATCGGTGCACATACTGATTTTTGGCAGAGAGAGCTTATATTCGAGGATATGAAAATCAGATCTGGGTTATACCCTCGCTTCCAGCGTCGGCTATTAAAGGATGCTGGTAGCTTGGCGTTGTGTACTAATGTCAAGTCATTAGCTTCTGCCCATTGCTCAACTGCGAGACCGTCTGAATCAGTTTCACTGTATCCCCAGAGAGAGCTGTGGCTATTAAAATCGCCCACAATGATTTTGGTATCATTACTGTCAAAATTAAAATTTTTCGTGAACTCGAACTTTTGATTTGGTGGTTTATATATTGACGTTACTGTGCATTTTCCTGTATCTATTGTGGTTGTTTCTATAGAGTTTTGCGTATTGGAGTTTGCTGATACTACTTTCAGTGATGGTCTGACAAAGATAGCACTACCGTACTGCGCATGAGGTGTTTCAGCTGCTAGCACCATTCCAGGGATTTCCGGGCGGCGGTTGTTTTCAGCACGATGCGTTTCTTGAATGCACAGTATGTCACACTGTGTATCGACGTACAGTTTTGACAGTAATTGAGATTTGTTTTCGGAGAAACCTTCTATGTTGATAGAGACCACAGAGAGAGCTGGTTTCATGAGTTGTTCGTGATGCAGGTTTCTGTTAGCTTTATGAGGTTGTAGAGCCTGTGGTGTTGAGGTAGGTTGGTGAGGTTTTTGTTGTACAGCAGGTTGCGTATTGGCCCTCGCGGGTGCTGTTATAGATCGTTCTAGTAAAAGCCGTGGATTCCGGCTATAGGAAAAGCCGTTGTTGGGTGGCTCCGATAAGAGCCGTTAGTTTTGGCTCTGAAAAGGACCGTTGTTGGGTGGCTCTGATAAGAGCCGTTGATTTTGGTTCTGAAAAGGACCGTTTTTAGTTGGCTCTGATAAGAGCCGTTGGTTTTGGCTCGGAAAAGGGCCGTTGTTGGGTGGCTCTGATAAAAGCCGTTGATTTTGGTTCTGAAAAGGACCGTTCTTAGTTGGCTCTGATAAGAGCCGTTGGTTTTGGCTCTGAAAAGAGCCGTTGTTTGATCGAAACGCTGTGGTTGAAGGATTAGTCAGCCGGTTAGAAAACCGGCTGGTCCAGGGTGCGCCGGGCATGGGTATAGTTATCACTCGTATTTGCCGCTCGGGGAGGCTCCTTCAATGCACCCCAATAATAATAATAATAAATAAATAATAGTCACTGCTACTATAGCATTTTAGTTTCGAATATTGCCCCGGTAACGTATGTATGTATGTTATTATTGTACAGAACCAAATACTTAAGAGTCACATAGTATTGCTGTCTTACAGTTTCAATGTTATCGCTAATAAATACTACATCATTTAGGAATTTAAGAAAGTAACTTAAATTAAAATAATAATTATGTTTATCATTCGTTAATAGTCTGTCGATTCACTCTTTGAACGCGACAGCAATGGTGGTATCACCACTATCAGCCTCCGGCATAAAGGATTTTACATCATCGGTGATTCCAGTTTAAGATGCAGTTTTCACTACCGGTGTACGGCAATAGTTATCGATCCTGTTAAGCACAAAACTTCAAACCGGAATTAGAAATAAAATTGTACATTTGCCAAAATCTGTCCACAACAAAACCTCTGAACTGTTCAAGGTTTCGGACTTGACATTTTGTTGCGGCCTCCTTGTCTAGCTGTTTTTAATAGATACAGTCTACATCTACAGTAATAGAAGGTAGATACTATATGTTGAAAATGATATTTTTAACTATAAGTACAAAAATTCTGAATTTCAATTAAGTAATAACAAGCAAGACTTAATAAAAACCAAAATAAAATAGTTACTCAGTTAAATCCTTCTAACTAGTGGGCTTTGTAATCTTAAATCTCCTCACAGTTATTCAAAGCGAGCGAGCGAGTCAAGATGACTTGTAAGTACTTGCTGTAGCACCCCTCTTTATCCCGCGTTAGAAAACCTTGGTGTGGTATATAACCAACTCTTAGATTCAAACGTGTTGAACTTTGTATTCAATAATGAATACAATAACCCGGCACTAACACACCGTCGCAGCGTCGTGGTGCTTTCCCGCAAATAATGAGTAGGTTGATTCAAAATTGACCATCAATTGAATAGTACATGTATTTGTATATATCCCGAACATGACTAATCTTAGCACTATTATTTGATATGCTTTCATTTCACATGTTCGGAGCTAAGCTTCCTAACTGAATTTGATTCTGGAATATTTGAAATGATAATATTTAAGCCAAGCCAAGATAACTTTGGAGCCAAGAATTTCACGAATTATTCTAATTATTGTCATACCCTTATAGGGTCATAAATATGTAAACTATACAGACCATGTTACATAAAAACTAAATGTAAATATTATATAAGTTACAATGCAATAAATGATTGAGTAGGTATTGTACCTACTGTTAATTTTATCTGTAATTAGACGGTGGCGTGGACCGGCTTAGTTATGCTATACTGGATTCAGGGAATATCTACTGTTAATTTTATCAAACAAATTTACAGGTATTAAGAGTATTATCTCTCATTTTCAGAAAAAATATTTTGAAACTACAACCTATTTAAGTTATTTAGAACAATAGAAGTAAAATAATTTTGTGAAATGATTTTGAAATAACGACGAACGCTAACAGCGTTAACGTAACTTAACGGCACGGAAGTTAAGACGCCAATGAGGAGAACTATACGCTGCCTGGGAACTTGGCGGCCTGGGTTGCCATTTTAGCCCAACAGAGGGAACTACAACCGCAAATACGGCCGGAAACGGAAGATGCATTCTCAATATATATGTTTAAAAGGCTTCGAATAACGGCTCAAGGACATAATAAATAATTTTATTACGTAATTAACCCTGAAATCACGAAAAAATGTGTTGTTCCATACCTATACTCACATCTTGTTAATTTTGTCAAAGGTATACAAATACGAGTACAACACATGATTATTTAGGTAAATAGGTACTTACTTACATTTTGTCAAAGACCAACATTTTTTTTGAAACAGTGTTTTGTTGTCCGTTAATAAAAGTTGGTCATTAGTCATTACGATGTTGTACCTACCTATTGGTAATATTGAAATCCTAAAATGATATAATATTCTCAAATATCGTCTAGAGAAACATTCTGTACTTTGACAAAAAAAGTCATACATTAGTCTTCCAACATTTACATCATTATACCCGTTTTGATAATATCCATCGACTTGGTATTTTTTCGATGATAATAATTATCATTTCCTCTTATTTCATTTTAAAAAAATAAACATCCGATTTGTTATCGAAATTATTGGAATTACCTAAGTGTTGTTGTTTATAGTGTGGCAGGAATACCATTTGCGGTAGGAATTTGGTTAACCTAGTGGAAATAACATTTCAACCTTCCTATACCCGCGCGTTGGTCTGTGAGACCGACGAAATATTATTTCGCGTTTATTTTATAATCACACAATGCACCAACTTTAAGTTTTTTGCTAGCTGCCACATTTGTTGATAGCTTCACTTCAATACGATGAGCAAGCTTGTGCAAATACGGCGTGTGTGTGTATTTGGCGCCAATCGGTCCGTGAGACCGACGCGGGTATGTGTATGAAATGTTTGTGTGGATTATATATTTATTAGCATTTTTATACTCTAAAATCTTGATAGCAACATCTCGAGTCTCAAATCATATGGTACTAATTTATTTTTTAGGAGTACAGATATTAGTTAGTTTTATCTAAACTTGAACATATATGATATTTTTGAAGGCTATTACGCGAAATCTGATAGACAGTTAAATAATAAATTTTTTGTACGATTAATTAAATTTATTTAGTTATTAAATTATATAGCTACCGGAAAAAAATACCTATGTAGCTTCATAGGGTCCCTAAGTTACGGTCTGTGACACCGTGCGCGGGAATAGGTGTTACACAATTTGACGCAGTTATAGGGAGGTTAAGAACAATGCAGATAACTGAGCGTTATCGTTTGTTTATTATTTTTTTTAGTTAGTTTATATGTCTTCTTATCTCATACACTTAGCAACATAAAAACGTGTCCGGCGAAATATGTAAAAATTATAGAGTAGATATAGCTCTTTAAATATAATAAAATATTTAATTGAGTTAATTGAGTACGTGCACAAGAATATTTCGTTGTTCAGTTTTACGTGATTTCCATTAGGAGCAGGGATTTACGAGGTATATATTCAGCCAAAATATGTACACAATTGTGAAATAGGTAGTCATCTCTAGTCTGAGGACTAGCATTTTCAAAACTGGACAATTTGTTTCTAGCAAGTCGATGTGAGAGCCACTCGTACATCTTGGTGTTTTCTTCTTTCCAAGAGGAACAAGGGCGACGTTGATGGTTAGGGTCATTTTCTCATTAAAACAACTTAATTTTGATTATGTCTATAACTATTTAGTAGAAGATAGTGATGCTCTTTAGACCGACGAAAAAACGGAGGTACTCATATCGAAGCAATACATTACTGCCTCGGTGGCTCAGTGGATCAAAGAGGCGTTCAATCCCCACCCAGGGAAAATATTTATGTGATGAACATAAGTGTTTGCTCTATGTCTGGGTGTTATTTAGTTACTATCTATATAAGTATATATTTAAAAATAAGTATAAGTAGTATATCAGTCTCTGGCAGACATATCACAAGCTTTGCTTAGTTTGGGGTCAGAGGCCGTGTGTAAGATGTCCCAAAAATATTTATTCGGCTGTCGATCCAGCAACAGATACTTCAGCGCAGCTATCTATGCTCCCACGACCCGGGTCATTAATCTGGGCTAAGATGCGCACCATGAAATATTTCTTTCAACGTGTCAGAACGAGACAGAGTTCTGTCTTACCTCCTCATCCCGACTTCGGCCGAAACGTCGGGATGAGGAGGTATTTATTTATCTCGTAATTTTAGTGCGCGATTAGTCCCGTAGTAACAGCTGATTTTTTTTTGAGTTTTGACGAAAGTCGTAGAAAAAAGTTGTTAGTTTTGATGTACAAAATAAGCCCCTAGAAGAATGCTAATTGATTAGAAATAACCCTGTATAATAATAATGTGTTCAAATCGCGAAAGTTTTAAAACAACATTTTCGTAGATACTACCACGAAAATTACTATCGCGTCGCTAACCTAGCTAAACTAGCAGATGTCGACATAATTTATAAATACTAAGTTCAATGATTTATGTTAATCGCATTTATAAGTTTTTTAAGTTGATAAGTTTTTTCTTAGTTGTATCTAGTTCTTTTAGTGTTGAATTTTGTACTGTCTAATTTTGGGTTTCACGTGTTGTCTAGTCTAGGCAGTAAGCACAGCAAGCAATTGTTGTAAAAAAAATATTCTAGCACTATATACAGGGTTATTTCTAATCAATTAGCATCCTTTTAGGGGCTTATTTTGTACCTCAAAACTAACAACTTTTGTTCTGCGTTTTTTGTCAAAACTCAAAAAAACACCTATTCCATACATTTTGTCGAGTTAAACGATATTTTTCTATGGAATATCCGATATTTTTTTTTTGACATTTGAAAAAAGTCGTAGAACTAAAGTTGTTAGTTTTGATGTACAGAATAAGCCCTTAAAAGGATGCTAATTGATTAGAAATAACCCTGTATATAATATTCCACCCTTACATAGTCGACGTACCACCTGCTCGTACTGAGCGATTCGTTTCTTCCTTCATAATGCGGACCGCCAGGGATGCCCTGCCTCCGTCATTGTTTCCTGTCAATTACAATTTGGAAATTTTCAAGTCAAGAGTAGGTATCTTCTAAGTCTACATACTCCATCTTCGGCTACAACTTCGCTTTTCATCAGGCGAGTTGGTGGCCAAATGTAGCTCTATTCTACATAAAAAAGTCCTAAACGAAGTGTTATCGAAATGTGTAATTCTATCTCTACAAATATCACACAATTTTCTTAAGTCCAGGATTATATTATTTTTTCTATCAGATGCGGTTTTTACTCTGTGAATCGGTATTCAATTAGTTACCTACACATATTTTAAAATAATATTACATAATTAGCATGTGTAAAATAAGTTAATATTTAGAACTTAAATTAGGTTTATTACGAAGCTTATCTTGTTTCCATGAACTAAGTCGGAATTTCTACCATTGTTTGTTTGCTTTTAATCTAGACCAGTTTTTATTTTTTAAGGAAAAAAACATGTTATTTAGTTCAATGGTATCAACTTTTGATAATATAATTTGTACGTAAATGCTACCTAATTACCTATTATAAAAATTTTATGGGTAGGTATTTTTCAATTAAAATAAAGTTTTGTACTTAATATCGATGACGGAAATTTTAAGTAAGATTTAACTACTATTTCCTTTTTGGACTAAGCTAACTAAGCCTTAGTTTTTGATCTCTCTAATAATTATAGTTAAAATGCACTAGAACTGATCGTTTAGGTGATTTTGTGTGGTGTGCCAACAACCTTACTATGCCGAGTTCTAGAACCGGTTATGGTCAGAGAACAATATTGTTTAAAGGAATGCAATATTATAACAAACTTCCGAATAGTATTAGGAAATATATTTTTGACAAGTTTTCACGTATAGTTTTTTTTTTTTTTTTTTTTTTATTTCGAATAGGTTTGCGTTTGACTACACACTGCCTGATGTTAAGCAGATGTGCGGTCTAGGGTGTAGCACGCTTACCTAGAAGATACCTATTTACTCGGGATTTGAAGACACTCACGTTGTACTTTAACGGAAAGACAGACCCAGGCAAAGCATTCCACATTCCGGCTCATTCCACATTTATTGCAACTACCCTTAGTATTTTTAAGTAAATTTTTATCAATTATTAGTTTCTTTCAACTTTTAACTCACTTTCTCTCACAACTTTTAATCAACACAATAAAATAAATGTACTAAACATTTATTTTATTGTGTTGATTTTACTTTGTAGATTATTGTATTATTTAATATAGAATTATTTATTTACATATATTGTACAATGAGTGTAATGTTTTTAGTTGGCTATTCTCTGAATATGTGTGTACCCATGAATTGTCTATGCTACCTACTTAACTATTTTAATCGTGTTTTTTGTTCGCATATTGTGTTGATGTTATTGATTTACCTACTTTTTGTTGGTTTATTTACGTTAAGATTGTAAATTTTTCATACAGAAGTTATCTAAATAGCCCACTAACCTATATGTGCATAATATGTTACTATAATGTAGTATTTAAGATTATCACATAAGTGAGACGATATGTTTCTTGTGATATAACAATAAAGATCTTTGAACCTATTTTGCTCGCTACGCTCGGCGCCCAGTTAATATTAGCAACTTTTTCTCATACGACTCAACAATATGACTGAATTTGTAAAATTTATAGTCTATTTATTTTTCCAAAACAATCGTATATGCGTTTTTAGGGTTCCGTTTACCCTATGTGTGGTAAAAACAGGACCCTATTACTAAGATTCGCTGTCCGTTTGTCTGTCCGTCTGACCGCCTGATTGTCACCAGGCTGTAACGCACGAACCGTGGTAGCTAGACTGCTAAAATTTTCACAAATGATGTATTTGTGAAAATCTCAGCAGTCTAGTTACCATGATTGTATGATCAGAATAAAATAAATATTTAAGGGGGGCTCCCATGCAATAAACGTTTTTGTTTGCAGTGCCCAAATAAAATATTTAATATTAAATTAATTAAAAATATGCTTTAATATTTTTAATAATTCGTAAACGAATTTGGTAAATAAAATCCAATAAATTATGCAAGGCATAAAATCGGTTATTTTTCAAATTTTGGGTTTAATCTGGTAATGATTTATTCTGGTAATGACTTATTTTCGGGGGCTTTTAAAATTTTAGTTTTACTTTAACTGTGAGCTATATAAACCTATTTAAAATTGTAATTTTCAATTATAAATTTAATTTACTAAGTATTGTTATTTTTTTCTCATTATCGGGCTGTATATTCAAATATGTTATTTTTAATTATAATGATAATCTGTTAAAAATTGGGAGAAGCCACTAGCTTTAGAAATACAGTCGTAAGACTAGTTCGGAGCCAGTGGATTCATTAAAGTTGTTGTCACCTGTTTGTTATCAATAAATAAACTTTTGATTGATAAATATGTATTGTCCTTAGTCAGATCCCCTCATCAACTGTTAGAGCTGATGATCTTCAAACGGCTGATGAGGTCATGGTTACTTTACCATATACTTTCAATATCATTGAAGCAACACGGTACAGCAGTTTTTTACAACATAGACGGCTCTAACTTTTTTATACAATAGCTGAGAAGTTTTTCTTACACAAAACTGCAAGAGACCAAAGATATACCATATAAAAAAAAAATCACATACGGACAGATGGACAGACGGATTATATATATATATATATATATACAAAGAAAAAAATCTGAAAACTGTACATTTTCATTTAAATCACAAAAAATAGGGCCTAGATTCACAAAATATGGGTTCGAAATTCAAAGTGAGTAAATCGTATCATGTAAGGTATTATATAAAAGAACTTCATTAGCACATGCTATAAAAGGTTTTTAATTATTTTAATAATGTGTAATTTTCGATGTATGACGAGAAAAGTGAAAAAAAAAAACTTTTTTGTCGATGGTTATGGTATAAAGATTTTAACAACTTACTTCCCAATTTTGTGAAATTTTCTGGATTTGTACGGAACCCTCGGTATGCGAGCCTGACTCACACTTTTCCGGTTTTTTATATACATGTATAACCTGTAGTAAATAAATATAAATAAATATTATGGGACAATAAAAATATTATTATTAGTTCGCACGGATCGATGTAGTAACTTTTAACATTATTGTTAATTTATCAAAATAGGCTCAGCAGATTTCAATAAAATTTAACTAGGACCACTTTTGAAAAATGGTCTACCAAACAAAAAAGGAATAATCAAAATCGAACCTTTCTGTAAGAAGTTACGCGTTGTCAAACATTATAAAATATAAATAAATATAAATATTTTTGGGACATCTTACACACGGCCTCTGACCCCAAACTAAGCAAAGCTTGTACTATGGCTGCCAGAGACTGATATACTACATATACTTATTTTTAAATACATACTTATATAGATAGTAACTAAATAACACCCAGACACAAAGCAAACACTTATGTTCATCACATAAATATTTGCCCTGGGTGGGGATCGAACCCACGCCTCTTTGATCCATAAGTTAGGGTCACTAACCACTGAGCCACCGAGGCAGTCATGTAGTGTCCCACTGCTGGGCAAAGGTCAACACAAAAAAAAAACTAAACGAAAATCGTTTTATACGTTTGGGAGCTACGTTACCACAGACAGATAATACAGAAACACAGACAGACACATTGAACTTATACCACCCCTCTCTTTGTTAGAGGTTTAAAAGTTCTCGAGTCTACAACATACCGGCAAGCGCGCCATAGGACGTCCGTCGTCCACCCACAACTAGCAAAGATAACTGTAGGATTGCGCTGGATGCAAGCCTATTCCACCAGTATTTTTAGATATCTGTAAGAGATCCCTATGTTCAGCATTGAACGTTCGACAGCTGCTTGTTAGGATTTTTACTTTTTTTTACACATAAAACGTATAAAACATCAAAACCTAAATTAATTATTCTGTTTAAAAAAAACTTATTAATGTAATTTAAAAAAAATCCTAAAAATGTAATTTAAAAATCCTGTCTAAACTAAAATATCCTATCGAAAGTAAACTAGTTCAAATTAGACAATGTTAGAGACTGTTTAAACTTACAAAAGGTTTAAACAGTCTCTAATCTCAGACAACGTGCCTAAAATGTTTATGTAAATGATTGAACTTATTTTAATAATATTTTTTTTCCAATATGGCATAACCAACTTTTACCGCTTACAGAATTCTAATAAAGTTTGCACGAATCAAGATGTTATCTATGTAATATTATTTTTAGTAACAATTCGAATAAAATTTAGAAAAAGAAAAACCGTTATTCGCGAACATACATTCAATAATAAATTATTAAAATATAACTTTTTAGAAATACTTGCTTTTGAAATCCTGGATATCATGTAGCACCAGCGTGCTAGCCAAGACAAATAAAACGAGCTTAAACACGACGGCTCTATCCTGTTTAGTACTTACAGGAGATTCTATGGCCACCTTCCGACTCCATCATCAGGTCAGCTCCACGTACCATATTATTGCATCGTCACGCGATATACATATGCGTGCAAAATTTAGCTCAATCCGAACCCGGAAGTTGGTCAAATTTAAATTGCAAGATTCCACCCGAACTTACATAGGTACTTACTTACATACATGTACATCCATTGCAAGTGCAATAAAAGGTGGTAAAAAACATTAACTCTAATTCAGAACCTTCTCTTATTAATAAATTTAAAAATATAGGCCAATGTCTCACAAAAACAAGAACCACGACCCCCCGACGCAGCTTTCACTTTGCAAGACATTTTAGCAGAAAAATACCTAATTCCGTAGTGAAGCAAAATTGAGACTCTGCCTTGAAAAGTGTGACACTTTTAAGTGCCTCCCGTTACCTTTGTGCTTTGGATTTTTAAAGAGTAAGTATGCTGCCTCAAGTTGAAAGTTTTCGACCAGTGTGTGTTGCTAGTGATGACTAATGGCGCAGAAACGTGGTCTCTCACTATGGGCCTTATAAGTAAGCTCCAATTGTAGCTCAGCGGCTCTATGGGGGAGGGCTATGCTTGGAGTCTCTCTGCGAGATCAAATCAGAAATGAGACGATCCGTAGAAGAACTATTATTTAGAATCACCTCATTTCTGATAACTGACCTAGCCCAGCGGATTGGCAAATCGAAATGGCAGCACAAATACAAATATTATGTGGGTGGCACAAAGGCCTCATTAAGACCGCAGAAAAGCGCTGGGTGCAACCCAATACCAACTGGTCTAATTGAAGATCTATAAAGGAGGCCAATGTCAAGGGATATTTGGCTGAAACGAGCAAACGAATGAACGAAGTATGCTGAGTTGCTATTTCTTTGACCCTTGAAAGTATATGTATTACAGGGTATTTGCAACGAACAGACTACTGTCAGAGATGTATAACGTGTTTGCTAATCATTATCAGTAACTTTTACTATAAAGTAAGTAAGTTCGTATAGGCCGGGTGGCTAGCCCTGGTGTCAGAGTTTTGAAGCCGCCTGAAGGCCTCTGACTTTTACTATGAGACTGGCCCAGATATCGTGAGAAAAAATATCTATTCTACACAATATATTGTCGAAGTTCGAAACGCATAACTTTTTACAGAGTAGTTCTATTTCAATAATTATATTTTTTGTTTGGTAAATCATACGTCAAAAATGGTCTTTTTTAAATATTATCGCAATCGGCTGAGCCATTTTTGATAAATCAACAATAATATGAAAAATTGCTACGTCAATCGGTGCGAATTAATCGAATTCTGTAAATGGTTGAAGTTAGAAATGCCAATTATTTGCGAAAAAAAAATATTTCATTCCATACTCTCTTAATGTCAACGGTGTTTCTATTTGCTTATAATTATGAGTATACATAATAAACCCATTATACCTACACTTCTGAAAGACCCTTTGCAATTTGCGGGTTAACAACCTGTATAGGTACATGAGAAAAAATCCGATCCAGAGCTCGGTTGCTGCATGAAAGAAAGACACTCACCAACAAACGTATTTTCAGATTTATACCTTTTAATAAGTAAGGATGATATTCATAACTGAGCGGCTTATAACAATAATCTTTGAAAAAAAATCAGTTGCTTCAATTACTTAACAATGGGCTAGAAGCAATAAAAAATAGACATTTGAAATAAAATATTTACAACACCTTTAAAATATGTCCTTCAATTGACATGTCTAGCATAAATCGTTTAAATTTCCTGACCTAGTTAGTTTACATTTACAACAATACCAAAATATTTAGATCATAAAAAAATGTTTTAAAATAGTGCATTCTCTACTTAAATTGTTAAAATTTTTTCTGATAAAAATTATAAATATAAAGTCACTGTACCAAGACTGCGCTACAATAACACATTTTACAGTCCATCAAATCTAAGAGGTACCGTTTGACGTTTCATATTTTTTCATCCCATCCCTATCATTCAATTGTCAGAACTGTCAAACGGTACTTCTTAGATTTGACGGACTGCGTCAAATCTAAGAAGTACCGTTTGACAGTTCTGACAATTGAATGATAGGGATGGGATGAAAAAATATGAAACGTCAAACGGTACCTCTTAGATTTGATGGACTGTAGTCTGTACTTGTACTCGTAAGTTGAAAAAAATGTACAAAAAATCCTTTTTGCTACTGTTTTTGAGCTTGTATTTTTCAAATGGCCAATTATTATCCCAACATTCAACTGGACATAACCATTTAGTGGAACAGTTTGAAAAATACGCAGACACGTCAAATTTAACATACTCTGTCGAGACCACGTGGTTTCAGCAACCAGTAGACCATTTTAACTCATCAGATACCAGAACGTGGAAGATGAAAATCCTTCGAAATTTCGACAAATATCGTCCAGAAAGTCCTGTTTACATTTTCATTGGTGGAGAAGGAAAAACGACAGAGTATTTTCTAATTTCTGGACTTCTATACGAGCTTGCCGAAGAAACAAACGGTGCAATGTTCGCTACAGAACACAGATATTACGGAGAAAGCAACCCTTTCAATCCTATAACCCGAGAGAATATCCGCTATTTGAGTTCAAGTCAGGCTTTAGCAGATTTGGTGGATTTTGTTACCTCATTGAAACAGTCTCCGGACTTTAAGAATTCAAAAATAGTGGTTGTTGGTGGTTCTTACTCTGGAAACTTAGCAGCTTGGATGAGACTTCACTATCCACAACTAGTCGATGCAGCTATAGCAAGCAGCGCGCCAGTACTTGCTAAGATGGACTTTTCTGAATATTTCGATACTGTAGGAGATGATTTTCAAAAATATGCCATACCGGAATGTTTTGCTGTCATAAAGAATACGTTTTCTCAAATCATACAAGCTTTAGAAAGTGAAGCTGGAATAGAGCAATTAAAGCAGACGTTTAAGATATGCGAAGAAAGTGATTTGACAAAAACAGAAAATCAAGAATTGTTATTTGATAATTTGTTAAATCCATTTGCAGCAGCAGCACAATATGGGACGGTTGCCTACATACACAATTTTTGTAATAAAGGTGTAAGAAACTATCTCAAACCGTATAAAAATTATGGTTGCAGCGATTTAGAGTTTAACCACTACTTCAATAGCCAAACACCAATAACGCCATATATTACGTGGTTTTATCAAACGTGTACTGAATTTGGGTACTTCATGACAGCACCTAGTAACCAACCTTTTGCTGGTATAACTTTGGGCTTAAATTTTTATATCAAAATGTGCAACAGTATATTTGGATCACAGTTCATTGAGGGGAATATAGCGAAAGCTGTTCAGCATACCAATGATGTCAATGGAGGTTTGACGCCAAATGTAACAAACGTGATTTTTGTGTACGGTGAGATAGACCCATGGCATAGACTTGGTGTTACGAAGGATTTGTCTGATACCGCTATAGTTAGGGTGATACCAGAAGCATCACACTGCAGAGACTTGTTTCCCGATTCTTATTCGTCTGATGAAGTAATAAGAATAAAAAAGGAGGAGAAGGATTTTATCAAACGCTGCATTGGATTTATAGACAATAAACAATAGATAAAAAATTTAGAAAACACGGCTTAAAATAATTCCATTCCCAGTGTTATCTCAATTACAATCAATGGTTGATAATGGTTAAAAGAGAGCAATTTTGTACAAAATTTTATGTTAAACTATGATTATGTAATTAAAACACTAATTTACAACTACAACGAGAATTAGAATTGTTTTATTATTATCTAAAATGATTAATTTGAAAAATTAACATTTTAGTTTTGTTTACAGCATGCTGGCCAGGCTGTTGGTCATAGATTTATCTTATATGTAGATCGATATGAAGCGGCTTACATCCAGCGCAATTCTGAAGTCACCAGTCCCTTCACCGTCACCTTCTAATTCTAATTTGAAGTAGGGACAATAAATCATGCACTGCATGTGGTGTTTTGAGCATTTCCTCATTCAGCGTCTACCCGAGCCAGCCCAGCTTCTTAAAGTACCGGAGCGTGGCTCTGGACCGCTGGCATAACTGCTCCAGCAGCTTAGATGGTGAATGAGATGATGGCGATGTCGTGCAGAAGCATCATGCAATCCGTTAGCTATTCTAATCTCTTCTGTGGCTCTACAATTCCACTGAACATGCTATACAGTTTCGTTTCCCAGCAAATAGCCAGGACAAAGTGGGCTGTCTGTGGCTCCCAGTTTATACAAGTGACTATTTAAGTTGCAGTGATCTACCATAAGTCGAAGGTCTTGCCGCTGCAATTTAAATAGGTCATTTGTGACATTTGCATTTAGATTGGAGAAAACAACTAGTCCACCTTATGGGTGGACGTTATTCGCAACGCTGAGCATTTTTGGGCCTTTTTTTTTTTTTTTTTTTATTTTGAATAGGTTTGCGTTTGACTACACACTGCCTGATGTTAAGCAGATGTGCGGTCTAGGATGTAGCACGCTTACCTAGAAGATACCTATTTACTCGGGATTTGAAGACATTCACGTTGTACTTTAACGGGAAGACAGACCCAGGCAAAGTATTCCACATTCCGGCTGTTCGTATGAGGAATGAGGATTCGAAACGCTTGGTTCTAACGCGCGGAATGTCCACCATAAAAGGGTGGCGCTTTGGTCGCGTCCGTCTAGCCGTACGATAGAAGAAAGGGGCAGGGGGGACCAGATTGTGCAACTCCTGGGCGCACTCCTGGTATTGGCCTATCGGTCAATACTCCCACTTGTTATGTGCTTTATCCAGTGCTGTTGTTATGTGCTTTATCAACTTGCTTATCTGCTTAGCTATTGTCGGTCGGCTACTTTTGTTTTTCTGCGGATCTACTCATCTCTGGCATATGACCTATGTTCAGAAGTGGACTGTGAAAAGTATCAGTAAAGGTACACTAAAATCATTTTGTTACCTTAATTTCGACCATAAAAATTTAACAAAACATGATCGACGAAAGTGTACAGAGACAATAACTATCTGCTGTAGGCCGTATCAAACTTGGTGAAGTAACTGTGAAGTTAGCTTGCTGAAAGTTATATAATAGCTGTACAAGGATTGGGTTTCAGGCAGCATGTAGCTTCACAACCACCGAGAAGTTTGACTCGATCTATAAAGTATATTGTGTGTACGTAGATATTATGACATGGTGACAAAAAAAATTGATATAGGTAATATGAACTTATATTCATTACTAGTTTTTACCCGCGGCTTCGCCCGCATACGCAATATATCATTATAATTTATAGCCTATGTGTTATTCTGATATATAAGCTATATTATTGCAAAGTTTCATCTCAATCCATTCAGTAGTTTTTGCGTGAAAGAGTAACAAACATCCATACATACATCCATCCATCCATCCATCCATCCATCCATCCTTCCTCACAAACTTTCACGTTTATAATATTAGTAGGATGAGTTCGAAAGTTCCTAAAATCATAATAATATACGCATGACTATACTAACAATATATATACGTTGACTCGTACGTCTACCTAGGACAAGTAGTCCAGTTAGGTAGGTCCGACTTCAAGAAAGAGGCCAATCGCCGAATCCAACTCGGTTGAGCAGCGTTCAGAAAATTGCACAACATCTTCTCGTCTGACATACCTCAGTGCCTCAAGTCGAAAGTTTTTGACCAGTGTGTGTTACCAGTGATGACTTATGGCAAAGAAACGTGGTCTCTCACTATGGGCCTTATTAGTAATCTCCAAGTAGCCCAACGAGCCATGGAGAGGGCGGTGCTCGGAGAAGAAGAACCAAGGTAACCGACATAGCCCAGCGGATTGGCAGGTTGAAGTGGCAATGGGCAGGGCACATAGCGCGGAGGATTGATGACCGATGGGGTCGAAAAGTTCTCGAGTGTAGACCACGTACCGGCAAGCGCAGCGTAGGGCGTCCACCCACAAGGTGGACGGATGACCTCATTGTGACCGCAGAATCGCGCTGGATGCAATCCGCTATCGACCGGTCTTATTGGAAATCATTAGGCCTATGTTTAGCAGTGGACGTCCTATGGCTGAAATGATGATGATGATGAAGATACGCATGAAAATTGAATTCGAAGTTGGTTCCGTTCGTATGATGAATTATTATGATTATGATATTGCAGCTTTTCAGTGAATGGAAACATCGTTGTGCAACCTGCTTATGAAAGAGGTATTTGAATGCACCAAGCAACAAACAACATGCATTTAAGAGTTAAATAACATGCAATAAATTATAGCCCAAACTATTCCTAATTCATAAAGGTGGTTTCATTTAGATGACATACCTATTATGAAATTCGCTGTGCGCCGTACGCATGAATAAATAATATTTTGATATTTAAAGACTTACCCAAACAGATATCTAAGAAGGTATCGTAAATGATTGGGTTTTTCTGGGTTTTCCCCTATCTTGCAATACAATATTTAATTTGTTGGGATTAGATCATAACACGGAAAATATAGCGCACAATGTGTGATTGTTTTAACTAAGAGAATTCATATATATATATATACCTACTCGTGGGACATTGATATCAAATAAATTGTTATGCACTTTTAAGTCAGACAAACGTGTTTATAGAGCCGCTACGATTAATTGAACCATGTTTACGACAAGTTTATTTCTTTTATTTTTTTCTTCATACGGGTTTCGCTTAAATCGGCATCATAGCATATCAAAACTTCAGGCTCCACACAAATTTAAATCATCATCAAATACCGAAGAATATAAAACAATTACACAGCCACTGGATCATTTCGATAAAAATGACGGAAGGACGTGGGAAATGAGATATTTTCAAAGAGTAAGAAAATGGCGCGTCGGAGACAACAAACGGACCAATAGACCCGTATATATTTGGATCGGCGGAGAATACGAAACAACAAAGTCTGTTTTAAAAAGAGGTCTCATTTATGAACTTGCTTCTGAAACAAACGGTGTAATGTTTGCTACTGAACACAGGTACTATGGCAAAAGCGTACCTTTTGATACAGTAACTCAAAAAAATATAAAATATTTGAGCTCAGATCAAGCTCTTGCTGACATTGCGCATTTTATAAAGGTAAAAGTCAAAGATGATAAACGTTTCATATATTCAAAAGTCATACTGATTGGTGGATCATATGCTGGAAACTTGGCAACATGGATGAGACTTCGACACCCAGAACTAGTGGATGCAGCTATAGCAAGTAGTGCGCCCTTGTTAGCCAAGTTAAATTTTAAAGAATTTCTAGAAACGGTTGGCACAGTTTATACTAATTATACTAAAACAAAATGTCATAAATATATTAAAAAAACGTTTCATACATATGTTAATGACTTAAAAACTGTAAAAGGAAGAAATCAATTAAAAAAAGAACATAATATTTGCGATAATTCTGACATGACTAAACCGGAAAATCAAGCCGAGTTTTTTGAAGATAGACTTTCTAGTCTTATAGAAATAACACAAAGTTCAACATATGCTACGGTTAAAAAATACTGTAATTTACCTTCTACGAAGTTTTGCAAGAAAACAAAAGGCTGTTGCAAGATAGAATTTGACATAATATACGTTAAAGAATCACCAACCGCACCCGTGAATCAAAAAGATTTTTGGAATTATCAACAGTGCAATGAGTTTGGCTTTTTCCATTCTACTCCTAGAAATAAACTGTTGAAGGGGATAACCATGGACATAAACTATTCAATCAAAATTTGCAGCCGTTTATTTGGACCAAAATTCAACAAAGAATATATAGAAAGGAGAATTAAGGAAACTAATTTTAAGTATGGAGGTCTTAAACCAACCGTAACGAACGTTGTATTTGTGCATGGTAGTATAGACCCGTGGCATAAACTTGGTATCATAAGTGACTTATCAGCAAAAGCACCAGCAATTTTCATTAATGGAGCATCACATTGCAATGATTTGTATTCAGATAATGCTCATACGACAACTGATGAAGTAATAAATGCGAAAAAAAGAGAAAAGTCGCTTATCAAACAATGGATTGGATTTCGTACTTCTTCTAGAGCCCGCTGAATTTGACGTAAGTACAACTTTTTTTTCCAAGGTAAAAAAAATATCGAGGGTCGTCGTTCGCTAGTCACACCGAGCAGACGTGTTTGATTTTTTCCCAGAAATTAATATATCAATGCCATTCAAAGGTGACGTCCACAAGTGGTATATTATTCAGAGAAAAATCGAACCAAGATGATATATACATCATTTGAAAGCTTGTTATATGGGCTTCCCAAAAATATGTAATTTAGATTTTTTCACCCCTCCAATTTTTTAAATGCGAAAAATAAATTGTATGAAAAATAACAATACAGCTATTTTTTTTCCTAGTTTAGCAATAATAAAGTGCTTCTATAGTTATTTTACTTGCATTCGTTGCTGATTCTTCCACATTCATCTCTTAATTTGCTAAAATTAAAAATTATAACCTACCAGTATGACCAGTTAGTAGGTATAATGTGACAAAAAAATAACCGGACAAGTGCAAGTCAGGCTCGCACACCGAGGGTTCCGTACAAATCCATAAAATTTCACAAGATTGGGAAGTACGTTGTTAAAATCTCTATACTCATCATCATCATCGCCGAAAGTTTTTATTTTTTTTACTTTTCTCGTCATTCATCGAAAATTGTTAAAATAATTAAAAACCTGTTTTAGAATGTGCTAATGGAGCTCTTGTAAATGATACCTTACATGATACGATTAACGCACTTTGAATTTTAAACCCATATTTTGTGAATTTTGAAGCCCTATTTTTTTGTGATTTAAATAATAATGTTCAGTTTTCAGATTTATTCCTACATGTGTACTATAAGACAAAGCTTTTCGGCAAATTTCATAGTTCTATGTCAACAGGAAGTACCCTGTAGGTTTTGGTTTTTGTGAGTGTCAAAATATGCGGTTTTTTACGACATAAACGGCTCTAACTTCTTTATATGACAACTGAGAAGTTTTTCTTTTACACAACTGCAAGATATAGATATACGTATACAATTTAAATTTCACACAGACGGACAGACGGACAGACGGACAACAAAGTGATCCTATAAGGGTTCCGTTTTTTCCTTTTGAGGTACGGAACCCTAAAAATCACTTAAAAATTGTGTCTAATTGGTAAAAATGCTTTTATTTAACAATTTGGAGGTTACTTAATCAGGACTGCTAGAGATAAACTACCTATTGAGCGAAATATATTTATTTTTTCTAATAAAATCAAAATTAATTTAAAAAAAATCGGAGGGCTCTTTTTTGTTTTTAACTGTTGTATTAGACTCAGAAAAATATGAACTTTCTCGAAATGTAACGAGTGTTGTGGTTAGAATTTTTGATTATTATTATACCAGCCTCCATACATTTTGTGGACATGTCCTTTAATCATTAATGTATTAAAAATTGAGCCTTAAATTATTGAACAGTGCTAACAGAAATAAGTCACTGCGCTTCCGCACATCGTTCACGCGCTGCGGTGCCACGGCGCTCCCAGCCCGCTTTTACCTCTGGGAGAAAAGGTTAGTCCCTATTTTTTGGCCCTGTCGCACCAAAATTCGCAAGTTGCGCCGTATACAGTGGTGCACAAAAGTCCTTGTCACCGCACTGAAGATTGCCTTACATTGTGTGCAATAAACTTGCGCGGAGAATTGTTCATAGTCAACACACATACAGATCATGAATCTACATAGATCACCACCACGCACAATATGCACTACTACAGGCGCCGGTGGATCGCAACCGGACTTGTCGAGGTTGAGTAGTCTTAGTATGGATACGAATATCACTCATCGCAATAAACGTAAATGGCTAAATGAATGTAAATGTTCCGATGACTTATTCGAGATTCGAGCAGAAATGACCACCATCAGCTCTTTATTACAAAAATATGTCGGTTCAAACGAGCAGAAAATGCAAGATAGCATTGCTGACATCCAAACCCAGATAACCGATATGAAAACCTCTAGAGCAAACCATAAATATATTACCCCAAGATTGATGGGGTCAATACGCAGATCGATAATATGACAACATCAACTTCCAAAGTTTTGTCGGAACAGAAGAATCTAAAAAGTCACGTGGCTAAACTGGAAAACTCAATCACTCGGGGTGAAAATAAGATAAAACTACTAGAGTCCGATATTAAAGATATAAGAAACTTGTCTGACTTGAACTATGATACAATATTCCATCATGAACTGCCAGTACCTTTCTTCCGGCTTCATCATCAGACCTAATCAAACCTAATCGTGGTCAAAATTAATTACAATACTTTTTTAGGAAAACTAAAACAGCCATGATGAAGTTCCAGTTCATATCTTCCAGTTCCAACATCAGATCAGTTCGACAATACCATATTATTGTATTGTCATCAGAACTTCATACAGCTGCCAATTTTCATTACGCTACGATCCTTGGAAAATGGTTAATTTTTACCTACCTTAACATAAATTATTTACATTATTACCTTAGCATGTATTTACCTACTTTACTCCATTACATAGATTACATACAGGTCGACCTAATAAAAGCGCGTTAAAATTGCTAGGTACCGACCGAAGTACGCATAAATATTTTACAAATGACTGATTTTTTTTAAAAATATGGTTATATTAGCTCTTTACATATTATGTTATTTAGAATCACTTCATCCTAAAACTTCCAGTTGTCTTATCTATAAACATTTGATATTTTATTTTTGTGAAAATGACATATCTGTAATTGTAATGTAATTAACTTATTCAGTTGTATAAACTGTGATTATATTGTTATATGATTAATAGCTTATATTTTTAATTGTAACTAAGAAGTTTGTATTAAATAATAGGATAAAGATAATACACGTTATTTAATTTATTTACCTTTTTATTTTATCAAGAACTTGAGATAAACCGTTATCTTGCGAAAAAGATAACATTTTAGTAATGTTGTGATATGGCTAGTGCCAAAGAAGCCATGGTGGTCTAGTAGTAATGACACCGGCCTTACAATCATGAGGTTGTGGGTTCAAATCCTGGTCTCGTACCAATGAGTTCTTCATAATTTATGTACGGAATTTCACATCACTGGCTTTTCGGTGAAGGAAAACATTGTGAGACAACCTGCATACGTCCGTAGAAGAAATTCGATGCCGTATGTGAATCCACCAACCCATACTGGGCCAGCGTGGTGGATATGGCCCAATCAAACTTTGTAGGTAGGCCTACGTCCTGAAGTGGTTGTTTGTTGTTGCAAAAAAGGCTGGTACAGTAATGCCAACGATAATTATTTTTTACTAATTTAAATAAAATTATTTATTTTTATTAATTTAATTTTAATGATTTTAGTTTTTGAAATGTTTTTCAAGTTTCGTTGCAATTTATTTATAATTTATTATTATTTTTCGCAAAAATGGGTTCACCGCCTTTCACCGTGTACAGGATTCGAATAGTTTACACAAATCGATGCGACATTCGTGTAAGTACATTATTTTTGATTTGTCAAAAACCGCTCAGCCGATAAAATTAAAATGGGTCCACTTCGGGTGTGTACCCTTTTGAAATAAAAAGAATACTTTAAATCGTTGTACAATTAACAAAAAAACATCGATGAACATTCACATAAAAAATAACTATTCCGCCATCTTGGATGGTCCGCCAATCAACTAAATTTCAGCTCAATCGGTTGAAGATATCTACTTTAAAATTGAGTTAAAAGATTCCGCCTGAACAGACATATGTACATACATACATACATACATTTCAAGTTAAATAAAAGCTTTTAATTAATATACCTATAAACATAGTAGGTACCTCCTCCCGGGCTCCTCCTTTTTGGAAATCGGTAAAAGTGTTTACCGCTATTTCGATGATGACGATGATGAATGTCGTGTCGATAGACGACCTCAAAACCCTAGTAAGCCAACTCGTCATAAGTAAACAGTACTAAAAAAATTCTTAGTGATATAGATACTAATGACATTATTTGATATTTTTTCGTCATTTCCTCCTAGATGACGACATGGATATTTGAACTTTTATCGCATTACCAATTAACGCTACTTAATACAATTTATTATTGATAATTACATTATATAAAACCCACATTTACTATGCTGATAAAAGAAGGACAAACCTACAAATTTCGGATAAAGGATAAGGATAAAGTACTAGAGAAATGAAAATAAGAATATAAAAATCTTCCCGCGAGCCGTCCATTGTTACAAATATGTATTGTAAATTATATAATTATTGCACACTTTTATTTGACATGCAAAATACTCCTACCAATAAATATGACTATGACTACAGAGGCGCAGGGGATTGATTGCGAGACTTCCTGACATGTATTTACAAAATCAAATGTTTATAGATAAGATGGCGGAACTCCCACAGAAATACTCAGGTTAAGAAACGCTGCTATAGATAGAGAGCTAAAACAGGAAGCTATTTTTTTCATCAAGTCTTATGGCGGGTAAATAGCTGCCATCAGTTGGATGGACGCGGGCCGTCGGAACGACGTTCTGCCTCGTATCGTTTTGGGTCGCAGGCTATAGTTTTGAAAGTTTTGAACCATTGACATTTAAGTATAGGTACGAGTATATGGTTAAAATGTCCCTACAAATTTGGACCTCAATGGTATTATCTGTATTTGTCAATGAGTAAAGAGAAAAGTTTACAAATGTTCATAAAATATGACCGTTTTCAAAGCTCAGGAGACAGACAGACAGACAGACAAAACTCTTTATTTACAACCACAATATGAAAAATAAACACTATTTACACATAAACGACAAAAAAAATATGATTATAAATTGGCGGCCTCCCATGGCGATTTCTTCCAGACAACCTTGCACGAATATAAAACGACAAGAACAAGAAATAATGGCCTTAAATAGATATCAACAAAGAAAACACCTATAAATAATATACTAAATATACATAATTCAATCTAAGTTTTAAATACATTTACACATATACGATATAATATATAAATATAATTATACATATACCTACATATATACAGGAGCAAGGTGATCAAATTAGGAAGAACATAACGTCCAATTCCATAGACACGAAAAGTTGTGGGCATCTCTTTGATGATCAAAATCCTTAAATAGCTTATAAACGTGGCTCTAAACCACGATGAGCTCATAATTCCTCGATAAACTGTTGTTCCTTTTCTTGAAGAAAAGCACCATCACACTTACGTATGATCCATGTCATTTTTTCATGAATATCTTCGGCGAAATCGATTTGACCTTTGAATCTCTGTCCGTATGGCCAACAGGGCTAGTTACGCGTATAACTGTTTATATTTTGATCACTTCTGGTACTTCTATCTTGCTTGATGCTATACTGCCATCTTCTCTCTTCAGCTTTGCCAGATAGATGAATTTATTTTTGGAAACATTTTGGAGCCCTTGTTTTGCTCAGTTGACTTCATAATGCTTGATGATTGTCGTGCCACAGTAATTTGAAATATGTCTATTGCCCTTTTTTGAGTTTCGGCGTTATTGAAAGACTCCAGCCCTAATGATCGTCGTTCAAGAGGTTTCATCTTATAATATTACTAGCTGACCCGGCCACGCCTTGCTGTGGCTAAATAAATTAAAATTGCGACTATAATTTGAGATCTAAACTATCCTATCTCTCAAGTTGGATCGAACTGCACATGGTGTGCGAATTTTATTATAATCGGTTAAGTGGTTTAGGAGTCCATTGAGGACAAACATTGTGAGACGAGATTTATATATATTAAGATTTTTTGTTAATTATAACGAAGTATTTTATCTTAATTTTTTTTCTGTGCAGCATGTTCTAAAAATCATTCATTCATCAATCATTGTTCTTTGGAGTTCTGTGGCTCATAACCAAAGCCCCATTTTCAGCACACTATCGCTATTCTTGCTTATTTTTGCTTTGAAACCCCGTATAGAAGTAATACAGGTGTAAAAATGTGTTTTTGGTCCTTTTAAGTTTTCATACATACTCTTCATTTCACTATCTAGGTCGGTGCGAATACCTGAATGACTTTGAGCAAGTACATTTTTGATATTCTGTGTGCAGTGACCCTGTTCGAAACACTTTCGATGATTACGATATTGTTAGTGATGGGAAAAAACCTAAAATCTGGAAAGTATATTGGTTAAGAAATACATTAAAGAGTAAGAATGCAATTAAAGCTAAAAAGTTATAAGGGAAGTCCTAACAGTCGTCATTAGAATAAAATCTCGGGGCTTGTGAAATATCTAACAACATTCTACCGTTCCTAGCATTATAAATCGTTACTATCATTACCAGCGACCTTGCCAACGATCATGACCTTGACAGGGAGAGACGCTCTCTTGCCGTTCGGGTGAATATGTTTGCCAGGATGTTTAAGTGGTTGATCTCGGGGGCGAAAATCTTCTTCTTCAAGACTTATTGTACTGAACTTTATACACCGCAGCTATGGTCTCAGTACAAAGTCGAAAGTTAGCGCACGTTTTAGGTGAAGTACAATTACTCATTTTGCATTATGTTTCGTCTGCCGAGGTGGTGCAGCGCCTCGAAAATGTAAGCCGTGGCCCGCATCTTGACGCTCTGATCCGACATCGCGTTTCCAGGTAGACATACGCTTTTTAAATCTGGAAATGCCAGTATTAACGTAATATTTGCCACTGCATCTATTTGAAGACGCAGTGGTCAAAATTACTAAAATAGATTCACACGACATTGTTATACAATATTATATTTGTTTTATAGTTTCAATTATATTGATATGTATGGGCCCGAAATAAATGAATTTTATTGTATTATTTTTTTATTTAGGGGTAAATATTATTTACTCTGATGACGCAACGAATTAGATTTATTTTATTTCAGTTAATATTTTTCAATAAAACCTGTCAAAATATTGTTTACCTATTTTATTGTACAACTACAAACTGTATGACTAATGATTTATACCCAGAAACTTCCCAGTTTATCAAATTTACCCAAACTACGAGTAAGTCTAAATTATCAGTAACATGTAATGTAAACATGGATTTGTATATATAAACCTGGTTGTGGAGCATTTTTATCAAACAGTCAGACAATTTTAAGGTGATAAAACGTATTTATAAATTGAACCATGTTTATCGCAAGTTTATATCTTATATTTTTGTGCGTCTATTTTTCAAATGGATTTTATTTAAATAGACATCATAGCATATTAAAACGTCAAGCTTCAAATAAATTGAATTCGTTATATTCAACAAATACTAAGGAATATAGAATTACACAACCATTGGATCATTTCGATACAAGTGACGGAAGGACGTGGGAGATGAGATATTTTCAAAACGAAGATTACTGGAGCATAGAAGACACCACATGGACTGGACCAGTATATATCTGGATTGGTGGAGAATACGAAACGACACCGTCTGTTTTAGAACAAGGTCTCATAAAAGAACTTGCATCTGAAACGAACGGTGTAATGTTTGCAACTGAACACAGGTACTATGGAAAAAGCATACCTTTTGATACAGTGACTCAAGAAAATATAGAATATTTGAGCTCAGATCAAGCTCTGGCTGACATTGCGCATTTTATAAAGACCATAGTAAAAGATGAAATGCGATTTAAATATTCTAAAATCGTACTGATTGGTGGATCCTATGCCGGAAACCTGGCGACATGGATGAGACTTCGGTACCCAGAACTAGTGGATGCAGCTATAGCAAGTAGTGCGCCTCTGTTGGCCAAGTTAAATTTTGAAGAATTTCTAGAAACGGTTGGTAGAGTTTTTACCACGCACGCTAAAAGTAAATGTTATAATCATATTAAATATACTTTTAAAAAATACGTTACTGACTTACAAACTGAAGATGGAAGAAATCAATTAAAAAAAGAACATAACATTTGCGATACTTCTGACTTGACTAAACCGGAAAATCAAGCTGAGTTTTTTGAAGATAGACTTTCTAGTCTTATAGAAATTACACAACGTTCAACATATGCCAAGGTTACAAGATACTGTTATTTACCATTGACAATATTTTGCAAGAAACCCGATGGCTGTTGCAGGTTAGAATTCGATACAATATACCGTGAAAAAGCATCGGACGCACCCGTGAATCAAAAAGATTTTTGGAATTATCAACAGTGCAATGAGTTTGGCTTTTTCCATTCTACTCCTAGGAATGAACCGTTGAAGAGGATAACCATGGACGTAAACTATTCAATAAAAATTTGCAACCGTTTATTTGGACCAAAATTCAACCAAGAATATATAGAAGAGAGAATTAGGGAAACCAACAATAAGTATGGAGGCCTTACACCAAACGTAACGAACGTTGTATTTGTGCATGGTAGTATAGACCCGTGGCATAGACTTGGTATCATAAGTGACTTATCAACAAAGGCACCAGCAATTTTCATTAATGGAGCATCACATTGCAATGATTTGTATTCAGATCATACTCGTACAACAACTGATGAAGTAAAAAATGCGAAAGAAAGAGAAAAGGCGCTTATTAAAGAATGGATCGGATTTTATTCCTATTTTCGTGGGCTGCTGCTTGCGACCGCAGTATGAACATAAATATTTTGTTAATTGCTGAATAAAATTGACTGGGTCTAAATACCTGGGTAAATATATACTGGGTATAAATTCTCAGTCGGACGTCACAAAGCGCTGATGCTGAAGCTAGTGCCTCGGTGCATCCTCATGCTAAATCTGGGCCAGCGACACAGCAGTCACTGTGGCTGGGCAATACGTAATTGTCTTCTAGTAAGAACGTTTTTGTTACTTTTTTACATATGTTTGTATAAATAATAACTTCATGCTAAAACTAAGTGTATACATATTTTTTGTGTTTTTTTTGTGGAGAAAATAAATTTGTAAAAAAAAAGTTAACTTGACTTTTTTAAGAATTTTTATGGTTAATTTCACTATATTAAGACGCGCTTTTATAGGGGAAGAGAGACGCGGAAAAACGATCAACACATATCGGATGTGACATAATTTATTGGAATTTTATTTATTTACAAACACATTTATGAAATAGTTTGGCTACTAAAAGTTAACGCTCAAAAAGCGTAATGGCAAATTAAAAAAATATCAGCTTAGTAGCCCTATAATAGATAGATCATGAACTCTTATGTTTCTTTCTCAGTTTTGAGCTACCGTGGATCCATTTCAGGAAATAATTGTGTTTCCTTCTCAGTTTAGGGCTAAAATATCAACTTTAAGTAGCCAGTAGAGCTTGCCTATCAAAAAGTGTAAATTACTATTTTTAATTCATTTTGTATTTGTCAATGATTATTTTTTTAATTTAAAGAATGTGCCTTGGTATGTCCGCCTACTTATTCTTTTTTTACGGATACTTGGCAAGCTGTTATAAACAAGTAAATCAATTTAAGTAAGACACCGATCAAACGAGTAGAAACCAAACAGGTAACCAGTCAAAATTGATATCCTAAGAAAAATAATTTAATTACAAAACTAATTCTACAGACTTGCTTGCAACAAGCATTCATGGAATATTTTTAATTTAGATAATAAAAAATACTCATGAATACTTTTCGATTGCGAGCTAGACAGGATTGGGGACCGCGGGTTTTGTTTTTTAAAAAGATAAATTTAATATTTTACTATGTCTGTTTGCACGGGTGTTGAATTATAACTGACTTAACACTATTCATTTATTTATTTATTAAAGATACCCCAACAGTGAACTTATTAAACACACTTGTATAAATATAACATACAGAAATACACTGGACTGATATGATCACCAATTATAGGTTAGACTATAATTAAATAAGTATTAGTAACTAAAATAACTATCCATCATCATCCATCAGCCAGAGGACGTCCACTGCTGAACATAGGCCTCCCCTATGGATCTCCAATAAGACCGCTTGGAAGCGGCTTGCATCCAGCGCGATCCTGCGGTCTTAATGAGGTCATCCGTCCACCTTGTGAGTGGACGTCCTACGCTGCGCTTGCCGGTACGTGGTCTCCACTCGAGAACTTTTCGACTCCACCGGTCATCAGTCCTCCGCGCTACGTGCCCTGCCCATTGCCATTTCAACTTGCTAATCCGTTGGGCTATGTCGGTAACCTTGGATCTTCTACGGATCTCCTCATTCCTGATTCGATCCCGCAGAGAGACTCCGAGCATAGCCCTCTCCATAGCTCGTTGGGCTACTTGGAGCTTACTGATAAGGGCCATAGTGAGAGACCACTATAGGCCTTACTAAAATAACTAAAAATTACAAAATATGAATGTTAAGCATCATTGGATAGGGACTATAATAGTTTCTTTTTGAAAATAGTCAAAGAATCGTAGAAGACATCGAGATCATCCAATGAGACATTAAATTCGTTATAAGTGCGACATAATCTATGTGTTGGGGAGTTTAGCGCCAAATTAGTTCTAGGAGCTTGCCACCACCTAAGGATTCGTGTAATTCGGTTCTTAGGATATCGACAAGGTATATGCAAAGACAATTCCTCTAATAAGAGAGGACAGTCGGAGATCCCGTGGATCACTTTATAAAGAAATGTAAGGTCACGGATTTTTCGTATGTCGCGTAAAGTGTGTATATTAAATTCGAAAATTATAGCTTCTATGGGAAATACCCTGACAAGAGAACGCCAGTGATCGTGTAGAGGCATGCTGGATAGCTTCAATTCGCTGAGAGTGCACTGCATAAAAAGGAATAAAAGCTAGCGGGAGCTTCTTTATCTCCCGAGTCTCACGGTAATGCACATCGGGCCGAGCCAGACAGAGCCAGACGCGTACTCAGCGGTCTTGCCGCCCACGTAGAGTTACGGATGGTAGACTCTTATTGTTGTTGACGGTGCTACAGAATGTATGGTTAGCTATCATAGGCGTATTTATAAATAATTAATAATTGATATAAATATGCGTCATCTGGTTATCACATCGGTGAAGGTCACCGGCTCACTTAGCTCGCGGAGCGCGTCGCCGTTGGCCGTTTGCCGAATGCGCTCGATACGCACGCTCTTAATAAGGCGGTAGTAGTTCTAAGAAGATAATGTTATAGAATTTTACTAACTGCTGGATTAACATTTTGTCTTATCCTATTACTTTTTAAAAAAGATATCAATAGTCAAATGTACTAAATGTAACGCTATTAAATTTAATACATTTAACCATTGATATCGACTACCTTAACCACAATTTGGTCATATATTTTGGGGTTGCGTACCCGAAGGGCAAAAACGGGACCCTAATACTAAAAGTCCGTTGTCCGTCCGTCCGTGCGTTTTTCTGTCGGTCTGTCACCAGGTGGTATCTCATCTAAGTGAAACGGTAATGGTCTTAAAGCCAATGAGACCTTCACCAATTTGATAACCAGATGAGACATATTTTTTATCAACTATTATTTATTTTCAAAAAACACCTTAAATTTTAACAGTTCACTAAAAACAGAATAATATAAATATTTAAGTGGGGGCTCCCATCTCACATACAAAAACGTGATTTTTCTGTATAACGGCATTGAAAATAGGATTACAGGCGTGAGATCCTCACACGATACAGAACTCTTCGTTCGCGAGTCCGACTTGCACTTGCCCTTTTTTTGATTTATTGAATGATGAAACCCACATTTTCTTTGCTGTTGAAAGGAGGTAGAACCCGTGAATATTAATAAATAAAATAAAATAGTCTGTCAGTAAGATTTAAAAACATATTGGACACAATACAGGTTATAATTGATCGAGCCAACGCAGTCTTCGTGGAGTGGCGTGTAAATAGCCAACTCTACTACAACTAAATTATAAAAGAAAGATTTAAGAAATGCGGAATTATTAAATAAAAGATGTTAAGGCACTCCACCACTTCGTTTAAATTTTCATTTTGACACGGCGATTTCGCTCTCGTCTGTCCAGGTGTTGATTTTTAACTACAGGTCGTATTTTTCAACGAGTCGCGACGAAACTTGGTACACAGTGTATATTCGTATTAATGAATTTTTTTTCGTCGTCGGCGATTTTCAATTAAAGCAGTATTTCCCTCAAAAAGAAGAAACAATTACTATCGTGCTAGCTATCAGCTGATTCCGATAATATTTAGTTAAATTATTTATTATTTAAAATTTAACTTGATCTCTGCGACAGTGACATTGACGTAGAAAATTGACATTTTTAGAGTTGAAATAGTGGTGGAAAAAATCGATTTTCAAACAATGTTGTAATGAAATCGAATGAGTACCTAGTTGTAGGTGAGAAATTGGATTTTATTTACTTACTATTATTTAAGATCAAGTATGTACACATGTAAATAATGTTATGATATTAATTAAATACTCATAATAATGTAACGATAGTATTTATCGACGTTTTTCACTATTATCGATGCTAATGTAACATATAATTGGGTTTTATTTAATTACACATGTAAAAAAAAAAAGTTAGGCCTACCCACGAAGAGTGTTTGGGCCATATCCACCACGCTGGCCCAGTGCGAGTTGGTGGATTCACATACGCCATCGAATTTCTTCTACGGACGTATGCAGGTTGCCTCACGATGTTTTCCTTCACTGAAAAGCCAGCGGTGTGAAATTCCGTACATAAATTCCAAAGAACTCATTGATACGGGACCGGGGATTTGAACTCACGACCTCACGATTGTAAGGCGGGAGTCACTACCTCTAGACCACCACGGCTTACTCAATCTAAACTGTAACCTGACTCAACTTTCACATAACAATAGTCCACATCATTTAACCCAGTACGAAATTCATAATGTGAACTCGTAAAAACAGAAAATAAACATCTCGAAGAGGACGATTCTCGAGATAGTTTGATATAAAGAGTTTTGGAAGTGAAAACTTTTTTAGTGGCGCTGTTCACTTTTTAGGATGGGTAAAACTGTTCACTTTTTAGGATGGGTAAAATTTTAAACTCGCGTCGGGACACGTGACTTGATCGAAAATTCGTAAGACGGCGCAAGACGATTGCGCGAGTGTGCGTATGTGATATTGTATTTTACCACATAAATAATAGTTATTTATAAGTTTAAGTTTTCACTTCTGGCGGCGCTACCGGAGTGCAACCAGTTGTTTTTTTCCTCAAGAAAAAGAACATATCGCGGCAGTCCAAAACCGCCAGATACAGAAGTCTGCTATAGCTGAGCATTTGCTTGACGGAGGTACTGGTCATTGGATTGAGCTCCACGACCCAAAAGTCCTCTCCACGGATCGACACTATTTTTCAAGAATAGTTCGTGAAGCGGTGGAAATCAAAAAACATAAGAATTTCAACCGGGACTATCCATTTAAGTTATCGGCGTCGTGGAATCCTGTTGTCAACAAATGCCAGTCGCGTAGTGTAGGAAGAAGGACATTGTTAGATACCGTCAGTGTTGTGTGTCATAGTGTCAATTTTTCAAGTTCAAATTGAATTGGCGGTACCAGCTGTTCCACTGTTTGGCATTTTTTGCCATTTTTTGGCATTGAGTCTACCCGGGACCACGGTCGATGCAACTCGGCCGAAACGTCGGGATGAGGAGGTATTTATTTATCTCGTAATTTTAGTGCGCGATTAGTCCCGTAGTATATAATAATAATGTGTTCGCGAAAGTTAAAAAAACAACAACAGCTTTTTATAATTTTCGCGCATTTTATAAAATTTATATTTCACGTACTTACTCATTTATTGTGTTATAGTTGTCAATTTTTCAGTTGCCATTTTAAATTTTTTACCGAAAACTTATCACTGTCGTACTTTTTTTTATTAAAAATTTGCGTCATTATCAATATCATCAGCCTGTGTCGACCCACTGCTAGGTATAGGCCTCCTCTCTTATGTGCCATTCTTCCCTATCTTGGGCTAATCTCATCCACGCCTGACCAGCGATGGATCTGATGTCATCGACCCATCGGGCTGGTGGTCTGTCTATAGAACGCTTATCTGCTATTGGGAGCCACTCAGTTAGGGATCTACTCCACCGAGCGTCAACACGCCTAGCCACCTGCCCTGCCCAGCGCCACTTGAGTCTCGTAATACGGTTTCCAACATCTATGACTTTCGTCCGTCGTCGGATTTCCGCATTACGAACTCGGTCTTTTAAACTTATACCTAACATGGCACGCTCCATTGCCCTTTGTGCGACTCGTATTCTGTAAATAACTTCTGTAGTCAACGTCCATGTTTCAGCACCGTAAGTCATTGTAGGCAGTACACATTGGTTGTAAAGCTTAGTTTTCAGACATTGCGGTATCTTTCGATCCCTAAATATGTCTTCGAGTTTCCCAAAAGCCGCCCATCCGAGTTGTATGCGGCGTGAGATCTGCGTATTTACACTAAATTATACAATTTTATGACCTGTTAAAGACCTGTTAAGATTTTTCCTAATCGTAGTTATTCGCTGGGTGCAAAACGGGGAGTAGGGACAGACGAATCGATCGCAGCGCTCACCGTGGCTAAAAAAGAAACTTGCGGCGGATGTCATCCTTGCGTATACATAGTGGAGTGTTGTTGTTTATTGTATTTCGTTAAAAATAAAGAAATATAGGTCACGATACCTGCTGTGTTGATAACTGTAAAAACACTGGCGTAAACAGTGCTTGTAAATTCTACAAATTTCCACAAGCACGTTGGAAACAAGAACAACGAATGAAATGGATAACAGCCGTCAAGAAGAAAAAGTAAGTTAACCTATAAAATAACACTTTTATTGTTTAATTATCCATGTAGTATGAGAATGTTATTATATATTATATGTATTATTAAGTTAACCTATAAAATAACACTTTTATTGTTTAATTATCCATGTAGTATGAGAATGTTATTATATATTATATGTATTATTAATTTGGCCATGTTTAACAAACAACCAGCAATAGGTCCGTGTGTACTACATAGAATTGGTTGAATTGTGCCAGTTTACACGGCAAATAAAAAAGGCCAACGTTACTATAGACGCTATACATTTACATGTTTTTAGTTTTACGATAAACGATTTTAAATACGACGTTTCATTGAAAATATTTCTTTGTTTATTTTACTATCCGTAGTGACCACTCGCCATTTAACACTTCAGAGTCCGCCTAAAGTTCATCCTCTAGTTGGCGCTGCCGTCGCGCACCCTGCGAATAGTAATTCATTAAAATAATAATAATTATTTTAATGAATGACTATAACTACGATTAGGAAAAATCTTACTTGTCTGTTTCTCAAGTCAGTCAAGTTAAATAATTTATCCATCCATCCATCAGCAGCAGCAGTAGGACGTCCTACTGCTGGACATAGGCCTCCCTCATAGATATTCAGTAAGGCTGGTTGGAAACGGCCTGCATCCAGCGCGTTCCTGGGATCATTATTATATCATCAGCCTACCTAGTCGGTGGATGTCCTACGCTGCGCTTGCTGGTCCGTGGTCTCCATTCGAGAACTTTATGAGCGCATCGGCCATCCGTTCTTCAAACTGTGTGCCCTGCGCATTGCCACTTTCATTTGCTAATCGGCTGGGTTATGTCAGTAACTTGGGTTTGTCTGCGAATCTCATTTCTGATTCCATCTCGTAGAGAGACACCAAGCATAGCCCTCTCCATGGCAAGTTGGGTTATCTTGAGCTTATTCATAAAGCCCACAGTAAAATATCACGTTTTTGTTCAATATGTCATCACAGGCAACACACAACTATCGAAAAGTTTTCGATAGTTGATATGATTTACCTATACCGGATGAAAAGTCGTCACGCAATTTTCCTAGAATAATTAACGTTAAATAATTAAAAGCTTAATTAGGTATCTGTAGAACGAGAATAAGCCCACGGACCGAGCGCACCCAATAAATCGCGCGTGCAAAGGGCCTCAAAGTTGGGCGGCCCTAAAGTTAAATCGAGTGGGATTACCTCGGCTTCATATTGTTTTAGTTTTTGGTGTCTAATGGCACGAGTTGGATAGTGCTCGTTAGTGAGGTAGGAATGCGCTTCAAAAATGTGCTTCTTAGTGGCTGGTAATTTGCGACATTTAAATGACTTGGTAGTTTTCAAAGAATTAGTGGTAAAACTTTGAAGTTTACTATATTTTTTTAGGGTTCCGTACCTCAAAAGGAAAAGACGGAATCCTTATAGGATCACTTTGTTGTCCGTCTGTGTGTATGTCAAGACTCTTTATCTCGGGAACGCGTAAAGATATCGAGCTGAAATTTAAACTGTTTACGTATATCTATGATCTCTTACAGTTGTGTAAAGGAAAAACAGTTGATTAAATCAGGCGTTACTTTGCGGAAATTCATCTTCAAATCTATGTTTTGAATAAATATTTAGTGTATTTCCGCTATCTTGTTGTATGCAAATAAGTTTAAGGGCATTAAGTGAATTAAGGACATTTATGAAAAAAAAAATTACAAACAATTATTAATATTACAATAATTATACATTTAAAAACTTAATTTTACAAAATAGATAAAATAATAATAAATATCACTTATTTTCACTACACTCTATTATATATTTTTAAAATACTATATTAATAATCCGTTAACAACAAATAAAACTTTTAAAAATAATATGACAAAATATTGAAAACGCTTCACTAATAAATAATACCCTTATTCTCACTGCACTACACTCTGTTCGACACGTGTTTCACCTCTCAACGAGGCATCTTCAGGACGTGTTGACTCTTCGAGGTAGCTCGCAAGAATACTATTGAAGGATATTCTTGCGAGCGACCTCGATATTTTAAAATATATAATAGAGTGTAGTGAAAATAAGTGATATTTATTATTATTTTATCTATTTTGTAAAATTAAGTTTTTAAGTGTATAATTATTGTAATATTTTTTTTTCATATATGTCCTTAATGCACTTAATGCCCTTGAACTTATTTGCCTACAACAAAGTAGCGCAAATACACTAAATATTTATTCAAAACATAGATTTAAAGGAAAAACTTCTCTGTTATCATATAAAGAAGTTAGAGCCGTTTATGTCGTAAATAACCGCATATTTCAACACGTACAAAAATCAAAACCTACAGGGTACTTCCCGTTGACATAGAACTATGAAATTTGGCGAAAAGCATTGTTTTAGAGTACACATATAGGAATAAATCTGAATACTGAATATTATTATTTAAATCACAACAAAATGGGGCTTCAAAATTCACAAAATATGGGTTTAAAATTCAAAGTGCATAAATTGTAGCATGTAAGGTATCATATAAAAGAGCTTCATTAGCACATGCTAAAACAGGTTTTTAATTATATTAACAATTTTCAATGAATGACGAGAAAAGTAAAAAAAAAAAAACTTTTGTCAATGATGATGATGAGTATAGAGATTTTAACAACGTACTTCCCAATTTTGTGAAATTTTCTGGATTTGTACGGAACCCTCGGTGTGCGAGCCTGACTTGCACTTGTCCGGTTTTTTTAATGCCGCGTCGTTTTACTATTGGAAAATAGGTTATACAAATTATATTGCATAAAACAATATGAAAGCGATCAGGAAAGCTTTAGAAAAACCATAAAAATAAAATTGAAAGTATTCTATATAAAAAAACATCTGCATGCACTTATATAAATACCATCCTTATAGTTAAATAGAGTGAGAGTACCTCAGCTTCATATTGTTTTAGTTTTGGTACCTACCTAATGGTACGAGTTGGATAGTGCTCGTGAGTAAAGAGAGGTGCGCCTGAAAAATATGCTTCTTATTCTCCATAAAATTTAACTTGATCTCTGCGACAGCTGTCAGAAAAATCACGCCTATGAAGTCCTGAATTTCTTAATAGTGCAGACAGTACCTGTCAATGTCATACTTTATGGGCATGCCGATTAGTGATGGGCGACGAATGATCGTGACCACAGAGTTTTATTTAAAATAACGATAGTTTATACTAACGATATTTTAAATAAAACTAATTTTACTGTATATTTTAATATCATAAACATTTTTTTACATGTGTAATTAATTTAAACCCAATTATATGTTACATTAGCATCGATAATAGTGAAAAACGTCCATAAATACTACCGTTACATTATTATGAGTATTTAATTAATATCATAACATTATTTACATGTGTGCATACTTGATCTTAAATAATAGTAAGTAAATAAAATCCAATTTCTCACCTTCAACTACTCATTCGATTTCATTACAACATTGTTTGAAAATCAATTTTTTCCACCACTATCTCAACTCTAAAAATGTCAATCTTCTATGTCAATGTCACTGTCGCAGAGATCAAGTTAAATTTTATAGAGTATAGTGGCTGCTAAATTTTGAGTATTTAATTATGAAAAGTTTTTAATACAATTCACAGAGTTTATTATCAGACTTCTCCAAAACGAATTGACCAATTTTTAAACGGGTATTTTTCCTTATAATTTTTTTTGGACAGATCAGAATAGGTCGTAAGATATTTTTAAGCTCCTGGGTCATAAAGGTGGCTCTCCAGGTTTGTTTTTATAAGGCAAAGGGACAAAAGAGGTGCATGACATGAACAAAGAGAAGACTTTGCCCAGCAATGGACAAATAAGGATGATGATCAGTATCCATTAAGAATACACACAACTTCTACACACTACGATCCAAGCACCAAAACCGGTACACGTTGGTACTATACTTTTGTTTCAGAAGAGATAATAATCCTACTAATATTATAAACGTGAAAGTTTGTGAGGATGGATGGATGGATGTATGGATGTTTGTTACTCTTTCACGCAAAAACTACTGAACGGATTGAGATGAAACTTTGCAAAATTATAGCTTATATATCAGAATAACACATAGGTTATAAATTATAATGATATATTGCGTATGCGGGCTAAGCCGCGGGTTAAAACTAGTATAAAAATATGGCGAGCTTAGGCCATTACCTTGTACACTACAGTCTTTAATTATTTGATGTATTAGTTTTCTAAAATAATTTCTTATCTTTCTTTCTTTCTTTTCTTTTTTCAATCACTTCTAATGCGACTTCCAACAAGATTGCGTCAAACGTTTAACGCTCCTAGGGACAGGGAATAGTTACGAAGTTTCACTTCTTCCGCGCGGAAGGACTCCACGCACTATTTTTTCAATATCAATATCCATTTAAGGAAATTTCATATTTTCGGATATTTCATTTGATATTGCTTGTAAAATATGGCGGCGTAATGACAGTCTTGAACAAGAATCAAATTAAAAAGTATGAAATCTCAAAATTCTGTTAACTTGTTTACCATATTTTAACGCATTTTTGGGCTTCTGTATAAAGTCTGTTGACTTTCCAAGACCTTTTTTCAAGTCCTAGTAAGTTCGCATAGACCAGATACACATTCAAACCATATTGCATTCAACATGTTCTTGAATCTATATCGAGTTTTCTCGACGTTGTAGCCGAAACCGATACCTTCATACTGACAACATGCCAGAAGCTAAATCCGATCAGTTCTGTCGGGATCGAATTATCGGGAGTTAAAGTGGAGTTAGGAGAGTGTATCCGAATCGTACAACTATTTATACTAGAAGTCGACAATGGACCAGTAGATGTAGGGATAGATACAGGGTTATCCAGAATTGGTTTAATAATTCGAAAAGAGGTGGTTTAATGAATATTTATGAACAATTTTTAATACAGGGCAACCCAAAATTAGAGGAAAAACAGCCCTTTCGTATATTTTGTCGATTCCAAGTTGTAATTTTGTATGGAACAACTGATATGTTTTTCTCGAATCCCGGGTTAGCCTCATAGTAAAAGTTGTTCATAATGATGAACTCTGTGTAAGCGTGATAACTACGTCTCATCTATCGTACATTCATCAGCCGTAGAACGTCCACTGTTAGACATAGGCCTCCCCTATAGATTTCAATGAGATCGGTTGGAAACGGCCTGCATCCAGCACGTTCCTGCAATTTTAATTATATCGTCAGTCCACCTAGTCGGTAGACATTCTAGACTACGCTTTATGGTACGTGGTCTCCATTCGAAAAAATTATGGCCCCATCGGCTATGCTTTCTTCGAACTATGTGCCCTGCCCATTGCCATTTTAACTTGCTAATCCGCTAGGCTATCATCATTCCTAATACAGTACTCACTTTATAGCATGTTAGGCTATTTTGAGCTTATTTATGATGTAGATCATATTTTTTACTGTTACTATCACAGTAGCAGTAAAAACCATGATCTAACTATGAAATCTTAATGATTTATGAAAAACTACCTTTTGCCCGCGGCTTCGCCCGCGTTGTGATTTAATTTGCCATCAAAATGGGAAAATTTTCATTTTCTGGGATAAAAAAGCCATCTTAGAAAAATAAACTATATCACTTCAAACTGCCAAAAATCTGGCCAATCTATTGCTTTTTTGCTGCGTGAAAAAATAAAAAATCAACAAACACACTTTCAGATCTATAATATTAAGAAGAATAAATTAATAAAAGTAGTTTTTTTTTAAGTAATAAACATATCCGCTACATAATATATTCATTTATAAGCTCGTATATTTCCCTTATTATACATAATGGTAAGATCCCCCACACGGGCCGTGATTCTAATATTCTTTTACAGCTATTGAACTATCGACACAAAGGCTAGGTAAGCAGAACTGGTTGCCGCAAGATACAAAAGTAAGCGGGAGAAGAACGAGTTGTGATTTCTTAGTGGATTCATATTTACCACCGGATTTCTTCGATAGACGTATGCAGGTTGCCTCACGATGTTTTCTTTCTTACTATAAAGCCAGTGCTGTGTTATTTCGTACATATATTATTCGGTTATCTAGAACGGGTGTACTAAGCCAAAAAGGGTGATTCAGACCATTATTGTGAACAGCTTTTACCTACTATGGGGACAACCCCAACTACGAGGAAAAAAACAGCTGTTTCACACATTTGATTGATCCGACAAAGCCCGACCCCGCTCGAGTCATAAAACGATCAATTTCGCACTTAGGTGTAAACAACTCGCCGTAATTACCGTGCGGCCGACTGTGTTACAATATAGTTAACTAACCTAATAGAAATGAACCAATCTTACCTTGTGGTGTATGTGTGTAACTATGTTCCAAAAACGCTATTTCTGAGATTTAGCACATTTTAACTTATAATTTCTAGAAATTTTGCTCTTAACTTGTACCTATCAAATCCTTGGCTTTGCTAGAAAGCTTCCGTAGCTCCACCGTAGCAGCGTAGCACTCGTCGTAGTATGAAATCTCCTTGCAGTATTTTCTCAGCTTTAATATTTAAAATAATAAAGTAAAAAGGAAAAAATAAGCAAGTTTACATTAAAAGTAATTTAATTGATTATTGCAGTCATGAAACATTATGAAAAAGTTATTTCTTTAGCATAGAAGATAGCTTAAAGACTTGTTTGAAGTAAAATCTCATCATCACTATCACTACATAGTATAAAACAAAGTCGCTGTCGCTGTCTGTCCGTCCCTATGTTTCCTTAAATCTTCAAAACTACGCAACGGATTTTGAAGCGCTTTTTTTTAGTAGATAGAGTGATTCAAGAGGATGGTTTATATGTATAATACATGCATAATATTGCAGAGAAACACTGATGAATTTACAGGTTTCTAATGTGATGTCGTAAATAAACACATTTTTTTGCGCTTACATTGCAAACGCTGACTGAACCCCACGAGATAAATCAAAATAATGTACTACAGTATTGTACACCTTAAAAAGGTCAACAAAAAAGTCCGCGATGGTATATGTCTATCTCTTAAGGATAACCCACAATAACCATTTTTATCCTTTAAATTTTACGAAAAAAAAATGGATTATTTAGGAGGTTATTTTAAGCAACACAACATTAATCCTTATCCAATTAAGTACCTTCAATACATTGTCCATTCAATATAAATCAATATGGTCCTTTACAGCATGTAATTTAAATTAATATTTCCGAAGATATTACAGATTTAAAATGCAGGGACATAGCGGTGCGGAGGTACCTACCGGCCGGCCGGCGGCGCGTGCCTACAAATAACGCGTCGGAGGCCGCGCTTCTCCCCAGGACTTTATGATTAGCAGCTATCGGACGTGTTTATCGATCTATACCTCGAATCGAATCTATACCAATATTATAAAGAGGAAATATTTGATTGTTTGTTTGCATCGAATAGGCTCAAAAATTCTGAACCGATTTGAAAAATTCTTTCACTGATAGAAAGATACATAATATAATATTTAAAAAAAACTGGACAAGTGCGAGTCAGGCTCGCACATCGAGGGTTCCGTACAAACACGTTATTAAAATAATTACCTGTTTAGGATGTGCTAATAAAGTTAATATATATGATATCTTACATGATACGATTTACTCACTTTGAATTTTTAAGCCCATATTTTATGTGATAGGCCCTATTTTTAGTGATTTAACTAAAATGTACAGTTTTATATGCATAGGCCCTATTTTTAGTGATTTAACTAAAAATGTACAGTTTTCAGACTTATTCCTTTATGTGTACTCTGAGACAATGCTTCTCACCAAATTTCATAGTTCTATGTCAACGGGAAGTACCCTGTAGGTTTTGATTTTTGTGAGTGCTAAATATGCGGTTTTTTACGACATAAACGGCTCTAACTTTTTAAAAAGATAACTGAGAAGTTTTTTTTTACACAAATGCAACAGACCATAGATATACGTATATACGTTTAAATTTCAACTCGATATTTTTACGCGTTCCCGAGATAAAGAGTCTTGACATACACAGACGGACAGACAGACAGACAGACAGACGGACAGGCGTACAGACGGACAACAAAGTGATCCTATAAGGGTTCTTTTTTTGGCGTTTGAGGTACGGAACCCTAAAAAAATAGGGATCCTTACTATAACTCCCATAATGTATCCCAAGGTGTAAAAAATTACCTAAAATATTCTTTGCATCGCGTACGCTGCGAAAACTATTGAATCATTTAAGTACAAAAAAATTAGTGACATATGTCTAACTGTTATAGTTAAGCCACAATAAGTATTCTTTTATTTGAAAAATTACATAGAAATGCCACTGCAATAAAGGGCTCTTAATTTATATCTTGGTATTAATCCTTTTCAAAATAATATCCACCACGCTGACCCAGTGCGGGTTGGTGGATTCCTATATGTCATCCAGTTTCTTCTGCAGACGTAAGGATGCAGATTGCCACACGATATGTTCCTCCACGGGAAAGCCAGTGCAGTGGTGTGAAATTGCGTAGATAAGTTCCAAAGAAACTCATTGATATGGGATCAGGATTTGAAACTACCACTTCAGGATTATAAGATAGATGTTACTACCACTAGATTACCACGGCTATATACGGATATACCACCTCTATTTAAGCGCCGATTTATGTAGTAGGACCTACAGATTTGGAAAACCTTAGTTAGGCGAACCGACATACAGACGATTTATAATTTATGTTGTAGTGATAGTGAATAAGTATGTGTAGTTACACACATAGTTCGTAAAACGAATGATCGATGGGGCTTTAAAGTTCTCGAATGTAGACAATGTATTGGCAACTTTGCAAGTATAGAGAAGGTCTTCACGTGAATCGAAGATCTGGTTGGTGTTCATGTGTATGACCTTTAGCGACATTACGTGGTAGGTATATAAATGCACAATACTTATAATGTCTGCCTTTTGCCAATCATATCCGGGCGAAGCCGGGGCGGGCAGCTAGTAGAAATTAAAAAAAAAAACATTGCTTCGGACAAAAATTTTTGTAATTTGATATTAATGGTGCCTATTAAATAGAGCTAAGTAATTGTTGTAATAAAAAGCTAAGATGCCTTTAAAAAGCTAATAAGTACTGATTTTGCATGAAATGTACTTTTAGATGGCTGCTTACAATGATTAAGTGAGTATTAAGTATGTAATTATGTTTCTAGGACTTAGTGGAAGAACATCTGCCTAACATAATATATAGATTACATAAACCCGGTGCCGTAAAAATGAGTATAAATTTTAAAAAATTTATCATAAATTAAGAAAGAAAAATATTGCAAGGCGACCTATACAGGGTTATTTCTAATCAATAAGCATTCTGTTTAGGGGCTTATTCTGTACATTAAAAGTAACAAATTTTGTTCAACAACTTTTATCAGAACTAAAAAAAACAGCTGTTCCATACATTTTGTGGATGGTGAACGATATTTTTCTATGGAACAGCATTTTTTAGTTCTGACAAAAGTCGTAGATCAAAAATTGTTACTTTTAATGTACAGAATAAGTCACTTAAAGGATGCTTATTGATTAGAAATAATCCTGTATATTTTCTTAGAAGAAATTAAGTGGCGTATGTTGACCCACGTGGCAACGAGGTAGATATGGCACAATCGTTTTTTTGAACTAAAGTTACTATGGAGCGCAGCATTCTTGTAGTGAGGTTGGTTGACCGTATCAGAAACTCAGAAGTGCGCTCCAAAACCAAGATCCTAGATGTCGGAGAGAAGGCTGGAAGTCTGAAATGGAATTGGGCCGGACACATCTGCCGCATGCACGAAGATCTATGGGCCAAAACCTGTAGAATGTGGACACCCATCATCAAGAGACCCCTCGGTAGGCCCAAAAAAAGATGGCGAGACGAGCTTAATTCCCACTGCAGTGGATGGAACATCAAAGCTCTCGACCGAGAAAAATGGAAAGAGGGAAGGGAGGCCTTTGCCCTGCAGTGGGACAATAACGGCTAAAAATAAAATAAAATAAATAAAGTTACTAGTTTTATAACTAAAAATTTATGTTATAATATTTTTTGTCAATAATAATTTGCTATTGTAATAAATAACTACAAAATATTGCCATACTATTATAGTATAAAATATTATAGTAGACTATTAAAAGGACAGTACAGGCTGAATTATACAAGTCAGCGAATGTGAAGTTAGCTACAAGCTTCGCATTATTCAATCTTAACTGTACTGTACTGTATCAGCCTTTCAATAGTCCACTGCAGGACGTAGGCCTAACCACGAAGGGTGATTGGGCCATATCCACCACGTTGGCTCAGTGTGGGTTGGTGGATTCACATACGCCATCGAATTTCTTCTATGGACATATGCAGGTTTCTTCGCGATGTTTTCCTTCACCGAAAAGCCAGTGGTGTGAAATCCCGTACATAAATTCCAAAGCACTCATTGGTACGGGACCAGGATTTGAACCCACGACCTCACGATTATAAGGCGGGTGTCACAACCTCTAGGCCACCACGGCTTGCAATATTAATTAAATGTCACATAAAGTTGCCAGTTGATTGGGTTTTGCGCAGCTTGTACTTGTAGGTAGTCAAACTTCACATCCGCTGACTTGTATTATTCGGCCTATCCTACTAATATTATAAACGCGAAAGTTTGTGAGGATGGATGGATGGATGGATGGATGGATGTATGGATGTTTGATAAGATAAGATAAGATAAGATATATTTATTGGCCTTATAACTACATATGTTACACTAGGCAAGTCAAATTTACAATTATAACACAATGCATACGATTCAATAATAATAATAAAAATTAAAACAAAACTTAATACATTAAAAATAACAATTAGGTAGATACAATTATTTAAAAATTAGCAAAATCAAAATTTGTTAAGACATTCTAAGACTTAAAAATACTAATATACCTAACATAAGTATATGTCACGTAATTATTAACAAAATATAAGAAAGTCGAATTATATTAAAGAGATTATTGTTCTTCCTCATCATACAAGAATGAAGATTCTGTCAAATGCATATTCATAAACTCATTAATTGAGTAGAGAGGACCAGACTCGAAAAACAGTTTCAGTTTCCTCTTGAAATCATCTAAATGTAGCTTTGTCAGGGCACGGGGTAGTTTTTCAAACATAACAATTTTATTGTAAAGTCCTTGTTTTTTTACTTTCGTCAGCCGTACTTTAGGCAGATGCCATTTATCGTTATTTCTTAAACTATAGTTGTGCTTATATTTTTCCTTTTTAGTTATCACAAGATTTCCCATTTCTTCATACATTTCAATTAAGCAGTTATAGATATACAGCGATATGACCGTCATAATTTTGTTTTTCTTGAAATGAGGTCTAGCCGAGCAACGTTTACGCAAACCAAACATCATTCTGATAGCTTTTTTTTGGACTTTAAGGATTCTATTTATGTCAGCACCATTTCCCCATACAGTTATTGCATACCTAAGTCTTGACTGCACATATGCGTAATATACTGATATAATGGACTTTTTATCTAATAAGGGCCGCAATTTCAATAAAGCATAACTGGCACTATTTATTTTTTTGCATAATTTATCAATATGAGCATAATGGCTAACAGTATGGTCAATTGTATATCCTAAAAATATATTTTCTTTTATCTCGGGGTTTTTATCAATTCCCTTTCGCGATTGATATTGCATAACCACGCTTTTGTCTGCATTTAAAATTATGCCATTATCATTAAACCATTGTTTTAGCTTAGTCATTACATCAGAAATTTTGCTTTCGAGTATGTTTTTGCGATTATCTTTTATTCCTACATGAGTATCATCGGCAAATAAGCTGACATAAGCAAAATCAGGAATAGCTTGTGCAAGGTCATTTACATATATTAGGAATAGTAATGGCCCAAGTATTGAGCCCTGTGGTACGCCTATATCTACATATTCTATCTTTGAGTTTACTTCAGTTATTGAGACTGTCTGATTTCGATTCTGTAAATATGTACGTAACATGTTAAATTCAGAATTTTCAAAGCCATATCGCTGGAGTTTACTTAAAAGAATGTCGTGTCTTAAGCAGTCGAACGCTTTTGACAAATCGCAATAAATGCTTGCACATTTCTGCGAATCATCTAATGCGTCGAGTATAAAGTAAATAACTTTTCTGATTGCCATTTCGGTTGATCGGCCTTTACGGAAACCGAATTGCGCTGCTGTGAAAAGATTATTATCTTCAAAATGCTTCAATATTTTGTTCTTCACCACCGATTCCAAGATCTTTGACAGTATGGGCAATATGCAAATTGGCCGATAATTACTAAGTTCGGTGCTTTCTCCTTTTTTGTAGATAGGCAATACTTTGCCAGGTTTAAGGCAGTCAGGAAATACACCTTTCTCCAAGCAATCATTTATTATTATGTGTAGCAGTTCAATAAAACATTCATTGTCTAACATCAATTGTTTTATAGTTTTACAATTCATATCATAAATGTCCAAAGTTGTTGTTGGTTTTAAATTTCTTATAATAGTCAGTAATTCTTTAAGATCTATGGGGTCAAATTTTATCGCCTTCTTTGGTTCGTCTATATTGTCTAAATATTTCATACATTTGTCAATATCAGGTCTTATATTACATGTCAACTTGTTTGCAATGTTCTTGAAAAATTTGTTAAAAGTATCTGCTATGTCTTTACAATTGGTTAAATTTTCTCCATGTTCGTTTTTAATTAATTTAATGACCTTATCGTTTTTCTTGTTTCTTTTGTAGCTCACCTGTTCATTAATTATCTTCCAAGTTTCCTTTATTCTATTTTTGGAAACTTTGATCCTGTAACTGTATTGTAATTTTTTGGAAGCAATAAAAACTTTTCTTAATACTTTTCTATATTTTCTTATTTGCAATTCTAGATCTTGACTCGGGTGGATTTCTAGCAACATTTCCATATTTGATAACTTGCTTTTTGATACCTCAATACCCTTAGATACCCACTTTTTTGTCATTTTTCGTGCTACATACTTCTTTTTTGGGAAAGCTATATCATAGTAAAATTTAATTGCATTCTGAAAGATATTCATTCTTGCATTTGGACAGTCACAAGCCGTTATTTGGTTTTTTAACTTAACGTAGTCATTTTTTAATAAATAATGAAAATAATTACAATTATTAACAGACATACGTCTAGTAAGTGCAGAAGCTTTATTATCTTTGTCAATATCGTCATAATTCCCAGAAATGATCAACTCAATAACTTTATGGTCAGATAATTTCTTATCTAGTACGTAGCCTTTACAGTTGTCAAAGTTTACAATGAAATTATCTATACAAGTGGCACTAGTTCCTTGTACTCTAGTTGGTTTATCTAATACACATTTGAAGTTAAAATTATTAAGAATACCTAACATTTTATTAATTTTCTTGTCAATTTTCAGAATATTAAGGTTAAAATCCCCTGCAAGGACTACTTGTTTTCCTTCACAGCAAAGTTTATGTAACAGTTTTTTTAATAATTCAAAGAAAAGGTCAATGTCTTTATCTGGTCTATAAACAGCTATTATCACTAGTTTCGATGACCTTAGTTCTACCGCCGCTAATTCAAAATTCATTTCGAAAGAAATTTTATTTATATCTTTTCTCACTTTAAAATCTAGGCCATTTCGGACAAATATTGCGGTACCTCCATGCATGAAAAATTTTCTATTGAAGTATGTCGCAAGCTCAAAATTTGATAAGACCATGTTTTGTACTCGGTGGTCTTCACCCCAAGTTTCTGATAGGCAAAGTACGTCACATTTGCAATCGTTGAGTAAATCTTCAATTTCTAGAAACTTATTATTAATGCATTGAACATTCGCATGAAGAACATTTATCTCTTGCAGTGTCTTTGAGTTTCTGTTTGAAAATTTGCGCAGTCTTTCGATGAATTGGGCATGTTCCCTTCTTGGCATCTGATAAAGTGAAGTTTAGACGAGCCTTGGAATATTTTCGAATTTGTTGACCTTATTATTGCTTGAGCCATAAGATCCTTAGTTTTATTGTAGGTAAAGAAGTTGCCACGATGATTTTGTATATTAAGATCAATAAATTTCACATTTTCTGTCATTTTACATACATTCTCGATTTCATCATTAATACGATATATCTTTGTATCATTAATTTTATCATAATATATTCCACTTATAATTATATTAAACGATCTATTTTCTTTATTTATTATCTCTCTTAATCTTTTCACATAGTCTTGGTTATTTGTCGTGTTATTAAACGTTTCCTCGTATTTGCTTATAAGAATAACAACTGTGTCATTGCTGCCTAGAGTTTTGGTTATATCGTCAAAATTATTTAATATTATGTCATAAGTAGCTTCCGGACGACAAATATTGACCACGTTATTGGGTTTTCTAATTTGGTTGTTTATTTTCGAAGCTAAACCCTTTCCTATTCCATCTGATACGATGACAATTTTTTTCATATTTTTTCCTATATCCTCATTTTTTGCTTTTATTTGTACTGATTTGTATTCGGTTTCTGACCGTTCTTTGCTGACAAGGTCTTTCGCTGTTTGTAGTTCTAAAATTTTATGACATAATTCTTCCTTCTCATGCTTCACTTTAACACATTCTTTTTGCAGTCTATTTATTTGTTTTGAAAACTTCTTAAGTTTGTTTCTAACACAGGATCTTGTATTCTTTGTATTTAAAATATTACTTACGTGTTTATGCAGCTTACGAGATTTCATATTTTTATCTTGTTTTTTATTATTTTTGTTCTTTTCTTCACTTAACCAAATTTGTAGTTGCGTTATTTGCGATTTTAATTCATTTATTGTTACTTCTTGTTTTTCGTACATAAATGGTTGATACCCTTTAGTTCCTTGAATTGAGGTCAAACTGTCATCAATATGTGTTAAGTCCCTTGGTCGTTTTCTCTTTCTACCGAGTAAGGGTGAATTTTGTATTGTATCACCATGATCAATTTTCTTGTAGATTTCGTTCAGTTTAATGTATTTTTCAAGTTCTTTTTTCAATTCTCCATTTTCCAAAACTAATTCGTCTATTTGGTTGTCAGCAGACAAGAGTTGATTTTCTAAGCTAGATATTTTTTGCTTGAAAGTTTGGTTTAATTCACTTTGGTCCATAATTGGATCAGGTAGGCTAATTCGTGTAGATTCAAAAATGGAGGAGTCCGTCAAGTTACCTAAGGAGCTAGCTCTTTGCCTTGGCTTATATCTCATTGTCACATGTTCAGTATCCATAAACTCCATTTTGACTTATTTTATTATTCCAATTAGAATAAATACTAAAAATCCGTTTTTTATTACAATTGATCTAATTAATCGTTAAATCAATTTAAAAAAATATTTTTCTTCAAATTTTGTGGTGCAAAAATATTGCATCGCAGACAGGATCGAACTTCGGTGTCTAGCGTCGAAGTCGGTAACACCGCCGTCTACACCACCGGGTCGCTACTAGACCTCGTCGAAATTAGCGTTCTCATACATAAGTATTTGCAGTATGTTGCAACGTTAACAAATACTCAAGTCCAAAGGTCACTGTATTTGAAATGAAGCGTAGGAAATTAACGGAAAGTTTTTATCGGTTTTTTGCGATTATCGTCAAAAGTACGTAATCGTTTGTCATGAAATTTCACAGCACAACACTTATGACTTGATAACACAATATTGTTTAGTTATTTACATGTTTTGTTTCACATATATGATTTAAAATTGATCACTTATCTATTGATCGATTGTTCAGTTAGTTCCATATATTTTGCCGTGATAACACTTTCACTGATGGATTAGTGTATTATAAACTGTTTCAGGTTGATTTTAAGTAATTTCACTCACAATAATTATTTAAAAGATTTTTTTACACGGAGCTAGTGTTACTCCCAACAGCGCCATCTGGCGTCATCTTCCCGATTATTTGTTACTCTTTCACGCAAAAACTACTGAACGGATTGAGATGAAACTTTGCAATTATATAGCTTATATATCAGATTAACATATAGGCTATAAATTATAATGATATTGCGTCAAAACTCAAAATATCATGCGGGCGAAGCCGCGGGTAAAAACTAGTACATAATAGTGTAGTAAGCTAAAAAGCTAAAACTGTTTCACAGATTTTTCAAATAATCCTCTCCTATATTGCACTGATCGAGATAAAACAAACAAACACATCGGACAACCTTTCCGATGCAAACGACAATCGCAAATGTCACAGATTAGAATCTCGGACAAGCAAAAAGGAAAATTCCCTTCGGTTTAATGTTTTACTCACTGGGTGAGGCACGATCTAGTTTATAATTTAATTTTAGTTTATTTATTTATTTCTAATGCGATAGTGTAAGTATGCATTCGCCAACAATTAAAAATCATTTGTGCATCATAAATAAAAAAAAAAACATAGCAATATATTATACATTAATACTATTGGAAAGTAGACTAGCGAGTTTGCAAGTAAAGTAGCAATAAACAGGGCACATAGTTTCCCCCCCGAGTGGGTTCTCGCCTTGTCGTGGCGGGGGGGGCTTAGTAGCCAGGTCTCGCCAGCCTGGTGAAGCTAAGAGGAACCCGAGGTGGGGCCGCCTCTCCGGGTCTTGGGCCTCGACAAGCCCGTGCGGAGGCTGGTCAGTAGGTTGGTTCGCCGACTGAGGTGGACTGCGGTGTCGCGTTCATCGCGATGCCGCGGCCGAGCCCATTGAGGCGGGGGCGGCGTCTGGATGGACGGGCCGCAGGTGTGCCATTGCCTATCCATCCTGTCAGCGGCCCTAACGGGTGCCGGCAACGTGTCGACGGAGGCGGTGGGGCTGCAGGGTAAGAGGAGTGTTGGTATGTCGTCGGCCGCTCTCCTTCTCCTCTGCAGCCGTAGTGGCAGGCGCGGGTCCACTTTAATTGACCCGTTGCATCGGGACCAGGGCTGTCGGACACGGGTACTGTCTGACGCCCAGTGCTGGTTGGTCCCAGGTGCGGGATGACGATGTGGCTGGTGTTCAGCACATCTTCATTCTGGCGGGAGCCCATGCTCTGTGGTAGGGCCTGGATAAGGCCAGCGCTGTCGGGTGCCGCGGAGGAGAGCGAAACCGTGCCCGTAGCCCCGACCCCAAGCGCAGTGGTGGAACACCCAGGAGTTTTGGTGTCTATACCGTCCAGCAATGGGCGGGGACATACATCCACATAACCACCCGCCTGTCCCGAGGTGCGGTGGTATCTTTAAAAGATTTCCCCTGGTAAAAAAGGGCACATAGTTTGGAGAACTGACAGCCGATAAGTAAGTAAAGTTCTCAAATGGCGATCAGTGGCCAGCAAGCGCAAAAAAGAACGTCTTTAAGATCATAGAAACACACAGGTTGCAAGGTTGACTTATTAAAAATGCAAAAGGGAAGTCTATATCTACCAGAAAACTTCTTATTAACAATTTCATGGATAGATAGAATACCTGATATATAATATATTGGTTCGCACTATCATAAAGTTCCTATTGGTTCGCACTATCAAAAAGTTATAAAATCTTATGAAGATTTAAGCTTCTAACTTCACACGCCTTAACTCTACAAGCTCGTATTTCAGCCAAGACGCATTATATTCAACTAGTTTTACCCGCGGCTTCGTCCGCATTATATTTTGATTTTTGACTCAATATCATTATAATTTATAACCTATGTGTTATTCTGATATATAAGCTATATTATTGCAAAGTTTCATCTCAATCCGTTCAGTAGTTTTTGCGTGAAAGAGTAACAAACATCCATACATCGATCCATCCATCCATCCATCCTCACAAACTTTCGCGTTTATAATATTATACTCGAATAAGTAGGATAAGGTGATATAAGTAAGAGCTTGTACTCGTACAGTTAAAGCGTGTAGAGTTGGATCTTTATAGTTTTTGCTTTAATCAATTTATTGTATTGAAAACCTTTTTCGCGGTGTTGTGCACTTTTTGGGATGGGTAAAAATGGGTAACCTGATTGAAATTTCATAAGACGGAGGGAGCAAGTTTTTCTTCTGCCGGCACTCCCGGAGTGAAACCCATTCTTTCATCATTGTTTTGACAAAAATATAAATCAACAGATAACTATCGAACACAGTAAGTCCAAAGACCAACAGAAACAGTGTCAGTTTATTTATTTACGCAGTTCGCGCAGTCCAATGGGTCCCTCAGCGAAAATGACTCCGGATTGAAAACGAATCTCAACTATTTCTGATTCGTTGATCGCACGCCGGAGACGTATTCTGAATTAAATTCTACTTCAGAAAACGAATAGAATAACAGCTCTGCTATTTAGACTTCTTTTCATAATGTTTTTTTTTTGTAAAGTGTTTTTGGAGCGTTTAATTATAGGAGAAAAACGTCGGGAGAAAAATAGGTATTTAATTAGTTAGAATCTCAAGTTTTATTGGGCGATAAGTCCCGTATCATCATAGAAGGATAACGTTTCATATTAGGTGACATAGCAAAAACATTCTACATTATTTTATCAATGATGAATAAAGTCATTCATTCATTTTTATTGATATTGAAAATGGAATTGAAAATTATTATTCTCATAAGTAGACTCTAGTTTCCAAAATCAAATTACATTTTTGACCGACGAACCACCGGAGGAGGTATACAATTCGACGCGTATATTTTTTTTATGTATACCACGCATAACTTTTTTTATAGTAGTCCGATTTCAATATTTTTTTTTTGGAAAAAGTATGCTTTGGAATTGGTCCCATTTAAATTTTATCGAAATTGGCTGAGCCATTTTTGATAAATCAACAATAAAGTGAAAAATGCTTCATCGATCCGTGCATAATATTAGCGTTCTAGCGATGTGAAGCCCCGGCTTCGCACACGTGTATTATACATAAACACATTTCTCTTGAATTATTCTATCTACTAAAACAAACTACATCAAAATCCGTTGCGTAGTTTTAAAGATATAAGCATACACGGGGACAGACAGCGGAAAGCGACTTTGTTTTATACTACGTAATGATTCTGTACATGGGTGAAGTCGGTCAAGCTATTTTTTGCAAAAATAATCATATTACTAATTATTACTAGTATTTATTACATTTAATAAAACTGGCCTCGATGGCCCTCTCGGTCACAGACGAAATACAATATCACTCTCAACTCAATCCAATTTAATTAATACGATTGCATCAATAAAATTCATTGCTGGCATCAAATTGAATTTTTATTGACGACAGTTTGTGTAAATACAGAAGTACAGGTGTAAACAAAATTAAATTTCAATTTAAATTTGATATTTTGAGTCTCGCGCGGGAAAGTGAAGATCGGCAAAAAAAAGCTTATTAAAGAGATTTAAAAAACTAAACTTCTCGTGATGATGATAAATAGCCTGATTACAGAGGCGCCATCGTAATTATAATAGCTAAATAGCATAGTTCTGTTTCTTTTTACTTTAGGCATTCGATAGAGAGAACCACAGAAGAGAGTCGCTGTTCTGTGGAGAGAACGCTTTTTACGTTGCTATTAAATTTACGCTAGTTGGCGCCTCTATAATCGGGTCTAATGTCTCTTTACAAAAGAAAAAACAATCCTCAATATTCGTTTAATAGGTTGAAGAAAAAGTTTCTTCGCATTTTTTAAGAAAATTCAAAACATTTTTTAATTTCGTCAATTACATTTAACTAAAGTATGTAGGTACCATTTTGTTCGATAACTATTTGCCATCTTGTAGGTAGGGACATGATCCCACTGCTATAGAAATTTTAGGACTTCTGATCAAATACCGCGACAAGTGGTTTTGGCAGTCCTCTCGTGATGTTAATCTGACACTACCTAAAGAATTCTAAAGAGACCTAAACAGGTGGAAATCTGAAGGTACAAGGTCAGAACTATACGTCACATGCATTAACACCTCCCAGCCAAACTCCCTTATTTTTTGCTGAGTGGCTAAATATGTGTGAAGTCTAGCGTTATAATGATGAAAAACTACACCCTTTCTGTTGATTAATTCCGGCCGCTTTCTCTCAACTTCTTGCTTTAATCTCATCAGTCTCGCAGTAGAGTTCAAAATCGATGGTCCTGCCTGGTGGTAACAGCTCATAATGATTAATGCCCTTCCAATCCCACCACACACACAGCATCATCTTGTTGCGAGTTAACCCGGGTTTTGCCACAGGCTGGAAGGCTGACCGGCCTTTGACCACGACCTTTTTCTGACGTTGTTGACGTACGTGATCCACTTTTCATCACTAGTTATCAGCTTCTTCAAAAATGATTCGGTTACATTACGTCGTAATAAAGCATCACAAATGAGTACACGGTTCATTAGGTTTCTTTCAGTGAGCTCGTGAGGTACCCAAATATCGAGCTTTTTTATGTACCCAGTTTTTTTCAAATGCGCCAAAACTGTTTTGTGTTCGATTCCCAGTTCTTCAGCTACATCGTAACTACTGATATCAAGTCAGCACTCGCACTCTCAGGTCTACTCCCCATTGACCTGCGAATCCAGGAAGCGGCAAGCCTGTACAGAGCGAAGAAAAACTTGTCCCAAGAATATCTCCCACCAGAAGTGGAGCTCGAACGAAATGTTAGCTACCTGGACCAGCCACACCCGTCCACTCAGACATCTGTCGAGTTCGAGCTTCTAGAAAACACCTCAAATCTGCCCGATGGACCCCAAATCTATACAGACGGTAGCAAGATTAAGGGTCAAGTCGGTGCAGCTCTAACCTGGTGGGAAAATGGCAGGGAAGTCAAGTATTCAAAATTCAAGTTATACCCCGAATGCACAGTCTTCCAATCGGAACTTTATGCTCTTTACCGAGCGACTCAAATGGCGGCTACAAGCGGAATCTCTGAGGTCAACATATTGAGTGACTCACGATCTTCACTCGAACTGCTTCGGAACCCCAAAACGAGTCATCCTTTGGCAAGGAGAATAAAGGAAAACATTGGAATGATAACTGCAGAGGGGAGATCTCTTCGTCTTTTCTGGCTGAAAGCACACGTGGGCACCGCTGGTAATGAGAGAGCTGATGAGCTCGCAAAGTCAGCGGCACTCACTGAAACGTCAAGAGACTATGAAGGGATCCCCCTGTCCTACGTCAAAAGCAAAATTCGCGAAGAATCATTCCGAAAGTGGCAGGACAGATATGAAACCTCGGATAAAGGCAATGTCACTCAGATATTTTTCCCGGATATCGCAAATGCATATCGGGTGACGCGTGTCACCAAACTTACTCCTTTTCAGGTTCAAGCTTTGACGGGACATGGAGGAATAGCTGAATATCTGTACAGATGTAAGATCAAGAACAGCGCTGGATGTGAGTGCGACCCCGATGTCTCCGAGACGCTCTGGCACGTGCTCATTGATTGCCCCAGATTCTCGGCCGCTCGACATGACCTCGAAATAATGATAGACAGAAATGTAGTGGTCTCGGATCTCCATAACATCTTAGCAGATCCAAAAAGTAGACAATTTCTTCTGTCCTTCATGGAGAGGTCATTCAGAATAGCGGCCAAAAGAAACTCTACTCTTCACTCCAACCAACAAAACATTCCAGCTGCAACACTTCCCACTGCAACACTTCCCACTACCTTACCATCCCGCACTACCTTAATACTTTCCACTATACCTAACATCACCATACTTCCTTCCACTCTAACACTTGATCCCATTCCGACACACTTAACACTCACACAGTCCACTGAAGCGACTGAAGCGACGCAGAGCACAATTCCCGTCCGAGAATTACCACCCTCAAAAAGCGTAACCATCGATAAAATTCTGGAAAACGCGGAAAAAGGGGCTCCTGGGGTTCGTATTCGTGGTGTGGCTCTCTTCATGGACAGCAACAGAGAAAGATTCGGAATAAACTTTTGCCAAGTCAGGGCCCAGAAACGCGTCCGCTTGTCACCAGGACTAGCATGTCTCCTTAACGGGAGCACCGCCAAAGTAACAATGAAGCAGAAATCCTACGATGCTATGCCAGTGTGTGAGGCAGGCGGCCACCAATTCCGACTGGTGAGATCGAAAAACAAAACGATTGCACTAGTCGAGTGGGGCGTCCAGTCACCTTTCACGCAGGCTAGCTCATTGCTTGAACATCTTAGCATACAAGGAGACAGTCCCCGGGTGATAAGCGTGGATGCGATGGTAGTTGAACGATTAAAAGCTGAAGCCGTAGACCGGCTGGGTTGTATCAAAGCCTCTGAACACCACGAGGTTGTCGTATATGAGGACAGAGGAGAAAATCTGAGTTTTCTGAAGTCCCCAAGTAACGACCCTAATAATGCAACAGACAGCTGGGGCCATCCCATTCCAAGTTCAGCCACCCTATCTGGTTCAGAAAGAGAAGAGCTTAAAGCAGCTTCTGAAAGAACTGTATTCCGCCCAAGTGGTAACTGTGGCACTATATCAGGTTTTTTCAGTGCTGCAGCGCAGAGTTTGTTCCGATTCACACCCGAAATTCCACCTCCACAGACAGCGGTGACCTCGAGAGTGGTTTCACAACCTCAGGTAACCCGTACGAGAGCCGACATGGGACAGGTCGATTCGCCCCGTTATATCTTGACCTCGGCCCCGCGAGACCACGAAAGAAACGCCTTTATCGAATACCTGGCCTTATTGAGAGCGACAAAACTTGTCAATCTCAAGAACTGCGACAACATTCTGGAGTTCTTTAGGCTAGGCGGTCCGGTAAGTGAGAGTCTACTAAAATCGAGACTCGAAGAGGCAGAAGCAGCCATATACAATAACGTCACTTCCCAAGTCATCAGAGGGACCATGAAAGGACAGCATATGGCAACTTACAGTGCAGAAAGTGGTTTCGTGGAGCTGAATGAGAGAGAGACGGAACGAATAGGAAGACCGAAATACGCGATACCATCGAACGACCCAATTGTAGTCACCGCCAAGTGCACCAAGATAATGCTGGACGACAGAATCCTTGAAATGGCTAAAACCATTGAAAGAGGCTCGGATGTCGAGGCAGGCTGGGAAAACTGGGTGGTACCAAAGATACAATGGGTCAACGGGGTACCAGGTTGTGGCAAGACAACATGGGTGATTCGACACTTTGATGTGGACAAGGACGCTATCATCACTACAACAACAGAGGCAGCAAAAGACTTGAGAGAAAAGCTATCCCACAGAATAGGAGATTTGGTAAAATCCAGAGTGCGAACCATGGATTCATCCCTCGTCAATGGTTTTGGAAAAGAGAGCTTCAGCCGCCTTTTGGTGGATGAAGCTCTAATGAACCACTTCGGAGCCATAATAATGGCTGCAAGGCTGTCTGGTGCTAGCGATCTTGTCCTTATTGGAGATGTCAATCAGCTGCCTTATATTGACAGAGAAAATCTCTTCGAGATGAGGTACCATCGTCCGGACCTGGTTGCAAACATTACCCAGGAGTTGCTCTGCACACATAGGAACCCAATGGATGTCGCGTATACGTTGAGGGAAATATACTCAGGTATATATTCCTCAGCTCCCCGTATTAGGTCTCTTGAGCAGAAAAGGTTCAAGGGGGCTCAAATATCCAAAACCCTCTCCAACACCCTTTTCTTAGTGCATACACAGGAAGAAAAGGAGATCCTCACCAGCCAGGGTTATGGAGAGGGCGCAGGATCACGTACCCTTACCATCCACGAAGCTCAGGGACTAACGTACGAGTCGGTAATCGCCATCAAAACTAAGCCTGGAATGAAGCTACACGAGAGCGTGTCACACGCTGTCGTTGCACTATCACGGCACACTAGAACTTTCATTTACTACGCCGACGACATCAAAGATGATGCCATAAGCCGATTCGTGCGGCGAGCATCCTCCGCGTCATTGAGGGCCATCAAAGAGTACAACCTGCAGATGGCCATCAGAGATTGGAACGAGGCGGTAATGGAGGCTCTGGGCCGGGAGGAGGCAACAGAGTTGTTATAGAAGGACATGGGAGTGATCACAAGCAGAATTGAAACCACCGAGTAACACAGAGTCGTAGCCTCGGACTCTGCGAATGATCGCTTTCACAAAATAAATCATAGCAAGTGTGTAATATCTAGAGTTTAGCATTGCGTGCATGCCTTGAGCATTCATTCTCGCCATCGATGGCTCCTTCTTGCGGCGGCGTCGTGTGTCGGGTCGTTCTCTTCCCTAAAATATGGTCGAGGAGAGCGATGGCTGGCACATGCGTCACACTCGTGATCGGGTGCTGCATGCGGGTCGCCGGTCTGCTTGTGGCATTCACGCAATGCACCGAAACTACTAACTTAGGCTAAAATTTAAACTAACCCATCTCTATTGTAGGTACTAACTCTTTTTGTACAGTAAAATCGAATAATTGAATATTTTAGTAAACAAAAGGCACAGACCCTGGAGTCTGTGGTTTGTAATTTCCCAATAAAAAAAATAAAATAAAAAAAACTACTGATATTCCGATCTTGCTCCATTTTTTCAAAAATAGCATCCATTTTATCAGTAATAGGACGGCTAGAGCGACGTGCGTCTTAATAATCAAAATTTCCGGATTGAAAACGCTTAAACCAAATTTAAAAACCAGAAACATCGCAATTTTTTTTTCGCGGCTTGCGTTGCATTTTTACCTTTATTGTAATATTTAATCCAAAAACTAGGTCCACTTATTGCATATTGCACTGTAACAGATTTCGTGATGAAACGACACACAATAGCTTTTACTGCCATTTTAATATCTTTTAGATTTTACATTAATTGTTGTTTTGATTAAAATGATCAGTAATTGTGTTTTCATCACCGATTTATTTTGCGCTTAAACAAAACGTTTTATTTTTATATTTTACAGACAAGTTGCTTCGTGTGCACTCATACGGGTCTACATACATCATCTTTTGCATTCTTGCCTTATATCTGGAGTCCAATTTTTAGGGTTCAGTAGCAAACCAAGGAACCCTTATAATTTTGTGGTGTCCGTCCGTCCGTCCGTCTGTCCGTCCTCATGTTACAAAGCCTCATAAATTTCAGATTTATGATTTATGAACCAAATTGCATGAAATTTGACATTATATTAGTTTAAGATCTCAATTTTCAAGTTGTTAATTTAAGGGGTAGCTCCCATACATGTAAAGTGGGGAATGGGGATGAAACATTCTCCCTCCCTATAGGGTATCGTAGGGTTTTTAAAATGAATGAATCAAGTTTTTTAACCATATTTTAGTTACGTGTTCAATTTGTGAGATAGGTTGCCAAAGTTAAAAAAGAGTGCCCAAAGAGTGAGTAGCACTATTTTTTAATCTTTGGCGACCTATCTCACAAATGGAACATGTGACTAAAATATGGTTTCAAAACCCTACTCAACGACACCTCACGTGAGGGGGTGGAGCTAAAAAAAAATTTCATCCCCACTTTACATGTAGTATGGGAGCTACCCCTTGAATACACAATTTTGAATATTTTAATACCTTAAACTGAGATCTGTACTAAAACTTATAAAATGTTAAATTTCATGCACTTTGGTTCATAAATGTGGAATTTATAATGCTTTTTAACATGAGGACGGACGGACGGACGGATGGACACAACGAAGTTGTAAAGGTTCCTCGTTTTACTACGGAACCCTAAAAAATAATGTAAATAAAGTTTATTTTACACACCTAACAAATATCTCCCAACAAAAAACATGGAAATTAATATGAGCACCCAAAAGGGCAATCTTGGCAAGTTGTAATTTACTCCAAATTCCAACTTCGCCTTTATTTAGTGAAAGTTAAATTTTCAGTTTAACTTCCGTCGTAACACGTGATTTGCGCAGTTTCGGGAACATTTCGGTCTCGGCGGTGCCAGCGCGACACACGGCTGTAAAACTAGAAGCAAAAGGTGAATTAATTAGTTGTTATTATAGTAAAACTTACCCCCTTCGCTCACGGAGGCATAGCGTAGTCGTATCGTAAGCGTATCATTATACGCGCGCAGGACGAGAGAAATAAGTACGAGCACGTACAGCGTATCGTAGGAGGCATTTACCCCTTTCGCAAACGTAGGCGCGTATTACGATACGTTTACGATATGACCGCTCCGGCTCATAATGTTGAATTCGCAGAATGTTGAATTCCCAAAATGTAGAATCCTGAAATATTGAATTTTTAAAAGGTTTAATCCTAAAATGTTGAACTTGAATCCGTATGTCTCATAATGTTGAATCTGCAAAATGTTGAATGTAAACGAATCTTACAATGTTGAATTTGCAATTCATTAATAAGCGGATATGACTACGCTACGCCTACGTGTGGAAAGGGTGTGCCTTAATTTTACCAATGACTTTTTCTAGCTGGGTAAATTTTGTCGTCGAGGTGAAAACACTAGCCGAGGACCGCCAGAAGTGGAAGTTGCTCCACCGACAAGAGTCGAGCTCTTAAATTATACATATAAATAAAATTTTCTAAGCAAGACTTGCAGCCAGTATCATAATCAATACTATCAACACTACTATTGCTACTTTACTAAGTATTTTAATAATAATCTGCTGAACACGCGTTTTCCAACAAAGGGCAATTTTGAAATAAGGTAACTTTCTTTTTTATGATAAACATTACAAAAATTGACGCGTTCGCAGGATTTGAACCTGCATCCTTCTGGGATTCCGGCCCAGATGCTTTGTCCAAATTAAGCTAGAAACGCTTGTGTGCGAAGACGTCGAATTAGAGAATGTCTATCATTTTAACCAACTAGTTACTACGTTGTTGGAAGCGCCATCTGTGAGAACTGCTTTAAACCAGTCAGTCACTTAATGTGAAATTATTAGAACTTCTTACCATTAACGAGAAATGGCGCATTGCTTAATCAATGAAAATGATTTTATCGTGCTTCACACACTAGGTGTATAGAAACTTTCTTTTTTATGATAAACATTACAAAAATTGACGCGTTCGCAGGATTTGAACCTAAATCCTTCTAGGATTCCGGCCCAGATGCTTTGTCCAAATTTAGCTACAGACGCTTGTGTGCGCCATTTCTCGTTAGTGGTAAGAAGTTCTAATAATTGCACATTAAGTGACTGACTGGTTTAAAGCAGTTCTCACAGATGGCGCTTCCAACAACGTAGTAACTAGTTGGTTAAAATGATAGACATTCTCTAATTCGACGTCTTCGCACACAAGCGTTTCTAGCTTAATTTGGACAAAGCATCTGGGCCGGAATCCCAGAAGGATGCAGGTTCAAATCCTGCGAACGCGTCAATTTTTGTAATGTTTATCATAAAAAAGAAAGTTTTTATACACCTAGTGTGTGAAGCACGATAAAATCATTTTCATTGAAATAAGGTGGTCAATATTGTGGTTTGGTCGATCCATAAGCCATCAAATTAATTTTGAAGTAAATATGCAGGTTGATCTTGTTCCCATCACGATGTTTTCCTTCACTATAACTCAATTTATTATATAAATACGAAATAAATCGATATTTTTATAATTAATTCCAACCTTGACTCGGTGGGTTCACGGGAAAGCTCAAATTACCCCTACACCCACCAGTGGATTAGCCAGTGGGTGAACGGGTAGCGAGCCATCCGTACATGTTTGGAGATATACACTAGGTAGTACCTATGGGAACAGCCTCATTACCGCCTAAAGCAATAGCAATCGTAATAGCAATCGTTTATGACTTCATTTTAGTCATTTGGCACCGCCTATGTGACATAAACGATTGCTATTACGATTGCTATTGCTTAGGCGGTACTCATACATTGTTATATACCTACTACGGGACTAATCACGCACTGAAAATGAGATAAAAAGTGAATCATGATGTACCTACCTTATTATATCACGTTCCTACCGATTTGCATCAGTTGTTAGACCCAGAGTAAGAAAAACGCAAGTATAGGTAGGTATAGGCATCCGACTATGTGACCACCTTAACCGCTTCACAAAAGCCCGTTCCATAACCACTGAGATTGGACCAGTTGAAATCTACTAAAGAATTTGGCAGACGTTGTAAAAATAATACATAATTATTACCTATTTTCAACACACATAATTATTATCTTTTAAAATTATTTTTTGCAAAAAAATACTCGTAGCATGACTGACTTCACCCGTGCACAGAATTCGCGAATATTTCGCACAGATCGATGTAGCATTTTTCACATTGTACTGTACTGTACCAGCCTTTTTAATAGTCCACTGCAGGACTTAGACCTACCCACGAAGGGTGATTGGGCCATGTCCACCACGCTGGCCCAGTGCGGGTTGGTGGATTCACCGTATGTGAATCCACCAACCCGCACTGGGCATCGAATTTCTTCTACGGACGTATGCAGGTTGCCTCACGATGTTTTCCTTCACCGACAAGCCAGTGGTGTGAAATTCCGTACATAAATTGCAAAGAACTCATTGGTACGGGACCGGGGATTTAAACCCACGACCTCACGATTGTAAGGCGGATGTCATTACCTCTTGACCACCATGGCTATATTTTTCACATTATTGTTGATTTATCAAAAATGGCTAAGCTGATTTAGATAAAATTTAAATGGGACCAATTTCGAAGTATACTCTTTCCAATAAAAAAAATATTAAAATCGGACTACTGTGAAAAAAATTATGTTATCAACACAAAAAATATATATATATACCTACGCGTTGAATTGAGTTCCTCCTCCGGTGGTTCTTCCGTCAAAAAAGACGTTATTTCGTACGATCGGTGTGTCCCGATGATCACGGTAAAATGACCCGTAGTTAGGCGTAGGCTTTATTATGTATGGCATTATGCATGCTAGGCCGGGGAGTGTTACTGAATGGCTGGATTTATGACTAGCGTATATACCTACCTACTGTATGTAAGTCACTATACGAGAGTATACCTTGTAATTTTAATATGACCCAAGTGTTAAATAGTCTTTGGTTACTGTTGACTCTATATTCATTTACATCAAAAAATGTTACGAGAGATTTGTTATACAATCGTATGTATTTTTATAAAATAGGTATTTACTAATATTATAAATTCAACAGTATGTTTTTGCTGTTTCTTATTGAAACAGCGGAGCGATGTCAACGGATTCACGTAGTAGCAAAACGATGATTCATCATTTGCACTTTTTTTTGCATCAATACTTCAATAGGTATAGTTTAAATGCTTAAAATATGGAGTGTGTCATAGCTGTTTTTTTCTAAAATTAAGAAAACAGTCAGGTAAAAACTAGTAATTGCGTTAATATAATTTATGAATTCAAAATCATTTGGGATAAAATGACGACCTAATTTTCATTTAACTGTAATACAATTGATTCACAATTGATACAATTTAATTTCAGCAATAAATCACTAACACTTATAAATATATCTAATCTATGCCTTGAAACTACATATTTAAGATTCTGATATATGCAAATTTTTAATAATCTATTGTTCTAACTTTCACGATTTGAACACATTATTATTAGATACTACGGGACTAATCGCGCACTAAAATTACGAGATAAATAAATACCTCATTATCCCGACGTTTCGACCGAGTTGCATAGACCGCGGTCACGGGTACACTGTGTCTACCTGGTATTTTTAATGAGCGATTAGTCCCGTAGTACGAGTATATAATAATAATCTCTAAATCTATCTTCGTTCGTTTCAGCCATAGGACGTCCACTGCTGGACATAGGCCTCCCCTAAAATCTCCAATAAGACCGGTTGGTAGTGGCTTGCATCCAGCGCGATCCTACGGTCTTAGGTTCAAATATCTTTATTGTTATGTCACAAGAAACTAAATATCGTCTCACTTATGTGATAATCTAAAATACTACAATTATAGTAACATGCACATATGACCTTTATGTGGGCTATTTAGATAACTTCTGTATGAACAATTTACAATCTTAACGTAAATAAACCAACAAAAAGTAGGTAAATCAAAAACATCAACACAATATGCGAACAAAAAACACGATTAAAATAGTTAAGTAGGTAAATAGTCAATTCATGGGTACACACATATTATTCAGCGAATAGCCAACTAAAAACATTACACTCATTGTAAATAAATAATTCTATATTAAATAATACAATAATCTACAAAGTGAAATCAACACAATAAAATAAATGTTTTAGTACATTTAGAAACTAATAATTGATATAAATTTACGTAAAGTTACTAAGGGTAACTACCCGCAATAAACTAGATTTATCTATCAACTAACAACACTGTGAAAACTTGTCAAAAATATGTGTTTTCAATTTCTTTTTGAAAACCATAGCAGACTTCAATTCCCGTCTTAATGAGATCATCTGTCTACCTTGTGGGCAGACTACGGGCGGTACGGGCCATACACTGCGCTTGCCGGTACGTGGTCTCCACTGGATAACATTTCGACTCCACCTTTTTCGTTTGTATGTATAGATGTTTGTTCCTCTTTCACGCAACAACTTCCAAACGGATTGACATGAAACTTTGCAATAGTAATGATTATACATCAGAATAACAATACCACGTATAAAGATGGTGAAGGTAGAGTAAGGCTGTCACAGAATGGTGGCCTAAGCAAGGTAAGCGGAGCGTTGGTCGTCCGGCTGCAAGATGAGTTGACGATATAGTTGAAATCGCGGATCGAAGGACACGATTGACAAAGGACCGAGGCAGATGGCACAGAAAGAAAGAGGCCTATACTCAGCAGTGGGATAAAGGTGGCTGTGGATGATGATGATGTATAAAGATATTGTGTGCAACGAAGTTCGCCGGGTCAGCTAGTAAAATAATATTTCAATGAAAGAGACAGATAATTCGAAATGCTACAGAAAACAAAGCCCTCTTATCCCCGCTCCTTACATTCGGAAACCAAATGTCATAGCACTTGATAAATAGCTGATAAAACGCATAACCAAGTACCTAATCTAAATATAAGAGTAGTAAATCAAATGAATCCGTAGATGATATTTATCTGTGAATGCGCGAGATTACACAGTAACTGTTAACTTATCTACAGACAATTAGGGCAGTGGTGTACAGAGAGCGATGTAGTATGCAAAAAAAATCCATCCATCCATTAGCCATAGGACGTCCACTGCTTGGCTTAGGCCTCCCCTACGGATCTCCAATAAGATCGGTTGGAAGCGGGTTGCATCGAGCGCGACCCTGAGGTCTTAATGAAGTTACTTTGTGGGTGGACGTCTTTACGGTGCGCTTGCCGGTACGTGGTCTCCACATAAGTGGTACGTGGTCTCTCATAAAATAATTACAATCTAGAAATGGAGGTCCAATCCTAACTAAATCATCTAACATTTGATAATTCTTTACCAAATCTAAAAAATAACCCTAAAGCTTCGAGGAAATATCTACAGAGCCACAGTTCTTAAGGGAAAGTAGTAAATAAATGTCCGAACGCCGTCATACAAACCGACTTAGATATTTACAATAAATAATTCACAATTATCATTTTTCTTGAATCTCGACGTTATGTCACCTTATTAGTGTTTGTAATCGAGCACTTTGGCATCGCGCGGCGTTGTAGTCGGCTTGAAATCACCTGACGACTAACTAAAAAGCCTGCCCACTACGTAGCTTTGGCAGAGTTTTGGATCGGACACTTTTTTCCACGATTGTGACTATAGATATTTGCTCTAAGCCCTAAAGTCCTACGAGTCCTTAGAAGTTTATGTTTAAGATGTTTGTCTGCACATAATATGTGTCTTTCATTTTGTAGTCTGTATGTGGCATCGCAGTAGCTCCCAAATGGCGAATTAGAAAGTTTAGAAATTACCAATAATGAATTAAGTCGACAAGAGGAGCTTAGTTTGAAGGGCGTTTCTTGTTTATTTTACTATTATTTGGATAGAAGACCTACAAACACTTGCTTAATTTGTATCCAACTTAAATAATGAAGGTTCTCAATACGACTATAATATGTAATTTTTGTGTGTATGTTACGCGATTGCTCTGGCAATTATAAACCGATTTTGACCGGAGGTATACAATTCGACGCGTATATATATATATATATATATATATATATATATATATATATATATATATGTATAACCACGCATAACTTTTTCGTAGTATTCCGATTTCAATAATTATTTTTTTTAATGGAATGAGTATACTTCAAAATTTGTCCTATTTAAATTTTATCAAAATTGGCCTAGCCATTTTTGATAAATCAACAATAATTTCAAAAATGTTACATCGATCCATGCATAATATTTCTGTTCTAGCGATGCGCCCCGGCTTCGCACAGGTGTATTATACATATAAACATTTGTCATAAATTATTCTATCTATTAAAACAAACTGCATCTAAATCCGTTGCGTCGCTTTAAAGATATGAGCATACACGGGGACAGACAGCGGAAAGCGACTTTATTTTATACTATGTAATGATTCTGTGCACGGGTGATGTCGGTCATGCTATTTTTTGCAAAAAAATATTATAATTTTATCGAAAACGTCTAAGTCGTTTTTTTGAAAAATCAACAATAATCTAACAATTACTACATTGATGATACACCGATTCATGCGAACTATTCGAATTATGTACACGACTGAAATCGTTTGTTATATTAGGAGAAAAAAAATATTTTTGACCAGTGTATCACAGCTTTTTCTTTATGCAAATATCCCCATACATTATCTAGCTGGCACGTATCAGCCCAAATCGTCGCCCGATCGGTTCCATGGGATTTCCACGCGTGAGCTCGGTAGCATTACGTGTTTTGGGACTTTCATAGGATTTATCAGATCGGGAAGCTAAATACAGGTTTTTTACATTATTTCTTCACAAACTTCAATGTTCATGTCTTTTATTTTTAAGGGCAAAAGTACCATTATTAACTAAAACAAAATACAATATAACTTTATTTAGCTTATAAAGTAGTACCTACATACACTGCTACTTTGACTGCCTCGGTGGCTCAGTGGTTAGTGACCCTGACTTCTGGATCACAGAGGCGTGGGTTCGATCCTCACCCAGGGCAAATATTTATGTGATGAACATAGGTATTTGCTCTGTGTCTGGGGGTTATTTGGGTACTTTCTACCTATATAAGTATGTATTTAAAAATATGTGTATGTAGTATATCAGTCTCTGGCAGCCATAACACAAGCTTTGCTTAATTTGGGGTCAAAGATCGTGTATAAGATGTCCTCTAATATTTATTTATTTACTACTACTACCACATAAAAAGAAATTGGATTATCCACATCCTTTGAACGTCTAAAGATAATCCAAATGCTCAATCCCACAGCCAGTGGGCAGCGTGCCCAACTGGCGCTTTAATTACATTTAAATTCACATTAATGAGCTAAAACTTTAGAAAAAGAGAGTTAATTTTATTTGAGCTAAGTTATTAGAAACATAAATAGTTTGGTATATTATACAGGTTTTAGTTATGAAACAAGTTTTATTGGTCTATTTTAATATATAGATTCAGCATAAGTCGTCCACTAAAATGGCGAACTGACCTGATTGATATCGCAGGGACGTTGTGAAAGCGGTCCGCATCCAATGGATCTTTTTGATCTCTATGGGGAAGACGTATATAAGTCTATTGGGCCAATAATATGGAGTTTCACTTTTTTACACTTTGTAGTATGAGGTATACTACTTGGAAAACTACTAGTTTAATTAATGCTGGTGTTTATTTGGCTCAACTGCCAGCACGCTGTCTACTGGCAGTGGGCTTTAGCATTTCGATTATCTTTAGACCTTCAAGGGTCTGTGGATGATCCAATTGCTTATTATGTTGTAGTGGATTATGTATTAGAAGATTTCTATTGTGCTTCACACACTAGGTTTATAGACTAACACTGTAGAAGTTGGTAGTAAATTGATAAAAACACTTCACTAATTTTGCGGGTTCGTGGTACAGCGTTCTAGCTTAATTTGGACAAAGCATCTGGGCCGGAATCCCACAGAGATGCAGAAGCAAATCCTGCGACCGCGTCAATTTTTGAAGTGTTTATCACAAAAAGTCGAGTGTGTAGTTTTAGATAATCAAAGTCTTTCAAATTATTTTAATTTTATAGTGCATCCCACACTAGGTTTATCTCAAAGAGTTATTTTTGTGATAAACAATTCAAAATTTTCCGAAGACGCAAGGTTCGAGTCCTGCATCCGTGAATAATTTTGAATTGTTTATCACAAAAATAATCAAAGTCTTGTACATATTTATTTAGTTTATTACTTTGTGACGTTAGTTGACGTTCTATAGTCAAAATTAAAGCCGTGGTGGTCAAGAGGTAGTGACACCCGCCTTACAATCGTGAGGTCGTGGATTCAAATCCCCGGTCCTGTACCAATGAGTTCTTTAGAATTTATGTACGGAATTCCACACCACGTTGAAGGAAAACATCTTGAGGCAACCTGCATACGTCCGTAGAAGAAATTCGATGGCGTATGTGAATCCACCAACACGCATTGGGCCAGCGTGGTGGATATGGCCCGATCAGCCCTCTTGGGTAGGCCTACGTCCTGCAGTAGACTATAAAAAATAGGCTGGTACAGTACATTCAAAATTATGTTGAAGATAATGTTTATTTTGTTGACATAGACGAAATACGCATATAATGAAATTTAAAAATTAATTTATTACTTTTATCGTAAATTACTAGTTACACAAATTGACGCTCACCTTTTGTATAAAGATCTGGCTAAGCGACTGGTGGAGGTGACACGTGACCGGAATGCTGGCATCTACTTTGGCCAAAAAATAAGTATATCAATTCAACGAGGCAACGCCGCCAGCATTCTGGCCACGTTACCCTCTGCCCCGGGTCTTTTAGATTACTTTTATTTTTATTTTAGAGTTATAATTTTTAGTGTTTAGTATTAGTTTTTATTCTAAGTAGGGTTATGTTACACAAAAGGTTCAACCGTTGCATTTGATAGAGAGAACACTATTTTACATGGCTATGAAATTTACGATGACACTTTTACAATTGGGTCTAAAGATTGTATAACGTATTATGTTTTTAAATCCATCCATCAGCCTCCACTTCAGGACATAAGCCTCCCAATAAATAACGTAACATAACTAAATACAATACAGTTTCAATAAAATTTCCACAACCTTATAAACTACAAAACTCGCTACAAAAACGAATACGATTTCCAACAATTAAATTAAAACATTTTAATGGTCGCCCATTCATTACAAAAATGTCAAGTTCAATTTACGGAGTTTTTAAGCCAAATTAATGTTTAAAACTGTTGACCCTCAATTAAAATGTTTTTAAAGTTTATCAATAAATTATCAGCAACATTATTATAGAACACGTAGCCCGGAGATAGTTTGAAGACGCTAAAAGCGATGCTTAAAAGCCTGTCCGTCTGCATTACGGCACTTTGCTTGTAGCAAACCAACTTTGCACCTGAATGAATAATGTGTTTTAAAAACTAGAAAATATAACATAAAATTTACAGTTTTTAGGGTTCCGTACCTCAAACGGAAAAAACGGAACCCTTATAGGATCACTTTGTTGTCCGTCTGTCCGACTGTCCGTCTGTCCGTCTGTCCGTCTGTCCGTCTGTCCGTCTGTCCGTCTGTCCGTCTGTCCGTCTGTCCGTCTGTCCGTCTGTCCGTCTGTCCGTCTGTCCGTCTGTCCGTCTGTCCGTCTGTCCGTCTGTCCGTCTGTCCGTCTGTCCGTCTGTCCGTCTGTCCGTCTGTCCGTCTGTCCGTCTGTCCGTCTGTCCGTCTGTCCGTCTGTCCGTCTGTCCGTCTGTCCGTCTGTCCGTCTGTCCGTCTGTCCGTCTGTCCGTCTGTCCGTCTGTCCGTCTGTCCGTCTGTCCGTCTGTCCGTCTGTCCGTCTGTCCGTCTGTCCGTCTGTCCGTCTGTCCGTCTGTCCGTCTGTCCGTCTGTCCGTCTGTCCGTCTGTCCGTCTGTCCGTCTGTCCGTCTGTCCGTCTGTCCGTCTGTCCGTCTGTCCGTCTGTCCGTCTGTCCGTCTGTCCGTCTGTCCGTCTGTCCGTCTGTCCGTCTGTCCGTCTGTCCGTCTGTCCGTCTGTCCGTCTGTCCGTCTGTCCGTCTGTCCGTCTGTCCGTCTGTCCGTCTGTCCGTCTGTCCGTCTGTCCGTCTGTCCGTCTGTCCGTCTGTCCGTCTGTCCGTCTGTCCGTCTGTCCGTCTGTCCGTCTGTCCGTCTGTCCGTCTGTCCGTCTCTCCGTCTGTCCGTCTTTCCGTCTGGCCGTCTGTCCGTCTGTCCGTCTGTGTGTATGTCAAGACTCTTTATCTCGGGAATGCGTAAAGATATCGAGTTGAAATTTAAACTGTATATGAATATCTATTGTATCTTGCAGTTTTGTAAAAGAAAAACTTCTCAGTTATTGTTTAAAAAAGTTAGAGCCGTTTATGTCGTAAAATAAAACCGCATATTTTGACACTCGCAAAAATCAAAACCTACAGGGTACTTCCCGTTAACATAGAACTATGAAATTTTACGAGGAGTATTGTCTCAGAGTACACATATGGGAATAAATCTGAAAACTGTAAATTTATAATCACGAAAAAATAGCCCCTCAAAATTCACAAAATATGGGTTCATAATTCAAAGTGAGTAAATCGTATCATGTAAGGTATAGAGATTCTTACAACTTACAAACTACCCAATTTTGTGAAATTTTCTGAATTAGTACGGAACTCTCAGTGTGCGAGCTTGACTCGCACTTGTCCGGTTATTTTTTAATTCATATAGGTTTGCGTTTGACTACACATAGCCTGATGGTAAGCAGATATCCGGTCTAGTACGCTTACGTAGAAGATACCTATTTACTCGGGATTTGAAGACACCTACGACTTTACTACTTACTTTAGGGGAAAGACAGACTCAGTCAAAGCGTTCCACATCCTAGTTCGTAAGGAATGTGGATTTGAAACGCTTGGTTTATACGCGGGAAAAAGGGTGGCGCTTTAGTTGCGTCTGTCTAGCCGTACGATAGAAAAAAGAGGCAGGTGCTGTAAGTATTATCGCTGTCTAATATATTGCTGGATACCAAAATACTATGGTTATATAATCAGTTACCAAGTAATTTAAATCCATCTAGAAAATTCTTGTGCAAAACGAAAAGCGTCGTAGGTGAGGTCGCCCGTGTACCATTTTACTACTTTTTTTTACGTTGACAATACTGCTCTAGAATTGCTAGTACGACTAAAAGTGTTTAATACTTGGTAGATACCTATTCGGTTCTCATCAGTACTCGCGTCTACCAAGTATAGTTGGTACCTTGGCTGCTGATTAAAATCGTATTGTTACTTCGCCGTATTGCCACGACGGTTCCCTTTTTGCGCATACTCAACTACAAAACATGTAAAAAGGTTGCCATTTAAAAAATAAAATTCACGAATAGAAATTATTTTTAGCATCTTAATTTTTCATCAGCCCATAAGCCCCGAAACGTGTCTTTTTATTTTTTCTTCAGACAATTTTACACGAAAACAACGAAATCTAAGCTGGCGTAATACCTGTGTACAAAATTGAAATTTTCCATACGTTACGGGATAAGCTCTTGGGGGAAAATGAAAAAACAAAACGGTCGATGCTAAGGGCCTTTTCACATGATACTATCTGCGAGACTTGTAAAATAGACATTTTTTTAAGAAATACATAGGATACATATTTTGCGAAATAAATCGGCTATTTCTCATACGAATAACATTGACTTTCAAAATTCTGAGGTGCAAATTACAACAGTTGGTAGAGTAAGTATATACCTAGGGTACTTATTTTTTATCCATAGGGGGGGCCTATGTCCAGCAGTGGACGTCTTTCGGCTGATGGACGGATGGGGGCCCTCATACAAGTAACGTGTTTTTTTGCTCGATATTAATAAGGGCAACAGGAAAATGCTTGAAATATTCACAAAATATTAAAATGTTACCTTAAAAATAAATAATTAAATTATAATAAAACATATCGAGAGGGCTTTTATGCGGTACGGAACATGCGCGAGTCCGACTCGCACTTGACCGATTACTTATTTAATTCTTCGTCAGTCATGTATCTGAGTCTATCAAAAGACTTGTACTTTTGATAGTTCACTGCTGCTGCAGCATGTGACCATGAAAAGCCACGAAAATATCTCTTTTCGACGTGTGAAAAAGTGACAGATATATATCAAAGAGTTATCTTTGTGATAAGCATTTCAAAATCTGACAGATATATACTTTGCCATAACATTTTCTGACAAGTCGAAAGAAATATTACTTCGTGCGCATCCTAGCCCGGCTGGATACAAGCCTAGTCGTGTAAGACAATACCTCCAAATTCACTATGCAGTCGAAGTGCTGGTTGGTAGGAATTGCAACTGAATCGTTTAAAAATATCATCATGTGAGATAGGCCTTAGGCTGCAGCGAAATTGAGTCGATCCAACGAGCCCATGGGAGAGAATTCAAACAAGTGAGCCAAGTCACAAGTGAGCCAACTCACAAATTGAGTTCAAGCTCCGAGCTAAGTTTGACAAGTGTTCGTATGTTAACTCGGCTATCACGCAGCGGGGAATGGAATTCCCCCTCATGAGATCGGGGAATATGGCATGTTGAGGTTGAAGTTCTAGAATAGAATGGAGCCTAGACATCTGTTTATCTGTAAATATGTATATCTATAAATGAAGCGTGGTTGTTAGTCTCGCTAAAACTCGAGAACGGCTGAACCCATTTGTATAACGGCTAAACCCATTTGTATAATTTCGATCTTGAAATATTTGTAGAAGTTAAAGGAAGGTTTAAACGGTGAGTAAAAATAAAAAAAAATGTGAGTAAAATAATAATTAGAAAAAAAACATTTTCCAATACAAAATGTTCCTGCACGTAAAAGTTGTCATTGACAGTTGACACATGGTGAGACGAAGTTCACCGGGTCAGCTAATTATCGATATAATGATTCGTGATATAACACCAAATAATCAGCTTTTAAAGTGATTATTGTAGCGCTCGTAGCGTAGTTAGACTAGGTTTTTTTCAGCAATCATCGAAATTAAACAACTTTACGCACAATCATTTTGGTTGGTGTCCGCAGGTGGCATTTTCCAACTGAGCACTACCGTGGCTCGGATGACACGTTAAATTGTACGTCCTAGTTGTTTTAACCGTTTATCCACGACCTAAAAATTCTGACACTATGGCTAGCCACGCGGCCTATACAACCTTATTTACTTTTTTAGTTTTTATTTTAAAGCACTGAAAATACGTTAAAATGATTTGTCGTCACATAATCATTAAACCGGAAACATACTATCGGACGCGGCTGACGGACGCGACTGACAGCCGCGACTTAGCAATGTGCACAGTCTTAAAACATCCGCTGTGCCAGATCGCTCTCGGACGTCCGAACGCTCAAGATCGTCCGAAAGTGACGTCAGCGACTTATGTCCGACAGTGTGCACGGCTCAGTGTACTTTCATAGTCTAGATACCTATCAGTCGCGGCTGTCAGTCGCGTCCGTAAGCCGCGTCCAATGAAAAAAGAATCAAATGGAATTGCCCTAACTACGAAAAAAACCTGCATACCTACACGACACAACATGGCGGATTAGTATTGTTACTACCACACTACATTTATCGATTTCGCCAGTTTTCACAGTAAGTACAATCGACACAATATGGCGGACCAGGCACGCGCGTCAAGTCACGAAAACTATAGACACTATAGCGAAACTGTGCTGTATAATGTTGGTCTATTCTTATTACGTACATTTGAAAGATACGCCTATATGATTATTATTTCGGTTTTTAAACTAGTAATCATGTCAAAGTAGGTATCTAAATGTCATTACACCATTTCCAAAAATAATTATAGACACGTTAACAAAAATATTGACAGGTTAATTCCGTGCATCCTTCTTTAGTTATTAGCCAAACCCAACCAAAAGATGCTAACTAAGAACAAAAGATCGTTTTAGTTTCGTTTTAAAAATAGAATTTAGGAGCACCTTGATAATTATTTCAGATATCTACCTTTTAACGCTTTAACACAAACAAATCATAATTAAATGTTTTACATCAAGATGAAAGTATCCACACTATCTAAATTAAGTTTAGAACCACCGAGACACACAAAAACTATTGAATTCAAACACTTGACTAACAACGGTCTTGTCGGAGAACTCCAACCAGAATACATAAATTCACTTGTTCGCTACCCATTATTATGACTTTAATGGCTTTTTCCCCATTGAACAACATCTACCAACATTAGTTTACCAGGTATTAAATACTCCAAGCATTTTAAAACGTTTTAAGAACTAAATTCACAAGTCCCACTTATGGAACGCTTCAACGGAAAAAGTAATTCACCCATAATTAATGCATTTTGAAACCAAGATAAAAGAAATTATAGCTTACCAGTTAAGGAAGACGATTACCAATCTACCACGAACACACCAGGGTGCAGGACGCCGGCCACGGAAGCCCGCAGACACTATACAACAATAAACAACCAATGAATACAACTTTGGTATCACAAAATCACAAGAAAAATGGTGCGAGGTCGCCATGAGGTAGAAATGCTAACTAATACTCACCACAAAACACCACAAACACCTTCAAAGCCTCAACTCAAGGCATCAGGCATTTACGCCACTCGCAGACTCCTCACAAATATGACAAAAGTAGTAATTCAAGTAATTTTAGGAAATGCATTGCTTTCACTTCAATGTCAAGATCATGTCCAAAATGGCACACCTCAGTGCAAGCGCATCATCGCAATCAGAACGTGAGAACCCCGTCCCGGAAATCGATTACGTTCCACTACACAAAAACATCAAACGATTGATCTATAACATAAATCATATGAACAAGGCTGACACATGAGCTAAAGCTTGATGACAAACAAAACAAAATCTTATGCACAGTGGCAACACATATTTGCTAACATGTCAAATTTAGAAGAAATGTCACTGTAACTATGACGCTACCAGATACTGGCTGTCAACACCGAACAGAATCAAAACAAAACTTGTAAACCAACAAAAAAAAATAATTAAAGTGGAAAAAGTTAATTACGAATGAGTCTACACCATGGATTTATCATATAAACAGGATTGAGTACTGGCAAAGAAAAACGTGCCGACAAGGATACCACATCAGATGATTGTGTCTCTTTTCCAAGTAGGATGACCAAAACATCTCGATCATCTTGGGATATAATTTTTCTTTGGAATGTTACTGCACGCAGGAATCGCAGTTATCTTACCCCTAACTCGTCGTCCTTCGTCATCGTCGTCGCTTTAGCAATAAGACGCCTACTGCTGGGCATAGGTCTTCCTTGAAGATCTCTATAAAACCAATCCCCATAAAAACAATGGTCTAGAATTAATATACACGGAGATAATTCAGTTTCAAGTTTGACAGCTGTTATCGGAAATGTAGATCTTGAAGAATTTTTTCACCTTTGTTAAGACAGCAATGGTCTAGAATTGATAATGACGGAGATAAACCACTTTTAAGTTTGACAGCTGTCATCGGAAATGTATATCTCGATGAGTTCCTTCACTTTTGTGACGACAGTAATGGTCTGGAATCCATATTTACGGTGTTGAACAACGTTTAAATTTCATAGATGTAATCTTGACACATATAAGGCAACCCGTGTCAATACTTAACCACGAAAAATGTTTTCACAAAAACTTTTTCACGGAAATCTTTGTCACAAATAGACCTTATCACGAAAAATCTTAATCACGAAAACTTGTCCACGAATAGACTTCCGTAGTTAACAGAATTTTAAGGCTTCCGTAGTAAACAAGGCATCCATTTTGAAATAAAAAATAGCGGACTCACTTTTTTGAAAAAGTCGTCATGGGTGTAGTTTTAGAGGTTTTTGGTGGTGTATATTTCAAAATTGGCATCCATTTTGAAGTAATGTTCGCCATCTTCAATTCCAAAATGAATGCCAATTTTGAAATATAAACCCCCGAATTCTCAAAAAATAACACTTATGACGACTTTTTTAAAAAAGCAACATCTGCTATCTCTAATTCCAAAATAGATGTCATTTTTGAAATCTACACCCCCAAAAACCTCGAAAACTACACCCATGACGATTTTTTCAAAAAAGTGACGTCCACCATCTTTAATTCCAAAATGGACGCTAGTTTTGAAATCTACACCCCCAAAAACCTATTAAACAACACCCATGACGACTTTTTGAAAATAGTGACGTCCGCCATCTTTAATTTCAAAATGGATGCCATTTTTGAAATCTACACCCCCAAAAACCTATTAAACGACACCCATGACGACATTTTCAAAATAGTGACGTCCGCCATCTTTAATTTCAAAATGGATGCCATTTTTGAAATCTACACCCCCAAAAACCTATCAAACGACACCCATGACGACTTTTTCAAAATAGTGACGTCCGCCATCTTTAATTTCAAAATGGATGCCATTTTTGAAATCTACACCCCCAAAAACCTCAAAAGCGACACCCATCGCGACTTTTAACAAAAAGTGACGTCTGCCGTTTTTAATTCCAATATGGATGCCAATTTTGAAATCTACAACCTAAAAAAATTAAAAATGACAACCACGACTATACACCAATTGTACACCCAGCATGTTTAAGAAATATGTCCAGCATAGTCACCCTACAACACTTTGTATACACCATAGTACGCCATTTGCAATCGACGGTGATACTCTAGTCAAAAATAAAAAATAACCGTTAATTCTAAAGACGTAGGTATATTCATACAAAATAAATATCAAACTCTGTTTTATTGGCATCTATTCGCAATTTTAACGAAAATCTTATCAAACTACATTGTTAAAAAAACTAAGAATTGGTTAAGACAGTCGCGGCTTTACAGGTAATAATTCTACCATTTATAAGTGTCGTTTCGAAATGGCAATAGTGCGAGCGGGACAACTTCATCACTTTGGGAAGTCTCACTCGGCACAGCGTCTCTCTTATACCATTTCAAAGGAATATATGTTTTGTTACAACGCATTAAGGTTGAATTTTCCTAAACTAACTTTGAGCCAAATTTCGTCTGTGCGCAGTCCAGATAGTATACAAAGTCCTTGGTCTACACACAAAACTACAGTATGTTAACAGTCCGATGGAATATGAACACTTCAAATTATGGAGACACCAAAAACAAGGACCAGCTCAACGTAAGTTTTTAACTAACCAAAACAACCTATTGAATTTGGATCAAAAGCCGAAACTGCCAACAAAACCATTACTTCTTCATAAAACATAGTACTTACACTATGCAGCTCCAATTTACTACAGTAGTTGTCATCACAATACACACGAAACGCAAAAAAACGTAAAAAAACATATCTAGGATGTAGTAACTCAGTATCAAAAAAAAACAGGGTTATGATAGGTACTTAATTCAAATCGGTTCTTTTGGTAATTTTGTTGAAAAAATAATAACGTTTATTTCATAATATTATCTGATACCCAGATTGTACAAAAATTTAAATGATTAGGTTATATGTCAACATCACTTATTTTTCTATTCCATAAAGAAAAATGTTTCGTAACTACACGTTAAGTATGTATTTAAGTATTCACAAACTATTAATAGTCTATACATAGCCCAGCGGATTAGAAAATTAAAGTGGCAATGGGCAGGACACATTGTTCGAAGAACGGATGGTCGATGGGGCCGGAAAGTTCTCAAATGGAGACCACGGACCAGCAAGCGCAGCGTAGGACGTTCACCGACTAGGTGGACTGACGATATAATAAAAATAGCAGGAACGCGCTGGATGCAGGCCGCTTCCAACCGGCCTTATTGGAAATCCATGGGGGAGGCCTATGTCCAGCAGTGGACATCCTACGGCTGATAGATAGATAGATAATAGTCTATAGACAACCCAGATACACGTGACACTGCCAATTTGAAGTCCAAAAAAAATTATTTATTGAAAGGGTAATCTGCTTTTACTATTTTAAACATCTTATTTTTTTTGGATTTTGGGTTGGCCCCATAGTAATAGAAGTGGTTGTTCACAATAATGGTCTGTATCACTATATTTTGGCTTCGTACATCAGTTCTGGACAATCCTGGATAAATTAATCACAATACGTATACGAGATTTCTCATTGAAGTCCACATTGCCTAGGTTTAATTTACTTCAATTCGAATTGCAAAAATGTCGGGATCTCGGCGGACCGCCGTAATCCGGAATCGATCCAGTTTTAACCAGTTTCAACCGGCGTAACTAATAATTAAATTCGAGCCGCCTGATCCGACTGGAAAATGAATAGGTATCTTTTATTAAGACGGGATTAAAATTCTTTTCTGCGCAATTCCATTTCAATTTTAATTGTGTTAAGAATATACTAAGGTATGAGTACTTAGGTAATGTGCAAGACATTTTTCTTTGTTTTGTGGCCAGTCATCATGATGTACCTTATTACGCTCCGATTTTTTCTGTTAGAATAAGTTCTGGGCTTAATTTTTGAAAATACGTAGATACAGCATAACTGCCTACCTCGATAGATCAGTGGTTAGTGACCATGACTCCTGGGTCAAGGAGGCGTGGGTTCAATTCCCGCTTATCTCTTACTTCTCAGTTATCGTTTAAAAAAGTTAGAGCCGTTTATGTCGTATAAAATACCGCATATTTTGCACTCACAAAAATCAAATCCTACAGGGTACTTCCCGATGACGTAGAACTATGAAATTTGGCAAGAAGCATTGTCTTAGAGTACACATGTAGGAATAAATCTGAAAACTAAAGATTTTTATTTAAATCACATAAAAATAGGGCCTCAAAATTCACAAAATTGGGTTCAAAATTCAAGATGAGTAAATCGTATCATGTAAGGTATCATTTAAAAGAACTTCATTAGCACATGCTAAAACAGGTTTTTAATTATTTTAACAATGTGATTGTACGGAACCCTCGATGTGCAAGGCTGACTCGCACTTGTCCGGTTTTTTAAACTTCTATGACTATTTTCTTATTTTATGAACAGGCGGTGCATGGCGAGACGAACTTTGCTCTTGTTGAACTTACTAAAGTGGTCCTCTTCTGAATTACTACAAAAATATTAAATTAAAAGTTACACTACTGCAAATGATAAAAAAACTGCAAAGCGAAAGCATTATTAAGTTATATTTTTCCTACATAGGAACAATCACCTTTTCAACTTCAGGAAATAAATCTCTACTGTTGAATTTATCCGCGAATGCTCCTTAGTTATGAGGTCAGTAGACAATAAGTCGACTTACAATGGGAAAGTTGTCTCAAAGTAGGTATTGTAAGACGTACCCTTTTATCCGATTAGATGTGATTGGTTCTCAGTTTTCTATGTTTTCAGTTTTGTAAAGTACTAGCGACCTGCCCCGGCTTTGCTCAGTTGTATTATAAACCTATCCCTTGAATCACACTATCTAGTAAAAAAACCTCATCAAAATCCTTTGCGTAGTTTTAAAGATATAAGCATACAGCGGGAAGCAACTTTGTTTTATACTACATGTAGTGATAAAAGATCGAGTAAGTTCAAGGCTAGCCTAAGTATCATTTATTAAATCGCCTGAAGGCCTCTGACATAACTAAATGAGTAATTATGATGAAATGTTAAATTGTAGGTCCCGGTTGTTAAAGCAACCGGGACCTACAATTTAACATTTCATCTGACCTACGGTAGCTCAGTTGTAAATGCCGCCCGTGGCCACCCATCCGAAGACAGACCGCGCCGAACGTTGCTTAATTTTGGTGATCGCTAACAAACACCTAGTCAAACTACGCTATGATATTTCAGATATTTCAGTTACAGTATTTTTGACTTTTTTGTAGTTTTAATTTGCTGTAATCTACAGAATTTTATACTCTATATAATATAGCTTGATCTCTGCGACAGCTGTCAGAAAAATCACGCCTATGAAGTCCTGAATTTCTTAATAGTACAGACAGTATCTGTCAATGTCATACTTTATGGGCATGCCGATTAGTGATTGGCGACGAATGATCGTGACCACAGCGTTTTAGATAGAGTTTTATTTAAAATATCGATAGTTTATACCAACGATATTTAAAATAAAACTTAGTTCATCATTAATTTTACTATATATTTTAGTATCATAACATTATTTACTCGTACATGTGTATATACTTGATCTCAAATAATGGTGAGTAAATTGAATCCAAATTCTCGCCTACTCATGTAACATTTGACTCAAATGCCGTGTTACCAGGCCATAAACTAAAAAAAGGCACGCCGCCATCTTGTTTGATACGAACCTCCATTCTTCTCAGTACGAGTGCCGACGTCATAAGTAAATAAAATTCAATTTCTAACCTACAACTACTCATTCGATTTCATTACAACATTGTTTGATAATCGATTTTTTCCACAACTATCCCAACTATAAAAATGTCAATCTTCTATGTCAATGTCACTATCGCAGAGATCAAGCTATCTTTTATGTAGTATAATTAATTTATTGTAATATTATGCCTAATAATTCTATTGAGTATATATTTAATAATTGTTATTTTGACGATTCGTAGGGTGTTGCTCATCGTATATTTTTGTATACCAATGTATGTAATCCTTACCGAAAATAAATGATTATCTATCTATGAGCGCTATTGATACTAAAGATCGAGTGAAGCAGTTGAACAATTCTAGAGTAACATAAAGCGCAGCGTAAGACGCACCCGCAAGGTGAACTGGTGACCTCATTAAGATTTAAGCTCTCGTCACACAGAGGCGGGAAGTGCGGGAAAGCGATCCGAGACGGGATTTTTTTGTAATATTCGAATTCGTATGCAACCATACACATACCTACTCGTAACAAGCGGGCGCGATCGGCCGCTATCGCTTTGCACTGGACCGCTATCGGATCGCTTTCTCGCGGCTCCCGCCTCTGTGTGACCCGAGTTTTAAGGTTCACGCGGGATATAAGCCCCATCTTACTCGTCCGATAGAATTTAGTTTCTCATGTTTTCAGTTTATAAAGCACAAAAGATCGTGTGAAGCTATAGGGTCGAAAAGATTTCCATTGGAGACCACGTACCGGCAAGCGTAGCGTCGCACAGACAGGAGGACCATTCGTATGTAGGCTATGTTCAGCGCAGTGGACTTTTAAATAGATCTGTACTGTACCAGCCTTTTTAATAGTCCACTGCAGGACGTAGGCCTACCCACGAAGGGTGATTGGGCCATACCCACCACGTTGGCCCAGTGCGGTTTGGTGGATTCATATACGCCAACAAATTTCTTATACGGAAGTGTTCAGGTTGCCTCAAAATGTATTCCTTCACCAAAAAGCCAGTGATGTGAAATCCGTACATAAATACCAAATAACTCATAGGTACAGGACCGGGATTTGAACCTACGACCTCACGATTATATGGCGGATGTCACTACCGCTGGACCACCTCGACTTTTAGGCCAGTTATTCAGGCTAGTTAAACAGGCCAGTATAGTTATATAAATACCTACTTATTTTTAATGTGTATACAAATATTAAAATTTTATGACTAATATGTAATTTTATTTTTGTGATTTCCTATGACGTATCGCTGATGTATAATTTGACTTTTGTTATTATTTTATTTACTATTGATTATTAATGTTTATGATTAAGAATTTTTAAATTACATAGTCTCTATATTTTAATTTTGTAAACTGACTTGCCTTGTATGACTGACATGTTATAAATGGGCAATAAATGATCTGAATCTGAATCTGAAAATGATTAGGTTATACATATGTCAAAATCACTTATTTTTCTATTCCATAAAAAAAATGTTTCGTAACTACATGTTAAGTATGTATTTAAGTATTCACAAACTATTAATAGTCTATAGACAACCCAGATACATGTGTCACTGCCAGTTTGAAGTCCAAAAAAATATATTAACAGGGTTATCTTCTTTTCCTTATTTAAACAGCACATATTTTTTTAGAATTTTCAGTTGGCCCCATAGTAATAGAAGTTCATAATAATGGTCTGTATCACTATCTTTTGGCTTCGTACATCAGTTCTGGACAATCCTGGATAAATTAATCACAATACGTATACGAGATTTCTCATTGAAGTCCACATTGCCTAGGTTTAATTTACTTCAATTCGAACAACACAACATACACAAAAATACATGCAAAGGAACATCCTCCTACTTTTTGGAAGTCGATAAAAAGTAATACTCATTACACCGTAATTACATTATACCGAAAAAATATTTGACAGTCGCTGAGTGCACATTGACACAACGTCCACTCTTATCTCGCGGTTGCCAAGCGAAGAGATTTACTATATGTCTCAATTTCCTAAAGCTTATAAATTGTCCTCATTTCAAAGACCGCGTGCGTGAAAATAGGTGAAAAAAGTATACTGGATAGGCTGTTTTCTAAGACTTTGCTCGTTATAAAAAGTTTAAAATTTTTGCTATTTATGTATAAGTTTGTATGTGTCTGCTTCCTATTCTTATTATAATCTTGTGAAATTGTCATCAAAGAAGTATAACAGTACTCATTTACACATAAGAAAATGTCTTATACCTACGTTTCTTACCTTTTTTGTTCACTTGTTCAAAGATGCACAGTAGAGAACGTATGCTTACCCGGGAAGGGTGATTGGGCTATGTTCACAATGCTGGACCAATGCGGGTTGGTAGATTCAAATACGCTATCGAATTTATTCTAAGGATGTACTTATGCAAGTTGCCTCACGATGTTTTTCTTCACCGAAAAGCCAGTGGTGTAAAATTCCGTAGGTACATAAATTCCAAAGAACTCATTGATGCAGGACCGACATCTGCGGCTTTTACTACTACTAGACCAACACTTAAAAGCTACACTCAGCACAAAAATGTAGCCTGGCTTTTTGGCGAAATGAAACACATTGAGGACATTATGTTTACATTCCGATAGTAAACGCTATAACGTGAATCTATTAAATACAACTTGGGTTGTCTTCCGTGATAAATACCCATAAAAATGCCAAGTCGATGTAAATACTATGGCTTAATTGACTTTCAAGAGTAGACTTCTATTCAACAATAGACTATCTAGAGCATATAAATAAATATTTGGGGACATCTTACACACGGCCTCTAACCCCAAACTATGCAAAGCTTGTGATATACAGAAATACAGAAAAACAACTAAAAAATAGAACAATTCAATTCAATTCATATGGCTGCCAGGGACTGATAAACTACTTATACATATTTTTAAATACATACTTATATAGATAGTAACTAAATAACACCCAGATACAGAGCAAACACCTATGTTCATCACATAAATACTTGCCATGGGTGGGGATCAAACCCACGCCTCTTTGACCCAGAAGTTAGGGTCACTAACCACTGAGCTACCGAGGCAGTCAGAGATATGGTAGAGTAATTACAAGTAAGTCAAGGTCAGTCAAACATACAGTTTTTAAACATTAAGATTGATGCCTTCACCGAACTTTTATACTTGTAAGAAGTGGGTTCCGCTACGAAGCTTTATTTATAGGGGTCTACATCGGAATAAAGCCTATGGAATAGATTTTTAGGTTCTCGCGGTCGAGATTTAAGTAAATCATCCCTTCGTGATAGATAAATGGCTCTTCTGTATTTATGACCCGACAAGTGAAAAAAGGAATATTTCAATAGCATTTTTTGGGTAGGTACTTTGATATTAAGATATTTTTATGTGTCACTATATAATTATGTGATGAAAATATGTGTTCACACTGAAAAGTAAAATTGCATTGCTGCTATTCGAAATACTAGATTACTACAAAAAATAAAAGAGTCGGGGGAGACCTATAAACCAGTACCTAGTACGACTCAGGAAGCTAAAATTACAAAATTGACTGCCGATTGATGAAATTCATCTTTTCAATTCACAATTCAATTCATTTATCTGTCTACCAGCTGTTATACAGCATACGCGAGAGTGAGTAGAACTACTGGAAGGTTCAAATCTCTGATCATTATAGGAACCCTCGACGTTCAAATTCCCGAAAAAAGACAAAATACCAAGTAGAACCAAATTTTAACTATTTTGACATTCCAACTGGTAGCTTTGACGTATGCGACAGACATTGCGTTTTTTGAGTTCTACTCACTCTCGCCTTATTATACCTTCCTACTTTTAACTTTTTTGAATATGGACACCCGAGATAGCTCAATGCTAGTTTGTTCCTAATACCTTTCGAAATTACGTAAGTTAGGGTGTATGTGCATCTTTTTCTAACACCTTTTAAAGTTCCTAATATTTAAAATGGGACTGAGTGATGTATATCTCTTGCTATTTTAATACGGTTTCTATTGTTTTAGTTCTTATTATATGGACGTGCCCTGTCAGTTTACTATTTGCTTATCCGTTATGCCGTTAATTTTGGTTCATCTATGGATTTCTTTATTTCAAATTTAATCTTGATTTTGCTTTTATTACTAAATAAAATTTACAATTGCTAAGAAGAAACAAAGTCTGAATTTATATGGAAAACTTTGCACTAAAAATGTAGATAAAATCAATTTCCAATAAGTACGTACAAAATCTGCTTTTATACTGTTCTGGCTTCGTTCCGAAACTCAAGTATCTTTTGAATCTGAAGTTATCAGAACTGTCGTTTGCAGGCTGCATTTAAAAACTGAATAAAGATACACAATTGGTAACAGTTTTTTTTGGTGTATTCCAAGTCAAGTTTTTTGGAACTATAAGTCTCAGACCAAATAAAAAATCAAGAGAGAATGTTGTGAACAAACAAGTGAGGCCGATCAAAACTACGCCTCGCCGTGTAAAGACAATTACACACACATCAACGTACAAGGAAATTACGCCTAGGCTTGTCAGTCGAACTATGGCGGCGCAGCAGTGACGCACTCACACATGTATAAAAAACCGGCTTTCCTTGACTGTTCAACGACGTTCCAATTTTTCCAATGTTATTTAAGTTTGTTGCAGTAAATTATTTATTTCATTTAAAAGGCTAGTTAAGCAAAAATGATATAGTAGAATAATGCTTGTCTTACAAGCGTAAGCATGTGTGAGCATTCCAATCAGTTTTTTTTTAATGTATGTTTGGAAGTACACTAAACACCACTGGCTTCTTGGTACAGAACCACTTACTCCACCAAGCTTTTCAACAATACTGTGTGGTGCAGTAGCAAATTTTCCAGCAAGCTAGGCTAAAGCCTAAAGCGGCAGATTTTAGGGATCGGAATTTAGAACGAATTCATTTTAGTATATTAAAAATTAAAAAAAAAATTACCTAACCTGCCTGCTCACGATGGGCGATCGGGATATTTACCTACACCGCGCTGGCCCAATGTGGGTTGATGCATTTAATAAATCCATCTACTTACGTCTGCAAACGTATACATGTTGCCACGCGATATTTTCCCTCACCACTGCTGAACATATGTCTACCCACGAGAAACAACACAATACTACATGTTTTTGTAATTAAATTTCATAGTGTTTCATTACAATACACTTTTTCCACGTAAAGTTGTTTGAAATAAAAATTTATAGCAAAGCATAAATTCAAATGGCACCTGGAACGAAACTTAAAAGTCGAGGTTTAATTTCCTGTTTGAACAAAAGAGTACAGGTGAGTGAAAAAATGAAAAAGTTAATGAAAAGGGATACTTACAAGTGTAAGTACTAATGTATTAAAGCAAAGCAGTAAGTGTAGACTTTCTCACTAATTGTTATGCAGAAAATGTGATACAATACATAATATTTTTTTTAACAATGCTTGGTTTAACCATTATTTTGATAAGCTTCTCTGAGATAAATGAATAGTTTAAAATACGCTAGAAAAACATGCTTAAAGTGGACATACACGGTCAGTTAAACTGATAAGTTTTTGGCTTCGCTCCAACTGGGAGCTCATTCAGTAAATTAAAAGGTAGGAGTTTGTAGTTACATATATGAATAACTACCTGAAACTTTTTTAAACTATTTTGTTTCTTCAATGACTCCTGTTATTTTAATTTTTCATCAGATGTTATGGGAGCAAAAGTTGTTTGAAATTTTATTTCCTACAACTTTGATTCCCAAAAACTTTTTGTAGGATCGATATTTTTCGAATATGAAGGGGTGTCATTTTGTTTCTTCAATAACTGCCTACCGGCAAAGGTTAACTATATTTGGCCCACGCTGGACCAATCTGATGAACTGATGCAATCATCACGTCGTGTGCGTCCAGATTAAGGTACCTAGTAGTTCAAATCGTGAACCACCACCAATTCCCACCTTTTAATTTACTGAATGAGCCCCAGTTGGAGTGATGCGAAAAATTGATCAGTTAAACTGACCGTGTATGCCCACCTTTAGTTCATTACGTGGCCTTTCTCACAAGTGCAAACACGACAATAAGTAAGTAAGTAAGTTCGTATAGGCCGGGTGGCTAGCCCTGGTGTCAGAGTTTTTTAGGCCGCCTGAAGGCCTCTGACATGGCTAAACACGACAATGATACGATATTTCATGATGGAATGCCAGTGCCTATCTTCCGGCTTCATCATCAGATCTTGAAGCTTAATCGTGGTCAAAGTTTTCTACTTTTCTAAGGAATTCAAAACGATACGATTTAAATCATGAAGTTCCAGTTAATATCTTCCGGCTCCATCATCAGATCAGTTCGACAGTACCATATTATTGTATTGTCATGAGAACTAAATACAGCTGCCAATTTTCATTACGCTACGACGATTACTTTCATTAGATTCCATTACATAGTTAGTTACAAATAGGTCGACCTAATAAAAAAGCATGCAAATAAATTAAAAATGCTGTACTATTTATCTGTTATATGTAAGCGGCCAAATAAATTACATAAAAGGTTTTATTTAATTTTCAAACTGGTCGCAAACACGAAGCTGCTTAAAAATACGTATGAACAACTATGCGCACGAAAAATAATTGTTGTTAGTTTATTTATTTATTACAAATAATACTATTATTACAGACTCAGCCAAATGCAATTTATTTTGAATTTAATTTATTTTGAACTAGAGACCCGTCCCGGCTTTGCACAGGTGTATTATACATATATAAACCTTCCCATTGAATCATAATATCTATTAAAAAAGACTGCATCAAAATCCGTTGCGTAGTTCTAAAGATAAAAAGCATAAATGGGACAGACAGTACAAAGCAACTTTGTTTTATACTAAAAGTGAAGTTGAAATTAGATCTAGTGAAGACAATCTGGAAGACAATAAATATGATGAACTGAGGTACCTTAATTTCCACGCATTGTTGGAGAAAAGTACTATAACTACAAGCCTTAGCCACAACTAGGCATTAATAGACCTACGTATCTGTGCTTTGGATTCGCCTAGGCTCACATTTACACGTTCGTCCATCAATGCCTCTTTTGCTGGCCGCTGACAAATTAAATTGTGGGTCTTAGTTATTGAACCGTTAAGCAATGTCAGAGGCCTTTCGTCGGTTTAAAAACTCTTAACACCAGGGCTAGCCACTTGGCCTAAATGAAGTTACTTTCTTGCTTGTACCAATTTCCGAATAACCTTGCCTTAACTATCTCTCCAACGATGTTGTTAAATTTTTCAATTTACAGTAAAAACATGAGTTAATTAAACCTCGTCTTGAGCTGCGTTATATTTTTATGACACCTTTAAATAGTGATGGCAATTACATTTACATTTTAAAAGTAAATTTGTCGATGTCAAAGACAGATTTGGTTTTAAAACTAGTTATTAGTTTGTGTTGTTTTGACGCGACTTTTTGGCATCATAGGCATTCTGTAAATCTCTAGTAAATTTAAGAAGCATTCTTGACGAGATGGAAACGCGCAGTGCTTGCAAGTCGTGCTTTGTACCTACGTACAAATACAATTCGAATTAAGTATAAGGTGCTCAAATGGAGAGTAGTATCCATTTGAGAATCTTATACTTAATTCGAACAATCGAGTTATTATGTCCACATTACGGGTAGATGTACGAGTATTACACTGTGCTTGACGAAACGCAATCTTTGCAACTCCATGAGCTCAATTGCGTGCGAAATGCTTCACGCGCTGTCTGTTTCGATGCATACAAGCCGCTTTCAACTTGAAAACTATGCGGTCTTGTAAGTCCAATCTGCATGCTATGAGATGAGATCTGTAGGGGAGGCGTATGTGCGGCAGTGGACATCGTAAGGTCATCGTAAGACAAACGATGACTGTATTGTTTCCGATTCGTAAAATTTACTTTTCGGAATATATTTTTCATTATATAATTTTTGACTTATGGTGCCGAGATGTGGACACTCACGGAGAAGATTGTCCACAAAATCGGGGTCGCACAGAGATCCACGGAGCGCGCCATGCTCGGCATCAAGCTACGAGATCGTATCCGGAACACTGAAATACGACGTCGCACTTAAAGATGGGTTAATACCGATATTTCACAAGATTAGGTCACATTAATAGATAACCTAAATTATATTATAATACCTTAACTAATATTAAGTATTGATAATATTTTTCGGACGTGGATCTTAAAGATCCCGCCGCATCCGTCATTATTTTCATCTTAAGTAATTTTTTTAGTTTCCGTTTAGGCGTCCGTACTACTTAGTTCCCAAATTCAGATATCAAACTTCAGTGGTGGCGCGGTGTCCATAATTATTGGTTGTGTATTTTCTATCTCATTTTTATCCAGTAATTTGCAGAGCGTATGAAATGGCGCATCTCTTTCATTCGCTATTACGAATAAGATTCATTATTGCTACACGAATCCGATATCCACTAATCACAGAGATCTCGAGCGATATTATCCGGCTTCTTGAATGGTCATTTCGAATATTAAGTGAATACAAAATATTAGGACATTTGATTTAGTGGGATTGCTAATACCAGATCTTTCCAATATTATCGATCTCTTAACTAATCTTAATATATTAACCACACGCTTACGTCGCACCACTATGGTCGATATTGTAGAACAAGTGATGGATCTAAAATGGAGCTGGGCGGCAAGTCCACAACCGAGTGGAGGCCCAGACTGGGTCGGAGAAATCCGGGTAGACCAAGAATGAGATGGGTCGCTGACATTAGGCGATTAGTGGGCATCAAATGGATGGAATTGGCAAGGGATAGAGGTGGATGGCATAAACAAACGGAGGCCTATGCCCAGCAGTGGATTATTAAAGGCAGATGATGATGAATATATGTATTTTTCATTTGGATTTATTTTCTAGTTTTGTTAGATTAGTAGGTACTCGGGTTGGATATAGAAATCTGGTATTTAAACCTAAAGTGAGTTATGGTATTTTCTAGATAAAATAACGCTGCTACTATTTCAGAACCTTATTATTAGTAACACTTACCTATTTTTAATCGACTTCCAACAAGATTATGTTTTGCAAAAATTAGCATGACCGACTTCACCCGTGTACAGAATACGCAAATATTTCTCACGGATTGATGTATCATTTTTAACATTATTGTTGATTTATCAGAAATGGCTCAGCCGATTTCGATAAAATTTAAATGGGACTAATTTCGAAGTATACTCTTTCCAATGAAATAAGAATTATTGAAATCAGACTACTACGAAAAAGTTATGCGTGGTTATACATAAAGAAAAAAATATGCGCCTCAAATTGTATACCTCCTACGGTGGTTCGTCGGTCAAAAAGGAGGAGGTTCTATGTTCATCCGTATGTATTTTTTTTGTGTTTTTTTATAGATAATTTCGCCCATTGCGAACTTAATCGACAAATTCTTGATTAGTTCGAAAAGGTATACCCGAGGTGGTACCATTTAAATTTTACAGAAATCAGCTGAGACATTTTTGAAAAATCAACAATAATGTTAACAAATCGAGCGAAATATTCTAATTTTGTACACGATGGAAGAATTCCATGCCATTTTTGTGCGAAAACTAATTACTAAATCAACACTTGTTTTGAAATAAAGGTTTAATCTATAGGTACACCTATCTACGAGTATCTATAAAACCTTGCTTCTTTGTATAAATTACTGAAGCAATTTTAAATCTCAAGGCGTAATTGAAGAAATTCCAGTAAAGAACGCCGGAGTACTCTAGGATTCCCGGGTGATTTTAATAATCTAGCAGATGAGTATCAGAGAGCGCTATCTTATTAATTTAGCCTGAGATATGGTGAACTTAATTGGATTGGAAGAATAAAGCGAGAGTGCTATGCAATGCATGAGAAAACTGCTTCGCTACCAATGATATGTTGGTAAAGATGTGTTTCTTTTTTATTTTTATTTTTATTGACAGACTACAAAACTGAATGAACATTTAAAAAAAACCGGACAAGTGCGAGTAAGGCTCGCACATCGAGGGTTCCGTACAAACACATTGTTAAAATAATTAAAAACCTGTTCTAGCATGTGCTAATGAAGTTCTTTTATATGACACCTTTCCTGATACAATTTACTCACTTTGAATTTTGAGCCCATATTTTGTAAATTTTGAGGCCCTAGTTTTTGTGATGTAAATAAAAATGTACAGTTTTCAGATTTATTCCTATATGTGTACTCTGAGACAATGCTTCTCGACAAATTTCATAGTTCTATGTCAACGGAAAGTACCCTGTAGGTTTTGATTTTTGTGAGTATCAAAATATGCGGTTTTTTACAACATAAGCAACTCTAACTTTTTTAAACGACAACTGAGAAGTTTTTCTTTTACACAAAAGCAAGAGTTCATCGATATACGTATATAGTTTAAATTTCAACTCGATATCTTTACGAGTTTTCGAGATAAAGAGTCTTGACATACACACAGACGGACAGACGGACAGACGGACAACAAAGTGATCCTATAAGGGTTCCGTACTTTCCTTTTGAGGTACGGAACCCTAAAAACATAAAAGACTTACATAAAATAATAACGAACGAGCACATTCATTCTTCTAGGAGAGGAGTAGTCCAATATGACTAAGGCAATAGCTAGCCACAAGTTATAAACAAAGACGAGAAAACAAAAACAGATAGGTTACTAGTATACAAACAGAAACTTGATTTCGATTTGTCTACCTAATCAATGTTATACAATATAATAAACGTAATAATTAAAAATTAAAATAAGCTCGAACGCAAAACAAATTAGAAATGAATAAAAATGTGTTGTGCTCGGTGTTTAACCAGTGGCGACTTACGGCGGTGAAACGGGGTACTGTACTGTACCAGCCTTTTTAATGGTCCACTGCAGGACGTAGGCCTACCTACGAAGGGTGATTGGGCCATATCCACCACGGTGACCCAGTGCGGGTTGGTGGATTGACATACGCCATCGAATTTCTTCTACGGACGTATGCAGATTGCCTCATGATGTTTTTCTTCGCCGAAAAGCCAGTGGTGTGAATGCACTCGTGAACTTCGGTGCATTGCGAGACGGCTCCGAATGCGACCGAAACTATAGTCGTTACGACTATCCTTACACGTGAGTTTAGTCCTGTTATATATAGTTTAAAAACGAATGAAGTTAGTTGCTACGTTTTGTAAAAAAATAATTGTTTGTAGTTGTCTATAAAATATAGAATACCATCGTTTGCAATCAACTGCCCGAAATGTATGCAGCACTCAATTTCGTGCTTCAAGATAAATTTTACTCGCTCTCTTCCAAACAGGACAAGTTGCGCAAATTAATTGCAGAATTCGAAATAAGCTAAGTAATGACTTCAGCTATAAATGTTGAGTGGTTTTGACTGGAAATGACTTTCGTTTCAGTAGGTTTGATACTAAATCCTGTACTCTACCAGCCTTTTTTAAAAGGTAATCAATAATAAGTAATAAATAATAAGGCCTACCCACGAAGGGTGATTGGACCATACCCACGCACGCTGGCCTAGTGCGGATTGGTGGATTCACAAACGCCGATTCGATGTTTTTCTTCGCCGAAAAGCCAGTGGTGTGTAATTCCGTACATAAATTCCAAAGAACTCATTGGTACGGGACCGGGATTTGAACCCACGACCTCACGATTGCAAGCCGGGTATGGACCACCACGGTTTACTAAGTCTATAATAAGTCCGCTAGCGATGAATACCGTATCGTTATGATAAAATTACTTGTAATGTTACTTATGAAACAAATTCGGTTATTGCTTAGCCGTAAAGCCTGAAGAACTGGCTGGCACCTATACTAGTAATTATACTGTGCTAGCTGATCTAGCGAACTTCGTTTCACGCAATATCTTTATAAATTGGTCCTTGATAAATTGATCTTTATAAATTGAGCCTAGATGTATAAAAATTACTTTTGCGTTTATAATTTTAGGATTATGTACAAGCGCCAGTGCCCTCCGTCGGTATTTGACAACATTATCATAATACAACATGCAATGTCGCTGAATAGAATAAAGCTATTGTGGCTATTACTTATATAGCTTACTTTTTTGAATCTTTAAGTACAATTATAAGCCGTTAATTAATAAGTTAATTGCTTCTATATTTTTATGATGTAATTTATCCCAATCTATATTGATTTAGTATGGAGTATTTCGCTGTGACAATATTTATTTTTATTTGTCTTTCCTAATTATAATAATTTCCTTTTATAATTTTAATTATGCTATGTAACCCGTAATCTTAGTCATGTTGTAAACGTACGAAATTGCAAAGTAATACGTACCAAAAATTATAATTTATTTCCTATCTACCCACTACTTATGACTTAATGAGAACTTTGGTAAATTCATAACTTATTGTTTAGATACAAGTTTTAAAAGGTGACATTAGCCTACAAAACACTGTAATATTGTGGTAAATTGTAACTTAGTTAGTTAACGCTAAGCTTTACAAAACATTGTAATTTTATTATGTTAATAAAGGATTCTTAAAATCAATCAAATCATTGTGGCTATTGCAACTGAAAAGTTTCAGTAGTTCGGTCAACCGGACTACTGCTACTAGAGGGTGGTCACGATTGGCAAAGGACCGAGGCAGATGGCACTATAAGAGAAAGGCCTATACCCAGCAGTGGGATAAAGAAGGCTGTAGATGATGATGATGATTGTGGCCAAGTGAGAGAAGCCATCTACTGGTAGTTATACTTGCCTTACAATCAAATCCCGGTCCCGTACCAATTAGTTCTTCGGAATTTATGAACGAAATTAACAAAACTGGCTTTGCGGTGAAGGAAAATATTCGTTCGTAGAAGACATCCTATTGAAGTATTATTACCATTGAGACGTCCATTGAGAAATTTTGTACATAATAAGCCTTATCGACATCAAACGAGTAAATTAAATGTGTATTGAATATTGATTTTAAAATTTTACCGGAAGATGAAGACTTAGCCACAAGTAATTAAAAACAGGGATCTTTACAAAAAGGGAACGTTGATCACCCTTTTGTAGCCCTCAGTTTCTATCGAACAATCGAGCTTTAACTTGAAACTTGTTTATTTGTGTTTAGAGTTTTTCCTTTAAAGATAAGTTAATTAAAGACTGGATTGCGAAAGGATTTTCTATAAATAGCTTCTACCGCGTCTTACTTTATTATGACGTTATAAGGTAAAATTATCGTCGTAAACGACTTTACTAATATAATTTTGTTTTAAACTGTAGTATACATAAACAGCCATCATCGACATCCACAGCCTCACCCTTCGTGGGTAGGCCTACGTCCTGCAGTGGACTATTAACAACAAGCTGGTACAGTTTACAGAAACAGTATTAATCATTACAATCGTGTATTGAACAGCGGCCGGTTCTTGAATAATTGGATTATTTTCGCTTTCCTGTTGCGGGTTCATGGATTTATATTCATTCATCCACAAGCCATAGAATGTCCACTGTTGGGCATAGGCCTTTCCTCCTTTATGGATCTCCAATAAGACCGGTTGGAATCGGCATGAATCCAGCGCGTTTCTGCGGTCTTGAAGAGGTCATCTTCCCGGCTCGTGGGTGGACGTCCTACGCTGCGCTTGCCGGTACATGGCAGGGCACATAGCAAGGAGGACTGCGAAACTGATGGGGTCGAAAAGTTCTCGAATGGAGATGGATTCACATACGCCATTTATTTCCAGACAAATACTCCTTTTTACGATGTTTATGTGCACTATGAATCCAGTGGAGTGCAATTCGCTCATAAATGTCAAAAAACTAATAAGTTTTTTTTATATCCGGAATTTGAACCCTGAAGTAATAAATTTAAATTCTCTTCCTATAACTTATTAATCCGAAACGTAACTTGCACTCTATGCTTTGTAGTTAACAAAACCAGCCAAGTGCGAGTCAGGCTCGCTGTTAAAATCTCTGTACTAAAATCATCGACAAAAAAGTTTTTTTTCACTTCTCTCGTCATTCATTGAAAATTACACATTGATAAAATAGTTAAAAACCTGTTTTAGCATGTGCTTATATGATACCTTTCATGATACGATTTACTCACTTTGAATTATCAACCAATATTTTGTGAATCTAGGCCCTATTTTTTGTGTTTTAAATTTAAATGTACAATTTTCAGATTTATTCCTATATGTGTACCCTGAGACAATGCTTCTTGCCAAATTTCATAGTTCTATGTCGACGGGAACTACCCCGTAGGTTTTGTTTTTTTGTGAGTGTCGAAATATGCATTTTTTACGACGTAAACGGATCTAACTTTTTTATACGATAACTGAGAAGTTTTTCTTTTACACAACTACAAGAGACCATAGATATACCTATAGTTTAAATTTCAACTCGATATCTTTACGCGTTCCCGAGATAATGAGTCTTGACATACGGACAGACGGACAATAAAGTGATCCTATAAGGGTTCCGTTTTTTTCCTTTCGAGGTACGGAATCCTAAAAATGACAAATCGTATCATACTCGTAGAAAAGCTACTCAATTCTACTCAATTTCCTTACAAACTCTACCGAAGATTAAAATACCTCAAAGAAAATACATTTGCATACAAGAAAAACAAGAATAAACATCTCTCGCGGGACGTTAGAGCAAAACCGGCAAAAACTTGTACAATTTTATGAAGTGGGACACACAATGCTTAGTTTTCCAAGTTTTCCTTATTGTTGCTCGACAGGCGAGGGAAATAGTCAGATGCTTCATTTGGTTTGAATCGATTTGTGCTTGGATACTAGATTTTGTAGCGCTTATAGCGTAGGTTGACTAAGTGTTTGTTAGCGATATAAAGAATAGATATTCAAGATCCTACCAAAAACGACATTCTGTAATGGCGCTGGTCTTTGACGTCACTCACGAGTAAATAACGTTAGTTAATACTGGTAAATACGCTAGTTCACATCTAAAAATTAACAAAAAATACTTTAAAAGTAACTTACAGATCCAATAATATTACTCCGAAATCACAAAACACAAATTACACAAACAACAGTCAATCGAGAAATTCTTGCTTAGGTACCAGCACGTGACGTCACCAGAGTTGCCGCCCTTCTTTACGTCACAGATAAAAATCAAAAAAATATCGTATTTTATTTCGTTCGATTTGCAAAAATTAGACATATTTTAGTTCCTTAAATCATCGAAGTTAAACAACGTTTAGCACGGCCACTTTTCGGATAGTTGATCGCGGGTGGCTTTTATAACTGAGTGCTAACGTGGCTTACATGACACGTTAAATTGTAGGTGCCGATTGGTTTAAGCCATATCAGAGGTCCTCAGGCGGCCTACAAACTCTGACACCAGTCCTAGCCACCAGGCCTATCTTCTTCTTCTTCGTCGTGTCGATGATCCTCAACATCATAATTATGATTCCCAGTACTCAACTACACTCGTTCCACCGGGAGTAACCTGGTAGAGGTCCCGCATTGTGCACCCATTCGGACACTGACGGCATGAAAGATTGAACCTGGCCTATACGAACTTACTTACCACTATTAGATTTTAAATCTTATTCTAACCTTTTGACTACCACGCCTATTTATTTTTTCTTTACATTTTGGAGCCCATATTTTGTCCATTATTTATACAGGGTTACAGGCTAAGTCGACCTATTCCCGTTAAGCATGTGTAGTTTACTACGTTTCTGACTGATTTGACTATAAAACACAATATCCTAAATCTCACAGTTTTCGAAATATTTGAATTCAAATACTTTTTATAAAAGGTTAATTTTACGGACAATATTGGGTCACAAAACATTTTACATTTAAAAATTAAATAAAAATAATAATACGACTTAAACGTTTCAAAACATCTGAGCTGATAGCCGAAAATTGGGAATTTTATAAATACCTACCAATTTCAAATATCTGTTTTTTTTTAATTTAGGATAGTAAATTTCATAGTCAAATTAGTCGGACACAAAGTAAACTACACACCCTTAACGGGAATAGGTCGACTTACCCTGTAACCCTGTATATATGGTTTGCGCCCGGAAGTGCTGTTTAAATAGATTATTTTAGTGATTAAAAGGTTAATGCTCGAAAAGCCACGGCTGATTTAGCTTATATGCATAACACGAAACTGAGCTGGAATAAATGTGAAACCTTAAACGTTAGAAGTCACTTTTTTTGTCTGTCTGTCTGTCTGTCTGTCCGTTTGTCACGACTATTTTATTCTATTTCGGTGGAAGGCTCAAACGTATATAGAGTTGAAATTGAAACCATACATCTATGCAAATTGGTAATCCCTTGCAATTGTGAATAAATAATAAATAAATAAATATTGGGGGACATCTGACACACGGTCTCTGACCCCAAACTAAGCAAAGCTTGTGATATGGCTGCCAGAGACTGATATACTACATATACATATTTTAAATACATACTTATATAGATAGTACCTAAATAACACCCAGACACAGAGCAAACACCTATGTTCATCACAAAAATGCTTGCCCTGGTGGGAATCGAACCCACGCCTCTTTGATCCAGAAGTCAGGGTCACTAACCACTGAGCCACCGAGGCAGTCATATACAGTATACAGTACCGTTAATAACGCAAAATATCGAATTTAAACTATTTAAAGTCTAAAACTTAATAGAAAGTGCAACATTTCACCACTCTATTTTACTCTATAGAAAATGCAACATTTCACCTCTTTTCCAATAGAAAATCAGCAGAGCCAGGCACTTAACAGTAAATAGGTACGCTTGCTGTCATTGTGGTTAAAAGACGGGAAGTCGCTCTGAGGTTTGGCAGGAGTCAAGGTAGGTACTTAGGTACGGCTGAAACGAAGAAAAGTGCATCCGCTGCGCTCAAATTTATTTGGAGGTTTACTTCTGTTTTATTGTTTTCATTGTATAACTAAACTGATGATAGTTTTAATGGTACCTACTGTTGAAAAGTAGATTGATCAGACGATTTGGTCAAGTGCGGACTTATGTATTAACCATAAAATAAAATTATTTCGTGCTACATATTCGACCAAGACGTTGTACGCGTGACTATATTTTTGTTGATTTATTGTGTAATATCTTGGCTATCTGGATGAGTCATTTTTTATCCAGCAGCATTTTTTATTAATAAGTATAAGGAAATGTTTCTTGATTCACTTATTTTTTTGTTTGAGCGCCTGCTGGAAAATTACATAGCAATTCACCCCTCGTTTAAAAAAATTATTTAGGCTCTTAGACTTCATTCATATGAAAGTAGTAGTAGGTAATATGGCAGTAAAACAACATTTTTGCATATTTATTACGACATATCACTTGTATTACAAAAACACAGGAATATTGTAACAAGTGTGACCGCATGCAGCTGTTTCAAAAATGTTACAATGTCGCGTCGCGCTGAGAATAACAATAATTTATAGGTAACATCGGGCTTTTTTCTTACATAATTCTATTATGTATTTCAGGGTATCATTGTGCTCAACACTACCTATAACCATTTTTAGGGTTCCGTACCCAATGAGTAAAAACGGGACCATATTACTAATACTCCGCAGTCCATCCGTCTGTCTGTCACCAGGCTGTATTTTTGTTGCCGCTATAACAACAAAATACTAAAAACAGAAAAAAAAATGGGACTCCCAAACAACAAATCTGAATTTTATGCCATTTTCGCTCGATATTAATAACGGCGACAGGTAGATTCTTGAAAATACTCACTACCTAGGTACTACTACCACATAAAAAAATTGGATCCACAGAACCTTAAAGGTATAAAGATTATCGAAATGATCAAGTCCACTGCTAGTAGCAGCGAGCCCATCATGCTGGTAGCATTGTCACGCTAAATGGCAATGTTTATAAACGTAGAATAAACACTGGTAGGTACTCGTACCTACTGAATTTTCAGCCCAGAAGAAAATTATGATTTTTGAAAACGAGATGAGCTCACGTCCCCCACGGAACGGACTCAATGTACTTATTAAAATTAAATCAACTCTAATCAGCGAAACTCAATTTAGGTACTTACCTATCAGCTTTAAGCATAAAAATATACCCAACATTTATGGTCAGGTACAAAGGTCACTGGTTACAGATTAGCTCGTTTCGTAGAACAGTATCTCTGTATCTGGGTTAGTTTCCGTCCAAATTATTATCCAACGTATATTTTTATTATTGTAATACAGAAATTGGACATATTATACCAGCGATAAAAATCACATGACGTAATTTATCGCAGGTGACGTTTATCGCTCGTTTGTCCAATGACGGTTTGTGTGACGGAAAAACCGCTCAACAACTATAATTTAGCGATTATCTCGTTTATATTAATTATTTAATTTTATAATATACCCTAGTATTTTGGGCGGTACGCGGGCCGCAAGCGGCGCGTGAGGTGAGGCGGAGTTGGACTTTTGAATGTTAAATAATTATAACGATGTGTGCTTTGATATTGGAACTATTTTTAAATGTTACTAGAGAAATAAATGTAATTTTATTTTGACATTTATTATTATTTTATTATATGTATTGTATTTTGTTTCTCGCATTTATTTTATTTCTAAGTTTTTTACAATATAAAGGTATAAAAAATATGTATATCATAAAACACTCAAAAACTAGGGCGCTGCCGGCAGCGGGGCAGGGCCCAAGCTACCGGTGGTTGGGCTCCATCGAGAAGAACCTCCTGACAATGCGCGCCGTGTCCAGGATTACTGCCTTCAGTATCTGACCGTCAGACTTAACCGTCTAGCGAGAGCCTCTTAATATGGTGGTCGAGACTCTTCGCTATTAAGCCGTTTACCGAAACGACTATCGGGACAATTATCGTCGAATCTCCATCCAACATGGCGGTGACCTCGTGAGCTAATTATTATTATTTATCGTGGTTTATAAAAATACAACACAACTTTTTTGTAATATGTTTCAGGTCAGTGTAATTCATTTATTTGCTATAATCATTACGAAGTACGTAATTATTATAAGTTATTGACGTGTATCTTCTATATTTGTAATACCAATAAATAATATGAATAATTATACAAATAAATTTGAGTAACTTATTATGTGACTTAGGTATTCCACTTTTTAGGTGACGATGTTTACATGATGTTTTCTCCATAACCCAAAAAAATTCTTCAGCGCTCAAAATAATTTTAAAAGAAAGTTTTTAAAATGGCCCATAAACTTAGACAGGGACAAGATTTTAAATCACATAGTTTATAATCTTACCGCTTAACTTAGACCTCGCCTGCGCGGAGCAGGGGTGCCGGAGACCCACCGCATATTTTTCCAACATTTTTTCCCGACAATTGCATTGAAATACCATTGTCGAGAAAAAAAAGCACGAATTTTGGTTCGGGCTCATTGCAAATTGTTCATAATGATGGTCTGAATCACCTTCTTTCAGTGACGTAGCGTGCTTTGGCGGAGCCCCGTTTAGAAAATATTGGGGGCCCTTATGAAGGGTAAAGATTTCTCACAAAAGAAAAAATATTTGCACAAAATTAAGTATAGGGGGGTGGCAGCTGCTCGCGTCCGTAGGACTTACCATCTTTTCCTCGACTAGACCCACCCTACACGTGCCCCCTGGGTGGTGCTAAACGAGCAGCAACGCCGAGCCATGGGCGGCGGTAACTAACCCATCAATATGGCTCACCAATGGCCATGAGTGACTAAATATCCTCAAAAATATTGGGGGTATGCGCCTGGGAAACGCGTACTACTACTCTCCCACCCCTTTTAGTATGAAAATGGAAAATAAAGAATGTGATTTGTCCTGCGATCCGGCTAACCCCCGGCGCCATGAGGTACCCGGGCCTCAAGGTGTGAAATATGTTACCGAAGACTGTGCAGACGTGGGTAACCAGGCCTCTGCTTCAGTGAATGCTACTGGAAGACGTAAATTTGTACAACAGGCGTTCCATCCAAGCCTATTTACGAGAACTAGAAGTTCCTCACTGGGAAGTACCTCCCAAATAGAACCCCCAACACAGGCAACACTAGGCAAGAATCTAGAAATAAATACTTCCAAACCGCCGGACTGGCAAAGAGTCCCTGAATCTAAAAGCCATAAACGGAAAAAATTGTCACGGACACCATCCCCAGAAACTATAAAAACCCAGAACCGCTACAAGGATTTATCTGTAGACGAGACAGAGAATTCTAGTCAACCAAAGGAAAAACGACCTAGCAAACCACCAGCAACCATTTTATATGGTATTGAGGACGTAAACAAACTCACACAACTGTTGGAATCAGCAGCTGATCATAACCTCTTTACTTTCAAAATAGTAAATAGGAATCAACTAAGGGTCTCTTGTAAAGATGTTACCACCTACAAAAAAGTTATCACTGTAGTTCGAGAGAATGGACTCATAGGTCACACTTTCAACCGTAAGGACCAGCGCTGCTTTAGAGTGGGTATAAAAAACCTTCATCACTCCACTCCGCTCAGTGCAATTGTGGAGGAAATTGAAAAAACTGGAAACAAAGTCTATGGAGAGATTGTTAACGCCAAGTATGGACCAGACAAAAAACCAACATCTACGTTCTTTGTAAATATTGCCCCTGGGCCAAACAACAAGGCAGTTAAAGACATAAAATACATATATCACCAGTCAGTTGTCATTGAAGACCCCAAAAAGAGGACAACATTACCACAGTGCCAGAGGTGCCAACAATATGGTCACTCGAAAAATTACTGCATGCGACCAAATCGTTGCGTAAAATGCGCTCAAGGGCACAAAACTGCTGACTGTCCAAAGAAAGATCGTAATACTCCAGCCCTATGCGCTCTCTGTGAAGGTGAACACCCTGCCAATTATAAAGGCTGTGCTGTATATAGGGAAATCCTAGCTAGAAGAATGCCACAGAGGACAACTCACAAAAACACCACCAGACCACCAGACTCGAAAAGCACCACGGAAGCAAAACCCGCCAACGCTGGAGGAAGTAGACCAAATGACACCTATGCTGAAAGATCGAAGAAGAACACAAGCGAACTGAATCCTGAAGTAAAACCATCTAATAAATTAGAAGAACTCATATTAAAACAATCAGAAAAATTTGATCTTATCTTACAACAAATGAGCACTCTCTTGAGTCTCATAACAACACTGCTAGACAAAATCCCAAAATGACTTCTCTCAGGATAGCCACGTGGAACATTAATGGCTTAACACCAAATAAGTCCGAGCTGGAAGTGCTAATTGCAAGTAATAAACTTGATGTCGTGCTCATATCTGAAGCACACTGTACAGAAAAAAGCAACATAAAAATTAAGGGCTGCTACACCTACATTACTTGTCACCCTGATGGCACTGGCCACGCTGGAACTGCTATAGCTATTAGAGCGAACATTAAGCACTATGTCATGCCCGAATATAAAACAAGCTATATCCAGGCAACGTCTGTTGTAGTTGAGAGTAAGGATGGACCCCTCAACATATCTGCGGTATATTGCCCACCGAAGCATAGAATAGATAGTGCAAAGTACTCCGAGTTCTTCCACACACTGGGAAACAGATTCATTGCTGGTGGCGACTGGAATGCCAAGCACTCGTACTGGGGCTCCAGGTTAATAACAACAAGAGGTAGACAGCTTAAGGGATGCATTGACGGAAACAACCTTGACTCAATTTCATCCGGTGAGCCGACATACTGGCCTACAGACCCAAAGAAAAAGCCTGACCTGCTAGACTTTTTTATCACCAGAGGACTCTCGAGACACTATCTCAAAGCCGAACCCTGTTATGACAGTAACTCTGATCATTCCCCTGTAATCCTAACCGTAAGCACGACAATAATTTGCTACGAAGAACCCGAGACATTGTCCAACAAATTTACAGACTGGGAAGGATTTAGGGAATACATAGAGGAAACCATACAATTACAGGTGTCCCTAAAAACACCAGATGAGATAGAAGATGCCACAAGCTACATTACTAGCCTAATACAGAATGCATGCTGGATTAACACTCCAATAAAAAAGAAAAGGGCTTCTACTGGAAACATTCCTCTCGATATAAAAAATAAAGTTCTGGAAAAAAGAAGGCTTCGAAGGGTCTGGCATCAATCTAGACATAAATCTGATAAGACCGCTTTAAACAAAGCCGCAAGCGAATTGAAAGAAATGCTGGATAGCATAAATAATGCAACGCTACAAAGTAAACTGCAAAATCTGACCGCTACCGCATCATCTCAGTACGCGCTCTGGAAATTCACAAAAACGTTTAAAAGACCACAACCATTTAAGTCTGCAATAAGAAACAATAGCGGAGGTTGGGCTAGGACTGGTAAAGAAAAGGCAGAAACATTCGCAAAACATCTAGCTAACGTATTTAAACCAAACGATAGTGAATGCGAGGAATTCGAGAGGGAAGTAGATGACCAACTACAGCAAGACCTTCAATTATCACTTCCACCAAGGCCAGTAACAGTGCGTGAGCTTACATGGGCCTTGAAAAGGATGAAGAACAACAAAGCCCCTGGCTTTGACCTAATCACTAAAGAGGTTCTTATGCAACTTCCTAGAAAAGCTTTAGTATTCATTACAACACTCTTTAATGGTGTCCTCAGGGTCCAACACTTCCCAACTATGTGGAAAGTATCCATCATCTCCATGATACATAAGCCAGGAAAACCTCCAGATCATGCTACATCATACAGGCCGATAAGTCTTCTACCTGTCCTGTCTAAAGTGTTTGAAAGGATTCTCCTGAACAGAATACTGCCGCTATTGGATGAAAATGAAGCCATCCCCAAACACCAATTTGGGTTCAGAAAACACCACTCGACCATCGAGCAGGTCCACCGAGTTTGTGACAAAATACGGCACTCCCTTGAAGCCAAAGAGTACTGCTCTGCTGTGTTTCTTGATATCCAGCAGGCATTTGACAAAGTATGGCATAAAGGCCTACTCTCCAAAATAAAAACTTTGCTACCACATACCTACTATACTTTGATGAATTCTTACTTGTCAAATCGCATGTTTCAAGTACGAGAAAGTGGTGATGCATCAGAAATCTATAAGATCTCGGCCGGTGTGCCCCAAGGCTCCGTTCTTGGCCCAATCCTGTACACCTTGTACACTGCAGACCTCCCTCAGTCAACACAAGTAATGAACGCTACATTTGCTGATGACACTGCACTATTAGCAAGCAGTTCAGATCCACAAACTGCTTCAAATATTTTACAAGAAAGCCTCAACAAAGTAGGTGACTGGCTGCAGAAGTGGCGCATCAAAGCAAGTGCTTCTAAATCTACCCACATAACATTCACTCTTAGAAAAGGAAACTGTTCACCCGTGCAACTGGGAAACAATACCCTGCCCCAAAGTGACTCTGTCAAGTACCTTGAAATACACCTAGACAGAAGGCTGACATGGAAAAATCATGTCAAAACAAAACGTGATGAAACAAACATACGGTTCCGGACCATGTATTGGCTGATGGCACGCAACTCTAAACTTTCGGTGGACAACAAGCTCCTAATCTATAAAATGATCCTCAAACCTGTGTGGATGTACGGGATCCAACTCTGGGGAAGCGCTTGTAACTCCAATCTAAATATCATACAGAGACTGCAGAATGGTATACTTCGTACCTTGTCGAATGCTCCATGGTTTCTCACTAACTCTGAAATCCATGAAGTTCTGGAAATTAAAACAGTAAAGGAAGAGATTCAACAGTCCTCCACTAACTACAAAAATCGGCTCGACAACCACCCGAATGACTTGGCTGCAGAATTAACAAAAATCAGCTACAGAAAACGCCTTAAACGCCATGATATCCAGACTCTACATGCTCGATGTTAAATAGGAGTGTCTCCTGCTGGGGAGACCCCTCACAATGCTTCAACCGCCCAACAAATCTGCTTATAGTCCTGGGACTGATTGTAGATGCAGACGCACAAAAAAAAAAAAAAAAAAAAAAAAATTATAGAAACATTTATTCTATAAAATTATCTGACAGTCACTTTTTCCAAAAATATTACAAACAATTCTAATTAAATATACATTCTCTTTCCTTTTTTCGCAGCAGACTGATTTATTAAATCTACTAATACTACTAAACCAAAAAAACAATTGTTTCTATTGTGTTACAAGGTAATGTACAATTAAATAAAAAAAACATTTGGAAGTTTTTATTAATTTTTGACCGACGAACCACCGGAGGAGGTATATTTTGGCGACAGGACCTAAAGAATACAAATAGAAACCATTAATTACAATTTTTTGATTAAATACTAAAAATGGAACGATTACAACCAAAAATAAGAAGTTATTTTCCAAGCTCAAAACAATAATCTGACATTCCTCTTTTCTTTTTAAATTAAGTTTTACAATCAGCTTATGTTTCAACTTAGCAATATTTTGGCGATGATGAAGCCCTTGTCTTGTCATTAGCTCATGTAATTATTTTCACACAAGTTTCACCTAAAATAAATTAATACTAATGTTTTATTTAAATAAGTTATTTACTCGTACCACTTCAAAGTTCTATATGTTGAATTATTATTTTTTAAATGAGATTGTAATTTAAATTGTTTTATGAATGTACGTCGACAGGAACGACAAAGCAAAGTTACTTATCACTAGCGCCACTTTGAACTAGTTTATAATTTAAATATTTGGCGCTAAAGTTTAAACGACCGTCTTATAATAGATTGATTAATTCATTAGATTATGTCTAGTAATATATTGATAAAAGTAAGTAAGTAAGTAAGTTCATGTAGGCCGGGAGGCTAGCCCTGGTGTCAGAGTATTTAGGCCGCCTGAAGGCCTCTGACATGGCTAAACGGTTAAAATAACCGGGACCTACAATTTAACGTGTCATCCGAGCTACGGCAGCGCTCAGTTAGAAAATGCCACCCGGTAAAATACAGTAAATCGTCCGTGACGACCACATATACAATGCGACGCATATATTTTTTTTTTATGTATATTATAAACAAGTATAACTTTTTTCAGAGTAATCCGATTTCAATAATTCTTTTTTTATTCAAAAGAGTATACTTTGAAATTGGTCCCATTTAAATTTTATCGAAATCGGCTGAGTCGTTTTTAATAAATCAACAATAATGTGAAAAATGCTACATCGATCCGTGCGAAATATTCACGAATTCTGTACACGGGTGAAGTCGGTCATGCTAATTTTTGCAAAAATAATCTTGTTGTATACGCACGTCTGTATAATTTTAATTAATACGGGAGATTTGGCTAGCTATTTCGATAGCTACGCCCCTGCCTCCTTTAGACTTAGTACACCAGTTTTGGATAACCCTGTACGAGTATAATATAAGCCTGAGTGAACAATCTGTTTTCATCTGCAGCCCGCGCCTACTCACCCGAAGTTTTGCTGAGTTACAAATGTAATTTTGTCTGTTTGTCATTGATATTACTCAGCCGTTTCTATGCTTTATTTGCACGATTTGATACGGTTTGCTTATTTTTTATTTGTTTTTGTAGATTGATAGCTTTGCATACAAATAAGTTGCATTAAGTTATCTTGAAATTGGAGAGCTTTTGTTTCGGTCAACAAAATGTTATTTATGTAGGTACATTTTTCGTGTTCATACCTACATAAAATTATTTAATTTCACTTTTAGTAATTTACAGCTACATTAAACTAGAGGGAATCTTCTACAAGTCTTGCTCTTTCTGAGATCATAATATTAATACTTATCAACAGTCATAATGTTAAAAAATATTATCCGCAAAAAATGACACAATCGATTACAATTGTGTACAAAATTCGAATAGTTCGATCGAATCATTGAGTCATATGCCATTTTTTTATTATTGTCGATTTTTCAAAAACAGCACATCCAATTGCGATAAAAATTAAATGGGATCTCTATAGTATGGTATAACCTCCTGAGACCCACGGTATCACCGGTGATACCTTGCGAAAAAAAAATATTTCTGCTTTTTCAAAAGATTTAAGTCTGAACTATGGATCAATTTAGATACTTAATGATATTGATAATGATATTGTCTTTCATTTAAATATGGCAAAGAATTATTTTTTTGCTATTTCATACTGAGTTTCTTGTATTGAAGATTAAGTTTTTTCAAAACAGTGACATACCCGTCGATGATAGGAAATATTTTTTATTTTCGTTGGCTTTTGCCCACTTTATTGTTTTAATCGAATAGTCAAAACGTGAATTATTCGTCATATATAAAAAACGAATTAAAAAAAAATCATTATTTAAGAAAAAAACCCGATTTATTTTTCATATCACCGGTGATACCTTGGGCACTTACGACTTTAAAATTGACATTTTTAATATTTAGATTATGATCGAAATTTTAATTTTCTTGCAATAATTATTATCTCCAAGAGTAGTCATTAGCAATAATACATCGAGAAGAAGTCTGCTAATGAGTCACGAAGGCCTTGCTGAAGGTTCGATGGCTCATGGCTGGCCATGTAGTACGAAGATTTGGTATAGAAGCTTCTAGGCGTTTTTTCCTCCAAATCTTGTGGTAGGCAGAGAGATTATCAGTTTTTAGCTTAAAAACGCCCTGGAAACTCTTTTACTACCACTCTGGGTCAAGGTTTCTTATTGGTATAAATAATGATTTTTAGTAAGATGACTCTATGAATAATTTTCCCGCAAAAAAAATAATTATTATGGGTTTTAGTACAACAGAATAAAAGTAAATAGAAAAAAGCATGTATTCTGCGAATAGTAAGAGCTTGACAATGCAGTAGAAGAACAAAAATTTTTACATAGGTCTGATAACACAAAAATTAGCTAAATTAAAGGTGTCCGTGGGTCAGCCAATTAAAGTAGCACCCATGAAGAATAATTCATGTCTAGTGAGTTTCCTGCAGCTGGAACCTAAGTAATCACTATATACTTGATGTTTCACAATCAGTAGTTATCTATACATTCGTCTACAAAAGCATAGAGTTGTATAATTGATACATTACGCCCCTTACAAAATGTACTAAAATATGTACTAATTATGTGATGGTGACCACTTAGTGTTATCTATGTGTCCATCAGCTCTAATGTTATATATTTCCATATTTATAGTACTTATAGTTTACGACCTCTCGTATGTTTGGTAGAAAGTTACTTTCTAACTAGAGAAAAAAATACTACATATAATTTTTTTTTATACTTTCGCGATTTGAACTTATTATTCTTTCTTACTACGGGACTAATCGCGCACTAAAATCACGAGATACCTACTCGTCTACCCGTGACCACGAGCGAAGCAACTCAGTCGAAAGTTAGGGATAATGAGGTATTTGATCAATACCGGTTATTTAGCCCGTGATTTTAGTGCACCGGTAGTCCCGTAATACGTAAGAATAAAACAACAGACAAAGATAATTCAAACCATTATTAAACCACTAATACTATGGAGCGAAATTGGAAAAATAATTGTAGCTCCATAAAATTAGCAACTCAAAATGGACAAAAAAAACTCGAATTTTAAGTTGTCTCTACAATTTTATTGTTTATAGTTATGGTCTAAAACTAATTGTTACAGCTTAGTAAAAAAAAACTTTCTGAAAACTTTGGAAACGTACAAAAATAAATAAATAGATTCTAATACTAGCATCCAAAGGCATACAATAATTATATTGTGACATTTTCCTGTGTGATATTATTATATTGAAAATGCCGCAACAAAAACGCAATCAATTCCCAATAAATAAATACAACACAATAATGTAGGATGAGAGAAATATCGCGCCGCTCATTTATTATGGGATTAATGACATTAACCTTTTTTGTTGTCGCTTCGACCCCAGGGTCTGCCACAGGATGAGATAAGGGGGGCTCCTGGGAGCGCGAGCGAATCGAAGGAATGTTTAGATACTATTACAAACTAGTAGTAGTTTGTGTTTGTCAGCGATCACTGAAGTTAAGCAACGTTCGGCATGTCAGTCTTCGGATGGTATTTTCAATTGAGCACCATGGCTCGGATGAAACGTTATGTTGTACCGTCTAGAAACATAGCTTGTTTAGATAGAGTTGCTTTTCACAGTATAGGTTCCTATCCAGAAGTACGAGTAAGTATTAAGGTACATTTCATCATAATTATTATGATTATCAATACAAACAACTTTTACTGCGGGATCAACTACAAAATCTTGAAAATTAAATGTCTGCTGTTCCATTTAATTTTTCACCAGCCACATTTTTTTTAAATAATCCTTTTATCGAAACGAAAATCTTTTTTATTACACATTAGACGAATTTTTTAACGATAATCTAGAAAACATAATAATGAATCGTTCCAATACAAATAATGTCTTCTATCTTCTTTAAAAAATGAGCCTGGTGCAAAAGGTACATTATTTGTATGTTTATGTTTTCCATATAAATGTGTTTGTTTTAGTTTATTAATTGTAACACATTTCATAATATACTTAAACTATGTTTTTGAAAGACTTTCCGGAGGCGCTGTTAGCCTGATAAAGTCATTTGTATAATATTGTTGCATACAATTTTCTAGACACAGTCTTAAACAGCTTTGTACGTACTTTGTAACTAGGTATTTTTTCTGATCAATAAAGAACTTTTAAAAATAAAAAAATCAATACAAATAATAAAATTGCCACACCCATATAGGGTCAAATGTATCACTATACAAAACATGTTAACTAAGAACCGCATGTAAATTTCATATGTTGCAATAAATGATTTGACTTTGACTTTGACTAAAACATTCTTACTATTAATTTAGCACTCGTAGCGTAGTTTGACTAGGTGTTTGTCAGCGATCATCGAAATTAAGCAACGTCCTGTACGGTCAGTATTTGGATGGGTGGCCGCTTTGGTTGACATTTTCCAACTGAGCGGTACCGTGGGTCGGATGACACTTTACATTGTAGGTTCTGGTTGTTTTAACCGTTAAACTATGTCAGAGACCTTCAGGCGGCCTAAAAACTCTGACACCAGGGCTAGCCACCCGGCATTTAGCCGGGTGGCCATAGTTTAACGGTTAAAACAACCAGAACCTACAATGTAAAGTGTCATCCGACCCACGGTAGCGCTCAGTTGGAACTTACTTGCTACCTATTATATTAACTTACTTGCTACCACCTATTATATTAAAGAGTAACAAACCCAAACCCATTAATAAATATAAATAAATTCGAGAGTGTGTTTGTTGGTTTGTTACTCTATAACTCAGCAACATAGCAACGAATAGACCTAATATTTGGCATGGTACGAGTAGATAGTTCAAAACGTGGAGAGTGATGTACTTAGGCTACTTTTTATCGCGAAAAAATAATAGCTAGGAAACTATAAGAACTAGTAGAAATAGATGTTCAGCAACAAACACCGATGTATACCTAATTATAATTTCGTAGCCTGACATCATACGTAACATCAATCAAGGTCACACGAACTCGACAGATATAGAGTGCGTAGTGCGTAGCTATATAGTGATACCATTGTGCCTTTTACCCAGGAATCTAGGGTGATCAAATCAAATCAAAAAGTTTTATTGACATAAATAAGGTACATGAAAATTATTGAAGCCTCTGATTCCCGAACTAGCCAGGGGCTGTACTACGGGAACCAGCGTCTTCTCCTCTAACAACGACAAATTATGCCAATTTACTTACTTATCTAAATTTTATTTTTACTACAATATCCTATTTTACTTTATTTTTGGGGTGATTTGTTTATTTTTAGGAGCATTGTAATTTTTTAATAATTTTATATATTTTTGAGCACATGTTTTTAGGTTTTTAGGAGCAAAGTATTCCTAAATAAATCAATAAATAAATTAGAGGTATTTAACCTCGCATTGAAACATAGGAAAAATGAATTTAGCTTAGGCCTTAATGTAGTACTGTAACTGGAATATAAACTTTTACTTGTTTTATTCAATGATTTTACTAAGTTTTAGCTTAGAGCAAAATATTTTCTGGTCAAAAATGCAGCGGCCAAAAAAAAAGTCGATGCCCGCAGTGCATTGCGAGACGGCTTTATGCGCTAGCACGTGCCAACTTGAGAAAGATCACCAAATACAGAAGCAGCAACAGCCATGTGTTATGATTATCGGTTCACGTGAATTAATTTCCGCGATCTAAAGTATAAAATGTGTGAAATGTGTGAAAGAATAGTTCTCATAGTAAAATATACACATTACATTACACAGTACATACGAGTAGGTGGCTAAGTTTTAAATCCGTGACATAAACTATGAGTTAAAATCGTTTTTAATATTTTTATTACTATTTATCTTAAATAATTTGTCCATGAACCACGAAATAAAAATAATTATAGGGCTTTTAGGGCAATTTGTATAACTTGGGAAAAATTGAAAATTGAGTTGGCAACACTGTAGCGTCTGTAGCTCTGACAATTCGGTAATATTAGTAATAGCAAAACAGATTGAAATTGAATATTGTCAGAGTAATGTGTCATTTATAAGTAAATAATTATAGTTTTAAACAAAAGTAAGTGAAATAACTAGTGAGTAAGAACTTGTACATTCACAATTACGTGAATTAAATCAGTGAATTAGATACATTGGAGATTTTACAATTCATCGCAATCAAGAAAGGTAATCTTTAAAACAAAACAGACATTTCAAAAATGAATACGGCTTTGGCCATGTCATGTACAGTCACCTGTACAGTCCCTCAATATTAGCCTTAATTGTTTTATAAAATAATTTTCCTATTTTGTCCTCTAATAACGGCAGTTTCAGTGGAAAAATATTTTCTTGTGTTTTTATGACTGGTTGTGATTAAAATATGGTGACATTAGAGTTAAAATATTTCAAAGTAGTTTTCTATGAAGCACTTAGGCCAATTTTTGTGGCGTATTTTTAGACACGGTAAAATCTTTATTTGTTATGAAATATACTTGTTATTGTAAAATAGGATATAATAGAGAATAGCTATCCAGTCAATGTAAATGCCCGAAAGAAATCTATTGCGTCTTATTTATTGGGTGTGGCCCAATCCACCCACGTAGGTAAAACAGCCGAATTTTCAGAACGTTCTGATATTGATTTCATGTGTAAGATATTATGCCATTGCGTCAGTTTTGCTATTTACCCGACTGCCAAGGAAGAGTATTGTTTTTCGCGTGTATGTTGTGTGTTTGTTTGTAAATTTCTTGATTACTACGTATCTTCCGAACGGTTGAATAGATTTCAACAGTTAAGGTATCGTTAGATTTGCTCAAAAATCCCATAGATTAGATTCAAAACAAAATGGCAATTTTTTGGTGCCAAATTCTAATTTTGCATTTGTTTTTTTTTTGTAGAGTGCTATAGATATTCTTGTTTTACGTTTTGTCTTTTTGTTTAGATTATGTTTTTGTTTTATTTAGTTGTGTAAAACATGTGCTGACGTAAGTCTTGGGCTTTCAAAAGTGTAAACAATACTTATCGTTATGAACACTTTTTACTATGAAAAAAACTGCGAAATCACGTATAAAATCAGTAGCCTCAGACCGCATACCTGTTGAACATCACACAATATGTTGTTATAATATGTTGTTAAACGCAAACCTATGTTTTTTTTGTGTGTTTCGATCGTGCAATCAGCCGATGAGACTACAAGCATATGAGTTGCGTTCTTTTAGGCGTTTATAGTGCAGCTCCCAGCTCCCCCCATTGTTTATCCTTATTAAAAATATTCCATCGTTTTTTGCGTCGACGTATGGTTTCAGGAGAATGTGATGGATTAACGCAAACCTATGTTTATAACAAGAAAACCTTTTGTCGAAACTTAACTAACGTTTCGAAATACGAGTAGTTATTTTTTTTGCGTTTTCACAATTGGTTATTTCTAATTAAGGAGCACTTCTGAGAGCCACTTGTATTTTTTAAATCTTTTTAAAGTTCTTTTAACAGTGTTTGTAATATTCATTTACTTTCGAAGTGTTCCAAAACGGCTTGACCAATTTTGAAAGTTTTTTTCTGTGAATTCCAAATACAATTCATTCAATCAATTGCTTTGAGAATAATTTTTAGGATTTTTTTGTAATTTGTATTAAGTTGGTTTGAATATAGGTAATAAGCTATTTTTACGTAGGTGATATGAGGAGCCATCGTTTTTTTTATTTTTATAGGTCATCTAGTATTTTATAAAGTAAAAGATCAGCCGTCTTATCACAAAAGTTTCATGCACGGTTTAGACAATGTTTAACAGTACAAATTGCACGACTAAACACTGTTTAAAGCGTGTTTAAATCTTTTGTGGTAAGGCGGCTAGTGTCTATATTTTAAACCGACTTCAAAAAGGAAGTTCTCAATAACGACTTATGTGGTTTTGTTTTTTATATGTATGTTACGCGGTTATGAACGAATTTTAATGTTCTTGTTAAGTGTATAGTACTTTCGAGTTAGTCCCTTAAATTTTATCGAAATCAGCTGAATTGTTAATTACGTAAAAAAAACTAAAGGTGCATCAATTTGTGCAAACAATTTTGCATTGGTACTTGGTTGAAGATGAGTGCTTCCACTTTGCCCCACCAAAGCGCCCCACTGGTGGGGCAGATTCCACTCCTTCATTTTTTGGAGTGGAATCTGCCCCACTCATCCCATCTTGGTGGGGCAGATTCCACTCACTTTTTAGACCAGTGGAATCTGCCCCACCAGGGGTGTATGCTTATGCCATTTTTGGCGAAAAAATAAATAACATTGTTTTTTTTTTCTAGATGGTTGCATATGTTAAAAAGAAACTCTTTGCTGTTATCCAGTTCTCGGAATTGCCTTCAATTAAAGATATCGAAGATTACGAATGCGTGCCACAAATTTGGTTAATACATAGTAAAAGTAATAAAAAAGTATCGGTTGCGATTCCCGAAGATGAAAATATTATTGAATTAAGAGAACGTGCAAAAAGCAATGATAACATTTCTGAGCGTCCAGATCTTCGTTTTTACCGAGCAGTCATAAAATATGAAAGCGGTATGTTTTACTATAGTTTGTAGTTTGCAAAAAAAGAAGCGTCGGGGGCGAGGTCGCCCTCAGAAGAATTTTGTTCTTATTCTATGAGGTCGCCCGTGAACCATTTTACTAATTTTGTTACGTTGACAACTGCGCCTGCAGTCTCGACATAGACAGCAATCACTTTGAGACAAAAATCGGTCGCTACGTCCTAACAATCCGATAATAACATTTTCGGTTGTCTCGACTGCCAAAGCTACCGACTGTCATTGCAAACTTATCGATTATTTTCGCTGAGATATCGATTTATCGTAAAGTTATCGAATTTACTTGCGACAATTTTTGACAGCTCCATAAGTGTTCGCTACGTTCGATAACTTTGTGTAGTTTTTCAACCTCAAATGAGGTTACAAAAATGAAAACTACAAAAACTCTTATTTTCTTTGTTAAGTGTTTTCTTAAAAACAATACATGCTACTTACAAGTTTCGCTGCAAAAAAGTGTTAATATATTATTATATTAACACTTTTTTGCATCGAAACTTGTTTGTTTACCTATGTCTTGTACAATTTTCAAAGATCCACCAACTTTCCCTAAAACAGTTTTTTTTTAACTGTTAATTTTTTTACCATAAAATCACCGCGCTATGAATACGGTTTTCGTTAACGTATCGACGTCGCAAAGTCAGGTTAGTGAGCGATTTTGCTCGCTATCTCGGTTGTCGAGACTTGCATTTATCGTCGTTACGGCAAGTGAATTTTTTCGTTAATATTTAACGATCGGTAGTTTGCGATCGCATCACTATCTATGTCGAGACTGCAGGCCCTGCACTGCTCTGTCATTGCTAGTACAACTAAAAGTGTTTGATACTTGGTAGATACCAATTCGCTTTTCATCAGTAGACTCGCGTCTACGTTGGCTGCAGATTAAAGTCTTTTTGTTAGTTCACCGTAACCCCACGACGGTTTTATTTAACACAAACTCTAGTAAGTTATTCTTAAATTACGGGACTTAGCGCCTTATAAGCGACGAACCAAGACCATGTAAAACGTCGAGAAAAATATATCACTTTTGCGTGAAAAGTATAGCACTTTTCTCGTAGAAGAGACTTTGCGAGCCCCCACTCCCGAACGTGACAAGGTTTATTTCTGTAATTTATTGTCTGATTGAAAAAAAATGTGTCCAATATTTTTTGATAATCTAAAGGATTAATAATATGTACTGCTCGTAGCGTAGTTTGATTAAGTGTCAGCGATCACTGAAATTAAGCAACGTTCCGCACGGTCAGTATTTGGATGGGTGACCGCGGGTGGAATTTTCCAACTGAGCGCTACCGTGGATCGGATGACACCTAAATTTGTAGTCCTGGTTATTTTAGCCGTTTGGCCATGTCAAAGGCCAGCCACCTAGCCTATACGAATTTACTTATAATAATGTTTTATTTTTACTTAGTCATCATTACAATAATATCTTTATTAATTTTTTAGATTCTTATATTAACGCGATGAATTGGATAGCGAAGAAAAAAGGTAGAGAGCCGATTGAAGAAGAAAAATCAAATACAATAAGTGAGTAAATGTATTATTCATTATCTTTGAATAATTAACTAATGGAATTATTTCCTTTACTATGAAATTCACCCTTCTTGAGTAGGCCTACGTCCAGCGTTGGACTTTAAAAAAAGGCTAGTATAGTTACTCTAAATATGTAATATATTTCTATATAGAGATTTGTCCTTTATACAAAAAAAACAATTAAAAAAGGACTTTTATGCATAATAATTAATTGTGATTTTTTCACTTAAAACCCGCTGTAAATCAGTAAAGAAGGAAAAACAAAACTTTAAATTATTGAGTACAGGGCATTTTTTGCCTAAATAAAATAATGTGTTTTTCAACATGTTTGCAAATCTAACTTTGTTGTATTTGGATCGGATCATTTATAAGATGTAGTATTAATTGGTTTTACTGATTCTGCTTCTCGCCAAATTTCATAGTTCTATGTCAACGGGAAGTACCCTGTAGGTTTTGATTTTTGTGAGTGCGAAATATGCGGTTTTTACGACATAAACGGCTCTAACCTTTTTAAACGATAACTGAGAAGTTTTCCTTTCACACAACTGCAAGATACCATAGATATACGTATACAGTTTAAATTTCAACTCGATATCTTTACGCGTTCCCGAGATAAAGAGTCTTGACATATACACAGACGGACAGACGGACAACAAAGTGATCCTATAAGGGTTTCGTTTTTTCTGTTTGAGGTACAGAACCCTAAAAAAACCGGACAAGTGCGAGTCAGGCTCGTACATCGAGGGTTCCGTACAAACAAATTGTTAAAATAATTAAAAACCTAATTTAGCATGTATTAATGAAGTTCTTTTATATGATACCTTACATGATACGATTTACTCACTTTGAATTTTGAACCCATATTTTGTGAATTTGGAGGCCCTAATTTTTTGTGATTTAAACAATAATATACAGTTTTCAGATTTATTTCTATATGTGTACTCTGAGAAAATGCTTCTCACCAAATTTCATAGTTCTATGTCAACGGGAAGTACCCTATAGGTTTTGATTTTTGTGAGTGTCGAAATATGCGGTTTTTTACGACATAAACGGCTATAACTTTTTCATACGATAACTGATAAATTTTTCTTTTACACAACTGTAAGGGATCATAGGTATACGTATACAGTTTAAATTTCAACTCGATATCTTTACGTTTTCCCGAGATAAAGAGTCTTGACATACACACATACGGACAGACGGACAACAAAGTGATCCTAAAAGGGTTCCGTTTTTTTCCTTTTGAGGTACGGAACCCTAAAAAGTTACTGTCAGTCATTCAATATTACATTTCATTTATTATTGTCGTTAGATGTTGTTTAGTTTTTTAAATAATAATAATTAAAATCTTTAAATTTTAGATGCTGGACCGGGACCTGTGTTGGATAGGAAGTTACGAAGTGCACATCAACGTTCTTCCCGATCAAGTTCAGAAATTGACAAACCTCCGCAGACAGTAAAACGTGAAAAAATTGTTCGGAAACCTTTGCCGAGAATTAAAATAACACGACCACTGAATTTTAAAAAATTTGATAAAATTCAATCAAAACCAAATTCACCAAAAACTAATTTTTCGTGTGTTAGTGATAATATAGAATTAAATGACGCTAAAATAGCGAAAAAATTATCAATAAACAAACAGTCAACAATTATTTTAAACGACCAGTTAATTCAAAGTACTGCAACTGAAAAAACTGTTGTGAGTCCTAACTATGAAAAAGCTAAGGAACGTACTCAACAGAAAATAACAGAAAACAAGTCATCTACTAATCCAGATCTTTTAAATAAATATCAGTCTAATTCATCTGAGCTTGTTGATGAGCAAAATTTGGCATTTAGTCAAAACCGTAATGAATTGCCAAGTATGCCAATTCTAGACGTGCACAACTCTATTGCAGTCAATAGCATTGGTGAAAATGTTATATCAGACAAGGGAAATAAATCTTATCCTAATAAAACTCCTTTAAATGCTTGTGAGCCTGAGCCAGGTTTTAAAATACCAATATTTACGGACCTCCTTTACAATCAATTTCAAGAGCTATTTTTACAAGAGGCTATTGGAAAACAATCTAGGACAGGCATTAGCAATAGCCAAGAAACTTTTTCTCGCAATGCTGAGACAAATGTATCAAAAACAGTACCAAAACCTAATAATAGTTTTAATGAGTCTTCCCAACTGCACCAGGACACTCCGCCAGATTTAGTAGCCAAAAACCCGAAACCCTCAAACACTCATTCAAATGCTGAAGTGAAAAAAATTGCATATGAAATATTTAATAGTGTAACGCGTGACCAAGGACCACTTTTCCACGATATGACAAATAACATGCCATCTACTTCTTACAACAAACCATTAGTTAAAATTTCTCCAAAAGTTACACATGACGTAACAAATAAAACGTCATCTACTTTTCAACGCCATTCTACACCTGGAAAATCAACAAAAGTGGTTCAAAATATTCAAATACCACGTGATGATGCTAATTCTAATAAAATGATATCTACTTTTCATCATGTGCCATTGACTGATAGGTCTACAAAAGTGATTCAAGATAATCAAGATCAAGATGAAAAATCACGTATCCTTGATGTAACAAATAACAAACCACTCACATCTCAACGCAACCCAATACCCAAGAAATACATTAAGATTATTGAGGATGACCAAGGATCACGTGTCTCTACTACGAAAACCAATATTCCATCTACGTCTCACCACACACTATCAAATGAAGCATTTACAAATGCGATTCAAGATGGTCTAAAACCATATTTAGATAATAATAATATGAAAATTAATAATAATATATTACCGACTTCTCAACAAAAACCAGCACCAGAAAGATCTGAAGTAATCCAAAATAAAAAACCGCAGCCTATTCACCATATATTATCAAATAAAGGATCTTTAATAGCAGTTCAAGACAAAACAACACCTAAAAAATCCATAGAAATGATTGAAAATGCCCAAGAACCACGTGTCTATACTATGAAAAACAATATTCCATCTAGTTTTCATGACATACCATCAAATAAAGGATCTAAAAAAGGGATACCAGACGGACAAGAACTACGATTCCATGACATGATGTGTAATATGTCATCTGCATCTCAACGTGAACTAGCACCTGAAAACTCAATTAAATTGAATCAAAATGACAAAAGACAGCGTTTACGTAGTTTAATGAATAAACTATCGCATAATTCTCACCATAAACAATCAAATGAAGATTCTTCTAAAACAATTCAAGACCGTCAAAAACTACATGCCCATTATGAGAAAACAAATATGCCATTTCAATGCAAGCCAATATCTGAAAGATCTACTTCAGTAATTCAAGATAAGCAACAACCACGTGCCTATGATGCAACAAATAATATGCCATCTACTTCTCATCATATTCCTACATCAGCACAGCATTCTAATGAATTATATGAGAACTTACAAAAAATACCATCTTTAACAGTTCAGAGAAACCCGCGTAACAAAGAAGTTTCCCATATAACGAATTATGACCATAAATCAATGGCATTAAAAAACTCATCGCAATCAACAAGTCGATTTGATTTATTACCACCGCCCACGATAAAAAAATTGTCATCAGTTCATCAATATAATCAGCAAGAAATTTTGCATGATCCGGTGTTATATGCCAGAAATTACTCTGAAAACAACAGTACTGTCCCAAGATTTTGCACTCAAGGTGATGTAAGTGACTTTCGAAAAAAATACCACGGCTCAAATTTACTACACCAAAGACCAAACAAAACGTCAACGGATCACAGATCTTTACAGCAAAATATTTTTAGTAGTCAATCTGCCTCCAATCCAGTAGCTGAAAGGATGATTATGGATCAATCTGCCGCACAAAACCTACTAAACTTAGCTTATAGATCACAATATTTACCACGTCAAGATGACATTTGGCAGCAGCGCTACCTTGCAGAAGATACAGTTAGCAAATATGAGAAAGCACAAGGTTTTAGCCAAGATGTTAGATGGAAGAGACATGGCGCTATACAAAATCAATCAAACGGTGTAATTCAACCCAGTCTGTTTCTCCCACAACTTCAAAATTCGGCTTTGCCTAATTGCATCTACTCTCTACAAGAACGAGTTGTAGAACGAAAAAGACAAAATGAAATTGTTTATAATAATCACAATATACACCAACAAAATAAAAAAATGAGTGAACCATCTGCAGAACAAAATGAACTAAATGTGTCCGGCTTAGAAAATATCTTCTTGGAGCCACCACAAAAAAGGCAAAAGGTACAAAGTCATCAAGATTTACGGCAAAATCAGGACATGTCAAGAACACATATTAAACATTCTACTGAAGCTAACGAAATGGATCAAATTCTTAAAATGCAATGCATTACAAAAAGTACACCATTACACTTGCCAGAAGTTCCAATCTCCAACAAGAAACCAAGCTTAAATGCTAAAGAAAATAATTCGAAAAATGATTTGCATACAAAAATGACACAAAACGAAAATTTGATAGAGCAGAATGTAGATCCAGAGATTAATCACGCATGCATCGATCGCAATAGTGGAGTAGATAGTATGACTTTCGAGAATAACACACAGGATAAACCGACGACCACAAACGATTTTACGACAAAAGTAAATCATCAAAAATATCTTAGTAAGATTGCAGAGCAAAAAATATTAGATGGTATGGCTGATTATTTTCATATAATGAGCAACATTAGATCTAAAACCCGTGAAATGTACAACAATCTAAATAGTTCGTTAGAGTCATCTCTTAAAACATATCATAAATTATTAGAAATAAAAACGTATACTAAATAATACTGATAGTTTTTAGAATGGACTGTATCAAAGCAGTTACCTGTTAAATAAAACCGGACCAGTACGAGTCAGGTTCGCCCACCAAAGGTCCCATTATAGGGTATGAATTTCAAACATTTCAAGGAACCTGGAACTAAATTGTTATAACCTTAGAGAAGAAAGAAAATACTTAGCAAGTCCAGTCATTGACAATAGATGATTTTTTTAAATGTATCTTCATGCACTGAAAAACGTACGTTGTAAAAACAATCAAAAATCTGTTTTAGTTTGTGGGAAATAAGTTTTTTTTTTGATACCCCACATGATACGATTATAAGGTATAACTTACTTTCAAATTTGGACCCCCATTTCTTGTATTTGGGCTTAACTTGTATGATTATTTCAAAATTGTGCAGTTTTCAAATTTAATTCTGCTCGTATATGTGTACTCTAAGACAAAGCTGCTTGCCAAATTTCATTGTTCTCGGTCAACGAGTAATGTAGGTTTTGGAGCCCATGTGGTTGTTGAAATATGAGAATGGCTCAAAAGTGTTAGCCAAGCAGGAGACCGAGTTTTTGACAATTAAACTAGGTAATATAGTAAAATATAAATGCGATTGCCGTGAATACTCAAGCACACGTCAAGAAGTTATTATTTATTTCCAAAAATAAAATTAAAACCATATAATTTAATTGATTGAACACTGAACAAGTGGTGGCAGTCATTAAATATGCCCCGCTGGAGACCCTTAATGCAAAGCAAGCCTACTAACGTAACGCGCAGATTGAAAAATGTTCTCATCTGGTTCTACTATTGTTCTGCTTTTTGGACTTAGTTCACCAAAGAATATTTTAAGACAAGAGCGATGATGATGAAGTTGATGATGATAATTAGTTTTATTGGTCCTTTATATTTTAGAGCCAGCTGGCATAGCTCGGGATGATGGCAAGAGCCCTGACGGCTTAACATTGATCCCCTGGGAGCGTGGAAGGGCGCTGGTATGGGACGCAACATGCGTCGATGCCTTGGCCCCTTCTCACCTCAGTGGGACATCTCAAAGAGCCGGAGCCGCGGCGAAGGCCGCAGAAGACGCTAAGCGGCGCAAATACGCATCACTCGCAAGTGAATATGTATTTTCGCCGCTTGGCGTCGAAACTTTTGGTCCGTGGGGTCCATCCCTAAAAAAAAATATTTAAGACAATTTCGCCAAAGCTTGTTGACGCTGCTGGTGACAAGAGAGCTGGCTCATTCCTCGCACAGAGAATTTAGCTATTCAGCGTGGCAGCCAGCGTTCTTGGCACCCTACCACACGGACACAGTATTTGTTTCGATTTTTAGCCTATTTTTTAGTATTAAGGTAGGATGTATTTATATAGGTATAAGGTAGTTAAGAATTAAATTTCATTGTTTTTTATGTTTTTGTTAAAACTTTCAGTGTTACTTTCGTACAACCGCTAAATACTACGCAATAACCGGGTCGAAATAATAAAAAAATGTATACCCCTAAAAAACAAGTTCTAAGACATTTTACGCTGCGCTTGCCGATACGTAGTATCAATTTTAATAGACTGTTTTCTTTTAAGAATATAAAATTATATTCTTTATATTAAAAATAAACGTACCGATGTTGTATGCATTGATATATTAGGCATACAATTCTTAATTCATTTTTTGTACTTGTTTTATTTTATTATGATTAAAATATTCATAATCTATAATATTGTACTAGAATATAGAAAACCTATTGTAATATTGTGTTCGTATTAGCTTAATTTATATTATTCACAACACCAAATCTATGATACTGTCTTAGGATAAAGAAAATATATATATAAAGGATTTATGTTACACAATCACAATACTTGGTTTTATTTTAATATAGAAGATTGTCACTTAATTACTAAGAATGAAGGTTAAAAGCTCATCTTTCCGCGCCGCAGGATCAGCACAGTCCATTCACAGCTATTTTATTTATGACATTTGTCGTTGTCTCTGTCTAGTCATTACACACCATCATAGGTAAGACAGAGGCACAAATGTCACAGGTAAAATAAATGTGGACAGCCTGTAGACGTCAGATAATCCAAACACATCCAGGCTAGCTTAGCTTACGACCACGAAAAGATATAGACTAACCTATAACTCTGTCTCGTTTTGACACGTCGAAAATATAATTTCGTGGTGCGTTTGACAAAAATGTTGGTCATGATATAGAATTTATAAAGCTTCACTTATGGACAGATAAAAATAACAATTTCATAACATCTTTACAGCTTATTTTAAAACTAAAAATGGGCATGGCCCCTTTAAACCCACTTAGTAAAGTCATAATAATTATATTATCTTTATCTATTCAAAATGTAACAATATGAAGTTAACACGAAATATTAAAAAAAATATCTTATACTATACATAACAGGACTAAACTCACGAGTACGGATAGTTATAACAACTACTATAGTTTCGGTCGCGTTCGGCGACCTTTCTTAAGATGGCGAGTGTCAGCACGCGGAGCCGTCTAGCAATGCACAATTTCACAGTGAAAAAAAAATCTGTCACGGTAGAATAGTATGTAATCGAGATAATACGTCAGTGTCTATATGCCACGTGAGGCATTTGGACCGTGATTATAACTCAGAACTTCTCGAGAGTTATTTTGGTCTTGTGAAACCAAAAATTCAGGTCGGCTAAGAGTTAGTGAGAGCAAGAAACGACGTCGCATCGTGCTACGACGCGACATCGTTTCTCAATGAGACGTCGTACCGTGGGAACCAAATCGTCATATTTCTTCAAAAATGGCTCTCGTTATTTATAATTCAAAGAAATTGATGTACCTTCTGTGTATCTGTTTGTTTATTCGTTGTTTCTTCTTTGTTGTTGCGTTGTGATGTTGCTTGCTCAACATCGACGACGCCGCATCGTGAGACGATGGCACTCCGTAGCATGATGCGACATCGTATCGTGTTTATGTGTACGAGCCCTAAGACGTATGTAGGTAATTACTTCACGATATTTTCCTTTACCGAAAAGCCAGTGATAGATAGGCACATACATAGCATAGATAGATAAAAGAATCTACTGTGCATACCAAGAAAGAAGCAATTACAAAAACAAAACTGAACTTCAAAACAAAAACGCAAAAACAGTGTAACCGTAAGTTGTTACGGTTACACTGTTTTTGCAGATTTACAAACTACTGGACCGCCTCAACAGGCGGTCCAGTAGTTTGTAAATCTGCTCATGAATCTCAAAGAACTTATTGGTACGGGTTCAAGTTTGAACAAACGCCTCACGTTTGACTGCAAACGTGATTCAGCACGGCTACTGTGATTGGAATGTGACTTTAATCTCTAAGCTTCCTGTTACAGTTTAATCACACTCAACCCGGCAGCAACAGTCATAATTATAATAGATAACAAAGCGCCCAGCGTTCATTATTTACGCAGAATATACAAGGAAAATGATTCCAAAACCGCAAGTATATGAAAAACAAACGTGATGAGACTCATCCCGCTCTTAAAATGGTCATCCGTTAGAACTGTTAGGTGACATCACTACGCGTATACAGTTTTACCTAAATAAGCTATTTTTCTCCATTTGTTTGTATTGATAGATAGATAAAGACTCGTTATTCAGCTCATAGAGGGCCTTATCAGCGCGCAGCCTGGTTTCTCGATTATTGGGACTTGCGTCAATAGTAAGATCATACAGCGCCATCTCTAAGCTCTCTGGGGCAGCTCTTAACTCTTGGTGGAACGAACGATGCGGTGATGTACGCCAAAAACATGGCTTATGCTGGGGTTATACATTGGCTATTTTGGCTACAATTAAAGTTATAGTCTTGGTCCCAACATACTAATGTGTGGATCGAAGGAAAATGATCCCAAAACCGCAAGTTTGTGAAAAACAAACGTGATGAGACTCATCCCGCTCTTAAAATGATCATCCGTTAGAACTGTTAGGTGACGTCACTACGCGTATACAGTTTTACCTAAATACGCTATTTTATACATTTGTTTGTATTGATAGATAGATAAAGACTCGTTATTAGGGTGGCTCTTATATGGGCAAAAAAAATATTATTTCGATTTTTTTTATGGGGCACCCTGCCATTTGATTCCATATCCTGAGAAACTATTACAGTATTTTTTTTATTTTTTTAATGTGATATTTAGGGGGTGCTACCAGCTCTCAAACTTTTTAATACAAAAAAAAAACACAATATATTTCAAATTCAAAGATTGAAGTTTTTATTTAGTCAAATAATCATCTTATAGCAAACAATTTGCATAATTACACAAAAAATATGAAATTAGAAGTATTTTCAACAAATAAAAATGTTATTACACAAAATATTATTTCAATAGAATGGATTTTTTTGCATCTGGGTATTTTTTTCTAAATTCCTTTACAACTAAAAGCAAGTATTGCTTTTGCTCTTCATTTGTCGTTATCAGTTTATTATACTCCTCCATTAAGGCCACTCCTCGTTCGGCAATATCATTTACTATACTTTCAAATTGCGCATAGATTGCACAATTTGCTTTCCACGTTGATACCCCTCGTCGTCTTGCCATGTTTCCACGTTTTTATCAAAAAACTCTAAGGATATGCCAAGTACTCGTATTTGAAAGAATCGCATTGAATTACTGGACACAAAATCTTCTATATTTTTTTACGCTTATTCGTTTTGCACAAAACTCGAGGCCTTCGTTGTTTAAAGCTTTAACCATTTTGCGTTTGTCGTCTACAGAAAGAGAGCATCGTCAAAAAAAGCTAAACATACCAATTCTTCAGACAAATACCACAGATGACCCAAAATCTTTTGTATTGCGTTTTGTGACATGGCTTTATTTATATTTTGGAAAGAAACGAGATCTTTCAGTAACTGCAGATCGTTTCTTGGCGCTGCACAGGCGGAAGGTGCTTGATACCAATATTTCACATAAATTGAGACAGTGAACACGCAAATCTCTTTAATAGCTGTTTCTTCTCTTTTGGATAATTTGAACTGATGGCGAAATAAAAAGATCTTGAGACAATATATTGCTTTTGCCATCCATCTGGCACGGTGAAGACCAGCTGGCATTCTGAATGATACTCCTTTCTATACTAATACTTCAATAATTGTTGGCAACTTCGACTGAACCAACTATGATGATGTTTGGCCTATAAGCCATATGTCTGTCTTTTTCCGTGTTGATAAATTGGTGCCGGCACTTGTAGACGCCATTATAATAACACGATTGACCAGAGAACAAAAATGAGTGCGCTCGCGGTGAGTGATGAAAGCGTATGTACTGAGTTGTCACTGTTGTCAGGTCAATCTGCTTGAAAGTGAGAGGGGTAAGGGGGGTGCGGGAGCGTAGGAAACGTTGACGAGTCTCGGGCATGTTTACTTACATTCGAACCATTAAAATATAATAAAATATTAATCTTCTTATACTCCTAAGTCAAATACTATAATTGTATTTTTTCTCAATCTTCAACAAGTGGTAGCACCCCATAATTATTGTTTAAAAAAAAATAAAAAAAATCTAGACTATTATTTTAGGTTAATAATCAATATGAAAGGGTGCCGCGTGAACTTTTCGAAGGTAAAGAAATAAGAGCCACCCTACTCGTTATTCAGCTCATAGAGGGCCTTATCAGCGCGCAGCCTGGTTGCTCGATTGATGGGACTTGTGTCAATAGTAAGATCAGACAGCGCCATCTCTAAGCTTTCTGAGGCAGCTCTTAACTCTTTGTGGAAGGAACGATGCGGTGATGTACGCTAAAAACATGGCTTATGCTGGGGTTATACATCGGCTATTTGGCTACAAATAAAATTATAGTCTTGGTCCCAACATACCAATGTGTGTATCGATCTTGCATTGATATTTGACCGATCAATATCAGTTCAAAACTGATTGACACATTGATGTGTTGGAATCCTATAAATTGTAGCCAACATAGCCAATGTGTGACCCCGGTTTAACGTTATAATGAGAAGAAAAGCGAATAAGTACTAGGTATACTATATTTAGGTACAAACCTAAACAAATTAATTAAAAAAAACTAAGAAAAATGAATATTTGTATAGATGACGATGAAAACCTTATCTAACTAATCTTAAATCCCACTGCTGGCGGGCACAGTTCCCAAAATGCTGGCTCCATTACCATGTTGAATGGCAAAATAGTCCAAATACTTACCTCTGGGCAAAAAAGAGGCCAGCATTTTGGTCACATGTTGCGGCGACCAGTCGTATCTTGGTATTTTTTTTTTGCTCCCGGTCCCCAGGGTCCTAAAGTTTCGACCCCAAAATGTTCATTAAATTAAGATCAAATTTACGTAGGTATGTGAAAATCTGTGAGATGACGCAAATATGGATAATTGGACAGGGAGCGCCAGGTGCTGATGGTGAGAGCTAATATTCTACCCACAAAATTCTCATCCTGTTCTTTAAAGGTCACAATGACTCTTTCACGGCTTTTTGTTAAGCAACAACAGTGTTATTTTCGGATACAGTGGAATATAATAATTCAGCTCAAAAACGACTATGTAACAAAAAAAAACATTAACTTTTTAAATAATCTCGCCATATCAGTTTTACCTAAAATGGTGAGATTATTTTTACTTATGTGCACGAACTATGCTATAATTTCATCAAAATTAATTCCTCATCTTCGAAAGTCTCTGTAAAATTTAACTTGATCTCTGCGACAGCTGTCAGAAAAATCACGCCTATGAAGTCCTGAATTTCTTAATAGTACAGACAGTACCTGTCAATGTCATACTTTATGGGCATGCCGATTAGTGATGGGCGACGAATGATCGTGACCACAGAGTTTTAGATAGAGTTTTAATTAAAATATCGATAGTTTTTACTGACGATATTTTAAATAAAACTTAATTTATCATTAATTTTATTGTATATTTTAATATTATAACATTTTTAAATGTGTAATTAAATTAAACCCAATTATATGTTACATTAGCATCGATAATAGTGAAAAACGTCGATAAATACTATCGTTACATTGTCATAACATTATCATAACATTTTTTACATGTGTACATACTTGATCTTAAATAATAGTAAGTAAAAAAATTCAATTTCTCACCTTCAACTACTCATTCGATTTAATTACAACATTGTTTGAAAATCGATTTTTTTCCACCACTATTTCAACTCTAAAAATGTCAATCTTCTATGTCAATGTCACTGTCGCAGAGATCAAGTTAAATTTTATAGAGTATAATTCCATTAATATCGCCATCAATGATAACAGAGCGAGCGATCTTCGGAATAAATCACTGTTTATATAATTAGAAGGCAGTAATATCCCGATATTGGGCAAACATCTGCGGGTTATTGTTTAAGTTTCCCCCGCCGAGACTACGATGCCTACTGTTGACTTTGAGTTTAGACTACAAATAATGATAATAGTGTCTGTGGTGGTCTTGACTAATTTGTTTTTTAATTAAGGCTAATCGTCTCGGTCAAGGTGCGAAATTCAATTTTTTGGGAGTTTTTTTGCCTTTTACAGATAAACTACTCATTGTAAGTTTACAAAAACTGAACTTAGCCCCGTGATCAGGTAGTGTTTAAGCGGTAGACACTAGGCACGAAAGTGCATCAACTAAAAACTAAAGTGAAAATCAGTGGATGCAATTTAGTACATAGACTGTCCACTATTTTGGATTTTGGATGTCACACACATCTAAATACTAACCTCGTAAACACTACCTGATAATGGCTGCTAAATAAGTTTTTGTGAAGTATACCTAAATTGTTTATTTGTACTGGTAACAGGCAAACAACAAATTATATTTGGATTTCGCACGCTGACCCAGTGAATCCTCCTTAATAGACTGATTTAAAATGTAACAATGCTCTTTAAAAAGCAGTAAAATCTGATTTTAAAACAGATTTATTTGACCTAGCAAGCAAAACGAAGGAGCGAAAGTGGTTTCAGCGTGTCAAGCAGCACATCATTCAGCTTTTCATGCAGTCTCGAGACAGCATTATCAGGACCTGAAAGTAAGTCTAGGCTTAGCAATAGACAATTAATAAAAAAAAAACCGCTAAAACTTAAATAGCCGACTCCAACGGAGTACAGAATTCGAATAGTTCGCACGGATCATCACTGTAGATAATAATTTGCCTTAGGTGGCTCAGTGGTTAGTGACCCTAACTTTTGAGTCATGAGTCAAAGAAGGGCAAATATTTATGTGACGAACATAAGTGTTTGCTCTGTGCCTGGGTGTTGTTTAGTTACTTAAATGTATTTAAAAATAAGTATGTAGTATATTTTGGGGTCAGAGACCGCGTGTAAGAAGTCCCAAAAATATTATATTTTCGCATTGTTGTCGATTTTTTAAATGACTCAGCCGGTTCCAGTAAAATGTATATGGGACGACTGAAAGTATGAACTGTCATATAAAAAAATAATCATCAAAATAGGGTCTTAATTGGCGGAGTAATCGAGTAACATATGTACAACATTCGAAATGAGAACCACCATTTTCGAATTCAGTTAAAAAGGGCAGCTCAGTAGTATGTTTCTGTTTTAATTTATAATAATTAATCACATTATTTTCTGAAAAATGATACAGGTAAGTCATAGTTGCATCAAAACTTCCATTCAGACATGAACCTATTTGGCATACCAAATAGTCCACGAAGAAAATTCTCAAAGAAAATACTTTCTGAAAGAATATCCAACTTTATCTTCGAACTTATTTTATCTTGCGTCTGTAAGTCACACTTTATCAAACAGAACACAGGTGTACTAAGTCAGAAGAGGCAGTCTACCAATAGGATGAGCTGAACTTCCTTATTTCAAATCTGTGTTCTCTATGCACAGGATTTAAACCAGCAAAGTTACCTTCCACTCAATTTTCCCCAAATTTCAACTCTATCACAAAGTGTTAAAAATGAGGGTAGATGCAAAACTATTTCGTGTGACAAAAATCCGCTTAGGAGGCGCGCCGGTTCCAATTTTGAAATGGTTTTGCAAGGACGGCTTTGGTATTTTGGGGTTAGCGGCTTATAGTTGACTATTGAATTCGATGAGCCAAAATGGTTCACTAGGTACACTGAATGATTATATAATAGCATTGAATTTTAGGCATGTAGTAGATAATTTATTTAGGTAACATAATTAAATTTAATACGTCATCTTCGTAACAGTTATTAGCATAGTTGATTTAAAACCAAATTAAGATTAGCATCCATATTTAAAAGGATCAAAAGATTAAATCTCTTTAAAAATAATCACAATAATGATGTCATTTAGCATTCACCTACGAAAAACTCATTAAACTTTCAATACTTAAGGTACAAACAATTTTTCAAATCAAAGTTTCATCTAGTTCTAGAACACTTATTAACTTTACTCGAACTTGACGTTTTGAATTAAGTTATAGCAAAACAAATCAACCGTACTTATAGGTACTTGTTATCTCAAAGCGAACTTGATCAAATCTTCAAAAAATCCATCGCTCAACTTTGATAAGGTTATCAAGTTTGCAGATCGACGTAGACCCAATCACATCGTGCAGCGTACCATGTCCTTTGAAAGGAGAATAAAACGTACCATAGAACCTTGTCGCTAAAATTTCGTCGCAAATTTGTCGGAGCATGGCATTGAATTTATCGCAAAGTTTGCAGCGACAGAGTCTCAAGATGCCAAGTGTCAGGTTTTTTTCAATACTTATTTTTTAAAAGATTTTTTCTTTTTCTCATTTGGGAGCCTCCGGAACTCATATGCATAAAACTCTCGTTTTAATAGTCGATTCTGTTGACAAGGGTCCGGGTGAATTTTTCGCTTGGCAGAGCTGAGTTTTGGCCCAAATTCGTAGTGATTTTCAACGGGCAATGGGCATATTCTTTTATCCGCTTCTAAAGTATCTAGCTGAATTGGATTACCTTTTCTAGTGACGTCGGATACAGTTTCCTTCTTAATTGTTGGCAGTGTAAACATTTGGCTATAACCTACTGGATCCTACGTTTCCTTGAGTTCTATCTGATTTTAAATACTGCCCTCAACGCTTCTTAGGTTCGAGAATAATTTTCACTTTTGATGTCTATTTTTTCCAAACTTTTAAATTCAATCGCAATAATTTTGTTAATTGATAGGTAAGTAATTGATGTTAATATTTATTTGGGTAGCTTTCATACTTTGTAGGTATTCAAGTGAGTGACTAATTCCCAACTGCAACGAACCCAATATATAAAAAATTTTACACCAAGATCAAATATGTTACCATTGCCGTAGCGTAGAGAATATTTGCGTTGCTTGTGCTGACACACCAGAATGTAATTTATATGTGAAGAACAAAAACAGACGAAACTTGTAACAGAATTAGTTATTAGAAATACACAAACATTGCACTTTTGTTAAATGAGATCGCTAAGTAATATATAGCCCAAAACCAGCGCATAAAATCACGGCGCCCTAGATTACTACATCACACAATTTGTAACCCAAAAAACAACAGAATAGCACCGTTGTTTGTGTGACAATCTAGTAAAAATAAGTCCCAATATGCACCTGACCCAGAAACCTACAATATGTGCCAAACAAGTCGTTAAGTGCCTGCATACATCAAAATATTCCCCACCGGGGCTCCCCAAGCAATGATAAAAACTTTTACTACTCTTGGAAGCCACTGAAGTGACTTGTGATATTAAATTATCATACCTGTGAATCGCTATGAATATATGATTACGCATATACGCGTTTCAAGATATCACCTGTACTTACTATATACCTACACTGATCTACAGGGTTATTGGTGACGGTGTTATTGCTTTTGTCTGTCCAGATGTTGGTTTTCGTCTACAGGTCGTTTTTTTTTTCAACGAATCTCGGCAACACTTTGTACACAGGTTCTATATGTTTGTTTTTGTCGGCAATTTTAGATAGGGGGATATTTCTCTCAAAATGGGGAAAAATTTGCTGTCGCGCTTATGAGTCGATTTCGATAATAATTTGGCAAGATCGTATTCAAATTTTAACAAAATTTTCGAGTATGAGCCATATCGGTCAAAATCAAGTCGACATATCATATCTAGGCTTATGAAAATTCATTCAAAAAGATGTGGCATGAAATCGATTGTTCGGAACTACAACTACTTTTTTTTTTGAGAAAATCTTGGTTTTGATCGTGTAGTTGGAAAGAGCTCACGTCTCATATTTTGCAAAAGAGGCAATTTCGGTACTGCATTTCTGTAATATTATTTAAGATATTTAATAATTATTTATTGTTTGAAGGTGCTAAATTTTATTTAATAACACATAATACATTTGATTTTCATAGTTAAAATTAAACTTAAAATAAAAACTTGACTCATAACCCATCTGCGATTATACGAGTACCTGATGCAAAGGAGCCCAAAATGCTGGCCGCATTGCCCGCTGCTGGCAATGGCCATCCTTTGCACCAAATACGAGCCAGAGCGGGCATTCTTATTTAAGATAAGCTATGTGTAAAACATAAATTATATTAAACTAAAAAACCCTATGCAAGTATAATTAGATACATAATTATATTACATCAATTTTGAAATAAGAAATGTTAGCCTTTTTGACTATTGGGCCAGTATTGTCAGGTCGGTATCATTTGCAGTCAAACTTTACGCCTCCTGTAAGAGATTTTATCAATTCTCAGTCGCGGTTAAATCCGAAGAGACATTTATGACTGTAGGTCTTTCAATCGAAGAACACTTGTACTAAATGGTAACTTTTTGCGTCTGTATTTTTATAAAACTACTGATCTATCTAGACTTAAATGTTTTAGACGAGGATGAACATGACGGTGAAACAATGTTTAAGACGATTGCGGTAAAAATAGGTCCATGATATTGAAATTAAAAATTGAAAAAATTGAAAATTGAAAAAACTTTATTCGACATTACAAATACAGGTGGCAAAAAAAAACAATAATGATATAAAAATAAGGAATAAGAAATGTCGAAAAGGGCTCACCTCAGCATTTTGCTGAATGCAGGTAGGAACCGAACACTCAGCGCTGGTTTTCAGGTTAGCCGTTTTTGAGGGTAGGTAACAAAAAAAACATAAAATAAGAAATAAGTGAAAATTTATTTGACAAACAGTGCAAAGGAAAATCGAACAAAATAACGTTAAGATTAAGGAACATGGAATATTCGTAATAAATATATATTTTCACATACAACACAATATAAACAATAATGATAATTATGATGATTAATCTACAAACTTATGTAACGAAAAAGAACAACACAAAAATGAAAAAAGTAGCAAAAATACATAAATTGCCAGCAAAAAATTAAATAAATAATAAATTAAAATGGTACCTTAATTTATATCTTGTGCACGTAATCATCGTTATATCAGGCATATCAGTCACATATGTAAAAATATTGGGTGGTATGTATTTGGACCAGGTTGCAAGGATTATCTACGTAACTGTACTGCTTTAAGTCTCATAATTGTGTTTAATTTTCAATTCATCCTACTATTGATGAGTCAAATTATGTCGAGCAGCGGATGCCTTTTTCCTGAAATTATATCATTTAACAACAGACATATAACTGTTAATGTAGACGTTCTCAGTGATGCCAGTTTTGATCTAATTCAATGGTGATAGATATGCAATAAGGAAGTTGTACCTATAATCTGGTCGCACGGAGACGTTGGCTTCATATGTGGATGCATTATTTGCGGCTACGTCATTTGGGGCTGGATTGATTACGATAAACATGGATGATGGCGGTTTCATATAATGTGTCTTTACAGGTTTTATAATAGCTAAAATAGCTAAAGTTAAAAAGGCTCTTTGCGTTACTAAACTGATTTTAGCCGCACTACTTTTTAATGGTTTTGAGTTTCTTGGAAGAAATAAAAGCGGTTTGCTGCAGAATTCAAATTCGTTTTTGGCGTTTCGATACGGCTTTCTGAAGTATATTAATTAAAAAAAACATAATTTCAGGGTCATAAGATTTTGTTTATCCACAGGCCAATTTGCCGGATCAACATTTTAGCCTCAGTCCAAGCGCTTAGTATTTTTACAGCGATGGGCTCAAATAGGTATTGCATCTCCTAAGCCGCATATTTTGGACGCTTTTTATAAGTTACATACTGAACAGCTGCCGCAGGGGAGTGTACGTAGCATCCCATAACAGGCACTTGCCGTTCTTTCACGGCACCAGAGTCAGCCCATCCGGTCTCTTGCCGTCTGACCTGCTGAGACTCAGCAGCTAATACAGGTTTATTAATAAAAAATGTAGTGTTACGTTTTATCTTAATTTGTTTATATAAAAATTAATAAAATTAACTGTAACAACAAAACTTTGGAAGAAAAAACTACAACTAAGACACATAAAACAAAACTAATTAAATAATATTGTAAAAAGGCAATTATAACAATGGTAGTGCATAGAACATAGAACAGCAACAAAAATCAACAAATTGTAGCAATAAAAGTCAGTTATACACATAATAGTAATAATTTTACAATTAATGAGTCACAAGTAATTAGAATAGTACTACGACACGAAAATAAATTAAAATAAATAGTAAATTAATGTCAAATTTAATTACTACGTGAAACAAAATTATCAACAGAATTATAACACGTCGTTACGAAAGCTGTAATACTCCTAAGAAATTCATCAACAGGCAAGTTGTATTCTATCCAGATATTTTCTGTGATACCAGTTCTGCTGAAATTCAGTGGTAATATACGATGCGGAGCTGGAACCAATAAATCTGGTCGCACAGAAGAAATGGATCTTGTTGGAATCGTTGGAACTACACTCCGCTGACACAAATTTGATGTCATATCTGGCTGTCTCACAATGTGGCTGCAACGTTTGTGACCATTTGTAGTTGAAGTACATGCGATGGAAGTTGTAGATGCGGTGGCTGCATTTTTTTGGTTCTCACATGCTTCAAATGTAAGAAGATCGGCCGCTATACAGTCCAGTTTGCCAACACGCCCTTCGCTGCTGTAGTGCTTTTAGCCGCATTATGGTGTAAGCCGTCTTAGTTCTGGTAAGTAAAAACGGCAGCGGATTGCCGTAGACTTCAATACCATTTTTGGCACATTGTCATTCATGTCTTCTTTTTTTTAAGTCATTTAAAAACGTTCGATCGTTACCAAGATATATTTTTGGATACTTGAACTGATTTTATTTTAAAAATAAAACACCGAATTACTTTGACAATTATAATTCAACAAAAATAATCAAAAGTTAAACAATCGGACAGCAACTTAACTAAAGAGAAATGAAATATCGGACGATGTTTCTACGACGGTGGCTCGAGGCAAAGTGTCGGCGCAGCGTTTGCGCACCGCCTTTTATATCATTCGCCGGCTGGTTCTCGTCTACCTTCCAACACGGCCTTTCTTGATAAATGAGACCGTCCTCGGTCTCCCTTAGCTCTGCAGGCCAATCTCAGGCATTGGCATCGAAGCTTAGATGGTGCTCAGGCTCGGAGGGTTCATATTCCACGCTTGAGTAGAAGTCTCTTGGTAGTTCTATGCAGCCCAGACGTGCAGACCCAGACGGAACCTGTTCATTTTCTTTTCACAGCCCTGGTACCGGAAACAGCTAGACTTCAATTTGTGGCTGTAGTTCAGCCGCAGCCGAAGTAGTTTCTTCCTTTTCTAGGTCAGCATCTGTACAGAACGTGAAAACGATTTGCATATGTACGAAACCATAGAAAAGGCTTGAAGGCAAGTCAAAAACTATCCAGACATGAAGTTTTTCTTGCTCAAAAAGATTCAATCATTAAACAAGGAACTGAACCGAATAAAAATTTAAGTCTACAAGTATCGCCTTGCAAAGTCTACATTTCTTGTAATGGTTACGGATAAAGCTCAGTTCAGATTCGTCAAATCTTATTAAAATTCACTCCTAGATGGACCGGGTGATCAGGGCAGCAAAGCAAAATTTCATCAAAGGCACTTTGTAACCATGACTATGATTATGACTAAACAACCAAGAAAGAAACACGTTTGAAGTGTATCCTGTGTTATAACTAAAAAGAAACATAAACAATCGTTACTTAGCCAAAAGACAGCAAAAATGTCAAGAGGCGTATACTTAACTAGTGAGCTACGGTGCGGCGGCGTGAAAACTATCTATCCCGAGCAAGCAAGCAGCACGATTGGATGCTTTACTTGCTCACAGAGACAGATGCTTGGCGCAAAGCCTGTCCCGAGCAAGTAAAAGCACGAATGGATGCTTTAATCGCTCACAGAGACAGATGCACGGCGCAGAGCATGTCCCGAGCAAGCAAGAAGCAAGACTTCAAGCTTTACTTGCTTCCAAGGACAGAAGCACGGCGTGAAGCCTGTCTCGACCAAGCAAAAAGCACGACTTGATGTCTTACTCGCTCTCAGGGGCAGAAACACGGAGTAAAGCAGTATCTGAGTAAGAAGCACGACGTGAGACAATACTCGTTTCTCAGGGACAGAGGCACTACGTGAAGCAGTATTTCGCACTGAGTAAGAGGCACGACGTGAGGCATTACTAGTTTCCCAGGGACAGAGGCACTACGTGAAGCAGTATCCCGCACTGAGTAAGAGGCACGACGTGAGGCATTACTCGTTTCCCAGGGACAGAGGCACTACGTGAAGCAGTATCCCGCACTGAGTAAGAGGCACGACGTGAGGCATTACTCGTTTCCCAGGGACAGAGGCACTACGTGAAGCAGTATCCCGCACTGAGTAAGAGGCACGACGTGAAGCATCGTTTCCCAGGGACAGAGGCACTACGTGAAGCAGTATCCCGCACTGAGTAAGAGGCACGACGTTACTCGATACTCGTTTCCCAGGGACAGAGGCACTGCGTGAAGCCGTATCCCGATCGATCTGAGACAAACCAGAGAAAACACAATTAGAACTATGAAACGTAAAACATCACCACTGAGCCACTGCTAGGGTCACAAAACGTGTCAATGACTAACAAGGTCTCTCAATAATCATCTAACTCAGAAACAATTGCAAAGCTTTTACGTTAATCGTTCAGGGGCACATTTCCCTTCAAATAGATGAACATCACCCTTAAATCAACCTTCGTGGGTATGTCCGTCATCTTGCAGTGGACCATCAAAAGGCTCACAGTGCAGATGAAAATGATAAGGATCAGATGTATCTTTTTACAAAAAGTAAACATTTCACATAGCAACACATTGTTAAACGTAGGTACTTCTATAGACAGACCGAGACGTAACAATACACTTGGCAGGTTACGTTCATACTCTTCAATTGATCGGGCACAAACTTGATCATTATTTGATCATTACAAGTTTATCAGTGTACAGTACTCCCTACAAATTGTACCAGTAAATGAATATTGCACGAACAGTAGATCATATTAAAATTAGAAATCTTTATTTGCATCTGTAAGTTATCGCTTATCGGGTGTTAGGAGTGGGCGACTGGGCGTTACGTATCGTAGCAGCTTTATAAAACTGTTTCTAGCTACATAGCCGAAAAACTGCTACACATAATAACCTAGCTACGCCGTGTCGCACTCGTGTCGTGGCTTTTCTGGTTACTAAAAACCAAACTGTTTTGTTGCAACCCACGCGACACCGACGGCTACGCGGCGACGGTCCAGAACTAATCACGGCTACATACACAGTTAGTGAAGAATCAACTTTAGTTTTCTTTAGAGAAGGTTAAATTTAGCTTGCTCTAAGAAAACCAGTTTTTTCTCTGGTTATGGCGCCATGATAATTAAATTTCACCGTTATTTCGACACAGTTAAGATTTATTTTTGCCTGGCAAGAAGAATGTAACCGGTTATTTTGAAAAACTAGTGTTGCGATCGGGTTTTCAAAACTCAGAAATCTAGCTACTACCCATGTCTATCGGGTGTAGTCCTGACAAGTTATCAACAACACCACTTGTCACCAAAACTTTCACGACTGCCGGGCGATGGTGTAAAACGTTCAAGGCTACGACTTATTATAGTCGACAGGTCACCAACCATTTTACCTTTTCCAGTGCAAAATCAAACATTTAAGCACTCACAACTGGGCCACCACATTCCATCACATTCAGTGACCTCGATGAGACGCACTCCCGCGTTTTATCGGAAACGCTGCAGCATCACAACTACAAACAGAGAAAAAGCGTTTAAAAAGAGTTGAGCTTACTCTCTCTTTCTTCTTTGTCACGGCAACTACATAGATAACACTTTTGATAAAAGCAACCCTAAGTACATACTTTCAAATAAAACCCATCAGAACGCACAAACTGCAGCTGCAAAGCTGCCGGCTTTAATGATTGCCTTACTTGCCTGCTACTTTTGTCTTCGACTACATGTGAAAAATTACATTAGTAGAACTTAGATCTTATCAGAGCTCGGTCACACCTGACCTTGACTTTTATTTTAAAAGGATCAGTTTTTTTCACTAGAAAATAATCATTCCGAAATCACACAAAGTAGAATTTACAGTTCTCCAACAAACATCTAACGGGACTAACCCCGTACCTATCTCAAGTCATATTCAAAATCTAAAAACAATCTATCGAAACCAGCTCTTTCTTTACTAAAACAATTCACAAGTTTTCTTATTTCACAAGACTACGAAATTCCAAAACCACTTCAAGGCATTGCGACGCTGATCATTTTGCATCGAAATTCAACGTTGCTTATGCTACGCGTTATCTTTTTTCACCAAAACAATTTTTACATTAGAATCCCGGCTATAAGCATGTTTAAGATTTAAATGAGTATCAAATAATGTCAGTTGACTTCGCAGAAAGGCGGACAAATTCACCACGAAAAAACAATGCCTGTCTTATGAGTTGAACTTCACAACATCTATTTAAAGGCACATACTTGGCATTATTATTTTTCACAAAATGTTTAATGCGTAACCTACACAGCAAAAATGTTACATGTAGGGTAGTTTTGTTCGAGCTGTGTTCCTGAACCCGAACAAAATAATCGTGATGATTAGTTATTGCAGGCAAAATAGCTCGTGTTTGCAATAAAATAACCCCATGTATGATCATTTTTCTTCTTAGTCGTATACACTCTTGACAGAGTGGTCTTGGTCATCAGTTCTGGTGGTGGCTTGCTTTACAATAAATGATCACTCCCCCGTCATTTATTTACGCATGGGCCTGAATCATAATGATTCGTAAAAGTCGGTAGTCTAGTACTTAGCACGGTCTATTTTGCCTTTGGTAAATATGGGCACAAACGCAAAATGTAAAAGTAATGGATAGCTCTCACCAGCATTCTGAAGAAAAGTACTGCATCAGCAATGCAGTCTGTTACCGTGACGTTATCTGCCACAAACAGTTTACCAGCCTCTCTTGGTGCTAAGTGCTGCTGAGCGTGACGAGGCTTGCTGACGACGGTGATTCCCGCCGAATAGCCGGCATCGCAAAGGTGACAGGCGGCAATGCCCACCGAACAGGTGCAAAGCCTGCTGAGGACGGTATGCCCACCGGTCAGTCGGCGAGGCCTGCAGGTTGTGGGAATTCGACGCACCCTATGAGCTCTCAAGCACTGCTCCAACACTTCACTTCACTATTAACTCGCGCCTAGTTTCGCTTTTAGGCAACTACCTTCATGTAGATTTTGCGCAAACTACTATTTCGATGGCCATCACATTGTCCGACATTTCTTTGCAACAAAATGTGGGCAGAGTAGTGAGATAGAACAACGTGTGAAACGTAGATTCTATCCCACTTCTGATTTTGGATGCTTGAACTGATTTTATTTCAAAAATAAAACACCGAATTACTTTGACAATTATAATTCAACAAAAATAATCAAAAGTTAAACAATCGGACAGCGATTCGACACAATTTAACTAAAGAGAAATGAAATATCGGACGATGTTTCTACGACGGTGGCTCGAGGCAAAGTGTCGGCGCAGCGTTTGCGCACCGCCTTTTATATCATTCGCCGGCTGGTTCTCGTCTACCTTCCAACAATATATATATTCTAAGAAATTGCCGCAGAATTGAAATAGATTTTCATTCGGGCAATAAACATCGACCACCTGTTAACATTATCAGTCTAAACTTTTTTTTCAGTCGTTAGGTCTCCGGAGTGTTTCGCAGTCTGTCATAAGAGCTTCATGCCTTACCAGACATGTTTTGCCAGTTTTCTGGATATCCGCCATGATTGAGCTACGCCAGATGAATTTCGGTCAGCTCAGTCATCTTTTGTCTACATTAGAATATCAAAATATCAGTTTTGATGTTTATTTCTATATTGATTTCTTTATACATAATTATCATATATGAAAATAGTAGATTGATTTCTTTAAACTATCTATTGATGACTGAATGATTCTGATTTTAAAAGACCTTATGTCTTATAGGCGCGTCAATAACTTAGGCACTTAGTTTTTATTTAGGATGATCTCATATAAGATGTCTGGAATTATTTTTAAATAATTGTATTATCTGTTGCTAAAGTACCTGATCGATTGAAACCAAACTATTTTTTTTCTAATTAATTACCGCAAATTTTAAATGACTTTCATTCGTGGAATATCTTAGGTCCCCGAAGTGCTTCACAGCCTTTCATAAGCATTAAGTATGCTTTACCACCGGCCATGTCTTGCCAATTTTCTGGATAACCGCCATGATTGCATAGAGCTCCGCCAGATCTAATTCGGTCGGCTCGGTCATCTCTTGTCCATAATTTGTCTTTCTGTACAGAAAATATTGTAAGAAAATAACAAAAAAAAAACATAACCATTTCCATCTTGTGACGTGTCGCGTTTAACGATTGCATCTTCAGCTGTGAAAATTACTACTCGAAAAGATGTAGTGTTATATCGTACCATGTGTACAATCTATTGGTTGTTTATGAAAAGAGTATTAATCCGCAATGTGGTGATTTAGACCACCACCATCATCATCAACAGATTAACTATTCACTCATATCAAACTGCGAGTTTTCTTATCTTTACAAAAAATATAAATCTGCGAGTGTTTGCATAATATATAATTTTAATAACTCTACATGACACGGACTGGCATATTGTCTTGTCGGTATCGTTTGTAGTCAAACTTTAAGCCCCCAGTAAGCTTCTGAATCGGAAAAGATGTGTAGGTCTTTGATTCGAAGAACATTTTTAGGTACTATAGCTATTCTATATTTGGTAACTTAGTGCGTCTGTTTTTTTTAATTTGCGATCAATCTGGACTTTTAAACTTTAGACAAGGATAAACTGCACGTTATTATTATGATCAACATTTTTTCACATTGATCATCTAACTGCAGGCATAACAGTCGCATACATGAGATGGATTAGCTTTTATTTGAGAAAGATTGCAAATGTTGCAATGCAAGGACTATCAACGTTGTTGTACTGCTTTTAGTACTCATTCTTGTTTATTGTTTACAATTGATAGTTCATATATTATGCCGCGTTGTGCATTTCTTGTGTTGAATCTGAAAATATTACATTCAACATCAGTCAATTATAATATACAATCTTGATAAATGACTGTATCATTTACGGGTTAATTGCACTTGAATGATGTGGCGGGTGTATTTACATAATCAGTTTTCGCAGGGTTTCTCTTGTTATGTCTCATACATATTGGCTGAGTTGCGAAAACTCTGGCCAGGGGTCAAAATATTCTGAAACAATGTAATTTTAACTATAGAATGTATTTGTTTTCTTCTTCTCTTCTTAATTCAAAGCATTGGGCTGTGTTAAGGGATTCGTCATTGAAATCCTAACTTTTTAAAGTGTATAGCAATGGAAAAAAAAATGTTTTAGAACTGATAAAATTACTAATAAAATAATAAGTGTTTCGAAAACATAGCTTCGAATACAAATAATATAATAAGACATGATAGAATGAGACTATCAATATAGTTAGGATAAAGTTTTTTTTTAATTTAGATTTAAATCTAAATTAAAGTGACAAATCACTTTAATTTAGGATTAACAGAAACATTTAGACTAATTCAGTAATAAAAAAAATTCTTTGATATGTTAAGTCTTCATTTATTAACAAAAAATAAATTATTTACATAGTATTAAATAAAAATAACAAAATTAACCAATTATTATAACTTAAATAAAACTTTGACTACACACGAAATTATAATATTATTTTTTATAAAAACTATCTAAACTAGGTAATACATATTTTTAAGCGTAATTTTAACAGGAGTAAACATACAATAATAAGTACATACTAACAAAATTTAAACAAACAATAACTAAAGTTTAAAAGAAAGATCTAGTACAGACACGAAAAAATAAGAACATAAATTAAAATTAAGTAGTTACAAAAAGAAAAGCTATTTTACAAAATATTTTAAAATCAACTATGTACAATCCTAACAAACCTTCGTTTTACAATTAAAGTGTCACATGTTATTCATCTACAATCAAGTTATATTCAATCCATATGTTCTCGGTGATACGAGTTTTGCTGATATTCAGTGGCGATATGCGATACGGAGCTGGAACCACTAAATCTGGTTGCACTGAAGAAAAAGACCGCGCTGGAATCGCTGGTACTACGCTCCGTCGCCACAAATCTGATGTCACATCTGGCTGTCTTAAATGCGGCTTCTTCATATGTGGCTGCATCATTTACGGTTGAAGTACATGCGATGAAGTTTGATAATGCGGAGGCTGCATGTTATTGGTTCTCTCACATGTGAATAAAATTAGCCGCTATACAGTTGGGTTTGCCAGCACGCCTTTGGCTGCTGTAGTGCCATGAGCCACATTATGGTGTAGGATGTTCTTGTGCTGCTTGGCAAAAACGGCAGTGGCATGCTGTAAAACTTCAATGCCATTGATTTTTCAACTTAAGTGGCACATGTTATTCATCTACAATCAAGTTGTATTCGATCCATATGATTTCCGTGATACGAGTTTTGCTGAAATTCAGTGGCGATATGCAATGCGGAGCTGGAACCACTAAATCTGATTGCACTGAAGAAAAAGACCGCGCTGGAATCGCTGGTACTACGCTCCGTCGCCACAAATCTGATGTCACATCTGGCTGTCTTATATGTGGCTGCATCATTTGGGGCTGCATCATATAGGGTTAAGGTACATGCGATGAAGTTTGATAATGCGGAGGCTGCATGTTATTGGTTCTCTCACATGTGAATAAGATTAGCCGCTATACAGTTGGGTTTTCCAGCACGCTTTTGGCTGCTGTAGTGCCATGAGCCACATTATGGTGTAGGATGTTCTTGTGCTGCTTGGCAAAAACGGCAGTGGCATGCTGTAAAACTTCAATGCCATTGATTTTTCAACTTAAGTGGCACATGTTATTCATCTACAATCAAGTTGTATTCGATCCATATGATTTCCGTGATACGAGTTTTGCTGAAATTCAGTGGCGATATGCAATGCGGAGCTGGAACCACTAAATCTGATTGCACTGAAGAAAAAGACCGCGCTGGAATCGCTGGTACTACGCTCCGTCGCCACAAATCTGATGTCACATCTGGCTGTCTTATATGTGGCTGCATCATTTGGGGCTGCATCATATAGGGTTAAGGTACATGCGATGAAGTTTGATAATGCGGAGGCTGCATGTTATTGGTTCTCTCACATGTGAATAAGATTAGCCGCTATACAGTTGGGTTTTCCAGCACGCTTTTGGCTGCTGTAGTGCCATGAGCCACATTATGGTGTAGGATGTTCTTGTGCTGCTTGGCAAAAACGGCAGTGGCATGCTGTAAAACTTCAATGCCATTGATTTTTCAACTTAAGTGGCACATGTTATTCATCTACAATCAAGTTGTATTCGATCCATATGATCTCCGTGATACGAGTATTGCTGAAATTCAGTGGCGATATGCAATGCGGAGCTGGAACCACTAAATCTGATTGCACTGAAGAAAAAGACCGCGCTGGAATCGCTGGTGCTACGCTCCGTCGCCATAGATCTGATGTCACATCTGGCTGTCTTATATGTGGCTGCATCATTTGGGGCTGCATCATATAGGGTTAAGGTACATGCGATGAAGTTTGATAATGCGGAGGCTGCATGTTATTGGTTCTCTCACATGTGAATAAGATTAGCCGCTATACAGTTGGGTTTGCCAGCACGCCTTTCGCTGCTGTAGTGCCATGAGCCGCATTATAGTGTAGGATGTTTTTGCGCTGCTTGGCAAAAACGGCAGTGGCATGCTGTAGACTTCAATGCCATTGATTTTCGGCGCGCTCGTATTCATGTCTTCTTTTAATTATCACTTTTAAAAAATTGTTAATAGATTTAAAAAGTAGATCTATTCTTTCAAGCTATCTAGCGATGACTGAATGATTGTAATTTTTGTAAGACCTTTTTATATATCATTGCCTCGTTAATAACTTAGACACTTAGTTCTAATGATGATCCCATATAGCCTGGAATTACAAAATTTACTTTTAATTAATGAGCTCTCATTAAAGTAATCAATCGATCGTTAACATTATATATTTTTCCAAGAAATTGCCGCAAAATTAAAGTAGATTATCATTCGCGCAATAAACATCGACCACCTATTAAAATTATCAGTCTAAACATTGCTCTCAGTCGTTAGGTCTCCGGAGTGCTTCGCAGTCTGTCATTTGAGATTTATACCTTACCAGCTATGTCTTGCCAGTTTTCTGGATAACTGCCATGATTGAGCTACGCCAGATGAATTTCGGTCAGCTCAGTCATCTTATGTCTATATTGGAAAATCAAAATATCAATTTTAATGTTTATTTCTATATTGATTACTTTATGCATAATTAAAATAAATTAAAATAGTAGATTAATTCCTTGAAGCTATCTATTGATGACAGAATGATTCTGATTTTTAAAAGACCTTTTTATGTCTTATAGGCGCATCAAAAACTTAGTCACTTAGTTTTTATTTAGGATGATCTCACAAATGAGATGTCTGCAATTATTTTTAAATAATTGTATTATCTGTTACTAAAGTACCAATTCAATCGTTACCATTACAATTGCGAAAACATTTTTTCACCCCTAGGGTCAAAATATTCTGAAACAATGTAATTTTAACTATAGGATTTATTTGTATTCTTCTTCTCGTCATAATTAAACGCATTTGTGCTGTGTTAAGGGATTCGCCATTGAAACTCTAACATTTTTAAATCTAAAGCAATGGATAAAATATTGTTTTAAAACTGATAAAACTACTAATAAAATAATAAGTATTTCGTAAACATAGCTGCAAATACAAATAAAAAGAAATAATAGAATGAGACTATCAAAATGAATATCCTATCCTTCCTACTAATATTATAAACGCGAAAGTTTGTGAGGATGGATGGATGGATGGATGGATGGATGGATGGCTGGATGGATGGATGGATGTATGGATGTTTGTTACTCTTTCACGCAAAAACTACTGAACGGATTGAGATGAAACTTTGCAATAATATAGCTTATACATCAGAATAACACATAGGCTACAATTTATAAAGATATTTTGTGAATTGTCCAAAATATAACGATAAATGTTGAGTAAGTAGGAAAATTCTGCCATCTGCGAGCTACTCTAGCGTGCACTGCAAGAATGTCAAAATAAACAACTGTCGATCGAATATCTGTCAAATCAATCGTTGAGCAGTCCTTGGATATCATCATACTGATAATATAATATCCTTACTTTATTTATTAATATTATAAATGCGAAAGTAACTCTGTCTGTCTGTCTATCTGTCTGTCTGTCTGTCACGCTTTCACGCCAAAACTAATGAACCGATCTCAATGAAATTTGGTACACAGATAGTCTAGAGCCTGAGAAAGGACATAGGCTAAATTTTATCCCGAAGATTGCATAATTCCCGTAGGATAGGACAAAATCTTGCGTTAGCGAAACTGTCACCTATCACAACGACGCTAAAAGGCCCAATTTTGAAGACACGATAGTAATTATAACAGTTAATTACTATTTCTTTTTCACTTTCGGCATTCGATAGAGAGAACCCTTTTTACGTTGCTATTGAATTTACGATGGCGCGTTCATAATTGGGTTGATTGGGCCTTACATGGATTCACAAAACGTAATCAGATGACAGGTGACATACGATTGACTGCAGACTTTTGTAAATGTCTCGCTTAGCATAGCAAAGGGACAAATTGTCTTTCCATCATTATAGCTCCTCGAAGAGGAAATAAAGTATGAATTGACAATGACAACTGACATTAAAATTGGACAAAATAGTTTTCCCTTTGCCATGCTAGATATTGCAATGACGTTTAATACTGGGCCGTCATTTCGTCTGACATTAAAAATATTTTTAAATTTACCACCATTAGAGGTTGTTTAACCTCTAATGGTGGTATATTTCTTTATTCTACTTTTATGGTACAGAATCCATGCTAATATACGAAGAAACGGATCAACTTGATTTTTAAAAGTAGTATGGCATGAGTATGAATATCTTGACACTAAGGTTATTAACCTTGATTCTGAGTTGTGACCTTGACACGAACATACATTTCTGTTGGTTTGGTTAGGATTGAACAGTGATAAAAGTGCAGCCCGGCTCAGTTGCGGCACTCCTCATGAGCAACTTGCCGGCCAGCCTCTCAGCTGATATATTTAAAAACCCCAGAAAAGCGGCCCAACCTCGAGTGCAAATTTCTAAACTGCCTAGGGGGAAAAGACCAAAAAGAATCGGGAGACCTCGAGCGCCGCCTTCTCATCTGTCTCAGAAAAAACCCAGAGAAGCGGCTCTACCTGGGATTCCCGCGCCGCCCATAAGCCTCGGCTACTAAGTTCTCCTGCCACGTCAAGGCGGGAACCTATGGGCGGGTACACTCTAACCTTATCTTAATTAACAGAAGTATTTATAAGTATAAGGTATTTCGATATCGGTTTAGGTTTGCACAGTGACAACAAGGTGCAAGGTACTTGATTTTTTATAGAGCAAGTGCCTTTATTAACTACCACTAAATACAGACTATATATAAGCCGTGGTGGCCTAGAGGTAGTGACACCCGCCTTGCAATCGTGAGGTCGTGGGTTCAGATCCCGGTCCCGTACCAATGAGTTCTTTGGAATTTATGTACGGAACTTCACACCACTGGCTTTTTGGTGAAGGAAATGGTGAGGCAACCTGCATACGTCCATAGAAAAAATTCGATGGCGTATGCGAATCCACCAACCCGCACTGAGCCAGCGTGGTGGATATGGCCCAATCACACTTCGTGTGTAAGCCTACGTCCTGCAGTGGCCTATTAAAAAAAAGGCTGATACAGTACAGTACAGTAAATACAGATTTATAATGAAAAACTTCATGAACTACTACTACATAACAAGCAATTGGATCATCCACAGACCTTTGAAGGTCTAAAGATATTCTAAATGCTCAAGCCCACTGCCAGTTAGCAGCGTGCCCAACATGCTGGCAGCATTGCAAATCAGCTTGGCAATGCTGCTTATACGTTGAGCCAAATAAACACCAGCATTTTGGTTACGCGGCGGGTACACCAGACGCTCAGAAAGACTTTTGAAAACAAGATGAGCACAATGTCTCAATTTCAAACGGCTCAAATATGTTACCACTGCCGAGGTTAGCATATTTACGCCATTTGTGCTGCTCCGCTGACGGCGCCAAAGTATATCGACGCAAGTCGCGTCCCATACTAAGGGCCGTCTTCACTTCCATGGGACCAGCTTCATACCGTCAGGCCTTTTGCCATTACCACGCGCAAACCCATTCGGTTCGAGTACGGCTGCGATATTGGCGGTCGCAAAAGTCCTGCGTATGACATCGTTCACAATGGCGTGGCAACCAATTCGACCAGCGCTTCTTGACCAAGAAAGACGGTGGTGACCAATCTGGTCAACTAGGGTACTTGAATAGGTGAGAGCGCTAAGCTATGTGCGGCGCGGCAGCAAGGTGGGTCGACTATCTCGACGATATCATCAATACCGCCGGTCGAGCCTGGTCACGACCGGCAAAGAGCCGAGGCAGATGGCACTGCAAGAGAGAGGCCTATACCCAACAGTAGGTCAAAGAAAGCTGCGGATGATAACGATGACGAAACAAATTAGTTGAGATTGGCTGTTTTTTGGGTTTGAAATGATTATTTGCTACAATATTTGTGTACCGTTTCACATTGAATTTGGGCTAATATTTTGTGGCGCACTTACTGTTTTAGTTACCATATTTTTTTGACAAGATAAACATAAATTAAATTAAATCGCGGGCGAAGCCGCGGGTAAAAGCTAGTAGTTTTAATAAAGTTGTTTTTTAAATTTAGATTTTAATCTACTTTGTCACTTTAATTTAGGATAAACCGAAACATTTATGCTAATTCAAAAATAAAAAAATCTTTAATATGTTAAGTATTAATTTATTTACAAAAAATAACTTTTTTACAAAGTAATCAATAAAAATAACAAAATTAACTAATTAATAGAACTTAAATAAAACTTTGAGTACACACGAAATTATAATATTATTTTTTATAAAAACTAACTAAACTAGGTAATACATATTTTTAAGCGTAATTTTAACAGGAGTAAACATACAATAATAAGTACATACTAACAAAATTTAAACAAACAATAACTAAAGTTTAAAAGAAAGATCTAGTACAGACACGAAAAAATAAGAACATAAATTAAAATTAAGTAGTTACAAAAAGAAAAGCTATTTTACAAAATATTTTAAAATCAACTATGTACACTCCTAACAAACCTTCGTTTTACAATTAAAGTGTCACATGTTATTCATCTACAATCAAGTTATATTCAATCCATATGTTCTCGCTGATACGAGTTTTGCTGATATTCAGTGGCGATATGCGATACGGAGCTGGAACCACTAAATCTGGTTGCACTGAAGAAAAAGACCGCGCTGGAATCGCTGGTACTACGCTCCGTCGCCACAAATCTGATGTTACATCTGGCTGTCTTAAATGCGGCTTCTTCATATGTGGCTGCATCATTTACGGTTGAAGTACATGCGATGAAGTTTGATAATGCGGAGGCTGCATGTTATTGGTTCTCTCACATGTGAATAAAATTAGCCGCTATACAGTTGGGTTTGCCAGCACGCCTTTCGCTGCTGTAGTGCCATGAGCCACATTATGGTGTAGGATGTTCTTGTGCTGCTTGGCAAAAACGGCAGTGGCATGCTGTAAAACTTCAATGCCATTGATTTTTCAACTTAAGTGGCACATGTTATTCATCTACAATCAAGTTGTATTCGATCCACATGATTTCCGTGATACGAGTTTTGCTGAAATTCAGTGGCGATATGCAATGCGGTGCTGGAACCACTAAATCTGATTGCACTGAAGAAAAAGACCGCGCTGGAATCGCTGGTACTACGCTCCGTCGCCACAAATCTGATGTCACATCTGGCTGTCTTATATGTGGCTGCATAATTTGGGGCTGCATCATATAGGGTTAAGGTACATGCGATAAAGTTTGATAATGCGGAGGCTGCATGTTATTGGTTCTCTCACATGTGAATAAGATTAGCCGCTATACAGTTGGGTTTGCCAGCACGCCTTTCGCTGCTGTAGTGCCATGAGCCACATTATGGTGTAGGATGTTCTTGTGCTGCTTGGCAAAAACGGCAGTGGCATGCTGTAAACATCAATGCCATTGATTTTACAACTTAAGTAGCACATGTTATTCATCTACAATCAAGTTGTATTCGATCCATATGTTCTCCGTGATACGAGTTTTGCTGAAATTTAGTGGCGATATGCGATGCGGAGCTGGAACCACTAAATCTGGTTGCACCGAAGGAAAAGACCGCGCTGGAATCGCTGGTACTACGCTCCGTCGCCACAAATCTGATGTCACATCTGGCTGTCTTAAATGCGGCTTCTTCATATGTGGCTGCATCATATGCGGTTGAAGTACATGCGATGAAGTTTGATAATGCGGAGGCTGCATGTTGTTGGTTCTCTCATGTGAATAAGATTGGCCGCTATACAGTTGGGTTTGAAAGCACGCCTTTCGCTTCTGTAGTGCCATGAGCCGCATTATGGTGTAGGATGTTTTTGCGCTGCTTGGCAAAAACGGCAGTGGCATGCTGTAGACTTCAATGCCATTGATTTTCGGCGCGCTCGTATTCATGTCTTCTTTTAATTATCACTTTTAAAAAGTAGATCTATTCTTTCAAGCTATCTAGCGATGACTGAATGATTGTAATTTTTGTAAGACCTTTTTATATATCATTGCCTCGTTAATAACTTAGACACTTAGTTCTAATGATGATCCCATATAGCCTGGAATTACAAAATTTACTTTTAATTAATGAGCTCTCATTAAAGTAATCAATCGATCGTTAACATTATATATTTTTCCAAGAAATTGCCGCAAAATTAAAGTAGATTATCATTCGCGCAATAAACATCGACCACCTGTTAAAATTATCAGTCTAAACATTGTTCTCAGTCGTTAGGTCTCCGGAGTGCTTCGCAGTCTGTCATTTGAGATTCATACCTTACCAGCTATGTCTTGCCAGTTTTCTGGATAACTGCCATGATTGAGCTACGCCAGATGAATTTCGGTCAGCTCAGTCATCTTATGTCTATATTGGAAAATCAAAATATCAATTTTAATGTTTATTTCTATATTGATTACTTTATGCATAATTATAATAAATTAAAATAGTAGATTAATTCCTTGAAGCTATCTATTGATGACTGAATGATTCTGATTTTTAAAAGACCTTTTTATGTCTTATAGGCGCATCAAAAACTTAGGCACTTAGTTTTTATTTAGGATGATCTCATAAATGAGATGTCTGCAATTATTTTTAAATAATTGTATTATCTGTTACTAAAGTACCAATTCAATCGTTACCATTACAATTGCGAAAACATTGTTTCACCCCTAGGGTCAAAATATTCTGAAACAATGTAATTTTAACTATAGAATTTGTTTGTCTTCTTCTTCTCGTCATAATTAAAAGCATTTGTGCTGTGTTAAGGGATTCGCCATTGAAACTCTAACATTTTTAAATCTAAAGCAATGGATAAAATATTGTTTTTTTTTTCGGCGGTAGGTGTCGAACTTATAACATCTTTTTAAATTTGCTCTCTAAACTTTATTGTTAAAAATTAGTAAATAGTGTAATATCACTTCAAATTAATGATTAATTTTAACTACTGATGAAGCCCACCTGCCTATAAGTGTTATCTTTTCTCCTTGCACTGTGCACTATCCACATTTCATAAATTTCACTTAGTCCAGCAAACATAACCGCACTTTCATAATGGATGTCATCCAATCTTCACTCAACTCCATGATGGAAGCCTTCCATAAACGCTTGGACAGCATTCAAAAACAGCTGCCAAATGCTGCACCAAGTACTGTTCAAACCGTGAGCATGGACCTTGCATCATTACAAGATTTTGTGGTAGCATCTTTCCGAGCCGTCAGCTGCCAAATCAACATGTTGGCCCAGCAAATTGACCAAGGTGAGATGCGGTCGCGACGTAAGATTCTTCTGATCCATGGACTTCCTGAAGTGCAGAAAGAAGATGTGCATGAGGTGATTGTGAAGACAGTTACAGAGCGGCTGAAGTTAACGACATTCACCAGTGCAGATAATATTAGTAGGTGCCATAGGATGGGGCATGCTGCAGCGGATAGACCGCGTCCAGTACTCTTCAAACTAAAGGATATAGCCCTCCGGGATAAGATATGGTCGTCAAAAACTAGTCTCAAGGGTTCGGGCGTTACATTGTCCGAATTTCTGACGAAGACGCGGCACGACGTGTTCCTGGCGGCTCGCCAGCATTTCGGTGTGACAAAATGCTGGACGAGGGAGGGTTGCATATTTGTTTTGGGCCCCGACGGTACGAGATATCGCGTGAATTGCGTGGATGACCTCACAGCCGTGAAAGCTAAAGTTGAGTCTGCTAAGCCGCAGGCCGCGGAGTCTCGCACTCCAACTGGCGCTGCTAAAGAGACCAAGGCTTCAAGGAGTAAGAAAGCCGCGAAGAAATAATTCACATCCACCCTGAGTATATGCTTACCTTATTTCACTAAATAATTGGTTTGGTGGTAGGCAGTATTTATGGCTTCTACCGTCTATTGTAAGTAGGTAATCCACTCTCGTCCGTTTTTTAATTTCACTCGATTACCTCATTTTTCTTTCATAATTTCTTGTTTTAGTTCGTAAAAATCAATGAAGGTAAAATGTAAACTTACGATACAAAAACAAAAACATTATCAAATTACAATAGTGTCAAGTCAATCTGATTCAATCAATTGTCAATTTGTCATGTTACTGTCACTCTTGGCAATCAACTTTTTTTTTTTATATTTTGGCTCTTTACGTATACGATTCAGCCAGAATACTGTTAATGTATTTTTTACTATATAATTCTAAAATATTATGTTTAAGTATTACACAAAGTTAAAATTATGTCTGAATATGTATTTCTTATATTAGTGCAATGTAACAAAATTGCATATTTATTTTAGTCCAGTAACACAACCGGCAGGTGGAGCTGGCAAACACTAAGTGTTTAATTTTTGTTTATTTTTATTTTATTTGAGTATTATTTATTGCTAGTTATATATTTTATTTTTATTTATATTTATTTTAGTGTACCATTTTTTTTCACATATCTTATATGTCATCCGAGGACAATGAGAACTCGGATTCTTTATATATTTCTTGCAATTCATCTGATGAAAGTATAGGCAGTTTTTGCAGCGTTCCCACATTGAGTGACTCAATTGAATCATTCATTTCCGACGTTCCTAAGAACCTCAATGTTCTTCACATAAATGCTCAGAGTATTGCGGCTCATTACCCAGAAATGCTTGCGTCCTTCGTACATCCCAATATTCACGCCATATTAGTGTCTGAGTCATGGCTGAAGCCTGCTCTTCCTTCTTCTTCTGTTGCATTACCAGGTTTTCGACTCATAAGGAATGATCGTATTGGACGGGGTGGTGGTGGTGTTGCTATCTATCTCCGGACACATATTTCTTACTCTATAGTTAGTAGGTCAGCACAACCGCCCCCACCCGATGCCGGTGAACATCTCTTTATCGAAGTCGTCCTGCATCACTCTAAGCTACTTCTAGGAGTATATTACCCGCATTCTCGTAACGTTAAATATTTTCATCTTATGATCACACCATCGTCATGGGTGATTATAATACATGTCTATTGAAACAGGACAGTAGATCTAGAAAACTTGAATCGCTGGCTACGGCACTCAATTTAACTTTACTCCCTCTTAATGCTACTCATCATGCGCCAAACAGTGTCCCTTCATTACTTGACTTGATCCTTGTTTCATCACCTAGTCACGTCATCAAGCACGGTCAATGTGCGGCGGATGACTTCTCCCATCATGATTTAATTTATCTTTCGTACAAAATTCGACCTCCTAAATTGAAACCTAAAATTCTTCTACAACGCAGTTTTGGTAGCATTAATATTGATAATTTACGTAGGGACGAACAGGAGCTAGATTGGTCAAGTGTTCTGAATACGGATGATTTAGATGGTAAAGTTACAGAATTTAATCTTATTTTAACCAAGCTATACGACACTCATGCTCCCGTTCGCGCAGTTAAAATAAAACATGCTCCAGCTCCTTGGCTAAATGATGAAATTAGAACCCTTATGCATAAAAAACTTATCGCTAAGAGTAAGCTGAAGGGTTGTCAGTCCGGTGTTAAGAAGGAAAATTACACAAATTATCGCAACGTCTGCAATAGAGCGTGTAGAGATGCACAACGCCGACACATACATAGCTCCGTTGAAAATGGAAATCCAGCTAAAGTGTGGAAATTTTTAAGGTCATTGGGAGTTGGTAAATCACACCAGGAGACTGGTCGTAAAAATTTAGATATTAATCAGCTAAATAAGCATTTCTCTTCTTCTACCAACTTTGATGGACCTGCTAAAGCAGAAACTTTGAAGAATCTTTCTTCTACCGCTCCTCCTAACTGTGACCCTTTCACTTTTAATCGATTTTCCGAATGTGATGTTAAGAAGAGTATTCAGTCAATCTCATCTAACGCTGTGGGTAGTGACAGCATCAGTCGCAGAATGATATTGCCTATTCTTGATGAAGTAGTTCCCATCATTCAGTACATCCTCAATTTTTTTCAAAGTATTAAAACGGCTGGTATACCAACCACTCTCCTCTTACCTTGTTAAAAACAGCCTTCTAAATCCTTTGCAATCCGGTTTCCGCTCCGGCCATAGCACTGTAACTGCTTTGACAAAAATTACTGATGATATTCGTGATGGTATGGGTAATTGTCATCTGACTGTGCTCTCGCTATTGGACTTTAGTAATGCCTTTAATAACGTAGATTTTGACATTCTTTTAGGTATCTTGCGCTCTCTTAACATATCTCCATCGGTTATTGATTGGTTTCAGAGTTACCTGTTGGGGCGCCGGCAGCGCATTCGTATTGATGATTCGTACTCTTCGTGGTGCAATCTATCTGCTGGTGTTCCACAGGGCGGTGTTCTATCTCCTCTTCTTTTTGCTGTATTTATAAATTCAATTTCTCAACAACTGACTTCTTCCTATCACTTCTATGCAGACGATTTGCAGATTTATACGCAGGCGCCTCTAGGGCAACTGAACGAGTCAATTGAGCGTATCAACGTGGATCTCAAAAGTATACTGGACTGGAGCAGATCATACGGACTCATTGTCAATCCTACAAAAACATACGATCATCATTGGGGGTTCTCGCATGATCTCCAAAATTTATTTATTTATTTATTTATTTACAGGCCAACAGCACAAAAAATTACATTAAACTTAATTATACAGATAAGTATATATAGCCAATAACAGGCCTATTCCTAAAATAAGATACATAAAGGAAAGAAAAAACAAGCCGGTTCAACCACTCAATACGTACTTAAAGTTTACAAATATGTATGTAGGTATATATAACAGCAATATAAATTTTATAAATTACACTAAACAACTTAAATCGGCTTTGATAATTAATATTTATACAAACAGAGTGCAAAAAAAAAAGAACAATGCGTATGAGAAGAAAAAAAAAAATATACATAGATGAAAATATGTGTACCTACTGGATATAAAAATCAGTTAAAAATTAATTATAGTACTTACTTAAAAACAATCTATCAGTATGTTGTACCCTTTTACAATACCTAGTTTAATTCTAACTTTATTTTATTAATATATTAAAACATTACGATAAAAACTTACAATCAACTGACCTATACTTAGATAAAAGATTACAATGCCCAAAAATCAAATCGTGTTTACCTACTGGCAAAATAAAACTTACAGATTGATACCCTCGTTAAATTCTATTAACATCTCTAACGTATATAAAAAATAGTGGAAAGTATTAGCATGCGAGCCATTACCCACCCAAATAGTTATGCGAAGACGTATGCCTGAAGTATAAATAGATAGGTGCTGATAAGACGCAAGTAGGCACATCGTGCACATGTGTGCGTGCCGCGAGGATTTGTTATGATTCTCTGATGGACGCATTCAAGCACCAATGCGCAATTTAGTCATAATACTATATTTTCATAAAATAATACAAAATGTAATTTTTGATGGTTACAATTTTAGATTACGAAAAGTAAGGTGAAATAAAAGTTTTACCAAATTCATTAGTGAATGTTATATTATATTATATTATAATATAATATATATAAAATTGACTGGTTCTGCCTACCTCAGGTCATCTTTGACGGTATACCGATTCCCTTCAGTGAAACTGTTAAAAATCTGGGACTTACTCTTGATAGACAACTCTCTTGGATTCCGCAATTAGCTGAAGTCAGTAGGAAAATCTTCGCCTCTGTTGCTTTGCTCAGGAGACTACGTAATTTTCTCCCTGTTGCTACCAAAACTGCGCTTGTGAACTCCCTTCTCTTCCCGATTCTGGACTACGCAGATACTTGCTATCTGGATTTAACCGAAGAGTAACTTGACAAGCTTGAACGTCTACAGAATGTCTGTATCCGGTTCATATTTGGTTTACGCAAATATGATCACGTGTCTGAATTTCGTCAAAAGCTCAAATGGTTACCAATCCGTCTTCGCCGCAACTCACATATTCTGGCCTTTTTGTATAAAATCCTATTCTATCCTTCCACTTCGCTATATCTGAAGAAGCGTTTTACTTTCCTTCAATCCCACTTTAGCCCTTTACGATCCTCTCGTGCTCTCAAACTTAAATTTCCTACTTCCGGTCACTCGAATCTATCCTATCATCATTCCTTTACTGTCCAATCCGTTATGCTGTGAAACGCACTGCCTGTCACGATCAGACAGGCTCAATCACTTAACATTTTTAAATTTCTTGTTTTTAAACACTATCTGTCTACGTGTTAATTTGGTACATATATATGTATATATTTTATTATGGTTTTACGTATGTATTTTATGTAGGTATATAATTATTTATTTATTTGTATCTAATAATTATAATTTGTTTTTGTATCTGTGTATTTGGTCTATGTAGTTTATGCTATTGAACAGCACCGACCGCAACATAATTATCCTAATATTATTTCATTTAGGTTGCCTGGAAGAAATCGCTGCAGGCCATAAGGCCGCCCATTTTTCTACCGGATTATTGTTTTATTTTTCTAGTTTAAGTTCTTTTGTAATGTATGGTGTGAAAATAAAGTAATTTTGTATTGTATTGTATTGTTTTAAAACTGATAAAACTACTAATAAAATAATAAGTATTTTGTAAACATAGCTGCAAATACAAATAAAAAGAAATGATAGAATGAGACTATCAAACTGAATATAGTTTTAATAAAGTTGTTTTTTAAATTTAGATTTTAATCTACTTTGTCACTTTAATTTAGGATAAACCGAAACATTTATGCTTATTCGAAAATAAAAAAATCTTTAATATGTTAAGTATTAATTTATTTACAAAAAATAACTTTTTTACAAAGTTATCAATAAAAATAACAAAATTAACTAATTAATAGAACTTAAATAAAACTTTGAGTACACACGAAATTATAATATTATTTTTTATAAAAACTAACTAAACTAGGTAATACATATTTTTAAGCGTAATTTTAACAGGAGTAAACATACAATAATAAGTACATACTAACAAAATTTAAACAAACAATAACTAAAGTTTAAAAGAAAGATCTAGTACAGACACGAAAAAATAAGAACATAAATTAAAATTAAGTAGTTACAAAAAGAAAAGCTATTTTACAAAAATATTTTAAAATCAACTATGTACAATCCTAACAAACCTTCGTTTAACAATTAAAGTGTCACATGTTATTCATCAACAATCAAGTTATATTCAATCCATATGTTCTCGGTGATACGAGTTTTGCTGATATTCAGTGGCGATATGCGATACGGAGCTGGAACCACTAAATCTGGTTGCACTGAAGAAAAAGACCGCGCTGGAATCGCTGGTACTACGCTCCGTCGCCACAAATCTGATGTCACATCTGGCTGTCTTAAATGCGGCTTCTTCATATGTGGCTGCATCATTTACGGTTGAAGTACATGCGATGAAGTTTGATAATGCGGAGGCTGCATGTTATTGGTTCTCTCACATGTGAATAAAATTAGCCGCTATACAGTTGGGTTTGCCAGCACGCCTTTCGCTGCTGTAGTGCCATGAGCCACATTATGGTGTAGGATGTTCTTGTGCTGCTTGGCAAAAACGGCAGTGGCATGCTGTAAAACTTCAATGCCATTGATTTTTCAACTTAAGTGGCACATGTTATTCATCTACAATCAAGTTGTATTCGATCCATATGATTTCCGTGATACGAGTTTTGCTGAAATTCAGTGGCGATATGCAATGCGGTGCTGGAACCACTAAATCTGATTGCACTGAAGAAAAAGACCGCGCTGGAATCGCTGGTACTACGCTCCGTCGCCATAGATCTGATGTCACATCTGGCTGTCTTATATGTGGCTGCATCATTTGGGGCTGCATCATATAGGGTTAAGGTACATGCGATGAAGTTTGATAATGCGGAGGCTGCATGTTATTGGTTCTCTCACATGTGAATAAGATTAGCCGCTATACAGTTGGGTTTGTCAGCACGCCTTTCGCTGCTGTAGTGCCATGAGCCGCATTACGGTGAAAGATGTTCTTGTCCTGCTTGGCAAAAACGGCAGCGGCATGCTGTAAACATCAATGCCATTGATTTTACAACTTAAGTAGCACATGTTATTCATCTACAATCAAGTTGTATTCGATCCATATGTTCTCCGTGATACGAGTTTTGCTGAAATTTAGTGGCGATATGCGATGCGGAGCTGGAACCACTAAATCTGGTTGCACCGAAGGAAAAAACCGCGTTGGAATCGCTGGTACTACGCTCCGTCGCCACAAATCTGATGTCACATCTGGCTGTCTTAAATGCGGCTTCTTCTTATGTGGCTGCATCATATGCGGTTGAAGTACATGCGATGAAGTTTGATAATGCGGAGGCTGCATGTTGTTGGTTCTCTCATGTGAATAAGATTGGCCGCTATACAGTTGGGTTTGAAAGCACGCCTTTCGCTTCTGTAGTGCCATGAGCCGCATTATGGTGTAGGATGTTTTTGCGCTGCTTGGCAAAAACGGCAGTGGCATGCTGTAGACTTCAATGCCATTGATTTTCGGCGCGCTCGTATTCATGTCTTCTTTTAATTATCACTTTTAAAAAATTGTTAATAGATTTAAAAAGTAGATCTATTCTTTCAAGCTATCTAGCGATGACTGAATGATTGTAATTTTTGTAAGACCTTTTTATATATTATTGCTTCGTTAATAACTTAGATACTTAGTTCTAATGATGATCCCATATAGCCTGGAATTATAAAATTTACTTTTAATTAATGAGCTCTCATTAAAGTAATCAATCGATCGTTAACATTATATATTTTTCCAAGAAATTGCCGCAAAATTAAAGTAGATTATCATTCGCGCAATAAACATCGACCACCTGTTAAAATTATCAGTCTAAACATTGTTCTCAGTCGTTAGGTCTCCGGAGTGCTTCGCAGTCTGTCATTTGAGATTCATACCTTACCAGCTATGTCTTGCCAGTTTTCTGGATAACTGCCATGATTGAGCTACGCCAGATGAATTTCGGTCAGCTCAGTCATCTTATGTCTATATTGGAAAATCAAAATATCAATTTTAATGTTTATTTCTATATTGATTACTTTATGCATAATTATAATAAATTAAAATAGTAGATTAATTCCTTGAAGCTATCTATTGATGACTGAATGATTCTGATTTTTAAAAGACCTTTTTATGTCTTATAGGCGCATCAAAAACTTAGGCACTTAGTTTTTATTTAGGATGATCTCATAAATGAGATGTCTGCAATTATTTTTAAATAATTGTATTATCTGTTACTAAAGTACCAATTCAATCGTTACCATTACAATTGCGAAAACATTGTTTCACCCCTAGGGTCAAAATATTCTGAAACAATGTAATTTTAACTATAGAATTTATTTGTCTTCTTCTTCTCGTCATAATTAAAAGCATTTGTGCTGTGTTAAGGGATTCGCCATTGAAACTCTAACATTTTTAAATCTAAAGCAATGGATAAAATATTGTTTTAAAACTGATAAAACTACTAATAAAATAATAAGTATTTCGTAAACATAGCTGCAAATACAAATAAAAAGAAATGATAGAATGAGACTATCAAAATGAATATAGTTTTAATAAAGTTGTTTTTTAAATTTAGATTTTAATCTACTTTGTCACTTTAATTTAGGATAAACCGAAACATTTATGCTAATTCAAATATAAAAAAATCTTTAATATGTTAAGTATTAATTTATTTACAAAAAATAACTTTTTTACAAAGTAATCAATAAAAATAACAAAATTAACTAATTAATAGAACTTAAATAAAACTTTGAGTACACACGAAATTATAATATTATTTTTTATAAAAACTAACTAAACTAGGTAATACATATTTTTAAGCGTAATTTTAACAGGAGTAAACATACAATAATAAGTACATACTAACAAAATTTAAACAAACAATAACTAAAGTTTAAAAGAAAGATCTAGTACAGACACGAAAAAATAAGAACATAAATTAAAATTAAGTAGTTACAAAAAGAAAAGCTATTTTACAAAATATTTTAAAATCAACTATGTACAATCCTAACAAACCTTCGTTTTACAATTAAAGTGTCACATGTTATTCATCTACAATCAAGTTATATTCAATCCATATGTTCTCGGTGATACGAGTTTTGCTGATATTCAGTGGCGATATGCGATACGGAGCTGGAACCACTAAATCTGGTTGCACTGAAGAAAAAGACCGCGCTGGAATCGCTGGTACTACGCTCCGTCGCCACAAATCTGATGTCACATCTGGCTGTCTTAAATGCGGCTTCTTCATATGTGGCTGCATCATTTACGGTTGAAGTACATGCGATGAAGTTTGATAATGCGGAGGCTGCATGTTATTGGTTCTCTCACATGTGAATAAAATTAGCCGCTATACAGTTGGGTTTGCCAGCACGCCTTTCGCTGCTGTAGTGCCATGAGCCACATTATGGTGTAGGATGTTCTTGTGCTGCTTGGCAAAAACGGCAGTGGCATGCTGTAAAACTTCAATGCCATTGATTTTTCAACTTAAGTGGCACATGTTATTCATCTACAATCAAGTTGTATTCGATCCATATGATTTCCGTGATACGAGTTTTGCTGAAATTCAGTGGCGATATGCAATGCGGAGCTGGAACCACTAAATCTGATTGCACTGAAGAAAAAGACCGCGCTGGAATCGCTGGTACTACGCTCCGTCGCCATAGATCTGATGTCACATCTGGCTGTCTTATATGTGGCTGCATCATTTGGGGCTGCATCATATAGGGTTAAGGTACATGCGATGAAGTTTGATAATGCGGAGGCTGCATGTTATTGGTTCTCTCACATGTGAATAAGATTAGCCGCTATACAGTTGGGTTTGCCAGCACGCCTTTCGCTGCTGTAGTGCCATGAGCCACATTATGGTGTAGGATGTTCTTGTGCTGCTTGGCAAAAACGGCAGTGGCATGCTGTAAAACTTCAATGCCATTGATTTTTCAACTTAAGTAGCACATGTTATTCATCTACAATCAAGTTGTATTCGATCCATATGTTCTCCGTGATACGAGTTTTGCTGAAATTTAGTGGCGATATGCGATGCGGAGCTGGAACCACTAAATCTGGTTGCACCGAAGGAAAAGACCGCGTTGGAATCGCTGGTACTACGCTCCGTCGCCACAAATCTGATGTCACATCTGGCTGTCTTAAATGCGGCTTCTTCATATGTGGCTGCATCATATGCGGTTGAAGTACATGCGATGAAGTTTGATAATGCGGAGGCTGCATGTTGTTGGTTCTCTCATGTGAATAAGATTGGCCGCTATACAGTTGGGTTTGAAAGCACGCCTTTCGCTTCTGTAGTGCCATGAGCCGCATTATGGTGTAGGATGTTTTTGCGCTGCTTGGCGAAAACGGCAGTGGCATGCTGTAGACTTCAATGCCATTGATTTTCGGCGCGCTCGTATTCATGTCTTCTTTTAATTATCACTTTTAAAAAGTAGATCTATTCTTTCAAGCTATCTAGCGATGACTGAATGATTGTAATTTTTGTAAGACCTTTTTATATATCATTGCCTAGTTAATAACTTAGACACTTAGTTCTAATGATGATCCCATATAGCCTGGAATTACAAAATTTACTTTTAATTAATGAGCTCTCATTAAAGTAATCAATCGATCGTTAACATTATATATTTTTCCAAGAAATTGCCGCAAAATTAAAGTAGATTATCATTCGCGCAATAAACATCGACCACCTGTTAAAATTATCAGTCTAAACATTGTTCTCAGTCGTTAGGTCTCCGGAGTGCTTCGCAGTCTGTCATTTGAGATTCATACCTTACCAGCTATGTCTTGCCAGTTTTCTGGATAACTGCCATGATTGAGCTACGCCAGATGAATTTCGGTCAGCTCAGTCATCTTATGTCTATATTGGAAAATCAAAATATCAATTTTAATGTTTATTTCTATATTGATTACTTTATGCATAATTATAATAAATTAAAATAGTAGATTAATTCCTTGAAGCTATCTATTGATGACTGAATGATTCTGATTTTTAAAAGACCTTTTTATGTCTTATAGGCGCATCAAAAACTTAGGCACTTAGTTTTTATTTAGGATGATCTCATAAATGAGATGTCTGCAATTATTTTTAAATAATTGTATTATCTGTTACTAAAGTACCAATTCAATCGTTACCATTACAATTGCGAAAACATTGTTTCACCCCTAGGGTCAAAATATTCTGAAACAATGTAATTTTAACTATAGAATTTATTTGTCTTCTTCTTCTCGTCATAATTAAAAGCATTTGTGCTGTGTTAAGGGATTCGCCATTGAAACTCTAACATTTTTAAATCTAAAGCAATGGATAAAATATTGTTTTAAAACTGATAAAACTACTAATAAAATAATAAGTATTTCGTAAACATAGCTGCAAATACAAATAAAAAGAAATGATAGAATGAGACTATCAAAATGAATATAGTTTTAATAAAGTTGTTTTTTAAATTTAGATTTTAATCTACTTTGTCACTTTAATTTAGGATAAACCGAAACATTTATGCTTATTCGAAAATAAAAAAATCTTTAATATGTTAAGTATTAATTTATTTACAAAAAATAACTTTTTTACAAAGTAATCAATAAAAATAACAAAATTAACTAATTAATAGAACTTAAATAAAACTTTGAGTACACACGAAATTATAATATTATTTTTTATAAAAACTAACTAAACTAGGTAATACATATTTTTAAGCGTAATTTTAACAGGAGTAAACATACAATAATAAGTACATACTAACAAAATTTAAACAAACAATAACTAAAGTTTAAAAGAAAGATCTAGTACAGACACGAAAAAATAAGAACATAAATTAAAATTAAGTAGTTACAAAAAGAAAAGCTATTTTACAAAATATTTTAAAATCAACTATGTACAATCCTAACAAACCTTCGTTTTACAATTAAAGTGTCACATGTTATTCATCTACAATCAAGTTATATTCAATCCATATGTTCTCGGTGATACGAGTTTTGCTGATATTCAGTGGCGATATGCGATACGGAGCTGGAACCACTAAATCTGGTTGCACTGAAGAAAAAGACCGCGCTGGAATCGCTGGTACTACGCTCCGTCGCCACAAATCTGATGTCACATCTGGCTGTCTTAAATGCGGCTTCTTCATATGTGGCTGCATCATTTACGGTTGAAGTACATGCGATGAAGTTTGATAATGCGGAGGCTGCATGTTATTGGTTCTCTCACATGTGAATAAAATTAGCCGCTATACAGTTGGGTTTGCCAGCACGCCTTTCGCTGCTGTAGTGCCATGAGCCACATTATGGTGTAGGATGTTCTTGTGCTGCTTGGCAAAAACGGCAGTGGCATGCTGTAAAACTTCAATGCCATTGATTTTTCAACTTAAGTGGCACATGTTATTCATCTACAATCAAGTTGTATTCGATCCATATGATTTCCGTGATACGAGTTTTGCTGAAATTCAGTGGCGATATGCAATGCGGAGCTGGAACCACTAAATCTGATTGCACTGAAGAAAAAGACCGCGCTGGAATCGCTGGTACTACGCTCCGTCGCCATAGATCTGATGTCACATCTGGCTGTCTTATATGTGGCTGCATCATTTGGGGCTGCATCATATAGGGTTAAGGTACATGCGATGAAGTTTGATAATGCGGAGGCTGCATGTTATTGGTTCTCTCACATGTGAATAAGATTAGCCGCTATACAGTTGGGTTTGCCAGCACGCCTTTCGCTGCTGTAGTGCCATGAGCCACATTATGGTGTAGGATGTTCTTGTGCTGCTTGGCAAAAACGGCAGTGGCATGCTGTAAAACTTCAATGCCATTGATTTTTCAACTTAAGTAGCACATGTTATTCATCTACAATCAAGTTGTATTCGATCCATATGTTCTCCGTGATACGAGTTTTGCTGAAATTTAGTGGCGATATGCGATGCGGAGCTGGAACCACTAAATCTGGTTGCACCGAAGGAAAAGACCGCGTTGGAATCGCTGGTACTACGCTCCGTCGCCACAAATCTGATGTCACATCTGGCTGTCTTAAATGCGGCTTCTTCATATGTGGCTGCATCATATGCGGTTGAAGTACATGCGATGAAGTTTGATAATGCGGAGGCTGCATGTTGTTGGTTCTCTCATGTGAATAAGATTGGCCGCTATACAGTTGGGTTTGAAAGCACGCCTTTCGCTTCTGTAGTGCCATGAGCCGCATTATGGTGTAGGATGTTTTTGCGCTGCTTGGCGAAAACGGCAGTGGCATGCTGTAGACTTCAATGCCATTGATTTTCGGCGCGCTCGTATTCATGTCTTCTTTTAATTATCACTTTTAAAAAGTAGATCTATTCTTTCAAGCTATCTAGCGATGACTGAATGATTGTAATTTTTGTAAGACCTTTTTATATATCATTGCCTAGTTAATAACTTAGACACTTAGTTCTAATGATGATCCCATATAGCCTGGAATTACAAAATTTACTTTTAATTAATGAGCTCTCATTAAAGTAATCAATCGATCGTTAACATTATATATTTTTCCAAGAAATTGCCGCAAAATTAAAGTAGATTATCATTCGCGCAATAAACATCGACCACCTGTTAAAATTATCAGTCTAAACATTGTTCTCAGTCGTTAGGTCTCCGGAGTGCTTCGCAGTCTGTCATTTGAGATTCATACCTTACCAGCTATGTCTTGCCAGTTTTCTGGATAACTGCCATGATTGAGCTACGCCAGATGAATTTCGGTCAGCTCAGTCATCTTATGTCTATATTGGAAAATCAAAATATCAATTTTAATGTTTATTTCTATATTGATTACTTTATGCATAATTATAATAAATTAAAATAGTAGATTAATTCCTTGAAGCTATCTATTGATGACTGAATGATTCTGATTTTTAAAAGACCTTTTTATGTCTTATAGGCGCATCAAAAACTTAGGCACTTAGTTTTTATTTAGGATGATCTCATAAATGAGATGTCTGCAATTATTTTTAAATAATTGTATTATCTGTTACTAAAGTACCAATTCAATCGTTACCATTACAATTGCGAAAACATTGTTTCACCCCTAGGGTCAAAATATTCTGAAACAATGTAATTTTAACTATAGAATTTATTTGTCTTCTTCTTCTCGTCATAATTAAAAGCATTTGTGCTGTGTTAAGGGATTCGCCATTGAAACTCTAACATTTTTAAATCTAAAGCAATGGATAAAATATTGTTTTAAAACTGATAAAACTACTAATAAAATAATAAGTATTTCGTAAACATAGCTGCAAATACAAATAAAAAGAAATGATAGAATGAGACTATCAAAATGAATATAGTTTTAATAAAGTTGTTTTTTAAATTTAGATTTTAATCTACTTTGTCACTTTAATTTAGGATAAACCGAAACATTTATGCTTATTCGAAAATAAAAAAATCTTTAATATGTTAAGTATTAATTTATTTACAAAAAATAACTTTTTTACAAAGTAATCAATAAAAATAACAAAATTAACTAATTAATAGAACTTAAATAAAACTTTGAGTACACACGAAATTATAATATTATTTTTTATAAAAACTAACTAAACTAGGTAATACATATTTTTAAGCGTAATTTTAACAGGAGTAAACATACAATAATAATTACATACTAACAAAATTTAAACAAACAATAACTAAAGTTTAAAAGAAAGATCTAGTACAGACACGAAAAAATAAGAACATAAATTAAAATTAAGTAGTTACAAAAAGAAAAGCTATTTTACAAAATATTTTAAAATCAACTATGTACAATCCTAACAAACCTTCGTTTTACAATTAAAGTGTCACATGTTATTCATCTACAATCAAGTTATATTCAATCCATGTGTTCTCGGTGATACGAGTTTTGCTGATATTCAGTTGCGATATGCGAAACGGAGCTGGAACCACTAAATCTGGTTGCACTGAAGAAAAAGACCGCGCTGGAATCGCTGGTACTACGCTCCGTCGCCACAAATCTGATGTCACATCTGGCTGTCTTAAATGCGGCTTCTTCATATGTGGCTGCATCATTTACGGTTGAAGTACATGCGATGAAGTTTGATAATGCGGAGGCTGCATGTTATTGGTTCTCTCACATGTGAATAAAATTAGCCGCTATACAGTTGGGTTTGCCAGCACGCCTTTCGCTGCTGTAGTGCCATGAGCCACATTATGGTGTAGGATGTTCTTGTGCTGCTTGGCAAAAACGGCAGTGGCATGCTGTAAAACTTCAATGCCATTGATTTTTCAACTTAAGTGGCACATGTTATTCATCTACAATCAAGTTGTATTCGATCCACATGATTTCCGTGATACGAGTTTTGCTGAAATTCAGTGGCGATATGCAATGCGGTGCTGGAACCACTAAATCTGATTGCACTGAAGAAAAAGACCGCGCTGGAATCGCTGGTACTACGCTCCGTCGCCATAGATCTGATGTCACATCTGGCTGTCTTATATGTGGCTGCATCATTTGGGGCTGCATCATATAGGGTTAAGGTACATGCGATGAAGTTTGATAATGCGGAGGCTGCATGTTATTGGTTCTCTCACATGTGAATAAGATTAGCCGCTATACAGTTGGGTTTGTCAGCACGCCTTTCGCTGCTGTAGTGCCATGAGCCGCATTACGGTGAAAGATGTTCTTGTCCTGCTTGGCAAAAACGGCAGCGGCATGCTGTAAACATCAATGCCATTGATTTTACAACTTAAGTAGCACATGTTATTCATCTACAATCAAGTTGTATTCGATCCATATGTTCTCCGTGATACGAGTTTTGCTGAAATTTAGTGGCGATATGCGATGCGGAGCTGGAACCACTAAATCTGGTTGCACCGAAGGAAAAGACCGCGTTGGAATCGCTGGTACTACGCTCCGTCGCCACAAATCTGATGTCACATCTGGCTGTCTTAAATGCGGCTTCTTCATATGTGGCTGCATCATATGCGGTTGAAGTACATGCGATGAAGTTTGATAATGCGGAGGCTGCATGTTGTTGGTTCTCTCATGTGAATAAGATTGGCCGCTATACAGTTGGGTTTGAAAGCACGCCTTTCGCTTCTGTAGTGCCATGAGCCGCATTATGGTGTAGGATGTTTTTGCGCTGCTTGGCGAAAACGGCAGTGGCATGCTGTAGACTTCAATGCCATTGATTTTCGGCGCGCTCGTATTCATGTCTTCTTTTAATTATCACTTTTAAAAAGTAGATCTATTCTTTCAAGCTATCTAGCGATGACTGAATGATTGTAATTTTTGTAAGACCTTTTTATATATCATTGCCTAGTTAATAACTTAGACACTTAGTTCTAATGATGATCCCATATAGCCTGGAATTACAAAATTTACTTTTAATTAATGAGCTCTCATTAAAGTAATCAATCGACCGTTAACATTATATATTTTTCCAAGAAATTGCCGCAAAATTAAAGTAGATTATCATTCGCGCAATAAACATCGACCACCTGTTAAAATTATCAGTCTAAACATTGTTCTCAGTCGTTAGGTCTCCGGAGTGCTTCGCAGTCTGTCATTTGAGATTCATACCTTACCAGCTATGTCTTGCCAGTTTTCTGGATAACTGCCATGATTGAGCTACGCCAGATGAATTTCGGTCAGCTCAGTCATCTTATGTCTATATTGGAAAATCAAAATATCAATTTTAATGTTTATTTCTATATTGATTACTTTATGCATAATTATAATAAATTAAAATAGTAGATTAATTCCTTGAAGCTATCTATTGATGACTGAATGATTCTGATTTTTAAAAGACCTTTTTATGTCTTATAGGCGCATCAAAAACTTAGGCACTTAGTTTTTATTTAGGATGATCTCATAAATGAGATGTCTGCAATTATTTTTAAATAATTGTATTATCTGTTACTAAAGTACCAATTCAATCGTTACCATTACAATTGCGAAAACATTGTTTCACCCCTAGGGTCAAAATATTCTGAAACAATGTAATTTTAACTATAGAATTTATTTGTCTTCTTCTTCTCGTCATAATTAAAAGCATTTGTGCTGTGTTAAGGGATTCGCCATTGAAACTCTAACATTTTTAAATCTAAAGCAATGGATAAAATATTGTTTTAAAACTGATAAAACTACTAATAAAATAATAAGTATTTCGTAAACATAGCTGCAAATACAAATAAAAAGAAATGATAGAATGAGACTATCAAAATGAATATAGTTTTAATAAAGTTGTTTTTTAAATTTAGATTTTAATCTACTTTGTCACTTTAATTTAGGATAAACCGAAACATTTATGCTTATTCGAAAATAAAAAAATCTTTAATATGTTAAGTATTAATTTATTTACAAAAAATAACTTTTTTACAAAGTTATCAATAAAAATAACAAAATTAACTAATTAATAGAACTTAAATAAAACTTTGAGTACACACGAAATTATAATATTATTTTTTATAAAAACTAACTAAACTAGGTAATACATATTTTTAAGCGTAATTTTAACAGGAGTAAACAAAACATACAATAATAAGTACATACTAACAAAATTTAAACAAACAATAACTAAAGTTTAAAAGAAAGATCTAGTACAGACACGAAAAAATAAGAACATAAATTAAAATTAAGTAGTTACAAAAAGAAAAGCTATTTTACAAAATATTTTAAAATCAACTATGTACAATCCTAACAAACCTTCGTTTTACAATTAAAGTGTCACATGTTATTCATCTACAATCAAGTTATATTCAATCCATGTGTTCTCGGTGATACGAGTTTTGCTGATATTCAGTTGCGATATGCGATACGGAGCTGGAACCACTAAATCTGGTTGCACTGAAGAAAAAGACCGCGCTGGAATCGCTGGTACTACGCTCCGTCGCCACAAATCTGATGTCACATCTGGCTGTCTTAAATGCGGCTTCTTCATATGTGGCTGCATCATTTACGGTTGAAGTACATGCGATGAAGTTTGATAATGCGGAGGCTGCATGTTATTGGTTCTCTCACATGTGAATAAAATTAGCCGCTATACAGTTGGATTTGCCAGCACGCCTTTCGCTGCTTTAGTGCCATGAGCCACATTATGGTGTAGGATGTTCTTGTGCTGCTTGGCAAAAACGGCAGTGGCATGCTGTAAAACTTCAATGCCATTGATTTTTCAACTTAAGTGGCACATGTTATTCATCTACAATCAAGTTGTATTCGATCCACATGATTTCCGTGATACGAGTTTTGCTGAAATTCAGTGGCGATATGCAATGCGGTGCTGGAACCACTAAATCTGATTGCACTGAAGAAAAAGACCGCGCTGGAATCGTTGGTACTACGCTCCGTCGCCATAGATCTGATGTCACATCTGGCTGTCTTATATGTGGCTGCATCATTTGGGGCTGCATCATATAGGGTTAAGGTACATGCGATGAAGTTTGATAATGCGGAGGCTGCATGTTATTGGTTCTCTCACATGTGAATAAGATTAGCCGCTATACAGTTGGGTTTGTCAGCACGCCTTTCGCTGCTGTAGTGCCATGAGCCGCATTACGGTGAAAGATGTTCTTGTCCTGCTTGGCAAAAACGGCAGCGGCATGCTGTAAACATCAATGCCATTGATTTTACAACTTAAGTAGCACATGTTATTCATCTACAATCAAGTTGTATTCGATCCATATGTTCTCCGTGATACGAGTTTTGCTGAAATTTAGTGGCGATATGCGATGCGGAGCTGGAACCACTAAATCTGGTTGCACCGAAGGAAAAGACCGCGTTGGAATCGCTGGTACTACGCTCCGTCGCCACAAATCTGATGTCACATCTGGCTGTCTTAAATGCGGCTTCTTCATATGTGGCTGCATCATATGCGGTTGAAGTACATGCGATGAAGTTTGATAATGCGGAGGCTGCATGTTGTTGGTTCTCTCATGTGAATAAGATTGGCCGCTATACAGTTGGGTTTGAAAGCACGCCTTTCGCTTCTGTAGTGCCATGAGCCGCATTATGGTGTAGGATGTTTTTGCGCTGCTTGGCAAAAACGGCAGTGGCATGCTGTAGACTTCAATGCCATTGATTTTCGGCGCGCTCGTATTCATGTCTTCTTTTAATTATCACTTTTAAAAAGTAGATCTATTCTTTCAAGCTATCTAGCGATGACTGAATGATTGTAATTTTTGTAAGACCTTTTTATATATCATTGCCTCGTTAATAACTTAGACACTTAGTTCTAATGATGATCCCATATAGCCTGGAATTACAAAATTTACTTTTAATTAATGAGCTCTCATTAAAGTAATCAATCGATCGTTAACATTATATATTTTTCCAAGAAATTGCCGCAAAATTAAAGTAGATTATCATTCGCGCAATAAACATCGACCACCTGTTAAAATTATCAGTCTAAACATTGTTCTCAGTCGTTAGGTCTCCGGAGTGCTTCGCAGTCTGTCATTTGAGATTCATACCTTACCAGCTATGTCTTGCCAGTTTTCTGGATAACTGCCATGATTGAGCTACGCCAGATGAATTTCGGTCAGCTCAGTCATCTTATGTCTATATTGGAAAATCAAAATATCAATTTTAATGTTTATTTCTATATTGATTACTTTATGCATAATTATAATAAATTAAAATAGTAGATTAATTCCTTGAAGCTATCTATTGATGACTGAATGATTCTGATTTTTAAAAGACCTTTTTATGTCTTATAGGCGCATCAAAAACTTAGGCACTTAGTTTTTATTTAGGATGATCTCATAAATGAGATGTCTGCAATTATTTTTAAATAATTGTATTATCTGTTACTAAAGTACCAATTCAATCGTTACCATTACAATTGCGAAAACATTGTTTCACCCCTAGGGTCAAAATATTCTGAAACAATGTAATTTTAACTATAGAATTTATTTGTCTTCTTCTTCTCGTCATAATTAAAAGCATTTGTGCTGTGTTAAGGGATTCGCCATTGAAACTCTAACATTTTTAAATCTAAAGCAATGGATAAAATATTGTTTTAAAACTGATAAAACTACTAATAAAATAATAAGTATTTCGTAAACATAGCTGCAAATACAAATAAAAAGAAATGATAGAATGAGACTATCAAAATGAATATAGTTTTAATAAAGTTGTTTTTTAAATTTAGATTTTAATCTACTTTGTCACTTTAATTTAGGATAAACCGAAACATTTATGCTTTTTCGAAAATAAAAAAATCTTTAATATGTTAAATATTAATTTATTTACAAAAAATTACTTTTTTACAAAGTAATCAATAAAAGTAACAAAATTAACTAATTAATAGAACTTAAATAAAACTTTGAGTACACACGAAATTATAATATTATTTTTTATAAAAACTAACTAAACTAGGTAATACATATTTTTAAGCGTAATTTTAACAGGAGTAAACATACAATAATAAGTACATACTAACAAAATTTAAACAAACAATAACTAAAGTTTAAAAGAAAGATCTAGTACAGACACGAAAAAATAAGAACATAAATTAAAATTAAGTAGTTACAAAAAGAAAAGCTATTTTACAAAATATTTTAAAATCAACTATGTACAATCCTAACAAACCTTCGTTTTACAATTAAAGTGTCACATGTTATTCATCTACAATCAAGTTATATTCAATCCATGTGTTCTCGGTGATACGAGTTTTGCTGATATTCAGTTGCGATATGCGATACGGAGCTGGAACCACTAAATCTGGTTGCACTGAAGAAAAAGACCGCGCTGGAATCGCTGGTACTACGCTCCGTCGCCACAAATCTGATGTCACATCTGGCTGTCTTAAATGCGGCTTCTTCATATGTGGCTGCATCATTTACGGTTGAAGTACATGCGATGAAGTTTGATAATGCGGAGGCTGCATGTTATTGGTTCTCTCACATGTGAATAAAATTAGCCGCTATACAGTTGGATTTGCCAGCACGCCTTTCGCTGCTTTAGTGCCATGAGCCACATTATGGTGTAGGATGTTCTTGTGCTGCTTGGCAAAAACGGCAGTGGCATGCTGTAAAACTTCAATGCCATTGATTTTTCAACTTAAGTGGCACATGTTATTCATCTACAATCAAGTTGTATTCGATCCACATGATTTCCGTGATACGAGTTTTGCTGAAATTCAGTGGCGATATGCAATGCGGTGCTGGAACCACTAAATCTGATTGCACTGAAGAAAAAGACCGCGCTGGAATCGCTGGTACTACGCTCCGTCGCCATAGATCTGATGTCACATCTGGCTGTCTTATATGTGGCTGCATCATTTGGGGCTGCATCATATAGGGTTAAGGTACATGCGATGAAGTTTGATAATGCGGAGGCTGCATGTTATTGGTTCTCTCACATGTGAATAAGATTAGCCGCTATACAGTTGGGTTTGTCAGCACGCCTTTCGCTGCTGTAGTGCCATGAGCCGCATTACGGTGAAAGATGTTCTTGTCCTGCTTGGCAAAAACGGCAGCGGCATGCTGTAAACATCAAAACCATTGATTTTACAACTTAAGTAGCACATGTTATTCATCTACAATCAAGTTGTATTCGATCCATATGTTCTCCGTGATACGAGTTTTGCTGAAATTTAGTGGCGATATGCGATGCGGAGCTGGAACCACTAAATCTGGTTGCACCGAAGGAAAAGACCGCGTTGGAATCGCTGGTACTACGCTCCGTCGCCACAAATCTGATGTCACATCTGGCTGTCTTAAATGCGGCTTCTTCATATGTGGCTGCATCATATGCGGTTGAAGTACATGCGATGAAGTTTGATAATGCGGAGGCTGCATGTTGTTGGTTCTCTCATGTGAATAAGATTGGCCGCTATACAGTTGGGTTTGAAAGCACGCCTTTCGCTTCTGTAGTGCCATGAGCCGCATTATGGTGTAGGATGTTTTTGCGCTGCTTGGCAAAAACGGCAGTGGCATGCTGTAGACTTCAATGCCATTGATTTTCGGCGCGCTCGTATTCATGTCTTCTTTTAATTATCACTTTTAAAAAGTAGATCTATTCTTTCAAGCTATCTAGCGATGACTGAATGATTGTAATTTTTGTAAGACCTTTTTATATATCATTGCCTCGTTAATAACTTAGACACTTAGTTCTAATGATGATCCCATATAGCCTGGAATTACAAAATTTAGTTTTAATTAATGAGCTCTCATTAAAGTAATCAATCGATCGTTAACATTATATATTTTTCCAAGAAATTGCCGCAAAATTAAAGTAGATTATCATTCGCGCAATAAACATCGACCACCTGTTAAAATTATCAGTCTAAACATTGTTCTCAGTCGTTAGGTCTCCGGAGTGCTTCGCAGTATGTCATTTGAGATTCATACCTTACCAGCTATGTCTTGCCAGTTTTCTGGATAACTGCCATGATTGAGCTACGCCAGATGAATTTCGGTCAGCTCAGTCATCTTATGTCTATATTGGAAAATCAAAATATCAATTTTAATGTTTATTTCTATATTGATTACTTTATGCATAATTATAATAAATTAAAATAGTAGATTAATTCCTTGAAGCTATCTATTGATGACTGAATGATTCTGATTTTTAAAAGACCTTTTTATGTCTTATAGGCGCATCAAAAACTTAGGCACTTAGTTTTTATTTAGGATGATCTCATAAATGAGATGTCTGCAATTATTTTTAAATAATTGTATTATCTGTTACTAAAGTACCAATTCAATCGTTACCATTACAATTGCGAAAACATTGTTTCACCCCTAGGGTCAAAATATTCTGAAACAATGTAATTTTAACTATAGAATTTATTTGTCTTCTTCTTCTCGTCATAATTAAAAGCATTTGTGCTGTGTTAAGGGATTCGCCATTGAAACTCTAACATTTTTAAATCTAAAGCAATGGATAAAATATTGTTTTAAAACTGATAAAACTACTAATAAAATAATAAGTATTTCGTAAACATAGCTGCAAATACAAATAAAAAGAAATGATAGAATGAGACTATCAAAATGAATATAGTTTTAATAAAGTTGTTTTTTAAATTTAGATTTTAATCTACTTTGTCACTTTAATTTAGGATAAACCGAAACATTTATGCTAATTCAAAAATAAAAAAATCTTTAATATGTTAAGTATTAATTTATTATACTAATATATTAAAACGGGACTTATCGCGCAATAAAACATGAGATATATAAAATTAAAAGAAAATAAATTCTAGAGAAATTCTAAGAAATGCGAGTGTCCGCTTGCTCAAACAATTAATACGTAATTGTTACCAAAATATCGATAAAGTGAACTGTGATTTATATCAAGTGCATACGGAATGCAGTGTATTGTTATCGCGTGATGATTTCGAGTTGTATGATCGAATTACATACCACCAAGCATCTCGCACTTACGATCTATGTAGTCAAGGACACGAGAAAAAATTGAAACAGCTTTTGACTCGACGTGCGTACAACAACTCCGATGCAAGTTTACCCTCAACGCAAAAAGAGACGGTGGTAAATTTGTCAAACATCACGTTAGATAACCCTACACAGAGTATTTTGGCAAAAGGCATGAATTTCGCATTAACGCCTAAACGGGTTCCGTACGAAAAGGTGATTTGTAGTGTGGAGGAAGCTATATTGCGAAACAAGGTCCCATCTAGCGAAGCTGAATCGCTCAGACAAGATGTATCGCGAATACTGCGTAAAACAAAGCCACCTAAGAGTAATATTACTCCAGAAGAGCGTACAGCCTTAAAAGAGATTCGAAGTAATGAAGAAGTTTTAGTGCTTAAGGCCGATAAAGGTAACGCCACTGTTATAATGAACTCGATTGATTATGATACGAAATTGCGCAGCTTATTGAGTGATACCAGCATTTATAAACCGGTATCATATAATCCAACTGCCAGAGTAACTCGCCGTGTTCGAGCCGTAATAAAGGATTTCAAGGAGCTTTTTACAGAAGACATATTCGAAAGTTTACATAAACCAAGGGTCGTACAATCTCCGAAACTCTATGGGTTACCGAAGATTCATAAAATCAATACACCCTTGCGACCTATCGTGAGTCAAATAGATTCGCCCACCTACTATCTGGCGAAGTATGTAGCTTCACAATTACAGCCATTGATAGGAAAAACTTCGTCTTATGTGAAGGACTCCCGTCATTTTGTTCAAATCATTGAGAGCCTGAAACTGGAACCAGATGATATTATGGTGAGTTTTGATGTCGAATCACTTTTCACCAAAGTTCCGGTAAAGGAGTGTCTCGAGGTTATTAGGGAAATGTTAAAGGAGAACCGTATGCCAGAGAACTTAATGGTACTTCTGAGAAACTGTCTTGAAGGCAGCTTCTTTCTTTATCGTGGCCAACACTACCTCCAGATTGATGGTGTTGCTATGGGAAGTCCAGTAGCTCCGGTGTTGGCAAATATCTGGATGGAACACTTTGAAAAGTCCATTAATCTACAGTCTGCTGCGATAAAGATCTGGAAGAGGTACGTGGATGATGTTTTCTGCATAATGAAAACAGAAAAACAGACAGTCGATCAGTTTGTAGAACATCTTAACTCGATCCATCCTAACATTAAGTTTACGTATGAACTGGAGGTGGAGAAAACTTTGCCATTCCTTGACGTCAAAGTGATGGTAAGATCCGATGGTTCTTTGGCACACACAGTATATAGGAAACCCACACACACGGACAGATACCTACACGCAACTTCACACCATCACCCGCGCCACTTGCAGTCGGTGCCCAAAGCGTTACTTGACAGAGCGGATGCCCTCTGTGACACCGAACATGTGGCGGCTGAGAAAGCACATGTTCGAGAAGTCTTAAAAAGAAATGGCTATAGTGTGACCAAGCGGGAACTAGGAAGGCGCAGATATCGTAAGAGCAGCTTTGACGTTGAGAGGCAGCCGGCTTTTATTCCTTATATTAAAGGAGAGACGGATAAGGTGGGGCCTTTGCTAAAGGACTACTCCATCAAAACAGTGTATACTCCCTTATCCAAACTATTGAGCCAAGTTAGAACGCCGAAAGATGTCATTCCGTTTCAGACTCCTGGTGTGTACAAGGTGGATTGCAGCTGCGGTAGTTCCTATATAGGTCAAACGAAGCGTACTATTGCTGAACGGATCAAAGAACATATCGCAGCAGTCAAAAACCGCCAGATAGAGAAGTCTGCCATAGCGGAGCATTTGCTTGACGGAGGAACAAGTCATTGGATTGAGCTCCACGACCCAAAAGTACTCTCCACTGATCGACATTATTTCTCAAGAATAGTTCGTGAGGCAGTAGAAATTAAAAAACACCGTAATTTCAACCGAGAGGATGGTTTCAAACTATCAGTGTCGTGGAATCCTGTAGTCGACAAATGTAAACTGCGTGGTGTAGGCATTAAGACCTTTACAGATACTGTCAGTGTAGTGTGTCGTGGTGACAATTTCAATTTGAGTGATACGGCGTCGCATTTAGTCTGCCCGTGACCACGACCAATGCAACTTAGTCGAAACGTCGGGAGAAAGAGAAAAAGAGGTATTTATTAATATATATCTCATGTTTTATTGCGCGATAAGTCCCGTTTTAATATATTAGTATAATGTGCTCAAATCGCGAAAGTTTGAAAACAACATTTATTAATTTATTTACAAAAAATAACTTTTTTACAAAGTAATCAATAAAAATAACAAAATTAACTAATTAATAGAACTTAAATAAAACTTTGAGTACACACGAAATTATAATATTATTTTTTATAAAAACTAACTAAACTAGGTAATACATATTTTTAAGCGTAATTTTAACAGGAGTAAACATACAATAATAAGTACATACTAACAAAATTTAAACAAACAATAACTAAAGTTTAAAAGAAAGATCTAGTACAGACACGGAAAAATAAGAACATAAATTAAAATTAAGTAGTTACAAAAAGAAAAGCTATTTTACAAAATATTTTAAAATCAACTATGTACAATCCTAACAAACCTTCGTTTTACAATTAAAGTGTCACATGTTATTCATCTACAATCAAGTTATATTCAATCCATATGTTCTCGGTGATACGAGTTTTGCTGATATTCAGTGGCGATATGCGATACGGAGCTGGAACCACTAAATCTGGTTGCACTGAAGAAAAAGACCGCGCTGGAATCGCTGGTACTACGCTCCGTCGCCACAAATCTGATGTCACATCTGGCTGTCTTAAATGCGGCTTCTTCATATGTGGCTGCATCATTTACGGTTGAAGTACATGCGATGAAGTTTGATAATGCGGAGGCTGCATGTTATTGGTTCTCTCACATGTGAATAAAATTAGCCGCTATACAGTTGGGTTTGCCAGCACGCCTTTCGCTGCTGTAGTGCCATGAGCCACATTATGGTGTAGGATGTTCTTGTGCTGCTTGGCAAAAACGGCAGTGGCATGCTGTAAAACTTCAATGCCATTGATTTTTCAACTTAAGTGGCACATGTTATTCATCTACAATCAAGTTGTATTCGATCCATATGATTTCCGTGATACGAGTTTTGCTGAAATTCAGTGGCGATATGCAATGCGGAGCTGGAACCACTAAATCTGATTGCACTGAAGAAAAAGACCGCGCTGGAATCGCTGGTACTACGCTCCGTCGCCATAGATCTGATGTCACATCTGGCTGTCTTATATGTGGCTGCATCATTTGGGGCTGCATCATATAGGGTTAAGGTACATGCGATGAAGTTTGATAATGCGGAGGCTGCATGTTATTGGTTCTCTCACATGTGAATAAGATTAGCCGCTATACAGTTGGGTTTGCCAGCACGCCTTTCGCTGCTGTAGTGCCATGAGCCGCATTACGGTGAAAGATGTTCTTGTCCTGCTTGGCAAAAACGGCAGCGGCATGCTGTAAACATCAATGCCATTGATTTTACAACTTAAGTAGCACATGTAATTCATCTACAATCAAGTTGTATTCGATCCATATGTTCTCCGTGATACGAGTTTTGCTGAAATTTAGTGGCGATATGCGATGCGGAGCTGGAACCACTAAATCTGGTTGCACCGAAGGAAAAGACCGCGTTGGAATCGCTGGTACTACGCTCCGTCGCCACAAATCTGATGTCACATCTGGCTGTCTTAAATGCGGCTTCTTCATATGTGGCTGCATCATATGCGGTTGAAGTACATGCGATGAAGTTTGATAATGCGGAGGCTGCATGTTGTTGGTTCTCTCATGTGAATAAGATTGGCCGCTATACAGTTGGGTTTGAAAGCACGCCTTTCGCTTCTGTAGTGCCATGAGCCGCATTATGGTGTAGGATGTTTTTGCGCTGCTTGGCAAAAACGGCAGTGGCATGCTGTAGACTTCAATGCCATTGATTTTCGGCGCGCTCGTATTCATGTCTTCTTTTAATTATCACTTTTAAAAAGTAGATCTATTCTTTCAAGCTATCTAGCGATGACTGAATGATTGTAATTTTTGTAAGACCTTTTTATATATCATTGCCTCGTTAATAACTTACACACTTAGTTCTAATGATGATCCCATATAGCCTGGAATTACAAAATTTACTTTTAATTAATGAGTTCTCATTAAAGTAATCAATCGATCGTTAACATTATATATTTTTCCAAGAAATTGCCGCAAAATTAAAGTAGATTATCATTCGCGCAATAAACATCGACCACCTGTTAAAATTATCAGTCTAAACATTGTTCTCAGTCGTTAGGTCTCCGGAGTGCTTCGCAGTCTGTCATTTGAGATTCATACCTTACCAGCTATGTCTTACCAGTTTTCTGGATAACTGCCATGATTGAGCTACGCCAGATGAATTTCGGTCAGCTCAGTCATCTTATGTCTATATTGGAAAATCAAAATATCAATTTTAATGTTTATTTCTATATTGATTACTTTATGCATAATTATAATAAATTAAAATAGTAGATTAATTCCTTGAAGCTATCTATTGATGACTGAATGATTCTGATTTTTAAAAGACCTTTTTATGTCTTATAGGCGCATCAAAAACTTAGGCACTTAGTTTTTATTTAGGATGATCTCATAAATGAGATGTCTGCAATTATTTTTAAATAATTGTATTATCTGTTACTAAAGTACCAATTCAATCGTTACCATTACAATTGCGAAAACATTGTTTCACCCCTAGGGTCAAAATATTCTGAAACAATGTAATTTTAACTATAGAATTTATTTGTCTTCTTCTTCTCGTCATAATTAAAAGCATTTGTGCTGTGTTAAGGGATTCGCCATTGAAACTCTAACATTTTTAAATCTAAAGCAATGGATACAATATTGTTTTAAAACTGATAAAACTACTAATAAAATAATAAGTATTTCGTAAACATAGCTGCATATACAAATAAAAAGAAATGATAGAATGAGACTATCAAAATGAATATAGTTTTAATAAAGTTGTTTTTTAAATTTAGATTTTAATCTACTTTGTCACTTTAATTTAGGATAAACCGAAACATTTATGCTTATTCGAAAATAAAAAAATCTTTAATATGTTAAGTATTAATTTATTTACAAAAAATAACTTTTTTACAAAGTAATCAATAAAAGTAACAAAATTAACTAATTAATAGAACTTAAATAAAACTTTGAGTACACACGAAATTATAATATTATTTTTTATAAAAACTAACTAAACTAGGTAGTACATATTTTTAAGCGTAATTTTAACAGGAGTAAACATACAATAATAAGTACATACTAACAAAATTTAAACAAACAATAACTAAAGTTTAAAAGAAAGATCTAGTACAGACACGAAAAAATAAGAACATAAATTAAAATTAAGTAGTTACAAAAAGAAAAGCTATTTTACAAAGTATTTTAAAATCAACTATGTACAATCCTAACAAACCTTCGTTTTACAATTAAAGTGTCACATGTTATTCATCTACAATCAAGTTATATTCAATCCATATGTTCTCGGTGATACGAGTTTTGCTGATATTCAGTGGCGATATGCGATACGGAGCTGGAACCACTAAATCTGGTTGCACTGAAGAAAAAGACCGCGCTGGAATCGCTGGTACTACGCTCCGTCGCCACAAATCTGATGTCACATCTGGCTGTCTTAAATGCGGCTTCTTCATATGTGGCTGCATCATTTACGGTTGAAGTACATGCGATGAAGTTTGATAATGCGGAGGCTGCATGTTATTGGTTCTCTCACATGTGAATAAAATTAGCCGCTATACAGTTGGGTTTGCCAGCACGCCTTTCGCTGCTGTAGTGCCATGAGCCACATTATGGTGTAGGATGTTCTTGTGCTGCTTGGCAAAAACGGCAGTGGCATGCTGTAAAACTTCAATGCCATTGATTTTTCAACTTAAGTGGCACATGTTATTCATCTACAATCAAGTTGTATTCGATCCATATGATTTCCGTGATACGAGTTTTGCTGAAATTCAGTGGCGATATGCAATGCGGTGCTGGAACCACTAAATCTGATTGCACTGAAGAAAAAGACCGCGCTGGAATCGCTGGTACTACGCTCCGTCGCCATAGATCTGATGTCACATCTGGCTGTCTTATATGTGGCTGCATCATTTGGGGCTGCATCATATAGGGTTAAGGTACATGCGATGAAGTTTGATAATGCGGAGGCTGCATGTTATTGGTTCTCTCACATGTGAATAAGATTAGCCGCTATACAGTTGGGTTTGCCAGCACGCCTTTCGCTGCTGTGGTGCCATGAGCCGCATTACGGTGAAAGATGTTCTTGTCCTGCTTGGCAAAAACGGCAGCGGCATGCTGTAAACATCAATGCCATTGATTTTACAACTTAAGTAGCACATGTAATTCATCTACAATCAAGTTGTATTCGATCCATATGTTCTCCGTGATACGAGTTTTGCTGAAATTTAGTGGCGATATGCGATGCGGAGCTGGAACCACTAAATCTGGTTGCACCGAAGGAAAAGACCGCGTTGGAATCGCTGGTACTACGCTCCGTCGCCACAAATCTGATGTCACATCTGGCTGTCTTAAATGCGGCTTCTTCATATGTGGCTGCATCATATGCGGTTGAAGTACATGCGATGAAGTTTGATAATGCGGAGGCTGCATGTTGTTGGTTCTCTCATGTGAATAAGATTGGCCGCTATACAGTTGGGTTTGAAAGCACGCCTTTCGCTTCTGTAGTGCCATGAGCCGCATTATGGTGTAGGATGTTTTTGCGCTGCTTGGCAAAAACGGCAGTGGCATGCTGTAGACTTCAATGCCATTGATTTTCGGCGCGCTCGTATTCATGTCTTCTTTTAATTATCACTTTTAAAAAGTAGATCTATTCTTTCAAGCTATCTAGCGATGACTGAATGATTGTAATTTTTGTAAGACCTTTTTATATATCATTGCCTCGTTAATAACTTAGACACTTAGTTCTAATGATGATCCCATATAGCCTGGAATTACAAAATTTACTTTTAATTAATGAGCTCTCATTAAAGTAATCAATCGATCGTTAACATTATATATTTTTCCAAGAAATTGCCGCAAAATTAAAGTAGATTATCATTCGCGCAATAAACATCGACCACCTGTTAAAATTATCAGTCTAAACATTGTTCTCAGTCGTTAGGTCTCCGGAGTGCTTCGCAGTCTGTCATTTGAGATTCATACCTTACCAGCTATGTCTTGCCAGTTTTCTGGATAACTGCCATGATTGAGCTACGCCAGATGAATTTCGGTCAGCTCAGTCATCTTATGTCTATATTGGAAAATCAAAATATCAATTTTAATGTTTATTTCTATATTGATTACTTTATGCATAATTATAATAAATTAAAATAGTAGATTAATTCCTTGAAGCTATCTATTGATGACTGAATGATTCTGATTTTTAAAAGACCTTTTTATGTCTTATAGGCTCATCAAAAACTTAGGCACTTAGTTTTTATTTAGGATGATCTCATAAATGAGATGTCTGCAATTATTTTTAAATAATTGTATTATCTGTTACTAAAGTACCAATTCAATCGTTACCATTACAATTGCGAAAACATTGTTTCACCCCTAGGGTCAAAATATTCTGAAACAATGTAATTTTAACTATAGAATTTATTTGTCTTCTTCTTCTCGTCATAATTAAAAGCATTTGTGCTGTGTTAAGGGATTCGCCATTGAAACTCTAACATTTTTAAATCTAAAGCAATGGATAAAATATTGTTTTAAAACTGATAAAACTACTAATAAAATAATAAGTATTTCGTAAACATAGCTGCAAATACAAATAAAAAGAAATGATAGAATGAGACTATCAAAATGAATATAGTTTTAATAAAGTTGTTTTTTAAATTTAGATTTTAATCTACTTTGTCACTTTAATTTAGGATAAACCGAAACATTTATGCTTTTTCGAAAATAAAAAAATCTTTAATATGTTAAATATTAATTTATTTACAAAAAATTACTTTTTTACAAAGTAATCAATAAAAGTAACAAAATTAACTAATTAATAGAACTTAAATAAAACTTTGAGTACACACGAAATTATAATATTATTTTTTATAAAAACTAACTAAACTAGGTAATACATATTTTTAAGCGTAATTTTAACAGGAGTAAACATACAATAATAAGTACATACTAACAAAATTTAAACAAACAATAACTAAAGTTTAAAAGAAAGATCTAGTACAGACACGAAAAAATAAGAACATAAATTAAAATTAAGTAGTTACAAAAAGAAAAGCTATTTTACAAAGTATTTTAAAATCAACTATGTACAATCCTAACAAACCTTCGTTTTACAATTAAAGTGTCACATGTTATTCATCTACAATCAAGTTATATTCAATCCATGTATTCTCGGTGATACGAGTTTTGCTGATATTCAGTTGCGATATGCGAAACGGAGCTGGAACCACTAAATCTGGTTGCACTGAAGAAAAAGACCGCGCTGGAATCGCTGGTACTACGCTCCGTCGCCACAAATCTGATGTCACATCTGGCTGTCTTAAATGCGGCTTCTTCATATGTGGCTGCATCATTTACGGTTGAAGTACATGCGATGAAGTTTGATAATGCGGAGGCTGCATGTTATTGGTTCTCTCACATGTGAATAAAATTAGCCGCTATACAGTTGGGTTTGCCAGCACGCCTTTCGCTGCTGTAGTGCCATGAGCCACATTATGGTGTAGGATGTTCTTGTGCTGCTTGGCAAAAACGGCAGTGGCATGCTGTAAAACTTCAATGCCATTGATTTTTCAACTTAAGTGGCACATGTTATTCATCTACAATCAAGTTGTATTCGATCCACATGATTTCCGTGATACGAGTTTTGCTGAAATTCAGTAGCGATATGCAATGCGGTGCTGGAACCACTAAATCTGATTGCACTGAAGAAAAAGACCGCGCTGGAATCGCTGGTACTACGCTCCGTCGCCATAGATCTGATGTCACATCTGGCTGTCTTATATGTGGCTGCATCATTTGGGGCTGCATCATATAGGGTTAAGGTACATGCGGTGAAGTTTGATAATGCGGAGGCTGCATGTTATTGGTTCTCTCACATGTGAATAAGATTAGCCGCTATACAGTTGGGTTTGCCAGCACGCCTTTTGCTGCTGTAGTGCCATGAGCCGCATTACGGTGAAAGATGTTCTTGTCCTGCTTGGCAAAAACGGCAGCGGCATGCTGTAAACATCAATGCCATTGATTTTACAACTTAAGTAGCACATGTTATTCATCTACAATCAAGTTGTATTCGATCCATATGTTCTCCGTGATACGAGTTTTGCTGAAATTTAGTGGCGATATGCGATGCGGAGCTGGAACCACTAAATCTGGTTGCACCGAAGGAAAAAACCGCGTTGGAATCGCTGGTACTACGCTCCGTCGCCACAAATCTGATGTCACATCTGGCTGTCTTAAATGCGGCTTCTTCATATGTGGCTGCATCATATACGGTTGAAGTACATGCGATGAAGTTTGATAATGCGGAGGCTGCATGTTGTTGGTTCTCTCATGTGAATAAGATTGGCCGCTATACAGTTGGGTTTGAAAGCACGCCTTTCGCTTCTGTAGTGCCATGAGCCGCATTATGGTGTAGGATGTTTTTGCGCTGCTTGGCAAAAACGGCAGTGGCATGCTGTAGACTTCAATGCCATTGATTTTCGGCGCGCTCGTATTCATGTCTTCTTTTAATTATCACTTTTAAAAAGTAGATCTATTCTTTCAAGCTATCTAGCGATGACTGAATGATTGTAATTTTTGTAAGACCTTTTTATATATCATTGCCTCGTTAATAACTTAGACACTTAGTTCTAATGATGATCCCATATAGCCTGGAATTACAAAATTTACTTTTAATTAATGAGCTCTCATTAAAGTAATCAATCGATCGTTAACATTATATATTTTTCCAAGAAATTGCCGCAAAATTAAAGTAGATTATCATTCGCGCAATAAACATCGACCACCTGTTAAAATTATCAGTCTAAACATTGTTCTCAGTCGTTAGGTCTCCGGAGTGCTTCGCAGTCTGTCATTTGAGATTCATACCTTACCAGCTATGTCTTGCCAGTTTTCTGGATAACTGCCATGATTGAGCTACGCCAGATGAATTTCGGTCAGCTCAGTCATCTTATGTCTATATTGGAAAATCAAAATATCAATTTTAATGTTTATTTCTATATTGATTACTTTATGCATAATTATAATAAATTAAAATAGTAGATTAATTCCTTGAAGCTATCTATTGATGACTGAATGATTCTGATTTTTAAAAGACCTTTTTATGTCTTATAGGCTCATCAAAAACTTAGGCACTTAGTTTTTATTTAGGATGATCTCATAAATGAGATGTCTGCAATTATTTTTAAATAATTGTATTATCTGTTACTAAAGTACCAATTCAATCGTTACCATTACAATTGCGAAAACATTGTTTCACCCCTAGGGTCAAAATATTCTGAAACAATGTAATTTTAACTATAGAATTTATTTGTCTTCTTCTTTTCGTCATAATTAAAAGCATTTGTGCTGTGTTAAGGGATTCGCCATTGAAACTCTAACATTTTTAAATCTAAAGCAATGGATAAAATATTGTTTTAAAACTGATAAAACTACTAATAAAATAATAAGTATTTCGTAAACATAGCTGCAAATACAAATAAAAAGAAATGATAGAATGAGACTATCAAAATGAATATAGTTTTAATAAAGTTGTTTTTTAAATTTAGATTTTAATCTACTTTGTCACTTTAATTTAGGATAAACCGAAACATTTATGCTTATTCGAAAATAAAAAAATCTTTAATATGTTAAGTATTAATTTATTTACAAAAAATAACTTTTTTACAAAGTAATCAATAAAAATAACAAAATTAACTAATTAATAGAACTTAAATAAAACTTTGAGTACACACGAAATTATAATATTATTTTTTATAAAAACTAACTAAACTAGGTAATACATATTTTTAAGCGTAATTTTAACAGGAGTAAACATACAATAATAAGTACATACTAACAAAATTTAAACAAACAATAACTAAAGTTTAAAAGAAAGATCTAGTACAGACACGAAAAAATAAGAACATAAATTAAAATTAAGTAGTTACAAAAAGAAAAGCTATTTTACAAAATATTTTAAAATCAACTATGTACAATCCTAACAAACCTTCGTTTTACAATTAAAGTGTCACATGTTATTCATCTACAATCAAGTTATATTCAATCCATGTGTTCTCGGTGATACGAGTTTTGCTGATATTCAGTTGCGATATGCGAAACGGAGCTGGAACCACTAAATCTGGTTGCACTGAAGAAAAAGACCGCGCTGGAATCGCTGGTACTACGCTCCGTCGCCACAAATCTGATGTCACATCTGGCTGTCTTAAATGCGGCTTCTTCATATGTGGCTGCATCATTTACGGTTGAAGTACATGCGATGAAGTTTGATAATGCGGAGGCTGCATGTTATTGGTTCTCTCACATGTGAATAAAATTAGCCGCTATACAGTTGGGTTTGCCAGCACGCCTTTCGCTGCTGTAGTGCCATGAGCCACATTATGGTGTAGGATGTTCTTGTGCTGCTTGGCAAAAACGGCAGTGGCATGCTGTAAAACTTCAATGCCATTGATTTTTCAACTTAAGTGGCACATGTTATTCATCTACAATCAAGTTGTATTCGATCCACATGATTTCCGTGATACGAGTTTTGCTGAAATTCAGTGGCGATATGCAATGCGGTGCTGGAACCACTAAATCTGATTGCACTGAAGAAAAAGACCGCGCTGGAATCGCTGGTACTACGCTCCGTCGCCATAGATCTGATGTCACATCTGGCTGTCTTATATGTGGCTGCATCATTTGGGGCTGCATCATATAGGGTTAAGGTACATGCGATGAAGTTTGATAATGCGGAGGCTGCATGTTATTGGTTCTCTCACATGTGAATAAGATTAGCCGCTATACAGTTGGGTTTGCCAGCACGCCTTTCGCTGCTGTAGTGCCATGAGCCGCATTACGGTGAAAGATGTTCTTGTCCTGCTTGGCAAAAACGGCAGCGGCATGCTGTAAACATCAATGCCATTGATTTTACAACTTAAGTAGCACATGTTATTCATCTACAATCAAGTTGTATTCGATCCATATGTTCTCCGTGATACGAGTTTTGCTGAAATTTAGTGGCGATATGCGATGCGGAGCTGGAACCACTAAATCTGGTTGCACCGAAGGAAAAGACCGCGTTGGAATCGCTGGTACTACGCTCCGTCGCCACAAATCTGATGTCACATCTGGCTGTCTTAAATGCGGCTTCTTCATATGTGGCTGCATCATATACGGTTGAAGTACATGCGATGAAGTTTGATAATGCGGAGGCTGCATGTTGTTGGTTCTCTCATGTGAATAAGATTGGCCGCTATACAGTTGGGTTTGAAAGCACGCCTTTCGCTTCTGTAGTGCCATGAGCCGCATTATGGTGTAGGATGTTTTTGCGCTGCTTGGCAAAAACGGCAGTGGCATGCTGTAGACTTCAATGCCATTGATTTTCGGCGCGCTCGTATTCATGTCTTCTTTTAATTATCACTTTTAAAAAGTAGATCTATTCTTTCAAGCTATCTAGCGATGACTGAATGATTGTAATTTTTGTAAGACCTTTTTATATATCATTGCCTCGTTAATAACTTAGACACTTAGTTCTAATGATGATCCCATATAGCCTGGAATTACAAAATTTACTTTTAATTAATGAGCTCTCATTAAAGTAATCAATCGATCGTTAACATTATATATTTTTCCAAGAAATTGCCGCAAAATTAAAGTAGATTATCATTCGCGCAATAAACATCGACCACCTGTTAAAATTATCAGTCTAAACATTGTTCTCAGTCGTTAGGTCTCCGGAGTGCTTCGCAGTCTGTCATTTGAGATTCATACCTTACCAGCTATGTCTTGCCAGTTTTCTGGATAACTGCCATGATTGAGCTACGCCAGATGAATTTCGGTCAGCTCAGTCATCTTATGTCTATATTGGAAAATCAAAATATCAATTTTAATGTTTATTTCTATATTGATTACTTTATGCATAATTATAATAAATTAAAATAGTAGATTAATTCCTTGAAGCTATCTATTGATGACTGAATGATTCTGATTTTTAAAAGACCTTTTTATGTCTTATAGGCGCATCAAAAACTTAGGCACTTAGTTTTTATTTAGGATGATCTCATAAATGAGATGTCTGCAATTATTTTTAAATAATTGTATTATCTGTTACTAAAGTACCAATTCAATCGTTACCATTACAATTGCGAAAACATTGTTTCACCCCTAGGGTCAAAATATTCTGAAACAATGTAATTTTAACTATAGAATTTATTTGTCTTCTTCTTCTCGTCATAATTAAAAGCATTTGTGCTGTGTTAAGGGATTCGCCATTGAAACTCTAACATTTTTAAATCTAAAGCAATGGATAAAATATTGTTTTAAAACTGATAAAACTACTAATAAAATAATAAGTATTTCGTAAACATAGCTGCAAATACAAATAAAAAGAAATGATAGAATGAGACTATCAAAATGAATATAGTTTTAATAAAGTTGTTTTTTAAATTTAGATTTTAATCTACTTTGTCACTTTAATTTAGGATAAACCGAAACATTTATGCTTATTCGAAAATAAAAAAATCTTTAATATGTTAAGTATTAATTTATTTACAAAAAATAACTTTTTTACAAAGTAATCAATAAAAATAACAAAATTAACTAATTAATAGAACTTAAATAAAACTTTGAGTACACACGAAATTATAATATTATTTTTTATAAAAACTAACTAAACTAGGTAATACATATTTTTAAGCGTAATTTTAACAGGAGTAAACATACAATAATAAGTACATACTAACAAAATTTAAACAAACAATAACTAAAGTTTAAAAGAAAGATCTAGTACAGACACGAAAAAATAAGAACATAAATTAAAATTAAGTAGTTACAAAAAGAAAAGCTATTTTACAAAATATTTTAAAATCAACTATGTACAATCCTAACAAACCTTCGTTTTACAATTAAAGTGTCACATGTTATTCATCTACAATCAAGTTATATTCAATCCATGTGTTCTCGGTGATACGAGTTTTGCTGATATTCAGTTGCGATATGCGAAACGGAGCTGGAACCACTAAATCTGGTTGCACTGAAGAAAAAGACCGCGCTGGAATCGCTGGTACTACGCTCCGTCGCCACAAATCTGATGTCACATCTGGCTGTCTTAAATGCGGCTTCTTCATATGTGGCTGCATCATTTACGGTTGAAGTACATGCGATGAAGTTTGATAATGCGGAGGCTGCATGTTATTGGTTCTCTCACATGTGAATAAAATTAGCCGCTATACAGTTGGGTTTGCCAGCACGCCTTTCGCTGCTGTAGTGCCATGAGCCACATTATGGTGTAGGATGTTCTTGTGCTGCTTGGCAAAAACGGCAGTGGCATGCTGTAAAACTTCAATGCCATTGATTTTTCAACTTAAGTGGCACATGTTATTCATCTACAATCAAGTTGTATTCGATCCACATGATTTCCGTGATACGAGTTTTGCTGAAATTCAGTGGCGATATGCAATGCGGTGCTGGAACCACTAAATCTGATTGCACTGAAGAAAAAGACCGCGCTGGAATCGCTGGTACTACGCTCCGTCGCCATAGATCTGATGTCACATCTGGCTGTCTTATATGTGGCTGCATCATTTGGGGCTGCATCATATAGGGTTAAGGTACATGCGATGAAGTTTGATAATGCGGAGGCTGCATGTTATTGGTTCTCTCACATGTGAATAAGATTAGCCGCTATACAGTTGGGTTTGCCAGCACGCCTTTCGCTGCTGTAGTGCCATGAGCCGCATTACGGTGAAAGATGTTCTTGTCCTGCTTGGCAAAAACGGCAGCGGCATGCTGTAAACATCAATGCCATTGATTTTACAACTTAAGTAGCACATGTTATTCATCTACAATCAAGTTGTATTCGATCCATATGTTCTCCGTGATACGAGTTTTGCTGAAATTTAGTGGCGATATGCGATGCGGAGCTGGAACCACTAAATCTGGTTGCACCGAAGGAAAAGACCGCGTTGGAATCGCTGGTACTACGCTCCGTCGCCACAAATCTGATGTCACATCTGGCTGTCTTAAATGCGGCTTCTTCATATGTGGCTGCATCATATACGGTTGAAGTACATGCGATGAAGTTTGATAATGCGGAGGCTGCATGTTGTTGGTTCTCTCATGTGAATAAGATTGGCCGCTATACAGTTGGGTTTGAAAGCACGCCTTTCGCTTCTGTAGTGCCATGAGCCGCATTATGGTGTAGGATGTTTTTGCGCTGCTTGGCAAAAACGGCAGTGGCATGCTGTAGACTTCAATGCCATTGATTTTCGGCGCGCTCGTATTCATGTCTTCTTTTAATTATCACTTTTAAAAAGTAGATCTATTCTTTCAAGCTATCTAGCGATGACTGAATGATTGTAATTTTTGTAAGACCTTTTTATATATCATTGCCTCGTTAATAACTTAGACACTTAGTTCTAATGATGATCCCATATAGCCTGGAATTACAAAATTTACTTTTAATTAATGAGCTCTCATTAAAGTAATCAATCGATCGTTAACATTATATATTTTTCCAAGAAATTGCCGCAAAATTAAAGTAGATTATCATTCGCGCAATAAACATCGACCACCTGTTAAAATTATCAGTCTAAACATTGTTCTCAGTCGTTAGGTCTCCGGAGTGCTTCGCAGTCTGTCATTTGAGATTCATACCTTACCAGCTATGTCTTGCCAGTTTTCTGGATAACTGCCATGATTGAGCTACGCCAGATGAATTTCGGTCAGCTCAGTCATCTTATGTCTATATTGGAAAATCAAAATATCAATTTTAATGTTTATTTCTATATTGATTACTTTATGCATAATTATAATAAATTAAAATAGTAGATTAATTCCTTGAAGCTATCTATTGATGACTGAATGATTCTGATTTTTAAAAGACCTTTTTATGTCTTATAGGCGCATCAAAAACTTAGGCACTTAGTTTTTATTTAGGATGATCTCATAAATGAGATGTCTGCAATTATTTTTAAATAATTGTATTATCTGTTACTAAAGTACCAATTCAATCGTTACCATTACAATTGCGAAAACATTGTTTCACCCCTAGGGTCAAAATATTCTGAAACAATGTAATTTTAACTATAGAATTTATTTGTCTTCTTCTTCTCGTCATAATTAAAAGCATTTGTGCTGTGTTAAGGGATTCGCCATTGAAACTCTAACATTTTTAAATCTAAAGCAATGGATAAAATATTGTTTTAAAACTGATAAAACTACTAATAAAATAATAAGTATTTCGTAAACATAGCTGCAAATACAAATAAAAAGAAATGATAGAATGAGACTATCAAAATGAATATAGTTTTAATAAAGTTGTTTTTTAAATTTAGATTTTAATCTACTTTGTCACTTTAATTTAGGATAAACCGAAACATTTATGCTTATTCGAAAATAAAAAAATCTTTAATATGTTAAGTATTAATTTATTTACAAAAAATAACTTTTTTACAAAGTAATCAATAAAAATAACAAAATTAACTAATTAATAGAACTTAAATAAAACTTTGAGTACACACGAAATTATAATATTATTTTTTATAAAAACTAACTAAACTAGGTAATACATATTTTTAAGCGTAATTTTAACAGGAGTAAACATACAATAATAAGTACATACTAACAAAATTTAAACAAACAATAACTAAAGTTTAAAAGAAAGATCTAGTACAGACACGAAAAAATAAGAACATAAATTAAAATTAAGTAGTTACAAAAAGAAAAGCTATTTTACAAAATATTTTAAAATCAACTATGTACAATCCTAACAAACCTTCGTTTTACAATTAAAGTGTCACATGTTATTCATCTACAATCAAGTTATATTCAATCCATGTGTTCTCGGTGATACGAGTTTTGCTGATATTCAGTTGCGATATGCGAAACGGAGCTGGAACCACTAAATCTGGTTGCACTGAAGAAAAAGACCGCGCTGGAATCGCTGGTACTACGCTCCGTCGCCACAAATCTGATGTCACATCTGGCTGTCTTAAATGCGGCTTCTTCATATGTGGCTGCATCATTTACGGTTGAAGTACATGCGATGAAGTTTGATAATGCGGAGGCTGCATGTTATTGGTTCTCTCACATGTGAATAAAATTAGCCGCTATACAGTTGGGTTTGCCAGCACGCCTTTCGCTGCTGTAGTGCCATGAGCCACATTATGGTGTAGGATGTTCTTGTGCTGCTTGGCAAAAACGGCAGTGGCATGCTGTAAAACTTCAATGCCATTGATTTTTCAACTTAAGTGGCACATGTTATTCATCTACAATCAAGTTGTATTCGATCCACATGATTTCCGTGATACGAGTTTTGCTGAAATTCAGTGGCGATATGCAATGCGGTGCTGGAACCACTAAATCTGATTGCACTGAAGAAAAAGACCGCGCTGGAATCGCTGGTACTACGCTCCGTCGCCATAGATCTGATGTCACATCTGGCTGTCTTATATGTGGCTGCATCATTTGGGGCTGCATCATATAGGGTTAAGGTACATGCGATGAAGTTTGATAATGCGGAGGCTGCATGTTATTGGTTCTCTCACATGTGAATAAGATTAGCCGCTATACAGTTGGGTTTGCCAGCACGCCTTTCGCTGCTGTAGTGCCATGAGCCGCATTACGGTGAAAGATGTTCTTGTCCTGCTTGGCAAAAACGGCAGCGGCATGCTGTAAACATCAATGCCATTGATTTTACAACTTAAGTAGCACATGTTATTCATCTACAATCAAGTTGTATTCGATCCATATGTTCTCCGTGATACGAGTTTTGCTGAAATTTAGTGGCGATATGCGATGCGGAGCTGGAACCACTAAATCTGGTTGCACCGAAGGAAAAGACCGCGTTGGAATCGCTGGTACTACGCTCCGTCGCCACAAATCTGATGTCACATCTGGCTGTCTTAAATGCGGCTTCTTCATATGTGGCTGCATCATATACGGTTGAAGTACATGCGATGAAGTTTGATAATGCGGAGGCTGCATGTTGTTGGTTCTCTCATGTGAATAAGATTGGCCGCTATACAGTTGGGTTTGAAAGCACGCCTTTCGCTTCTGTAGTGCCATGAGCCGCATTATGGTGTAGGATGTTTTTGCGCTGCTTGGCAAAAACGGCAGTGGCATGCTGTAGACTTCAATGCCATTGATTTTCGGCGCGCTCGTATTCATGTCTTCTTTTAATTATCACTTTTAAAAAGTAGATCTATTCTTTCAAGCTATCTAGCGATGACTGAATGATTGTAATTTTTGTAAGACCTTTTTATATATCATTGCCTCGTTAATAACTTAGACACTTAGTTCTAATGATGATCCCATATAGCCTGAAATTACAAAATTTACTTTTAATTAATGAGTTCTCATTAAAGTAATCAATCGATCGTTAACATTATATATTTTTCCAAGAAATTGCCGCAAAATTAAAGTAGATTATCATTCGCGCAATAAACATCGACCACCTGTTAAAATTATCAGTCTAAACATAGTTCTCAGTCGTTAGGTCTCCGGAGTGCTTCGCAGTCTGTCATTTGAGATTCATACCTTACCAGCTATGTCTTGCCAGTTTTCTGGATAACTGCCATGATTGAGCTACGCCAGATGAATTTCGGTCAGCTCAGTCATCTTATGTCTATATTGGAAAATCAAAATATCAATTTTAATGTTTATTTCTATATTGATTACTTTATGCATAATTATAATAAATTAAAATAGTAGATTAATTCCTTGAAGCTATCTATTGATGACTGAATGATTCTGATTTTTAAAAGACCTTTTTATGTCTTATAGGCGCATCAAAAACTTAGGCACTTAGTTTTTATTTAGGATGATCTCATAAATGAGATGTCTGCAATTATTTTTAAATAATTGTATTATCTGTTACTAAAGTACCAATTCAATCGTTACCATTACAATTGCGAAAACATTGTTTCACCCCTAGGGTCAAAATATTCTGAAACAATGTAATTTTAACTATAGAATTTATTTGTCTTCTTCTTCTCGTCATAATTAAAAGCATTTGTGCTGTGTTAAGGGATTCGCCATTGAAACTCTAACATTTTTAAATCTAAAGCAATGGATAAAATATTGTTTTAAAACTGATAAAACTACTAATAAAATAATAAGTATTTCGTAAACATAGCTGCAAATACAAATAAAAAGAAATGATAGAATGAGACTATCAAAATGAATATAGTTTTAATAAAGTTGTTTTTTAAATTTAGATTTTAATCTACTTTGTCACTTTAATTTAGGATAAACCGAAACATTTATGCTTATTCGAAAATAAAAAAATCTTTAATATGTTAAGTATTAATTTATTTACAAAAAATAACTTTTTTACAAAGTAATCAATAAAAATAACAAAATTAACTAATTAATAGAACTTAAATAAAACTTTGAGTACACACGAAATTATAATATTATTTTTTATAAAAACTAACTAAACTAGGTAATACATATTTTTAAGCGTAATTTTAACAGGAGTAAACATACAATAATAAGTACATACTAACAAAATTTAAACAAACAATAACTAAAGTTTAAAAGAAAGATCTAGTACAGACACGAAAAAATAAGAACATAAATTAAAATTAAGTAGTTACAAAAAGAAAAGCTATTTTACAAAATATTTTAAAATCAACTATGTACAATCCTAACAAACCTTCGTTTTACAATTAAAGTGTCACATGTTATTCATCTACAATCAAGTTATATTCAATCCATGTGTTCTCGGTGATACGAGTTTTGCTGATATTCAGTTGCGATATGCGAAACGGAGCTGGAACCACTAAATCTGGTTGCACTGAAGAAAAAGACCGCGCTGGAATCGCTGGTACTACGCTCCGTCGCCACAAATCTGATGTCACATCTGGCTGTCTTAAATGCGGCTTCTTCATATGTGGCTGCATCATTTACGGTTGAAGTACATGCGATGAAGTTTGATAATGCGGAGGCTGCATGTTATTGGTTCTCTCACATGTGAATAAAATTAGCCGCTATACAGTTGGGTTTGCCAGCACGCCTTTCGCTGCTGTAGTGCCATGAGCCACATTATGGTGTAGGATGTTCTTGTGCTGCTTGGCAAAAACGGCAGTGGCATGCTGTAAAACTTCAATGCCATTGATTTTTCAACTTAAGTGGCACATGTTATTCATCTACAATCAAGTTGTATTCGATCCATATGATTTCCGTGATACGAGTTTTGCTGAAATTCAGTGGCGATATGCAATGCGGAGCTGGAACCACTAAATCTGATTGCACTGAAGAAAAAGACCGCGCTGGAATCGCTGGTACTACGCTCCGTCGCCATAGATCTGATGTCACATCTGGCTGTCTTATATGTGGCTGCATCATTTGGGGCTGCATCATATAGGGTTAAGGTACATGCGATGAAGTTTGATAATGCGGAGGCTGCATGTTATTGGTTCTCTCACATGTGAATAAGATTAGCCGCTATACAGTTGGGTTTGCCAGCACGCCTTTCGCTGCTGTAGTGCCATGAGCCGCATTACGGTGAAAGATGTTCTTGTCCTGCTTGGCAAAAACGGCAGCGGCATGCTGTAAACATCAATGCCATTGATTTTACAACTTAAGTAGCACATGTTATTCATCTACAATCAAGTTGTATTCGATCCATATGTTCTCCGTGATACGAGTTTTGCTGAAATTTAGTGGCGATATGCGATGCGGAGTTGGAACCACTAAATCTGGTTGCACCGAAGGAAAAGACCGCGTTGGAATCGCTGGTACTACGCTCCGTCGCCACAAATCTGATGTCACATCTGGCTGTCTTAAATGCGGCTTCTTCATATGTGGCTGCATCATATACGGTTGAAGTACATGCGATGAAGTTTGATAATGCGGAGGCTGCATGTTGTTGGTTCTCTCATGTGAATAAGATTGGCCGCTATACAGTTGGGTTTGAAAGCACGCCTTTCGCTTCTGTAGTGCCATGAGCCGCATTATGGTGTAGGATGTTTTTGCGCTGCTTGGCAAAAACGGCAGTGGCATGCTGTAGACTTCAATGCCATTGATTTTCGGCGCGCTCGTATTCATGTCTTCTTTTAATTATCACTTTTAAAAAGTAGATCTATTCTTTCAAGCTATCTAGCGATGACTGAATGATTGTAATTTTTGTAAGACCTTTTTATATATCATTGCCTCGTTAATAACTTACACACTTAGTTCTAATGATGATCCCATATAGCCTGGAATTACAAAATTTACTTTTAATTAATGAGTTCTCATTAAAGTAATCAATCGATCGTTAACATTATATATTTTTCCAAGAAATTGCCGCAAAATTAAAGTAGATTATCATTCGCGCAATAAACATCGACCACCTGTTAAAATTATCAGTCTAAACATTGTTCTCAGTCGTTAGGTCTCCGGAGTGCTTCGCAGTCTGTCATTTGAGATTCATACCTTACCAGCTATGTCTTGCCAGTTTTCTGGATAACTGCCATGATTGAGCTACGCCAGATGAATTTCGGTCAGCTCAGTCATCTTATGTCTATATTGGAAAATCAAAATATCAATTTTAATGTTTATTTCTATATTGATTACTTTATGCATAATTATAATAAATTAAAATAGTAGATTAATTCCTTGAAGCTATCTATTGATGACTGAATGATTCTGATTTTTAAAAGACCTTTTTATGTCTTATAGGCGCATCAAAAACTTAGGCACTTAGTTTTTATTTAGGATGATCTCATAAATGAGATGTCTGCAATTATTTTTAAATAATTGTATTATCTGTTACTAAAGTACCAATTCAATCGTTACCATTACAATTGCGAAAACATTGTTTCACCCCTAGGGTCAAAATATTCTGAAACAATGTAATTTTAACTATAGAATTTATTTGTCTTCTTCTTCTCGTCATAATTAAAAGCATTTGTGCTGTGTTAAGGGATTCGCCATTGAAACTCTAACATTTTTAAATCTAAAGCAATGGATAAAATATTGTTTTAAAACTGATAAAACTACTAATAAAATAATAAGTATTTCGTAAACATAGCTGCAAATACAAATAAAAAGAAATGATAGAATGAGACTATCAAAATGAATATAGTTTTAATAAAGTTGTTTTTTAAATTTAGATTTTAATCTACTTTGTCACTTTAATTTAGGATAAACCGAAACATTTATGCTTATTCGAAAATAAAAAAATCTTTAATATGTTAAGTATTAATTTATTTACAAAAAATAACTTTTTTACAAAGTTATCAATAAAAATAACAAAATTAACTAATTAATAGAACTTAAATAAAACTTTGAGTACACACGAAATTATAATATTATTTTTTATAAAAACTAACTAAACTAGGTAATACATATTTTTAAGCGTAATTTTAACAGGAGTAAACATACAATAATAAGTACATACTAACAAAATTTAAACAAACAATAACTAAAGTTTAAAAGAAAGATCTAGTACAGACACGAAAAAATAAGAACATAAATTAAAATTAAGTAGTTACAAAAAGAAAAGCTATTTTACAAAATATTTTAAAATCAACTATGTACAATCCTAACAAACCTTCGTTTTACAATTAAAGTGTCACATGTTATTCATCTACAATCAAGTTATATTCAATCCATATGTTCTCGGTGATACGAGTTTTGCTGATATTCAGTTGCGATATGCGATACGGAGCTGGAACCACTAAATCTGGTTGCACTGAAGAAAAAGACCGCGCTGGAATCGCTGGTACTACGCTCCGTCGCCACAAATCTGATGTCACATCTGGCTGTCTTAAATGCGGCTTCTTCATATGTGGCTGCATCATTTACGGTTGAAGTACATGCGATGAAGTTTGATAATGCGGAGGCTGCATGTTATTGGTTCTCTCACATGTGAATAAAATTAGCCGCTATACAGTTGGGTTTGCCAGCACGCCTTTCGCTGCTGTAGTGCCATGAGCCACATTATGGTGTAGGATGTTCTTGTGCTGCTTGGCAAAAACGGCAGTGGCATGCTGTAAAACTTCAATGCCATTGATTTTTCAACTTAAGTGGCACATGTTATTCATCTACAATCAAGTTGTATTCGATCCACATGATTTCCGTGATACGAGTTTTGCTGAAATTCAGTGGCGATATGCAATGCGGTGCTGGAACCACTAAATCTGATTGCACTGAAGAAAAAGACCGCGCTGGAATCGCTGGTACTACGCTCCGTCGCCATAGATCTGATGTCACATCTGGCTGTCTTATATGTGGCTGCATCATTTGGGGCTGCATCATATAGGGTTAAGGTACATGCGATGAAGTTTGATAATGCGGAGGCTGCATGTTATTGGTTCTCTCACATGTGAATAAGATTAGCCGCTATACAGTTGGGTTTGCCAGCACGCCTTTCGCTGCTGTAGTGCCATGAGCCGCATTACGGTGAAAGATGTTCTTGTCCTGCTTGGCAAAAACGGCAGCGGCATGCTGTAAACATCAATGCCATTGATTTTACAACTTAAGTAGCACATGTTATTCATCTACAATCAAGTTGTATTCGATCCATATGTTCTCCGTGATACGAGTTTTGCTGAAATTTAGTGGCGATATGCGATGCGGAGCTGGAACCACTAAATCTGGTTGCACCGAAGGAAAAGACCGCGTTGGAATCGCTGGTACTACGCTCCGTCGCCACAAATCTGATGTCACATCTGGCTGTCTTAAATGCGGCTTCTTCATATGTGGCTGCATCATATGCGGTTGAAGTACATGCGATGAAGTTTGATAATGCGGAGGCTGCATGTTGTTGGTTCTCTCATGTGAATAAGATTGGCCGCTATACAGTTGGGTTTGAAAGCACGCCTTTCGCTTCTGTAGTGCCATGAGCCGCATTATGGTGTAGGATGTTTTTGCGCTGCTTGGCAAAAACGGCAGTGGCATGCTGTAGACTTCAATGCCATTGATTTTCGGCGCGCTCGTATTCATGTCTTCTTTTAATTATCACTTTTAAAAAGTAGATCTATTCTTTCAAGCTATCTAGCGATGACTGAATGATTGTAATTTTTGTAAGACCTTTTTATATATCATTGCCTCGTTAATAACTTAGACACTTAGTTCTAATGATGATCCCATATAGCCTGGAATTACAAAATTTACTTTTAATTAATGAGCTCTCATTAAAGTAATCAATCGATCGTTAACATTATATATTTTTCCAAGAAATTGCCGCAAAATTAAAGTAGATTATCATTCGCGCAATAAACATCGACCACCTGTTAAAATTATCAGTCTAAACATTGTTCTCAGTCGTTAGGTCTCCGGAGTGCTTCGCAGTCTGTCATTTGAGATTCATACCTTACCAGCTATGTCTTGCCAGTTTTCTGGATAACTGCCATGATTGAGCTACGCCAGATGAATTTCGGTCAGCTCAGTCATCTTATGTCTATATTGGAAAATCAAAATATCAATTTTAATGTTTATTTCTATATTGATTACTTTATGCATAATTATAATAAATTAAAATAGTAGATTAATTCCTTGAAGCTATCTATTGATGACTGAATGATTCTGATTTTTAAAAGACCTTTTTATGTCTTATAGGCGCATCAAAAACTTAGGCACTTAGTTTTTATTTAGGATGATCTCATAAATGAGATGTCTGCAATTATTTTTAAATAATTGTATTATCTGTTACTAAAGTACCAATTCAATCGTTACCATTACAATTGCGAAAACATTGTTTCACCCCTAGGGTCAAAATATTCTGAAACAATGTAATTTTAACTATAGAATTTATTTGTCTTCTTCTTCTCGTCATAATTAAAAGCATTTGTGCTGTGTTAAGGGATTCGCCATTGAAACTCTAACATTTTTAAATCTAAAGCAATGGATAAAATATTGTTTTAAAACTGATAAAACTACTAATAAAATAATAAGTATTTCGTAAACATAGCTGCAAATACAAATAAAAAGAAATGATAGAATGAGACTATCAAAATGAATATAGTTTTAATAAATTTGTTTTTTAAATTTAGATTTTAATCTACTTTGTCACTTTAATTTAGGATAAACCGAAACATTTATGCTTATTCGAAAATAAAAAAATCTTTAATATGTTAAGTATTAATTTATTTACAAAAAATAACTTTTTTACAAAGTAATCAATAAAAATAACAAAATTAACTAATTAATAGAACTTAAATAAAACTTTGAGTACACACGAAATTATAATATTATTTTTTATAAAAACTAACTAAACTAGGTAATACATATTTTTAAGCGTAATTTTAACAGGAGTAAACATTAGGGTGGGTCACTGAAGTATGGAGAAAAAAAAAGTTGTAGTTTTTCTTCGGGCACAGTGGAAATATGGTGCCAAACCATAAGTATAAGCAAACCGTGAAGTTTAGTAATAATCAGAATCCATCTACTGCCTCCGGTTCCATGACGAAATTTCAAAAAAATGTGGATAGTACGGTATTAGCTGATTGGCAAAAAAAGTGCACAGATCATAATTATTTATGAAAGATAAGTTTAAATCAATAGTAGTTAAGTTTATTAAGGGGAATAACATAGCAAATAATTAATAAAACATTTGAAAATACAAAATCTCGCTTTTGCCCGCGGCTCCGCCCGCGTGGTATTTTCACTTTTATGTTATCCCACAGGAACCTTTTATTTTTTCGGAATAAAAGTAGCCTATGTCAATTTCCGTTCTTTGAACTATATCCATGCCAAAAATCAAGTCAATCCGTTGATCCATTTATGCGTGAAAGAGGAACAAACCAACAAACTTTTCAGATTTATAATATTAGTATGATATACTACTTAATGAAAGTGAAGGAGTTAATATGTGGCAAATTCCTTTTTGTTGTCAAATATGGGTATTGATTTTCTCGCATCTATCTAGATTTTTTTGCATTGTTTTTTTGTTTCTACATAAAGTAGTGAAAACTTGAGTAAGTAACTGCTTTTATTACTCTTTCTTCCGCTTGGATGTGCCAAAGGAGATATAATTAATTTAGTTTTCCTTCTCCTTTTAGTTCAACAAATAATTTTATATATTTTCAGTTACAGATTTTACAATTGATGGCTCGGTGAAAATTTCTTGCTTATTTAAACGGAAATTCACCATCTACATTCAATTTTTCCTTTGATAGCTCAAATTGTTTTGTTGTTATCTATTTAGTTGTGCCAAAGTCAAAAACACGTGAATACCATCATTTTGCCTAGCTATTTGTTGATCTTTGAAGTTGATCTTGCAGGCATTTTTTTTGTTATGATAAGCACATTTGATTAACTTTTGATTTTTGCAAGCTGAAATATTAAAATTATTCAGATAATGTTTGGTGAGATTTGCAAAAGGTCTCTCACTCTAAATAATAAATTATCATGATTTTATTAATTTTTTAGTATTATTTGACAACTAAAAGATTTGTTTAACAATTTTTCTATAACGATGGCTTCGATTTAGTGTTTATATTGGCTTTTTGTTTAGTTTTTATTCGTTTTTTAACTTTTATCAGAATTACTCTTAAAATTCATCATGGTTTCATAGTTTGGCAAAATATTGCCTTTTAAATCCCATAAATCAATCATAAGGAACTTACTATGATTTGTAGTGGTATTTCAATCTTAAAATAAGTAAAACCAATAACTTCACTCTATTTACGCATCGCGCTACTTAAAAGTTTATAAGATCAACTTTGCGCCAATTGTTTCTTAAAAAATCCCACCTCTACCCCATTCCTTACTTCTGTTCTTAAGCTCAACCTAACAAACGTTTTTATTTATCGTTATAAAGTGCTATTACATATATAATCGGATATCAATAACTTGAAAAACGTATCTGAAACTCGACATAAAAAATCTACTTTTTCGGAAATTTCGTTTACAATCTGGAGGCAAATTTTGGATAAAATAATGAAATCAAACATTACCTATAAATTAATTTAACCAATTGACACCTTTTTATTTCTGAGCCTCTTGAAAAATAAAGAAAAAAAATTTTTGACCCACCCTAGTAAACATACAATAATAAGTACATACTAACAAAATTTAAACAAACAATAACTAAAGTTTAAAAGAAAGATCTAGTACAGACACGAAAAAATAAGAACATAAATTAAAATTAAGTAGTTACAAAAAGAAAAGCTATTTTACAAAATATTTTAAAATCAACTATGTACAATCCTAACAAACCTTCGTTTTACAATTAAAGTGTCACATGTTATTCATCTACAATCAAGTTATATTCAATCCATATGTTCTCGGTGATACGAGTTTTGCTGATATTCAGTGGCGATATGCGATACGGAGCTGGAACCACTAAATCTGGTTGCACTGAAGAAAAAGACCGCGCTGGAATCGCTGGTACTACGCTCCGTCGCCACAAATCTGATGTCACATCTGGCTGTCTTAAATGCGGCTTCTTCATATGTGGCTGCATCATTTACGGTTGAAGTACATGCGATGAAGTTTGATAATGCGGAGGCTGCATGTTATTGGTTCTCTCACATGTGAATAAAATTAGCCGCTATACAGTTGGGTTTGCCAGCACGCCTTTCGCTGCTGTAGTGCCATGAGCCACATTATGGTGTAGGATGTTCTTGTGCTGCTTGGCAAAAACGGCAGTGGCATGCTGTAAAACTTCAATGCCATTGATTTTTCAACTTAAGTGGCACATGTTATTCATCTACAATCAAGTTGTATTCGATCCACATGATTTCCGTGATACGAGTTTTGCTGAAATTCAGTGGCGATATGCAATGCGGTGCTGGAACCACTAAATCTGATTGCACTGAAGAAAAAGACCGCGCTGGAATCGCTGGTACTACGCTCCGTCGCCATAGATCTGATGTCACATCTGGCTGTCTTATATGTGGCTGCATCATTTGGGGCTGCATCATATAGGGTTAAGGTACATGCGATGAAGTTTGATAATGCGGAGGCTGCATGTTATTGGTTCTCTCACATGTGAATAAGATTAGCCGCTATACAGTTGGGTTTGCCAGCACGCCTTTCGCTGCTGTAGTGCCATGAGCCGCATTACGGTGAAAGATGTTCTTGTCCTGCTTGGCAAAAACGGCAGCGGCATGCTGTAAACATCAATGCCATTGATTTTACAACTTAAGTAGCACATGTTATTCATCTACAATCAAGTTGTATTCGATCCATATGTTCTCCGTGATACGAGTTTTGCTGAAATTTAGTGGCGATATGCGATGCGGAGTTGGAACCACTAAATCTGGTTGCACCGAAGGAAAAGACCGCGTTGGAATCGCTGGTACTACGCTCCGTCGCCACAAATCTGATGTCACATCTGGCTGTCTTAAATGCGGCTTCTTCTTATGTGGCTGCATCATATGCGGTTGAAGTACATGCGATGAAGTTTGATAATGCGGAGGCTGCATGTTGTTGGTTCTCTCATGTGAATAAGATTGGCCGCTATACAGTTGGGTTTGAAAGCACGCCTTTCGCTTCTGTAGTGCCATGAGCCGCATTATGGTGTAGGATGTTTTTGCGCTGCTTGGCAAAAACGGCAGTGGCATGCTGTAGACTTCAATGCCATTGATTTTCGGCGCGCTCGTATTCATGTCTTCTTTTAATTATCACTTTTAAAAAGTAGATCTATTCTTTCAAGCTATCTAGCGATGACTGAATGATTGTAATTTTTGTAAGACCTTTTTATATATCATTGCCTCGTTAATAACTTAGACACTTAGTTCTAATGATGATCCCATATAGCCTGGAATTACAAAATTTACTTTTAATTAATGAGCTCTCATTAAAGTAATCAATCGATCGTTAACATTATATATTTTTCCAAGAAATTGCCGCAAAATTAAAGTAGATTATCATTCGCGCAATAAACATCGACCACCTGTTAAAATTATCAGTCTAAACATTGTTCTCAGTCGTTAGGTCTCCGGAGTGCTTCGCAGTCTGTCATTTGAGATTCATACCTTACCAGCTATGTCTTGCCAGTTTTCTGGATAACTGCCATGATTGAGCTACGCCAGATGAATTTCGGTCAGCTCAGTCATCTTATGTCTATATTGGAAAATCAAAATATCAATTTTAATGTTTATTTCTATATTGATTACTTTATGCATAATTATAATAAATTAAAATAGTAGATTAATTCCTTGAAGCTATCTATTGATGACTGAATGATTCTGATTTTTAAAAGACCTTTTTATGTCTTATAGGCGCATCAAAAACTTAGGCACTTAGTTTTTATTTAGGATGATCTCATAAATGAGATGTCTGCAATTATTTTTAAATAATTGTATTATCTGTTACTAAAGTACCAATTCAATCGTTACCATTACAATTGCGAAAACATTGTTTCACCCCTAGGGTCAAAATATTCTGAAACAATGTAATTTTAACTATAGAATTTATTTGTCTTCTTCTTCTCGTCATAATTAACCCATTAAAGCCTGAATTATTTTAATGTTCCAGAATTGTTTAATATTTTAATATATTGTTATTATAGGTCAATTTAATCATTTTTTAAAGTTATATGTTTTGTACAACTTTTACTTTTGAAAAAAACCACGGGTGCCGTTTGGCACCGCTAGGCTAATATGTTGTCTCAGGTCACATATAACTTAAAAGAGATGTATTGCTATTTATTAGCCTTTTGCATTACTAACTACTGATTTAACTCTTTTAGGGGCTTACTATTTTATATTTGAAAAATAAAGTCGGTAGAAAACTTTTTTATTTTCAGAATGTACTGTATATTTCATAAACAATTAAGTATAGAATCGTACGTTGCAAGCTGCGCGGAGTCCCACATCACATTTTTTTACATTGTAGTCTACAGGTCTCAAGAGCACATTTGCGACAGGATTCACTGGGAACCAATGAGTTGTTACGACCATCATAACACACGTCATCGAGGATCATCAACTTGACTGAAACTGAACTTTTCATCATTGCTTTCAATTTTGCAAGACGTCTCCCGTGAAGATGCAAGACGACGAGATGCAGCGTGTCCACGTGAAGTGTGAGTCCTACGGGATGGCTTATGAGAACCAAAAGATGACTCAGTAGAAGTTCCAGCTTCAACTTCACTGTCAGAAAAGCGAAGGAATACAGTGCGTCTACGCGAAGTCTACAGACGAGACGGCTCCTGAGAACCATGATATGATTCAGAAGATTATTCGGCCTCAGATTCACGTCTTTGATGCGTCGATGTCAGTACTACCTCTCATCCAGCATTGAGTTGCTGATCTGTCAGATTATTTATAAAACCACCTTCATTTTCTTTAGCTGAATCCTCGTGGGCTTGAACAGCAGGTCCTGGAGGTTCAATATATAACAATCGAGGCTCGAGATCTTCGTTTTATTCCAGTACACCTAATGCTTAATGTAATGAATAACTCCAGCAAAAATATAAAATAATTTTTACACGCAAACTCACTCAAATTATTTAAAAAATGAGAAAATATTTTATGAAAAATGCATCTGTGAAAAGCATACATATCAGCCTACGGGTGCCGTTTGGCACCCGTCATATTGCGGGTAGGATACAACAAACAAATATAAAAAATCGCGTAATGTTATTGTATTATAGGGAGAAACATTGTTTTTATACAAATAAAACGTATAAAAAAGTAACAAATCATATTAAATAAAAGAATTATGAGGTACTTAATTGAATGTGGCATCCATTATTTGAATATTTTTCACAACACCAAATAATACTCGTCCTTGACGGTTGCATCAAGTGTACTGGTTGACAAAAAATAGTTGAAAACAAAGCTAGCTTTGTCCAGTACCGCATAGACAATTGAAATTTTGAAAATATCAATTACGATAAGCGTAAAGCGCGTAAGTTCAAATACATAAAACCGGGTGCCAAACGGCACCGCTAGGTCATAATGGGTTAAAAGCATTTGTGCTGTGTTAAGGAATTCGCCATTGAAACTCTAACATTTTTAAATCTAAAGCAATGGATAAAATATTGTTTTAAAACTGATAAAACTACTAATAAAATAATAAGTATTTCGTAAACATAGCTGCAAATACAAATAAAAAGAAATGATAGAATGAGACTATCAAAATGAATATAGTTTTAATAAAGTTGTTTTTTAAATTTAGATTTTAATCTACTTTGTCACTTTAATTTAGGATAAACCGAAACATTTATGCTTATTCGAAAATAAAAATAATCTACTTTGTCACTTTAATTTAGGATAAACCGAAACATTTATGCTTATTCGAAAATAAAAAAATCTTTAATATGTTAAGTATTAATTTATTTACAAAAAATAACTTTTTTACAAAGTTATCAATAAAAATAACAAAATTAACTAATTAATAGAACTTAAATAAAACTTTGAGTACACACGAAATTATAATATTATTTTTTATAAAAACTAACTAAACTAGGTAATACATATTTTTAAGCGTAATTTTAACAGGAGTAAACATACAATAATAAGTACATACTAACAAAATTTAAACAAACAATAACTAAAGTTTAAAAGAAAGATCTAGTACAGACACGAAAAAATAAGAACATAAATTAAAATTAAGTAGTTACAAAAAGAAAAGCTATTTTACAAAATATTTTAAAATCAACTATGTACAATCCTAACAAACCTTCGTTTTACAATTAAAGTGTCACATGTTATTCATCTACAATCAAGTTATATTCAATCCATATGTTCTCGGTGATACGAGTTTTGCTGATATTCAGTGGCGATATGCGATACGGAGCTGGAACCACTAAATCTGGTTGCACTGAAGAAAAAGACCGCGCTGGAAGCGCTGGTACTACGCTCCGTCGCCACAAATCTGATGTCACATCTGGCTGTCTTAAATGCGGCTTCTTCATATGTGGCTGCATCATTTACGGTTGAAGTACATGCGATGAAGTTTGATAATGCGGAGGCTGCATGTTTTTGGTTCTCTCACATGTGAATAAAATTAGCCGCTATACAGTTGGGTTTGCCAGCACGCCTTTCGCTGCTGTAGTGCCATGAGCCACATTATGGTGTAGGATGTTCTTGTGCTGCTTGGCAAAAACGGCAGTGGCATGCTGTAAAACTTCAATGCCATTGATTTTTCAACTTAAGTGGCACATGTTATTCATCTACAATCAAGTTGTATTCGATCCATATGATTTCCGTGATACGAGTTTTGCTGAAATTCAGTGGCGATATGCAATGCGGAGCTGGAACCACTAAATCTGATTGCACTGAAGAAAAAGACCGCGCTGGAATCGCTGGTACTACGCTCCGTCGCCATAGATCTGATGTCACATCTGGCTGTCTTATATGTGGCTGCATCATTTGGGGCTGCATCATATGCGGTTGAAGTACATGCGATGAAGTTTGATAATGCGGAGGCTGCATGTTGTTGGTTCTCTCATGTGAATAAGATTGGCCGCTATACAGTTGGGTTTGCCAGCACGCCTTTCGCTTCTGTAGTGCCATGAGCCGCATTATGGTGTAGGATGTTCTTGTGCTGCTTGGCAAAAACGGCAGTGGCATGCTGTAGACTTCAATGCCATTGATTTTCGGCGCGCTCGTATTCATGTCTTCTTTTAATTATCACTTTTAAAAAATTGTTAATAGATTTAAAAAGTAGATCTATTCTTTCAAGCTATCTAGCGATGACTGAATGATTGTAATTTTTGTAAGACCTTTTTATATATCATTGCCTCGTTAATAACTTAGACACTTAGTTCTAATGATGATCCCATATAGCCTGGAATTACAAAATTTACTTTTAATTAATGAGCTCTCATTAAAGTAATCAATCGATCGTTAAAATTATATATTTTTCCAAGAAATTGCCGCAAAATTAAAGTAGATTATCATTCGCGCAATAAACATCGACCACCTGTTAAAATTATCAGTCTAAACATTGTTCTCAGTCGTTAGGTCTCCGGAGTGCTTCGCAGTCTGTCATTTGAGATTCATACCTTACCAGCCATGTCTTGCCAGTTTTCTGGATAGCTGCCATGATTGAGCTACGCCAGATGAATTTCGGTCAGCTCAGTCATCTTATGTCTATATTGGAAAATCAAAATATCAATTTTAATGTTTATTTCTATATTGATTACTTTATGCATAATTATAATAAATTAAAATAGTAGATTAATTCCTTGAAGCTATCTATTGATGACTGAATGATTCTGATTTTTAAAAGACCTTTTTATGTCTTATAGGCGCATTAAAAACTTAGGCACTTAGTTTTTATTTATGATGATCTCATAAATGAGATGTCTGGAATTATTTTTAAATAATTGTATTATCTGTTACCAAAGTACCTAATCAATCGTTACCAAACTATATTTTTCTAATTAATTGCCGCAAATTTTTAAATGACTTTTATTTGCGGAATATCTTAGGTCCCCGGAGTACTTCGCAACCTTTCATGAGCATTATGCTTTACCACCGACTATGTCTTGCCAATTTTCTGGATAACCGCCATGATTGCATTTAGCTCCGCCAGAACAGCTGTAATTCGGTCGGCTCAGTCATCTCTTGTCCATAATTTGTCGTCTGTACAGAATATATTATAAGAAAACCCGTCAAAAATATAACCAGGGCCATCGTGTGACGTGTCGCATTTAACGATTGCATTTTCAGCTGTGGCGCTGTGAAAATCGCTTTGGAAAGTTGTTGTAGTGTTGTATCATACCATGTGTTCAATCTATTAGTTGTTCATAAAAATAGAATTAATCAGCAAGGTGGTGATTTAGACCATCACTATCATCGTCTACAGCATTAACTATTCACTCATATCAAACCGCGAGCTTACGGCTATTTTACAAATAATATAAATCTGAGAGTATGTTTGTTGGTCTGTTCAAATTTGTGTTAGCAATAATGGAACGATATTTATATTAATATCACGCATTTGAAGTTATAGCCAACATTACATAATTTTAAAAAATCTACATGACACGAACATGTATAACAATTGTCTAATTGGTATCGTTTTTGGTCAAACTTTAAGTCCCCAGTAAGCTTCTGAATTGAAAATGACGTGTAGGTATTTGATTCGAAGAATATTTTTAGGTACTGTAGCTATTCTATTTTTGGTAACTTCGTGCGTCTATTTTTTTAATTTCCGATCCATACTGGTTTTATAAACTTGAGACAAGTATATACTGCACATAATTATTATCATAAACATTTTTTCACATTTTTCATCTAACGTAGCTGCAGCCATAATAGTCGCATACATGAAAAAGATTAGCAGTTAATTGAGAAAGGTTGCAGGGCAAGGACTGTCTACGTTGTACTGCTTTAACATTCATTATTTTATTGTTCATTTTACTATTGATAGCTGATGTGCCGAGCTGTGCAATTCTTGTGTTGAAGCTGAAATATATCATTCAACATCAGTCAATTATAAAATACAATTCAGATAAATGACTGTATCATTTACGAGTGAATTGCACTTAATGATGCGGCGGGTGTACTTACATAATCAGTTTTCGCAGGGTTTCTCTTTTTTTGTCTCATACATACTGGCTGAGTTCCAGAAATTTCTTTACAATTCTAGGGGTAACATATTCTGAAACGAAGAAATTTTAACCATAAAACGTATTTGTCATCATCAAGTCTTCATAATTAAATGCATTTGTGCTGTGTTAAGAGATTCGTCATTGAAATCCAATTTTTTTTAATCTAAGGCATTGGAAAAAAGTACTTATTTAGAACTGATAAAATTACGGATAAAATAATAAATATTTTGTATACATAGCTTCAAATACAAATAAAAAGACATGATAGAATGAGACTATCAAAAGCAATAAAGTTTTAATAATTTTTTTTTAATTAAGATTTATTCTACTTTTTCACTTAAATTTAGGATTATTTATTTATTTATTTATTTACTAGCTGCCCGCCCCGGCTTCGCCCGGGTACGACTCGTTAAAAAGACATTTTATAAGTATTGTGCTTATATATATACCTACCATGTAACCAAGTAACGTCACACACATACACACAGTTATTTTAGGGCGTTTTTATATCACATTATCATACCTATACACAAATATTTTCGCCATAGAACACCCACTGCTTAACATAGGGCTCCCTTATTAGATCTTGAATAACACCGAATAAAACCATTGCAAGAAGTTTGCATCCAGCTTCCACCTATGTATCCACCAAAAAATCAGGTTCTCAATTAGACTGTGTTTTATTTAGTATGTACCTATGTGATGCGATCATTCCGTCAATTATAAATCAATTTTGAGTCTCAATAAAGTGTTGTTGTATTGAAATGTGTAACCTATTATAATGACCATTGCTAGACATAGGTACCTATTATAATGTCCAATGCTAGATATATAGATGGGTTGAAAGCTACTCGTAGGTACCTGAATCGCGGGTGTTCCCGTAGTCTTAATCTGTTCAACTATTAACATAAAATAAATATAGTATTGGCCATCTAAATAAAAGTAAGTTCGTATGTGTTCGGGAGGCTATACATATTCTATAGCCCTGGTTTCAACTTTTAAACGGTTAGAATGTTAGAATCCCACAGTCCATCTTCATTCTACAGACACCGGCACGTAAGTGTAGCGCTGAGGGTACTGTGGGGGGATGGGTGGGAATGTCGTCTGCCATACTAAACCCATGCGCAGCCATCCCCTCCACACTTCTCTCAGAGGTACACTTATATGCCGCGACCTATACCTACGTAAGTTAGATGACGTTTCTACAATACACTTATATTTGATCTTTTCTTCATTTGATAGCTTTGTAAAATGTTGGCCATCAGTTCTACTTCTACGAATTGTGTGCCCTATGTAAGGGCTCTTCAACTTGCTAACCCAAAGAGCTATGATTGAACCGATAGAAACGCTGGCATCTATCGTGATCTGGTGGTCTCGATCTGACTTAGATTCACGTGGATACCTTTTCTACACTTGCCAAAATATTGTCTACATTCAAAACTTTAAAGCCCCATCGATCGTTTTACGAACTGTGTCAGTACCTATTCACTACCACTACAACATAAATTATAAATCGTCGGTATGTCGGCTCGCCTAAGTTAGGTTCTCCAAATCTGTAGGTATTACATAAATCGGATTCAAATCTTGATCCCGTATCAATGAGTTTCTTTGGAACATATGAATGGAATTTTATTTATTTACGGAATTTATTCTGCTGCTTTATGCTTCTGTTCTGCAGTGGACGATTAAAAAAGGCTGATATAGAAACAGGTATTTTCAGGAATAGCAGTGATAATACATGCACAACGACAGCGTTTATTTTTTCTATTTCTATGACTTATTAAATTCTTACCGCCTTAATACAAAAGATTTAAATACGCTTTAAACACTGTTTAATCGTGCAATTTGTACTGTCAAATATTGTACAAAGCGTGCGTAAAACTTTAGTGGTAACACGGTCTATATCTATTGAATGGAATAGCTGATTTGAACAATTCAAAAAGTAATCTATATGAATTGAAACAGTCTTGAAAACAATAATATGATTTATTTGGAAAAGGATTTAAACAGAAGTATGAATAACATGGTCTAATTTTGGTCGGTATTTATATTAACTTTTATTAACTTTTTAAGATGTCCCAAAATATTTATTTATTTATTTATTTATTATTATGTAATAAATGGTTATTGTGACATAACGATGATAGTTGGACATATAGCATTGCGAACTTTTTTGTAGATATTGATAATTATGCTCTTTAATATTGTAGAACATATATACCTACCTTTGTTCTATCATCAATAGTTTCCGCAGCGCATGCAACGAAAGACGTTTTAGGGCATTTTTTTTACACCTTGGGTTACGTTACTTAAGTTTTAGTAAGGATCCGTAATATTTTCTAGCAATAAATATAACCTATGTTACTCAAGGTGAATGAAGCTTTCCAATGGTGGAAGAATTTTTGAAATCGGCACGGTAGTTTTCGAGTTTATTCATTACAAATATACACACACACAAAAATACAAACTTTTCCTCATTATAATATTATTATTAGTGTAGATGTAGACTTTTGAGATTAATTAATTGATAGTGTAGAAGTGTAGATTATATTCCTCGCTATAGAGTTCCGATAAACACGACCGATCGCTGCTAATCCTAAAGTGCCATAGGGAGAAGCGCGGCCTTCGCGCCGCGCGCCGGCCGGGCCGCTATCGCCCGCGCCGCACCGAAATGTCCCTGCATTTTAAATCTGTAATTTCTTCGGAAATATTCATTTTGATTACATGCTGTAAAAGACCATATTGATCTGTATTGAATGGAAAATGTATTTAATGTACTTAATTGGATAAGGATTAATTATGTATTGCTTAAAATAACTTTTTAAATAAGCCATTTTTTCCCGTAAAATGTAAAGGATAAAAAATGGTTACTGTGGGCTATCCTTAAGAGATAGACGTATACCATCGCAAACTTTTTTGTTGACCTTTTTAAGGTGTACAATACCGTAGTACATTATTTTGATTTATCTCGTAGGGTTCAGTCAGCGTTTGCAATGTAAGCGCAAAAAATTGTGTTTATTTACACATTAGAAACCTGTAAATTCATCAGTGTTTCTCTACAATATTATACATGTATTATACATATAAACCATCCTCTTGACTCACTCTATCAATTAAAAAAAAAGCGCTTCAAAATCCGTTGCGTAGTTTTTAAGATTTAAGCATACATAGGGACGGACAGACAGCGACAGCGACTTTGTTTTATACTATGTAATGATTTGTTTATAGGCGAGCAGTGTATACTGATGTGCCTATATCAAGCAGAATCAAATAAAATTAGTATTTATCTGTTAAAATTTTTTTTCCTTCTTTATCCAAAGGTCCAGTCTATTCTTAAATGTGTTTATAGTTCTTGCTGAGATTACATTCTCAGGCAACGTATTCCAGTTGTAGACAACTCTATTGCATAGGATGTGGTGTGCAGTGTTGGTTTGTGATGGTATAGGCTGCAAGATAAATTTATGGCGTCTGCTATCCCGCATATTTTCGTTTAAGGTGTACATGTCGTGAATATGCGAAAGCCATTGAGAATCTTGAAGGTCTCAATTAGGTCTCCACGCATTCGTCGTTCTTCGAGGGTCGTGAGACGAAGAGCTTTTAACCTATCTTCATAGGTTTTGCGGCGCAGAGCATATGGAATCCTGGTGGCTTTTCTTTGTGCTCTTTCAAGCAAATCAATATCCTTCTTAAAGTAAGGATTCCACACCTGGAAACCATACTCTAGCAGAGGCCTTATATAGGTTTTGTAAATCTTAATAAAAACATCCATTGTTACTGTCCGAAAGGACTTGCGTATGACATAAATAAATGAGTTAGCCCCTTTGACTATCATAGATATATGCTCTTCCCATTTTAAATCTTCAGTAATGATGACTCCCAAATCCCTCTGTTGGCCTACCGATGCTAAAGCAACTCCATAAAGTATGTATGTCGCTTTAGGGTTGGTTTTACCAAGATGTAACACACTACATTTGGTAGTATTCAACTTTATAATCCAGTCCCTGGTCCAGTTCTGAATGCGGTCTAGATCTTTTTGAAGTTCTCCAGACTTTATCAATGCATTAGCAAAAAACTTCCCATCATCTGCGAAAAAAGCTGACTGACATTCTATGAGCTCTATCAGATCCGTTATGAAGATTCCAAACAGCTGAGGAGCGGACACAGAACCTTGAGGGACACCGCTGGAAACCGTTCTCCGTTCCGATAGTGAGTTTCCCACTCGAACCTGAAATGTTCTACCCGATAAGAAGCTCCGGTACCACTGTAGCAACTTACCCCGCAACCCATGATGTTCTAGCTTAAACAACAAGCGCTAATAAAGCACTTTGTCAAATGCGCGTTCTAAATCGAGGTATGCTATATCAACAGGTTATTTCTTGTCGACTTGTACACTCCAGGCATGAACACATGTCAATAAGTTAGTGACAGTTGACCTTTTTTCAATAAAACCATGTTGCTTTGCTGAGATCACACAATTTCTATTTAAAAATTGTGCTACTCTCTCACTTATGATCCTTTCCATAATCTTCACCACAATGCTAGTGAGACTAATGGTTCGGAAGATTTATGGTTTAGTTTTGTCACCTTTCTTAAAAATTGGAGTCACTATCGCATGCTTCCAGTCTTGAGGCAAGTATCCAGTTTCAATGGAAGTGTTCATTAATTTTGCTAAGACTGGAGCAATAGTATTAACACAATTTCTAAGTATGCAGACTGGAAGTTGATCTGGCCCGGGGGACGACTGGATATTCAAGTTCGCAATTATTTTTATTACATCACTTTCAGTGAAAGAAATGTCACACAAACTTTCCTCCACACGGGGAGTTGCAATAGTCATAATGTTTTGACTAAGTGCTGGTTCTACTGAATATGCTTTTTCAAACTCAACTGCAAAAACCTCAGCAATATCACATGGTTTAGTTACTAAGTCTCCATTGTGGTTTCTAATTGCTGATGGAATACTGACAGTAGAGGTAGTACAGCGTCGCAGGTATGAATAAAAAGCCTTAGTCTATAGCCTATAGTCAAGGATTCTGGCCTCATAAGCACTCCTCTGCTTCCTGGACAAGGCAACACACCTATTATTTACCTCACGAAACTTCTTATAATCCTCTTCATCCTTAGATATTCTGTACCTGTCCCATAAGATTTTCTTTTCCGAAATTAACTCAAGAACACTGTCATTAATCCATGGTTTATTATTTAATGGTTTACATCTTACTTGCCGTAAAGGCGCATGTTCGTCTGTAGTAACATTAATAGCATTCAACATACCATCCCATAATTGTTCAGGATCATCAGTCTCGCTGACGGCTTGTAAGGTCTTAAGCAAATCAGAATTTTAACTGTCATAATTTATGCCCTGGTAGTTCCGCCTGAATTTGGGTGATGTCCTTTCCTTTTGCATTAGACACTGAATAGTAAATTCTAAGACACAATGGTCACTTTTTCCTATGGGTGGTTTATGCATAACTTCCGTAATTAGTGTTTCATCATTGACCATGATAAGATCCAATAAGGAAGGTGCCTGGTTTAATTGGTAACGTGTAGGCGTGTTTACAAGCTGATGCAAATTGCTGTTTAGATACATATTTATAAACATATTTTCTGGTTTCCCATTCGCATCTCCAGACTGCTGCTGATCAGTGGTAATTGGCCACTTTAAATTAGTGTAGTTGAAGTCACCGGCTATCACTATAGTGTTGTTTTCAGATGCTGTTAAGAGATTTTCCATCAGTTTAGTATCACGTGATCTCCATGCCGTCTCTTCCTTGTCGTCAGGTCGATATACCCCCACTACCAAGAAATGATGCCTACCAAACTGAATGTCCAGATAGAGCGCTTCCACATCCTCACACATATATCTCTGATTATGTTTAGCTATGATTGGCACACCATCCAAGTGATTCCTGACATATATTGCTACTCCTCCAGCTCTAGCTTTCCCCTCAGATTTCTTCTTTTTGTGACTTCGGTCTAATCTAAACAGCAAGTAGCCAGGAATATTGTATGTGCTATTCCGGTCACTACTGTTCAACCAAGTTTCCGTGATTACTACTATCGAGGGATTCCGAGCATTGACACATTGCAGGAAAAGGTCGAATTTAGATCGTATAGAGAAAAAGTTTGTGTACATGAAAGTAAGGTCGCTATAAGGGTCTCTGCGAGAGTCTAGTTTTTTGGTACAATTTTAGGAATTCCTTTTATGTACCTTATGGTGAGATTGGTTTCACCCTTTTCGATACGATTTTTGAGGATCTCGCGTAATTTATTAAGCTCTTCTCTTTGTTTGGGAGTTTTATCATCATAAATTCTTACCTCCTTGCTAGCCTTATTCTTATTCTTGAGAATCCGGACAGCATCCTCACGAGTTTTGAAAACAATTTTCAGCGGCCGTTGCTTTCCCGGTTCTCAGCGACCAAGACGCTGCACCGACGTAACTTTAGACGAGTAGTCCTCGCCACCGTTGACGTCCATGAGGACCTTATTCACGACCTTTTCATCGTAACTTTTCCGGTCCGTGCCAGTGTCGGAACTGCTTTCCTTGATGCCCACTAGGATCACATTGTTGGCTCTGCGCTCGCGCTCCACAAGTTCTTCTACAATTGCATTCGTGCTGAGAGGCGACGGCTCGGGTGTTGCTGCCGCAACTGCTGCCGGCGGCTGCGCATCATGCCGATCCGCATTATTCGTCCGAGACAGGAGCTCCTTCACTTAAGCTAGTTCTTTTCTCAGCCCGTCGTAAGATTTAATGAGCTTGGGCACTTGAAACAAGGCCTCTCTACACGGGTCACACAAATACAGAAGCGTGCGTTTGCCCTTCAAACCCATGACGCGCGCCTCACTGCTTGTTAGATTACTGCATTGAATGCAGATGAATCGCTTACAACCATAACACTGCACCACGGAATCATCCGCAAAATCATTTTCGCACGCGAAACACTTCATTTTAACTAAAAAAATTAAATTATCAACAAGAACGAAAAAAAAATGGACGCAATTTCAACTCGTATTTACGAGTAATTGAAGCTGAATTTTGAAAGAACTACACTGTTTACAGAGTAATTAATAGTTAATAAACAAGAATAACACGATTTTAACACGAAATTAACTAAATTAATAATTTTTAAAGAAATTATAAATAGCCACGCAAATTCGACACTGCTACTCTATCGAGGGTAGGAGACGAAAAAAACAATTAACAGAAACATTAAGACTAATTCAAAAATAAAAGAAATCTCTGATATGTAAAGTCTTAATTTATTTACAAAAAACAACTTATTTACAAACTATTAAATAAAATTAATACAACTAAAATTAAACTTTCAGTACACACGAAATTATAATATTTAGTTTTTTAGATAATTAAAAATAGATAATAAACATTTTTAAGAGTAATTTTAACTGGAATAATCATACAATAATAAGTATACTAACAAAATTTAAACAAACAATAACCAAAGTTTAAATAAAGATCTAGTACTGACACGAAAAAATAAGTACATAAATTAAAATTAAATAGTTACAAAAAGGAAAGCTATATAACAAAATATTTTAAAATCAACTATGTACAATATGTATGTATAATCAATCCATATGTTCTCGGTGATACGAGTTTTGCTGATATTCAGATGCGGAGCTGGACCCACTAAATCTGGTTGCACTGGAGAAAAAGACCGCGCTGGAATCGCTGGTACTACGCTCCGTCGCCACAAATCTGATGTCACATCTGGCTGTCTTATATGCGGCTTCTTCATATGTGGCTGCATCATTCGGGGCTGCATCATATAGGGTTAAGGGACATGCGATGAAGTTTGGTAATGCGGAGGCTGCATGTTGTTGGTTCTCACATGTGAATAAGATTAACCGCTATACGGTTGGGTTTGCCGGCACGCCTTTCGCTGCTGTAGTGTCATGAGCCATATTATGGTGAAGAATGTTCTTGTGCTGCTTGGCAAAAACTGCAGTGGCATGCTGTAAACTTCAATGCCATTGATTTTACAATTTAGGTGGCACATGTTATTCATCTACCATCAAGTTATATTCGATCCATATGTTCTCTGTGATACGAGTTTTGCTAAAATTCAGTAGCGATATACGATGCGGAGCTGGAACCACTAAATCTAGTTGCACTGAAGAAAAAGACCGCGCTGGAGTCGCTGGTACTAGGCTCTGTCGCCACAAATCTGATTTCACATCTGGCTGTCTTATATGCGGCTTATTCATATGTGACTGCATCATTCGGGGCTGCATCATTTGCGGTTGAAGTACATGCGATGAAGTTTGATAATGCGGAGGCTGCATGTTGTTGGTTCTCACATGTGAATTAGATTGGCCGCTATACAGTTGGGTTTGCCAGCACGCCTTTTGCTGCTGTAGTGCCATGAGCCGCATTATGGTGTAGGATGTTCTTGTGCTGCTTGGAAAAACGGCAGTGGCATGCTGTAGATTTCAATGCCATTGATTTTTGGCGCGGTCATATTCAAGTCTTCTTTTAATTATCACTTTTGAAAAATTGTTAATAGATTTAATAAAAAGTAGATCTATTCTATCAAGCTATCTGGTGATGACTGAATGATTCTTATTTTTGTAAGACCTTTTTTTATCGAATTGTCTCATTAATAACTTAGACACTTAGTTCTAATGATGATCCCATATAGCCTGGAATTACAAAATTTATTTTTAATTAATGAGCTCTCATTAATGTAATCATTGATCGTTTCAAACAATTCATTTAGTAAAAAATGCCGCAGAATTTAATTTGATTTTCTGTCGCGGAATAAACATCGACCATCTGTTAGCATTATCAATCTAAAGAATTTTTATGAGTAGTTAGGTCTCCGGAGTGCTTCGCAGTCTGTCATATGAGCTTCATGTCTTGCCAGTTTTCTGGATAGTCGCCATGATTGAGCTACGCTAGATGTACTTCGGTTAGCTCAGTCATTTCTTATCTATATTTTGTCTTTCTGTACAGAATATCAGTTTTGTTATGCTTTTCATATTTATTTCTATATTCTTTTGCTTTATGGTCTTTATAATTTTATATGGTTTGTAATCAGCAGGTTTAGCATGCAGCATTGACACAGTGTTACCTAAGCACAGTTTTTAAAATTAAAATATCAATCATAATAAAAGACGACAGTAAATTCAGAAACGTTGCACTTTATTTGTCCTCTCTTGATGTTTTTAGTATTTTACTTAGTTTTTCTTAAAAAAAATATCTATATAACGACCTCCTCTGGTTAAATTTATAAGTATGCAACTTTACCTAGATACCATTTATTCTACATTCTACAACATTCTTTGGATTCACTGACTTATCTATTCTTTCAGTCCATTATTTTTCTTCTTTTTATATTATAGATAGGCACAGGTTCTTCCTCCTTCATCATTTTCCTGAAAAAAAAAACAGCTGAACTATTTTAAAGCAGGCAATTAAAGTAACCAGCCCTTTGCTCAGGGACAGTACAGGTATAAATAAAAAAATAAAATAAATGCTTCCTTGCTACTTTTGAGTTCGAATGATGATAATATTACTATGTCAGGTTTCACTTCTAGTAGGCATGTTTGATTTTCCATGCTTTGCAGCATCACTTACTTCACATCGCAGTAAATATTTTTAGAAAAAAGTTTATTTATGTCATTATTTTCTGTCTGATTACTGGTATTTAGTGGACTTTTATTAGTATCATCTCATTTTGTTGTATTATTGAAGTTCGATCTGATAGGGCAGTTGTAATCCTCAGATTTTTTTTTTCAACAATTTAAGACTTTGTAACATTGAGCGCTAGCCCATTCACTTTAAACCATGCCGCTAGCTAATTGCTCGTTTCATTCGATCTCTGCTCCAATAGACTCATCGTGGGTGCTGCAGCTATAGCAGCTACGTCGTCAACATTCATCAATATGTCTGTTGCTGTTACAGCGTCCAGCAGGTCGTTATGGAGCAGAGAAAACTATATTAGAGACGGAAGAGCCTTGTGCAACTTTTATCACAGAGCTCAGCGGTTCAGATTTCGCCATTTCGCCGCATGCGACTACTATCAGGGACCTATTTTGCATAAGATCAGTCAATACAGCTAACGAGGCGCCTCTCACGCCTTAATGCTGAACTTTTATAGCGAGGTCTTCGTGATTGGCGATGTCAAAAGCCTTCGATAGATCACAGCAAAGGAGAGCCACATGCTTCTTTCTCTCCGGAGCTTGCAACACTATGAATTACCTCTCGAGTCAGTAACGTAGTGGACCGTCCTTGTCGGAACGCATGATGTCGGTCTGAGTCAATGGAGGCTCCATTGATGTCAGAAAATCGACCAATCGGCTACTTAATCCATTTGCGAAGATTTTTGCGACAGCGGGAATTATCATAACTGGCCTGTAGCAATGAATACTTTCCCGCTTGCCTTTACCTTTATGGAGCGGAGATATTTTACTGATTTTCAACGCGGCAGGATAATTATGATTCCCCTCCTACGCACACTCAGCTAACACTGGGGCGAGCAAGTGTATTGAGCAATGTTTCTTATAATTTTCATGGAAACGCCATAAATATCTGTGGACTACTTAGCAGGTAAACGAGCAGTTACTTATTCGAATTACTTCATCACCGCTAAACAGTCGCATCCGCATTGAACTGTTGGCAGGCGCGCCGCTAGCATTATTTCACTCAAGCCTCTAATGAGTACTCTTAAAGATGGCGCTATAATTTAAGGTTTTTATTAGGTAAATAAATTAGACTCTGCATATCAATTACTTCGCCTATTTATTTAATACAAACTTATAAATAATAAATAACTATTTTAACTTAAGCTAAATAATTTATCTATCAGGTATTATCACAGTAATATATACAACTAAATAAATCAATTAAATTACAATCCCAGATTTAATTTTAGGCAAAAAATGTCAACAATTATTACGAACTACGATAAGAAGATATTTGGCATGAAATGATACATAATATGTATATACTCGTAACACTAATTTATGTAAGATTTTATGAATATATGTGTATATCGTATGTGTAATTACTAACTTAAAACAATATTGTAAATTGAGACATCATTTTCATTAGGTAATATTAAATCTCTTATACTTGATCATTTATATATACCACACCAAGCTTCAATCTAGGGAAGGCAAAAAACAGATGTGAACACACCTAGTTTGTATGACTATGGCTGCTCTTTCCATGTTATATACTAAGGTATATAACATGGAAAGAGCAGCCATAGGTATATATGGTATAAGTACCTAATTAGTTTTATTGCACAATAAAATTAATTATTTTCACATAAACATGTTACCACAAGAAAATCCAATCAAAGATTTTTAGGATCTGGAAATAAACAAAATATTTATGTTCAAAAATTATTCTCGATAAACTCGGTCCTTGAGACCGAAGAAACAAAATATGTCAGTGAAATTGACGTCAGAAACGGTAGATTAAGTAAATAAGAAGAAAATTCGATCCATTCTTTAATAAGCGAAATCTTTGTTTGGTAATTTTTACTTCTACAGCTGTAGTACGAGCACTGTCTGAAAACAAATCATTGCAATGCGATGCTCCATTCATGAATATAGCTGATGCATCATCTGATAAGTTACGCATGATTCCAAGTATATGCCACGGGTCTATACCATCAATGACAAATACAACGTTCGTTATGTTCGGTTTTAGGCCTCCGTACTTTTCATTGGTTTCCTTAATTCTTTTTTCTAAATATTCCTTATTAAATAGTGGTCTTAACATGCGTCTACAAATCTTTATAGATTCTAAGTCCATGATCATCCTCTTCAACGGTTAATTTTTAGGAGTTAAAAACAATACCAGACTCATTGCACTGTTGATAATTCCAAAAATCTTTCTCTTTTGATTCTCTTTTTGATCTAAGGATGAGATTGATGTTTTTTCTTCGTATATTTTGTTATATTATACAATATTGGCTAGGGCTTGATTTGGGCTTAAATATTTGATGTTTTCATGTGTCACTTCTTCAAAAGGTACGCTTTTTTCATCGTATCTGTGTTCAGTCACACACATAACATGAGCTCACGAGGGAATTAACATATTTTGTAACCAGTTAACTTGTTGTAAGTACTAGTAAACTATTAATGACGTAAAAATTTGTTTTTATTATTATCATAATCATCGTCCCCATCTACAGAAGCCTACGCGTGTCGCGAAGTGCATTTGACACAACGGCAGCCTCATTACAAATAGGTAAATTTATACGGTGATCAACTTTATCAAACATTTTTTTTTTAACTTGTAATTGATTTATACATCAATAGTTAATATTTGGTAATAAAATGCACAACATACTGTGTGTCGGGTTGATGATTTAAATGTATTGTTATATCTGATTTTATTTTATTTACATAAACCTTATTAAATAAAATCGTACTTAAAAAAAATGGTATCATAATAAATAAAAATACAATAAATTGTAACCTAAACTAAAACTCAACATTATGTAAACCTTATTACAGTCCCAATACCTTAATATTATAATATAGACAACAAGGTATCGATGCGTCATAATAATTATTGGGTCAGTTAAAAAATTAAAATACAAACAAGTAAGTTACTTAATCTAACAAAAATTAATAAATACAAATAAAAACAAAAACAAATTGTTCAGCAATTCGAACAAGTGCAAACACATTATAATAAATATATTAACAACTATTATGATCAAAGTTGCTACCTAAAATGGCATTAAAGCTTTGAAATGAAGCATTTGTACTGACTGCATAAGATATTTACAAAGGCTACAAAAATCAGCAAGATTAAGACAAGCCGGTTTTTATATCTTTCGAGTCCGATTTCGAGTCAAGCAGTAAATGTCTTGTTACTGATATTATATTATATCCTTCATCCAGAGCCAAGTTTAATTCAATCCAGATGTCCTCAGCGATAAATATTATTTTATTCAAATTAAATAGTAAGCGATGAGGTGGTTACACATAATTTGGTGGCACTGAAAACATTGATTTCAACATTATTATTATGTAGCATTAATATTTCCGGTTGCATCACTTACGGCTGAATTGCAGCGGTTGCACATAATCAGTCTTTCAAGGTCTTTGTCGATTCATGTTGAGGTTGTGAAGACTGGAAACATTGGCTGAGCTGAAATCGCTGGTGCTTTACTGTGCTACTAGAAACTAGAGTTTACATCTGGCTGCATAATATTGGCTTGTTATGACGCGTAGGTGCATAACATTGGCTGCTTTTAAATTGACGCTATGTAGGCTTTTTTGGAGGATGTCCAGATCTTATCTGCTCTTCTTTTAACTTATCAGAGTGTGCTTTTGCTTGAATTTCTTTCGATGGACTTAACTGCTTCTGATCTGCTGATTTTGCTGCTTTTTTTGATGATCCACTTTGATGTTTCTGCTTTTCTATTGGTAATGGTTTGCACCAAATTGTCTTTGTCGTTGTGTAGTGCGTTACTGCGGTTTGCGAATTACTTGGTTGAAGCCGTAGCAGTTCGCTGTAAATTTCAACATAGTTGGTTTGTGGCGTCGGCATGCTGAAGTATTTTTCGTGAACATCCAGCCATTTTTTCACCTGCAATTTTTTAAATATTATGTTATTCGAAATATTAATAATGAAAATTCGTATCTGGAAATTACTTTCATGTAATTACAACTTTTATTACTGTGAAGATGAAATAAAGTTGACCTTCGACAGTTTCAGTCAGAGCCAGAATAAGTAAATATATTCTCATTCCAGCAACTGTTAGTCATAGACCTCAAAAATGTTCTTCAATTAAAGTTAATTTTGACATCCTGCGGGGGCATACAACAGGTGTCCTTATTTTTCCCGTTGTTAATTGTTTATAAATTATTAAGTACAAAAACTTACGTATTTGCACCGACAATGCTCTACTGCGCTGTTCTCCATTTCAACTCTTCACGAAAAAAAAATCGAAAAAATAAAATAATTTTAAATTCAATTCTGAGAGTGGGAACTATTTGTTCAGACTTTCTATTGACAACTGAATGATTATTATTTTTGAAACACCTTTTTATGAGCCTTGGTTTCATTGTTAATTACGATAATTTGTTCTGATGAGGGTGGTCCCATAGATGAGATTTCTGGAATTACTTAATGTGCATCAAATTAATTAACTATAGCAAAAGTTAGCATCGTTAACGAACCCCAATTACCTTAAGTAGGTAATTACCGCTAAGCTGTTTACGCCTAGCTGAATGAATGATTCATTTAATCTTTGACTGATTCCTAGGAGACTCTTACTCAAATAAAAAAATTAAACGCTAGCAGAATCATTTTTTTGTCCGTCAGTCCGCCATATAAAGCCATACACCCATAAAAATCCGTAGTGGTCTAGAGGTAGTGGCACTCTCCTTGCAATCGTGAGGTCATGGGTCCTAATCCCGGCACCGTACCAATGAGTTCTTTGGAATTTATGTACGGAATTTCACACCACCGGCATTTCGGTGAAGGAAAACATCGTGAGGCGGCCTGCGTGCGTCCGTAGAAGAAATTTTATGGCGTATGTGAATCCACCAATCCACCGCACTGGGCCAATATGGCTCAATCACCCTTCGTAGGTTGGCCTACGTCGTGCAGTGGACTATTAAAAAGGCTGGTACAGTACAGTAAAGTAAACGACAAGGCCCAAGTTTCCGACGGCTCTGCTATTTCTGGCTCTGATAGCGGCCACGGTAGAAGCGGAAAGGGCGTGCGAATAATCTCCGGCAGTCGTCCCGCTACCACCTCCAACGGAAACTGACCCTGGTAAGGCATAACCGCACACTGAGGATGGATGAAAAAATTGTTGAACTGGAAGATGACAAGGTTGCGCTGGGATATTTTGGGTTTATTTGCTATTCCTCCAAATAGATAAAAATTTGCTGTCGCGCTATATATCAGACGATTTTAATAACATTTGGAAATTATTGTGCAACATCTAAATCCAATGAGAGAAAGATTAAGATTAAAATATTCAATTTAATAGATGCGAAGCCTATTTATTAGATAATCACTAGTAGAGAGGCGTGTTACCTTTGATAATTAATATAATAATTCAGTTAACGACTGATAGTCTAGAAAACTAACCCATGGGCCAAGAAATTATGGATATCGTGGTCCCTGGTTCAAGTCAAGAACCCGTGGCCGACCTAAGCTGCGATGGCTAGATGTCGTTAAAGATAACATGAGTGTTAATCAACTATTAGCCATGACGGATGCAAAAGACCGTGCGAAGTGGAAAAAACATTGCAGGAAAATTGACCCTGGCAAAGGTTGGGACAGACACTAGGCAGAAGAAAAGCAGCCTGGAAAAATAGAGAATACAAATTAATTCGAAAACTATTTATTTATTTTTGAAAGTATTTTTTGCTAAAAGTTAAAATCCAAATCCAACATCGATGACAATACGTTAGTTTATTACGCTATGTATTGAATGATTTACTAACATTAAATTGACTACAGAAATTTATAGTCCTCGAGGTGGTCCGCATCATCCAACTTCATCGCATTCATTAATTTGATTGATAAAGTTTTTGAAAATAAAGGAAATCATACAATAACATAGCAATTTTTCATCAATATACTCGTTCTAGAGTGCATATCTATGTATATAATGTTGTTTTACTACAACGAATTAATTAATGATAAGATCTAAGAGATACGCTGATAATGTTCAACCCTATGTCCCAGTTTTAAATTTGTTTTTTTTTTTAAACATTATTATAAGTAAAATCAACGGCATCGAATTTTGTAGCTCACCACCATATTTCTTGACAACTCCGAGAACCACAAGAATAATAATGTCACTAAAAGCAGTACAACAACGCAGATACTCTTTGAAACTTCACTCAACATGGATGCTGTATGACAATAAAATCCCTGGGAAGACGGATTAAGTGCAACAGTCACAATATCCAATTTCATTGCACTCAATTCAGCCACAAATGGTGCAGCCGCAAATATTACAGCCGCAAAATATGTCGAAGTCAATGTTTATCTCTAATACGACCATATTTTGTGGTGCAACTTCCTCATCGGATATCACCACTAAATTGGAATAAAAATGGTAAATACTGAAAACACATCGATCGAATAAAACTTGAATCAGATTGACTGATATTATTTGTTAAGGCTTTTAACCTAGTTTTTTCATTTTAGCTTAAATTTTTCTTCTTATCAATATTTTTTTTATGTTTGCAAATATAGTTTTGAGTTATTGACGTGATTTTTTTTTCATTCAAAGTTATTGACTCTTAATTAGTGGTGCATTCGAGTCGAAAGACACGGTGGATTGTAATTATAGTAAATGTCCGGTAACATTCGTCAAGGGTTCGACACGTCTAGAGTAGCTTGATAAGTGGAACCGGACCTACAAACATAAAGAAACGGCTTCAGGAACTAAATACATATATCATGATGTCCTAGATAGAAAAATCAAGAAAAATGATGAGACCAAGTGTGTTCTACTTGTACTATACGAATATTTGTAGAATAATATGGGTAAATACTAGGGAGTATTTACATTGATTTAAATACAAGAAAAACTTGGCCTAAGGAAGGTGATAAAAAATGTAATGCACGTTATTGTCCTACGTCATGCTGTTGTTAAAAGTTAAATTAGATGTGGAAAAATGGAAACGGATGCAGATATAAATGACTCTCAATTATAATTAAAAACTTTGCTCCTGCTCATACAAGAGACTTTCGACAAAACAAATATGTTGACTCGAATATCTAAATTTCAGAATGGTCTACTCCAAAAAATTAACTGCAAATGATGCAGCTGCAAATGATACAGCTGCAAATAGTACAACCACGTACCACAATGAATCCACAAACACCAAACAATGTGACCGAAAGCTGCACAGCAACGAGGGAAGTCTTGTAAACATCTATAAAATAGCAAATCAGCCAATCATTTTCATCTATGCAAGATATCAAGCGAAACTCAGATCAACTATGTGTATCCGCGACATTATTAAAATGTATCGCATATAATTTATTTTTGCAAACCCTTTTGCAATTAAAAATAAAAATCGAATAGGTATGAATCTAATCGTTCAAAAGTGAGTCGAAATCAAGGCTTCGGTATGTTCAGTCGAACAGGATGCAAAGTTCACTATTCGGAGAATCATTAGTAAGTAAAGAGTTATGTTACATTTGATAAATATGATTAGTTTCAGGTTAATCACTATAATTTATGCTTTTGCATTAGTTACTTAATGACATTGTAGTTGGTTAACGATCTCTCTTTTTCATTACAGCTAATTTATTTAAAGTATATTACAAATCTAGAAAGTTTACCTGTCGGATCACCCTAATTAGAACAAAACATCGTATGCAATAATGATCCCATGAGTTATAAAAGGGTCATTTAACAATCACAATCATTCAGTTATCGACAGACAGTCTGGAAAAACAGTGCATACTAACTTAAAATAGTTCTTATTTAATTTTTTTTTTAAATTGTTGAAGTAAAAATGCAGGACCAATATCGAAACCAATACGTAAGTTTATTAATTTATGTATTTAATTATTAACTAGGATGATGATAAATTATTTGAGACGTTCACGTATCCTTTTAGTAGGTTCTCCTGAAAAATAATGATTCATGAGAATAATTCCAAATACGATCTTTCGTTCATGACATTTCATATAATATGTTTTTTTTTTTTAAATTACAGGTAGAACGATGCATGAACTTCAGCAAGTCGACGCCAACGGCGAAAATCAACGGCATTGAATTTTGCAGCACACCGTTGCATTTTCTACCAACGACTCCAAAAACCACAAAAACAATTGTGCGGCTAATGGCAATACAACAACGCAGAGAGTCTTCCAAACTGCAGTCAACGTGGATGCGGCATGACACCAGAAACCCTGGGAAGACCAATTATGTGCAGCGGCCGCATCAAACAACTTCAGTCAATGCGAACCCAATCCAACCGCAAATGTTACAGCCACATAATATGTCGAGGCCAATGTTTCCATTGCGGCCAGATTTAGTGGTGCCACCACCTCATCGCATATCACCATTAAATTGGAATAAGAATGGCATCACAGAGAATATTTGGATCGAGTATCACTTGACTGAGGTTGAATGATTTAAGTTCGTAGTTTATAAGTTAGACTAGGTTTTTTAAGTTAGAATATTTTTTTAGTTATTGTTTTTCTATTTTTATTATTGAGGTTTTGTAAATATAGTTTGAAGTAAGTTTTTTTACAATTATGTATGGTTAATACCATCTGTTTACATTGTATTTTTATCTAAATATGTATGTTTCATTTGTTCAAGTTTTTTTATTTATTCATATTTTATGTTTGTAAATATACTTTTATGGTTTTCGACAAACTGTTTTGTATTTTTGACATAGTACTATGATTCGATTATAGTATGTTTAATGAAGTTTTTAAAAATATATGAAGGTCAACTGTATCAAAATATTTTTTACTCAGTTTACCCGATCTACAGTTTAGTTTGTATGTTAAGTTTTACTATTCAGGATTTATTGATATTTTAAACTTTATACTCGTACGCATACGCTTTCGCAACAAATTTTTAAGCATATCTATCAGTTTAAAAGTATTTCTTTGAAAACAGTGTTAGAAGAGCCAATTACAGTTTGTCCATTTTTAGAATTGTCTTTGGACAGTTCGACGACTAGCAAGTTTAGTGATGTCTTTTGTTTTGGTTGAATGTTCAACCAATGTTCTTTTTGGAAACAGTATTTAAGGCAATGCGATTTCCATACAAATTTCACTTGAACTTATTTCGTAACCTGCTATGATTTTCAACTTATCATTACTTAAGATAGGCCTAATCTAGGCTTTTACATTCGCAATTTCAATAATATAATCATTTTATAGCCGAGAAATACATTATTTCAATCCAAAAATTTTGGCTTATTTTACATTTGTAGTAGTGCAAGTTTTACTAGCACGTCATAATAGCTGACGTAGATTTTGAATTCTAAGAACGACGTTGTCAGACTGTGCAATGCAAGAATAGAGCGGCGCTATATCGCTGTGTTGGCGCGACGCGACGTTGCCGCTTCGCGTAAAACATTTTTAGCATATAATCAAAAGTACAAAAACCAAGTTGTTTTCTTTATAAGTTATTATTTAGTTTTACCTGTCCTGATGTCCGCTTACCGACTGAGCTGAAATTTTGCATACATGTGTAAATCGCGTGACAATGCCAAATTATGATAATATAGTGCTGATCTGATGATGGAGCTGGATGGAGGTCAAAGGAACTTCGCAATGAAATTACACAACCTCATCGCATCGTAGAGTTTGACCTTTTTTGAATCGTCTTGACGAGTAGTTTGTTTGGTAACCAGGGTCAGATGATGGAGCAGGCAGAGTCATATGAACTCGGTATTGACATGACATAACCCCACAGAATTTCAGCTCGTTTGATCAGTGTTGGCGAACAATTTATTTTTAGATGGTTATCAGGCTATGATCTGATGATGAAACTGGAAGATAGTCATAGGAACTCAGAAAAGAAATGACGCAGCCCCATCGAGTCTCGGCGCGTTTGTTTTTTCTTGACAAGCGCTTTGGTGCTAGATGGTAACCAGGGTCTGATGATGGAGCTGGAAGAGGGATTTAGAAACTCCGAAATAAAACGAAATAGCTCCATCGAGTATGGACTTGTCTGATTTTTAATGACGAGTACTTTGGCACTAGGTTGTAACCAGGGTCTGATGATGGAGCTGGACGGTAGCCATAGGAACTCAGTGATTAAATGACATAACCCTATCAAGTATGGGCTCGCTCGATTGGTTTTGACGAGCACTTTGGTGCTTGATGGTAACCAGGGTCTGATGATGGAGCTGGAAGGTGTATTTAGGAACTCAGTAATGAAACTACATATCTCTATCGAATATGGACTCATCTGATTTATCATGACGAGTACTTGGGTACTAAACGGTAACCAGGGTCTGATGATGAAGCTGGAAGGTGACCATAGGAACTCGGTAATTAAACGACGTAACTCCATCCAGTCGGGTCGTTCCCGTAAATTCTACTATTAGTTCTACTAGTAGAACTAGCGGCATTACAGGTGTCACAGTAACAGCTGTCAAAGTGACAGCTGTCAAAATTCGAAATGATTTATCTCGGTTATTATCGATTGTAGATTTTTACTGTCTTCACAAAGGTGATAGACCTCGACGAGATCTACATTTCGGATGACAGCTGTCAAACTTTAAAGTGATTTATCTCGATTATTATCGATTGTAGAACACTGCTGTCTTCACGAAAGTGATAAAGCTCGACAAGATCTACATTTCGGATGACAGCTGTCAAATTTCAAAGTGATTTATCTCGATTATTATTGACTGTAGAACACTGCTGTCTTCACAAAAGTGATAGAGCTCGACAAGATCTACATTTCGGGTGACAGCTGTCAAACTTCAAAGTGATTTATCTCGGTTATTATCGATTGTAAAACACTGTTGTCTTCACAAAAGTGATAGAGCTCGACAAGATCTACATTTCGGATGACAGCTGTCAAACTTCAAAGTGATTTAAACGTGTAAACAAAACACACACACACTAGCAAATGAAATAAACAGTAATAACTATACATCAAAATTGGTCACATTGTCATCTTCCCAAATAGCAAAGTTATACTGTGTTGTGAAGGATTTCCAATCTGAAGTACTGAGTTCGAATCTTAGATTCGGAATATTCAGTTTTGCAGAAGATTTTTTTCTTTATTTATTGTACATAGATTACCTAATAATTTGTTCCCAGTTAGTTGCATAGTATGCATGATATGCGAATCGCGTGACAATGAAATATTATGATGACTGATCAGATGATAAAGCTGGAAGGTTGCTGGCCAAAGGAACATCGCAATGAAACGACACAATCTCATCGAGTTTGGGCTCATTTGAATAGTCATGACGAGTAGTTTGGTGGTAACCAGGCTCTGATGATGGAGCTCGAAGGTGGTCATAGAAACTTAGTAATTACAGAACATAGCTCCATCAAGTCTCGGCTCGTTTGTTTCGTCTTGACGAGTACTTTGGCACTAGATGGTACCCAGGGTCTGATGATGAGGCTGGAAGGTGACCATAGGGACTCAGTAATTAAACGACATAACCGCATCGAGTCGGAACGTTCCTGTAAGTTCTACTATTAGTACTACTAGTAGAACTGGTCGTTTGACAGGTGGCATAGGAGACAGCTGTCAAACTTCAAAGTGATTTATCTCGATTATTATTGACTGTAGAACACTGCTGTCTTCACAAAAGTGATAGAGCTCGACAAGATCTACATTTCGGATGACAGCTGTCAAACTTCAAAGTGATTTAACTCGATTATTATTGACTGTAGAATACTGCTGTCTTCACAAAAGTGATAGAGCTCGACAAGATCTACATTTCGGGTGACAGCTGTCAAACTTCAAAGTGATTTATCTCGATTATTATCGATTGTATAACACTGCTGTTTTCACAAAAGTGATAGAACTCGACAAGATCTACATTTCGGATGACAGCTGTCAAATTTCAAAGTGATTTATCTCGGTTACTATCGATTCTAGACCATTGCTGTCTTTACAAAAGTAATAGAACTCAAAGAGATCAACATCTCAAATATTTCTTTCTAACTTTGAAGTTTGACAGCTGTCATCCGAAATGTAGATCTTGTCGAGCTCTATCACTTTTGTGAAGACAACAGTGTTCTACAATCGTTAATAACCGAGATAAATCACTTTGAAGTTTGACAGCTGTCATCCGAAATGTAGATCTTGTCGAGCTCTATCACTTTCGTGAAGACAGCAGTGTTCTACAATCGATAATAACCAAGATAAATCACTTTGAAGTTTGACAGCTGTCATCCGAAATGTAGATCTTGTCGAGCTCTATCACTTTTGTGAAGACAGCAGTGTTCTACAATCGATAATAACCGAGATAAATCACTTTGAAGTTTGACAGCTATCACCCGAAATGTAGATCTTGTCGAGCTCTATCACTTTTGTGAAGACAGCAGTGTTCTACAGTCAATAATAATCGAGATAAATCACTTTGAAATTTGACAGCTGTCATTCGAAATGTAGATCTTGTCGAGCTCTATCACTTTTGTGAAGACAGCAGTGTTATACAATCGATAATAACCGAGATAAATCACTTTGAAGTTTGACAGCTGTCACCCGAAATGTAGATCTTGTCGAGCTCTATCACTTTTGTGAAGACAGCAGTGTTCTACAGTCAATAATAATCGAGATAAATCACTTTGAAGTTTGACAGCTGTCTCCTATGCCACCTGTCAAACGACCAGTTCTACTAGTAGTACTAATAGTAGAACTTACAGGAACGTTCCGACTCGATGCGGTTATGTCGTTTAATTACTGAGTCCCTATGGTCACCTTCCAGCCTCATCATCAGACCCTGGGTACCATCTAGTGCCAAAGTACTCGTCAAGACGAAACAAACGAGCCGAGACTTGATGGAGCTATGTTCTGTAATTACTAAGTTTCTATGACCACCTTCGAGCTCCATCATCAGAGCCTGGTTACCACCAAACTACTCGTCATGACTATTCAAATGAGCCCAAACTCGATGAGATTGTGTCGTTTCATTGCGATGTTCCTTTGGCCAGCAACCTTCCAGCTTTATCATCTGATCAGTCATCATAATATTTCATTGTCACGCGATTCGCATATCATGCATACTATGCAACTAACTGGGAACAAATTATTAGGTAATCTATGTACAATAAATAAAGAAAAAAATTTTCTGCAAAACTGAATATTCCGAATCTAAGATTCGAACTCAGTACTTCAGATTGGAAATCCTTCACAACACAGTACAACTTTGCTATTTGGGAAGATGACAATGTGACCAATTTTGATATATAGTTATTACTGTTTATTTCATTTGCTAGTGTGTGTGTTTTGTTTACACGCACGAGAGTATATCTTTTCATTGACCTTTTCTCAGGAGTTTAGGTACCAAAAGTTTCAATTGTGTTTTATACGCCTAAAGAATGAAAGGAAATATTCTCAAAAATACTTTAAATTTGTTATTTCTAGCTAAATAATGAAAAATAAAGAAATAACATTAGTTTCGAAGAAATAGCGCCATCTCCCGGATTAAGTTGCTTAGCTCCACGTGTCAAATACCCTTAAAGTAAAATCAACGGCATCGAATTTTGTAGCTCACCACTATATTTCTTGACAACTCCGAGAACCACAAGAATAATAGTGCCTCTAAAAGCAGTACAACAGCGCAGAGACTCTTCGAAACTTCACTCAACATGGATGCTGTATGACAATATAATTCCTGGGAAGACTGATTAAGTGCAACAGTCGCAATATCCAATTTCATTGCACTCAATTCAGACACAAATAGTGCAGCCGCAAAGATCACAGCCACAAAATATGTCGGAGTCAATGTTTATTTCTAATATGAGCAGGTTTTGTGGTGCAACTTCCTCATCGGATATCACCATTAAATTGGGATTAAAATGGTAAGTACTGAAAACACATCGATCGAATATAACTTGAATCAGATTGACTGATATTATTTGTTTAGGCTTTTAACCTAGTTTTTTCATTTTAGCTTAAATTTTCCTTCTTATAAATATTTCTTGATGTTTGTAAATAAATATAGTTTTGAGTTAGTGCAAAGATTTTTTTCATTCAAAGTTATTGACTCTTTATGAGTGCTGCATTCGAGTCGAAAGACACGGTGGATTGTAATTATAGTATATGCCCGGTAACATTCGTCAAGGGTTCGACACGTCTGGAGATGCTTGATAAGTGGAACCGGACCTACAAACATAAAGAAACGACTTCAGGAACAAAATACATATATCATGATGTCCTAGACAGAAAAATCAAGAAAAACGATGAGACCAAGTGTGTTCTACCTGTACTATACAAATATTTGTAGAATAATATGGGTGAATACTAGGGAGTATTTATATTGATTTAAATACAAGAAAAACTTGACCTAAGGAAGGTGATAAAAAATGTAATGTGCCTTATTGTCCTATATCATGCTGTTGTGAAAAGTTAAATTAGATGTGGATAAATGGAAACGGATGCAGATATAAATGACTCTCAAATATAATTAAAAACTCTGCTTCTGCTCATGTAAGAGACTTTCGACAAAACAAATATGTTGACTCGAATATCTAAATTTCAGAATGGTCTACTCCAAAAAATTAGCTGGATTGAATTCTACAGTAAACCTCTGCATTTTTAACCAAGAAATTTACGAGCACCACTTACAACAATGCGGCCAATAACAGCACAGCTAAGTAGAACGTCTTGGAAACAATATGGTAGAAAGCAAGCGAAATTTTGATCAACTATATGTACATAATAATATGTAACCGCGAAATTATTCAAATTTATCGCATGCAACGATTCAACTGCAAATGATGCAGCTGTAAATCGTAGACGCTGAAGATATCGAGAGAGAGAGCGTAGAGCGTTGGCAGTTAGAAGTAATATGTTGGCCCGCAGATTTGCGCGATGTACAGTACCAGTAAAAATAACGCTTTTTAAAGCTTACTGTCAGACGTTTTATACGTGCAGTTTGTGGGTCAACTATACGCAAAAGACGATCGGTGCACTACGCGTGCAGTATAACAATGCGTTTAGGATGCTGCTGGGTCTGCCTTGGCGCTGCAGTGCATCGGGCATGTTCGCGGATGCTCGAGTGGATAGTTTTCATGCCATAATGCGCAAACGAGCTGCATCACTGCTAAGCCGCATCCATAGCAGCACCAGCAGCATTATACGCGTTATAGCCGATCGTTTTGACTGCCCTTTTGTCAACCATGCAGTCCAGCAGCATGTACATAAAAATATTTCAGCTCTGTTTTAATTTGTATTCATGACATAGTATATAATCAATTTTTTTTATTTTTTTTTTATTTGAATTGACATTTTGTAGGATTGATTTGTTTATATTATGTATTATTCAGACTAATGGATGTTTGTTTTTGATTTTTATTTAATTCTTAATTGTATTGGAAATGTATGGACTCTGTCTGAAGTAAATGAATAAATAAATTAATAAAAAAATAATGCAGCTACATATAACAGTGAATTTACAAACACCAAAGACAACAATGTGACCAAAAGCAGCACAGCAACGTAGGAAGTCTTTGAAAGATCTGCCAAGTAGAACATCAGGCAACAAAAAAACGTAGGTACGTAAAATAGCAAGCGAAATTCTGTTCAAATATACTATGTTGCCGCGACTTTACTTAACTCATTATTAAATTAAAATATATCACGTACAACAATGCAACTGCAAATGATGCAGCTGCAAATGATACAGCCATGTACAAAAATGAATCCACAAACATCAAACAATGTGACCAAAAGCTGCACAGCCAATCATTTTCATGTATGCAAGATAGCAATCGAAACTCAGATCAACTATGTATATCCGCGACATTATTAAAATGTATCGCATATAATTTATATTTTGCAAACCCTTTTGCAATTAAAAATAAAATTCGAAGAGGTATTAACCTAATCGTTCAAAAGTGAGTCAAAATCAAGGCTTCGGTATGTTCAGTCGAACAGGATGCAAGGTTCACTATTCGGAGAATAATTAGTAAGTAAAGAGTTATGTTACATTTGCTAAATATGATTAGTTTCAGGTTAATCACTTTTATTTATGTTTTTGCATTGGTTACTTAATGACATTATAGTTGGTTAACGATCTCTCACTTTCATTACAGCTAATTTATTTAAAGTATACTACAAATCTAGAAATTTTACCTGTCGGATCACCCTAATTAGAACAAAATATCGTATGCAATAATGATCCCATGAGTTATAAAAGGGTCATTTAACAGTCACAATCATTCAGTTATCGACAGACAGTCTGGAAAAACAGTGCATACTAATTTGAAAACATTAATATTTATTAAAAAAAAAAAAGTTGTGGACGTAAAAATGCAGGACCAATATCGAAACCAATACGTAAGTTTATGAATTTATGTATTTAATTAATAACTAGGATTATAATAAATTTGAGACGTTCACGTATCCTTCTTAGTAGGTGCATTTGAAAAAAAATTTTTCATGAGAATAATTCCAAATACGATCTTTCGTTAATGACATTTCATGTATGTATTTTTTTTAATTACAGGTAGAAAGATGCACGAAGTTCAGCAAACCGACGCCAAAGCCGAAAATCAACGGCATTGAATTTTGCAGCACACCGTTGCATTTTCTACCAACGACCCCAAAAACCACAAGAACAATTGTGCGGCTAATGGCAATACAACAGCGCAGAGAGTCTTCCAAACTGCAGTCAACGTGGATGCGGGATGACACCAGAAACCCTGGGAATACCGATTATGTGCAACAGCCGCATCAAACAACTTCAGTCAATGCGAACTCAATCCAGCCGCAAATGTTACAGCCATGTAATATGTCGAGGCCAATGTTTCCATTGCGGCCAGATTTGGTGGTGCCACCACCTCATCGCATATCACCATTAAATTGGAATAAAAATGGCATCACGGAGAATATTTGGATCGAGTATCACTTGACTGAGGTTGAATGATTTAAGTTCGTAGTTTATAAGTTAGACTAGGTTTTTTAAGTTAGAATATTTTTTTAGTTATTGTTTTTCTATTTTTATTATTGAAGTTTTGTAAATATAGTTTGAAGTAAGTTTTTTTTTAAATTATGTATGGTTAATACCATCTGTTTATATTGTATTTTTTATATAAATATGCATGTTTTATTTGTTTAAGTTTTTTTATTTATTCATATTTTATGTTTGTAAATATACTTTTATGGTTTTTGACAAACTGTTTTGTATTTTCGACATGGTACTATGATCCGATTATAATTTGATTAATGAAGTTATCAAAAATATATGAAGGTCAACCGTATCAAAATATTTTTAATCAGTTTACCCGATCTACAGTTTAGTTTGTATGTTAAGTTTTACTATTCAGGATTTATTGATACTTTAAACTTAATACGCATACGTACGCTTCCGCGTCAAATTTTTAAGCATATTTATCAGTTTAAAAGAGCGTATTTCTTTTAAAACAGTGTTAGAAGAGCCTATTACAGTTTGTCCATTTTTAGAATTGTCTTTGGACAGTTCGACGACTAGCAAGTTTAGTGATGTCTTTTGTTTTGGTTGAATGTTCAACCAATGTTTATTTTGGAAACAGTTATAATTAAAGTAAAATCAACGGCATCGAATTGTGTAGCTCACCACTATATTTCTTGACAACTCCAAGAACCACAAAAATAATAGTGTCACTAAAAGCAGTACAACAACGCAGAGACTTCGAAACTTTACTCAACATGGATTCTGTATGACAACAAAATCCCTGGGAAGACTGATTAAGTGCAACAGTCGCAATATCCAATTTCATTGCACTCAATTCAGCCAAAAATGATGCAGCCGCAAATATTACAGCCAATAAATATGTCGGAGTCAATGTTTATTTCTAATACGACCAGATTTTGTGGTGCAACTTCTTAAATTGGAATAAAAATGGTAAGCACTGAAAATACATCGATCGAATATAACTTGAATCAGATTAACTGATATTATTTGTTTAGGCTTTTAACCTAGTTTTTTCAGTTTAGCTTAAATTTTTCTTCTTATCAATATTTTTTGATGTTTGCAAATATAGTTTTGAGTTATTGACGTGGATTTTTTTCATTAAATGTTAATGACTCTTTATGAGTGCTGCATTCGAGTCGAAAGACACGGTGGATTGTAATTATAGTAGATGCCTGGTAACATTCGTCAAGGGTCAGACACGTCTGGAGATGCTTGATAAGTAGAACCGGACCTACAAACATAAAGAAACGGCTTCAGGAACTAAATACATATATCTTGATGTCTTAGACAGAAAAATCAAGAAAAATGATGAGACCTAAAGATTTTATACTATATATAACGGGACTGAACTCACGTGTGGGGATAATCGTTACGACTATCCCCAAACGTGAGTTCAGTCCCGTTATATATTGTATAAAATGTGTGAAAACCACGTTAATTTCCATAGTAAGACCTAAAGATATTGGTAGAATAATATGTGTAAATACTAAGAAGTATTTACATCCATAATTATATATCCCATACATAGTTATTGTCCTATGTCATGCTGTTGTGAAAAATTAAATTAGATGTGGAAAAATGGAAACGGATGCAGATATAAATGATTCTTAATTATAATTAAAAACTCTGCTCCTGCTCATACAAGAGACTTTCGACAAAACAAATATGTTGACTCGAATATCTAAATTACAGATTGGTCTACTCCAAAAAAATTAACAGGATTGAATTCTACAGTAAACCGCTGCATTTTAAACCAAGCAATTTAGGAGCACCACTCACAACAATGCGGCCTAAAACAGCACAGCTAAGTAGAAAGTCTTGGAAACAATATGCTAGAAAGCAAGCGAAATTTTGATCAACTATATGTACATAATAATATGTAACCGCGAAATTATTCAAATTTATCGCATGCAACAATTCAACTGCAAATAATGCAGCTACATATAACAGTGAATTTACAAACACCAAAGACAACAATGTGACCAAAAGCGGCACAGCAACGTAGGAAGTCTTTGAAACATCTGCCAATTAGCACATCAGCCAATTATTTTTACGTGCCTACGTAAAATAGCAAGCGAAACTCTGTTCAAATAAACTATGTCGCAGCTGCAAATAATACAGCCACGCACAACAATGAATCCACAAACACCAAATACAACAATGTGGCCAAAAGCTGCACAGCAACGTGGGAAGTCTTGTAAACATCTATGAAATAGCAAATCAGCCAATCATTTTCATGTATGCAAGATAGCAAGCGAAACTCAGATCAACTATGTGTATCCGCGACACTATTAAAATGTATCGCATATAATTTATTTTTTGCAAACCCTTTTGCAATTAAAAATAAAATTCGAATAGGTATGAATCTAATCGTTCAAAAGTGAGTCGAAATCAAGGCTTCGGTATATTTAGTCGAACAGATGCAAAGTAGACTATTCGGAGAATCAATCATCTTTCATCAGAGAAAGAAGTAAGTAAAGAGTTTTATTATATTTGATAAATATGATTAGTTTCATTAGACATTGTAGTTGGTTAACGATCTCTCACTTTCATAACAGCTAATTTATTTAAAGTATATTACAAATCTAGAAATTTTACCTGTCGGATCACCCTAATTAGAACAAAACATCGTATGCAATAATGAGCCCATGAGTTATAAAAGGGTCATTTAACCCATTATGACCTAGCGGTGCCGTTTGGCACCCGGTTTTATGTATTTGAACTTTCACGCTTTTCACGCTTATCGTAATTGATATATTCAAAATTTCAATTGTCTATGCGGTACTAGACAGAGCTAGCTTTGTTTTAAACTACTTTTTGTTAACCAGTACACTTGATACAACCGTCAAGGACGAGTATTATTTGGTGTTGTGAAAAATATTCAAAAAATGGATGCTACATTCAAGTAAGTACCTCATAATTCTTTTATGTACTATGATTTGTTACATTTTTATACGTTTTATTTATATAAAAACAATGTTTCTTCCTATAATACAATAATATTACGCGATTTTTTATATTTGTTTGTTTTATCCTACCCGCAATGAGACGGGTGCCGAACGGCACCCGTAGGCTAATATGTATGCTTTTCACAGATGCATTTTTCATAAAATATTTTCTCATTTTTTAATAATTTGAGTGCGTTTGCGTGTAAAATTTATTTTTTCAGGAGTTATTCATTACATTAAGCATTAGCTATACTGAAAGAAGACGAAGATCTTGAGCCTCGATTGTTATATATTGAACCTCCAGAACCTGCTATTCAATCACACGAGGATTCAGCTAAAGAAGATGAAGGTAGTTTTATAAATATTCTGACAGATCAGCAACTCAATGCTGGATGTGAGGTAGTACTGACATCGACGCATCAAAGACGTGAATCTGAGGCCGAATAACCTTCTGTATCATTTCATGGTTCTCAGAAGCCGTCCTGTCAGTCTAGTACTTCGCGTAGACGCACTGTATTCCTTCGCTTTTCTGACAATGAAGTTGAAGCTGTACCTTCTACTGAGTTATCTTTTGGTTCTCATAAGCCGTCCCGTAGGACTCGCACTTCACGTGGACACGCTGCATCTCGTCGTCTTGCATCTTCACGGGGCACGTCTTGTGAAATCGAAAGCAATGATGAAAAGTTAAGTTTTAGTCTACTTGATCCTCGATGACGTGTGTTATGATGGTCTTAACCACTCATTGGTTCCCAGTGAATCCTGTCGCAAATGTGCTCTTGAGACCTGTAGACTACAATGTAAAAAAATGTGATGTGGAACTCCGCGCAACTTGCAACTTACGATTCCATACTTAATTGTTCATGAAATATACAGTACATTTTGAAAATAAAAACGTTTTTTACTGACTTTATTTTTCAATTATAAAATAGTAAGACCCTAAAAGAGTTAAATCAGTAATTAGTAATGCAAAATTCTAATAAATAGCAAATCTTCTCAATTAAGTTATATATGACCTGAGACAACATATTAGCTTAGCGGTGCCAAACGGCACCCATGGTTTTTTTCAAAAGTAAAAGTTGCACCAAACAAAAAACTTAAAAAAATGATGAAATGGACCTATAATAACAATATATTAAAATATTAAACAATTCTGGAATATTAAAATAATTCAGGCTTTAATGGGTTAACAGTCACAATCATTCAGTTATCGACAGACAGCCTGGAAAAACAGTGCATACTTATTTGAAATCATTGATATTTAATTTAAAAAAATGTATTGTTGAAGTAAAAATGCAGGACCAATATCGAAACCAATACGTAAGTTTATTAATTTTTGTATTTATTTGAAACGTTCACGTATCCTTCTTAGTAGGTACATCTGAAAAATAATGATTCATGAGAATAATTCCAGATACGATTTTTCGTTAATGACATTTCATGTATGTTTTTTTTAATTACAGGTAGAGAGATGCATGTACTTCAGCAAGCCGACGCCAACGCCGAAAATCAACGGCATTGAATTTTGCAGCACACCGTTGCATTTTCTACCAACGACCCCAAAAACCACAAGAACAATTGTGCGGCTAATGGCAATACAACAGCGCAGAGAGTCTTCCAAACTGCAGTCAACGTGGATGCGGCATGACACCAGAAACCCTGGGAAGACCAATTATGTGCAGCAGCCGCATCAAACAACTTCAGTCAATGCGAACTCAATCCAACCGCAAATGTTACAGCCACATAATATGTCGAGGCCAATGTTTCCATTGCGGCCAGATTTAGTGGTGCCACCACCTCATCGCATATCACCATTAAATTGGAATAAAAATGGCATCACGGAGAATATTTGGATCGAGTATAACTTGACTGTGGTTGAATGATTTAAGTTCGTAGTTGTATTGTATTCCCATGTATTAGACTAGGTTTAATAAGTGAGGATATTTTTTTTGGTTATTGTTTTTCTATATGTAAATATTTAGGTTTTGTAAATATAGTTTGAAGTAAGTTTTTTTTTAATTATGTTCCTATGATTAATACCATCTGTTTATATTGTATTTTTTATCTAAATATGTAAGTTTCATTTATTCAAGTTTTTTTATTTATTCATTTTTTTTGTTCGCAAATATATTTTTATGATTTTTGACAAACTGTTTTGTATTTTTGACATGGTATTCTACTATGATTCGATTATAATTTGTTTAATGAGGTTTTTAAAAATACATGATGGTCAACCGTATCAAAATATGTTTTAATCAGTTTACCCGATCTACAGTTTAGTTTGTTTGTTAAGTTTTACTATTCAGGATGTATTGATACTTTAAACTTAATACGCATACGCTTCCGCAACAATTTTTAAGCATTTCTATCAGTTTAATAAGGCGTATTTCATTGAAAACAGTCTTGGATTACAGTTTGTCCATTTTTAGAATTGTCTTTTGACAGTTTGACGACTAGCAAGTTTAGTGATGTCTTTTGTTTTGGTTGAATGTTCAACTAATGTTTTTTTTGGAAACATTATTTAAAGTAAAATCAACGGCATCAAATTTTGTAGCTCACCACTATATTTCTTGACAACTCCGAGAACCACAAGAATAATAGTGTCACTAAAAGCAGTACAACAGCGCAGAGACTCTTCGAAATTTCACTCAACACGGATGCTGTATGACAATAAATCCCTGGGAAAACTGATTAAGTGCAACAATAGCAATATCCAATTTCATTGCACTCAATTCAGCCACAAATGGTGCTGCCGCAAATATCACAGCCACAAAATATGTCAAAGTCTAGTTTCTTTCTAATACGACCAGATTTTGTGGTGCAACTTCCTCATCGGATATCACCACTAAATTAGAATAAAAATGGTAAGCACTGAAAACACATCGATCGAATATAACTTGAATCAGATTGACTGATATTATTTGTTTTAGCTAAAATTTTTCTTCTTATCAATATTTTTGATGTTTGTAAATATAGTGTTGAGTTATTGACGTGGATTTTTTTCATTCAAAGTTATTGACTCTTTATGAGTGCTGCATTCGAGTCGAAAGACACGGTGGATAGTAATTATAGTAGATGCTTGGTAACATTTGTCAAGGTTCAGACACGCCTGGAGATGATTGATAAGTGGAACCGGACCTACAAACATAAAGAAACGGCTTCAGGAACAAAATACATATATCTTGATGTCCTAGACAGAAAAATCAAGAAAAATGATGAGACCAAGTGTGTTCTACCTGTACTATACAGATATTTGTAGAATAATATGGGTAAATACTAGGGAGTATTAACATTGATTTAAATTCAAGAAAAACTTGGCCTTAGAAAGGTGATAAAAATGTAATGCGCGTTATTGTCCTATGTCATGCTGTTGTGAAAAGTTGAGATGTGGAAAAATGAAAACGGATGCAGATATAAATGACTCTTAATTATAATTATAAACTCTGCTCCTGCTCATACAAGACACTTTCGACAAAACAAATATGTTGACTCGAATATCTAAATTTCAGAATGGTCTACTCCAAAAAAATAACAGGATTGAATTCTACAGTAAACCGCTGCATTTTTAACCAAGCAATTTACGAGCACCACACACAACAATGCGGCCAAAAACAGCACAGCTCTTGTCTTGGAAGTCTTGAAAGTCTTGGAAATCAATATGCTAGAAAGCAAGCGAAATTTTTATCAACTATATGTACATATGTAACCGCGAAATTATTTAAATTTATTGCATGCAACAATTCAACTGCAAATGATGCAGCTGCAAATAATGCAGCTACATATAACAGTGAATTTACAAACACCAAAGACAACAATGCGACCAGAAGCAGCACAGCAACGTAGGAAGTCTTTGAAACGACTGCCAATTAGCACATCAGGCAATTATTTTTACGTACCTACGTAAAATAGCAAGCTAAACTCTGTTCAAATGTACTATGTTGCCGCGACTTTACTTAACTCATTATTAAATTAAAATGTATTACGTACAACAATTCAACTGCAAATGATACAGCTGCAAATAATACAGCCACGTACAACAATGAATCCACAAACACCAAATACAACAATGTGGCCAAAAGCTGCACAGCAACGTGGGAAGTCTTTTAAACCTCTATCAAATAGCAAATCAGCCAATCATTTTCATTTATGCAAGATAGCAAGCGAAACTCAGATCAACTATGTATATCCGCGACATTATTAAAATGTGTCCCTTATAATATAGTTTTTGCAAACCCTTTTGCAATTAAAAATAAAATTCGAATAGTTAAGAATCTAATCGTTCAAAAGTGAGTCGAAATCAATCGGTATGTTCAGTCGAACAGATGCAAGGTTTACTATTCGGAGAATCATTAGTAAGTAAAGAGTTTTGTTACATTTGATAAAGATGATTAGTTTCAGGTTAACCACTATAATTTATGCTTTTGCATTGGTTACTTAATAACAAAATTGTTGAAGTAAATATGCAGAACCAATATCGCAACCAATACGTAAGTTTATTAATTTATGTATTTAATTATTAACTAGGATGATGATAAATTATTTAAGACGTTCACGTATCCTTCTTAGTAGGTACATCTAAAAAATAATGATTCATGAGAATAATTCCAAATACTATCTTTCGTTGATGACATTTCATGTATGTTTTTTTTTAATTACAGGTAGAACGATGCATGAACTTCAGCAAGTCGACGCCAACGGCGAAAATCAATGGCATTGAATTTTGCAACACACCGTTGCATTTTCTACCAACGACTCCAAAAACCACAAAAACAATTGTGCGGCTAATAGCAATACAACAGCGCAGAGAGTCTTCCAAACTGCAGTCAACGTGGATGCGGGATGACACCAGAAAGCCTGGGAAGACCAATTATGTGCAACAGCCGCATCAAACAACTTCAGTCAATGCGAACTCAATCCAGCCGCAAATGTTACAGCCACGTAAAATGTCGAGGCCAATGTTTCCATTGCGGCCAGATTTAGTGGTGCCACCACCTCATCGCATATCACCATTAAATTGAAATAAAAATGGCATCACGGAGAATATTTGGATCGAGTATCACTTGACTGAGATTGAATGATTTAAGTTCGTAGTTGTATTGTATTCCCATGTATTAGACTAAGTTTAATAAGTGAGGATATTTTTTTTAGTTATTGTTTTTCTATTTATTATAAAGGTTTTGTAAATATAGTTTGAAGTAAGTTTTTTTAAAATTATGTATGGTTAATACCATCTGTTTAAATTGCATTTTTTACCTATATATGTAAGTTTCATTTGTTTAAGTGTTTTTTATTTATTCATATTTTATGTTTGTAAATATAGTTTTATGGTTTTTGACAAACTGTTTTGTATTTTTGACATGGCACTATGATCCGATTATAATTTGTTTAATGAAGTTTTTAAAAATATATGTAGGTCAACCGCATCAAAATATTTTTTAATCAGTTTAACCGATCTACAGCTTTATTTGTATGTTAAATTTTACTATTCAGGATTTATGGATACTTTAAACTTAATACGCATACGCTTCCGAAACAAATTTTTAAGCATATCTATCAGTTTGAAAAGGCGTATTTCTTTTAAAACAGAGTTAGAAGAGCCTATATTTTGACAGTTCGACGACTAGCAAGTTCAGTGATGTCTTTTGTTTTGGTTGAATGTTCAACCAATGTTTTTTTTGGAAATAGTATTTAAAGTAAAATCAACAGCATCGAATTTTGTAGCTCACCACTATATTTCTTGACAACTCCGAGAAACACAAGAATAATAGTGTCACAAAGAGCATTACAATAACGCAGAGACTCTTCGACTCTTCGAAACTTCACTCAATATGGATGTTGTATGACAACAAAATCCCTGGGAAGACTGATTAAGTGCATCAGTCGCAATACCCAATTTCATTGCACTCAATTCAGCCACAAATGGTGCAGCCGCAAATATTACAGCCGCAAAATATGTCGAAGTCAATGTTTCTCTCTAATACGACCATATTTTGTGGTGCAACTTCCTCATCGGATATCACCACTAAATTGGAATAAAAATGGTAAATACTAAAAACACATCGATCGAATAAAACTTGAATCAGATTGACTGATATTATTTGTTAAGGCTTTTAACCTAGTTTTTTCATTTTAGCTTAAATGTTTCTTCTTATCAATATTTTTTGATGTTTGCAAAAATAGTTTTGAGTAATTGACGTGTTTTTTTTTCATTCAAAGTTATTGACTCTTTATGAGTGCTGCATTCGAGTCTAAAGACACGGTGGACTGTAATTATAATAGATGCCCGGTAACATTTGTCAAGGTTCAGACAAGTCTGGAGATGCTTGATAAGTGGAACCGGACCTACAAACATAAAGAGACGGCTTCAGGAACTAAATACATATATCTTGATGTCCTAGACAGAAAAATCAAGAAAAATGATGAGACCAAGTGTGTCCTACCTGTACTTTACAGATATTTGTAGAATAATATGGGTAAATACTAGGGAGTATTTAGCACAACAACGTAGGAAGTCTTTGAAACATCTGCCAATCAGCACATCAGGCAATTATTTTTACGTACCTACGTAAAATAGCAAGCGAAAATCTGTTCAAATATACTATGTTGCCGCGACTTTACTTAACTCATCATTGAATTAAAATGTATGACGTACAACAATTCAACTGCAAATGATGAATCCACAAACACCAAACAATGTGACCAAAAGCTGCACAGCAACGTGGGAAGTCTTGTAAATCTCTATCAAATAGCAAATCAGCCAATCATTTTCATGCATGCAAGATAGCAATCGAAACTCAGATCAACTATGTATATCCGCGACATTATTAAAATGAATCGCATATAATTTATTTCTTGCAAACCCTTTTGCAATTAAAAATAAAATTCGAATAAGTAGTTATGAACCTAATCGTTCAAAAGTGAGTCGAAATCAAGGCTTTGGTATGTTCAGTCGAACAGGATGCAAGAATTACTATTCGGAGAATCATTAGTAAGTAAAGAGTTATGTTACATTTAATAAATATGATTAGTTTCAGGTTAATCACTATAATTTATGCTTTTGCATTGGTTACTTAATGACATTATAGTTGGTTAACGATCTCTCACTTTCATAACAGCTTATTTATTTAAAGTATATTACAAATCTAGAAATTTTACCTGTCGGATCACCCTAATTAGAACAAAACATCGTATGCAATAATGATCCCATGAGTTATAAAAGGGTCATTTAACAATCACAATCATTCAGTTATCGACAGACAGTCTGGAAAAACAGTGCATACTAATTTGAAATAGTTCATATTTTTTTTTAAATTGTTAAAGTAAAAATGCAGGACCAATATCGAAACCAATACGTAAGTTTATTAATTTATCTATTTAATTATTAACTAAGATGATGATAAATTATTTGAGACGTTCACGTATCCTTCTTAGTAGGTACATCTGAAAAATAATGATTCATGATAATAATTCCAAATACGATCTTTCGTTAATGAGATTTTATGTATTTTTTTTAATTACAGGTAGAACGATGCATGAACTTCAGCAAGTCGACGCCAACGGCGAAAATCAACGGCATTGAATTTTGCAGCACACCGTTGCATTTTCTACCAACGACTCCAAAAGCCACAAAAACAATTGTGCGGCTAATGGCAATACAACACCGCAGAGAGTCTTCCAAACTGCAGTCAACGTGGATGCGGCATGACACCAGAAATCCTGGGAAGATCAATTATGTGCAACAGCCGCATCAAACAACTTCAGTCAATGCGAACTCAATCCAGCCGCAAATGTTACAGCCACGTAATATGTCGAGGCCAATGTTTCCATTGCGGCCAGATTTGGTGGTGCCACCTCCTCATCGCATATCACCATTAAATTGGAATGAAAATGGCATCACGGAGAATATTTGGATCGAGTATCACTTGACTGAGGTTGAATGATTTAAGTTCGTAGTTTATAAGTTAGACTAGGTTTTATAAGTTAGGATAATTTTTTAGTTATTGTTTTTCTATTTATTTATATTTAGTTTTTGTAAATATAGTTTTAAGTAAGTTTTTTTAAATTATGTATGGTTAATACCATCTGTTTATACTCGTATTGTATTTTTTATATAAATATGCATGTTTCATTTGTTTAAGTTTTTTTATTTATTTATATTTTATGTTTGTAAATATACTTTTATGGAATTCGACAAACTGTTTTGTATTTTCGACATAGTACTATGATTTGATTATAATTTGTTTAATGAAGTTTTTAAAAATATATGAAGGTCAATCGCATCAAAATATTTTTTTAGAAAGGAAGAGGCGTGTCGGTATCGCGATGGCCGCTCTCCCTATCCTCTGCAGCCGTAGTGGCAGGCGCGGGGCCACTTTAATTGACCCGTTGCATCGGGACCAGGGCTGTCGGATACGGGTGCTGTCCGACGCCCAGTGCTGGTTGGTCCCAGGTGGTGGATGACGACGTGTCTGGTGTTCGGCACGTCGTCAATCTGGAAGGAGCGCAAGCTCCGAGGTGGGGCCTCTGTAAGGCCAGCGCTGTCGGGTGCCGCGGAGGAGTGCGGAAGCGTGCCCGTAGCCCCGACACCAGGCGCAGTGGAGGAACACCCAGGGGTTTTGGTGGGTATACCGCCCAATGGCGGGACTCCCACATAACCACCCTCCTGCCCACGAGGTGTGGTGGTATCCATAAAGGATTTCCACTGGCAAAAAAAAAAAAAAAAAAGTCTTGAGAGATTTCTTGCGTCTTCTCCAATCATCAAACACATCAACGAGATGATGACAGACGATTCGATTTAAAATTTTACATAAAAAAAAGATGATGTGTCTAAAGAACAACTCTAGCGAGTGGTTAAAACAATTCCTTTGATAGAAAAGTTCGAACTTAAACTGGGCGAAGACTATAAAATATTTTCAAAAATTGCAGTGTTTTAGCGAACTTTTGCTGTATTGTACTGTATCAGCCTTTTTAATTGCAGGACGTAGGCCTACCCACGAAGAGCCACCGCCTCATTGAATTTTTGCTGTGTGATGGCCAATTTTACAGAAACCAACTAAATTATTTCTTTTGAGCCAGATCAAGTAGATTAGCTGGTTTAATTATATTTTTGTCGCATCGGTGACATAGATCTAAAGGCGTAATAATTATGTGATGAACCCAAATTCGCCACAGTAAGTTGTTCATATTTTGACGATTACGAAGACTTTATTTGAAAATATTATGACGAAAATCTCGCAAAGAAAATATTTTGCCTATGAAATATTTTGAAATCTTTCCTTTTGATTCTCCTAGACAAGCTGAATATTTTAATTTTTACTTTCATATTGTTCAGTTATTGAATATATCGATATCAGGGCATGTGTAATGCTCTTAGATGATATATTAAAAAGCTGATGTATTTGAGGAAATACAGATAACGTGGTCAGATGACTCAGCTAGTGATACCTTACCTACTCGTTCAAAAAATCGTTTCAACGAAAGTGTTTTGTTTACCGTCCCATAGGTCTCTTGCCTGTCCCGGGAAAAATCGTCGAAAAGCTTTTAGTGGCCCGATTCCAATGGCATCTCCTCCCAACCATCAGTAAGAAACAGTACGGCTTCATGCCCCAACGGGGAACTGAAGATGCCCTTTATGACCTGGTAGAGCACATAAAAACCGGAGTGAACAACAAAAATTTAGTACTCCTAGTCTCCCTGGACATAGAGGGCGCCTTTGACAATGCATGGTGGCCCGCCTTAAAAGACCAATTAGCGAAGAAGAGGTGTCCTACTAACCTCTATGAGATGGCAAACTCATACCTCCTAGACCGGAAGGTCGTAGTCAACTATGCCAGAGCGGCAAGCGAGAGGGAAACAACTAAAGGATGTGTCCAAGGCTCAATCAGTGGACCCACCTTTTGGAATGTAATTCTAGACTCGTTGCTGCGACTACTAGAGGCAGAGGGAGTTTACTGTCAAGCCTTCGCGGACGACGTCGTCCTCGTGTTTACAAGTCAGTCATCGACCATCATCGAACAGCAGGCCGACCACATGTTAGATATGATTGTGGAATGGGGAGCACGGAATAAACTCAACTTTGCAGCGCAAAAGACCAACGCTATGCTGTTAACAAGAAAGTTGAAGTATGAACCCCCAAACTTTATCATGTCAGGCGTTCAGCTTAATCTTGTTGAAGAAGTAAAGCTGTTAGGCCTGTTGATCGACCGAAGGCTCAATTTCAAAGCGCACATAAACGCCCAGTGTAAAAAGGTAGCGAGTATTTACAAACAACTCGCGTGCGCAGCGAAAGTGACCTGGGGACTGAACAGCGAAATCACGAGAACCATCTACGTCGCAGTGGTGGAACCTATCATCATGTATGCCTCAAACGTATGGGCGCAAGCGGCAGACCTCGAGGAAAATAAGTCTCATTTGAATGCACTCCAAAGTGGTTTTGCCCAAAAAATCTGTAAGTCATATCGTACTGTTTCTCTCAAGTCAGCACTCGCACTCTCAGGTCTACTCCCCATTGACCTGCGAATCCAGGAAGCGGCAAGCCTGTACAGAGCGAAGAAAAACTTGTCCCAAGAATATCTCCCACCAGGAGTGGAGCTCGAACGAAATGTCAGCTACCTGGACCAGCCACACCTGTCCACTCAGACATCTGTCGAGTTCGAGCTTCTAGAAAACACCTCAAATCTGCCCGATGGACCCCAAATCTATACAGACGGTAGCAAGATTAAGGGTTAAGTTGGTGCAGCTCTAACCTGGTGGGAAAATGGCAGGGAAGTCAAGTATTCAAAATTCAAGCTACACCCCGAATGCACAGTCTTCCAATCGGAACTTTATGCTCTTTACCGAGCGACTCAAATGGCGGCTACAAGCGGAATCTCTGAGGTCAACATATTGAGTGACTCACGATCTTCACTCGAACTGCTTCGGAACCCCAAAACGAGTCATCCTTTGGCAAGGAGAATAAAGGAAAACATTGGAATGATAAATGCAGAGGGGAGATCTCTTCGTCTTTTCTGGCTGAAAGCACACGTGGGCACCGCTGGTAATGAGAGAGCTGATGAGCTCGCAAAGTCAGCGGCACTCACTGAAACGTCAAGAGACTACGAAGGGATCACCCTGTCCTACGTCAAAAGCAAAATTCGCGAAGAATCAGTCCGAAAGTGGTAGGACAGATATGAAACCTCGGATAAAGGCAAATTCACTCAGACATTTTTCCCGGATATCGCAAATGCATATCGGGTGACGCGTGTCACAAAACTGACTCCTTTTCAGGTTTAAGCTTTGACGGGACATGGAGGAATAGCTGAATATCTGTACAGATGTAAGATCAAGAACAGCCCTGGATGTGAGTGCGACCCCGATGTCTCCGAGACGGTCTGGCACGTGCTCATTGATTGCCCCAGATTCTCGGCCGCACGACATGACCTCGAAATAATGATAGACAGAAATCTAGTGGTCTCAGATCTCCATAACATCTTAGCAGATCCAAAAAGTAGACAATTTCTTCTGTCCTTCATGGAGAGGTCATTCAGAATAGCGGCCAAAAGAAACTCTACTCTTCACTCCAACCAACAAAACATTCCAGCTGCAACACTTCCCAATACCTTACCATCCCGCACTACATTAATACTTTCCACTATACCTAACATAACCACACTTCCTTCCACTCTAACACTTGATCCCATTCCGACACACTTAACACTCACACAGTCCACTGAAGCGACGCAGAGCGCAATTCCCGTCCGAGAATTACCACCCTCAAAAAGCGTAACCATCGATAAAATTCTGGAAAACGCGGAAAAAGGGGCTCCTGGGGTTCGTATTCGTGGTGTGGCTCTCTTCATGGACAGCAACAGAGAAAGATTCGGAATAAGCTTTTGCCAAGTCAGGGCCCGGAAACGCGTCCGCTTGTCACCCGGACTAGCATGTCTTCTTAACGGGAGCACCGCCAAAGTAACAATGAAGCGGAAATCCTACGACGCTATGCCAGTGTGTGAGGCAGGCGGCCACCAATTCCGACTGGTGAGATCGAAAAACAAAACGATTGCACTAGTCTAGTGGGGCGTCCAGTCACCTTTCACGCAGGCTAGCTCATTGCTTGAACATCTTAGCATACAAGGAGACAGTCCCCGGGTGATAAGCGTGGATGCGATGGTGGTTGAACGACTAAAAGCTGAAGCCGTAGACCGGCTGGGTTGTATCAAAGCCTCTGAACACCACGAGGTTGTCGTATATGAGGACAGAGGAGAAAATCTGAGTTTTCTGAAGTCCCCAAGTAACGACCCTAATAATGCAACAGACAGCTGGGGCCATCCCGTTCCAAGTTCAGCCACCCTATCTGGTTCAGAAAGAGCAGAGCTTAAATCAGCTTCTGAAGGAACTGTATTCCGCCCAAGTGGTAACTGTGGCACTATATCAGGTTTTTTCAGTGCTGCAGCGCAGAGTTTGTTCCGATTCACACCCAAAATTCCACCTCCACAGACAGCGGTGACCTCGAGAGTGGTTTCACAACCTCAGGTAACCCGAACGAGAGCCGACATGGGACAGGTCGATTCGCCCCGTTATATCTTGACCTCGGCCCCGCGAGACCACGCAAGAAACGCCTTTATCAAATACCTGGCCTTATTGAGAGCGACAAAACTTGTCAATCTCAAGAACTGCGACAACATTCTGGAGTTCTTTAGGCTAGGCGGTCCGGTAAGTGAGAGTCTACTAAAATCGAGACTCGAAGAGGCAGAAGCAGCCATATACAATAACGTCACTTCCCAAGTCATCAGAGGGACCATGAAAGGACAGCATATGGCAGCTTACAGTGCAGAAAGTGGTTTCGTGGAGCTGAATGAGAGAGAGAAGGAACGAATAGGAAGACCGAAATACGCGATACCATCGAACGACCCAATTGTAGTCACCGCCAAGTGCACCAAGATAATGCTGGACGACAGAATCCTTGAGATGGCTAAAACCATTGAAAGAGGCTCGGACGTCGAGGCAGGCTGGGAAAACTGGGTGGTACCAATGATACAATGGGTCAACGGGGTACCAGGTTGTGGCAAGACAACATGGGTGATTCGACACTTTGATGTGAACAGGGACGCTATCATCACTACAACAACAGAGGCAGCAAAAGACTTGAGAGAAAAGCTATCGCACAGAATAGGAGATTTGGTAAAATCCAGAGTGCGAACCATGGCTTCATCCCTCGTCAATGGTTTTGGAAAAGAGAGCTTCAGCCGCCTTTTGGTGGATGAAGCTCTAATGAACCACTTCGGAGCCATAATAATGGCTGCAAGGCTGTCTGGTGCTAGCGATCTTGTCCTCATTGGAGATGTCAATCAGCTGCCTTATATCGACAGAGAAAATCTCTTCGAGATGAGGTACCATCGCCCGACCCTGGTTGCAAACATTACCCAGGAGTTGCTCTGCACACATAGGAACCCAATGGATGTAGCGTATGCGTTGAGGGAAATATACTCAGGTATATATTCCTCAGCTCCCCGTATTAGGTCTCTTGAGCAGAAAAGGTTCAAGGGGGCTCAAATATCCAAAACCCTCTCCAACACCCTTTTCTTAGTGCATACACAGGAAGAAAAGGAGATCCTCACCAGCCAGGGTTATGGAGAGGGCACAGGATCACGTACCCTTACCATCCACGAAGCTCAGGGACTAACGTACGAGTCGGTAATCGCCATCATAACTAAGCCTGGAATGAAGCTACACCAGAGCGTGTCACACGCTGTCGTTGCATTATCACGGCACACTGGAACTGTCATTTACTACGCCGACGACATCGAAGATGATGCCATAAGCCGATTCATGCGGCGAGCATCCTCCGCGTCATTGAGGGCCATCAAAGAGTACAACCTGCAGATGGCCATCAGAGATCGGAACGAGGCGGTAATGGAGGCTCTGGGCCGGGAGGAGGCAACAGAGTTGTTATAGAAGGACATGGGAGTGATCACAAGCAGAATTGAAACCACCGAGTAACACAGAGTCGTAGCCTCGGACTCTGCAAATGATCGCTTTCACAAAATAAATCATAGCAAGTGTGTAATATCTAGAGTTTAGCATTGCGTGCATGCCTTGAGCATTCATTCTCGCCATCGATGGCTCCTTCTTGCGGCGGCGTCGTGTGTCGGGTCGTTCTCTTCCCTAAAATATGGTCGAGGAGAGCGATGGCTGGCACATGCATCACACTCGTGATCGGGTGCTGCATGCGGGTCGCCGGTCTGCTTGTGGCATTCACGCAATGCACCGAAACTACTAACTTAGGCTAAAAATTTAAACTAACCCATCTCTATTGTAGGTACTAACTCTTTTTGTACAGTAAAATCGAATAATTGAATGTTTTAGTAAACAAAAGGCACAGACCCTGGAGTCTGTGGTTTGTAATTTCCCAATACAAAAAAAAAGTGTTTTTTTTTTAATATATACTTTTAAACCGCATTTTGTTTTAATATATAGTTTTAAAGTATCTATCTATACCTACATAATTATTATCAGGGCCAAATTGACATTTCAAATAATATTCAAATAATATATTTATATTGTTTAATATTACAGGTGGAAAGATGCATGGACTTCAGTAAGTCTACGCCAACGCCAATAGATTATCATCAGCATCTAGGGGCACGGCAGTGCCCCCGCCAAGACGAGCCAAGCGAAGCGAAGCGCAAGGGCACTAGCTATCATACTATTACTATATTTGAATTGAATTTTGCAAGACACCGCTGCATTTTCTACCGATAACTCCAAGAACTACGAGAACAATAATGCGACCAGAAGCAGTACAACAAGCAGAGTTAATGAAACTTCAGTAAACATGGATACGGCATGAAAAAATAAAATCTGGCAATACCGATTATGTACAACCGCCTCATCATTGAGCTACATCTCTCACTCAGTTCAACTGGGAATGATGCTACCGCAAATATTTCAAACTCATAATAAGTCGAAGCCAATGTTTTCAGTGCGACTAGATTTAGTGGTGCAACCTCATCATTGGATATCACTACTAAACTATCATGGAATAAAGATGGGGTCATTGAAAACAGATGGATTAAATCGTTGGGATCGTTAAGATGGATAAAAAAGTTGATTGATGTTTTTTTGTATTGTATTTTCAAGTGGCTTTAAGACTATTTATGTGATATTCATATTTTAGTTTAAGTTTATCCATTTCTCAATACTTTTGTTTGTAAAGAAATTTTTAAGTATTCTGATAAATTGTTTTGCATTATCTGACGTTATCTTATTATGTATTGAAATTGTTATTTTAATTTAAGTTTTTCTGTTTATTAATATTCTGTGTTTGTCAATATAGCTTTTATATATATTATTTTTTTGACAAATAACTGAGCGTATGCTTTCATTTCATTTGTCATGACACACAGGTTTTATAGATGTTTGGAATTAATATAGGGAGGCATCTTACCTAAGTCATTGATATGATGAGACGGCTGAAACTGTCAGGTTCGTCGGGGGCCATGATAAAAATCAATCAACGGCATTCATTTTGCTTTATAGACAATAAATTACTGGCGTTAATATGCTCTAATTTGTTACTGATTAAAATTTTAGTTTGTTAACTAAAGCTAACATTTGTTTATAGCCTATTTAATTTCCTTCATAATGTAATTCCAGAAATCACAGCTAGGTACGGGATCACCGTAATTAGACAAATTTAATTATATCAATTAATGTAATGAGCCCATGAGTTATAAAAAGGTCTTTTAACAGACATGATTATTCAATTATCAGCAGATAGTCAAGGAGAATAGTCGTTGAATATTTAAAAAAACGCTGAAATTAACATTTTTCCTAAGAAAGTAAAATGGACGGCAGCAAAGTATATAACGCTGAAGATTTTTACCGACGGAAATATGTAAGTTATTTACACTTAGTTATTTAATTTTACATATTTACTCATATATATTATTCGGAATGTATATCAACTCCCTAGGTATATGTCTATCAGGAATTACCATTACGCTATATACTTAGGTATGGCCCGCAACGAGTTGATATGAACTGCAAATGATGAAATTAATTTTAGCGATCATCTGCTAGTCTAAGTCTGGCTTTGCGTAAAACAGTCAAAGTATTTCTTAATATCGTCTTTAACTATGTACTATGTATTTTATTTTACAGGTGAACAGATGGCTGATGGCGCACGAAAAATACTTCAGCATGCCGACGCCAAAAACTAACCGAGTTGAAATTTACAGCGAACTGCTGCCATTACACCCTAGCAATTCGCGAACCGCAGAAACACATCATGAAAAGTCAAAAGCTGTACCAAAATAAAATGCAAATAACCAAAGTGGGTCATGAAAAAAATAGTTAAACAAGTAGGTCCTATGAAGCTAAGTTTATCGTATGCAGTTCTAGCAAAATGACACTCTGATGACTTTAGAGAAGAGTAGTACATATCAGTACAACATCCAGGAGAGCCTGGTGAGATCAACGGCGTGACAACAGAAACCCTGGAAAGATTTTTTTTTACTTATGTATTCTATTAATTTTATTGTAGTAACTGTGTTTTCAATTTTTTTCGATTAAATTGTAGTTTAGTAAATTGTAATAAGTGTTTATATTGTATTCTCAAATTCAAGAGGCTCTTAGGTTTTTTATTTTAGTTTTTTTTTTGTTTATTAGTATTTTACTTTTGTAAATAATAGTCTTAAGTATTTATTTTGAAACTATGATTTAATATCTGACTTTAGTGTATTTTGTATCCAATGTTTTATTATAACCAAATGTTATATTTTTAGTTTTTATTAAATTATTTTTTAAAAAATAAATTAAGGTTTTTATTACAAAGCAATTTTTTATCAATTCCCCCGTTCTACTGTATGTTGTATTAAATTGATGCTTGAATAAAATAAAACGCTCTCAAAATTAATATTTAAGCTTATCGATCAGAATCAGAAATCTTTTTTTAAACATTAATGAAAGTCTTAGGTGTTAGTAATAAGAATAATTTCCATAGATATATTGAAAAGTTTTAATATTAGTAAGTTACTAAAGAGCGCAATGTATTGGTATAAGTTACGCTTAAGAGAAGTAAAGTAGACGTAATAAGGTTAGGTTAATTTAGTTAAGTACATTTACAAACCAAAAAAACCTCGTTTAGGTTTATAATATTATTACTCAGAAAAATGACAAGTAATACAAGTATTGCTAAATTTAACTCCAATAAAATTCACGTTACAGCTGTCTTATTCATATCTGGTTATACAGCATACGCGAGAGTGAAACTAAAAAACAATGTCTATTGCATACGTCAAAATCATCAGAAAAAAAAGGTTTTGGATTTTGTACAATAGGCAATTTTTTACAAAGTATTTTTTTTCTTCCTTTATGATTTGTAAAAGTAAGTTATTGGCGAATTCTTTACATAGATTATGGCTGATTTGATGATCTGAATTTAAAAAAATAATGTTATACCTACGCCAATTTTCCATCTCGCTCGCGCAATTTAAATTATAAATAAACAATCATTGCCTAACACGTGACTTCAAAGGAAAAAAAAAACAAATAATTTATTAATAATAAAATAACACACGTTTGAAAAGATATAATGCAAAATGGATATCCCATGGATAGCTAGGTATATCTAAATAAACATTTATAGAAATGTTTTATGTTTCTAAAATTTAATATTAGAATTTGAGATTTTTTGATTATTGTATAATTTAAGAGATTTACATTTATGTGTATATTATTTTGCGTTGACATTTTTAAAATGATTAATTCACTATTAATGTGTAATTTGCAGCTCGAATAGTTATCCCCTCTTGTGTCTCTTTTTTTTTTTAAATATGTCTAACACCCCTTCGCGTGCCCCGTGCCCCCACTGCTCGGATCCTGCCAGGCTGTATGCTGTGCCTCACGGTTTAAGGGTGCATATCGGTCGGAAGCACAGAGACATAGTACCGCGCAATAATTCTATCCCCGTGTGCTCGACTCATTCCGATCCAGTTATAGGTAGTGGCGCAGAAAGTTTAAATTTGCAGGATCTACTCACTCTTAAAAATAAAATCCGGGTTTTAAGGCACGTGCCCAAAGGAGCTAGATGCTTGGCGGCAGGAAAATTATCGTCCTTGATGGAGAAGTGTGTTGAAACTAACAGCACAGAAGACTGGCTCGCACTACTGTCTTTCTCTTTCATAGCACTGAAAACCCCCGATCAGAGAGACAAAAAATCCTTGACAGCGAAGGTAAAGTTCAACATTCAGCATAGTCAACTGGAAGTATCAGCTGAATCCGTGCCCAAAAAACCTCAATCGCCGTATAAATCTGTACAAGCAAAAGTCTTCGAGGGAGACATTAAAGGAGCAGCACGGTTACTTACCTCCGATTGCTCTTTTGCTCCTTTTAACGAGGATACGCATGCTGCCCTTAAGGAGAAACATCCATCCCCATCCCGGCCTCCGTATATCCCTCCCGCTCCAGACCATTCCACTGATCCACCCAGCCTAACAGTGAAAGCGGACGATGTCGCGGACGCATTGCACTCCTTCTACCGTGGTTCAGCTTCCGGCCTTGACGGTTTACGCCCCGAACACCTGAAGGAATTGACATCCCCATCGGCCGGTGATAACGGTCCCAGGTTACTGGAATCTCTCACACGCTTAAGCAATTTCCTTCTGAAGGGCGGTCTCAATACAGATATCTGCCCTTTTCTGTACGGAGGTACTCTGTGTGCCCTTCAGAAGAAAGACGGCGGTATCAGGCCAATTGCTGTGGGGAACACCCTCAGGCGTCTCGTGGCCAAACTCTGCTGCCGCGCTGTCAAGGAGTCTATGGCCAGCTACTTGCAGCCTCATCAGGTGGGCTTCGGCACTCCTCTCGGTTGCGAGGCCGCTATTCACGCAACTAGAGCTTTTGTGATGCGCGAGGGCAGCGACGACATTCTCTTAAAGTTAGATATACGGAACGCTTTTAACAGCATAGAGAGAGATGCCATATTGGCGGAAGTCAAGGAATTAACGCCATCGATTTTTCAGTTTGTGTTCCAGTGCTACTCATTGCCAAGTAACCTGGTCTAAAATAATGGCGTCATAGTGTCACAGGTTGGGGCACAGCAAGGAGACCCCCTTGGCTCATTAATCTTCAGTCTGGCTATTCACAAAATCATCTCCTCTTTAAAGTCTCCGCTCAACATATGGTACTTAGACGATGGTACCATAGGCGGAAGTCCTGACTCGGTGGAGAGAGACGTAAGATCACTATTCCCGGCTTTGCAAGGTCTGGGTCTTGAAGTCAATACTGCCAAGTGCGAATTCTTCCCTTGCAGTCCAGAAGCCGCAAAGTCGAAAGAAACATTTGCAGCTCTCATACCGGGTCTGAGAGTCATGGAGAGAGACTCCTTAAGTTTATTAGGGGCGCCAGTCTTCTCTGAAGGCGTGGACGGCTGTATCCGGTCGAAGGCGACTGCCTTGGCGACACTCTCTGAGCACTTCAGGTCTCTTCCAGCACATATATCGCTGACTCTTCTGCGGTGTTGTTTCGCGTTGCCAAAAATGACATACGTACTTAGAACGGCACCTACCTGGAAATTTCCAGAAGCAGTTAGTTACTTTGACAACGGTCTCAAGTGTGTGCTGGAAGATATACTGAACGTGCGCTTAAATACAATGCAATGGTGTCAAGCTAGTGCGCCTGTTCGTTTCGGTGGCTTGGGAGTGCGGCGCCTCTACGAAACAGGGCCTATCGCCTATTTGGCCTCTTGTAGTGGGGTCGCGGAACTTGTCACTCGCATCTTACCCGACAATGGTGACTCGATCTGCGTACCATACGTCACTGAGGCCCTCAGCGCTTGGTCCGTTTTGTGCGATGGCGTGGATCCCCCGGAAAAGCCCGACCGGCAACGAAGTTGGGATGACGCTTTGTATAAAAAAATATTTTCGTCGGTGGAGGGAGAGTGTTCGGAAATCGATCGGGCTCGGATAAACGCCGCTTCCAGACCCGAGTCTGGTGCTTGGCTTCATGCCTTACCCTCACCTCACATGGGCACGCTGTTAGATGACGACTCGCTCAGAGTGGCCGCAGCTCTTCGTCTTGGTTGCGACGTCTGCGAGCCCCACATCTGCATTTGCGGAGCGAGAGTTGAAGCGGATGGTCATCACGGCTTGACCTGCATTCGTAGCGTCGGACGTAGACCACGACATCACGTCATTAATAATTTGCTTCAGCGTGCCCTCGTTTCGGCCGAGGTCCCGAGCGTTCTGGAGCCCCCCGGTTTGTCTCGGTCAGACGGCAAGAGACCCGACGGCCTGACGCTGATTCCATGGCGGAAAGGGCGCTGCCTCGTGTGGGATGCAACATGTGTTAGCACCTTTGCATCCTGCCACCTCCCCGCCACTCAGCAATCAGCGGGTGCGGGAGCAGAGGCTGCCGCCAGAGGCAAACGCCTTAAATTTGCCTGCCTGGAATCGACGTACGATTTCGTTCCTTTTGCTGTCGAGACGGCCGGTCCGTGGTGCTCTGAAGCTCGGGATTTCGTTCGCGATCTGGGACGGCGGCTTAGAGAAAGAGGCCGTGATCCACGCTCTGGATTTTATCTGACCCAGCATATATCACTGGCGATCCAGCGCGGCAACGCAGCTAGCATAATGGGCACCTTCGGCCAGGGCACTATCAGGGAGGGCTGTTCGATTAGGTTTATTATGACGATTACGATTGTTTGACATATTGTTTGCGTAGGTTTTTGACATTTTATATTTGTTTTTGTAATTATTTATATTTTAATGACAATGAATTATTCATTTAATTTTATAAATTGTAACATTGACTCTGTTGATTAAGATCTATATTCAATAAATAAATACTTATATTTAGACAAAAACAAAAATAAAAAAAAAATGCTAAAATATATCGAGCATAGGCTAAAATCTTGTAGAGTATTCAATTATGTATTTGCTTTTGAAAAATTATTTTCCTATTAATTTCTTTCATAACAATCTTAATTTAAAGCATTTTTTAAAATTTCGGATCTTATTATCTTTTAACTTTACTTGTTAAATTTGGCGGTGTAATGGCAGCTTTAAACAAAAATCAAAATAGAAAAAAAGGAAAACTCATTCGAATTCAGTATTCAATGCAGTTGTTTTACTCTACGCATTTTTTTGCCATATTTTATGGATGGATTTTGAGCTACTGTACACAGTGTGGTCCCAAGTTGCAAGTTCTTTATTCTTCTAAATCAAAATAGCTATAAGATACACAAAGGTGACGTCCACAAGTGGTATATTATTCAGAGAAAAATTGAACCAAGATGATATAATATATGTCGCCGCGATCTGGCGACTTCGGGTACCTTCGCGAACGTTCGTGATAGTGCCTCGATGCCTGCATCCATCCGGCATCTAGTTTTAAGCATAAGCGACTTTTCTCTTTCTTTGGTAATTTTTACTTCATCAGTTGTAGTACGAGCACTGTCTGAAAACAAATCATTGCAATGCGATGCTCCATTCATGAATATAGCTGGTGCATCATCTGACAAGTTACGTATGATTCCAAGTCTATGCCACGGGTCTATACCACCATTGACAAATACAACATTCGTTACGTTCGGTTTTAGTCCTCCGTACTTTTCATTGGTTTCCTTAATTCTATATATTCCTTATTGAATTATGGTCCAAACATGCGTCTACAAATCTGTATTGAATCTAGGTCCATGATTATTCTATTCAACGGTTCATTTTTAGGAGTTAAATAAAAATACCAAACTCATTGCACTGTTGATAATTCCAAAAATCTTTTTGATCTAAGGATGAGTTTGAAGTTTTTTCTTCGTATGTTTTGTCAAATTCTAAATTGCAAAAGCTATTTGTTTTCTTGCAAAATTTTGTGGAACGTGAATAACAATATTTTGTAAGCTTAGCATGCGTTGAACTTTGTGTTATTTTTATATGATTTTCTAGTCTGTCATCGAAAAACTCGGCTTGATTTTCCGGTTAAGTCAAGTCAAAATTGCCACAAATGTTATTTGTTTCTTTTTTATTCTATTTCTCTCTTACTCTGTCTTTAACTCAGTGGCTTGTATCCTAAATTTTTGTTTCATATGATTATAGCATTTGGTTTTAGCGTATGTACCAAATAAATGACCGACTGATTCTAAAAATTCTTAAAAATTTAATTGGGTAAATCTAACAGGGTTGCACTGCTTGCTATAGCTGCACCCACTAGCTCAGAATACTCAAGTCTCATCCATGCAGCCAAATTTTCAGCGTAGGACGCACAAATCAGTATCATTTTTGAATGTTTGAATCGTAAACTATGATTTACTCTCACCTTAATATAATGTACAATATTGGCTAGGGCTTGATCTGGGCTTAAATATTTGACGTTTTTATGTGTCACTTCTTCAAAAAGTACGCTTTTTCCATAGTATCTGTGTTCAGTCACACACATAACATGAGCTCAAGAGGGCATTAACTCTTAAAACATATTTTGTAACCAGTTAAGTTGTTGTACTAGTAAACTATTAATGACGTTATAAAAATTTGTTTTTATTATCATCATAATCATCGTCCCCATCTACAGAAGCCTACGCGTGTCGCGAAGTGCATTTGACAATTTACCTTTTAAAAATCTTTAGCAACGACAGCGTCATTACAAATAGGTAAATTTATACGGTGATCAACATTATCAAATTTTTTTTTATCTTCAAATAGATTTATACATCAATAGTTAATATTTGGTAATAAATTACACAACAAACTGTGTGTCGGGCTGATGATTTAAAATGCGTTGTTATATTTGTGCTTATTTTATTTACATAAACCTTATTAAATAAAATCGTACTAAAAAAAATGGTATCATAATAAATAAAAATGCATCAAATTGTAACTTAATTAAAACTCAACATTATATAAACCTTATTATAATCCCAATACCTTAATATTATAATATAGACGACAAGGTATCGATGCGTCATAATAGATATTGAGTCAGTTAAAAATTTAAAATACAAACAAGTGAGTTACTTAATTTAACAGTAATTAATAAATACAAAAATATATACAAATTGTTCAGCAATTTGAACATGTGCAAACACATAATAATAAATAAATATTAATAACTATTTTGATCATAGTTGCTACCTAAAATGGCATTAAAGCTTTGAAATGAAGCATGTGTACTGACTGCATAAAATATTTACAAAGGCTACAAAAATCAGCAAGAAGAAGACAAGCTGGTTTGTACATCTTTCGAGTCCGATTTCGAGTCAAGCAGTAAATGTCTTGTTATTGGTATTATATCCTTCATCCAGAGCGAAGTTTAATTCAGTCCAGATGTCCTCAGCGATAAATAATAATTTTATTCAAATGAAATAGGAAGCGATGAGGTGGTTACACTTAATTTGGTGGCACTGAAAACATTGTTTTCATCATTATTATTATGTATCATTAATATTTCCGGTTGCATCACTTACGGCTGAATTGCAGCGGTTGCACATAATCAGTCTTTCAAGATCTTTGTCAATTTATGTTGAGGTTGTGAAGACTGGATTCATTGGCTGCGCTGAGATCGCTGGTGCTTTACTGTGCTACTAGAAACTAGATTTTACATCTGGCTGCATAACATTGGCTGCTTTTAAATTGTGGCTATGAAGGCTTTTTTGGAGGATGTCCAGATCTTATCTGTTCTTCTTGTAACTTATCAGAGTGTGCTTTTGCTTGAATTTCTTTCGATGAACTTAACTGTTTCTGATCTGCTGATTTTGCTGCTTTTTTTGATGATCCACTTTGATGTTTCTGCTTTTCTATTGGTAATGGTTTGCACCAAATTGTCTTTGTCGTTGTGTAGTGCGTTACTGCGGTTTGCGAATTACTTGGTTGAAGCCGTAGCAGTTCGCTGTAAATTTCAACATAGTTGGTTTGTGGCGTCGGCATGCTGAAGTATTTTTCGTGAACATCCAACCATTTTTTCACCTGCAATTTTTTAAATATTATGTTATTCGAAATATTAATAATGAAAATTCGTACCTAGAAATTACTTTCATGTAATCACAACTTTTATTTCTGTGAAGATAAAATAAAGTTGGCCTTCGACAGTTTCAGTCAGAGCCAGAATAAGTAAATATATTCTCATTCCAGCTGTTAGTCATAGACCTCAAAAATGTTCTTCAATTAAAGTTAATTTTGACATCCTGCGGGGGCATACAACAGGTGTCCTTATTTTTCCCGTTGTTAATTGTTTGTAAATTATTAAGTACAAAAACTTACGTATTTGCACCGACAATGCTCTACTGCGCTGTTCTCCATTTCAACTCTTCACGAAAAAAAAATCGAATAATAAAATAATTTTAAATTCAATTCTGAGAGTGGGAACTATTTGTTCAGACTTTTGACTATTGACAACTGAATGATTATTATTTTTGAAACACCTTTTTATGAGCCTTGGTTTCATTGTTAATTACGATAATTTGTTCTAATTAGGGTGGTCCCATAGATGAGATTTCTGGAATTAGCTAATGTGCATCAAATTAATTAAATATAGCAAAAGTTAACATCGTTATCAAACCACAATTTCCTTAAGTAGGCAATTACCGCTTAGCTGTTTACGCCAGTGGTTTAGTTCTAGACTATATAAAGCTGAATGTATGATTCATTTAATCTTTGACTGATTCCTAACTCAAATAAAAAAATGAAACACACTTTTTTGTCCGTCCGTCCGCCATAAAATGCCATAAGCCCATTAAAAGCCGTGGTGGCCTAGAGGTAGTAACTCCCTCCTTGCAATAGTGAGGTCGTGGGATCAAATCCCGGTCCCGTACCAATGAGTTCTTTGGAATTTATGTACGGAATTTCACACCACTGGCTTTTCGGTAAAGGAAAACATCGTGAGGCAGAGGAAAGCGTCCTTAGAAGAAATTTGATGACATATGTGAATCCACCAATCCATCGCACTGGGCCAATATGACCCAATCACCCTTCGTGGGTTGGCCTACGTCGTGCAGTGGACTATAAAAAATGCTGGTACAGTACAATACAGTAAACGACAAGGCCCAAGTTTCCGACGGTTCCGATATTTCTAGCTCTGGTAGCAGCCACGGTAGCGGCTGAGAGGGGGGTGCAAATAATCTCCGGCAGTTGTCCCGCTAGTCCGCTACCACCACTAACGGTAAATGACGCCTGGTAACGCATAACCGCACTTTGAGGTTGGATAAGAAAATTGTTGAACTGGAAGATCCTCATCTTCCAGTTGCGCTGATTTATTTGGGTTTATTTTTTATTCCTCCAAAAGGATAAAAATTTTGCTGTTACAATATTTAGTAGCCGATTTTAATAACATTTGGAAACATTGTGCAACATCTAAATCCAATGAAGAGAAAGATTAAGATTAAAATATTCAGTTAAATAGATGAGATACTGTTTATTAGATAATCACTAGTAGAGAGGTTAGTTACCTTTGATAATTAATAGAATAATTCAGTTAACGACAGATAGTCTAGAAAAATAATCCATGGGCTGACAAATTATGGATCTCGTGCTCCCTGGTTCAATTCAAGACCCCGTGGCCGACCTAAGCTGCGATGACTAGATGTCGTTAAAGATAACATGAGTGTCAATCAACTATTAGCCATGATGATGCAAAAAACGGTGCGAAGTGGGGAAAACATAGCAAGAAAACTGACCCTGGCAAAAGCTGGGTCAGACGCTAGGTAGAAGAAAAGCAGCCTAGAAAAATAGTAGATACAAATTTATTCGAAAACCATTTATTTATTTTAGAAAGTATATTTTGCTAAAAGTTATAATCCAAATCCAACATCGATGCCAATACGTAACTTTTTAAAACGCAATGCATTGATTGATTTACTAAAATTAAATTGACTACAGAAATTTATAGGTCTCGAGGTTGTCCGCATTTATCCAACTTCATCGCACTCAATACTTTAATTATCATTTGATTGTTAAAGTTTTTGAAAATACAGGAAAGCATAACGTAACATAGCAATTTTTCATCAACATACTCGTTCTAGAGTGGGTATCTATGTATGTAATGTTGTTTTACTACAACGGATTAATTATTGATAAGATCTAAGAGATACGACGTTAATATTCAACCCTATGTCTCAGTTTTCAATGTGTTTTTTTTTTTAGTCAACGGCATCGAATTTTGTATCTCACCACTATATTTCTTGACGACTCCGAGAACTACAATAATAATAGTGTCACTAAAAGCTGTACAACAACGCAGAGACTCTTCGAAACTTCACTCAACATGGATGTTGTATGACAACAAAAATTCCTGGGAAGACTGATTAAGTGCAACAGTCACAATATCAAATTTCATTACACTCAATTCAGCCAAAAATGATGCAGCCGCAAATATCACAGCCACAAAATATATCAAAGTCAATGCTTCTTTCTAATACGACCAGATTTTGTGGTGCAACTCCTTCATCGGATACCACCACTAAATTGGAATTAAAATGGTAAGCTCTGAAAACACATCGATCGAATATAACTTGAATCAGATTGACTGATATTATTTGTTTAGGTTTTTAACCTAGTTTTTTCATTTTAGCTTAAATTTTTCTTCTTAAAAATATTTTTTGATGTTTGCAAATATAGTTTTGAGTTATTGACGTGGATTTTTTTCATTCAAAGTTATTGACTCTTTATGAGTGCTTGTAATTATAGTAAATGCCCGGTAACATTCGTCAAGGGTCAGACACATCTGGAGATGCTTGATAAGTGGAACCGGACCTACAAACATAAAGAAACGGATTCAGGAACTAAATACATATATCATGATGTCCTAGATAGAAAAATCAAGAAAAATGATGAGACCAAGTGTGTTCTACTTGTACTATACGAATATTTGTAGAATAATATGGGTAAATACTAGGGAGTATTTACATTGATTTAAATACAAGAAAAACTTGGCCTAAGGAAGGTGATAAAAAATGTAATGCACGTTATTGTCCTACGTCATGCTGTTGTTAAAAGTTAAATTAGATGTGGAAAAATGGAAACGGATGCAGATATAAATGACTCTCAATTATAATTAAAAACTTTGCTCCTGCTCATACAAGAGACTTTCGAGAAAACAAATATGTTGACTCGAATATCTAAATTTCAGAATGGTCTACTCCAAAAAAATAACTGCAAATGATGCAGTTGCAAATGATACAGCTGCAAATAGTACAGCCACGTACCACAATGAATTCACAAACACCAAACAATGTGACCGAAAGCTGAACAGCAACGTGGGAAGTCTTGTAAACATCTATAAAATAGCAAATCAGCCAATCATTTTCATTTATGCAAGATAGCAAGCGAAACTCAGATCAACTATGTGTATCCGCGACATTATTAAAATGTGTCGCATATAATTTATTTTTTGCAAACCCTTTTGCAATTAAAAATAAAATTCGAATAGGTATGAATCTAATCGTTCAAAAGTGAGTCGAAATCAAGGCTTCGGTATGTTCTGTCGAACAGGATGCAAGGTTCACTATTCGGACAATCATTAGTAAGTAAAGAGTTATGTTACATTTGATAAATATGATTAGTTTCAGGTTAATCACTATAATTTATGCTTTTGCATTGGTTACTTAATGACATTGTAGTAGGTTAACGATCTCTCATTTTCATTACAGCTAATTTATTTAAAGTATATTACAAATCTAGAAATTTTACCTGTCGGATCACCCTAATTAGAACAAAACATCGTATGCAATAATGATCCCATGAGTTATAAAAGGGTCATTTAAAAATCACAATCATTCAGTTATCGACAGACAGTCTGGAAAAACAGTGCATACTAATTTGAAATAGTTCATATTTAATTTTTTTTTAAATTGACGAAGTAAAAATGCAGGACCAATATCGAAACCAATACGTAAGTTTATTAATTTATTTGTTTAATTATTAACTAGGATGATGATAAATTATTTTAGACGTTCACGTATCCTTCTTAGTAGGTTCACCTGAAAAATAATGATTCATGAGAATAATTCCAAATACGATCTTTCGTTCATGACATTTCATGTATGTTTTTTTTTAAATTACAGGTAGAACAATGCACGAACTTCAGCAAGTCGACGCCAACGGCGAAAATCAACGGCATTGAATTTTGCAGCACACCGTTGCATTTTCTACCAACGACCCCAAAAACCACAAGAACAATTGTGCGGCTAATGGCAATACAACAGCGCAGAGAGTCTTCCAAACTGCAGTCAACGTGGATGCGGCATGACACCAGAAACCCTGGGAAGACCAATTATGTGCAACAGCCGCATCAAACAACTTCAGTCAATGCGAACTCAATCCAGCCGCAAATGTTACAGCCACGTAATATGTCCAGGTCAATGTTTCCATTGCGGCCAGATTTGGTGGTGCCACCACCTCATCGCATATCACCATTAAATTGGAATAAAAATGGCATCACGGAGAATATTTGGATTGAGTATCACTTGTCTGAGGTTGAATGATTTAAGTTCGTAGTTTATAAGTTAGACTAGGTTTTAAAAGTTAGGATATTTTTTAGTTATTATTTTTCTATTTATTAATATTTAGGTTTTGTAAATATAGTTTGAATTAAGTTTTTTTTTAAATTATGTATGGTTAATACCATCTGTTTATATTGTATTTTTTATCTTAATATGTATGTTTCATTTGTTTAAGTGTTATTTATTTATTCATATTTTATGTTTGTAAATATACTTTTATGGTTTTCGACAAACTGTTTTGTATTTTTGACATGATACTATGATCCGATTGTATGTTTATTGAAGTTTTTAAAAATATATGAAGGTCAAACGTATCACAATATTTTTTAATCAGTTTACCCAATCTACATTTTAGTTGGTATGTTAAGTTTTACTATTCAGGATTTATTGATACTTTAAACTTAATACGCAAACGCTTCCGTGTCTATCAGTTTAAAAGGGCGTATTTCTTTTAAAACAGTGTTAGAAGAGTCCATTTTTAGAATTGTCCTTTGACAGTTCGACGACTAGCAAGTTTAGTGATGTCTTTTGTTTTGGTTGAATCCTTAACCAATGTTTTTTTTGGAAACAGTATTTAAAGTAAAATCAACGGCATCGAATTTTGTAGCTCACCACTATATTTCTTGCCATCTTCGAGAACCACAAAACATAATAGTGTCACTAAAAGCAGTACAACAACGCAGAGACTCTTCGAAACTTCACTCAACATGGATGCTGTATGACAACAAAATCCCTGGGAAGACTGATTAAGTGCAACAGTCGCAATATCCAATTTCATTGCACTCAATTCAGCCACAAATGATGCAGCCGCAAATATTACAGCCACAAAATATGTCGAAGTCAATGCTCCTTTCTAATACGACCAGATTTTGTAGTGCAACTTCTTAAATTGGAATAAAAATAGTAAGCACTGAAAACACATCAATCGAATATAACTTGAATCAGATTGACTGATATTATTTGTTTAGGTTTTTAACCTAGTTTTTTCAGTTTAGCTTAAATTTTTCTTCTTATCAATATTTTTTGAGGTTTGCAAATATAGTTTTGAGTTATTGACGTGGATTTTTGTCATTCAAGTTATTGACTCTTTATGAGTAAAAGACACGGTGGATTGTAATTATAGTAGATGCCCGGTAACATTCGTCAAGGGTCAGACACGTCTCGAGATGCTTGATAAGTGGAACCGGACCTACAAACATAAAGAAATGGCTTCAGGAACTAAATACATATATCTTGATGTCCTAGACAGAAAAATCAAATAAAATGATGAGACCAAGTGTGTTCTACCTGTACTTTACAGATATTGGTGGAATAATATGGGTAATTACTAAGGAGAACTAATTACATCCATATATATCCAATACATAGTCCTATGTCATGCTGTTGTGGAATCTTAAATTAGATGTGGAAAAATGGAAACGGATGCAGATATAAATGACTCTTAATTATAATTTAAAACTCTGCTCCTGCTCATACAAGAAGCTTTCGACAAAACACATATGTTGACTCGAAAATCTAAATTTCAGAATGGTCTACTCCAAAAAATTTACAGGATTGAATTCTACAGTAAACCGCTGCATTTGTAACCGAGCAAATTACGAGCACCACTTACAACAATGCGGCCAAAAACAGAACAGCTCAGTAGAACGTCTTGGAAACAATATGCTAGAAAGCAAGCGAAATTTTGATCAACTATATGTACATAATAATATGTAACCGCGAAATAATTCAAATTTATTGCATGCAATCATTCAACTGGAAATGACGCAGCTACATATAACAGTGAATTTACAAACACCAAAGACAACAATGTGACCAAAAGCAGCACAGCAACGTAGGAAGTCTTGTAAACCTCTATCAATTAGCAAATCAGCCAATCATTTTCATGTATGCAAGATCGCAATCGAAACTCAGATCAACTATGTGTATCCGCGACATTATTAAAATGTATCGTATATAATTTATTTTTTGCACGCCCTTTTGCAATTAAAAATAAAATTCGAATAGGTATGAATCTAATGTTCAAAAGTGAGTCGAAATCAAGGCTTCGGTATGTTTAGTCGAACAGATGCAAGGTTTACTATTCGGAGAATCATTAGTAAGTAAAGAGTTTTGTTACATTTGATAAATATGATTAGTTTCAGGTTAATCACTATAATTTATGCTTTTGCATTGGTTACTTAATGACATTGTAGTTGGTTAACGATCTCTCACTTTCATTACAGCTAATTTATTTAAAGTATGTTACAAATCTAGAAATTTTACCTGTCGGATCACCCTAATTAGAACAAAACATCGTATGCAATAATAATCCCATGAGTTATAAAAGGATCATTTAACAACCACAATCATTCAGTTATCGACAGACAGTCTGGAAAAACAGTGCATACTAATTTGAAATAGTTCATATTTAATTTTTTTTTAAATTGACGAAGTAAAAATGCAGGACCAATATCGAAACCAATACGTAAGTTTATTAATTTATGTATTTAATTATTAACTAGGATGATGATAAATTATTTGAGACGTTCACGTATCCTTTTAGTAGGTTCACCTGAAAAATAATGATTCATGAGAATAACTCCAAATACGATCTTTCGTTCATGACATATGTTTTTTTTTTTTAAATTACAGGTAGAACAATGCATGAACTTCAGCAAGCCGATGCCAACGCCGAAAATCAACGGCATTGAATTTTGCAGCACACCGTTGCATTTTCTACCAACGACTCCAAAAAACACAAAAACAATTGTGCGGCTAATGGCAATACAGCAGCGCAGAGAGTCTTCCAAACTGCAGTCAACGTGGATGCGGCATGACACCAGAAACCCTGGGAAGACCAATTATGTGCAACAGCCGCATCAAACAACTTCAGTCAATGCGAACTCAATCCAGCCGCAAATGTTACAGCCACGTAATATGTCGAGGTCAATGTTTCCATTGCGGCCAGATTTGGTGGTGCCACCACCTCATCGCATATCACCATTAAATTGGAATAAAAATGGCATCACGGAGAATATTTGGATTGAGTATCACTTGTCTGAGGTTGAATGATTTAAGTTCGTAGTTTATAAGTTAGACTAGGTTTTAAAAGTTAGGATATTTTTTAGTTATTATTTTTCTATTTATTAATATTTAGGTTTTGTAAATATAGTTTGAATTAAGTTTTTTTTTAAATTATGTATGGTTAATACCATCTGTTTATATTGTATTTTTTATCTTAATATGTATGTTTCATTTGTTTAAGTGTTATTTATTTATTCATATTTTATGTTTGTAAATATACTTTTATGGTTTTCGACAAACTGTTTTGTATTTTTGACATGATACTATGATCCGATTGTATGTTTATTGAAGTTTTTAAAAATATATGAAGGTCAAACGTATCACAATATTTTTTAATCAGTTTACCCAATCTACATTTTAGTTGGTATGTTAAGTTTTACTATTCAGGATTTATTGATACTTTAAACTTAATACGCAAACGCTTCCGTGTCTATCAGTTTAAAAGGGCGTATTTCTTTTAAAACAGTGTTAGAAGAGTCCATTTTTAGAATTGTCCTTTGACAGTTCGACGACTAGCAAGTTTAGTGATGTCTTTTGTTTTGGTTGAATCCTTAACCAATGTTTTTTTTGGAAACAGTATTTAAAGTAAAATCAACGGCATCGAATTTTGTAGCTCACCACTATATTTCTTGCCATCTTCGAGAACCACAAAACATAATAGTGTCACTAAAAGCAGTACAACAACGCAGAGACTCTTCGAAACTTCACTCAACATGGATGCTGTATGACAACAAAATCCCTGGGAAGACTGATTAAGTGCAACAGTCGCAATATCCAATTTCATTGCACTCAATTCAGCCACAAATGATGCAGCCGCAAATATTACAGCCACAAAATATGTCGAAGTCAATGCTCCTTTCTAATACGACCAGATTTTGTAGTGCAACTTCTTAAATTGGAATAAAAATAGTAAGCACTGAAAACACATCAATCGAATATAACTTGAATCAGATTGACTGATATTATTTGTTTAGGTTTTTAACCTAGTTTTTTCAGTTTAGCTTAAATTTTTCTTCTTATCAATATTTTTTGAGGTTTGCAAATATAGTTTTGAGTTATTGACGTGGATTTTTGTCATTCAAGTTATTGACTCTTTATGAGTGAAAGACACGGTGGATTGTAATTATAGTAGATGCCCGGTAACATTCGTCAAGGGTCAGACACGTCTCGAGATGCTTGATAAGTGGAACCGGACCTACAAACATAAAGAAATGGCTTCAGGAACTAAATACATATATCTTGATGTCCTAGACAGAAAAATCAAATAAAATGATGAGACCAAGTGTGTTCTACCTGTACTTTACAGATATTGGTGGAATAATATGGGTAATTACTAAGGAGAACTAATTACATCCATATAATATATCCAATACATAGTCCTATGTCATGCTGTTGTGGAATCTTAAATTAGATGTGGAAAAATGGAAACGGATGCAGATATAAATGACTCTTAATTATAATTTAAAACTCTGCTCCTGCTCATACAAGAAGCTTTCGACAAAACACATATGTTGACTCGAAAATCTAAATTTCAGAATGGTCTACTCCAAAAAATTTACAGGATTGAATTCTACAGTAAACCACTGCATTTGTAACCGAGCAAATTACGAGCACCACTTACAACAATGCGGCCAAAAACAGAACAGCTCAGTAGAACGTCTTGGAAACAATATGCTAGAAAGCAAGCGAAATTTTGATCAACTATATGTACATAATAATATGTAACCGCGAAATAATTCAAATTTATTGCATGCAATCATTCAACTGGAAATGACGCAGCTACATATAACAGTGAATTTACAAACACCAAAGACAACAATGTGACCAAAAGCAGCACAGCAACGTAGGAAGTCTTGTAAACCTCTATCAATTAGCAAATCAGCCAATCATTTTCATGTATGCAAGATCGCAATCGAAACTCAGATCAACTATGTGTATCCGCGACATTATTAAAATGTATCGTATATAATTTATTTTTTGCACGCCCTTTTGCAATTAAAAATAAAATTCGAATAGGTATGAATCTAATGTTCAAAAGTGAGTCGAAATCAAGGCTTCGGTATGTTTAGTCGAACAGATGCAAGGTTTACTATTCGGAGAATCATTAGTAAGTAAAGAGTTTTGTTACATTTGATAAATATGATTAGTTTCAGGTTAATCACTATAATTTATGCTTTTGCATTGGTTACTTAATGACATTGTAGTTGGTTAACGATCTCTCACTTTCATTACAGCTAATTTATTTAAAGTATGTTACAAATCTAGAAATTTTACCTGTCGGATCACCCTAATTAGAACAAAACATCGTATGCAATAATAATCCCATGAGTTATAAAAGGATCATTTAACAACCACAATCATTCAGTTATCGACAGACAGTCTGGAAAAACAGTGCATACTAATTTGAAATAGTTCATATTTAATTTTTTTTTAAATTGACGAAGTAAAAATGCAGGACCAATATCGAAACCAATACGTAAGTTTATTAATTTATGTATTTAATTATTAACTAGGATGATGATAAATTATTTGAGACGTTCACGTATCCTTTTAGTAGGTTCACCTGAAAAATAATGATTCATGAGAATAACTCCAAATACGATCTTTCGTTCATGACATATGTTTTTTTTTTTTAAATTACAGGTAGAACAATGCATGAACTTCAGCAAGCCGATGCCAACGCCGAAAATCAACGGCATTGAATTTTGCAGCACACTGTTGCATTTTCTACCAACGACTCCAAAAAACACAAAAACAATTGTGCGGCTAATGGCAATACAGCAGCGCAGAGAGTCTTCCAAACTGCAGTCAACGTGGATGCGGCATGACACCAGAAACCCTGGGAAGACCAATTATGTGCAACAGCCGCATCAAACAACTTCAGTCAATGCGAACTCAATCCAGCCGCAAATGTTACAGCCACGTAATATGTCGAGGTCAATGTTTCCATTGCGGCCAGATTTGGTGGTGCCACCACCTCATCGCATATCACCATTAAATTGGAATAAAAATGGCATCACGGAGAATATTTGGATTGAGTATCACTTGTCTGAGGTTGAATGATTTAAGTTCGTAGTTTATAAGTTAGACTAGGTTTTAAAAGTTAGGATATTTTTTAGTTATTATTTTTCTATTTATTAATATTTAGGTTTTGTAAATATAGTTTGAATTAAGTTTTTTTTTAAATTATGTATGGTTAATACCATCTGTTTATATTGTATTTTTTATCTTAATATGTATGTTTCATTTGTTTAAGTGTTATTTATTTATTCATATTTTATGTTTGTAAATATACTTTTATGGTTTTCGACAAACTGTTTTGTATTTTTGACATGATACTATGATCCGATTGTATGTTTATTGAAGTTTTTAAAAATATATGAAGGTCAAACGTATCACAATATTTTTTAATCAGTTTACCCAATCTACATTTTAGTTGGTATGTTAAGTTTTACTATTCAGGATTTATTGATACTTTAAACTTAATACGCAAACGCTTCCGTGTCTATCAGTTTAAAAGGGCGTATTTCTTTTAAAACAGTGTTAGAAGAGTCCATTTTTAGAATTGTCCTTTGACAGTTCGACGACTAGCAAGTTTAGTGATGTCTTTTGTTTTGGTTGAATCCTTAACCAATGTTTTTTTTGGAAACAGTATTTAAAGTAAAATCAACGGCATCGAATTTTGTAGCTCACCACTATATTTCTTGCCATCTTCGAGAACCACAAAACATAATAGTGTCACTAAAAGCAGTACAACAACGCAGAGACTCTTCGAAACTTCACTCAACATGGATGCTGTATGACAACAAAATCCCTGGGAAGACTGATTAAGTGCAACAGTCGCAATATCCAATTTCATTGCACTCAATTCAGCCACAAATGATGCAGCCGCAAATATTACAGCCACAAAATATGTCGAAGTCAATGCTCCTTTCTAATACGACCAGATTTTGTGGTGCAACTTCTTAAATTGGAATAAAAATGGTAAGCACTGAAAACACATCGATCGAATATAACTTGAATCAGATTGACTGATATTATTTGTTTATTAGGTTTTTAACCTAGTTTTTTCAGTTTAGCTTAAATTTTTCTTCTTATCAATATTTTTTGAGGTTTGCAAATATAGTTTTGAGTTATTGACGTGGATTTTTGTCATTCAAGTTATTGACTCTTTATGAGTGAAAGACACGGTGGATTGTAATTATAGTAGATGCCCGGTAACATTCGTCAAGGGTCAGACACGTCTCGAGATGCTTGATAAGTGGAACCGGACCTACAAACATAAAGAAATGGCTTCAGGAACTAAATACATATATCTTGATGTCCTAGACAGAAAAATCAAATAAAATGATGAGACCAAGTGTGTTCTACCTGTACTTTACAGATATTGGTAGAATAATATGGGTAATTACTAAGGAGAACTAATTACATCCATATATATCCAATACATAGTCCTATGTCATGCGGTTGTGGAAACTTAAATTAGATGTGGAAAAATGGAAACGGATGCAGATATAAATGACTCTTAATTATAATTTAAAACTCTACTTCTGCTCATACAAGAAGCTTTCGACGAAACACATATGTTGACTCGAAAATCTAAATTTCACAATGGTCTACTCCAAAAAATTTACAGGATTGAATTCTACAGTAAACCGCTGCATTTGTAATCGAGCAAATTACGAGCACCACTTACAACAATGCGGCCAAAAACAGAACAGCTCAGTAGAACGTCTTGGAAACAATATGCTAGAAAGCAAGCGAAATTTTGATCAACTATATGTACATAATAATATGTAACCGCGAAATAATTCAAATTTATTGCATGCAACCATTCAACTGGAAATGACGCAGCTACATATAACAGTGAATTTACAAACACCAAAGACAACAATGTGACCAAAAGCAGCACAGCAACGTAGGAAGACATGTAAACCTCTATCAATTAGCAAATCAGCCAATCATTTTCATGTATGCAAGATCGCAATCGAAACTCAGATCAACTATGTGTATCCGCGACATTATTAAAATGTATCGTATATAATTTATTTTTTGCACGCCCTTTTGCAATTAAAAATAAAATTCGAATAGGTATGAATCTAATGTTCAAAAGTGACTCGAAATCAAGGCTTCGGTATGTTCAGTCGAACAGATGCAAGGTTCACTATTCGGAGAATCATTAGTAAGTAAAGAGTTTTGTTACATTTGATAAATATGATTAGTTTCAGGTTAATCACTATAATTTATGCTTTTGCATTGGTTACTTAATGACATTGTAGTTGGTTAACGATCTCTCACTTTCATTACAGCTGATTTATTTAAAGTATGTTACAAATCTAGAAATTTTACCTGTTGGATCACCCTAATTAGAACAAAACATCGTATGCAATAATGATCCCATGAGTTATAAAAGGATCATTTAACAATCACAATCATTCAGTTATCGACAGACAGTCTGGAAAAACAGTGCATACTAATTTGAAATAGTTCATATTTATTTTTTTTTTAAATTGACGAAGTAAAAATGCAGGACCAATATCGAAACCAATACGTAAGTTTATTAATTTATGTATTTAATTATTAACTAGGATGATGATAAATTATTTTAGACGTTCACGTATCCTTCTTAGTAGGTTCACCTGAAAAATAATGATTCATGAGAATAATTCCAAATACGATCTTTCGTTCATGACATTTCATGTATGTTTTTTTTTTAAATTACAGGTAGAACAATGCACGAACTTCAGCAAGTCGACGCCAACGGCGAAAATCAACGGCATTGAATTTTGCAGCACACCGTTGCATTTTCTACCAACGACCCCAAAAAACACAAGAACAATTGTGCGGCTAATGGCAATACAACAGCGCAGAGAGTCTTCCAAACTGCAGTCAACGTGGATGCGGCATGACACCAGAAACCCTGGGAAGACCAATTATGTGCAACAGCCGCATCAAACAACTTCAATCAATACGAACTCAATCCAACCGCAAATGTTACAGCCACATAATATGTCGAGGCCAATGTTTCCATTGTGGCCAGATTTAGTGGTGCCACCACCTCATCGCATATCACCATTAAATTGGAATAAAAATAGCATCACGGAGAATATTTGGATCGAGTATAACTTGACTGATGTTGAATTATTTAAGTTCGTAGTTGTATTGTATTCCCATGTATTAGACTAGGTTTCATAAGTGAGGATATTTTTTTTTTGGTTATTGTTTTTCTATTTGTTAATATTTAGGTTTTGTAAATATAGTTTGAAGTAAGTTTTTTTAAATTTATGTATGGTTAATACCATCTGTTTTTATTGTATTTTTTATCTAAATATGTAAGTCTCATTTGTTCAAGTTTTTTTATTTATTCATTTTTTATGTTCGTAAATATATTTTTATGGTTTTTGACAAACTGTTTTGTATTTTTGACATGGTATCCTACTATGATTCGATTATAATTTGTTTAATGAAGTTTTTAAAAATACATAAAGGTCAACCGTATCAAAATATTTTTTAATCAGTTTACCCGATCTACAGTTTAGTTTGTATGTTAAGTTTTACTATTCAGGATGTATTGATACTTTAAATTTAATACGCATACGCTTCCGCAACAATTTTTAAGCATATTTATCAGTTTAAAACGCGTATTTGTTTTAAAACAGACATCTTTTGACAGTTCGACGACTAGCAAGTTTAGTGATGTCTTTTGTTTTGGTTGAATGTTCAACCAATGTTTTTTTGGAAACAGTATTTAAAGTAAAATCAACGGCATCGAACTTTATATTTTACCACTATATTTCTTGACAACTCCGAAAACCACAAGAATAATAGTGTCACTAAAAGCAGTACAACAACGCAGAGACTTCGAAACTTTACTGAACATGGATGCTGTATGACAACAAAATCCCTGGGAAGACTCATTAAGTGAAACAGTTGCTATATCCAATTTCATTGCACTCAATTCAGCCACAAATGGTGCAGCCGCAAATATTACAGCCACAAAATATGTCGAAGTCAATGTTCCTTTCTAATACGACCAGATTTTGTGGTTTAACTTCCTCATCGGATATAAATTGGAATAAAAATAGTAAGCACTGAAAACACATCGATCGAATACAACTTGAATCAGATTGACTGATATTATTTGTTAAGGCTCTTAACCTAGTTTTCTCATTTTATCTTAAATGTTTCTTCTTATCAATATTTTTTGATGTTTGCAAAAATAGTTTTGAGTTATTGACGTGGATTTTTTTCATCCGAAGTTATTGACTCTTTATGAGTGCTGCATTTGAGTCGAAAGACACGGTGGATTGTAATTATAGTAGATGCTTGGTAACATTCGTCAAGGGTCAGACACGTCTGGAGATGCTTAATAAGTGGAACCGGACCCACAAAGATAAAAAACGGCTTCAGGAACTAAATACATATATCTTGATGTCCTAAACAGAAAAATCAAAAAAAATGATAAGACCAAGTGTATTCTGCCTGTACTATACAGATATTTGTAGAATTATATGGGTAAATACTAGGGAGTATTTACATCGATTTAAATACAAGAAAAACTTGGCCTAAGGAAGGTGATACAAAATGTAATGCGCGTTATTGTGCTATGTCATGCTGTTGTGAAAAGTTAAATTAGATGTGGAAAAATGGAAACGGATGCAGATATAAATGACTCTTAATTATAATTAAAAACGCTGCTCCTCCTCGTACAAGAGACTTTCGACAAAACAAATATGTTGACTCGAATATCTAAATTTCAGAATGGTCTACTCCAAAAAATTAACAGGATTGAATTCTACAGTAAACCGCTGCATTTTTAACCAAGCAATTTACGAGCACCACTTACAACAATGCGGCCAAAAACAGCACAGCTCTTGTCTTGGAAGTCTTGAAAGTCTAAGCAAGCGAAATTTTGATCAACTATATGTACATATGTAACCGCGAAATTATTCAAATTTATCGCATGCAACAATTCAACTGCAAATGATGCAGCTGCAAATAATGCAGCTACATAAAACAGTGAAGTCACAAACACCAAAGACAACAATGTGACCAAAAGCAGCACAGCAACGTAGGAAGTCTTTGAAACATCTGCCAATTAGCACATCAGGCAATTATTTTTACGTACCTACGTAAAATAGCAAGCGAAACTCTGTTCAAATATACTACGTTGCCGTGACTTTACTTAACTCATTATTAAATTAAAATATATCCCGTACAACAGTTCAACTGCAAATGATACAGCTGCAAATAATACAACCACGTACAACAATGAATCCACAAACACCAAATACAACAATGTGGCCAAAATCTGCACAGCAACGTGGGAAGTTTTTTAAACCTCTATCAAATAGCAAATCAGCCAATCATTTTCATTTATGCAAGATAGCAAGCGAAACTCAGATCAACTATGTATATCCGCGACATTATTAAAATGTGTCACTTATAATATAGTTTTTGCAAACCCTTTTGCAATTAAAAATAAAATTCGAATAGTTATGAATCTAATCGTTCAAAAGTGAGTCGAAATCAATCGGTATGTTCAGTCGAACAGATGCAAGGTTCACTATTCGGAGAATCATTAGTAAGTAAAGAGTTTTGTGACATTTGATAAAGATGATTAGTTTCAGGTTACCCACTATAATTTATGCTTTTGCATTGGTTACTTAATAACAAAATTGTTGAAGTAAATATGCAGAACCAATATCGCAACCAATACGTTAGTTTATTAATTTATGTATTTAATTATTAACTAGGATGATGATAAATTATTTGAGACGTTCACATATCCTTCTTAGTAGGAACATGTGAAAAATAATGATTCATGAGAATAATTCCAAATACTTTCTTTCGTTGATGACATTTCATGTATGCTTTTTTTTTTAATTACAGGTAGAAAGATGCATAAACTTCAGCAAACCGACGCCAACGCCAAAAATCAACGGCATTGAATTTTGCAGCACACCGTTGCATTTTCTACCAACGACCCCAAAAACCACAAGAACAATTGTGCGGTTAATGGCAATACAACAGCGCAGAGAGTCTTCCAAACTGCAGTTAACGTGGATGCAGCACAGAAACCCTGGGAAGACCAATTATGTGCAACAGCCGCATCAACCAACTTCAGTCAATGCGAACTCAATCCAGCCGCAAATGTTACAGCCACGTAAAATGTCGAGGCCAATGTTTCCATTGCGGCCAGATTTAGTGGTGCCACCACCTCATCGCATATCACCATTAAATTAAATTAAAATAAAAATGGCATCACGGAGAATATTTGGATCGAGTATCACTTGACTGAGATTGAATGATCTAAGTTCGTAGTTGTATTGTATTTCCATGTATAATAAGTGAGGATATTTTTTTTAGTAATTGTTTTTCTATTTATTATAAAGGTTTTGTAAATATAGTTTGAAGTAAGTTTTTTTAAATTATGTATGGTTAATACCATCTGTTTAAATTGTATTTTTACCTATATATGTAAGTTTCAGTTGTTTAAGTTTTTTTATTTATACATATTTTATGTTTGTAAATATAGTTTTATGGTTTTTGACAAACTGTTTTGTATTTTTGACATGGCACTGTGATCCGATTATAATTTGTTTAATGAAGTTTTTAAAAATATATGTAGGTCAACCGCATCAAAATATTTTTTAATTTGTTTACCCGATCTACAGCTTTATTTGTATGTTAAGTTTTACTATTCAGGATTTATGGATACTTTAAACTTAATACGCATACGCTTCCGAAACAAATTTTTAAGCATATCTATCAGTTTAAAAAGGCGTATTTCTTTTAAAACAGAGTTAGAAGAGCCTATATTTTGACAGTTCGACGACTAGCAAGTTCAGTGATGTCTTTTGTTTCGGTTGAATGTTCAACCAATGTTTTTTTTTGGAAATAGTATTTAAAGTAAAATCAACAGCATCGAATTTTGTAGCTCACCACTATATTTCTTGACAACTCCGAGAAACACAAGAATAATAGTGTCACAAAGAGCATTACAATAACGCAGAGACTCTTCGACTCTTCGAAACTTCACTCAATATGGATGTTGTATGACAACAAAAACCCTGGGAAGACTGATTAAGTGCATCAGTCGCAATACCCAATTTCATTGCACTCAATTCAGCCACAAATGGTGCAGCCGCAAATATTACAGCCGCAAAATATGTCGAAGTCAATGTTTCTCTCTAATACGACCATATTTTGTGGTGCAACTTCCTCATCGGATATCACCACTAAATTGGAATAAAAATGGTAAATACTGAAAACACATCGATCGAATAAAACTTGAATCAGATTGACTGATATTATTTGTTTAGGCTTTTAACTTAGTTTTTTCATTTTAGCTTAAATGTTTCTTCTTATCAATATTTTTTGATGTTTGCAAAAATAGTTTTGAGTTATTGACGTGGTTTTTTTTCATTCAAAGTTATTGACTCTTTATGAGTGCTGCATTCGAGTCGAAAGACACGGTGGATTGTAATTATAGTAGATGCCCGGTAACATTCGTCAAGGGTCAGACACGTCTGAAGATGCTTGATAAGTGGAACCGGACCTACAAACATAAAGAAACGGCTTCAGGAACTAAATACATATATCTTGATGTCCTAGACAGAAAAATCAAGAAATATGATGAGTCCAAGTGTGTTCTACCTGTACTATACAGATATTGGTAGAATAATATGGGTATATACTAAGGAGTATTTACATCATATTTATCCAATACATAGTTATTGTCCTATGTCATGCTTTAGTGGAAACTTAAATTAGATGTGGAAAAATGGAAAAGGATGCAGATATAAATGACTCTTAATTATAATTTAAAACTCTGCTCTTGCCCATACAAGAGACTTTCGACAAAACAAATATGTTGACTCGAATATCTAAATTTCAGAATGGTCTACTCCAAAAACTTAACAGTATTGAATTCTACAGTAAACCGCTGCATTTTCAACCAAGCAATTTACGAGCACCACTTACAAAAATGCGGCCAAAAACAGCACAGCTCAGTAGAACGTCTTGGAAACAATATGCTAGAAAGCAAGCGAAATTTTGATCAACTATATGTACATAATAATATGTAACCGCGAAATTATTCAAATTTATCGCATGCAACCATTCAACTAGAAATGATGCAGCTACATATAATAGTGAATTTACAAACACCAAAGACAACAATTTGACTAAAAGCAGCACAGCAACGCAGGAAGTCTTGTAAACCTCTATCAATTAGCAAATCAGCCAATCATTTTCATGTATGCAAGATCGCAATCGAAACTCAGATCAACTATGTATATCCGCGACATTATTAAAATGTATCGCATATAATTTATTTTTTGCAAACCCTTTTGCAATTAAAAATAAAATTCGAATAGGTATGAACCTAATCGTTCAAAAGTGAGTCGAAATCAAGGCTTCGGTATGTTCAGTCGAACAGGATGCAAGGTTCACTATTCGGAGAATCATTAGTAAGTAAAGAGTTTTGTTACATTTGATAAATATGATTAGTTTCAGGTTAATCACTATAAGTTAATCTCTTGCATTGGTTACTTAATGACATTGTAGTTGGTTAACGATCTCTCACTTTCATTACAGCTAATTTATTTAAAGTATGTTACAAATCTAGAAATTTTACCTGTCGGATCACCCTAATTAGAACAAAACATCGTATGCAATAATGATCCCATGAGTTATAAAAGGGTCATTTAACAATCACAACCATTCAGTTGTCGACAGACAGTCTGGAAAAACAGTGCATACTAACATGAAATAGTTCATATTTAATTATTTTTTTAAATTGTTGAAGTAAAAATGCAGGACCAATATCGAAACCAAGACGTAAGTTTATTAATTTATGTATTTAATTATTTACTAGGATGATGATAAATTATTTGAGACGTTCACGTCTCCTTCTTAGTAGGTGCATTTGAAAAAAAATGATTCATGAGAATAATTCCAAATACGATCTTTCGTTCATGACATTTCATGTATGTTTTTTTTTTAATTACAGGTAGAACGATGCATGAACTTCAGCAAGCCAACGGCGAAAATCAACGGCATTGAATTTTGCAGCACACCGTTGCATTTTCTACCAACGACTCCAAAAACCACAAAAACAATTGTGCGGCTAATGGCAATACAACAGCGCAGAGAGTCTTCCAAACTGCAGTCAACGTGGATGCGGCATGACTGATATATAATTAAAAACTCTGCTCCTGCTCATATAAGAGACTTTCGACAAAACAAATATGTTGACTAGAATATCTAAACTTCAGAATGGTTTACTCCAAAAAATAACAGGATTGAATTCTACAGTAAACCGCTGCATTTTTAACCAAGCAATTCACAAGCACCTCTAACAACATGCGGCCAAAAACAGCACAGCTAAGTAGAAAATCTTGGAAACAATATGCTAGAAAGCAAGCGAAATTTTGATCAACTATATGTAAATAATAATATGAAACCGCGAAAGTATTCAAATTCATCCAACAATTCAACGGCAAACGATGCAGCTGCAAATAATGCAGCTACATATAACAGTGAATTTACAAACACCAAAGACAACAATGTGACCAAAAGCAGCACAACAACGTAGGAGTTCTTTGAAACATCTGCCAATTAGCACATCAGCCAATTATTTTTACGTACCTATGTAAAATAGCAAGCAAAACTCTGTTCAAATATACTATGTTGCCGCGACTTTACTTAACTTATTATTTAATTAAAATGTATCACGTACAACAATGAATCCACAAACACCAAACAATGTGACTGAAAGCTGCACAGCAACGTGGGAAGTCTTGTAAAGCTCTATCAAATAGCAAATGAGCCAATCATTTTCATGTATGCAAGATTGCAAACGAAACTCAGATCGACTATGTGTATCCGCGACATTATTAAAATGTATCACATATAATTTATTTTTTGCATGCCTTTTTGCAATTAAAAATAAAATTCGAATAGGTATGAATCTAATCGTTCAAAAGTGAGTCGAAATCAAGGCTTCGGTATGTTCTGTCGAACAGGATACAAGGTTCACTATTCGGATAATCATTAGTAAGTAAAGAGTTATGTTATATTTGATAAATATGATTAGTTTCAGGTTAATCACTATAATTTATGCTTTTGCATTGGTTACTTAATGACATTGTAGTTGGTTAACGATCTCTCACTTTCATTACAGCTAATTTATTTAAAGTATATTACAAATCTAGAAATTTTACCTGTCGGATCACCCTAATTAGAACAAAACATCGTATGCAATAATGATCCCATGAGTTATAAAAGGATCATTTAACAATCACAATCATTCAGTTATCGAAAGACAGTCTGGAAAAACAGTGCATACTAATTTGAAATAGTTCATATTTTTTTTTTTTTTAAACTGACGAAGTAAAAATGCAGGACCAATATCGAAACCAATACGTAAGTTTATTAATTTATGTATTTGATTATTAACTAGGATGATGATAAATTATTTGAGACGTTCACGTATCTTTTAGTAGGTTCTTCTGAAAAATAATGATTCATGAGAATAATTCCAAATACGATCTTTCGTTCATGACATTTCATATATGTTTTTTTTTAAATTACAGGTAGAACGATGGATGAACTTCAGCAAGTCGACGCCAACGACGAAAATCAACGGCATTGAATTTTGCAGCACACCGTTGCATTTTCTACCAACGACCCCAAAAACCACAAGAACAATTGTGCGGTTAATGGCAATACAACAGCGCAGAGAGTCTTCCAAACTGCAGTTAACGTGGATGCAGCACAGAAACCCTGGGAAGACCAATTATGTGCAACAGCCGCATCAACCAACTTCAGTCAATGCGAACTCAATCCAGCCGCAAATGTTACAGCCACGTAAAATGTCGAGGCCAATGTTTCCATTGCGGCCAGATTTAGTGGTGCCACCACCTCATCGCATATCACCATTAAATTAAATTAAAATAAAAATGGCATCACGGAGAATATTTGGATCGAGTATCACTTGACTGAGATTGAATGATCTAAGTTCGTAGTTGTATTGTATTTCCATGTATAATAAGTGAGGATATTTTTTTTAGTAATTGTTTTTCTATTTATTATAAAGGTTTTGTAAATATAGTTTGAAGTAAGTTTTTTTAAATTATGTATGGTTAATACCATCTGTTTAAATTGTATTTTTACCTATATATGTAAGTTTCAGTTGTTTAAGTTTTTTTATTTATACATATTTTATGTTTGTAAATATAGTTTTATGGTTTTTGACAAACTGTTTTGTATTTTTGACATGGCACTGTGATCCGATTATAATTTGTTTAATGAAGTTTTTAAAAATATATGTAGGTCAACCGCATCAAAATATTTTTTAATTTGTTTACCCGATCTACAGCTTTATTTGTATGTTAAGTTTTACTATTCAGGATTTATGGATACTTTAAACTTAATACGCATACGCTTCCGAAACAAATTTTTAAGCATATCTATCAGTTTAAAAAGGCGTATTTCTTTTAAAACAGAGTTAGAAGAGCCTATATTTTGACAGTTCGACGACTAGCAAGTTCAGTGATGTCTTTTGTTTCGGTTGAATGTTCAACCAATGTTTTTTTTTGGAAATAGTATTTAAAGTAAAATCAACAGCATCGAATTTTGTAGCTCACCACTATATTTCTTGACAACTCCGAGAAACACAAGAATAATAGTGTCACAAAGAGCATTACAATAACGCAGAGACTCTTCGACTCTTCGAAACTTCACTCAATATGGATGTTGTATGACAACAAAAACCCTGGGAAGACTGATTAAGTGCATCAGTCGCAATACCCAATTTCATTGCACTCAATTCAGCCACAAATGGTGCAGCCGCAAATATTACAGCCGCAAAATATGTCGAAGTCAATGTTTCTCTCTAATACGACCATATTTTGTGGTGCAACTTCCTCATCGGATATCACCACTAAATTGGAATAAAAATGGTAAATACTGAAAACACATCGATCGAATAAAACTTGAATCAGATTGACTGATATTATTTGTTTAGGCTTTTAACTTAGTTTTTTCATTTTAGCTTAAATGTTTCTTCTTATCAATATTTTTTGATGTTTGCAAAAATAGTTTTGAGTTATTGACGTGGTTTTTTTTCATTCAAAGTTATTGACTCTTTATGAGTGCTGCATTCGAGTCGAAAGACACGGTGGATTGTAATTATAGTAGATGCCCGGTAACATTCGTCAAGGGTCAGACACGTCTGAAGATGCTTGATAAGTGGAACCGGACCTACAAACATAAAGAAACGGCTTCAGGAACTAAATACATATATCTTGATGTCCTAGACAGAAAAATCAAGAAATATGATGAGACCAAGTGTGTTCTACCTGTACTATACAGATATTGGTAGAATAATATGGGTATATACTAAGGAGTATTTACATCATATTTATCCAATACATAGTTATTGTCCTATGTCATGCTTTAGTGGAAACTTAAATTAGATGTGGAAAAATGGAAAAGGATGCAGATATAAATGACTCTTAATTATAATTTAAAACTCTGCTCTTGCCCATACAAGAGACTTTCGACAAAACAAATATGTTGACTCGAATATCTAAATTTCAGAATGGTCTACTCCAAAAACTTAACAGTATTGAATTCTACAGTAAACCGCTGCATTTTCAACCAAGCAATTTACGAGCACCACTTACAAAAATGCGGCCAAAAACAGCACAGCTCAGTAGAACGTCTTGGAAACAATATGCTAGAAAGCAAGCGAAATTTTGATCAACTATATGTACATAATAATATGTAACCGCGAAATTATTCAAATTTATCGCATGCAACCATTCAACTAGAAATGATGCAGCTACATATAATAGTGAATTTACAAACACCAAAGACAACAATTTGACTAAAAGCAGCACAGCAACGCAGGAAGTCTTGTAAACCTCTATCAATTAGCAAATCAGCCAATCATTTTCATGTATGCAAGATCGCAATCGAAACTCAGATCAACTATGTATATCCGCGACATTATTAAAATGTATCGCATATAATTTATTTTTTGCAAACCCTTTTGCAATTAAAAATAAAATTCGAATAGGTATGAACCTAATCGTTCAAAAGTGAGTCGAAATCAAGGCTTCGGTATGTTCAGTCGAACAGGATGCAAGGTTCACTATTCGGAGAATCATTAGTAAGTAAAGAGTTTTGTTACATTTGATAAATATGATTAGTTTCAGGTTAATCACTATAAGTTAATCTCTTGCATTGGTTACTTAATGACATTGTAGTTGGTTAACGATCTCTCACTTTCATTACAGCTAATTTATTTAAAGTATGTTACAAATCTAGAAATTTTACCTGTCGGATCACCCTAATTAGAACAAAACATCGTATGCAATAATGATCCCATGAGTTATAAAAGGGTCATTTAACAATCACAACCATTCAGTTGTCGACAGACAGTCTGGAAAAACAGTGCATACTAACATGAAATAGTTCATATTTAATTATTTTTTTAAATTGTTGAAGTAAAAATGCAGGACCAATATCGAAACCAAGACGTAAGTTTATTAATTTATGTATTTAATTATTTACTAGGATGATGATAAATTATTTGAGACGTTCACGTCTCCTTCTTAGTAGGTGCATTTGAAAAAAAATGATTCATGAGAATAATTCCAAATACGATCTTTCGTTCATGACATTTCATGTATGTTTTTTTTTTAATTACAGGTAGAACGATGCATGAACTTCAGCAAGCCAACGGCGAAAATCAACGGCATTGAATTTTGCAGCACACCGTTGCATTTTCTACCAACGACTCCAAAAACCACAAAAACAATTGTGCGGCTAATGGCAATACAACAGCGCAGAGAGTCTTCCAAACTGCAGTCAACGTGGATGCGGCATGACTGATATATAATTAAAAACTCTGCTCCTGCTCATATAAGAGACTTTCGACAAAACAAATATGTTGACTAGAATATCTAAACTTCAGAATGGTTTACTCCAAAAAATAACAGGATTGAATTCTACAGTAAACCGCTGCATTTTTAACCAAGCAATTCACAAGCACCTCTAACAACATGCGGCCAAAAACAGCACAGCTAAGTAGAAAATCTTGGAAACAATATGCTAGAAAGCAAGCGAAATTTTGATCAACCTAAATTTTAATATTTTGAGTAAATAATAATATGAAACCGCGAAAGTATTCAAATTCATCCAACAATTCAACGGCAAACGATGCAGCTGCAAATAATGCAGCTACATATAACAGTGAATTTACAAACACCAAAGACAACAATGTGACCAAAAGCAGCACAACAACGTAGGAGTTCTTTGAAACATCTGCCAATTAGCACATCAGCCAATTATTTTTACGTACCTATGTAAAATAGCAAGCAAAACTCTGTTCAAATATACTATGTTGCCGCGACTTTACTTAACTTATTATTTAATTAAAATGTATCACGTACAACAATGAATCCACAAACACCAAACAATGTGACTGAAAGCTGCACAGCAACGTGGGAAGTCTTGTAAAGCTCTATCAAATAGCAAATGAGCCAATCATTTTCATGTATGCAAGATTGCAAACGAAACTCAGATCGACTATGTGTATCCGCGACATTATTAAAATGTATCACATATAATTTATTTTTTGCATGCCTTTTTGCAATTAAAAATAAAATTCGAATAGGTATGAATCTAATCGTTCAAAAGTGAGTCGAAATCAAGGCTTCGGTATGTTCTGTCGAACAGGATACAAGGTTCACTATTCGGATAATCATTAGTAAGTAAAGAGTTATGTTATATTTGATAAATATGATTAGTTTCAGGTTAATCACTATAATTTATGCTTTTGCATTGGTTACTTAATGACATTGTAGTTGGTTAACGATCTCTCACTTTCATTACAGCTAATTTATTTAAAGTATATTACAAATCTAGAAATTTTACCTGTCGGATCACCCTAATTAGAACAAAACATCGTATGCAATAATGATCCCATGAGTTATAAAAGGATCATTTAACAATCACAATCATTCAGTTATCGAAAGACAGTCTGGAAAAACAGTGCATACTAATTTGAAATAGTTCATATTTTTTTTTTTTTTAAACTGACGAAGTAAAAATGCAGGACCAATATCGAAACCAATACGTAAGTTTATTAATTTATGTATTTGATTATTAACTAGGATGATGATAAATTATTTGAGACGTTCACGTATCTTTTAGTAGGTTCTTCTGAAAAATAATGATTCATGAGAATAATTCCAAATACGATCTTTCGTTCATGACATTTCATATATGTTTTTTTTTAAATTACAGGTAGAACGACGGATGAACTTCAGCAAGTCGACGCCAACGACGAAAATCAACGGCATTGAATTTTGCAGCACACCGTTGCATTTTCTACCAACGACCCCAAAAACCACAAGAACAATTGTGCGGTTAATGGCAATACAACAGCGCAGAGAGTCTTCCAAACTGCAGTTAACGTGGATGCAGCACAGAAACCCTGGGAAGACCAATTATGTGCAACAGCCGCATCAACCAACTTCAGTCAATGCGAACTCAATCCAGCCGCAAATGTTACAGCCACGTAAAATGTCGAGGCCAATGTTTCCATTGCGGCCAGATTTAGTGGTGCCACCACCTCATCGCATATCACCATTAAATTAAATTAAAATAAAAATGGCATCACGGAGAATATTTGGATCGAGTATCACTTGACTGAGATTGAATGATCTAAGTTCGTAGTTGTATTGTATTTCCATGTATAATAAGTGAGGATATTTTTTTTAGTAATTGTTTTTCTATTTATTATAAAGGTTTTGTAAATATAGTTTGAAGTAAGTTTTTTTAAATTATGTATGGTTAATACCATCTGTTTAAATTGTATTTTTACCTATATATGTAAGTTTCAGTTGTTTAAGTTTTTTTATTTATACATATTTTATGTTTGTAAATATAGTTTTATGGTTTTTGACAAACTGTTTTGTATTTTTGACATGGCACTGTGATCCGATTATAATTTGTTTAATGAAGTTTTTAAAAATATATGTAGGTCAACCGCATCAAAATATTTTTTAATTTGTTTACCCGATCTACAGCTTTATTTGTATGTTAAGTTTTACTATTCAGGATTTATGGATACTTTAAACTTAATACGCATACGCTTCCGAAACAAATTTTTAAGCATATCTATCAGTTTAAAAAGGCGTATTTCTTTTAAAACAGAGTTAGAAGAGCCTATATTTTGACAGTTCGACGACTAGCAAGTTCAGTGATGTCTTTTGTTTCGGTTGAATGTTCAACCAATGTTTTTTTTTGGAAATAGTATTTAAAGTAAAATCAACAGCATCGAATTTTGTAGCTCACCACTATATTTCTTGACAACTCCGAGAAACACAAGAATAATAGTGTCACAAAGAGCATTACAATAACGCAGAGACTCTTCGACTCTTCGAAACTTCACTCAATATGGATGTTGTATGACAACAAAAACCCTGGGAAGACTGATTAAGTGCATCAGTCGCAATACCCAATTTCATTGCACTCAATTCAGCCACAAATGGTGCAGCCGCAAATATTACAGCCGCAAAATATGTCGAAGTCAATGTTTCTCTCTAATACGACCATATTTTGTGGTGCAACTTCCTCATCGGATATCACCACTAAATTGGAATAAAAATGGTAAATACTGAAAACACATCGATCGAATAAAACTTGAATCAGATTGACTGATATTATTTGTTTAGGCTTTTAACTTAGTTTTTTCATTTTAGCTTAAATGTTTCTTCTTATCAATATTTTTTGATGTTTGCAAAAATAGTTTTGAGTTATTGACGTGGTTTTTTTTCATTCAAAGTTATTGACTCTTTATGAGTGCTGCATTCGAGTCGAAAGACACGGTGGATTGTAATTATAGTAGATGCCCGGTAACATTCGTCAAGGGTCAGACACGTCTGAAGATGCTTGATAAGTGGAACCGGACCTACAAACATAAAGAAACGGCTTCAGGAACTAAATACATATATCTTGATGTCCTAGACAGAAAAATCAAGAAATATGATGAGACCAAGTGTGTTCTACCTGTACTATACAGATATTGGTAGAATAATATGGGTATATACTAAGGAGTATTTACATCATATTTATCCAATACATAGTTATTGTCCTATGTCATGCTTTAGTGGAAACTTAAATTAGATGTGGAAAAATGGAAAAGGATGCAGATATAAATGACTCTTAATTATAATTTAAAACTCTGCTCTTGCCCATACAAGAGACTTTCGACAAAACAAATATGTTGACTCGAATATCTAAATTTCAGAATGGTCTACTCCAAAAACTTAACAGTATTGAATTCTACAGTAAACCGCTGCATTTTCAACCAAGCAATTTACGAGCACCACTTACAAAAATGCGGCCAAAAACAGCACAGCTCAGTAGAACGTCTTGGAAACAATATGCTAGAAAGCAAGCGAAATTTTGATCAACTATATGTACATAATAATATGTAACCGCGAAATTATTCAAATTTATCGCATGCAACCATTCAACTAGAAATGATGCAGCTACATATAATAGTGAATTTACAAACACCAAAGACAACAATTTGACTAAAAGCAGCACAGCAACGCAGGAAGTCTTGTAAACCTCTATCAATTAGCAAATCAGCCAATCATTTTCATGTATGCAAGATCGCAATCGAAACTCAGATCAACTATGTATATCCGCGACATTATTAAAATGTATCGCATATAATTTATTTTTTGCAAACCCTTTTGCAATTAAAAATAAAATTCGAATAGGTATGAACCTAATCGTTCAAAAGTGAGTCGAAATCAAGGCTTCGGTATGTTCAGTCGAACAGGATGCAAGGTTCACTATTCGGAGAATCATTAGTAAGTAAAGAGTTTTGTTACATTTGATAAATATGATTAGTTTCAGGTTAATCACTATAAGTTAATCTCTTGCATTGGTTACTTAATGACATTGTAGTTGGTTAACGATCTCTCACTTTCATTACAGCTAATTTATTTAAAGTATGTTACAAATCTAGAAATTTTACCTGTCGGATCACCCTAATTAGAACAAAACATCGTATGCAATAATGATCCCATGAGTTATAAAAGGGTCATTTAACAATCACAACCATTCAGTTGTCGACAGACAGTCTGGAAAAACAGTGCATACTAACATGAAATAGTTCATATTTAATTATTTTTTTAAATTGTTGAAGTAAAAATGCAGGACCAATATCGAAACCAAGACGTAAGTTTATTAATTTATGTATTTAATTATTTACTAGGATGATGATAAATTATTTGAGACGTTCACGTCTCCTTCTTAGTAGGTGCATTTGAAAAAAAATGATTCATGAGAATAATTCCAAATACGATCTTTCGTTCATGACATTTCATGTATGTTTTTTTTTTAATTACAGGTAGAACGATGCATGAACTTCAGCAAGCCAACGGCGAAAATCAACGGCATTGAATTTTGCAGCACACCGTTGCATTTTCTACCAACGACTCCAAAAACCACAAAAACAATTGTGCGGCTAATGGCAATACAACAGCGCAGAGAGTCTTCCAAACTGCAGTCAACGTGGATGCGGCATGACTGATATATAATTAAAAACTCTGCTCCTGCTCATATAAGAGACTTTCGACAAAACAAATATGTTGACTAGAATATCTAAACTTCAGAATGGTTTACTCCAAAAAATAACAGGATTGAATTCTACAGTAAACCGCTGCATTTTTAACCAAGCAATTCACAAGCACCTCTAACAACATGCGGCCAAAAACAGCACAGCTAAGTAGAAAATCTTGGAAACAATATGCTAGAAAGCAAGCGAAATTTTGATCAACTATATGTAAATAATAATATGAAACCGCGAAAGTATTCAAATTCATCCAACAATTCAACGGCAAACGATGCAGCTGCAAATAATGCAGCTACATATAACAGTGAATTTACAAACACCAAAGACAACAATGTGACCAAAAGCAGCACAACAACGTAGGAGTTCTTTGAAACATCTGCCAATTAGCACATCAGCCAATTATTTTTACGTACCTATGTAAAATAGCAAGCAAAACTCTGTTCAAATATACTATGTTGCCGCGACTTTACTTAACTTATTATTTAATTAAAATGTATCACGTACAACAATGAATCCACAAACACCAAACAATGTGACTGAAAGCTGCACAGCAACGTGGGAAGTCTTGTAAAGCTCTATCAAATAGCAAATGAGCCAATCATTTTCATGTATGCAAGATTGCAAACGAAACTCAGATCGACTATGTGTATCCGCGACATTATTAAAATCTATCACATATAATTTATTTTTTGCATGCCTTTTTGCAATTAAAAATAAAATTCGAATAGGTATGAATCTAATCGTTCAAAAGTGAGTCGAAATCAAGGCTTCGGTATGTTCTGTCGAACAGGATACAAGGTTCACTATTCGGATAATCATTAGTAAGTAAAGAGTTATGTTATATTTGATAAATATGATTAGTTTCAGGTTAATCACTATAATTTATGCTTTTGCATTGGTTACTTAATGACATTGTAGTTGGTTAACGATCTCTCACTTTCATTACAGCTAATTTATTTAAAGTATATTACAAATCTAGAAATTTTACCTGTCGGATCACCCTAATTAGAACAAAACATCGTATGCAATAATGATCCCATGAGTTATAAAAGGATCATTTAACAATCACAATCATTCAGTTATCGAAAGACAGTCTGGAAAAACAGTGCATACTAATTTGAAATAGTTCATATTTTTTTTTTTTTTTAATCTGACGAAGTAAAAATGCAGGACCAATATCGAAACCAATACGTAAGTTTATTAATTTATGTATTTGATTATTAACTAGGATGATGATAAATTATTTGAGACGTTCACGTATCTTTTAGTAGGTTCTTCTGAAAAATAATGATTCATGAGAATAATTCCAAATACGATCTTTCGTTCATGACATTTCATATATGTTTTTTTTTAAATTACAGGTAGAACGATGGATGAACTTCAGCAAGTCGACGCCAACGACGAAAATCAACGGCATTGAATTTTGCAGCACACCGTTGCATTTTCTACCAACGACCCCAAAAACCACAAGAACAATTGTGCGGTTAATGGCAATACAACAGCGCAGAGAGTCTTCCAAACTGCAGTTAACGTGGATGCAGCACAGAAACCCTGGGAAGACCAATTATGTGCAACAGCCGCATCAACCAACTTCAGTCAATGCGAACTCAATCCAGCCGCAAATGTTACAGCCACGTAAAATGTCGAGGCCAATGTTTCCATTGCGGCCAGATTTAGTGGTGCCACCACCTCATCGCATATCACCATTAAATTAAATTAAAATAAAAATGGCATCACGGAGAATATTTGGATCGAGTATCACTTGACTGAGATTGAATGATCTAAGTTCGTAGTTGTATTGTATTTCCATGTATAATAAGTGAGGATATTTTTTTTAGTAATTGTTTTTCTATTTATTATAAAGGTTTTGTAAATATAGTTTGAAGTAAGTTTTTTTAAATTATGTATGGTTAATACCATCTGTTTAAATTGTATTTTTACCTATATATGTAAGTTTCAGTTGTTTAAGTTTTTTTATTTATACATATTTTATGTTTGTAAATATAGTTTTATGGTTTTTGACAAACTGTTTTGTATTTTTGACATGGCACTGTGATCCGATTATAATTTGTTTAATGAAGTTTTTAAAAATATATGTAGGTCAACCGCATCAAAATATTTTTTAATTTGTTTACCCGATCTACAGCTTTATTTGTATGTTAAGTTTTACTATTCAGGATTTATGGATACTTTAAACTTAATACGCATACGCTTCCGAAACAAATTTTTAAGCATATCTATCAGTTTAAAAAGGCGTATTTCTTTTAAAACAGAGTCAGAAGAGCCTATATTTTGACAGTTCGACGACTAGCAAGTTCAGTGATGTCTTTTGTTTCGGTTGAATGTTCAACCAATGTTTTTTTTTGGAAATAGTATTTAAAGTAAAATCAACAGCATCGAATTTTGTAGCTCACCACTATATTTCTTGACAACTCCGAGAAACACAAGAATAATAGTGTCACAAAGAGCATTACAATAACGCAGAGACTCTTCGACTCTTCGAAACTTCACTCAATATGGATGTTGTATGACAACAAAAACCCTGGGAAGACTGATTAAGTGCATCAGTCGCAATACCCAATTTCATTGCACTCAATTCAGCCACAAATGGTGCAGCCGCAAATATTACAGCCGCAAAATATGTCGAAGTCAATGTTTCTCTCTAATACGACCATATTTTGTGGTGCAACTTCCTCATCGGATATCACCACTAAATTGGAATAAAAATGGTAAATACTGAAAACACATCGATCGAATAAAACTTGAATCAGATTGACTGATATTATTTGTTTAGGCTTTTAACTTAGTTTTTTCATTTTAGCTTAAATGTTTCTTCTTATCAATATTTTTTGATGTTTGCAAAAATAGTTTTGAGTTATTGACGTGGTTTTTTTTCATTCAAAGTTATTGACTCTTTATGAGTGCTGCATTCGAGTCGAAAGACACGGTGGATTGTAATTATAGTAGATGCCCGGTAACATTCGTCAAGGGTCAGACACGTCTGAAGATGCTTGATAAGTGGAACCGGACCTACAAACATAAAGAAACGGCTTCAGGAACTAAATACATATATCTTGATGTCCTAGACAGAAAAATCAAGAAATATGATGAGACCAAGTGTGTTCTACCTGTACTATACAGATATTGGTAGAATAATATGGGTATATACTAAGGAGTATTTACATCATATTTATCCAATACATAGTTATTGTCCTATGTCATGCTTTAGTGGAAACTTAAATTAGATGTGGAAAAATGGAAAAGGATGCAGATATAAATGACTCTTAATTATAATTTAAAACTCTGCTCTTGCCCATACAAGAGACTTTCGACAAAACAAATATGTTGACTCGAATATCTAAATTTCAGAATGGTCTACTCCAAAAACTTAACAGTATTGAATTCTACAGTAAACCGCTGCATTTTCAACCAAGCAATTTACGAGCACCACTTACAAAAATGCGGCCAAAAACAGCACAGCTCAGTAGAACGTCTTGGAAACAATATGCTAGAAAGCAAGCGAAATTTTGATCAACTATATGTACATAATAATATGTAACCGCGAAATTATTCAAATTTATCGCATGCAACCATTCAACTAGAAATGATGCAGCTACATATAATAGTGAATTTACAAACACCAAAGACAACAATTTGACTAAAAGCAGCACAGCAACGCAGGAAGTCTTGTAAACCTCTATCAATTAGCAAATCAGCCAATCATTTTCATGTATGCAAGATCGCAATCGAAACTCAGATCAACTATGTATATCCGCGACATTATTAAAATGTATCGCATATAATTTATTTTTTGCAAACCCTTTTGCAATTAAAAATAAAATTCGAATAGGTATGAACCTAATCGTTCAAAAGTGAGTCGAAATCAAGGCTTCGGTATGTTCAGTCGAACAGGATGCAAGGTTCACTATTCGGAGAATCATTAGTAAGTAAAGAGTTTTGTTACATTTGATAAATATGATTAGTTTCAGGTTAATCACTATAAGTTAATCTCTTGCATTGGTTACTTAATGACATTGTAGTTGGTTAACGATCTCTCACTTTCATTACAGCTAATTTATTTAAAGTATGTTACAAATCTAGAAATTTTACCTGTCGGATCACCCTAATTAGAACAAAACATCGTATGCAATAATGATCCCATGAGTTATAAAAGGGTCATTTAACAATCACAACCATTCAGTTGTCGACAGACAGTCTGGAAAAACAGTGCATACTAACATGAAATAGTTCATATTTAATTATTTTTTTAAATTGTTGAAGTAAAAATGCAGGACCAATATCGAAACCAAGACGTAAGTTTATTAATTTATGTATTTAATTATTTACTAGGATGATGATAAATTATTTGAGACGTTCACGTCTCCTTCTTAGTAGGTGCATTTGAAAAAAAATGATTCATGAGAATAATTCCAAATACGATCTTTCGTTCATGACATTTCATGTATGTTTTTTTTTTAATTACAGGTAGAACGATGCATGAACTTCAGCAAGCCAACGGCGAAAATCAACGGCATTGAATTTTGCAGCACACCGTTGCATTTTCTACCAACGACTCCAAAAACCACAAAAACAATTGTGCGGCTAATGGCAATACAACAGCGCAGAGAGTCTTCCAAACTGCAGTCAACGTGGATGCGGCATGACTGATATATAATTAAAAACTCTGCTCCTGCTCATATAAGAGACTTTCGACAAAACAAATATGTTGACTAGAATATCTAAACTTCAGAATGGTTTACTCCAAAAAATAACAGGATTGAATTCTACAGTAAACCGCTGCATTTTTAACCAAGCAATTCACAAGCACCTCTAACAACATGCGGCCAAAAACAGCACAGCTAAGTAGAAAATCTTGGAAACAATATGCTAGAAAGCAAGCGAAATTTTGATCAACTATATGTAAATAATAATATGAAACCGCGAAAGTATTCAAATTCATCCAACAATTCAACGGCAAACGATGCAGCTGCAAATAATGCAGCTACATATAACAGTGAATTTACAAACACCAAAGACAACAATGTGACCAAAAGCAGCACAACAACGTAGGAGTTCTTTGAAACATCTGCCAATTAGCACATCAGCCAATTATTTTTACGTACCTATGTAAAATAGCAAGCAAAACTCTGTTCAAATATACTATGTTGCCGCGACTTTACTTAACTTATTATTTAATTAAAATGTATCACGTACAACAATGAATCCACAAACACCAAACAATGTGACTGAAAGCTGCACAGCAACGTGGGAAGTCTTGTAAAGCTCTATCAAATAGCAAATGAGCCAATCATTTTCATGTATGCAAGATTGCAAACGAAACTCAGATCGACTATGTGTATCCGCGACATTATTAAAATCTATCACATATAATTTATTTTTTGCATGCCTTTTTGCAATTAAAAATAAAATTCGAATAGGTATGAATCTAATCGTTCAAAAGTGAGTCGAAATCAAGGCTTCGGTATGTTCTGTCGAACAGGATACAAGGTTCACTATTCGGATAATCATTAGTAAGTAAAGAGTTATGTTATATTTGATAAATATGATTAGTTTCAGGTTAATCACTATAATTTATGCTTTTGCATTGGTTACTTAATGACATTGTAGTTGGTTAACGATCTCTCACTTTCATTACAGCTAATTTATTTAAAGTATATTACAAATCTAGAAATTTTACCTGTCGGATCACCCTAATTAGAACAAAACATCGTATGCAATAATGATCCCATGAGTTATAAAAGGATCATTTAACAATCACAATCATTCAGTTATCGAAAGACAGTCTGGAAAAACAGTGCATACTAATTTGAAATAGTTCATATTTTTTTTTTTTTTTAAACTGACGAAGTAAAAATGCAGGACCAATATCGAAACCAATACGTAAGTTTATTAATTTATGTATTTGATTATTAACTAGGATGATGATAAATTATTTGAGACGTTCACGTATCTTTTAGTAGGTTCTTCTGAAAAATAATGATTCATGAGAATAATTCCAAATACGATCTTTCGTTCATGACATTTCATATATGTTTTTTTTTAAATTACAGGTAGAACGATGGATGAACTTCAGCAAGTCGACGCCAACGACGAAAATCAACGGCATTGAATTTTGCAGCACACCGTTGCATTTTCTACCAACGACCCCAAAAACCACAAGAACAATTGTGCGGTTAATGGCAATACAACAGCGCAGAGAGTCTTCCAAACTGCAGTTAACGTGGATGCAGCACAGAAACCCTGGGAAGACCAATTATGTGCAACAGCCGCATCAACCAACTTCAGTCAATGCGAACTCAATCCAGCCGCAAATGTTACAGCCACGTAAAATGTCGAGGCCAATGTTTCCATTGCGGCCAGATTTAGTGGTGCCACCACCTCATCGCATATCACCATTAAATTAAATTAAAATAAAAATGGCATCACGGAGAATATTTGGATCGAGTATCACTTGACTGAGATTGAATGATCTAAGTTCGTAGTTGTATTGTATTTCCATGTATAATAAGTGAGGATATTTTTTTTAGTAATTGTTTTTCTATTTATTATAAAGGTTTTGTAAATATAGTTTGAAGTAAGTTTTTTTAAATTATGTATGGTTAATACCATCTGTTTAAATTGTATTTTTACCTATATATGTAAGTTTCAGTTGTTTAAGTTTTTTTATTTATACATATTTTATGTTTGTAAATATAGTTTTATGGTTTTTGACAAACTGTTTTGTATTTTTGACATGGCACTGTGATCCGATTATAATTTGTTTAATGAAGTTTTTAAAAATATATGTAGGTCAACCGCATCAAAATATTTTTTAATTTGTTTACCCGATCTACAGCTTTATTTGTATGTTAAGTTTTACTATTCAGGATTTATGGATACTTTAAACTTAATACGCATACGCTTCCGAAACAAATTTTTAAGCATATCTATCAGTTTAAAAAGGCGTATTTCTTTTAAAACAGAGTTAGAAGAGCCTATATTTTGACAGTTCGACGACTAGCAAGTTCAGTGATGTCTTTTGTTTCGGTTGAATGTTCAACCAATGTTTTTTTTTGGAAATAGTATTTAAAGTAAAATCAACAGCATCGAATTTTGTAGCTCACCACTATATTTCTTGACAACTCCGAGAAACACAAGAATAATAGTGTCACAAAGAGCATTACAATAACGCAGAGACTCTTCGACTCTTCGAAACTTCACTCAATATGGATGTTGTATGACAACAAAAACCCTGGGAAGACTGATTAAGTGCATCAGTCGCAATACCCAATTTCATTGCACTCAATTCAGCCACAAATGGTGCAGCCGCAAATATTACAGCCGCAAAATATGTCGAAGTCAATGTTTCTCTCTAATACGACCATATTTTGTGGTGCAACTTCCTCATCGGATATCACCACTAAATTGGAATAAAAATGGTAAATACTGAAAACACATCGATCGAATAAAACTTGAATCAGATTGACTGATATTATTTGTTTAGGCTTTTAACTTAGTTTTTTCATTTTAGCTTAAATGTTTCTTCTTATCAATATTTTTTGATGTTTGCAAAAATAGTTTTGAGTTATTGACGTGGTTTTTTTTCATTCAAAGTTATTGACTCTTTATGAGTGCTGCATTCGAGTCGAAAGACACGGTGGATTGTAATTATAGTAGATGCCCGGTAACATTCGTCAAGGGTCAGACACGTCTGAAGATGCTTGATAAGTGGAACCGGACCTACAAACATAAAGAAACGGCTTCAGGAACTAAATACATATATCTTGATGTCCTAGACAGAAAAATCAAGAAATATGATGAGACCAAGTGTGTTCTACCTGTACTATACAGATATTGGTAGAATAATATGGGTATATACTAAGGAGTATTTACATCATATTTATCCAATACATAGTTATTGTCCTATGTCATGCTTTAGTGGAAACTTAAATTAGATGTGGAAAAATGGAAAAGGATGCAGATATAAATGACTCTTAATTATAATTTAAAACTCTGCTCTTGCCCATACAAGAGACTTTCGACAAAACAAATATGTTGACTCGAATATCTAAATTTCAGAATGGTCTACTCCAAAAACTTAACAGTATTGAATTCTACAGTAAACCGCTGCATTTTCAACCAAGCAATTTACGAGCACCACTTACAAAAATGCGGCCAAAAACAGCACAGCTCAGTAGAACGTCTTGGAAACAATATGCTAGAAAGCAAGCGAAATTTTGATCAACTATATGTACATAATAATATGTAACCGCGAAATTATTCAAATTTATCGCATGCAACCATTCAACTAGAAATGATGCAGCTACATATAATAGTGAATTTACAAACACCAAAGACAACAATTTGACTAAAAGCAGCACAGCAACGCAGGAAGTCTTGTAAACCTCTATCAATTAGCAAATCAGCCAATCATTTTCATGTATGCAAGATCGCAATCGAAACTCAGATCAACTATGTATATCCGCGACATTATTAAAATGTATCGCATATAATTTATTTTTTGCAAACCCTTTTGCAATTAAAAATAAAATTCGAATAGGTATGAACCTAATCGTTCAAAAGTGAGTCGAAATCAAGGCTTCGGTATGTTCAGTCGAACAGGATGCAAGGTTCACTATTCGGAGAATCATTAGTAAGTAAAGAGTTTTGTTACATTTGATAAATATGATTAGTTTCAGGTTAATCACTATAAGTTAATCTCTTGCATTGGTTACTTAATGACATTGTAGTTGGTTAACGATCTCTCACTTTCATTACAGCTAATTTATTTAAAGTATGTTACAAATCTAGAAATTTTACCTGTCGGATCACCCTAATTAGAACAAAACATCGTATGCAATAATGATCCCATGAGTTATAAAAGGGTCATTTAACAATCACAACCATTCAGTTGTCGACAGACAGTCTGGAAAAACAGTGCATACTAACATGAAATAGTTCATATTTAATTATTTTTTTAAATTGTTGAAGTAAAAATGCAGGACCAATATCGAAACCAAGACGTAAGTTTATTAATTTATGTATTTAATTATTTACTAGGATGATGATAAATTATTTGAGACGTTCACGTCTCCTTCTTAGTAGGTGCATTTGAAAAAAAATGATTCATGAGAATAATTCCAAATACGATCTTTCGTTCATGACATTTCATGTATGTTTTTTTTTTAATTACAGGTAGAACGATGCATGAACTTCAGCAAGCCAACGGCGAAAATCAACGGCATTGAATTTTGCAGCACACCGTTGCATTTTCTACCAACGACTCCAAAAACCACAAAAACAATTGTGCGGCTAATGGCAATACAACAGCGCAGAGAGTCTTCCAAACTGCAGTCAACGTGGATGCGGCATGACTGATATATAATTAAAAACTCTGCTCCTGCTCATATAAGAGACTTTCGACAAAACAAATATGTTGACTAGAATATCTAAACTTCAGAATGGTTTACTCCAAAAAATAACAGGATTGAATTCTACAGTAAACCGCTGCATTTTTAACCAAGCAATTCACAAGCACCTCTAACAACATGCGGCCAAAAACAGCACAGCTAAGTAGAAAATCTTGGAAACAATATGCTAGAAAGCAAGCGAAATTTTGATCAACTATATGTAAATAATAATATGAAACCGCGAAAGTATTCAAATTCATCCAACAATTCAACGGCAAACGATGCAGCTGCAAATAATGCAGCTACATATAACAGTGAATTTACAAACACCAAAGACAACAATGTGACCAAAAGCAGCACAACAACGTAGGAGTTCTTTGAAACATCTGCCAATTAGCACATCAGCCAATTATTTTTACGTACCTATGTAAAATAGCAAGCAAAACTCTGTTCAAATATACTATGTTGCCGCGACTTTACTTAACTTATTATTTAATTAAAATGTATCACGTACAACAATGAATCCACAAACACCAAACAATGTGACTGAAAGCTGCACAGCAACGTGGGAAGTCTTGTAAAGCTCTATCAAATAGCAAATGAGCCAATCATTTTCATGTATGCAAGATTGCAAACGAAACTCAGATCGACTATGTGTATCCGCGACATTATTAAAATGTATCACATATAATTTATTTTTTGCATGCCTTTTTGCAATTAAAAATAAAATTCGAATAGGTATGAATCTAATCGTTCAAAAGTGAGTCGAAATCAAGGCTTCGGTATGTTCTGTCGAACAGGATACAAGGTTCACTATTCGGATAATCATTAGTAAGTAAAGAGTTATGTTATATTTGATAAATATGATTAGTTTCAGGTTAATCACTATAATTTATGCTTTTGCATTGGTTACTTAATGACATTGTAGTTGGTTAACGATCTCTCACTTTCATTACAGCTAATTTATTTAAAGTATATTACAAATCTAGAAATTTTACCTGTCGGATCACCCTAATTAGAACAAAACATCGTATGCAATAATGATCCCATGAGTTATAAAAGGATCATTTAACAATCACAATCATTCAGTTATCGAAAGACAGTCTGGAAAAACAGTGCATACTAATTTGAAATAGTTCATATTTTTTTTTTTTTTTAAACTGACGAAGTAAAAATGCAGGACCAATATCGAAACCAATACGTAAGTTTATTAATTTATGTATTTGATTATTAACTAGGATGATGATAAATTATTTGAGACGTTCACGTATCTTTTAGTAGGTTCTTCTGAAAAATAATGATTCATGAGAATAATTCCAAATACGATCTTTCGTTCATGACATTTCATATATGTTTTTTTTTAAATTACAGGTAGAACGATGGATGAACTTCAGCAAGTCGACGCCAACGACGAAAATCAACGGCATTGAATTTTGCAGCACACCGTTGCATTTTCTACCAACGACTCCAAAAACCACAAAAACAATTGTGCGGCTAATGGCAATACAACAGCGCAGAGAGTCTTCCAAACTGCAGTCAACGTGGATGCGGCATGACACCAGAAACCCTGGGAAGACCAATTATGTGCAGCAGCCGCATCAAACAACTTCAGTCAATGCGAACTCAATCCAGCCGCAAATGTTACAGCCACGTAATAATATGTCGAGGCCAATGTTCCATTGCGGCCAGATTTAGTGGTGCCACCACCTCATCGCATATCACCATTAAATTGGAATAAGAATGGCATCACAGAGAATATTTGGATCGAGTATCACTTGACTGAGGTTGAATGATTTAAGTTCGTAGTTTATAAGTTAGACTAGGTTTTTTAAGTTAGAATATTTTTTTAGTTATTGTTGTTCTATTTTTATTATTTTTGTAAATATAGTTTGAAGTAAGTTTTTTTACAATTATGTATGGTTAATACCATCTGTTTATATTGTATTTTTATCTAAATATGTATGTTTAATTTGTTTAAGTTTTTTTATTTATTCATATTTTATGTTTGTAAATATACTTTTATGGTTTTCGACAAACTGTTTTGTATTTTTGACATAGTACTATGATTCGATTATAGTATGTTTAATGAAGTTTTTAAAAATATATGGTCAACTGTATCAAAATATTTTTTACTCAGTTTACCCGATCTACAGTTTAGTATGTATGTTAAGTTTTACTATTCAGGATTTATTGATATTTTAAACTTTATACTCGTACGCATACGCTTTCGCAACAAATTTTTAAACATATCTATCAGTTTTAAAGTATTTCTTTGAAAACAGTGCTAGAAGAGCCAATTACAGTTTGTCTATTTTTAAGATTTGTTTTTTAACAGTTCGATGACTAGCAAGTTTAGTGATGTCTTTTGTTTTGGTTGAATGTTCAACCAATGTTTTTTTTGGAAACAGTATTTAAAGTAAAATCAACAGCATCGAATTTTGTAGCTCACCACTATATTTATTGACAACTCCGAGAAACACAAGAATAATAATGTCACAAAAAGCATTACAATAAAGCAGAGACTCCACGACTCTTCGAAACGGTTTAGTCGCAAATTGACAAAAGCGCGAAATGACAACCGGGGCGCAAGTTGTACAAAGAGCAAAATGTTCAAAGAGCATTACGTCCAAGGCGCACAACGACTAGGAAGAAAAAATGTCCAAAGCGCACAATGACTAGGAAGCAAAATGTCTATAGCGCAAAACGTCCAAAATTTTATTTATTCTGTTAAATCCGTACCCAAAGGGTAAAACAGGACCCTATTACTAAGGCTCCGCTGTCCGTCCGTCTGTCTGTCACCAAGCTGTATTTCATGAACTGTTATAGCTAGAACGTTGACATTTTCACAGATATTGCTGTTGCCCCTATAAGAACAAATACTAAAAACAGAAAAAAAATATTTAAGGGGAGCTCCCATTTAACAAATCTGAATTTATAGCCGTTTTTCGCTTGGTATTAATAATGGTGACAGGTAGTTGCTTGAAATATTCACAAATATTTGGTCAAATATTCACTTTAAAAATAAATAATTAAATTAAAATATATATTTACGGCGGCTCCCATACAAGAAACGTGATTTTTTTTGCTCGATATTAATAACGGCACAGGAAGATGCTTTAAATATTCACAGAATATTGAGTTGTATATTTCCTTCAAAAATAAATAATTAAATTAAAATAAAATACATTAAGGGGGGCTTCCATATGGTACGGAAACGCACTTGGCCGATTATATTATTTCTAAATATTACTGCATCATTTATTTAACGGACATGAAATTTGATTGTTTTTCGATGACACAACAAGTTATTGAAAACACATTAATTTGATGGTAGTGTTATTGAAAAATTATAATTTGAGGATAGTCTGGTACTTATACTACATTTATACTTTGTAGTTACCACACAACTTTGTAAAATCTTTTGTAGTTTTGTTTAAAATGCTCGTTACTGTGTTGACTCACCAAAATAATTTGTATATCATCGCAGTTATAACACAATATTAAACCCTGTAAATTTTGTAGTATTAATTGGAATTTTGGACGTTGTGCGCTATAGACATTTTTCCTTCCTAGTCATTGTGCGCTTTGGACATTTTGATCTCTAGTCATTGTGCGCCTTGGACGTTATTATTTTTGAACATTTTGCTCTTTGGACAATATGCGCCCCGGTTGTCATTTTGAGCTTCTGTCATTTTGCGACTAAACGCCCAATTTCATTGCATTCAATCCAGCCACAAATGGTGCAGTCGCAAATATTACAGCCGCAAAATATGTCGAAGTCAATGTTTCTTTCTAAAGGTGAGCATACACGGTCAGTTCAACTGATCAGTTTTTCGCGTCACTCCAATTGGGGCTCATTCAGTAAATTAAAAGGTGGGAATTGGTGGCTCTATGTATAAACCACTACCAGAAGCTGGGCACACATGATGAAATGATCGCATCAGTTCATCAAATAATTGCAGCGGGGTCCTAATGTAGTCAACTATTGCCGATAGGTACTGCGATGGTTTGCATGCTTGTACCACTTCGATGATTAACTGAATCTTCAGTAACTCACGTAATTTCAATTTTTTATAAAAAAATATCTGAACCAAAGTTGTTTAGAATTTGATTTACTACAACTTTAATTCACATCAACTTTTGTAGGATCGATATTTTTTTAATATGACAGTGGTGCCATTGTAAACAATATGGCACCACCGTCTTATTAAAAAAAATATCGATCCTAGAAAAAATTGATGGGAATCAAAATTGTAGGAAATCAAATTTTGAACATTTCTGGTTTCCCAAATTTCTCATGAAATATTGAAATAACACAAGTTATGGAAGAAGCAAAATGGCACCACTGTCTTATTAAAAAAAATATCGATCCTAGAAAAAGTTGACCGAGAAAAAGTTGAAGTTGTAGGAAATCAAATTTTAAACACTTTTGGTTCCGATAATTTCTCATGAAATATTGAAATAACACAAGTATGGAAGAAACAAAATGGAACCACTAACTTTTAAATTAAAATATCGATCCTGGAAAAAGTTGATGGGAAACAAAGTTGTAGGAAATCAAATTTCAAGCAACTTCGGCTTCGATAATTTCTCATGAAAAATTTAAATAACAGGTTATGGAAGAAACAAAATAGAACCACTAACTTATTAAAAAAATATCTATCCTAGAAAAAGTTGATGGGAATCAAAGTTGTAGGAAATCAAATTTCAAACAACTTTGATTCCGATAATTTCTCATCAAAAATTGAAATGACACAAGTTATCGAAGAAACATCATGGCACCACTGGCTTATTAAAAAAATATCGATCCTAGAAAAAGTTGATGAGAATCAAAGTTGTAGGAAATCAAATTTCAAGCAACTTCGGCTTCGATAATTTCTCATGAAAAATTGAAATAACAAGTTATGGAAGAAACAAAATGGAACCACTAACTTATTAAAAAAATATCGATCCTGGAAAAAGTTGATGAGAATCAAAGTTGTAGGAAATCAAATTTCTAACAACTTTGGCTCCACTAATTTCTCATGAAAAATTGAAATAACACAAGTTATCGAAGAAACATCATGACACCACCGGCTTTTTAAAAAAATATCGATCCTAGAAAAAGTTGATAGGAATCAAAGTTGTGGAAAATCAAATTTCAAACAACTTTGGTTCCAATAATTTCTCATGAAAAATTGAAATAACACAAGTTATGGAAGAAACAAAATGGCACCACTGTCTTATTAAAAAATATCGATCCTGGAAAAAGTTATAGGAAATCAAATTTCAAACAACTGGGGTTCCAATGATTTCTCATAAAAAATTGAAATAATACAAGTTATCGAAGAAACATCATGGTATCACCGGCTTATTAAAAATATCGATCCTAGAAAAAGTTGATAGGAATCAAAGTTGTGTAAAATCAAATTTCAAACAAATTTGGTTCCAATAATTTCTCATGAAAAATTGAAACACTTAACACAAGTTATCGAAGAAATATCATGTTTCCACTGTCTTCAAATATGGAACCACCAATTCCCACCTTTTCACTAACTGAATGAGCACCCAGTTGGAGTGACGCGAAAAACTGATCAGTTTAACTGACCGTGTGTGCCCACCTTTAGAATCCCCCCAAAATTCAGGTTTTGAACCCAAAGTAAGGAAAAAATATTTTTGTATTAACGAAAAAACTTTATACACAATTATAAATTTTTTCTAAATATTTTTTGTGCATATAAACAAGGTTTAAAATAAATTCTTCTAATAGATTATAGTACTTGTGTCTTAGTCTCGCTCTAACTTTTGGGTGAGGAACATCTAAAGGTGGGCATACACGGTCAGTTCAACTGATCAGTTTCTCGCGTCACTCCAATTGGGGCTCATTCAGTAAATTAAAAGGTGGGAATTGGTGGCTCCATGTATAAACCACTACCAGAATCTGGGCACACATGATGAAATGATCGCATCACTTCATCATATAATTGCAGCGGGATCCTAATGTAGTCAACTATTGCCAATAGGTACTGCGATGGTTTGCATGTTTGTACCACTTTGATGATTAACTGAATCTTCAGTAACTCACGTAATTTCATTTTTTTATAAAAAAATATCTGAACCAAAGTTGTTTGGAATTTGATTTACTACAACTTTAATTCACATCAACTTTTGTAGTATCGATATTTTTCGAATATGACAGTGGTGCCATTGTAAACAATATGGCACCACCGTCTTATAAAAAAAATATCGATCCTAGAAAAAAATAATGGGAATCAAAGTTGTAGGAAATCAAATTTTAAACAACTTTGGTTGCGATAAATTCTCATGCAATATTGAAATAACACAAGTAAGGAAGAAGCAAAATGGCACCACTGCCTTATTAAAAAGATTATCGATCCTATAAAAAGTTGATAGGAATCAAAGTTGTAGGAAATCAAATTTAAAACATTTTTGGTTCCGATAATTTATCATGAAATATTGAAATAACACAAGTTATAGAAGAAACAAAACGGCACCACTGTCTTATAAAAAAAAAAAATATCGATCCTAGAAAAAGTTGATGAGAATCAAAGTTGTGGGAAATCAAATTTTAAACAACTTTGGTTGCGATAATTTCTCATGAAATATTGAAATAACACAAGTATGGAGGAAACAAAATAGAACCACTAACTTATTAAAAAAAATATCGATCCTGGAAAAAGTTGATGGGAATCAAAGTTGTAGGAATTCAAATTTCAAACAGCTTTGATTCCGATAATTTCTCATGTAAAATTGAAATAACACAAGTTATCGAAGAAACATCATGGCACCACTGGCTTATTAAAAAAATGTTGATCCTAGAAAAAGTTGATGAAAATCATAGTTGTAGGAAATCAAATTTCAAGCAACTTCGGCTTCGATAATTTCTCATGAAAAATTGAAATAACAAGTTATGGAAGAAACGAAATGGAACCACAAACTTATTAAAAAATATATCAATCCTGGAAAAAGTTGATGGGAATCAAAGTTATAGGAAATCAAATTTCAAACAACTTGGTTTCCGATAACTTCTCATGAAAAATTGAAACAACACAAGTTATCAAAGAAACATCATAGCATCACCGGCTTATTAAAAAATATCGATCCTAGAAAAAGTTGATAGGAATCAAAGTTGTGGAAAATCAAATTTCAAATAACTTTGGTTCCAATAATTTCTCATGAAAAATTGAAACACTTAACACAAGTTATCGAAGAAATATCATGGCTCCACTGTCTTCAAATATGGAACCACCAATTCCCACCTTTCCATTAACTGAATGAGCACCCAGTTGGAGTGACGCGAAAAACTGATCAGTTTAACTGACCGTGTGTGGCCACCTTAATACGACCAGATTTTGTGGTGCAACTTCCTCATCGGATATCACCACTAAATGGGAATAAGAATGGTAATTACTGAAAACACATCGATCGAATAAAACTTGAATCAGATTGACTGATATTATTTGTTTAGGCTTTTAACCTAGTTTTTTCATTTTAGCTTAAATGTTTCTTCTTATCAATATTTTTGATGTTTGTAAATATAGTGTTGAGTTATTGACGTGGATTTTTTTCATTCAAAGTTATTGACTCTTTATGAGTGCTGCATTCGAGTCGAAAGACACGGTGGATTGTAATTATAGTAGATGCTTGGTAACATTTGTCAAGGTTCAGACACGCCTGGAGATGATTGATAAGTGGAACCGGACCTACAAACATAAAGAGACAGCTTCAGGAACTAAATACATATACCTTGATGTCCTAGACAGAAAAATCAAGAAAAATGATGAGACCAAGTGTGTTTTACCTGTACTTTACAGATATTTGTAGAACAATATGGGTAAATACTAGGGAGTATTTACATCGATTTAAATACAAGAAAAACTTGGCCTTAAGAAGGTGATAAAAAATGTAATGCGCGTTATTGTCCTATGTCATGCTGTTGTGAAACGTTAAATTAGATGTGGAAAAATGGAAACGGATGCAGATATAAATGACTCTTATTTATAATTAAAAACTCTGCTCCTGATCGTACAAGAGACTTTCGACAAAACAAATATGTTGACTCGTATATCTAAATTTCAGAATGGTCTACTCCAAAAAAATAACAGGATTGAATTCTACAGTAAATCTCTGCATTTTTAAGCAAGCAATTTACGAGCACCTCTTACAACAATGCGGCCAAAAACAGCACAGCTAAGTAGTCTAGGAAACAATATGCTAGAGAGCAAGCGAAATTTGGATCAACTATATGTACATAGGTAACCGCGAAATTATTCAAATTTATCGCATGCAACAATTCAACTGCAAATGATGCAGCTGCAAACAATGCAACTACATATAACAGTGAATTTATAAACACCAAAGACAACAATGCGACTAAAAACAGCACAGCAACGTAGGAAATCTTTGAAACATCTGCCAATTAGCACATTAGCCAATTATTTGTACGTACCTACGTAAAATAGCAAGTGAAACTCTGTTCAAATATACTATGTTGCCGCGACTTTACTTAACTCATTATTTAATTAAAATGTATCACGTACAAAAATTCAACTGTCCTGTGGCCAAAAGCTGAACAGCAACGTGGGAAGTCTTGTAAACCTCTATCCAATAGCAAATCAGCCAATCATTTTCATGTATGCAAGATAGCAAGCGAAACTCAGATCAACTATGTATATCCGCGACATTATTAAAATGTATCGCATATAATTTATTTCTTGCACACCCTTTTGCAATTAAAAATAAAATTCGAATAGGTATGAATCTAATCGTTCAAAAGTGAGTCAAAATCAAGGCTTCGGTATGTTCAGTCGAACAGGATGCAAGGTTCACTATTCGGAGAATCATTAGTAAAGAGTTTTGTTACATTTGATAAATATGATTAGTTTCAGGTTAATCACTATAATTTATGCTTTTGCATTGGTTACTTAATGACATTGTAGTTGGTTAACGATCTCTCTTTTTCATTACAGCTAATTTATTTAAAGTATATTACAAATCTAGAAATTTTACCTGTCGGTTCACCCTAATTAGAACAAAACATCGTATGCAATAATGATCCCATGAGTTATAAAAGGGTCATTTAAAAATCACAATCATTCAGTTATCGACAGACAGCCTTGAAAAAAAAGTGCATACTAATTTGAAATATTTAATTTAAAAAAAATTGTCGAAGTCAAAATGCAGGACCAATATCGAAACCAATACGTAAGTTTATTAATTTATGTATTTGATTATTAACTAGGATGATGATAAATTATGATAAATTATCTATTCTTAGTAGGTAAATCTGAAAAATAATGATTCATGAGAATAATTCCAAATACGATCTTTCGTTAATGACATTTCATGTATGTTTTTTTTTGATTACAGGTAGAAAGATGCATGAACTTCAGTAAACCGACGCCAACGCCAAAAATAAACGGCATTGAATTTTGCAGCACACCGTTGCATTTTCTACCAACGACCCCAAAAACCACAAGAACAATTGTGCGGCTAATGGCAATACAACAGCGCAGAGAGTCTTCCAAACTGCAGTCAACGTGGATGCGGCATGACACCAGAAACCCTGGGAAGACCAATTATGTGCAACAGCCGCATCAACCAACTTCAGTCAATGCGAACTCAATCCAGCCGCAAATGTTACAGCCACGTAATATGTCGAGGCCAATGTTTCTATTGCGGCCAGATTTAGTGGTGCCACCACCTCATCGCATATCACCATTAAATTGGAATAAAAATGGCATCACGGAGAATATTTGGATCGAGTATAACTTGACTGTGGTTGAATGATTTAAGTTCGTAGTTGTATTGTATTCCCATGTATTAGACTAGGTTTAATAAGTGAGGATATTTTTTTTGGTTATTGTTTTTCTATATGTGAATATTTTTTTTTTTTTTTTTTATTTACCGACGTTCCCTCTGGATTTTTTTATTTATTTATTTTTATTTATTTATTTATTTTGTGAATATTTAGGTTTTGTAAATATAGTTTGAAGTAAGTTTTTTTTTTAATTATGTTCCTATGATTAATACCATCTGTTTATATTGTATTTTTTATATAAATATGTAAGTTTCATTTATTCAAGTTTTTTTATTTATTCATTTTTTATGTTCGTAAATATATTTTTATGGTTTTTGAAAAACTGTTTTGTATTTTTGACATGGTATTCTACTATGATTCGATTATAATTTGTTTAATGAGGTTTTTAAAAATACATGATGGTCAACCGTATCAAAATATTTTTTAATCAATTTACCCGATCTACAGTTTAGTTTGTATGTTAAGTTTTACTATTCAGGATGTATTGATACTTTAAACTTAATACGCATACGCACCCGCAACAATTTTTTAAGCATATCTACCAGTTTAATAAGGCCTATTTCTTTGAAAACAGTGTTGGATTACAGTTTGTCCATTTTTAGAATTGTCTTTTGACAGTTTGACGACTAGCAAGTTTAGTGATGTCTTTTGTTTTGGTTGAATGTTCAACTAATGTTTTTTTTGGAAACATTATTTAAAGTAAAATCAACGGCATCAAATTTTGTAGCTCACCACTATATTTCTTGACAACTCCGAGAACCACAAGAATAATAGTGTCACTAAAAGCAGTACAACAGCGCAGAGACTCTTCGAAACTTCACTCAACATGGATGCTGTATGACAACAGAATCCCTGGGAAGACTGATTAAGTGCAACAGTCGCAATATCTACATATTATCAATATACTATACTATGCCTACATATTATCAGGGCAAAAGTGACATATGAAATATTCATGGACTTCAGTAAGTCTACGCCAACGCTAATAAATAATCAACAGCATCTAGGGGCACGGCAGTGCTCCCGCCAAGACGAGCCAAACGAAGCGAAGCGCAAGGACACTAGCTACCATTTCTCGAATTGAATTTTGCAAGACACCGCTGCATTTTCTACCGATAACTCCAAGAACTACGAGAACAATAGTGCGACCACAAGCAGTACAACAACGCGGAGTTAATGAAACTTCAGTAAACATGGATGCGGCATGAAAAAATTAAACCTGTCAATACCGATTATGTTCAACCGCCTCATCATTCAGCTTTATCGCACTCAATTCAGCTAGGAATGATGCTACCACAAATATTTCAAACTCATAATAAGTCGAAGCATGGTTTCAGTGCGACTAGATTTGGCGGTGCAATCTCAACATTGGATATCACTACTAAAATATCATAGAATAAAGATGGGGTCATTGAAAACAGATGGATTAAATAAAGTTGATTGAGGTGATTCTTTATATTCTAGTTTAATTTTATCCATTTCTCAATACTTTTGTTTGTAAATAAAGCTTTAAGTTAGTATTCTGTTAAACTACTTTGCATTATCTTATTTTGTATTGAAATTGTTATTTTTATTAAAGTTTTTCTGTTTATTAATATTTTGTGCTTGTCAATATAGCTTCTATATATATATAATTTTTTTTTACAATTAACTGAGCGTATGCTTTCATTTCATTTATGATGATACACGGGTTATATAGATGTTTTTGGAATTAACATAGGGAGGCATCTTACCTAAGTCATTGATATGAAGAGACGGCTGCAACTGTCAGGTTCGTAGGGGGCTATGATAAAAATCAATCAACGGCATTTAATTTGCTCCATAGAAAATAAATTACTGGCGTTAATATGCTCTAATTTGTTACTTATTAAAATTATAGTTTGTTAACGATAGCTAACTTTTGTTATAGCCTATTTAATTTCCTTCATAATGTAATTCCAGAAATCACAGCTAGGTATGGGATCACCGTAATTAGACAAATTTAATTATATCAATTAATGTAATGAGCCCATGAGTTATAAAAAGGTCTTTTAACAAACATGATTATTCAATTATCAGCAGATAATCAAAGAGTATAGTCGTTGAATATTTTTAAAAACATTGAAATTAACATTTTTCTTAAGAAAGTAAAATGGACGGCAGCAACGTATACAACGCTGAAGATTTTTATCGACGGAAATATGTAAGTTTTTTTCACTTAACAATTTGATTATAAATAGAGATACTCATAGAGATTATTCGGAATGTATATTCAACTCCCTAAGAGACATATCAGGAAATACCATTACACTTTATACATAGGTATGGCCCGCAACGAGTTAAAATGAACTGCAAATTATGAAAATAATTTTAGAGATCATCATCCCAGCAACTGCTTGTCTTGGTCTGGCTCTGCGTAAAACAGTCAAAGTATTACTTAATATCTTCTTTAACTATGTACTATGCCTTTTATTTTACAGGTGAACAGATGGCTGATTGCGCACGAAAAATTCTTCAGTATGCCGACGCCAAAAACTAACCGAGTTGAAATTTACAGCGAACTGCTGCCAATACACCCCAGCAATTCGCGAACCGCAGAAACACATCATGAAAAGTCAAAAGCTGTACCAAAATAAAGTGCAAATAACCAAAGTTTGTCATGAAAAAAATAGTAAAACAAGTAGGTCATATGAGGCTGAGTTTATCGAATGCAGCTCTAGCAAAATGACACTGATGACTTTAGAGAAGAGTAGTTAATGTTAGTACAACATCCAGGAGATCCTGGTGAGATCAACGCCGTGACAATAGAAACCCTGAAAAGACGTTTTTTTTACTTAGGTATTCTATTAATTTTATTCTAGTAACTGTGTTTTTAATTTTATTCGATTAAATTGTAATAAGTGTTTATATTGTATTCTCATATTCAAGAGACTCTTAGGATTTTTATTTTAGTTTATTAGTATTTTATTTTTGATAGTCTTAAGTATTTATTTTGAAACTATGATTCAATATCTGACTTTAGTGTATTTTGTATCCAATGTTTTATTATAACCAAATGTTGTATTTTTAGTTCACATTAGATTAATTTTTCAAAAATAAATTAAGGTTTTTATAACAATGCAATTTTTTTATCAATTTACCCGTTCCACTGTATGTAGTATTAAATTCTATTATTAAAGATTAATTCATGCTTGAACAGAATAAAACGCTCTTAAAATTAATGTTTAGGCTTATCGATCAGAATCAGAAATCTTTTTTCAAGCATTAATGGAAGTCTGAGGTGTTAGTAATAAGGATAATTTCCATAGATATATTGAAAAGTTTTAAGATTTAAAATAAGAAAGTTACTAAAGAGCGCAATGCAATTAAACGTATTAGTTACGCTTAAGAAAAGTAAAGTAGACGTGATAAGGTTAGGTTAGTTTAGTTAAGTACATTTTCATTTTAATCTAATTATTCATGTTTGATTAGTTTATCCCATTGGAACTTTGTATTTCTTCGACATAATTAATAGCCTGTTCTGTGTAACTTTCTAACCATTAATCAATATCCAACTATCCATCTAAGTGTGAAAGAGTAACAAGTCAACAAACCAAAAAAACCTCGTTCAGGTTTATAATATTAGTACTCAAAAGAATGACAAGTAATACAAGTATTGCTAAATTTAACTCAAATAAGAATCACGTTACAGCTGTCTTATTCATATCTGGTAATACAGCATAAGCGAGAGTGTTTGGAACAAAAAAAAAACATGTCTATCGCATACGTCAAAATCATCAGTTGGATTGTCAAAACAGTTAAAATTTGGTTCCACTTGGTCTTTTGTCTTTTTCCGAAACTTGAACCCTCTAGTTTCAGTAAGAAGGTTCAAATCTCTGATCATTTTTAACCTCTTTGAATTAGGACACCCGAGATAGCTCAATGCTAGTTTGTTCAAACCTTCGAAATTACGTAAGTTCGGGCGCATGTGCATCTTTTTCTAACACCTTTTAAATTTCATATTTAAAATGGTACAAAGCGATGTATATCTCTTGCCATTTTAGTACGGTTTCTATAACTTTAGTTCTTATTCTATGTATTAGTAAGTATACTGATTTATTTTCGCTATTTCAAAATATATATCTGTAATAATAAAAGACGTCATCAAGATGGTCAAACTGCAGAAACGCGCTGAAAGCAAGTTCCTTCGTAGCAGTCTTATTGGAGTCTTAAGTCTTGCGGTGGACATGTCATCATCACCCTCTTATTATGATGATGAATAACAATGACAAAATATATGATTAAACGAAGACAAAGCAGCCTAAATTTTCTTTTAAAAAGGCTCTTTTTGAAGAAACTTTTATATCACGGAGGCTTTAAATTAAAAGAGATAATTAATTATTAAAATGTGGCAAATTGCCTGGCCACGACGGCTTGATCATTGAATACATGCAGTGGGCTAGTCATTTTATTTATAGCAAAATTAACGAAATTATTTAATAGATAAAAAAAAACCGTGGTGGTTTGCATTATAAAGAATAAAACGGAAGATTTAGGCAATGCAGTAAACTACCGAAACCGTAAACAGTAAACCATCTCATTGGGAACGGTAGTGAGAAATAAAATATTTGAGCCGATGAGGCTGTTGAGGCCTCCGGTAGTAAACAATTTTAAAATTTAAGATGATCAGCTTGATTTTCATACGCGTCTCTCTACAGATTCAGCAGCAATTAGCATAATACAAACTGTTTACTAGGTACGTAAGTAAAGATACTTCTGTATACGCTTGTTTTCTGGACCTCAGTTGTGTATTTGATCTAAAGTTATGGGAATCTCTGAAACAAAATTTTCAACTCCATGGTAATATTTGCTGACATACTGATACTGGTACGATAACCATACATGTATACGCTGTAAGATGGGGTAGCTTTACTTCCAGCAAAAACAGGTTGCAACGTGGTGTCCGCCAAGGAGGTTTGTCATCTCCTCACCTTATCAACATTTATATGAACCGTCTGATAGAGGAGCTGGTAAGCACCAGATTAAGATGTCATGTCGGCAATATAAATGTGTTAATAACTTAAGTTACTCTGATGATAGATTCCTACTTAGCCCCTCTATCTACTGCTCAAGAAAACTACCAACTCTATGCCAAAGATACGTTGCTGCGCACGGTCTTATATACATGCGCTAAAACAGAAAAGATGGTTTTCAAAGCTGGATTTTTACGTCTCAAATTTAATTGTTATTCGTTTAAATACTATCCATTTCAAAATACATTGGTTTAATTTATTTATTGAATATTCCAACACTAACAGTGTTACCAAAACGTATCTGAACCAAAAAAAAATCACAGTTAAAATTTCTTAAGTCTACACAATTTTAGTATTTTATTCACTTACAATGTGCGTAAACGGTGACCAGTTAAAAAAATCGTTAAGCACCCTTTCTATGTACCTTTTTATTTGGCGTTACATTATACGCAGCATAAAATTAGTATCGTGAATAAAAATCAGTCAAATACATTTAATTTGCTTAATAGAAAGTTAATTACTGGCGTAATTAATTAATATGTAGTTATTTACTTACTGAAATTGTCATTTGTTACAATAGGGATGTTTACTAGGTATGAAAATCAAGTAAGTAAGTTCGTATAGGCCGGGTGGCTAGCCCTGGTGTCAGAGTGTTTAGGCCGCCTGAAGGCCTCTGACATGGCTAAACGGTTAAAACAACCGGGACCATCATCAAAATCATTATTATAATTAGTCTGTTAGTTAGATCTTAAAAAAAATATTATAAAGAAAAAATATGTACCTATGTACATATTTTTTCTTTTGTCAATAAAACAATCAGTGACAAAGAAATCCTTGTCAAAGTTTGAGAGTGGGGCTCGCGACGGCACTAGCCGGGACATTTGACAGCGGTTAGTGACGTCACGCGGAACTTTAACGGGCTATATCTTAATATTTTTTTGTTAAATTAACAAAAGAAAAAATACGTGTCTCATGTTTTTTTACAATATATTTGACGGACTAATTATATTTTTTTAGTTAACAAACCTATTAGCTAACTTTTATAAGGTATAGCTTTTTAATTTGAAACATTATGTAATTCCAGAAATCACATTTATGGGATGACCGTAATTAGACAAATGTAATTATCTCTATTAATGTAATGAGCCCATGAGTTATAAAAAGGTCTTTCAACAAACATGATCATTCAGTTATCAGCAGATAGTCGAATAGTAACATTCGTATAATTCAATATTAAGTCATTTTATAAACATTAAAAAAATATATACACATTTTGTCCTAAGCAAGTGAAATGGACGGCATCAACGAATATAACGCAGAAGATTTTAATCGACGGAAATTTGTAAGTTTTTTTCACCAAATAATTTAATTACGTGTAATTATTTACCCACAGACATTATTTGGAATAAATATTTAATTGCTTGGGAGATACATCAAAGCAAAATTTAAACCTAGATATGCCCCGCAACGTTCTGAAATCAAACAGCAAATTATGAAAATAATTTCAGAGATAATCATCTCAGCAACTGCTGGCCTTAGTCTGGCTCTATGTAAAACTGTCAAAGTTATACTTCAATTTTGTTTTCATAGTAATCAAAATTTGGTATGTCAGATGAAAATGATTTCCAAATATGAATTTTCGTTATTTACATTTCAACTTTAAATTTTACAGGTGAACAGATGGCTGATTGCGCACGAAAAGTACTTTAGCATGCCGACGCCAAAAACCAACCGAGTCGAAATCTACAGCGAACTGCTACCGTTGTACCCAAGTAATTCGCAAACCACAAAATCAATATCGCATTATACAGCATCAATGACAGCGCCGAAAGAAGAGGTGAAAAATCGTAGTGGCTCATCAAAAAAACAATAAAAACAGCTGATGATTATAAGCAAGTAAGGCTACCGAATGCAGCTGGAGTAAAATAACACTCTGATGAGTTAAGAGAAGAGTCGCTAATGTCAGTCCAACCTCTAAAAGACATCCATCAGGTGTGCGAACTCCTCATCATACAAGTTCTTTGCAATTTAGCCGCCAACGATGCAGTCATAAAGGATGCAGTCGCAAATGATGCAGTCACACATGATGCAGTCGCAAAAGATGCAATCGCATGTATGATGCAGTTAAAAATAATGCCGCCGTAAATGATGCAGCCGCATTTATTACAGCTATATAATGATGGAGTCGAATGTAGTGTAGCCTGATTCAAGGACTGCAGAAAAGAAAAGCTGAAAAATCAAAGTGGCTCATCAAAAAAAAAAAGGAAAAAAAAGACCGAAAGCAAAATACACACTCTGATGAGTTAAAAGAAGCAGCTAACTTCAAGCCAGCCTCTAGGAGACACTCGTTAGATGTGCGACCGTCGCATCATCCAAGTTCTGCGCGTGCAATGCAGCCGCAAATAATACAGCAACATATGATGGAGCCAAACAAAGTGCAGCCTGATATGATACATAATTTAAGGCAATACAGTGAAATACTATTAATTACAGCGTAGTCAATAATATCTTCAGTGCAACTGGATTTAGAGGTGAAACTTCTGGAATTGGATCAAAACTGGAATCACTGAGAACATTTGTATTGAATATACCTAGACTGTGAATGGAAGAAATTATTTCATGAACAAGGCTAGCTAGCTCAAGCAATTCGCGAACCGCAGAAACGCATTAAAATCAATAACTACACCAATAGAACAGCAAAACATTCGAAGTAACTCTTAAAAAGTAGTTAAACCAACAGGGCATATGAAAGTACTTATATCAAATTCAGTTCAAGCAAAATAACACCGATGAGTTCAGAGATAACCAGCTAAAATTACCCTCTAAGAGAGCCAGGTATAAAGTATCTCAGCGTATTCACGTACTGCGCATTAAATGCAAGCAAAATGTGCGACAGTCGCATTATTTATGACTGAATTGCATGCGAAGAACGTGACGCGCAGTCACAAACAATACAGCAAGATATGATGGATCTGAATGTATAGCCTGATTCAAAGACCGCACCAAAAGAAAAACTGAAAAATCAAAGTGGCACTAGTTCAACTGTGTTTTTAGTAATTATTATTTTACGTATTAGGGCGTCGTTGAAGTTGCTCAACAATTTGTAAACATTTTTGTATTATGTTTTGTTAAAAACATATTATCTCAGTACGTCGTTGTTTTGGTGTCTATATTATATGATTAAATAACATTAACCTATACCATGTAAATATTTAGATTTTTATGTTAGGTTTTAGTTTAGTTTAGAATGCAATGCATCGTTCTATATTTATCAATTGTATGATAATATTTAATGTTTTATGTTCCTATTTTTATATACTCTTATTTTCATTTTTATTTAATAAAGTTTTAGTAAATAAATTGAAACGAAACAAAACAAAGCTACTCGTATTTAATCAATCAATCCATATTACAGTTTGATCAGTTAATTTCGAATTTTACTATCAAAGATTATTTGATGTTCCAATCTAGTTATAGAAGCGCGTTTATTTTGAAAACATTAATCAACGTATCTTTTTGTAATTAGATTGTCATTTGCAGAGATTTCTGAAAAAAAAGTTTTGTATTTTGAACAATTTTTAACAAAGTATTTATTTTTTATTACTTCCTTTATGACTTGTAAAAGTAAATTATTGGCGAATTCCTTATATAGATTAATGCTGATGGCCGATTTGATGATCTAAATATCAAAAAATAATATTATACCTACGCCAATTTTCCATCTCGCTCGCGCAATTTAAATTATAAATAAACAATCCCTGCCTAACACGTGACTTTAAAAGAAAAAAAAACAAATTATTTATTAATAGTAAAATAACACACGTTTAATATGTTAATAACGTATGTTTCTTTTTTAAAAGATATTATGCAAAAATATATCGAGCTTAGGCTATAATCTTGTAGAGTATTCTATTATGTATTTGCTTTTGAAAAATGATTTTCCTATTAATTTCTATAGTAAAAATCTTAATTTAAAGAATTTTTTATATTTTCGGATCTCATTATCTTTTGACTTTGCTTGTTAAATTTGGCGGTGTAATGGCAGCTTGTGTGCTCGTGTTTAATTGGTAAAAATGTTTCTATTTAACAATTTGGAGGTTACTTAATCAGGGTTGCTAGAGATAAACTACCTATTGAGCCATATATATTTATTTACCCTTATAGGTTCAAAATTAATTAAAAAAAAACGTATGTCTCTTATTTGGTTTTAACTGATGTAATAATAATTAATAAACACTTCAACAAATAAAAATTTCAACTGAAAACATCACAAATTTATCGTGAATCCATTGACACCGAACAAGTATAAAACTGTGTTTCGGATGCCAAAGGCTTCTCCCAAAATAATACATAAAAACCGGACAAGTACGAGTCAGGCTCGCACATCGAGGGTTCCGTACAAATCCAGAAAATTACGCAAATTGGGAAGTATTTTGTTAAAATCTCTATACTATAACCATCGACAAGTGAAACTAAAAATTTAAAATTAATAAAGAAAAAGGTTATTCATACATTTTGCAAATTTTGACAAATATAAGTTACTTTTTAAATTTAACCAGTATGCAAAATTACAATGTAAGACGATAATATATTAAAAATTGAAACATCAATTATATAGAAATAAAAATAAATAATTCACATTTTGCAAATCTTTATAAATAAGGTTACTTTTTTAAATTTAACTAGTGTATAATAGGCTCAGAAAAATATGAAATTTCTCGAAATGTAACGAGTGTTGTGGTTAGAATTTTTGATTGTTATTATACCAGCCTCCATACATTTTGTGGACATGTCCTTTAATGATTTTTTGCGATTTCAGCTGTTAAATCAAAATATTTATTTAACGGACTTTTCTTTATTATTGACTAATAAATAGGTAAGATAAGTTATATTAGAGTTTTTAGAATTTCTATCTATCTGCACAAGCTTGCAAAATAATGGGAAAACGTAAGCTGTGGCCAGTTGAAATACCTTTAAGTACTCATTCCATGTACCTCTTTATTCGGCGTCTTCAGTAATGATACTATTACGTACTCCTAACGGCCTCTTCCATAACATTACTTTTCATGTTTCCGCACTTATCACTAACGATTCACGGCCCACTATCATTACATTCCATCCTCAACCGTTTTCATTACCATATAACATTTAATTTAATTCCCTACACGGTCAAAACGCCAATACCAGACCAATTATTTGCAAAAACTCCCTACATTTCGGGAATTCCAACCCGACTCAAGCCATTTACTCCCGAACATTGTTAGTGCGGACAGGATAGAAGGACAGAATCCTTTTACCCGCATACATATTCACGAAACGACTGGAAAGCTTCCCAACTAGGTTTTTGTACGAAAATATGAGAATTTCCAAGCGTTTTCTTCGTAGGAAGCGTCATTTTCAAAAAGGTTCTCGGGTCTTCATTTGTGGTAATAGCTTTTTCTAGTTCTGGCATCTTTTTGGGAGAAAATCTAGGTACAGTTACGTGCGATGATGAGTTGTTCCTTTGTTCTAGTTTCTATGCTAGGCTTAGCAGTTTCTACTTAGGGGCCTCATCAATGTTTTGTATGGATAAAATAGGAATAGTTATGGTTTACCTTCAATGGCAAGTAATTTCGCAATTTTTGACATTAGGTTTACCTATAGTAAATTCGTTCGTTCGACCTATGTCCAGCTGTGGACGTCCTATGGCTAAAACGAACGAACGAACGATTGTAGATCCGCAACGTAACTACTAACATACTTGAAATGATGATACTGCGTATGAAATACCTATGCGTAATGTAAGAATATGTAAGAATAAGAATAGTTAAGTAATGTAAGAATTACTATGTTTCATTTTACGGACTAGAAAATTTGTTAATGTAAAGGCCAAACTTTTTTAACAAAAATCAAAACATCTATGTAAATATATAGTTTAATTACATATATATATTACATATATACAAGGCTTAGAGAGTAAAGTTTGTTAAATATGAATAACAACAATAACAGAAAATATAATATATACACCTACTTAGAATATTAATCAAATAACCCGCCCCTCATCGTTCCTGGTGCAAAGGTGCCCATAACGCTTGCTGCATTGCCGCGTTGGATGGCGATGGACATTCTTTGCAGCAGAAACGAGGTAGAACGGGAGTCACCTCCTCTTTCCCGAATCCCGCGCCCTATTTAACAAGTTATGTTAAAATCTATGTTAATTTTATTTGTCTTTTAATTTTCTCTTGGATGTCGTGTTTATAATTGGGAGAAGCCACTGCCTTAAGAAATAAAGTTGTGAGACTAGTTTGGATACAGTGGATTCAAATAAGTTTTTGTCACCTGTTTGATTCATTAAATAACATTTGATTTAATTTGGTCTTTACTAACATCAGTCTCCTTCTAAGAAGTCTAAGCATTATCTACCTCTGTCAACCTTATTGAATCACTAGACATTCTAACGAAAATCTAAAGGCCTATGTCCACCGTACGTCCGACGCGACGGTAGATACCGATACGATGACGGTGATAATCATGATAAGAAGCCACGTTGATTGTAGACCATCTATAAATCACGTAGGTGTACTCGCAGGCGGCAACAATTTCATACTGTTTTTAAAAGGGCAGACATAAATTAGACTTCAACTCTGGTCTGAAATATGGCGTACGCTTCAATAAAAAACTGCCCATTTCAGGCCGTTTCCAATAAATTGCTTTGTAGAAAGGTTGGGTAACTGTCAACAGCGTCTAAATTTAAGCGTATGTTTTGCTTTTTAACTGACTGCTAAAAGTTAAGAGGTTTTTAATTGAGCTATTCTGTTTTTGAAGTGACAACTTCTTTAGTGGCGTTGTTCACTTTATGAGATGTGTAAAAAATGTTAAGCTCGCGTTAAATCGTAACCCTGATCAAAAATTCGTAAGATGGATGATGTAAAGATCAAGTTTTCACTTCTGCCAGCATTCTCGGAGTGCAACCCGTTGTTTTTTAGGGTTCCGTACCTCAAGAGGAAAAGACAAAACCCTTATAGAATCACTTTGTTGTCCGTCTGTCCGTCTGTATGTATGTCAAGACTCTTTATCTCGGGAACGCGTAAAGATATCGAGTTGAAATTTAAACTGTGTACGTATATCTATAGTCTCTTGCTGTTGTGTAAAAGAAAAACTACTCATTTATCGTACAAAAAAGTTAGAGCCGTTTATGTCGTAAAAACAGCATATTTCGATACTCATAAAAATCAAAACCAACAGGGTACTTCCCGTTGACATAGAACTATGAAATTTGGCGAATGATATTTTCTCAGAGTAGGTACACATGTAGGAATAAATCTGAAAACTGTACATTTTTGTTTAAATGAAAAAAATAGGGCCGTCAAAATATATGGGTTCAAAATTCAAAGTGTTTCAATTCAATCGTACCATGTATCATAATATAAACGAGCTTGTTTTAGCACATGCTAAAACAGGTTTTTGAATATTTTTTTCAATGTATGACTAGAAAAGTGAAATAAAAAACTTTTTTGTCGATGATTATGAGATTTTAACTACTTACTTCCCAATTTTGTAAAATTTTCTGGATTTGTACGGAACCCTCGGTGTGCGAGCCTGACTCGCACTTGTCCGGTTTTTTATAATCTGTTTATGTTTTACCTAGATTTTCAATTAAGCATTTGAGACCCGCTTAGTTTAAATTTATAGTGGGGTATCACGAAGTGGGGTATTATGTTAAATTGAGACTAATGAAATTTAACATAATTTCTTTGGTTCTACCAAACTAAAAATCCTTTAGTGAAAAATAAAAACTAAAAACGTATCAAGATTCCATACAAAATAAAGTATACCTATTTGTGGCATCACAATGCCACAGGCACAGGCAGGCATACCCACCACATAAAGATTTACAGATACTTACTTTCTTATTTAGAATACGAGTACAATACATCTGTCAGCTTAGGGCCTTGTTTCACCATACCATGTTTGTTAGCTCTTAATGAGGCATTTGCTAATGGGTCTTTAAAAATAACAGGACTGTTAGATAATTTTATGTCCTATGAAGCAAATATAATAGATCATTAGTAAAACCCATGATAGACAAAATGTTCACTATGTTCAATGTTCATACTCATTGTAAAACGACCTAATCGAAACGTTTGTATTGGACATGTCATTGCATGCACATGTGCACAACTTCTAAGTCGCAATTGACACCATTTCAAATTTTTCACATAGTTATATTTATTTATTATCTGAAAGAATATTGCAAAATAACATATACGTATTTTTTATTTTTCCAATTTGCCTTATATTTTCTGTAAAATTAAGTTTTGAAAAGTAGCTTATTCTTAGGACGTAACTGCAAAATTTAGGACTCATAAACAATTTTACTGAAGCCACATTAGAAAAAAATAGGTGCTAGCGTTGCTGTCACTGTCAATGCCAAACAATCCGTCACAATTCACAACAAATAGGCCAGGAGGTCAGCGCAAAAAGTCCACTATGTACCGCGGTATACCATGGAAAGAAAAATATAAAAAATGTTTAACAACTGCCAATCACCTGAAATATGTAACAGGGTCTGCCATACAGGCTTTAAATTAGCACCACTTAAAAGAAGAAGAATAAGTAGTACTAGTTCCAAGATACTTTTAAAATTCAAACGGATTCTTCCACCAAATGCTATGGAACCCAGCTGACTGACTCCAGGGTATTGATGTACTTCATTTTGATAACTATGTAACAATAATTCAGCTTTTGGAAAGTATTTGCATTTTTTGCGTTTACCTCTCGGGCTAAAGCAAAAAAAGTAATTTGAAAATGACACTGACATTTTATTTTAAAATTACATTTTATGTGTCAACACTGTCAGTGTAAACTGTCATTTTATATTGCTAGTATTTTTTTTATCATTGGCATCTGAACTTTGAGTATGAATCCCGAAACGGCTTGGGTGAGAGTTTTTATCTAATATCTTAGCAGTTACTGCACTAAAAATTTTGGAAAAATAAACATAATGATCAGCATCCCGATATCTCGAAATGGTTTTGGAATTTCATAGCCTTGTGAAATATGAAAACTTGTCAATTATGCTATGTGACCAATTTTAAATACGGATCACTCTGCAGGATTGCGATGGAACTGGGCTACTTTTTTATTTTATTATGTTAGCCGCACACTCGACTCGCCAAATCGAGTGACAGCGGTACAACACTAACGCGCGACGGATGCGCGCACAACACTAGCGACGCTACAGTTTGAACAGGGAATGCGCAATGGCGCGCGATCGTATCTTTGAATATTAATAACTATTGGATTAAAAGTCTAGTCTGTGATATATCAGTTTATAATAAGCCCACGATCAACTACTAACTAAATTAGGGGAAGCAGAAGCATCCCCTTACAGTTCAGAATTGGGATCAGAACAAATCTGCGCCAATACGGCGCTTGCGTTTGCTTTCTGTTTTAGGTGACGGCGTGTTAATAAATACGGTTGTATGAGACAGGATCATCTATTACTGGTGGTACCAGCCGTAAAAAGCATCGAAAACAGTAAACATTTACTTCACGTAACAAGAAAGATGTGAAACTATGTTGTAATTTGCGTCGTGGACTGGCCCAAAATGTATGGGTAAAATGCCTTGAAATCCTGAAAAAAAGTACGTGAAAACTGTAATCGTGCCTTATACCGGCTTAGTTTATCCGTGGATACCAAAATAACTGTGAGAAACGGTGAAATATGTATGGAAAGACATAACTGCGTCAATAGGTATTTGTCACAGTATCATAGTGCAACAAGCTAGAACAGTGGCTTGTAAGTATTGAAATATGACGCAATATCATCGAATGCAGGTAAATCTCTGGATTACTTACGTAGTTTCACCCCCAAACCAGGTATTAGTGATACCAAAGTTCATTGACCTGGTCATAACCTATTGCAACATTTGTATTGCATCCTGTTGAAAATGCTTAGAGTTTTAAGTGGCCAAACACCTAGTGCTAATGTGGCATGTATACACAGGAGTTGGCAACTAAACCTTCATGAAATGTTGTGGATACATGTAAGTATTAATTCAGTACCTAACGGTGAGATATGTATATCCAAACTATAGATTGTTGACATATTCTGAGGTCATCGACCTACACAGTTCATGAGCAGAGGTCTATCACAAGCCTGCAGAGTTATAAAAGTACTGTGTGGTACTGTGAATTCTGTAAGTGTTATATATGGTTATACTTGGCCGGTGTTAACTAACCAACAACATGGATCATGTAAGTAAAAGTGCTTTATTACCAACAAATACTGGACTGGAAGCTTGGCTATCATAGCCAGCAACAGCATGAACTAGCTGTGTCATTTATAATGCACTGTAGCATGAAATAATATGGTAAGAATTATATTACATGAAACATTACTCGCTCATTATATGGAAGTCAGTTGAGGATTTATATTGTACTGTGGAGGTCTCAAGGCACACTTCACTTGAATGACCTGCTAAGGCTGACTGGTTACAAATAGTAACTGGAAAGTATTCTTGCCTGTGGTTCTTAATTCTTGTCAAATGTTATGTTGTAAAAACATAATCACATGTTTAAATTGATTTGTTGAAAAACTGTACAATAAGACACATGTTCTACAAAAATTCTCCAGTGGTACAGCTCAAATATCAATAAAGTACAGTATAATACAGAGTGAATTTTACAGAGCACAAATCCAAAGCACTTTGAAAATTGGATTGGTTCAGTAATATGTACAAATACCATTTTTGCATTGACATTTTCTGGTCGGACCATCATAATTTTATTGGTCATCAATTGTTGCAGTGTATGAGGCAGTATGTCTGTAAATCTATGTATTGTATGTCTTAGTGGTAAGATGCATATATGATTGCCTTACAAACATGAATAGCTTTCATCAGCAATGTCCTCCGATGAAAGTAACATTACAAAGGCACATACTATACTACTGTCGGGATAGATCTGGTGCACTATTTATGTCATGTATTACTTATAGTCGATGTGTCTCAACATTGTTATAAAAACATTGTTAAGGCTGTTGTACCCTCTTAAGGCTATACGACTTAAGGTACATTGACTACCTTGAGTACCCTAAAATACTATGGACTGCAATTACTAATACTTTTTAAATGGTCTACTTCCCCAATGGGCGGACTGACATGTCCTAGTGTAAGAATTTTGGATGGTGACATGCAACATGTAACTATTTGGAATGTTCTATGACTAATCAGTTTGGAAGCTATAATCAGTACGGCAGTGGTGACGATGGCATTATGGGGCACTTTAGAGACAAAATGATTTGCTGTAACATTTTGCACAGGCGTCTTCAAATTTTGATTAATGTGTCATAAATGGTCAGGAACAGTATGATGGTTTTTGAAAACACTAATGTATTGTTTATTATTTTCATGTCCAACGGACGGGAGCGGAGTATGGAGTATGTGTTATTACAACAATATCAGGGAATGTACTCCAGCAAAGCGAATGGACCTTGTGCATCTCCACTTCACCGGATGCGAGACATTGCGATGGCATATGTTCCTCTGACGAATGAGATAGAATGAGCCTCCTACGAGCATGTGACACCATCATCATCATCATCGTGTGTGACTCATAGCATCACATGAGGTAAACATTGTAATCATTGTCAGGGCCTGTGAAGAGCATGGTGTATGATGAACATCATCAGTCATTATTACTACGATAGCAGTGAGTTAAGTGTAGCTTTTGCAGTTGATTACATGAGGTAATCATTGATTACAAACAAAGCCTATAAAAGCATGTGGTGATCATAGGTGATCAGGATTTGAGCTGCTATATATTACTGCCAGCTTGACTACTGTATAGCGTTGTATTAGCCTACTGCTGAGCATAAGCCTACCCACAAAGGCGACTACCCCATTGTTGCCTATCTTGTTCATTCGATGCTCTGTAATGTCGATGATGACCATTGTCAGTCGTAATGATTGGAGCCTCTTAGAGGTAGAATGTGTTAAGGTTATCATCTTTGATCACGCTAACTGCCACAAGCAGCTTGTACGATGACATTTGTGGAATCATGTTTCATTCTGATGCCTTATTATTATTGAGTCTCCTAGCATTATTTTCGGTGGTCATGGCTGATCGGACTACGCAGAGCCTATAGAGCTCGAGACAAAATGATGGTCACTGTCATATATGAGGGAAGCTGTAATCAGACTCGAACTTCGACATCTTACGATGACCATGCTTAATTGTATTAAGTGTAAGCATCCCTACAGCATCTAGATCAATTGTATGGGCTCCTTCAACCTCTAGTCTGTAAGCGTGATCCTTCTATAAATGAGCACATTGGTGAGTGGTCATGATAATTTTAGCTCTCTATGAGTAACTTGGTGAGTAATTATGACAACTAGAGCTTTCTAAAAGCTAAGTGGCAGGAAGGTCCCTGACCTTCACGAGGCGTGTTACCTGTATCTGAATTCTCCCAGCGAGACAGTCTGTCCTCTAACGGACTGTACGTGTATCTGAATTCTCCCAGCGAGACAGTCTGTCCTCTAACGGGCAGGACGTGTATCTGAATTCTCCCAGCGAGACAGTCTGTCCTCAAACGGACAGGACGTGCATTTAGTCTCCCAGCGAGATAGTCTATCCTCAAATGGATAGGACGTGTATCTGAAATCTTCCAGCGAGATAGTCTGTCCTCTAATGGATAAGACGTGAATCTAAAGTCTCTCCGCGAGACAGTCTGTCCTTCAATGGACGGGACGTGTAGACAAAGTCTCTCCGCGAGACAGTCTGTCCTTCAATGGACAGGACGTGTATTTAGTCTCCCAGCGAGACAGTCTATCCTCAACGGATAGGACGTGTAACGCGAGTCTCACAACGAGACAGTCTATCCTCAACGGATAGGACGTGTATCGCGAGTCTCACAACGAGATAGTCTATCCTCAACGGATAGGACGTGTACCGCGAGTCTCACAACGAGACAGTCTATCCTCAACGGATAGGACGTGTACCGCGAGTCTCACAACGAGACAGTCTATCCTCAACGGATAGGACGTGTACCGCGAGTCTCACAACGAGATAGTCTATCCTCAACGGATAGGACGTGTATCGCGAGTCTCACAACGAGACAGTCTATCCTCAACGGATAGGACGTGTATCGCGAGTCTCACAACGAGATAGTCTATCCTCAACGGATAGGACGTGTATCGCGAGTCTCACAACGAGATAGTCTATCCTCAACGGATAGGACGTGTACCGCGAGTCTCACAACGAGACGGTCTATCCTCAACGGATAGGACGTGTATCGCGAGTCTCACAACGAGATAGTCTATCCTCAACGGATAGGACGTGTATCGCGAGTCTCACAACGAGACAGTCTATCCTCAACGGATAGGACGTGTATCGCGAGTCTCACAACGAGACAGTCTATCCTCAGCGGATAAGACGTGTACCTAGCCAAAGTCTCTCCGCGAGACAGTCTGTCCTTAACGGACGGGACGTTTAACGATCTTGTTTCCTATAGCCTTTCAATGAAAAGCGAGAACCTGACATCGGGTTGTGATAGCTTCGAGCAGCGCAACGATGGCTGCTCTACTACAACTGGCGAATCCAGAGGCGCTGTACCCGCTTCAGCGCCCGAGCCGGTGATGCTGTTCCAGAGCGGTTGCCGACTGCGGCGACATCTGGACGAGACTGCATCACTGCACCACGACTCTCCACAGGACTACGGTGCACGCTTGGAACGATATGGTGACATTGTTCTATACTGTATGGTAACATCCACCCATGGGTCTGTGTAACATTATTTTGTAGCCCTAGAAATGAATATCGTTTAGAATTTCAATACAAGTTCTGACAATTGTTCAGGCTAAGGGAGATACATTAAGAAGTCCACAATATAACGAACTGAACTACATTCCTGATGTTGCAATGTTGTGGTTCGTCTGATTAGCTGGAGATTCGCAAAATATCCAGTCTTTGTTTTATGATTTCTATCAATCAAAAAGGAATACTGATGTCACGTACTGCGCTATATTGAGGCTTAGTAAGTTCACAACCTCTTCGGAGTGAGGACCTGAGATTAACGTTTGATGTTTGTAAACAGTTGCTGCCCATGGCCAGTAGCTCCTGTGTTCAGTGCAGGAGTCCAGCTGCTGAGAGTGCCACGAGGACGTGGACGTGATCAGGATGGCCGAATCTGTTAGCCGCACACTCGACTCGCCAAATCGAGTGACAGCGGTACAACACTAACGCGCGACGGATGCGCGCACAACACTAGCGACGCTACAGTTTGAACAGGGAATGCGCAATGGCGCGCGATCGTATCTTTGAATATTAATAACTATTGGATTAAAAGTCTAGTCTGTGATATATCAGTTTATAATACGCCCACGATCAACTACTAACTAAATTAGGGGAAGCAGAAGCATCCCCTTACAATTAGTTGAAACTTGACTGAAATTATTTGATTGATCTTTTGACGATCAGTAAGATCTGTCATCTAACAGCCTTTTAACTTTTAACAGAAAGCAGTGATTACATTTAACATAAACTAACAAAACCATTAGCGGATGGTGGGACACTCGATAACTTTGACAGTATATTAATAGGTCTGACAAGGCATTAATATTTAACGTGGTTTGGTGAAACTGATTTCAGCCTGAGCCTAAAGGTCTAAAAAAGACTCCAAGGCAGACATATTTAATCAGAAAACCCTTGATAGTCACGTTTCCGATAGAACCGCACCGAAGGCATTTAATCAGAAGGCATTGTGCCTCCGATAATATATGGGCCATTAAAATTTTACGTGCACATTTAAAGGAAAATTAACCTAATCTATTTGCGTTTTGAATTTACAATGAATTGATAAAAGCCTCTAAAAATGCTTTGGGACATACTCAAGTGTAATTTCACAGGAGACGGGCATGGTGATAAAGCATCACGGGGAGAATTTTTACAGATTTTTCTTCCTTATTGTGCAAACAAAGAGAGAGACGTGCAAAGCGATGTGATAGTTGAATTTCAATTTTTAAGTGTTTATTGACCAATATTATGTTATGTTGTTTTTAAACTTTCGCGATTTGAACACATTTTTATTATGTACTACGGGATTAACCGCGCACTCAAATTACGAGGTAAATAATTTAATGATAAATAAAGAATTTTGGCATCTTGTGGTTGAACGTGTTTTCCAGAATTTTCCAGTGCGTAGTGTCAATTTGACCTCCTTTGCTTAGCTTTTGTGGACTACATTTTATTATTGTATACTACGGGACTAATCGCGCACTAAAATTACGAGACAAATAAATACCTCCTTATCCCGACGTTTCGGCCGAGTTGCATTGACCGAGGTATACCGTGGTCATAGGTAGTCTACCATAATACACATAAAATACAGTATAAAATAATAATGTGTTGAAATCGCGAAAGTTTAAAAACAACATTTTATGGACTATGTGAAATCCTTTGATTCGGTCGAGACTTGGGTCTCGTTGCTTGAAACTCTCCAGCGATGACGGATTGGTTATCGGTATATCAAAGTGTTGAAGTGGTTGTGTAATAACGCCACAGTCCACGGTCCGAGTACAGGGAGAGTCTCTCCCTGTACTCGGGACAAGGAGATCCCTTTAAAAAGTGACGTAAGACAGGGAGACATAATTTCTCCGAAACTGTTCAAAGCTACCGTGAAATCCTCCAACTTTGGCTACAATACATTTTGTAGAAAAGTTGTTATTATGCTAAAAAAATAAGAAATTGGGTTAATTTTATGATGTGAATGCAAAGTATACACTAGTCAGGCATAAAAAAATCTATAGTAAATGACAGTTTTTTTTTTTTAAAACTGAAAGCACTAGCCAAAGTTAACTTCTCTTTCTGTCAACATTATCCACAGCTTATATCATCTAAACTTTCAACCCTATTTGCATACCGCTAAGAACTATAATAAAAATCTGACCAAAAAGGCGACGGAACAAAGTTAGGGAATTTTCGCTATTTATCACAGTGGCCAATGTTCCTTGTCAATTTTTGGCAATTTCCATACAATTAATTTGAAGTACTAGGGTGAAGAAAAAAGTTAATGTTTTTTTTATTGTTTAAGCATTTTAAGCATTTATATAAAGATCAAGATTCAACGGCAATTTTAACGGTACTTTTATAAAACCCAAATCGGAGCTTTCTGAAAATTATGTAACGTCTTCTCGTCCAACATATTTCATTAGTGCCTCAAGTCGAAAGTATTCGACCATAACAAATAGCACAACGAGCTATGGAGAGGGCTATGCTTGGAGTCTTTCTGCGATATCGAAACAGGAATGAAGAGATCCGTAGAAGAACCAAAGTTACCAACATGCCCAGTGGATTGGCAATAAAAAATGGCAGTGACAGGTAACATAGCACGGAGGACTGATGATCGATGTGGTCAAAAAGTGCTCAAGTGGAGACCACGTACCGGCAATTGCAGCGTAGGACGACCACCCACGACGGTAGACGGATGAACTCATTAAAACCGCAGGATCACGCTGGATACAAGCCGCTTCCGATCTGTCTTAATGCAGATCTATAGGGTAGGCCTATGTCCAGCAGTGGACGTACTACAGTGGCTCATGGATGGACTTACTATATTAATCATGCTCATTGCGTTTTCTACTTGTTTATCCGATAACCTATATCTTTGTCTTCAGATATGTTTCATTTGTTATTCGATTTCTCAAGAAAACTAACTCACTACCGCCTACTCTTACTATAGATAACTCGTGTGGATATTTCCCTGAAAAGCTCGTTATGAAATGGCAATTCAGTGCTATAAGTCATTCATGTAATAATTATCTGTACCCATGGATGTATTAGCTACATTCATATCTGTCTATCTACCCATCAGCAGCAAGTCGTCCACTGCTGGACATAGGCCTCCCCTATGGATTTCCTACAAAGCCGGCAGGAATCTGCATCCAACGCGTTCCTGTGATCTTTATTTTATCGTCAGTCCACCTATATAGCCAGTGGACAACCTACGCGGCGCTTGCTGGTCCGTGGTCTCCATTCGAGAAGTTTACAGCCCCATCGGCTATCCGTTCTGTGAACTGCCTACCCTGCTTACTGCCGCTTTAATTTACTAATCCGTTGGGCTAAGTCGGTAACTTTGGTTTGTCTGCGGATCTCCTCATTTCTGATTCGATCTCGCAGCGAAACACCGAGCATAGCCCTCTCCATAGCACGTTGGCTATGTCTGTATCTTCTGGTAACTCTAGTACCTAGTAGGTACAGTTAAATCTTTAAAGACTGAGGCAGATTTTTTTAACCGCTTAAAGCCCCTTAATATAAACGGTTAAAACCACAGATATGTAACAGAGTAGTAATGCTGTTATCATTTGAGGTAGTCTAGCAAAACTGCTGACGAAACTGTCAAATACGGATTGGAGTATGACGTTATCTTCGTAAATAATCGGCCAAGTCGGACTCTCGCACCAAGGGTTCCGTGCCGTATGGTAGCCTTCTTAATATAAGTTATTTTAATATAATTATTTTTGAAAAACTGTATTAGCCTTTTTAATAGTCCACTGCAGGACGTAGGCCTACCCACGAAGGGTGATTGGGCCATATCCACCACGCTGGCCCAGTGCGGGTTGGTGGATTCGCATACGCCATCGAATTTTTTCTACGGAAGTATGCAGGTTGCCTCACGATGTTTTCCTTCACCGAAAAGCCAGTGGTGTGAAATTTATTACATAAATTCCAAAGAACTCATTGGTACGGGACCGGATATTTGAACCCACTACCTCACGATTGAAAGGCGGGTGTCACTACCTCTTGACCACCACGGCACCCTTTGGGTACGGAACCCAAAAAGCGGCATAATCCACCTTTCCATGTATTTTTAGCCGACTTCCAAAAAAGGAGGAGGTTCTTGTTTGTCTGTATGTTTTTTTGTTGATAATTTCGCCAATTATGAAACAAATCGACGAGTTTTAGTTCAAAAGGGCATACTTCCGAGGCATACTACATTAAAATTTTACAGAAATCGGCTGAGCCGTTTTGAAAAATCTACAATAATGTGAACAATTCGAGCGAAATATTTGAATTGGAAAATACGATAGATGGCGGTTTTGCCATTTTTTGTGACAAATAATTATTCTAACTCGTGCCATATTAAATAGATGCATCTCTTTCAGATTATATCAATCGACCAAATTATCCTTCTGGTATCTCTGTGGTTAAAACAAACAGTGCCTAAAATTTAACGTCCCTTTCAAACTAAAGTCTCAGTTGTAAGAACCACTCGCAGTCACCTACCAGAAGATGATCAGATTTCATCGGTGACTTATTTCTGCGAGGTTACCTATTCTAAGCACTAGTAGATAATATTTCTGGAATAAATGACTGTCTATACTTACCTATACCTACATTGATTTATGGGTTTGAATAAAGGATCACAAATAAAACACAAAATATAATCAGCAGTAATATTTTAAATTGCTTTGAATCACAATTTTGTAGTGTTATAGATTATAATAATTACAAAGGAAGATTTTTGTTCAAAGTACACTTATCCAATAGACATTCTGTCTCATGCATTCTAATGTCCAATATCTTAGAAAAATTAAATGGAGTGATTAAATTTCTTAAATAACATAATTATATTCAATATTAATTATTTTGTAACAAAATAAACAATATATGGATCATGTTTATGTTAAAGTGATTGAATCGCTATGTCGGAACTAAAGTACCATAACTGCAAAGGGATTTAAATTCTATTGAATCACGATAATTACACGTATGAGTACTAAAAGCACTGAGACAAAACCCATGTGATTTTTGCTAAGTATTAAACTGTTTAAACAAGGTACTAGAATACTAAATACCCAAAGCAAACCTAACTACAATTCTTTGTACCAAATTTATGGTCAGTAAAATTATGCTATTTGCTAAAAATAACAAAAATAGATAAAACTTATTTAATTACATTTTAATTATACACAAGTCTCCAAATTAAATATTAAAATCTCTTATTTAAACAAAAGAAAAATAGAACATCAACCTGTGTATGCAGTACAAAAAGTGATAAATATTACTAAAATAATATTCCTACATCATTACATTACAACACTAGTATTTAAGCTAAATAATTTTAAATTTTTTGAAAATAACTGAGATTCTAACAATTGGACATTATCAACCACACATACCCTCATCGCTTGGTGTTTTAGAAACCTTGAAACTGGCAGTAATAATAATAACAATCTTACATGTGCTATAATTATTAAAGAAAAAATTTTAATAACGCTTTTAACGGCATACAAACAATCATTTCATAATGATAAAAAATAACGTCATAAAATTTGCTATCCAACGTATTTTACGCTATAATATAAAAAAATTAGGTAGTTAAAGCAATAATACTAGATTTTCTAGAAGCTAATTATAAATTATGTAGGAATGTAACGATATTACTCGTAAATATGTATAACATATGGCATTAAACTTTCACTTAAAAATAAAGATCAACACATGAAATAAAAAAAAACTTAACTCTTATTGTATTTAAAAATATATCCAAGGAATTTTTTCAAAATCGTTACAGCCCTACAGTATTATTTTCTTAAAAGCCATCAAATTGTAAAACAACAACTAACATTCTAGCATTTAATAAAAATATAACTTATATACGCGAAGTCGATAATCTTCAACAAGATATAATTTTATCTAAGTGATATGCAATATACTTTAGGCAGGCTCATATTTACTTCAAAACAATTTAAATCGATTACGTAAAATTAGTTTGCCCCAAACTTACAATGTTTAAAGAGGAAAACTCTACATTACAAGAACAAATTTTCCAAAAAGAATACTTATTGCATTTAGTCTCATGACGCTCGATGCAATATTTTTTCCTATCATAAAGTTCTAAAAATGTACACAGTGAAATCTTCAGGCAAGACTAATTTCAATAATTGATCCAACTCAAAAATTTAACTAAGCAAGCTACTGCCAATCAAGTCAACTAGTCTCATTTCAAAAACCACTAAAATACCATACAATTGCAAATAATTCGACGATTTTTCAAACAAATCTTGATATTATCACAATCGTAAAAGAACGAGTAGCCTTTGGCATAATTCATAATTTAAGTAAGCATAAAATTCACCGCCCACCCAAAAGTTTAAAAAAAATCGTACCATACTCTCACTAATATCTCATCCCAAAACCAGATATTAACGTTTCAATACATTTTTAGTCTTATATAATTATATACTTACTAAATATGAAGGTAAAATGTGTGAACAAGCTTCTTATAATATATTAATAAAAAGTATTAGTTAAACTTTTAGTTTTAAATTCTATGTATAGATTTCAAGTTTTTTTTTATTATTTTATAATAATAGTATTTTTATCTAACTACGTCTACATCTAGTGCACTATGTTTTAGCTGTGGTCAATTCTAAAGCCGCGTCGATGCTGTAATACTTTTAATTTCCGTATAAAAATTTTCAAACCAATACGAACACAAAATTAACAAGATTATTTTTTGCAAAAATTAGCATAACCCACTTCACCCGTGTACAGAATTCGCGAATATTTCGCACGGATCGATGTAGCATTTTTCACATTATTGTTGATTTATCAAACATGGTTCTGCCGATTTCGATAAAATTTAATTGAGACTAATTTCGGAGTATACTCTTTCCAATAAAAAAAATTTATTAAAATCGGACTACTACGAAAAAAGTTATGCGTGGTTATACATAAAAAAAATATACGCGTCGAATTGTATACCTCTTCCGGTGGTTCGTCGGTCAAAAATAGAAAAAATAACAAAATATTTTATTGTTATTTGCTGCAATACACAGAAACTTTTTAAATTAACTCATTTTACTAAATTTAAAAACTTTGCGTAATAAAAAAGTACACATACTTTATTGGAGTACGCGTTTTATGGCAACCGTATTTCTTAATTTAACAGTTCATAATTTTTATATTTAAAATTAAAAGTAATACAGATACCGGTGGCACTAAAAGCATCTTCTAATTACAGTTGTGACGATCGCGTGGGCTATTAAAATACTCTTTCTTTACAAATCAAATTTTGATCACCACAAAAATATTATTGCTTTCAGAGGTTTCGCGTTACAGTGAAAAATATTCGTCATTTTTTTATTTATTTTTCTTATTTTTTTCTTTCGTCTCTTACCTAAACATTATTCAATACGGCGCTCTTGAAGCAATCGTGCACACTATCCAAAAATATATATGCATGACCACTAGCTAAACGAACTATTTTATATCATTTCGAAATTATACAAGAAAATCAATGAGAACTTTTCATGGAAAATTAATACATCAAAACTTTTGGCGTAATACATTCATGAAATACTGGTATTGTATCCGCCACCACTACATATACATATAAATATAACATCTTAAAATTAGCGATCCAAAAATATGAAATATACATGTTGTATCCGTGCGCCCCGGGTGCCTCGAACCATGCAAGCGAGTCTCGCCTCTATCTACACCGCACAGAGTGTCTATGATCGCTTGTTGCCGTATTGCGACTTTTGCTCTTTCACCACGGAGTGCAAAAGCCGCCACAACTGGACGGTTATATCTTTTTCTCGTCGCGTGTCATTTTTTTTCCATTTTCTTTGAAACACCGATTTTTTCTCGACAACCGAACCAACGACTGTGGAGAACCAACCGACCATCCGATCTCGATTCTCATCTGGGCCTCTCAAAATCTAAACGAAAAATAACTCGGTATATATAATTTGGGATAAAATCACCAACTCAAATCTGGTCTAACTTTACAAAAGTTTCGATTCGAGGAAATTAGTTCGGGATTTTGGTAAAGTATAAATTTGAAAACATCCGTTTTACGGCCCCGCCAAGCAAAGCGATCTCGTTCGTAACTTTTGCTTTATAAAAATACGAATCGAAAATATTAGACGGCAGCACGTCTTCTTATTGTTAAGCTATGATTAAATCTATCCTCTTAACTAGTCTATGTAACTACATTAAAATATCAGAGAATTCAGAAAAAGGGAATATTAGTTATTTCTATATTAAGAGGTGCACAACCTTATTTCTTCATGAACGCTAGGTATATGGCATTAGGCGATAACGAGGGTCTAAAACAAAGTTTAATCTAACTACTGAATTAATAGGTACTTCGATGATCAATAAAGAGCTTATTGACATAGGAACTGGGGTCAGGGTAATATTGAGCAAAAAAAATAAATATTCACTTTCAATAATAACAATATTTTTTTCTAAATTAAGTCTTCAACAGTTCTGTCTTTACTTTACTATTATAGGTAATTAATTTAGAAGTCACAAGTCCCGTCTGAATTTTTGAATTTCCCATAATAGTAAAATACAAAGATGACAATTTGAAATTATCCAGGAATACCTAAAAAGATAAGGTGGAATGTTTGGAATATTTCACTAATTAATCATCAATTTACTTCTTTTTCACATAGATAGGTTTATTTGTTTTATTCTTGATGGAAATGGTACAAAGATTTAGTTTCATAGCGAAAGATAAATAATATTTAAAAATAATTATGTAGGGAAGAAATTAATAAACATGGAAAAACAGAATCAAATGGCAACGGCACAAGTAATTTTTTTCTTTACCTTATTATACGATAAAATCTCGAAATTGTCACAGCTCATCGGGTTTATTGTATTAACGCTAGGTGCAACTACTTTATAAGAACAGTGGCATGTTAGTAATTTGAATTTGTACTTAACCTACATTTACGAACTTCGTCACTGAAATCATCAATAGATAAAAGGTAAAAGACAATTCTAAATTTCAAGCAAAGAAAGAAATGGAAATTTCACACCAACATTTTAACATCGTCGAAACTGCCCTCGTGGACATTTTCAAAAAAGCCAATCATTAAAAACATCGATTTAAATTTTCATATTTTTTCACTCATTTATACAGCCAATACGATGATGACCTAGGTAAATTACTTTACATCCAATTTAGAGTTTTTCAAAAATATGATTCCAATAAAGTTCTAAACGAATATCTCAAAAATACATTATGAAAATATAATACAAATACGATAAAATTTATACTAAATATAACCCTGTCTATGACCTGAAGAGTTTAACTTAAAGGAAACGTTGAAATCTAAACTCGAACAAGTCATTCATAAGGAAATTTAAATCGAAAACAATGCTAACAATCTCAAAACTTTTCTTTTACATATAGATCACGCTATAAAAATCTGTTGAAATTTCAATAGACAAGGCCTGAGTTAACTTCACAACTCTAAGAAGAAACCTGTTATTTTGTTGAACTTGAAATATAGATAGAGATTTAAGAAAAGAAACTCTTCAATCAATAAAATGAATTTGGTAATTTCCTACAAACTAATGGTAACTATGCGGATCACTGGACCTAAACATAGGGTTGTCAAAGAAGAAAAATCGTTTATCCAGTGGAACATATTTGTGGCAATATCTGCTACATCTTGAACAGCAACTCCAGGAGAAGGTCTTCGTCAGCAGTCATCGGCGTGCCTGGCGACAGGTAGTTGACAACCCTGGATAGTAAAATAATGTTAAATATTTAAAATCAAAAGGGTTAAGCAGGTGATTAGGGTCGAGGTACTAGTTGAACTTTTGAAGAATTTGACACTGAAATTCACAAATTGGGATCACCTAATATTTTTTTTTTAAATTCTACATTGGCTCCAAAAAGTCATTTGTAATGTTGATTACAATTATGTTTGTCTTTTCTATTGGCAGCCTTATATATACTTAAAGCCCCTGATCGACGTACAAAATAAAACCACGGTTTTAAAGTTTTATCTGTGATTATACTGTCGTTTTTTAATGTCGATCATGGGCTTAAAATAAACTTTAGTTCTAGTCGTACTTTCAAGGCCATTACTTCAAACTCGAGACTGTAAAATTCACTACATCATTTGCGATCAGGTTAAACGGCCCAGTTATACAGGAAACCTTACCCCATCCTCACTTAAAGGGCACTACCACAAGTGAATAATATATCACTAACACTACTCTACGTCCAGTCCTCGATTGTCCCTTGGAAAACTATAAATTGACCGGCAGATCAGGCAATAAACCCTGGCCGTCCCTAAGGGAAGCTAAATCGCCCCAGTAACTCGGGAAAATAGTCGAAATCTTTGCAAGTTCCCGCGTAAAGTGAGCATCGAGAGGTAATGGGACAAGATTAGTCAGCTATATATTTGTGGAGGTGGTAGTTTCTTGTTAAATTTATATAGGGATAGTGCTGGCTTCAATCTATTCAATTTGGATATTTTTGTATCAGTTTTTCCTGTTCGGTGACAGGAGAAAAACAGTATTCTACGTACTGGCACTGGCAGATTTTTTATCTTATATTTTGGGATAGTTGTATTGTTAGGATGTAAGTACGTATAAGTGCTTGAAAGTTTTTCATTATCACAAGTGTATGATGTTCTGTACCCTAACTGAAATCTTTGACTTGAAAGCCTTTATGGCAAATCGAAAAAATGGGCAATAAGTAAGTTGGGGCAAGAATAGTTAGCCATATATTTGTGAAGGTGGTGATTCCTTCTTAAATTTATATCGGGGTAGAGCTGCCTCCAATGTATTCGATTTGAAGGTTATTGGGACAGAATAAGGCTCGAATACGAATATATTTTGCACTAGTTTTTCCTGTTTGGCGAGGTGAGAAAAACAAAGGTAAGGGTATGTAGTGTCTTCGTGTTGAAGGATTTTAAGACCCCTTAAAAAGTTTGTGTCTCCAATCTTGCATAGATGTAATTGAGTATCTACGAATGACATTGATTTTTTTTATTTTTAAATACAACAAAGCTTATTATTTTGTATGGTCTGAGAGTATGAGTATTTTTTTTCATCGCGAATAAGTCCGCGCTTGACTACCAACTCGCCTGATGGTAAGCGACGTTGTGGTCGAAGATGAAGCACGCAGATCTAGAAGATACCTATTCACTCTGATCTTGAAAAGCTTTAGATTATATTTCTTAGGAAACAGGAAAGCAGGAAGACTGTTCCATTCCCTGGCGGTACGAGTCAGAAATGTTGAGTCAAACCGCTTCGTACGTATCGAAGGAAAATCGACATCAAAATAGACTGTGTCGGGGTGGTAATGTGGCGTCTTTCTATAAAAATCGACTGTGTAGGGGTGGTAATGTGGCGACTTTCTATAAAAATCGACATCAAAATAGACTGTGTCGGGGTGGTAATGTGGCGTCTTTCTATAAAAATCGACTGTGTAGAGGTGGTAATGTGGCGACTTTCTATAAAAATCGACATCAAAATCGACTGTGTAGGGGTGGTAATATGGCGTCTTTCTATAAAAATTGACATCAAAATCGGCTGTGTAGGGGTGGTAATGTGGCGATTTTCTATAAAAATCGACATCAAAATCGACTGTGTAAGGGTGGTAATGAGGCGTCTCGTTCTGTAGTAAAAAGAGGATGGTAGGATAAGATCGTGTAGCTCAGATGCATACTGTCCGAAATGAATCCTATAGAAAATAGACAGACTTGCAGCCCTACCACGATGCTCCAGGCTATGAAGTTTTTTTGCAAATAACTTTTCATCACCTATAATGCGAACAGCACGCCGGTCCACCGATTCCAAGACCTCGATCTGATACTTACCCGAGCCATTCCAAAGATGGCAGCAGTATTCCAGTCACGAACGGATCTGTGCTTGATACAAAGTAAGCAACTGTCCCGGTGTGAAATGCCGCCTAACCTTGTTCAGGATACCCAACTTCATACCAGCCAATTTGGCCCTAGATTCTAGGTACGTGCCGTAGTTCAATGTGGGAGTAAGTGTTAACCCCAGCAGCTCAATAAGTATACAAATGTAGCCACAGCGTATCAACAGACACTATTTACGCTATAATTGGTTACGTGGTATCAAGGCTGTACGGCCAATGCTCACCTATTAGGCATGGGAGGTGTATTGGTGATGCGCTGCGATGAGTTTCGGTGGACATCCTGCGAGAGCCGGACCACCTTCCCGCTTTCGGCTCGTGCGCTCTGCAACCTGTTACAAACAAATATCTCATATTATGTGATGTTCTATAAATGATTAGATAATTAGAAATACAGCATTAACTGCTTTATACTAAGCCGAAAGATGGTGATTAAAACCATCGTTATGAACAACTGTTTGCTTCTTTTGAATTGAAATTGGATTTCGACTTGGAATCGACATAATGTTTGAAATAGCGGCTTTTTTTCTCGAATTTCGGGTTGCACCCAAAGTAAAAATTGTTCTAAATGATGATCTGAATTAATTCTTAGTAACCTTAGTAGTAGTAGGCTTAGGACACCAGTTCTAGATAGCTCTGTAGACTGATACCAAACGATCGTATCGCCACAACCGCAAATACTGAGGCAAGAAGTAGGAACAGCCACTGGTAGCCGCCAGTGAACGGTGCATTTTTATAAAAAATTAAATTAAAGTGGTGGCATTGATGGATATGGTGACACACGCTCGTTTGCAGTAGTACTTGAAATGTGAATATATATTTATAATTTTCTCGCCATTTAAATAATTAATATCTACTAAATATATCTTCTTGTCGATATTTGATATGCTATAATATTTTATGCTACTGGTTCTGGTTCAAGGAAAAATTTGTTAAGCATGTTTATTTTAATTTAAATTTCAATATGGCATTACTGTAGATCCATCAATACACTTTCTAAAACTACTTAATAAATAACTAAATTAATACTACATCAGAATTTAAAACTAACATTCGGTATTCAAAACGAATTACAATTCCAATACAGTGACTATTTCTCTTCGCATAAATAAGGTCTAATTTAAATTTTAACTTACGTTAGTTGTGAATTCTTCCCAAGTACTGAGCGGCGTGAAATAGAGAATATACAATATTATTCTACCTTAAATAATAAAATTAAAATTAATGATATTTTCGGCATGAACTTAAAACAGGTTTTGCGAAAGGTGACCATGGAAAACGTAAAAGTTGTTTACAAGTCTTTTGGAGACATATCCTTTTAGAAATTCGACGATAAAAATATGACATTGCAGCATTCAAATCCATACCTAAGCTATACCAGCCTTTTTTAATAGTCCACTGCAGGACGTAGGCCTAGCCACGAAGGGTGATTGGGCCGTATCCACCACGCAGGCCCAGTGCGGGTTGGTGGATTCACATACGCCATCGAATTTCTTCTACGGACGTATGCAGATTGCCTCACGATGTTTTCCTTCACCGAAAAGCCAATGATGTGAAATTCCGTACATAAGTTTCAAAGAAACTCATTGTACGGGATCGGGATTTGAACCCAAGACCTCACGATTGCAGGTCGGGTGTTACTACCACTAGACCACCACGGCTATTCAAAACTAATTAAGTACAATTAGAGGAATTTGTGTTTTAAAGCGTTGGGAAATATTAATGCGAAAATATTTAAACCCGTTTACTCCGCATGGATTCCTATTGAATTATCCTAATTCTTAGTCTTGAAATGTAGAATTATTTTCAGGTCTTAATTATGATGCCTCATATTAGGCCACAGGTACCTAGTAAAAAATAGTCTCCAACTTAAACGTATTTGAATTACCTTCAATAAACATTTGTTGAAATAGAAATTCTATGTTTTTAATAAAATAAAAATTTAGTAATAATATTTGAGAATACATATAACCCAGAAAAACATTAGCATAAAGTTTACCACGTTTCACGAAAATCTACCTCACATGAATACAATCAAAAAACTGTCTCTCAAATCACGTATCAATAAGTATATATTAATAAAAATATAACATTAAAAAAATACAAGCTTGTGAGATCCTGGATATAATTTAGCTGCAGATAAAGCTAGCCAAGATAAGTAAAACGAGCCCAAATACGACGGGTCTATCTTGTTTAGTACCGGAAGTCCTATGGTCACCTTCCAACTCCATCATCAAATCAGCTCCATGGTACCATATTATTGCATTGTCACACAATATACTGCTGCTGCAAACCTTGACTCTAAAGAGATCTGGTGTCTTGCAGTGTTACTCAAACACACACACACACACACACATACTTATACATAGCTCTCCTTTACTATAAAATAACTTTAAATCTAAGTAAACAATTCTGTGTAACTAAAATTATAATTTTTTGTCAGCAGTCATTGTAAGTACTAAGTACTGGCTCTTATAATACAGATTCTGATTTTGTAAATAAACGATTTTGTATTTGTTATGATTTTATTTTGAGTGATTTCCACACTAGATTTTATCTCAAAGAGTTATCTTTGTGATAAACATTTCAAAAATCCGAATCGAACGCAGGATTTGAACCTGCCCCTTCGGATCACTAGCCCGACGCTCTAACCAACTGAGCCAGCCCGCCTCCTACGCAAGCGTAAAATTTTTGAAGTGCTAACATTACACCAACTTATAGCGTTGGTGGCGCCACCTGTGATACCCGTATTAGACGGGTTATCACTCAACTCAACAAAAGAATTTCAGTAATAATATTTAAGGATATAACCCAGACAGTTGATCAGCATTCAGTATGACATGTTCCACAAAACTCTACCTCACATGAATACAAACAAAAAACTGTCTCTCAAATCAAGTATAAATAAGTAAAAAGGGAAAACACAAAGGCAATTTCAGAAAACCTCCAGAATCTGCGCCTAACCTAATACTGTCTAGAAAGTTCTGAAGATCCTTCCAGAATAGCATTTATCTACAAAACAAAACAAGGGAACTCGCGAAAGAGGGGCGAACTAATTTATCTAACGCGAACAGGGCGGGCGGAACTCGCCTAAATAAAGGTAATGTTTCATTCATAATTGGTATAGCTTGTTTACCAATACGCATACCTACTGGTATTTACTCGTTCCAAAATAATGTTATATATAATAGGATTTTTACACGAACGGTAAGACTTGTCCTAAAGTCTTCAAAGTTTGCATTTTAGTACAGCGAAGAATTAGCACAGATCTCGCTCAGAATGCAATAATTACATTTTTCTGGGCGTTTTTTTTTATTTTTGTGCTAAAAGCAACTCTTTAAATAGAACATGATGAGACGTAGCAGCTTATCTTTGGTAAAAACATTTACACATTAGGCAAAACATCCTACTTATATTATAAACGCGAAAGTTTGTGAGGATGGATGGATGTATGGATGTTTGTTACTCTTTCACGCAAAAACTACTGAACGGATTGAGATGAAACTTTGCAATAACATAGCTTATTTATCAGAATAACACATAGGCTATCCTACTAATATTATAAACGCGAAAGTTTGTGAGGATGGATGGATGGATGTTTGTTACTCTTTCACGCAAAAACTACTGAACGGATTGAGATAAAACTTTGCAATAATATAGCCTACTAATATTATAAACGCGAAAGTTTGTGAGGATGGATGGATGGATGGATGTATGGATGTTTGTTACTCTTTCACGCAAAAACCACTGAACGGATTGAGATGAAACTTTGCAATAATATAGCTTATATATCAGAATAACACACATACGAGTAGGCTATCCTACTAATATTATAAACGCGAAAGTTTGTGAGGATGGATGGATGGATGTATGGATGTTTGTTACTCTTTCACGCAAAAACTACTGAACGGATTGAGATAAAACTTTGCAATAACATAGCTTATTTATCAGAATAACACATAGGCTATCCTACTAATATTATAAACGCGAAAGTTTGTGAGGATGGATGGATGGATGTTTGTTACTCTTTCACGCAAAAACCACTGAACGGATTGAGATGAAACTTTGCAATAATATAGCTTATATATCAGAATAACACACATACGAGTAGGCTATCCTACTAATATTATAAACGCGAAAGTTTGTGAGGATGGATGGATGGATGTATGGATGTTTGTTACTCTTTCACGCAAAAACTACTGAACGGATTGAGATAAAACTTTGCAATAATATAGCTTATTTATCAGAATAACACATAGGCTATAAATTGTAATGATATTGCGTCAAAAATCAAAATATCATACGGGCAAAGCCGCGAGTAAAAACTAGTAATAATATAAAACCAATTCAAACATCTATAAAGTGATAATTGTAAATTTTTAGTTTTTAATTTTGGTGTAGGTATACATTAAAATACTACCTACCTACCACGTTTTTACAAAATACAATTTATCAATTTTTTTTCCTTTTCAAATGATAAAGTTAAGTTCTCCTATTCTTTGCTTCTGGCGGTTCCCTTAGGCGTCTTCGAAATTTTCTACCCACTGCCACTAAAGTTACGCTCGCTCAGTCTCTTCTTCTTCCCATCTTAGACTATGCAGACGCATGCTTTATTGACCTCACCGAGATCCAGCTTGAGAAGCTTGAGCGCCTTCAAAATTATTGCATTAGATTTATATTTGGTCTACGCAAGTATGATCATGTATCTCAATTTCGCGCAAAGCTCAAATGGCTTCCTATTCGACTTCGCCGGAATGCTCATGTCCTTTTCCTTCTTCACAATATCTTGTTTAATCCTTCTACTCCACGTTACCTAAAAGAACGGTTTACCTTCTGGCAGTCCGCCCACTCCCTTCCCCTCCGGTCCAAAGAAAACCTTACCCTCATGACTCCTTCTGCCCGCTCCGAATTATTTTACGGCAGGTCCTTTGCTTTCCAAGCTGTTCAGTTATGGAACGCGCTACCTGTTCCTATTCGACGTGCTCCTTCTCTTGCTGTCTTTAAGGAGCAAGTCATGGAATTTTATTTGTCGCAGTTGCCTCCATGTTAGAAAGTCATTTTCAGTTGATTTATAATATTTATTTTTTATTATATTTATTAATGTGTGTTTAGTATTTTTATTTATTTAAGTATTAGTATGTTTTTGTATGCATTATTATTATTATTGTTGTAATATTAAATTCTTGTGTATGTATATTGATATGTATGTATGTATGTATATCTTATGTATATTTATGACTGTTTATTCAAGTGTATTCATTTTTGTTTTAATTAATTCGCCATTATTGTACACCCCGTCCCTTACCTTCCTCTATAATCCTTTCCTCTCTTAATTAGGTTGCCTGGAAGAAATCGCTTTAAGCGATAAGGCCGCCGGTTGTCGCACTATTTTAATTATATTGTATTCTTTTATTGTTAAATTGTAAATTGTGTGAACAATAAAGCGTTTTCTATTCTATTCTATTCTATTCTATTCTATTCTATTCTATTCTATTCTATTCTATTCTATTCTATTCTATTCTATTCTTTTACACAAGACTTAGCATTGGCCGCAAATTATTTTCCGCGCAAACTAAGCCTTGAAATATCAAAGTGCCACCTCTTTGTCGGACAACAACCCTAAACAAAGTGGGAGAACTAAGGGAGGATAAAGGAACTTTTTAAAGAGGATTCCGTAACTTAGGCATGTCTTAGCAGTACCTTAGATTCAAACCTTGCCAATGAGTTTTTTGACATGTACATAATTTACACACCGCTAGTTTTTTAGCGAATGAAAACATCGTGAGACAATCTACATACCAACAACCTTGGCCAAAAGTATTAGGCACCCTGTATTTTCACTCTATCTTCTAAACTAATTTCACTCCTTTTTGGCATTTTTAACAAAATTAGGTGTCAATTTAATCACAGCAACAGAAATGAAAGCTTGTTTACTTGTTAAAGTCCAGAACACAAGTGACCAAACATTGACTGACAAGACCGAAAGAAAACCCAATCCTTTGTTTTCGGTAACCAGGTGTTTATGACCTTAACAAAAAGCCGCTTGATATTCTAAAAAGTTATTTATGATCCCGGTAAGTCATTGAAGATAAGCACTCAGTTATTGGTTAAGTAGTAAGCTTGCATTTTGATTTTTTAAAGGTGCCTAATACTTTTGGCCAAGGCTGTTAATAGAAAAATATCGTTAACATAGTATGTGACTCCACCGATACATAATATGGTGTGGTGATATCAGTCGCCCTTTGTTGCCTTAGTTTTTTTTGTTTTAAAACTAATTATAAATGTAAGCGCAATGGCTCGTAATGGTTTATTTAGATTTTTATTAAAATATAACACAGGTGTAGGTACTTATGCTTAATTTTAGTAGATAACTGTTAACGGTTTATTTATATATGTCACAAAAATTGTTTAAAAAATGCGCCCAAATAATTCATTGAATTGTAGCAGCTTAGCATGATAATTTTAACAAAAACAGTATCAAAATTAAAACCCAAACAAAACAGTAAAAACCGGTGATACCGTGGGTCTCAGGGGGATAAATCATTGTAATCAATTGAAATGGCTAAATATAATAAACCTTAACAACTGCGTACAACTACGAGGTTTGAATTTATTTAACATTGAATCAAAAGGAACCGAAGGGCTCCAGGAATTTAAGCATCAACGATTCGAAAAACAAAAGTTCCCGCGAAAAACTTTTGTGAGAAATTTCGGAAAAGTTTTAAAAAGGTGGGCTACGTCGTGAATGTAAAAGAGATAAAAGTTTGTAATGGATCCAGTCAAATAGCGGTCAAAATATGTTTAGACCTTAAAAGATAAATGAATTATGTTGGTGAAGACGGTTTGTTGTTGGAAGTTCTTAAGACAAAGTCCTATATTTTTCAACTGACTTCTAGTTGAGAAAGTTCTCAATTCAGATGTAGCTTTTTGTGTATAAATAATATATTATTTAGTATTTTTTAACCCCCAGAGAAATATAAGTAATAGTTTGATATATTTCAATATGTAGCCAAAGGAGGTCTTTTATAAAACAGAGGCCTCCTCTCTCCTTCCTCTGTAAATCGCCAAAATGACCTGTTTGAATTACATCCAAGGCGATTTTGCGGTTTTAATGGAGTCATTTGTCCATCTTGTAGGTGGACGTCTTACGAAGAAACTTTGCGTAATAAGGAAAATCGTATAAAAATAATGCCTAATGAATTAAATTCTCTAAGCAATTAAATAGCCTAAGTGCGTTTTCTGAAAAAAAAACGGCTCGTTATACTCGTAACTATAACGCCTATAGTTGGTTCGTAAAATTATGTCAAAAAATTACTTAATTTACTCTTAATTTATAGTATACGTTGGCGTCAAAAAATTTAAAAATTACGTATTTTTCATTACTTTATTTAGCCATAAAATAAAGAAATTCCTGAATCATAGCAAACCTAATCTACCCAAAAATATAAAATACTATTATAAAATCATTACAATAAGGAAGCCCATTTTCCGTGTTCAATTTTTCGCCCGTATTTTGGTCGCAATAATAAATGTATCTACCTACTTGTAATCTTATCCCTTTTTCATTCAAAAGGGGCTTTAGTCCCGCAGTAATGGCTAAGAGAAGACAACATTAGTTCCGGGTAAACAATTTAGATTTCCCAAAAGGATACAAAACGAATAAATTCAGAAAACGTTATTTGTAATACGGGATATACTTCGGTGGGGCTCAAAGGGCTACCGAAGAAGATGTATAATCAACTTAGTAAAATGCGGTTTGGGTAGCGTTGTGCGCGATCAAATTATGGAGACAAATGTAACTCGGAGCCACGACGTTTAGGTTTTACTTTGGATACGATGAACGGGTATTATACGGTTTTTTATATCATCATCATTATTAAGCTACTGTCTTTTGTTACTCAAGATCTTTTTCATAATTTAGCCATCTTCTTCTTAGTCGTATACACTCTTGACAGAGTGGTTGTGGTCATTAATCCCGGTGGTGGCTCGCTTTACAATACGTCGTCATTTGTCTCGTATGGACGCCTTTCTCGTGTACATATTGACGGGACCGTTTAGTGCAGCCTTTATTTGGTCGGTCCAACGTAATGGAGATCTACCTCGCGGTCATGTACCTTCCATCCTTCCCTGCACCACAAAGCGCTCCACAGAGGTGTTATAGCGTCGCGATACCTGCCCGAAGTAGGTGAGAATGCGATTTTGGACAATTGAAGATAGACGCTGCTTGATGCCGAGTTCTTGTAGAATAGACTGGTTCTTTCTAAATTCGGTCCACGATATCTTCAGCATTCTTCTCCAGCACCACATTTCGAGAGCATCTATCCTCTTTTTCTCACTCTCTCTCAAGGTCCACGTCTCAGCAGCGTAAAGAAAAATGGGAAAAACAAGGGCCCTTACAATTTAGCCATAAGACTTTCATATTTTAAAATGTCGCCACTGTCACTCAGAAGGAACATAGCTGACATCATATTTCTGCACAAATTAGTGAATGGTATTTTGGATAGTTCTCATTTGCTTGGAAAAATATGTTTTTCTGTTCCTCGTCCTTCTAGCCGTCTTGACAATAGAACAACGTTTAGCTTGCCACATGCTCGTACAAACTACGGCCAACACTCTTCTTTGTATCGCATGTGTTCATTGTACAACAATACAGGGTTATTTCTAATCAATTAGCATCCTTTTAGGGGCTGATTCTGTACATCAAAACTAACAACTTGTTATCGATGCCTTTTGACAAAACTCAAAAAAAAATTTTGTTGTTCCATAGAAAAATTTCGTTCACCCGCGACAAAATGTATGAAAAGCTGTTTTTTGTTTTTATTTTTGTCTAAAGTACAAAAGTTGTTAGTTTTGATGTAGTTACAGAACAAGTCCCTAAAAAGATGCTAATTGATTAGAAATAACCCTGTATATGAAAAGATTTAGATATTTTTAATCCTTCGGTGTTATCTTTTAAGCGAGGTTTAACATTGATTTTAAGCTAAATTTATAAAAAAAACATTTGTTATTGTTTCATAGTTTCAGTTATTCAGTAGTAATTTTGTTACGCATGCTGTGTTCACTTCTAGAAAGGCATAATTATACAATATGCATGTCGTTTTTTTTGTTTAATGTAACTTTTAGTGTGTAAGCCCAGTTTTGTGAACCATTAATAAAAAAAAAAACTTTACTGCTGGACATATGCCTCCTCTATAGCTCGCAAATATCCTTTCTCCTTTAGAAACTTCAAGGTGATCGTGAATTGCGTCATTTATTTTTATAGGGGTGATGGTATTTCAGCAACCACAATTGCGTAGCAAGGATTAGCTCAACAAGCAAACTCTAAAGCTTGATTTCTACAAAAAAGGAACGTAAATCTTATTACAAGACGACTACCGTACTAATCATAAATCGTATTCAAGAAACAGGAACAGAAAAACCATAATCAAAAAACTTTAATTTCGCACTTGGTTAACCACAGCCATTAAATAAATGCAACGAAATATCAAACAATCATATATTTCTATTGTAGGTACAATACAATACAACAACACTTTATTGACACCAACAAGAAAACATAACAGAAGAAACAAAGACAGAAAAGGCACAAAAGGCAGTCTTATCGCTAAAAGCGATTTCGTCCAGACAACCTCTCTTGGATGCGAGGAAACGTAAATACGACAAGGACGGTGTAAACGTAAAAACAAAATAAAAATAATAAAATAATGAAAACCAAAAATTCCTAATCAACAATAAAATAAACTACATAATAATAGCCATACATAAATACTTCAAATAATACATACAATAAAAATAAACATACTTATACGTAAATATATTACAAACAAATTAATAACGAGGAGTGATATGTGGATCAGTCAGAGAGAGCTTTGCGAGATAATGTTGCTGAACCTGGGCCTTGAAAGATTCAACGCTCTGTGCACGTCTGATAGTCACAGGAAGGTCATTCCAGAGCGCTACTGCTCGGACACTAAAAGAAAAATCATAAAAAATAGTAGAATGAGATGGAGTGGAAAGAAGGAGATTGCTAGAAGATCTAAGATTGACAGAGTGAGTGTCACAAAGAAAAGTGAAGCGAGAGCGTAAATATGAAGGAGAAGAAGGTTTGAAGAGAATGTTGTAGAGAAGGGAAAGTATGTGAGTATCGCGGCGAAGACGGATGGGGAGCCACTTGAGCTTATTACGAAATTGGGAAATGTGGTCATATTTCCGGAGGCCGAAAATAAACCGTATACATAGATTTTGGAGACGCTCAAGCTTGTCGAATTGCTCTTGGGTTAAGTCAAGATAGCAAGCGTCGGCATAGTCTAAAATCGGAAGAAGAAGGGATTGTGCTAACGCAACTTTGGTAGCAGTGGGAAGAAAATTGCGAATTCTTCGTAATGATGCAGAAGAAGCGTACAACTTTCGCTTCACAGATTGTATTTGAGGATTCCACGAGAGACAATTATCAAAAATAATACCAAGGTTTTTAACCTCACTACTAAAAGGGATCGTAATACCGCTAAAGACAATTTTACTAAGAGAAGTTTGATCAATTCGTGCAATCATCCTAGAGCTACCAATAATGATAGCCTGCGTTTTAGTGGGATTGACTGTGAGCCCGTGAGATCGGCTCCAATATTCAATACGGCACAGGTCATCATTAACAGCTGCCACAGCCTCATCCAAGTGATCGATTGTAGCTTGAGAGTAAATTTGCAAGTCGTCTGCATAGAGATGGTAGAGAGAAGTGATGTGAGAAGTACCACTTATTCCCAAAAATTGTATGAATATGACGGAGTGATACAGCATAGTTGCTTTTAGTTGATTGCATTAGTAATGATTTTGTGGGTATCACCCGAATGGGGTCGCACGTGGCAGCACTGCATGCTTGTGTCGGAATGAAATGATTTTGACAGATGGGCGAGAAACGTCATTCTATTCCAAGCGCAAGGTGGATTGCACCCGTGCAAAAATCTGTTTTCATCCTCGAAAATTCTTGTTAAATTGATTTTCAAGTGATACTAGGTCAATAAAACCACCCGTTGCAGTAGTACAGAGTATTTATTTTGGTGAGATGGACAACTGGAAACCGCCGGCGAGCCGTACAAATGGATGACCCACAAATAACGATGGCCTGATGGTCTGAGAGTGATCGTCTCAATCACCCGATTGAGACGATCACTCTCAGACCCCGACAAATATTAGAACTCTTATTTACAGTATCAATCTGCAGCTAACTGTCTCAATGTGTATTATTTTCTCATATTTCCACCAAAATATCCCGCCCACACATCCTTTCAACCAAAAACCACTTTGGCAAACGTCATTTCGTACGACGCAACATTACTAAGGATTTGTTATTCCATATCAAGCCTGTAACCGAATAAACACAAACACAATAACAATTCTGGGAATGTACGAGTGTACTGTAGTTCCCTGACAATACTGCGAGTATTAGAAAATATTGGACCGATACGGGTAGGGCTGAATGGATGCGGGTAGAGTTCGGATTTCCTCTGAAAGGGAAACGCGCTGAGAATTAAAAGAAAAAGTACTTTAGTAATGTTATATGTTCCGTTTTATTGCGTATTAATCTTGTGTTGTGCGTATTGGCAAGTTGAAATGGGCAGGGTACATAGCGCGGAGGACTGATGACCGATGGGGTCGAAAAGTTCTCGAGTGGAGACCACGTACCGGTAAGCGCAGCGAAGGACGTCCACCCACAAGGTGGACGGATGGACGGATGACTTCATTAAAACTACAGGATCGCTGCTTTCAACGGGTCTTATTGGAGATACATAATGGAGGCCTATGTCCAACAGTGGACGTCATAAGGCTGATGGATGAGATTTATTGACTTCCTGGCTCAATAGTTAAGTGAACCTGACTCTTTTGGCTGTCGATGCGTGAGTTCAGTTACACCGCGAAGAAAGAATCGTCTCGATCCATTTACAAAGTGAATAAAATTAGTGTATTTTTTTAAGTTAAAAGTTTTTAATTAGAATTACTTAAAACACAGTCAAGGTGTGACCTATGTGATATTTTTACAGGCAGACAGCATGTCTAATTGACGGCTATCCCTGTTAACACTTGTAGTTACATTCGAAATAAAATGTCCGGGAGCTACGAGTACGCTAGGTTTCTCAATTAAAGGGTTTTATTGAAAAGTTATGTAATTTTACTCGGTGGAATACGAGCTCAAAGCTGCGTAGCTATATTTTTCATCATATCTATTTGAAAAGGACTACTTGGTTTGCCTTTAAGTGCGCCCAAAGGAGGTGTTTTCTTCTCGATTCTAGAATCCCTCACTTCGCTCTGGATTCAAATAAGCGCCCTCGCCGTAAAAATATTATTTTGCTCCCATATGATACAATCTACTATTGTAGCGACAGAAATGGATAATTCACGTACCTAAACATCGGGAGCAAAGTCACGTCAAGGTCAGAATCATATAAGAGCGTTAGTTTCACATGTTATGTGTTTTTCTTTGTTGGTTTCTTACACTTGCACATCAACTCAAATGACAATATACAGGGTTATAACAAATCAATTAGCACCCTTCTAGGGGTTTATTCTGTACATAAAAACTAACAACTTTTGTTCTACGACTTTCGTCAAAAGTAAAAAAAAAAAATGTTTAATACATTTTGTCGCGGGTGCACTAAATTTTTCTATGGAACAACATTTTTTTTTTGAGTTTTGACGAAAGTTGTAGAACAAAAGTTGTTCGTTTTGATGTACAGAATAAGCCCCTAGAAGGATGCTAATTGATTAGAAATAACCCTGTATAAAAGATTATAAATTTAAGTGAAAATAAAACTGTAACAATTGTTATATTATGCATGTTTTAGTATAATTGAAGAGCGTCGAAAGCTGAATAATTTTTTTTTGCTGTTAATGTGTTTTACAAGAGGCAGAAATAAATTGTTACATTAGGGATGTTAACACTGATCACAAACTTATGTTTATTGTTAATGTTGTGATAATTTGTAATATTAGAATATCGAAAATCACATTTTTGACCGACGAACCACCGGAGGAGGTATACAATTCGACGCTTATACAATTTTTTTTATGTTTAACCACGCATAACTTTTTTTATAGTGGTCCGATTTCAATAATATTATTTTATTGGAAAAAGTATACTTCGAAATTGGTCCCATTTTAATTTTATCAAAATCGGCTGAGTTATTTTTGATAAATCAACAATAATGTGAAAAATGCTACATCGATCCGTGCGAAATATTCGCGAATTCTGTACACGGGTGAAGTCGGTCATGCTAATTTTGGGAAAAAAATAATCTTGTTATAATTTAATATAACTTATTAAATTTGTTAAAAATGGTTTTAAATGCTATTTTTGTAATCTGTTGTCACGTGAGTTCAAACACCGGTTTTGGCTTATTACGTCACTAACCAAAAAACAAACTTCAAAGACTGTTACTTCTCTGCATTTTTTAATATAGTTTGCCAAAAAGTAACTTAAGTTTGGCGGTTAGTGACGTCATTTCAGTCAAGTGACAGTTATTTGTGTTTTAGCGGGCAAATCCATACTAACTCTATTTTTGTAAATTTTCTCATCGAAAATAATAACAGTTTTTAAATCTAATATTTTTTGTGGTAAAATAGAGTAAATCTTCAAAATGACAGCAATTCCGAAAATTTGTTAACATCCCTATTATAACTGCCGTATTAAATAAATGAGTTTACCATCGAATTAAGTTGTCAAAGTTATTTATAATCATTATTGATTGTTTTTCTTTTTTTTTTGGAAATTACACGTTCATACCTATTTATAAAGCTACAGAATTTTTAACTAAGCGCTGCATTTCTCTGATTATCCAAATAAAATTAAAAAAAATCTTTCGAATGTTATATTTCAGACTCAGAATGACACAACCGGCATGGCCACCCTAAACAGTAATGGATCACCACGGAGCTATTTATACAATATTCTATTGATAACAAAAGGTAAAAATGTCTAAATGGCAAAGATAGTTCGGAGAATAGAAGGGTGGTTATAATGCCGGAAAATTAGGTACGGATACACGTACAAATAAAGTTCTTGGCCCAATTTTCGGCACATTGGGCTCACGTAAAATATTACAAATGAGATATCACTACTTACTACAAGTTATACTGCTCGTTTGAGCTTGGTATTGTACTTGTTGTACAGATCTGTTCACTCACGAAGGCCCCTCCATATTTATTGAATGTAGTTGTACGACAGTGTAACCCTCTAACCTAAGTGATCATATTTTATACATTTTTTTACTGTCTGTACTATTAGCCTCTACACGCACACTAAGGCGTTGTGTACAAACGAGGTCTACGCGTATAAATGCAAACCTATAGTTTACTGTGGAAGGGCGCGACTTCGTGAGTGAAACGGTCTGTACTCCACCATATATACAGGGTTATTCGTAATCAATTAGCATGCTTTTAGAGACTCAATTTTCAGTAAGCATCTTTTTACTAACAACTTTTGTTCTACGACTTTTGTCAAAACTAAAAAAAATCGGCTGTTCCATAGGTACATTTTGTCAAGAATGAACGATATTTTTTATGGAAAAGCATTTTTTTAGAAGTAATAAAAGTCGTAGAACAAAAGTTGTTAGTTTTGATGTATAGAATAAGCCCCTAAAAGGATGCTAATTGATTACGAATAACCCTGTATAGTTCTCGGCTGCATACCAAACTACCTACGAAAGGGGATTGGGCCACAGGTCACAGTACCACGCTGTCGCAATGTGTGTGGATTCAAATACACAATCATAATTATTCTACAGACGCATGCAGGTTTCCTCACCGAAAAGCCAGTGGCGTGAAAATCTGTATGTGAGTTTGAACTCACGGCTACACGATTGCACGGCGATCTTTACAACCAATCGGCGACTAAAACACAACTCTTGTGAGTACGAGTATAATTAATAATTAGGTAGTCTTGTTTACATTCGCGTGGTCAGAAATATATGATTGTTATATTATCCATTTCAAAGTACCTATACCTGACATGCGATAGCTGTGATGTTTTTTCAGTCATTTTAAATGGTTATTTTTGACGATGCTATTGCAGATATTTTAGAGTACCTACTATTATGTTATTTTTGACATGTAACTGCTATTGTGTTTTTTAGTTATTTTAAACCGTTATTTTTGACGATGCTATTGCAGATATTTTAATTGCAGTATTTCTGACATCATAATTTTTTTGTAATATTGTATTTTTATTTTATGTAATGTACCGAATTTTAATTAATTTATTGTAATATCATGCCTAATAATTCAATTCAATTGAGTACATAATTAATAATTGTTATTTTGACGATTCGTAAGGCGTTGCTCATAGTATATTTTTGTATACCAATGCATGTTTTTATCCTTACCGAAAATAAATGATTATCTATCTATCTAAATAATCCTCAACGACGTTCAAAAATTACATTAAATTGCTAATATAACGCCTTTTTAATTATTATCATTCAGCTGAAAGAAATTATATAGTATATTATGTTTATTTACTCACTTGATTTTTGACTGTCTCATGAACTGCTGGATCTTCCTAGCTGCTTGATTCTGGCGCCTTTGGGAGTATGTCCTTCTGTTAAAGACAGTTTTACTTAAGAAAATAATTCAACTAAATAGGGTTCTTGTTTTAAAGGTTTAGCCCCAAGAGGTAATAATAAGTCTTTTTTGTCTCTCCTTACTGATATTAAAAACACGAAGGTTTGTTTGTTGGTTTGTTACTCTTTTACACATCAACAGATTGATTTAATTTATGGCTTGGGTATAGTTCTAAAGTAAGAGAGTAACCCATTTTTAACACGCTTTTATTAGTTTCACCTGTATGTTTGCTTGCTTGCTTGTAACCAACCCCTTTGAGCTCGATTTTGACCTACTTTGAGCGATCAGATTTACTTTAAACTTTGCACACCACACAAAGAACGATGACAATGCATTTAAATAAAATTTCCCTTGCCTTGCCAATCATGCCCTTGTATTAACAAATGCACGGTAATGTCTATATATGTACGAGTATATCTATGCAGTAGCGACTCGGCCCTGTCTTTGAAATAAGTAGCCCCAACTGGCCACGCAGTACCTACGTAACACGCGCTAGCGCTGCACGCCTGGTAGGTAAATCGCACGCTTACTGATTACAAACACACGTTCGCTCGTCACTACTTTGCGCCCCTGCGACTCTCGTGTACGAATGTGTACCGAAACTATTGAACTCCGAGGCGCGTAGGTATGATTCGCGTTCCGACCGTTTGTGTGAAGACGAAATACTGCTAGCTACCATTTTATTTTTATTTATGTATTAGGATGTAGGTATTAGACGTATTCGAATTTTAACTTGCTATGTATATATTATTTGTATTTTTTTTGTCCTCTCTCTTTTGCTACTCACCACCATTTTTTCTATTTTTATTAATTCCACTCTATACAGGGTTATTTCTAATCAATTAGCATCCTTCTAGGGGCTTATTCTGTACATCAAAACTAACTACTTTTGTTCTAAGACATTCGTCAAAACTAAAAAAAAATTTTTTTTGTTCCATCGAAAAATATAGTTCACCCGCGACAAAATGTATGGAACAGCAGATTTTTTTTGAGTTTTGACGAAAGTCGTAGAACAGAATTTGTTAGTTTTAATATACAGAATAAGCCCCTATAAGGATGCTAATTGATTAGAAATAACCCTGTATATGAAACGGTTGCTGTATTCTGTGTTAACAATAAAGTGTTCATTCATTCATTCAGGGTCGAAGGTGCGATATACTTACTTGAGAGGTGGGTTGGAGAGTCGGCGCGCGCGCATGGAGCGGTACCCGCGCTGGATCACGGTGGCTGCCGCGTGCATCTGCTTCAGATACGCGAACTGGCAACAAACATAGCTGTTGATAATTTTGTAACTCGTATTTTGTAACCGTAGTGCACGTAGCGTAGTTTGACTAGATGTTTGTCAGCGATCACCGGAATTAAGGAACGTTCCGCACGGTCAGTATTTGGATGGGTGAGCGCTACCGTGGCTCGGATAACGCGTTTATTTATAGGTCCCGGTTGTTTTAACCGTTTAGCCATGTCAGAGGCCTTCAGGCGGCCTAATAACTCTGACTCCAGGGCTAGCCACCCGGCCTATTCGAATTTACTTACTTGTTACTTTGTAACTTGACCTCTGTTTACTTTAAGTTATAAATTGTGCCAATAAAGAAAATATTTGAAAATTCTATTCCTCTTGCTTGCACTCGTTTAGTAATCCAAGATAGACATGAACTCCTAAATGTTTTCTTTCTTTTTCTTCATTGACCCGAGTCCCGACATTTACCTATTGTGGTACTGCTGCTGACTTCCGCTGTTGGTATCTAGAATATTGCTTTAAGTACGCTTAAGGCCTAGAATACAACTACAACAATTCTATAGCTGTTGACACTTGAGAGCAGCAATAGTCAATACACAAATGTATGGGATATTTGGCCTAGAGTTTTCAACATTGTCGAAATATTTATATATGTTTGACTACTCTCAAGGAAAAATCTATCACCAGCCACCGAATCGTGATTCATCTTTCATCTCTCTTCCTTACTTTTGCCGTATTAAGCCAATGCATCTCAAGATTATCACTACCCTTCTGGGATCTCTGTGGTACGTGATATCTGTGATGTGATAGACTGAGTTTTTAGACAAGAGATTTAATTTACTGGAGCAGTTTCAACGTGAGTTACATTAAAAACCAACATAGGTACCAGCTGCGCTCCGGACTTTTTTGTTTTTTTTTTTTTTTTTTATATCTTTATTAGAGTGCTTTTTCGCACAGCGAAAATGGCGCACTAGTAGGAAAATCAATTACATAGAACTTAAATATTTACAAGACATTTGTCCTATTATCTAAACCAGTTTTCACCATGGCTAGTACCTTCTTTGTCTCATCAGAAGTAGGTTGAGCTAAATACGAATTACATAAACCAATGGAACTGTCTCGGAATAACAGGCGTCTGGGCGCCTCGTTCCGGACACACTCCATCAAAATATGGTAGGTATCTTCTATTCTCAAGCAGTCGCAACAAAGCGGCGAATCGGTCTTGCGCATGAGGTGGGCAAACATATTCAATGGAATGTGTCCGGAACGAAGCCGTAATAATAACACTAGGTCCTGCCTACAGAGCCGACAGTTGTCTATCCACGGCGCGTTTAGCGGTTGCGGCTGAATAGTTTTAAACCATATACCTTTTTCTAAGGATCGATCATCGAAGTACTCCTTCCATAAGCTACGACACAAATCTTTGACTAAGTATAAACAGTCGTTATGAGTAGGGATCACAGTAAAACCGGTTCCGTCGCTGCATGCTTCTTTGGCTAATCTATCAGCTGTATCATTCCCATAAATACCTACGTGGGAGGGGATCCATTGAATTAAAATTACCTTGTCCTGGGACCGTATCTTCAGAATAGAATTTATTATTGCATAGGCGATCGGTGTACCTCGAAAAGTCGAAGTGCAGCGAGCCAGGTGTTGGAGTGCGCTTTTAGAATCGGTAAAAATTACAAATTTCCTTTTTTGTTTATTTTCCTGTATAGAAGAACTCTATCTCAAACGTAGCATTATGTATTGTTATGAGATGGGTAAAACGCCGATTATTCACTTTGCACTTTATTACACACAATCACTTCACAAAAATCATAAAACACTCGACACAACTTGTTCGCACATTTCACATTGGTACTTATATTCACTCAAACTAGTCACTGCACCTGAACACGAGATGCTCTCGCTCCGATAGAAAACACGATAACTGAGTCGAACGAAAACCATTGCTATATTTATATTTGAATAAAAGTTCCCTAGAAATCTCTAGAATCATCGATGCCATTGTGATTGACAAAGTAAAAAAGTGAAAGTTCTAGAAAACCCTATTGTTCTTTAATACAAAAAAAAAACTAACACAACTAACACTGCTTATGTCATAGTTACCGCATACACGTAAACGTGCGCGCGTCTACCGCGTGACCGACGCTACTGACGGTACGCCTTCTGGATTGTTATGGCTATGGTACACGTATACGTGTGTATACGTACCTGCTTATACCGTCTGTAGCAGTTCTGTATAGTAATGGCCGCAGCAGCCACGCGCCGCTGCAGTTGCCGTCCGCGGTACTGGCGGTACGCCTTCTGGATTGTTATGGCTATGGTACACGTATACGTGTGTATACGTACCTGCTTATACCGTCTGTAGCAGTTCTGTATAGTAATGGCCGCAGCAGCCGCGCGCCGCTGCAGTTGCCGTCCGCGGTACTGGCGGTACGCCTTCTGGATTGTTATGGCTATGGTACACGTATACGTGTGTATACGTACCTGCTTATACCGTCTGTAGCAGTTCTGTATAGTAATGGCCGCAGCAGCCGCGCGTCGCTGCAGTTGCCGTCCGCGGTACTGGCGGTACGCCTTCTGGATTGTTATGGCTGCTGAATACAGCTCGCGTTGTTCTCGATCTGAATCACACAGTAAAAGATTCTAATATACTAACGATTCTCTTTTGTTTTACCTTCAACAAGGCGTCTAACAATCTACTACTACTTTAAACTATGTACTACTATTTTTCTACTAAAATATATTTTCTGTTGTTGCTTTGCTGATCAGGGTTTTTGGAAACTTCTTTGATTTCTCTTATTTCATCAAGTGCTTTAAAGTAGCAAGTATAGCACTGGGCATTGCCCAATGAAGTGAATCAATAACATGATTAAAACCAAAAATCCACTATGTGGAACCGCCACAGTTCACACTAACCATTTAAAGTGAGGCTGGTGTGTCACGTGGATGCTTCACAGTTGACACTTAAGTACCATTCAAAGTGAAACTGGAGAAGTGAACACAGCGGCGTGGATTCGCTATACTGTGCACTTACCATTTAGAGTAAGGCTGGAGAAGTAATGCGTAGCGTTTAGAAACTCCTGTAGCGTGGCGGGCGCGATGGTGGAGTGCGGCGCGAGGGGCGAGGGTGATGTGGACTCGTCACAGTTTGTACTTACCACCACGTACGTACCACTTCTTAAAAGTGCCTCAGCCTCACTTATTTAAAGTGAAGTTAGCTTTGAGGATTTTTTGCAATGTGGCGTAAGAGGAGAGGGCGGCAGAGGGAACAGCGTCGACCCAAGAAATACCGAGCCTGATGAGCAAGGAGTCGATCCCTCACAGTTCAAACTTACCATTTAAAGGGAGTCTGGAGAAATGATGCGTAGCGTTAAGAAACTCATCGAGCGTAGCGGGCGAGACGGAGACAGCGCCGAGCTGGACACAAAGGCTGCCGAGCAAGGAGCCGACCCGTTACAATTCACACTTACCATTTAAAGTGAGGCTGGAGAAGTGGTGTGTGGCGTTGAGGAACTCTTGTAAAGTAGCGGGCGGCGAGGCGGAGTGCGGCGCGAGGGGCGAGGGCGGTGGAGGGGACAGCGCCGAGCCAGGAGAAACTGACCCCGACGAGCATGGAGTCGACCCGCCGCAGTACCTTGGGAATAGACAAAAATGTACACTTCTGCACGCTACAGCAGCAAACTACAGCCATAGATTCATTAAATAGTTAAACCTTAACTACAGCGCCGTTGGCCGATGGACTGGTTCCTAGCTCGGCTATTTTAATTACGAATCTTGAATATATCTCATAGGCGTGGTTCTACTAAAAAGCGTGTTCGCTATATTTAATGACAACATGATTGCAAAAACTTTTGGGTGGAGATTTTATTGTCGGTTTCCACCGAAAGAAATATTATGGATGGAATCGTTCTTTTTTTCACAAGACCAAAACTAAATTCAGTGCTAAATGTATTGATGTCGATGAGCAGTGGAGTCATCAAAAGTATCTTTGCCACTGCAATAAATGCAGTCATAAAACACTACTTCAATAGAGTTAGATAATACTATGTTATGAAGGATGGAAAGGGGGTTAAAAGTGACATAATTATACAGTTAAGATCTATCATATAAAAAAGATTGCTTTCCTTCCGGAGTAGTTATATCACCTCTCCTAAAGTTTGTAATTTTATTGGACCTTGGATACCGGTTCTGTAAGAAGATGTTTCACTTCACGTAAGCTAACCCTGGTGTCAGAGTGTTATTAACCATTTTTTAATCAGATCATACCGCTGATGCCGAATGTTGATTTGCAGGCTGAAGAATATAACTTACCGGTAAGTATTTTCACAGAATTCGAAACTAAACTCAGTGCTAAAGGTGTTGGTGTCGTCGAGCAGGGGAGTCATCAGAGTGTCCTCTCCGCCACCGTCCAGTACGCAGCCCGATAGCAGCCCGGAGCTTTCGTTCTGTACAAACACATTCTTTAAGTGTTAGACCGAGGACCCATGACTGCCAGGCCTTCGTTACTAAATTAGGTACAAAAAAGTCCTTATACGGAAAATTGTCGATTATCCCTACTGCAACTTAGTAGTATCAACAGATTAGAAAACAAGGGGTGTGAAGTGGGTAGGGTAAGCGTTGGGACCTTTGGAGGCACTGAGTTTCGAACTGTAAAATGCCTATCACAAGTCTTGCTTGTTCTCTGAACTGTGGTGTTATATGACGGAAAAAATCAAAATGCGTGGAAAGAAATTGCTCCCCCATTGCTTTCTCAGTAGCCTTTGCCCAGCACTGGTTCACGACAGGCTGAGCAAAAACGAGTATCTAATAAGTGGTTGCCACTATATTAAAGTACCGCAGTTATTGGATCGTGTTATAATTAATATTACTTCGAAGAAAATACCGGTCACCAAAATTTACAATGATCCTTACTTTATAATAGGCCTATCGTTCCTATGTGTCTTGGAAGATTGATACAGATAATCCGACGCTAAGATATTCTCTATTACATAAAATAAAGAAAGCTTGGCAGCCACAGGCTTTTTATCTGTCTAACAATTCATTGATATATCCGGAGGAGTTGTCAAGAAAAAGCGATTGAATGAAATCTATAGAAGGAAGTGGGGGGAAGATTTTACCCAAAAATGACACAGTACCGGTTAGTAAGAAAATAAAATGATAATACCTTTATTCTTTCTGGCATCGCGGCGATGATCTGCTCGGCCAGCGTGAACACTCTGTCATCCTGTTCCCCTGAAATAGTCACATGAAGTAAAAACCTTCAAAGCTTCGACGGCATAACAAGCAACACAATACTGCTTAGAACACCAGTGTGTTTTCTACAAACAATGACTTTAGCGACAACATCGATATACTTTGACAATAATTGTACTTACACAACAGTCGATGTTCTGATATGAGCAAAATTATTTTTGCTCTTAATTTTCTAAATGTTATTCGAATAGACAAGGAGTTTAAAAATCCTGTTATGTATGCGTAGAGTAGATACGTAATAATATACTCGTACAAAAAGGCGCGAATTTTCCAGAACGATCCAATGAAAAAATATAACTTTAACACTTAATATTGCGTTTTTACTGCATTTTTTGGCACTTAATATAATAGGAAGTGTATTTTTACCATAAATATTAAATTAAAACTGTTATTATTAGAACCTCTAAATTGTGTCTTTTATGTTTCTCTCATGGTGCTGTATTTCTGTCTAGCCTGTGATGATGTGCATATTCTAGACAGAGACAGGGACACGTGTCAGAGGTAAAATAACTGTGAACGGACGTGATTGTACATTCTGTTTCGTGAGTATATGTATATAACAGGATTTTGCGACTCCCAATACAATAGTACAAATTCATCAGTAGTGCTATAACTTTCGCTTGTTAATCATACAAGTAGGAGTGATGAGCGACCACACTACAAATGAAATAAAATAAAAATTTGATGACACTAATCTTGATGATGTGCTTGACTGTGACAATAGATAAATACATAATCAGGTGCTCCGAAAACCCACAGTGCCAAAGCTCTTACCTTTTCTTAACAAAGAACTATCAATCTTAAATACCACTACACATAAAAAGCTTTTGAATAGATATAGAATCATGCAAGCATATTAGCCACCATGCAGTGTTGTTTTGTCAAGTAATTGTAGTCAATTTTTGAAACGTGTTCATTCAAATTTCAGACAACGCTGTCAAGTGTGGATAAAGATTTGATAGTAAAGCCAATCCGATTTGATAGTGGTTGAAAGTACTGTGAGTGGATAGACCAATACGAACCATTGAAAGCGAGATCGAGGACAACATCGAGTAAGCCAAACTGAGCTTTGTTCCGGCAAACGAAGATATAATTATCAACGTTGATATCGATATAGGTAAAAACGGAAAAGTCAGTTTAGCTTAAAAGGATACTACAGACACCAACACTGGGAAACTCCGCTCAATATTTGGATCGAAAGTTACAGAAGAAACTACAAGTGGTCTACCGACAAATAGTGATCGTTGTCAAGATCTACAGACTGGCGACAAACAGGATAGAAATATACAAATATTCTTGGTAAGAAGAAGAGAATCGAGCGGCCAGAGCGGCGATGCACTACTACATTCACAACATCGAAAGTAGGACGAGCGAAGGGAAACTTGCTGCAACTTGAAAAGGTATAGAACTCAAAAACTAGCCAATTAAAACTATACATTTATATTATTTTCTCTTTGATCTTAAAATGTATAATATGAGAAGTAAAAATGCAGTCTTTTGAGTAAGCATTTTTAATAAAACATCAATTTTCTGAACTATAATTCTTCATCTTCTTATCTATATCTCATATATATCTCATCAACTTCATCATAATAATTCATTTTGATAGTGCATCTTGGTCATTAAGACTCAGCAAAATTTTACTGATGATTTAAATCTTTATGATATATGTATAAATCAATATAATCTAACAGTCTTTCACCTGTTTTTATAAATATATTAGAAATAAGTGATTGTTATAGTGAATATTCAAGGCAGAGTTACACAACATTTCACTTAATCTGTACGCAATCTTAAACAGCACATAATTATGGCCCTATCATTTCCTGCATTATGCCAGGCACATTGGCTATGTTGGCTACAAATTACAGTCTTGGCTCTGACACACCAATGTAAGGATCAGTCATCAGTCTAGTATTGATATTAGAAAATCAATATCAATCCAAGACCAATCAATCGAAGACACTTTGGTGTGTTGGAACCAAGAGTATATTTTGTACCCAACATAGCCAATGTGTGATCCTGGTATAATGTGAGTCGACCTACAAATTTGAGGTGGTCTATACCGTTTCAGTGCGTGCACTGACCTGGGGCCGGGTCGGGCGCGGGCGGCGGCGAGGGAGGCTCGGAGAGCGCCTCCACGTCAATGAGCGGGCTGGCAGCGCGCCGCTGCGCCGTCTCGCCTGCAACCACCCGCGAGCTCCGGACACTTGCCTTTCTATCAGTTCCTTTCTCATGCCTTTTTACTAGTTTTTTTCTATTGGTTCCTTGCTTATGCTTTTTTACTACAGTCCCTTTCTAATGAGCCCATCTTACTGTTTTAAAACTGTGTCTTTGTACATGTACCTTTCTACTAGAGTATAATAATATGTCTACTAGTCCTATTCAGAAAAAAAATCTTATGAATTTTACGCATCCTATTTTTCTCCACTAGTTATTTAGTTATACTTTTTTGTGTTATTACTAGTTTTTTCGGCAAAAATATGCCAGTTACTTATGTGTTCAGGATTAATTGGGTTGTTTGGCTATAATGTGTGTTTAGTTTTATCATATTAGTTTTTACCTCATTTGTGACGTTTAAGTTGAAGTCCTCATTTATAAGTATGCTTTATTTATGTGCTTAAATTTTAAGATTTTGTTTGTTTGATTATGAACATTCAATAAAAACTTTACTTGGCCCGCGTGGCTAGAACTAGTGTCAGAATTTTTAAGCCGTCTGAAAGTCTCTGGCATGAATTTTAATAATTTTGCCATCAACAACCTTAGATAATGTTCTGTAAAAGTACATGACACACTATTGATAGCATGAATTCTGCGACTACATATAGCTTTGTGCATAATCCAATTGTTTTTAGTGTTATTTTATATATCCAAATCCATTTATAAAGTTGTTATTAAAATTAAGGAACCAAAGTAAAGGAACTGATATCGCAAGACGTTCTGAAGACCGTTTCCGACGTCGAATGACCTCGTTTCAGAATGATCGCAGCAAAATAAGACCCGAAAAGTTTGGACCTTCCCAAGGTTATCAGCTGCCGTGCCGATATAAACAAATAATCACCAGCAAATGAAAATTTAACAGACTATGAAATGAGACCTGGTAATCTTTGCTGAGGACTTACAAAGGGCCAAATCCATACGTCTGCCGATCTTGGAATCGCCGAGACTGTCTTCAGAGGTATCGGAATCCAAAGGGAGTGACATGCTACGTTCCCATCTGAAACAGTGTTCACAAAATACGTAGAAATAAAAAAAAATATTAAAATTATATGTTATACTGTTGGAAAACTCTTCACCTAGACGATAAACTGCCATCAGCTTTGTCGATAGCAGAGTTGGATCGGAATGCGTCAGCCATATTGATACCACTATCTATTGAAGGTCTTTTAACAAGGTTGCTTTCTAGACTTCCAGCTCTTCCTTTTTGTGATAAACTGTAACAATCAAAAGTTTTTTGATTAGTTAAGGGTACATTACAACCTCTAACCAAATGTACAGGATTATTGGTAATCAATTAATATCAATTAAAGGTCATGCTCAGTACATCAAAAGAAATAACTTTTGTTCTACAACTTTTCACAAATCTTAACTAATTTTCCAAAAAATAAAATAATTAGTGGAATCAGCATCTATACAGATAGCTAATTGCTTTTAACATACCTAGCTAACTATTTACACAGTATCTCCTATGAGGTTCAAGTCTCGCGGGTGGCGGCGCGCGCTCTTTTTTCATAGAATTTATTATGCTTAGACCGGTCAAATTATTTTTTAAATTTGTACGGCAGAATAGAAATTTATAGAAGTCGTAGAACAAAAAATACTAATTGATTACCAGTAAGTTTATATAGATCTTATATACTTTACATGTCTATTATCTGTCGGTGTCATCAAAACTTTTCATAAGCTAAACGGATGGTCTGATATTTTTTTTGAACATGTTACAAATCATTGGAAGCTCAATTGTGTTCTCTCTATAGACATGCCTATTAGCTCTCAAAAATATTCCACCCTTGTGGGTGAGAATATTATAGGTTATTTTGTAAGGTATGTTGGCCTCGTGCCGGGCGAGCACTTCTCGCCATCACGCGCAAGGTATTCTGCCATATGATCTTACTACCTTTTACTCACCTGTTAGGCCTCAAGAAGACTCCGTCCTTAGCGGGCGGGTGTATCCTATCCAATATGTTGGCCAAATTATCATGGCCACCTCGGCGAGCCGCGGCGGCCGCCTGCCGCGCGCCCGCCTCCGTCCGCGTGCCCGCACTCCATCGAGCGAGCACCACAGCCGTTTCTGTGTGACCTGCCGCGCTCGCTACCATCTGGAATTTTATATAAGATGGTATGTTTAGTTCTGAGACACTGTTTCATTTAATTTAAATAGTTGCAATCGAGTTCGATTAATAGCGATAGAATAAAGGGGCTATTAAGCATACGGATATCTTGAGCAATCGCACCTAATTATTGTAAGCAGTATATCTACCAGTCAAAGTACCTACAACAGATTGTTTATTTTGTGACCAAAAAGTTAAAAAATCGTCAACCAGAATAGATATATTGCGCTCTAAGTCTTCATATTATAATGCTAATAGAAGCTAATAAGTAAATTTTTGATCACTTTTCGTCTCTACATTTCCGAAAATCAAAATATAACATTAAGTACGTTTATTTAACGTGGGTAAGATTGGTATCATAATATTTCTTTGATTTCTAATTTTTAAGCAAAAATCAAATCTATAAGAGAAATAAGCAACATACTAAAGGCGTGCAGTTATCGCCATCCCTCGCTCCTAAATTGACTTCTTTCTCTAACGCCAGGCTGTTATCATCCTGTCTCCACCGCAGCAGCGCGGTGATCAGCTTGGTGTACCCCAAACCAGCAGCAAGGTGCAGGATGGTGGAGTTGTCTTCCCCCGGCTCGGTGGTGAAACCCTCAGACGTTCCCATGGATCGGACACTGAGGTTCCGGCAGAAAGTCACCAGACGCTCTTCGAACTTTGGATTGGAATATACTTGGACGTCTTCAATCTGGAATCGATAAAAAAAACATATTAGAAAATTATAGATGTTATTATAGATAGATGATTCATTGCTAAGTGACGGCGAGGAAGAGAGTGCATTTGACTCTGAAATTCTGAAAAGTCTGGAAACAACGATTCGGACAACGAAGATGATGACAATGAAACAGAAATTCCCGAATGACCAGAAGATAAATAAATAAATATTTTGGGACATCTTACAGACGGCCTCTGACTCCAAACTAAGCAAAGCTTGTGATATAGCTGAGACTGATATACTACATATACTTATTTTTGAATACATACTTATATAGACTGAAACTAAATAACACCCAGACACAGAGCAAGCACTTATGATCATCACATAAATATTTGCCCTAGGTCGGGATCGAACCCACGCTTCTTTGATCCAGAAGTTAGGGTCACTAACCACTAAGCCACCGAGGCAGCCAATGATCATGCAGTCGATGATAATGAAGAAGAAGAAAATTAATACTTTTGCTCATTAAATTATTGATGATTTATAGATTTTCACTGCAATTAAATTTAAATCGCCAAAAAATGTACAGCTGCTGAATGAAGATAAAATTAAATGTAAAAAAATTAACATTCCTATTTTTCAGTAAGTATTCTTGCTCTTTTTGAATAAATAATGAGTGATTTACTAGTGTAATTATTATTTTCTTCCTCAAACTAAATTTCTTGTTTAGATCTTAACTATTTTACTACAACAAATAGGATAGAGATTTTAATCTCTAATATTCTAACCGTAATAATATAAATCCAGTGTAAAGGCTGAGTTTATCTTGGCCTTTACAAATGCTGACCATACAAATCGCAACTGTCAGCTGTAACAGACTTACCATTGAACCGTTACTCGCCATTGAAATATTTTGCGTGAGAACCATATTAACCACTACACAAATCTGATTGTGTCGAAGCATGTCTTCATCATCATCAGCTGTATTACGTTCATTGGCAGACATTGGTCTCCCCTATGGATTTCCAATAAACCTGGTCAGAAGCGGCTTGTATCCAACGTTTTATTTGCACCTTATTAGGCAACCTACCTGATAATAATCATCGAAAGGCTCCACGCTCACTTTTAGCTTACCATGCAGCCGCTGCAAGGGCTGCAGCAAAGAGAACCGTCAAAAGTCCAACTCAAATAATTATAACCGAGTCAAGACGTATCTTGTACCTTATAACACAACACATTCTGGTAGGACACGAACGATGATGGCTGAGGTTTATCAATTTTTAATGAATGAAAAAACACAACACACCTGATTATTATCATCCAAAGGCTCCACCTTCACTTGCAACCGACCGTGCAGCCGCTGAAAGCGCTGCAGCAGCGAAAACCGTCTGAAGTCTAACGTGGGCAGCGAGGCAGATGCGGGTGACGACGGCGTTGGAGCAGGGCCTGCCTTGTACTCGAACACTACAGTATCGGAGACAACTCGACCACCTCGAGCCACTTGGAGCGCAGCTAAGCCAGCTTCGTGAGCTGAAATTAGATTTCAAAAAGTACATTATTTTTATATTGAAATATTATTGAATTTATTGATACAAATTAACTTAATACCAAATAAGGAAAAACTATTATAGGTACGACGAGATGTCAAGTTGTCAGATAATCGCAATCTCACAGGAAGACGCTGCATGTAAGATTGGTCCGTTTGGAAGTTCACAGAAAAGTCTAATTAGGTATGTATCATCCATACACCAGCCATTGGACGTCCACTGCTGGACATAGGCCTCCCCTGTGGATCTCCGGTAATACCGGTTGATAGCGGCTTGCATCCAGCGTGATCCTGTGGTCTTAATGAGATTATCAGTCCAACTTGTGGATGGACGTTCTTCGCTGCACTTGCCGGTGCGTGGTCTCCCCTTGAGAACTTTTCGACTCCATTGGTCATCAGTCCTCCTCGCTTTGTGCCCTACCCACTGCCATTTCAACTTGCCAATCCGCTGGGCTATGTTGGTATCTTTGGTTTTCCTACGGATCTTCTCATTCCTGATTCGATCTCGCAGAGAGACCCAAGCTATAGCCCTATCTATAGCTCGCTTTGCTCCTTGGAGCTTATTATTGTTAAAAGAGGTTAAATGCTCTGCTAGTTATGAGATTTTTTAATAGATGTTGTTCTTATTTCAAATTAATCTTTTGTGTAGTCTTTTCTTTTTATTCGCGTGTGGTCTGATTCCTAAATAAAAAACCGGACAAGTGCGAATCAGGCTCGCACATCGAGGGTTCCGTACAAACATATTGTTAAAATAAATAAAAACCTGTTTTAGCGCGTGCTAATCAAGTTATTTTATATGATACCTACGTGATATAGTTTACTCATTATGAATTTTGAACCCATATTTTGTGAATTTTGAGGCCCTATTTTTATGTGATTTAAATAAAAATTTACAGTTTTCAGATTTATTCCTATATGTGTACTCTGAGACAATGCTCTTCGCCAAATTTCATAGTTCTATGTCAACCGCAAGTACAATGTAGGTTTTGATTTTTGTGAGCGTTGAAATATGCGTTTTTTTACGACATAAACGGCTCTAACTTTTTTATACGATAACTGAGAAGCTTTTCTTTTGCACAACTGCGAGAATTCACAGGTTTACGTATATATTTTAAATTTCAACTTGATGTCTTTACGCGTTCCCGAGATAAAGAGTCTTGACATACACACAGACGGACAGACGGACAACAAAGTGATCCTATAAGGGCTCCGTTTTTTCCTTTTGAGGTACGGAACCCTAAAAATTAAATATACTACCTATATTTGCTATTTAAATTAGTGCATTTTATTTATCCTCGTGTCTACAAGATCCAAATATGGGCCCAACCTGGAAACTGCGCACTACTGCCAAAAATTAATAAGGCCCATAAGTAGGTATGTATAACAATGGTTAATATTATGACTATACGATGAACAAATTAGACAATGGACAAATAAATAAATAATCATACTATTTTTGATTTTGAAAATTAATTTACGACAGCACAATCAATATGTGTTACAAATAAATAATATAAATGATTTATTGGAAATCTCGGAGATTGCTAAAAAGTTAAGTTATTTACAGGTCTTCTTTGAATTTTGACATTCTAAAAGCACAACAGGTAGTTTTCCAATTGTGTTCCCATTTATTGACTTTATGTCGTCTGAAATAGCGCACATGTGCCAAATGGCATCATAAATATTTTTTGGAATTAAACGAAGTTCTAATTGTAGATTTTGCTGGTGTATTTGTATTCTTTAAACTACAAATAAAATGTTATATTACCTGGACAATAGCACCTTAGAAGACCGTTCTGCACCAGTATCGAGGGTACCGGGAAGTTATCGAACAGCACCGTGTACTGATCTGACGATTCCGTCCAAGGTCCAGCGATGAGGACCTTGGCTCCTCCTTCAGGGTAGGCCCACTCGGGACAGTAGTCGGTGATGCTGAGCGCTCCTTCGCTGTCCGTTTGCATTTTTTCATCTTCTATTGGAGATGTCTTCTCTACCATTGTCTGAAAGTTTTAATAGTATCGTTTTACAAAACAAAAACTGTTGCAAGCACACGCACACTCATGTAGCTAATCTATACAATTTCATTACCATAGTTTCAGCCAAATTTAGAGCGTTCGCTGCTACATATGTCCAGCCTTGCTATAAATCTCAAATAGTTTTTAGTTCAATATACTATTTATATTTATGTGTGTTGTATGGATTAATTAGACCGGTTGCAGCTTGCAACTAGCATAATTCTACAATTTTAAGCAGACTTCTTCTTTGAAACTTTTTGTTACCATGGTTATCAGTGTCATCATGCCTCTGTGTTTCCCTCATTTCTAACTTGACTTTTATAACGACATTGAAAAAGTTATTTTAATTTTGATATTCTTACTGAAGAATACGATGGACTCTAGTACTAATAATAAATAGCAAAATGAACTCACCACAGGATTCGTCGATATCGAACTAGGGTCTAGCACTTCCAACTCCGGGAAATCTCCCAACATATCAAAAGCGTCTAGATTCACAAACACATTGTCATCCACAACATGCGTGGGTGACGCCACAGCCTCACAACTCTCTATAAAGTCCATAGTATCTATCCCTGATACCATCACATTGGCCGTACTTTCTCTTACTGCATTCCTATCTAAATCACAATTAGGCATATTAGCCGACAGAGTTTTCTGTATATCTTCATGGGATAACTCCAATGTCTCATCGAAAAACCCACTAGCTAAATGACTATCAGTACCAAGCAACACTAATGTATCATCACAGTTTTCCGTCAAGACCTTACTCTCTAATCTTTCTACTAAATCTGGGTATCTGGAAGGCGTCGCCGGGGCGCTGGCGATCATCTGGTTCCTACTTCTCGGTTCTATCTTTATTTTTCTATCAAAGGTTATATCAACTACTTTTTCTTCGTGCCGAGTCTCAATTTCGAATGTGGTTTCGGTGGTTCGGACACAAGCAGTGGTCGTTTGTGTATCGGGCATTTCTCTTTTTAGAACAAACGTTGGTTTGTATTGTTGTCTGAACCTGTCTCTGGGTTCTTCGCAGACAAAGGATGTCACTGATAAGGGAGAGACTATTGAAGAATGTTGCTGAGCGGTGCTAGTTCCATTCAGTATGAGGAGACCACCGCCTCCTTGGATTTGTCCAAGGGATAGAAGTAAGGGCGATGATTGGGTGGTCGGTCTGTGGTCTCTGGTGTACTGCCTTGGAGGGTGCGCGAGCGGTCGGGGTGAAGGGCCTGTCGTTGACGAGACGTGGTGGTCTGAGGGTGGAGGCTTGGCAGCTTGGATCCTTCTTAGAGGATGAGCGCAGGTTCTGGAATCTTGGCAGGTGGAGTCGGGACAGCCGCATTCAAGCTGCCTGGCGAGAGCGGCGGCCCTGGCAGCTCTTTGTTTCTCCATCAGTTGTCCCACAATAGCTTCAACCGTCTCCGCTGTCTGAAACATTTTGCCCTGACATTTGATTATTGTAGAAATTCCAATTACGTTTATGATGAAAAAATTATATTGTTATTCTTTTTAATGCTTACCGATATTTCCAAGTCGCTGTTAATGTCCGGCTCATCTTCGCTGAAAACTGAAACAACAATCGTCACATTACTATTTTATCCTTGTTCGCAAATTACTCACATTTATAAAACTTTTCACACTCGCAACATTTCAATAAATATTAAATTTTATCAGGAAAATCCATCGAGACTACAAATTTTACGCAACAATAAAGTATTGGGAGATGATAATCGAAATTAATTGATATTTAAATACATTAGTACGCACAACCAGCCAAATTATGTAAAGATAAATATCATTGTTTACATCGTAGTCTGATTGAAATGAACAGTTTGTTTTTGGCATGTTTCAGAAACTAGGCACCGACATTATCATCATAATTAAATCACCCTTATGATCCACTGCAATACGAAATGAGAGCATTATGCATGATGAAGGTTCCGTGAGTTAAGTTATCAAAAAATATTGGACACGTATGTAGTCAAACGCAAACCTACAAGGAATAAAAAAATAAAAAAATCTTATTTTTTCTACAGTCAATCAAACAACAAATGACAAAGATAAACCTTGCCAAGGTTTGGGAGTGGGGGTCGTGACGTCACCTCTCTCACAGAAGTCTATACATTTGTATGGCCCTAGTGACGTCACGCGGAACTTAAACGGTCTATATCTTTATCAATTTTTGTTTAATTGACAAAAGAAAAAACACGTGTCTTAAATTTTTTGATGGTCTATCTTACGGACTAATTATGTTTTTTAGTCATCATTCCTAATTGTTCCACATATTAGTCGAAAAAATAATACAACTAAACAAAACAACGCTGTCTCTTTATAATATTAGCACATTATTACTATTATAGATTGTAATATCTATTAAATATTATATTAGAGTGTAAATTTAACATTACACTCCGCAACATTATTATTTAATAGCCTATTCCAATTATGTGTATGCCTAAATCGCGTAATTTGACTAATATTATAAACGATTAACGCAAATGGGTCATAAAGCGTGATTACAATAAACATGCATGATTATTTTGGGATAATTAACAGGTTGTAATAATTAGTTACTAATATCTAACCAGCCATTAAGCAGGTACCTACAATGCCTACAAGAGAAATTTATTAAGTATGGTATGCGAATACCAAAAATACCTACTAACAGTAAGAACTTAATTATGTATAGGAAGCGAAAACAAACTTTTACCGGTCTGTTATTAATCTACTGCTGGACATAGGCCTACTCACAAAAAGCTAACACCACTAGCCTAACACCAGCTTAGCGTAGCTTTTCTAAGTTAGGCTAAATACCTATCTTCTAAGTCTACGTGCTTCATCTTCGACTACAATATCGATTAACATCAAGATAATAGGTGGTCAGGAGATGAATGATTCGCAATAATAAAATCGACCAATTGCAACCAACGCACGAAGGGTTTCGTGCCGTATGGGAGCCCCCTTAGCCCCATTTCAAGCATCTACCTGTGCCTATATTAATATCGAGCAAAAAATGGCAATAACATCACGTTTGGTGTATGAGAGAGTACAGTACTATTAAAAAGGCTGGTACAGTACAGTACAAGGAGGGCCCCTTGTACTGTACTGTACTGTACCAGCCTTTTTAATAGTCCACTGCAGGACGTAGGCCTACCCACGAAGGGTGATTGGGCCATATCCACCATGCTGGCCCAGTGCGGGTTGGTGGATTCACATACGCCATCGAATTTCTTTTACGGACGTATGCAGGTTGCCTCACGATGTTTTCCTTCACTGAAAAGCCAGTGGTGTGGAATTCCGTACATAAATTCCAAGGAACTCATTGGCACGGGACCGGGGTTTTGAACCCATGACCTCACGATTGTAAGGCGGGTGTCATTACCTCTTGACCACCAGCTCCCCTTGAATGTTTATTTTAATCCGTTTATAGTATTAGAGCGGCAACAGAAATACAAAATCTGTAAACATTTCAACTGTCTAGATATAACCGTTCATGAGATACAGCCTGGCGACTGAAAGACGGACAGCCGAGTCTTAGTAATAGGGTCCCGTTTTTCCCTTTGGGAACAAAACCCTACGCTGGCCCACTCGGGTTGGTGGTTTCATATATGCCATCGTATTTATTCTACGTTAGTTATGTACATTATAAGTCAATCAGGTTTCCTCGCGATGTTTTCCTTTCCAAAAAGCCAGTGGTACGAATCTAGAGTAATAAGTATATAAATACTTACACATAGGCTTCAGCTGGCTGACTAGTTCGTCCTTAGTCCACTCCTTCTTGTCCGCCCAGAGAGCGAGGCTCGGCGCCACTGTCGCAAGTTTGTTGTCATCTGGGTAGGGCACGTTTAGGTAGTGCACAAGCACTATGTCCGGGTTCTGGAATGAAGGGAACAAAATTTGCTTTGAAACATAGAATTCTAATCAAACAATAAATTAGATACTATAAAAAATATTTACAAGATTCAATCAAAAATTGTACTAAGAGGTTACTCTACGTCAAGAACTTACTACCTCCTAACTAGCGCTCACAGCATAATTTCTTTTTAATCTAAATTTTTTAACGAGAGGTTTTGGTAAAGCATGGTCAATTGATCATGCCACCCTCATTGGCCTTTCTTAAAAAAACAATACTATCATAATATTATCTGGTTATTACTTCTATTTATACATAATTTTGCTATTTTAAACAGCTGTCCGGCCTTTTGACTCCGGACTGCCTCGGTGGCTCAGTGGTAGTGACACTAACTTCTGGACCAAAGAGGCGTGAGTTTGATCCCCACCCAGGGCAAATATTTATGTGATGAACATAAGTGTTTGCTCTGTGTCTGAGTGTTATTTAGTTACTACCTATATAAGTATGTATTTAAAAATAAGTATATGTAATAAATCAGTCTCTGGCAGCCATAGCACAAGCTTTGCTTAGTTTGGGGTCAGAGGCCGTATGTAAGATGTCCAAAAATATTTATTTATTTTCCGATAAAAGATAAGCCAGAATACTGTTACACCAACCAGCATTTACAGTATTTGTTATTAATATTTGTCAAAGTAAAAAAAACGGACCTGTCCGCTACGCTCCTAACACACTCCACGACAACATGATATACATCCTCGATCACTCCACACTTAGTGTAGTTTGGCGAGTCGGGTTTAAAAGCGTAGTTTGACTAAGTGTTTGCCAGCAACCACTAAGGCTAAGTAACGTTCCGCACAGTCAATCTTTGGATAGGTGACCACGGGTGATATTTTCCAACTGAGCGCTACCATGCCTCGAATGACACTTCAAATTGTAGGTCCTGGTCGTTTTAACTGTTTAGCCATGTCAGAAGCTTTTAGGCGACTTAAGAATTTTAACACCAGGGCTAGCATTCCGGCCATACTTAAGACCTAACTACTTAACTTGGTTGGTGCCATATCTATTTTATTACCGCACTAAGTGTAGCTGGTTTGGTTAAATGTTCAATATTTTATTCAAATACAAACCTACAAATGATATTATTATATACTACGGGACTAATCGCGCACTAAAATTACGAGATAAATAAATACCTCCTCATCCCGACGTTTCCTACAAATGTTATTCTCAAACTTTCGCGATTTGAGCACATTATACTACTATATTATTACGGGACTTAACGCGCAATAAAACATGAGATATAATAATTAAATACCTGTTTTTCTTTTTCTCTCGACGTTTCGACGAAGTTGCATTGGTCGTGGTCACGGGCAGACTAAATGCGACGCCGTATCACTCAATCGAAACGTCGGGAGAAAAAGAAAAAGAGATATTTAATTAATATATCTCATGTTTTATTGCGCGATAAATCCCGTATTAATATAGTAGTAAAACATACCTACAAAATAAATAAACTCTAGTTGTATTCTTTGCCCATCAGTCCACTTCGTAGATGGTAAAATCTTAAGTCTTCCAGAGTATATTTTCTATTTCAAAATAGATATTATACACCGTCTTACCACAAAATATTTAAACATGCTGTAAACACTGTTTAACCGTACAATTTGTACTGTTAAACTTTGTCTAAAACGTGCGTAAAACTTATGTGGTAAGACGGATAATGTCTAACATATTTGGTTAAAAAACTCTTTAAATAAATGTAGTGTCTTAATCATAAAGCTCAGTGTGGGCTTAATCTATAACAGTTACCTAAATTTAATGTCCTCAACACCCGACAAAACTTTATTACAGTCTTTATACCATAAATCCAAAGGGTTGTTAAAGTCCAAACCTTACAAACAAATAAAAAACAAGGAGATCATAAAACAGGGTTCACTAAACAGCGAGTGATGTGCGAAGATACAAATAAACACCCTGGAGTGCCACTATTACGCACACGCATGAGAGCTTCGTAGGTGTTTGGGTTCCGTACATATTTTCTAAGTTTTGTGATTGCCTTATCAGTCAATGGCAAAACTACTCCTTTTTTGACCGACGAACCACCGGAGGACGTATACAACTCGACGCGTATATATATATATATTTTTTATGTATAACGCATAACTTTTTTCTAAAAGTCCGATTTCAATATTTTTTTTTATATTGGAAAGAGTATACTTCGAAATTGGTCCCATTTAAATTTTATTTAAATCGGCTGAGCCATTTTTGATAAATCGACAATAATGTGAAATATGCTACATCGATCCGTGCGAAATATTTCCGAATTCTGTACACGGGTCAAGTCGGTCATGCTAATTTTTGCAAAAAATAATCTTGTTGAATAATTGAATTACATTGATTGATAAAATATTGTTGAAATTTAGTTTATTAAAATAATAAAACAACTGGAAAAAATACCAATCACATCAATAGAAGATCTATTTGAGTAAAGCAGTATAGTGGGTATGATGTACAGAGGTCTACGTATGCTCAGAAATATTTTAAATAATTTAAAATATTTATTTATTGGCAGAAGAAGTGAATAGCAGCGCATACTCATCTATTAGTCATTACATTTTTTGTCATTAAATCGATAAGTTATATGAAATATACTAGGTGGTCAGAAAAGTTTCCGACCTCAACGCAAAGATGGTGCCACTCGTCAATAAAAGCTAATGTAGTTGTGCATCTTTTGACAGTTGCTCACCGAAGTTTCGGCTATTTCGGATGCGCAGTTTTTAGTTGGCAGAGTCATTTGTGTAAGTAGATGTTAGTGTTTTTGTGAAAATGGAAAAAAAATAGTATCGAGCTATCATTAAATTTTTATTTTTGAAAGGCAATACGCCTACGCAAATCAAAGATTAGTTGGACACATAGTATGGGGGCGTTAGACCAAAAACGAGTTCACATGAACATTTCCAACGCTCTGTTGGCGCAGTTTAGGCGCAATAAATCTAAGTTTGGGAGAAGTTTGTAGAGTTACAAGGAGACTATGTAGAAAACTAAATAAAAAAATTGAGAAAAAAATCTTGTATCATTGTTAGGTCGGAAACTTTTCAGCAAACATAAACATATAGAACAAATATAAATAAAACTTTTAAGTAAAATTGGGTAACCCAATTTTACTCAGGTCTAACTTGATTTTAATTTTAATGTGATAGTTTTATTTGGGTACCTATTAAAATTTATTTTTATCCTATTGCAATTCGTTAAAAACAAAAAAAAGCTTTCTTGAGGCTATTCAATTAACAATGCTGGTTGCGTTTACTTTCGCGGCTTTTTGAGTAAAATATTTGTTGTCTACTGAACCCTAAAAGAAAATGGCAAGCTCGAGGGGGCGTAAACTTACATCCCCTACATCGACTCGAGCGCAGTTTGAACAAGGCACCAAATAAGTAATACACAATATTTTAATTTCCCGACGCGAAGAGAGAATGTAAAATGGAGTGCACAGTAATAACTAACCATTTGTCTTCAAAATGGCGGCAATAAACATGGCGCCGCTTATTTATGTAATGGCCGCTCGCCAGGGTTGACACAACACGTGTGTTTTATTATTGTACGCGGTTTTTCATTAACTGTTTGGTTACTAGAGAGCACTATTATATTTGTAGTGGTAGGACTCTTTTGCAGAGTTTACATAGAAAAGTACCACACTTTCCCCAGTTATTCAACCACTAATCAGTAGTGTGCAAGCAGTACCGAGTTCCAGATGTAAATCTAATTGTTCAGCGTAATTTCAGGGAAACATAAAATTTAAGACATGAGTATTTATGTTACAGGGTTTCAGAGTACAGCCGTCCAAGTTTTTAGCTGGTATAAGAGTTTATTACTCCCGATTCCACTTACCTCCCGCGGGCTCATCAACGCCGAAAAGCGTACATCTCGACTTATTACTGAATCGTGAAATACTGTACGACCTACTACGTAAAGGATAATTTATGTCGATTTAATTTACCTAAGCGCGCGTTTTACTCTAACACTTGTTTTAAATTATTTATTTCTCATGTATTAAAAATTTGGATCATTTTATTTTAAAAATTTAAAACGTTATTCCATAATTATACCTATATACTACACTCGTGTAAAAATTAAAAAAAAAATTAGGTGCTTATTTTACTAGTCCTTAGCTAATATGCTAGTAAACATTTACGTAAGCGTAACGAGCTAGGGCTGTGACACGTGTGTTTTATCGCTGCCCGCGGTTTTTCACTCACTCGTTCTGTACCGAATGGGTTATAAACCAGCGGGCGAGGTGTTACGAGGCCATTCTGACTTGGTCTAATTTGTTGGATAGCGGCATGAATTATTGTGCGGTTAAAGTGTAAAGCTGCTAGTTTGCTCAAAGTTGGGGGAAGTTGTGAATCTGTTTTGTTATTAATGAGAGATGTATTTTGAGATGAGTAATCACTTAATTAGGTATTGTTGTTTTAAAAAGGTCTTTGACTGCCTTGGCGGCTCAATAGTTAGTGACCCTGCTGATTCCTGGTCCAAAGAGGCGTGAGTTCGATTTTCACCCAGGGCAAGCATTTGTGTGTGTTGTGCAAGAAGTGGCAATGGGTAGGGCACATAGCGCGGAGGACTGATGAACGATGGAGTCGAAATGTTCTCGAGTGGAGTTGTCAAAATTGTATAAATTTAGTAAAACGGTCAATCGACAACCCTATTTTTTAACATCCCCAGTTGAAAGTTGTCACAGGCTAAGCACGACCTAACGACTGTCTACGATAGGAAATAAAAGAATTACAGATATCTACACTTAAGCTTGTGACTGTGAAAGAAATGATATTTATGATAGAATAGAATCATGCGTGCCAAAGTTTATAATTTCGAATACAACTACACTCTTCTCAATCCTAAGCTCAGTCAAAAATATGGTAAAGTACATAAGTTCGTATAAACCAGGAGGTGGCTAACCTAAAATTATAGTAAAAAAAATGTACTCATATTTGTTGTGATTTTATTTTTTGAGTGCTTTCTACACTAGATTTTATCTCGAAGAGTTATCTTTGTGATAAGCATTTCAAAAATCTGAAGCGAACGCAGGATTTAAACCTGCCCCTTCGGATCACTAGCCCGACGTTCTAACCAACTGAGCCAGCCCGCCTAAGCCTACGCAAGCGTCAAATTTTGAAGTGCTTACCTTACCCCGACTTATAGCGTTGGTGGCGTCACTCATAGGGTACTCATATTTCTCAATTTTTTATTAGCTTATCATATTTTTAGGTTTCATGTCTACAATACGCTTACTGACTAGTTTGCAGAGTTTTGATCACCCCTTATCGTGAGAAAAGGACTATAAAACAAACGGTAAGACATAGCTCAATACATGATTTTAATACGCAGTTCTTACATAAACATTTCAATTTTCACAATTTATATTGTTTGTAAAACAGAGCTGAAAAATAAAAATATCTACCAAAGAACGAAAAAGAAAAATGAACAGCTTTATCTTAAAACTAGATGACAATAAATCCTCAGCTTATCTTGAGTTAGAAAGCAGTTTAGATAGAATCAAGTGCATCGAAGCGACTTGAATGTAAATGGCACTATGTGCACTTGACTATGATTTTTTACTAAACTCCAGTGAAGTTAATTAAACTATTTACACACTTGTACATTGTGGAAGGTACGAGGTTTACAAATACCTAGTACGGAAAAGTTAAACATGAAATTATTAAACATGATTTTGCATTTTTTTTCTTATGGCTTAGCGTTATGATTTATTTTAATCCTTACTAATAATGTTATAAATACGAAAGTGTTTTGTTGGTTTGTTGTTATTGTTTTGTTTCTCATTCAAACAGCAACGTAGCAATGGGTTGACTTGATTTTTGGCAAGGACATAGTTTGAAAGACGAAAAGTGACATTGACTACATTTTATCCCGAAAAAAAGGTTTACAAAGGGTTACATAATAATCAAAACATCACGTGGGCGAAACCGCGGGAAAAAACTTCGGTTTTATATGATTAGTAAGGATAAAATATTTACGTCTAAAAATAAGAATATAATACTCTTCTTCTTTAAATTATGTGCTCACAATATTAAAATCTTTACTTCTTCATATTATAATTTGCGACGCCATATTATGTCACTAACTAAACTTTTATTTTATTTCAGAATATTGAATATTTTTAAATTATTGACATTGTACTTTTTATGAATTTTTGACACTTTTACTTTTACTATTTGACATTTTATTACATTTATACTCCAACTCTACGAAAACCTACCTAATTAAATAGATTTGGTAGGTTTTCATCATTCGTACTACTGGCACCGTGTTGTGTTTACTTGTTTTTAATGTATAATGTAGGCACCTAATTGTAATGTAATTTAATTAATTAATGTGAATTGAGTGTAAGTGGATGATTTATTTGTGTAAGCAATTGATTTTTTTGATAAATGTTTACAATTGTGTAGATTTTTATTGACTTCTCAAAAGTGTGTCTCTGACACCCACTTGTTGTTGAATAAATAAATAAATAAAAAAGTAATATACGAACTTACTTACTTACTTAATAAAAAAGTTAACAATTGTTGTTTTTAAGCTTTCGCGATTTGAACACATTATTATTTTATACTACGGGACTAATCGCGCACTAAAATTACGAGATAAATAAATACCCGAGTTGCCCCTCGATGTCTACCCGTGACCACGGTCGATGCAACTCGGCCGAAACGTCGGGATGAGGAGGTATTTATTTATCTCGTAATTTTAGTGCGCGATTAGTATAAAATAATAAAGTTAACAATTGTAAGTTGAGTTTGTAAGAACTTTTTTAGTAACAGTGTGTACATTAAACGAATATAAAAATAAGTATAACTTCATTGCGATGTGCACAAAAAAGCAAGCCGTCTTAGATCTCCCTATATTCCTTAGCTTTCAAAGTACACAGTGCTACGCAAACTAGATTAGTTGTTTAAATATTAAGAGAGTTTAATTGACTCTTCACAGAGCTATTGTCTGTCTGCGCCGTGAGTAATCCCGGAGTAAACTGATGAATATCTGCGGCCACTGCCCCGGTTTTGGCAATTCAAATAATAACAAGAATCATTTACCTATTGCAATACTATGTGTACTTTTGAAGTTAAAATTTTGACAATAATATTTTGCGCGTTATAATTGACCCGTGAACTATTTTTATTTTTGTGCTGTCCCTTGGGAATATCTAATTGTCTTTCAAACTATATCCATGCCAAAAATTAAGTCAACCAGATTCCGTTACTGCGTGAAAGAGGAACAAACACGCTTTCGGATTTATAACATTAGTAAAGATTTATATCCATACTTAAAAATAATGTCTATTGTTTGTGTTAACGTCAAAGTTGAAAATTGTCTTAGCATTCAAACTATCTAAACTATCATTAAAATTTGAAGTTGCCAAAAATGCCACTAAGACGACCAAAACCGGTACATGTATCCTACCCTAACAGTTTTCAATAACGAATCCAAAAGTTCGAGCACAGATCAAACGCTCTCGTTCCTTGCGAGAAAGTTTCAGTCTCTGGCGTTATAAAAGCGAAAACAATAATAACTCGCTCTCTCGAGTGTCTTGTTTCAATTTCCTTCAACCCACAAAATAAATACCAAGCAATATGTGTCAGTATGTAACAATACGTTCCTAGTAGAGCACTACACAGTACTGAAACTTAGACCAAAATAAAATCAAGTTTTCAAGATCTTATTTATTAATTTTTAACCAAGTTCATAAATGTTCCATTTGTTTTCCTCTGATGTTCTATTATTCTTTTTCAATGTACAAATTGGTCAACAATTTTGAATTTCAATAAAATTTCAACGATTTTGATGAAAATTTCGATAAATCTTTAATTCGTCGAAAAATTAAATAAAATGCTACATATAAAAATTAACATTATGACATGGGTGAACATATAAAAGTAGAAAAGTAAATAAATGTACATAAGTAAAGCTGATCAATCACCAAATATTTAAATACCCATTTGTAAAGAGAACAATCTACTAATTACTCTAAGGCAGATGTCAGAAAATAAATACTTATTTATTCACATTGTTTGCTCTACTAAATTTGCCGAAAATTGAAAAGAGAAATGTCAGTATTTAGCTCTAGCTGGCTGTAGCTCTACTTTATAATAGATATCTAAACGTAACCTACTGCCTACATCACACTGTGACAAGTACCGGTACACTTGGGAAATTACACCGACACAGTAATACGTTACCAGCGGTTAGTATTCACACTTCAATACTATAAATTACTGCCTTTGGATACAGCTCTCTATCTGTTTCCAAACGGTTTAATAATGAATTTGTAGGCCATAGATCTACACTCATAATTTTTGAGACATATAACGTAAATAAAACGAATGTGATGATTTTTAGGTCGGGAAGGGGGCCGCTCAACGTACCTGAGGTCTGCATTGGTGGACAGATTGTTGATACTGTGAGTAGTTTCAAGTATCTTGGACACATTGTGACGTCTAATCTCTCTGATAAGGATATATGGAGCGTCAGCGCAGAGCCCTTTAAGTTGTTGGCAATATGATTGCACGGAGGTTCTATAGAGCTTCTAAAGACGTCAAAATCACTTTGTTTAAAGCATATTGTCAAGCATTTTACACGTGTCAACTCTGGACCAATTACACCATGAGTTCGCGCAACGCAATTACAGTAGCATACAATAACATCTTCAGGCACCTGATGGGCCTGAAGTGGTATTGTAGTGCCTCCGAAATGTACGCAGAATCGCGAGAAGACTCATTCAACGCCATTCAGCGAAAACGTATCGCATCATTTATGTCCAGAATTGACACGTGTAAAAACAAAATCATTAGAAGCTTAGCGGACCGGCAGCTGCTGTCTGCAACTTATAAACGATGGGTAGCTATTGCTACCTGTTTTTTTTTCTGTATTTTTCTTTCATTATTTTTTTTTTTGTGGTATGGATCGTTATGTCTGAAATAAAGATTTATTTATTTATTTGCGCGGCACGCAGCTGTCTATTTATTGCTAAGGTGAAGCGTATAAAGGCAGTGCGCGAATTCCATTTTATTTTTGGTTATTAGCAATTTATTGCTGGACTTCACCTTGAATTTACGGAACTATTTTTGCGACAGCAAAGAATTGGAGTTAACAACATGTTGTTACATAAAAAAAAAATATAACAGTCAATATATGTAAAAAAGATGATTTAGCTAAAATTATTATTAAATTCAACCAATTGAGAGTTATCGCTAAAATAAAACAATACTTATAAGTGATAATTAAATAGAAGCTATTTATTGTTGTAAAAACAGTTTTCTTAAATTCAAGGTAAAAAGGTATAAATAGTTCAGCAATAAATTGATAAAATCCCAAATAAATATAGTTTATCAATCACTTAGACAGTACGTAATTTCCAGATATAAATATTCATCACTACCTGCAAGCGTAACCACTATATAAGTGGTCACGGTACCTCAGTGCATTATATATCAGAAACCATAGAGGGAGTGTACTCTAGATCAGTGTTGAACAACCAGGTAAATATTATACAACATGCCAACGCAATTTGTACTCTAAAAAACCATAACTTACTAGAGTTGGGACTATTATGTTTGAAATCATTTCTTTTTACTATTTACTTTCTCATGCCTGTATAAAACACTACTTGTTGTTAAGTCGTTACCTTGAAGTTTTGGGATGTTTCGTATTTTTGAAAAATAAAAAGAAACATACTAATTAAAACTCCGGTTTTCACTCACATATGATATACGGCCGGGCCGCTGGGAACCCGACCGGTTTCGGAGTAAATTAGTACTCCTTCATCAGGGAATACGCACGCTTCCGTCGACTGGCGCACGCGCACACTGTGCGCAGTGCGTATTCCCTGATGAAGGAGTACTACACTTAATATAACATCTTTAATATAGATGTAAGTTGTGTTTCTATACTTGCTATTTAATCTAGTACTAACCTAATGTGTATTTTTCTTATTTATAAGAGAATTTTATGTAATTCTTTGAGAAAATAAATATCTTAAACCAGATCATTTCTTTTTACAAGCTTTTATTTAGGTTTTTTAAATTACTTAACTGTTTACTGTTTCTAAAACTTTAAAAATTACTTTTAAACGTAAATTACTTAATTACATACATTTTGTTCTAATTCTTAGATTTTTTAAGCTTCAAATTACAAATTAAGTAAAACTATAATTATATATAATTGGTAGGTTTCAAATTATGGATCATATAATTAATTATTATTAGGCGTTTTCATGAAATGAAGACATGATTGTATTCAACTGAAAACATCGGATGCAAACCGTTTTCAACCGATGTTATTGGAGATCTATAAGAGAAATATATGGAAATAAACTAGTAGTTTTCCGAACAGTAGACCTCGAGACACATCTCTTTAACTGAATCTTCATAATCCTATACCTAATAATATCTCGATTCGCTCTTAACCGATTTGGTTTGTACTCTCAAATCTTGTTAGGATTAATATACCAAATAATCTTACTTAATATCATTAAAATTGGCTGACAAATAATGCAATAGCAAGTTTCCTCCCTATTCGATGGAAATCAAATCAAATTCTATCAAAAATCACCGACAACAAAAATAATCATTAATATAGGGAGCAAAATCATCGTGTGGAAGCATATTCATGTGCTTTTCGCTTCGGTCAATAAAAAGCTATACTAGCTAAAAAGATATCAAAAAAGTAGTACTACGGCAATAACGATGTACCATTGTCCTATTATCACTTGTTTTTTTATGTTCAAAAGTTAAAGTATTAACGTAAGTATTAAAGTAGTGGACGGATGACCTCATTAAGACCGCAGGATCGCGCTGGATGCAAGCCGCTTCCAACCGGTCTTATTGGAGATTCATAGGGGAGGCCTATGTCCAGCAGTGGACGTCCTTTGGATGATGGATGGATGAATTCAAAAACCTCATTAGGACCGCAGGATCGCGCTGGATGCAAGCCGCTTCCAACCAGTCTTTTTGGAAATCATTAGGGGAGGCCTATGTCCAGCAGTGGAAACCCTATGGCTGAAATGATGATGATGATGACGAAATATGAATTTAAAAACCTGTTTTATTTTTCATGTCATGAAAGTAATGCAAAATTACACAATAATTAAATTTCCAGACATTTTCTTAAAATTTAGATCTGGCTTGATCAGACAAGAGACTACTATTATTAAAACTTTGCTTTCAGATTATCTTTATTGACGGGCCAACTGGGTCGCCTCTTTAGACGTATTGTATCTCTGCCAGTTAGTGCAGTTACCATCAAGAGTTCATTCAGTAACTAGAGCAAATAACTCATTTAAATCTCAAAATTATCGCAAACATTTGTGCTTAAGAAGTTAAAGCTACGCTCCTTGTTTAGTTTGTTATTTATATTTTTACTTATTTTTAGGGTTCCATAGGGCCCGTGACACTATTGCTAAGACTCAGTTGTCTGTCTGTCTGTCACCAGGCTGTATCTCAAGAAACGTGAAAGCTAGAACGTTGAAATTTTCACAGATGACGTATTATATGCCGCTATAACATCAAATACTAAAAACAGTAAAAAAAATATTTAAGGTAGGCTCTCGTACAACAAACCTGTTTATTGGTCGTTTTTCGCTCGATATTATTAACGGTGACAGGTAGATACTTGAAATATTAGGGTCAGAGTTTTAAGGCGCCTGAAGTCCTCTGACGTAGCTGAGCAGTAAAACAACCCATAATACAATTCAACGTGTCATCCGAGCCACGGTAGCGCTGAGATGGAAATGCCATTCGCGTTCGCCCATCCCGACGAAGACTGACCGAGCCGAACGTTGCTTAACTTCGATGATCGCTAACGATCACCTAGTCAAACTACGCTATGAGCGCTACATCCGAAGACTGACCATGCTGAACGTTGCTTGACTTCGTTGATCGCTGACCTAGTCAAATTAAGCTACGAGCACTAAAACAAAAAAAATCAAGTTAAGGGGCCATAGTATCAGCGTAATTTTTCATCTGAAACGGGTGAAGACCAATACGCCCCCGGTTTCGTCCGATTTTTGCATTCAAAAATCATTATAAAATTGATATTACCACTTTTTTCTAAATTTTATGGATGACAGCTATAGTTTAATTCATGTGCACAAATAAGAGATTCAAAAGAAAAATTGTAAACGTAAAATTTTTTTAAAAAATCGTATCTTCGCATTTAATTTCTACCGAGCGAAGTTATTTGAATTGTGTTTCGAGTTATTGAATCCCCTACCGTATAGTTTTGAAAATATTATGTATATTATTTTTATTCGACAACTTCAAGGTTTGATAGAGAAAAGTCAGTTTAACCAGGGCTCTATTCAGGTATTTTGAGAATGAATGGCGGCTTCATGGGGCGCTACAATTAATTCGTGAAAGAAAAGGCTTTACCTCATCCCTAGCTAAGTCAATACCATTGACACCTGTTACACCGCCAGCCAGGCGCTGCACCGCGATCAGAAATTCAATTATCTCTGACATTTCCACTGCTGTGGTTATTTCATGATATTTACAAAATGTCAAGAAGTGGGGACGGTGATGGATCGCTTAGTAAGCTGGACAAATAGCGTTTTGAAGGGGAAAATATTCTATTCTCAAACTTTTACAAGCTTTTATATAACTTGTAATAATGTAATAAACCTATGTTATATACTTTACAACCTTTTATATCATTTTAGGTCTTCGTTATTGAGTAAGAAAGCGATAAATGAAGTTTTCTTGACTAGAGTTTCCTCAAAATTGATAACAATATCTTTCATTCTTTTTTTACCATTTAGTGTGAGTTTTGGAAATCTGTACCTACAAAAAAAAACACTTTCATACACTTAGAAATAATGAAAAAACTACTTCTATCAAATGAAATAGAGACTTTTAATTTTATGACAATTAATTTGGAAGCATCTTATAAAGTTATTTTTATCATTAAAGAAATGCTACAATACTTATACTAAGTACAAATCATACATGTGCCAAAATTAATCGTATTTCTATCATGAAAGCACTAATTATGCCTTTCTGCCACACAACAGCATGTAATCTAAAAATCAGATTAGTAGTATGTTTTTTATGCTCTGGGTCTCAGGAGGATATATATATATATATATATATATATATATATATATATATATATATATATATATATATATATATATATACATATGTAAGTATGTATGTAAGTTTGAGTGGAATCTTGTACCTAAGTTGAATTTGACCAACTTCCCGGTTTCTGATTGAGCTGAAATTTTGCCCGCATATATAATATATCGCGTGATAATGCAGTAATATTTTACCATGGAGCTGATTTGATGATGAAGTCAGAAGGTGGTCAGAACTCCTGTACTAAACAAGATAGACCCGTCGTGTTTGGGCTTGTTTTACTTGTCTCGGCTAGCACTATGCTGCTACATGATAATAGGCATGATGACTTAAAAAAAATATAATTAGCTCGTCAGATAGACCATCATAACATATTAGACACGTATTTTTTCTTTGGTCAATTAAACAAACATTGTCGAAGATATAGCCCGTCAAAGTTTCGCTGACGTCATAAGTGCCATACAAATGTATACATAGACCATAGACTTCTGTAAGTTTTGACAAAAGTCGCAAAACTAAAGTTGTTAGTTTTGATGTACAGAATAAGCCCCTAAGAGGACGCTAATTGATTAGAAATAACCCTGTATATTCGAAAGTGTGTTTGATGATTTGTTAACTAGTTTCACGCAACAACGGAACAACTAATCGACTTGGTTTTTGGCATGAGCATAATTCAAGGGTCGAAAGAGATATATTATTATACTTTATATTCCGGTAAAATAAAAAAATCCTATGGGATAACACAAAAATGAAACTGGGCGAAATCGTGAAAAAGCTAGTAATTTGATAATTAACTATTCTGGCGAGACGATTCAGTGAATAAAAACTACTTGCAAGTGAAATTTTCCTTTAATTTGAAATGTAAAGTGTATGTAGTGTGTAAAGTATAAACCAATTATTCTGAAGGCGTCTTAATAATAAAACTAGAATTTAACCGCCCATAACAAAACATTTTATTCATACGTTTAAGTGTTGATTTTTACCTAGGGCCGTATCTTCTTAGCCATAAAGTATAGCAATTACTATTTCATGGCAAGTAATATTTCAGTTAAAATGTAATAAAATTACATTCCATAATTTTTAAAGAAATTCTCCACTTGATCATCTGCTCTGATGTCGAGTTTAGTCTACAAATAGCAAAATTAAGATATATTTTTTCTATGTGATATAGAGTTTGGGAAAGAGCTTGATAAAAAAAAAACGGAAACTTTCTGTAAGAAACGAAAAAGAAGTCTTTTTAGGGTTCCGTACCTCAAACGGAAAAAACGGAACCCTTATAGGATCGCTTTGTTGTCCGTCTGTCCGTCTGTGTGTATGTCAAGATTCTTTATCTCGGGAACCCGTAAAGATATCGAGTTGAATTTAAACTGTATACGTATATCTGTGATTTCTAACAGTTGTGTAAAGGAAAAACTTCTCAATTATCATATAAAGAAGTTAGAGCCGTTTATGTCGTAAAAAACCGCATATTTCGATACTCACAAAAACCAAAACCTACAGGGTACTTCCCCTTGACATAGAACTATAAAATTTGGCGAAGAGCATTGTCTCAGAGTACACATATAGGAATAAATCTGAAAACTGTACAGTACACATATAGGAATAAATCTGAAAACTGTACATTTTTATTTAAATCACAAAAAATAGGGACTCGAAATTCACAAAATATGGGTTCAAAATTCTAGGTGAGTAAATTGTATCATGTAAGGTATCATATAAAAGAACTTCATTAGCACATGCTAAAACAGGTTTTTAATTATTTTAACAATGTGTTTATACGGAACCCTCGATGTGCGAGCCTGACTCGCACTAGTCCAGTTTTTTATTTTTAGCACCTGACCTGTTGGTTTACAAATTATTCAGGCATGATTATAGAGCCATGGTAGGGCTCAGTTGTAAATGCTACCTGCGTTCACCCATCCGACCGTGCCGAACGTTGCTTAACTTTGCTGTTCGCTGACAGACACCTAGTTAAACTACGCTATAAGCGCTACATCATACACGGTGAACACAGAATTCCATCTCCATAACTCACCTGCGTCGGAGTAGGAAACTAATGAAACGGCAACTCATGCATGCCTCATTAAACATTCAACTTTCATTCCCATTACGGCAAATGCATTACAGTAGCTGAACTTACGTCAGTCACATTAAATAAGCTCAAACTTTAAATCACGTCAAACAAACTTTTTGAATATTCAATTTGAGTTAACATGCGCTGAAATGTATTTAGATTGAACAATGCTGGCTTACTTACCTATCTCTAGACCATCTGTGGTCTGTAAGTGATCTAATAATTTTATTTGAAGTGAAAGTTATATCAATTTATTGTATTTAATTGTAGTAATAGCGTTTGCCTGAGAAAAGGATAAACTAATGCTGCCAAAGAGAAGAACAATTTTTAAATGTTATAAAATAAAAATTGTTCGTCTCTTTGGCAGCATTAGTTTATCCTTTTCTCAGGCAAACGCTTCTATTACTACAATTAAATACAATAAATTGATATAATTTTTACTTCAAATAAAATTATTAGATGACCCACAGACCACAGAAGTTCTAGAGATAGGTAAGTAAGCCAGCATTGTTCAATCTAAATACATTTACATAAATTATTACAAAATTACGATTTAATTATGTAATTAAATAGCAATAAATAGCTTACTGAAATTTACATATGTTGTTTTTGCAATTACTGACTACCTAAAAACATATTTTGGGCGTTTGTTAAACTGCTTAGCTTTTTTTCAATGCCGGCAAATAATGTATTGTTTAACTTTTCTTAAAGAAGCTATAGTGCCTATATATTATGCTTATATAGGTATTGATCCATTAACACATTTTATCTTTTTATTGCTTATAAAAACAACTAGGTAGTTCAAGGTTTTAGGTATGACATTTTGGTTACTGCTTGTATATTGTTTATGTATAATATTGAAGTGTAAAGGTGCCGTGTCGGAAATTACGCCAGGTCTCTCTCCTTTGAGAATTTACTCTTGTTACTATAGATTGATGTTTTATGAATGCCTTGCAAAATATTATTATCAATTTACTTATATATAGGTTTTCTCAACTTTATTAAACATTTTTTCGTAGTTTTAAGGTCAAATGTGTAAGTACTCGTATATAACAGGTAAGTTTTATTAACTGTGCTATTGCAAACCTTATTTTCAGGGATCTGAAGCAGTTTACGCTACTCTGTGGTGATCCATATAGACCAGGTTTTTGGTAATCAATTAGTATAGCTTTAAGGGCTTAATCTGTACTGTAACGTTTGTAATGTGACTTTTGTCAAAGCTAAGAAAAAAATTACCGGACAAGTCAGGCTCTCACCCCGAGGGTTCCGTACAAATCCAGAAAATTTCACAAAATTGGAGAAGTAAGTTGTTAAAATCTCTATACTATAAATTCTATATTCAAATTTATTCCTATATGTGTACTCTGAGACAATGTTTCTCACCAAATCCAAAAGTCATAGTTCTATGTCAACGGGACGTACCCTGTAGGTTTTGATTTTTGTGAGTGTCGAAATATGCGTTTTTTACGACATAAACGGCTCTAACTTTTTTTACGATAACTGAGATTTTTTTTTCTTTTCCACAACTGCAAGAGACCATAGATATACGTAAATAGTTTAAATTTCAACTCGATATCTTTGCGCGTTCCCGAGATAAGGAGTCTTGACATACGGACAGACGGACAGACGGACAACTAAGTAATCCTATAAGGGTTCCATTTTTTTTACTTTTGAGGTACGGAACCCTAAAAAAAAAGCATACATTTTGTCGAGGATGTACGATATTTTTGAACAAAATTTTTTTTTGAGGTTTGATAAAAGTTTTTGAACAAAGGTTGTTTATGGTTGTTGTTTGTTGGTTTTATGGTTGTTATCTCGTAATTTTAGTGCGCGATTAGTCCCGTAGTATACAATAATAATGTGTTCAAATCGCGAAAGTTTAAAAACAACAAAGGTTGTTTGTTTTTATGTATACATAGAAAAAGCCACTAAAAGGAAGCTAATTGATTGCTCAGTAAAAATGAAATAAAAGCAAGTAGGATAATGACGTCAATCATTTCAGCGCATTACTTATTTAGGTGAAGGGTGTGCAAATTTTTACACATTATGAGTAGACGTTCTACGCTGTATTCATTAGGCTACGGTCTCTATTCTTGGACTTTATTTTCATCATACATAGATAACGTCATATATAATTGTTAATGCAAGTTTATTTTGACTCCTACTCTTGAAAATCAGTAACATAAAGAAAGCATTTCGTCCTCAAAACATCACCCGCTTGCCAAAATATGTGTAGTATTTTCAATTTTTAAGTACGCTCGCGTTCCAAGAAATACTTTAGCCGCAAAAATCTGATAGCCTGAAGAAATCCCATTAATATCCAACGTAGCCAAGTGAAAATATTTCACAAATATTGAATTGGAAACTTCCTATTGGCTCTCTCATCAATCCGGATCGAGGCGCTTCGGTTTCGTGGTTTCAAAAAGACGTATTTCAAGATATCCGAGATCGTACTCCGCTGAAATATGTCTTGCTTTCACGATATTGCCTCTGTTTATGTGTGGGTGCATTTTTTTGCGGTGGATATAGATTTGATGTAAAAGAAAGGGTGGTGAAAGGAAATTTTAAGTTTAGAATCTGAATCAGTTACGGAGAAGTATGCTTAGATATAGAAAGTGCAATCATGTCTAGATTTGTTTGTTTAAGAACCGCCGACGAGCATTCCTTAAAAATATTATACTGTAGCTATAGGCTAGTAGGTAATATAAATCTAACATGAATTGCTAGGTAAGTGTAATGACTAAGATCTATCCATAAGCACTTTTCTTATTGTCTCTACTAAGGCAAATACACTACATTTTTGTGTTCTATACAGGGTTATTTCTAATAAATTAGCATCCTTTTAGGGGCTTATACTGTGCATCAAAACTAACAACTTTTGATCTACGACTTTTGTCAAACTCAAAAAAAATCGTTCTTCCATAATAAAATATTGTTTACCCGCGACAAAATGTATGGAACAGCTGATTATTTTTTTTTAGTTTTGACAAAAGTCGTAATACAAAAGTTAATAGTTTTGATGTACAGAATAAGCCCCTAATAGGATACTAATTGATTAGAAATAACCCTGTGTACGCGGTACACTTTAACACTATGATTGCAAGTTTAACTTTTACACTACTACTACTACTACTACTCGAACGGTTTTATTTAAATCTTCTCAATGTGTCCGTAGACTGAATGAAATAAATTAGAATGAAATAAATTTCAGAACTTTTTTTACACTTACTTGTAACAGCCAATAGCATCTTCGGTGGAACGTGGGCAGGATGGCAGAATGCACGTAGCACCCGTAAATACACTGTAACAAAGGAACGAGTAAAAAATTATTGATTTTTCATTACGTTTCATTTACAATATAAGCAAGTTAAATTCTAATCCATATGTAAAAAACGACCATACACGTAGGTAGGTACCAATTCAGTTGAAGCCGAATCGGGGTCAACATCTAAGTATACTGAGCGCCACACAAATTGAAAGATGGGAAGTTAGCCGCAGATGACACTTCGCCGTGATTCGCTAATTATTGCGCATGTGTGCACAATGCCTATACAAATGGCGAAGTAGTGAGCTCATGCGTAGGGAGCGCGCGGGAGGCACGAGGTTGGCGGGCGGGTGTGCGCCGGCGTCTCGTCTCTCTGGCACCCGCTAACGTCTATATTTTGGCGTTTGCGCAGCTCTCTGCGGTTAACTTCCCATCTTTCAATTTGTGTGGCGCTCAGTATAGGATGCTACAAACGTCATAACAATGAATCGATCGCACTGTTGGCGGTGGGTATATAACCAAATCCCAAAGTATACGAGACTTTAAGACAACTATCATTATTACAGGCACGAGACGTTTACTGCTGGACTTAGGCCTCATCTAAGCTTTGATCTCAAATAAGACCAGCGCATTCACCCAGCTTAGTTAATTCTAAGATTTTTATTGACTGCGCAGGTCCTACGTAGCATTTCTATCATCGATCTAAATTATGAGAAAGAAAATAAACTAGTGTTCTTCGCACAGAAGATCTCGTGACACGTCTCATTATCTAAGTACATCTTCATAAACCTATATCTCGACTCGCTCCTGACCGATTTGATTCAAATCTACTAGCGAATCTTGTTAGGATTTAGATATCTTGCTGAATATTATCGAAATCAGCTGATAAATAGCGCGACATCGAATTCCCCTTCGTTTTGAGGGAAATTTATTTATTTTATTTATTTATTTTATTCATCATCACAGGTTACAGCACCATTACAGTTCAAACCAAGTTGATGCTGCCCTTAACATGTTAAATATAAGACACAAACATAATAGAAGTAGACCATAATCAATACATGTATAAAAACATGAGCAACAAAAAACATAAACTACTTATTCGAAATTATGGGTTTTTACATATTTTCTGCGCCACTTCTGTGAAATATGCCAGACTGCACCCAAAAATATCAATATCATTGGCGATTTTATTTATTAGAAATACCCCCTATACCCCCTTAAGACCGCAGGATCGCACTGAATGCAAGCCACTACGCGTCCTATGGCTGAAACGAACGAACGAACCCCCTATCAAAAATCGCCGACGACATAAAAATATATTATCTAATGCATAAAAGCCATGTACTAAGTTTCGTCGAGATTTGTTGAAAATGACTTTTGTCTAAAAGTCATAAGGACAGACGCAAAATCGCCATCTTAAATAAGAGATCTTCGCCGTAGCTCGATCAATTATGAGAAGGAAGAGGAATAAAAAAACACAGACACCTACAAAGATAAACCAAAATTTCCACATAAAATCGAATTGGTGTCCCATTCCTGCACAAATTTTACAACCAGTCCAGTCCCAGTGCAATTATGACAGAAGGCTATCTCCAGAAGGAAAGGCTATCGTAAAACAAGACTAACCAAGCCGCGCCTGGAATTGGCACCTGACTTAACTTCGTTTACTGGAAAGCCTCCTGCATGTGCTGTGACGGGGCTCGAGTGAGAGCGGGAAGCGATTTTACCTGTAATATGGCTTGCACAAGGACGTTGAAAAAGTTTTACAAGGTCATGCGGTTCACCAGTAACCAGCAGTCATATCGAATGTGATATATATTTTTTTCTACTTAATCTTAATTTCGAGGGCCTCATTACTAGATAGATATTTTTTCGCCTCGTTCGTTAAACTAATAATGGAATTTTATATGTACGAGTATTGGAATTACAATGCATTTTTTTAAATTTATTAAATATTTAATTAATTATGTTATAAATTTATTTTCAGCAATACAAAAGGTCAGTCATTAAATTTCATCAACATTATATCACGACAACTAAATTCGAGAAAAAAAGTACATGTATTTAATACTTTTATGAATATTTCTTAATTATATCACTTGGAGCAACACTCTACCTTTTGAATATTAAACTAATAATCACATAAATTTTTAAAAGAAAAATAAGAAAATCGACATCAGTGCAATCGTTTAATTTGATGTTACAGGAGATCCTTACTAATATTATAAATTCGAAAATATGTCTGTCGGTTTGTTCTCTTTCACACAACAACGGATCGACTTGATTTTTAGTATGAATATATCATAAGAGAGAGATATATGAATATATCTAAGAGATTAGGAAGTAATTATGCAACTTTTTATAACGGAAAAATAAAATGTTTCTATGGGATAGCACAAAACTTAAAAAATCACAAAAGTGAAGCTGAAGACTACAGTTAGCGAACTCATATAAATAAAAGCACACAAAATTTGATACATTCAATTTCCGTCTCTTGTTAATTATCTACTGCCTACCTTTGTACCATTTAATAACGTCATGCCGACATTTCAGCACAGTATGGAAGCTATGATTGTGTTAACTATTGGCATAATGTAAAAACTTCAATCCCCGCTCTCGCGCCCGCTACCTCTCCCACACGCACCACACACTACTCAATGGTCACAGTTGTGCAAAATGTATTATTCAACGGGCCCGTACGTGGCTGCTATCCATCGCTGGAGCCAGCAGCTCGACCTACTCACTAGGTCGGGTAACGAAGCGGCTATACACCTAACACTTGAAATACAAGCTGTTTATATCGCTAGTAAATATTGGGCCTACGTGGATTGGGTTTTGGCGTCTTCCGAGACCTAGAATATGAATTTTTGACTACTTTCCCGAACAACGGTTGTGGAAGTTCGATCAATTTTTCTTTTGATAAAATTTTGTTGAGTTCTGAGAAACATAATGTTCATCTGTAACTCTGCGTTCACCGAATAACTAGGCTACTATCCCACTATAGGTTCAATTTTGAAAACTTTTCGACAGCTCTAAATATAATTTTAAAGTGTTATTCTACCCATCAGATAGATTGCAATAAAAAGACAGATATACTCGTAATTATCTTAAGTGTATTTACCCGTGTGGTTCTAAACAAACGCTACTTTGGCTCGGATGACGCGTTAATTTTGTGGCCCCGATTAATTTAAGAACTCAAACCTGTCTATCCCCTTCAAACGGATTAAAAACTTTGACACCAGCCTTGCCGAACATTCTATACAAACTTATATCTGTTTAAAAGCAACAAATGAATATTATATTAAGTAAATTTTCAATTTTTACTTTTAGGGGTATGGGTAAAAGTTCTTCAATACAATTCTGTACTTTAAGTTATTGAGACTTCTTATAGTGTGCCAACACTACGTCAAAAATACCTCCACGAGAGTTGATTATCCCGTTTTAATCAATTAAATTACTGTGTGTCAAAAAATAACAATAATAATGTTTAATATTATTCGTAGCACTGTTCATATTTATATCACCAAAAAGAAAGCAATGATGCCTTGAAGAGAATGAAAAGAGGATGAAAATATTTTTATCATGAGATTGGTAAGTCTATAGTAAGTTTGGATGTGAGTAAGATATTAATTTAAGAAGAAGATATTTTACTTCTCTACCATTCCGAAATTCCAATACATTTATTTACCCTGTTTTATATTATACATTTAATATCGCTCAGTCGGTTTCAGAGAATAATTTACGAAACACGATGCATTAAAAAGCAACGAGTGGAGTGACATCATAAAAAGTTATTATAGGTTTACGTTTACGTTTATTTACCTCCGACGACGCGCTTCAACCGATATAAAGTGGCATTCACCTAGAAGAGATAGCTGGCAATATTTTACGCTTTGTCAGTTTATTGTAGATAATTCAACAATTTGATTTTGTTTCTAAACCAAGCAAGTTTGAAGAAATTCTCTAACCTTGCTTGCCCACGGACGACACCACTATTCATATTGACACTGGCCCGCGAACGGACTCCGATAATTTCAATTTACTTGACGACTCCGGCTTTTCTATGGACTCCGTTACCTCTGCTCATTTTCAAGAACCTGGTATGATTATGGACATGGAACCCGAGATGCCTTCTCTGAATATGATGCATTAATTTTGGATATTGATCTCGAATTCTCGAGATGATGCATTAATTTTGGCACCGACGTCACAGAACGGAAGAGACATAGCTTGAATCTTACGGAAGTACAGTCAGTCATAAGGCAATGGAATATACCTACCTATACGAAAATATACAGCCTTGGCCAAAAGTATTAGGCACCTTTAAAAATCAAAATGCATCTTTACTACTTAACCAATAACTAAGTGCTTATCTTAAATTACTTACATAAATAACTTCTTAGAATATTAAGTGGCGGTTCTTATCAGTCAATGTTTGGTCACTTGTGTTCTGGACTCTAACAAGTAAACAAGCTTTCATTTCTGTTGATGTGATTAAATTGACACCTAATTGTGTTAAAAATGCCAAAAAGGAGTGAAATAAGTTTAGAAAATAGATTAAAAATACAGGGTGCCTAATACTTTTGGCCAAGGCTGTATTGTACACAAATGAACGAAAAAGAAGGGAAACATTTCGATAATATTTTTGCAACTGCTTTTGGGCCAAAGGACAGTAGGCTGTTGCGTTCATGTGATGGCTGTCATATGGTTTTTGAGATGGGCAAGGTATCGATACGACATTTATCTTCCTGCCTAGTTTCTAGGATCACATATTTTTAACATATGAATCTGATAAATAAAAAATAAAATATTAAAAATGTGCTAGTTTACCTCTGTAGGCATATGTAGGAAAGTAGTCTAAGCAAACATTCTGATACTAAGTTATTATGATATTATATATTGCCATTGTACAACATCTGAAAAATCTACATTAATGTATCTTTTATATGGTGTACAATAAAGATATTGTTTGTTTGTTTATATATATATATATCTATATCAATATATATAATACACCTGTGCGAAGCCGGGGCGGGTCGCTAGTACGCAAATATTTCGCACGGATCGATGTAGCAGTTTTCACATTATTGTTGATTAATCAAAAATGGCTTAGCCTTAGACTCTAAGGGCTCAGCTGATTTCGATAAAATTTAAATGGAACCAATTCCAAAGTATACGCTTTCTAATAAAAAAAGAATTATTTAAATCGGACTACAATAAAAAAAAGTTATGCGTGGTTATACATAAAAAAATATCTATACGCGTCGAATTGTATACCTCCTCCGGTGGTTCGTCGGTCAAAAACTACGCATACTGAATGAATACCGCTTCCAGCCATAGATATTGGATCTAACTAAGACAAATATCCAGCAAATGACATCCTACGGTAGAATTGATCACAGTAATGTACATGGAATGTATGTACATTACTGTGATCAATTCTACCGTACCACTAATATATTTGATGGTCAAATCTAAAAGGATGCAAGAAATTACCAAATAAACAAACTAGAAATAATCTTATTCGTTTATTTAAAGCTGGGTATACTCGTAGTACGGCAATTTTCACAATGTTTTTTTATTGGCTATCTGATGATGAACGGGGTCAAAATAGATTCGAAAGGAGACCATTCACTGACAAGCGCAGCGTAGGATGTCTATTGTCCATCCACAAGATGGAGTGAAGACTAACGACGAACTTATTACCTAAAACGGATTGATCGCGCTAAATGCAAGCTGCTTTCGACCAGCCTTATTGGAGACCCATAAGGGAGGCCAATGTTCAACAGTGGACGTTCTATGGCTAAATTAATGATTTATCGCCCACAAATATCATCCAAGCATCAGCCGTAGGACGTCTACTACTGGACATACTTAATGTATGGATTTCCAACAAGGCCGGTTGATAGCGGCCTGCATCGCATAGTTGGCGGACGTTCTACGCTGCGCTTGCGTGATCTCCAATCGAGAACTATACGGCCCCACCGGCCATGCGTTCTTCGAACTATGCGCCCTGCTCACTGCTACTTCAACTTGCTAATCCAATAGTACAAGTTACTCAATAGCAATCGCCGAATCCACTGGCTCGGCTGGGCAGAGTTCGGAAAATTGCGTAGCGTCTTCTCGTCCGACATACCTCAGTGCCTCAAGTCGAAAGTTTTCGACCAGTGTGTGTTGCCAGTGATGACTTATGGCACAGAAACGTGGTTTCTCACTATGGGCCTTATTAGTAAGCTCCAAGTAGCCCAACGAGCTATGGAGAGGGCTATGCTCGGAGTCTCTCTGCGGGATCGAATCAGGAATGAGGAGATCCGTAGAAGAACCAAACCATAGCCCAACGGATTAGCAGGTTGAAATGACAATAGGCAGGGCACATATCGCGGAGGACTGATGACCAGTGGAGTTGAAAAGTTCCCGAGTGGAGACGATGTACAGCAAGCACAGCGTAGGACGTCCACCCACAAGGTGGACGGATGACCTCATTAAGACCGCAGGATCGCGCTGGAGGCAAGCCGCTTCCAACTGGTCTTATTGGAGATCCATAGGGGAGGCCTTTGTCCAGCAGTGGACGTCCTTTGGCTGATAGATGGATGGATGGATGAATGGCACTAAACTGCTAAGTAGTAGAACTCGCTAAACTAAATCCACATTCCGAGTACCTAACGCTATCCCACCATCTAACCTTTGGCATCCTCAATCTACTCAATCAAATATCCGGTAACCAAAATGGACACTCAAATCTAAATCGGGTGGCCATATTGCCTAAGCGTATTTTTGCGGACCATTCCAGCCAATAACCGGGTGTAGAGGGTTTTTGGAGGGGATATCCGGACTGGAGTGTGAGACAAGTCATAAGCTCAAAGATGTCTTAAAACTCCTTACTATACAAGAGTTGATTGAGATAATATATGTAATTAACAAAGTAATTTAGCAAAAAACTTTTTCTTTTTTTACAAATATATATATATATGCATATAAATATGTGAAAATATTAGGTGTAAGTCTAAGTTAATCGTGATTGCGTGACGTGGAAATTGTTTCTTGCTTCCACTGCTCTTAAATTTTGAATGTGAGGATCTATGTTGCTATTACTAGCATAATAATATGGCGGTCTTATCGCTCTTTAATTACCATCATTCTGAAGACAGCCATTTAAGGTCAACAACAACCTCCATTAATAAAATAGACAAATATTAAGTTCAACGCTTTGATTACCTCGCTAAATTAGCTCAATTTCAAATTTATTTTTACTAATAAGGGGCCATTCAAGTATTACGTAAGCACTATAGGGGGGTGGAGGGGTTTATCATTTGCCTATTTTTGATGACATGGGGGATGGGGGGTCTAAAATTTGATTACGTCAGCAATAGTTATTTATTTATTTTCGCATATGTGTGTTAAAGTTCTGTATGCTAAATCTATTGTCTTATTTCTAGAATTAAATTTGCTGCTCATGTATCCATTAATAAGAAAAATGTATACAGGTAAAAATGTTTACGTAAGATTGGGGGGAGGGGTAAGAACTTAGTTTTAGGGGGGGGGTGTATATAATTGTAATAAATCTGCTTACGTAATAATTGAACGGCCCCTGACGGGATAGTAAAAATTCTACCTCATAGATAAATACTAACTTCCTAGTTACTTTCTTCTAACAAGTAAAAGTAATATGTAGGTAGTTGTATTTTTCAAATGAGATTATGTAATTTCTGAAATTTAAAACTTGGCTAAGATAAGCGTGTTTGATAAGTATAAAAGTTACGTAGATGCAAACAGTTTTAGAATATAAAATAAATAAAAAAGCAAAGAGAAATAAATGTTCAAAGTTATTGTATCAAAAAACGTATGCGTAATCGCGTATATCATTCATAACATGAGCTGATACAGCGTTTAGAAATTCTGTTCTGAATAGAGAACACTGAAAATTCAAGCGGGACACATCACCGATTCTAGTTTACGAGTTTAGCTTTCACAAGCGTAATTCCACCAACGGTAGCCTCGCCAAATGTCAGCAAGCGTAATTCCACCTATCGTGGCTCTGGCAACTTTCTTTAAGCGAAATTCAGCCAATCGCTGTCTCCCCCAACTTGTACTAAGTCGTAATATCCGTACGAAGAACAGCCTCGTGAGTGAATTAGACTTTTACGAGTGCAACCGTGAGAGCAGGCCAGGCTGAGCGGTAATGACGGAGTCGGTGATGAATTTATTGCCTTTGGTTTTATGTGTTTGTGAAAAATAAATAATAAGTTAGTTTGTGACTGACCTACGGTGAGAAATAAGATTTGTGAAATTTTATCGACGGCCATCTATAAAAATGATTGATTTTGTATAGGTCTTGTTCAATTGATTTGATAAATATTCAATGTTGTCCGGAGCACAGAGTAATCTGGAATATCCAACAAAAACATTTCCATGTGAAATATAGCCAAGACCACAGCTCGCACTTTCAAAAAGTTGTCAGATCTTATGTAGAGCCAAGCATCTAACTCTATACGTCTTAACTCTACAAGCACTTACTCCAACAACTCTACACCTTATTCAATATATGTGACTTGGCCGTTTCGTTACAACAAGAACTAAGTGAACAGTGAATAAATAATTAATCTTCACTTTACGCCCATGTGCAGTTAGTGAAACAGCCAAGCCGCTTATATTGAATAAGGTGTAGAGTTTGAGAAGTAAGAACTTGTAGAGTTAAGACGTGTAGAGTTAGAAGCTTGGCTCTACATAAGATCTGACAACTTTTTGAAAGTGCGAACTGTGGTCTTAGCTATATTTCACATAGAAATGTTTTTGTTGGATTTTACTTCTTTTTGTAGATTATTCATAACAAGAAGTACTTTTCTGAGAAATTTATTATAATAATGATTTTTTATCCAGTCATCATTCCTATTATTAGGTGGAATTTATCGGAGGCCAAGCTACAATTTAAATCGCTGCACAAACATATTTAATTAGTACCTAGTCATATTGTTTAAACACTTCGGTGAACAAAGTCCATTTCATCATCACCTCCGAATAAAATGAACCCTCAAACAAATTAAATGAAGCAAGCAAACCAATCAAAAACACTTAGCATTTGCGGAGGCGCTCCAACATTTGTTTTGGTCGCAATAATAGTTAACTCTGGCGCGGGGCCAACCCACCTTGCAGTTACGCAAGGTTGTGAGGGATAGTTACAACCTACGGTACGACTTCTTTAGACCTAATGTCTTCGTTTTAGTTTTTGTATTGTTTTTTGGATAGGTACATGTTGTCTCGAATAGACATCTTGTAGACTCTAAATTGCGACTTCTTTAGACCTATTGTCTTCTTAGTCTTCATTTTGGTTTTTCTTATTGAATTCTCGAATAGGCACCTTGCAGATACGCAAGGTTGTGATAGGTAGTACAACCTAAGATACTACTCGTACTTCTTTAGGTCTATTGGCTTAACGTTTACTACTGCTTATTAAAATATGTTGTTGGCGTGGCGCGCGACCACCCAACCACCCTCGTCTGTCAGCATGCACGACCACGATTCGTCGCACCGCGGCTTGCACTTCGACTTGTCGTCATCGTTGCACTGCAATCGTCAATCACTTTTAGGCACAAGTCTCATCGTGAACGAGAATCGAGAAACGAGTAGATCTTGAAAGTCAATAAATTATTCCTGCTCCATCTTCACATTGAAAGGTCCTGATATGTTTTCGCGTGCCTCCTACTCTCATTGAAACTAAGTAAGTAAGTAAGTTCGTATAGGCCGGGTGGCTAGCCCTGGTGTCAGAGTTTTTAGGCCGCCTGAAGGCCTCTGACATGGCTTAACGGTTAAAACAACCGGGACCTACAATTTAACGTGTCATCCGAGCCACGGTAGCGCTCAGTTGGAAAATGCCACCCGCGGTCACCCATCCAAATTCTGACCGTGCGGAACGTTGCTTAATTTCGGTGATCGCTGACAATCACCTAATCATTGAAACTGCTTTTATAACTGAGATTTGTATTTTCACTTTCAGCCAGTATACTATTTGAGAATATGCGTTTCCCCATTTCTCTTTAAGCTTTGATGCGGTTTTTTTTTAAACTGTTATATTTAGTTACTATGGCTCCATCGCATGAAATGACTAACGGGGTGAATGAGGCTCTTAGGTCTGCAGCTGCTCGGTCGTATTTTGAGTGTTACTCTCGGCCATGTCTCTGAGCTATTTATTGCCAGGTTAGGTTGCTACGTTTAAGTTTTGTGATGAATCGTGCAGTATGTATTGTATGTGTCTTTGTGTTTTTGTCATTTGTCTCATTTTATCAAAATAGTTACTGACAAAGTGCAATTCATTTTCATTTTTATTAAGAAAATCTTAGTCGCATCTTTCTTTGTTTATTTATATTGAATCGTTTCCTAACCTAACCGTTCGAACTTAAAATTTTGTTGTTTAAATTATTATTAAATTATCATTACATATAGTAATAATTATAGGTACATTCCACCTCTCAATCACGATCACAATCTACGTATACTTAATACCTTAGCTTTAACTACGTAATTTGTTCTAGCTGTTTACAAGATTAGTTTGTTTGTTTATTATTTATGTTCATCTCTTACTACACTATTACAGAGTAATTTATTTAAATGAACTATTTATTATATTCGTGGTATATTATTTGAATTCACTCTCATTGTAAACCACGATTAACATGATTTACTTTATACTCCTTATCAACCTAATCAATATAGCAGTAACAACGTTATTACGAGAACAAATCTTGATTGATGAGGTTACTATACCACTACAAAGTTTCCCACTAAATATCATTGCAAAAAAATAACAGTAATAAAATTGTCATACTCTTAAAACCGAAAATAATCGTGTCGTAACATCTCTATAAAGTTTCTTGTAGAATTATTTTGCCGGTCACGTAGAATCTGGTTAAAAATTTGATCACGCCTATTAGCCTTAATGGGCTTGTAGTAAGCTGAATCGACGGGGAGGCGGGTAAGTAGTTTTACTGGTAAGTACACTTTACACATGTTCAGTTTAAGGTGAGTATAGACTAGAGCGTTTTCTCGTGCATTTGTATGTAATGTAACGTTCTTACTGGTACAGGAAAAATCTCAGTTTTCAAAGCATTTCCATGTAATGTAACTTTCTTGCTAATGCTCGGCGCACTGTTCGGCGTAATACAATAGTAGAGAGCAAGTGTGAATTTAGCCATCAGAATCAGATTTTTTTTATTGCATAAAACTGGTACAAATTTGTTATAAATATTATTGTAGTAGGTATCACAGTTTTACCTTTTTCGGGCGTGCAATGTCTAAGTTACCGACATAGCCCAGCGGATTAGCAAATTAAAGTGGCAGTGGGCAGGACACATTGTTCGAAGAACGGATGGCCGATGGGGCCGGAAAGTTCTCGAATGGAGACCACCGGCCAGCAAGCGCAGCGAAGGACGTCCACCGACTAGGTGGACTGACGATATAATAAAAATCGCAGGAAAGCGCTGGATGCAGGCCGCTTCCAACCGGCCTTATTGGAAATCCATGGGAGAGGCCTATGTCCAGCAGAGGACATCCTACGGGTGATAGATAGAATGTTTAAGTTCGCATAAATACATGTAGGCTACAAAAAATAAAAAACTTAAGATATAACCATAACATTTCGTTGTACCTTGCGTTAATATAAATGACGTCACCTCGCATCCATGTATTGCCCGCGCTGGTGCAAAGGCTCGACAAAATGTTACACCAATACGCTTTTGGTTTGTACAATTGTTTTAATAACAAAACTGCGAGCGTGCGACGTTTGGTTCGTGAAAGGGTGATACATTAGAACAATATACAGGGTTATTTCTAATCAATTAGCATCCTTTTAGGGGCTTATTCTGTACATCAAAACTAACAACTTTTGTTCTGCGACTTTTGTCAAAACTCAAAAAAAATCAGCGGTTCCATGCATTTGGTCGCGGTGGACGATATTTTTCTATGGAACACCATATTTTTTTGAGTGAGGCAAGAAAATGATCTAGTCTAAACTTACCTTATTATATGTACGGTTTAGATACACATAGATTAAGAACTGTGTTGGTTTTTACTGTTCTGTAATGTAAAAGATTTTATCCGTTCATCGTTGTTTCAGCCATAGGATATTCACTACTGGACATACGCCATCTTTGAACCTCCAATAAGACCGGTAGGTATCGGCAAATCAATAAAAGCAATAAAATTACAGTTTTACTTAGGTCATAGAAAGTATGGGTTTATAATCAAGGCGAATAAAGTTACCATTATCATAAAGTGTCCAACGAGTAAGTTCGTATATGAGCCGGGTGGCTAGCCCTGGCGTCAGAGTTTAAGGCCGCCTGAAGGCTTCTGACATGACTAAACGGTTAAAACAACCGGAGCCTACAATTTACGACAGCGCTTTGTTGTAAACGCCACCCGCGGTCACTCATCCAAAGACTGAGCGTGCCTAACTTCTATGATCGCTATCGAACACTTAGTCAAATTACGTTATGAACGTTTTTCTGAGCTAGTTCTCCAATGGAGTGAACACTTGATAATGCACTCAAAACTTTATGGCTCTCAGGTTTTGTGAATAATCTAGACACGTTGTTTTTACGACACAAACAGATGGACGTCAGAGCAAGCAGAGCGGACAATCGCTATTTGTTTTAACTGAGCCAATAATAAGAAAAATATCGGTTAAAACAGCAGTGAAAACTCTTACGTTTTATTCACTGCTTAGTCAAAAATAGCAAAGAACTTGAATCTGCTTAAAAACTCTTGTATGAGTTATAATAACCCCTTGTCGTTGTTTTAGCCATAGGACACCCACTGCTTGACATAGGCCTCCTCTACAGATCTTCGACAATACCTGTTGGTAGCGGCTTGCATACAGCGCAATACTGCGGTATTGAAGGGGTCATCCGTCCACCTCGTGGGTAGACGTTCTACGCTAGGCTTAAATGTACGCAGTCTTCACTCGAAAACTATTTTAACAATAACTTAGAAAACCCCGGTCAGCAAAACAAAAGATGTCAATGCGCCAAACCGGCCTATACGCTTACTTTTGGCCTAAAGTATTAGGCACCTTTAAAAAATCAAAATGCATGTTTACAACTTAACCAATAACTGAGTGCTTAAATAACTTACTGGGTTCATAAATAACTTTTTAGAATATCAGGCGGCTCTTTGTTAAGGTCATAAAACACCTGGTGACCGAAAATAAAGGATTCGGTTTTCTTTCGGTCTTATCATTCAATGTTTGGTCACTTGTGTTCTGGACTCTAACAAGTAAACAGGCTTTCATTTCTGTTGATGTGATTAAATTGACACCTAATTTTGTTAAAAATGACAAAAACGAGTGAAAACGAATAAAAGATAGAGTGAAAATACAGGGTGCCTAATACTTTTGGCCAAGGCTGTATGCATACATAGTAAGTATAAAACGAAGTCGCTTCCCTTTCTGTCTGTCCCTAGATATGTTTAGATCTTTAAAACTACGCAACGGATTTTAATGTGGTTTTCTTTAAAAGACAGAGTGATTCAATAGAATTTTTTTTTTATTTATACACTTGTGCTAAGCCGGTGCGGGTCCCTAGTTTTTCAATAAAACAAAAAACCTATAAATTACGATCAGTTTGGTTAACTTACATTCATCAATTTATGAAAAAAATGCCAAGTCGATGTTTACATTAAAGTCATTATTATCAGTTTTTTTCTATACTTTCTATTCGGTCATGGGACGGAATATTTTTCTTCATTAAAAAAAGTTTACACGCAATAAAGGTCATTACGATCATACACGATTTATTAACAAGTCACTTTTTGACTTTGACTGCCTCGGTGGCTCAGTGGTTAGTTACCCTAACTTGGGGTCAGAGGCCGTGTGTAAGATGTCCCAAAAATATTTATATTTATTTACTGTAGGTAGGTGCCTAATTACATGATTTTATGTAAATTGTTAGAGCAATTTAGCAGTTAGTAGAGAAACCTATACTAATCGAATATTGTACGGGAAACACTCACTTTTAGTTACAAGACATGTATTTCATTTTCTTCGTATGAATGCTAACTAAACAAAATTAAAGTAAATAAAATTTCCATAAACGTTATGCTAAAGAACATTTAATAAAAGATTGAAATTCTCTAATAAAAACCTTTTCATTTATTCTTCAAAGTTTTACGTTAAAAGTTCAAAGTCAATCTACCACACATTTCCAGCAGTTAAATTAAATTTAGAATCACTTCCTACAAGAATTTACGATTTCAGTAAAGTTAGATCTCCGAACAGAACGAAATGGAGGCCATCTTAGATCGATTTAAAAGAATTGATCTATGAAATCAGTGATGTTTGAAAATGTGAACCGCGGTTTCATAAACACAGAACGTATTTACATACTGAGCTTTTCATGATGAGGATAGAGTATAAAAGAAATCAGTAGCCAAGTTCAACTCTAACTGTTACTCAATTTTTAAAACAACTTTTTCATTCGATATTGCTATTTATTTATTTATTCTGGAAGATGACTTAAATTACTTACGGATTACAGTTTTATGCATATACACTTACGAGTATATGTACTAAACTGTGTTACGAGACTATTTAATTGTTATAATTATATTCTTTGACTTGAGGCAGTTGTCGACAACAAAAATCACAGAGAAAAATGTATGGATAATCTGGCATTAAATTTGTCAGAACTGTCAAATATATATTGGTATTTGTCAAGAAATTGACTTTACGAAATGAAAAATCCTAAAACAGCTAACGAATCGAGATAGGTATTTTTCAAATTTCTTTCAGTGTCATTTTTATGATTATCTCACTCGAACACATTATTTATCTGGGAACTTTAAGCAAAATTCTATTTTTAAGATTTAACAAAAACTTTACGTACTGTGTTTCGATATATCCAATTTTGTGATCCATTCAAGTGCATTTCGATGCATGGTCGGTTCGCATTGTAAAGATCGGTATTCACGACCGCCCGTGCGACCAAATAAATACGGGTTTAGGTTAATGAGCGACCAAGTTTATGTTATTAATAAAATATAATATTAGTAAGGATGCAAATAAGTAAAAAATATTTTTAAGTAAAATACAATAAAAAGAAAAAAACACATTTTTTAAGTCTTAGCACAAACAGCACCAGACTTGACGTACTGTGTTGCGATATATTGTGATCCGTTCAAGTGCATTTCGATGCATGGTCGGTTCGCATTATAAAGCTCAGTATTCACGACCGCTCGTGCGACCAAATAAAGCCGGGTTTAGGTTAATGAGCGACCAAGTTTTAAGTGTACACCCGCTTTGATTCGGAACCGAATAAGAATAAAAGAGAATTTAGTTTAGGAGAGCGGAGTATTGACTGATCTGGTTTTAAATTTTGATGACGCGTGCATTTGAAAAATCCCTGATATGTGGAGGAATATTAAAGCAGTTTTATTAAATACTTTTTACATACGATAGTTCATAGGATAGATCTAGTACTGTAGAGTATTTACTAATGAGTGAAAGGAGAATTTATTTTGTTGACCTAGCGGACGAAGTGAAAGATAGTCTCAGTTTAGACTCGAAAATTTTGCTTTTGTCAATCTGAATGTTGTTTTTCCTGTTCAGGTCACATTTTTCAACGAATCTTGACAAACGCCGCAAAAAGTGGGTTAATGATGCACTTAGATTAGGTACTCATTACATAATACACCAATGAAAAACGGGTTCTATTAGACAAGAGTTGGTTTATGATTGGACTGCATGAGTATTGAGCAATAATAATCAAATAATTATTTGCATTTCAGCATAAATTGAAATCATGTGATAATAGGCCCGCGATAGATTTAGGTGTCATCATATTTGGTTTGTTTTGAGTCCTGTGGTCTGCAAACAGTTTAGTAATCTAAGTCGTTACCTTTAAAACAATACTGGAAAATGCAATGTCCTAAAAGTAGAACTGTTTGTTCATGAGATCAGTTTTGCCAAATTTGAATTATTATTTAATACCTTATTGATGGACGTATAACGCTGCATTTTTCTGTGAGTGGACTCTATTTTATTTTATAATTTATGCACCTACAAATTGTGAAGTGACGAGATCTATATTATTATGATACAATTTTTTGTAAAAGTATTTAATATTAGTATTAAGCCCAATATACCAATAAATTATTTTGATTAAATTCAAAAACAACTTGACGGCATCATTGGATTCACTTGAACGTTTGCGGGTAATAGTTATCCCACGACAAATGTTCACTAAGCCGCTACCGGGTCCTCTATTACCCACGGTGCGATTTTTCAAAATCAGCTTTAAGCCGTAACGTTAGAGTTCCTATCCGTTCGAAGGGCTATGTGCCCTGTCTATAGTCATTTCGAGTTACTAAGCTGCTATTTATCTAGGTCTCTAATTCGATTGTTTCATATTCAATGATATTATCAGAGCATCGGGCTGGTGGCAAGCATCAAAATCGTTGTTCTTCACCAGGGTACTCAGCGATTGTCTTGGCCTATGTGTTGACATCCATTCAAGTGTCCTGTCAATTTAGACTTTTTTTCTTATAGGTTTGCGTTTGACTATATACCTACTGCCTGATGTTAAGCAGATATGCGGTCTATGGTGTAGCACGCTTACTTAGATACCTAGAAGATACCTATTTACTCGGGATTTGAAGACACCCACGTTGTACTTACATACACATACATGTTATTTATTATTATAACTTAGAGATTGTGTTAATTAAATTTGTTTTGTTGATGGGTGTAAAATTTCCTGAAATAAACGATTTATTATATTGAATTCACAGGCTTAGCCTGGTCCGTTATTAGGCATCAATGGAGCCTAAGCCAACAGTGAGAGGCCCCTTTTACAATTATGAAATATAAAAACAGCAGTAGATTTAAAAAGGATAGCGTGAAATGGAAACTATGGCATATAAAATGACTTGAAGTATCGTAACTGGGCTATTTTGGTGAAATTTTAAATGTTTTGTAAGATTAGACTACGGAATGAGGTACGGCACCCGCTAAATATGCCCCATTCAAAATTTCGTAGCGGTGGTGTTCGGTGGTAAAAGGTGGTGTTCGGTGACTAGCAAGTCCACTAAATGGGCCCCCCATAAAGGCTACCGCAAGTTGGCGCCGGAGGGGCAACATTGGTGTGGACAACATAGGGTATCGAGAGGTGTTCTGCGCTTTCACTAGACGCTACTCGCGGCATTATGCCCTTTAACACTTCCACCCTGGAGCTTAGGTTCTTAGCTCTTGCGGTTTCCACTCCAAACCAAGGCAACTTAAGGCAAGAGAGAAGTTAGGGGTCTCATTTAGCCCCAGGGAATCAGGGTTCGCGGTGTCGCCACTTACCAACGACTCGCCACAAAGTCGCCCCTGCGATTTTATTATTAATAATATTAAATTACCATTTTATTAATTTTGTAACGTTGACAACACTGATCTGTCAGTGTCAGTACAATTAAAAGTATGATACTTGGTAGACACCAATTCGGTTTTTATCAGTAGACTCGCGTCTTCGAAGTAGTTGGTACCTTAGCTACTGATTAAAATCTTATTGTTAGTTCACCGTTACGCCACGACGCGACATTTCTCTCTTTTACTATGGAAAGTAACGTGGTTTTCACACGTTTCATATTTATTATAATGGGACTAAACTTACGTGCACGGATAGTCATAAAGACTATAGTTTCATTACATTGCGAGACGGCTCCGCACTGGCACTCGACAAGTTGAAAAAGATCGCCGAGCGTGATCGAAACTATAGTCGTTATGACTATCCGTGCACGTGAGTTCAGTCTCGTTATATTTTGTAATTTAATTTTGACATTTATTATTTTATTACATTGTATATATTGATTATTATTATTATCTATTGTTGTTTATAAAAACACAACACAACTTTCTTATAATATTATTATATTTCAAGTCAGTGCAATTGAATTATTTGCTACATAGCAAAGGTTACATCATTATAAGTGATATTATTATTTTAATAATAAAGAATGTAATATTATTGTAAGTTTTTGACGTGTATCTTTTGAATTTTTGATACCAATAAATAATATGAATATTAAGTACCTACTTAGACAACTTACCTTAACTTTAACGTTAACTTAACCCTTTACAAACCTTTGCCTTGAATCACTCTATCTATTGAAAAAAAATCGCATCTAAATTCGTTGGGTAGTTTTTTTGACAGACAGACAGCGGAAAGCGACTTTGTTTTATACTGTGTAGTGATCATTTTGCACTTACTCTACCCGTCTCATTGGCGTTGGAAAGGTTGAAACAATATTTGAAGCCGCGATCGGCGTCCTCGAACGAACAGTAAACGTGTTACAGAACCGCTGTTATTGCTCCCAATTAGCGGTCCCCGAGCCCGCGATTAATTGCTGCGATTCGTTTATTTATTCATCAATCCACCCGCTGAAAACTACGTGAAATAAAATTATCAGTCAGTTGAATAATTCACGTGATGTTTTTGTTTTAATTGTCTTGCGTGTGGCCGCAAATTGCCATTATGAAACGGCGGCAAAGAGGTGTTTTAGTTTGTCTAGTGTATCTGCTGGGACTTGTATGTGTATATTGTATATTAGATATTATTTGTATCATTATCTTTTGAGTCAGAGATTCCCTTTAACCTTATATTGTTTAATTTAATTAAATCGCTTCTGTTACTCAGGTATAAAATTAAGAAGATTGAATTTGCCACTGGTTTAATTGCTGTATGACTATGAACCATTTCGTTTGCACCAGTTTTTAAACCAACAAAAAATACACAGACATTTGTATTAAAACTCCTATAAACTCTGACACTAGGGCTAGCCACCAGGTCTATACGAACTTATTTACTTATTTGTATTACAAAACGTCAAACTTAAGTTAACCTTTCTTTGGGCTAGTGGTTACAAAAATAGTGAGTGAAGCATTGACAGTATCAAAAAAAACCGGACAAGTGTGAGGCTCGCATATTGAGGGTTCCGTAAAAATCCAGAAAATTTTACAAAATTGGGAAGCAAGTTAAAATCTCTATACCTACTATACCATCGACAACAAAGTTTTTAATTTTACTTTTCTCGTCATACATCGAAAATTACACAGTGTTAAAATAATTAAAAACCTGTTTTAGCATGTGCTAATGAAGTTCATTTATATGATACCTTACATGATACGATTTACTCACTTTGAATTTTGAGCCTTAATTTTGTGATCTAAATAAAAAGGTACAGTACACCTATACACATATAAGAATAAATCTGAAACCTGTACATTTTGATCCCTGTAGGTTTTGATTTTTGTGAGTGTAAAAATATGCGATTAAACGAGGGTTAAACGGCTCCAACTTTTTATGCAATAACTGACAAGTTTATCTTTTACACAACTGCAAGCGACTATAGATATACGTGTACAGTTTAAATTTCAACTATGTATATATCTTCACGCGTTCCCGAGATAAAGAGTCTTGACATACACACAGACGGACAGACGGACAACAAAGTGATCCTATAAGGGTTCCATTTTTTCCCTTTGAGGTACGGAACCCTAAAAAGGAAAAAAGTACCCTTTGATACTGTCAATGGGGTGGGGTCCATCCGCGCGGAAGAAGTGAAACTTCGACGCAACAATGCTTTCATATCCAAGGTAGCTTGTAGCATGTCGCATTAGAAGTTTCACTTTAAAAATCTTTTAACGTTACTAAACTTCATATACCTACCCTACCCACTACTAGGTATGTCCCTACCTACCCTCTCTGTATTCTACTACTCTACTACTAGAGTTTGTGCAAAAAGAGAAACGTCGTAGGTGAGGTCGCCCGTGTGCCATTTTACTAATTTTGTTACGTTGTCAACACTACTCTGTCATTGCTATACTCTATAATATATAACTTGATCTCTGCGACAGCTGTCAGAAAAATCACGCCTATGAAGTCCTGAATTTCTTAATAGTACAGACAGTACCTGTCAATGTCATACTTTATGGGCATATTGATTAGTGATGGGCGACGAATGATCGTGACCACAGAGTTTTTGATAGAGTTTTATTTAAAATATCCATAGTTTATACTAGCGATATTTTAAATAAAACTTAATTTATCATTAATTTTATCGTATATTTTAATATCATAACATGTGTAATTAAATTAAACCAAATTATATGTCACATTAGCATCGATAATAGTGAAAAACGTCGCTAAATACTATCGTAACATTATTATATTTTATTATAATTTATTTAATTAATATCATAACATTATTTACATGTATAGATACTTGATCTTAAATAATAGTGAGTAAATAAAATCCAATTTTTCACCTACAATTACTCATTCGATTTTATTACAACATTGTCTGATAATCGATTTTTTCCACCACTATCCAAACTCTAAAGATGTCAATCTTCTATGTCAATGTCACTGTCGCAGAGATCAAGCTATCTTTTATGCAGTATAGTACAACTAAAAGTGTTCCATGCTTGGTAAATATCAATTCGGTTTACATCAGTACCCGCGTCTACCAACCTACCTAGGTAGGTAGGTACCTTGGCTGCTGATTAAAATCTTATTGTTAGTTCACCGTAACTTCACGACGGTTCTCTTATTGCACACACTCTACTCTGCAATTTCTGCAGACGCGAAATTGAAAAATAAAGCGTCATTTTAGTAGAAATATATACCGTCTTTTCAAACCAAGCAGCTTGCTTGATGAAAAACGAAATCAAAGAAAGTGAAATTGCGGTAGGAAGCTTAAAATGGGCAAATGGGCCTAGATTTCGACTATTAGAACTTGTTGTCGACTGACTTGGCAATTACAGTTCTAGAAGGTTTGAATTAGGACTTATTACTTTGTTGAATAGAAGAAAGCGTTTATTGCCAGCATTTATACCTACGTAACTACTAGAGATTCTATGTTTCAACTATTGTTACGTGACCTTGGTGGTGTGATAAATCGTGTTTATAATGTTTTATTACATTGAATTTCGATTTTGATATTCTCTTTGAAATAAGCTAGTACAATTCTGTCCGATTTTTTTTTTAAATTTGTGGTTTGATTCACGATTATAAAATTTTTTGCAAATTTTTCGTTTTCATTTTAACATTTGATGTGTTTGAATATGTTCTTTGGAATTCTCTTTGCTTTGTCGGTTTTCAGATTTTTTAGTTCACTGTGGTTGGGACTTACACCCGATTCTGATATTTAAGCCGTGACCGTGACATGTTAGATTATGTTTCAATTATTTTAACCGCTAATAAAGAAAAAATAGTATTGTGTACTGCACTGTACTGTACAAACCTCAGTAACAATCGACAGCAGGACGAAGGCCTTCCCACGAAGGGTAATTGGGCTATATCCACCATACTGCCGCTGGTCCAGTTCAGGTAAGTGGATTCACATTCGCCATCGATTTTTTTATCAAGGTTTCTTCACGATGTTTTCCTTTACCGAAAAGCCAGTGGTGTGAAAATCCGTACATTAATTCCAAAGTACTCATCGGTACGAGACCGGGATTCGAATCCACTACCTCACGATTACAAAGCGGGTGTCACTACCACTAAGACCAGCAAGGCTTGTGTATAGTCAAAAATATAATTACTAGCTTTTGCCTGCGTCTTCGCCCGCGTGGTAGTTAAATTTTTGTATTATCCTATGCGAACATTTTATTATTCTGGGATAAAATGTCACTCTCCATCTTTTAAACTATGTCCTTGCTAAAAATCAAGTCAATTATTTACTTCGTTGCTGCGTGAAAGAGGAACGAACTAACAAATACACTCTCGGATTTATAATATTATGTAAGGATAACTGAAATAAAATGTTCAGAATTTATTCAAATACTTTCTTATCCAAACTGTTTAAAAGAAAAGTTAAAAAAAATCTTTTAACACTTCGCTATACGAGTACAAAGTCGAAACTTTAATCGTTCAATCTAAGTTCCAACTTGGGCACTTAACAATTAAACGTGTTTATACAAACAGTGCCTTCTAACTCACCCAGCTGACTTATCTACCGCTTCGTAACAATATAATCTGTAGACTAAACTTAGTGAAGACTAAACTAAATACTCTAAACTAAAGCAGGTACAGTTTACACCGCTAGAAGGCTTTTTGTACATAAACTAGTGACAGTGTTGCGTGCCTTAAGTTTTCCGCTGTGTAAGACACAGGAGAGGGCGATTTGCATTGTAAGAAGGATTAACTTCACTCTCACTCTTTTTGGGTAGGCCTATATCCTGCAATGTTAAAATTAAACACGCTGGTACAGTACAGGATCGAGGGGTTAGAGAACAGGTCTAGAGGTAAATTGAAACAACAGCAGTTTCCGTGCAGCTCTATACATTTTCGTACAGAGCCCCTGGCGAAAACGAGGAAGAACTAGCAGAAATGTATGGAGCCACATGCAAACGCGCAAGTTTAAGTAAACTATGCAAAACCTGTACTAAAGGCTCTGTAAAGATTAGAATGTTTAATACAATACAAATATCGTGCATTTTTTTAAAATAATAAAACTGTGAAGATTTTGTTAATGTTTTTCAATGAAAAGATTTTAATCCAGTGATATTGAGGATATTTTTCACACCTGATATTGTATTCGTAAAATTAAGTGTGAAGTGTATTAAACGCTTAAATATGAAACTGAAAAATTAAACATTGATGCTCTATTTAACGAAAAATAAAAACGAATTATCAAACAAATCAACGGACAATGTTGATTATTTTTGCAAAATTGGACATTAATAAACAATAATTGTGATTGAGGTTAGATTCAAATTTATCTATACTTTTTACCCTATTTTCAAGAAAGGCCATTGTTTAAACACATTTTTAGCATCGCATATGCGTTTAAAAATTAAAACTATCCACTTTTTGTTTAAAAAAAAAAATTACAAGTAACTAGCAACAGAACAAAAACTATAAAAATGTTTGAGTTGTTATATGTGTATGTTGAAGTTTAAACCCGTTTTAATAAGCTCAAAAGCCTCAACCGTAAAAACCTTGTAACATCAACAGCGGCAATAAGTTAGGCTCTCGCCACAAGGTCGGATTCCTCGTGGCTTGCACCACAACTGGCACGCCTCCAAGAGGGCTCGCTACAAAACACTTCGCGATACACTCGCTCCAATAACTAATCGTGAAGTACTGGCCCGAACTGGCTGCGATTAATGATGATGGAGGAAGGAAGACTGCATTATCACTTCACGTCATGAGTGTGTACCACTAGTAGTTCTCTGAGCAATAGACCTCGAGACACATCTTCTTAACTGAACATTGATTTGCCTATATCTCGACTCGCTCTTGAAAGATATGGTTGATACTCGCAAATCTTGTTAGGATTTAGATATTTAATAATTATTTTTTGCAAAAAATACTTCACCCGTGTACAGAATCATTCCATCCATCAGCCAAAAGACGTCCACTGCTGGACATAGGCCTCCCCTATGGATCACCAATAAGACCGGTTGATAGCGGCTTTCATCCAGCGCGATACTGCGGTTTTAATGAGGTCATCTGTCCACCTTGTGGGTGGACGTCGTACGCTGCACTTGCCGGTACGTGGTCTCCACTCGAGAACTTTTCGACTCCACCGGTCATCAGTCCTCCGCGCTATGTGCCCTGCCCATTGCCATTTCAACTTGCTAATCCGTTGGGCTATGTCGGTAACTTTGGTCCTTCTACGGATCTCCTCATTCCTGATTCGATCCCGCAGAGAGACTCCGAGCATAGCCCTCTTCATAGCTCGTTGGGCTACTAAACGACTTACTTCGTAAACAGTGTCTTACAGAATCATTACATAGTATAAAACAAAGTCGCTTCCCGCTGTCTGTCCCCATGTATATCTTATTTATATTATATCTTTAAAACTACGCAACGATTTTGATGCAGTTTGTTTTAATAGATAGAGTAATTCAAGAGAAATGTTTAAATGTATAATACAACTGTGCGAAGCCGGTGCGCATCGCTAGAACGAAAATATTATGCACGGATCGATGTAACATTTTTTACATAATTGTTGATTTATCAAAAATGGCTCAGCTACTTTCAATAAAATTTAAATGTGACCAATTTCGAAGTATACTCTTTCCGATAAAAAAAGAATTATTGAAATCGGACAACTATGAAAAAAGTTATGCGTGGTTATACATTAAAAAAAAATATATACGCGTCGAATTGTATACCTCCTCCGGTGGTTCGTCGGTCAAACATTTTGCTTAATATTATCGAAATCGACTAAGGAAATTGTAATATTAAATAAAAGATTTGTAATTTTGGAATGATTTTTCAATCTATATCAAATGTGCCTTTAATACTATCGGCTGATAAATAGCGCGCCAGCAAATTTCTCCGTTTTGAGAGAAATACCCACTTAATCAAAAATCGTTGACGACTTATAAATTCCATTGATATCCTGTGTCAAGTATCGTTGAGAGTCGTTGAAAAATAGGATCTGTAGATAAAAATCAACATCCGAACAGACAAAAGCAAAATCATCATCAATCGTGCTGAAACAACTGAATCTGTAAAAAATTTGAGCCACGAATTCTATTAAACATCTATTGAGTGTCTGAATTCTTACAGATATTTCAATTTGTCATACTATTGCGATTATTAAAAAAAGCCGTGGTGGTCTTGTGGTAATGACACTGGTACTTACAATCGAGAGCCCGTGGGTTCAAATCCCGGTCCCGTCCCAATGAGTTCTTTGGAATTTATGTACGGAATTTCACACTGGCTTTTCGGTGAAGGAAAACCTCGTGAGATAACCTGCATACGTCCGTAGAAGAAATGCGATGGCGTATGTGAATCCACCAACCCGCACTGGGCCAGCGTGATGGATACGGTCCAATCAATCGTGGATAGGCTTAAGTCCTGCAGTGGACTATTGAAAAGGCTGGTAAAGTACTATTATTACGCTAAGCTGCTCAATAGACTAAGCGCAGACTTTGGCAAATCTTTCCGAGGCTCTAACATCAATTTTCATTTTTAAGTTGTTTGTAAGTTGGTACCTAATACAATGTTAGGATATTGAGTTGAAATGTTGGGATGTTTTTTTAATCTACTTCAAATTGTATTATCTATAACATTACTGTCAATATTTTACACGCTTCTTCATTATGATTCTAGCGCTGATTGTTTTTCTCATTTCACTTGTACTTTACAACTTTTACGTTACAAATCGATAGTAAAACAATTCTAATCCTCTCAAAAATTTTCAAATCCGTTCATACAGAATTAAATAAGCCTTAAAAAGCACAAGTTTCAGCATCAGCCTTCGGACAGGAGAACGAAAAATCGAGAAAAACGAGAAGCCCGAGAAAATAAAACATTTCGTAATTCCATTCGTAACACGGTTCGTTGCACATCATGAATCGTGTTTAATTCAACAATCGTTCGAAAAATACTCTCTATTTTGGAACGAAATCATTTTCAGCGATAGAATTTGATGGGATGTTGGTATTTTGGCACGGTAGTAGTTTTGTTAAATTAGATGAATGCTTCTCGATTTGTGGCCTGTATTTTTTGCGATATTGAATTTGTATAATCTTGTTAAAACAGAATACGGATTGATATGTACAAAATAATAAAAGTTAAGCAGTTACAGCTATATACAGGGTTATTTCTAATCAATTAGCATCCTTCTAGGGGCTTATTCTGTACATCAAAACTAATAACTTTTGTTATACGACTTTCGTCAAAACTCAAAAAAGCTCTTTTCTAGCAAGAAAATTAATATCCTTGTAACTTCTTTATTCCTAAGTTTATTTTATTTTTGTTTACGTTAATCGGTTCTGTTTATGGTTAGCTATTACAAAAGAACATTACAAAAAAGTGTCAACTAGCCTATTATGAAGACGCCATCGTAAATTTAATAGCAACGCAAAAAGTGTTCTCTCTATCGAATGCTTAGGGTGAAAAAAAAAACAGAAATATTCTTAGTCGCTATTATAATTACGATGGCGCCTTCATAATTGGGCCTAAATACTTTATGTTTTAACTATAAAAATACACCTTGACGTATAGTACGCTTAGAGCGCTTGCATGTTATGCTTATAGCATGAGTTAAAGTCAGTTCCCTTACCTCAGTCCCCTGGACCTTGAGCTTCATATGGTCTTCCCGCGTGGTCTTCCCGTCTTTTCGCTTTTTCCAGCAGTAGCCGTCGCGTCGGTAGCGGACCTTCTTCCGGCTGTACAGCAGCATTGAGCCGCTTTTTGGCCTGCAACAACACAAAATTATCCTTAGTATCGAATTTGCTATGCACTAACAAAACAGATATTATAATCCGCTCCTTTGCCACGACCTTGCCGATATGAGCGGTAGCGAGGTGCTGGGCGGCGAGCGGTTATGGTGCCGCCACACTCTCCTCGAGGTGACACGAGCACCGCTTCTGTAGCTAACTTCACATCGCCGACTTGTATACAATGTGAAGTTAGCTACAGCTGCGCGCTCGTGTCGCCTCGTGGAGAGTGTATCAGCACCATTAGAAACCAATATAAGATACTTTATAAAACTTGAAATTATGCCCCTAGTAAGCCCGATTACAGAGGCGCCATCGTAACTATATTAGCTAAATAAGATAGTTCTGTTTCTTTTTCACTTTAGGCATTCGAAAGAGAGAACGCTTTTTACGCTGCTATTTAATTTACGCTGGCGCCTCTGCAATCGGGCTTAGTATCTATTTATATATTCGAAACATGTAATTTTGTCAAAAATCACCCTGACTATTTTAACAATGCGTCTGATAAAATGCACAAAATTAGATCACAATATAGACATAAACTCGCGGAACCAAAGTCTACTAACTTAACAATGTACAGTTTTAGCCTAAATTCTATGGCTATAAAAATATTCAATAAATAACCATAAAATCTAAAAGATATCTAAAGAGAAAACTGTTTCATAAAACAACCAAAAATATCCTATTATCGAAATGCTAAACATTAGACGATTTTTTTTTAACGATAATCTAGAAAATATGATGATTAATCGTTCATTACAAATAATAAAGTTGCCATACCTGCCTTGTAGGGTCATATGTATAACTATAAAAAACAAGTTAGTTAAGAACCGCATGTAAATTTCATATGTTGCAATTAATGATTGAGTTTGAGTTTAAGAAAATGTTCGAATGACGACAGAATGTCCTGCTCCGAGCGCTTGTAGACAACTTACCGCTTAAGTTCGAGCTCGTGGCCGAGTGGTAAGTACGGTTATGAAGGCGAAGGTTAAAAAACTATACGTTAGTTTGGTGTCCAAAGTTTCGAGAGTTCTGCTGCAAGGCCAGGTGCATTATGCCCCGTCATCTTCGTCAATTGTTTTATTATTATATACTACGGGACTAATCGCGGACTAAAATTACGAGATAAATAAATACCTCATCATCGCGACGTTTCGGCCGAGTTGCATCGACCGTAGTCATGGGTAGACGTTTCGGCCGTTCAATAATGTGTTCAAATCGCGAAAGTTAAAAACAACAATAATTAATGGTTTTATCCCAGTACATGATCAACCTTGCCTTGCCTTCGATGTCTTAGGTTCTTAAAAATCACCCGAAAAGCTTGTACCTTTTTTCTTAGACAGGAGAATGGGAACAAAAGCAACTACACAAACTAGAGCTAGTCCCAGTTTCAATTATCACGACATACCCAGTTATGAAGTGAATATTCGCGCCGTTCCAGCCGGCGGCTAAACGGTTAGTTTTTAGTGCATGCCGTGTTGTTGCAGATGACGGGCCAAACTTTCATGGGCACTGAGAGGCGTCAGGCTATTCCAGTGTGGAAATCCAGTATACTAATACAGGACCACCAGTATGCCAGTACTGTATCACGGTAATGGTACTAACTCAAATCTAGACACGCGAACGCGTACAGTAGACAGTTTTCAGGTACAGACAGGATCTACATTTTCAAATTTCAAATTTATTTATTTACAATAAATATAGCTTGACAGACACAAGTTAGTGTGTTTTCTGTTTCTACCCTAGTTATTAATATAATACATACATATAATACCATACCAACGCTACTTTTCTGAAAGGTGACGTCCACAAGTGGTATATTATTCAGAGAAAAATCGCACCAAGATGATATATACATCATTTGAAAGCTTGATTTATGGGCTTCCCAAAAATATGTAATGTAGATTTTTTTACCCCTCCAATTTTTTTAAGTGAGAAAAATAAATTGTATGAAAAATAACAATACAGCTTTTTATGTTTTCTAGTTTAGCAATAATAAAGTCCTTCTATCGTTATTTTACTTGCATTCCTAACTGATTCTTCCAGTCATCTCTTAATTTGCTAAAATTTAAATTATAACCTATCAGTGTGACCAGTTAGTAGGTACAATGTGACAAAAAAAACACATAAAGTGTGTCTAATTGGTAAAAATGCTTTTAATTAACGATTTGGATGTTACTTAATCAGGGTTACCAGATATAAACTACTTACCTATTCAGCCAAGTATATTTATTTATTCTAATAAATTCAAATTTAATTTTAAAAAAATCGGAGGGCTTTTTTGTTTTTAACTGATGTTAATAGACTCAGAAAAATATGAACTTTCTCGTAATGTAACAAGTGTTGTGGTTAGAATTTTTGATTAATATTATACCAGCCTCCATACATTTTGTGGACATATTCTTTGTGTTGTTGATAAAAACTAGCCAAGTCAAATACTGAGTATAAATTACATTTCAAGTGAAATAATTGCATTTTGTGAATAATTGTCTGTTGAAGTTTTGATATTACCTATTAAGTATAAAATACTGTATTAGCGCCAAGAAACAAGAAATTGCAAAATAAATTTATTTTAGAACGTTTTATAGTCTGGTAAATAAAATTTTAGATTTTTTTCCTCAGAACTTGGCATCTATATATAGATCTCAATCCTTTTGTCGGCGCGGTTGACAACGACGTTATACTATACACTTGATATTGAACTTGGCTCTCCTTTCACATTAATGTTTTTGATGGCATCATATCTACACGCCTCGGAGTTCGGTACAAACTCGATACACTAACAGTCGCAGATGCGCTGTAGTGACAAACGAACTTGTGCATCAGTAAGCGTGCGATTTATCTACCAGGCAGGCAGACACGCACTAGATGTGTTACGTACTGCGTGGTCACGTGAGGCTGTAGGTATTTTTTCAAGGAAAAGGCTGAGTCACAATATATAGATAATTATCATTACCCTAGCTGTATCACCAGTACCAGTATACACCAGTACTGGACCATTAGTATGTCAGTACTTCTTCATCTTCTTCTCGTGTCAGCGGTACAACGTTGATCTGACTTAAAGTGTCAGATCAACCTTGTACTAGACCAGTTAGTTGTACAAATGCAGCGGCATTTGCTTCCATACCAGTATTGTACCAGTAGTTAAAAATATACTGAGAACTTTTTTCAATCGCGATTAAGTCCACGCTTGACTATCAACTCGCCAGATGGTAAGCGACGTTGTGGAGATATTCAGAGTGGATTGACCTGGATTAAATTTCTGGATGACACAACATAAACGTCATTAAACGAAGTAGATTAAAACATCAACACGTTGCTCTAGCTAGACGTGTTAGGTTGTAAAACTCACAAAAGTTGAGTGTGTGGAATTTGAAACAGCATAAAAAATTGTTGACCCAATTTTTAGTGTGATACTAAAAATATGCACATTTGTTTAGATATACAGGGTTATTTCTAATCAATTTGCGTCCTCTTAGGGGCTTATTCTGTGCATCAAAACTAACAATTTTTGTTTTGCGACTTTTGACAAAACCCAAAAAAAATTGTTGTTCCATAGAAATATATCGTTCATCCGCGACAAAATATACGGAAGAACTGTTTTTTTTTTAGTTTTAGCAAAAGTCGCAGAACAAAAGTTGTTAGTTTTGATGTACAGAATAAGCCCCTAAAAGGGTGCTAATTGAATAGAAATAACCCTGTATATCATAATACCAGCTTTTGCTCGCGGCTCCGTCCACTATGGGAACCTTTTATTTTTCCGGAATAATAAATGAATAGTTTAAAAAAAACCGGACTAGTGCGAGTCGGGCTCGCATACCGAGGGTTCCGTACAAATACAGAAAAATTCACAAAATTGGGAAGTAAGTTGTTAAAATGTATATATATTTTTTTTTTTTTTTACTTTTTTTTGTCTTTCTATATTTTTCTATGGAACAACAAAAATTTTTTTCGAGTTTTGTCACTGAACACTGACAAAACTCGTAGAACAAAAGTTGTTAGTTTTGATGCACAGAATAAGCCCCTAAAAGGATGCTAATTGATTAGAAATAACCCTGTATAGTCACTGGACAGAAATCTTACTGGGAGACGGGAGTACTGGAACAGTGTTGCCATGAGCATAAACAATGCCATGTGCACACAACACACGTAAAGACAACTCAGCGCGAATATCTCCTGATTCATATACCTACAATGTTTCTTTGATAAAATGTTAAGCAAGAATTCACAGCTTAGCTTCGAAGAACTCTTACAAGAAAAATCAAACGTTGGTGGTAGGTAATAAACCTGATATTTATCATCATTATTATGGCTAAATGACGACTACTGCTACACATACGAAGCTACAAAGAACGAGACCGGTTGAAGTGGTTTGTTTGTAATCAGTGCAATTTCGCAGTATTCATTTTTTAATAACTAGCTAACTTGAGTGAGTAGACAAAGACAACACACGCTGCGCTTGAAGGTACATAATGTAATGTCTACTTGAAAATTTGGAAAACCTATATTGTGTCCGCGAATATTATTATAAAATGACTGCTGCTTATAAACCTATGCAGAGCAGCCTTAGAAGAGCATGCAGGGATTAGTATTCAACAGTGGACCTCAGAAGAAGACAGCAGTATTTTAATTGCCAATACTCAGTGGACCGGCTGTAGTAATAATTTTAATTTTTAGTAGAAGCGTTTACAGACACTACATTAGCTAATTTGTGTAGTAAACCGTTTCCAGATCTGCAATATCTTATATTGAATTTTGGCATGGACCTAGTTTGAACCAAACCTTCTTAACAATCAAAATTTGAGCATTTATTTAATCAAACACTAGGCCCAATTGTAAAGGCGCCATCGTAAATTTAATAGCAACGTAAAATGTTGTTCTCTCTATAAAACGCATATAGTGCAAAAGAAACAGGATAATTCTAAATAGCTATTAAAATTACGATGGTGACTTTAAAATTGGGCTAGTTACAGATCTCTCTACAAAGTAAAAAAAAATATATAGAAAACAAATAGAAACTAGTAATCATGTACTAAAGTAACACGTATAGGTGGCTAAATCTATATATAAGCCATTCGAAGCAAACCGTACACGCCCCAAAAGAGATAATTACTCCCAAGAGAACTGGCTGAAGCACAGTGCTGAATTACTGAATCAAGAGGTAAATTCCGTAACTATAGAAATTGCATCATCATTATCGTATCAGCCGTATAAATTTCACTGTTGATAATGCAATCAATAACACAGATTGAAAACTCCTCAGGCAACCAGTTGCGAACATTGGTTGCGTTCGCGGCCGAAAGCGATTTTAAGTAAATGGTATTAATATTTTTTTTTCAATATTCAAAAAGTATTTACACATTTATGAAAAGCACATCAAGTTTTCGGAGACTAGCTGCCAAACTGGGTGTGGGGAACCCGTTTTTCGGAAACTATGTAGTTCCTACTCAAGGAACAATATTATGTTTTGTACATATTTATTTAGGATTTCGCTTTTATTCTGAACATTAAAATTAGAAAATAAGAAGAGATAGACAAAAAAACAGAAATATGCAGTACAAATTGGATTATAGACCGTTTTAAATTTATTTAGTAATTATTAAAAATTACTCCCACCGAATCGCACTGAGTCAGCGTGGTGGATATGGTCTAAATTCCTCTCGTGGATTATGTTCAGCAGTGGACCATCAAAAAGATCAACCTGCATTAATCATCATCATCATGATCAGCCGTAGGACGTCCACTGCTGGACATAAGTCTCCCCTATGGATTTCCAATAATCCCGATTGGAAGCAGCCTGCGTCTAGCGCGTTCTTGCGGTATTACTTCGTCTTGCGTCGATTCACCTGGTCGGTGGACGTCCTACGCTGCGCTTGCCGGTGCGTGGTCTCCATTCTAGAACTTTACTGCCCCATCAGTCATTAGTGCCCTGCCTATTGCCATTTCAACTTACTTTTCAACCTGTATTAATAATATTAATTAATTTACCCCACTAAAACACCTACAGAAACAAGTAATCCCGCCAGCCTATCACCGGCGGACAGATTTCACTGAATCCCATATTTTATTTATTTGCCAATAAAATCGATTTTCGTACGCCATATATCGCGTGACGTCATCCCCACACGTTATGCCGCGACAAAAACACGGCCGATTCATGGCCCGATCCGATAATAAATCGTCGACCGACTAATAAATCTGTGCGATGTATGTTAGCTCAGATTACACTGGACGACATGAATTTTGAGTCTAGTTCTCGATGACAGATTTTGAGTCCTATCGTCAAACTCCCTAAAGTCACCCCCACACTTTTAAGTTTTACTTACGTATCTTACGTGCTAATACCTAATTAGTTTGGGCCAGAGTCAGAGGCAGTGTGTAAGATGTCCCTTAATAATATACCTATACTTGCAAGTTTGCTCATGTAAATGCTTTACGTTAACGTTGCTCAGATTATACTGGACGACATGAATTTTGAGTCTAGTTCTCGATGACAGATTTTGAGTCCTATCGTCAAACTCCGTAAAGCCACCCCCACACTTTTAGGTTTTACTTACGTGTCTTACGTACTAATACCTAATTAGGTTGGGCCTGAGTCAGAGGCCGTGTGTAAGATGTCCCTTAATAATACTTGCAAGTTTTGCTCACGTAAGTGTTTTACGTTAACTTACGATAAATTTGCAAATGTAAACACTCATTGTAAGTCGCTTATTTATCGTAATTTCTTAACGCACCGTAAGTTACGAGCAAAAATCTTACGAAAGGAACTTACAAGTGTAAGAGCAGCCTGCCATCAAACTCCGTGAGCCTAAAAACCTTAATAGAAAGATTGAAATATGTTTTTCCACTGTGTAGCGCTCATAGCGTAGTTTGAATAGGTGTTTGTCAGCGATCACCGAAGTTAAGCAACGGTCGGCACGGTCAGTCTTCGGACGGGTGACCCCGGGTGGCATTTACAACTGTTAGCTACCGTGGCTCGAAATATCCGTTAAATTGTAGTTCCCGGTTGTTTTAACAGTTTAGTCATGTCGAAAGCCTTTAGGAGGCCTAATAACTCTGACACCAGCTAGCTTAGCATACAAGACCACGACAAGAGTTTACCGACGTGTGCAAAGATGACAGATATATGCTTTATCATAACTCTGTTACATTCTGACACGTCGATGGAATTATTTTATGGTCCGTATGCTAAGCCCGCTGGGCTAGCTATTTTAAGTGTAATATTAAATTCACCAATTAAAAGAAAAACATGCGCGTCGATTTTACTATATGCCACTGTTTTCAATGGCCAACCGCTAACGCCATCTAGTACCGTACTCGGAACTAAAACCTTAAACGTTTATCTCGTTTACATCGGCATTTGTTATTTGTCATTGTTTTGAGTTTTGAGAGTGCGAGGTTATCCGTCAGGAGTAACGATCATGTCGAGGGCCGAGTGGAAAAAGTTGGTGCGTGAAAAAACGCAAAAAGTTTTTAGCGTTTACAGTAAAAAGGATTGTGAAAAGTTAGACGTTGACAGTTAGTTATCAGTTGGAGTGATGTTAGGGGAAGTTGTATGGGCTGATTTTGTGAGAAAGTTTAGTTCTCTTTTTTTTTTGATTGTTGAGATATTTTAATGCCATTTTTTTTAACCAAACTTAGGTAATTCTGATAAATAAACTTGTTATAGGTTGTGAAAATATTTATTTATAAAAAACAGTCGAATTAAGAACTTCTTTCTTCGGAGTTATTTTAAAAATGAAAAAAAAAACGTTAATTTTTTCCAGTTTTTTTTTAATTACTAGCTAAACCTTCTAAATCTCTAGATTAGGAATTCAGTTATTCTTAAACTATACTGCCTTAAATCAGAAGCTAGTCAAGTTTTTACTAACACCTAAATAACGTGGACGCACTCTTAAACAAAATTTAAAAAGTAAACTGCAAAGAGTAGCCGCTATAATCATAAACACCCAAAGTTTCCGTGTTTAAGCCACAAAAACGGCCAACTTTAGCACTTGGAAAGAGCACTTTGAGCCAACTTGTAAACCAAATGCTGAATAATAAACGCCTCTCGACAGCCCTGAACCGAAAAATCCTCGTACACACATTAATTAATCTTGAAACAGTAAAATTAATTTATAGGGACATTTGGGCCGGCAGTTGTGCGGCCGAAACTGTGTGGGTGGGGATGGCGATTTTTGGAATGAACTATTGTTTTGTGCGTTTTACAAATAGAAAGTAATCATCCTCTGTTTTCGATTTTGTTAAATCATATTCCATCAAACTGATTTCTGTTAAATTTAATCATACTTTATTTATTTTATTTTTTTACCCACAAAACGGATGTATATATTTATGTATAACCACGCATAACTTTTTACGTAGTGGTCCGTTTTCGATAGTTTTTTAATTGGAAAGAGTATACTTTGAAATTGGTCCCATGTAAATTTTATCGAAATCGTTTGAGTCATTTTTGATAAATCAACAATAATGTGAAAAATGCTACATCGATCCGTGCGAAATCTTCGCGAATTGCATTGAAAACACGGTTGAAGTCGGACATGCTATTTTTTGCAAAAAAAATTAATTATTAATTTAGTATTTTTTATTTGATACATAACGTCACATTAAATTAATTAAAAAAGTCAAATAACATTATAATGTAAATAACATTGTATTAACTGGACTAAGTAATCTCCGGAACGTGGGTCATGACCCCTTTCCCTTCAACGACATCTGAGATCCGATATAGTATAGCAGCAGTGAAAATGATAACAAATTACGTACAACGACTTCAAAAAAGAACCTCATCGAAAACCATCGCAACATAAAGCATTTATCAACAACACCACGTAAGTCCACCTCTAACGTGGCCAAAACCCTAATCCGCCCGCCGCCTACTAGCTTGAAGCCTCGACCATAACAAATTATAATGCCATGACGTATTTAAACAGCTGTGTGAATGATGACAAATAACAACGACATGAAATCTCACGACTTACTTGAAACGGTTGGTAAATAATTATGTATCTATAAGAAGAACCTAACCGAAAGCCATCGCAACCTCGTATGTCCACTATTAACGTGGCCAAAACCCTAATCCCCACCGTCCCTTAAGCCCCGACCTTAAGAAATTCCTGTGAGTACCACAATCTACTATATCATCTGCGAAGATATTAAAAATTTTAACCCGAGTTTTTCGTAAGGTTAATCTTGCAAATAAATAGGTAGATACATAATTATTGGGAACAAAAGAAGTAGATCTCTAAAACTTTTTTAAATAATTATGTACGTATCTATTTATTTGTAAGATTAACCTCACCGAAAACGATTGCAGCATCAAGCATTCATCAACAACACCACGTAAGTCCACTACTAACGTAGCCTAAACGTTAATCTCGCACTGCCCGCCTTAACAAATTACAATGCCACAACGTAATATAACAGCCGTAAAAATAATTACAAATTACGACATGAAATCTCAAGACTAACTTGAAACGGTTGGTAAATAATTATGTATTTATAAGAAGACCCTCACCGAAAGCCATCGCAACATCAGGCACTCATCAACAACACCGCGGAAGTCCTCTAGTAACGTGGCCAAAACCCTAATCCCCACCGCCCCTTAAGCCCCGACCTTAAGAAATTCCTGTGAGTGCCACAATCTACTATATCATCTACGCATATAGGTATTAGAAATTTTAACCCGAATTTTTGGTGAGGTTAATCTTACAAATAAATAGGTAGGTACATAATTAATTAGGTACGCTGCAATAGCTGGCTAGGTAAACAACTTCACGTTGAATAAAACAAGTTCTGTTTTGTACCTACGATCTACCACAGCTATTATGAGTGAACGCGTGCACCGCACTTATAATATTATTATTATTATAGTATTTTTGCTTGATAGATTTGTTTACAAATGTTAAAAATTATACGACATTGTGTTAAATTATATAATGATAAGAACCTATTGTCAAGACAAACCAAATCTTGGTTTTTAGACAATATTGGATTTAAACACTAACCGCCTTACCACAAAAGACTTAAACACGCCATAAACACTGCCTAACCGTGTAATTTGAACCGTCAAACATTGTCTAAAGCGTGAGTAAAACTTTTGTGGTAAGACGGTAATATTTTAAGTTTTTGAATAGACAAAAAAAATTGGGAATAATAGAAGTAGATTTCTAAAACTATTTATGTTAGTACCTATTTGTTTGTAAGATTAACCTCATCGAAAACCATCGCAACATCAAGCATTCATCAACAACACCACGTAAGTCCACTACTAACGTGGCCAAAACCCTAATCCCCTCCGCCCGCTACCGCCCGCCTTAAGCCCCGACCTTAACAAATTCCAGTGCATTTTAATCTCCGTAAAGCAGACAAATAGACGACCGTAAAGGGGACTTCGCTCGAGTGATTTGTCAAGCGCTCACCAGTTTTCCAAATAATTTTTCAGCTCACACGGGATTTGAGAGTCTATGGAAGGGAAAGGGGAAAATGTTCTGAATAGGTGTTAGTGGTTTTTGAGCTCAGCTGCGCGAAGTTTCGAAGTGGTCAATTTGAGTTGGGAACTTTTGAGAGTTGAAGTTGATCTTTATATCAAATGTAATCGAATCTTTACGGGATAGGGAATAAAAAGGGCCATATGAAGGCAGCATAGACCCAGAAAACTAAACGCCAGGATAACTCAGAATATAACCAAGATAGTAGAATTACATTTGATAGTTTTACGGCAGCAGTTGTGCAGAACCTTCTGTAGTAGGTTGAAATGAGTTGCAGATGATGATGCAGTTTTAAATCATATTTTATCAAGTACTAGCTGACCCGGTGAACTTCATCTCACCATCAGTCAACTGTCAATGACAAATTTACATGCAGGAACATTTTGTATGGGAAAATTCAATTCATATTTTTATTATTTTACTCACCATATTTTTATACTTTCTTACCGTTTTTTATAGCTGTGGTGGTCAAGAGGTAGTGACACCCGCCTTACAATCGTGAGGTCGTGGGTTCAAATCCCCGGTCCCGTACCAATGAGTTCTTCGGAATTTATGTACGGAATTTCACACCACTGGCTTTTCGGTGAAGGAAAAACATCGTGAGGCAACCTGCATACGTCCGTAGAAGGAATTCTATGGCGCACTGGGCCAGCGTGGTGGATATGGCCCAATCACCCTTCGTGGGTAGGCCTACGTCCTGCAGTGGACTATTAAAAGGGCTGGTACAGGTACAGGTACCGTTTTAACATCTTAACTTCCACGGTTATTTAAAGACAAAAAATAACCAAATCGGTTAAGCGGTTCTCGTGTTTAGCGAGACTAGCTACCACGATTAATTTTTATACAGGGTCATAGGTATTAAAAGCAAAACCTTTTAAAGGCAGGTCTAGTCCATCTAGACAAACAACTTTTGTTCTAGGACTTTTGGAAAATCACGAAGAAAAAATCAGCTTTTTCATATAAACAGTTCGCCAACGCGCGGCAAAATGTATGGAGAAGCGAATTTTTTTTTGCGACTGTTCAAAAGTCGTAGTACAATAGTTGTTTGTCTAGATGTACTAGACCCGCCCCTAAAAGGTTTTTCGTCTAATACTTATGACCCTGTATAGATTTATTTTTGTAGCATTTAAATTTTTACTAGTACATTGCTGTTTCATGCAATTTTTGTGTGTTTGGCCACGTTGTTGGTCTTTTACAAATTATGAATATGTATGACTGCCTCGGTGGCTCAGTGGTTAGTGACCCTAACTTCTGGGTCAAAGAGGCGTGGGTTCGATCCCCACCAGGGCAAATATTTATGTGATGAACATAAGTGTTTGCTCTGTGTCTGGGTGTTATTTAGTTACTATCTATCTATATAAGCAAATATTTAAAAAATAAGTATATGTAGTATATCATGTATAGTATATAGTATATCAGTCTTTGGCAGCCATATCACAAGCTTTGCTTAGTTTGGGGTCAGAGGCCGTGTGTAAGATGTCCCCAAATATTTATTTATTTATGTATTATCGGACGTATCATCTGAATCTGAAATCTTCAACCTACTTTACGTTTACTAACTCTACGTTTACATACGAGATAATAGTCAAACGTAGACGTCATAAAAACATTATTTCTGATACATGCATTTTAATTACGTACAACTATTATCGCACAACGGAAATGAAACCATCACGCAGCAGGCGAGGACTTATCGACGCCACCACAAAAGGCATAAAACTCAGATGCACAGCCGTTCACGCGAAATGCGCTCGAAACTACCACAAGTGATGATTTATTAAGGCTGGTTATTGCACGGAAGTATGCAGATTGGTTTTGCATGTCCGTAATTTTTGCAAAGTTTTGGCACAGAATAGTAAACTTCAGATAGACAATTGTAAAACTACTTTTTAAACGTGGTTGAATTTTATCTTCGTTTAAATTATCACTTACGATTTTCTTTAAGATTTGTAGATGAGGTGAGGTCTTGATAATTTGGCGCAGTTGTAAGCGCCAATATCACAAGTAAACTCAAAGGTAACCGTTAAAAAACGTAATGATAAAGGTTAAAAAAATGAAGGTTAAAATCTTAGTATCGCTATGGTATAGTTGATTTTATTGTATGAAGTACTCATAGTTGATGTAGTTTTACTAAAATTTGTTGTTTAAACAAATATAAACGCCCTGCTCAACATGAATGTGGTACTTATGTCTTGACGTAGCGTATTTTAAAATAACTGAAAATTACAACCGAGTGGGCCAGAGAGAAATTCACAGTATCGCTTTGTTGCAAAGGGTATAACATTATTTTATTAGACGTTCAGCTTTATCAAAAACGAAGTTACAAGGAAATATTGAATTTAAAATCGTCACAGAGCTTAAAATTTAATTTCGGACGTTACCCGCTAATCATAAGTTTGATTAAAAGTAGTAAGTAAAATATGACCTAAATCATAAACAAACGTCAATAAACAAGAAATTTTTTTGCAAAAATTAGCATGACCGACTTCACCCGTGTACAGAATTCGCGAATATTTCGCACGGATCGATGGAGCATTTTTCACATTATTGTTGATTTATCAAAAATCAGCCAATTTCGATAAAATGTAAATGGGACCAATTTCGAAGTATATTCTTTCCAATAAAAAAAGATTTATTGAAATCAAACCACTATAAAAAAAGTTATGTGTGGTTATACATAAAAAAAATATATATATACGCGTCAAATTGTATACCTCCTCCGGTGGTTCGTCGGTCATAAATGAGTGGTTCCATTTTTGATTGAAGTTCCTATCTTTCCTTTTTTAATCCGAGTACATACGTCATTTAGTCCTCAGTTATGAGTTAAGATCGAGTTTTTATGGTAGTTCTGCGTGGTTTAGGGATATAATTGCAGTTTTATAGCTCGGAGATGTTGTTAATCCTGTTTTTGTTAGTCACCTGATGAGTAATAGGTGATAAACTATTATTAGATATTTTTGAGTGACTTTATTTACTGCTGGTAAATTTTATAGGTTTATATAAATTATCTTTAATAGCATGGAAAGTTTGTCATTATGAATGTTTCTGATGACGATAATTTGAAATAAATGCAACGTGAAACAATTTGCAAAATTAACTGGTACCAATAAGTTCAAATTTAAGTAACTTACACAAACTTAAACACAGCTTGACATGGCCTGACATAATAAGCCATTTTTATGGTATTTTTTGAAGAGTACTAATTTTATAGTTTCTTACTAACTACTAAGCATAGTACTGCATCAGACTTTATTAGTCTACTACTAAGCATAGGTCTGTCCTTAGAGAGCGAGTAGACCATTTTCATCGTAGACAAAGAGGCGAACTTGCGGATCGGTAGATTATTTTTTCTGTGGTCGCATTTTTATCTTTTCGTCTTTCTTATTTTATAGTTAAAAATAGAGACACTGGATGCTATTTATTTAATAATATGAAACCAAGACACCAGATTTCTAAATATTCAATAATTACCAGTTACAAATTTACCAATTTGCTAAAAACCTCAAAGCAGCTATTCCTTAGCAACAACTTAAAGCTATTTTTATTAACCGAAATTAGTAAAAACTCAATATGTTAATCGCTTAAATTATACCGTGAAATGTTCCGGTCCCGTGATCGCTGTTATAAAAATGTGCTTTTCCCTCCCCGTCATATTTATGCAAATGCCCCAATTATCAAAATTAATGGGCGAATTTAAGCAAAAACTATTTTTCCCTTCAATATTAATTCCCCAAACTACAGGCAGAATGCTAAAGGGTGAACATTTAGTTTGGAAACTCGCTAAAGAGCGAATAAATAACTCTATAGAAACAGATGACTTATGCTGACGGCACACGAACTTTAATGAAGTTGGATTTTTGCGGTGTGGTACAACTTTACTTATTTCATTATCTTATTTTTTACAACTGATGACAAATAAGATTCGATTTTATAAGTTTGTTCTGTGTAGTATATCTATGTAGGTACTAGGTATCTGGTAACTTACGCACAATCTCGTCGGGGCGATATTATTATGTCAATATACAGGGTTATTTCTAATCGATTAGCATCCTTTCAGGGGCTTATTATGTACATCAAAACTAACAACTTTTGTTCTGCGACTTTTGACAAAAGACATACATTTTGTCGAGGGTGAACGATATTTTTCTATGGAACAACAACTTTTTTTTGAGATTTAATAAAAGTCATAGAACAAAAGTTGTTAGTTTTGATATACAGAATAAGCCCCTGAAAGGATGCTAATTGATTAGAAATAACCCTGTATAGTTACAACGTTTTATAAGACCATTCCCGACATAGCGAATAATCGTCTGTTCCATAGTAAAAAACAATTATACCGCTGGCATTTAGGTGATGACAACAGCGCCAGAAAACTGGTTTTTCTTTTTTTTTTTTTTTTTATTTCAGATAGGTTCGCGTTTGACTACACACTGCCTGATGTTAAGCAGATGTGCGGTCTAGGGTGTAGCACGCTTACCTAGAAGATACCTATTTACTCGGGATTTGAAGACACTCACGTTGTACTTTAACGGGAAGACAGACCCAGGCAAAGCATTCCACATTCCGGCTGTTCGTATGAGGAATGAGGATTCGAAACGCTTGGTTCTAACGCGCGGAATGTCCACCATAAAAGGGTGGCGCTTTGGTCGCGTCCGTCTAGCCGTACGATAGAAGAAAGGGGCAGGGGGGACCAGATTGTGCAACTCCTGGGCGCACTCTCCGAAGTGTATCCGGTAAAAGACCGACAAACACGCTACCTTGCGACGATGCTCAAGACTTTGCAGCTGCGTCTTAGTCAAGGTGTCGTTGTCAATCAGCCTCCTGGCTCGCCTCTCAATCGACTCCAGAGCCTCCAGTTGATATTTGGCAGAGCCATCCCAAAGGTGAGAGCAGTATTCCATGCAAGACCTGACTTGTGCTTTATAAAGACTAAGCAGTTGCTCAGGTGTGAAATACCGTCTCACCTTAGAGAGAACACCAAGTTTTTTGGAGGCTAATTGGGCTTTGGACTCTATGTAAGAGCCAAAGTTAAGAGAAGATGAGAGTGAAACGCCTAATAGTTCCAAGCTGTCAGTTACCGGAACGGAGACACCACGGAAAGCGGGAGACAATTGAAAGGGTCTCTTTTTGGCCGAAAACAGACAGCCCTGCGTCTTTGTGGCATTAAACTTGACCAGGTTAGCATCACCCCAGTTGGATACCGCCTGCAGACTCAAGTTGAGCCGTTCAACCATAGCCTCTCTGTATAACTCGATCTGTGGCCCGCTGGTTCTTGCATCGGACGTGTAGTTCTCCACGACTGTACTGTCATCTGCGTACCCAAAGATCCCGGGCTTAAGCAGATCGTTGATATGCAGTAGGAAGAGTGTCGCAGAGAGCACAGACCCCTGAGAAACACCGGCATTGATAGCCATTTGGTCTGACGAGCAGCCATCAACGACAACTCGTATCGACCGATTCCTCAAGAAATCTGATATCCACGTGCAGAAATCAGCAGGCAGGCCGTAAGATGGAAGCTTGCCAATAAGGCTCTCGTGCCAGACCCTATCAAAAGCTTTGGAAATGTCCAAGGAGACAGCCAACGCCTCCCCGTGCTTCTCCATGACCTCACTCCAGATGTGTGTGGCGTACGCTAGAAGGCCCCCATTAGACCGGTTTCGGCGAAAGCCGTACTGGCGGTCACATATTTTACTGGTGTTACTTTTCTCGTGCTGTCTTCCATAAAATAAAATTAATGGCGTATATTAATACAGGGTTATTTGCTTACCCTATACTAAGCCGAAAGGGGGTAATTCAGACCATCCTTACGAACAACTTTTACTATGAAGCCAACCCGAAATTCGAAAAAAAATCAGCTGTTTCATACATTTTGTCGATTCCGAGTTGCAATTTCCTATAAAACAGCTTTTTTTTATTATTATATACTACGGGATTAATCGCGCACTAAAATTACGAGATAAATATATACCTCCTAATTCCGACGTTTCGGAGGGTAATCAAAATCCCTGTATAGCTATAGTCTGCGCCATACAAGTTGGTAGATGTAAAGTTAGCTACAAGCTGCACTATATCCAATCCTGACTGAAGCTCACATAAAGCCGCACGTTGATTGGTTATTTCGCAGCTTGTAGCTAACTTCAAATTCTTCAACTTGTTTGGCGCGGCCTATACCAACCAACAACTGTGCTAGTTTGATAGATAAATAATTTAATCCAACAGCTTGTTGAAGGTGAGCCAATGTACAGTTAAATATTATTTATTTTTGCTTGAACACAAGATGAACACTGAACATTTTCCGTGGAAAAATCATTTTGTATTAAAATAAATTGTAAATTCTACAAAGCTTAGGCGTGTCAAACATTTTTAAGAGGCTATATAAAAAAAACTGTTATCTTACATTGGTACCAAAAAGTATATCTATAATTCATCACATAGCTTAATAATTCATCTCTTATGGATACTTTTTTGATAGTTTAATAGCCTCAAACCAACGATAAAAACAATGCTAATTCGTTATGACGTACACGATTATTCGAGTGCAAACTTTTCATTCCACAAAAATAATCAGACCAAATCACGAATGGTATTAATTTTACGCCAAACGCCAAAAATGGCACACTCTGCCTGACACCGAGCGGCAGATAGCGCGGTTTAATTGCATTCAGCATGCGATGGCAAAACCTAGCATACCTCTAAACTAGCCTAAACTAAAGGGTTCGTTGCATTACGACTTATATTGAAATTCAGTTCAAACAAGGTAAGTTGTTCGAGGCGTTCAATAAAGTAATAAGCCGTGGTATCCTAGTAGGTATATGCCGTAGTGTACCTATAGTATCACCTGGCTTGAAATCTTTAGGCATTGGGTTCAAGCCCCGGTCCTGTATCATTCACTTCTAGAACTTATGGGAATTTCACACCGATATATCACATCGTGAGATAACCTGCACACGACTGTGAAAGAAATTCGCTAACGTATGTTTCACCAACCCGCACTAGGCCAGCGTAGCGCATATGGCCTAGTAGACCCTTCGTGGGTAGGCCTACGTTCAACTGGTCTTTTAAAAATCTGGTACAATACAGTACAATAAGCTAGTGTAGGCCAGGTGACTAGCTCTGATATTGAGATGAAAGCTTGCGAAACGATTAAAATAACCGGAGCCTTATATATTTTATCAATCCAACTCAAAATAGTATTCAGCTGTAAATGTTACGTAACTCATTTGCAGACTGCCTACTTGTTTGAAATTGCGTGCGAAGAGATAGTGTATCCTTACTACCCAACTTATAAACACATATTTATGCTCAGAAAACTTCTTTGTTTGTTTTTTCTGTCAGATTATCATGAAGATATTACCCACAAGATGTCTACATGTTGATTTTTAAAAACGCATATTCTACTTAATACTCTTACCGCGGAACTCTAAAGGCGAAATTTGAAAAAAGTTGATTTGAAAAGTTCATCAGAGAAAAAACACGTAGATCGGCGATTATGGCGCTCTTAACCGAATAGTTTTTAAACCTAATTTCCGAACTAGCTCGGTTTGCGAGCCAACACAGCTTTTTCACTTTTTGTTGTGAGTTTGCTTGGTATTTTTTGGTATTCATTTTCCATTCTCGGTTCACGAAGTTTGTAGAGTTTCATCATCATTAACCGACTGCCAAAAATGAGGAGGTTATAGTTTCGTCTGCGTGTATTTCTTTTTTTTGAGTATGTTCATCGATATTTTTGCCAATTGTGATCCGTCTTAAAAAAAATCTTTTTCATCACATCTATTCGAAAAAGACTACTTGGTTCGCCTTTAAGTGCGCCCAAAGGAGGTGTTTTATATAAGCAACTTTATAAGTGCGACGGAATTATCTTTGCCGCGCACTTTTTGAATTTGGAAGTATTTGTAACGTTAGTGTTCAGCGCCAAGAAAATGAATTATAAGTTTTCATTTGTTTTATTATTAAATACCATTTAATTTAAATTTAGTTGTTACTCTACGTCTCATTAAATAATAATATTATAGTAAAATATGAGGCGACTTTTGTTTTCTCATAGAAGTGATGAAAAGTAGAGTTTGCCACTCGGGCGCAAAATATATTTTTGGCTCAGGCGACGTACTTTGAATCCCTCGCTACGTTCAGGATTCTACTAAAGAACACTTCGCTCTGGATTCAAAAAAGCGCCCTCGCCGTAAAAAAAATATTTTGCTCCTATATGGTACAATCTACTATTTTAGTTCGAAAGGGTATGCTCCCGAGGTTATCCCATTTAAATTTTATCGAAATCAGCTTAGCCTTTTTTGCTAAATCAACAATAATGTAAAAATTGTATATCGCGATTCGAGCGAATATTCGAATAACGTACACGATGGAAGTTGGTTTTACGATATTTAGCGAAATATAATTATTTTAGTCATCGTTTCCCTTGACCTACCCGTCCGTCTATGGCAAACCTCTGGTTATGAGGCGTAGATTACAAATCTTAATTTGTTTTGAATTTCCTGTCGCAAGATAACTCTTAATGCTATAAAAAATTCGATTCACATTGAATTTAGTACTCGTCATGCCTACTCGAATATAGCCCTGCGCGCAAAGACCAAATTTTGCCGGGCAAATGTACCCAACACGTTAGCAGCGTTACCACGATGAATGACCAGGAACATTTGCAGGACCAGGAACCATCCTGAGCTAGGGTAGGTAACGTTTTCTCTCCTAAACGGCTGGCGTCTCAGCTCTTGAGTGAATTTCCTAGCCACAGAACTTTAGAAGCTAGGTCGGTCTCGAGGAGCCACAAATATATCATATTATATTACGTAGAGAAATGATGGTTTTTGGTGGGTTTTATCCATGGGATCTGATTTTCTTTTAGATGCTTCTTCTTTCTTCTCTAAGTTAAAATCTTGTGTAGTTCATATTCCACTACGTACGCTGCCATTTATTGGACGCGATATTCACTCGGAATCTTTTGAATGGATCTCACGAGTCAGCAATTAGTCCTAAATGCTACTAATCCTGCCCGCTACCAATTTTTTTTTCAACCCTGTTGTTGGGCAATCGTCTCCATTATCTCTTTCGGTAAGTCATGAGTCTTCGCAGTCTCCTGCCAACTTTTCTCGGATAAGTCAAGATTGTCACACCTATTTTCGACAATTAATTTAGAAACCAAAAGAAAAAGTAGAGTAAAATATTAGTTTCTCTCAACAATAAATCATTGTCAAACCTACCACATACTTAATTCATCCAATAACTTTACATAAGTAATGCCCTGGCTTACATAAACTCAAGTTACTATTAATAAGTGCTTAATCACATCGAATCACATGCTAATAAGCCATTACTTACCTATATGTGTCACTCGGGCCTAATGATACAGCTGTTCCGTAATAGGTTCTTTATTGCTGTGTCAAGTAATGAAATTGTCGTAGAAATCGTGGAATAACCTTTGAGATAACCTATTTAGCAATTTACTTGCATTTTCTTAATTTTATGAAGTTTGTATTAGATTATTTGAATCGAAGCGAACGAAGTGAGACAGGTCTTCGTTTTAATTCGACGATTTTGCAAATATTTGTTTGGATATTTATTTTTGCATTTTTCAACAAATATCGAAAACACAAATACACAGGTTCTATATATTTATGGTTCGTTTTTGTATATAGTTGGCGAGTTTTGATTTGCGGGGACGTTTCATCCCTGTTTTCTTACCTTTAGGGATATTTTATTTCTTGAAATTTAAATAGTACTAATTTTAAGGAAAAAGGAAGTAGTATATTCTTTTCAATAAAAAAGTATTATCGAAATCGGACTACTATGTAAAAAGTTATGCGTAGTTAAACATAAAAAAAATGTATACCCATCGAATTGAGCACCTCCTCCGTTTCGTCGGCCAAAAAATAAACATATCCCATAAATAAATGTTATAGATTATTCACAACATAATCCCCTAAATTCATAGCGGCCATTTCCTAGACGACAAGGTCTTTAGCTATTCTGGCTTTGTAGGTCAAGGCATCAATATTTGAGTACTAATATTAATATAGTTCGCTAGCTACGACACCTGCTACGGCGTAGCACATACGGTGACGTAGCTCTACAAATTTTAAAAATATAATAAAGCACCGGCTTATAATAAATAAAATCGGTCAAGGTTGAAATCCAAAAACTGGGGGTTCCGGAGTTAATTTAGAATTGTAATTAAGAATGTTTATGTATTTAGAAATTTAAGTACAATATGCTAGCTCAAAAAAATCAACTTCTTAAATTTAAAATGAATTGGAATATTTTTTAATATTTCTTATTGACCACTTTAGAATACTTACAAATTTAAACAAATCAGTAGACATTAATTTAACCAATGTCCTTAGAGCAATGTTCTTAATCAATTATTTGACTAATCATTATATTGATTGGGAGACATGCACTGCAGTCTACACTAGATTGTCCCTACTTTTGTAAACTAATTTTTGCAAGTAAACTTACTTTACGTAAAGGATTTACTTTACGTACACTTTTAAACTATTTTATTTTTATTGGTTAGTTTTTAACCTAACTCCACCAAAAATATAGAGTGGGTAATATATCAATTATTTTAGAATCAAAATATTTCACAATAAAATTTTAGTCCACAAGTTTCAAATTTTAGTGGTAATGTTTTTAGAGTTACCGATGTGATAGAATAGCAACACCTCAAGCGACACGTACATAAGATTATAGTGTGTTTTTGACGTAAAAACATCTTATAAATTGATGTAATAGTGTCATGTTCCGCCTGAGCCGAGCGTGCAAGCGAGAGCGCGGAACATACGATAGAGAGGCATGATTATTAGCCTAATGATTATTATTAGCCGTTCGGCTTGCATCAGTTGTTAATTCAATATTTTTTTCATCACATCGATTCGAAAAAGACTACTTGGTTTGCTTTTAAATGCGCCCAAAGGAGGTGTTTTCTATAAGGAACTTTATAAGTGCGACGGAATTATCTTTGCCGCGCACTTTTTGAATTTGGAACAAATAAGTGCGACGGAATGATCTTTGCCGCGCACTTTTTTAATTTGGAAGTATTTGAGCGCCAAGAATATGAATGAAAAGAATGTAAATATAAGTTTTCATTTGTTTTATTATTAGATACCATTTAATTTCAATTTAGTTGTTACTCTGCGTTTTATTGAATAATAATATTATAGTAAAATATGAGAAGCCCTTTGTTTCCTCATAGAGGTGATGAAAAGTAGAGTGTACCACTTGGGCGCAAAATATATTTTTGGCTCGGGCGACGTACTTTGGATCCCTCTCTACGTTCAGGATTCTACTAAAGAATCCCTCAATTTGCCCTGGATTCAAAAAAGCGCCCTCGCCGTAAAAAATATTATTTTGCTCCCATATGATACAATCTACTATTACAGTAGTATTTTAGTGTTGCTTAACAAAATCGTTTACGTCGTACGGAACCCCAGAAAGGTAAGATCATTATTCAAAGAAAGTCGTTAGTTACACCAGTCACAAGTCCCAGCCACCTGCAATTACTCTGTTTCGTTCTGATTCAGATTTAATTATGAAAAATTAGCTGAATCTTACAAGAAGTACTATTACAGGGTCATACAGAAAGGGTGTACTAAGTCGAAAGGAGATAATTGAGACCATCATTATGAACAAATGTTTCTATGGTGCCAACCTGGTTTTTGAGAGAAAAAAATAGCTGTTACATTTTGTTGATTCCGATTTGCAATTTTGTATGGAACAGCTGATTTTATTGGGATTGGCTCTTAAGTAAAAGTTGTTCATATTGATGTATTTGATCATCCCCTTTGCCTTAGTATAGGGAATGTAGATAACCCTCTATGTATAATACTAATTGTTCGTAACTTGCAAAATACAATGTGTTTGTCCACCGGTGTCGGAGCCTTAAGCGGTGACATTTATGACAAATTTTGAACAACTTTTACTATGGGACCAACTCTGAAAACGTAAAAAACAACTACTGTTCCATACGATTTTTTATAGACTTCCGACAAAAAGTATGGAAAAGCTGTTTTATTGCGTTTTCAGAGTTGACCCCACAGTAAAAAATTTGCCATAGATGTCACCGCTTAAGGCTCCGACATCGCACATTGTATTTTGCAAGTTACGAACAATTAGTATACATAGAGGGCTATCTACATTCCCTATACTAAGGCAAAGGGGATGATCAAATACATTAATATGAACAACTTTAACTAAAGGGCCAATCCGGAATTCGAGAAAATAAAATCAACTGACACACACATAGACACATAGACAAACACATTGTATATCGATATAAAGGATTATATAGATATGAATATGACAAGATATGAATATGACAAAATAAAGACAAGATAAAATGATTCAATTTAACCTAACCTTGGCATTATCTTAGCAGAATAAAATAATAATCAATTTTCGTAATATCCATATTATCTATCTTAAAGTTACCTGGAAGAGATTGCTTTAAGCGATAAAACTGCTATTTATAGAACTAGTTTTAAGTATTTTATTAGATACATATCTATGTCGTGTCATTTAACAATGTAAACCATAATGAGTTTATATAATCTAGCAATTATATTCAGTTCAGTTATAGTGTTTCGGTATGCTAAGTTAATAAGAGAGCTTTGCAATTATACCACAAACAACTTTTTACTTTTGAAGTTTATTAGTGAATATATTTGTGAATCAAATAAAAAACCATTCATTTAATTCAACCTTGCAATGATGAAAAATGTATCTTGTGTGTAAAGGACATGTCCACAAAATGTATGGAGGCTGGTATAATAATAATCAAAAATTCTAACCACAACACTCGTTACATTTCGTGAAAGCTCATATTTTTCTGAGTATATTACAACAATTAAAAACAAAAAAGAGACTACCGATTTTTTTAAAATTAATTTTGAATTTATTAGGATAAATAAATATATTTGGCTCAATAAGTAGTTTATTTCTATCAACCCTGATTAAGTATAACCTCCAAATTGTTAAATAAAAGCATTTTTACCAATTAGACACACTTTTTAAGTGTTTTTTGTCACATTGTAACTACTAACTGGTCAAACTGGTAGGTTATAACTTTTCATTTTAGCAAATTAAGAGATGAACGGAAAGAATCAGCTACGAATGCAAGTAAAATAACGATAGAAGCACTTTATTATTGCTAAACTAGAAAAATGATAAGCTGTATTGTTATTTATCATACAATTTAATTTTAATGTAGAGTAATGTAGAGTTTTTTTAATGTAGAGCTACCTCAGTAATAGAACACAATGCGTAGAAGTTCCCGCGTTCTTAGGACAAGACAAAATATCGTTCCAATCACCATATGTGCCAAATAATCGAGGTGTTCCACAAGGTAGCATTATGGGCCCTCTGGATTTTATAGGCTACATTAATGATCTCCCTAATATGATGAAACATAAATGTATTCTATACGCGGACGACACTACTCTTCTTATAGAAGGTAGTAAAAAATACACAGATCAATTAGAACTTGACGTAAATGATGCTCTTAATTCCATTTTAACCTGGCTTAAACATAATGATTTGTGTGTTAATCTCCATAAAACTAAGGTTATACATTTTCAAACGTATAATAGTATCCCTCTGAAACTTAATATTAATTACGACGGAATTGCTCTGGAACAGGTAGAATCAACTACATTTTTAGGCTTAGTTATTGATAAGCACTGTAATTGGAAGGAACACATTCATAAAATTTGTACAAAACTAGACCGATACGTATACGTTTTGAATCGTATGCAACGTGCAGCCACGACACAAGCCGCACTCAGCGCCTACCATGGCTATGTGTCATCACTGTTACGTTATGGTTTGGTTATATGGGGTAACTCTGTTAACTGGGAAGATGCGTTTAAAGTACAAAAAAAATGCATCAGAGCACTGTGCGGCTCACATTTCCTAGCTCCCTGTAGACCACTGTTTAAAAAATGTAACATTTTACCCTTGCCTTGCCTTTACATATATGAAATGTGTTTATTTGTTCGACGTCATCATTCTGAGTTTCTATTAAATGGTGACGTGATTGGAAGGGACAGACAACAACGGCGTAAATATAAGTTGGCTGTGCCAGGTCAAAGGGTATGTGTGTATAGTAACAATGTGTATTGTATGGCTATTACTATATACAATAAACTGCCTGATTGTTTTAAGGAATTAACTTTTAATAGATTTAAATCCAAATTATTTAAATTTCTTATTGGCAAGTGCTATTATGACATTGATGAATTTTTAAAAGAGCGGCTTAAATTAACAAATGTATAATAATATAATTAAATTTGACAAGCATGTATAATTGTGTCCTTGAAAAAAAATAACAATATTTGTACACCTGCAAAGGTAGAATATTTGATACTATTTATGTAATTAGATCTACGTTAGACAATATTCTCGCAAATAAACTGATTTATTATTATTATTATTATTCGCATTTAAAAAATATTGGAGGTGTGAAAAAATCTAAATTAAATATTTTTGGGAAGCCCATAAAATAAGCTTTTAAATGATGTATACATCTATCTACTTGGTTCGATATTTCTCTGAATAATATACCACTTGTGGACGTCACCTTTATTTGATTTACAAAGAATCTTATCACACTTTCCAGGGGTAAAGTAATAAATCAAAATTGTAAATTAAATTCCACCGGTCCCACCGAAAATATTCGTATCGCGAATTCACCGAATTCATAAAGAAACATTCGCATTAGTATTCTACACTATCCGAAATCAATTACTACGAGCTCGGCTAGCGAATTTAATTGCATCGGCTAAGTGTTCACCGCGCTATGCATTTTAATAACTTTAGTTTGGTCCAGGCCAGTGTTGCCAGCCCTACTGTTTTAACAGTAGATTTGCTGATTTCACATTACAAGATAAGATCGTATAGGCCGGGTGGCTAGCTCTGGTGTCAGAGTTCTTAAGCCGCCAGGACGGTCTCTGACATGGCTAGATTTCACATTTATGACCCTGTTTTCTGTTTCACTTCTAATTTTGGGTCATATAAAATTGTCCCGGTAGTCCTACCGTAGAACTACCGGTACTAAATTGTACCGGTAGTTTTACTGTTTACTGTTTATCAATTAGCGTTCAGCGCCACCTAATTACTCTAAGAAATATTAAGAAAAGTCTGAAAATACTGAAGACGAGGTTATTGAGGATGAAATCGGAAACTAATTTTAACCTGATTTTTGTTTTTTTATTAGGTTGAAATCTTAAGTTATAACTAATACAACAATGTTTATGAGTCCTGGTTTTCTTCTATCTATGAATATATAAAAATGAATCGTGGTTGTTAGTCTCGCTAAAACTAGAGAACGGCTGGACTGATTTAGCCAATTTTGATCTTTAAATATCAGTTGCAGTTAAGGAAAGGTTTAAAGGGTGAAAAAATATTAAAAAAGCTTCGAAAAAAGTAAGAAAAACATTAATTTAATTTTCCCATACGTAATGTCCTCTCAAAGTTGCCGTATTTGATCGTTGATGGCGCTAAACGTCATGGAGGTGATATAAAAGTAGAAAAAAATGTTTTAATTGATGAAAGTAAGAAATCTGTTTCTTTTCGCTTTATCTACTTTTTTTTATTGATTAGCTCCTCTTTTTTAGTTTTCTAGGGTTGGCATCACTAGTCCGGGCACAGTGAAGCTTGGTGAGAGAAGCTGGGTCTGATCGGAAAACTGTTTTATGGATTTGAAGATTTATGTCTGTAAAAGGAGTTTACGATTTTGCGATGTTGGCTTTTTTCGACGGGCGTGATATTTTGAAGCGTCGACGAAAAACGTGTATTTTGCATCGTAATTTCAAAAGAATGGGTTGATTTTGAAGCGGTTTTTTTTAAGTACCGGAATTTACAATTTATAATATTTATACTCAGTTATTTTAAAAAGTATTTTTGAGTGAAGAGTGTTTGTTAATTACTAATATTAGAGAGAGAGAGAGTAAATAACAAACAAAGGTACCTAATGTTAATGTGGTCCAAAACTTTTCAAGTGGAAACAGTGGCACAGTGTACGACGTAAGACAAATATTAGATTGGATTAGGTAACGTTATTAATACCACTAGATTGCGGTAGTTCTATGCCGCTTCCAACAAGTCCAGCAGTGGGCGTTCTATGGCAAAATAATTAACTATTTCGTCATCGTCACGATGACAAAATAATTTGGATTCAGAATCAAGCTGAAACCTCAGAGCAAATAAAAAAATCAAGAGAAAATGTTGTGAACAAACAAGTGAGGCCGTGCAAAACTACGCCTCGCCGTGTAAAGACAATCACACAAACATCAACGTACAAGGAAACTACGCCTTGACCAGTCGAACTATGGCGGGGCAGCTGTGACGCACTCACACATGTATAAAAAACCGGCTTCACTTGACTGTTCAACGACATTCCCTCTTGATTTCTTTATTTGCTCTGAGGCTAAAACAGAATCTTTACTGATCCAACTATTCGAACTAACCGAATTTTCAAAGCGCTCGTACCTTCTCGAATCTCTCACCTAATTGGGCACGGGGCGTGGAATCCGGGACAAAGGGGCTGATATATGTCCCACGGGAAACCGATATCCGTGGTATCTGATATCGACGTCACACAATAAATTAAATTGGAACGATGGAACTTTACGCCCAGGATTAGAATACGTGAAACTTTGAATAAAAGTATACATAAATTATACATATGATTAGGCCAGAAACGAGATATTTTTATGTTATACCTAATGTTACAAAAATTATCCGTTATGCATGCCAATGACAGGTCTAAATCATCCAACATTTTCATTTACTTAAAACCATTGCATAAACCCTTCACGGCATAGCGCTGTGCTCGTCACTAAGAGATTTCAATATGTACTTAATTTAATCCTCATATTAAGCCCGATTATAGAGGCGCCAGCGTAAATTTAATAGCAACGTAAAAAGCTTTCTCTCTATCAAATGCCTAGAGTGAAAAAGAAACAGAACTATGCTATTTAGCTATTATAATTACACTGGCGCCTCTATAATCGGGCTTATTGTACAGTAATTTTACTAGAAACTCAGCAATTTAATTCGGAATACAGCATTGCTTACACACAACTGCTTGGTGATTCTTTAATTACTGGCAAAGATCACTTTTCTCCGATGGGCTCTGCAAAAGCGCCACCTAACACTACAACATGTTATTGAGATGACGCATGACAGAAAAAAATGGTAGTAAAAGTGCTAAACCAACCTAGTGGGATAAAGGAATGGTGATGAAAGGAATTTAAGGTATGATTTATATTTACCTTGCAGCAATGGGCGAACAACTAAAACAAACGAAGTAATTTCGTCTCACAGGAAAACCATATCCGTGGTATTTGATATCGACGTCACACAATAAATAAATTGGAACAATGGAACCATACACCCAGGATTAGAATACGATTAAAGCTCCTTCGTGGGTGAGTTGCCCTATGTTCAGTAGTGGATATTTAAAGACCTGTACGGAACAATATAGTAACTAATTAATTTTGTGTAAAAGTTTAAATAAATTACGCTGATAACATTAAAAAAATTAGAAAAACTGGTGCACACTGCTAACGCAATATAAAATAGTTTAAATGTAGGGAAACTAACTAAAAGGCTAGTTTCTCTACAACCTACAATTTAACATGTCATCCGAGCTACGGTAGCGCTCAGTTGGAAAATGCCACCCACGGTCACCCATCCAAATACTGACCGTGCGGAACGTTGCTTAATTTCGCCGATCGCTGACGAACACCTAGTCAAACTACGCTACATTAAAAAATTGAGTTCTGCCAATAAACAAACCGACCTAGTAAGATAAAAACCGGACAAATGCGAGTCGGGCTCGCACACCAAGGGTTCCGTACAAATCCAGAAAATTTCACAAAATTGAGAAGTAAGTTGTTAAAATCTATATTCTATATCATCGACAAAATCTTTTTTTTTTAATTTTCTCGTCATACATTAAAAATTAAATAAAAAAATTAAATATCTGTTTTAGCATGTGCTATTGAAATATATGATACCTTACATGAAAACATTTACTCACATTGAATTTTTAACTCATCTTTTGTGAATCTAGGCCCAATTATATGTCAACGTGAAGTACCCTGTAGGTTTTGATTTTTATGAGTGTCGAAAACGCGGTTTTTTACGACATAAATGGCTCTTACTTTTTTATACGGTAACTGAGAAGTTTTTCTTTTACGTAACTGCAAGAGATCATAGACATACGTATACAGTTGAAATTTCAACTTGATATCTTTATGCGTTCCCGAGATAAAGAGTCTTGTGATCCTATAAGGGTTCCGTTTTTCCTTTTGAGGTACGGAACCCTATTAAGCAACCTTCCTTTCACGCTTAACCTTAAACCTCTTACCATGTTATTACAGTGCCTAAGCCCTTCATAATCTTGAACCAAAACCATGAAACGAGGTATTAACGAACATGATGGTCGATACAAGCGACTAGGACCACTAGCTTGCCACTATTGACGCAGCGTCCACTAGCCCGCCACTAGAGTTTGCCGACGGTCGGCTTATTTGCCACTAGTGATTAATGTACAGTTTGCCCACTACGATAGATTGGTTTCTATTAATCCCGCTAGATCTATCGAAAGCTGTTGGGCTGAAATTTTAATTGGAATTAGCATGATGGGGGATCAGATTGGTAATAATGTTGATGTTGATTTTGGGACGGAAATTTCAGATGAAGTCAGTTAGTTACCAAAATAATACATAACTTATCAATATAAATAGACACTTGACAGCTTTAGGGAGCCATAGTATCATAAAACTACCATTGAATGGTGTATTGGATAAATTTATATACATAAACGAAAGACACTTGACAGCTTTTGGAAGCAGTGTTGTTGCAGTTGCTATAATACATAAAACTACCATTGAATGGTGATTTGGATAAGTTTTTTTTTCTGTTTATATACATAATCGATGCGTTTTCTTTTTTGTCGAGGTTAAAAATAACAACTTTTGAATATTAATCCGAACTTTCTTTCTTAATTTTGTACTAAACTACATTTTTATTGAATGAAAATCTAAGATAATCTGATATGTAGCATATCCTACCTCAGATATAATACATACGAACACAGGACATCTTCCTTTTTGGAAGTTGGTTAGAAAGAAACCGGTCTACTACAGATTTAAAAAAATCTACGCTTTGCCTCCGGTAGCACAGATTCAGATAAAATACTACACATTTTGATTGTTCTTTATAATAATGATTCCCAGTTTTGCTTGGGAATAAATATTTTAATAATACTGACTGGGAACTAATATTATATTCAAATGTACTTTCACATGAATCATTATTGTTTTACAATATTTAATTCATAGCTACGGAGACAGATAGATAAATTATTTACCGTTTTTACCGCTATATATCAATATAGCGATACGGTGGCATAAACACGGTGAGTAAATAATTATTTTTCGACAAATACTTATGGTGTAATTCGAATTTATAATAGTTTCCACGGATAAATGTATCATCGACGTACCAAACTTCACGTTATTGTTGATTTTTCAAAAACGACTGAGCCGATTCCAATAAAATTGAAATAAGACCACCTTTGAAGTATGATCTACCAAACACAAAAAGAATCATCAAATTCGGTTCATAAATTAGAGGAGTACCTGATGGCGTAACATACATACAAAAAAAGATAGAATACTTGATAACCTCCTTTTTTTAAGTCGGTTAAAAACTAGTGCGGAAACTGGTATAGGTACAAATGCAGCCAAAATATTTAGAAAATCCTGTAAGCGGTAAAAGGCCACATTTATCAAGGCTGCCAAGGTCAAGGCTCCGTAATCTGGAGGATCCCACTCGACACGGGTTCTCTTGACAGATCTCGCAGGTCGGACGACGCAGAGATAAGGTTCTCCAAATTGTTTGTGGCTACACAGCTTAGCAGATTTTGGAATTTTGAGCAAATTAAATGTAAAAACAAATTAATAAAATTAATTTTGTAAAGGCCAGAGGGCTAGACAGAATCCTAGAGCCCTAGACAAATTCAGTTTGGCAAATTTTGGTATTTACTGTACTGTACCAGCCTTTTTAATAGTCCAGTGCAAGACGTAGGCCTACCCACGAAGGGTGATTGGGCCAAATCCACCACGCTGGCCCAGTGCGAGTTGGTGAATTCACATACGCCATCGAATTTCTTCTACAGACGTATGCAGGTTGCCTCAGGATGTTTTCCTTTACAGAAAAGCAAGTGGTGTGAAATTTCGTACATGAATTCCAAAGAACTCATTGATACGGGACTGGGATTTGAACCCACGACCTCGCGATTGTAAGGCCAGTGTTATTACCACTAAACCATTACGGCTTTTTGGAAATTAAAGCTAAATAAATGTAAAAACAAATTTGATTAGTCCGTAAACGCCGAATAACGAGTGTCAGAGTTTTAAATCGCCTAAATGTCTCTGACATGGCCAAACGGTTAAACAACCGAGATCCGCACTTTAATCATTTTCTTTTATCCCAATCCGAGGCAACGCCCTGTTGTAAATACCAATGGCGGTCACCTATCCTAAGACTGGCCGTACGTAACGTTGCATGACTTCGGTGAAAGCTTAAACCACGTAGTACTACGCAACAAAGATGAAACATGAAATTATTTTAATTTTATAGTGCATCCCACACAAGGTTTATCTCAAATTGTTATTTTTGTGATAACCATTTCAAAAATTCGTCGGGATGCAGGACCCGAAACATCGTGTCTTTGGAACACTAGCCCGACGCTCTGCCCAACTGACTTTTGAAATGTTTATCACAAGAATTACTCTTTAAAATGAAATGATTATAATGTTGTTTTTGATGAAAAATTGAAATGATTTATTGACAGCCAAGTCGATTCAAAGACTAGTTCATGAACAAGTTAGACGACAGCGTAAGTACCTAACAACATCACGACGTATTTTACGGCATTGCACTGCGTGTTTGTGGACGTGTAAACTGTCTATGTATGCGTTAGTTGAATTATAGTGGCTGTTGATACTGTTTGCAGGGTGATGTGCAATTGACATGCTATAAAACAGATGCAATACCCACTAAAAGACGAAAGACTAAAAGAAATTGAAGTAAAACTAAATTATATTCAAACGTGAATTTCTACAGACAAGCTATAAACTGAACTGAAGAGTTACTTGAATGAGCTTAAATCTGTGACACTGATTACAAGCTCTTTTAAAATTTTTAATCAAAACAAAAACTAAGTTTTCGTTTATTTATATGTTTATTCAATTTTTTTTTAAATAAATATTATAGATTATTTTTAAATAACGAGTTTCATATTCTACAAGCTATACTATGTAAAAAAAAACATAAATCATATCAAAAATGTTTATTTATAAAATAAGATTTAAGAAGATGGAATTTCTATTGTCGCTACTTAAATGCAATAACACTCAAAACAAATCAAAGATCGAAAAATGTAGAAGAAATCCACAATTTTACTAAAAATCCATCGGCACGAGTCCCGAGTCAGTTTTAATTGCGACCGCCGCCCGCGGCCCATTTGCTTTTATAATTTGACACAATTCCAATCTGTTTGCGGTATCGCGTCAGCGGGATATCGCTCTAATTGATTGGCGATCGGAAAAAACGCAGCCGCAATCAAAAAGTTGGAACATCTTCACTAGGTCATGTTTTATGCCTTTTTATAGCTTCAAGAGTATTTTTCATACAATAGCAAAGCTGTACAGATGCAATTTTAAATGAACATTATTAAAATATATGTTGTGAAAAATTATTTGCTTATATAATGTTGACACGTCTGAACGTCCAAGTGTAATATTGTGTAAGTGACAAAAAGTACAACACTTGAATAGTTAGAATGACGTAGTGTCAAAATGACTAAAATTGAGATTATATTTACGTTATATCGTGCCTGTGTCAGAATGTACAAATTTTAATATGTGTTTATGTCAAGTCATGACAATGACAAAATTTTTAAATGTTAAAATATTTTAGTAACCAATCACGTTATTGACTAAATGTCTGAATCTAACAATGCCAGAAAATATACCTACCTACCCGTAAACGAAGGTTAATGAGAATGTAGGTATCGTGTCTTCTTTTTTAAAAAAAATAAGTGAAATAACACATACATTCATTTATATTAATCGTAGTTATCTTTATATTTATTATCATTGCATTTTCAATAAAAACAAAACAATTAATTCTTTACTTAAAAATAACTTCACATATTCATTTATATTAATCTTAGTAAAAACAAAACAATTAATTCTTAACTTAAAAATAACTTATATGTATATATAGATATTAGGCTTGTAAATACTTTGTAAGGCTTAATTGTTGTATTGTTTTTCATTACGTTTAAGCTTTGCAATGTTTTTCAAATAATTAAGCGGACAAATTTGCTGATTGTCCAGTTGGTTTAAGAAATATTGTTTTTTTTGATCAAAAATAATATCACACTTTCTACGTTTGATCTGCTCAAATAGTGCGTTCTTAATTTTTGATTCTTGGTATTTTGCTTCCTTGCGTAATAGATGAACAAATGTAAATAAGTTTGGCTTGCACCGCATCCTCTTCATTAGCCGATTGTGCCATCCCTCCAAGCTATTATTTGTTCGGTGGCGTTGATTAGCACAGCTAATTAGTTCAATACAATTTTTCGACAGCCATTGCTTAACAAAATATGTTTCAAATTTTTCTATTTCGTCACTTTTCTCTGAAATGCTATTTAAAATTTCTGTCCATCCAACCGTTAACAAGTGTTTAGGCAATAGTGGTAAATATGATGCTAACTCTGCAAGTTTTCGTCCATCTTTAATCTCTAAAAGTTTTAACTTCTCTGCTTTTCGCCATATAGCTTTGTTAAAGTGGAAGAAACATCCGTTCAATTCACACTCTGGGTAAACTTCTTTAATGGCATTTATTTGGGCCTTCTCAAAATCCGATTTATATTTTTTGATGTCAACATTCAGGTTATTTTTTAAGTATGAATATAAACGTATGTAAGTATCAGTTTTTTTATTAGGCAACAAAGCATACAGCACTGGTACGATATTGGTTCTCTCTTCTGTGCTGTTGACATCCAAATGAATAGTGAACAATTGTTCCCAAGGCGCCGGAGCTGCTTCGAATGTACCGTCTCCAAACCACATTCTATCATTATCAATACTATGTAAATATTTTTGTGTAAAATTTGTGCCAAATAATAAAATTTTATCACTTGTCCCGTCTTCCCACAGTAAAAAGTTATCCTTTAAAATCTTTGGTAATTCTACTTCTTCTAATGTTCTAAATGACGTTTTCTTAACTTCCAAAAATCTTTTTCTTGCTCGATATAGGGACCGTTTTTTATTTTCAAATACTGGCATTGAGATCGAATCGACAGAATCAGAATCAGATTCCTCTATTTGAGGAATGAAGCATTCTTCATATATTTCTTGAACTGATTGATAATTTTCACATACTTTTCTTTTACAAAGTTGAGTTGCAACGTGAATCTTATTTTTCGATGACGATGGAGTACATGTATGCACATTTTCACGTAATATTTTAGTTTCGGTTATGTCTATTGTCATTGACGCACCACAATAAAGCCGATTTATACATTTCCAAAGACTAGTACCACTTCTATTTTTCACTGACAAATTGTACCTGTGTATGCCGTATAATAATGTACGATTACCTTTTTGATTTGTGCAAAAGGAAAATCGTTGCTCGGGTGATTGTTCTCCCATTTTAAAATAATTATCCTTTTCCATACACCAAATACGTCCGGAATGAATGAAGGACGAAGCTGACATATCTGACAACCAATTTCAATTTTCAAGTGGAAGGAGGGTTTAGTCATTTATAGTAGCACTCGAAAGAGTGTTTGAGTACCTACTATGTGAATAGCAAACTCCTTGGATAACAAACAACACTCGTAGATGCAATATTAGTGCCTGACATTATGACACTGACACAAACTGTACATTTTGACTCTTACTCGTTTTAACAATGATGTCGTGATGAATTTTGTACATTCTGACACTCGATCGTTCTAACATTTGGACTATGTAACACGTAGTACTTTTCGGTACTAGCTCGTTCTGACAAGTAAACCATATTACCAGTAATGCATGTAACAGTCGTTCTTCTTAACAATCGTGTTATATGCCTGTTATGCATTATGACCCTCGTATTATTTAGCATGTTAGCAATAGAACCCCTTGGACGTTCAGACGTGTGAACAGCCTAGTCCCGGAATGATTCCAATCTGTTTGCGGCATCGCGTCAGCGGGATGTTGCTCTAATTGATAGGCGATCGGAAAAAACGCTGCAATCAAAAAGTTGGAACCTCTTCACCAGAGCATATTTCATATCTATACATAACGTGCTCCAGTTTCAGGAGCGAAAATGTTTTCTTTTAGTTAAAATAAGTACTCAATAATTATAGTATTTTGTTAGCAGTATCGGATCAGCCGGACATAATTATCAAACAATTAGAAATATTTTCACTACAACGAATTATCTACGTATAGCTTGACTAGTGGTAATTAAGACTGTACACTCAAGCGGGTTAAAATTATTAAAATTATTTCAATGTACAATTTCAATCTGTTTGTGGTACTGCGTCGGCTGGATATCGAACCTAATTGAATAGCAATTGAAAAATACACAGCCACAATCTAAAAATTGGAACAATCTATAACATAAGAAATTGTATTATTCTCAAAGTAATATTTAACTATCCTGTCGATAAAAAAGAAAACCATGAAGACTATGTTTGCCAATTTGCTGCAGTAATGAATTACTACTTGTCTTGTTGGTGTCATGTTGCCATAGCCGTGTGCAAATTGTATTTTCCAATTAATAATTAGTTTTCGCAAAAAATGACAAAACTGACTTCAATCGTGTACAACATTTGATTAGTTCGCTCGAGTCGAATCGAATTTTTACATTATTGTTGATTTTTCAAAAGCGGCTCAGCTGATTTCCATAAAATAAAAAAGGACCATTTCGAGAGTATATCATTTGGAATAAAAAAATATTTATTTAAATCGGTACAAAAATAGCGATAATATCGATGATCTTACACAAAAATATACATACAAATAAATAAATAAATATTTTGGGACATCTTACACACAGCCTCTGACCCTAAACTAAGCAAAGCTTGTGATATGGCTGCCAGAGACTGATATACTACAAATACTTATTTTTAAATACATACTTATATAGATAGTAACTAAATAACACCCAGACACAGAGCAAACACCTATGTTCATCACATAAATATTTGCCCTGGGCGGGGATCGAACCCACGCCTCTTGGACTCAGAAATTAGGGTCACTAACAAGGAGCATATTAAGTCACTAACCACTGAGCCACCGAGGCAGTCAGAGAACAGATAAACATAGAACCTCCTCTTTTTTGGAAGTCTTTTAAAAATACATTTAACCTCTTTTTTCGAACTCTACCGAGTAAAAAAAAATCTGAATTCATAAATCCACAATCTTTGTTGAGGACACACACACCTTTTGGGCTCGACCACCATTACCGGGCACCAATCCCGGACGAACCTCAAATTCACAATTCAGCGAAGCCAACGACATGGTGACATTTACCTAGATAGCTCGGGGCTATCGAACTGCCTATCTGGGCCTAGAGTGGGTGGATAAAAAGATCTACTTGTGACAATCCGTCACTTGTATTTCTGGGTCAGTAAGGTAATATGGAGGTAGTGCTATTTTTCGCCATGAATCGAACAAAGTTTACTACAATAAATTAACAAAATTTTAACTTAATGAGAAGAACGAACATTTTAAGCTGTTTGATGATATTGATGAGGGATACTAGGTACTTGCTTCTACCTATACCTACCTAAAAGGGCCACCAGAATTTTTGGACTTTGTTAAGTGTACCAAAATGTAAGTTCCCTTTGTGATTTTTTACAAATTCTAAAGTTTACATTAAACTTATGTAACTCATATGAAAAACTTTGTTAGTAGAAGCTAAAACCGAATTTTTAATACTTTTACGGTGTATTTTTTTCAAATTATGTCGAAAATTGTAAAAAAATCCTTTTTAATAATGACTATCTTGTGCCTAGGGTTTTAAAACTTAGTTCCTATGATAAAATACTACTAAATATGCTAAAACTACCTACACTATTACTACATAGAAAGCAATAGGATCATCCACAGACTCTTGAAGGTCTAAAGATAATCCAAGTGCTCAAGCCCACTGCGAGTTGGCAGCGTGCCCAGCATGCTGGCAGCATTGCCACGCTGAATGGCAATGCTTATACGTTACGACTTAGTTCCCTGTTCTTGCAATAAACGTTTAAACGTTTATACGGAACTTCTCAGCGGATGAGCCTAACTCACACTTATCTAGGTGTTATTTGTGTAAATTACGCTGGATTAAATTTTAGTATCAGTACATATGTGGTCGAAAATTTCTTGAGTGGAGACCACGTACCAGCAAAAGCAGCGTAGGACATCCACCCACAAGGTGGACGGATCACCTCAATAAGACAACAGCGCTGGACGCGAGCCGCTTCCAACCAGTCATATTGGAAATCCATAAGGAAGACCTATGTCCAGCAGTGGTCGTCCTATGGCTGATGGCTGATCATACTGATGACTGATTATTACAATAAAAGTATTCTTATTTTTATGGATGGATGGATTGGTACATTTGCAGTATTAGTAAATCTGTTACACAACCACCTAAAGGTAAAAGGTTTAACAAAGACCGAAAAAGCAGTTAAGTGATGTACAAAAACACCAGACCACTCAACTACTTTTAATTGGTGAAGTGTTTGCCCCGACTCTCAGATTGTTTAGCCGAGAACGAGCCCGATCAGTGCCAATCGAGTTAGGCGTTAGACCCCGATTCGTCAGCATTAATTCGAATCTTCTATCTCCATCAGCGTAATCGATCCCATAAATACGTAGAACAAGCATCGAGAGATTTAATCGAATGATTTAATCGGATAGTAGCTAGTCATGTAGAGATCTTTACGTGTAAAACGGCAAGTACTCTCTTGTTAAACGTGAATACTAATACTAACAATGCAGGTTCTTATATTTTGGCGTCGCATGGTTTATGCATTTCTCACTTGTTTCTATAGTATTTTTATTTCAAGGAACATTAACAAAAAAATCGATAACATTGACTTGTGATTATAATAATCTCAGTGTACCCCAGGGAAAATACCCGTATTTTTTTAAAGAAGGCTTGAAAAAAGAAAATTGAATATCTCTATATCTCGGAAACTATGCACTTTACTCTCACACTGCTGAGCTAAGATTCTATTCTCCTTCATGATTTAAATAAAGCTTTGTGGGTCCAGTTGCTACAAAAAGAGTAGTTGCCATAAAGAAATCGCCATGGGTGATAAGGCCGCCACTTTATAATCATATTTTTGTCGTATATGTGTAAACAGTGTTTATTTTTACATTGGTTGTAAATAAAAAGTTTTGTCTGTCTGTCTGTCTAGTTTGTCATAAAACATTATTTAGTTAAACATATAGTTATATATCAGTCTGATATACATGGTTATTGGCAATCAATTAAGATCCTCTTAGGGGCTTATTCTGTACATCTAAACTAATAACTTTCGTTCAACGACTTTTTTAAAAACTATAAAAACAGCTCTTCCATACATTTTGTCGAGGGTGAACGATATTTTTCTATAGAACAGCTTTTTTGAGATTTGATAAAAGTCATTCAACAAAATTTGTTAGTTTTGATTTACATAATAAGCCCCTAAAAGGATGCTAACTGTGTAACGATTGAATAATAAGCAGGTTTTAAACTGTGTAAACTTATTTATTGCGGAGTCACACACAATAGTACATTTAGTCACTACGCCATTCTCAGACATACCGGGGAGCGGATCTGTAGGGGTTTTCACTACCAGCCTAAAAATAGAAATTAATGTTGCAAGACTAAAATATTACATTGACATATTTCAACACTAACTGACCAGTAACCCTGTACAAAGTATTCACATTACTGTAATCGTTCAGTAATTAAACATCACCCTGTTATTATCTCTCAATCTGGGCTACATTATTATTACAAGCCTTTCTATAATTATGACAAAATGACCCATTACTGTGGCCGTGGTGGTCAAGAGGTAGTGACACCCGCCTTACAATCGTGAGGTTGTGGGTTCGAATCCCCGGTCCCGTACCAATAAGTTCTTTGGAATTTATGTACGGAATTTCACATCACTGGCTTTTCGGTGAAGGAAAACATCGTGAGGCAACCTGCGTACGTCCGTAGAAGAAATTCGATGGCGTATGTGAATCCACCAACCCGCACTGGGCCAGCGTGGTGGATATGGCCCAATCACCCTTCGTGGGTAGGCCTACGTCCTGCAGTGGACTATTAAAAAGGCTGGTACAGTACAGTACAGTACAGTACAGACCCATTACTGTAATTTACAACGTAATTTTGTAAAAACATAGACACAGCAACTTAAATGCCTATAAAAACCCTTCACAACCCGAATGTTATATTACAACCATTCCAATTTAACTTTAGCCATGCAAAAGTACATCTAACATAGTTGTAAAGACAGATCATAAAGCAGGCGAAGTCGGTAATTAAACTAGTTTCAAGGTTAAAAATTTCAAACTGTCGTACATTTTGGAACTTGCCAGGGTTATACGGCCATTATTATGGTGTTAGTGTTGTAGAAAGTGGTCATTTGGCCGGAGAGATTTTATTTTAGCGATTTGATAGCAGCCTGTTAACTTTGTTCTCTGTTGTGAAACATTTGTCATATAGTTTAGAGCATATAAAGTATGTAACTTATTGCTACGTGGCGAAGCGTTAAGAAAAGGCCTTGTAAACAGATACCTATCCCTCATGGTCATCATATCACATGGTGGTTATTATATCTCTATGGTGCCTCAGTGGGTCAGTGGTTAGTGACCCTATCTACTGAGTCAAAGAGGTGTGTGTGTTATGTGTAGAACATAGATGTTTGCTCTGTATTTGGGTGTTATTTAGTTACTAAATATTTAAGTATGTATTTGAAAATATGTATGAGTAGTTTATCGACCGGATAGATAAATAAATAAATATTCAACCGGTCTTATTGGAAATCATTAGGGGAGGCCTATGTCCAGCAGTGGACGTCCTGTGGCTGAAATGATGATGACTTGGGCATAGACCTTAAGATAATATTATGATGCAACCTTATAGGTGCTCAACCTTTGGGCAAATTCTATTTTCCGGGCCTGGAAGCATTAATGGTACTCGTACTAATCACATATAGTCATGTTAATAGTACCATCAGTGGTACTGATAAATGGTACTAGCGACGTAGAGGATATAAATACTTAGTACCATGATAGTACTAGCGAAGTATAAGTACGTCAGTAGTACAATCAATGGAACTAATCAATGGTACTTTTTTAGGATCATCGATACGACGAAGACGAAGAATTGCTACGTTAAGACAATTTCTCAGTGCTGTACGACCTTAGCTCACTCGTGGGACGTTACAATTATGAGAGTACCGTAATACTCGTATTGACTTGACTGCTTCGGTGGCTCAGTGATTATTGACCCTAACTACTGTGCCAAGTAGTAAGGAGGCGTGTTTTCGATTTCTTTTCTGTGTAAGCAGTTTTGTGATAAACAGAGGTATTTGTATAAATAGTATATCAGTCTCTAGCAGCCATATCGCAAGCTTTGCTCAGTTTGGAGTCGGAGATCGTGTGTAAGATGTCCCCTAATACTTATTTATAGGTATAGAAATAAAAATCTTACGGCAACGCGTCGCTTGTGTGCACACGCCTCGACACAAACACGACACGACACATAAATCACAATATAGAGTCAAAATTAAACTAGTTAAATTTATTTATTTCTGAATTGAAATTTAAAGTAAATCTAAACACCAATTGATAGACCCTTCTATTCCCCATTTCCTCTCTACCCAATAATGAAACTACGCAAACATAAGTAAAATTCTAGTTTAACATCTAAAACCATTGCTGATCACTAGAATCTTAACCGTTATATTAACCGGAATCCCCGGGTCTCGGGTGGAAGCGTCATAAATCCGCACGTTATAGCGCTACAAACCGACGGCAATCTATAAAAATCCAAAAAACAAGTCACTACGTTATAAAGTTTAACTGCTAGTGATTTTTAAGTACCTACGACTCACCATAAATAATGAAATCAAGTGATTTCTAAATTTTCCCATTTTAAGTGAAACCAATTTGGAATGTATCCTTCTAGATACTAGCGTATGCCAAAAAAAGTAAATAATATGAAGTTTTAAGCCCAAAACCATAGTATAACTAAAATGAGCGAACTTGCCGGACACTAGCATCTCTGGCCAAGTTAAATAGCTATTATATTAACCGGAATCCCCGGGTCTCGGGTGGAAGCGCCATAAATCCGCGCGTTATAGCGCTATAAACCGACGGCAATCGGCAGTAACGTCGTCACGACAGTTAGCGCTTTTTATTTACGTATTAATTTATTTCGACTGTTGTTCTGCTTGTAATTGTGTTTTGATTAAAAGCTGTCGTTGAGAAATTGAAACGTGTTTGAGAGGTACAGGATATATTTTTATAAAAGAACTTGACACTAATCCCAATATTATCATAAAAAGTGGTACACGGTGTAATAACAGTGGAATTACATTTTTTTCTCCAATTAAGACTCACGCCCAAACCTAGGTACGTAAATAAATTATTTTAAAAATATAACTTGTCAAATACAAGCTTTTAAGGTCCTGGATATCATGTAGCAGCAAACCTAGACAAGGAAGACGAGCCTAAACACGTTGAGTCTATCTTGTTTAGTACAGAAGTTCCTACGGCCAACTTCCGACTCATCAGATCACCTCCATGGTACCATATTATTGCATTGTCACGTGATATACATATGCGTGCAAAATTTAAACTCTAAATATTTTTATTGCTCCATGAAACTGGCCGCAACAGCTAGTTCACAACTAAAAAAACCGGACAAGTGAGAATCAGGCTCGCACATCGAGGGTTTCGTACAAAAATATTGTTAAAATAACTAAAAACCTGTTTTAGCATGTGCTAATGAAGTTCTTTTATATGATACCTCACATGATACGATTTACTCAATTTGAATTTTGAACCCATATTTTGTGAACTTTGAGGCACTATTTTAGTGTGATTTAAATAAAAATGTACAGTTTTCAGATTTATTCCTATATACTGAGATCTCTGAGACAATGCTTCTCGCCAAATTTCATAGTTCTATGTCAACGCGCAACGGGAAGTTGCGAGTGCCGAAATATGCGTTTTTTTACAACATAAACGGCTCTAACTTTTTTATACGATAACTGAGAAGCTTTTCTTTTACACAACTGCAAGAGATTATGGATATACGTATACAGTTTAAATTTCAACTCGATATCTTTACGCGTTCCCGAGATAAAGAGTCTTGACATACACACAGACGGACAGACGGATAGACGGAGAGACAGACAGACGGACAGACGGACAGACGGACAACAAAGTGATCCTATAAGGGTTCCGTTTTTTTCCGTTTGAGGTACGGAACCCTAAAAAATCTCACAGTAAAAATTGAAGCAAGGGGTAAAATGAGCGTAACTGTATGTTCATACTTTTCAAATATCAGTCGAAGAATAATAAGGTTACAAAATACAACAATAAACATCATGTCATGAAATTATTCAGTTACTTCAAGGTGCTGAAAATGCAACAATGACGTGCCAGAACACATTCAAAGCTGCCAAACTTCCTAATGAAATATTTGCCAATATTTCACAATTTAGCGAAAATGCCACAACGTTTTTATCTTTTAAAAGTTCGCAATCGTGTTCCTGATCATTAGCAAAAACTACACGAATATTTCACAATGTTCTTAGATCGTAAATAACCGACATAATTTAAAACTCGAATAGGCCAACTTCTGTAATACCGTTACTTAGAACTTTACATGGAAATTCAAACATTGTGGCCACAATTACTATGATTTATTTAAAGTCACCCCGATGGGGATTCGTTGTGGAATAGCAAAAGAGTTTGCAACTTCGCGACCTAAATTTTTGACTTCTTTTGGTGCTGAAAACTGAAAATCAATGTTCATTTATTTCCGTTTTTTGTTAATAAGTCCTTGAGTTTTTTTGGTGTTTCCATCCATCAGCCATAAGACGTCTACTGCTGGATATAGGCCTTTCCTATGGATTTCTAATAAGACCGGTTGGAAGCGGGCATCCAGCGCGATCCTGCGGTCATGCGGTAATGAGGTCATCCTTGTCTTGTGGGTGGACGACCTTTGCTGCGCTTGCCGGTACGTGGTCTCTACTCGAGAACTTTTCGACCCCATCGGTCATCAGGTACACCTCGCTATATCCCCTACCAACGGCCATTTCAACATTAGGCTATGGCAGTAACTTTGGTTCTTCTACGGATCTCTTCATTTCAGTTTCGATCGCGCAGAGAGACTCCAAGCACATCCCTTTCCATAACTCGTTTTGCTATTTGATTGATAGTTATTTAAACCCTTGGAACATGCCCACTACAAGAGAGAGGCCTATACCCAGCAGTGAGATAAAGAAGGCTACGGATGAAGCAGATGATATTCAAGATTTTTTTTCACTCGCGTTGTAGAAACGAACAGTAGTAAAACTGAACAATGGAAGTATTTTCTTTAATAGAACACTTAGATATTTAATGGTAACATTGTACATTGTTATTGCTATGATTAACTTGCACTGAGGTAACCTATACTTTCCTATAAAAATAATTAGCTGCTACCTCAGAGTAAATAAAAAAATCCAGAGGGAACGTCGTTGAACAGTCAAGTGAAGCCGGTTTTTATACATGTGTGAGTGCGTCGCTGTTGCGCCGCCATAGTTTGACTGACAAGCCACGGCGTAGTTTCATAGTTGCCTGGATGTGTGTGTAATTGTCTGTACACGGCGAGGCGTAGTTTTGGTTGGCTTCACTTGTTTGTTCACAACATTCTCTCTTGATGTTTTTATTTGTTCTAAGGCTGCTACATGTTTTTGACGTCACCTTACACGTGTCCAGCGACAGATGACATAGAATGTGCTGGATTCAGGATTCACGCCACTTACGATTGATCCCTTCGAATATTTATAAAATAGTCCTGTCTCAAGCAGTGAATGTCGTCCTACGACTGAAATTGTAATTATGATGTTTTTAAACATCTGATGTTTTTGGCGATTTGAAGATCGACGAAGTTGGTTACAGAAATAAATAAAATCATGTGAATCACTATGAAATACTCGACCTCGAACAATAAGACTTTATTTATTTATGGTAACTTCTCACATTCACTGTCCATTAACTCCAAAAAGTTACCAAAATGGTGTAAATACGGTTACGGTTACCAAAATGGTGTAAATATGGTTAAGTAACATGGTTACCAAAAACTTTATAATAGTCGCCGTAAATTGTTACCAATTTTTTCAAGCTAGAGCAAAATCGTAAGTGGACGTAAAAATACAGTTCATAACTTTGTACTGGGACAGCGAAAGTGTTAAGACGAAGCATCTGGCCGAGAAACACGAAAACGAGTACTTTTGAATGCGCTATGTGAGAGGCCGAATGATATTGATTCAAGTTTAAAACATATCATAGATAAGAGAAAATCTTGGAAAATTTAATGAACTGGAAAAAAATCGGCTTAATTAAAAAAACTTTCAAATTTCTCACCAAAAAAAAAGTTTAATAATTCGTATGCTCACAATTATGAGCGACAACAACGCATTCTTTTTTAAGAATGAAATAGCCAAACCGCTATTCTATTTCATAGACGGAGAAGTTATTTTTTAATGTGTACATTATGAGTAATTAATTAAAATCTCACTGCCGCCCGCCGCTTTGGCGCGATCCTGTCGAGCGCGACCGCGTAAAATTTGTCCGAGTGAAGGGAGAATTTTTGAAATAATAGTTTATCAATGCATCACCTTAAGACGCTTTCCTCCATCGCATAACTTTTATCTACCATCTGAGGTGGCCTAGCCAGCATTCTATCGCAGCCACAGACCGCTCAGTTCCATTGAATACCATGGGCAGTAATGGCGATTGTTGTAGATCAAGCCGGCCCATTAGCACGGGCCTTCGCAGTAAATCCAGAGACGTCGCGCTAACTGCCGCCCGATGTGCTGCACATGAATGCCGCTGGAATTGTTTATCTGCTAAAACAACTACTGATGGCCAAAAGGCGATGCAATCGATAGATAAGTTATGGTAGAAAGACTTCTAGAGATATATGAAGGGAGAAACTAAACAGTCAAATCTGTAGGAATTATGGCATCTGCTAAGCAGCAGTGTTCAAACGTGTCGTGTATGAATGCCACTGAAAATGTTTACCTGCTGAAGAAACGACAGCTATATTACCCATAGCACGAGCGATGGTATCAATAGGTAAGTTGAAGTTGAACAATATTTAGAGACTCGCTAGCGGTGACGACCTACTAAACAATCAAACCTGTAGGAAGTAAATATTACATATAAGTTAACCGCAATGCCAAGCAACAATGTTCAAACGTGTTGCACATGGCCATAAAGTTCTATTTGTTAAAATAACAGCTATTTTATGAGAAATGCTATCAATAGAAAAGTAGGGGTGGAAAATTTTTAAGGAGGAAGTAGGTAATACATTTCAGTTTTATTTCAACCTCTAAAGTGGCTGCATACCGTAATATTTAAATGTTCTTTCTAAAGTAACAAAGACACTGCGCTCTAAATCGATAAGCAAATTCTTAGCAAGATATCCTCCTATATCAAAACGTAGGTAAAAATAGAGCGTTTGTAATTGATTACTAACATTGTCATTTTTCAAGAAATAAATTGGTATTGTCTGTAAAATCGGTTTGGGAACAATTTATTTTACGTGGTAACTTCATAAAAAAAAACATTGTTGAATCAACAGCTCAAACAAACCGAACGCATAGGCCGATTGTGCCTCTCTATCGCTTGTTCTGTGCTCTCACTCGCTTGCTCGGCTCAGGCGGAACGTGACACTTTTTCGTGCGTGCAGCCGGCATTTAACAACGTTATCACGTCAAAAATAACACAAAATACAAATGATCACGCTTCGCTTTAAACGTGACCCATTCTCAATTCTAACTTCCACAAACTTCATAAAACTTAAGGAAATCTCATCTCACCACTAAATCGGGCTAACTAGATCACGTACGAAAAAACTTTCAGTGAACCCTGATATTAAAATTTAACGGGGCGACTAGACTGCAGCGACAATGTTCAAGTACAACGCTTGCCCATAAAGAGTTAATATTTCAGAAGCGAGTACAAAGAGAGCAGTAGTCACTGCTAAAGTTTTAATTTGCTTAAAGTTGTTACAAGTTAGAACGGGGCCCATGCGGCCGCCAAATTAGGTACAGTCACAGACTAAAAGTATATAGTAATGTCGAGCTACTCTTCTGATAGTTTAATTCGTTTCGCTGTGAATAGTTTTTTGCTCTGTGCATTCGGCTTGTAATTTAGTTTAAAAAATTCGGTTCAAGTTTTTCAAGACAAAGGACATGAATTGTACATGAGCGTGTAGTCTCTAATTTTATTTCGACTGGAGGGTACTTTGGATTTTTTGCTTCGGCGAGGTTTATTACTTTTTGTTCGCGAGAGAGGATTTCGTAAATCTAGTTCCATTGTGGTTTCGATAAGTTTTATTGAACGGAATTTTGTTAGGGGAAAGGAAATTGAATGGGGGAGTATATTTTCAGGCTCACGTAATGTTTATTATAAATGTTATGACTTGACACTTACCGGATTTTGACTTCTTTGGACTGCCATTCACTGTGTTTGTCGAAGCTGATGAGTATTGCGGCAATTTCCTGTAACAAAAGAAAAATAAATTAGCGTTCATTGACCATGAAAGTGAAATGGAGCTGAGGCACTTAGGAAATTTAGACGGCTTAAAAGTTTGACACTAGGGCTAGCCACTGCGCCTAAACTTTTTCAAGCACGAGTAAAAGTTGGATAACTTACCTGTTAAACTATTTATTTCATTACAAAGGAACGACTTCGAAAGGATAAGTGCATATTTTATTAACCACGGTTTCGAAATGTGTACTTAATTTAAGGAGTAAAGAGACCTCCTTATCAAGTCAGTACAGAGTTAAATTTTATATTACCAATCTGATATAAGACATAACTTTTTCATTAAACCTTTACTATAACTATAGAGAAACTAGAGTATGTGCAAAAAGAGAACCGTCGTGGCGTTACGGTGAACTAACAATAAGATTTCAATCAGCAGCCAAGGTACCGACTATACTTGGTAGACGCGAGTACTGATGAGAACCGAATTGGTGTCTACCAAGTATCAAACACTTAGCAATGACAGAGAAGTGTTGCCAACGTAACAAAATTAGTAAAATGGCACACGATCAAATCAAATCAAATCAAATCACTTTATTTAGCCCGTGGGCCTAGGTTAACAAAGTTGTTATAATTTAATACATATATAAATGTCCTCTAGGTCCCGCTGTGATAAGCGTACAAGCGTTTGTATAATACATAAATAGGTCATTAGAAAATTAACAATTACAATTAACAAACATTAATTAGAATTAAACAAATGTCAAAAAATACAGAGATAAATGTCAATGAAAATAAAAATATAGGTACCTGTCAAATTTAAATATTATAATTGTGATTCAATATATTTGTCTTTTAAGAACTCGTCTAGGGAATAATATGCCTTAGATAAAAGGAATTCATTTAGTCGATTTTTAAAGCTATGTATATTATCCCAGTTTCGAATAGATAACGGAAGTTTATTATAAATAATGGAAGCCATACAGAACACACTTTTTGACATTAATGATGTTTTAACCTTACTAGGGTACCGAATGTTTTTTTCTCTTCTACTACCGGGGTTGAAAGTTTGAAAAAGATTGGAGTTCCTTTTTACAAATAAGGCGACTTCACTAATATATAAACATTCTTAATTTTATGTAAGATTGTTTGCAGGATTGTCTTCGTTTTAATCCACAAATCGCTCTGATACATCGATATTTATCTTATCCTGATAGTAGTCTGACATTTTTACAAGTACATTTATCAAGACCATTATAAAATGAAATGAACTTAGAGAAAGGTATAATCGTTAGTTATAAGAACAGGTATTCTCAAGAACATTAAGTCTTTATAAATGTTATTGTAGGACTAAGAGGCTTATAATAGTATTATGAAATGCGCTTATATACATATATGAGACTAAGTAATAAAACCGAGAATTCTTGACTTCGTGCTGGCTTATCTAATGCTAATATGAGAGCAAGAGAAAAGTACGTTCTTAGTATTTTTAATTATTTATGTTATGCTTATATTAGTCTGACATTCTTAAAAGAGCTTTTACCAAGAACATTATAAAATCAACTGAACTTACAAAACGAGGCTATAAGAACAAATATTTTCAAGTGCAATCAGTCTTCGTAAATGTTATTTTAGGAGTAACAGGCTTATAATAGTATTATAAAATGCGCTTATATACATATAAGAGACTAGGTATAAGACACAGAGCTCTTGAGTCCAAAAAAGCTTATCTAAGAGTAATATAAGAGCGATAATATATTCTAAAACTATTATAAGAGCGCTATAAGCCCACCATTCTTATCCAATCGAAATCATCGACATTTTTGCAAGTTGGGTGGGCGACCTCATCTATGACGCTTCTCTTTTTACACAAACTCTACTAACTATTACTCTCCAAAGCTAAAAATGTGTTTCAAACATTTATATCAATAAACATTTATCATGTAATTATAAAAGTAACTATATTTAACACTATCTACTTCTCTGAAATCAAAACCGCCAAGCCGAACAATAAGTTACTCTACGCTGATCATTCATCATCCTAATTTAATGCAGGGCAGCATTAAATTCATTTATGCAAAATTCCTTTCTACGGCCAGTTAGCTAGTGAAATATTATGTCTTCGTTCAGTGTTAAAATACTCTTTATACTTTAATAAGGTGCCATTTATAACATAGATTACCTAATTATTTAAAAATGTTAGTTTAAAATGGTGGTCATTGAGCAATGGTCAGCTATTAACGTTATAACTTATTGTATGATATAATTATCTTATCGATAAAATAATAGCTAAATAATCTTCACACGTCATTGTTATAATACATATTGTCAAGTCAAACGCAAATCTAAAAGAAATAAATAAGGACATACTAGTGGACCCGGCGAATTTCGTTTCAGGCAATATCTTTATAAATTATAGCCTATGTGTTATTCTGATGTATAAGCATTACTATTGAAAAGTTTCATCTCAATCCGTTCAGTAGTTTTTGCGTGAAAGAGGAAAAAACATCCATACCATAACTTTAGTGTTTATTTAGTAGGATTAGGTTTTTTTCACTTTCGCAGACGAAAATCAATACGAGCTGAAATATAAACCAAAAAAGTCATCTACAGTTGTTCTGGTTATTTAACAAGTTTTAAGTGGCATTTCGTCCCAAGTCGACTATCATTGCCGTTTCAATGCTAATAACATCATACTAATATTATAAATCCGAAAAATTTGTTGGTTTGCTCCTCTTTCACGCGGCAACGGAGCAACGGATTGACTTGATTTTTAGCATGGATTAGATGATTTAGATGCATTCGAGGGCCGGAAAGTGACATAGGCTATATACTTTTCATCCCGAAAAAATAAAAGCTTCCTGTGGGATAGCACAAAAGTCAAAATACCACGCGGGCGGAGCCGCGGGCAAAAGCTAGTAACATTATAAACGCGAAAATTTGTATGTATGGATGTTTTACTCATTCACGCAAAAACTACTGAACGGATTAGGGTGAAACTTTTCAACAGTAATGCTTATACATCAGAATAACACATAGACTATAATGTATAAAGATATTGCCTGAAACGAAGTTCTCCGGGTCAGCTATTTCATAATATATCAAGAACTCTACGCTGAAAACAGTATTTATTTCTTGGTATTTCTAATAATATGTCTAAAAAGCTGTAATCCTTCCTGAAGAAAAAAAAAACAAAAATAAATATGGCACAGAAGTCAGAATCTTTATTAAACCGTGAGATTTCCTAAATCTTCCTCTTGTTTCTCAACTAAATAAATCAAATACTTGTTCGTTTGCGACGCGATTTGAATAACAACCTTTGAAAGCAATCATAAAAAGTCCTTCTTTTCTCCCGAGAGCTGAAAAAGTTCTCTTGCCTCCCTAGAGCGGTAAGGCTTCAGATGAGAAATTATTAAATTAAACGCAACAAGATGAAAGTTAAACGAAGTTGCCTCCGCGGTTTTAATTTACGGGAATAAAAATAAATGATATCAGTTTGAAAGGTTGGAGCAGTAAATAAATGCCTTTTCTACCGAAGTTTTGTAACATTATTTCTTCTGTGGCTTTGCTAAGTTATTATATGATCTGTTGCGACATTGAAAAATTGTGTTTTCATTCTCACTTGATACTCAACAAATTCCTTGGATTTATTAATTGAAAACCAAAATATCAGTCATATTTTTATTTACTTTTGTTAATTTGACCGTTTAGTCATGTTAAGGGCTTCTTAAAAATCTCTGACACTAGGTTGTCAACCCGTATATAAATGATATGGATTACATCTATCTATTCAATAGCCGTAAGATGTCCACCGTGGAAGCCGTGGTGGCCTAGAGGTAGTGACACCCGCCTTGCAATCGTGAGGTTGTGGGTTCAAATCCCGGTCCCGTACCAATGAGTTCTTGGGAATTTATGTACGGAATTTCACACCACTGGCTTTTTGGTGAAGGAAAACATCGTGAGGCAACCTGCATACGTCCGTAGAAGGAATTCGATGGCGTATGCGAATCCACCAACCCGCACTGGGCCAGCGTGGTGGATATGGCCCAATCACCCTTCGTGGGTAGGCCTAAGTCCTGCAGTGGACTATTAAAAAGGCTGATACAGTACAGTACAGGACGTCCACTGTACTGTACCCTATTGGAAATCCATAGGGAAGGCGTAGTTTTTTGAGTTTGTGAAGGCGTATACGCCTTCCCTATAGATTTCCAATAGGGTCAGTTGGAAGCGGCGTCCATCAAGCGCGTTCCTGCTATCTTTATTATATCGTCAATCAACCTAGCTGGTAGACGTCTTACGGTGCGTTTGCCGGTGCATGGTCTGCATTCGAGAATCGTAAGTATTATCTGAGCATATTTACTTCCCACAAGAAGTTTTATCCGTATATACTTATTTAATTCGATCCCTAGCTATTTATATAAAATCATTTCCGTTCTTAAATCTCTAGGGCTCTAATATAAGATTTACTTCGCCTTATACTTAATTCTTATCAACATAAACAAGTCAACACTGGTAAAAAAACTACACCAAAAAGCCCAATCTTGCAACCCTGCAGTCGTAACCCATGATTTACTATGCATTGACATCCCACATCCGAATCAAATCAGTCCGTTGACCCAACCCTATCAAGTATTGACAGCAGGTCTGAAAGTAATACCATTACACTCTAGTTATTTAATGAGAGCCCAAACTCGCCGTTGTTAAATATATAAACGCATCGGGACTCTATTGCCCATAGATTTATGGCTGCCGACATAATCCGATTCGGGTAAGGCATACTCAAGTAGGAGGCAGGGGTGGAGCTAGGAGGAAAAATCGTGGGCATATACTAGGAGTTTTCATAAAAATGTTCATTGAATTTAAACGCAATGTATGTTTTAGCAATTTCATGTTTATAATTACGTATAACGATAGAATATGCGTTATATATATTTATAAAATTCGTCTGTTATCTAGATTAACGTACTATACAGCATGGAACGTCCAACCAAAAGTTAAACAGACATTACACCGAAAAGCTTTTTTAACTGGCTTTTTTGTATAGGTAGGTTAACAATAGTTAGTTGTTAGGAGCCTTGCGTGCCTGAGACAGGTCAGCGTCACCAAATTTTTAGCAAAATCTATGTGCCATAGCAATGTACTCGTCATTCAAGAGATATTGAAATGTTTATGTTGCTTAGTTCGTCGTTTTGGGAGTTCATTGAAGAGGTATATTAATTTATGAACCTAATCTATCTTGCTAGTGATATTTTTATGATAATAAGACATATAAGTAAAGTAACGGAGAAATACTACACTTTCATCGTTCTCATTATTAAAGCCCCAGACTACAAACAACTAGACTACAGCCCTGCTCGAGAATTCGTTAAAGAAGTGACTGTACATACAAGCGGAAATGTTTGTCGGGCCGCTGAAATTGGGGCCCGGAAGCGTTTTTAGGGCGGACTTATTTTAATTGAGTATGGGGTTCTGGCGCATGTTGTAAACTGCGAATGGGGTACGACTGTTTTTAGGACTTGGATTGCCTTTCTGCTTTTAGGAAGGGACTCCATTGTGATAAATTGGATGTTTGACTTGATGAATATCGCTCGGATATGTGGGTTGTTTGTTTGTTTCGGTGACGTTTTGAAATTATACGATTTAGATGTAAATGAGAATTAGAAAACGTCTTCTTTAGATCAGGATGGTGTTTTGGTATACAAGTCCGGCAAAAGGAAGTCCTCAAAGTTCTCCGCAGTCTAGATGTGAACAAAGCCAGTGGCCCTGATGGTATTCCGGCCATTGTATTGAGGACTTGTGCGCCTGAGCTGTCGCCTGTGCTGACTCGCCTCTTTCGCCTATCTCTGAAGACAGGTCAAGTGCCCAAATCTTGGAAGCTTGCTAACGTGCAACCTGTACCCAAGAAGGGCAGCCGTGCCGACCCTGCCAACTACAGGCCAATTTCGATAACGTCTATACTCTGTAAGAGTATGGAACGTGTTCTAAATAACAGGCTCCTGGCCTACCTGGAAGCGAATGACTTACTCAATGACCGCCAGTACGGCTTTCGCCGAAACCGGTCTACTGGGGACCTTCTAGCGTACGCCACACACATCTGGAGTGAGGTCATGGAGAAGCACGGGGAGGCGTTGGCTGTCTCCTTGGACATTTCCAAAGCTTTTGATAGGGTCTGGCACGAGAGCCTTATTGGCAAGCTTCCATCTTACGGCCTGCCTGCTGATTTCTGCACATGGATATCAGATTTCTTGAGGAATCGGTCGATACGAGTTGTCGTTGATGGCTGCTCGTCAGACCAAATGGCTATCAATGCCGGTGTTCCTCAGGGGTCTGTGCTCTCTGCGACACTCTTCCTACTGCATATCAACGATCTGCTTAAGCCCGGGATCTTTGGGTACGCAGATGACAGTACAGTCGTGGAGAGCTACACGTCCGATGCAAGAACCAGCGGGCCACAGATCGAGTTATACAGAGAGGCTATGGTTGAACGGCTCAACTTGAGTCTGCAGGCGGTATCCGACTGGGGTGATGCTAACCTGGTCAAGTTTAATGCCACAAAGACTCAGGGCTGTCTGTTTTCGGCCAAAAAGAGACCCTTTCAACTGTCTCCCGCTTTCCGTGGTGTCTCCGTTCCGGTAACTGACAGCTTGGAACTATTAGGCGTTTCACTCTCATCTTCTCTTAACTTTGGCTCTTACATAGAGTCCAAAGCCCAATTAGCCTCCAAAAAACTTGGTGTTCTCTCTAAGGTGAGACGGTATTTCACACCTGAGCAACTGCTTAGTCTTTATAAAGCACAAGTCAGGTCTTGCATGGAATACTGCTCTCACCTTTGGGATGGCTCTGCCAAATATCAACTGGAGGCTCTGGAATCGATTGAGAGACGAGCCAGGAGGCTGATTGACAACGACACCTTGACTAAGACGCAGCTGCAAAGTCTTGAGCATCGTCGCAAGGTAGCGTGTTTGTCGGTCTTTTACCGGATACACTTCGGAGAGTGCGCCCAGGAGTTGCACAATCTGGTCCCCCCTGCCCCTTTCTTCTATCGTACGGCTAGAAGGACGCGACCAAAGCGTCACCCTTTTATGGTGGACATTCCGCGCGTTAGAACCAAGCGTTTCGAATCCTCATTCCTCATACGAACAGCCGGAATGTGGAATACTTTGCCTGGGTCTGTCTTCCCGTTAAAGTACAACGTGAGTGTCTTCAAATCCCGAGTAAATAGGTATCTTCTAGGTAAGCGTGCTACATCCTAGACCGCACATCTGCTTAACATCAGGCAGTGTGTAGTCAAACGCAAACCTATTCGAAATAAAAAAAAAAAAAAAAAAAACAAGTAAGTTTATTTTCAAATAACACTTTCGAGACTCTAGATTTTCTTTCAAAAACCATACAAACCCTGGAAATTTCACAAAATTGTAAAAATGTTGAAATTTCTATAGTGTAAATAAATTTTAAAAATTATCGACAGAAGTTTTTTTTTTACTTTTCTCGTCATTTATTGAAAATTAAAAATTGTAAACCTATTTTAGCATATGCTAATAAAGCTCTTTCATATGATACCCCACATGATACGATTTACACACTATGAATTTTAGGCGTATATTTTTTTGAATTTAGGCCATATTTTTTTTGATTAAATTAAATATGTGCATTTTTTAGATTTATTCCTATATGTGTACTCTAAGACATTTCTTTTTGCCAAATTTTATAGTTCTAGGTCAACTGAAAGTACCCTGTAGGTTTTGATTTCCTTAAGTGTCAAAATATGCATATATATATGCATATATGCTGAGCGCTACCGTGGCTCGGATGACACGTTAAATTGTAGGTCCCGGTTGTTGTAACCGTTTAGCCATGTCAGAGGCCTTCAGGCGGCCTAAAAACTCTGACACCAGGGCTAGCCACCCGGCCTATACGAACTTACTTACTTACTTACTTATGCATATATATATACATAAACGGCTCTAATCTTGTTTCAATGGTAACTGTGAAGTTTTATTTTTTCACAACTGTAAGAGACTATAGATATACGTACATGGTTTAAATTTCAACTCGTTAACTTTACGTGTTTTTGAGAAAAAAGGTCTTGACATACATACAGACGGACAACAAAGTGATCCTATAAGGGTTCCGTTTTTTTCCATTTGAGGTACGGAACACTAAAAACATCGTGATCTGCATTCGGTCGGAGAAAAACTTGATGGCGCATGTGAATTTATCGATTCATAATTTGTGGGCAAGACTGGTGGGCAAGAGACTTCAACAATACCACAGGATTGAGCTGGATGCAACCAATCTTATTGGAGTTCCATAGGGGATGCCTATATCCGGTAGCCGTCGTCCTTTGACAGCTGGATGGGTAGATGAACTGGCCTAGTATGGTGTATATGGCCCATTACCCGTTGAGGGTTAGTCTATCTTCAGCAGTAAATCAAACTCTGTTACTGTCACATGTTAAACCTTGTCAATAGCTTCCTGATGTTACCATGGAACAATGGATCAATGTAAAATCATTGATCAATTTAAATATTTAACTTAGCTTCTATAAACAACATACTTAGATGAATCAATTTCAGCGCGTTGATCCACTTAAATATTTTGTTTTAGAATCAAAATTTAGAAACAAAACTTCTTCTATTTAATTTTAACTAAATTTATTCTCCAGACTAAATTGAATTCAGTTTACTATCTCCGAGTAGAGGTCGCAGCTGTTCCGCAGAACATGGTCGTAAGTATGCAGCGTCCTACAAACACTAAAATGTCCTCGTACCTCCTATGGGTCTCGATATCTCATAAACATGCGAATAAATTCATGCAAATAACTTATGTACGTGAGTAACAATCTGGGTGCCCTGTTTGGAACTTGGACCGACGTGGACGTTGGCGTTTCCTAAAAATCTACCCGTTTTTAGGGTTCCGTACCTCAAATGGAAAAAACTGAACCCTTATAGGATCACTTTGTTGTCCGTCTGTCCGTCTGTGTGTTTATCAAGACTCTTTATCTCGAGAACGCGTAAAGATATCGAGTTGAAATTTAAACTGTATACGTATATCTATGGTTTCTTGCCGTTGTGTAAAAGAAAAACTTCTTAGTTATCTTTAAAAAAGTTAGAGCCGTTTATGTCGTAAAAAACAGCATATTTCGCCACTCACAATACTTCCCGTTGACATAGAACTATAAAATTTGGCGAGAAGCATTGTCTCAGAGTACACATATAGGAATAAATCTGAAAACTGTACATTTTTATTTAAATCACAAAAAATAGGGCCTCAAAATTCACAAAATATGCGTTCAAAATTCAAAGTGAGTAAAAAGTATCATGTAAGGTATCATATAAAAGAACTTCATTAGCACATGCTAAAACAGGTTTTTAATTATTTTAACAATGTCTTTGTACGGAATCCTCGATGTGCGAGCCTGACTCGCACTAGTCCGGTTTTTATTTATCTTACTAATGGTTAAATCAGGTTATTGTGCCTACAAAATAATCTCGTTCTCCATGTCGGTTGAATTCCCAGACACTTGCGTGTTATAATATATGCCCACGGACGCAATTTGTTTCGTCTCGTTTTTGATTGGGCACGATTTTTATATTCTCTGTTTGGGTTGTAAAATATTACGTATGATTATTAATTTTTTATTGGACAAAGTTTATGTCCTCGTAACTTTTTTGTACCAATTTTTCCGTAGGTTTCCGTAAAATGCTTATTTTGATGTTAACTATGATTTGTTTCTATTCACGCAGGTGATGCAGGTTTTATGATAACGATTTTAGTTAAGATTGGTAAAAAAAATCTGGACTTCGAGGTAGATCCTACCAATATTATAAACGCGAAAGTTTGTGAGGATGGATGGATGGATGTTTGTTACTCTTTCACGCAAAAACTACTGAACGGATTGAGATGAAACTTTGCAATAATATAGCTTATATATCAGAATAACACATAAGCTATAAATTATAATGCTATATTGCGTATGCGGGCGAAGCCGCGGGTAAAAACTAGTAGATAATAATTTGATTAAAACTACAAGGTTCCCTTGGATATTAGCCACGGATAAGTGATTCTATTCTCGAAAGCTATTGAGGAAGGCTATGTTCAGCAGTGATATTGCCCTCCCCAATGGCTATCCTCGTGCATTTGATGTAGTGATAATGATACAATTCTTTCGCACTTTCGGTCAGTCTTCGGATGAGTTACTTTGGTGTCATTTACAACTGAACGCTATCGTGGCTCGGATGATACGTTAAATTATAGGTTCCGGTTGTTCTAACCGGAACCTATAAGTTAGCCAGGCGGTTTAAAAACTCTTGACACCAGGGCTAGCCACTCGGGCTATTCGAACGTCAGAAGTTTTTCAATTAGCAGTAGAGTCACCCATAAAGTATCCTTACAATATTTAGTTACGCTATGAATTCTTGTTAGAAGTTTTATGACCAAAACAGCTGTTAACTAATTAAAAACACCACATCACCTTAGCTTAAATTAAAACCTACATTTATCCAACGCCGTTACCAAAAAAAGTCATTAACCTTATAAATGGAATATTACACAAACAAATTTTTGCGCTTAATTTTTATAAATGAAAATTAGGGGCTGGTCATTAGAATTTTCGCCCGAGAGCTTCACTCGTCCTTGCCCATAACCGATAAGGGTGGGGACTTATTGCGAGGGTCCGCGATTTTGATCGCTTGATGACATTCGTCAGAACTTAATGAAATCTTCGACTAAATTAAAAAGGGGGTGAAAAAGTGTACGGAATGAAAAATACGTTCGTTAGCGGAACACTAGAAATATCAAAAATGATTTTGCGGTTTGTTATTAAAAATTAGGTAAATGAAAAGGTTCTTTCCATTTTACATTTTCTTGGGGAAAACATCCTACTAATATTATAAACGCGAAAGTTTGTATGTATTGATCTTCCTCTTTCACGCAAAAACTTATGGATATACGATATGGAACTGGAGAAAGTGGATTGAGATGAAATAGTGATGCTTACACATCAGAATAACACGTAGGCTATTATTTATAAATACTTTGCGTGAAACGAAGTTCACCGGGCTAGCTAGTTCCATAATATCTCAGAGACCGTTCTTTGAGCAAGAAAGCTCAGATTTTAAAATCTGTAAATTTTTGGAGTACAAAGTTCTAAAATCGCTCCCGCTACCTCTTTTAACAACTACCGCGATGCATCATCATCAGCTTATTTCGGCCCACTGTAGGGCATAAACCTCATCCCTCTTACGCCAACTATCCCTGTTCTGTGCCAGTCTCATCCAGGTGTTGCCGCAAAACTTTTGGATGTTAGCACGCCACCGTTGTAAGGATCTACCGGGACTGCGCTTCCCGTCACAGGGCCACCATTCAATCAGAGATCTGCTCTGCCATCATCACATCTGGCTAAATATCATCATAGAAAAAATAATCTCAGCTTTACAATTCTTTATTATTATATACTACGGGACTAATCGCGCACTAAAATTACGAGATAAATAAATACCTCCTCATCCCATGAGGATGTGGAGGTATTTATTTATCTCGTAATTTAGTGCGCGATTAGTCCCGTAGTATATAATAATAATGTGTTCAAATCGCGATAGTTTAAAAACAACATATACAATTCTTGTTTAAAATAGGGGCCTAGATTCCGTCAGAAAATAAACAAAGCGATAATAAAAGATTACGTCATGAGTGTGGTCAATCTATTTTTATTGTAGGTACTGAGGTGTAGGTGTCAAGGTACACAAAAATTACACTAAAAGAGAGAAGTGTATGGATTGATAGCTTGGTGCGTTATCACCACACCATATATATGTGAGAATTATATAAGGCATGGTAATAACGCACCAACACGACACAAAATACAAAATCGATTTAATTTTCGAGGTCCTTGGAATGGACAATATACATGTAGGTAGGTAATAGGTATTAAGTAAGTGATTCATCATCTGAGAAATAATGTATACCTACATCAAAACACGTGTTAGACCTTTGTAGCTCTAGCTTTTTTCAGATAGAGCGAGAACCCGTGTTACTAGTTAATTCGTTTCAAATGAATTCCAATCCCACAGAACGTGTAGAAATTGTGTACATTTATTTTTGTCAGTATTCAAAATCAATGCTTCATTCCTCACTACCGCTGCCTCTCGGCACATCGACCACAACCCACGACCAACGATCGTCGTCGCGAGCGTCCCAGCGAGTCCATTCCGGCTTTTATTGGCGCAGCCCTAGCTCCTGACAGAAACTCTAATGACGTCATAAAAAGAGGAGTGACGTCATAAACCGACTGACGTCACAGTCCCTTGTCATTGTAATTAGGGGTAATTGTGTGAATGACGGACGGACCCTAGAAGGCCCAGAGTTTTGTAAAGTATAGTATTTGTCGTATTTTGTTATCGTTATCGTCTGTGTTAAATTGTGCCCCACTGCTGAGTACTGGTCACTTTTCATTACGAGAAGGCTGCCGTGCCTCATTAATATAGGGTTATCCAAAACTGGTGTACTAAGCCAAAAGGAGGTGATTCAGACCCTTGGGAGCTAAACCGAAATTCGAGATAAAAAATCAGCTGTTTCATACATTATATCAATTGATTTTTTTTCTAAAAATATAATTAGAAGTAAAGAAAAGCTTTAATAAAATCGGCCAAGTGCGAGTCGGACTCACGCACCAAGGGTTTCGTACCATATGGTCCCATTTCAAGCGTCTACCTGTTGCCGTTTTTAATATTGAGTTCAAAATTGATTTTTTTTTAAAACAATAATTAGAAGTAAAGAAAAGCTTTAATAAAATCGGCCAAGTGCGAGTCGAACTCACGCAACAAGGGTTTCGTACCATATGGTCCCATTTCAAGCGTCTACCTGTTGCCGTTTTTAATATTGAGTTAAAAACGGATAAAATCACGACTGTTGTGTGGGAATCCAAAATATTTGTTTTGTTCTATTTTTTGTATTTGTTGTTAAGGCGACAACAGACATCTGTGAAAAAAAAATACTTTCTCTCCATCACGGTTCATGAGATATAAACAGACGGGCGGACGGACAGCGGAGTCTCAGTAATAGGGGCTGTTTTTACCTTTTGGGCTCCAGCACACTAGGCGGAAATTCTGCCGCGGATCTTCCGTTGCGGTAAATCCGATTTCCGAATGAATGTGGCGTGACCTGGACGCGATGTTGCAGATCTTACGCCGACGGAAGATCGGTGCGCGGAGGACAGAACAGACGCGGAAGGGCGAGCGGTCCGCGACGGAGCGACCGACCATCCGCTTAGAGTGCCTATATTTATATGCAATTATTTATATGCATATATTATTATTAATTTATTAGTAATTTATATGCAATTACATGTATAGGCGTTCCGTCGTCGAAGATCCGCGGCAGAATTTCTGCCTAGTGTGCCGGAGCTCTTCTGCCTAGTGTGCTCCCCCTAAAAACGTAACCAACACATCGACCCCTTCCCACCCCACATATGATTACTATTTTAGGTATCCAGGATCTAAAACACGTCAACGTTTCATCGATCTCCTTCCGAGAACGAAGGAACTCCGCACATGTACCTAGAGGGTAAAAACGTCATGAATTTTATAACATCGTTTAGTAGAATATTACTCTCAGGTAACGTATTAATTTAACTACCTTTACCCGCGGTGTCTGTCAGGGAAACTGTAAAATCCAGATGTTCGATTTTGAGGGAGCATTTTATAGAAAAATCCTGGATAACTTTACAGTATATACGTAGATATATCACTGCTCTTTATATTATGTATAAGTTTATTGTTTAGTCATAGGTTTCTTTGATTATTATTATTTTTATTTATTGTTATCTTTATTTTTAGGTATTTTAAGTATTTATATCAATTTCATTAGTATGTATGTTTGTGATGTATAATCTAATTTATATTTTAATTAATGCACACCAAGAAATAAACAAAAAGAAATAGAGGACAGAAAACGTAAAAATAATGGACTGGGATGGAATGGAGGGTCCATTATTTTTACGCTTTCTGTCTTGTCCATCCTAAGGTAGCCCGGCAGAGATCGCTGTCAGCGATAAGGCTGCCCATTGTTAAACTGTTTATGTTTCTTTGTTTTTTCTTTTTGTTTATTTCTTGGTGTGCAATAAAGAGCTATCTATCTATCTCTTCGAAAAATAGATAAGAGAGATTCACTTAGCAAGTATAATATGGTATTTAATAATGTTTGTTGTGTACAGTTTTTAATGTAATAGTAGGCACAATTTTAAAGTCACCAGCGTAAAAATTGTGTTCTCTCTATCAAATGTATATTTTATTATAGTGAAATAGAAACAGGGCTACACTAAATTCTTAATAATAGCAAATTAAAAATTATCAATCAATTAGGCGCCATAGCAATTATAAAATTACGATCAGCCTCTCAAATTGAGCATAATATTTTCAAATTAATCTGTTTAATTTTGTTTTGTTTTTGTAACAAATAAATGATTGTCTAATAAAGAGATACAACAAATCTTACGTGTAGTATTTTGCATTTTTGTATAATTTACAAAGGTAAAAATACCAAACAAATGATTAGACAGACAGATATTACAAAAATTAAAACACATAATAACATAAATTCGACCCTTATCCTGCAAAAAGCAGCTGTTTCATGCCAAAAGTTCGTTGACTCTTGACAAAAAAAAACCTTAGAAAACCATTATATGGTTGCATGCAAGCCGCCTAAAGCTTGCCCTTTAGAAATCCATTGGGGAGGCCTATGTTAGACGTCAGAAAGCTGATAAAGGTGACATAACATGACATGACAGAATATACTTTTGGAAGTATTTTTGAATTTTTTTTATCAACGGCTATTCGTTTTAAATTTATAATTATGGTCTATAAAGGACTTGTAGGTAAGTGACGTGTATTTTAATGTTTATTGTGCATTTTGCAACCTCGTTCAAAAATCGTATTTTTAATTGAATCATCTACCTATTAATGACAAATTAATGATATGTTGAAAATGTTTAATAATATAATAGTCATTATAATATTTTTATAAATTATAATAGTTAATACACGGTAATCTAAATTTACTGAATATAACACGATGCGATGAAAATTGTAACACCCGATGTTTTATAAAATACTAGCGACCCGCCCCGGCTTCGCACAGGTATATTATACAACCAAACCTTCCTTTTGATTTATTATACATACAAACTCTATCTATTAAAAAAATCGCATCAAAATCCGTTGCGTAGTTTTAAAGATGTAAGTATACATACGGACAGAAAGCGGGAAGCGACTTTGTTTTATACAATGTAGTGATAGTGATTTGCGTTGAATTGTAAAGTACCCAAAATTAACATCCAAACAAATCAACCCATCCGCAATATCGACAGTAAAACATGTACGTCATAAGATAAGTAATAAGTATACTTTATGATAACATAGACAATAATTCGCCGCGTGTATTAGTGTGTACTCAAAATATATTGCTTGTTTTCTCCGCCTGTTATGAACCGAAGTAAATGTCAGTAATAAAGGTTACGAGATTAACGAACACGTTTCGGGAACAAACTGGGTTATTTGTGGCGAAATTAGATTTTGGAATTATCTCAATAGTACTCGACGCTTCCCTCAAAGCCTCAAACTTAATCACATCTGAGGTAGCGCCTCATTATGCTTTAATAACTTGGTGTTCTCTAATAAGGTGGTGGACGGGCCAGCGTGGTGGATGTGTGCCACCAGAGTGCCGCCGGCAGCGGGGCGGGGCTCAAGCTAACGGTGATTGGGCCTACAGAGAGAGGAACCTTCTGACAATGCGCGCCGTGTCCAGAACGACCGCCTTCTGGATCTGACCCTTGACCCAACCGTCTAGCGAGAGCCTCTTAAGGTGGTGGTCGAGACTCTTTGCTATTAAGCCGTTTACCAAAACGACTATCGGGACAATGATCGTCGAGTCCACATCCCACATGGCAGTAACCTCGTGAGTCAAGTCACGGTACTTGCTGAGCTTGGACTATTGAACAGACTGTTACAGTACAGTTACACTACTTAAATACAGTAAACACTATCTGTACGCAATCTTAATGAGCAAGAAGTCAGTACTAAACTGAGTTATATTTAGGGTTCCGTACCGGAAAAGGAAAAACGGAACCCTTATAGGATCACTTTGTTATCCGCCAATCCGTATGTCAAGACTCTTGATCTTGACGCGAAAAGATATCGGTTATAATTTAAATTATATACGTGTATCTATGGTGTCTTGCAGTTGTGTGAAAGAAAAACTTCTCAGTTTACTTCTAAAAAATTAAGAGCCGTTTATGTCGTAAAAAAACTGCATATTTCTTCACTCACAAAAATCATAACCTACAGAGTACTTCCCGTTGACATAGAACTATGAAATTTGGCGAGAAGCATTGTCTCAGAGTACACATATAAGAATAAATCTGAAAGCTGTACATTTTCATTTAAATCACATAAAAATAGGGCCTAAAAAATATAAAAATAGGGTTCAAAATTCAAAGTGAGTAAATCGTATCATGCAAGGTATCATATAAAAGAGCTTTATTAGCACATGCTAAAACAAGCTTTTAATTATTTTAACAATGTGTAATTTTTGATGGATGATGAGAAAAGTGAAAAATTTTATTTTTATTATTATAGTATAGAGATTTTATCAACTTCCCAATTTTGTGACATTTTCTGGATTTGTACGAAACACTCTGTGTGCGAGCCTGGCTCGCACTTGTTTGGTTATATTTCTACCATATTACACCGTCAATACAAGGGAATATATAACAGAAACTAACGTCGTAAGCATCGTTATATGACTTTAAAACTAGATATTTTAAAACGCTAAAAATTATAGAGAAATATTAGTTGTAGACCTTTCTTACATTATACATCTAAAACATCTGTACTAAATAGTAGTAAACATAAAGCAGCTATACGGAAACTTAGTGAGTGCTTAGCAATAAGCATATTAAGTAGAGCTAGTTTATCACTGTTTTGTTGAACTATCAAAACAAGAGTACAAGTACGAATGTATAAGAGAATATAACGTTTTATCATCATTTTACTATAAAACTAATAAATTATTTGAAAGCTGGATCTTACCAAATAATATATCATTAATCATGTTGCACTAAAAACATTTTCCGCCTTATCACAGAAGATTTAAACACGGTTTAACCGTACAATTTACGCCGCTAAACATTGCCTAAAGCGTGCGTAAAACTTTTGTGGTTAGACGGCTATTCTTTGAAACTAAACATTTTAGAACGTTTGAGAGTAGAGAGGAAGTTAGAGACTCTTACTTTCAAAATACCTCTAATGCATATGTACTAAGAAGTAGTAAGTATAAAGTAGCTAGTTTATCACAACCGTGTAAAACTATCCAAAATAGATAATAAGTACGAGTGAATAAGATAAAATAACGTTTATCGTTATATTACTTGAAACAAATTAACTATATTAAGAAAAGGTTATTACTCGCTATATTAATTATAAATTATAATGGACCAGAAAAACGTTTATTCTTTGAATTAAGACATATTAGAACGCTTTATACTAGATAGTAAGATACCCATTCTAACATACGTGTAACATCTAATGCATTTTTTCATAATAAGGCTACATTTGGCCTCCGCCTCTCCTGATGGACAGCGAAGTTGTAACCGAAGATGGAGTATGTAGACCTAGAAGATATCTATTCACTATTTTCTTAAAGTAATCCAGATTTTGATTATCAGGAAATAAAGACGGAGGTAGGGCATTCCAATCCCTGGCGGTCCGCATTATGAAGGAAGTACTGAAAAGTAGTAAACATGAAATAGCTTTGGAAGCTTAGTGAGTACTTACTACTAAGCATACTAAGCAGAGCTAGTTTATCACTGCCGTGTTAAAGCATCCAAACTTCGAACTCTCAGTGCCCAAGTTCAGATAATTAGGGAAGTAATTCGTACCTAAGCAATTAGTTCCGTAAGGAGCAAACTTGCGGGCCTCTTTGTTGCTTAATTAAGGACTAGAGATGAGCTTTTGTCGGATATAGTTTGAAAAATATTGCTTTGAAATAGAGTTCAAAATTGAATGATGGTGTTTGTTTCGGACAAGCTGTAATGTGTGAGGAGTTCTTTCGTTTTTGACTAATACATTGAAATTAACGATATTATTTTTTTTTATAATAAAAACGTTTGGTTAAACTGTAGGCATATCTGAGTGTAGTGTAGGTTAGTATTAGAATTAAAATTAATCTAGAATCGGAACAATTCTAGTTTCTAAGATTCTTTTTTTTTTTATTTGTTCAGGGTATCTTTTCGTCATGTGTCGAAAACAACTAGATTAGAAGAGAAGGAGATCATAGAGTTTTGAAAAAAATATTTCATTTAGGCTCTGCATAAGTTGCTGGTTCGTCGACTCGACGTTGTTTTGCGTCGACTTGTTGACTAGATCCTAAGTACCTATTAACTAAATAAAATATATAATTGGTAGACAAAATACGGACTCCGAAGTACTTAACCTCTGTATTTATAAATAAGTTGTATTAAAACAATTTTAATTTATAAAATAATTATGTGCTTTATTTGACAAAAATTAAACCATTTTTAGGGTTCCGTAACTCAAACGGAAAAAACGAAACCCTTATAGGATCACTTTGTTGTCCGTCTCTCCGTCTGTGTGTATGTCAAGACTTTTTATCTCGGGAACGCGTGAAGATATCGAGTTGAAATTTAAACTGTATACCTATGGTCTCTTGCAGTTGTGTAAAAGAAAAATTTCTCAGTTATCTTAGTTTAAAAAAGTTAGTCGTAAAAAACTGCATATTTCAACGACGCAACAAACGATCTTGGCAACAAATCGACACGAAACGAAGTCAAGTCAAAGAGTCTAAAAACTTGTGCAGAGTTTTAAAAACAAAACATGTCGTAATAACGTTGTGTCGATTTGTTGCTCACATGTACTAAATAAAGAACTAAAGGTAAAGCAAGCAAGCACATGAAAGGCACAACTCTACATCTGTCAAAGTAAATCGTTTCGACGTTATCGACGCACCGCCACCGACCCATTTCCTGCGTACTCGATTATCGCGACAATCGATATGAACGTAATGAACTTTTTCACTCGCAGGCCTTCACTCGCCAGTCGCCACCCTAGTTTTTATTTTGTGGTCAAATTGCAATTTCGGAGTGATAGTTATTTTGATTTGTTTATTTTTTGTCTGTCAATCGCAATCGAGAAAACTAGAATGAAGAGTTTCACTCGCGGATCTATAGTTACTTGCACTCCAATTAACGCATTTGTATTGTATTGAAACCCACCAAAATTATGTAGGCAACAACTAAAATAAGTATTTACAACCCGCGTCCCACAAAAGGAACTTATAATTTTGACGTGTATGTATGAAGGTTGCGGTTTTTTACTTTTTGTGAATTTTGCTATAACTTACTTACTCTAAAACCATTTCAAACATAGAAAAGTAAATACCCATTCATAGAGTTGGATAATTTTTATAATTTTAATTTGCAATGCAAAGACCTCAGAGCAAATAAAAAAATCAAGAGGGAACGTCGTTGAACAGTCAAGTGAAGCCGGTTTTTTTATAAATGTGTGAGTGCGTCGCTGTTGCGCCGCCATAGTTCGACTGTCAAGCCAAGGCGTAGTTTCCTTGTACGTTGATGTGTGTGTAAATTGTCTGTACACGGCGAGGCGTAGTTTTGGTCGGCCTCACTTGTTTATTCACAACATTTTGTCTTGATTTTTTTATTTGGTCTGAGTGTAAGACGTAAAACTCAAAAGGTGAACAGACTAAATCTCATCAAAGCATCAAAATCGTCCAACACGTGTTAGAAGAAAGGATCAGGAGCCACTTTCAACAGGTTCTATTTGAGATATACCTACAATTACTACAGCTGATATGATAATGATATGTGGAACTTAGTACCTACGAATAAAATATAATACTTGGTTCTATTTATTCAAAGTTTAGTATGTAGGTATATCCAACTCAATATAGCTGAGAAAGGCATCGCTATTCCAGTTTCCATGGCAACGCACCGGAAATTAAACGTTGACTTTTTCCTGTCTTTGTTTTGTATTTCTCTAGAAGAAGTATTTTCCATCGCAACTTGTACAGAAATGCATTGAAATTAAATTGCTTTGTGTTTTCCTCATGCTTTATTTGTCACATTTCTGTTACTTTGTCCCAATTAAAAAAACCACAAACTAGAAGATTCTTTCTTGTGTGAAAAGTACAATCAAGCATTGTAGGTCTATATGTATAGAGTAGACACCAAACCTTATCCTCAGCTCGCGCGAGACTATCATCTCCAAGGATTTTTTGCTCATGTAATACATCCATGATCATCTCATATTCGTTTAGATTATACTTTGGTGGCTTGTTCTCTGTATATATATAAGTTACTCTGGTGGCTCGTTAGCTTTCAAACGCGACAGTCGCGTGCCTGAGATACAAAAATATAAAAAAATATTATTAAGCACCAAATATGCGCGGGCGTGTCATTTAGCTCAATGAAATCAAGTTATTTTTTGACCGACGAACCACTAGGAGGAGGAGGTATACAATTCGACGTGTATATATTTTTTTATGTATAACCACGCATAACTTTTTTCATAGTGATTCGATTTCAATAATTCTTTTTTTATTGAAAATAGTATACTTCGAAATTGGTCCTATTCAAATTTTATCAAAATCGGCTGAGCCATTTTTAATAATGTGAAAATGCTACATCGATCCGTGCGAAATATTCGCGAATTCTGTACACGGGTGAAGTCGGTCATGCTAATTTTTGCAAAAAACAATCTTGTTACTAATCTAATTGAATTGCAAGTATAATCTTTTGATTTGTGATATCTTTAGATGTAAAATAAAATGAGATGAACTGTTGATGATTATACCAGTAAACTTTAAAGCTTTTTTATTTAGTGGAAGCAACGAAAACGGAATTTGCTTTTTAGGACATACGTAACCACAAACACACGTATAACTTATACCTAAAACCAGTATGTTTAGGAATAATTATTAAAGAAGAAAAAATATTATATCCTTGTTAAGTTTTTTTAGAAAAAGGAAAAATACCGATCGCGACGTTCACGGCTCTTTATATTAGGAATTACTAAACGTACGTTTGTGCCAGAATTATTCCACTACAAGTTACTCTAAAAAACAATTTCCACATCCTCGAGTCCTTGTACACAACTGGTATGTTGTTGCCAGTAATATGTACCAACCTACTTTAACCAAAAGAAGACAAACTGACTAGGTCACGAACTAGTACAGCGCAATTAATAACGAAAACAAACCATCTGCATTCCTACTACATTATACCAATACATTATCGTTTCACACACAATTAGGTGGCAAATAAATATATATTACCCCATTCAGGGGTTTCTAACACAGATTTCCGAACTTCGGTCCCAGGCGCTTTTGTAGACATGATTAATGTGGCTTAATGTATAGCTATTGTCGACTGCCTTTATTCTGGGGCCTAGAACATTTTGTGATGAAATTCTTTGGGGAGGAGCTTGGAAGGACATCTAATGACCATCCTAATAAGGGTCAAGAGTTTCTATGTAAAAAGCTGATAACTTTTCTTAACAATATGCTTTAGATCATGAATATACAATGACGGACTATTATAAGTCCCAATAATAAATTGAAACGGAAAAGTCGCCGGAGAGTAGATTTTTTTTACTTCTTTTTGGGGCCTACTTTAACCAAAAGAAGACAAACTGACTAGGTCACGAACTAGTACAGCGCAATTAATAACGAAAACAAACCATCTGCATTCCTACTACATTATACCAATACATTATCGTTTCACACACAATTAGGTGGCAAATAAATATATATTACCCCATTCAGGGGTTTCTAACACAGATTTCCGAACTTCGGTCCCAGGCGCTTTTGTAGACATGATTAATGTGGCTTAATGTATAGCTATTGTCGACTGCCTTTATTCTGGGGCCTAGAACATTTTGTGATGAAATTCTTTGGGGAGGAGCTTGGAAGGACATCTAATGACCATCCTAATAAGGGTCAAGAGTTTCTATGTAAAAAGCTGATAACTTTTCTTAACAATATGCTTTAGATCATGAATATACAATGACGGACTATTATAAGTCCCAATAATAAATTGAAACGGAAAAGTCGCCGGAGAGTAGATTTTTTTTACTTCTTTTTTTTTTAAAAAATCAGCGGTGAACTATATTTTCTATGGAACAACAATTTTTTTTTTGAGTATTGACAAAAGTCGTAGATCAAATGTTGTTGTTTATGGTGTTAGGTATTTAGTACTGCGAGGTTACTGGTGTTTTAGAAGTAACCCTGTATAAAACGAAAGTTTTGGCTTTTGTCTTGCTAGAGAAAAAACAAGACATAAACAAGCTCTAAGCATAAAGGTTATAATATATCTATAACTCTGTTCAGTGATTTGTACAGGGACACTCGCGCTATATCGCATCTATTTTTAACACAGATCTCTATTCTCTATAACAGATTGTTAATGCTGTTATCGATTGAAGCAATTCACCAACCACAAAAACCTGCAAAAACTCTACCTTGGTAGGCATACCCTATTTCACAATTTCTACCAATCTTGAGAGGTAATTTATACCCTTGATGCTGTACTGCGAACCTGTTAAACGTCTATCTCTTGCAGTATCATCTCTGCCTCGGTCTTTTGCCAATCGTTTCCAGGCTCTCCCTACTTTTGTTTGACGATAGACAAGTTAAAATAAATACCTAAGTGTTTTGTTAATGCCACGTTTATATACCTACTTTAAACATAAATATTTTTGATTCATTTATCAAAGGTTATCAACCTTGATATTTTGCGGTTCTCTTCGCTTAGTATATAGATACATTAACACTGCTTGTCTCATTTGACGACCGGCGTGGCACAATTTTTACCGACTTCTGAAAAGGAGGAGGTACTATGTTCGTCTATATGTATTTTTTTTGTTTATGTTCATAGATATTAATTGTGAAAGGATTAAAAAAAATATATCGAAATATTATACTTCCAATGTGAGAAATCTTACTTCTAAATTTTGTGAAATTTGTACGGAACCCTCGGTGTGCGAGCCTGACTCGCACTTGACCGGTTTTTTTATAAATACAACAATAATGTACATGAATGTCACATCGATTCGTGCAAACTATTCAAATTCTGTGCATGGTGGAAGTCGGTGTTGCCATTTCGCATGCATGCCATGCTTGGCAGCTCCGTGTAGCCACCAACCCTGCCGTAGGAATAATTAGGATGTAAAACGCACCTTGTAAAAGCCCATAGTTAAATTGATTACTCATTTAATTTTATCTAAATAAGTTGGTGTTATAAGCCGTGGTGGTCTAGTGGTAGTAACACCCGACCTGCGAACGTGAGATCGTGGGTTCAAATCCCGACACCGTACCAATGAGTTTCTTTGGAACTTATGTACGGAATTTCACATCATTGGCTTTTCGGTGAAGGAAAACATCGTGAGACAACCTGCATACGTCCGTAGAAGAAATTCGATGGCGTATGTGAATCCACCAACCCGCACTGGGCCAGCGTGGTGGATATGGCCCAATCACCCTTCGTAGGTAGGCCTACGTCCTGCAGTAGATTATTAAAAAGGCTGGCACAGTACAGTATAAGTTGGTGTTTAGAAGCACCAACAAGTTTTTGGGTCATCCTAACACGTACTTTATTACCACCCAGATAAGACAACATCAATACCCTAACAATTTGTAACCCAGTTTCTTTTGTTTTCGTACCCAAGAAGTAGCTTCTCATCTTCGCCAAGCGGATCAGCTTAAACTCTCCGTAAACAATGCGCCATCAAAACGGCATTAATCACGCCCGACGTTGCCGCAAGTACGGCAACTTGCCGCCGAATTCTATGGAAATCTGTCTTTTGACGTCACGAGTTAAGATCCGGATATAAATATATTTTTAATAGACACCGGATCAGGCAGAGCGGTAAAGATGAGATGAAATGAATAAATTATAACAAGTAATTTTCCATTTGAATAAAATAATTTAAAAGACGGAGAATAGGACTAAAAAAATATAGTTAGTCCGTCAGATACCTAGACTATCAAAAAATATTAGACATTATTGGTATGTTTTCTTTGGTAAAACAAAAATTGATGAAGATATAGCCCGTCAAAGTTCCGAGTGACGTCACAAGGGCCATGTAAATGTAGAGACTGTATGAGAGGTGACGTCACGACCCCTACTTACAAACTTTGTCTTGGTTTATCTTTGTCATTTGTTGTTTGATTGAGATAAGAAAAAATATGTGTCCAGTATTTTTTGTTAATCTAGATCACAGAATAATTATAATTATTATTGTTTTTTTACCCAGTCATTTTGACTGTTGTTACTATTGAAAGAAAGTCACTTGTCTCTATAAATTATTCATTATGATAAGGCCAGGTTTTTTTAAAACAGCTATTTTTTATCCGTACTTGGATGCCTAGAAATCGCTTAAAGCGCCATAGTATCAGCGTCATTTTTCATATGAGTGGATGAAGACCAATACGCCCCCGGTATTGCCCGATTGTATCATTCAAAAATCAATATAAAATTGATATTACCCTCTTTTCTTAAATTTTATGGATGAAAGCTTTAGTTTAATTCTGGTGCATGAATAACAGATTTAAAAAAATTGTGAAGGTGTAAAAAAATCCCAAAAATGCAATAAACTTTCTTAGAAATCATGAATTTGTTCTAAAAAGCGGTATCTTTACTTTTAATTTCTATCGAGCGAAGTTTTTTGAATTGTATTTCGAGTTATTGATTCCCCTACCGTATAGTTTTGAGAATATTGTGTATTTTATTTTTATTCGAGAACTTCAAGGTTTGATGGCGAAAAATCAGTTTAACTAGGGCTCTATACAGGTATTTAGAGATTGGATGGCGACTTAAAGCGATAAGGCCGCCAATTAGAAACCTATTGTTTTGTTTTGTCCTTATAATCGGTTTTTATGTAATGTGGTTGTCTAATAAAGTGTAATTGTTAGTTTGTATGGCAGAGAAGGTTTGGTAATCGTAGCAAGAACACGTTTTTGTAGGCTGATCGGCTAGACTCAAAGAGTCTACCACACTTCACTGTTAGAACAACGGAGCCCCCGTTGTCCGCGAAAAACATTTTTCCTTGGCAACTAGTTGCCTACGAAGAGGAAAAACTCCTCGTACGCAACCAGTTGCGAACTGTGGTTACGTACGCGGCCGAAAGCCTTACAGATGTACCGGTAGCACACAACTGTTCATGATCAGTGGTCCGTCTGCGCCGAACTTAAATCCACAGCGCTAAGTCAAAAATTTAGGTTGCTCCCTTAAATCCTATTCTCCTCATTTTAGATTAGATCTCATAGTCCTTATTTCAATGGGCGAAGATACTTTACAACCGCTATTAATTTCGATAACGCACGAACATCTATCATCCCCCGAGGAAGTCCTAAATTGGCCCGACGGCAGGCGAATATCGCCGAATATTGGCGGAAATTCCCGAAGGGCGTTAAAAGAACGTAATGGCGCTTATCGCTTTTATCGGGAAAGATCTCTTTATAATGGCTTTCAGAAAAGGCCGTTGACTTGAAAAGTTACGAGTAGGTACCTATTTGTTAAGGTTAGCCTTAGGAAAAACCTTGGGTATTTTGAGACTGGATAAATTAATCGGAACGAAAATTGGGTAGGTTTTCTTTCTGGGACCTAAAACCTTTCTTTTCTAAGCAATTGTTTGTCTACGCATATCTTGTGCTCTGACAGTATCTCAAAATTGTTTTCAATATATGGATAAGACTGATTTTTTTTTACGTAGAACCATTTCGATCACATCAGTTGGCAAAATATAGGGAAACCGGATCAAATAGATACATTAGTAAGGGAGATAGGACACAACAGACACACGGGAAACTATTACCTTCTACCGAAAGACGGTTATAGTTCATAGTTCAATTATTTTATTACTGCCTCGGTGGCTCAATGGTTAGTGACCCTAGCTTCTGGGTCAAAGAGGCGTGGGTTCGATCTCCACCCACGAGAAGAGTATTTATGTGATAAACATAGGTGTTTTATCTGTGTTTTATTTAGTTAATATCTATAGACATATGTATTTAAAAATATATAAGTAGTATATCAGTCTCTGGCAGCCATATCAAAAGCTTTGCTTAGTTTGGGATCAGAGACCGTGTGTAAGATGACTCCAAAATATTTACTATTATTATATTTTATTATTTGACAAATAAGTGTCAGAGATACACTTTTGAATACTCAACAAAAATCTACAGAATAGTATAAACTTAGCAAAAAATAATGTTAAAACTATTAGATGTGATACCATTATGCTATCCGCTTCCATATACGATCTTATTGGATAGGTATTGGAGAGACCTTTGTTTGAGACGCGCTATGGCTGAAAAGAAAAAGATGAGTACTATTTTGATAATCGATTAAATTGAATGATGATGACGATTGTAAGAGCAAAAATTTGAATTCATAAAATTAATTTTGTTTCATAAACTTTGCATGAATTATATTTAAACTTTTTTATCTATTTTAAGCACGAGATGATAATAATTAAAACTTTTTGAAGGAAACTCAATTAACAAGTTTATAACAACGAGCTTTCTAACTTTTTTATGCCTTCAATATTAACTGTACCTACCTATTTTTCTGCTGGATTTTACTTTTATTCTTTAAAAATGCACAATCTCACTAGATTGAATTTTCACGAAATAAGTTTTTTTGAATTCTATAAACATGCAAGTCCGAATTTAGTTGCGATGTAACATTTAGAAACATTTTCTAAACAACTATAAATTCCATAGAATTAGAAATAAAGTAAGTTCTAATTCTATGATAAATTCAAAGCTGTGAAGAAGTATATAATTAAAACACTTAAGTACTTTAACTACAAAAGATAAAACAATAGAATTGTAGTTGGGCATTTCAGTAACTATAAGCAGCATATGAGAAAAGGTTATACGCAGCAGTGGAACAATAAAAGTGTGTTAAAAAAGGCTGATGGTGAAGACGATGATGAAACGCTTTGACGTTTCTGAAAAGTGTACCTAGAAACGTAGCATGACAAAAATGCTATTTCGAAATCAAAGAATAAAATAAAGGTCCTTAGAACAAACAAAACAATGCTGATTAGTTTTTCGCCAAAAATTGCATACCCGGCATCAACCGTGTAAAGAATTAGAATAGTTCGCACAGTTTGTATCATTGATGTAGTAATTTAACATTACTCTTGGTTTTTTAAAAACGACTTTCTTCAATAATATGTAAATGGGGCCACCTCTAAAACACCTCACACCTCGTATAGTATCATCAAAATCGGTTCATAATCTAACATAATTAAAAGAAATTACATTCAGTCGAATTGAGAACCTCCTTTTTGAAGTCGGTTAAAAATATTTTGACTGGCTCGGTGGCTCAGTGTTTAGTGACCCTGACTTCTGGATCACAGAGGCGTGGGTTCGATCCCCACCCAGGGCAAATATTTATGTGATGAACATAGGTATTTGCTCTGTGCCTGGGTGTTACTTATGTACTATCTATATAAGTATGTATTTAAAAATATGTATATGTAGTATATCAGTCTCTGGCAGCCATAACACAAGCTTTGCTTAGTTTGGGGTCAGAGATCGTGTGTAAGATGTCCCCTAATATTTATTTATTTATATTTCCCAAGTTTCTCCGAAATAATTATTTTTTGCTAAAAATGGCATGACCGCTTTCAACTGTGTACAGAATTCGCAAATAGCTAGCACGAACCGATGCAGTAATTTCATATTATTGTTGATTTATCAAAAATGGCTTAGCCGATTTCGATAAAATTTAAATGGAACCAACTTTGAAGTATACCTACTCTTTCCATTAAAAAATAGAATTATTGAAATCGGACCACTACGTAAAAAGTTATGGACATAAAAAATACACATACACATAAAAATATATACGCGTCGAATTGTGTACCTACCTCCTCCGTTTCGTCGGTCAAAAAAGAGGAAAGGAAAATAATACGGTATTTCCGGAAGCTCGCGGCACGCGGCTGTCAGGTTGCGAGGCAGGTCACGTGACGCGACTCAGATTTTCGGCTCAAATAATATTATAATAAATAATTTGACCCAAAAAGTAGATGTTAGAAAGGAGTTGGTAAACTTTTTATATGGGAGGCGGTCCTTGAAAACCGGCAGCGATGCGGGCTGTATTAATGTTTAGTGCCATATTTAAGAATATTATTCCACGCAAAAACATATTTTTGTGTATCGCCGTTTTATTATAATATCTCTTTTTTATTTCACTAAGTAGAAAATATTTAGACTGAACTGGTAATACTAAGAGGAGATGCCTGGCAGCCCCGTCCAAAACGCAATAGAGATGGGCGATTTCAAATATAAAGACTATCGATTCTTACGATCGATAGTTTTGTATTATTATGCGGAAAGAGATAGTGTTGTAGTAATAATTACTAGGTACACTTGAATTCGTAAACGAGTGTGGAAAAGTAAACTACATCGGTGAAACGTTATTAGATTTATCTACTGTCTTAAAGAACAACATAGCTACTTCCTTCAATATTTGTTTCATAGATTCCTCACTTCATAGATTATATTTTGTAAGACACTTTTGACACACATTATTATTAGTAAAAACTTCCCATCAATCCATCAGCTATAAAACGTCCACTGTTGGATATAGGCCTTCCATATAGATCTCGAACATGATCGGTTTGTAGCGGCTTGCATCTAGCGTGATGTTGTGGCCTTAATGAGGTCATCGGTCAACTTGCCAAGCCGCTGGGCTATGTCGGTTAACTTATAGGCTAATCGATGTTCTACGTTCCTATTTCATTATATTTATATAGGTACGTGATTTTACTTTTACGTCATAAATAAAAAAAAAACAAACAATATCAAGAAATCATTAACTGCACTGCCATTAGTTGCGTTTGCGATAATTTAAGTTACAATATCGATTCATCGATGTTTGACGATACAGCACTAAGGGCACTAACGTGAACAGTGATTTCAAACAGACTAGATACTACGTAGTCTACGTATCAGACAGGAATCTTCAAACAACCAATAGCGGGCTGGTATTTTAGAATTTGACACTTATTTATTTTTTAAAACATGGCGACCAGCCCTCTATTTGTTGTTCAATATTGACAATGTCATTTCCTTTTGCAGTTTTATAATGTCACTGTCAGTTTTTTTTTTCAATTTAGGCTTAATGCAGTTATTTGGCGGAGCACATAGTTCATTTTTCAAATTTTTTTAGAACCCATTTTATAATTAAATGGCGATGAAAAAAAATCTAAAAAATATGTATTTGAAAAGATAATTATATAAGCTTTCTATTGGTATATATTTTGTTTCTGCAAGATTTCAAAAACCGCATCTTTTCCATATCCTTTGGTTTACGAATATGTGTCACAGACTCACAGTATATGTTTATCTGTGGCATCATATATTTCAACGAAAGGAACAATTGAGAGGATTTTTAAGTGACACAATCGAGACGATGTATGTATGTACCAGCATTTTTAATAGTCCACTGCAGGACGTAGGCCTACCCACGAAGGGTGATTGGGCCATATCCACCACGCTGGCCCAGTGCGGGTTGGTGGATTCACGTATGCCATCGAATTTCTTTGTGCGGAAGTATGCAGATTGCCTCACAATGTTTTCCTTCACCGAAAAGCCAATGATGTAAAATTCCGTACATGAAACTCATTGGTACAGGATCGGGATTCGAACCCACGACCTCACGATTGCAGGTCGGGTGTTACTACCACTATACCACCACGGCTTCCTCTAATAGAGACGATAGTTTACTATTAAAAAGAGGTTCGAGGTTCCATTTCATACTTTGAACATCGACATTTAGCGACAATCTGACTAAATATACAGATCTGGCGATTGAACTAAAACACGATGGAGAGTACAAACAGTAAAAACTATTCCAATCATTCTCTTTTTTTTCACTGGCGCTATTCCACATACGCTCACCACAAGCCTTCAAAGTCTTGATATACACCAAATAACCTCCATTCTTCTGCAGAAGGCTGTAATCTTGAATACCTGCAGAATTGTTCGAAAGTTCCTATCACTGGACGAATAGTAAATCACACCAATTTTCGTTTGGGCAAAAGCCCGCGAATATTAGTTTATCTTCGTTACAGACATGCCACACGGGCGTTGACGCCGCGTAATTGCACCGCGGCGTCACCGCCGCTGCACCGCCGCGGTGAAGCGGCGGTGCTGAGCGTCGTCGCGGCGTCACCGCGGCGACCAGTGTTGCCGGTAGCGATTTAGACATTAAGGCTGTGTCCCCAGTAAGCAAACTGTCAGCGGCCGACTGAGTTAGCGGCGTATCGGTTTAGTACGCCCTTCCATATATTTCAAATGGAGTGTTCACAGTTTGCTAGTTTTGCGCTCACTGTACGCAGTTTGCAGCGTTACGCGCGCCGACTATCTTAGTGAGCGGCCGACTCCCACCAAAACCGGTTCCAGTCGGCGGCGGCGATTGGTTGTTCGCCGGGCGTAGTGACTCAAACTGATTATTCGGATAGTTGGAAAAAAGCTATCATCGTGTTAGGACGTGTTTTTTTGCATCGCACCTAACTAATCTCAACGCACACACACATCACTGAAAATCCAAGATGTCCTTTGATACGGAAAGGTTCATTAGTGAAATACAGAATAGACCAGGCATATGGAACATGTCGAGTGAAGAATACAGCAACAGAGTATTAAAGCAGAGCAATTGGAATGAAGTCGCTGAAATTATATACGATGATTGGCAAAACTTAGAAGAAAACACTAAACAAAAAAGAAGTAAGTTCCATTCTAATGAATTTATTATTTATTCAACAATATACTTGTATCACTCACTACATAAAACAAAGTATCATAATTTACATAGTATTTACGGCTTTACACACTCCGTTACACTATTTCTTCCTGTAGCTACAACTTACAAATATTTCTCTTGCCAGGATAGCTTTCCTTCGTTAAGAAAATAGTTTTTAAGTTATAAGTTTTTTAGTTTTTTTATAGTATTCGAGTATTCTATGAATTTTTAGCGGGAAAAAAGGTTTTGAATTCATCAATCCGTTCAATCTTAAACTGAAGATGAGAAAAATCCCTCGTCCACGTTAGAAATCAGATCGTGTAATTTGTCACGACGAATGTCACACTAACAGCTTTCCAAGTGACAGCTGTCAAACTTCAAAGTGATTATCTCGGTCATTATCAATTCTAGACTACTGTTGTTTTCATAAAAGTGATAGAACTCGACAAGATCTACATTTTGGATGACAGCTGTCAAACTTAAAAGTGATTTATCTCGGTTATTATCGATTCTAGACTAAGCTCTCTTCACAAAAGTAATAGAACTCGACGAAATCTACATTTCGGATGACAGCTGTCAAATTTAAAAGTGATTTATCTCGGTAATTATCGATTCTAGACTACTGCTCTCTTCACAAAAGTAATAGAGCTCGACGAGATCTATATTTCGGATGACAGGTGTCAAACTTAAAAGTGATTTATCTCGGTTATTATTGATTTTAGACCATTAATGACTTCACGAAAGTGATAGAGCTTAACGAGATCTACATTTCAGATGACAGCTGTCAAACGTAAAAGTGATTTATCTCGGTTATTATCAATTCTAGACTACTGCTCTCTTCACAAAAGTAATAGAGCTCGACGAAATCTACATTTCGGATGACAGCTGTCAAACTTAAAAGTGATTTATCTCGGTAATTATTGATTCTAGACTACTGCTCTCTTCACAAAAGTAATAGAGCTCGACGAGATCTATATTTCGGATGACAGCTGTCAAACTTAAAAGTGATTTATCTCGGTAATTATTGATTCTAGACTACTGCTCTCTTCACAAAAAAAATAAAGCTCGACGAGATCTACATTTCGGATCACTTTGAAGTTTGACAGCTGTCATCCGAAATGTAGATTTTGTTGACCTCTATCACTTTTGTGAAGACAGCAGTAGTCTAGAATCGATAATAACCGAGATAAATCACGTTGAAGTTTGACAGCTGTCATCCGAAATATAGATCTCGTTGACCTTTATCACTTTTGTGAAGACAGCAGTAGTCTAGAATCGATAATAACCGAGATAAATCATGTTGAAGTTTGACAGCTGTCATCCGAAATATAGATCTCGTTGACCTCTATCACTTTTGTGAAGACAGCAGTAGTGTAGAATCAATAATAACCTAGATAAATCACTTTGAAGTTTGACAGCTGTCATCCGAAATGTAGATCTAGTTGAGCTCTATCACTTTTGTGAAGAGAGCAGTAGTCTAAAATTGATAATAACCTAGATAAATCACTTTTAAGTTTGACAGCTGTCATCAGAAATGTAGATCTCGTTGAGCTCTATCACTTTTGTGAAGACAGCAGTAGTCTAGAATCGATAATAATCGAGATAAACTCACTTTGAAGTTTGACAGCTGTCATCCGAAATGTAGATCTCGTCGAGCTTTATTACTTTTGTGAAGAGAGCAGTAGTCTAGAATCGATAATAACCGAGATAAATCACTTTTAAGTTTGACAGCTGTCATCTGAAATGTAGATCTCGTTGAGTTCTATCACTTTTGTGAAGACATTAATGGTCTAGAATCAATAATAACCGAGATAAACTCACTTTGAAGTTTGACAGCTGTCATCCGAAATGTAGATCTTGTCGAGTTCTATTACTTTTGTGAAGACAGCAGTAGTCTAGAATCGATAATGACCGAGACAAATCACTTTAAAGTTTGACAGCTGTCACTTGGACAGCTGTTACTGTGCCACTCGTCGTGACAAATCACACAAGTCCATACTCGATGGGCTTATGAGATATTTTTCATGTCACTTTGCACAAATCAATGCATCTATTTCAGATTTTATCGATCGGCCACATTATTTCTCTAATATATCAAACGAAGAACAAAACACTTTCTTTCTGCGGTTGGCTCACACAAAATCAGACTGTATATGAGAGATTTTACTTATCTTCAGCCGGTTATCCCTTAAACCTTTTTTTCCGCTAACTGCCTAGATGTCATCAGTGTCTAAGGCAACACTGGGCGCCGCGGTGTCGCCGCGACGACGCTCAGCACCGCCGCTGCACCGCGGCGGTGCAGCGGCGGTGACGCCGCGGTGCAATTACGCGGCGTCAACGCCCGTGTGGCATGTGCCTTAGCGAGAGATCTAAGAAGAACATAAATAATAATGATAACATTAATTATAAAAAAATCCGGACAAGTGCGAGTAAAGCTCGCACTTCGAGGGTCTCCGGTCTCCGTACAAATCCAGAAAATTTCACAAAATTGGGAAGAAAGTTGTTAAAATTAAAATGTTGAAAGTTGTTAAACACTATAACTATCGACAAAAAAGTTTTTTTTTTTACTTTTCTTGTCATACATTGAAAATTACACATTGTTAAAATATTTAAAAGCCTGTTTTAGCATGTGCTAATGAAATTCATTTATATGATACCTTACATGATACGATTTACTCACTTTGAATTTTGAACCCATATTTTGTGAATTTTGAGGGCCCTATTTTTTGTGATTTAAATAAAAATGTACAGTTTTCAGATTTATTCCTATATTTGTGTACCCGAGATAATGCTTCTCACCAAATTTTTTACTCGTAGTTCTATGTCAACGGGTAGTGCCTTGTAGGTTTTGATTTTTGTGAGTGTCGAAATATGCGGTTTTTTCGACATAAACGGCTCTAACTTTTTAAAACGATAACTGAGAAGTTTTTCTTTTCCACAACTGCAAGAGATCATAGAGATACGTATACAGTTTAAATTTCAACTCGATATCTTTACGCGTTCCTGAGATAAAGAGTCTTGACATACAACAGACGGACAGACGGACAACAAAGTGATCCTATAAGGGTTCCGATTTTTCCGTTTGAGGTACGGAACCCTAAAAATCCAGAAAAGAGGGCAGATAGATAAAAATATGGTTTTCCGGAAGTTCTCGAAACGCGGCTTACAGATTGTGAGGCTTACCACGTGACGCAGCGGATCAAATTCGCAGCTAAAATAATGTAATTATTTTTCGCAAAAAATGACACAATCTACTTCAATAGTATACAAAATTCAATCGTATAAAAGAATATCCGAAATCAAACTCCAATTGACGACAATATCGATGAACATGCTTCCACAACAAGATTATTTTTCGCAAAAATGAGCATGACCGACTTCACCCGTGTACAGAATTCGCGAATATTTCGCACGGATCGATGTAGCATTTTGCACATTATTGTAGATTTATCAAAAATGGCTCAGGCGATTTCGATAAAATTTAAATGGGACCAATTTCGAAGTATATTCTTTCCAATAAAAAAAGAATTATTGAAATCAAACTACTACGAAAAAAGTTATGCGTGGTTATTAATAAACAAATATATATATATATACGAGTCGAATTGTATACCTCCGGTAGTTCGTCGGTCAAAAAATACAAACAGACAAATAAAGAACTTCCGTCTTCTTGGAAGTCGAAAATAATGAATTGGGCCACGTGACCACGTAGATATATTTCAGATATTATAAAAATTATGCAGTACAAACCTTACTTAAATTATAAGAAAAAAAATGCTAGAAGAGCTCTTACTTTTGGTGTTAATAACTATTAAAAACGCTCCAAACTTTATACTCGTAGATACCTTACAATTTTAAAAGCAAGTTAGGTCAGTCAAATATAAAATACTATTTGAAATGCAATAATTCTATTGAAATTGAACTCTTTAGAAATCAGTTGGGGGTTGGTTTACGCTTGTCATCTTCTTTTCTTTTCACATAAAATTAAAAAAAAAATCTTTTAATATGAGATAGTCATAAAATATTCATGATTTAAAAGTTTGACTTAATTCCAGCAAGATTTTTAAATTAATCTTAAATAACCAAAAAATAGAAACCTTTTTGATATGCTTTACCTTTGTTATGCGTACATTTCAATTGTTTCGTACAAAAAAAACATCCTCAAACAATTATTACCAGCTTAGTTAACATTGCTTGCCAGTACTTAGAACTCAGGAAATAAATACACACATTTTAATAACAAATAAATATTTGGGGACATCTTCCATCTTATCACTAAACCCTACTATTAAAAAAGCTTCAACCCACCAGCACTTAAACGCCTTAATGAACAAATTCTCTAAAACAGAACACCTGAACATACCTTTCGAGCAAATTAACACCTCTCCCGCAGACTCTACCTCAAGCCTGTAAGTTAGAGCCCAGTTAAATTCCTCAAGTGCCTGCAGTTAGCATTAGAGAACAATAGCCCCTCTCCTGGTGTACTACCGGCCTTATCCGGACACGTTTAAATGCAGTTACTAAGGATTATGCGAAATTGCCTTGAGTTATTACGGTTTAGAGCCATAATTTACAGACGAATTGATGAATAACTGTACTGTACTGTACAAGCCTTTTTGAGCTGGTCCATGGGCTTAGTGACATACGTCATCGATTTTCTTTCACGAACGTATGCATGTTGCCGAACGATGTTTTCTTTCACCGAAAAGCCAGTAGTGTGAAATTCCGTACACAAATTGCAAGGAATTCATTGGTACGGGACCGAGACTTGAACCGAAGACCTTGTAGCGACTGACTTCGCTACTGTGGCGCCACCACACGCGCGCCTCTAGAAACTAACGTCAGCCAATCACAAGCCGAGGGCTGCATCGCGCAAAACGAAATTCTCCGCGGCGGCCGAACCATATTAAGACCAAATGTTACTCGGTCGGATAGCTATCCCCGGGCACAACACCTCGCCCGGTGGAGTACTCCTTTGCGAGATGATAACCTATCATCATCATCTCGACATGGACGACCACCAAGACCATAACCTCATGATTGTCAGGCGGGTGTCATTACCACTAGACCACCACGGATGAATAACACCGTGTGATATAAGCTACGAAGTCTGAATGATTAATTATTTCTTTTTCCAGAAATTCTTTGCTAAAATATAATTAATAGTCTCGTGGTTTTGCTAGTAACTTAGGTACATAGCTAGTTTTATCTAACCAAGGACACTGTGACTAACGTAAGTAGGTTTGTTTTATTCAGTACTAGTTTTTACCCGCGGCTTCGCCCGCATGATATTTTGATTTTTGACGCAATATCATTATAATTTATAGCCTATGTGTTATTCTGATATATAAGCTATATTATTGCAAAGTTTCATATCAATCCGTTCAGTAGTTTTTGCGTGAAAGAGTAACAAACATACATACATCCATCCATCCATCCTCACAAACTTTCGCGTTTATAATATTAGTAGGATAGGTTTGCATTTGACTTCATGCTGGTATAAGTATAAGTAGTTTATAATAATAGTGATTTCTACTCAAATAAATAATTTTAGATTTCTCGTCCTCTATTCGGCATCAGCTCCCGGAATTAAAAAGTTGAGATGGCAGTGGGTAGGTTAAACAACACAAAGGACTGATGATCAGACAGTTCTCGAATGGAGACATGACCCTTACTTTCATAAACCCTTATCAACCGTATACCTAAAATAAAACCGGAAAAGTGCGAGTCAGACTGGCACATCGAGGGTTCCGTACAAACATATTGTTAAAATAATTAAAAACCTGTTTTAGCATGTGCTAATGAAGTTATTTTATATGATAACCTTACATGATACGATTTACTCACTTTGAATTTTGAAGCCATATTTTGTAAATTTTGAGGCCCTATTTTTATGTGATTTAAATAAAATTGTACAGTTTTCAGATTTATTCCTATATGTGTACTCTGAGAAAATGCTCTTCGCCAAATTTCATAGTTCTATATCAACGGGAAGTACCCTGTAGGTTTTGATTTTTATGAGCGTTGAAATATGCGTTTTTTACGACATAAACGCCTCTAACTTTTTTATACGGTAATTGAGAAGCTTTTCTTTTACACAACTGCAAGAATTCATAGGTTTACGTATATAGTTTAAATTTCAACTCGATATCTTTACGCGTTTCCGAGATAAAGAGTCTTGACATACACACAGACGGACAGACGGACAGACGGACAACAAAGTGATCCTATAAGGGTTCCGTTTTTTCCTTTTGAGGTACGGAACCCTAAAAAGTTTCTGAGTTTGATATTGTTGCACCTAGTCCTGTCCATATTATTTAGACTAGTAGGTATTTACTCTTGTAGCTAGTAGATATTTCTAACATTTTGTCATGTAAAGCATAAACATCATTACCATCAATTCTGAAGTAAAGAATGTTTGATTGATTAAGTATTCACAGTAGGTATTATCATCGTCATTTCATCTAATCGCGTTTTTTTGCTCCAAGAAACTCGTACTACATTCAAATTAAAAAAAAAACTACAGACCACGAAGACAAAATTTTGATGAAATTCTCCTCCTCGACTGTTAAATAGAAAAATAAAAGGGGCGCTTAAAAAGTTCAAGAGCGCCCTCTGTCGGCTAAACGCCGCTTTCGCGCGATAATCAAAGCACATCTCTCAGGCGCGTGTTCGAGTGGCCATCTCGCGCCGCGCCTGTCCCACTCCTTCGCCTCTGGGAAATTGAAAGAAAAACGATCTGGCTCTTTTAAAACTTCCCTCGGAAATTTATGTACTAGATGCAGGATTCTTGTAGGTATTAGACATGACGCCAGTTTTTCGAGCTAGGATAGTACCTAAGGCATCACTACTTAGTATAAAACAAAATCGCTTCCCGAAGTCTGTCCCTAAGTAGGCTTATATCTTTAAAACTACGCAACGGATTTTGATGCGTTTTCTTTAAATAGATAGAATGATTCGAGGAAGGTGGCTTGGAACAGCATGACTTTTTATTCAGTGCACAAATTTTTATCGCGCAATAGATATCATTAGTAGAACATATTTCGCTCATAAAAAGAACGACTTTTTTAAAAAAAATTGTCAAACTATGGCTAAAAAAATTATATCGCATGCACCCTACACTCCAAACAATAACTACCTACCAAAACGACTCAGGCATAGTTACTCAGACATAGGATGACATTGATTACTCCGACAATATTCATAAAAATATAAAGAAAACGACTAGTATTTTTATCAAATAAAAGGCATGGCGTAATGTTAACCTTAAGATGTTATTTCGAGCAGTAAGGTGCATGTTTGGAGAAGAAACTTACTAAGTTTTTACTGTACAGTACCAGCCTTTTTTTAGCAGTCCACTGCAGGACGTAGGCCTACCCACGAAGGGCGAAAAAGTTTATAAATATACTTAATTTCAAATGGGCCAGCGCAGTAGCGGAATCGATCATTTTAGAAAAAAGGACTTTTTCAACATTATGGATTGTATTACAACTTCATACGAGTAGGTCGTATGAAGTTGTAATACAATCCATAGGAACTTAGAGCAAACTCGTACTGAGTATTGTCACTGAAATCATTAGACAGAGAATCTTAAAACCAATCATCTATACAATACTTTAGAATAACTGATTAAGTATATTCTTTACGCATATTAGTGTGAAAGGTATGCTTGATGAATGGAATGCTCCATTTCTTATGTGTAACTAAAATATCTAAACACGCGCTAAACTGATGTGTGGCGAATATGCTAGGCCTTAGCATATTCGCCACACATAAGCTACGAATATGCTAAGGCCTATATGTTTAGGATCAATTCTCTAAGACAGTGGTTCCCAAAGTAGTCTAGGATACGACCCATCTAATACAATTTTACAAACCCGGACCTACTTTTTGGAAATTTGATCGTTACCAATATAAATAAAAGACTTTTCAACTAACTACATCAAAAAGTTATTTTAATGGGGATGATGAAATGGTTTCCTATGTTTTGCAATTACAGTTTTGAGATCAACTTTTAATCACAGTGAGTTTGATAAGTCTAATTTCTTTCGGTAATTAGTTTTAATGTGGTGGCCCCCTCAATATTTGCTCGCGAATCGCGACCCACCTAAGCCCTTAGTCCAGGTTTTGCGCAGTTTACTTATAAGTTCACGTGTGGCTCCATATATTTGGTTAGTTCTTCCTCGTTTCCGCCAGGGGCGCTGAACAAAAATGTATAGAGCCATACAGAAACAGCTGTAGTTTAAATTTACATGTAAACCTGGACTTAGGGCGGCAACACCAAAGCGGAGATGTGTGCGGTGTGCTGTGTGCTGTGCGAGAACAGATTTTTTTCAGATCGGGTGCGAGGCGAGGCGATTGCTCAGTACGTATTCTGACACGCTCGCTGACAGCGCACAACTGCTCGCCGCTCACATCTGTCGTCTCCACTGCGCGTCGTCCGCGCACAGCTCACATATCCGCTTCCATCGCGCCATACAAATATTACACATCTCCGCACAGCGATCTCCACTGAAGCTGAGCGGAGAGGAGATGCAAACACATTCTACTGGTTGTTTAAAAAAACATCTCCTCTCCGCTCGTCTCGTCTCCGCTTTGGTGGAGTCCCGGCCTAACCCCTCAAACCTGCCCAACCCATAGTTTCGGAAGCCCTGCGCTAAGTTATCAGGCTAATGTCAGCTAACATATTATTAATCGTTATCCTTCCCTACATAAATCTAGCCTAATCTCATAAATATGACAGGCACAGAAACACTTGACAACAAATAGCAATATCGCTTAACTGTCTCGTTTTCCCTTTCAGCGTGGAGGCGACAAACTTGGTGGAACTTCCGAGAACTTTCCAGAACTTTCTAGAAGTTTGTAGAAGTTGCCAGCGTCAGCGAAGCGTAGCCGTAGTTCCTAAGGAGATAACGTCTGCATTGATACTGTAGCGACTTCATTGTTTGACTCTAGATGGATTAAAATTGAGTAAATAAATCTTTTGCTTTAGGAAAAAAATCAATATTAAGGAACCGGCGTGACGCAAACTTGCTGCCATATTTACGTTCCTGTTGCGAATCTTTGGAAATGGACAAGTTCGAAAGAAGAGCTGTTGAAAAAGTTGTCAGATCTTATGTAGAGCCAAGCTTCTAACTCTACACGTTTTAACTCTACAAGTATTTACTTTACAAACTCGACACTTAGTCAATATATGCGGCTTGGCTGACAATAAAGTTTTTTTTTGTAAAAAGGGCAAGTGCTTACGTCCTAATTCAGTGCTACATACTTAAGATATAACTACATACTGCTACTTGATCTGAAAAGATAGAGATGGGAACGGACGAGGATGGGATGGGAAGAATTGCTACGCTACACATCCATGTCTGAAGAGAATTTACCTAAATAAAAACACAAATAAACGAATCTACATTTCGAAGTAGGTACCTATTGATTTCTGTAAACATTGCTTTACAATGTAAACATCAGACTTGTATAGACATTAACCAATTCGTGTGACACTGATCAATAGACGAGAATTTTAATTTATGTAAGAAAACACAAGTAAACATTTCAAATTATTGAATTCTGTATTATTAGGAGATCCGTAAAAGAACGAAAGTTACCGACATAGCCCAGCTAATTGGCAAGTAAAAATGGCAGTAGGCAGGGCACAGAACTAATGACCGATGGGATCGAAAAGTTCTTGAGTGGAGACCACGTAACAGGAAGCGCAGCGTAGTAGGACGTTCATCTACGAGGTGGACAGATAATCTCATCAAGACGGCGGCGGATCACGCTGGATGCAAGCCGCTTTCAACAGGTCTTATGGGAGATTCATAGGGAAGGTCTTTATCCAGCAGTGGACATACGAGTATGGCTGATGAATGGAATTCTAAACTGAAAGTTCTGTTGGTATAATACATGCATAACTCATTTAAACGCTTCAAAACGACCCAAAAGTTATGAGCCAGATAATAAATAATAAAGAATGTAGATAAATTAAAACTGGAGATATTTAATATATAAAAAAAAATTAACATGACTTTTTATATTATACTGTACTAGTTATAAGTCAATGTTTACACGAAAAGTATGACATGAAAAAAAAGAACAAAAAATATGAGAAAAAAAGTACAAAAATAAGAATGAAAGAGAAAAAAAAAGAATATGGAAAAAAAATATATTTATAGAAATGTATATTTGGCATATTGTATGGTATATTGTATTTCTGGCTTTGGCACTGGTGTTTTATAATTTAAATTAGAATTAATTTAATGTAAGTTTTCTTTTATCTTTGCAACATAATATATTATACGTATTATACTATATTACTATATGTTATATGTATTCATGTCATATGTATGCTCACACATTATAAAACTTGCATGAGGCAATCTAATTGGCCTATTATTAATAAAACAGAAAACCGCGTAAGCAAATGTTCAACTTGACAATGTCTCCGACTTATGTTGGGGGAAGTACAAGAGAATCAACAAAAAAAAAACTAAAATTTATATACATCTCGAAGCGAATTTACATAAGAAAACACTAATAAATGTTTACAATTCAAAGTATTGAATTCTGTAAAATCGCTTTACAATGTAAACAGCAGATATTAACCAAATCGGGTCTAATACAAGTGACACTGACCAATAGACGAGAATTTAATCAATTTGCTCGATGAAGCTGTAAGCAATAAAACATTCGAGCTGCGTCGTCAACCGACGGTAAGGGGGCAAGACGTCGACATTACGGGAATTGGGGCGCTAGGGATGGGCTCAAGTTCATTGATAAATATTAGTTTATCGATAAAGTAAGTTCGTTTAAGCCGGGTGGCTAGCCCTGGTGTCAGAGTTTTTAGGCCGCCTGAAGGCCTTTGACATGACTAAAAGGTGAAATCAACCGCAACATACAATTTAACGTGTCATCCGAGCCACGACAGTGCTCAGTTGGAAAATGCCACCCGCGGTCACCCATCCAAACACTGAATCGATATCAATATCGACTGGTCAAAGATAGAAAGACATATTTGCAAATTTGCGGCCTGCATGCTAGAATAATCCCATAAAATTTAATATTTTTCTGTGTATCAATTCAGTTTGCATAAAATGATTTACGTATGAAATATAATTGTATAGCTTGAAGATCACCAAAATTAGTATTTTCACCAAAACTTTAAAGCGCATTTTATCGACTTTATGAAATTGTAAGCAAAAACTCATTCGGATTGCATCGTAAAGTGGCGATAAAGAGGCATGATCTTGTCATCGCAAGAAAAGCGCTAGAAAGATTTTACAAAAAAATATTGACATACTTTCCGAAGATAGAGCCACTAAAAAGCAAAGGACTAAGCATTTAAACAATATAAATTTCTCTAAATCAATAATACCGCATTTATCCTACTCTTTTTACGAGTATTAGTAACACTTGAACCAATCAAATACAAATTAAACAACGTTCCGCACGGTCAGTAGTATTTATTAGTATTTGAATGGGTGACCGCGGGTGGCATTTTCCAACTATGTGCTACCATGGCTCGGATGACACTTTAAATTGTAGGTCCCGTTTAGCTGCCCGGCCTATACAAATTTACTTACTTTAATACAACTAGGAACTACATATCCTCGGTACGCAAAAAACGTAAACCATCGATAAATCAATGTCCATCTCTTCCCATCACTACGCCAAAAACTAATTTATCAGTTATCCGGAGCGAAGATCTATAGGGACATCCAGAAGGTCTGACCATTCCTTTAAACAAAACAAGTGGAGTGGAGCTTCCTTGTGAATTGGAAATAACGAAATAACATCTTTTGGTCGCAATTTGTCTGCGTAAAAAAGAATTTGGGTATATTCTGTAGGACATCGTCTGGGACGGGAATATATTCTATTACAGTACTGTATGTCTTTTTGTAACCTTTTGTGAGCCGCTATGGTATTTTAAAGGCCAATATTTTAGTTCTTCGATGTAAAGGGACTAGAGGGGTCTGAAAGATGGGTAGGTAGTTTATTGAATCAGGTGTTACTTCTCAGAAGTTTATCTTCAAATTCTTGTTTGAATAAATATTTAGTGTATTTCCGCTCTGTCGTGGGCATATACGAGTAAGTTAAGGGTACCATTCAACAAACCAAATTAAATCACAAACAAAATTAGTCATTAATCATCAAACTGTATAATGGTACGTCTATGATTTGGTTAAGGTTAAGATGGGTAGCTTGGATGGGTAGATGGCTTCAAAATGTTTTGACGGCATGGTTATAATTTCTATTTTTTTTTTGTATACAGGCGGTTTTGATACATTAGGTACTCACTACTACTTACTTACTGATAAGCAATTAAATAACAAATGTATGCTACTTTTTCAGATGGTTAGGTTATAATTAGAGATTTTGGTAAGTAATGCACGTATCTTTCTACGTAGGAAGGTTGTCGTTACTAAACAAGTATAGAATAACTAATAGAATTGTATTTTCCGTCATAAACCTATTTATTAAAATATCAAAATTCTGATTTACCGAGTAAAGAAAAGACTATCACTCTACAATGTCGAAGAAAATTTTATAAGCTGTAAAAGTTCAAAGTTAGTGGTGACAAGTTGTGTTAGGAAAACGGGATCTGACTGGGAATAAACCTGAATTTCAGGTACATGCTGCGGATGACACAACTAAGCAACAGTGCTTATGTCACGTCAGTGGCTCGGATGACACGTTAAATTGTAAGTCACGTTTGCTTTAACTGTTTAGTCAAGAGGCTTAAACTTAAATCTTACACCATGCAGATTTCAATCCTCATTCCTCATACGAACAGCCAGAATGTAGAACGCTTTGCCTGGATCTGTCTTTCCGCTGAAGTAAAACGTGGGTGTCTTCAAATCCCGAGTAAATAGGTATCTTCTAGGTAAGCGTGCTACACCCTAGACCGCTTATCTGTCTAACATCAGTGTAGTGCAGTGAGAATAAGGGTGTTATTTGTTAGTGAAGTGTTTTCAATATTTTGTCATATTATTTTTAAAGATTTTTTCATTATTATTACAAATTACAATTGATATTTATTATTATTTTTTTTAATTCAGTTTTTTAAATGTATAATTATTGTAATATTAATAATAGTGTTTTTAAATACCCATAAACTTATTTTCCTACAACAAGATAGCGGAAATACACTAAATATTTATTCAAAACAAAGATTTGAAGATGAATTTCTGCAAAGTAACGCCTGCTTCAATCAACTGCCTAACATCAGGCAGTGTGTAGTCAAACGCAAACTTATACGGAAAAAAATGAGTTCAAAGATTCCACCCGAATAGACATACTTACATATATACATACATACATTGCAAGTTAAATAAAAGGTTTTTTTAAAAAAAAGATCTAACCACCCGGCCATTGAAAACTTACTTCACAGGTGAGAAATTTTTTGGCCTTTTCAGTACATAAATAACAACTCCTTTCCCACCGTCAAAAACCGTGTAAAACCCGTAAATCAATTGTAATGCCACAGCTAACATATAACAGAAGAAAAATATTTGCGCCGAATATTTACTAAGCAGCCAACAGGCACATCCTCGATGAACAGCCATAAAGCATACAAACACCCACATATCAAATCACGAACTGAGGCCAAATTCATAACTTCGCCCTAGGATTACGGTCGCACAGTCACAGAATAAAATAATAACAGAGGGCGCTAAATCAAAAAGTAACATGAGTACAGATAGCAACAACAGTGTAAATTTTTGTGTATTTGCTATCCAAACCTAAAGCGATGGTTAATGGAGGCATTGATCATTGCCGCCGCTCCAGCCCTACTCAGAGTCTCAGAAAGATGTGACGGCGTTGTTGCTATCACTACGCGCAAGCCGAGCGGTTCGAGTACGGCTGCGATATTGGCGGTGGCAAAAGCCCTGCGTATGATATTGTTCAGACTGGTATAGCGACCAATCTTACCAGCGCGTCTTGAGCAAGAGAGACCGTGGTGACCGACGCTGATCAACTACAGTACCACACTGACAGCGATGGGGGACAACATCTTGCACCCAAGCGTAAGCTTACAGCTAGACGAAATGCTGTTGGGTCTAAAAGGTTACCAAAAAAAAAACACATTTTTGATCGCCATCTGACTTTACAAAGATAAGTATCAAAATAAAACTTAATAATTTTATTGCGCCTTTATCTATGATATTTATTGTTATTTTAAATTATTCTGATATAATTCTGACATTATTTAATTTTGTATTGAATAATGCCTCTCTACAGCATATAATCTAAGTTGAAGTACATAGTTTATTTTTATTATGAACAATTTTTTTAAATTTAATTTTCGTGATTATTTTTTTTTATATTTCGAATAGGTTCGCGTTTGACTACATATTATCATACAAACTGTTGTACATATTTAATTTTTGTATTAAGCTCTATACATCAATAATCTAATTGTATCAATTTTTCTGCTAACCGTACCAAAGTATCGCGGCCGCAAGACCTACGAGTAACAGATGTGATAAAGTAACAGTTTTTCTTAGCGGAAAAAACATTGTTGTACCGTGTCGTAAATCATGATATCGCGTCGTGCGAACTTTGTATTCTGTGTTACACGTGGATTTACACAGTCGCACACTTTTCTCTGTAGACTGTAACTTTTGTGACGATAATTCAGTAGTTTAGTAGTTTTTAGGGTTACGTACCTCAAAAGGAAAAATCGGAACTCTTATAGAATCACTTTGTTGTTCGTTTGTCTGTCCGTGTGCCAAGACCTTTTTATCTCGGGAACGCTTAAAATTAACGAGTTGAAATTAAAACCATATAAAAATATCCATAGCGTCTTACAGTTGTGCAAAAATTAAACTTCTCAGTTATCGAAGAAAAAAGTTAAAGGTGTTTATGCCACAAAAACTGCATATTTCGACATTTACACGGGAATCAAAACCTATAGGGGTACTTCACGTTGATCTTGAATTATAATATTTGGCAAGGTGCATTGTCTTAGAGTATACATAAAGGAATTAATCTGAAAACTGTACATTTTGAGTTTAATCACAAAATGGAGCTTATAAATAAAGCCCATATTAAGAGATCACGTTTCAGTGCCATACATCGTCACACTTGTGACACTGAGATACGTTTCTACCTACCTATACAAGGTTACAGGGTAAGTCGACCTATTCCCGTAAAGGGTGTGTAGTTTACTTTGTTTCTGACTAATTTGACTATGAGATACACCATCCTAAATTAATAAATAAAAATAAATATTTGAAATTGGTATTTATAAAATTCCCAATTTTCGGCTATCAGCTCAGATATTTTGAAACGTGTAAGTCATATCATTACATTTTATTTGATTTTTACATGTAAAATAATGTTTTATGACCTCACTACCCAATATTGTCCGTAAAATTAACCTTTTATAAAAAGTATTTGATTTCAAATATCTCGAAAACTGTGAGATTTAGGATATGGTGTAATACGCTTAACGGGAGTAGGTCGACTTAGCCTGTAACCCTGTATACATATATTAAGGGTAAGTGCCTTTATTGACTACCACTAAATACAAGACTACTTATAAAATCTAAAGCTACTTAAACATAACAAGCAATTGGATCATCCACAGACCCCAAAGGTCTAACATGTATATTTCTCCTGTAGCTCTGTAATATTCCGTACAATAAAGACAGCTGCTCTGAGCGCTGGCTGTAAGTGCGAGGAATAAGCCAAGTTCGTCTTATCTCGTCTTGTATCTAAGTTTTGAACCTAACGACTCTTGTTGTGAGCCTTCCACTCGCAACTCAAACATCACGTGCTTCGAACTTGAAATTATAACTGGAGTTTGTGCAAAATGAGAAGCGTCGTAGGTGAGGTCGCCCGTGTGCCATTTTACTAATTTTGTTACGTTGACAACACTGATCTGTCATTGCTAGTACAACTAAAAGTGTTTGACCACAGCCCGGACACTCCGCGATTTTCCATACAAAATCTGATGTCTTACGCACACTACACAGTACTTACTCACAGGCAACACACATACGCACGGTTGCTACACGTGCATATGTGTGCGAAACGTCTTTGGCTGTCAGCGACGTGACGACATGCCGCGTGAGTGAGACAGTTGCGTATTCAATTAGCATAAATGTAGTGCTTAAAAAGTATTACAATTACTTAATTTGGAAGCATTTTAATAAAAGTAACCGATCTATTTTATTTGAAAGAAAATATCAAGAGGAAGTTACCAAATAATGTAAAATAAGTTCCATTTACTTATCCTTAGATAAACATTCGTCTTTTTTTACGTATTATTGATATTCAACCAAACACAGCACAAGTCTTCCCTATAGTCATAGTCTAGGATTTTTTATTACAAGATCTACCGGCCAGTGCAGCCCGCACGCTTAGTACACGATCGGTACGTGAAACGCGGGGTGGAAGTGAGGAAGACTCAAACGGGTGGGGGGTAACGAGTGACCGTTCTATACGTAGTATTATTATATCTTCTTTGGTTTGACACCAATTCGGTTTTCAAGACTCGCGTCTACCAAGTAGCCGGTACCTTGGCTGCTGATTAAATCTTATTGTTATTTCACCGTAATGCCACGACGGTTCTCTTTTTGCACAAATTCTACAGTCTTGACTCAGTTGGTGTATTTGCTTTCGATGCTGGGGGCCCGGGTTCTGTTCCCAGCAGGGCGGATATTTGAGCGATGAATTTAAATACTCGTATCTGTTCTTAATTTCCGCCAAGATTAGATATTTAAGTTAGGTGTCCTTTGTCTTCATGTGTACTATACAGTACCTACTAACTATAGACAATGGACACTTTCAGTTCAGTTTTGTTTATTTATACGATGGGTGTCAGAAACCAAATTACAATAACCTATTTTATACCTCAATTACTCGTATGTGGTGGAACCACACAATTAAAGTAATCGTCTACCCACCTTGTAATTAGACATCTTACGCTGCGCTTGCTAGTGGAGGATATAATATTCAGATTGCACTGTAAGTACGTCAATGGACCCAAAAATGTTTTGAGACGTACATAACTAATTTTATGAATTTTGAATATGTCCTTGTCAACCAAAAGTGCGAGATATTTAAAATTAGTTAATGGAACAGTACTTAAGCATGACAATTAAGTTCAAAGTACAGTAGCACCATTAAAAAAGCAATTAGAAGAAACAAACTGCACAGCGCTAAGCCCACCTCGAAGAAGTTAATAATTAAAAACGAAATAAAGCACCAAAGGGACACGTTTAAAGTTCAAATTGAAATTAAAGCAATTGGCATTGTGGACAATATTCACGATCAACTTTAGCACGAACTCCGAAAATAAGATAAGAACCAGAGCCTTAAGGGGGCTACAACGAAATTGTGTATCTCAAAATCGGGTTTTAACCACAGCGGCGACTCGGCCGGAGTCATAAAACCACGGCGCTGTGCAGCTGCAGTTACTGATAATCATATAAATACAAGTTTTGCATAGTTTACTTAAACTTGCATGTTTGCGTGTAGCTTTATATATTTATGTTAGTTCTTCCTCGTTTTCGTCAGGGGTGCCATACAAAAATGTATAGAGACACACGGAAACTACTGTAGTATAAGTTTACGTGAAATCTATACTAACCCCTATTATAAGATAGTTGATTGAATCAGGCGTTACTTTGCGGAAATTCATCTTCAAATCTCTGTTAAGAATGAATATTTAGTGTATTTCCGCTATCTTGTTGTAGTCAAATAAGTTTAAGGAAAAAAAAATCCACAATCCTACTAATATTATAAACGTGAAAGTTTGTGAGGATGGATGGATGGATGTATGGATGGATGTATGGATGTTTGTTACTCTTTCACGCAAAAACTACTGAACGGATTGAGATGAAACTTTGCAATAATATAGTTTACATATCAGAATAACACATAGGCTATAAATTATAATGATATATTGCGTATGCGGGCGAAGCCGCGGGTAAAAACTAGTTAGTAATATTACAATAATTATACAAATAAAAAACTTAATTTTAGAAAATAAATAAAATAATAATAAATATCACTACACTCCATTATATATTTTTTACAAATAAATATTATAAAAAAATCTTTAAAAATAATATGACAAAATATTGAAAACACTTCACTACAAAGTTCGAATTCTGCGGTCAGTTAAAACGCTGACATGCTATTTTCAAACCGAAAATAAAATCACAGATGTGCAAATTTAAAAAAAACTACTGTTTTACAATAAAAGTTTTAGACACGCTTTAGACAATGTTTAACAGTACAAATTGCACGGTTAAACAGTGTTTAAAGCTTGTTTAAATATTTAGAGGGTGCCGCATTACCAAAAAAAATTTGAGTTTTATCTAACAATATGTGTCAATGTTTAAGATCTTCTAGTATCCCATTGATGTGCCAAATTTATAATTGTTTTGTAGTAGTAGCAGGATACATATTTGTACATCTAAAAAAATTAAAAAATATATATAAAAACTATTAAAAGGTTGGTACAGATTGTTTCGTAGGCATTGTATTTTATGACTATTTTTATCGTTTTTATTTTTTAAATTTTTACACAGTCGTCAAATTATACATCTGTTATTTCTTCGTTACGTGAAAAATATAACTGTTTAGGCTATCAATGATAAACGCAGCGTCAGTAATGGTTGTTTCAAACAATTTATACGAAAAATATGTAAATTTTAAGGGAAATTTTGTTTGGGGTTCGATTTAGGGATTTGTATTCAATACAATCTAGACATGCGTTGTTTGCGAAACGGTCGGCTTGTATAATAAATGGGCTATTTTTACTGCGACCTAGCGTATACGTTTACGTATTTATTGGCTACAATATATTATTTGGTCAAACTAAAATTTGTAGGTACATTTATCTTATTGTATACAGGGTTACTCAGAAATTGCATACCTACTTGGGACACTTGGGGAATCATGGGACTACCTCGGTGGCTCAGTGGTTAGTGACCCTAACTTCTGGAAAGAGGCGTGGGTTCGCCCACGCAGGGCAAATATTTATGTGATGAACATAAGTGTTTGCTCTGTGTCTGGGTGTTATTTAGTTGCTATCTATATAAGTATGTATTGAAATTTAGATCTTGTAGATTATGTCAAACTTAATACTAACATGATTGTTACGTGTCGTAACCAAATGTATTTAAAAATAAGCATATGTAATATATCAGTCTTTGGCAGCCATGTCACAAGCTTTGCTTAGTTTTGGGTCAGAGGCCGTGTGTAAGATGTCCTTAAAATATTATATAATATTATCATTGTGAAAAATGTTTACTATGAGGCTAACTCAAAATTCGGGAATAATACAAAATCGAAATTCAATATCGAAAAACTGTATGAAAGTATTGGTTTTTCGTATTCCAGGTTGACTGCATAGTAATAAAGTTATCCCTAATAATGGGCTTGAACAAAGCTCGGGCTTGAACAAGGCTTTTACAAATCGAAATTCTGTATTGTCCTTGATCTTAAATCTTGTTTAAGAGTATCGTGAATCAACTAGTGTTTTCGCGTTTTCTGTAGAACGTCGAGAGAATTTTCGTTACATTTTTGATAAAAGTTACGTTCCTGAAGCAAAACCTGGAAAACTCCTTAGATTGTAACATAATGTTATGTTTTTGGTGTCATTCGCTTGAGTAAGAAATATTGCACGCTGGTACGTCTTATGTTTTTCAAAAAAGTTTTGAGTTGATGTATGTATACGTTTCAGCCAAGCTTTGAGTAAAAATATGACTTTTCAGAAGTTTATAACTTTAAAATCATTTTAGTAACTGTAAAAACTAAGACGTATAATCCTAGCGATTGAAGTGCTGATTACATGTACAAAAATCAATCAAATTGGATAATATTAAGAGGTAGATAGCTTACTATAGTTTTTGTATGGTTAAGTTGGCACCTCACGAATGCCTTAAACACAAGATTATTTTTTGCAAAAATTAGCATGACCGACTTCATCCGTGTTCAGAATTCGCGAATATTTCGCACGGATCGATGTAGCATTTTTCACATTATTGTTTAGTTATCAAAAATGGCTCAGCCGATTAAGATAAAATTTAAATGGGACTCATTCCGAAGTATATTCTTTCCAATAAAAAAAGAATTATTGAAATCGGACCACTATGAAAAAAGTTATGCGTGGTTATACATAAAATATATATATACGCGTCGAATTGTATGTACCTCCTCCGGTGGTTCGTCGGTCAAAAATAAAAATCAAACCAAACAAAAGGACTTTCTCCAAGTTTCTAATACCTACATATCTCGTACTCCCATTGAGGGCGGCCGTTACTACTTTATTTATTTACGTTTCCCAACAGGTGTATTCAATGAAAAAGGGCTTAGGCCGCGGTCGGGACGTCAGGTGGACTCGACTGGGTATGATGTTGGCTTTCTTATGTCCTTGAGTTGGGCTTTGGTAAATAAAAATTGGGATTTAACCTCTTAGAGTTTGGCTAACGAATGTTGATACTGAAAAACGCGGCAAATTTTAAAAAAATATCAGTGTGACAGCCTTAAACTGAGAGGGAAACACTTTTCACTCACACGATGTACCATTGTTACCAAACTGCGATTCTGATTTCTCCAAAGCTTTGTCATGTCAAAAGCAAAATCGCAAACTAATGTTTTTTTTTTCAAGCTTTAACTAGCCGTGTAGTGGTTTTATATTCATTACGTTAATTATTTTCTGTATGTTGACGTAATTATTATGCCAAACTGAGGCTTTGCATTGCTCTCCAAATGATCCAAATGATTTCAACGCGTACCTATCTACTTCCTTACGATGAAGACTATAGTAATATTATGAGTCATTTTGTTCAGTTTAGTACATGACGTAGGTTTAAAAAATGTTTTAATACAAGGTAAAATACCCCAATTTAAAGGTAAATCCGCGATGGTAATAACACCGTGTGTTGTCATTTAAAAAGTTAGCGAAGAATTCGAGTATCAACTTTCGTTAGCCATACTCTACCAATAAGATATTTCTTAAGTATGGCCAACAATACCACAAAGTAGGGGTACCAACACTACAAAACAAAACCCACTGAACATGTATAAGATTTTAATGTAGGTACTGTACTGTACTATATCAGCCTTTTCAATAGTCCTCTGCAGGACGTAGGCCTAACCACGAAGGGTGTTTGGGCCATATCCACCACGCTGGCTCAGTGCGGGTTGGTGGATTCACATACGCCATCGAATTTCTTCTACTGACATATGCAGGTTGCCTCACGATGTTTTCCTTCACCGAAAAGCCAGCGGCGTTAAATTCCGTACATAAATTCCAAAGATCTCATTGGTTCGGGACCGGGATTTGAACCCACGACCTCACGATTGTAAGGCGGGTGTCAATACCACTAGACCTCCACGGCTTCGTAATGTAGGTACATTTTAAATTAAATTTTTTTTTTTAATTTTAAGAACTTGAAGTTGAAGTCTATACCACAATTTCGTCTTTATTAGCTTCATTATTATAGTAAGACAGTTTGTATAGACCGAGTCACTAGCCAAAAGTTTTGCGGCAACACCTGGATGAGACTAGCACAGGACAGGGATAGTTGGCGTAAGGGGGAGGAGGCTTATGCCCTGCAGTGGGCCGAAATAAGCTGATGATGATGATGATGAGTCACTAGTCGCTAGCCCAGGCTAGCTGGCTCTTGTTTATAAGCCGCCTGAGGAGTTAGTACAAGTTTACACTTAAATTGAAACTACAGTAGTTACCATAATTATGGTTCCATACATTTTCGTGCAACGCTCCTGATGGAACCGAGGAAGTATAACAAAAATGTATGGAGCCACGCAATTTAATGTGTCATCTAAGCCATAGAAGCGCTCAGTAAAGTTGTCCACGCCAGCTGCGGCCACCCATCCAAAAACTGACCGTGCCGGACGTTACTTAACTTTGTTGATCACTAACAAACACCTAACCAAATTACGCTATGAGCGCTACAAAAACAACATTTCGCACTTGAATTTTAAATTTACTATTAGACTCATGCGTATTCTCTTAGGTATTCGTTTCTTATAAGTCTAATACCTAGTAGTATAATATTTTATATTTCTGAGTACTAAGGAACACTTTCGTTTTTTTTGCCCCCGTGAATAATATATTACAACTAAATTATTTTACTTTCCGCCAAGTAAAAGAAAAGATTCCAGCTGTTGGAAGTGATTGCGATAGAAAACATTAAAATTAGTCCTGAAATATTCGCGCAAGCTTAATAAAACTGTTTCGTGTATAAATTAATATTAATAAGGCATTTACAAATTCTCTTGTAGCGTGTATTTTAATATCAACTTAATTTGTTTAATAAGTGTAATAAATAACGCTAGAAATAGTTGGGTTCCAACTTGGTTTTAGTCTTATGATTTTACTATTAGCGCCTACTTCGGGCTCGCACGTTATTAAAAATTGATTGTGTTCGTATAATATAGTATCGTAATACACTATTCGAAATTTTCTACGTGAAAACCGTACTGAAATCATTTGCTACGTCTATTATTTTTTTAAATAATGTGAACAAATAGGCTGACGTGGATAGCGTAGAAATAGTTATATTACACGACATAAATTTATTTTAATAATTTAGATACCATAATTATTATTTCTTCATTCGAACAGCCAGAATGCGAAACGCTCTTCCTGTGTCTATCTTCCCACTAAAATACGACAGGAGTGTCTTCTTATCCCGAGTAAAAAGATATATTGTAAGAATGCTTGTTACGCCCTAGACCGCATATTTTTATCTGCTTAACATCATGCAGTATGTAGTATAATCCTACTTAATATTATAAACGCGCTAAGTTTGTGAGGATGGATGGATGTATGGATGTTTGTTACTCTTTCACGCAAAAACTACTGAACGGATTGAGATGAAACTTTGCAATAATATAGCTTATATATCAGAATAACACATAGGCTATAAACTATAATGATATTGCGTCAGAAATCAAAATATCATGCGGGCGAAGCCGCGGGTAAAAACTAGTAAATTAATAGTTTAAAAAACACTAGAAAAAGAAACGCTTTAGTGCCTATCTTCCGGCTTCATCATCAGACCTTGAAACCTAATCGTGGTCAAAGTTCATTATAAGACTTTTCTAAGAAATCCAAAACAGCTATGATACAATTTTCCATCATGAAGTTCCAGTTCATATCTTCCGGCTCCATCATCAGATCAGTTCGACAGTACCATAATTGTATTGTCATCAGAACTACATACAGCTGCAAATTTTCATTACGCTACGACCCTTTGAAGATATCTAAATTAGTTACCTTAGATTCCATTATATAGTTATACATACAGGTCGACCGGTTCGTCGGTTTGACTGTCTCGGTGGCTCAGTGATTAGTGACCCTGACTTCTGGATCAAAGAGGCGTGGGTTCAATCCCCACCCAGGGCAAACATTTATGTGATGAACATAGATGTTTGCTCTGTGTCTGGGTGTTATTTTGTTACTATCTATATAAGTATGTATTTAAAAATATGTATATGTAGTATATCAGTCTCTGGCAGCCATATCACAAGCTTTGCTTAGTTTAGGGTCAGAGACCGTGTGTAAGATGTCCTCTAATATTTATTTATTTTTTATTTATACAGGTCGACCTAATAAAAGCGTGTAAAAAACCAAAGACAGTTTCAAAAGTCCCTGTTTGAGACTGACTAAAAAGGGACTTTTGATACTGTCAATGAGTAAAACGCAAACCATTTCGAAATAAAAAAGATAGTGTTGTCAATAGCTTAAGTTAAAAGATTTATAATAATACTACGTACTAGTTAAAGAGAGTGTTAACTATTCTTAAATGTAGGTACCACGGCCATCTTAAATCTACGTATTTTATTGATATGAAATAACTGTAATAACTATAAAATATTATTTTGTGTCCCTCTACAAGCGGCATAGTAAAGTTATTACTATGTACGTTTGTAATATACATACCGTACCTACAACAAATTTAATAGCAACATTACGAGCAAACTTTAAAATTGAGACCAATCTAAACTAAAATACGTAGACACCAAATAAGATGATCTGAGCTTATAACGAAACACATTTTTCTTAACCCTTAATTTGCCTTTTCTTTAACCTCAATCAATTCGCTTCACCGCACCTCAGAAGCTTTAACCCTTTCCTAGGAATTTTCTTCAAAACAAATTCGTCCGGCAAAACCTAACCGCGGCGACCTCAACAGGAAGTCAGAAAACGACATAATAGGTGTCCCTTTTTGCTTCACTACAAACACGGCCTTACCTTACCCCGGGGAAGCCTTTGTTTTGTATCGTTTGTTGAATACACCCAAAATAATATCAAGCAACTTGCTCCATTCTCTACCGTATAGAGTACATTTTAAGGCTGAAATTGAAATGAGGCATGTTTCTGTCACCGGTGTTACCATTTTTTGGTCGGTAACAACAGCCGTATGTCAAAGGTTTTAAGGTTTAGAGTATTTTGTGTTTTGTGATGCGGAAGCAGTGCTATTTGGAGTTTTTGCTGAGCCGAGTTTTGCTTTGCATAATAGCTTTTGGGTAACGGATTCTGATACCATTTACGAGTCAGATTGCGGTATTGATGGATTAGTTTTATGGATTTTGTAACCTGGCAATTTGTCTTGGCTTAGTGTTTTGGGGAAACCGATTTGTTTGCTAATGTTTTGCGTAAGGGATTGTAGTGGTATCAATATTATTTAATTTTATTACAAATTCAGAGTTATTTATTTAGTATTTTTATAACAAATGGTAAAAGTTAGACTCAAATAAAGACTTGAAATTCACTTATATTAATATCCAACCAAAATCTTGAATAACTTTTGTCAACCTCAATTACTTTTATCTTATGTACCGATATAATGGAGCTATAAGTATAAAAATACAATAAAAAGCTTAACTATATTTAGGTTAATTTAGGTATCTAATATTCTACCGTACAGTCCATCAATTTGTATATGTATAATACGTACTCAAAGTTTATCTACGGAATAGAAGCAGGATTGAGTATTATAGTTTAAAATCAATAAATTATGATAGATTTTAGAAATCCTTTTAAATGTATTTTAGAAATTTAGAAATCAAAGCACTTACTCGTACCTGTACCTATTCCAAAATGTATACGTCCGGAGCAAACACAAATAACCACGACTGGCACATTTAAAACACTTGTATTTTTTTTCAAGAAACAAAATGCGAAAGCCACTCTACTATGAACTTTTCACATACCTACGTTATAATGATGCTGCCTGCAAAAATAACCCTACAGCATAACTTATTTACATTTAAAATATGTACTAACAAACCTCGTATAAAGCAACACGTGAAACAATAATTTCCGCCAAACGAGAAACGGGCAGGAAGCATGAATTGTCCCAGATGTTATCGCAACAATGCCTAGCAAAAGGTTAAACAATGGAAAGCCGGTCGCAAACTTGAATTGCCGGTAACGCCTTTTTCTCAAACGCGCTTTCATATTAGAGTAAGGTATGGGACACACAGGGAATCGCATAACGTTAGTTATTTCATGCAAAATGTTCATAGAGTAGAGACTATTTTTAACCGACTTCCAAAACCAAGCGTTTTGAATCCTCATTCCTCATACGAACAGCCGGAATGTGGAACGCTTTGCCTGGGTCTGTCTTCCCGTTAAAGTACAACGTTGATGTCTTCAAATCCCGAGTAAATAGGTATCTTCTAGGTAAGCGTGCTACACCCTAGACCGCACATCTGCTTAACATCAGGCAGTGTGTAGTCAAACGCGAACCAATTCGAAATAATAAAAAACGAACATAGAACCTCCTCCGGTTTTATGTTTGTCTGTGTGTTATTTTTGTGTATGCTCATCGATATTTTCGCCAATTTTGAAACAAGTAAAAAAAATATTTTTTTTCAAAAGGTGTATACTCCCGAGGTGATCCCATTAAAATTTCATCGAAATCGGCTGAGCCGTTTTTGGGAAATTAACAATAATGTAAAATTGTATACATCCATTTGAGCTGTACCAGTCTTTTTTTATAGTCCACTGCAGCACGTAGGCCTAACTACGAAAGGTTGTTGGGCCATATCCACCACGCTGGCCCAGTGCGGGTTGGTGGATTCACATATGCCATCGAATTTCTTCTACAGACGTATGCAGGTTGCCTCACGATGTTTTCCTTCACCGGAAAGCCCGTGGTGTGAAATTCCGTACATAAATTCCAAGGAATTCATTGGTATGGGACTGGGATTTAAGCCCACAACCTCACGATTGTAAGGCGGGTGCCATCACCACTAGACCACCACGGCTTTGATTCGAGCGAACTATTCGAAATTTTGAACACGATGGAAGTTGGTTTTGCCATTATTTGCGAAAAATAATATAACAAGTAGTTAACAATAGACCTTGATACAGTAGACTTCCCATGTGTTTAACTAAATGTTTATAATTAAATATCTCGACTCACACATGACCGATTTCGTTCATACTCACAAATTTTGCTAGAATTTTTAGACATTAAACAATTTTGCCATTTTTATCCAAATCCGTTGATAAATAGCGCTTTAGTAAATTTATTCCTTTAAGTGAGAATATCCTTTTATCATATTGAACAGAAATTGACAGCACAAGAGCTTTCACATATAATCTTTTTAAAACGCTAAGATACCAAAGTAAGTCATTTTATCAATTCGATTCTGTGCAATGTACAACTAGGTACATAGGTACATCTTATGACACGTTAATTGAAATTGTCATTACTTTTTGAATCAGTTTATAAGGTAACTTAATTTTCACCAAAATATTTCACCGAGTGTACCCACAACCCTAATTCTCGCCTGCCCGTGAAACATTAACCAAAGTTATACCTACGGCGCTATGTAATCTGATGGCCTACATACTAAATACCTAATTGACTAGTTTTATGTCTTGCATTAGGCATTCCCAAAGGAAGTGTGGCCATTGCATTTGTATCTATTTCAGAACCTTATAGAGATTATTCGTAACACGAAAACTTATCAGGAATGTAGAGATCTGAGAAAGTTGAAAAACCAAAGTTACGACATAGCCTAGTGGACTGACAAGCTGAAATACAGTAGGGAGGATGCATATCACGGAGGACTGATGACAAATAGGGTCCAGAAGTTTCGGAGTGGAGACCACGTACCGGCAAGGGCAATATTGACGTCAACCTACAAGGAGTACAAATGATCTCATCAACACCGCAGGATCGCGCTGGATGCGAAAAGCTTGCAACCAGTCTTACTGCAGATCTATAGGGGATACCTATGTCGAGAAGTGGACGTCCATCGAACGACGACGAACGACGGATACGAAAATTACGGTAGTTTTGGTGTGACTCCACACATTTTTGTAAAGGGCTTTTGGCGGAAATTAAGTACGAATAATCTACTATTCGCAGGCAAACGAAGAAAATTTAACTAAAATATATGGAGTCAAACGAAAGCCATAATAGTTTTCGTTTACTATATGTACTAAACATCGTGAACGAAAAAAGAAAACTGCTAACAACTATCGAAAATAATAGGGTCAACGGGGTTATAAGTTTGTCTATGTGTGCGTGAGTGTGTGTGTGTGTCTCTGTCTGTATGTATGTCAGTGGCATCGTAGCCAAATGGTTAAAGCAATTTTGACTGTGTTTTTGAAAGGTGAATTCGTCGGAACTTTTTTTAAAATATGTTTCAACAAAATCGATTCAGCCGTTTCAAAGTTATCGATTCTTTTGTTAGCTGCGGTAGGAATCTTATTGCGTTGAGGTTTTTTTTTTATTTTTTTTTATCAAGCTTATCACTTATTTAATCATACAATGCACTAACAGAAACTAATTTACTAATTACTTTCTTCTCATACTGTAAAGTAACGACCTGTAGTAACGGCAGTTACGTTAGTTTTGCTAACGCCCGCTAAGACTCGCGAGCTTTGCTCTCGTTTTCTTGTTTTCTTCCATTTTTACAGTTATTGTTTTCTCTATTGTTTTATATTTTGCTTTTAATGCGAGTGCTGTTTTACTTCGCTTTGTACTGTTTCTAAAGACGGTTTAAATGGAGCAGCTTGCCATATGTGGAGGATGGAATATCTACAGGGTTGTTCAGAGCAGGTCTACTAAACCGAAATGGGATGTTTCTGACTATCATTATGATTAACTTTTAGTTTGGAACCAACTATAATACGAAAAATCAGCTGACCTATACAAAATCTTAACTTGAATTCGACTTCCGGTATGAAACAGACTTTTTTTTCGAATTTTGTTTGACTCCAAAGTCCAAATTGTTTATAATGATAGTAGATATTGGCGAAGTGGTACATATTTAGAAGGTTTTAATCATTTTGCTTAGAAATGAGAAGATCCGCAGAAAAAACAAAGTTACTCAAACGCTTAGCGGATCGTCAAGTTGAAATGGTAGTGAGCAGGGCACACAGAACTAAGGACTGAAAATAGAATTGAAAAGTTTTCTAATGGAGACCATGTACCGGCAAGAGCCACGTCGGCGTAATCTTGCGGTATCATTATCATCATCATTTCAGCCATAGCGCGATCCTGGAGTCTTACTGAGGTCATCCGTCCACCTTGTGGGTGGACGCCCTACGCTGCGCTTGCCGGTACGTGGTCTCCACTCGAGAACTTTTCGACCCCATCGGTCATCAGTCCTCCGCGCTATGTGCCCTGCCCATTGCCACTTCAACCTGCCAATCCGCTGGGCTATGTCGGTAACCTTGGTTCTTCTACGGATCTCCTCATTCCTGATTCGATCTCGCAGTGAAACTCCGAGCATAGCCCTCCATGGCTCGTTGGGCTACGTGGCTATCTTGCGGTCTATATAACGTCATTTGTCCATCTTATAGGTAGACGTTATAAGCTACGGTTGCCGTAACGTGGTTTCTACTCGAGAACCTTGCGACTCCATGGTTTATCACTCCTACTGGCTGATTTTCCGTTGCCCTGGAAACGCACCATTGTATATTTCCCTAAATCCCGGCCGAAGAACTGTGATTTTTGTTTGTGAAAACATGACTTCCCTATGATAGAGAAAAAGGGCGAGGTATTAGGAGAATCCCTTTATTTCCCTCGGGTTGTTAGATATAAGAGAAATCTTAGAAGGATCCGTTTGATAATAGATATGGAAGGATAAAATAAATCTAAAGCCATCTAAAGAATGACTTCCGGCATAAAAATATGGTAAATCATGAACGGTTTGGCCAAATTGGCTTTTTGTTTTGTCCATTCTTTATTTATTTAGCAATCCAAGTGACCTTGTAATTATTGTGTCTGTCGCCGAAACAGGAAGCACTGGGTTCGGTTCCCGGCTCGAGAGCTACTCGTTTCAGTCATATTTTACCGACTTCCAAAACGGAGGAGGTACGATGTTCGTTTGCTTGTATTTTTTTTGTGTCGGTTCATCGATATTTTCGCCAATTGTATAAATATTTAATATAATCTTTTTGAAACTGGATTCGAGCCTCAAATTTATTTAGTACTTAAGCCCGCCTAGCACTAAAATGTACCTACTCAATTAGTATGTTATTGGTAGCGATATATTCTTTCACCAAGAGCTCATATCATGATTATATCACCCGTGGAACTAGGTAGGTACGTCCATCATTCACCCATAAGAGATCCACTGCTGGACATAGGCGTACCTTATGGATCTTCAGCAAGACCGGTTGGAAGCTGCTTGCATCCAGCGCGATCCTGCGGTAATAATGAGGTCATCTGTCTAACTTGTGGGTGCGGACGCCCTACGCTGCGCTTGCTGGTATATGATCTCCACTCGGGAACTTTTCGAGCCTATCGGTCATCAGTTCTCCGCGCATTGTGCCCTGCCCACTACCATTTCGACTTGCTAATCCGTTGGGCTATGTCGCGAACTTTGGTTCACCTACGGATCTCTTCATTTCTGATACTTACGAAGGTACTTAGTAACTTTAAACTAATTTTTGGTAGGATGATTACAATTGGACATAGGCTTCCCCAGTAAATTTTCAATGAAACTGATTGTACATGGCTCGCACCAGATCTTCTCATTCGCATCAAATCGGCCTTTAGTCAAATTGGCGTTCCATTGCGTGGGTGAATTTTCTACGCTGCGTTTGTCGGCGCATGGTCTCCATTCGATAAGTTTACGAGACCATGGAACTAACAATTCAAATGATTGTTAGTATTTTAAACCACCCGCGGCGTGTGAACCGCACCAAACGCGTCCGAGCTATCATCTCTCCACCTGTCTATTTTCCTTTGTATGTATTTTTTGAAACAACCTTTTGTAAGGTTTCGTACCTAGAGGGCAATATTGCTGTTGCTTTACTATCAGTCTGTCTGGCTATCTGTTCGTATGCCACGAGAATCTAGCTTGTAAATAGAATACAAGGTTTCCATATTATGTATCCTATACAAAGTGTTACATCAACAGCATATAAGTAAACATCAAATTAAAAAAAATACATCTACCTAGTCAATTCATAATAACGTAGAAATACAATTTGGTGGCAAATATACCTAAGTCACATTACAATATAAAATCAAATATTCTATCTAAACAATCAAAATGTAGACGTGTAGTACATGGTTACCTAATATGGTTCTTCGCCGGAAAAACTACTCAATTACAAAAATCACAACAGACAGACAGACAGACAGACAGACAAAACGCTTTATTTACGACCACAATTCGAAAAATAAACACTATTTACACATATACGACTAAAATATGATTATAAAGTGGCGGCCTTATCACCACGCAGGTAACTTAACTAGATAATTCTTGAATTAATCATTCCTTTGTATTACATTCTTATTTCTATTACATACGTTAATTAATTACTGGATCTATATCACTGGGATCGTTTCATTGCCCTATTACATACGTTCATATTCTGCACAAATAGTTGATTTAGAGATTTGCATCGTATTACGAGTAAATTATTAATCAAGCTAAAATATTTTTCATCAATTATTCATCTTTTTCATGAGATACATACTTCATCGTAGCGCTCATAGCGTAGTTTGACTAGGTGTTCGTTAGCGATTATCGAAGTTAAGCAACGTTCAGCACGTTCAGTCTTCGGATGGGTGACCGCGGGTGGCATTTACAACTGAGCGCTACCGTGGCGCGGATGACACGTTAAATTATAGGTCCCAATTATTTTAACCGTTTAGCCATGTCAGAGGCCTTTGACTCCAGGGCACCAGGGCTAGCCACTCGGCCTATACGAACTTGCTTATCAAATATTCATTTTTAGTCAAAATTTACCAAAGGTGTGTTTAATGTATATCTTTTAAAAAGTCTCGAACAACACATCCTTTAGCTGTTGTGTAATTATTGACTGCCTCGGTGGCTCAGTGGTTAGTGAACCTGACTTCTGGATCACAGAGACGTGGGTTCAATCCCCACCCAGGGCAAACATTTATGTGATGAGCATGAATGTTTGTTCTGTGTCTGAGTGTTATTTAAGTACTATCTATATACTCGTAAGTATGCATTTAAAAATATGTATATGTAGTATATCAGTCTCTGGCAGCCATATCACAAGCTTTGCTTAGTTTGGGGTCAGACACTGTGTGTAAGATGTCCCCTAATATTTATTTATTTTTAATTAAATTAATTCTATTGATAGCCGGGCTCAACTCGCACTTAGCCAATTATTTACTCTTTCATACTCCATCCTTTCCAACTCGCATGATAAGCACTTCCATTCTTAAAATCCGAATACGTTAACCCTCCATTGACTCCACAGGTCTATACAAGCACTTCAATAAATTGTGTATCTTAAACCCTGCTAATATTGAATCGACCTTTTCCCTTAAGACCGAAAGGCAAAGGGCCGAAAAGAAAAAAAAACATTTTTTTTTCTACGCGGCTCATTAGGCACGATGCTTCGATGCCCGAAAGCATTTTGTCAAAGGACAACCTCTGTCGAACAACTATAGACTCTACCAGATGAAACTAGAGTTCAATTTTGCCGCGTTTGTGTGGCCTGGACTGGGGTAGAATTTTCGTTTGGCATAAAACTGTAACAGCGTTTTGTTTGGTAGACTTTAAAAATGGGACAGTCTGTATTCCCACTTTGGGAATCGTTGTTTTGGAAGCTAAAAAGGTCGGATATCGGTGCAGTAAAGTGTGTTTTTGTTGCAAAAGGTGCTGTAATTTAGTATTCAGTAGATAATCGCGGTCTTTGGTCGTCGGTGAAAAGTGGAGGGCGTGAGTTCTTGAAAAATGAGACTTTAGAGCTCTATACCAAACTATATATAGTTAAGGGTGCTATTTTTTTATTACAAGCAGGATTACGCTGGCCAAATGTAAATGGAAATATTTATTATATTTGAAAATGATTAGAACACAACATGCATGTTTTGTCTTTCACTTAGATCTCCGATTAAAGTTAGCAAAAATTAACAATACGTACAACGTACATTACTCATTTAAGTTTGAAAAATAGATAATACTAGCTGACCTGGCAAACTTCGTTTCACGTTTTATCTTTATAAATTATAACCTACTAGTTTTTACCCGCGGCTTCGCCCGCATGATATTTTGATTTTTGACGCAATATCATTATAATTTATAGCCTATGTGTTATTCTGATAAATAAGCTATATAATTGCAAAGTTTCATCTCAATCCGTTCAGTAGTTTTTGCGTGAAAGAGTAACAAACATCCATACATCCATCCATCCTCACAAACTTTCGCGTTTATAATATTACTAGTTTTTACCCGCGGCTTCGCTCGCATACGCAATATATCATTATAATTTATAGCCTATGTGTTATTCTGATATATAAGCTATATTATTGCAAAGTTTCATCTCAATCCGTTCAGTAGTTTTTGCGTGAAAGAGTAACAAACATCCATACATCCATCCATCCTCACAAACTTTCGCGTTTATAAGTAATATTAGTTGGATAAGTAGGATGTTTTATAATGGTGTAGAAGCATTATTATTGCAAAGTTTCATCTCAATCCGTTCATTATTTTTGACTTTCGAACAGCTCGGAACGTAAATGGAAGTTTACGGACACCTTAACTTTTTTTTTAATGGACGTTCCATTTAACGATTTCTTTTTTTGCGTGAAATGGATTATTTTAATTAAACTTGATAGAATTATCTATTTCACGTAACACTTTAATACTAAACAACGCTATATTAAAAGAAACAATAAACTGCATAAGAGGAAGTCCTTAAATAGAAAGTTAATTTTAGAAAAAGTAAGGTATTCCGTGAAGTATCGTTCCCAACCGTTCGAAAATCCAAAATAATACCCCTGAAGCTCCTAATTAAAAACCTACTGATTTTCAAGCTCAGCTGTCGTAACTTGCACGAACTTAAAACACTTATGCATATTTTCAATGAAACTGCTTCAACACTAAACGCGTAAATCAGTTTAAGCCGTCTAACTTCGTGCAAAACTAGCCGAAACCAATTTTGGGCGAAATTTTCTTTTCACATTAGCATTTAATAAGTACCTACAGATGGACCGACTGACAAACGTGGAAATCATTTTTCATGTTACAACCGAACGTAAATTTAAAGTTTTATGGGAGGAAATTTTGATATTTAAAGTGGCTGTTACGTTGAAATAGGTAGCTTTATTGGCGTACATGGATATTTACTTGTATCTTAACGGTGCCTTTAGCGTGTTTTTACGAAGTGCTCAGGCATTTTTAAACAAGCGTCAAATTATAAGACCTGTGGTTAGTATGTTTAATTTATGAGTATTTAAACTAATATGGATCAGGTATATTTTTTTCGATCACACAATCCTTTTCTTCTCGTCATATAATGACGTCCATTCCTGGTCATGAGCCTCACCTATAGTTAGCAATAAGACCAGTTGGAGGCAGCTTGTATCCAGCGTAATCCTATGATTTTTATGAGGTCAAGTGGACGTCCTACGCTGCGCTTGCCGGTTCATAATCACACAGTATTCTGATATTGTATTGAATTGTAATGTTGTTGGTCTATGAAACTACGTGTACAAAAAATAATGATGTAGGTGTGGAAAATGTTTAATGAAGTTAGTTGTCTAGCTTCTGCATCAAAAGGTTAATAGACATGGCTAAAAAAACCGGACAAGTGCGAGTCAGGCTTGCACATCGAGGGTTTCGTACAAACACGTTGTTATTGAAATCGCTATTATTTTCTTACTTAGGAGTTCATTAATTAAGAGAATATTTTTCGATTGTATTATTATGATATGTATAGAAAAATATTATGGCGGCCATACAAATAATAATTCATTCATCCATCAGCCATAAGCAGTCCACTGCTAGACATAGGCCTCCCCTATGGATCTCCAATAAGACCGGTTGGAAGCGGATTGCATCCAACACGATTCTGCGGTCTTAATAAGGTCATTAATCCACCTTGTGGGTGGACGTCCTACGCTGCGCTTGCCGGTACGTGGTCTCCACTCGCAAAATTTTCGACCCCATCGCTCATCAGTCATCCGCGCTATGTGCCCTGCCCATTGCCATTTCAACTTTGGTTCTTCTACGTATCTCCTCATTTCTGATTCAATTTCGCAGAGAGACTCCGAGCATAACCCTCTCCATAGCTCGTTGTGCTACTTAGAGCTTACTAATAAGACCTATAGTGAGAAACCACATTTCTGTGCCATAAGTGATCACTGGCAACACACACTGGTCGAAAACTTTCGACTTGAGGCACAGAGGTATGTCGGACGAGAAGACGCTACGCAATTTTCCGAACGCTGCCCGGCTGGGCAAAATTATTATCTTGGCTAAGTTAATAATTCATATAAATATATTCCACAAAGAAATAAGCATACCTAAGCCTATTATTTCCAGGCTTTGCAGCCTATTAGTTTGCGATTTTGCAACATGTTACTAAGTCTGACTGAGCCTACAGTGAAATATCATCTTTACACGCAAGTAAACTACAAGTACGAAGAGATAAACATACTGTAAAATAAACCTACGTTGTTCGCATCAAATGATCTCAGCCGGGTGACAATAAACTTGCCTACTCTCCAATATTCCTACCCGACCTTCATTCAGCAAGGCTCGAGTGACAAAATATGTCGCTTAGCCTTGAACTCACGAGTAGAGTACTACTGTGCACTAAATCAATTGTCTCAGAAACATGGTGTAACAGGATGTTTTATATCTGCAATTGCAGATAGGACGAGCAATATGCTTAAATTCGATATATAAGAAGTCATCGTTATCGTCTCGATTAAAATTATTTCATGACAACGGTAATGATAGAAGGTAAATTAGAAAAAAAAGACCCACATTGCAAGTATACAAGCTACAACTCACTTACAACATTTTACATTATACCTATAGTAATATTGAGAGAGCATTCAATAAACCTAATAACTTCATTAGCGTCAAATTATCTCAGCCTTGTGACAATATACTTGCCTACCCTCCAATATTCCTATCCGACCTTCAGCTAGGCTCGTGTGATAAATGTTTCTTGGTCTTCAACTCACGCATAGGGTACCACTGTGCACTGAATCAATTGTCATATAAATATGGTATTACAGTATTTTTTTATACGATTAAGTGATAATTTTGCTTATTATGCTTAAACGAGCATAATATTCGATTTATGATCGTCAACGTCTCGATTATAATTATTTGATGATGACGGTGTTAATAGAAAGTGAACCAAAAACTGGACAAGTGCGAGCCAGGCTCACCCACCAAGGGCTCCATACAATTCCAGGTAATTTTACAAAAATGGGAAGAAAGTTGTTATAATCTCTAAGTATACTATAATCATCGACAAAAATTTTATTTTTATTTTTTCACTTTTCTCGTCATACATCGAAAATTACACATTGTCAAAATAATTAAAGACCTGTTTTAGCATGTGCTATTAAACCTTTTTCATATGGTTCAAAATTCAAAATGAGGAAATCGTATCATTTGAGGTATTCAAATGATACGATTTACTCATTTTGAATTTTCAACCCATATAATGTGAATCTAGGCCCTATTTTTTGTGATTGAAATAAAAATTTACATTTTCAGATTTATTCTTAATATGTGTACTCTGAGACAATGCTTCTCGTCAAATTTTATAGTTCTGTGTCAACGGGAGGTTTGGATTTTTGTAAGTGTCGAAATATGCGTTTTTTACGACATAAACGGCTTTAACTTTTTTATACGATAACTGAAAAGTTTTTCTTTTACACAACTGCAAGAAACTATAGATATACGTATACAATTTAAATTTCAACTCGAGATAAAGAGTCTTGACATACGGACAGACGGACAACAAAATGATCCTATAAGGGTTCCGTTTATTTCCTTTGGAGGTACGGAACCCTAAAAAACAAGTAAATAAAGAGAGTATACAACAACCCAAATAACGTCAAATGATCTCAGCGGGGTGACAATAAACTTGCCTACTCTTCAATATTCCTACCCGACCTTCAGCGAGGCTCAAGTGACAAATATCGCTCGGCCTTGAACTTAGGGTGCCACTGAGGGTGCACGGAGTCACTTGACACGGAAATGTTGTAGACTAATGTTACATATGTAATAATAGGTATATCTAATAACATTATTTTGATAATAGAGCTATTGATAGTTTAACACAAAGATTTTCTTTTTTTTTTGTTTAGATATAAAATGATGTATTTTCTTTGTTTTTATGGGTTTGCATATAACACATTTTGTGTGATGTTAAATAAATATGACGGCTAGAAGCAACAATTGACTTCTCCAATTGGTAATTATGTAGACAGTAGAGAAATATAAACATGGCTTCTTCTGTACATACAAACTTACAACTCAAGATCAACGACTTTTGTCAACTCTTTAAAAAAACGCTGTCCCATAGAAAATATCGTTTACCTTCGACAAAATGTACGGAACGGCTGTTTTCTTTTTGGTTTTGACAAAATCGCAGAACAAAATTTGTTAGTTTTGATATACAGAATAAGCCCTTAAAAGGATGCTAAGTGATTAAATTACCCCTATATACATATTTGTAAAATGATAGAGATACTTATGGCATTCTGTTCGCTTAACCTTGAAAATCAGCTATCATCAGAAGGTCGACACGGCCCTCGTCAGTTTTATCGGAAGTTATTTGAATGGTGTCCTACTGATGTGATGTTTTACTAAGGTCCGAACTCCACCAAAAGGGTCCGGAGTGTAGAAACATAAAGATTACTATTATGTACTACGAGACTAATCGCGCACTAAAATTACGAGATAAATAAATACCTCATCATCCCGACGTTTCGATCGACTTGCATCGACCGTGGTCACGGGTAGACTGACAATTAATGGATTAGTCCCGTTGTATATACTAATAATAAAATGTGTTGAAATAGCGAAAGTTTAAAAAAACAAAGATAGCCATAGCTTTGCATCCGAGAGAATCTGCACAAATGCCTTTGCTTTAGTTCGTATATGCAGGGCTAGCCCTGGTGTCAGAGATTTTAAGCTGCTTAAACGCCTCTGACATGGTTCTTCGGTTAAAATAATCAAGGACTACAATTTAACGTGTCATCCGAGCCACGGTAGCGCTCAGTTGTAAATGCCACCCGCGGTCACCCATCCGAAGACTGACCGTGCTGAACGTTGCTTAGTGAACGAAACACAATCATAAGCTGAGCGGAGTTTCTGTTAAGTTTTCCGTTAAGCAAATATAGCAGTTTTGCTATAGGTTTATGGACTACAATGCTTTACCCAACTCCGCACATCTTTGCACCCAGTGGCGGATTTACCAGCAGGCTTATAGGAGTAGGTATATTGGACCATTTATTTGTATACTAGCTTTTGACCGCGGCTCCGCTCGCGTGGAATTTGACTTTGTGCTATCCCACAGGAACCTTTTTATTTTTCGGGGTAAAAAGTAGCCTATGTCACTTTCCGGCCCTTGAACTACATCTACGCCAAAAATCTAGTCAATCCGTTGCTCCGTTGCTGCGTGAAAGAGGAACAAACCAACAAATTTTTCGGATTAATAATATAATAAGTATGATTGATAAAAATAAGTCTTTTATTTTTATTATATCTAAATAATATAGTCTACGAAAAATGTGGGGGACGTGAGGTAAATAATCAAAAGCCTACTGGCGCACTCTTTGCACCGGTCCGTTTTGGTAGAACCTGGGCCATGTTAGGACTTCAACAAAACATTTGTTCAGAATTGTCGAGAAAATATTCAATTACGAAGACTGATAAAGAAACATTCTGTCGGTACAATACTTTACTTAATGAAACACGATATTAGTGTCTGTTCTGGTGTAAATATCATTTTTATCTTCGTTATTGAGAAAGAAAGCGATAAATGAAGTCGTCTTGACTAGAGTTTCCTCAAAATTGATAACAATATCTTTCATTCTTTTTATCTTTTAAGTTAGTGTGAGTTTTGGAAATCTGTACAAAAAAAAACACTCTCATACACTTGGAAATAATGATAAAAACTTATTGTGTCAAATGAAATAGAGACTTATAAAATTTTATGATAATTAATTTGGAATCATCTTAAATAGTTATTTTTATCATTAAAGAAATGCTACGATTCATATATTAATTACAAATCATACAAGTGCCAAAATTAATCGTATTTCTATCATGAAAGCACTAATTATGCCTTTCTGCCACACAACAGCATGTAATCTAAAAATCAGATTACTAGTATGTTTTTTAAGCTCTAGGTCTCAGGAGGATATATATATATGAAATATGTGACAATTTCAATAGTCTTTCTATTATGAGTTAATAGTTTTTATTAAGAAAGCGCCATGCCAATCGCGAAACTTTTTGCCACATATTACCTCTGAAAACAGCGTAGGTGGCGTGTTTAAAATCAATTAATCGCGCATTCGAATCGCCAAAACAAATCCGGCGTGTTTGCCAGTGCATTAATAAGGGCTGTCACGCAAAACCGCTTCTATGCCGCCATATCCGGGATCCCGATTGATCCGCTACTGTCCGCCAACTTATATAACTTCTATGAAAAAAATGTGCGCGGTTAACGAACACAAACAAATTGAATAAAAACATTCCAGACTCATAGCTTCCACTAGGATTCCCTTGAGTATGGAATGCCATGAAAAAATGCACAGAAACATTCGTCATCCAAATATTTACCCGGATGGAAATCAAACAAAGGACTCTCCGTATAGACGGTATTATGTACACTCGCTAAGGGTGGTTTTCTCTCCAGAGAGGGTCAATATAAGAATAAAAAAAATATTTGCTAATCATTTATTTTTAGCATATTTGTAGCAAATCATTTATTTTTTATTCTTTTTTGCAGAGACTATGAATTTCCCTATTTAATTTTATTGAAAGTATCTATACATATTATGTTCCCTACTGTTTCGACATAGGTAAACATTTATTCTTAATTACTACATGTTACGTGTAGTATTAGAATTATTATCACGACCTATATTTAAATAACTAAATATCAGGGGACATCTTACACACGGTCTCTGACCCCAAATTAAGCAAAGCTTGTGATATGGTTGCCAGAGACCAATATACTACTTAAACATATTTTAAATACATATTTATATAGATAGAACCTAAACAACACCCAGACACAGAGCAAACACCTATGTCCATCACATAAATGCTTGCTCTGGGTGGGGATCGAACCCACGCCTCTTTGATTCAGAAGTCAGAGTCACTAACTACTGAACCACCGAGGCAGTCGATAGTACAGCAAACAAAATAACAAAAGTAAATAATTATTCGTTCTTCATGACGTTAGAATTTAGTTTAAGCCGTGGTAGTCATCATCATCATTCTCAGACGTAGGACGTCCACTGCTGGACATAGGCCTCCCCGAAGGATTTTCAATAAGTCCGGTTGAAAGCGGACTGCATCTAGCTAGTTCCTGGTAGTGAAAATATTTCTTAGCATTACATTGGTTTAATCCGGAAAGTGGTAAACACTCTATTCACATGTGCCGGTAGTTGAACGACTGCCAAAGATGCTGCAATTCCTCAGGAAAACTACAAAGCAAGCATTCTGGGGCTAAAAACTACCGTTTTAATATATCAAACACGTCCAGAGACCGACAATCTCTTGTTTCATCTTAACTATCTATCCCAAATAAACAATGGCTACCGTTATTATTACTTACATGTTATTAGGCCGGCAGTTCCATCACAATCACAATACGATTGTTAGCCGATGTAATGAAGGGGAACATGTTATCCTCTCACATTTTCCCAAATATGCTTCTATGTTTTCCTTATTATTCTGTTAAGGGAATAATTTGAGTGGTTCGCTGAAATCGATATTTGGTCAGCCGCTTGGAAGCAACATTATCGGTATACATTTGGTGTCGAATATCAGCAGAAAAGCGATGATTTGAATCGCAAATCTAAAAAAGCGAAATATCTGAAAAATTGCAAATCATCTGAGTTGATTCGGAAAATCCTAATTTATTTTATTTATTGGCAACGGCGAATTATAACAAACATTTAATTGAGCAGAAACACACACCGCTAAAACTAACTGAGATACTGATGCCAAATAAAACAAGTCAACTAAAGAAATGTTTAGGACTGATTTTCTTCTATCTACATAGGTGCTATAAAACTATTCGGGTAAGATCTAAATTGTATTTCAGACGATTCATTATTATTTATTTGAAAAATTATTTACCGAAATAATTATAATATTGTCTAATGAAGTCATTATCATAATTATTTATAGGAATATATGGAATTCCGATGACACCTTAGTACAAGTTACTGAGAAGATATTCTAACATTACTATGTGCAGTAAATAAATACTGAAAATAGATATTTTGGCCTGAAACCAAAAATAGTTTCAAAAAGACTAGTGACATTCAATCATTTTTTTAATAACTTAAAGATGTTGGCCTCTGAGACCTCTACAGCTTACCGGACTTTGGCGAGCGCAGAAGGCTGCTAAGCCCTAAGATTAGGTTAAAGGGTGACTAGCGCAAGGGCACCTGAGAAGGTACGGACGTCGGCTTGGGCCGTCACCCGACGGGGGAGATCAGACTTGCCCGGGCACCTCAGAAGGGGTGTGCCCTGTGGTCCTAATGGGTTGAGCTGTTTGACTGTTTGGAGGCAATCTAACTTCTTTTGACAGATCCTGAGGGCCCTCGACCTCGCCTGCGTGGTCTGTGTATGTCGGTGTGCCTTTGGTAACCGGCGCCTATACCAAATACGGAATACTTCCTGTTGCAGGGAGCTGTCGGATCGGGACATTCAAACATGATACTCGTTAAATATGGCTCCGTTATAGTTCGGGTCAGCCCGGCTTAGGATGTTAGCTCTCCGAACGACAAGGATAGAGGTAGGCGTCAACATATTTAGTGCAAGCGAAACAGGTAGAGCGAGTGTGTGCGGCGACATAGTTTAATAGGACCAGATTCCGCGGCTGTGTCACTTGTCTTCCCTTTTTAAAACTTCGGCGAAAACCTGATTTTTCTGCTGATCGTTTAAGCCTTACCCGCTTACAAATGTCCAACAAATCAGTTTTGGGAAAACGAGCCTGTTGTCAGCCACTATCTTCTGTCCTTGGAATCTAATTAAATACAAAAAATAATCCGGTATTTATTTTGGAAATAATATTAGTATTTTTGGTATAATTTTGTATATTCGCAAGTCTGCGTTTATATTTGTTGTCTTGTTTCTTGATTTTGTTAAGGGGTACTTGTATTTTATTGGTGGTCAACAAATAATGATTTTTATATACCTATTCCATTATTAGATTTTTGCAACTGTTTATTTTATGTCGTTCTTGTCAGTGAGGTCCATTGGTTGTTATCTGCTGAGCACTACTTAACACAAGAAATGTTAGGCTATACAGGGTTACCTGCTTACCATGTGCTAAGTCGAAAGAAAGTGATTTAGACCATCATTATGAACAAAGGGGTTTGAACATTTGTGGCATATCCAGCCGCCGCCATTATGTTTTTGTTTTATAAGTTTCCGCGCACGATGAAAGTAGTATATATGAGTAGGGGACACTTATACACACAATAAATGTTTCGTAGTATGGTACCCTAAAGTGTCACGTTCTCGAGATATTTGGATGTAAATATCGCTGTACGAGAACTTTGCGATCTTTACATCAAAATATCTCGAGAACGTGACACTTTAGGGTATCATAGTACTAACATCTATTGTTTTTAGAAGTGTCCCCTACCTACATACTACTTACATTGTGCGCGAAAACTTAAAAAAAAAACATAATGGGGGATATGCCAGCTTCCATACAAAAATGTTCAAACCCCTTTCACTATGGGGCCAACTCAAAACTCGAGAAAAAACTCAACTGTTTTATACAAAATTGCAAGTCGGAAGCGACAAAATATACGAAGCAGCAGATTTTTTTGTGAATTATGCGTTGGTCCACAGTAAAAGTTGCTTATAATGAGGATTTGAATCGCCTCTTTTCGGCTTAGTACGTACACAAGTTCTGGATAACTCTGTATAGTGTGCACCTATTTCTAAACACCAGAGAAATCCTAAGATAATTAGTACTGTACTGTACTGTACCAGCCTTTTTTAATAGTTCACTGCAGCACGTAGGCCTACCTACGAAGGGTGATTGGGCCATATCCACCACGCTGGCCCAGTGCGGGTTGGTGGATTCACATACGCCATCGAATTTCTTCTACCGACGCATGCAGGTTGCCTCACGATGTTTCCTTCACCCGTGGTGTGAAACTCCGTACATAAATTCTAAGGGATTTATTGGTACGGGACCGGGATTTGAACCCACGACCTCACGATTATAAGGCGGGTGTCATTACCACTAGACCACCATGGCTTTATATAATTAGTAGCAAACTGTATTCATTATTAAAACCAATTTACTATTTCATATGTTTTGTTGATAAATGTATATGGAACGGTAGTTTTTTTGCAATTACTCTAAATATAGCGCACAATAAACTTAAAGTACTAAAAAATGGTTCAAGGATATTCCAATTCATGAATAAATTTTAAGAATTAGGTATAAAAATACTTTCACAACATTAATTGTACATTTGTACCTGAATCAGGTACTTCATGTTTTATGGCTATGAAATAGCTACAAATACGTTTATAATTACTACTGTGGGTATTAATTGACGCTTCCATTACAAAACCCAGTTCCAGTACGTTGGGAATCATTCACACAGTTTTGTAGTTAACTTTAGGTTATGTTGCCTTGGAACTTTTAACTATGTGGAAAGATAATAATAATAGACAATTGGGAGCCAGAGCCATCAAAAACTTTATGTTCTGTTTCATATTATTACGAGATGGGTTCTTGGATAATCAGTTAAAACGCCGATTATTCACTTTGCACTTTATTACAAAATTACGATACGCACGACACAACTGTTCGCACGAACACTTCACACTGGCACTGATAGTCACACAAACTAGTCACTTCACAATCACTGGTACTGCACTTGAACACGAGATGTTTTCTCTTCGACGGTAAACGAATAACTGGTTCCCTAAGGGTCGTCCGGCGTATTTATATTCGTTATTTCCTACAGTCTCGAACCTACGAGATAATTCGCAACATTAATCGATCTTAATAAACGCTATTGTGTTAACAAATAAAAAACTTGAAAGTTCGAGACTTTTCTATTGTTCTCAAATACGTAAACACCCAAAAAAACTAAACAATAGACGACAGACAAAGACTGATCCCGCTCGGGTCATAAAACCATAAATCTCGCACTTGGGTGTAAACAACTTGCCGTGATTACCGCGCGGCCTAATACGTTACAATATTTTACTCGTATGTACCTACTGGTACCTACACAATTTTGAATATGAATTTATTTGAAGGAAACAACATAATAAAAATAGAAAGCAACAAAAAGCAAGAATTAAAGTTACAGTACTTTCAATTAATATTACTTTTAAGCGGGATAAAAACATGTAGGTACATGAAAAGAATTAAATAGGTTAGAAAATACTAGTGATTTTTTTTTAATCCAGTTAAAATATATCTGCTCTAATTTTCTCTGACTAATAAACTACTTAGACAGAAAACGATATTATTTATTTTTAAATATATTTTTTTTAAACAGCTAGTCACTATTTTTTTTAATTTACCTATTACAGATAATATTAAATCCCAGACAAATTATTGTAATTGCTGATTTTAAAACCCAGTTTATACGATTTATTTAGTAAAAATTTAGTAATCATTAATCATTTAAGTAACAAAGTTTTTATTTTTATTTCATACTAGTCTTTACCCGCGGCTTCGCCCGCATAACATTTTGATTTTTGTGCTATCACATAGGAACCCTTTATTTATCCGGGATAAAAAGAAGACTATGTCACTTTCCGTCTTTCGAACACGCGGCCCTACCTTACCACCCTTAATAAAGGAGGTGGAAAATAAAATAAAAAAACGATTTGACGGTTGTTCGATTCGACATTTGTTTTTTTTTGCCATTTCTTAAAGCGCACTGTAGAATAGCACGCAGATAGCATAATTTTTCCTACTTACATGACAATTATCGTTATATTATGGAACATTTACGCAATATCATTATAATTTATAGCCTATGTATTATTCTGATATATAAGCTATATTATTGCAAAGTTTCATCTCAATCCGTTCAGTAGTTTTTGCGTGAAAGAGTAACAAACATCCATCCATCCATCTATCCTCACAAACCCACAAACTTTCGCGTTTATAATATTAATAGGATAGATTTGAGTTTGATTACATACCTACTGCCTAATGCTAAGAAAATATACGGTTTAGGGTATAGCACGCTTATCTACGCCTAGAAGATACACCTATTTATACTTATTTAACTTGATAAAGATAACTTGTCAATTCAATCTCGTGACATTTGATTTATAGTAGGGGAGCACACGAAACTAAATTGGGATTAGATAATAAAATGAAAAAGAAATTATATAATGTACTTATACCTATTCATCGGTGGGTGTGCTACAGATTTATTTAGACAAAAATGTAAAAAAAACTGTTATTAATTCAACTCCGGTATAAATCGTGCCTTACGAATTCACAATCAAAAAGCAATAACAGAAAACGAAACCTCAATTCAAAGTTCTCGAACTAAATGGAAAAGTTCCAAATCAATGGGCAAGAAACAATAAACCTCTTGAACAAAATGATTACGGGATTGCGTGTCGGTGCGTACATTTCACTGATGAACTCACTAGGAAGATACGTCACCACGGTGGACTAGTTTGGTGGGTCTATTGGGGCCATAGAAATCAATAGAAAAGACGTTGGTACATAACAACAAAGTTATTATTGGTAATCAATTAGCATCCTTTTCAGGGCATATTCTTTAGGTACATTAAAACAAACAACTTTTGTTCTATAAATTTTCCTGATTTTTTTATTTATTTTGAATATGTTCGCGTTTGACTACTCACTGCCTGATGTTAAGCAGATGTGCAGTCTAGGGTGTAGCACGCTTACCTAGAAGATACCTATTTACTCGGGATTCGAAGACACCCACGTTGTACTTTAACGGGAAGACAGACCCAGGCAAAGCGTTCCACATTCCGGCTGTTCGTATGAGGAATGAGGATTCGAAACGCTTAGTTCTAACGCGCGGAATGTCCACCATAAAAGGGTGGTGAATCTGAACAAATCTCGCAAAAAAAATTTAAAAGTGAAATCAGCCATACTTAGCCTAATATTTATACTTGTTTGCATATTTACACAGTATCTCCTGAGGTTCAAGTCTCGCATATGGCAGCACGGGAGTTTTTTCAGAGTTAATTATTTATTTATATAAATATTGGTCAAATTATTATTTTTTGTATGGAAGAAAATAAATACGAATTTTTAGATGTCGTAGAACAAAAGATGTTTGTCTTGATGTGCAAAATGTGCCCTTAAAAGGATGCTAATTGATTACTAGTAACCATGTACCTATTTCGAAAATTAATTTATCTAAAGTTATTGAGCGTTTTGTATTAAACGATTTTATCACTATTCTGAAGCTTGTGCCATTGTAAAATTTGTTCATAATCATGGGCATAATTATGCAATATACATGTTTAAAATACTCTGCATTTTGCTAAGCAAAAATTTTATAGCCCGGATGGTGCATACATTGCGTAATTACAATGTATAATATTACAGATCACATTAAAATTGCTGTCTGAATGCTTATGAGTAGAAGATTTGTTGGGCTGTATGATATAATTATAAATAATAATAATAAAAGAGTTTACGTTTGACGTTAGGTCACAGTTATCTCAAGGCATATTTTCGTAGCCTATCTTTCGAGATATATGATTGAGGCAATACGAGTACCACATTTATGAGCCAGGAAAATTGAAATAAAATTGACATATAATCGCCAGGGAAAATGACATGAAATTGGCATATAATCGCCGGGGAAAATGACATGAAATTGGCATATAATTGCCAGGAAAAATGACATGAAATTGGCATATAATCGCAAGGGAAAATGACATGGAAAAACATTGACAACATGGGACATTACTTGTAATTATAATGACCTTTCCAACTATTTGTCATACAAAATGACACATACTATTTTCAAAAACGTGGCATTTTAGAGTGCACAATGTACATATTCTACTTAACTACATAGTTATTGAATTATCTTGCAAATACGCATGTTGTACAAGTTAGCTATTGTCGGGTAACTTTATCTTTATCAGTGACAAATAGGTATTAAACAAAAAAAAAATTTAAATTGAGTACTTTTTGTTCCAGTCCAGGCGTAGGTTTACTACACAAAATGTTTAAGGAACTTGCCCTACCTGGCCCGGCCCGTCCCGGCCCATCCGGCTCTTCTCGGACTATTATAGGTAGATAATAATTATTATTATTTATCCTTCACTTATGTTACGCGGAGTAGTAAATACAATATTAAATTATTTTAACATGACCAAATGAATGGGGGTCAGATTTTCAAAAAATATTGGGCATAGAATAACTTATTTCCAGAACTTTTAAATCGGAAGTGATGCCTGTCTTTCTATGTTAATTAAAAAATAAGATCGGACAAAAAATTGCGTTGTACGAAAAGTACCTACCACAAGAAAAAATAAATTCATTATTGCAAAACTTTTGAGCTATCCACATGTAGAAGCTAGAAGTTATAAGTAAGGTAAAGTAATTTATTGACCTTATAACATCTCGTCATATTGGGCAAGTCATTTACAGTAATTGCTTATGAACTATTAAACTTAAAAAATTTATGATACTATAAAATGGCAACATTGTTTTTAAAATATTACAAGATTGACCAGAATTGACGTCAAAACTAAATTGAATTACTAAAACAATGAATTTCAATTTATAATAAATGAATAATAATTATATTATTTAAATTGTTTAGAGATTACTTTAGGTATATCAAAAATAAAATAGATGTCTAGAAACCCTTTTTAGGAACAAATTTCTTAATTTTTCTCCACCATATGCTAAAGATTTAATTGATGCAGAAGTATGTAACGTATCTTTTTTTTAATAACTCTATGTGCCATTTGTAGGAGCTCTAATAGTATGCTACGGACCTAGTCGTTACACTGGTTATTGGGTATTAAGTGTATTATTACAAGTGATATTTTAGATTTGTCGAGGATATTGGTTTAGTTGGACTTATAGCTCAGATGCCTGCTGTGTAGAGTTTTGACACATAAATAAACTTATTAATGTGATGTCATAGAAATTGGTTAGTCGACCAGAAAATCATCATGTATAAGTAAGTAAGTTCGTATAGGCCGGGTGGCTAGCCCTGGTGTCAGAGTTTTTAGGCCGCCTGAAGGCCTCTGACATGGCTAAACGGTTAAAACAACCGGGACCTACAATTTAACGTGTCATCCGAGCCACGGTAGCGCTCAGTTGGAAAATGCCACCCGCGGTCACCCATCCAAATACTGACCGTGCGGAACGTTGCTTAATTTCGGTGATCGCTGACAAACACCTAGTCAAACTATGCTACGAGCGCTACATGTATAAGTAAGGGATATATTTTTTTTCTAGATGAATGTCTGTGATGATAAATAATAAGGTTTTTTTCTAGATGATGGAGAAATTCTAGCATATCATTGTATTTATCATATGGGTTCAACTAGTAAATTGCACAAAATATCAATTGTTCCATACATTTTGTCGACAACCTTGAACTCTTTGTTCGGAACTGCAGATGTTTTAGCGATTACCGGGTTCGCCCCATAGTTGCTCCAATATATTGAAATGAAAAAATAACCTTCCAGTACATCATCAATACAATTTTATCAATTACAAATCAGCTTTGATAATCCTATTACATAAACGTAGAGCTGTTTGCTTTGCGCATCGTACTAAACAGCAATCGAAAGCGGAGTCATTCCAGTTTCCCAGTTTTGAACACTCCCTACATCCCAACCACTTTCCCTTATTGCCGCCTACACCTCCGAGCATATTTATTTTAATTCCCGACATCTAGACTGTTATTGAGTTTGTACACAGTTTCGCTCGAAAGTACACAGTATGTTTCAAAGTTTACCTCATGCCTCGAACATGCGCTAGGTTTTGTTGTTCATTTTGGATTGATAAGTCTAGTGTTGTTTCATATTGTCAACACTATTAGTACCATCTGGTTAAGAGTGCGCCTAATGCCACGAAAAAGACAGATTTCACCAGCGCTTCTTGTACCTATCGCCCGCTATCATCTATGCTGCTTTGTTTAGAGTCGAAAATCACGTGACACAGTTCACTATGATTTTGGCTTCGAGCGCCAGCTTATATTTTTAGGTGACATTATCTATTTATTTAAAATTTAAGCATGTATTAAAAAGACTAACTGATTAATCGGCTAGAACATTAGTCTGGCTACGTAATTTGTCAAAAATAATGTGATGTAGTCTGATAATTTTGAGCATTTGAAAAAAAAATGTTATTTTTTATGATGCGAAGCTTTAATTTTTTTCTAAAGTTATAATATGGTAACTTTGAAAAAATATATATTATACAAAATTCTACGCAATTACTCTGCTACTATAGGTTTTTTCCTTTCCTATAGTATTTATTTAATATGGATATTTATGTTCGTTGCCTTTACACCACGTCTCTAAAAATACACCTTTCGCTTGATTTTGGCATTAGGCGCCCCCTTAAATAAGATAAATAAATAGTAGTGAGTAACTACTAAATAGATGTGCGAGTTGCAAAAACTTTAATGTATGAAAAATAATCGGCCAAGTACGAGTCGGACTCGCGCACGAAGGATTCCGTACCATATAGAAGCCCCCTTAATATATTTTATTATAATTTAAATATTTATTATTGAAGGGAATGTACAATTTGACATTCTGTGAATATTTCAAGCATCTTCGTGTTGCCGTTATTAATATTGAGCAATTCTTTTTAAAAACACGTTTCTTGTATGGGATTGCCTTAAATATTGATTCTATTTTAATTTCATTATTTATTTTTAAAGAAAATATTTAACTTAATATTCTGTGAATATTTCAAGCATCTACCTGTTATTAATATCGAGCGATAAAAGGCTAAAAATTCAGGTTTGTTGAATGGGATAAATATTTTTTTTCTGTTTTTAGTATTTGTTGTTATAGCGGCAACAAAAATACATCATCTGTAAAAATTTCAACGTTCTAGCTATTACCGTTCCTGCGATACAGCCTGGTGACAGACAGACAGACAGACGGACGGACAGCGGAGTCTTAGTAATAGGGTCCCGTTTTTAACCGTTGGGTACAGAACCCTAAAAACAACCAGTATACCAATTTACTTGTAGTTAGTCAATTTTCTTAAAAGTCCATGTTCTTTGTTCAAATCGGTGTTCAACTTTGATCATGGAAAATTTCTTCAAAAGTTCAAATATAACATAACAACCACATTGTCACAAAGGTCTAAAAAATAATTTCTCTATTCTCTGACTGTAGTTCTCTCAAAACCACGCGGAATAACTTATCCCCAAAACAAAAATAACCCATTAATTTCACAGACAACATCGAGCATCCTTGAAGAGTCTTATGAGACTCACAACAGCTTATAACATAACGTGCCGAATCTCAGCTCTCAAAGGTACTATAACTCCGCCAAATAATAACCAACATGTTGCCTTATTTAAATACGGGACTCTGATCTTGGTTTACAAGCTTGCGGTGGCTCAACAGGGGTGCAATCAAAGCGGATCCCCTGGGACCCCCTCACACCTCTTGTTAATACCCTTCCGTTAATATTACCCCTTTACCATTACCCTTCGGTTAACATGGCCTCGTTTTGGGGGTATGTACAGTTGGATTGAAAATTTGCCAGAGGAATGGCTATTGATAATCTGCAGTTTTTACCATATTATTCAGCAGCACAGAACGAAAAGCAGAATATCAGAATCTTCGTGTTTTTATTGTGGTGATATGTGTAGCATATTGGGTCAATGTTTCTATTAGAAACGTGTCATTCATAGTTTACTTACTTAGATAAAAATATCACATTATTTTACTATTCGCAACTAATCAGTAGGTACATCGCGAGGAAGGAAGAAGTTGTGTTTCCTATTAAGTTGGATTTGTTCAATGGTCATATAGGTGTAAATTTTATATAAGTTACACTATCATGTGGTTAGTAGAAATTTCAATGTTTTTTTTTTTTTCAAAAATAGGTTTATAAAAATACGATAGATAAATATACTCGTATGTTGTCTTGATCAAGAAAGTGGGTGATCTTGCAACGATGTACTCACGTTTTAAAAAGAGCTTTGGACCATTGATTGAGTCGAGACAGATGGCACAGTAAGAGAGAGGCTTATACCCAACAGTGTGATAAAGTAGGTTCTGGGTGATGGTGTGATGTGTGGACCTAAAGATACTGGCTTATAGAAGCTGTATCTTTACTCATATCACACTCTGTAACGTAGGTAAGTATGCTAATTTAACGAGCTCACAATCATTTGAATTATTGCCGTGAATAAAATATGTTTCTGTTTGAATAGATACTTGTGTAAATGGAGGCAATAGTATATAAATTATTATTATTAATTATTATATTATACTAATATTTATTAATATATAATATTAGTTTCGAAGTGAAGGGCTGTGTTGACACGAGCTCGTTAGCTTGTGCTGCCTTTAAATGTGTAATACGTTGTTTAAATTGGAATTTGTCAAATATACATGCCTAGATTTACAAATTGTCCTACTTTGATGTTTTTGAGTGGTAAGTAACATGTTTCGATGGTAGGTACCTATAGTGTAATTTTGTGGTTTTTCAAAATGTACAAAAATATCTATATATCCCATTGCATTGCATATTCTTATACCTTCTTCTTACCTACCTTCTTATCATTATGATTTACATAATTATACTAAATCAACCGTTAAATCGCGAAAAAAATAAGCTGTTCTTTTAAAAAGTTCATCAACTTTCAACTACATATACAGAAAAAGTAATTATTTGCAATTACTGTAATGGTAAAACTCGTTCGTAAAAATGTATTAATGTTACTGTTGTGTGATTTAAGTACCTATAATTACTTTATTAATATTATTTTGCGATTGCTCATTGTTGCGTGCGACTGGGTATACCTATTACAAATATGTACTATATATTTGTAATAGATATTGTACACCGAGGGGAGAAAACGATCTATTTCTGTTCGACAGTATATTAAAGCCCGACGCGCAGCGGAGGGCTTAAAAGAAATTCGAGAACAGAAATAGAACTTTCACCCTAGTGATACATAGTGCTTTATACTACGCCTAAGAGGAAAATAAAATACAATATTTCTTTAATTAAAGTTTAGGAAGTTAAATTATCAATTTAGTTTGAAATAAATTGCCGCGCTTTTTTCCGCTTTGCAGAATAAGGTTCCCATCCTCATTTCATTAAAAATAGAAAAAAAATCCGCCTCTTTCCTCTAATTATTTGATATAAAACTTTTTTGAGATTTGAGGTTTGTACGTTTCCCGCCTCATTTTCTAATTATTTCATACAAAACCTTTTTGAGGTTTGACGTTTGTATTTTTGTTATGTTCACTGCTAAAAAACAAAAGAAAGCTAGCCGGGCAGTAATGGATTTTCATACAACATTCCTGCCCTGCTTCGGAGGGCAGTAATAAAATTCTATATAACTTTTCCCGCCGCACATTTTTAAGGGAGAAATTATGAACCCGTTTATGAACGAGTAATAAGACACTTTCCGAGTGGGTGTGGTATAAAATATTTTTTAACAGAATTGTAAAAAAAACAATCAGTTTATTAGGGGAACATCATCACACATACGGTCTCTGACCCCATACCAAGCAAAGCTTGTGATATGGCTGCCAGAGACTGATATACTACACATACATATTTTAAATATCCGTCCGACCTTAAACATATTTTAAATACAATATGCTTATATAGATAGTACCTAAGTAACACTCAGACAGACTATACAATATGTATAACTAGATTATACATATCACTACTGGGCTTGGCCAAGTATTTAAAAAAAATGTCACTACGTAATTTTGTTGAATAATTTTTACTATGACAATTATTAAGTCAGCGTCAACCATTTAAACCAAACATTTTGTTGCATTATTTAAAGTTAATTTGAAATGCAGTAAGAAATACCTAGCTGTTTTTAAATAGCGCTTGACCACCAACCAAGAAGCCGAAGATGAAGCATACAGACTTAGAAGATACCTATGAATTCACTCTGACTTTGTAAAGCTTCAGATTATATACCTATCTTAGGAAACAGGAAAGCCGGCAGTTTGTTTAATTTTTTTTCATAGTTTTATATAATAGCAGCTTATTGTATTTTTAGGGTTCTGTACCCAAAGTGTAAAAACGGGACCCTATTACTAAGACTCCACTGTCCGTCCGTCTGTCCGTCTGTCTATCTGTCTGTCAGCAGGCTGTATCTCATGAACCGTAATAGCTAGACAGTTGAAATTTTCACAGACGCTGTATTTCTGTTGCCGCCATAACAACAAATACTAAAAACAAAATAAAATAAATATTTAGGGGGGCTCCCATCCAACAAACCTGATTTTTAGCCGTTTTTTGCTCGAAATTAATAACGGTAAAACGTTTAAAATATTCACAGAATATTTAATTGTATGTTTACTTTAAAAATAAATTATTAGATTAAAATAAATATTTAAAGGGGCTCGATTACAGTACGGAACCCTTCGTGTACGAGTTCAACTCGCACTTGGCTGATTATTTACGGCACTATGAATTGTTTATTATATAGGTATATATAGGTACAATGAACTCGTCTCATACAAAGCTAACCTAGTATAATTAAGGTTTGTTTGCAAAGAAAATATTATTAAAAATATGGAGTAAATTATTTATTGAGAGAAAAACAAAACACGTCACACAATTGGCGTTTTTAAGGTCATTGCATCACCTGGGTAAATGTGCATGAGATCATGAATTAACAGACTTATTACTATTAGTAGGTATATAAAGTACATTGCCCTTGGACTATTAATTGATTTGACTTGATTTGACTATTGATGGACTTGACGTCGGTTCCCGTAGACGGTCATATATTAATAAAAAACCGGATAAGTGCGAGTTAGGCTCGCATACCGAGGATTCCGTACAAATCCAGAAAATTTCACAAAATTGGGAAGTAAGTTGTTAAAAGTCTATACTATTAAACATCGACAAAAAAAATAATCCATCGAAAATTACACATTCAAAAATTAAAAAAATATATTTTCTTTAAGAGTTCAACTGGTTTTGCGGCTAGTAATAAGCCTCTGCTTGCAAAGTCGTTGTGTAGTTATGCTCAGGGCCAGGGACTCTCTGGGCCCAAGTTCCGGCGAGTATTAGCCGCAGCCTGTTCCTTTCTTGTTTTTTGCACCATCCATGCTCCATGATGTAGTCATCCATGATGTAGTGCCATATTGGAACGTCTACACAGACGTTCCAAGATGGCACTACATCGTTTGACACATCGTTTTCTATGATCAGCTCATACTTTTTGCTAACTAGATGCGTTTTAGCTATTCTATCCGTTCCACGGTTGCTTTGGGAATTATTGCTACCGCTTGATCGATCGATTTACCAAGTATATAAGTACATATTTTTACCTGAAACTATACTATCCGAAACTACAGCATGCAAACTAATGTTTTAAATCCCGGACAAGCTTAGCTTGATTCTTATCCGGGTCCATCATTTTCCATTATTGCCAGTTTTCAAAAGTTTGTTATATTATCATCAATAGGGTAATCAAAACATTTGTACCAAAAATTTTGTTAAATTTGTTGTGTGTTGTGTTGTGTAAAAAAATAATGACTAAAGGAGACGTCCACAAGTGGTACATTATTCAGACAAAAAATCTAACCAAGATTTATGGGCTTCTCAAAAACATCTAATTTTGATATTTTCATCTCTGCATTTCAAATAAATTGTATGAAAAATAATAATACAGCTTTTTATTTTTTCTAGTTTAACAATAATAAAGTAATTCTATCGTTATTTTATTTGCATGTGTAGCTGATACTTCCACATTCATCTCATAATTTGCTAAAATTAAATTTTTTAACCTACCAGTGTGACCAGTTAGTAGGTTCAATGTGACAAAAAGACACTTAAAAAGTATGTCTAATTAGTAAAAATGCTTTATTTTAACAATTTGGAGATTACTTAATCAGGGTTGATAGAGATAAAATACCTATTGAGCCAAATATATTTATTCATCCTAAAAAAATCAAAATTAATTTTAAAAAAATTGCATGTCTCTTTTTTGTTTTTAACTGATGTAATAGAACTTTCTCGAAATGTAACGAGTGTTGTGGTTAGATTTTTTGATTATTATTTATTTTTAATTATTATTATTATACCAGCCTCCATACATTTTGTGGACTTGTCCTTTGATTTACAATTTGCCAATTAATCAGGTAACATACAGTAAAACAAACATACAGTTGAATTGAGAACCTCCTCTTTGAAGTCCGTTGAAAACTCTTACACAGGTGTGGTTACATCACAGCCCTAGGTCAGAAACGAACGTCTGGCCTAACTTATGCCTTCCCGTAGACATTACCATAATAACCGTTACACGCATGCCCGCGGAGCTAATTTACACCCCACGCATTTCATTAACCCGGCTAATCTAGCCTGTGGGGTACTGATGCACCCCAGTACTATCGCTCTTACTTTCGAGTTTATATATAAAGTTGCAAATTAAAACTGTACTACGAAACAATAGTTCTCGAGCTTATTATAGTCCTTAGACATTTATCTTAGGCCAGAAATATTTACGTTCAGACTTATTTATTGACCCAAACTACACATTTCATTAACCTGGATAATTATTATTGAGCAGGCTGGTTACGGAAACAATCCAGTACTATGGAGTTAATTGCACTTACTTTCGAGTTCATATTTTGCACATTCAAATTAGGCTCCAAAATAGCTCTTAGGGCAAAAATAGATATCTGGTCTAATTTTTGTGTTCTTGGTAGAAATTCTAACATAATAACCTTTATATTTTTTTTTTTTAAGAGTGGAAATACCAAACCAGAAAATGTTCCGCCTATTATGTTAAACGGTGCGGCTTTGAATGTGGTGACTAGTTTTAAGTATTTAGGGCACATCGTTACCGATGACCTTAAAGATGATGCAGATGTGGAACGGGAACGTAGGGCTCTGGCAGTCCGAGGAAATATGATAGCGCGTCGGTTTGCTCGCTGCTCCAGAGAGGTAAAGATAACTTTATTCAAAGCGTATTGTCAATCCTTCTACTCGAGTAGCTTATGGATCAATCACACTCGTCGGGCTGCCAGTGACCTGCGTGTCCAGTATAACGACATCTTCAGAGTTCTAATGCGGTTGCCTCGCTATTGTAGTGCATCGACGATGTTCGCGGAGGCACGCACGGATGACTTCCATGCGATGATTCGTAAGAAAACCGCTTCTTTACGACAGCGAGTGCGCGGCAGCCGCAATGGTATTCTGCAGATGATTACATCCCGGGAGGACTGCCCCATCCAGAATAAATGGATGCGTGTAACGATGGGCGAAAAACTTTAAATGTAATTTGTTTTAAATTTATGAAATGTATTGTATTGATTATATTTTTTAAACTTAATTTTGACATTTTAACTATAGGTACTAATTTATGGATGCATGTGTGTCTGAAATAAATGATAAATTGAATTGAATTGAATTTATACGCATTATTATTAGATACTACGGGTCTAATCGCGCACTAAAATTACGAGATAAATAATCCTTCGGCGTTCTGAGTTGGCCCAGTAGTTTGGGTAAGGGAGTATACACTGTCTTGATGGAGTAATCCTTTAGCAAAGTCCCCACCTTATCCGTCACTCCTTTAATATAAGGCATGAAAGCCGGCTGCCTCTCAACGTCGAAACCGTGCTTCCGATACCTGCGTCTACCTAGGTCTCGCTTTTTCACACCATAACCATTTCTCTTTTTAAAACATCCCTACCACTAACAGTCTACCCGTGACCACGGTCGATGCAACTCGGCCGAAACGTCGGGATGATGAGGTATTTATTTAATGTCGTAATTTTAGTGCGCGATTAGTCCCGTAGTATATAATAATAATAATGTGTTCAAATCGCGAAAGTTTAAAAACAACCTTTATACGCATGCCCGTGGAATTAATTTACGCCCCACATATTTCACTATCCCGGCTAATATACCTTGTGGGGTACTGATGTACCCCGGAAATATCGCTCTTACTTTCGACTTTATTTATTTACTCCTAAAAACGAAAACAAATCTTCTGCACACAAAAAGTCTATTGACTCTCGACAAAATTAATGGAACAGATATCGTTTCGCGATTTCGAAGTTGTTCCCATAGAAAATATTTATATCGACATACTAAAGGCTATTAAAGAGTTGTGTGTAAGTTGGCAGTAAAACCTGTGTACATAGAGTTTTTCATCCCATGTACTAGAAAAGGACGACTTGGTTCGCTTTTAAGAGCACCAAAGAGTGGTGCATTCAATATAAAAAAAATGTGGGCAGTAATGAGTTTTAATCCCCTTTATAAGTGCGCCGCAATTTACGGTTGTTACACCGCTTTGTTACACCAGTGTGACTACAAGTAAACTTTTTTACTCGTGGTTACACCGACTGGTATGACTACGAGTAAACTAATAAAATGTCACTTTTGAATTTGGAGCATGTTAGTGCTCAGCGCCAAACAGATCGAACGCAAATATTGTTAGAATTTATTATTAGATACTCTTTAATTTCCCTCGCTATGTTCAGGATTCTACTGATAAATACCTCACTTAGCTCTGATTAAAAAAAAACGAACTTGCCGTAAAAATATTATTTTTCTTCCTTATTAATTACTAGTTTTTGCCCGCGGCTCCGCCCGCGTGGTATTTTGACTTTTGTGCTATCCCACAGGAACTTTTTATTTTTTCGGGATAAAAAATTATTGAACTATATCCATGCCAAAAATCAAGCCAATCCGTTGCTCTGTTGCTGCGTGAAAGAGGAACAAAAAAAATCACTTTTCGGATTTATAATATTAGTATGATTTCCTACAAATAACTCGATAGTAGACTCGAATCTGCTAGACCAATAGTTGTTCCAAAAGCTAATCTACGCCAGGTTAAGTAGGCTAAAACATTGCCGTGTCGAGATATGAGACACCCGCGTCTGTTTGCATAATGAATCGGCCCGCGATTTATGCACTACGGAGTTATGACGTTTGCTAAATTAATGCTGGCTAACATTAGACGCAACACCTTAGCTAAGCTCAGCATTTTTAACTATACCTATGTTTAGTTTAAGCCTTGGTAAGATTGGTGCCAAAAAGTTTCACCTATTTTTGACCGACGAACCACTTTATGTATAACCACGCATAACTTTTTTCATAGTAGTCCGATTTCAATAATTATTTTTTTATTGGAAAGAATATACTTCGGGATTGGTCCCATTTAAATTTTATCGAAATTGGCTGAGCCATTTTTGATCAATCAACAATAATGTGAAAAATGTTACATAGATCCGTGCATAATATTTACGTTCTAGCGATGCTCCCCGGCTTCGCACAGGTGTATTATACATATAAACATTTCTCTTGAATTACTCTATCTATTAAAACGAACTGCATCAAAATCCGTTGCGTAGTTTTAAAGATATAAGCATACATGGGGACAGACAGCGGAAAGCGACTTTGTTTTATACTATGTAATGATTCTGTACACGGGTGAAGTCGGTCAAGCTATTTTTTGCAAAATATAATTATTGTATATTTACTGTAACGCAGGATGCACTGGATGCAAGCCGCTCAAATCTGGTTTTATGAGAAATCCTAAAGTTCTAGTTTACACATTTTGCGTTGGAAGTGGTAGGTATATCCTACATAGTTTGACTTTCAAGTTTGTTGATGTATAAAATTTCGTATTGAAATGAAATGAAAATGTTTATTGTCCAGACAGACAGGTCCACAAAAACAAATTATAAAACATTACATGATTTAATTTACAGAATAAGATTAATTTTCAAAAAAAAAACAGTAATAATTGAAAATAGTAGTAATAGTATTTAGTGTAAGTTTGTTTTAGTTTTTAATTTAAGTAGGTTTAATTTTAATAGTTATTTGAAATGTTCCTTAAGTTATTCACAATATATTTTTTACATCTACTAATGAAAATAAAATTAAAATTATCTATGTAATGGGAGCGTGGTATGCTCTCCAAGTCTTTTGTAAGTAGGAAGTATTTATAGTTTAAATATAACTAATCAGGAGAATATATTTAAGATTTATAATATTAGTATGATTTCCTACAAATAACTCGATAGTAGACTCGAATCTGCTAGACCAATAGTTGTTCCAAAAGCTAATCTACGCCAGGTTAAGTAGGCTAAAACATTGCCGTGTCGAGATATGAGACACCCGCGTCTGTTTGCATAATGAATCGGCCCGCGATTTATGCACTACGGAGTTATGACGTTTGCTAAATTAATGCTGGCTAATTTTAGACACCACACCTTAGTAGTATTATTATATTATCTTATTTGACCTTAGCTAAGCTTTAACAGCTTGTTATAATTACCTTCTCAGTAAAGTAATGTTATAATGGTGACCTATTTTTTTTTTCTGTAGAGCCGCCGAACGCACGTGACACAAGCCGCTTTCAAACCTGGTTTTATAAGAAATCCATCAAAAAGGTAATCTATTTCGTTCTCTAGTTCTAGTTTTCACTTTTAGCGTTGGAAATGATTATTTTCCTTTCGAGTTTGTTGTATACATTCATTTCGTATTCACAGTTTTAATACTTCCAATCATAGTAGGTACGTAAGTATGCTATGGACAAGAAACCCGTGACTTTTTATCATCCATACGGAATGTAAGGAAAAAATGCCAGGTCGGTGCTTTTTATATGTATAATAAGTGCATGAATCGGCCTGTGATGTGCACTACTTATGTTATGACGTATAACGCGGTCCTACCGTTGTACCTACCTATGCTAAATAAATGCTTGCTTTTATACCCAACACCTTAACTAAGCTTAGTAATTTACACGTTGTTTTAAGCCATGAAAAGATCGATAACGAGAAGTTAAGTTTAGTGTGTCCTACGAGTATTTTTGACCGACGAACCACCGGAGGAGGTATACAATTCGACGCGTATATTTTTTTTTTATGTATAACCACGCATAACTTTTTTCGTAGTGGTTTGATTTCAATAATTATTTTTTTATTGGAAAGAGTATACTTCGAAATAGATCCCATTAAAATTTTATCAAAATCGGCTTAGCCATTTTTGATAAATCGACAATAATGTGAAAATTGCTACATCGATCCGTGCGAAATTTTCGCGAATTCTGTACACGGGTGAAGTCGGTCATGCTAATTTTTGCAAAAAATAATCGTGTTGTCTGTTTTGTTCTAGTTTTAATTATCGCCGCTTTATTATTAGCAATCGGCAAAATATTCCAGCAATCGCTCTACTGTTTTCTTTCGAATATTGTAAGGCGTTTAGATCGTCAATATACAAAATTCTAATTTCGATACCAGTCGTTTTCAAGCCTTTTATAAAATTACCTTAAAATACTGTTATTAATTTAAAAAAAACCGGACAAATACGAGTCAGGCTCGCACATCGAGGGTTCCGTACAAACATTTTGTTAAAATAATTTAAAACCTGTTTTAGCATGTGCTAATGAAGTTATTTTATATAATACCTTACATGATACGATTTACTCACTGCGCATTTTGGACCCATATTTTGTGAATTTTGACGCTCTATTTTTATGTGATTTAAATAAAAATGTACAGTTTTCAGATTTTATATGTGTACTCTGAGACAATGCTCTTCGCCAAATTTTATAGTTCTATGTCAACGGGAAGTACCCGGTAGGTTTTGATTTTTGTGAGCGTTGAAATATGCGTTTTTTTACAACATAAACGGCTCTTACTTTTTTATACGGTAACTGAGAAGCTTTTCTTTTGCACAACTGCAAGAATTCATAGGTTCACGTATATAGTTTAAATTTCAACTCTATATCTTTACGCGTTCCCGAGATAAAGAGTCTTGACATACACACAGACGGACAGACGGATAATAAAGTGATCCTAAAAGGGTTCCGTTTTTTCCTTTTGAGGTACGGAACCCTAATATTTTAGCCTTCAGGTGGCTTAAAAATTCTGATACCAGGGCTAGCCATTCGCCCTTTAAGAAGTTAGTTACAAAACTTCGTAAAGGGCGAATGGCTATCCCTGGTACTTATGACATTAGTCATAATAAACGTAACGGTGATAACATTAGCGGCTCATAAACAGAGTGCTTTTGGTTGCAGCGACTTTTATTGTTCGAGATAACCAGTAGATAAAAATGTTCGACGTCCGATATTTTGTCAACATGTTTAATGGGCAAAGTTTTACCATTAGTGAACAATAAACATTGAATTTTACGGCGTTGTGTAATAAAGTCGTAAATAATATTTTTGTGGCATACCTTCTTCTATAATAATAGGGGTGAGTAATATACAGAGTACAGAGTTATAATTTATTTTCTGAAATCTCAGCAGGTAAATATTATTACCACAAAAGTAGCAGGAGTCACCACAAAAAGCAGAATTGGGCTTTCATCACTGCAAAGAATAAAATAGGTATGTACTCGGATATTTACTAGAATTTTTTATACCACATTTGATAGTGTTAAACTGTTAACTAGTAGATAATCAGCAGACAAGGTATCGACTACTTGGTAGACGCGAGTCCACTGATGAAAATCGAATTGGCATCTACAAAGTATCAAACACTTTGCGCCGTACCTACCACAAAAAAATTAACCGTGTAATTATAAAATAAAAATAAATAAAAATTAACCATAAATAACAGTTTAACCGTGCAATTTGTACTGTTCAACATTGGCTAGAGCGTGCGTAAAACTTTTGCGGTAAGACGGTTTTAGTTGTACTAGCAATGACAGAGCCGTGTTGTCAACGTAACAAAATTAGTATAATTATTTTTTGCAAAATATTATGCACGGATCGATGTAACATTTTTCACATTATTGTTGTAAAATGGCTCAGCCAATTTCGATAAATTTAAATGGAACCAATTTCGAAGTATATTCTTTCCAATAAAAAAATAATTATTGAAATCGGACTACTATGAAAAAGTTATGCGTGGTTATACATAAAAATATACGCGTCGAATTGTATACCTCCTCCGGTGGTTCATCGGTCAAAAATGGCACACGGGCGACCTCACCTACGACCCTTTTCTTTTTGCACAAACTTTATGTGTAAGCAGGAAACGGTTCACCTGTTGTAATTAAATCACTGTCAGATATGAACGCCTGAAACAGAGGGTATAGTGTAGGTAGTTGGCTTCTTAAAAAAAGCTTACAAACACCTCGTTTGACGAACCCCAGATTTATTTTTATTTATTTAGAAACCTCATTACAGAACCCTACACTCTTTGATTATAGCAACCTAGATTCCTAGAAGACTGTTCAGATAACCCTAAACCATCGCTTTGTTTAAATATGCCAAATTTTTATAAAAATCATCTATAACGAACCCTGCACACGTGCCGCTTAAAGTAGCCGAGATTCCTAGAAGCTTCCTTGCAGAATGTCACACACGTATACTACGTTAACACGTGTAAATTTGTAGAAGTTAGAGCAGCACACTGACCTCATTGGTGTTCCAGCGGTGTCTCTGCGCCGCGAAGTGCTCGGCCCGCGGCAAGCTCTCCAGGTTTTCTGGGAGCTTGATCGGCTCGCCATCTGAGAACAAGGATATTATATACATTAATAATAATGTTTTTAATCAATCATTAACTAAATATACATTACAGTTCGCGCCCAATCCGAAGATGGGACGACGATATCAGACTAACCTTGGGACCGTTCTGGACAAGAGTCGCAGAAGATAGGCCACAGTGAAGACAGTTGGAGGAGGCCTATGCCAAAAGGCATACTGAGCCGAGGGACATTTTATAGCAGTAATAACCAGAATAAATTCAACCAAAACTCGTTGAGAATAAAAGGCTAATAATAATAATAAAGTCGTCATTAGTCAAAAATATAAAAAATAGGGTTATCGATCTAGGTCAAGAACTCTCCCGTGGAACAAACCTCCATAAATTGCGTTTTGCCCAAACATGTCTATTATGCTGGCGGCAGCGTTGTCGCGCTGTATACCAATGGCCTAAGAGCCGCTGAAGAACGACCTTCACCCACGTGACAACCAGATGAGACGATATCCAGATATTTTTTTTTAAATATTATTTATTTATAAACACGCCCTATCATAGCGTGCCAATCGAAAAGTGTTCATGGCTATTTTTTGCCATATTTAAAATATGTCATGGACGATTTTTGAAGGGAATCCTGTATGATTTATTTTGTAATTAAATTAGCTTTCTTATGATACCAATTTTGACTGGTTATAAGATCGTTTTCGTACTTATATCGACATATTTGTACATAGTTGCTAGCATACATAGATAATATGAACAAAATTAAGTTAGGAAACCTACCAAAGTACTTATATTCTAAACATTAAAAACTATTAGTTGGAATGAAAAAAAAAGGTAAAGATAAAAAAAATATTTCCAAAAATCATAGGTCTATTTGTATGTAAATAATATTTCATCGGACGAGAAAAGCAAGAGACCGATCACTTTGGAAAATTCTTGGGGAGGCCTATGCTGAAAAGCAAGACGATCAAAAGTAAAAAAAATGAATCAAATTACTGGTGTCGAAATAGAACGAGCATCATATATTATATATATATAGCATATTAATATAAGTAATTAAATAGTTAGAGACACATTTGTGTAGTTTTATAAGTTGATTGTTAATAAAGGCTATCATAATATTTCATAAAAAGTATGTCTCATCTGGTTATCAGATGGATGAAGGTCGTTCTTCCACCCTTAAAAGGAGTTGCGTCAAAAAATCCCCCGACTGCATGTCTTGCTTATGTTTATCAATAAGATGACGTCAATAAGATCACTCTAAGGGAAACTTTGTAACTGCTGATTTCTTTTAACGTTATCCGAGTTGCGCCCATTTTTCATATTCATAATGAGTATAAGATAAGAGAGTACCCAGATACTTGATACGAAAAATTAAGATACAGTAGCGTAGCGTGCGATGAGGGGGGCCCGTATAAAAATTTGTTTGGTGCCCTTATGAAGGGTAAAGATTTCTCTCAAAAGAGAAAAAATGTTTGTATAAAATTAATTGAAATATTTATTCATCATAATTATCTATCTGTCACTTTTTCTAAAACTTTTACAAACCATTCAAATTAAATATACAGTTCTCCTTGCCTCTTTTTCAGGAAACTGATTTATTAAATCTACTTATACTACTTAACCACGAGAACAATTGTTTTTTACTGTATTACAATGTAATGCACAATGAAATAAAACGCGTCAATAATCAAATACCTATTGCTTTTTTGGTAAATTCTGAATAAAAAAAATTGGGAAGTTTTTATTATATTTTGCTTACGCGCGTCAGGGGCCCCGTAGCCCGGGGACCCCGTATAATTGATACGGCAGGTACGGCGGTAGCTAAGCCCCTGATAAATTATCTACATCTATATATTACTAGCGGACCCGGCGAACTTCGTTTCGCTTTCCGTAAGAACCTTGTACAGAGTATTAGAAAACTACAAAAAAAAATAAGCCAAATCGGTCAAGCCGTTTTCATGTTATGTCGTGACAACGGAAAACGGGTTTCATCACTACATAGTATAAAACAAAGTCGCTGTCGCTGTCTGTCCGTCCCTATGTGTCCTTAAATCTTCAAAACCACGCAACGGATTTTGGAGCGGTTTTTTTTAATAGAAAGAGTGATTCAAGAGGAAGGTTTATATGTATAATACATACATAATATTGTAGAGGAACACTGATGAATTTACAGGTTTCTAATGTAATGTCGTAAATAAACACGTTTTTTTGGGCTTACATTGCAAACGCTGACTGAACCCAACGAGATAAATCAAAATAATGTACTACGGTATTGTACACCTTAAAAAGTTCAACAAAAAAGTCCGCGATGGTATATGTCTATCTCTTAAGGATAGCCCACAATAACCATTTTTTATCCATTACATTTTACGGGAAAAATGGCTTATTTAGAAAGTTATTTTAAGCAATACATAATTAATCCTTATCCAATTAAGTACCTTAAATACATTGTCCATTCAATATAGATCAATATGGCCTTTTACAGCATGTAATTTAAATGAATATTTTCGAAGATATTACAGATTTAAAATGCAGGGACATATCGGTGCGGCGCGGGCGGTAGGGGCCCGGCCGGCGCGCGGCGTACGTTTGTATTTACGTGTGTGGGTATGTTTGTAATGAATAAACTCGAAAACTACTGTGCCGATTTTAAAAATTCTTTCACCGTTGGAAAGCTACATTCACTTTAAGTAACATAAGTTATATTTATTGCTAGAAAAGGTTACGAATCCTTACTAAAACTTAAGTAACGTAACCCAACGTGTAAAAAAATGTCTTAATTAAAACGTCTTTCGTTGCATGCGCAGCGGAAACTATTGATGATAGAACAAAAGTCTGTTCTACAATATTAAAGAACATATCAATATCTACAAAAAAACTTCGCAATACCATAATGTCCAACTACTATCATTATGTCACAATAACCACTTATTACTTTTTAAAAGTTAATAGAATTACCGACCAATATTCGACCATGTTATTCATACTTCTGTTTAAATCCTTATCCAAATAAATCATATTGTTTTCAAGACTGTTTCAATTTATATGTATAAGTAAATTGTTTTTTGAATTTTTCAAATCGGCTTTTCCGAAACACTTAGATAATTTTTTAAGGCCTAAAAATATAAAAAAATAAACGCTGTCGCGTTGTGCATGTATTATATCACCCCTATTCCTATAAGTACTGTTTATATACCAGTCTTCTTTAATCGTCCACTGCAGAACATCGTCATATTCATCACGGTGGCCCAGTACGGGTTGGTTGATATACGTCATCAAGTTCCTTCTTCGGATGTACATAGCTACATAGGTATGCAGGTTGCCACACGACATTGTGAAATTCCGTACATATGTTCCAAAGAAACTCATTGATACGGAATTAGGATTTGAATCCAACAACTCTCGATTGTAGGATAGGTGTTACTACGACTTGACCACTACGGCTCTAGGTATATAGGTACCACCTCTATTAGTGCGCTGATTTATGTAACATCTTGAGATTTGGTTCTCCAAATCTACCCCTAAGTAAGGCGAGCCAACATACCGAAGATTTAAAATTTCTGTTGTAGTGGTAGTTAATAGGTACTGACACATAGTTCGTAAAACGAATGATCGATGAGGGTTTAAAGTTCATGAACGTAGACAATGTACCTATTGGCAAGCGTAGAAAAGGTCTCCACGTGAATCTAAGATCAGGTCGAGACCACCAAATCAAGATGGATGCCAGCGTTTCCATCGGTTCAATTTGCTCTTTGGGTTAGCAAGTTGTAGAGGCTTTAGATAGGGCACACAATTCGTAGAAGTAGAACTGATGGCGAATATTTTACAAAGTTATGAAATGAAGAAAAGATCAAATAGAAGTGTATAGTAGAAACGTCAACTAACTTACATAGGTAGAATGTAGATGGACTGAATATTCTAACCGTTTAATAACAATGAAACCAGAGCCATAGATAACGTATAGCCGACCCATACGAACTTACTTTTATTTAGATGGCCAATGCTATCTTTATTTTATGTTAATAGTTGAACAGATTAAGACTACGGGAACACCCGCGATTCAGGTACCTACGAGTAGCTTTCAACCCATCCTATCGGTTCGTCCGGTATGTCTAGCAATGGACGTTATAATAGATAGGTACATTATTGAGAGTCAAAATTTAATTGACGGAATGATCGCATAACATATGTACATACTAAATGAAACACAATCTAATTGAGAACCTCATTTTTTGGTGGATACATTTATGGAAGCTGGATGCAAACCTCTTGCAAAGGTTTTATTCGGTGTTATTCAAGATCTAATAAGGGAGCCCTATGTTTAGTAGTGGGTGTTCTATGGTGAAAATATTTGCGTATAGGTAAGCTAATGTAATATGAAAACGCGCCAAAATAACTGTGCGCATGTGTGTGACGTTACTTGGTTACATGGTAGGTATATAAGCACAATACTTATAAAATGTCTTTTTTAACAGTCGTACCCGGGCGAAGCCGGGGCGGGCAGCTAGTTTATATATATATAGATGTTGCAATCCAAGGATGCAAGACATGTTCTACAATGAATTAAGCGAGTAACTCTACCTAGTGCAGGTAGTAAAACATAAAGAGGCAATATTAGTTCATAATACAAGTTTCTTCCGTCTCCTACAACAGGTTTTATAATAAAGGCAGCTGGGCTTAATTAAAGTAGGTGGGAGTGAAGCGACATTAGTCTAATATCGTCGATACAACTATCGACTGCGTTTACTTTATTATAATGATCAATTGTGTGGTAAACAGATTATATTTTATGTGATGAACGTTTTTATAAGCTTGTAAATGAAACATAGGTGAGTAAGTATTTAGTTATATAAAATAATCTACTCTATTATTTTTAAATTCTGTGAGTTTTAGGTCCAATGTATACAGGGTTATTTCTAATCAATTAGCACCCTTTTAGGGGCTTATTCTATAAATCAAAACTAACAACTTTTGTCCTACAAACAAATTTTTTGTTGCTCCATAGAAAAATATCGTTCACCCGCGACAAAATGTATGGAACAGCTGATTTTTTTTTGAGTTTTGACAAAGTCGCAGAACAAAAGTTGTTAGTTTTGATGTACAGACTGAGCCCCTAAAAGGATGCTAATTGATTAGGAATAACGCTGTAGGTATATGTATTTTTTACTCAAACCTTCAGTTGTGTAAAAGTGTTGTACAAAAATCGGCAAAGTGTGAGTCGGACTCGCGAAGGGTTCCGTACCGTATGGATCGATTAATTTATTTTAATTAATTATTTTATTGACAACTCACATTTATCACTTACAATTAATTTATTGTGAGCGCAAGTGCAATTCAATGCTTAACTTACTCTACGTGATCAAAAACGTTACAGTTCTATATACTTTTGATAATTTTGACAAAGTCCAACAATTTTACTGGGAACTGGAGCCTTCAGTCGGATATACAAACATTCACAGTGATACTTACCAGAGAAATATAGAAATGAAATGAAATGATATTTATTTCACAAAAAATAGAGTACAATTAGGGTGTTAATTTTGTAGGATTTGTCCAATCTATTTTGCCATTCCTTGGCATGTGAAATATACGACAATGTCATATCAAATAATGAAATATGTATACAAATCAAGTGTCTAAAAATGTCAAATTGAAAAATCAAAATAAAAAACTTTAAAATAATGTTCAATAATGTCACAATATTCAAATATATAAATCAAAAATGTTCAATATTTATTCATTCAAGGCCTGACGGCATGACGCTGGTCCCATGGAAGTGTGGACGGCCCTTAGTATGGGACGCAACTTGCGTCGATACTTTGGCACCGTCACATCTTCCTGAGACTCAGAGTAGGGCTGGAGCGGCGGCCAATTCAGCTGAGCAGCACAAGCGGCGCAAATATGCTAACCTCGGTAGTGGTTACATATTTGAGCCATTTGGAGTTGAGACTTTGGGTCCGTGGGGGCCGGGAGCTCATGTCGTTTTCAAAAGTCTTTCTGAGCGTCTGGTGGACGCGACGCGAGACCAAAATGCTGGTGTTTATTTGGCTCAACGTATAAGCATTGCCATTCAGCGTGGCAATGCTGCCAGCATGCTGGGCACGCTGCCAACTGGAAGTGGGCTTGAGCACTTGGATTATCTTTAGACCTTCAAGGGTCTGTGGATGATCCAATTGCTTTCTATGTAGTAGTAGTGTAGTATTGTCATTAAAAAAAAAATGTTCAATAATGTCATAATATTCAATTATACAATGTTAAGGTACACAATACATACGGATAATTATCTCGATGAAATATGTCAATTGTTATTTACGTTTTATAAAAAAATCTCTTAAGCTGTAAAAACATTTTTCTGCTAACCACATCTTAAGCTTTTTACGGAACTTACCATATGGCAGTTCTTTTATTACTATTGGTAATAATACAGAGAGTTCTCAAACGCAAAATTGTATGAAAAATATTTAATTGCTTAGAGCTGTCAAAACTGTCGAGTATGTATTGAAATTTGACAAGTAAAAATGTCAACTTGCCAAGTCGAAAAATTTGACCGACGTTCCATGCCTGAAAATCGAAAAAATCTGAGAGGGGTCCTTAGGACCTTAACAAAGTCACAAAAATTTAAGCCAAGGATACGTTTCGAATACCTATTCGAAATTAGTTATAATTTCCAAAATGATTAATGTTAGATTTGTATGTTATATTAGGTACTAAAGAATGCACATGAACATTTTGCTCTCGTGTAGAATATTAAACATTTTTTTAATATGACATTCGTGTATTTGAGGACTGCTCACTAAAAAACAGGTTCAGTTGGTCTCTATTTTTGAATGATAAAACATGCGTAAGCGTAAATGACAAGTAATCGTCTTTTTTTTGTAATTATTTAACAATATAATTGTTATTATTATGTACTACGGGACTAATCCCGCACTAAAATTACGAGGTAAATAAATACTTCTACCAGTGACCACAGTCGATGCAACTCGGTCGAAACGTCGGGATGATGAGGTATTTATTTATCTAGTAATTTTAGTGCGCGATTAGTCCCGTAGTATATAATAATAATGTGTTCAAATCGCTAAAGTTTAAAAACAACAAAATAATTGTTATTAAATAGTACCCAGCTATTCTGTTTGCTGTTGCGCTATTCTAAAACTGCCCTCTTGTCATCATCATCTTCATTATCAGCTGTAGGTCGCCAACTGCTGGACATAAGTATCCCCTATGGATTTCCATAAAGCCACGTTAGAAACGGCCTGCATCAAGCGCGTTCCTGCGGTCTTAATTATATTTTTGGTAATGTTTGGTATTTGAAACTGGTTGCAATTTGACCTCACATAGCCAGTTTAAGATAACTTAAGGATGTTTACCTAAAATTACTCGTTTGCTCAGATACAAAGTCAAGTCATTTACATACCGTATTCACCTGCCTAATCAGCAGTGAAATTATCATAGGTATAAAACATACTTTCCACCTTTATTCAATTTTTTGGGACATCTTACACATGGTCTCTGACCCCAAACCAAGCAAAGCTTGTGATATGGCTGCCAGAGACTGATATCCTATCCTACTAATATTATAAACGTGAAAGTTTGTGAGGATGGATGGATGGATGGATGGATGGATGTATAGATGTTTGTTACTCTTTCACGCAAAAACTACTGAACGGATTGAGATGAAACTTTGCAATAATATAGCTTATATATCAGAATAACACATAGGCTATAAATTATAGTGATATATTGGGTATGCGGGCGAAGCCGCGGGTAAAAACTAGTACTACATAATTAGGTATTCATATTTATAAATACATAATTTGTATATAGATAGTAACTAAATAACACCCAGACACAAAGCAAACACTTATGTTCATCACATAAATATTTGCCCGGGGTGGGGATGAAACACACGCCTCTTTGATCCAGACGTTAGGTCACTAACCACTGAGCCACCGAGGTAGTCCAAAAATACTAATTATCTTTGTGTATAATTGTTTCAGAATCAAAATGAACAAAAAAGCAGCCATCACAATCCTGGTGCTATTCTTCTCCTGTTGCACCCACGTTGTGCTATTCGAGTTTGCCGTCAAAGAAGACCCTGGAGTAGGAAACTTACTGACATTCTCACAGTTTCTATTCATGGCCACAGTTGGGTTCTGCACAGTCGGCAAATTTGGAACCGCCAAACGCACTCTACCATTCAAAAAGTACCTAATCCTCGTCGGGCTCTTTTGGACCACCAGCGTTTTAAACAACTATGCTTTCAACTTTAACATCTCCATGCCTTTGCACATGATCTTCCGTTCTGGCACGCTCATGGCAAACATGGCTATGGGAATTTGGATCTTGAAGAGACGGTATACATACCAGAAATACTTGGCAGTGTTTATGATATCTGCTGGTATTGCCATCTGTACTGTACAATCAGGAAAGAATGTAAAAGCTTCTAGAGAGGTACACGAAGACCCAGCTGAAGAAGAGAGATTAAAATACATTGATTGGCTTTGGTGGTGCTTAGGGATTGCAATACTGACTGTTGCTTTATTCCTATCAGCGAGGATGGGAATCTTTCAAGAAGCAATGTATGCTAAGCACGGAAAACATCCGTGGGAAGCCTTGTACTACACCCACATGCTGCCTTTAGTGTTCTGGCTACCAACTGCGCCCAACTTAATCAACCATTTCAACATTGCTTTAGGAACCACACCAGTTGAATTTCTAGGACTGTCAATACCAAAACTACTCATTTGTATAGTGTTAATAGTAATAGCACAAGGGATGTGTATAAGTTCCGTGTATGTGTTAACCAGTGAGTGTACATCGTTGACTGTGACAGTGACTGTAACTTTACGGAAGTTTATATCTTTAGTGTTTTCTATTGTTTACTTTAGTAATCCGTTTACTGTTGGACATTGGATGGGTACTATCCTAGTGTTTGTGGGAACTTTAATATTCGCTGAAGTATTTCCGAAAATTATAGCTCTATTTAAAGTTCCAAAATATGACCAGGATAATAGAAATGTCAGTGATCCAAAAAATTTGGATGGTATCCAAAGTAGCAAAGATTTTTGGACTAATAGCAATTTACAAATCCATAATGAAGTTACTAGATTTTAACCGGAAAGAATCTCTAGGTACCCAATAAAAATGGGCTCAGTGATATGTTGAAAAATTATTACTTAGGTATGTTAAAAATTTTACACGTCGCTTATGTAGTGAAGATATTTTTATCTTTATGTAGTAAAGATATTTTTTGTACATTTTCTTTTATTAAATTAAGATAATTACCTATCAACAAGTAATTTTATATTCAACGTCTTTTGTTTATTGTAAACAAACAAAGACGTAACTGTATATTGATTTAATGTTTTTTATTATCATGAAACTGACCAACGACATGATTACCTACACTACATTAGACTTACCAAAAAGTAAGCAGTTTTAGCACTCAGTATTGCGAAATCCATTGGTTCAAAATCTTATACAATGCAGCGTGCAAATACATTGTGCATACCAGTATGACCTAAATTCAACTTTATTTTCCATAAAGTTTTCCAAAATACCATTTCTTCACGACCCAAAAAAATTACAGCAAAATATAACGCGTCAAGGTGGCAGAATCTCCCATACCCAAGCACCTGATCCCGGACGCCTTTAAAATCCTAAATGATCTCACTTTCACGCCCGTTTCCTCTAAAACCGCCCCATAAACCCTCGCCGCCGGTAAAACAATAAACTCAAGGCTTACGAGGTGAAAACTGCGAGTTTTTGGCAGCATTCGTCAAGAATGCACTGCAAGCTAAGCACCTTGCATGGACACCACGAAAACATCCCAAAATGAACCCTCTCTAAACGCAATAAAAGTCTAAACTTTGCGGAACGTTTTCCTAGCGCCAACTTGTTGAAATTCCGTCTCCGTTCGGCGTCGTCGCCAAATTTAACGACTCTAGATCCATATTCTTGAGTCTTGCGTCGGGGGAATTGAGTTTATTTTAGTATGTTTCGGATTTCGAGAGGAATTTGGAGGTAGGAAATTCGTTGCGAGCTTTCAGTTGGGCGCGCACTAATTCAGCAGCCAATCGCGTCCAGCAGATAATGTGAGGCACATTTTTCAGCTTTTTACCTACTTGTGAGCAATTTAAATTATACGTATTTTGCTGAAAGGGACATGTTTACGATGCGGTCGCTTCCTCCCTTGTTTTTGAATATTTTTCAGTATTTTTGGTGTAACATTTGGGGCTTTACAGCGTTGTGGTTGCTCTTGGCTTATAAATTAGCCGGGGTTTGTTTTATTCATGGAACTTGAGTTATTTTGGGTTAGCGCCTTTTTACTAGATTATCTAAGGAGGTTGAAAGGGTTTTGGATTTATGTGTGAATGTTGTACGCATTTTGAGAAATTCAATGAAAAAAGAAGTGATTAAGATAATTTTACTAAGGAAACTGGTATTCGCATGTAAATATATTGACGGATTACGGATACGGTTACAGTTGGGGGTGACCAAGCGGCTCAAAAACAGGAAGTAAGTACGTCAAACTTTTGTTACAACAGAGTATAGATAAATGTTGTTATTTTGAGTAGGTATTTTACAATTGACTCCACAAAATCTCTCTCTTTTAAATCGTTTCGCAGACAGATCTGGATTTAAAAATGTCAGTATCATTGGTCAGTTCAGTGCTAGGCAGCAGCTGTAGGGGACGCTTAAGCAAGGATGAGTGTTTCAAGAAACAAGAATCCTAAAAAATAACTTCTTTAAGATGACCGGGCCGGGGACCGAACGTGACCGTACGATTCGACGGCCTAACCCGAATTAGTTCATACAAGAGCCTTTTGCGATATAAAATCAATTCGATTATTGGGGTGTAGAGACTTTCGGCCCAGGAGTAGCACGTACCTACGTACGTGGTAAATTTTTTGACTAGGTCTTATTAGAGATTCACGGGGGAGGCCTATATCTAGCTGTGGACGTTCTATGGCTGATGGATAGATGAAAGAGACATTTAAAAATCATTCTAAATACAGTTTGTAAAATTCAGCATGAGAGAAAACTTACATAGATACGCTTTTCAATAATAAAATTTAGCGATTAATCACCAATTATTATTTACCATCGTGGCGTTACTGTGTACTAACAATACGATTTTAATCAGCAGCCAAGGTACCGACTATACTTGGTAGACGCGAGTACTGATGAGAACCGAATTGGTGTCTGCCAAGTATCAAACACTTTTACTTGTACTAGCAATGACAGAGCAGTGTTGTCAACGTAACAAAATTAGTAAAATGGCACACGGGCGACCTCACCTATAACGCTTCTTTTTTGCACAAACTATCTGTCAGATCATACAACTGGCTACTTATCTTAGGAAAGGATTATTATTAAAAGCGATGACACCACTGCAGTAATTTTCAGTATAGTTACAGTTATCATTAGAGGTACGTGGTAGATACCTACAGATTAAATTGATAATAATAACTAACGTCATAGGTACTTTCCTTGTATTAACAATGACAAAAATTATGGTAGGCATAGTAGTAGATTACCGTATGTACCAAGACAGACAAGTGGTGTCGCACGTCATGGGCGAAAATTGGACCCTGAGCGTAACGAGGGACTCTATAGTTAACTCTCGAGCGAAGCGAGGGAATTATTTAGAGTCCTGAGTAAAGCGAGGGGTTCAAGTCGCCCAAGACGAAGACAGACTCGGTTCTAGTGATACATAGGTACACTACTTTTCATACATTCTGCGAGAAAATAAAACCCAAAGCATATGAGTAATACTTACTTACGTCATAAACTCACTAAGTGTGGCTACTCACTATAAAACTCGGTATTGTTCACAATAAAATAAAACAAATTATAATGTACCGACGAATTTTCGTAGAAAAGCACACAAACTCTTAATAATACAGAAAGTAAATACTACGAAAAAAACATAAAACCATGGCCAGCTCGATTATCATGGCATTGCAAAGAGTTTTTATTCTATAAAATTGAACTTACGGGCACAAAGAGGTTATATTCTATAAAATCGAATAAACTCTCTTTACAATGCCCGTCGCCCTGCAATGAAAAGAGGTTTAATTCGGTTATACAAAATAAAACCTGTTTACGATGTTCTTAAATAGTCTAAGCGTTAATAAATTTTCATACGAATTAGACGTTCCAAATTTTTCATACAACATTATTGACCTGCCATAGCCCTCGAGATTGTGTTGAGATAATAACGACTTATTTTGCGATTGTACGACATATAATGAGTCATTTTCGAGCAGGTAGTATGAAAAATAATATGTATAATATGTATGGAGATTAAATTGATAATAATAAATTAACGTCAAGCTCAGCAAGTACCTTGACTTGGCTCACGAGTTTACCGCCATGTGGAATGTGGACTCGAGGAACGGCGTTTTTTTTTAAATCTTTATTTTTTTTTTCAAAGAGGGTTTGATCAAGCATGATCATGCCACCCTCATTGGCCTTTCTTAAAAAACAGTTATATCATAATGATATTATCTACTTATTCTATTTATACCTAATTTTACTATTTTTATCAGCATTCTGGCCTCTTCCGATAAGGAATAGGCCAGAACACTGTTACACCATCCAACATTTATGGAATTAACATTTGTGAGAATAAAAAATTCGGACCTCTCCGCTACGCTCCGAACACACTCCACGACAACATGATATACATCCTCGATCGCTCCACATTCAGTGCAGTTTGGTGAGTCGGATTTACCTACTAGATGTAGAAATCTATTGAGTAGAATGTGACCGGATCGCAGCCTCATGGCCATAACAATGTCCTTCCTACTCATGTCCGCGCTGGCATACCACGGCGCCCTCGTTAGACTAGGTTGCATGGTCTTATACCAGAGTCCTTTTGTCATCGAGCACTCGTCAAAGTGCTTCCGCCACAACTCCCTACCTCTATCTCTGACTATGCCTACACAGTCAGAGAACAGAGGCAAGCAGTGATAAGAAGCTCCTTGGGTTAGCGCCTCTCTGACTAGGCGATCCACTTCCTCGTTACCTGGTATGCCAACGTGAGATGGTACCCATTGTAATTTGAACACCTTATCTTTACTTAACATATTACGCAACGCCTCCAAAATGCGGTAGGCTATCGGTGTGCCTCGAACGTTCGAGGTGCACCGAGCCAGGTGGTAAATAGCACTTTTAGAGTCCGTCAAAATAACAATTTCGCTACAATTTAATTTGGCTATATAAGAGATAGCTTCCGCTATCGTGATTAATTCCGTATGCATGATGGAGATGTTTGTGTTTATATTTAACTGTACGGCACTGTTTGTTTGAGGGTCAAATATAGCAACGCCACTACTTATACTTTCCTTAGAGCCTTTCTTATATATTATTATAGTTGTACCTTTATTGTAAAAAACTTTAAAACTAAGATGTTAAATAAATACCCAAATTAACGTCATAACTAACTTCTATTAACAATGACAATATATTTTCTCGTTGCACTTGACTTGGGAAGATGTCTAGTGTAATTTCTTCTACGGATGTGTGCAGGTTTCCTCACGATATTTTCCTTCACCGAAAAACAGTGGGATATAAAACATCATAAAGGTTTGCAGCATAATTATATACCTACCTACATATTAAAGAACACATTGGTAAGATGCCTCTAGGCCACCACTGCTACGGTAAGTATTACTAAGCTATTAGGTATGATAGTTAGTACAGGAAAAAAAAGAACTTAACTTTGCACAAAATTTCCGATCCAATTTTTTTGCCCTTAAGTGCATAGTTTCCGAAATATCAGCCAGAAACGTTCTTACAAGATGGCGCTTGAAGCTCCACCTGGATTTGTCACCATTTTGTGATTTTATGCTCAGTAAAGTGCGTTTCACGAAAGAAGTCCCCCAGACTCGTCGCCACAATCGCATGGCCGAAAAATAAAAAATTGTTTCACTTATTTCTCGGGACTCCTGTCGTGATGACTCTAATTTTACTCATACAGAGATACTAGAGCACTTTTCTTGAAAAAAAACTCAGAACTACGCGTCAGGGCGATCTGTTAAAATTAGTTTCACTAAACTAGTTTTATTAAAAATTAAATTAATTTTCACCGCTTCGTGAAACGCACTCTAAGTGATCCAAGACCGTATTAAAAAAAATTTAGTATAAAGTTGACCAAAAAAACGTCTTTTTTCCTGTACTAAGTAGTGAACTAGTGAATAATCGTAATCGTAAATCGATATTTTTTTAGAAACATGTGAAATGCTGCTCTTTTCAATGCTGGAGCTATTGCAACGATATTTTTTTTACTGCGTCATGTCATTGATCTCTCGACCTTCTCATTGATATTGATCATGAGATATTATTTAAAGTTGTTGAGTGGAATATGTAGGCATTATATATATGGTTATCTAGAACTGTTGTACTAAACCAAAAGAAGGTGATTCAGACCATCATTACGAACAGCTTTTAATACTAATTCTAGAAAAAATTCGTAAAATAGCTGGAAAAAAATAAAAAAATTGCTGTTTCGTATGCTTTGTCTTTTCGGAGTTGCAATTTCGAATGGAACAGCTGATTTTTTTCTCGAATTAGTTAGCCGCATGGTAAAAGTTTTTCATATTTGTTGACGGGGGGGAAATATTTTACAGATACCCAGCTGCATTGGGATGCAGTTGGGTTATGTGGTCTTAACCACTAAAACCCCCTCGGTAGCCGACTTCTATGCTTTATGGACGGCACTGGGATCTCCGTTGGAACGCACCAGTGCCTTCTAGCATGTCAATTGACGTCCCAGGACTATACACGCCTGCTTACAACGACGCTGGCTAAGCCCTGCCCTAAGTTGTCTCCTCCGGACTCGATTGGGTGAAACTCGTCCCCAAATGCGCCCACCCTCGAATCCCAGGTGCCCCTTTTAGTCGGCTTTTACGACAGGCAGGGGATACCGAAACCGTATTCTAATACCCCGGTTCCAGGGTCTACCGGCTGGGGTCTACGATTCCACTACCCTGATGCCGTCGTCCTCTCGCAGAACCGGTTCGCTCGCGTTCTCGTTCAGCTGCTTCTTTTTGACCGATGACTTTTTCACAAAACTCTGTCATTGCCGCCCAGGACGATTTATTTGCCAGCATACAAGTAACTATACTTTTTAGAGACAAATCCGGCCCCACTTTTGAGATCAGTGTCTGACGCTCCATGTTCCACGCTGAGCACTCCTCCAGCGTGTGCTGTGCAGAGTCTGCGGTTGCGGCGTCAATTCTCGACCTATTCGGTTCAGGTATGCCCCGAAACATCCATGTCCGGTAAGGATCTGAGTAAGGCGGAATGTTACTCGTTCCTCTCTTTTGAGCCACCCGGTAAAGCTAGGTAGAATGGCGCTGACCGCTCGTTGCTCTGAGTTTCGCGGCTCTTGAAGTCTCTGATGCCATTTTGCTAGTGCAGAAATTTGCTCCTGCTTGCGCACTTCTGCGACACTTTCGTGCAGCGTGCCAACGCTCTGGTGGAGACGCTCATACACTCGAGCATTCATGTCTGCCAGGATATCCAATGGAGGAAATCGCGCTATAAGGGTCGCTGCCTCAAATGAAATAGTGCGATACCCCCTCGCTATTCTGATGGCCATCGTTCGCTGGAGCCTATTAAACTTCGCTCTATTTCGCTTAATCCCTGACAGTCGATCAGCCCATACAGGAGCGCCATAGAGAGCCATGGACCTGACTACACCAGCATAGAGACGTCGCACTTCTTCCCGTGGTCCGCCGAGGTTGGGCAGTAGTCTGTGCAATGCACCTACTACCCGTGTTACACGGGGGACCATGCGGTTAAAGTGCTCGTCAAATCGCCAGTGACTGTCTAGGGTGAGTCCAAGATATTTTACCACTACCTACCTACCTACAATATAACGTATCATCCGATGCACGGTAGCACTCACGGTTCAGGTTGTTTTACCGTTTAACCATTACCACCCCATTTCGGCTTATGTAGTACCTACAGGGCAAGCAGATAAACTCAATATAATGTTTTATTTTAAAAAGTTATAAAAATAAAATATATAGGTATAGTAGGTACATTATAACTACATTTTTATTTTATATCATTTATTTCTTTTTCATTCTTTGTGGAATCTGACTCATACGTTTTATCTTGGTGAGGCAAATTCCACGCGTATTTTAATATTTGGTCACCTACTCACACCTCATGCATTTTTTAAATCGGTTGTTAAGGGCTATAATTTAAGAATATCAAAAATCCTAAACCCACAGATGTTTAATATTTGATCACCTAGAAAATAAGAAGTAAATAACACCTCATTATTTTTTGAAATCAGTTAAAAAAGCCCTATAATAGGCGAAAATAGTTTAGCCACTTGTCTAATTACCTTCAAACTAAACTATCTGTGGATTTATCTTTATGTACATAGTATTTCTGGCTACCTGTATCTTCAAACAATGTTTCTGTAAAAAATGAAGTCTAAACTGAAATACAATAAATCGGCAACATTACTCACATTAATTTGTATATCATCCATTTGGACTGTTGGTGAATGAAGCCTATTAAAAACCCTGGATCCCGTTGACGTTTTTTTAAAGAGCAAAACTGCCTATAGCAGCTTCGAATAATAGAGCTAACCTAGACGAATATCATTCATACGTGTTATTTGGTACTTTAGATAGGAAAAACACATGTTAATACTTAAAAAATGTTTTATTACAAATAATTACATAAATAATCAACTATCCATAACATTAATAACAGAAAATATAAAATGCACTTATACTACCTATCTCTCAGAATTGTTCGTTTATTCAACATAATACATTTTTAATTATTACCTATATGGGGATATTATTCAGCAAGCAGGTAAAATTTCATTAATCAAAGATAAATTGAATTAATTACGTACTAAATAAAAAAAAAAATTGGTTTTTCAATTTCGTCAATGTATTGAAATCTTTCTTTATCAATAGAGTTCAGATATACAAGCTGTTGCTTGGCAAAGTTCAGAGACTTAAATCAAAATATCGAAAAAGGTCGAATCGTTGTTTAGATATCTACAGGTTGCTCTAAAATGTTGTTTTATAAAATCATACCTAACTAAGTAAATAGCTTTATTCATAAAATTCTTAACATTTCGAAGACTTTAAAACAGAAGTATAAATATGTTTATTTATTTGTTTAAAGGCGAGCAGTATAAACTGACGTGCCTCAAGCAGAGTCGAATAAAAATTAGTATTTATCAGTCAAGGATTTTTTTTCCTTCTATGTCCGAAGGTCTAGTCTATTCTTAAATGTGTTTATAGTCCTTGTTGAGATGTAATTTCCTTTAACATCAGTGTCAGCTCTCCACACTATATACACCTCTAATAGCCCCTGCATTTTGCAAAGCAACAGTCTGTATAGAGAAAAAAAAGGAATATATAAAAGTAATACAAATAGTAATAACAGTGCGGTATATATGGCACAAAATGTCCGCTAATTTGTGTTCCGCTCCCTCAAAGGAATGCGTTTCTATGCGATTACTGCACAAGCTAATTAGTTGATGAGTACAGAAATCATTACCAGGAAGTACTTATCTAAAATACAGTAATGCAAAAACCTTTTGCATTGTAAATAAGGTCACTATTTTATATACCTGATGATATTATTTATTAATCACATTAGTCACCAATTATTACCATTGGCCGAATCAAACTTGATGACGTATGTGTAATTAGCTACAAGCTGTGCGATTTTTTGGCACCACCAATGAGTTAATTTGCTACTGCGCAATGACTTGCCTCATGTTCACGGAAAACATTAAAGGAGAATGGGCAGACTGGTCCAAAAAATATATATGTTTGCCCGCAGGGATAGCACATGGCGCATCTACATTACAGAAACCGATACTTTTTACTTTTAAGAATAGTAAAATATTCATGTTTATTATTTGTATTGTTAATAAATATTATGTAAAGGGCTTTTTCTTATAATTTTCATAGAGCATTAACTTTAAACATAAACAATGTATAAGGTTACTAAAGAATTCGTTTCACAAGTTTTATTAAAGCACAATTACAACACGAAAAATTTCTAAACTGTGGGTTCGAAATCAATGAAATTTATTATGCTGAAACCTATAATTTACCTACAAATTGTCAATAGTGTTACCCTACGGGCGTTTGGGCCATCGTCCATATATTTTTGCTCATTTTCCTTTGTTTCCGCCTATAAGTACCTACATATTTAGGATATGAGTAAAAATTACATTATTTTAATAAATTGAATTATATTTGTATTATACATACTGCTAATAAAATAAATTGAATTCCATGACGTCATCATTTATAAATACTTACACGATTTTTCCAGACGATGCACTTATTTAATCATTGCATTCATCGTTACGATCAACAAATCCTATGGGGCCAACCTCAAAAAAATGCTGATTTTCTTTACTTTTTTTGACATTCTTTTGTATGAAATAACTATCCCATAAAAAAGTATCATAAATCGAGTCTCAACAAAATGTGCGGAACAATTGTTTTTCTTTTTCGCTGTTTCATGGTTGGTTCCATAGTAAAAGTTGTTCATAGCAATCAAGACAACATTACTTTAATTTAAATAAATAAATAATTGAACTACATCATCCTTTCATTATTATACCTCTAATGACAATAAAAATTGCCAATGACATCATTTACAAATACAATGAAAATGTCAATTCATTATATTAAATTGTGCTCGATGACATTAGAAACAGTTTTGTGACATTATTGTCCTGAACATAATACTTATCGATACTTTACATTGTGCTATTGTGAAAGCTAATGAGTAAAAAATAGTAGATTAGTAGCCAATGGCTGTAAGGCATCAATCGCAGCCTATAAGTGCGAGGGTGCAATTGGTGCTTACATCCGAGCTAACTATTCTGCTTTACATCTCGATTGTGAGGTAAGTAGAAAAAAAGCCGGCATTACAAGAATAAAATATTTTATTGAAATTAAGATTATATAGGACAAGATCAATTTTTACAATCGTCAAATCTCACCTTTTATTCACTTACGAAGTTACGAGTTCCCTCACTTTACATAATGCTGACGCTAACGTTTCATTGACCTTTAATAGTAGATTACTTACCGCTCTAGGGCTTTTCTAGCTACATTATTACCCTAGAGCGCTAATTAGTCACCTACAAGCCCCATTTGGAGGTTAAAAGAACCTACTTACCGAACATGAGATGTAAAAAATATTAAGTATAATAAGGTAAGTTGAAACCTATTGGTTTCAAATAATGGCCAAGCTAAACGTCATTTTAACCGACTTCCAAAAATGGAGGTTCTATGTTGGTCTGTATGTATTTTTTTTATGTAGTATGTTCATCGATATGTTCGCCCTGATAAAATGTTTACGTTCAAAAGGCTGTTCCGTTTTTGAAAAACCAACAATAATGTAAAAATTGTATTCATCGAGTGAACTATTCGAATTTCGTACCTACACGATGAAAGTCGTTAAGACGTTAGTTGAAATCAATATTAAAATAATCTCCCAAGCCAAAAATCATAATTGATGTAAAAAAAATACAAAACGTATGGCAGAATTTTACCTCTAATACATTACAGATTAAGGCTATCTAGCCACCAAAGATTAAATGTGTAAATAACAAGAGTGAAACCATAAAAAAATGCCAAGTCAATGCAAGAGTGCGAAAAAATATCCCAGAATCACTTCACGGCACGACACTTTATCTGACAACGCAATATCAATTCTACGATATCTAAGAATGACGAAAAATCCCGAAAAGTTACAGCTATTCCATATCAAAAGTTCATTAAACCTTGAAAAATGTATAAAACAACCGATTCAGTCACCCGTACAAGTAACTATAGAATTTTTTAAAACCGTATTAAACATTATATAGCACAGACTTCTTAATCATAGCACGCGTTATCAATCGAGCGTCATGCTCGCCTGGTCACTGAATGTTGCATAAAAAAATTGTCCGTAAGGTAATACGGGCGATTATTTTACGTGATAACGTCATAAGAAAAACATTGTTTAATCAACATCTGAAACAAGCCCAACGCTTTAAGACGAGGCATAGGGCTGAGAAACACGAAAACGAGTACTTTTGAATACGCGATGTGAGAGGACGAATGATATTGATTCAAATTAAAAAAATATCATAGGTAAGGGAAAATCTTAAAAAAATGTATGAACCGGACAAAATTTTGAAAAGAAGCCGACTTTATTAAAAAAAAACTTACAAATTTCACATCAAAAAAAAGTTTAATAATTCGAATCAGCGACAACACCCCATTATTTTTTACGAGTAAAATAGCCAGACCGCTATTCTATTTCATATACCGAGAAGTTATTTCTTTTAATGTGTACATTATGAGTAATCCACCAACCCGCACTGGGCCAGCGTGGTGGATATGGCCCAACCACTCTTCGTGGGTAGGTCTACGTCCTGCAGTGGACTATTAAAAAAAAAGGCTGGTACAATAAAAAATTATGAGTAATTAATTAAACGCTCACTGCCACCCGCCGCTTTGGCGCGATCCTGTCGAGCGCGACTGCATCAAATTTGCCCGAGTAAAGGAAAACAATTTTTGAAATAATAGTTTATCAATGCGTCACCTTAAATGCTTCTCTATCGATAGTTCCGCGCTCTCGCTTATACGTTCGGCTCAGGCGGAACGCGACATTTTTTTCGAGTTTTTCGTGCGTATGTAGGTACAGCCGGTGTCCATCGATAACGTTACACATCATAAAACAACCTCGCGACTTACGAGTCATTTACACATATCATCTTTGGAGGAAAAACAACTCAACACTAAAAACTTATTTCCTAACAATCATTCAATGACTTGCACATTTCTCAGACGCTGACTATCATTAAACTAGATATTACCACGAGGAACTGATAGTAAATGCCTTCAGCTTTATCACCATTATCTTGTACAAAATACTGCTTATAATGGCTTACTTCACTCCCAATATCCTTACATAAGTGCCTATTTACGACGTATTGAGTCATCTGAATTAATTAGTGTACATTTGCTTATTTAGGATTCGATGGCAAAATAGGTAGCTACCATTATCTTTTCGATTATTATCATTTTTGATTATATTTCAATGATAGATGAAATGAAAGATAGAATGCGTTACTTTACAAAGTGCGAATATACGGGATGTACCTACATATACTTACCTATCTAGCTACACGATGGATATGATATATATTTTAGGACCTCGATTAAGCCCGATTACAGAGGCGCCAGCGTAAATTAATCAGCAACGTAAAAAGAGTTCTCTCTATCGAATGCCTAAAGTGAAAAAGAAACAGAACTATGCTATTTAGCTAATATAATTACGATGGCGCCTCTGTAATTGAGCTTATTGTATTGACAAATATGACCAAATTTTCTACGGAGCAAGCCCAGCCTTGGAATAGCGAAATAAAATCAGCAGTTACAAAAATATTTTGCTGAAAATCGTTGAACTTCTAGACAAAATTAGTTCCATAGTAAATGTTGGCGTTTTATCAAGCCAAAGTAATGTTATTTTTTATTTTCGGTGTTTCTAATAAATAAATTAGGATTTGATGATAATGGTGAATATAGAGATAATTTATGACATTAGAATCTTCAATATTTTTTACATTATCTCCTGTCACAATTTTAGTCGTATTTTTTTATTTCTTACTAACTATTTGTTCAGTTTTAAATTATTCATAAGTTTTTATTTTCGCATCTCAGCACACAATTATTATTAATCTTCCATCTATATTGATATCGTCAAGAAAACAATTAAAAATAACATTTTCATTACCATAACCACGTAATTAAATAATAAATAATCGCGGTTCTATTATTATCCAAATTATTTTAGTCCTTCAAAATGAAAATTAAAAACAGAAATAAATTTAAATTAACTTACCTACTTTAAATAATCCCAAAGAAAACCAAATCTCTTTAGACAACCACAATCTTTCAAAGGAGATGTCCACAAAATGTATGGAGGCTGGTATAATAATAATCAAAAATTCGAACCACAACACTCGTTACATTTCGAGAAAGTTCATATTTTCCTGAGTCTATTACAACTGTTAAAAGCAAAAAAGAGCCCTCCGATTTTTTTTAAATTAATTTTGAATTTATTAGGGTAAATAAATATATTTGGCTCAATAGGTAGTTTATTTCTATCAACCCTGATTAAGTAACCTTCAAATAGTTAAATAAAAGCATTTTTACCCATTAGACACACTTTTTAAGTGTTTTTTTGTCACATTGTACCTACCTACTAACTGGTCACACTGGTAGGTTATAATTATTAATTTTAGCAAATTAAGATATGAATGTGGAAGAATCAGCTACAAATGCAAGTAAAATAACGATAGGAACACTTTATTATTTCTAAACTAGAAAAAATAATAAGCTGTATTGTTATTTTTCATACAATTTATTCTTCGCATTTTAAAAAAAATGGAGGGGTGAAAAAATCTAAATTTAATATTTTTGGGAAGCCCATAAAACAAGCTTTCAAATGATGTATATATCATCTTGGTTCGATTTTTTTCTGAATAATATACCACTTGTGGACGTCACCTTTGTTCGAAGTCAATGGTTTTTAAATATTTTTTCGAAGATTGTAAATCAAAGTTTCTGTATTACTTTTGAAACTACAATCCAAAGATCCGTTAATTTACTTTTTCTTTTTCTCGTCTTTTGGCGCAGGCAAAAATACCATAATAGACTTCTGCAAGAGCTCAGTAAATATCATAGTCCCTAAAAAGACTAAGAAAGTCCCTATCCAATGGCCTAAAGTAAACGGATTCCTAAAGTAAACTATAGAAAACAGGAGCGACACAAATTTTCTCAAGGTCACTGTCAAGGTGACTGTGAGAGACGCGCATTCGGTCGTCAAAACGTACACGGCACTGATGCAAAGACCCTGAGTCATAACATATAGAATCAAATAGAGAACTTGTCTAGGGAATACGATGCCTAAGAAATCCACTACCGGAGTTTCTGTGGCGATTTTAACGTGGTTTATGAGATTTGGCGCGGTCGGCAGCCATATTACTAAAGGTAACAAGTGGGTGTAGTACAAGGCTTCCCAAGGATGCTTGCCATGTTTGGCGTATAGCGACTCTTGGAAGATGCCCATTCGTGCTGAGACGAATAGCGCGAATGTTAGTATGGCGATTCCGAGGCACCACCATAGCCAGTCAATGAATTTAAGTTTTTCTTCCTCTGCTGCGTCTTCGTGAGTCTCTCTGGGAGCTTTGACGTCTCCGCTAGACTGTATCGTGCAGATTGCGATGCCGGCTGATATCATGAAGATGGCTAAGTATTTTAGCGGTGGATATTTCTTCTTGAGGATCCAAACGCCCATAGCCATGTTGGCCATAAGCGAGCCCGCGCGAAATATCATGTGTAGAGGCATTGAAATATTGAAGTCGAATGCGTAGTTATTAGCAACACTGCTCGTCCAAAAGAATCCTACAAGCAACAGGTACTGTTTGAACGGTATTTTCCTCTCGGCGGTTCCAAATTTGCCGACAGTACAGAATCCAATCGTTGCAATAAATAGGAACTGGAGGAAAGTTGCCAAGTTGCCCGCTCCCGGGTCCTCTTTTACCACCATTTCGAGGAACACGACATTGGAACAGCAGCCAATGAAGACCATAGAAATGGCCAATGCCGCTTTTATATTCATCTTGGTTCTGAAACAAAAATTGTGAAGATAAATAAAGCGCAAAAAGAATATTCCGATACCGGGAATCGAACCCGAGCCTCCTGGGTGAGAGCCAGGTATCCTAGCCACTAGACCATATCGGATGCTACTAAGACGACCAAAATAACGAATCACAATATTACACAACTTTTAATATTTTTTGTAGTTATTTCTTGCTTCAACTTTTTGTAGAACAAATATTACACTCGTAGAAACATCGATGGTGAAAAGATAAAAATGATAAAAAATTAACTCTGACTTGCGCACTGATGTAATATTTTATAAAAGGTTATTTGACCGCCATATTAACAGATATCACATGTGAAAAGCGATGAATTAGTAGTAAACAATTAGAATACTTACATTTTGTAGTTATTTCCGTAAACAAACACTTAAAAACACGAAAAATATTGCATTATTTACTCGATTGACAGCAACACGTTTGTCTAGCGACAGTGGCGGTGCCAGTGTGCGTGAATGGCGTGTGAATGTAGTTGTGGCCGTGGCCTCGAACCGGCCGGCGCATGCGTAGTGACGCCTCCGTCGGTAAAACAGACAATTGAATGATGGAAACAAATTAATATAGATGGCGCTTATGACAATAATAAAATTCTTATTTGTTTTTCTTCTTTCTTTTCTGTGTTGAATAATGGGACTACTGGATTATTAATTTTCTAAAAATCAATGCACAAATGCAATAAATAAAATACATGAATGAAACATAAAATAGACTAATATCAAATAAATGTTCACCGAATGTGTCTCGCCCGTTCCACTCATTTTGATAAGAACGACTAGTTCAGAGTTGGCCCCAAACCCAAACTAGGTACTTACCTACTAGAAAGTAATTTCATATCGATAGTGATATAGGTAGGTACCTAACTAATAACTATAATGTCTATAATATAATGTTATCCATAGAGATACACATTGGTCTTGTACCTAGATAGATACCTATACATAAATACTTTGGTAGGTAGTTATTTATATTACCTATAGGTACCTACTTAATTACTTAAATAATTACTAATTATTCATACACTATACCTGGTAGGTTCCTAGATAATAAACAATATATATTAGTTTGTAAGAAATTATTACATCAAAGTCAATTAAGTATGTCATGACTAAGTTATGAAATAGGTACATAATTATGTAAAGCAATTTGCTAAGTAACTATAAATAGGTATGTCTACATAACCTAAATAAGTACATAAATTATTATTTGATGATTGATGTAATTAAATGACGTGTACTAAAATGTATCAATATATGAATATGAATAACCTATCTATTAAGTACCTACCTACAGATAGGTACTTTTTCATGGCAGAATGCACTCAAACATTATTTTAAAATAAATTTTTATCTGCCGTTAAATTCTTTTAACAAAGATAAACTTAAAGGACATGTTTTAGATAGAGTTTGTGCAAAAAGAGAACCGTCGTGGCGTTACGGTGAACTAACAATATGATTTTTCAGGTACCGACTAATTGGTAGACGCGAGTCTACGGATGAAAACCGAATAGGTGTCTATCAAGTATCAAACACTTTTAGTTGTGCTAGCAATGACAAAGTAGAGTTGTGAACCTAACAATATTAGTAAAATGGCACACGGGCGATCTCACCCACGACGCTTCTCTCTTTGCACAAGCTCTACGAACTTTTCATATTTCTTTACGCATGGCAGATTCAGATGCACTGCACGCATTCTGGAAGGTTTTTTTGTAGGTATATTTGTTTTTATTTGACTTCATGCTGTTTCTTCATTTGCCGCTTTGAGTACCTAATTCATTTTAATTCAAAATGAGAATATGCCAATATTATAATGAAAATAATGATAAAATTTATCACTATTTTCATTAATTTTAAGTATGATTGTACTTAATACAACCATAATACCTACACTCCATTCAACCAGCAAGAGTTCTTTAAGAGAATCATTAGAGCTTCTGAACGTATGTGTGAATGATCACGTGATCACTAATGGCCGGTTTGTAGCTAACATGACAGCTGCCAAGAAGTTTAATTCGGCCCATACCACTACCAACCCCGTACAAAACTAAGTATTTGTTAAAACCTTGTACACAAAACTTAGTAAGTATTTGTTTTATAATACAAAATACTAGCACACTGTCGCGTCTACTCCATATTTTGTTCCAAACTAACAACGAGTATTTTAAACAACAAATGTATGTGTAATAATATCGGCGTACGTAGCCACCAAAGCGGGGATAGAGTGGCGATAAAAATGGATTTATCGGGGCTTCATTACCATAACAATAAGTTTGCCCGACTTTGCCTGACTCTAGCAAAATTGGTTCCAGTTATGTACTCGGAAAAATGGGAAAAATAATCTCTAATATACTCTATCAAACAATCCGCTTCCAAGCGGTCTTATTGGAGAGCTATAGGTGATGCCTATGTCCAGCAGTGGTCGTTTACTTTACTTTTTTATATTTATACTCTGCCATCAATAGTGATGGACTGAGGCAGATGTAGCACAGTAAAAGAAAAGCCAAAATAAGATATCGTCGTCATCGTTTCAACCATAAAACATTTACTGCTGGACATAGGCTTCTTTTGCACTTTCATTTTTCTTTGCGGTATCCTTTCCGTACTGAGGTTGCCTGGAAGAAATCGCTTCCAGCGATAAGGCCGCCGTTTGTTTTAAACTAAGTTAAGTGACAATTGTATTGTTTTTATTTTTTGCTGTGATGGTGTGAAACAATAGTGAATTATTTATTATTATAGGCCTCCCCAACAAATCTAAAATTAGACCAGCTGGAAGGGGCATGTATTTTTTTTTAATCGGTTTAAAATATAAATCATTTATTTACCGATATTTGGTAGGATAGGTGCGAGAGTCTAGCACAGCTCACAGTGGACTATTAAAAAGGTTGATACAGTATATAGGACAGTAGGTTTAGTGTTTAATCTACCAAACGAAAAAAGAATCAATAACATCGGTGTAATTGGCGGAGTAAATGCATATTACATACATAAATTAAAAAAAACAGACGGTCGAATCGAAAAAACTTCCTTTTTTGAAGTCAAATAAAAACGAAGTTAACTCTTCTTTGTAACATCCATATTATTCGTACGACAAGCCAGTCTCAGTGCAAATTTATATCTGGGTGAGTAACGAACCCACCTCCATACGGGACGTGACCCGCCTGCCAACCTCCTCGGTAAAGGCTCAAGATTGGATATATAAATGGGTTTCACATGAAAATTATAAATGGTTTTAAGATTGTTTAAGATGAAAAATGTGTAAACAGAAACACGTATCTTCTGCGTGAAGGAGAAAGAAGCAAGAGCATAATACCTACATCACTACGACCCACTTTAAATATGAAATTTAAAAGGTGTTAGAAAAAGACGCACATACACCCGAACTTACGTAATTTGGAAGGGTTTCACAAACTAGCATTGAGCTGTCCAAATTCAAAAAGGTAAAAGTAGGAAGGTAAAATGTTCAGAGATTTGAACCTTCTTACTGGACTTAGAGGGTTCAAATTTCCGATCATATCGCAAAAGACAATGTAGAACCACTTTTAACCATTTTGACATTCCAAATTTTGCCGCAGCGCAGCTTGGTTTGTGTTATGTACCTAATTTTTTTTGGTTTTTGTGCTTTTCCTTAACCAGTTAGTTTTCTGGAATAAAAAAGTCTATGACACTTTCGACTTTTAAACTTTATCTGTGCAATAAGCCCTCTGTTGCTGCGTGAAATAGTAATAAACACACCAACAAATACATTCTCGGATACTTATCTATGGGATAGTTAGATTTGTAAGGTGTTCGCTTGACTGACAAATACGAGAAAATCTTTCTAAAGTAGGTAAGTAATGTCGAAGGTCAATTGATATTTTGTATGAAGCACTGATTATTTCTTATGATTCTGGGTTGATCCTATACTAAAATTTGTTAAAAGTATGATACTGTGTGATGTGTCTATACATTACCACAGAAAAAAACAACGGACTGCACTCCGAGAGTACCGGCAGAAGTGAAAACTTGAACATTTAAAGTACTATCATATATGCGGTAAAATACAATATTACACACGCACACACGCGCAAGTGCCATCTTATGAATTTTCGATCAGGTCACGAGTCCAGACGCGAGTTTAATATTTTTTCCCAACCCAAAAAGTGCACAACGCCACTAAAGAAGATTTCAATTCAAAAAATCTTTTAAAAAAAACGTAATAATTAATAAAAAAATAATAATTAAATAATTATATTTATATTATACTAGTTTTTACCCGCGGCTTCGCCCGCATACGCAATATATCATTATAATTTATAGCCTACGTGTTATTCTGATATATAAGCTATATTATTGCAAAGTTTCATCTCAATCCGTTCAGTAGTTTTTGCGTGAAAGAGTAACAAACATCCATACATCCATCCATCCATCCATACATCCATCCTCACAAACTTTCGCGTTTATAATATTAGTAGGAAGGAAGTAGGATAGGATTGTTCATTAAATATATCGCATTTTCATTCTTACATCGCTTTTTACTAAAGATTCAGATTCATCAGATTCATTCAGAGATCATAGATTACTGATTGGTCTCGTTGCGAAATTCTAGATCGTGTGCACAGTAAATGCAATAAGAATCATTTTCGCTTGGAGTTTCGTTGCATGGATGTCGCATCCACATCCGTCTGACTGCGTATGACATAGAGTCAGTGATTGATCTTAGTATTTTTACAGAATAAAGTCAAAAGAAAAAATATTGAATCAATAACTGAAACAAATCCACACGTTACAGCGCGCCGCGACTGACTAGCATACTAGAGTCTGGCTAACGAAAGTTGATACTGGAATTTTTCGCAAACTTTTTGAATGGCAACACACGGTGCTATTTCGCGGATTTACCTTTAAATTGGGGTATTTTACCTTGTATTAAAAACATTTTTCAAACCTACGTCATGTACTAAACTGAACAAAATGATTAATATATTATTATACTTTTCATCGTAATGAAGTAGATAAATATATCGTCGAAATCGTTTGGATCATTTGGAGAGAAATGCAAAGCCTAAGTTTGGCATAATAATAACGTCACAAAACAGAAAATAACTAACGTAATGAATGTAAAATTCACGACTTAACAAGTTAAAGCTTGAAAAAAGGTTTTTTTTTGCGATTCCCCCAAATATTTGGAAGAATCAAAATCGTAGTATGGTAACAATGCTATATCGTGTGAGTGAGGGAAACTGTTTCCCTCTCAGTTTAGGGCTGCCATACTGATATTTTTTAAATTTGCCGCACTTTGTCAGTATCAACTTTCGTTAGCCAGACTCTAAGAGCATATTGAACTGCGAGGCGCGTAGGTATGATTCGCGTTCTAGACCGTTTGTATGAAGACGGAATACTGTTAGATGACATCACCGTGGCGATGATGCTATCTGCATAGTGTCAACTACGACAACTAATAGCATTAGTGACGGAGTAGTAGTGATATCTTTCGAAAGCAAAAGTGGCGAACCTTAGGCTCTGCGTTGTAGTGTGCGATCTAACCGTGTCAATAATTGAATTATTCCGGCTCGACGCGCGAAACTAACGACCTTTCTATACTCGAGCCATTCTGCGACACCTGCTACTTTATATGGAGACGGACTTTTTGGACCAGATCCTAGTTAGTACCACTTTCAGTGACGGACTTTCAAAATGGATGAGGTATTATGTTCGTCTGTATGTATTTTTTTTTGACAATGCAGCCAGGGAAGGCCCAGGAAATGCGGGTGTGACGATCATGACTCACTAAGAAATGTGGGAGACCTTTGCCCAGAAGTAAGCCAAGAAACATTTATTTCCAGTAACAAATAAAATATTATTGCAGTGTACAAATTTAACACAGTATAATATCATGAACACGTTTGTGAAAATATCGATGAACACATCAATATTTTCACCATTTGTGAATCGATTTTTTTTTTTATGAAAAGATTTACCTCCCGAAATAATCCCATTTAAATTTTAACAAAATCAACTGAACCGTTTTTACAACTAATTTTGATCAACATTGTTCATGGATGACACATCGATTCGTTTAAACTATATCAATTTTGTAGACGGTTAAAGATGGCGGTGCAATTTTTGGCGAAAAATAATTATTTCATGACAGTTGGAGCGGCGGGAGAAATAAAAGAGTTTCACGAACTAGCCCAGTATAGCAGGTGCCCCGATTGTGGCCACTGACCCGGTTATGGCCATTTAGATGTCAAAATTATTGCATAAATTGTAATTAAATATCATACCTGCGCGCCTCGGAGTGCGGTATACTCGCGGTATGCTAGTCATTCGCGGCGTGCCGTAGTGACGAACGAACCAGTAAGGTACGTTTTAAAGGTTCCTCGTTTTACCATGGAACCCTAAAAAGCATCAACAAACAATACATGTATTGTTATTGATAGAAACTAGAAAGAAACTCAAGTAGGTAGGTACTTTGGTAAAGAGTAAGTAAATGAAATTTAAACACTGACGGGCAGCCCTAGCGCATGATACATATAAACAGCGCGCAGCGTGGCCACGTAGCGCAGTAGGCATATATTTCAAGGACAGGGCAGATATAATACTGTTAGATATCATTACCGTGCTTAAACTTAGCGGGCTAACATAGAAAACCATGAGTCCAGCGAGTTCAAATGATATCCATGTGTCAAATCGAATCCGAAAACAAAATTAGTGAAAAACAAACCACTCACGGCCGCGTCTATTATTCAATGAAGGCCTCATGGCCTCATACAAAAGCATTTCTATCACGACAATCCACAATTAACTCCGACTCATTATCAGCTCTATGTCACAAATAACAAAGTCGATTTTCCACAAACAGTCGTGGAAAACGCGCCCCATTTTTTCAAGCCGACTAGAGAGACAAGAAAAATATTTGGTCACTTCAACACGAGTAGGCATAAAGGTATAAAGAGTGCTTTACTCGCCATGGGACTTTGAGCTATTTATAACATAACTTTGGGTTTATTTTCGAACGATCAGTAAAGTTTGTATTTCAGGGAGACGCTTTAATAATGCGCCTTGGATTAGTTTGATTTATAGCTCTTTCAGTGTATCTATTGCCGCCAAAAGCGTGTTGACACAGCGTCGGGTCCTCTTTTGAATTTGGAATACAACTTTTCGCTTTATGAATGGGATTATGTTTAGGGTTCGCCTTTTGGGGGGAAATGAAACCTTTTCAGATGAGGCGTTAGCTTTGGGTGTTTACATTAGGCTCTTAGATATTTTTAAGGCGTCGGCGATTTTTGGCTGGAGAGTACTACAGCAAGTTTTGATAAAATATTTTGCAAGATTGCTTTAAATCTAGTTTCTAAATTTCTAATTTTAAACTTTTAATCAATTTTTTTAATTTTATTATTACTTCTTCATCGTCATAACATACATAAAAACTGTAGGACATGAAACTTCGGGCAGACGACACAAACACAGTTCCAATGGCAGAAACTGTTACTACTAGACGCCACGCTGTTATGCCACCCTACTAGATTAACGTTCTGTTAAAAGTAGTCCCTTCGATGAATTAACTAAAGGACGTGGAGTCGCAACCTATTAAACAAAAGCGACTTCAAGGGCAGCAGTTAAAAGGGAGTTCACGTTATGTTAATATTAATTGTTTCATCGAGCTATTCAGAGGAAATAAATCATCATAATTATAAAAGGTGTGATTAATAAAGAAACTGCTGTGGAAAAACACATGTAACGATGGTAGGCAAAGCAGATATAAGTTCAGCTCTACCGCCACAACTCACGACAAAATAAAATTGCATTGATTTTTGAGTATCGTTTAAATCAAGTGAGAAGAAAATAGACAAGAATAGGAACACTCTCATATGACAGCAGCTACATTTTTATATAGTCCCCTGCAACGCAAGTTCCAGGGTACCTACAAAACGTGCTCATGATATTATACTGTGTTAAATTTGTACACTGCAATAATATTTTATTTGTTACTGAAAATAAATGTTCACTATTATATTTTTTGATTTCAACCTATACTGGCTTACTTCTGGGCAAAGGTCTCCTCCATTTACTTCCACGGATCGTGGTCCATCGCAACCTCTTGCCAACCTATCCCACTCTCTGAGTCAAGATCGTCACACCAGCGTTTCTTGGGCCTTCCCTGGCTGCATTGTCAGTCAGACTCCTACGCGGATATATATACTGTATATAACCACGCATAACTTTTATATAGAAGTCTGATTTCGATAAATATTTTTTTAGTGCAAAGAATATACTTTGAAATTGCTTCTATTTAAATTTTATCAAAATCAGCAGAGCCATTTTTGATAAATCTATAATAATGTGAAAAATGCTACAGCGTAAAATATTCGCAAACTTTGTACACGGCTAAAGCCGTCATGCCATTTTTTGCAAAATTAATTATTGTTTGGCGGCTTTTGGGCCGACATCAACTACCCCTGTAATATAACACAGTTGCTATTGCGGACTCTATCAGTGAAAAATCAAACAAGATGACTTTACATCTCAGAGCAAATAAAAAATCAAGAGGGAACGTCGTTGAACAGTAAGTGAGGCAGGTTTTTTATACATGTGTGAGTGCGTCGGTGTTGCGCCGCCATAGTTCGACTGTCAAACCAAGGCGTAGTTTCATTGTAGGTGGATGTGTGTGTAATTGTCTGTACACGGCGAGGCGTAGTTTTGGTTGGCTTCACTTGTTTGTTTACAACATTCTCTCTTGATTTTTTTTATTTGCTCTGAGCTCTACACACGAAATTTTAAAACCCCGCTTGCCACGTCCTCCACATTATTCGTCCATAAGTAATTCCCTACCCTCTTGTTTCGCGCTGCCAAATGTTTAGTTCCTTGCGTCTGTACAGACCATTATTTTTTATGACGTAATCGTCTGACGACAGAGATAAGACGATATTTGATGCGAGAACGAAATGAAGATGCTATCTTAGCCACTTTTAAAACCCATGCTCTACAGCTTTTGAAACAAGGGATTTTTAATTTTTTTACTATGGAAAGTAACGTGGTTTTCACACATTTTATACAATACATAATGGGACTGAACTCACGTGTACGGATAGTCGTCGATAGTCCCTACACGTGAGTTCAGTCCTGTTATATATAGTATAAGATTTTTCAATTGTTCGCTGTAGAAATAAACACTCCTACTACACCAATTTTCGGGCTCTGTTTATCACGGATATTTAATTTTTCGAAGAGTATCTATTAAACTAGGTATAGGTATATATCATTGTGTTTTTTTAACCCACGACCCACCCAAAAACGACGGGTCTTATAAGTTTGACATACCTATTTGTGTGTTTGTCTGGCTATGGTACCGAATTGATTAAGTAATTTGGATTTATTTTTGTTTGAATGCTGAATTAGTTATAAGATAGGTACTTAATTGCGTCCTTTTTCACGATCTTACAAGTGAGCTAAGTGAAATAGAGAATTATCGTTGGAAGGGGTAGATGCTAAAATATAAAATACATTCAGTAAAAGAAAACATCCTTAATGATGACGAATAACGCAAAACGGTGGGGATCATAAAAACCATTCCCCTTCCACCTAATTCCGAAGGAAAATTGCTATTTCTTGTCAATCAATGTATGTCTGAAATGAATTTTTTTTAGTTATTTAAATCCTTATTCAAATAGGCTAAATGGGTCAGGCCGTAGATTTTGCCACTTTTTAGGTACCCTAACTCTCCGCCTCTTTATTCTTATAGTAAATTACTTTTAATTTGTTTCTAAATGTCATCATTGTGTGTCGTAAGGATCGATTAATAGAGGCCAGTAAAAATAATGGAATAAATTCATAAATTGTGAAAGTTATAGAATGTTTATCAGCGAAAAATGACTAAATTTTCATAAAAAACGCAAATCCGCTTCGGTGGGAGTGAACTTTGCACATCGATAAAATAAAAACTATAACACTTTTTGATAATCCGTTTGATTTGACGTTATAAAATTATAGTCAATTATCCACGGTTTTAATATCTTTACGTGTTGTTTAAGAAAAAATCATAATAAAACGCAGATTTATTAAAAACTTTCGAAAACTGATTATTTACGATTTTTTTTTTCGCAACCATTATCTTCTCGTTTTATTATTCTAGAACCACAGTGAGATTTAAATTAAGTCGCAACAACACCTAAGTGATGTACTCTTTAATCATTAAGCTCGTAGTGGCCACATTTTTGTCAGTTCGCTGTCATAACCCGTGCGAAGTAGAAAGTGTCACGTGTTTTACGAAGTGAATTTTTTGAGATTAAATGAAAAGTTTTTATTTGGAATCTATGATTGTTTTTGTGCACGATTAAGTAAGTTGTACGTGATCTTCCAACGTTAAGGTGGCATGAAAATATGTCTTATTTATTGAGTTATGATCGATTTTCGCTATCACCTTCGCTATGAAAAAAGGTCGTTCGCTATTTCTTCGCTATCAACTATTCTTCACCACAAATAATACCGAGTACACACTAGGTGCAGTTATTTTTTACTGTTGACATGTTTTTCAAAACTTGAATGAGATCAAAAGTCTGTACTGAAAGAAAAACAAAATAGGTAGGTATAATGTTCGTTTTTGTAACTTTCAATAAATAGTACGTACGTGTAACATTAATTTAAATTACCATATATCTTCGCGAGACTAATAATTACAATATTAACTAACTAGTGGTCGTCCAAACAGTAGATTTCGAAAGTATAAAGGACATCATTCATTATGGGTTAAACCTGAAAGTGTCGGTCAAAGTAATTAATTATGAAATATTATTAGAAGATAATATTCTGAGCATTTCAAACTATGCAACTAATCTTCTAGGATCACTTAGTGAGTAGTCACGGGACATAAACCTCAGAGGTAATCATTTGCAAATAATATCATATGTATATCACCATCCTAACATTTGTTCATCATTATCGTTCGCCATTGTTCGCGACAGGATAGCGAAGAATTATGCGCAATCTCTTCGCTATTTGTGGCAAAATCTACGGCCTGACCCAAATGGCAAATTTCCACATTGATGGTATTGTGCGGGGTGAATAATATTTTTTCACAAACATTGGCTAAACCACAGACATACAAGTACTATAGCAGACCGAAAATTAGGTATTAAACAGAGTGGCATATACACACACATTGAAACTCACCAAAGCGTGGGCCGTATTTAGGATTATTACTTAAAAAATTGATAAGTTTTTCATGAAATATCAATTTGGAAATGTCCATGCTAGTAATATTAATGTGAAATTCTTTCTGTATTATATCTTACTGCCTAATTTAGCCAGGCTAAACATCAGACATCTTTTACACCGTCTCTGACCCCAAACTAAACAAAGCTTGTGATATGGCTGCCAGAGACTGATATACTAGATAGGTATACATAATTATAATAAATACATATATTTTATAGATAATAACAACCAGACAAAAAGCAAATACATAATGTTCATCACATTATTACTTGAACTGGGTGGGAATTGAACCCACACTTCTTTGACCCATGACTCAGGACAAGTAAATAATCAAAGGACTAAGGGTCACTAACCACTGGTCCACTGAGGCAGTCTATATCGTTCTTGATTGTTTTCACATTTAAAATACGATAAAATATAAATGCAGAGTTCAAACATTTAGCCTTTGTTACTGAGTCCGTCCTTCAGGTACCTCGGCTGTCAAAATTTATCATTACCTATCAAAATTCATCCTGATTTTGTCTATTTCTTTACCTTTAGGTCAATACTACTCACCAAAAGTAACTCAGATAAATAATCCTACGTAAAACGTTGTTAAATGTTACGATAATATTTAAATAAGCTAAGAAAAGACGCAAAAAAGTTCCGGTACACAACAAAAACACATAAAAACTTACAGATGAAACGTCAATCCAGGTGTTTTATTGTAAGAAGCACTGGCACATCGATACGCACTGCACTTCACCATAGTAAATGAATACTTTTGTGTTGTATTTTAGTCCCAGAAAAGCAATATTCTTAAATAAACACCAAATACTCGCACGTCTCTTAGGTCTCGACTAAGATGGCGGCGAGGAATAAATATGCCACGCATTAACTTTTGTTTATGGGTGAGTCAGTGTTGCAATAGGTGAAAGAATGAGATGCCACTATTGAGTTGTAACTGAGTACGAAAAGGGTAAAAGATCATGGTTTGACATATAAATATAACTAGGTAATAATATTCCGTCTGCTATAGTACTTGTATGTCTGTGGGCTAAACCGACTTCTATCGTGTGCAAAATTCGAATATTTAGCTCAAATTCATATTTACAATTTTTACTTTGTGTTTTGTAAAACGGCTCAGCCATTTTAGATAAATTTTAAATGGGATTATACCTTTTCGAACTAAAAAAAATGTTGTATGATTCGATTCACGATTGGCGAAAATATCGAAGAACATACACAAGAAAAATACATACATAGAACCTCCTCTTCTTTGGAAGTCGGTTAAAAAGGTGGAGTTATAGGTAAGCGGAAGTGCATCGGCATATCCTACTAATATTATAAACGCGAAAATTTGTGAGGATGAATGGATGTTTGTTACTTTTTCACGCAAAAACAACTGAACGGATTGAGATAAAACTTTGCAATAACATAGCTTATATATCAGAATAACACAAAGGCTATAAAATATAATGATATTGCATAAATGTTCCATAATATAACGATAAGTGTTAAGTAAGCAGGAAAAATTCTGCAATCTGCGAGCTATTCTAGAGTGCGCTTTAAGAAATGTCAAAAAAAATCAAGTGTCGAATCGAACAAACGTCAAATAGTTTTTTTTCTACCTCCTTAATTAAGGGTGGTTAGGTAGGACTTCGGGTTTGAAAGACGTAAAGTGACATAGTCTACCTTTTATCCCGGTTAAATAAAGGGTTCCCATGGGATAGCACAAAAATCAAAATATCGTGCGGGCAAAGCCGCGGTAAAAACTAGTTTTAAATATAGCTGTGTAGTAGGTACCTACAATGAATGATAGAACAGGAAACCTGTCAAGAATCATCTTCCTTATTCTTAAGGATTGATTAATTAAGTGATAATTATGAATTTAAAAAGCCGTGGTGGTCAAGAGGTAGTGACACCCGCCTTACAATCGTGAGGTCGTGGGTTCAAATCCCCGGTCCCGTACCAATGAGTTCTTTGGAATTTATGTTTTTTTGTTTTTCACACCACTGGCTTTTCGGTGAAGGAAAACATCGTGAGGCAACCTGCATACGTCCGTAGAAGAAATTCGATGGCGTATGTGAATCCACCAACCCGCACTGGGCCAGCGTGGTGGATATGGCCCCATCACCCTTCGTGAGTAGGCCTAAGTCCTGCAGTGGACTATTAAAAAAAAGGCTGATACAGTATGAATTTGGATGATGCTTTGGAGCGTCGCTAAATAAAGATGACCTAAGTTACTTTAGTCCTTATTCTGAGGTCATCTTTATTTAGTGACACTCCAAAGGATTATCCAAATTCATATCATGCGAAATTAACGACTGCGCCTTAATATTCAAAAGGTGCAAATTACTGAGTAAGGGCAGCTACTGAAAATAGATCCAAACAATTATGAAGCATTCGAGATTGTTTGCCTTGCTCTCACTCTAATGGCATTTCTAATGTGAGAGAAAGTGAGGTGGATGATCTTGGGAGTAGAAGAGCTGATCCCTTCAGCTACCTACATTTTTCATTAAGAAAATTGTTTGGCCGTTGCGCCGTTAACATAAATTTGCATGCGCCTCGACGGAGTATATTTTGTGATTAGTTTCACAGACCTGAGAGGTAAATTGGATATGGCAGATGCTTTCGTGAAGCATCTTTAAAGGTCGTGTCAAAATCAACTTAAGGATCAGTCTTAATATGCGTTTATTTATGCTTTTAAGACTGATAATATTAGCGGTGACTAACCTTATAGCCTGCGACTTAACAGAGGAAAATGTTATAAGTCTGAAGAGTATGTTTCTTGAAAAATACTTTAAATCACTCATAATTTTTTAGGGTTCCGTACCCAAAGGGATAAAACAGAACCCTATTACTAAGACTCCGCTGTCTGTCCGTCTGTCTGTTACCAGGCTGTATCTCATGAAGGGTGATAACTAGAACGTTAAAATTTTCACAGATGATGTATTTCTGTTGTCGCTATAACAACAAATACTAAAAACAGAAAATAATAAATATTTAAGGGGTGGTATTCCCATACAACAAACCTGCATTTTAAGCATTTTTTCGGTCGATATTAATAACGGTGCCAGGCTCAGAACAAATAAAAAAATCCAGAGGGAACGTCGTTGAACAGTCAAGTGAAGCCGGTTTTTTATACATGTGTGAGTGTGTCGCTGTTGCGCCGCCATAGTATGACTGACAAGCCACGGCGTAGTTTCATAGTTACCTGGATGTGTGTGTAATTTTCTGTACACGGCGAGGCGTAGTTTTGGTTGGCTTCACTTGTTTGTTCACAACATTGGCTCTTGATTTTTTTATTTGCTCTGAGGTGCCAGGTAGATGCTTGAAATATTTACAGAATATTTAGTTGAATATTTTCTTTAAAAATAAATAATGAGATTAAAATAGAATAAATATTGAAGGGGCTCCCATAGGTACAAGAAACGTCATTTTAACGTAATTTTTTGCTCGATATTAATAACGGCAACAGGAAGATGATTTAAATATTCACAGAAGGTCAATTTGTACATTCCTTTCAGAAATAAATATTTAAATTAAAATATATTAAGTTCCAAATGGTACGGAACCCTTCGTCCGCGAGTCCGACTCGCACTTGGCCGAATATTTTTTAGTGTACTTTTATAATTCATTGCCTAATATTTCATACAATATTCTCATAATGATCATTTCAAGCCTGACGAAAAATAATACTAAATCTGTTAGACCCAGTTATATATATTTCTTTTTTTTTCATTTTTGATTTGATCGAATTTTTCTCAGCCATGATACGAGAAAACCTGAGGTAAGAAAATAACAATGTTTTTACTTTAATATTTGTTTTTTATATAGTGTTACCAGCACCTGGCATATTTAGACAAAAATATCAAAATAATAACAGAAAAAATGCCATGTCGATGACTGTGACACATACCTAATAGAAATAGGTAATGTATCATGCTCTTTACTTACTAGGTAAGTATATATATACATATTTGCTTATCATCAGGCAGTATGTAGTCTAACGCAAACCTATAAGAAATAAAAAAATAAGTATTTTATCATTATAGGCTTTATAAAGTTAAGCTATAATCGTGAAGTCGACTTGCCACGTGGTAGCACCCCTGACACATGGTAGCACCCCTGACACATGGTAGCACCCCTGACACTTCGTATCACCCCTGACCTCGAGTTGACGACCCCTGGGTCAGTCTCAAACGCTCGCCTCCGAGGGGTACATAGGTAATAGTACAGTAGGTACCTATTTGTGTTACTTTATGAAAACTGACTAGATATTTTTAGACATAAGAAGTATTTCACATTAACTGGAATTATTTTCTTCAAATATAAATAAATAAAATCCTCTATTTCATCATTGTGTCCAATTATGAAGGCGCTATCGCAATTTTAAAATCAATTTATAATATTGTTCTCTTATTCAAATGCATATAGTGAAAAAAAAAACAGGAATGTTTAAAATAGCTATTAAATTTAGAATGGCGCTTTCATAACTGGCCATATTATAATTATATATTTAAGCACATGGATCGCCACAAACAGCGGATACATCACATTACGAGTACGAAATAAATGTCACGTTAAGCCAATGTATGGTCTTGTGATTGATAAACTTTCTGGAAATAAATATTAATTATTATAATTATTTTTTGCTAAAAATAGCATGACCGACTTATTACATGTATGCTTGTATCTTTAAAACTACGCAACGGATTTTGATGCTGTTTGTTTTAATAGATAGAGTAATTCAAGAGAAATGTTTACATGTATAATACACCTGTGCGAAGCCGGGGCGCATCGCTAGAACGCAAATATTATGCACGGATCGATGTAGCATTTTTCACATTATTGTTGATTTATCAAAAATGGCTAAGCCGATCTTAATAAAATTTAAATGGAACCAATTTCAAAGTATACTCTTTCCAAAAAAAAGAATTATTGAAATCGGACCACTATAAAAAAGTTATACGTGGTTATACATAAAAAAATACGCGTCGAATTGAAAACCTCCTCCGGTGGTTTGTCGGTCAAAAATAAATAAAAAACAGAATAATTCAGAACCTCTTGCTATTTTAAGTTGGCTGAAAACTCCTAATAGCTTTGATAATACATCTGTCTAGCTAGATCGCTAGATGGAAAAACATGAACATTAATCACAAAGAAAACGGCCCAAATCTATGACAATGAGCGTGTTAGCGCCTCTTGCCGTAGAATACCTGATAGTTACTACTAAAAGGGTCCTACGCCATAGATACTTAATAGATTGTATGAAAAGTAGCTAATGCCATAGAATATAGTAGCACTTTGTAGGTGTTAACTTATGAGATCTTTTGAGGGCAGTGCGCCCTACGCTATTATCGAGAATAGACGTTGTGAAAAGTATAAAAATCTTTAATTTAATTCCTCCCCTTCTGTCATCAGAAGTGGGATTGGAAAACTCACCCCCACAATGGACAATAAATTAGTGAAAATGATAATAAAAAACTGGTACATTGAACTGAGTGAAATATTAAGATACAAGTGAGAGACAAAATAAGTGAAAATTAAGTGTGAAATTGTGAACAAAACTAATGAACAATATTAATTAATGAAAAACAGTGATTTAAATAAATAATATAAAATAGACAAAAAAAAAACGGACAGTAACTGAACGATTAATAACCAAATAATGTGATTGAAGTGCCAAAAATAATTGATCGAATCATTTAATCAGTTATCCCGAACTTTGATCCAAGTATTGTTTCAAATTAAGTTTAAAAATAGATTTCTGCAGCTGATATGTTGGACTTGAAACGGCAACGGGACGACGCGACGTAGGTAGAGACCAACTCAAGAGGAGTACCGTTTAAGTGGGCACACCACCATGCCAGCTGACTTGTAGAAAAAATGGACGACGCCGCGCGCCACACTTGGGCATTGAACAAAAGGTCTTGAAACTGCATTTCTAAAATAATAATGTTTGTGCCGAGATTTAAAAAAAATATTGCGAACATGTGGTCTGTTTTGTGACGTGACAAAATGAATATTGAAGCAGTTGAAAATGCCATTTTATGAGGTAAAAATGCAGTTTTATGAAGGTGAATATATTGGAATGTATTTAAGAGACCATACGTAAGTGAACCCAACACAAAATCAATTGAAAGTAGGAACAAAAGATTAACGACGTATTAAATACATATCTAATGACGTGCTGATTTTGATAAATAACCACCATAGCGAAACGAATATGCTGATGAAATCTTTTGGAAAAATTTGTGAGAAAAATAAACTACTGGTTGTCATCACTGTGGTCCGATTATAAATCTTCAACGACTGCCAACGAGGTTGAAAATGACTTGATTGATTTCGAGCGCTGCCGTGCCATCCAGATGTGAAAATACAATACATTATTTTTCCGTGCAAAAAAGGACTATGTGTTGAAAAATGTTGAATTGGAATGATGGATGAATCTTAGATGAGATGCAGTATTGACTGATAGATTTGCGAGGTATGTTAAAAGAAATGTTTCTATTTTTGTTAATGAAGTACTTTTTATCTTGATTTATCCATAACAAAGATAAATAATGGATGAGTGATTGAAAAATACTTATGATTCAATTTTAAAAACTATCGCAAGTAGATATTTCTTACTTCATCTAAGGAAAGTTTGAAAAGTTAATATTTTCGAAGAAGACGGGTTTTTACACTAAGTATCATATGAAAACATAGAAATGAAGATCATAATTATTACTAAGAAAGTATGTAAAAATTATATTTGAACAATGCAACGGAATGGTACCTAAAAATAACAGTTGAAGTTTATCTTATTCATAGAACTGAAATGTTTTTAACAAAGAATTGATTCGTGAGTCAAGCGAGGCATAATAACAATCAACGCTCCAAAAATTATTTTAAACAAACATTCCAATCATGAAGTTGCTAACAAAAACCATACTGTTATTGGTCCCACAATCATGAAGATAAGGGCTGAGGATAGGTACTTGAGAACTAACGTCTGCAACTTTTATCGGCTAGCGACGGGTCGATAACTAAATGAAAAGAATGTTGACGAAACTTAATTTTTTGGGTCTATCCTCAGAACAGCTGTACCAAACCTTGACGAAAAATAACTAAAAGCTTCTAATATGATAAAATGTGCCGTCAAATTGCATCATCATCATCATGAATAAACAAATAAAATTGAAATGATGAAATTAATTGGGCATACTAAAAATATGCTATTTTGACATTTGAAAATAATAATCAAAGAAGAAGAATATAAAAAAGCAGCTCAACGTTGATGGGATTGGATAAACATGAAAAGTGAATCTGAGCTGAGTGTAAATATTTTTTATTGGAAAATGAAATGTGTGAAAATAAAATACAAAATAGTAGCCATGATAGGAGATGGAAAAAAGCCATGGAATACAAGATTGTATTTTGTATGGTCAAAGACAAAATGAGAGTGAAATTGAAAAGGAAATTAAATGCCATAAAATACGATGTGGTATCCGTATTGGTAGATGGCAACAAGGCATTGTTTAAATTGCCACGGAAATCCCAGACTCGACAAAAAAATGGGTTTTCAGTAATTACATTTTTTTTCAGGTTTAGGTTCTAATATTTTTTATTTCAGGGACAAATTAACATTCCTTTTATTTCAGAGACGATTGAATAAAAAAGTTAAAAATTACAAAGAGTGAAAATATAAAAAAAAATAAAAAGCAATTATTTGAAAATTATTGTGCGAAGCAGCAAACAGAGCGAAAATAAATATATGAAAAAGTTTCAAAACAATTATTTGAAAATTATTGTGTGAAGCAGCAAACAGAGCGAAAATATAAATGAAAAAATTTCAAAATAATTATTTGAAAATTATTGTGTGAATCAGCAACTAGAGCGAAAATATAAATAAAAATGTTTTAAAATAATTATTTGAAAATTATTGTGTGAAACAGCAAATAGAGCAAAAATATAAATGAAAAAATTTCAAAATAATTATTTGAAAATGATTGTGTGAAGCAGCAAATATTAATTTATTGTTTGAGTATCTCACATAATTATGTTCAACTCGTAGAAACATTGAAATGTTGCAATGCAACGAAGTTACTGATAGAAAATACCGCAATTTGTAAATAATTTGGTAGAGTTCAGTACTTATTTGGTACAGCAAGATAATGTATCAATAAAAAAATACCGCAATTTGTAGAGAATTTAGAGTTCAGCCTTTCTTCGGTACATCTTACATCTTACGGTACAATTTATCAGAAACAAAATTATTATGTTATTAGAATGTGATTTTTGTGTGATTTTAGCGCAGTGCAAGCCTTTCCCACTTAACCTCAACAGATGCTCATTGAGGGACAAGGGATATCTACCTGCCTACGCGCTGGGTGCAAAATTTTGAAGCAAAAAAAAAATGAAACAATCATTGAACTATCGACTGGATGATGAGACAAACAAATGGAGAAAACAAAAAAAACATTTATTGTTATTTGGGCTTGAAGAGCGATGAGTACATTTATAAAAATAGAACAACCAAATCACAACAACTTTTTATTGTATTTAATTTGTACATGAAGAGCACATTAGTCAGAATGGACGAGCGAATTTCACTTCAAAATCACTTCGATATTTATGATCAAATGAAAAATCAGCCGCACCCCATTGTGTATCAAATCTGATGTAGCTACAAGTGATCCTCGAAAAGACGAAAAATTATTTAAAATTCGTCGAAACATGTCACATTATCACACAAATGCTAAGGTAATATTATTTATATTGTACCGCACCGAATTTTTAAAAGTCTGCTGAACATTGATCTGAAAACGAAGAGCGAATGGCACCACGCTGTGCCAGCGCGGAATAGTGGATATTTGCTATTGTGTTGCGTTATTAAAATCTTGTACTGTCAATGTTGAACAGCAATGATTACAAACAATATGGCAAATGAAACAATACAATCAACTCTATACAAAACAAAAACGTTTATCACGAGATGTGTACAAGTCAGATAAATAAAAGTTAGAAGTTGAATAAAAAAAAAAAAAAAAACGCAGATTTATTGAAGAGGAAAGAGGAGATCTTACTTAGTTGCAAGTTGCACATCTAAATAACGTCACGGAATCAAGAGCAAATGACCGTGTTAGCGACAAAGTTATTGTATCTACTCTGGAAAATTTAATTTGAAATAAAGCTCTGGTAACTGCTGATGATCAAAATAATAAAAAGTCCAGCTTTGGATAAGCTAATGTGAAATAGCGAAAAAGTTCTTGTATCTGCTCTGGAAAATCTAATTTGAAATAATGCTCTGGTAACTGCTGATGGTCAAAATAATAAAAAGCTCAGCTTTGGAAAAGCTAATTTGAAATATATTTCTGGTGAAAGCTGATGTGAAATAATAAAAATTATGAGATGTGTGTAAGTAAAAAAAAAAAAATGCGTTAGCCGCTCCTTCGGAGTGCGCTGAGGTCGCATTCAAAGGCGTAAGCCGCTCTTTCAGGGCGAGCCGGGATCGCATATCAAAAAAAAAAGTTCAAGGCGTAAGCCGCTCTTTCGGAGAGCGAGCTGGGATCGCATTACAAAAAATAAAACATTAAGGCGTAAGCCGCTCTTTCAGAGCGAGCTGGGATCGCGTTACAAAAAAATAAAACATTATGGCGTAAGCCGCTCTTTCAGAGCGAGCTGGGATCGCATACCACACAAAAAAAACATTAAGGCGTAAGCTGCACTTTCAAAGCGAGCAGGGATCGCATAACAATAAAAAAAAAATGCGTAAACTGCTCAAAAGTGTTTTGTTGTGATTACTATAATCAGGCGTAAGCTGCTCAAAAGAGTTTGCTGAGATCGCTAAGAAAAAATAAAATTAACATCAACATTAAAATAATGCAATAGAGACTCCAAAGAGTTCTGTGGGTTCGCCACAAAAATAATAATAAAAAATTGCGTTAATAAATAACTGTAAGGGTGCTATGTAGAGTTAATTCTGTGTTATAGCATAGACAAAAGTACTCAAGGTTATAGTGAGTATTGTGAGTCAAGCCACTTTGCAGGTTTCATTGAAAAAATAATATCACAAAGGGTCATTGACCGCTCGAGGGTTTACTCCGAAGTTTCGAAATAGCCACAAAACGAAACTAATCGTATATGCTATTGCCCTGCACTGGCCATATCATTTTGTATCATGATACATTTGTTTTTGTTTGCTAATGTAATGTTTTGCGTTTTGTTGTTATAAAACACTAAATTAAAATTTACATTTTAGTATATTGATTAACATTAATTGAAATTATGTTATAGATAATGTTTTTATATTGATACTGACACACTATTTTATTTAGAAATTAACTACAATGCTTATTGTTGATATCTATTATTATAATGATTGTGAAAGCCTTACGAGATCGGAAGGCATTTCAGGAAGGCCGTGTTAGCGCCTCTTGCCGTAGAATACCTGATAGTTACTACTAAAAGGGTCCTACGCCATAGATACTTAATAGATTGTATGAAAAGTAGCTAATGCCATAGAATATAGTAGCACTTTGTAGGTGTTAACTTATGAGATCTTTTGAGGGCAGTGCGCCCTACGCTATTATCGAGAATAGACGTTGTGAAAAGTATAAAAATCTTTAATTTAATTCCTCCCCTTCTGTCAAGCGCGTACTTAATATGTCAAACTAGTCAAAATTTGTACGGCTATCCGTACACTATCCGGCACTATATATGGACCATATTTTTTGTGCCGAGCAAAACACAGCTAATTAGGTATCTAGAGTTCAAGACAGCCTAATAGGTACTGAATCTGATTTAACAAGACAATAGAGGTTTGACGTGATTTGTGTTCAAGGCACCAGTGGATGTTATTGTACGAAATATATACGAGTAGATAACCTTGTAAAAAAGCTCAATCTAGTACCATTGAAATTCTTAGAATTTTTCTCGAGATATGAATTTTGTACAAATAAATACACAAGAATGGGTATGATCCTGAGTTGGATTATTAAAAAATATTGGTCTTGTGTTTTTTCTTTTGTTAATCAAACAATAAATGACAAAGATAAACCTTGTCAAAGTTCGGGAGTGGGGGCAGTGACGTCACTTCTCTGACAAAGGTCGTTACATCATCATTAAGGTCATACATTTGTAGTCTACTCATAACGCCACGCGGAACTTTAACGGACTATATCGTCATCAACTTTCGTTTAATTAACAAAAAAAATTCCTACACGTCTAATATTTTTAATTATCTACCTAACAGACTAACAATATTTTTAGTTATCATGCCTATTTCAAAAATTTACGCGTTCGAAGGATTTGAACCTGCATCTCTCGATTCCGGCCCAGATGCTTTGTCAAATCGCTGTCTGCAAAGGCGTCGAATTTCGACGCCTTCGCAGACAGCGTTTCTAGCTTAATTGGACAAAGCATCTGGGCCGGAATCCCAGAGAGATCAGGTTCAAATCCTGCGAACGCATCAATTTTGAAATGTTTATCACAAAAAGAAAGTTTCCATACACCTAGTCTGTGAAGCACGATAAAAATCATTTCATCATGCTTATTACTCGTATAAAGGTATAAGATATCTAATTAGGCACGTGTTTCAACCATTACAAACCCCATCAAGTAAAACATAACCATAGTTAAACAGTTACAGGAACAGAAACTATCTACCCAGACTCCCTGTGCCTCAAACACTATCCAATAGCCTCCTTTTCACCACCTCTATATCAATTGAGTAAAGCATATTTTGCCACAGCTTTTGATTGCAAGGTTTCAACCTTTACGTAGGCACCTATTGCTTTTTGCCGTCTCTATTGTGGCATTCTGAGTCGGACAAGTGATATCAGACTGCAAGCTAGCGCTTACGATAACGTTGACAAGTTCTCCTGTTCGTCAAACGAGCTGACTTTGCTAAAGGAACATAAAGGGGTATAAATGGCATGACACAGTTCACGATGATTTTGGCTTCGAGCGCTAGCTTTTAGGTGACATTTTATTTATTTATTCAAAATTTAAGCATATATTAAAAAAAAAATCGATTACTCTACAAGAACATTAGTCTGGCTACGTAATTTGTCAAAAATAACGTGGTGTTGTCGCTGATAATTTCGAGCATTTGAAAAAAAAAGTTTTTTTATGATGGGAAGTTTTAATTATTTTTTTATTGGTAACCATATTATTTTCCAAAATTCTACGCGATTACTCTGCTACTATAGGTTCTTTCCTTTCCTATAGTATTTTTTTAATATGGATATTTATGTTCGTTATCTTTACACCACGTCTTTAAAAAGTCGATATTGGCATTAGGCCTTAAGGGAAGGTTCGAACGGTAAGAAAATTCATAAAAGTTGCGAGAGAAATAATAATAACATAAATATCATTTTCCCATACAAAATGTTCCTGCACCTAAAAACTGTTATTACCAGTTGACAGATGGTGAGATGAAGTTCACCGGGTCAGCTAGTCTTAATATCAAAAAAATGAATCGTGGTTGTTAGTCTCGCTAAAACTCAAGAAGGCTAGACCGATTGGGCTAATTTTGATATTTAAATATAAGTAGAAGTTAAGGGAAGACTTAAACGGTGAGAAAATATAAAAATGTAGGGATTAAAAATAATATAAACATGAATTTAATATTCCCATACAAAATATTCTTGCATGTAAAACCTGTCATTGACAGTTGACAGATGGTGAGATGAAGTTTACCGGGTCAGCTAGTTTTAAATAAAATAGAACCAATATCATATTATTGCATTGTAATTACATTCAATAAAAGGTGTAATACGCATGAAATTTTTTTTTATTTTTTTTATTTCGAATAGGTTCTCGTTTGACTACACACTGCCTGATGTTAAGCAGATGTGCAGTCTAGGGTGTAGCACGCTTACCTAGAAGATACCTATTTACTCGGGATTTGAAGACACCCACGTTGTACTTTAACAGGAAGACAGACCCAGGCAAAGCGTTCCACATTCCGGCTGTTCGTATGAGGAATGAGGATTCGAAACGCTTGGTTCTAACGCGTGGAATGTCCACCATAAAAGGGTGGCACTTTGGTCGCGTCCGTCTAGCCGTACGATAGAAGAAAGGGGCAGGGGAAATACAGTAGTAATGAGAATCTATTTTCGGAAAGCGATTGAAAACAGGATCTATATTAACTATTGTACACAAAACCTGCTCTTAAAACGCTCGGCCTCCATAATAATAAACAAAATTCGCCTTCAAACATAAAATTTCAAGTGAAATAAATAAAGCCATTTACATTACGTACACAGAATAACAGACGGTGTGTTTAACGCTATCTGTCGTTTACACCATGGCGTGCGCTTATCGTCCGTCACGGCGCTATGTAGTCACTAGACATGGGACAAACATGGTGGGCAAACACGAATATAACTACTGAGCTAGTGACCCAATAGAGATATATTCTTAGTACAAAATACTTAATTGAACGCCGGCTGCATACACGAATACGGATCATGTTCAACCTGAGTCGAGCGTGCAAGCGAGAGCGAGGAATAAACGACAGAGAGGCACGATCGGCCTAAGCATTAATTATTGTATTTTTGACATTTTTAATTTTTTGACATTATAATGATTTCACTGGCATTCTATTTTGTATTTTTAGTGGACATTTAAGCATTTACTAACAATTTTATGTTTTTTATTTCCATTAATGATAAATTAATATGACCTAATTATGGTGCCTTCCTCTCTTCTGTTATTGCTGCGCCCGACGGGGTCCATATGCCACTTCGTACCATTTATATTTTTTACCATCATGTACTTTATGCAAGCAGAATAAATGAATTATGCATTATTATGAATTAAGCGTGTTTTCAGTTGTTAATTTACCAATGTTTTCTTGTGACATTATCACGTTTTTGCAAAAACTAGCATGACCGACTTCACCCGTGTACAGAATCATTACATACTCGTAGTATAAAACAAAGTCGCTTTCCGCTGTCTGTCCCCATGTATACTTATATCTTTAAAACTACGCAACGGATTTTGATGCAATTTGTTTTAATAGATAGAGTAATTCAAGAGAAATGTTTATATGTATAAAACACTGTGCGAAGCCGGGGCGCATCGCTAGAACGCAAATATTATGCACGGATCGATGTAACATTTTTCACATTATTGTTGATTTATCAAAAATGGCCGAGCCAATTTCGATTAAATTTAAATAGGACCAATTTCGAATTATATTCTATCCAATAAAAAAAGAATTATTGAAATCAGACTGCTATGAAAAAAGTTATTCGTGGTTATACATTAAAAAATTATATATATACGCGTCGAATTGTATACCGCCTCCGGTGGTTCATCGGTCAAAAATGACTTATCGACCGTGTACCAATTTTTCAGACAACAATTTTTTTTTATATTCGACTTGTATGGATAAGGTCAAAGATTACTAAGGAGTTCGCGATGTACGCTTATTAATGTCAAGTACATTCCTGTATACTCTAGACTTAAAGAAAGACCTAGACGCTAGGTCAGGCAACAGTTTCAAGTTTTATTGATCGGTATCTTAGGAATTTGGAATCAAAACGTTTTGGCGAACGTGAGAAGTATACAGTAAATAATCTCATTTCAAAAATTGTGCTTCTTAGAACATCTTCATCGTCGCATGACGACGAATGGCCCATATAGACGACAGTTCCGTTATAGCCTCAGACCACGAAAAAATAATACACAGTGTTTTGGTAATCAATTAGCATCCTTTTAGGGGCTACTAATTTTATTCTCTACATCAAAACTAACAACTTTTGTTCTGCGACTTTTGTCAAAACTAAAAACAAATATCAGCTGTTCCATACATTATTACCATATATTCAGTTTACCCGTGACCACGGTCGATGCAACTCGGCCGAAACGTCGGGATGATGATGTATTTATGTATCTCATAATTTTAGTGCGCGATTAGTCCTGTAGTATATAATAATAATGTGTTCAAATCGCGAAAGTTTAAAAACAATATTTGCTCCATACATTTTGTCGAGGGTGAAAGATATGTTTTGTATGGAAGAACATTTTTTGAGATATGGTAAAAGTCGTTAGTTTTGATGTACAGAATTAGCCCCTAAAATGATGCTAATTGATTACCAATAAACTTGTATACTTACTGGAATTTAAAATACAAAACAGTAAAATAAAAGTGTTAAATAAAATCTTTCGACTAATTAGAGATGTTAATACCACTATAATAATTCCATTTGGACTTGTAATTCCATTTGAGTGTCACGCTTGACCGGGACGTCTATGGCCCGGCTGGCTATGGCTAACGTCACATAGGCGGTGCCAAATGACTAAAATGAAGTCATAAACGATTGCTATTACGATTGCTATTGCTTAGGCGGTCGGGGGGCTGGAAAGTCTTTGGTGGATCAGTTGCAGCCGCCACAAGTTAGATTTTAATACGTGTTGATTGCGTTAGTAATGAAGTTACTAAATCGAATCATGAGATTAATTAGAGATGTTAGTACCACTATAATCATTTGGACTTGTGATTCCATTCGGGCGTCACGCTTGACCGGGACGTCGACACCCGGCGTGACCCGGACATGCTAATCAATGACAGAGCGTTGTCGACACGTCACTTATGGCATCAAGCTACAAACTGCTTTTCTATGCCACTCGTGGCGACTACAGATCTTTTGCAGCCGCCATAGGCTAGATTTTTCAAAGCCACAGAAGACATTGGAGCAGTTATGTCAGCGGCCTTGAGCCACGCTCCGTTACTTTAATATTAATGAATAATTAATAATTAATAAATACTGTAAACTTCTAGTGAACATAGTACGTAGTTACGTACACTATATTTAGAGATATTTCTATGTTTATCGTCTATAAAATAACTTCATATTTATCACATCATATCGAAAACTTAATTTGCAATTGCATAGTTTATAACTACAGTTATTATGCCTGCCTATCCACTTACATGGATGAGAAAATACGGGTAAGCAACCTTTACTGTATATTTACTAGATAATTTCAATTTACTGCCTAATTACTTCTTAAATAATATAATAATTAGAAGACATTTGATGTGAGTCCACACTTTGTAACGCGGTACAGAATAAGCATCAAGTTATTATTACAAAGTACGTTGCTTATTATCAGGGTATGTATGGTCTGTAGTTTTAATATTTAATATTTATAAGTAGATTGTCTGTATTGGTTTGCTTTAAGTATCTATGTAATTAGGCTAAGCTTTTTGTAACGCGGTACAGAATAATCATCAAGTTATTATTACAAAGTACGTTGCTTATTATCAGGGTATGTATGGTCTGTAGTTTTAATATTTAATATTTATAAGTAGATTGTCTGTATTGGTTTGCTTTAAGTACCTATGTAATCAGGCTAAGCTTTAGCAAATAAAGATATTGTATATTGTATTGTAATAAACTGGGCTGGCTCGGGTAGACGCTGGAGATCGCTGCTCAAAACACCCTATGCGGGACGTCAAAGCAGGACTTATCGCCCCCACACCGAATGAGAATAAGGCTAGATTTTATTGCATTCTAATTGCGTAATAACTTAATAAGTAAAAAAGTGTTAAATCGAATCATGCTAACTATAATAATTAGAGATGTGAATAGCAGTAATTCCATTTAACTTGTAATTCTATTTGGGTGTCACGCTTGACCGGAACGCCGACACCTGACGTGAACCTGACGTGCCAATCAATGGCAGGGCTTTGTTAACACATCACTTAGGGCCAGTTAAGACATCGAACCACATACCTACTGTTTTTTTGTGCCACTTGTGGCGACTACAGATAATTTGCAGCCAAAATACCTGTATAGAGCCCTAGTTAAACTGACTTTTCTCCATCAAACCTTGAAGTTGTCGAATAAAAATAAAATACGCAATATTCTCAAAACTATACGGTAGGGGAATCAATAACTCGAAACACAATTCAAAAAACTTCACTCGATAGAAATTAAATGCGAAGATACCGCTTTTAAGAACAAATTCATGACATCTAAGAAAGTTTATTGCATTTTTGGGCGCTTTTCTACACGCTTACAATTTTTTCTTGAATCTGTTATTTATGCACATGAATTGAACTATAAGTTTCATCTATAAAATTTAGAAAAAAGTGGTGATATCTATTTATATTGATTTTTGAATGCAAAAATCGGGCAAAATATAAAAATTTACGCTGATACTATGGCGCCTTAATACGTGCTAATTGCGAAACAAGTAATGAAGTGTTATATAATAGTATCACAATACAGCACGTGACATTCCTAAACAATGAATACAACCGAGGCTTACATTTTAATGTGTTATCCGAGCCACGTTAGCGCTCAGTTGTAACCGCCCGCGGTCACCCATCCTAAGACCGACCGTGCCGAACAGTGCTTAACTTATGTGAACGCTGACGAACAACTATACTTTATAAAATTTAACTTGATCTCTGCGACAGCTGTCAGAAAAATTACGCCTATGAAGTCCTGAATTTCTTAATAGTACAGACAGTACCTTTCAATGTCATACTTTATGGGCATGTCGATTAGTGATGGGCGACGAATGATCGTGACCACAGAGTTTTAGATAGATTTTTAATTAATAAGTTTATACTGACGATATTTGAAATGAAACTTAATTTATCATTAATTTTATTGTATATTTTAATATCATGTCATTTTTTAAATGTGTAATTAAATAAAACCCAATTATATGTTACATTAGCATCGATAATAGTGAAAAACGTCGATAAATACTATCGTTACATTATTATGAGTATTTAATTAATATCATAACATTATTTACATGTGTACATACTTGATCTCAAATAACATTAAGTAAATAAAATCCAATTTCTCACCTTCAACTACTCATTCGATTTCATTACAACATTGTTTGAAAATCGATTTTTTCCACCACTATCTCAACTCTAAATATGTCAATATGTCACTGTTGAAGAGATCAAGTTAAATTTTATTTTATAGAGTACTAGTTTTAACCCACGGCTTCGCCCGCATGATATTTTGATTTTTGTGCTATCCCATAGGAACCCATTATTTATCCGGGATAAAAAGTAGACTATGTCACGTTCCGTCTTTCAAACCCGATCCAAAGAATTAAACAAATAACGATTTGACTGTTGTTCGATTCGACAGTTGATTTTTTTTTTACATTTCTTGAAGCGCACTCTAGAATAGCTTCTCAGAGTTCTCAGATCTTACTTAACACTTATCGTTATATTATGAACAATTTACGCAATATCATATCAATAGCTATATTATTGCAAAGTTTCATCTCAATCCGTTCAGTAGTTTTTGCGTGAAAGAGTAACAAACATCCATCCATCCATCCATCCATCCATCCTCACAAACTTTTGCGTTTATAATATTAGTAGGTAACAAACTACGGTACGAGCGCTACTAAGACCGGTTAAAAGCGACAATTCAGCCGAAAAGTTATCAACAAACTAAACACCGATAGCCATTACGTAATTAGTTAACCTATAAAGCACCAGCCGGGGCTCCGTACTCTGCGGCCCATTACAGGTCATTCGCGGGGTAAATTAGCTATAATGTTGCATATTGTAAGTAAATACTGGAATGGTGCCGTTAAATTGACTAAGGGTACTTATTGGGCAGTTAAGGCAAAATCAACATCATATCAGCCATAAAACGTCTACCAACTATTTTCCTACGGCAACCTGTTTATACGACTTTTTCTGTATTGTATGACTTTCAGGTACTTTAAGAACCCAAAACTGTAGCTTACGGCTGCTATTTTAAAGCCTGATTTTCATACAAATTATTTGTTAGAAAATTAGGAGTATTTAAAACAATACGGCCTTTTTATAAGTTTTTCCCATAAAATACGGCTATTTTGAAGCTGACATTATTCCTACCTTATTCTACCTATCAGCGATGTGAGACTACTAACAAAACGTATGCAATATCATATAAATAAATAAATAAAATAAATAATTGTTGACCCTAAACTAAGCAAAGCTTGTGATATGGCTGCCAGAGATTGATATACTACATATACTTATTTTTAAATACATACTTATATAGATAGTAACTAAATATCACCCAGACACAGAGCAAACACTTATGTTCATCACATAAATATTTGCCCTGGGTGGGGATCGTACCCACTCCTCTTTGATCCAGGAGTTAGGGTCACTAACCACTGAGCCACCAAGGCAATCATATAATAGACAATTATTAATGGGGCGAGATAACCTTATGGAAACTGTAGAACTTTAATCGGCTAAGCTCTAAAATCTTGTCTACATAAACATCAGATAAATCGGATTGTCAACTAGTTTTTACTAAATAAAACTCTTAATATCATTCCAAAAAGAATAAAACAACACCACCAATTTACAATAGAATAGATTATTTTTAATTATAAAATACGATGTTAAATTGTGCCTCCATCGTTACATAAAAATGAAATACAATTCTCACATGATTCGAGCGAAACTATGCAACGCCAAAGCCTATTGCGACCTATCACAATATCAAATTCCGGGGCGTTCGTTAATGAATAGAGATCGCATAAAGGTATAATAACCGGTATAATTGCAGAATACCGTTGTCAAACCCATAATAACAGGCCTATAACGGAATGCCACAACAATGGTACAATGAACGTTTGGTACCGCTTTTGTCGAGCCTCTGGCGCAAACTAGAACTGGCATGGCCGGTTTGTTAGGAAATTAGTGTTTATGAAGAACGTAGAACTTGTTTTAAGGGATAGTCAATAACAGTCAATCCAAGAGGTCGCAAACTAGTAGAGTAGATTTTCTGCAATATCTATGCAATACCTATTCAATACTAAATATTTTATTGCGATTACACAAGTTCACACTCAGACTAAATATATATCTTTTATTTGATCTGAGAGTTCACATTGTATTTCACGATTTGTAATAGGTACTTTGTTTCCAAATTTTACTACTGGGATCCCAGCAAGTTACCATTCAAAATCTTTCACGCTCTAATTCCTTGGGAATTGCACTTTTAATGATTTACATTGTGAACGGCGTACGTGTGTCTCACAGCCATATCCTAAGACAGTGGCTGCTTATACGCGCTCCATGTCACAAACTGAGGCTGGAATGGTTGTTTACTTGCATTAAGCGATACGGCAGTCGCGCGCACATGGTACGCGTGTCTCACAGTCTCACAGCCCCAGTCAGTGGCTGCTTATACACACTCTATTCCGCGAACTTAATCTAGAATGGTCACTCACTTGCGTTGGGCGGTACGGCCAGAGAGTAACTTATATATTCAGGAAAGGTACAACAGTCGCGCGCGCATTGTACGCGCCCGCGGCGTATGCTTGCCACCTGTACCCCGTAACGGTGGCTGCTTATACCCGCTCTATGCCACGAACGGAAACTGGAAAGGTTTTACTCACTTGCGTTGAGCGGTACGGCAGTCGCGCGCGCATGGTACGCGCCCGCGGCGTACGCATGCCGCCCGTACCCCGCCACGGTGGCTGATTATACGCGCTCCATGCCACGAACTGGGGCTGCTGGTGGCTGTAACAATAAAACACAGATTAGTTACAAGTAATTACTCCCATGCTTACAATCAGAGTTTGTGAGATAGAATCAGAAATGAGGACGAACTAAGTAAAGGCCTCGACACATGAAACAACAGTATTGTAGACAATAGCGTGGCCGCCACTCGAGTCTGAGGACTTTTAAGGTCTAAATATTCTTGAATCGCCTACGGAGCAGCAACAGCAGAGTATAACATTTACCCACAAACACAGACAAATATGATTAAAATCAGAATAAAGTTAGGAGCAACCTGAAAAAAAAACATCTATACAATACAATCAGATTTACAATCGGTCTGATTGGATGAGGAGGTATTTATTTATCTCGTAATGTTATTGCGCGATTAGTCCCGTAGTATAAAATAATAATGTGTTCAAATCGCGAAAGTGGATGTCTATAATGTTAAAGAAGACTAAAGAAGAAGTAAATTAACTTTCAGCTGAGAATCTCAATACTAAACAAGCTTTTACTGCTTGAGTCAGGATCTGCCAGTATCTTCAGCATAAAACTGATACAGAGATATGTGCCATGTGTGGCAATGGTTAGCCATTAAGGACGACGGAGCAAAAATTATGAATCGTACGTGAGTATGCCCGTGGCGGTAAAGTTAAAAGAACAAATAGGAACATGTGGCGGGTATTCTCATCAAACTTGCAAGCTCGTAGCCTCGTAGCTTCGTAGCTCGTAGGCCTCTACGCGGCGCCCTGCGGGCTACGCGAGCTCCCGCCCAGGCACTTGTTGTGTACTGATTGACAAAAAGTAGAATTTGTAGTAACATTATAAGATTTCGGTTTACGTATCTTGTTAGTTTTTATTGTTCAACATTTAAGATTTATGAATAAACTAAGAAATACATTACAAAAACTATTAGCCTTTTTACTTAGTGTAGGCATTAGATATACTTACAATAGAACGTATTAGCACTCTATGCACATTTGTCAAAAACAATATATTTTCTGATAGCAGACACTTGATTCTACCTCAGCTACTTTCATCATACTATCATATAGAACCTCCATGTATCACATAATGTATAACATGCCACAGTTAGAAAACATTTCGGTAAAAAACAAACAAACCATATTATAACAGTCCGTATTTTTTTTAGATTACCAACCGCACCACTTATCATCATATTATGATAAAAATCAGGCTTACTTTGAATTAAAAAGAAACATCCTTGTAGTCACATTTTGATGATGTTTTTCTCACCCGCTATCACGATAACTATTATCACTTATCTTTATAGATAGCAATTACAGTCATCAGATGTTCTATTTCCTTATCTCCTCCAATCTGGCTACCAATTTTAGGTGATTAATGACAAGGTGACCCTTCACGCTGGCTTTTGATTTTGATCAAGCAATGTCCTGTGGTTTCTGTTAAAGATCAGTTCAACGAACAAGTATTATTTTATACATAAGTTTCATCGTTCATACAAGTCTGAGTCGTTGAGTCTTTAAATCTTTTACGTGTTGGAATCGCTTGCAATTTTTACACCCATGGAACCATGTTAATGACGTCATGTGTTATTTTTAACCGACTTCCAAAAAAGAGGAGGTTCTATGTTCGCCTGTATGTATTTTTTTGTGTATGTTCATCGATAATTTCGCTAATTGTGACCCGAATAAAAAAAAAACATTTTTAGTCTAAAAGGGTTAAGCTCAAAACATTCTATCGGACGCGGCTGGCGGACGCGACTGACAGCCGTGACTTAGCAATGTGCACAGTCTTAAAACATCCGGTGTGCCAGATCGCTCTCGGACGTCCGAACGCTCAAGGTCATCCGAAGGTGACGTCAGATATCAGCTGAGCCGTATTTAAAAATCAACAGTAATATCAACAATTCGAACGAAATATTCTAATGTTGTACACGATGGCGTAAGGCGTTTTTACCATTTTCTGCGAAAAATTATTATTAGGTTATTATCGTCCGACTCAGTTTATACTGACCGTGCTATAGTAGCCCTCATAGCTGGTGTTTCTTTAAAAGATCACCGAAGTCAATCGATGGTTACTATAGTAAGTCTTTGGAATACTTTGGATGGAACTGCCGAGACGCGGATGACAAATTTAACTGTAGGGCCAATTATTTTACCTATTTTTTATGTTATGTGATTTTTTTCGTTAATAACTGATGCGATTAAATGATTCTTAGCTTAAGACGCCTTGAAAAAACATTTTTAATTTTGTTAGGTTATTTGCAAACTTTTTATTTTTACTCTTGTTTTGTCGTCAAAATAGATGAAATAAGAAACTGTCTCTTGTTGCGAGTCAATTAAAATCGAATGCCTTATTTTTCCCTCATAATTTTTCACCGACGAACCACCGGACGAGGTATACAATTCGACGCGTATATCCTACTAATATTATAAACGCGAAAGTTTGTGAGGATGGATGGATGGATGGATGTATGGATGGATGGATGGATGGATGGATGGATGTATGGATGTTTGTTACTCTTTCACGCAAAAACTACTGAACGGATTGAGAAGAAACTTTGCAATAATATAGCTTATACATCAGAATAACACATAAGCTACAATTTATAAAGATATTTTGTGAATTGTCCAAAATATAACAATAAATGTTGAGTAAGTAGGAAAATTTTGCCATCTGCGAGCTACTCTAGCGTGCGCTACAAGAATGTCAAAATAAACAACTGTCGATCGAATATCTGTCAAATCAATCCATGAGCAGTCCTTGGATATCATCATACTGATAATATATTATCCTTACTTTATATTTATTTAATATTATAAATGCGAAAGTAACTCTGTCTGTCTGTCTATCTGTCTGTCGCGCTTTCACGCCAAAACTAATGAACCGATCTCAATTAAATTTGGTACACAGGTAGTCTAGAGCCTGAGAAAGGACATAAGCTACATTTTATCCCGAAAATTGCATAATTCCCGTAGGATAGGACAAAATCTTGCGTTAGCGAAACTGTCACCTACCACAACGACGCTAATAGGCCTAATTTTGAAGGCATCATCGTAATTATAAGAGCTAATTAGACTATTTCTGTTTCTTTTTCACTTTAGGCATTCGATAGAGAGAACACAATTTAAGTTGCTATTAAATTTACGATGGCGCGTTCATAATTGGGTTGATTGGGCCTAATATGGATTGAGGAAACGTAATTAGATGACAGGTGACATACATTGACTGCAGACTTTTATAAATGTCTCGCTTAGCATAGCAACGGGACAAGTTGTCTTTCCACCATTATAGCTCCTCGAAGAGGAAATAAAGTATGGATTGACAATCACAACTGACATTAAAATTGAACAAAATAGTTTTCCCTTTGCCATGCTACATATTACAATGACGTTTAATGATGGGCCGTCATGTTGTCTGACATTAAAAATATTTTTAAATATAGTACCACCATTAGAGGTCAAACATATTTCTTTATTCTACCTTTATGGTACAGAATCCATGCTAATATACGAAGAAACGGATCGACTTGATTTTTAGAAGTAGTTATGGTATGAGTATGTGTATCTTGACTCTAAGATTATTAACCTTGATTCTGAATTGTGATCTTGATACGAACATAAATTTCTGTTGGTTTGGTTAGGATTGAACAGTGATAAAAGTGCAGCCCGGCTCAGTTGCGGCACTCCTCATGAGGCACGTAACTTTCCGGCCAGCCTCTCAGCTGATATATTTAAAAACCCCAGAAAAGCGGCCCAACCTCGAGTGCAAACTTCTGAACTGCCTAGGGGGAAAAGACCAAAAGAATCGGGAGACCTCGAGCGCCGCCTTCTCAGCTGTCTCAGAAAAAACCCAGAGAACCGGCTCTACCTGGATCTATTCCCGCGCCGCCCGTAAGCCTCGGCTACTAAGTTCTCCTGCCACGACAAGGCGGGAACCTAAGGGCGGGTACACTCTAACCTTATCTTAAGCAACAGAAGCATTTATAAGTATATAAGGTATTTTGATATCGGGTTAGCTTTGAACAGTGACAACAAGGTGCAAGGTACTTGATTTTTTATGGAGCAAGTGCCTTTATTAACTACCACTAAATACAGACTTATAATGTAAAACTTCATAAACTACTACTACATAACAAGCAATTAGATCATCCACAGACCCTTGAAGGTCTAAAGATATTCTAAATGCTTAAGCCCACTGCCAGTTAGCAGCGTGCCCAACATGCTGGCAGCATTGCCAATCAGCTTGGCAATGCTGCATATACGTTGAGTTAAATAAACACCAGCATGTTGGTCACGCGGCGGGTACACAAGACGCTCAGAAGGACTTCTAAAAACAAGATGAGCTCCCGGCCAACACGCGTACAATGTCTCAATTTCAAACGGCTCAAATATGTAAACACTGCCGAGGTTAGCATATTTGCGCCGTATGTGCTGCTCCGCTGACGGCGCCAAAGTATCGACGCATGTCGCGTCCCATACTAAGGGCCGTCAACACTTCCATGGGACTAGCTTCATACAGTCAGGTCTTTTGCCATCACCACGCGCAAACCCATTCGGTTCGAGTACGGCTGGGATATTGGCGGTCGTAAAAGCCCTGCGTATGACATCGTTCACAATAGCGTGGCAACCAATTCGACCAGCGTTTATTGACCAAGAAAGACGGTGGTGACCAAGCTGGTCAACTAGGGTACTTGAATAGGTGAGAGCGCTCAGCTATGTGCGGCGCGGCAGCAAGGTGGGGTCGACTATCTCGACGATATCATCAATACCACCGGTCGACCCTGGTCACGACCGGCAAAGAGCCGAGGCAGATGGCACTGCAAGAGAGAGGCCTATACCCAACAGTGGGTCAAAAAAAGCTGCGGATAATAACGATGACGAAACAAATTAGTTGAGATTGGCTGTTTTTTGGGTTTGAAATTATTATTTGCTACAATATTTGTGTACCGTTTCACATTGAATTGGGGCTAATATTTTGTGGCGCACTTACTGTTTTAGTTACCATATTTTTTGACAAGTTAAACATAAATTAAATTATATCGCGGGCGAAGTCGCGGGTAAAAGCTAGTATATATATTTTTTTTTATGTATATCCACGCATAACTTTTTTCATAGTAGTCCGATTTGAATAGTTCTTTTTATTGGAAAGAATATACTTTGAATGGAACCATCCATTTAAATTTTATCGAAATCGGCTGAGCCATTTTTGATAAATCAACAATAATGTGAAAAATGCACATCGATCCGTGCGAAATATTCGCGAATTCTGTACACGGGTGAAGTCGGTCATACTAATTTTTGCAAAAAATAATCTTGTAACAAATATGTTTTAATTTATGAAACTGTTTCTGCTAACGCTCCGCGCGATGTTCCGGCTACGGCCAGGCGGCAAGTTTTCGTCGCCCTGCGCTCAGTCGACAATAAAATGCATATTAGATAAGCGTGTTTTGTTGCCCCTACGTGATTGGCTGACGGTACGTGTGCAGGCCGCGCACCTCGCGCGGAATTGGACGTAGCTAGGACAGGGGATTAAGGGGTATTTTAAGCACTTACCCTGCATAATTTAGCTAGGAAGATTATTTTAATTATATAATATAGCACTACATACCGTAGCTAGTATGTAGGTTGGGCTAGATTGGGGGATTTCAGAACCTTATTTTAAGTACTCGTACCTCTATAAACCTGTGATTTCGGTATGCAATTTATCAGGTTGTAGTATATTTTTTCGGGATTATATAAAAAACATTTAGAAAATATGTTACAGGAAGTGGGTGTCGTGTCGTACAAGGGAATGGAAACACTGGCAGAAGACCGTGAAGCGTGGAAGTTGCTCTACCTCCCGACTAGAGCCTTGCTCTTACGTTTTGAATTAATGGATGAATAGATAATTATTTCGCTACTGCAGGATTCGTTTCACAAAAAGTTATCCACAATGATATACTTTAGTTGTACACAAGGAGCATAGTGATATAAATTTATATAATAGAAAACGCAAATTTTTAAACGTTGAAATGTAAAAAAACTTTATTTTTTGTTATTAAATAAATTAATACAACATTATTTAATCAGAAAGCGTAGACCTCGGAACAATTTCTTAAACCAACGGTATTTTCATTTTTCCTCAGTTGTATATCATGAACTGTTTGATACGTGAACCCACGGCCTAAGTACGTCCCCACATGGGCCTCTCGTACATTAAGAAGTATTTACTAGAGCTATCATTTGAAAATTATTGTTATAGTAATGGAGTACGCCTTTTGGCTTGGGATGGGCTCATTTTTCGGTTCCTTGATTTTGGATGAAGGGATGTGTATAGACCGTGGCTCTTTTCATAGAGTTTGTGCAAAAAGAGAACCGTTGTGGCGTTACTGTGAATTAACAATAGGATTTTAATCAGCAGCCAAGGTACCCGACTCCTTGGTAAACGCGAGTCTATTGATGAAAACCGAAATGGTGTCTACCAAGTATGAAACACTTTTAGTTGTACTAGAAAAAACAGAGCTGTGTTATCAACGTACCAAATTAGTAAAATGGCACACGGGCGATCTCATCTACAACGTTTCACTTTGTGCACAAACTCTATCAATATTTAGTAAATATGGTCGTGTTGCGTTCATAGCGTAGTTTGACAAGTGTTCGTAAGCGTTCACCTATGTTGAGGTGGTTTCACCAGATCAGCGCGTTTTTTTTTTTGTTCTTTTGGCATTAAATACAGTTAAACGATTCGAAGTAAGTTAGAAATTCATTTAACGGCCATGTAGTAGTATTAACGAGGTACTCGTATATACACCTAGAAACCGAAATAGTTGCCAGTTTAAATATGTAAAAGGCAAAATATTTAAATAGTATTTCGCGCGCTGACCGAAATGCAACGTTTGGCACGGTTTATATACGGGTCACATTTACAGCTGAATGCTACCGTGGCTCGGAGGACATATTAAATTGTAGGTCCCGGTTGTTTTAACCGTTTAACTATATCAGGATCTTTCGGGCAGCTTAAAAACTGACACTAGGGCTAGCCACCCGGCCGATATGAATCTGTCTGTGTAAACTTTTACGAAACTGTCTAATGTCTATTAGAAGATAATATCCGGCCACCTGCTCGTACTAAGCGATTCGCATATTCCTTTATAATGCACACCGCCAGGGATTTGAATGCCCTGCTTGAGGTCATTGTTTCCTGACAATCACAATTTGGATATCTTCAAGTCAAGTGTGAATAGGCATCTTCCAGGTCTACATAATGCATCTTCGGCTACAACTTCACTTTTCTTCAGACGAGTTGGTGGCCAAATGTAGACCTAGTCATAAAGGTCAGTACCTACATGAAAAACATAATCTGATCTTGTTAATCCAATTTAATACATTCCTAATCGTAACCATTGTACCTACCCTCGTAGCCGTCAACAAAATCAATCAAAAATTAATCATCTAGAGTCAGTGTGGTAACACTGAACTCATCAAAATTAATTATTGTAATGGCGACCCAGTGGTGACGTCACACGTCAAGGACTATCGGTATTGAATAGTAATGAAATTGCATTTCACTTGTTGGATTGTAACAATCGATTGTCGGTTAATAATGAATAGTTTGTAGTTTTACTATTTTGGTAATTTTGCTTCGTCTTCCGGGTTGGGTGTAACAATGTAGGTAAAGTTACAAGCTCGGTTTTATTAGGTTTGTTTATTTATGTTATGTCATTCATTATTTTTAGCGTAAGTTGGTTGTTTTGCATTGATTTGCCTGTAAAGAACTTAACGTTGCTTCTTTTTTTGACCGACGAAACGGAGGAGGTACTCAATTCGACACGTATATTTTTTTATGTATAACCACGTATAACTTTTTACATAGCTGTCCGATTTCCGTAATTCTTTTTTTATTGCAAAGAATATACTTCGAAATTGGTTCCATTTAAATTTCATCGAAATCGACTGAGCCGTTTTTGATAAATCCTACTAATATTATAAACGCGAAAGTTTGTTAGTATGGATGGATGGATAGATGGATGGATGGATGGATGGATGTTACTCTTTCACGCAAAAACTACTGAATAGATTGAGATGAAACTTTACAATAATATAGCTTATATATCAGAATAACACATAGGCTATAAATTATAATGATATATTGCGTATGCGGGCGAAGCCGCGGGTAAAAACTACTCAACAATAAAGTGAAGAATGCTTCATCGATCCGTGCGAAATATTGCGAATTCTGTACACGGCTGAAGTAGGTCATGCTATTTTTTGAAAAAATAATAATTTGAAAATATATATAAATATATGGGCGGAGGATAAGGGACAGAGGAGGTGACTCCCGCTCTGGGTGGTTCTTGGTGCAAAGGCTGTCTATCGCTATTCAGCGTGGTAATGCTGCTAGCATTATGGGCACCTTTTCACCGGGAACCATGAGGGGCGGGTTAATTGACTTGAATTTGTAAGTTTCTTTGTTATTTACATTTATTTTTTAAATTGACATGTACCTACCTAATGTGCTGAGCACGCTGGCACTTGGATTATCTTTAGACCTTCAAGGGTCTGTGGATGATCCAATTGCTTTCTATGTAGTAATAGTGTAGGTAGTTTTAGCATAAAAAGTAGTATTGTATCATATTCATTCACTATACAAGCTGTCTGTCTCTGGAATGAGCTGCCTGTTGCCATCAGGCAGGCCAAGTCACTGCCTATTTTTAAAAATCTTATTTATAATCACTATCTATCTTTATGTTAATTATTTAGGTACTTATGTATTTGTGTATGTATATATTAAGTCTATGTATGTATTTAGTATATGTGTTATTATTACCATGTGTATATAAGTATTATGTTTTATAATATTTATTATTATTAATGCACCACCGACTATTCTGCCAATCCTTGAGGTTTTATTTTTTTCTCTCCACGGGTTACCTGGAAGAAATCGCTATGAGCGATAAGGTCGCCCTTGTACCCTGTAAATTTACTTAGTCCTAAGAATGTTTGTATTTGTTTTTGTTTGGTGTACAATAAAGTATATATTATTATTATTATATTATATTCAATGTACCTAATAATAAATTTGACAATTGTAATAAGTTACTATAAAATTATTTAAAAGATTTGAAAATAAAAGTAAAGTATGTAGATATAATTTTTTTCAACGTTATCGTAATCATTTCAGCCATAAAATGTCTATAGGCTTAGAGCCTATCTAGATTCCTAATCTGACTGGTTGGAAGCGGCTTGCATCCAGCGCGGTCCTGTGGCCTTATTGAGGTTGTCTATCCACGTGACTACTAAACGATTATTTTATAACATACTAGCGGACCCGGCGAACTTCGTACCGCGAAAGTTAATGAATGTTGGCTAACCTTAATGGCTGTGATCCGAAATGTAGATCTCGTTGAGCTCTCTCACTTTTGTAAAGACAGTATTGGTCGACTTATCGACAGATACGAAGTTAAACTATTTTAAAGTTTGACAGCTGTCATCTAAAATACAGGTCTCGTCGACAATTACTGAGATAAACTTCCTTTAATTTTTGACAAATGTAATTTTTAATTTAGACAGTTGTCATTTTTAAATTGACAGATAGCTGATGTTTTGGACTGACAGCTGTCAATTTTGACATACAACTGTCAGTTTTGGCAGGCAGCTGCATTTTATTTTTACAGCTGTCAAAGCAAAGTTCGTGTAAACGGATCGCTTTGGCAGATACAAAGTAAAAGAAAAAAAAAAGAACGGGTTACAAAGGAGTCCTGCTCCTGGTTCTAAGCTTCCCAACAATTTTCAGCCAAATCGGTCAGGGGTTAGTACAGGTATACACGTAAATTGAACTATATATAGTTTCCATATGGCTCTATACATTTTTGTACAGCGCCCCTGGCGGAAACAAGGAAGAACTAACAGAAATGTATGGAGCCACACGCAACCGCGCAAGTTTAAGTAAACTGTGCAAAACCTGTACTAAAGGCTTTTGGAAACCTTTCAATTATGAATACTAAAGTACTCGGTAAGGAGATTTTTGTAGAGTTTTACATCAAAAGACTTCATTTTAACTGGGTTGATTCATTCAATTATTTTGGTACGAGTGTTTTGGTATGTCTTCCAATGACGCAGTAAAACGTACTTAGTTATCAACGTCATGAATTTAAAATTAGAGTAGAAGAATCAACAAACCTTCTTCAAAATAAACAAATCCAATTTATCCTATCCTTGTTTCATATTTAGACACTTCACTCATAAATATCAAACCTTGACAAGGAAACACAATTATTATCTTATCTTCAGTAAACTTATCGTTTTGTTCATAAATATTGCACAATAACTGCGGGTATGAACTGTCACTCCATCTGTTGCACAAAAATTACTCTTAAATGGACAGTCAATGAGATTTTATAGTTTAATTTTTAAGCGATTACCTACATATGCACTGGCTCTACACAAAACTAAATGATAGTAGGTCATCAAGCCGTTATCAGTCGGTGATAACAATTAAACTGTATAAATGACGACCGCGTGAAAACATGTTCGTTGATAACAAGATTTTTACCTTTTATCTTGATAATGTTAATTTTTAGGGTTCCGTGTTTAGGGCCAAATAGGACCTTATTTATCAACCTTCGTTTTCTGTCTGACTGTAACTTTATCTTTAACCGACTTCCAAAAAGAAGGAGGTTCTATGTTCCTCTATATGTATATCACAGTCAAAGTGAATAATCTCGTTATTATGTTTACTAACCAGCGATTATGTATAATTACTACTTGATTCAGTGAAGATGATAAATGGCACAGAATTAATCACTTTAACTAGTTATTATACATAATATCTGGGACGACTTAGTTAATGTGATAAATTTTGTTTAACTAAGATTATAAAGTTACATTTGACTTTGCTTTAAGTAATAATAATCATTTTTACCATATATTTTCAAATATGTAGTTATATTCCACGTTATCATATATTTCTAATAAAGTGCCAGAAGCGAACTGCCATGATAGATTAGGTGTAAAACAAAAATTAGGTTAGGTTAGAACAAGACAAACAACACATGAGCCGAGCGAGCGAAGTGAGCGTGCCGCGGCAGCGGCCGCCGTAGTGCCAGTAGCGAATCGCTTTGTAAAAAAAACTTACAAAATGAAACCCTAGTTGATACAACAATTGGTAAACAATAAACAACTAAATGAATATTACGCTAGCTAAAACATTCTGCTACTTGAAGGTTGCCATTTTGGAAATTTATTACTTTCACTAACTCTGACCAGATATTATGAATAATGACTAGTTAATGTGATAAATTTATCACATTTACTAAGCAGATTAGTTATTATGTATAATAACCAGTTATTATTCATAATACTAATCACTTTGACTGTACCTTGTATATTTTTTTGTGTATGTTGATTGATAATCTCTCCAATTGTAAACCGAATCGAAAAAATCTTTTATAGTTCAAAGTACACCCTACTTCCGAGGTGGTCCCATTTAAATTTTAAAGAACAAAGAAGAAGGTTTTGAAAAATCAACTATGTCTATAAAATAAATGCAATAATGTAAACAATTAGAGCGAAAAATTCGAATTTTGTACACGATGGAAGGTTTTTGGTTTTGCCATTTTTCGTGAATCATTTTTATTAATGGACGGTTTCAAACTGATATTTTGTAAGCAAGTATTTCAATAGGTAATTTAAAATATTCACAAATTGAGCATATATACAAAAATCAATTGCTTGAAATAATAAATATTTTTGCAAACGGATCTTGTCAGATATGTATATCAGTGAGGCGTTTTATATTTCCTATTTTTTAAAAACACAATAAAAATTACGTAAATTATTTCAGCGCAATACTTTTTTTAACCGGTCACCAAAACAAAAAATAAATCAAGAGATAAATCAGCTCGTTCTAAGAAATAAAAAAAGAATAGATGTTTTTGGTACGGAACTCTTGGCGCGTAAATGTTACTCGCACTTGGTAAATTTTACGGAGCCATTTGCGTCAGAGGTAGAAAGTACGTATGATACGATAATGATACCGAGAACTGGGTGGGCCATACCTAAGACCTGAAATTCCGACTGTTGTGTTAATGCTATTTCTAACTTATATTTTTGGCCCTGCAACGTGGTTTCTGACCTTTAGGCGTCTAAAAACTCCGACATTAGGGCTAGCCATCCGGTCTAGTCTCACTAAATAAGACTGTAGGCTTACTTAGTAATACTTACTCAACTTGGTTTTTGGGGTTCCGTACCTCAAAAGGAAAAAACGGAATCACTTTGTTGTCCATCTGTCCGTAAGTCAAGACATTTTATCTTGAGAACGCGTAAAGTTAACGAGTTGAAATTTAAACCATATACTTATATCTATGGTCTCTTGCAGTTGTAAAACTCATACTTCTATGTTATTGTAGAAAAAAGTTAGAGCCGTTTATGTGGTAAAAACGCATATTTTGATACTCACAAGGGAATCAAAACCTAAAGGGGACCCTACGTTGACCTAGAACTATAAAATTTGGCAAGGAGTATTGTCTTAGAGAACACATAGAGGAATAAATCTGAAAACTGTACATATTAAATTCAATGCAAAAAATTCTGATCTAATTTCAAAGTGAATTAGATGTATCTATCATGTGGGGTATTTGAAATCATTATTAACACATTTTTAAGATGTTTGATTTACAATGTATAACGTGAAAAGTAATAAAAAACGTATGATTACGTTATAGTACGTTATGTACAGAACTCCTCATTTCTGATGTTTAAATATGATGAGTACGAAAGTCGAAATGATGTAATTTATCTACAGACAAAACAGCCGGCAAACGCTGAATTGCCAATAGAATATAAGTGGTAGTGGCCAAATTACATAGGATACAAGTAATTAAAGGAGTCAAAAAGATTCCAAATTGAAAAACGTGGGTATGGATTTATTCCTGACTGACTTCCTGAATTCCTGATTGCCTCGGTGGCTCAGTGGTTAGTGAACCTGACTTCTGGATCAAGATCAAGGCGTGGGTTCGATCCCCACCCAGGGCAAGCATTTATGTGGTGAACATAGGTGTTTGCTCTGTGTCTAGGTGTATTTAGATATTATCTATTATATACATATTTTAAATACATACTTATATGTATGTTAAATATGTACATTTGTAGTATATCAGTCTCTGGCAGCCATATCACAAGCTTTGCTTAGTTTGTCGTCAGAGACCGTGTGTAAAATGTCCCCCAATATTTATTATTTATTATTATTCAAAAACATTTCAAATGAAGACCACAACGCGTGAATGGTTTCATTACACGTGGAGTAAGCCGAAGCCTTAAGAAGGCCACGGTAACACGTTCGGTTCTATTCATCTTCTGAAGCATTCAATCTCGATATGCAGAGGCTTATAATTATTTTTGCGAAAAATAGCATGACCGACTTGACCCTTGTACAGAATCATTACATAGTATACAAGAAAGTTGCTTTCCGCTGTCTGTCCTCATGTATGCTTGTATCATTAAAACTACGCAACGGATTTTGATTCAGTTTATTTTAATAGATAGAGTAATTCAAAAGAAATGTTTATGTGTATAATACACCTGTGCGAAGCCGGGGCGCATCGCTAGAACGCAAATATTATGCACGGATCGATGTAACATTTTTCACATTATTGTTGATTTATCAAAAATGGGACCAGTTTCGAAGTATACTCTTTCCAATAAAAAAAGAATTATTGAAATCGGACGACTATGAAAAAAGTTATGCGTGGTTATACATAAAAAAATATATAATATATACGAAATACGTCGAATTGTATACCTCCTCCAGTGGTTCGTCGGTCAAAAAGTACATTTAGCAGTTCAAATATCAGAATGTACATAAGTTATTCATAAATATTATTCTGTAGACGTTCCTCTTCACAGCTCTACCACTCCGCACGCTCTAGCACTCTATCTCTATCTGGTAACCCTGTGGTTATCCACAACTGGTGTACTAAGCTGGAAGGAGATCATTCAGACCATCGTTATGAACAACTTTTTCTATGGAGCAAACCCGGTAATTGTGCAAAAGAATCAGCTGTTTCACACATTTAGTCGGTTCCGAGCTTCGAGCAAATATCTACAAAGCCACAATCCCTAAGTGAAAGTAGTAAAAAAATGTCCGAGCGCCGTCACACTTACCAACTTAGATATATACATTAAATTGTATCTATTTGTTTATAGGCGAGCAGTGTATACTGATGTCATGATGTGCCTATATCAAGCAGTGTCAAATAAAATTTGTATTTATCTGTCAAGGATTTTTTTTCCTTCTTTATCGTCTATTCCTAAATGTGTTTATAGTTTTTGCCGAGATAACATCCTCAGGCAACCTATTCCAATTGTATACTACTCTATCGCAGAGGATGTGGTGTGCAAAAAAATTATTCACAATGAGTCATTTTCTCGAATCACAACGTTATGTCACCTAATTAGTGCTTGTAACCGAACCCTTTGGTATTGTGTGTCGTCGTAATCGGCTTGCTATCACCCTAAGACTATCTCAAAAGTCTGTCCACTACTCGTACGTAGCTTGGGCAAGGTTTTGGCTCGGCCACTTTTTTTGTTCGATTGTGACTCTATAGATACTCGCTCGATGGTTCCGAGTTGTAGGTAAATTATGTATAAGGTACAGCTGATTTTTACCTCCTATTTTGGGTTGGTCTCATAGTAAAAGTTATTCATAATGATAGTCTTAATCATCTCCCTTCAGCTTTTTTTTATTTCAAATAGGTTTGCGTTTGACTACACACTGTCTGATGTTAAGATATGCGGTCTAGGATGTAGCACGCTTACCTAGAAGATACCTATTTACTCGAGATTTGAAGACACCTACATTGTACTTTAACGGAAAGACGGACTCAGGCAAAGCGTTCCACATTCCGGCAGTTAGTACTCGTACGTTTCGTTATTCTAGCTTAAAACGAGGCAAGCAGATAAGCCTGTTTGTATGGGTGGAGATATGTCATGTCCTTGGTAGTGTCCCAATATATCGTTTTGGCACAGTACTTGTACCCCCAAAACCATTTATTGTCTTGGGAAATCAACCGGTCAGCTTTTGTATGTGTTTTGTAACTCAAAACGGTGCCGCACATGAGCTGGTTTTAAGCTCCCTAGGCATACTTGTAATACATTACGTTCAAGGTCATACCTAGTAATTTTTGATCAACTGTTTAGTTAACAGGTAGGTACGTCGTATTACTCAGGGGTAAAGGATTCTTGCAAAACTTTGTTTCAAACGTCAAACGAGAAAACTTCCCTTTAAATTAACTATACATACATACATAACTACTAGAAATAAAGCAAAATAAATGTAGCGGGAGATTATAAACGTTAAAAGATTTAGTAAGTAGAATTGATCTCTCGCGGAAGAATACCCGTCCGGAGCTGCCATTAAATGAACTAGTTTTACAGTTTAATAGCAACGTGAAAAATGTGTGTAACTAAATAAGTCCAATATGGATCATTTTCATGGTAATTATATTCTGAGTTAATTTCATTTCTGGCCTAAGACATCAACTGCTGGATACATATCTCTTCTTTACATTTTCTATAGAACTTGTTCGAAGCGGTTTTAGTTATAAACTATGCTGTGTATTTGAATCAAAGCTATAAAATTCACCATAAATTATACACGTCACTGACATCATTGAATTTTCAGTCAATATTTCAACTTTGTGTCATATTTATCCTACATTAAACAATTCGTAGAAAAGGTTGATTCTAATTAAAAAACCTTACTCTCTAAGCCTTGTATATATATTTAAATAAATTATTTAATTAAAAAACCTAAAATATTATTATACTCTATAAAATTTAACTTGATCTCTGCGACAGCTGTCAGAAAAATCACACCTATGAAGTCCTGAATTTCTTAATAGTACAGACAGTACCTGTCAATGTCATACTTCATGGGCATGCCGATTAGTGATGGGCGACGAATGATCGTGACCACAGAGTTTTAGATAGAGTTTTATTTAAAATATCGATAGTTTATCCTAACGATATTTTAAATAAAACTTAATTATCATTAATTTTACTGTATATTTTAATATCATAACATTTTTTACATGCGTAATTAAATTAAACCCAATTATATGTTACATTAGCATCGATAATAATGATTCGATAAATTCTATCGTTACATTATTATGAGTATTTAATTAATATCATAAGATTATTTACATACTTGATCTTAAATAATAGTAAGTAAATAAAATCCAATTTCTCACCTTCAACTACTCATTCGATTTCATTATAACATTGTTTGAAAATCGATTTTTTCCACCACTATCTCAACTCTAAAAATGTCAATCTTCTATGTCAATGTCACTGTCGCAGAGATCAAGTTAAATTGTATAGAGTATAATAACATTCGACACCCACAATTATCGCTACCGATTCCGTAGCAAATGAAAAAGTTATTTAAAAACTTTTTATTTTTAGAACTCGGTCCTCGTTTTAATGACTAATCAATAAAACTCATTACGGGATGCCGATTAATTACCCATTTTAGTATCCAGCGCAATTAAATTTCCGGAATTAATTAACATAAACACGATAAATCGGATGACATCGAATTAAATTGAATAAAACATCCACAAATACGCTTTTACTGAAATTTATTTTTAGTTTGCGGGTGTAAGGTTCAGTCAGTATCAATCAGTAGTGTGGAACCTACGTGTTTACGACAATTATACTCATATTTTTAAAATAGTAAATAATCTTATTATTAATATACTTGAAATACTCTCCAAATGTTAATAAGAGGAACATTTGCAAGCTTATTTTAGGAAAACAAGTGACTTTGCAGCGGATTTTATTAATTATTCCGTGGTAATTACTGATTTTAGACAGTTTTTATTTAGTTAGTAGTTTAGTTAGTAGTTGTAACGTAGTTTAATTACATCACTACATAGTATGAAACAAAGTCGCTTCCCTGTCTGTCTATCCCTATGTATGCTTATGCTTGACAGCCTCGGTGGCTCAGTGGTTAGTGACCCTAACTTCTGGATCAAAGAGGCGTGGGTTCGATCCCCACCCAAGGCAAATATTTATGTGATGAACATAAGTGTTTGCTCTGTGTCTGGGTGTTATTTAGTTCCTATCTATGTAAGTATGTATTTAAAAATATGTATATGTAGTAGATCAGTCTCTGGCAGCCATATCACAAGCTTTGCTTAGTTTGGGGTCAGAGGCCGTGTGTAAGATGTCCCAAAAATATTTAAAATATATATATAAGCTACATAAAATATAATTATGAACAATTATTTGGATCAAAACACAGTATTTATCCTGTATATCTTACTTTTTGGTATAATTTTATTTTAACAACCACCTTTTTTGGGACATCTTACACACGGCCTCTGACCCCAAACTAAGCAAAGCTTGTGATATGGCTGCCAGAGACTGATCTACTACATATAAATCTTTAAAATTACGTAAAGATTTTTATTTTGTAATTTTTTTTATTTAAATAAATAGAATAATTTAATAGGAAGATTTATATATACATATAATACACCTGTGAGAAGTCTGGGCGGGTCGCTAGTTAATAATATGTAAGACAGTGAGAGAGATAAATTACAATGTCAGAATTTATATACAATTTTAATAACAATTTTTAATATCTATTGAAGCTCTCTATCGTGTATCTTTAGTGAGTCAACCACGTTCTAGTAATGATAACCAAGACAATGACCAATGTTAGTAAACTAAAGGACATGTCCACAAAATGTATGGAGGCTGGTATAATAATAATCAAAAATTCTAACCACAACACTCGTTACATTTCGAGAAAGTTCATATTTTTCCGAGTCTATTACAACAGTTAAAAACAAAAAAGAGCCCTCCGATTTTTTTGAAATTAATTTTGAATTTATTAGGATAAATAAATATATTTGGTTCAATAAGTAGTTTATCTCTATCAACCCTGATTAAGTAACCTCTAAATTGTTAATTAAAAGTATTTTTACCAATTGGACACACTTTTAAAGTGTTTGTTTGTCACATTGTACCTACTAACTGGTCACACTGGTAGGTTACAATTTTTAATTTTAGCAAATTAAGCAATGTATGATATATAATAAGCAAGAATCAGCTATGAATGCAAGTAAAATAACGATAGAAGCACATTATCATTGCTAAACTAGAAAAAGTAATAAGCTGTATTGTTATTTTTCATACAATTTATTTTTTGCATTTAAAAAAAAATGGAGGAATGAAAAAATCTAAATTAAATATTTTTGGAAAGCCTATGAAACAGGCTTTCAAATGATGTATATATCATCTTAGTTCGATTTTTCTCTGAATAATATACCACTTGTGGACTTCACCTTTCTCCGTTAACAAAATCTCGCAACAAATCTCCAAATATTGCCAAAATCTTGAAACAAAACGATTCTTTTTACGGCATTCGCAATTGAAAAACGTTAAGACATAAACTTTCTATATTCTGAGAGCATAAAAGCAAATAAAAAAACCGGGTCGTCACTTTCCTTTGTCACAAACGATATATATGAAAGCAATAAAACGCCGGTATGTCGACGGCGTTCCTCCTTCGGTGCCGAAATACCGGGGATTCCCGAAACTTCCGGGACTTTTACAGTGTCCCGGATTCCTGGAGCAGCGTGTGGTTACCTTGCTGGCATTTTAGGGAATTAGACTATACTTGGAGATGTTGGGTAACGAATTATAAAAATAAATAGTTTGATTAAAATATACTTCACAGTAAAGTTTAGCAACAAGCAACAGAGTTGATGTGAACTTATTCATGTCCGAAACAGAAAAATGGACAGACAACTGTGTCAGAGCCATAGGGGCGATGTTTGAACTGACACGACATTATTACTATGACTTTAGGGTTCAAAATAAAAGCTCCGCCTAAGAGACGTTTGAAGTTTGTCCACCATTATTGTGAAATCGAATTTGACATTTTGATCACTAGTTCAAGTGTCAAGTTTACATAGCAGTTTCTAAGCGTTTTCGGCGCCATGTTTCTGAGATATTACTTTATGCCACTTCTACTGTTTTTCATTATTCTGAGGTCACAGCAAATTTTACTATCTCTTTGAAATTTTAGGAGGTTTTTTTAGAAATGCCAAGTCAAGTTTAGTTATGTCCTATTCTATGGACATGTCAGGAGTGAGATGACGAAGTCAAAGCATAGAATTGAATTGATGCGCCCAAAAAGTATGGGTAAATAAAAAAAAAGATTTATTTCGATGTCACATTAGCCCATAGTATAAAGTAAAGATTACAATCATTAAATTAAAATATCAAATTACACTAATTTCGTTTTTTGGTATTAGTCAGTGCATGAATCATAGAACAATGATTCATATACCGACAGTCAAAGCGGTTTGCGAATACGTTCAGGGTGATGTTGTCGCTGGCTCGGACCCTGCGCACCAGGGATGAGCACCGCTTCCGCATCGTTCTGGCATCGCAAAGTTGGGTGATTTTACTATATATATTGTCTTCCAAAAGTATAATACCCTCCCTTCGTCGTAGGTAGGCCTACGTCAAAAAAGGTCCTAATACACTCTGTAATATACTGTCCAAATAAAACACAACGTTAAACAGAATTTCTAGCAATACAAATATTATATTGTATCGTATTGCTAAATTTAACACCAACTGTACCTTGAAACCAAATATCAGATTGAATGGAATAGTTGAGAATATCGCAATTATTCATCCCCAGCGTTATCCATTACTTAGATAAGCCCCAAATGGATTGTCCTAAACGCCTAATACCTAGGCATTGTCGATAAGAGAGGACAATACATCTTGCGGCCATGTTTTTGTCCCGATGTCAGGTACCAGGGAAGCATCATTTGTTAGAGCACTGTCAGAGGAAGGCTGCTGGTTTTTGTGAGAGAGGAGCACTGAGCTAAGAAATTGCAACACATACACAGACGTGCGTAAGCAATTTCTGTAAAGCATGCGAACTGGCAATAAGATATAAAAGTACATATGTATTTACTTTTTGAAACCCATTCAAAACGCGTAGGTACTATCTGGAGCAACAAATATTACAAACAAATGGACTAGTGTTGGATGCGATATTTCTGTTGATGTGATAATAATTAATATGTTCATAACTATATTTTAATAAAATCGATAGTTTGAGTTGTGTACCTACCTAAAATTTAAAGGTTAAAAACTTCTACTACTTTTTGACTTTTTTGACTGCTTACAGAGGATTTCCCAATAGATCTTCAATTATTTCAAGCGGCTTGATTCCAGCGCAATCCTGGATTTTTTAAATTTAGAAATGAATTTATTAATTGGAGCGGACAATAAACTCGTAGCTACGTGTCACGTACCAGGAAAGCATCATTTGTTAGAACACTGTGTTAGTTTTTGTAAGAGTGGAGCGCTCTGAGAAAAGTGGTAGTGCACTGCTAGTGTGCAAGAAACTTGTAATACATTATATAAAACTTACTATATCTATCTATGTATAAGATGTTCTCTATCCGCTTTGGCGAAAGTTAGGTTGTGGACCTTTAAATAAAACGTAATAATTTAACCTTTTAGGAGCGTTAACGTTACCATAGAGTATTATTATCTTTGTTTAATTTAATTATTTAATAAGAAAAAAGATAGGAGATAATCACCTACAGTCATCATCACATCAGCCCAATACATGTATCAGCCGTAAGTATAGACTGAGTCAAACTTCTTGACGACTGTGAAGTTAGCCACAAGTTGCGGGAAACCCAATCCTCGGTGAGTTTCAATCAGGATTGTGTTTTGCGCAGCCTGTAGCTAACTTCACAGCCGCCAAGAAGTTTAAGACGAGGCATCGGGCCGGTACTTTTTACTTTTTGCGCCATGTGAGAGGACGAATGATATTGATTCAAATTTAAAAAATATCATAAAGGAAATCTTCAAAAATTGAATGACTTACAGATTTCTCACCAAAAAAAAGTTTAATAATTCGAATGTTCAGAATTATCAGCGACAGCACCCCTGGAAGAGATTGCTTTAAGCAATAAGGCCGCCCTGTGTTGCACTAGTTTATGTCGCTTGTTTTTTTTCCTTTCTGTGTATTTTTTCTGTATTGTGTTTTAGTGTTAACAGTGAAGTTTTCATTTATTAATTCTTTCATTCATCCCATTATTTTTTATGAATAAAATAGCTAGATCACTTTTCTATTTTATAGACCGAGATGTTATTTTTTTTATCGTGTACAATGTACATTTTAAAAACTCACTGCCGCCCGCCGCCGCTCTGTCGAGCGCGACCGCGTTAAATTTGTCCGAGTGAAGGGACGCGGTACTTGATTTTTGAGAAACAATAATACATCAACGCGTCACCTTAATAGGCCATCAGTTGCAAAGCATATACTTACCTTGTTTTCCACTGAGTTCAATTAGAAGCGGCATACTTTCAGTGCGCGTCTGTGGTATCATTCGTGTACATTATCTACTCAAGAATCATCTCGACTTCGCGAAGATACTTAGGCATCTCATTTTTCCCTCCTTATTCAACATTTACTTAAAAGTAACACAAAAGTTAAACAAGTAGGTTTTTCCCCAAGTTTGAAGTAGGTAGGGCATTGCCAAGACGACATTGAGCCGCGACGGGAATGAGCTACAAGTTTGTTTGTATGAGAGCTGTTTACGGAAACAAGATATGTTTATCTCGTATTTTATTTTTCGTGTCCACAAATTTTGAGGAGATGGACCGTTTTTATTATCTACTATCCTTGATTTATTCATTTTATTTTTAGATTGGAGAGCTACTATTGATATTACCATGTGAACTTATCCTACAGATAGCCTTGTTTACGCATACCCACCTAGACATCTTTCAGAAGAGAGGAACGTACCCGAGGTTTGCTCTGAGGAGCAACGTCAGAAGGGACCAGCTAGTGACAACGACTCATAGGACTCTGAGTGATCACGCTCAGAGAAATCAGTGTATATTGGGGGACCGGCTGTCTATACCTAACAGGATACTTACTGACGTGCGTAGTGCACCTTCCGTCGTGTCTTTTAAAAATAAACTCAAGTCGTGGCTTGGTGAACAATTGTTTTACGACATTGATGACTTCCTAAAATTACCAGAATCAGCATGATTATACTTAGTATTATTATTATTTTTAATGTATTTTGATTTTGACATTACGTTTATATTAACTGGTTTCCATTACTGGTAATTTTTTTTTAACTTGACATGTAATAATGAAAATTACCAATAAATGATTTGTATTTGTATTATTAACCGAAGCGAAAGCAAAGGTCTCCGTTTATAACACGACGACTGCTTTTGTCTGTCAATTAGCAGCATTTTTTAACAAATCTCTACGAAACTTGGTTAGTACACAAATCATGTCATGTTTTAAATGTTAATGTTTTTTTTCCTTAAAAAAGGGGGAAAGTTGCAGTCGCTCTATTTATCAGCCGATTTCGATTATTTTAGCGAGATTGTTAAGTATCTGAATCTTATTAAAATTTGCAAGTATGGACCGAATCGGTCGAGAGCGAGTCGAGATATAGGCTTATGAAAATTCAGTTAGAGTTGTGCCGTGAGGTCTAGTGTTCGGAGAATCACTAGTTTATTGAGATTTCTCTATAGTATTTCATTATACATATCGCCATAGTAGATACTGATACGCTCAATTATCACTATCCAAAGTCTTATTTATTCAACTGCTGGGTGTAGGCCACTTTCTCGCTTTCTTTCTCGGTCCGGAACCAATCGTGTTCGTATTATACAGGGTACAAATCGTGTTCGTATTATACTGGGTACCAATCGTGTTTGTATTATACTGGATACCAATCGTGTTCGTATTATACAGGGTACCAATTGTGTTCGTATTATACAGGGTACCAATTGTGTTCGTATTATACAGGATACCAATCGTGTTCGTATTATACAGGGTACCAGTTGTGTTCGTATTATACAGGATACCAATCGTGTTCGTATTATACTGGGTACCAATCGTGTTCGTATTATACTGGGAACCAATTGTGTTCGTATTATACAGGATACCAATCGTGTTCGTATTATACAAGGTACCAATTGTGTTCGTATTATACAGGATACCAATCGTGTTCGTATTATACTGGGTACCAATCGTGTTCGTATTATACAGGGTACCAATCGTGTTCGTATCATACTGGGTACCAATCGTGTTCGTATTATACTGGGTACCAATCGTGTTCGTATTATACAGGGTACCAATCGTGTTCGTATTATACTGGGTACCAATCGTGTTCGTATTATACTGGGTACCAATCGTGTTCGTATTATACAGGGTACCAATCGTGTTCGTATTATACTGGGTACCAATCGTGTTCGTATTATACAGGGTACCAATCGTGTTCGTATTATACTGGGTACCAATCGAGTTCGTATTACCCTGTACTAATCCGAAAGGGGGTGATTAGGACATCTTTATAAACAACTTTTACTATGGGGCCAACCCAAATCCGAAAAAAAATCAGCTGTTCCATACAAAATTACAACTCGGAATCGACAAAATGTATGTAACAGCTGACTTTTTTTCTTGAATCTCAGGTTGGCCCCATAGTAAGAGTTGTTCATATTGAATTGATGGCCTTAATCACCTCCTAATTGGATTAGTACACCAGTTCTGGATAACTCTGCTTAATTACGATAGCGCTTACTTCTACTTCACATACGAGTATCTTAAGAACACGACAAGCTACATATATGTATTATGAATTCCGTAATAATTAAGTTGGTATAGACTGGGTGGCTAGTCCTGGTGTCAGAGTTTTAGAGAGCCGCCTGAAGGCCTGTAATGGCTAAAAGCTTAAAATAGGGACCTAAAGTTTAACTTGTCATCCGAGCCATGTTAGCGCTCAGTTGTAAATGCCACCCACCCCACGGTCACTCCTCCAGACGGACCGCGCCAAACGTTGCTTGACTTTTGTGATCGCTGACAAACACCTACTAGGTACGCTATGAGAACTGCTCTACAATAGGTATAGTGGGTTGATGTTTCTCCTATGAATCTTATCACAATTGCAGTTCCAGTTCGCGATCTTAATTTGAGGATTTACTTACTGAGATACTAAATTATCTTACGGTTTTATCTTATCTTTCCTACGGTGTATAACACTCCATTGCCATTGAACAACATCGAGTGCAGAGCAAGACTGAATTAAATATACAGTGTGGCCGTTTTCAGTAGATTGCCTGCTGTTTCAGTAGATTTTCGATGTAAATTTGGTAACGCAGTGAGATAAGATAACTTTGTTGATTTTAATAGAACCTAATATTACAAAAATATATTGCATAATATTGATTCATTAATATGCTCGTCCGGTTTCACATTTTTTTCACATTTTTACTAATAATGATACTAGATACAGAAATACAGTATCATCTAAATAAAATATCACTAAATAATATTATATTAATTGACAAAATTAACATAATTATCAGTAGTTTTTGAAAATTTTGTTTATTTCACTTGAATTCATAAATGTTATTTTCGCGCTGGGATCTTAGGATTGCGATTTCAGAAAACGACAAGGTACTTTTGCTGAAGGCAGAGGCTTCGCGGAAGGTTGTAATTTCAGTAGAAAATGTAGAAAACTTGCGACGTCAGTAGATTTTAGTAGAAAAGTAAGTTACGTTTGGTAGTTTAAATGGTTTTCGAAAACGGCCACACAGCATACCTAGATAGATACCTACTTCCTATCTTGGCCTAAAAAAGAGTAAAATAAATTCGTACAAGGTTCATAGGTACATCAGAAACTTTACCAACCCAGCCATGGAAGTTAGCCTGTTAAGAACCCTAACTTATCCCCCTTTCTCATAAAGGGTTGCTACCGTATCGGTTAGTACAATATCTGAGCCATAGATCACCCGGGATGAAACATGTCGTGTCGGGAGCCAATGGATTCAAAACAACAATTGTCAAAAATGTATTTTGAACAATAAATTATTCGTAATTAAAACGAACGAACGAGGAATTGAAACGAAAATTAATGAACGAAACTCTCTGCTTCAAATTACAAACCGTAGCGGTCGTCTATAAACACTAATTTTACATGCAGAGTAATAAAAAGCAGGGCTAGTACAGCTGGATGGACATTATAGCCCAACCCAACTTCGAGGTTATTCGTCAGGCCGATGTTCAACAGTACAGTCCGGCAAGTATAACTTGGCGCGGCTGTGCGCCACTGTGTTCAATGTCAGTGTACTTTTATAGCTGCTTCTCTTGTACCACTTTTTATCACTTTAGGCATGATGATAGCACAGTAGTTAAAAAAATATTCGCAACGATGTTTACTATGAACTCGGAAGTGTCAAAGTGAATTTTCAAGATAGCCGTTTTAGTTCCTCAAATCGCCACCGCCAACTTATACTTGTGTAACTGAACTACTATTATAAGGCCGGTACAGTAACAACACAAGAAATCACCTATTTTATTATGGAAACTGACGTTGTTTTTCGCACATTTACAACTTTAAAAGTAATTTATAATATTTTACATCTCTCATGTTCGGTAAGTAGGTTCTTATTACCTCCAAATGGTGCTTGTAGGTGACTAATTAGCGCTCCAGGGTAATAATGTAGCTAAAATAGCCCTAGGGCGGAAAGTAATCTACGATTAATTCAACAGAAGTGATCGAAATATTTATTTTTGTAGATTTGTTCGATTTACTCTGTCAAAAGAGATTATTACGAAACATGTGTATTGTAATGTACTCACACAAATGCAAATATTCAGCCTAGTCTTCGTGTGAGTATAATAGTCATCAATTTTAAATATCGAACGGCGAAGCTCAATTTCAATAAAATGTTTTATTATTGTAATGCCAGTTTTTTCTACTTACCTCACAATCGAGATGAAAAGCAGAATAGTTAGCTCGGGTGTAAGCACCAATTGCACCTCTCGGGCTGCAATTGATGCCTTACCGCCCTTGGCTACTAATCTACTATTATGTGCTTCGCGATATGGATCTGCGCTCTATTAAGTACTCGATAGCTTGAGTAAGGCACCTGAATGTGGTCGAAACTGTAGTCGTAATGACTAAAAAACACTTTTTAATATTTTTTATAACGGGAATGCACCCACGTTTATTTTCATAGGCATTACATAGTACGACTATAGTTTCGATCGCATTCCGCGATCTTTCTCGAGTTGAGGTGAGTGCTAGCACGCGGAGCCGTCTCGAAATGCAACGTACTATGTAATGACTTTGACAATAAACGTGCATACCCGTTATATAAAATATAAAAATTTGTGGAAACCACGTGAGTTTATTTACTATAAAACACGTGAGTAATTTCCCATTACATAAAAACTAAAGACAAGTGCGAGTCAGGCTCGCACACCGAGGGTTCCGTACAAATCCAGAAAATTTCTCAAAATTAGGAAGTAAGTTGTTAAAATCTCTATACTATAATCATCGACAAAAAAGTTTTTTTTTTTTCACTTTTCTCGTCATACATTACTCGTTACACATTGTTAAAATAATTAAAAATCTGTTTTACATGTGCTAATGAAGCTCTTTTATATGATACCTTACACGATACGTACGATTTACTCACTTTGAATTTTCAACCCATATTTTCTGAATCTAGGCCCTATTTTTTTGTGATTTAAATAAAAATGTACAGTTTTCAGATTTATTCCTAAATGTATACTCTGAGACAATGCTTTTCGCCAAATTTTATAGTTCTATGTCAACGTAAAGTACCCTGTAGGTTTTGATTTTTGTGAGTGTCTAAATATGCGGTTTTTTTACGACATAAACGGCTCTAATTTTTTTGTACAATAACTGAAAATTATTCTTTTATACAACTGCAAGAGATCATAGATAATACGTATATAGTTTAAATTTCAACTCCATAACTTTACGCGTTCCCGAGATAAAGAGTCTTGACATACGGACAAACGGACAACAAAGTGATTCTATAAGAGTTCCGTTTTTTCCTTTTGAGATACGGAACCCTAAAAAGTAAAATGAACCTATCACTTATTCATATGGGTTCACACGCCACTGTTTTCTAAAACGTATACGAGACTCATACAAAATAATGCTCGCTCATATAAATGTCCCGCGCGCCGCATGAGAAAAACCTACTCTTTATTATATCTCTGCGGCTGGTACAATATCTGTGCCGCTCGGAAGTTTTGGGGTCAGATGATAAATAAGTCATAATGCCCTTCTTGGCGAGGATAGCTGTTTTCTTGCGTCGTGCGTTCCAAATTATAACCTCTAGGTATGTTAAGAAAGCTAATGGTCCAAAACGCACTTATGTTGTAGAGAAACAAGTCGGAAGCTAAAAGAATTATAGTAAGTTCATATAGGCCGGGTGGGTAGCCCTGGTGTCAGAGTTTTGAAGGCCTGAAGGCCTTTGAAACAGCTAAACGGTTTTTAACACAACCAGGGCCTACAATTTAACGTGTCATCAGAGCCAGAATAAATAGCGCTCAGTTGTAAATGCCACCCGCGGTCACCCATCCGAAGACTGACCGTGCTGAACGTTGCTTAACTTGTGTTATAATCAAATCAAAATCAAAATCAAAATTCGTTTATTTGTTAGAATATTGTCTTACAATGTAGATGTTAAATAACAATAGTGTCTCAAATATTCTACCTTTACAGGTGTACAAATATTTTTAGAAAATAAATAGAGGTATTTGGCTTAACATTATTCATACATTTTTTCCTTAAGTGAGTCTGCTAAAAATTCGTTAATAGTGTAATAACACTTATCAATAAGGAACTTGTGTAATTTGTGTCTAAAAGTATCATAATTAACTTCTTTAAAACAATTTGGCAATTTGTTGTATACCTTAATGGCCATACAATAAACATTATTACTATATATACACACCCTCTGTTGCGGTATATCCAACTTATATTTTCGTCGTTGCTGTCTATCTCTCCCATCAGCGCTACTATTTAACGGAAACTCGGATTGGTGTCGTCGAACAAATAAGCACATTTCAAATATATATAGTGAAGGCAATGGTAAAATGTTATATTTTTTAAATAATGGTCTACATGGTGCCAGAAAATATGCACCAGATAATGCTCTGATACATTTTTTTTGAACTTTAAAAGCTTCCTCCCGATCCACAGAATTACCCCATATTATCAAACCATAACGCAACAAAGATGACACATATCCATGATATGCACTAAGAGCTGCCTGAGTCGTGGCTACACGATGCATTCGACTCAAGACATATACATATCGATCCAACCTCGAGCATAGTTTCTTAATATGATCTTTCCAGTTGCAGTTTCTGTCTATTGTTAAACCTAAGAATGTTGTTGATTGCACTTGCTCCAAGTGATTATCTTTATAAGAAATGTTTAGTTGCAGAGAAATACTATTATAAGTTTGGAAATTTATCATCTTTGTTTTAGAAAGATTGACACATAAATCATTGTGTTTTAGCCAAGTTATAACGGAATTCAGAGTATTATTTATATCATGTTCTAGTTGGCTTATGTTCTTCTTATTACCTTCTATTAAAATAGTTATATCATCTGCATACAAAATACATTTGTGATTAGTAATTTTCGTAAGATCATTGATGTAACATATGAAATCAAGAGGACCCATAATACTCCCTTGCGGAACACCTCGGGTAATTGATTCGCAGGGAGACTGGTACACTATTTTATCTTTCCCTGAGAGAGCCGAAATTTCTACGAATTGAGTTCTATTACTTAAATAACTTTCGTGCCATTTTAATGCTGTGCCTCTGATTCCATACTTTTCAATTTTGTCAAGTAACAGGTTATGTCTAACGCAATCAAAAGCTTTTGACATATCAAGGAATATAGCGACTACCGGTATTTTTGTGTCTAAGCAATTTGTGATTATTTTAACTAAAGAAAAACAAGCCAATGTTGTTGAATTGTTTTTTCTAAACCCAAATTGTTCTGCTGCAAGTATGTTATTATTTTCAAGAAAATTAGACATTTTATTGTACATTACCTTTTCAAATATTTTTGATAGTACGGGTATGAGTGTGATAGGGCGATAGTTATTCATGTCACTTTTGGCATTTTTTTTATGTAGCGGCTTGACAATTGATAGCTTTAAACGATCTGGGAATATACCTTGCATGAGAGACAAATTAATTAAATAACTCAAGGGTCCCATTACTAATCTAGAACTAGTTTTTATCATTTTAGTGGTTATACCATCATAACCAGTCGCATTAGTATTTTTGAGAGCCATAATAATCTTATAAATGTCAAGTTCATCTACCGGGGTCAAATAAATAGTGTTAGAATTATTGGGTAAGTTATATGGATAACTATATTTTTTTGCTTCTGAAGTGTCGTCATTATTAATCTTAGTCACATTGATGAAAAAATTATTAAATAGATTGGCTATCTCTTCTGGCTTATCATATATCATGTCATTACACTGGATAGGTTCTAAATTAGTTACCAGATTGTGTCTGTTATTGTTTTTTATTATCTCCCATGTAGCTTTACAACGGTTTTTAGCATTTATTATATATTTTGAGTTATTTATTTTTTGAGCAGCACATATACATTTTTTATATATACGATTATAACGAAAGTACGCTCTCTTTTTTTGATCTTTGTTTGCGCCTGTGATATGATATTTTAAGTATAGTTTGCGTTTGATAATGGATGATTTCCTAAGACCTTTTGTTAACCATTTATTTTTTACAGGTTTATTAGTAATTTTGACTCTAAGTATTGGAAAACACAGATTATAAAAGAGTGTTAATATGTCATGGAATTTATTAAAAGCTTCGTTTAGTTCTTCAGTTTCGTACACATCAGAAAATGTTAGGGATGATAAACTTGATAAAAACTTTTGAACATTTTCTTTGCAGTAATCTCTTCTTTTATCAAACCAAAAGGAACGTTGTGAGAGTAGCCATTTTGATCGCTCCAATTCAATATTGAATGTTAAGGTTTGTCCGCTCTCATGGTCTGAGAGAGCCAGAAAATGTATGTTGGCAGAAACGTTATCTAAGTTGCTCGCTATTAGATCAAGACATGAGTTTTTACGTGTAGGCTTATTTATATGATTTGTTATGTTATGGTTATTCAATATAGATACTAAAGCCTTGGAGTGATTGTTTTCAACAAGCATATTAATATTCCAATCACCGCAAAGTATAACATTTCTGTTGCCTTTCTTTAACAGTTTTTGAAGTAATAGAGCTAGGTTTTCCAGAAAAATAGCAACGTTAGATGTTTTAGGGATCCGGTAAATACAAATTATAAAAAGTTTCAAAACAGGGATTTCAGCCGCACAATACTCAAAATCATACAGAATAGGATCTATAATATTTACCTGTTTACATTCATACATATTTTTCGCTAAAATGCAAGTTCCTCCCCGTTTTTGATTAGGTCTAGAGAATGAAGACACCAGTTTATAATTATTTAAATAAATATTAGCTTCGGTACCCCTTTTTATATTTGTTTCGGAAAAACATATAAAATCCACATTATTGCCATTACTGGCTAACTCTTCAAGAGCAATCTCTACAATGTCTAACTTATTTACTAGTCCAGCTATGTTCTGGTTAAGAAGCGTGAAATGTGACGAAAAAAATTATCATTATTTTCTCCTTGGGGTTTGAATTTTTCTTGATTTTTAAGTAGACAGGGAACTGTTCCTTCCTTTGCACTTACTGAAACTTGTGTGTTTAATTTAGTTTTTAGTTGTTCGCTGAAATAAAAAGGAATAGTTCCCTTCTTAACATTATTATTAAGAGGTATAATTTTACAAGAGTGTTCGATTATCCGCTTTTTACAATTAATATTGTCAATTTCAATATTCAACTTTTGACAAATAAAGTTCCGTGTAACTCTTTTGCTGCTAATCAACTCATTTAAATCAACATAGTTACAGTTTTTAAAATGTTTTACTAGTAATTGTATGTTTTTGTTCAGCTGAATGACATTGAGATGTGAATTAAATAGAACACTTATCAAAAAAACATTGTAGTTTCTGAGTTTATAAAGAATATTACTGAGATCAGAATATACTTCATAAGGGTTTTTATCATTTGCGCCCAATCCTAAAATAACGACGTCATCTTTACCTAAACTTTGTACAGTATCTTCCACGCTCTTCAGAATATCAGTCGACATTGCGTTGGGTTTTGTTGTAGCAGTCACATCATAACAATCATTCCATTGAACTTTCGTTCTTTGCTTAATAATTATATCAGCATAGCCGGATACTTGTTGATCACCTAAAATAAAAATTTGGGGGGATTTTGGAGATTGTGTATTGCTGTCATGTTTCAAATTATTCTCCTGTTTGGCACCATACGGGATTTCTTGTTTGTCAATATGTTCTAACGCCGAATTAGTTTGTGTGTTGCTTAAAGTGCTTTTTTTACGTATAAGTTCCGTCGATTTGGAGATTGAAGTGCTTGAATGTGATGGTGAGACTCTTGGCGTTTTCATCTGAATATTTATGGTACGTTTGGCTATGGGTGTCGATACAGCATGTTTTCTCGAAGGTGTTATACATGCATTCGTGTCAGATGCTGCTTTTTTTAGCATATTAATATCCTTTTTCTTATTCGTATTTTTTATATTATTTGGCACTGGTTTAAGTATTTCTTCGTTTTTGGGTATTCCTGGTATGGGTGTCGATGTTTCTCGAAGCTCGTAAAAACTGTTGTTTTTCAAGTGAGAGTCATCGTGGTTGCTTTTCGTGTCCATACTTTTCGATGCTTTATTGTCTTGTAGCAGTTCAACAATCTGCTTTAATTCTGTGTTTTCTAATAGTAACATATTTATTTTTTCTGTTGCTTTCGCTAGTTGTTCTGTCAATTTTTTCAATTCAGATTTGAGTACTGCGTTATTGGTGATCGTTTCATCATTACAAGTGTTATTGTTCACACAGCATAATGTTTCATTAAATAGACTGCTGCTGTCGTTTAAGGAATTGTTGGTCAAAGAGAGTGCTGCGGGTTTCTTTTTAGGCTTTCTCAGGGTGATAAAATTATCGTCATGCCCAAAATGAATGCCCACTGGAGTATTGTCTTTTTTGGACTTTTTCGTGATGCATGGTGTGCACTTCCACGCTAATTTATGCTCCGATGTCATTCTTAAAAATCGGACTTCTGAAACATTTCCGCAAATTAAATCGTAGTTAGTTCCGCATTGAGCACATTTTACGAACTGTCTATTGGGAATTATAATAGAGCAGTCTCCACAAATTATAGTTGGTATAGGTGTTTTTGGCATTTTCGTATTTGGTAAACAATTGTATGTATAAGGCTTGGATCAACAGTTCACAGTTGGCAAATATTTTCAATTCCGCTAATGTTTAGCAATAAATCGTAATAGCAGTAGGTATAGAGATTTTCTCATTTCAGATTGCTTCATATTAAGCTATTGGTTTTATTAGTAAAGTCGATATATCAGTGAGTTCGAGAAAAAGGTTTTAGTAGTTGTTTAATATTTTATATCTTTAAGCTCAGATTCTATACAAGATTGAGTTAGAAGCTAAAGTAGACTGGTAAAAGTCCTAGAAATACTTAGAGCTTAGAGGATTAGCAAATGAAAATGTATAGTACAGGGCTTGTAACACACACAAGGACATTGAATGTCAGGTCAGTAGCCTGCTCATTTATAGTCCTAACATCCTACTAATATTATAAACGCGAAAGTTTGTGAGGATGGATAGATGGATGGATGGATGTTTGTTTTTGCGTGAAAGCACTCAAAAACTACTGAACGGATAGAGATGAAACTTTGCGATAATATAGGTTATATATCAGAATAAATATTATAAACGCGAAATTTTGTGAGGATGGGTGGATGGATGTATGTTTGTTACTCTTTCACGCAAAAACTACTAAACGAATCGAGATGAAACATTGCGATAATATAGCTTATGTATCAGAATAATACATAGACTATGAATTATAATGTTATTGCGTAAATGTTCCATAATATAACGATAAGTGTTTAGTAATCTGCGAGCTATTCTACAGTGCGCTTCAAGAAATGTCAAAAAAAAAACAACTATCGAATCGAACAACCGTCAAATCGTTTTTTGTTATTTTTTTTGATTTTCCACCTTTATTAAGGGGGGTATGGTAGGGCCTCGGGTTTGAAAGACGGAAAGTGACATAGTCGGCTTTTTATCCCGGATAAACAAAGAGTTCCTAAGAAATAGCACAAAAATCAAAATATCATGCGGGCGAAGCCGCGGGTAAAAACGAGTGTTATTATAAAACCTGTAAGACAAAAAAACATCATAATATAAGGGACTTCTACACACCAAACAAATTATTTTTTGAAGTGATAACAATTTAGAAATCAATGAACGCCGCCGGCTGTACACACAAAAATGTGTCACGTTCCGCCTGAGCCAAGTGTGCAAGAGAGAGCACGGAACAATCAATAGAAAATCACATCGACTTGTCATGTTTTCTGTTATAAACACCTTCCGCCTTATCACAAAAGATTTAAACTCACTTTAAACTCTGTTTAACCGAGCAATTTACACTGTTAAATATTGTCTGAAGCGTGCGTAAAACTTTTGTGGTAAGACGGGTTGTTTTAAATCTTAATGTAATTTTAGTGCACGATTAGTTCGCTTCCTTTATTCGCGTTTTCACTATTCGCGGATTAAAAAATTGTGACCCAATATCTATATTCGCGACTAAAAATTTTTTTATTCGCGGATCTAATAAGAACATACATAATAATAAAATTATTCCAATAGGTATCCAACCCAATATCCTTGTCAAATGGACTAATAAAAAAGTAAAATAGATCTTATTACATGTTTGCCTAAAGTATGTTGTTAAATGATATCGCCGAGGCCTTTGACACAAGCCGCCTTCGTCGCGATCGGTGATTTTGAGAATGTAAACAAAAAGAATGAAAGCAACCTTATAACTAAATAAATAAAGTATATTTTTAAATGTTGTTGTTCCATTTGTAGTAAAAGCCGCTTAGCGTGTTTTATTGTTTCGTCTTTCACATTCGTTACAAAAATTGTGATCGAGTAACACGTCTACTGCACTCTTCCTAGTTTATAATGTCAACTAAAAAATGAGAAACTAGTTTCGACTCAAAAAAAATCTGTGTTACCGCTTAAAGTGAAAATAGAAATGCTTGATCGTTTATGCCTTGGAGAGTCATTTTCATTCATATCACGCTCATTCAATGTCAACGAATCAACTGTACGATCGATAAAAAAATCGAAGATAAAATAAGGTATTTGTTTTTTTTATTTTGTCACCTAGGAACGTATCCCCTATAATCCCATATAAATTACCATTCCGTATTCACGGTTTCTGTATTCGCGGCATATTTATGGAACATATACCCCGCGAATAAAGAGCTTTTACTGTAGTAATAATGTTTTAAACACATTGCTGAGATAAACACGACCTAAGCGTCCAGCTTGTTTCAGTTGTTGATACAACAATGTTTTCTTATGACGTTATTTCGTATAATTATTGACCGTAATCCGACTTAAAAAAACCGTAAAAATAACTTCCTGACGCAGTGGTATCGAAGATAGTATCATAGTTCCCTGATGCAATTAGGCAATTTCCATCCCTCCGGCAATAAAGATAAGGTCTACATTGTCTAAGTCTAATTACAAGCGTTACAAAGGGCTACCGACCCGTTCTCATGGGAAATGCCGCCGCGTGTCCGTAGACGTACGTAAATTACGTTTACGTGATACAAAGATAATATTTTACCGTTTATTAACACCATAAATGTCATCAGTGTAATATTTCGACGATTAATGAGTTTGAGTTCTGATATTTTGGATGCTGTGAAGGTGTTAATATGGACCTCGGATAGGTTTGTTGCATGTAAACAATTTTCTGATTATGTTTACAATGTTCACTGTTTACTTGTTCTGCCTGGAACTAAAAAATGCTATGTATGCCTGCCAGGAACTAGATTAACCTAAACCACGAAATTTATGTGTAAAATACTACAGACGCGTTATTTTCTATAATTTACTGCCTCATAAATTAACAAATATAAATGACACAATGTTTTAAAATGGTGACAAAAAATTCTAATCCCAAACGCGGGAATCTCCTGTGTCGTCTCCTCCGGCGGCGACCCTGTACCGCGCAGGTGAGGACTATGTTAAGCGGTAGGATTATAATATGTACTTATCATTTTATTTTAGACTAGTTGATCCCGTGAACTTCATCTCACTATCGGTCAACTGTCAATGACAACTTTTAGGTGCAGGAACATTTTGTATGGGAAAATTTATTTAATGTTTTTATTATTTTACTCGCTACATTTACATATTTTCTCATCGTATAAACATCCCTGGACTTCCACAGATATTTCAAGAACAAAATTAGCCAAATCGGTTCAACCGTTCTCGAGTTTAAGCGAGACAAACCACAACCACGTTTCATTTTTTATATAAGAAAGAAGAAAGATAAGAAGATTATGCTATTCATTACTTGTAATTAAATTAATTTTAATAATTATAAGCCCAAGGAGGCTAATTCAGGCTATTGTGATCAGGAATTTTTACTATGGGGCCAACCCAGAATAAGATAAAAACATCAACTGTATAAAACATCTTCCAAGGCGAATCAAAGTTTTTTTAACCAGCTCCAATAATGTGAATAGATTTGGTTCGGTGTCACCTATACCTACCTACTTCGCAGTTGACCTAATTTGCCCTATAGTTTGCATTCGATTGCTACATCTTTGTCAAAAAAGAATTACAACCATCTTCTGTAGGGTAAGTCCCGGATAGATGCCGCACTTTTTGAAAAAGTCTCACAGCTTCATAACTAATCACAATATTTAAAAACTGGTTATGCGGTCGCAAAGTATGGTCTTTAGACTAAAGTCTAGTATACAAGGTCAGCAGTCAAAACCATGAATAATAGGAACTAAAACCATTTTTGTCGACCTCTAAAATTTCACGGATACATGCCCCACCCCGGATAGTCGCCCCGACTAATAAATTAGACCGAAGGATAGATGCCACATTGAGAAATACATTTATAATTAAAGTTAGTTATGCGTAAATATGATCTATTATGAATTTATGATACACCTAAAGTACATAAATAAATTTTGAAAGGAGTATTTACTATGGATCAAGGTCAAGGATAGATGCTCCAACGAAAAAACACATTCCACCTAATATTCGTTGTCAATACTCATGTTAAGCAAAAGCATAGCTCAATACTTTCATTCTCAACGCCTTTACCTTACTTTTTTCTTATAATTTAAGTATATTTAAACGTTTGTGTTGGGGCATCTATCCTTTATGTTGTTTGTTGGAAAACCAATTATGTTATAAAACCAAAGGATAGATGACTTTTATATATGATCTCTAAATATATCAAAATGAATGAGATAGCGACAGTAAAACACATTTTTATGATAACGAGTAGGTACCAAAGTTAAATTGCTTAATATTTTTATTAATAATTTACATTTACTCTCAGGAGATTCTTAAAAAAATCTAAATGAAAATCTGTTAAAGCAGCTTCCAAATCATTTTTATTCTATTTTCTGGCACACAGATTATGGCGCCTGGTTTTTGTATGTATTTTCTGGACATATATACACCGCAACAAATTGATTCTCATGTGAGTATTTACTATTTACAAGTCAAGGATAGATGCTTTGGTGGAAGGTTATGCGCCTCTAAAGGCTTCTATCCCAACTAAAAACGAGGCATCTATCCGATTAGTGAAGGATAGATGCCTTTTAAAAATACTTAAAAATTAAGCAGTTTTTTTTCATAAAATACACATTGAAAGCCGGTATAATATGTTAACTTTATCATTTATTAAAAATTAAAACAAAACATTGATCAGGAAAAAAATACTCACCTTTCGAAAACACGTCTTTATAAATATGAAGGATATTTCCGCGCGTAAATTTTTTTCGTGTCACACAGAGTTGCACACGGTCGTCGCACACGCTGCCAAGCGACTGACCGGTGGGGGGCGGGGTCAGAGCAAGGTTATGACATGCATTAGAAGTGATAGGTAATTACGCTTATTGGAGTTTTTGAAAACGCGGCGTCTATCCCAGTGCGGCATCTATCCGGGACTTACCCTATCATCTAGTTTTAACATTTAAATCAAACTTTGAAACCTGCCAGCTTTCTTCACTCCTTTCATAAGATTAAACAGTTATTTCCGTAACCTTTTCCCAGTGAAGTTGCCAGGTAAGCTACAGCTTATCTGCCCAAACATCAAGCCAAACGACCCGCCATCTTTATTTATCACGGGATACTTTATTTCAAATATCAAAACTGTCACCTATCACGGACTGGCTGTAAAACTCGGGATGATATATCACCTCCGAGTAGACGATTTGCAGAATAGAGCGCGAAACAGAACAAAACTTTGACAACTTGAAGAGCTTGGCGCAAGTGCTTCAACTGTAGAGCAGCCTGGACCTAATATAAGTACCTACATGATATATCAGATACAAACACAGAGATATAACAACCAGAAAGATAGCGCTGTAGTGACTTGAGGTCATTCTCGACCACAAAAATGTATTGAAAATCTTAAATATAATCACAGAGATGCCAGAGGGATAATGTGGACGATCGAAAAAAGAAATAAATAGATGCATTGATCTAATATGGCATGAGTTAGAAAGAGACATGGAAAATATCTCAATTCAGTGGCTAGTCGCCGTGTTTTTCTCTCAATAGTGTCAAATTCCAATTCATATTTGACAGTTTTGACAGCTCTGGGCAAGATTTTCCAAACATTTTTGTGATTGAGAATTGCCGCAAGCGACAACATCGATATCTTTCTGGTTATAGTAGCTCTGTGAATACGATAAATTCTAGAGCTGTCAAATATGAATTGGAATTTGACAACAATTTGATACTATCCGGAGAAAAAAACCCGGCAACAGCCACTGAATCGAGAGAATTTTCATATATCTTTCTAACTCATGCCATATTAAATGCATTCTTAAGATGCATCCCCTTCAGCTTTTCTCGATAAACCACATTATCCCTCTGATATCTCTATGCTCGTAACAGAACAAAAGTTTGAGAACTTGAAGAGGTGCAAGTCCTTCAACTGTAGAGCAGTCTGTAATATATTAGCACATGATAGTAGTATAATATTGGGCATTCTGCCCCACCTTTGTCGCCTGGCGAAACGAGTTCGCCTTCGCGACGGTGTTGCAGAATGCCCAATATTATACGATCAAACCAGTTTTTTTTTTACTGATTTCATATACATTTTTATATACGTACCTCAATATTAATCTCTTTCTAACGCTATCGCTGTGTCAGAATAATCGATTTCGATTTCATCAAAAAATGAAACTAGACCGTAAAGAAAAATATAATATAGATTATATTATAATAAACCTATTTGATATTTGATAGATAGATTTTAAAATTAATGTTGATTGAACTAATTGTCTGTATAATTTTAATTGTTCAATCAGTTAAACTGGTTGATCGTATAATATTGGGCATTCTGCAACACCGTCGCGAAGGCGAACTCGTTTCGCCGAGCGACAAAGGTGGGGCAGAATGCCATGCACTCATGATATATCAGACGCAAGCATATATGATTAGCCTGAACTTTACTACAACAGCAGAAATGAAGCATAAAGCACAGTTATAACTAAAGTATCTGACCCGGCAAACATTGTTTGCCATAAGTATAATACTGGAGAGGGCCACTCTTTTCACCTCGAGGTATAAAAAAATAACATACAAATTATTATTTTGTCTTAGACAGCCTAACATACCTATATCTTTACTTCCTTATCCTATTAATTACTATCCTTTCCTTACTAATATTATAAATCCGGAAGTGTATTTGTTGGTTTATTGATTTGTTCCTCTTTGACGCTGAAACGGAGCAACGGATTAACTTGATTCATGACATGGACATAGTTTGAAAGACGGCACACTTGCCGTCTTATATATATCTCATAGGCTACTTTTTATTCCGAAAAAATAAAAGGATCTTAAGGGATAACACAAAAAACAAAATACATAGAATACTAACAGTAGTAGGTTTCGGAGAAGCTCGATAACGTACGCTGTGACTCGATAATTTTATTTAATTACCTACCTATAATAGTACCTATATACTGTGAAAAAATAGAGTTTCGGTTTTACGCTTTCCAAATCAATTTCTTTAAGCATCTAAAAACTACACTTTTCTTATTTTTGCACCGCTAAAAACCACACTTTTCTTCTTTTTGCTAAATGCACAAAATGGTGGGACTGCGGCCATCTTGATAGTGCCAGCTCGTGACGAGATGGCGGCGTCGGTACAAAACATGTCTTGCTGCTGATATTACATCCGGGAGTACGAACGCGTCGCTTTTCTTATACCTATCTTGAAATATTTAGTACTTTTTTAATGAATGAGTTTTGCTTTTCTAAAATTGTTTAGTTAGTTTAAACACCTAAGTGTGCGATGGCAGCACTTGAGAAAAATTATAATTTTGATTACTAAGTACAGAAGTTGAATCAATTGAAGTACTTATTAGTTTTTTGAGACCACTTCTAAGTTAGTAAAAACTGAAAGAGTTTCATTTTTTTTTTCCAAAACTATTTCTTTCAAACATTTAAAATTCAAACATAATAATACACCTATTTTTGCACCGTTTGCTAAATGCACAAAATGGTGGAGCCGCGGCCATCTTGATAGTGTCAGCTCGTGACAAGATGGCGGCGTCGTCGGTACAAAACATGTCTTTCTGCTGATACTTGGCATTATATCCGGGAGCAAGGACGCATCGCTTTTCGTATATCGTCGGTTTACTGCAAGAACTCATTAACTGACACAAACCAAACTTTTGGGAAATAATTAATTACTCTTTTATTTTTTAAATTGCCTATATAATCATAACCATGGACGATATGCGAGTTGTAAAAGAACGAACTTGTAGAAAATATTATTTACTACACAATTAAAGTAACGTTCAAGAAAATTCACAATAAATACCATTAAAAATATAACAAAATTAATGACTTTTTGCGATTGAAAGTTTAAAAGAATGTGAAATTAGAAATTTCTTAACAAAATCTTTTAACTTATATTACGTCTTTCTAAAGCTAATGTTTGCTTTTAATAGAAGTAGTACAGGTTTGCTCTTACTTATAAACCGTCCCAGGCGCCAACAAACACCTATTTAAGTTAACTAAATCCCAGAAACCAATATCATGTAAAATGTAACAAAGACGAGACTACAGTTCGCACTATCAAAAGTTATTAGATCTCATGTAGAGCCAAGCTTCTAACTCTACTCGCCTTAATTCTAAATTATTTGTTTCTTTGTTCCTCTTTTACGTTCCTTATATCACAAACTCTACAGCTTAATCAATATCATTATGTGACTTGTACTCTAAATTTTTTTAATGATCATCAGTGAATCAGCCGACTGTCAGTGACGAAATCAGGATTGTTCAGATATCAATAAAATCTGAAGTATGAACAGTAATCAAATATTTAGTAAGTATAAAATAGAAGTGATATCCTAAGAATTTTATTTCACTGGTATACTCCAAACCCATATTATAAAGTTTAAAAAAAATACGAATCGCTCCGAGAATTATTTTGCAATTCACTTCGCTTGGCTTGTCTAGGCGGGAACAATACCATCAAGTAAAATTTTATAGAGTATAATATATGTTTCAAGGTCGCGATGTCAATGAATAATCTCTCTGAAAATTTATAAGTTCCTGGTGACAAAATGCCTTCCTAATAGTTTATAAAAGGATTCTAAAACATTTTTAAACAAATATCTTTCAAAGTTAGTGTCCGAACAGTAAGTACAAAGTGACCGACTATAAAATCTTGAATGTAGCCACTTTTGTTGGCGAACTAGCCCAGACTCTCCGTACTTACTTTTTGTTTTGGTTGTCTTGCTGGAAACTTTAATACCTTGATATTTATGGTTCTTGTTGATTTTTTGAATAACCGACGATAGAATTCCTTTTATAGTGATATAGCACTAGCAGTGGTGCGTACTACATCCGAAATCTTCTTCTTCTTCTTCCCTAAGTCGATGGTTCTAAAGTGATAGATCTAGACTGTGATGATCTATCTAGATAAGCTTTGCCCAGTGGTCAGCGACTGCTACTCCAGGAGGGGTGGCCTCCAGTGTGCAGGTGTTTGGGCACTGAGGACAGGACAATAGGTGTGGCATTGTCTGCACAGCTCCACAATCGCACTTCACTGAGATGTCAGAGAAACCCCATTTGGCCATATTGAACTTGCAGCGGCCAACTTGGGTCCGGAGTCGATTCAACGACTGGGGGACATCCGAAATGCTGTCTGTCAGCGATCGCCAAAGATAAGCAACGTTCGGCACGGTTAGAATTCGGATGGGTGACCGCGGGTAGCATTTACAACTGAGCGCTATCGGAGCTCTATGACACGTCAAATTGTAGCCCCGATTGCATAACTGTTTAGCCATGTCAGAGGCTTTCAGGTGAAAACTCTGACACCAGGGCTAGCCACCCGACCATTATGAACTTCCTTAGGTATATACTGCACCCGAAATGGATCCGATCCTAATCCCATCCGAATCTGTTAGGTAGTAGAATTGTCGGTTTTTATGAGAAATTGGCTAACGGAATATACAAACAATACAAAATAGTTCTACTACTGCTCCGGACCGAACTCTCACGGATTCGGATCTGATTCGTTTCGAACGCAACACCAATGCTACACGCCAAACCATACGAGTCAGTCGTGTGAAGTTAGCTACAAACTGCGCAATATCGAATCCTGACTGAAGCTCACATAAAGCTGCGCGTTGATTGGATATTGCGCAGCTCGTAGAGTTTGTGCAAAAGGAGAAGCGTTGTAGGTGAAGCAGCTCGTGTGCCATTTTACTGATTTTGTTTGTTTTCTTTTTGAGACCACTTCTAAGTCGGTAAAAACTGAAAGAGTTTCAGTTTTACTCTTTCCAAAACGATTTCTTTCAAACTTTTAAAATGTAAACCCAATAATACGCCTATTTTAGCACCGTTTCCTAAATGCACAAAATGGTGGGGCCGCGGCCATCCTGATAGTGTCAGCTCGCGACAAGATGGCGGCGTCGTCGGTACAAAATACGTCTTTCTGCTGATACTTGGCTGATACTCTATTATATCAGGGAGCAAGGACGCATCGCTTTCCGTATCCTATCTTGAAATATTTAGTACTTTTTAAATGTATGAGTTATTGCTTTTTTGGGTGTTTGAATAAGTGTACGTTTCAAGCATTCAAGAATAAATTTAGCTACAAACTGCGCAATATCCAATCCTGACTGAAGCTCACATAAATCTGCGCGTTGATTGGGTTTCGCGGAACTCGTAGAGTTTGTTTGCAAAAAGAGATGCGTCGTAGTTAAAGCAGCTCGTGTGCCATTTTACTAATTTTTGACCGACGAACCACCGGAGGAGGTATACAATTCGACGCGTATATATATATATTTTTCATGTATAACCACGCATAACTTTTTTCATAGTAGTCCGATTTCAATAATTCTTTTTGTATTGGAAATAATATACTTCCAAATTGGTCCTATTTAAATTTTATAGAAAGTAGCTGAGCTATTTTTGATAAATCAACAATAATGTAAAAAATGTTACATCGATCCGTGCATAATATTTGCGTTCTAGCGATGCGCCACGGCTTCGCACAGTTCGCACATTTAAACATTTCTCTTGAATTACTCTATCTATTAAAACAAACTAGATCAAAATCTGTTGCGTAGTTTTAAAGATATAAGCATACATGGGGACAGACAGCGGAAAGCGACTTTGTTTTATACTAAGTAACAATTCTGTACTCGGGTGAAGTCGGTCATGCTATTTTTTGGAAAAAATAATTATGTTACATTGATAATACTGCTCTTTTATTGCTAGTACAACTAAAAGTGTTTGATACTTGGTAGACACCAATTCAGTTTTCATCAGTAAACTCGCGTCTACCAAGTAATCAGTACCTTGGCTGCTGATCTAAGTCTTATTGTTAGTGCAACGTTACGCCTCGACGGTTCTTTTTTACAACTCTAGCTACTTCACTTCGCATCCGTCGACTTGTATGATTCGGTTCGGCATATGGTCTATTTGTTCGTTCTGATATCATTCTTTCCCTTTTCAGTGCGTAACGTGAATAAAGTAGGTAACAAGTAGATCGAATCAATGGGCCTGTCTGGCGGCGTAGCGCCCGAAATAAGCATAATAAGCACTTATCGGTTCGTGAGCCAGGTTTACGACATTGGCATTAGAATAAATGTAGGGCCACTGCCACAGGTATTCTGCCTTGGGAAACACCCATCAACATTTTCACATAATATTTGGTTATTATGACCATTTTAGCCCCCACCCAAAAGAGAGGTTTTTTGTGTGTTTTGATCTTGCAATCAGTCTTTAAGACTATAAACAGATGAGTTCTGTTCTTTTTGGTGTTTATGGTGCAGCTCCCGGTGGAGCTAGCTCATTTCATTTATGGATATTTTTTTTGTTAATCCTGATCAAAAATATCCCGCCACTTTTTGAGCCGACGTATGGTTTCTAGGCCAAAAGAGAGGTAAGTATAATATATTTTTACCGATTTCCAAAAGGGAGGATGTACTCAAGTTCGTGTGTACAATTGTTGACCGATTCATAAAAACTTTTTTTAGTTCAAAACGATATTATACTTCCGAGGTGGCTACATTTAAATTTTATCGAAATCGGCTGTGCCGTTTTTGAAAAATCAACAATAAAATCAATTATTATTATTAATCAGTTTATTTCAGTCTTAAAAACCATACAGAAAATTATTAAAATTACAATTAAATTCAAAATGTCATTAATAATAAATTAAAAAATAAAATCACAATTTTTCTCCCATAACAACATTCATCCATTTATTTTGTATGGGGCAATCACGCTTATTAACGATCATCGTCAGGATACCGTTGGGGCTGGCTCGCACTCGCTGTAGTAATAAGGCGACTCTCCTGCGGATAACAGCATGAAAGTCGTCCGTGAGCGCCTCAGCGAACATCAGAGATGCGCTGCACCAGCGAGGCTGCCGCATCAGCATCCTGAAGATGTGGACGCGCAGAATGCTGGCAGCCCGACGAGTGTGATTCACCCACAAGCTGCTCGAATCAATCAATCAACAATCATCGATTCGAGTGAACCATTCGAATTTTGATTCTATATCATCTATATTTACAATATCAAAGCGTTTTTTTTTTCAATTCGTTCAAAACGTGTTGTCTATTCGACTTATACAAGAGTTTCTTAATTTTATTGTTATCCCGGACTCCGCAACGTTATTTAAACTTTTGATCACAGATAAAATAGATGTACAATTACCTAACTAAAATAACAAGCTGAAACTAACAAACCCAATATACATTTTCTGAGAATTTTTGATGACACCAAACCCCTCAGGGGTCACACGTGTACGAGATTATCTCAAGACAGAAAACAACGCACAAGAGAGAGGAGGCTTATCAAACCAAGGATGATTATAATTTCGTTTATGTCAAAAGATGACACCAAACCCACTAGGTAGGTACTTTAGTGGGTCTATGTTGACCATCAATATAGAAGAAATAGACCGGACAAGTGCGAGTCACTCTCGCACATCGAGGGTTCCGTACAAATCCAGAATCTTTCACAAAAGTTTGAGTTGCACAATCTGGTTCCCCCTGCCCCTTTCTTCTATCGTACGGCTAGACGGACGCGACCAAAGCGCCACCCTTTTATGGTGGACATTCCGCGCGTTAGAACCAAGCGTTTCGAATTCTCATTCCTCATACGAACAGCCGGAATGTGGAACGCTTTGCCTGGGTCTGTCTTTCCGTTAAAGTACAACGTGAGTGTCTTCAAATCCCGAGTAAATAGGTATCTTCTAGGTAAGCGTGCTACACCCTAGACCGCACATCTGCTTAACATCAGGCAGTGTGTAGTCAAACGCAAACCTATTCGAAATAAAAAAAAAAACAAAATTGGGAAGTAAGTTGTTAAAATCTCTATACTATAACCATCGACAAAAAGTTTTTTTTTTTTTTCACTTTTCTCGTCATACATCGAAAATTACACATTGTTAAAATAATTAAAAACCGGTTTTAGCATGTGCTAATGAAGTTCTTTTATATGATACCTTACATGATACGATTTACTCACTTTGAATTTTGAACCCATATTTTGTGAATTTGAGGCCCTATTTTTTTGTTATTTAAATAAAAATTTACAGTTTTCAGATTTATTCCTATATCTGTACTCTGATACAATGCTTCTTGCCAAATTTCATAGTTCTATGTCAACGGGAAATACCATGTAGGTTTTGATTTTTGTGAGTGTCGAAATGTGCGTATTTTTACGACATAAACGGCTCTAACTTTTTTATACGAAAACTGAGAAGTTTTTCTTTTACACATCTGCAATATACTATAGATATACGTATACAGTTTAAATTTCTACTCGATATCTATACGCGTTCCCGAGATAAAGATTCTTGACATACACACAGACGGACAGACGGACAACAAAGTGATCCTATAAGGGTTCCGTTTTTTTCGTTTGAAGTACGGAACCCTAAAAATGCCAAGTCGATGATATTGACGTGCTTATTAATCGATGAACGCCGGCTCCATGCACGAAAAAGCATGACTCATTGTCACGTTCCGCCTAAGTTAAGCGTTTAAGGGAGCAAGCGATAGAGAGGCACGATCCGCTCTCTTTTGGCTTGTGATCACATTATCACGTAAAATATCGTCCGTAACTGGATTTGGACAACCAATTTTTTTTAACTGGACTTTTAATTACAAAACTGGTGGATATAATATACAGAAGCTACAGGTTTTCCTTTATTTTATTTTTTTGCGAATAAGTCCATTTGAATTCAAACAAGTCCGTTCTGACATAGGCCAGCGGATTGACAAGTTAAAGTGGCAGTGGGCAGAGTATAAAGCCATAAGTTCTCGAGTAGAGACCACGTACCGGTAAGCGCAGCGTCTCCATACACCCATAAGGATGAATGACCTAATTAAGACCGCAGGATCGCGCTGGATGCAAGCCGCTACCAACCGATCTTATTGGAGAGACCTATGTCCAGCAGTGGACGTTCTATGGCTGAAACGACGAAGCAACGTTCAGCACGATCAGTCTTCAGATGGGTGACCGTTAATTGCGCTTAAGGTAAGCGCTACCGTCGGTCGAATGACACTTTAAATTATGGATCTCAGTTGTTTTATTTATCCGTTTAGACGTTTCAGAGGCCTAAAGGCGGCTAAAATCTCTAGCAAGCGGCCTATACTACGTCCTACTAACTTATTGCTTAAGGCGCCATAGTATCAGACTAATTTTTCATATGAGCGGGTGAAGAGCAATACGCCCCCGGTTCCGCCCGATTTTTGCTTTCAAATATCAATATAAAATTGATATCACTACTTTTTCGTAAATTTTATGAATAAATGCTTTAGTTCAATTCATGTCCATAAATAACAGATTAAAAAAAATTGTAAACGTGTAAAAAAGTTCGCAAAAATGCAATAAACTTTCTTAGAAAACATGAATTTGTTTTTTTAAAAAGCGGTCTCTTTGCAATTAATTTCTATCGAGCGAAGTTTTTTGAATTGTGTTTCGAGTTATTGAATCCCCTACCGTATAGTTTTAAAAACATTGTGTATTTAATTTTTATTCGACAACTTCAAGGTTTGATGGAGAAAAGTCAGTTTAAATAAGGCTCTATAAAGGTATTTTGAGATTGGATGGCGGCTTAAAACGACGTAATGGCGCTCAAGCAATTACTCACTGATTTTCTGATATACAGTTTTTGTAGTCGCTGTAAAAAATCACCAGTTTATCCAATAAATTGCTTCAAAACTACTGATTCATAGTAAACTACACTTTTATGGGACTATCTCGATAAAATTCCTCTACAAATTGAAACAATAATCATGTGAAACGATCTACAAATGGCGGAGAAGTCTCGTAACATTCAGACAAAAAAATCACGTAGAATACTCCTTTAATTAAGTACCTCCTCCATGTTTCCATTCGGTTTGAAAAATCGTATGGCACAACATGGTGTTTATTTATCTTCAACAATAACGTACAGTTTTAACTAAAGGTACCGACATAGCGATAGGGGCCGAATCAAACAAGTCGGCGGTGTTGAAATTAAAATAAAAAAGCCGCGCAATTCCCAATTCTGACTGAAGCTCACATAAAGCTGTGCGTTTTTTTTAGGGTTCCGTACCTCATACGAAAAAAACGGAACCCTTATAGGATCACTTTGTTGTCCGTCTGTCCGTCTGTGTGTATGTCAAGACTCTTTATCTCGGGAACGCGTAAAGATATCGAGTTGAAATTTAAACTTTATTCGTATATTACGTATATCTATGATATCTTGCAGTTGTGTAAAAGAAAAACTTCTCAGTTATCCTTTAAAAAAGTTAGAGCCATTTATGTCGTAAAAAACCGAAAATTTCGACACAAATCAAAACCTACAGGGTACTTCCCGTTGACATAGAACTATGAAATTTGGCAAGAAGCATTGTCTCAGAATACACATATAGGAATAAATCTGAAAACTGTACATTTTTATTTTAATCACAAAAAAATAGGGCCTCAAAATTCACAAAATATGGGTTCAAAATTCAAAGTGAGTAAATCGTATCATGTAAGGTGTAGAGATTTTAACAACTTACTTCCCAATTTTGTGAAATTTTCTGGATTTGTACGGAACCCTTGATATGCGAGCCTGACTCGAACTTGTCCGGTTTTTTTATTCAAATACCTAATTATAACACATATTACAACTTATTACATTGTCTTAAAACCTAAAATTGGTTTGTCTAGACAAAATTGTTCACGCTTAAATATTTACATAAATTATAATATAATTAATACCTATCAAATCAACATTTACACAAAAATGCTCAGTACGCACGACCACTCAGAAACAGCTGGTAGGCATAGGCAAGAAACCGACGAAACCGGTTTCGACAATAAAACAGTAGTTCCTTTCAAAGCCCAACGCAGCTATTGCAGCGCCCGCGCACACGAAACGCTTCGATACAGGTTGCTCCATTTTATGCATGATTTAAATAGATTTTTTTTAAGCAACATTATATATTTTTTGGAGTTAGGTTATCTTTTATTTCGTTGATTGGATATTGTGCAGCTTGTAGCTAACTTCACATCCGCCGACTTGTGTGATTCGGCCTATAGCTTTAATTCGTCTACGAAACTCCTCACTCCTGCCGGGCACACCATGCAATATTTCTTTCAACGTGTCAGAACGAGACAGTGTTATGGCAAAGTATATGTCTGTCACTTTTTCACACGTCAAAAAGAGTTATTATCGTGGCTTTTCGTGCATGCTTGACTAACTGATTCGATAGCATAGAGAGACTCCCCTCTCTCTACGATATCAAATTTTCTAGCGCTCAGAGGGATATCACTGTTCATTGTCAATTGAAGCAATTCTCAACCACAAGGATGTATGGAAAATTGTGAGAAAATCCATGCAATAAGAACTAAACTTGTCATTATTCTCATAGAAAATCAGTCCGCGAATTGTCAAAACTGTCAAATATGTACTGGAAATTGAAAATAGTTTGACGCCACGCGGATAAAAATCCGACAGCAGCCACCGAATCGAGATACTTTTCATGTCTCTTTCTAACTCATGCCATTTGATATTCAATGCTTTTCTTTCAGATTTTCCCGATCTACCACATTATCCCTCTGGTAGATATATCTCTGGGTATAGCTCCCATAGCATAAATCATATTAAAATATCTAACATTTAGATACTCTACCACCATTAGCACCAATTAGCCTCTTATTATTAGTGGATATTGTAACCTAATTTCCATAATTAGTTTGACAAAGTTAGACAGGTAAATATTTGCCTGTCTAAAATAGTTATTATAGGCATTTCCCGCCAAAAACCAGGGCTAATAAAGCCACTAAACCGCCATTTTCATGGACCCACATCGAACCCAGAAACGCTCTTACAGCTTTATGAATATCATATCTGTACTGGTTGTACAATGTGGGTGCTACAAACCGACAAAGTTATCTTTGCAGTTGGCTGAATATATGAACTAAGAACACCTTTAGTGATTTTTATTTATGCAGAATAGGCCTACATTTGGCTACCAACTAGCCTGATGGAAAGTGTATGTCTATATGAATCGCAAATCTATATGAATCGCAAATCGTAGGCGCAAACGTTTGTCGTATCAACCTTACAGGGGTCTTAGAAATGATTCGTTATTTTTAGTTCTGGATATACTTCGAATATATAAGTGTTAAGTAAAGTGTGTGTTTTAGTGATCCCATTGCGCGTAGTGAACAGAGCGCGTAGTCTATATGAATCGCAAGTCTATATGAATCGCAAATCGTAGGCGCAAACGTTTGTCGTATCAACCTTACAGGGGTCTTAGAAGTGATTCGTTATTTTTAGTTCTGGATATACTTCGAATATATAAGTGTTAAGTAAAGTGTGTGTTTTAGTGATCCCATTGCGCGTAGTGAACAGAGCGCGTAGTCTATATGAATCGCAAGTCTATATGAATCGCAAATCGTAGGCGCAAACGTTTGTCGTATCAACCTTACAGGGGTCTTAGAAGTGATTCGTTATTTTTAGTTCTGGATATACTTCGAATATATAAGTGTTAAGTAAAGTGTGTGTTTTAGTGATCCCATTGCGCGTAATGAACAGAAAGCGAAGTTGTAGCCGAAGATGAACTATGTAGACTTAGAAGATACCTATTCTCTCTTGACTTGAAAATATACAAATTATAATTGTCTAAAGTGTTCTTATTTTTACCTCCGATAATAAAGTTATACTTATACCTTAGTTTGACATGTGTCATACCTACATCTCTATGTCTAGGACGTCAACTTAACTCCTAAATGATTAGACGCATTTTTATATGTTACTATAACCAGGGAGGGAGACTATTTATTCAAAATCTTCGATTTGAAAAACATGGAGCTCTGTGTTCATCTCGTTTCAACTATATTTTATAGTAAGTATAGTAACTGGGAAAAACTACTTAATTACAGCATGGACCCATGTTAACAGATAATTTGAGGTTTTCTTAGTTCGGAAGTTACTAAAAATTTTTAGCACTTTTAACCAACTTCAAAAAGGAGGTTCTCAATTCGAAGGAATGTTTTTTTGTAAGTGTACTACACCGCTTATGAAATCGTTTTTAATGATTTTCTATGTATGATAAACACTTTTGAGGTATTTAGTCCTGTTATAGAATTCGGCTGAACTTTTTAGAAAAATCAACCATAATGTAACCTACATGGGTGACATATCGATTCGCGCAAACTATATGAATTTTGTACTCGGTTGAAGTGGCTGTGCCATATTTTTTGAGGCATATCTATAGTGGCGCCTTTGTGCATACAGTTTGGCCGTACTATACGTATCATGTCTGCCAGACGCGGTTTACGATCGGACCCACTAAAACTAAAATGCGATGCCATCGACGAAAAACGAGAGTTCCACTGAATTTGCTATGAGGACGTGAACGCGCACGTTTAATTTTGATCTACATATTAGAATGATTGTATTTTTTTAACATTTATAAATCTACCATTGTATTAATTGAATATTAGTCAGGATAAGTTTGAGGACAAACTTAGTGTCAGGATTAGGCCGTATGTTAGAATGATTGTTTATAGTAGAATAAGTTGCGAGATGGAAGGCCCGGTAGTCTGTCTCCAACGATAGAATAAGACGGACGCTTGTATAATCAAGTAAGTACAATATATAGTAACTCCAAGCATACAGTGTTTGATTGTTCCACTTTTTTCCTAATATACATATGGTTTAAAAATAGGCTTTGAAAATATAGTTGCAGTATAGACAAAATCAAACTAGGTACTTGACAGCTGTGAAGTTAACTGCGAACTGCGCGAAGCCCAACCCTCACGCTGCCGTTAAATAAGAGTCAGGGTTGAGATTTCGCAGCTTGTAGCTAATAGTACAGGAAAAAAACAGGACAAGTGCGAGTCAGACTCGCACATCGAGGGTTCCGTACTAACACGTTGTTAAAATACTTAAAAACCTGTTTTAGCATGTGCTAATGAAGTCCTTTTATATGATACCTTACATGATACGATTTACTCACTTTGAATTTTGAACCCATATTTTGTGAATTTTGAGGCCCTATTTTTTGTGACTTAAATAAAAATGTACAGTTTTCAGATTTATTTCTATATGTGTACTCTAAGACAATGCTTCTCGATAAATTTCATAGTTCTACGTCAACGGGAAGTACCCTGTAAGTTTTGATTTTTGTGAGTGCGAAATATGCTTTTTTTACGACATAAACGGCTTTAACTTTTTTAAACGATAACTGAGAAGTTTTTCTTTTACACAACTGCAAGAAATCATAGATATACGTATACAGTTTAAATCTAAACTCGATATCTTTACGCGTTCCCGAGATAAAGAGTCTTGACATACGCACAGACGGACAGACGGACAACAAAGTGATCCTATAAGGGTTCCGTTTTTTTCGTTTGAGGTACGGAACCCTAAAAAAAACGCACAGCTTTATGTGAGCTTCAGTCAGAATTGGAAATTGCGCGGCTTTTTTATTTTTTTTCACATCCGCCAACTTGTATGATTCGGCCTCTATCGCTATGTCGGTACCTTTAGTTAAAACTGTACGTTATTGTTGAAGATAAATAAATACCATGTTGTGCCATAAGATTTTTCAAACTGAATGGAAACATGGAGGAGGTACTTAATTGAGGGAGTATTCTACGTGAATTTTTTGTCTGAATGTTACGAGACTTCTCCGCCATTTGTAGATCGTTTCACATGATTATTGTTTCAATTTGTAGAGGAATTTTATCGAGATAGTCCCATAAAAGTGTAGTTTTGAAGCAATTTATTGGATAAACTGGTGATTTTTTACAGCGACTACAAAAACTGTATATCAGAAAATGAGTGAGTAATTGCTTGAGCGCCATTACGTCGTTTTAAGCCGCCATCCAATCTCAAAATACCTTTATAGAGCCTTATTTAAACTGACTTTTCTCCATCAAACCTTGAAGTTGTCGAATAAAAATTAAATACACAATATTCTTAAAAATATACGGTAGGGGATTCAATAACTCGAAACACAATTCAAATTTCAAAATTCGGTTTTTTCCGTTTGATGTACGGAACCCTAAAAAGACGTTTTATTGGTTAACTTTGCACTAAATTTCTATTGCATTAAAATTAATTTTTTAATAAGGTTTAGGATTGCTAACTGATCATAAAATCACAAAATGATGACAGGTCCAGGTGAAGCTTCAAGCGCCATATTGAAAAAACGTTTTTGGCCGATATCTCGGAAAATACGCACTTAAAGGTGCACGTAATGCACTTAATGATCACAACTACATCATTATCAATAGTTTTAACATAAAATGCTTAATACACAAACGCAAAGTGAACAACAAACAAAACATCTTTGAATGTGTCTACACTACATATTACGTAAAGTGAACTACTTAGCGAAGTTCGCAATCTGTTTGTTCCATTCCCATCCAAATAAAACTCTTAACCCAAGTTCCGCTAAAAAAATGTCCATTCCTTTTTTCTCAAACGCGGGGTGGGTCATTAATCTACCTACACGGCGCACCTGCCTGTAATCGCTTTAGCAGACGTATTCTGACACGTTCGAGATTACTCCTGACTTCAAAAAAGAACTCAGTTCGACTGTATGTCTTTCTTTGACCGACGAAAGACGGAGGAGGTACTCAATTCGACACGTAATTTTTTTTATATACCTACATAAAATCACTCATAACTTTTTACAGAATGGTACAATTTCGATATATTTTTTTTTAATTGGAAAGGCTATATTCTTCGAAGTTGGTTTTTTTTTAAATTATATCGAAATCGGCTGAGTTATTTTTGATAAATCAACAATAATGTGTAAATTTCTACGAATTGACTTGCCATCCTCTTTTCTGAAATCGGTCCATCCTGTTTTCGTTTAAAAATCTCGACCACTACAGAATACACTCCCAAGGCCGGGATTTCTCACCTTCCCGGTTTCCCGGAATTTCGCGTCTTATCGCGATCTTCCACCAAAATTAGGACAATTCGAACGCCGTTTTGAGAAAGAGGTCGGATGCTTGCTGACCTTTGTGTTGGGGTTTCTTTTTTTTGTTACCGGCCAGTCTTTTGTTCAGTAGATTCGCTATTACGGGTTTATTGACCGTGTTAGGGTTCTGTCCCAAAAACTGATCCTATTTTGAGTGTCCTAGTATCGTCACACTATGTGTTCATCACTGTATTGCCACATTAGAAGGTAGGTATACATAAATAGTTATGACCATTGTACTGACATTGATTATAATTACTTTAATTTATATTAGGGACATGGCAGATAATGAGTTAATGACTTTTCAAATTCAAATTGCTTGTATACTCTGAATGATTTTCTCTGAATTATATCAATATTTAAATTTAAACTTTAATTTGAATTCATGACTAAAATACAATTTATTATAACGGCAAAAAATCACATTAACCGAAACACACAGACAGTGCTGCCTACATTACTAAAACCTAGAGTAATGTGTGAGTCAAAGAATAGTAATAGTAGATTGTATCATATATAATATTTTACGGCGATGGCGCTTTTTTGAATCTAGAGCGAAGTGAAGGATGCTAGAGTAGAATCCCGAGCGTAGCTAAGGATTCTTTAGTAGAATCCTGAACGTAGCGAGGGTTTCAAAGTACGTCGCCCGAGCCAAAAATATGTTTTGCGCCCGAGTACACTCTACTTTTCATCACCTTTATGAGACAATAAAAGGCCCCTCATATTTTATTGTAATATTATTGTTTAATAAAACGTAGAGTATCAACTAAATTGAAATTAAATGGTATCTAATAATAAATTAAACAAAAACTTATATGTACATTCTTTTCATTCATTTTCTTGGCGCTCAACACTAACATTACAAATACTTCCAAATTCAAAACGTGCGCGGCAAAGATCATTCCGGCCCACCTATAAAGTTTCATATAGAAAACACCACCTTTGGGCGCACTTAAAGGCAAACTAAATAATTCTTTTCGAATAGATATGATGAAAACATTTTTACAGGTTTAGTGGCAAATGACTCAGTGGGCGAAATTATCTATATGCAGGTTTTGTTATAATAGATGTTTACTGACTTTATCTCTTGAGATGTAAAAATTCCATTTACCTTATCATTTTCTGAATTAGTATTATCGCACACATAATAAGTATTATCTACGCATGAAATTTAAAATATGTGTCTACGTGAGTGGGGAAGATTATGATAAAATGATGAAATTAATTATTCGTTTTTCTCGTGTTTCTTTTCGTTTCTTAAATAACCATAGTAATATTTATAAAAAGTGGCATATTTTTAATCCGAAGTACATTTTATTATGTTTTCAATTATATGTATATTAGGGTTCTTTTAAAAAAAATTGACCGACGAACCACCGGAGGAGGTACTCAATTCGACGCATAACTTTTTTCATTGTAGTCCGATATCAATAATTATTTTTTTATTGGTAAGAGTATACTTCGAAATTGGTCCGATTTAAATTTTATCGAAATTGGTGAAGCCATTTTTGATAAATCAACAATAATGTGAAAAATGCCATATCGATCCGTGCGAAATATTCGCGAATTCTGTACACGGGTGAAGTCGGTCATGCTATTTTTTGAAAAAATACTTTTTATATTATCAAGCCAGGTGCTTCTTGTCGTCACGAATGTCAAAGTCACTTGCGTGGCTAATCTTAAAGTATTATTTCAATAGCGTCTATTTTTTTTTTAAACTCAATCGGGGTTTCAAGCACTACAGCTTCTTTTTAACAAAAATAATTCTTATAATCAAAACATAAAATGAGCCACGAAAGGTGACAAAGAGAATCGTTCTCAAAAACTGTTCCAAAAATGCACAAATCACCAAAGTCAAACAAACTAAACGACGCTAACTAACTTCAAAGCCCTCAACAGCCAAACTCGGCTAAACAGCCATTTGTTGTCCAAATAAAGAAAATGTAGACTCGTTTTTAAAGATTACGTACTTACTCCGTTTTAATTCTACCCTCTTGTTACAAAAAACATTTTAGGCCGGGCTTACGAAGCGCGCATTTGTTAGGGTTACCAGGATCCAGGTTATCAGGCAATTTTAGCAGCTTTTTTATCCTGGCAATGATAGTGACAGTTTACGTTAGTTATTGTGGGCAGGGCTGTAATATAAATATTTCTAAACGTAAATAGTTAGACATAGAGTTTAGATATTGACTGATAAATTGAATGGGTACCCACCCATTCAAATAAATAGGAAAATAAAATTAGTGTTACAATTTGCAAACCTTTCAAATAATATAAACTGCCGGGACAAATTTTTGAAATGTGTTCAGGCGAAGCCTTTACTCAAATAAAAAAGTGGCATTTTGACATTTCGTTAGAGCTGTCACTCTGACAGTTCTCAATACCTAAGACTCAATTTTTAAATACGTACTAATTTTTGATTCCCTTTCAATACGTGAACACTGAACAAATCCGAAGATTCATTGTAAAGCGGTAACATTTTATTAATCTGAAGAAAAATCTAGTATGATATGGTGAAAATAGATAGTTAAATAAATAAAATTGAAATTGACACAGTAAGTTATGTTTCTACAGAGATTTTCTAAATTTTTGACAAAAAATTATCAACCAATAATGATTGATTTCCAAAGATCCACCTGTAGATTTATAAGAGAATTAGTATCCATGGATCCACCGTTGAAATGTTAGCAGGTGAATATTGGCCGAAATATAGACCATCCAGCCATCAGCCATAGAAAGTCCACTGCTGGAGATAAACTTCCCCTGTGGATATCCAATAAGACCAGTTGGAAGCGTCGATCCAGCGCGATCCTGCGGTCTCCATCCACCTTGAGGGTGGACACCCTACAATGCGCTTGCCGGTACGTTGTCGCCACCCGAAAACTTTTCGACCCCATCGGTCATCAGATGGGAATATAAGACCATCTACCTTGAATAAGTGCCAACCTAACCCATCCCTTTTTATAAATTTAACTTTTAAAAGTAAAAACTTTGTTTACAGACGTTTTATTTGCATGTGGCCAATAGTATCTTAGGCTTTCAGGTCAAAAGTCTGTGTAAACAGTAAACACGTCCACTCGACAACTTTGTCCATACATCGTGAACTAAGTTGCTGAGATTTCGCTACTTCCCTCGAGGTTATCGAGGACGGGTTGTCATAATATTTTCCTAGAGTTAAAAAAACTGTGACATGTTTAAGTAATATTGAGATTTGGGCTGATAAGAATTAATATTGTATGCTTATTAAAGGTTTACGAACTTTATTGGAATTTAGGATATAGGTTCAAGTTCAAGTTCAAATGTATTTATATCAATTAAGTACCTAAGATACACTTTCGAAACGTCATGAATGTAAACTTTTGAAATCATTAACAAATAGCGTGAAAAACAATAATATAACCTTAGATTAAATGATAGGTTGCGCGACTAATCATTAATCCAAGAATATACACAAAACAAATGAACAATAACAATAAAATTTTATGTAAAATTATAACCTCATCGAAAAATTACAACACAATGTTGCCATATGAGAGTTATGGAAACCCACCACTCCTACCAACTGGGTTGGTTGGTCGGTTTACACCACTTAAATAAAATAAAATGAGATTAAATTACATTGAATTTGCTTATTTAGGTCAGAAAAAATATGTCAATATAAATTAGTAATTTGAATGAAAATGTCGGATAGAGATATTCATAAATAAGCAATTGTCAAAATAATAAAAAAATGACAATAATCAATTGGTGTAATTGTAAGCATCATTATGAGCTATTTTATTTAGGATTCAAGGTTATCTGGATTTTTAGTGTAAATGTGTGAACATTTGATTTAGGTAGGCTTCTGAAGTAAGATGATGTTTAAAAAAATAACCGATCAAAAATATGTATCAAACTCATACTCAAATCATTTATTGCAACATATGAAATTTACATGCGGTTCTTGGTAAACATGTTTTGTATAGTTATACATATGACCCTATACGGGTATGGCAATTTTATTATTTGTATTGAAACGATTTATTATTATGTTTTCTAGATTATCGTTAATAAAATCGTCTAATGTGTGTCTATAGCATTTCGATAATAGGATAATGTTTAGTTGTTTTATGAAACAGTTTTCTCTTTTGATATCTTTTAAATTGTTTGACAATTTAGTGAATATTTTTATAGCCATAGAATTTGGGCTAGGACTGTGCATTGCTAAGTTAGACTTTGGTTCCGCGAGTTTATGTCTATATTGCGATCTAATTCTGTGCATTTTATCAGACGCATTGTTAAAATAGTCAGGGTGCTTTTTGACAATTTTGCCTATTTCAAATATATTAATAGATATCAGGGACTTAATTTCAAGTTCTATAAAGTATTGTTTATGTAATAATATATAGTATTGTTAATGGTATCATTTTCTATTATTCCTGTTTTAACCCGAGTGCCAAAGAAGGGCATTGTTTTTTCTTATCCTTTGTTAGACAATAGTTCACTGATAAGCCTTAGTAGCAGATTGACAAGTTAAAATACAAATGGATAGGGCTCATAACACGGTAGATTGATGACTGATAGAGCCTAAAGGTTCTCGAGTGGAGATCACGACCGGCAAGCGCAGCGAAGTATTGTACGTCCACCTACAAGGTGGGCAGATAATCTCATTAAAACGAACAACAAATCTTACTTGATCTATTTGGTAGGCCTAGATCCAGCTATAGACGCTCTATGACTGTAAAGAAGATCAACAACTCAAATCCAAAATAAATACTTTATTTTTTATTTTTTCTATATCTTAGTTTGTAATAAATGACTGGTGATCCCGCAGGGCAAGCAATAAATGGCGACCTTTAAAAAGGAACCGAATTTGAATATAGAACTTAATTCTACAAATTAAACGGCAGAAGCGTGGGTAGCTACAAAACTGCCTTGTAAAAATTACATTTGGCGAACGGTTCTGAAGAAGGCGTACCTACCTACTTAATGCCCTAGGCCCATATACACCGAACTAAGTAATTTTTTTTTAAATGACAATACTACACTACTACTACATAGAAAGCAATTGGATCATCCACAGACCCTTGAAGGTCTAAAGATAATCCAAGTGCTCAAGCCCAGTGCCAGTTGGCAGCGTACCCAGCATGCTGGCAGCATTTCCACGCTGAATGGCAATGCTTATACGTTGAGCCAAATAAACACCAGCATTTTGGTCAGAGTTAAAGTAAAGAAAAGTACTTATAGTTTTTGCGTAGGTAAGTCTAGGTCGAATCATACGAGTAGGAGGATATGAAGTAAGTTGCGGGAAACCCAATCAGCGCGCAGATATATGCGAGCTTCAGTTAGGATTGGATATTGTGCAGCTTGTAGCTAACTTCACATCCCTCGACTTGTATGATTCGGCCTATAGCTATTTCTATTCTTACTAATATTATAAATTCGAAACTATGTTTGTGGCATTAATGATTTGTCGGTTTGTTTGTTACTTTTTCGCGCAGCAACAGAGAATAGATCGACTTGAATTTTAGAATGGATAGGTATACTCGTAGGTAAGTCTCAGAGCAAATAAAAAAATCAAGAGGGAACGTCGTTGAACAGTCAAGTGAGGCCGGTTTTTTATACATGTGTGAGTGCGTCGGTGTTGCGCCGCCATAGTTCAACTGTCAAGCCAAGGCGTAGTTTCGTTGTACGTGGATGTATGTGTAAGTGTCTGTACACGGCGAAACGTAGTTTTGGTTGGCTTCACTTGTTTGTTCACAACATTCTCTCTTGATTTTTTATTTGCTCTGAGAGGTAAGTAGTCTTTGGGTAAGTAATTAAAAGATCTGAAAGTGTTATAAGCTACTTTTTATTTAGAAAATTTAAAGATCCTGTGAAACCTAGATTAAATTATACCATGAAGAAATAAAGAGAGAAGAAAAGCATTTAGCTTGAACATATGTAGGCTTATTGATGGTCGCGCTCCGCTGAGCGAGACCAATAATTAATCCAAGTTTGTATGCTTAATTACAGCAAAATTGCGTATGAATAAATCACGTAAAAAGGCTTCGCAATTAACGATATTGACGTATGTGACATTTTGAACTACTGTTCAAATGTCATATTGACGTCTCCGTAGTAATTATGGACGTGTGTCGGACCAACTTCAAGGCAGAGCGTATGTTTTATATAGTTGTAATAGCTCTGTTAGTATATCTTTCTATTAAACAATCACCACAAAGGTTTTAAGCGTAGAAATAAGGCTGGTATATCAACTTTTCGACTTATTATTCTACAATCGGAGGTTTGGCGTCCTAAATACTTTTCCAATAGAGGTCTATGCATTGTAATGGTGCTCTAACATCTGTTGGGTTACGTTTGGACCGACCTTTCCTTTTTCCCATTTCCGTGTTGAGGTTTTAATTTCGTCGTTTGTTTTTAGGACTTTGCTTATTTTGCGTTTTCGGAAAGTTACTATTTTCTTTTATTTTTCATTTTTTTACAATACTGACTAAAAATATTGTTCTGTTTTTCAGTCACAGATATGTAGGTACTCAATACTAAATTTATAACTGTAAATCAATGATCAATCATTTGGTCTTTGCCCTATGATGTTTTTTTCAGCTTTTAATGCCAGGCTGGCTCATAACTCTGTACAATATATTTGTCTACCGGTGTCGGAGCCTTAAGCGGTGACATCTATGGCAAATTTTGAACAACTTTTACTGTGGGGTCAACTTTGAAAACGCAAAAAAAAACAGCTCTTCCCTACTTTTTGTCGAAAGTCTATAAAAAACCGTATGGGGCAGCAGTTTTTTTTACGTTTTCAGAGTTGGTCTCATAGTAAAAGTTGTTCAAAATTTGCCATAAATGTCACCGCTTAAGGCTCCGACACCGGTAGACAAACACATTGTATAATTAACAGATAGCGGAAGAAAAAAACATGTCGTGGCATCCTGACAGGTGATCGAGATCCCTGTGTCGGGATTGCCACTGAATGAGAGTAAATCGTCAAGTAACTTAGCTTCTGCTCTATACTTACAACGCGGTCACATTAAATAGACGCTTGACCATGTGACGTTATTTTGGTGTTCAAGTACGGTGTGCAAAAAAAACCGACCAAGTGTGAGTCGGACTCCTGCACGAAAGGTTCCGTACCATCATCTATAAAAGATAAGTTTCTACCTGTTTATTAAGATCGAGTAAAAATTGCTTAAAAATTCCAGCGATGTGTCGAGTTAATGTGACCGCGTACATACTTTATCATAAAAAACTGTAATATAGTGTCAAAAATGTATTGAAACTACTGGGAAACTTTCATGCTTGAAATACCCTAAAAAGTAAGGTGAAATCAATGATCTTCTATTTTTAAGCTTGACTGTACTTTTTATATAAAATTCTTAAATGGTTTGAAAAAGAGCCGTTTTAACTTAATTTATTTCAATTTCCTGCGCCTCTAAGCGGACGCTCGCACCTATTAATGCCTACCCTCAAAAACAAAATTAATTATAACAAGTCTTTGTGATCTAAACACACAGCCTTTGATGTGAAAACTCAGGGAAATTACCTTTTTTACTTACAGTCAAGTCTTTGAACAAAAATCGTTTGAGCAATTTTGGGATTTTTTTCGGAGAATTTCGCTATTGATACAATTTTTAATTTGGTGGCGAATCAAACAAATTCTTATTTTCATCTATAAAATAAATTACCTAGCGTCTTTAAAATAGAGTCTGATTTTCGCAAATGAAACATGTAATTAAACCTTGTATGTTCTTTACTCTGATTTCACAAAAATATACGGTTATTTTTACACAAAAATATACATTATAAGGTAAATCCAGCTATGCAAATTCCTCATCTTTTAACATCCGTTTCTTTCACGTACCTTGAATCTGTAGAAGGCTTTACGTACGACTTAAGGTATAATTCCGAACTTCGCTGCAGGCAGCAGCAGCAGGCAGCAGTGCTGCCGCAGCACTACTTTTCCTCATATTGCTGCCTCGACAATGCTGCTTAGCTCGGATTGTAATCTCATATAAACTCATAGAGATTATTTATGGGGACCACTAGTGCTGCGGTGTTGCTGCTGCCTGTAGCGGAATTCAGAATCTTACCTTTACGCTACAGCAATGGTTGAAGGCATCTACATTTTTTTTTAATATTAAGTTGTATACTTAAGCCAGATAGTTTCCTTCTAGAACCGCCAAGACAAGGAAATTGAACGTCGCGTCGAAAATGCTTGGAAAAGCTACTGGTCTATGAAGAAGTACATGAAAGGCACTTTGCCTATATTACTAAAACGCAAATTAATCGACATGTGTATCTTGCCCGTCCTAACCTATGGTGCCCAGACTTGGTCATTGACTGATTCACAAAGGTCCAAACCTGGGGTTTGCCAAAGAGCAATGGAACGCAGCGTGCTTGGTATCAAAAGTATTGATAGAGTCCGCAACAGCACTATGCGCTCTATGACAGGGGTAGTTGATATCGGCCGAAAAGCCGCCAAACTAAAGTGGGACTGGGCGGGACATGTGTCGCGGATGCACCTCGATCGATGGGCCAGGATCGTCACGGAGTGGGTGCCTGACGGACGCAGCCAGGGAAGACCCAAGAAGCGCTGGCGTGACGATCTTGACTCATTCGAGAGGGGTTGGCAAGAAGTTACGATGGATCGAGACTCATGGAAGGAAATGGGGGAGACCTTTGCCCAGGAGTGGGACAGCATAGGTTAATAAAAAAAAAACATTAAATTGTATAGGTCCCGGCACGTAAATTGAACAAAAAAATATCACTCTCTCCCATTCGTTAGCACAGAAAACGAAAGAGAGGTAGTTATGGTTTAACGTTCAAGTTGTTTGCCGGCTACTATACAAGTACCTAGGTATAATGTACTGGCATACGCGTTGTTTCTTACAATCTCGCAATGAAAAATATCTTTCTACCGAAAATGACTTATACCTCATATTCGAAACTAACATCATTTGCGCTTTTCTAATTTTCATGGAGCAGTGCAGTGTATTTCAAAATATCACACAGAATTGCTATTATTCAAAATTATTGTCATTATATTTGTTCCAATTTTAAATTTATCAGACATAGATTTAAAAAGTTGATAGTAAAACGTAAATTTGCAGCTGTACCTAAATTAATGTAGGTACTAAATATTGCTCGCCTGTTAAGGGTCTGCTACTCAGAACAAATAAAAAAAATCAAGAGAGAATGTTGTGAACAAACAAGTGAAGCCAACCAAAACTACGCCTCGCTGTTTACAGACAATTACACACACATCTACGTACAACGAAACTACGTCTTGGCTTGCCAGTCGAACTATGGCGGCGCAACACCGACTCACTCACACACATGTATAAAAAACCGGCCTCTCTTGACTCACTTGACTGTTCAACAACATTCCCTCTTGTTTTTTTTTATTTGCTCTGAGGTCTACTATTGATACTAATTTAATTACAATGAACATAGTGTACATAGTGTAGCAATAAATGATTCTTATTCTTATATAAATAACTCTTTTCGAAAAATTGATGCAATTCACTCAGAGCAAATAAAAAATCAAGAGGGAACGTCGTTCAACAGTCAAATGAAGCCGGTTTTTTATAAATGTGTTAGTGCGTCGCTGTTGCACCGCCATAGTTCGACTGTCAAGCCAAGGCGTGGTTTCTTTGTACGATGATCTGTGTGTAAATTGACTGTACACGGCGAGGCGTAGTTTAGGTCGGCTTCACTTGTTTGTTCACGACGTTCTGTCTTGATTTTTTTATTTTGTCTGAGGCCATTCATTGACCAATACGAATAGTTTTACAAAACTTACACAAAAGATTCTAGAGATTACCCAAAACAATAGTAGCGCTCGTAGCGTAGTTTGACTAGGTGTTTGTCAGCAATCACCGAAATTAAGCAACGTTCTGCGCGGTCAGTATTTGGATGGGTGACCGCGGGTGGCATTTTCCAACTGAGCGCTACCGTGGCTCGGATGACACGTTAAATTGTAGGTCCCGGTTGTTTTAACCGTTTAGCCATGTCAGAGGCCTTCAGGCGGCCTAAAAACTCTTGACATCAGGGTTAGCCACCCGACCTATACGAACTTACTTACTTTTTACCCAAAACAATCAAGAGCAAACAATATACCTAAGCCTGTCAGTGAGTAAATTACAAAATACGTCCCCTTCATTACACAGTACACAACAGCTTCAAAACAGGTATTCACCATAATGTCGTCGTTTACTATTATTATAATGAAGACGCCCCTAATTCCGCGTTCCCACAAATGGCCAAATATCACCGAACAAACAGCCTGGAGGTTAATGAACCCTAAACGTGCCTATAAAGTATAGAACTATAGGTACAGCCGTGGAGGAAGCATTTCAGATGTCTAATTTACTTCATAACTTGGCCTTGAACTTTCGTTAAAAGTGTAGAGTTACGAAGGCGTCATTTTTGGATAGTTCATTAATCTGAAATTTTAGTCGTTTGTGTCAGCTTTAGGCTATCCACTGCCGGACATAGGCCTCAAAAGCATAAAGGATATTCCCTGGACAAAAAAAAATATCCATCGGGATCTTGCGGTCTTAATGAGGTGCAGCTTTGGGTGGATTTCTTACGCTGTGCTTGTCGGGACATGGTTTCAATCACATTTCGTCAGTCATTCAACACAACAGCAAAATCACGAAAAAATAGCTTTTACATACACATATAAAAAGCTTATCTTTCGTTAATGTATGAAACACCTATTTTATCCACTATTTCAGTTGGATATAATAAATTGTCAGATTGATAAATTGTATTACTCTACGAATTTATAATAAGGGAGTAATGTACCATGGTAAAAGTAATTATCTGTTTACTGCCATTTTATGAGCCAGCTTAAACTATCTGGATAAAATTAGTGAGGGATGTAATGTGTCGTAAAAACTGACAGAATAATGTAAGCGCTAAAAACATAGTAAAAGGATATAGTAGTGAGAAATAATTTAGTAAAAATATACCTGTGTGTAGACATAAAAGCAAAAATTTGTGAACGCTACCAACCATCAGAAGTCTTATGATATGAGATAAGAATTAGAAGAGACCATAGAATTAGAACTAAACTTTAGTTATAATTCTATGGACAAGACTTCTGATGTTTGGTTGCGTTCATGAAAGCGTTTTTGAAACTTATGTTGTGATTGGATATTATGAAAACTAGCCAGCATTGTATTTGAGGCATTTATACAAAAAGGTACAGTTCAACAGGACATCAACATTGAATTTTTTCATACCATTGCGATTGAATCTTAACACCATCCCAAATGATGACAACATAATTTTTTTTTTTTTTATTATACCTAGCGTCAATCGATAGATCGTATTATTTTTCAAACCAAAACAATCTCCAACAAGTTTAATCTTGGCCTGAGTCAGTTTATTCCTAGAAGCGAAATTTCACTCATGTATTTCCAGATTGTTTCGCAAAGTATGACGCATCTAGGAGTTTTTCTCTCCACATCTCTACTATATTGTTTGTTCGTATCTTATTAAGCCATACAACAAACACCGCTGGAGGAACTTGTAATTTCAACCCCTCTGGCTCAGATTCCACTAAACTGAAGCGAAGCGGTGATAATGCCAAGATAGACATAGCGTTGTACTTTGTAAGCCTATTACAAAAATGCCATACTCATGTTAATTATTTATTTGTTTTATCTTCATTTAGAAAATGAAGCACGCAGACTAAGAAGATATTTATTCACTGTGACTTTGAATAAATTCAGATTATTCTTTCAGAAAACAGGAAAGCTGTCAGTCTGTCCATTCTCGGGCCGTACGGATCTATCAGAAACGTTAAGTCAAACCGTTTTGTACGTATCAAAGGATTATTAAAATAACTCAGCGAAAAAAAATGTATTTTTCAGTATATCTGGATAAATTTATTAAAAGGTATATTTTTTGTTTAAATTTGGCAATTGAGGGTACTCCTATTAAAAGTTAACTACGCATACTGGCTGCCACTCTTCCTAGGATTTTGGTGGAAAATAGTAAATATATCGATTCAGTATTTTTAAGGTGATTCGGTATTTTTGTGAAATTTAACGTGGTCACACTGCACGTCTCCACTCCACTCTGCTTTGGTAGAGTCTGAGCGTTAGTGGGAGGGTGTATGTGTTTAGGTCTCGAATAGTTTCAGCGTTTTCTTGAGGGTAATATGACCCGAGACTGTCTCGCTTAGATTGCTTACATTGTTTACGTAGTGAATTAGAAGGATAAAAAATCAGCTAAAAATATTAATCTTATAAAAAAAATAGTATCTATCGGTTTTTTTTTCGTGATGCCTTTTTTATAAACTACCAATAAAAATAAATAAATAAATACACGAGGACAGAGTTATCAAGTAGCGCAAATGCCTTTAACATGGCTAAATCGTAAAAATCGATATTTAAACTTAACGTTAATCCAAAATTATGGTAATAGTTGATTACGGTTACCCATCCGAAGACTGACGGTAGCAAACGTTGCTGAACTTTGCTGACCGCTAAGAAACGCCCGGTCAAACTTATCTATTTACCTACAGTTGTGAAACATTTTAAAATTATAAATATTTAGAGTTGTTAATAATTATTTTTTGCAAAAAATAGCATGACCGACGTAAAGTCGGTCAGAATTCGCGAATATTTCGCACGGATCAATGTAGCATTTTTCACATTACTGTTGATTTATCAAAAATGGCCCAGCAGATTTCAAAGTATACTCTTTCCAATATTTTTTTAATATTGAAATCGGACTACTATGAAAAAAGAATACATAACAAAATATACGCGTCGAATTGAGTACCTCCGGTAGTTCGTCGGTCAAAAGACTTCAAGGAGCCTACCTACTAGGTATAAGTAAATATAAAATGAAAAAAAAGACTTGTATAGTTCAATAAAAGCCACGCATGTCTTTTGAGTAGGTATATAAGAGAAAAAGAGCAAAATAAGCTGCCATGCGGGTCAGGTAATGAAAAGATGAGGTATGTGCCTCGTTTGTTGCACGCCGGTGGACTAGCTTTTTATTCCTAACTGCCGGACTAATGCGCCCGGCGCTCGAGGGCCACAGTGCTGGCAGTAGTCTCTAGTGCTGTAACTTCATTACATAAAAAAACCGGACAAGTGTGAGTCGGGCTCGCACATCGAGGGTTCCGTACAAACACATTGTTAAAATAATTAATAACCTGTTTTAGCATGTGCTAATAAAGTTCTTTTATATGACACTTTACATAGTACGATTTACTCACTTTGAATTTTGAGCCAATATTTTGTGAATTTTGAGGCCCAATTTTTTTGTGATGTAAATAAAAATGTACAGTTTTCAGATTTATTCCTATATGTGTACTCTGAGACAATGCTTTTCGCCAAAATTCATAGTTCTATGTCAACGGGAAGTACCCTGTAGGTTTTGATTTTTGTGAGTATCGAAAGATGCGGTTTTTTATGACATAAACGACTCTAGCTTTCTTAAACGACAACTGAGAAGCTTTTCTTTTCCACAACAACAAGAATTCATGGATATACGTATACAGTTTAAATTTCAACTCGATATCTTTACGCGTTCTCGAGATAAAGAGTCTTGACATACACACAGACGGACAGACGGACAACAAAGTGATCCTATAAGGGTTCTGTTTTTTCCTTTTGAGGTACGGAACCCTAAAAAAGGAAAAAAATATATATAGAAGAAAAAAAATACGTTGATTAAAAACTGGGAATTTTTTAGATTTAGCCAAAAAAAAGAATGAAACACCCGCTTGATAAAAGTATAGTGGGGATAATAGACATGATGACTAAAAAATATAATTTATACTACACCTGCTCGGAAAGTACCTTGGTACTTTATCAAATTTACGGTAGAAAGTACGTCATTGCATATCGAACAAATATGCGGCGAGAAAACGCATCTGAGCGGGAGAGAAAAGTCTATGAAAATCCATTTCTTACGTGGTTTTTCTTTTTTAATTTTGGATAAGACTATGCGCTGGTAACCCAAATATCAAAAGCCAAAAAGTTTTTACAGTGAGTTTTTATCTCCAAGTTCGCAAAATGACACTGGCCACTAGCTGTGTGTTGGGTGGTGTCAAACAATTTGAAAAAAGAACATGTGAAAATTGCAGACGCCATAATATCGGGATCGATTAATGTGGATCAAGACTCATCTCCTCAACCATCAACGAGCGCGGCGATGCCAGATGCCCCTCAGCAGCCAGTTGCCCCTTTGGCACCACAGCCTTCTACGAGCGCAGTGCCAACAGCACAGCCAGTTATTCCTCCTACATTGTCGCAAACATCTCAAACAAACATTAATGGAAAAAGTGTTACATTAAGCTTCACTAACTGCAACAATTTCATTATAAATTTCAATTAGTAAAGATTTAGTTTTTTATTTTCCTCGTAGGTAGTATAAAGCACTATGTATCACTCCCGATCTCGGGTGTTTTAAAGCCCTCGCCTACGTCTCGGGCTTCAAACGACATCCTCGACGGTAATCGGTCACTTTCTCCTCTCGGTGAACAATGTACTATAGTCTGTCCGATAGACTATCAAAAAATATTAACTTTTATTTTTTCGTTTGTCAATTAAACAAAAATTGATGAAGATATGGACCATCAAAGTTCCGCGTGACGTCACAAGTGCCATACAAATGTGTGAAACATGACTTCTGTGAGAGAAGTGACATCACGACCCCCACTCCCAAACTTTGGTAAGGTTTATCTTTGTCATTTGTTGTTTGATTGCCGAAAGAAAAAATACGTATACAATAATTTTTGCTCATCTAACTCACGAACAAATTTTAATAATTATTTCTTTACCCAGTCATCATGCCTATTCACGGGCCCGGACTAAAGCTGGATACATACTATCGAACGCGGCTAACGGACGCGACTGACAGCCGTGACTGATAGAGATCTAGGCTATGAAAGTACACTGAGCCGTGCACACTGTCGGACATAAGTCGCGGACGTCACCTTCGGACGACCTTGAGCGTTCGGACGTCCGAGAGCGATCTGGCACGCCGGATGTTTTAAGACTGTGCACATTGCTAAGTCGCGGCTGTCAGTCGCGTCCGTCAGCCGCGTCAGATAGTATGTTTCCGGCTTAAGCGCTGCGCCGCGCCATGCTGGTTTGGTTGGTGGTGATCTAGTCTATACCCGCCTCACAATCCCGATAACATACCAATGAGTTCTTTGAAACTTGTGAAAATAGGAAATGTATGAAACAGCGGATTTTTAGTGTGAAAAGACTCGTGATGAAAAGACAAGGCCAAGTACAAGAAAATTTGCAAGGCAATGCAAGGTGGTCATTTTAATTGTTTGGAGAGTTGAACAGTAATTAAATTTTTTTGTATTTACAATCACAATATCCGGCTTGGCCCAATAGTAAAAGTTTTTCACAATGATTATCTGAATCACTTCCTTTTGGTTTACTACACCAATTCTTACTCTATACATTAGTTATTGACTGCCTCGGTGGCTCAGTGGTTAGTGACCCTGACTTCTGGATCAAAGAGGCGTGGATTCGATCCCCACCCAGGGCAAATATGTATGTGAAGAACATAAGTGTTTGCTCTGTGTCTGGGTGTTATTTAGGTACTATCTATATGACTATGTATTTAAAAATAAGTATGTGTAGTATATCAGTCTCTGGCAGTCATATTACAAGCTTTGCTTAGTTTGGGGTCAGAGGCCGTTTGTAAGGAGTCCCAAAATATTTATTATTTATTTATTGGTAATCAATTCTTTTAGGGGCTTATACATCGAAACTATCAACTTTTGTCAAAATTTAAAAAAACAGCTTTTTCATTAATTTTGTAGAAGGTGAACGATATTTTTGTATGAAACAGCATTTTTTTGAAGTTTGATAAAGTCTTTGAATAAAAATTGTTAGTTCTCATGTACAGAATAAGGCCCTTAAAGGATGCTAATTGATTACCAATAACCCTGTATAAGTAGTAAAAATAAGTATAAGTTCGATTGAAATCGGTTAATTTAAATAAGTATAATAAAAGCATGATATGTTAATTTTTCATTCAAATTTAGAGTATAGTATTTACTAAATTTACCCTCTGCTTATTTACTGGAACTCTGCTCTTAATATTAAGTTAGGTTTAGGAAACATTTCTGTACCTAATTCTGGGAGTTATTCACTTTTGCACGTTTTGAGCGTTCATTTCGGTTTTTATATGAAATGAAAATATAAGAATATTACAGTTTCGTTTCTACATGAAATGAGAACGTTAATATCGGAGTGAGTTAGGGATTTTGTTGGTTTTTCATAAAAAGCATTCTGTGTCTGTGATAAGCATGGTTATTGGTAACAAGATTTCAGTTTTATAGAGTTCCGTAGTAAAACAAGATAGCTTTATAAGATCGTTGTGTCCGTATGTTTGTCCGTTTTCATGACACAAACTCTCATATCTAGTAGGTACTTAAATGATAGTTTTAGATAAGATCTCAATTCAAAAACATAAAATTTCCTAATGTGAAATTTTATAGACTATGTATAAGGCTTAATGATCATAAAAAATATTTTATAATCATCATCATGCGGAAACCTATCATACGCATGACTAGACTTAGTCTTGACAACTTATTTTTGATAAACAATTTTATTAGATACCAAGGTCGATACTAGGTTTCTTTTAAGTGCAAAAATATACAATATAACTTCATACATTACTAGTACATATAAGCATTCTCAATTAATAATCGTCATCATCCATTCATCAATGGGATCGGCGGGACACGTCTGTCGCATGCCGGACGACCGCTGGGCAAAGGTCACCGCCGTCTGGATTCCAAAATCCAAAAGACCTCTGAGCCGACCCAGACGCAGGCGGCGGGACGAACTGAGCTCTCATGACAAGCACTGGCAAACCACAGCATTAGACCGCGCAGTCTGGAAGGAGGGAAGCAAGGCCTTTGCCCAGCAGTGTGACAACGCAGGCTGAAATAATAATAATAATCGACTCATCAACCATAGGACGTCAACTGCTGGACTTAGGCCTCCCCTGTGGATCTCCAATAAGACCAGTTGGTAGCGGCTTGCATAATTTAATGAGGTCATCCGTCCAACTTGTGGGACGTCCTCCGCTATGCTTGCCAGTACATGGTCTCCACTCGAAAACTTTTCGACACCATCTGACATCAGTCTTTCGCGCCATGTGCCCTGGCCACTGCCATTTTAACTTGCCAATCCGTTGGGCTATGTCGGTAACTGTTTTTTTACGAACCTTCTTATTTTTTAATGCGATCCCGCAGAGAGACTCCGAGCATAGCCCTCTCCATAGTTCATTGGGTTAAATAGTAATCGGATCATCCGCAAATCTTTGTTCCCTTCCGCTATAGTCTGGACCTTAGTAATAAAATAGGGAATAGTTTTCTTTAATAGACCATAAAAACGCAGACAGAACTACATCCATAGATGGCTTAGCATAGGAATCACAATTTATAGTCTTATTATTATGTATGCAAGGTTTCAAGTCGATTGAATATGTGGAGTCGTGCCAAAATCTATAGTTACATTGTGCATCCGGGTTGAAAACAACTTCGAATGAAAGTGGATGAAATATGTCGTAAAAGTGTGGGACAAACTTGATTAGTTATATAAATAAATGAAATATTTATTTTAAAAAACCTTAGTACTAATGGTACTAATAAACTTACACCTAATTAGAACAGAATACAGTTTACTGAAACTGTATTCTGAATTTGAAATTGAATAACAAACTTAAATTGAATGATAAAATTAAATTAAAATTACTAAAGTTGAGTAAGAAGAAGAATTAAAATTGTATCAAAAATTATACAAGTTATTATTATAATTTGCTAACAGATCAATCAGAAAATGTACTTAAGGTATTTTAGAAAATAATATTTGCCAGGAATTGGTAATGAAAAAGTGATAAAACCGGTATGTTTTTTTTTCGGTTCGTCTCATAATTTCCCTTATCTAACTTATTCTAGAAAAAGGCCTCTAAGTTAAGGTATATTAATATCATGTACAATTACTATTTATATAATATTTTTGTAATATTGCCTATAGATAAATGTAATAAAATAAATAATCTGTGTCATTTTGCTTGTTAATTACAGGTGTTGTTTTAGATTGTTACTTTTACAAATGTAAATATAGTAGGTATAATAATTATAAACTATCATGTATACTCATCAATAAGAATAACTTCTACTGTGGGTCCGATCCGGAAATTGTGACTGTAATTATCATATAAATTTTGTATAAGTAATTAAGTACGTGTAGGCCAGCCCTGGTGTCAGAGTTTTTAGGCCGCTTGAAGGCCTATTACATGGACAGAAAAAAAAAACCGGACAAGTGCGAGTCAGGCTTGCACAATGAGGGTTCCGTACAAATCCAGAACGCGTTAATGCGTTCCCGAGATAAAGAGTCTTGACATACGGACAGACGGACAACAAAGTGATCCTATAAGGGTTCGATTTTTATTCCTTTTGAGGCACGAAACCCTAAAAAATTAATACTATCCAACTCTAGCAATAATTCAAATGAACACTCATGTACCTAGTTTTGTATTTCCTTGACACTGTTTTTCAATGACACAACCTAATCCTATATCAGCATAATCAAAAGAATTCAAAGCTCTTGGAGCGAGAAAAGAAAAATCTAGCGTTCTCAGAATAAAAGGCAGGCAAATACAATTTATACCGAGGACCTATACTAAGAAGAGCTATCTCCACGGTAATAGTATCTTACAGTATTACGACTCGGCCCTGTCCTTAAAATATATACCTACAGCGCCACGTAGCCACGCAGAACGCGCTAGGGCTGCCCGCCTTCAGTAAGCTGAGTGTGAGTTTTGTCGTAAACATAACGCGTTCTTGGGCGAGCGCGTAAGCATGTAATTTGTATGAAGAAATGTACAACGCCACCAGCGGCGCGTTTTTGAAACTCAACAAGTTCATACAAATTACATGCTTACGCGCTCGCCGAAGAGCGCGTCATGTTTACGACAAAACTCACACTCAGTATACTGTATTTTAATTTCATCTACTTACTCGTACTTGAGTTTCTTTCTAGTTGTTTATAAATTATGATGTAAAATTATAATATTTATTACGAAAAAGGAATTCGTTGTGAAGAAAAGAGCGTTTAATAAAAATAAATATTTTGTTTTTGATGTTTTTAGGGTTTCGTAGTAAAACGTAAATCGCACGCTAACTTGTTACAAATCCACACGTTCGTTCATCACTACGGCGGGCCCCAACTAACTAGCATACCGAGAGCTTACCGAACTCCGAGACACATAGGTATGATTCGCGTTCCGAACGTCTGTATGAAGATGGAATACTGTTAGATATCATCACTCGTACGTTACCCATGACAAGACATAAATATACATCACACGCTCGTTACTTCGTGTGAACACTGTTACATTTATAAAAACTAAGTAAGTATAGTATAAGTCAGACGTTAACCTTGGTGTCAAAGTTCTTAAGCTGCCTGAAGCCGCTACATGACTAAGTGGTTAAAACAACCGGGATCTACAACTTAAAATCTGTCCACAGCTGTCCCACTCGCATGGACATTAAATTTAAAAAAAACCTTTTAAGCATTTACCAATACGTTTAATTAAAGAAAAGTTTGGTTTATTTTGTTTTACAAAAGAGATATATATGAACTGTTAATTCGTTTTTGGATCTATTCTGTCATGTTATGATACAGACAGACAAACTCTTTATTTCGTCGGTTTGGTGGTAAACAGAGGTCAACCCACATTTTTAGTCAAATTATTTACATAGATAATTACCAATTATTATATTTAAACGGGGATTTAATAAGGCTATTTTCCTTAAACGACTCTAATTTTCATCAAAATCGGACCAATGGTTTAGAAGATATTTAAAAAAATATATTTTATATTTGACCCCTGTCTCTTAATTGTTCATTATGTCAAAACTTGATTTTGTGGGTTACCTCTCTTCACCACCAAAGCGACGATTTACAACCACTAAAACAGAAATGGAAAACTACTTACATAATAATATGAAACAAAAAATAATTATAAAATGGCGGCCTAATCACCCAATTATAATCAAATCCGTCGTTTTGTTTGAAAGTTAGCGAATTCAATCCTCTTAAGTTTTTTTTTAATGACTTATAGCTGTTGGCCTCTGAGGCCTCTACAGCTTGCCGGGCATGGGCGAGCGCAGAAGGCGGCTGGGCCCCAGAATCCTCTTAAGAATGCTACGGCTACGAGTTGAGGCTACGAGGCTACGAGCGACGGTAGCGCTCGGGATTCAAAGCGTAGTTGTAAATGCTACGAGCATTATCCCATCAGAAGTTTGACCAATGACCATAAAATAACGATGTCTAACTTTGGTGATCCGTAGAAAAACCATTACAGCTATAAGAGTTATGTCAAATGAAACATTTAATTTTGTTTTTTTTTTTTTGTTAAATTTCAAATCTCTGACACTAAGTGTCCGTACCTACGAAAAGCGAGGGAGATACTTTTAGCTTTCTACAGGGCATTTATATAGGGTACTAAGTAATAAGTCGAACAGAGGTTATTTATAGTACTCATTATTACTTAACTTTTACTTTAGCAGCGAACCATGAAATTGTAAAAAAAAGCTGTTCCACATTTTTTGTCTAAGAGTAACTCAATCAGAAAGAAAATTAGTTAGGAAGCAGATGACATGTTGAAGTAGCAATAGAGTAGGAAAGTTCTCGCATAGATACCACTATTCAATAAAATAAGTGATTAACTCAGTGTATAAGATAGAATAGCCGGCTCTATAGGAAATATGTGACTAATGCACATCCAACGGCTAAAATTAGGATTATGATAATTAAAACACACACCTGTCATAAACTATGAGAATAAGTGGACAAACACACAAGCAGGTCTTTATAGGGTATAAAAAGTCAATATCAATAGACAACCAAAACAAAATTCTATTGAGTCTATAAAGATAGTCTAACTATAGCAAGTGTAACATTGTTACTATCACGAAACAACTGCCCACCATCGCTCTCACAACAAATAAAAGTGACAACTTTGTCTCCCTTTTAAAATTTTAATAAAAGAGCTTAGCTGTAATACATCAAAGGCCGTAGCTTTTTACGGTATAATAGATAAAGCACGTCTACCACAGAATAGGGCTTTGAAACACGCATTTTCTCCTGTCAATTTAGCGTAATTTATTACTCAAACGATGACTGTACAACGCTATCGGGCTGAAAAAGGTCTTCCGTTTACGCCTCGCGCCCAAATATTTGACCCTCAAGGCGTCCGCAAGAAAAGAACAACACTTAATTTGGCATAACGTATTTCTAAACAAAGAGAACCCGGATTTGAATGCGTGGCCGGGCCGGGTCCGTGCCGGAGTGGCGGAGTTATATAAACTTCAAAAATAGAATTTCGCCGTCGCAACCCGGTTTACGACTTGGCTCGTAAAAGAGGGTGGGATCGGGCGGACGTAAGGGGAACAGCATATTTTCACCTTTATTTATAAAGGAAATTCGGTCATGTTTGAGCGATGATAAAATTATGTTAAACTTTCAAAAAGTGGTGAATTTAATTTGGGCCGAAACTGAATTATTTTCCAGTCTGGCCGTCGTACGTTAGACCGTCTAGTCTTTTTTAATTTCGCATGTTCATGGTCGGACACTTTGTACAGTTGCCTCGTTTTTACGGGTTGGGAGCGACTGGGCCTTGAAAACGGTTTTAGAGGATTAAAAATATAGAAGTAGCTATTTTCATCAAAATATCGTAATATTAAATGTGATAATTTGTGTGTAAATGTGTATGTTTGTGACAAGTCTGCTCTCGATAACAACTAAACGGTTTTGGTTTAAATAGCTTTAGGTAATGTTGGCATCGCAGCCATTCACTTAGGACATATCTGAAAAATTAAATCAGTAAAAGTTAGAATACACTTATAATTCTCATACTTATAGTAAATGCCAGGATTAGAAAACTAATACCAGGCCAATACAGAATCGGAATGACAAGATACACTAAAGTAAGTTAGTTTAGGCTAGGAGGCTAGCCCTGGTGTCAAAGTTTTTAGGTCGCCTGAACGCCTCTGACACGGATACAGAGATGATACATGTTGTTTTTAAACTTTCGCGATTTGAACACATTATTATTATACAGGGTTACAGGGTAAGTCAACCTATTCCCGTTAAGGGTGTGTAGTTTACTTTGTTTCTGACTAATTTGACTATGAAATAAACTATCCTAAATTAATAAAAATAAAACAGATGTCACGTGCCAGGGCACGATCAGGGGAGAGCTGTTCGATTAATATTTAATATAATGTTGACTTAAATTTTACTTATTGTTTCTGATTCTCTTTTGACTTATGTTTTTAACATTAAAATTCAGATGTAATTATAAGAATAATTTGTAATTGTATGACTTGAATTAATAAGTATATATATTAAATAAACAGATGTTTGAAGTTGGTATTTATAAAATTCCCAATTTTCGGCTATCAGCTCAGATATTTTAAAACGTGTAAGTCGTATTATTATTTTTATTTGATGTTTACATGTAAAATAATGTTTTATGACCTCACTACCCAATATTGTCCGTAAAATTAATCCGTAAATTAACTTTTATAAAAAGTATTTGAATTCAAATATCTCGAAAACTGTGAGATTTAGGATATGGTGTTTCATAGTCAAATCAGTCAGAAACGTAGTAAACTACACACGCTTGACGGGAGTAGGTCGACTTAGCCTGTAACCCTGTATACTTACTACGAGACTAATACAGACTTTTAGTGCGCGATTAGTCCCGTAGTATATACTTAATAATAATAAGAGAAGATACAGTTGAAAATTAAATTATATCCTCTATAACGAACTTGGCTGATTTTATGAAATAATTTGCCCCAAATTATTATAAAATATATGTAACTAGCTTTTGCCCGTGGCTCCGCCCGCGCTGTATTTTGACTTTTGTGCTATCCCACAGGAACCTTTTAAAAGGATAAAAAGTTATATTTTCCGGCCTTTGAATTATATCCATGCCAAAAATGAAGTCAATCCCTTGCTGCGTGAAAGAGGATCAAACCAACAAACTTTTCTGATTTATAATATTAGTATGATAACGTACATATTTCTGATATAAATTGCGTATTTCAGCCATTATTTTGTGAACACGTTTTACGTAGGAAGGTACGCCATCTTGTTAAATTTCCTTTTGAATTGTAGGCTCATCCTTTTCAACTTCTACAACGGTCGAAATTACAATCTGGATTACAATTAAACTAAGTTCTTAGTTGAAAGCTAACTTGGAATAAAAGGTAATCAGAAAAGCAAAAACTTTCACTCTAAAAGCAGTTTGAAATTTGTAAGTTGCAGAACTGTGTTTTGCGGAAGAATATTTTGCGGGATTTTTAAACTTGGTTCGTGAAAATTCTTTGTATTGACAATAGTGGTTTAAGTTAGTCAGGTATAAAATATAGGTATAAAAACTAAAACATTTTTCTCTCAGAGCAAATAAAAAAATCAAGAGAGAATGTTGTGAACAAACAAGTGAAGCCAACCAAAACGACGCCTCGCCGTGTACAGACAATTACACACACATCGAGGTAACTATGAAACTACGCCTTGGCTTGTCAGTCAAACTATGGCGGCGCAACAGCGACGCACTCACACATGTATAAAAAACCGGCTTCACTTGACTGTTCAATGACGTTCCCTCTGGATTTTTTTTTGCTCTGAGCATTTTTCCCTCATTTTTTAAATGAAATAGTGTGTATTGATAGTGTTTTTATTTTTATACACACAGCTACTGGCCGTATATAATTATACATTCAACCCGTCTTACCACAAAAGTTTTACGCATGCTGTGGACAATGTTTAACAGTACACATGGTATGGTTAAACAGTGTTTCAAGCGTGTTTAAATCTTTTGTGGTTTACCACAGAACAACCACAGAAACACCTTCCGCTTTAGCGGAAGGTGTTTCTTAAATGCCACGTCCTTTTTTTTTACTTTGGTACAAATAGCGTCATGTCATATAGCCCTGGATAAATGAATTATAAAATGAAGGTGCAAATAAAAATTATGGCTATTGCACCGTAAACACAGCAAAGAGAATATTTTTGTCTCAAAGTTTAAAAAAAAACAATACCCTGGCATAATACAAAGCTTACATATGCAAATTTATTTCACATCACATTTTTATTTTCATTTTGCCCAATATTTAAAAAAAAATCTTTATTTTGATGAAATCTATAGATAGATACTCTATACTTCTAGTAGTTTTTATTGCAGGTTATTATTGATTACCGTTCCACCCTCATGATGATCACCAATCGCGAGCCAAGCATACGTGAATCAATACTTGGCCACTTTTTCACCACGTAACAAATTACGGGTAATCTCGTACATCCGATCATCATTTATCACGAGCTAATGTTCGGGTATTTTCGGATTCGCTCGCCACATCCATTATATCACAACCCGTCTAAGACGCGGTGTATGCGAGGCTCAGTTACTTGGCTTCCACTTTGGTGAAAAATATCTTTGATCTTGCTCAATTTTTGACCGACGAAACGTTGGAGGTACTCAATTCGACGCGTATTAATTTTTATGTGTAACCCATAACTTTTTACATAGTGGTTCGATTTCGATATTTTTTTAATGAAAAGAATATACTTTGAAGTTAGTCGTATTTAAATTTTAAAAAAATCGGATGAGTGTTGAAGTCGGTCATGCTATTTTTTGCAAAAAATAATTAATCTTTACACTTTTGGGTCTTCGAGGCAATATTTTAAGTCCAATCTCCTTTAGGACACTATTATACATGTCGTATCGTATCATGATTTGAAAATCGTTTCTACCATTTGGATGGTTGCTGATGGTAGTTGGGAAGAGATGTTTTCCCCACGTAAAAAAATACGGGTAATCTCGTACACCCGATCATCTTTTATCAAGAGCTTATGTGCGGGTATTTTCGAAATTGCTCGACACATCCATTATAACTCAACCCGTCTAAGATTGCTTATACGTTGGTGGAAAAATCTCTGATTTTATTCAATTCCATACCTTAATGCGATTGAGTCCTTGAATCTTTTTCTGAAATTCGTACATTAATTTGTAATGAATGGTTTGATTAATGTTTTGAAATTCAAAATGAGAAACTTTTTTATCAAATATACCCGTCGAAGAACCAAAGTTACTGACATAGTTCAGCGGATTAATAAGTTGAAATGACAGGGTAAGGCATAGACACGTAAGACCATCAATATTTTTTGTTTAAAACAGAAAAAATGCCAAGTCGATGCGTAAGGCTGATGACCAATGGGGTCAAGAAGTTCTCGAGTTGAGACCACGTACTGGCAAGCGTAAGACGTCCATTCACAAGATAGACAGATTACCTTATTGAGAAACAGGATGGAAACCGCCAGCAGCCAGTCTTCATGGTGACTCATAGAGGAAGTCTATGTCCGACTTTGGACGACCTTTTGCTGATAGATTTGCCGATAAAATAGACGAAACTTTTTCTAAATCCAACTGTCGAAGAAGGTAAATTTTTCAGAATGTATGTATCTATGAGTATCTGTTTTTATTTTATATTCTACAGATTGATAGAGCCTAGAGGACTCTGTCATTGTAGATGTACAACTGTATTTGTACATTTACAATTACCAAATATATTGTACATTGTACATTTCCGGATCATTGGGACGGGTTGAAAGGGGTTTGCACCCAACTTACTCCTCGGTCTTTATGAGCCTTTACACAGAGTTCAAGTACTCAATTCTACGTAGTGTAAGTTATGCGTAAGTAATCTAAGTTAGTGTTAGTTTGTAGGCCGCGGTGTGCGAAATGTGGCCAATCGTGACTCGGGACTTTGATGGCTTTCATTTTAATTACTACGCGTTAGCTTATATGCAATAAACAGCTGTTATGCTATAAATTGTTGCCGTTATGGTTAGAATAAATGTTGTCATGGGTCGTGGAATTAATATAATATGTGCTGTATTGTTTATATTATAAAATAGGTCAGCCCTTTAGTTCAAATTACTAGGAAATGCTTTGATAGGGATCGTCATGAAGCTTTCTATCTCAGCTCAATAATCGAAAAATCAAAAAGATCATCTCATCAAGACGCTGGATGCAAGCTTCTTACAACTAGTTGTACTAAATCTATTGTGGAATAATAATACATTCTAGTAAATCCAATAGTAGTAATAAATTCTCTAAGTCTAATAAATCCACATTTGGTTTTTTTGTATTTGCAGTAAGTACTGATTGAATAAACCAATTGAGTTATAAAATGAAGAAGTTTCATAATTAAAGAATAACTCTTATTGCTACAAGTCAGGAGCAAAATTTTGAATCTCTAGTTAAGGGTTTTTAATGATGGATAAGAGCGCTTGTTCACGGCAATTTGTTTTACCGGATAACGGACCTTTTTTTTCACCGGATTCGCGGCAGTGGTTTATAATGAACGTGTGTTGATGCACCGGACATCCATCCGGCGAAAAATGTAGGTATTTGTTCATTGGCGGTCCGTTGCCGATGAACAACGGCAGTGAACAAGCGCTCTAAGTCTAAGGACGAATGACAACTTTCACGACTGATGGAAAGGCAGCTTTTGTTACACGTAAAGTTGCTTCAACAGTTCATACTTAGTTCGAGTAATATCTGCGTGTTCTGGTGTATTCCAGGAAAACCCCAGAAAATGTCCGGAAAGCCACATTAGCCGGTAAATCCTGTGATTTACCGCTCGCGCCATAAAACTCGGGTTTCTTGTACCAGTTTATATTCGCTCAAGACCTCGAGAGTTAAGACGTTCGGGTAGTAAATTTAACTTTTCGGGACATAATTAGTTATGACTAAATTTTAAAAGTAGGTATCTATGAAAATATCGTCATGTATAGCAGGTGCCCCGGTTGCGCCCACTAACCCGGTCGTGGCCATTTTGGTGTCAAATTTATTGCAGAAATGGTAGTTATAAACAATCTAACAACATAAATATTGTTTGTGTGAATCTCAAATTATAATAATTTTTGTAAAATATTATTTGAACATTAAATTGTCTAATTATTCGTTAAAATTCAAAGCGGCCACAAATGATACTAAGATGGCTACAACCGGGGCACCTGCCCTATGTTTCTGTTTTACATTACTTCACTTGTGATGATTAAGGCTCTGGTTTATTACTTCAGTTTTGATGACCATCGTAAGGCCCTGGAAGCAAAAAATCTTGTATTTATTTATAGGACCGCAAAAAATCTTGCATTTTTTTAAATCTTTTGATAGGACCAATTCCCTTCAGTGATTGTTTTATAATTGGAAATCATGGTCATACGCCCATCATATTTAGTAAGTAGGTAATGTATAATATAATAATAGCCGTGGTGGTCAAGAGCCACCCGCCTTACAATCGTGAGGTCGTGGATTCGAATCCCCGGTCCCGTACCAATGAGTTCTTTAGAATTTATGTACGGAATTTCACACCACTGGGTTTTCGGTGAAGAAAAAACATCGTGAGGCAACCTGCATACGTCCGTAGAAGAAATTCGATGGCGTATGTGAATCCACCAACCCGCACTGGGCCAGCGGGGTGGATATGGCCCAATCACCCTTAATGGGTAGGCCTACGTCCTGCAGTGGACTATTAAAAAGGCTGGTACAGTACAGTACAATGTATAATACTTAAAATCTTGAACAACACGGGTTGGTGGATTCTCATATCTACGCCATCAATTTTTTCTACTGTCTTGTGCAGGTTGCTTCATCATGTTTTTCTTCTACAGATATAAATGATGTGTGAATCTGTGCATGAATTTAAAAAAAAGGAACCAGAATGTTTGCCTCACGCTTATAAAATAGAATAAGATAAATTTTATTGTAAAAACTGTGTATAAAGATGGTAAAGTATACTTAATAAATTGGTAACAACAGTTTTAGTTGGTTCAAACATACAATAATTTCTATATTACTTATCTATTAAATCTATTAATAGCTAAATAAACTTAGGTACATTTTAAAAGGGCAAGGTAATAGATTTAAACAATTCCATAATGATATCCACTAGGTAGTTATTGTACATCCTATCCTATCCTACTTAATATTATAAACGCGAAAGTTTGTGAGGATGGATGGATGGATGGATGTATGGATGTTTGTTACTCTTTCACGCAAAAACTACTGAACGGATTGAGATGAAACTTTGCAGTAATATAGCTTATATATCAGAATAACACATAGGCTATAAATTATAATGATATATTGCGTATGCGGGCGAAGCCGCGGGTAAAAACTAGTATCGAAATATTCTTTCATGTTGTAAAATACCTTACTATTGAGCCAGTATTTTAAGTTTTTTTAATCTATTGCCATTTAGTACTTTTAATTCGACAGGGAAATGATGACCCCGGTCAAAAAAATGCCAACTCGATGACCATTGACCACGGCACCACAATACTTCACCACGATATACGGTCAAAATTAAACTGGCCAAAAATATACCTCCGAGTTGAGAACCTCTGTCTTATAAGAAGTTTATTAAAAGCCCCATAAAAATACCTTTACAATATAAACCAAACATTAACCTCGTTTTCATTCACAAAAACGCATGAAAAAACGACAGGAATGTTGAAATATAGATGTCCGATGCAAAACTATGCACATTAGGTGCACGTTCGTTTGCATTTGTAACAAGTCAAATTATACAGCCGATTAACCAATTATAGACACCCGTTTTGACAAATATTTATGACCAATATTGGCGCAAAATGAGCTTCGTTCACACAGACATGATTCGATATGATTGGCTTCTTTAGTAGCATGGCAAGACCAAAAGTAATCTATACTCAATACATACAAAAAATAAAATTAGAGTGCCTGTTTGTAATATTGAAATAACCGTTTTTTACTACATGCATATGAATAAATATATGGTACATACACCAAAGTAACATTCTTTGTCTGTCTGTTTGTTCCGGCTAATCTCTTAAATGGCTGGACTGATTTTGACGGGACTTTTATTGGCTGGTAGCTGATGTAATGAGTAAGCTAGGCTACGTTAATCGACTTTTAGGCGGAACGAAGTTCGTCGGGTCAGCTGGTAACAAATTATAAGGTAATTTTTTTTAAATATTTGAACAATAATAAAAAACCACATTGTATTAATTTTATTAATCTCTTGGCATTGAATACTTATCGCATTAATTTGATGTATTTTTTTTATTTAATTTTAATTTTTCAGCTTTCTTTTAATCTAAAATTAAATTTTAGTTAACACGTTGGATGACGTTAGCATCCGGGAATCAGAATTTCTTATCCGGGTGCTAACACATCTTTATACATATGTTGCAATAAATGATTTAAAATATTTAGCGGTTCCAACTGGGCTCATTGGAATTTTTTAGGGAAGGCCTATTTCCAGCTGTGGACGTCCTGCGGCTGATGTCTGGATGGATAACTAAGCGTCAGCATTAATAAAACAAAAAGATTACTTGAGAGCATTCTCTTCAGAAATTGGTTGATAAATAGTGAGAAATAGAGGTATTTAATTAATTAATTTATTGGATTAAATTTTTTTGGATGTTAGTAGGTAAGTGTGAACAGATAAATCTTTTTAAACAGTTTATTTAACTTCAATTTCCCGTTTTTTGGGTCAAATCCAGTAATTGAAATTTGACCCACTTCCCGTGGACAGATTGATATGGTATTTGATACGCAGCTTTCATTTCGATGACAGTATTGACGTAAATACAAGATGGCCACCACCACAACATGGCGGATTACATTTTTTTACACAATCCCCTCAATATTAGCATCAAAAGAAAGGGCTTTTCATTTCTAGAATACAGTTTTCAGTAACAAAATAAAAACACAAAAATAAAATCGGTAAAAAACTTTTTTGAGTTAATCGGTTTTATGTACTAAAAGCTAAAAAGTAATAACTTAAATATAAAATCGTGGGACGCAACGTACATAATGATGGTCTTGTATTGTATTATTTGTTATTTGAGGCCGCTGCAATTACACACGCAGTGGATGTTTTGATGTGGGATTTTATTTTAAATCTTCTATAGGGTTTTACAACTTATTTTATATTTTTACACTGGTTTTTATTGTTATAAAGTATTGATCAGCAGACATCTTTTTAGAGAGAATTTTTACCTTCGACTTATACAGGAAGAGGATGTTGCCATAGACATAAATAGAAACACAAAATAGAGATACTACTTGAAAAACAATCGATTATATCTCAACAAATTAAATATTCCACGCGAAGGCCCCACGATTTTATTTTCGAGTTATTATTTTTTAGGTTTTAATACAAAAGCCGTATAACTTAAAAAAGATTTTACCGATTTTATGTTACTGCCGAAACACCTTGCTTGGACTTTACTAATAAAATCTGACCTTCTACTTGCATTAGATTAAAATTTTTGCATACTTTTCTTTAACTACATCAACTTCACGTTGCTGTTTATTAAAAGTAATACATTATTATTGACCAATATACGATGATCAATTCCACCATTCAATATTTTAGATTCATATTAGGAAATTACGCAATTAAATACGCTTATTTCCCCAAATATTAGTAGCAAATATGTGCATTTAAATTATGTTAAATTTGAAATAAAGTTAAATTTGTAGATTACTTGAAACCACATATTTAACAAATGTCGAACCTATAACCACAGAGTCTGCTACATACCTCTATTTATTGCCTCTATCTAAATTTTAACTGATTCATTTATGTTAATAAATATAAAACTAACTTTCATTTCAGCGCAGTTCTTTTAAGGCTTAAACCAACATTCGCTCTTTGTATATATATTGCAACATTTGAAAGATCTAAGTAATTCAAATACATTTTGTAGAAGAAAAAACCGCGGCTACCACCAACCTCAATGGCATACAGTTTCTCTCATTTTAAAAGAGGAAAACTAAAAAAAGTCAATTACATTAGCATGGCCGTTCCTATTACACAAAATGCGGGCAGAATAAAATAGGGACTGGGTAACCGATAAAAATACTAGAAAATCTTTGGTTTGTAATTTTGTACATTATTAACTAATCATTATGTTTTAATTTTGTAACACAATATATCAGTTGAAGAAGTGTTTTACTGTCAAAAAAAACATTTATTGGTATTCTAATCATTGTTTTAAGCTACATAAACTAAGTACTAATTACATTCGCATGTACATATAAAGGCATAAATAAATAAGGTTGTAGTAGTACCCGAGAATTTACATGTTTTTGTCTGTGTTAAACCATACGTAGGTAACGTTTGCCTCTACATATGAATGAAAAAAATACTGGTTAAACATACGTAAATACGAGTAACGTTTGACTCACGTCAGCTTTCAAGTAAATAAAACAAAACCGGTTAGAAACTTTTCACGCGTAACAGTACCTATGCTAAACCGTATGTAGGTAACATTTGACTCACGTCAGCTTACATATAAATAAAAAAACGGTTTGAAACTTTTCACACAAGTGAAACATTTTTAACCGGTATTTTTTTCGGTTTTAGCTGTTTTTGGTCCTCAGAGTCGGCCTAGCAAGCGAGCGTAGCTGAATGGCGCGCCGTCCAACTGCTATTTGTGTTATTCAAACGTTATTCTGTTATTTTGCTATTTTTCGGTACGAGTTAATTACATTTAACATTGAACTGCTAAAATATTTCAACGAAAACGTTTAATGGAATTCCTTTGATATCCTATTTGAGAATATTTGAAATACTTCAGATTTATCGACGAGAATTTAAGAATGACGTCGTGTCTGTAATTTTAACAGAGTATTTTTTGTAACGTTTATTTTTATAGAGTTATTAATAAAAAATATTGGTATAGGTCAGTTTTTGACCATTTTAAGCACCGTTCTTTGACCTGGGCTCTGATTCAGCTACAAGACGTGACTGAACTGAACTGTTTGTGAACCTTATACATATTATTACGATTGATAGCAAAAAATCGTCAAAAATTTTGAAATCAAACACGAGAAAACGGATAAAATTATGTTCAGATTCTTCTTATCTTAGTAGAATTGACCCGCTGATCAAATGATTTTGTTGTAAAATTTTCTTTTAGTTCACACTAAAAATATTCTTTGTAAGCCGAAAGAAAGTTAAGTTAATTTCACGAATACTTTTGCTACAGGAATAACTCTGAAATCGCGTTAAAGAAAAATCTGTAAACTTTTGTTTTATCTATTTTTGTTGTCTGATATATTTTTTTTTTTAGTAAAGTTACATTTTTTTGTGTAAAATGGGGTACCATTGTTTATAAAGATCTTTTTATGGGTTTTGGAGGGTCGATAAATAATTATATCACCGTATGTACTGTGCAGCAGAGTATGTTTATGAGCATCGTGGCCCAGTTAATAGTGTAAGTATCTGCTTTTGAAACTAAGGGTCTTAAGTCCCGGATCATTGTGTCCTGGAAGCTTTTTTTAGTTAGTCTACATAAACTTAATAAATAAAGAATTTTTGATATTATCATATTTTCATTGGATGCTATATTTTGTCGTATCCTCAATCAACTAAGCCCACCCCTAACTTACGCAATTTATAGTAGGTAGGTATGTATCAGACGAGTTGATCCAATTTACTTAATTAAGCCACATTTAATAGTCAAAGCCCACCGCGTCGAGTTTCGTGAAATATGATACGTGAATATAGACAGCTTGGCGAAAAAAGCGCTACTATCGCAAATATTTCACTGTAGCTAACTATACAGGCAATCCCATATCAAAGAAAATTGTCACTTTTTATGTGAAAACAAAGTAAAGCAACGTTCGGCACGGTCTTAAGATGGGGGTGTTCACGGCTGGCAGTTACAAATCAGCCCTAACGTGGCACGGATAACAAGTTAAATTTTAGGTCCCGGTTGATTTAACCGTTAAGCTATGTCAAACGACTTAATGCAGCTTAAAAACTGTGACACCGGCCTATATGAACTTATGTTATATACCAAGCTTATTAAGATAGATATTTAGATATCAAGAGCAAAAAACCGGACAAGTGCGAGTCAGGCTCATACACCGAGGCTTCCGTACAAATCCAGAAAATTTCACAAAATTGGTAAGTAAGTTGTTAGGATATCTATACTATATCATCGACAAAAAAGTTTTTTTTTTCACTTTTCTCATCATACATTAAAAAATACACATTGTTAAAATAATTAAAAATCTGTTTTAGCATGTACTAATGAAGCTCTTTTATATGATACCTTTTGAGTTTTCAACCCATATTTTGTGAATCTAGCTAGGCCCTATTTTTTGTGATTTAGAAAATGTACAGTTTTCAGATTTATTCCTAGATATGTGTACTCTGAGACAATGCTTCTCGCCAAATTTCATAGTTCTATGTCAACGGGAAGTACACTGTAGGTTTTGATTTTTGTGAGTGTCGAAATATGCGGTTTTTTACGACATAAACGCTCTAACGTTTTTAACCGGTAACTGAGAAGTTTTTCTTTTACACAACTGCAAGAAACCATAGATATACGTATATAGTTTAAATTTCAACTCGATATCTTTACGCTTTCCCGAGATAAAGAGTCTTGACATACACTCAGACGCACAGACGGACAGGCGGACAACAAAATGATCCTATAAGGTTTCCATTTTTTTCAAACTTTCTAAAAATCAATTAACAATAACGAGGGCTTATCAGGCTATTGTATAAAAAAATAAAGTTTCCGCAAAATAAAACTCAACAAAGTGTTTTTAATTTCCTGAAATAAGGTATTAATTCAACTTAATTCTATTAAGGCGGGCTCGCACTCGCGTTCAAAACTTATATTGCATAATGTATAATCCAATTCATAATTTTAATTTGGCCTAACACGCGATACCACGTTTCTCATACGTTTAAACTCTTTCATAATTGTATGAACGCTAACATCTCGCGATGAAACTTTGCCACAGAAAACTAGCAAGCTTGCCAGTTGATAATGTTTATAAATATTTAAATTTAGGTAGAAAATATATAAAATAACGCTTCACACTTATAGCTATAAGTCCTGAATAGCCCAGTGTCAGAGGTGAGATGGGACATATATGCAATAATTAAGTATTAACATGCAATATTACGACTTCCAAAATGGAGGTGGTACTATTATAATAATAATTATTATTATATTACTATACTATTAATAATATATAATTATTATTATGGTACTATTATAATAATAATAATATAATAATAATATAATAATAATAATTATTATTATTATATTAGTTAGTGGCCCATTTAGTGGACAGCAAGTCACCACCCGCTACGAAATTTTGAAATGGGGCATATTTAGCGGGTGCCTTACCTCATTCCGTAGTCTAATTTTACAAAACATTTAAAGTTTCACCAAAATAGCCCAGTTATTTCAAGTCTTTTTATATGCCTTAGTTTCCATTTCACGCTATCCTTTTTATACCTACTACTGTTTTTATATTTCATAATAAAATTGTAAAAGGGGCCTCTCAATGTTGGCTTAGGCTCCATTGATGCCTAATAAAGGACCAGGCTAAGCCTGTGATATCAATTGAATAATAATAATAAACGTTTATTGAACAAAATATACGATACAGTTTTAAGGGGTGTTAGCATCCGAACAAGATAAGTCTGTATCTCGGGTCTATATATCTTATATGTATGTTCGTCTTTTTTGTGTATGTGTTTATCGATATGTTCGCCAATTGTGAACCGATTAAAAAAAAAATTTCAAAAGAATATACTCCCGATGTGGTTTCATTTAAGTTATATCGAAATCGGCTGAGTTTTTATTGATAAATCAACAATAATGTATATAGATGTGACATGGATTCGAGCTATTTATATTTCTTCCACCGAGTACAGAACACGGTTAAAGTCGGTTCGGTCGGTTCGGAAGTCCATTATACGCAAAAAATAATTATACTACTTTTTCTCTAATGTCCGTGATAAATAAATAGATTTTTCCTCTGTCTAATATAGAAAGCGATAGGCCAATTGAGTTGAAGCGCATTATGATGCTTCTAAGATTCTCGAGTACTTCTGAAACATTTCCGCCTAGTGGACCGTCATCAAGATACCTACCACACATTAAATTTTGAATTTAAATCCGAAATAATAGGATTGGGGCCCAAGCTGAAAATAGCAGGACCAAGCGGGTCACCTTGTTGGCAGCAAACGCAAGATGCAATTTCTTTTTTAGCAAATAATAGTTTTGTTGAGGCTCCATAACATCGCCACAAGTAATATAAATTTCTGGAACTCCTTTATGAATTTCGGAATATAGAAATAGTACTTACCAATGTAATCAGCTAGTCTTAGGAAAACATTTGCGAATTTCCGTTAACTTATGAAAGTAAATCATACATTTTTTTGCTATAACCAAACTCTCTAGAACTATTAAATTTATCACGCAACGTGCCTATTTTGGCTGGTCAGGGCTAGGTCAAAATATAACCATCTTAGCGAGACCTTTCAAGCAAACCGATTCCCATACAAGCGTATATCACGTTAAACTGGACATGTTCAAGTATCGCAAGCTTAAATTTTCAATGGGAATAAAGGAAAATGGGTTTTATGACATGATTGTTAAAGATGCAAATTGTGTTTTATTACGTAGGTATTACGTACGAAATTAATGTGGCAGGAGGCGACTGTCAGCTGTTATTGTTAATTAATTTCATGTTTGTCGAACTTGCTCCGATGTATATTTTTTGTTGGGTCCTATTACTTATGAAAGCTTTTTAATCGTATTTTGATGGAGTCACGAGTAAATTTCAACTGTTTGTCGAGGACTTGTGTTATTGAAATATTATTGAGCTCCTTTATTTCTTAATTTTGTTTTTCCTATTTGCATTTTAACAGGCAATCAAATTAGATGTTATCAACCATATTATTATCGAAATCAGCAATAATGTGAAAATTGCTGCATCGATACGTGCTATTTATTCGCGAATTCTGTACACGGATGACGTACTGTACTGTATCAGCCTTTTTAATAGTCCACTGCAGGACATAAGCCTAGGGTCTTTGGGCCATATCCACCACGCTGGCACAGTGCGGGTTGGTGGATTCACATACGCCAGCGAATTTCTTCTACTGACATATGCAGGTTGCCTCACGATGTTTTTCTTCACCGAAAAGCAAGCGGTGTTAAATTCCGTACATAAATACCAAATAACTCATTGGTACCAAATAACTCATTGGTACGGGACCGGGATTTAAACTAACGACCTCACGATTGTAGGGCGGGTGTCACTACCACTAGATAACCACGGCTTCTGCCATGCCATTTTTTGCGAAAAATAATTATTCAACCTGTGTAAAGGTATGAAGATGTCTGTACATACATGGCATCATATCTGCTACACTAAAAAACGAAGGGCCGTTTTTGATGTGTTTCGTCAATAATTTATGAAAAATCGGTGGTCAAAAAGCTTTCAAAATGTTTAAATTGGCAAAAGTTTTAAACAAAACCTTGCTTATTTTAGAAATCAGAAAGCATATTTGTTGGGTTATTTCTTTTTCACGCAACAACGGAGCGACGTATCGACTTGATTTTGATACCTAGATATTGATTAAGAGCCGGCAATTGTCATAGGCTGCCCTTTTTGTCCGGAAAAATTAGAGGTATAAGACAAGAATGTCGAAAGAAGCAGTGGGTAAAAGCACCGATATAACACCGATCCTATACCGAACGCTACATGTATCCGAAACACGTACCCTACATACAACAATGACGGTACTGTCATCAATAATTATACTCGACCGGTAGTATAAGAATAAGGTTGTGGGATATCAACCTTATTCTTATTGACCGAAGTGAAGCGAAAGTTTTTGCTTCAACCTGACTACCTATTTTGCTTTCGTGTTGATGCTGATTATTGTCTAATACAGGTCGCATTTTTCAACTAATCTCGTCGAAACTAATATTATAAACGCATCCTACTAATATTATAAACGCGAAAGTGTGTGAGTTTGTGAGGATGGATGGATAGATGGATGTTTGTTACTCTTTCACGCAAAAACTATTGAACGGATTGAGATGAAACTTTGCAATAATATAGCTTATATATTTGAATAACACATAGGCTATAAATTATAATTATATTGCGTAAACGTTTCAAAATATAACTATACGTGTAAAGTAAGTAGGAAAAATTCTGCTATCTGCGAGCAAGAAGAAATATCAAAAAAACAACTGTCGGTTTGAAAGACAGAAAGTGAGAGTCTACTTTTTATCCCGGATAAATAAAGGGTTCCCATGGGATAGCACAAAAATCAAAATATCATGCGGGCGAAGCCGCGGGTAAAGAGTAGTGTTATATATATTAATGGATTTTTCGGTGATTTTTCATTTCCCTCAAAAAGGGCGAAAATTAGCTGTTGCGCTATGTATTAGCCGATTTGGATAATATTTGCCAAGATTAGTGTTTAGTTTCAAAATTCTCACAATTTTTGCGAATATGCCAAATCGGTCGAGAACGAGTCGAGATATAGGCTTATGAAAATTAAATTAAAAAGATGTGTCGCGAGGTCTACTGTTCGGAGAATTACTAGTAATATGGAGTTTAACACTATGCATCATAAAAATTTAAAGACAATTCGACCGAGTTAAAACCGTAGTAGTGCTTATAATAAAAACGAGTTCAAATCGCAAAAGTTTAAAACAATAAATAACAATTAGCCCACAACCATTAGTAACTACATTTCATCCCTTCAAAGCAAAAAAGACAAAATACAAAAACACACAACAACAAAACAAACTAAATCACAAATAAACGCAATCATCTGAACATCGTTCCGCAAACGTGGAAACTTATTCCAACTTTTTTCCACTTTTCCAACAAAAACCGTTCTTTCGCGCCGCGCGCGTCAAAACGGTTTATTTAAATCTAGCCCAGAATTCTAGACTTCCTAGAACGCTGACGGCGGCCTGACATGCGATTGACCCATCAGTACCTATCACGTACTTGCTGGGCCGGGTTATCTGTTCATTTTCCTTTTTTATTAGCTCTTTAGGGGGTTTGGCGGGACTGTAGGCTCGTAGGCTTGTAAGTCTTTATTGGTGAATGTTCTTATCAGTGGATTAGCAAGTTGAAATTGCAGTAGGCAGTTCATATAGTTCGAAGAATGGATTACCGATGGGCCCTTAAAATTATCGAATGGAGATCAAGTACCAGCTCAGCGTAGGATGTCTACCGACTGGGAGGACCGACGATACGATTAAGACCTCAGTAAAGCGCTGGATGAAGGCCGCTTTCAGACGGGCTTATTAAAAATCCGTAGAGGAGGCCTATGTCTATCAGTGGATTCATTGTTGAGAGGCCTCATTGTTGAGTGTTGTTGAATTGACGAAATAATTTCAATAATGAGTATAATTTATTTATGTGATTGTTTATAGATTGAGCTATGTAATTATTGTAATGATTTGATTTTTTATTTCTTACGATTGAATAACTTCATTGAGATAAGTTACTGATTGTATTTATTCTAAAACAATTTATGTTGCTGAGTTTAATGCTTAAAATTGAAAGTGAATTATTGTAAAATTTAGATGACCTGTAACTAATTGTTATTAATAAAAAGTATGAGTATGGACGTCCTACGGCTGATGAATAGATGGATAATGTTGTTTGATTAGTAATGAGACTCCAGGAATGAATGATCCGGTGAGGGACTGAACTAAAGTACATAGCCCACCGGAACGCAAGTTAAAGGGTCAATGAGTAGGGCACATAGAACGGATGGCCGATGGTCGGATAATGGTAAGTTCTGAACGAAACTTAAGATGTCTTTAATCCCGCAGGAACACGCTGGATGCAAGCCGCTTCCAATCTGTTTAGTTGGAAATGTATAAAAGAAACCTAAGTCTAGCAGTCGACGCTGTAATTATGATGAATGTATTTCTACTTTTTTTTTTGTACTACCTATCGGAAAAAAAACCGATTTATTATCGTAATCCCATATTTAGGAACAATAATAATTAGTAAACTGAATTTGAGGAGGATTTGCTGAACTGAAAAAGTAAGATCAGAATAGAAAAATATGCTTTTATCTAATACCTTACCAAAGCGGACAGTCTAGTTCTACCTAAAGGAAGCTTAATTAATCCAGACTTTAAAAAAATAAACCTAAAATCCAAGGTGACGTAATTCGTAGCACCCGACTGCGTAGCTCTACGTCGTAGCTGTACTACGGCGTAGCGACAAAGAAAACCTGCCCATTGTGGCACTATCTTTGATGTAGAGGGAAGTGGTTTCATGACACGTCCGAGCTTAATATGAAAGGAACGTATTTTTACTTTTCTACTTTTCTTAGAAATAAAATGATGTAATGATGAAGGCTTCTTAAGAAGGTTAATCTGTAAAGCTAATAGCGTGTTTTAAGTGTTTGTCAGCGATCACTGAAGTTAAGCAACGCTTGGCGCGGTCAGTCTTCGGATGGGTGACCGTGGGAAGCATTTACAACTGAGCGCTATCGTGGCTCCAATGACACGTTAAATTGTAGATCCCGTACTTAGCGATGCCTGAGGCATTCAGACGATTTAAAAACTTCGACACCAGGGCTAGCCACTCGGCCTATACGAACTTATACTTACTTTATTTGGTGGAACCCAAGTCCAAAATCAACAAAGTACACTTAACGTGTATATTGCGACTGCTTTACTTCAGTCTTTTAGTTGAGCAAACATTTTTTCTAACCATACACACGGAACAAACATTTTTTTCTTTTAGGTAGCGCACGAAGAAAGTACTGACTACAGCAAAAATTGTAACTTAAGGTTTTAAGAGCAATTAATTATATTTATTCAATCATCAAAGTAATGATCTCTTAAGAAGCGGCGCGGCGTTTAAACAATTCTAGTTTAATAAATAGCTGCTTAACAGTTGAAAAGTAAATAAGTTCGGATAGCCGGGTGGTTAGCCCTGGTGTCAAAGTTTTTAAGCCGCCTATGGTTTAACAGTTGGAAATCTGAGTATTGTTGGTTAATTTACCAACTTGTTTGCATAAATCAGCAAAAAACTTTAAACACAGACCGTCTTACCACAAAAGATTTAAACACATCTAAAACACTGTTTAGCCGTGGATTTTTTACTGTTAAACATTGTCTAAAGCGTGCGTAAAACTTTTGTGGTAAGACGGAAAGCATTTATTCTACGCATGTTTACGCAGTTCTATCCAACTTTTGTTTTTCATTGTTATAATTTTGTTTCTCATTTCTTTTTTTTTATTATTATAATGAGCTTTTAATTTAAACTAATTCGGATGGCCTTAAACTCATTTTAACCATTCAATATTTTGAAAAAAAAATCCGTGTCTTACTAGATAGGTACTATAGCACCTGCAAAATGAAAAAAGATTCAGTAGTTAACCGAGCTCAATTTCACATCAAATTTTTTACAATAAAAACTTTCTGATTCTGATTCTGATACAAAAACAACCTAGTTTGGTCTTAAACTAAATCATTGTCTAAAATGAAATGTACACTTGTGCTCTTCAGTGTACAATATTTGACGTGAGCCTTTATCAGATGGCTACTCAAATAGTGATTAGAACGATTAATATAGCATGATGGATAGAGTGCGAAGAAAATACGTGTGATAAGTATTATTTTAGATATTTCAACAAGAATTCAGCTCTCTTATCATTACGAAATCGCAAAAACTTTAGCTCTTCGATTAAGTCGAAAGTCGATGCACAGTAAAATTTATATAGGTGACGATTTTGGGATTGATCCCATAGTAAATGTTGGTGATAATTATGAGCACATAATAATATTCTAGAATATACCCATCGTCGTCTAATCAACTAGAAAAGAAAGAGCTAGATGTTAAATCAAAATACTTGCAGACACCCACAGAGATATTTTAATAAGTACATAGTATACGTATATAGGGAAATACGAGAACAAACTAGTTAGGAAACAGTAACTTTTAAAAATACAAATTTCCCTAAAGACTTAATCGATTAACATTATTATTGTACACAATTTGATTGAAACTATTTTTATCGTGTCAAAAGTTCAATTAGTACAATTTTAGAAGTTTGATTACCAAAAACTTTAAATGCTACGAGTATTTCAGTGAAAGATCCTTAAACTGAGCTAAAAAAACTCTGACTATTGAATTTTCATATCTTTCTTTTCTTTATATTTACAAATGCTCTTTTGAATACATATTTAATGATATTTTAAGGGATTTTGTATATTATCAAAGGATGAGACATGATAGTCAGCATCACCCAGAATTTTCTACTACTAGAACTACGTTGTTATTAATTCATCTATGAATGGAACGCTATCCAGAGATTTATTTTTTTTAAATCTCATGTTGTCCTGATATTTTGATATAAAAATTGGCTCAGTCAAATAAATGAGTATCTACGTATATTATAATGAAAAAGAAAGAATTTCAATGAAGTCCATAAAAAAATTAAATTAAATTTACACCCTAATAAACAACCAAAAAATACTTTTGAAAGAAAATACGGTAGAGCTGTGGAAAACTACCAGTACCAGTTGAGGTCCCAGTACTAAGAAACCTGCATAAATATATTTATTTACATAACACACACACACGCACAGAACGTAGAGTAATCTCAAAAGAACGAAAAATATTCATGAAAATGAGCCAAAATAAAATGAAAACTTCCTTTAGGCGAGCGAAAAACTGCGGGGCGTAGCTAGTGTTATTAAATTATGTACATTGAAGTCGTGGTGGAACGCCTGAAGAATGTTAATCCGTAGACGGGACGACGAACTCTCGACTTGGGCTGCCCAAATATGAGGGAACCGGTTTTAACCGCTTCTTTTGGAGTTCTAACTTGTAGAAAATTAAAATTTTCATACTATGGTTTTAAAATATATCTTAGTAAGGAAGTTCGTATAGTTTCAGAATGCTTAACTGCCATGACGGTCAAAACAACCGTGAACCACAAGTTTACGTGACGTTATATTTTAGCTTAAAGCTATCTTTGTCTAGGACAATTTGGTGAACATTAAAGATAATTATTATTATTACCTCCATCATATATGCTTTTAAATAGTAAAAGTATGAGAATTTTGGCCTATTTGCTTTCGAATTACGATACTACAGACTACAGACAAATATATTATACAGACCCACGTACACTGATACACCCGTCAAATGTCGGGTATTGTTCATTATTTTGATATTTTCCATTCGGAGCATGAAACATAGAGACGGCTTATTTTTATTCAAATGTTTTAAGAATCCCGATTTCCAAAATAATTATTTATTATATTTAACATTTTTAAAAAGGACGACTATTATAGTGAACTGGTGTTTTAATCATTTAAGGGTTCAATGTTCTTTTTTTTAGTATTATTGTTCATAGCTATTTTCGAGCATAACATGATCGGTGTTTTAAACTTAATAGATTCATATAATGGATCTTTTAATGTTTCTAGTTTTTGACAATAATTTTGGTTTCACACTCAAAAAGTTATTAAATCTTAGTAAATTGAGTTGACACAAAGATTGAAATTGGCAATTTTTCAACAATGTATTAAATAAATATTTTGCGTAAAATTAAATAAACTGGCTAGTAATAAATTCTTATTGTAGTAGAAAAAAAGAAAAAAAAACAAGATATATTAATTTGTCCAGATACACAACGACTCAAAATTTTATCATATTTTTTAGAACTACATAAGTAGTTTATAATATAAATTATCAGCATGTCCCATCAGTATCAAAATAGCTATACCTATATAATATTACGTTTCCTGATAGCTTATCAATAAAATCTAACATTACTTTATCACAAAACGAATCCGTAAACATCACAAGTCACAAAATTCAGTAAAATAAAGCCAACTCTCGCCACAACATGGCTTTACGAGTATTTCAAGGATAAGCCCCGTTTTCTGCACAATATCATCCGCTCAACTTGCGTTCAGTGAGTTAACATTGACTTAACGAAGTAGAGTCAACGTTTCCTTGACTCGCAGCGACCTAAAAACTGTTTTCTATTTGACGGCAGCTCGCTAGTAATATCCAGCTTATTATTATGGAATTAGCTCGAAGTTAGAGCGAATATCTCGAATTCTCGACGTCTATCTGACACGTGGAGTCGTGGACCGACTTTATGACGTAGAGTTAATTCGGATCGAATGAGAGATAGAGGATATGACTTACGGTATTTGTGTAGTTGATGGATGGAATCACGTGATTCTCGCGTCGGCCATTACACAGATCACAGCACGTGATGTTGAGTCGTTGTAAACAAATAGTGGTGCCGAGAGTTGGGGGCGCGCGGACTGGGCGCGGCGCGGGTGCTGACTGAGGGCGGCTGGCTACTCCGCGCAGGCGTAGCCAAGTCGATCGCTCGCACTCGGTCACTGGGCCGAAGATCGCGCGAAAACAGACCTTTGTCTGGCCAGACGGGAAGGCGCCTCTGACGTGCTGCTAACTCCTCTTTAACACCTGTAGATTTAATCACCCAACGCACTCCAAATTGCAACACATACCACTTAATTACACTACTTTGAAGTCTACAACAAAAAAGAGTTATAAGTTTAGCGTTTGTCTACATCTGTTCGTCTATCTGTAGCATCATATCCCTTAAACAAATGGACTGATTTCGATTATTTCTAATGCAATAAACCTTATAAGACTTCAACTTAATAAAAGGTTGTAAGCGTTGATTTTATTTCTAACGCTTAGATTTGGGCTACTCATCGAAAACCCAAATTCCCGACCAGGATCCAAACATAAAATCCACTCTACCTTATCAGGATACATATGTCAGACAATGAACTTATGAGATAGCTTTGTACATACTCATCATTATGACCAACTCTAACTATAAAATCGGCACAATCAAGCTGTTCAATATACAAAGTAAATTGACTCTCCACAAAATGTAGAAACAGATGTTTTTTTTTATTTAGTAAAAGTTATACATAAGAATCAATACAGCGATATTCTATAATAGGTCCGTCATCTAGAGATACAAGATGTATAAAAAAATAAGGGAGCTTTGAATTACCTTTGAATGATCACTAAACTGTTGTTTGTTTTATTATAGGTCCAATTATAAAGGCGCCACTGTAATTATAATAGCTAATTAGCATATTTCTGTTTCTTTTTCACTTTGGGAATTCGATAGAGAGAACACTTTTTACGTTGCTATTAAATTTAGGATAGTGCGTTCATAATTGAGCCTTATGAGACTGTAGAGCTGGGCAAAGGCCTCCTCTCAAGTGTTCCAGTTTAGTCGGTCTTATTGCCCATTTGGATCTATCCAACGCGCTTATCATAGAGACTGTTCCTACGAAACGTTTGGAAACCTTCGTTTATTTTGCACTCAACTTGTCTTCCAAGACAAGAGAAAACAATGTTTTTAAAATGAACGTTTCTGAAGGGTCTAATCTAATTGAAGAAGCAGATGCCTTCTGTCACATGTTATTAAACTGTACCAAAACACGGTTCAAGGCTGGAGACTTCGGACTCTTCGCAATTTGAGAAAGCACTTGTTAGTGATAGAAATTACTATTGTGCTGAATAAAATGAAGCTTAGTACCTTTAAAAATATTGCACAGAGAAGCTATTTGGGACGAACGTTCAAAAGATATGTTTTCGTGTTAGTCATTGAACTATGCCACCATTTTGTGTTTCATGTGCATAACGCTGTTTTTAGGATTCCGTACCTCAAACGGAAAAACCAAAGCTTGCAATCAAAGGCCGGACTCCCATAAAGAGATCGCAAGGATACGAGCACGATCCGCGACGCTAGGACACGTATCTAGAAGAGATTTCCGTGCTGGTTCGCCCACCGGCCGATTCCACAGTCTCTGCGACGACAAAGTCATTAAAAACTGAATCTTTAACTAGTGACGCCAAGAATTGCAACTCTCTACCTTTATATGAAGTAACGCCATAGAAAGTTATACTTTAATATTATAATAATACAGTTGTATTGAAAATTCAAAACGACATGGCAGAGATTATGTTGTGGTATAGAGCTTCACTGAGATATTATTTTTGTTTTTATAGGAATAATAAACAAAATAAAATAAAGTTCGACCCAAGCCTTCATTTTTGATTTTAGAGTTAAATTTTACACACAACTTCTTAGACACATTAAAAACCACAACATCAAAAAATAGTTTTATATGAACGCAAAAATGGTAGGTAATAATATCTATGTTCTCCTTCTCATGTCCAATTTAAAGTTCAGCCAGTTGAATTCAATTTCAAATCTACGTTAACGTTTGAACTGTTATTTTATGACTTCTACCGAAATACGAGCACGCTTTCCAAGGAACTGTCGAATACTACGAATTATCAAATTTAGTGAATACGCACTACTACCTAATCAAATATTTTATCAAGGAGAATGTCATTTGCGAACCAATTTGGATAGAAAAAAGTTCGACAAATTCTAACAATTGGCAAATGGGTCCAGGAATTTGCAACAAAAACATTAATTTAAAATGCACAAAGTCCAAAGTGTTCCCAGTACTCTGAATTCCAGATTTCCGAACCCCTATTAGCAAGAGCTCCTTGCAGTTCAATGAAAACCGCTTAGCTTTGTAGGTAGGAGTAAAACACGATTAGGGATACCATAGCTCAGGGTTTGTCCCGAAATCTCAGGATTCTTAGGCTCTTTTCAAGATTCCGCCTTAACTTTAGATATCTTAGGCAATTTCAAGATTCTAAAAATTGTTAAATGATCCAAATTTAGACTGTTTTAATTAGGATACCCTGGGAATTTGACTTCAATCAGACATCAATGGGAGACTCTCACGTGCAGCGCAATATACATGGCTATCCAGAACTGATATACTAATCCGAAAGGGGATGATTCAGACCATCATTATGAACTCATTTTACTATACAACACGGAATTCGAGAAAAATAAAAGCTGTTCCATACATTTTGTCGATTCCGAGTTGAAATTTCGTATAGAACAACAGCTGATTTTATTATCTCGAATTCCAGGTTGGCCCCAGCTTCCATAGTTGTCCATAACTATGGTCTTTCTCCCCCTATCTTAGCTTAGTAAAGGGGAAACATATAACCCTGTAGAGAGAAGCTTAGTGGCAGATTTAGAGCTACAAACAAGTACTAGATAACGGGCTCAAGCTCTTCTACAAATCTCCCCCTCTAAACCAAAATCAACAGCTCCTTTATTGCTAATAAACCTACCGTCAACCTAATTAATTCCTTATTTAATATTTTGGGTCCGTTACTGATATTTGTTGTCCTTTCCCGGTTGGCTATTTTTACATCATCCAGGCACCACGTGCTATTTGAAACTTTGTAAACAGCGAAAAATCGCAGGGAACTTTCAATATAATAAAGATTTTTTCTTTGGATTTTTAAATTTTCTATCTGGTAACCCTAGACACGATCCTGACTCGACACGTTCTAATCTAGAGCCAGCGAAAAACCTGAGCTGAAATATTAAAATTACCAGTACTTTAGCCTCATTTAAAAACTAATAGGGTTTGTAACCCAAATGGGGAAAACGAGGGGAACTTTGAGGTCTGCGTGAAATGTGAGACTGTTAAACGAATAAGAAAGTTTTTCGCTTTTTTGCTTTTGTGGTAGCGTGTAATTTATGAGAATCAAAGGAATATTTTTAAACCGATGGGAGTCTTAATTATTTTTGTCAGAGATAAACTTTCTTGGAGCAAACTTTTGCAGTTGATGGAGGCGTTTCATAGAACGCACAATGCGTTCTTATCAATTTAAAAGTAACTTTAATTCTTCTTTTTATCATTTTATACTGTTACCAAGTCAAGTCAAGTCAAAATTTATTTATTCCGTAGACACAGTACATGCCTGTATTGTTACAGGCATGTCCACAATATATGCTTGTATTGTGTCTTGGAGTCGTCTGGTAACAAATTTTAAAAGTTCTACCTAATTATATTTTTAATAAGCACACTTTTTAGATTTTACAAGATCAGTAGTTTTTGGTACACAAATCAAAAATATTAAAATACAAATCAAAAGTAAAATTGTACCAGTATCGTAAAAAAAACTAGTTAGTATGATCTGATAAGTGATAAAAGTCATAATTTTTTACCTGCACGGTTTTTAAATAGTAATTTAAATATTTTCTTTCTCCATCTTCATAGAAGTTATTTTCTGACTTTTCTACCAAGTAAAACAAAGTAAAATGTTGAACGAATTCCTTCCTTCAACAGTTTCTTTAAGAGCCACGGCGCGGCGGCGGTTTGTCCAGATAGGTACTAGAATATTAGGTAATATTAGTAGTTCCGTTGTGTTTTTTTTTTGTTGGCAAAATAACTTATAGGATTCATACTTACTATTATTTTTATAACGTTTTTCAAACGTGTTGTAACTCAAGACGTGAAACTAAACAAGCAGTGGTGGTCAAGAGGTAGTGACACCCGCCTTACAATCGTGTGGTCGTGGGTTCGAATCCCCAGTCCCGTACCAATGAGTTCTTTGGAATTTATGTACGGAATTTCACATCACTGGCTTTTCGGTGAAGGAAAACATCGTGAGGCAACCTTCGTACGTCCGTAGAAGAAATTCGTTGGCGTATGTGAATCCACCAACCCGCACTGGGCCAGCGTGGTGGATATGGCCCAATCACCCTTCGTGGGTAGGCCTACGTCCTGCAGTGGACTATTAAAAGGCTGGTACAGTAACTAAAGACTTTGTGTTTTTGTAATTATTTATTTATATGCGAGCATAATTATTATGTTGGTGTGCCTTTAACAAGCAGTGTCGCACAATTTATTAGTAACTAGTTTTTACCCGCGGCTTCGCCCGCATGATATTTTGATTTTTGATGCAATATCATTATAATTTATAGCCTATGTGTTATTCTGATATATAAGCTTTATTATTGCAAAGTTTCATCTCAATCCGTTCAGTAGTTTTTGCGTGAAAGAGTAACAAACATCCATACATTCATCCATCCATCCATCCTCACAAACTTTCGCGTTTGTAATATTAGTAGGATTATCTGTCAACGCATTACTTTCATTCTTTATTCAAACAAAAGTCCAATCTATTCGGAAATAAGCTCCTAGTCCTTGCTGAGATGACATCGTCTGGCAACCTGTTCCATTAGTAATGGTTATAAAAAAACATTAAAAGCTATAGAACCTATACCTATAGAACCACTTAGTAGACAAGACTAGAACGTGATGGAATAATCAGGACCAAAACCATTACTATTCAAGTACAAACACGGAGTTTTGATCAGGTTTGAAAATGAACTTTTTCAGCGAAGCTTTCATGAATAAACAGCCAGTTTACTTTCCTTGCACCGATGCACAAAAACGGCAGAACTAAGCAACTCGGCACGATAACTCGTAATCACTGATGGTATCTGCTTCTAACAACACGGGACAGTACTGCCAGATTAGCTCTTTTGGAGCCAGATATAGCGGTTTTTATGCAAGTATACTATACCCAACAGCCGTGGTGGTCAAGAGGTATAACACCCGCCTTACAATCGTGAGGTCGTGGTTTCAAATCCCCGGTCCCGTACCAATGAGTTCTTCGGAATTTATGTACGGAATTTCACACCACTGGCTTTTCGGTGAAGGAAAAATATCGTGAGTCAAGCTAGATGCACGCCGTTTCCTACCGGTCTTATTGGAGATCCATAGGGGAGGCCTATGTCCAACAGTGGACGTTCTATGACTGATAAAGAAGGCTGCGGATAATATTGATGACAATAATAGCGATTTTAGGTGAGTGCTGTAATTAAGCTTTAAATCACAGTTGAACATAGGCCTATCCCTGTAGAGTGATTTAATCGCTTGTCCTTTCTTGGTTGGTGGATTGACATTGATACTCCATCTTAGTGTTATCTATATGATAAAAATCAAGGTAGTACCCTTATTTTCTGAAAAATAAGCATGGGTTCGATGAAGAAGAATGATAATATGTATAAACTAACTTAAGAATAATGTATATTACTTAATTGTAAACTATGTATCTAGTTCTGGACTAATGCAATACCTATACTTAACACCAAAGAAGAAATAGCAACACTCGCCAAGGGTAGTACAAGTTCAAAACTAATTTACCAGCAAAAAGAGCTGATAATGCGATCTAAATTTTAGCTCCCAGACTCAGCACCAAAAATATATTATGGTTAGAGAAATGAGACGATAGGTTTTTATATGATGATGTGTTAGAGTAGAGTTGATTATAGTATGCAAGATGTTGGTTTGTCGTGGGGACTTTCACACGTAGGTATAAATATATATACCTATGTTTTCTCATTGTTATGAACAACTTTCGCTAAATCCTCTTTTCATAGGCAATTGTAAAGGTCCAACATGGCCAATTGGCGATACAAAAACAATAAGCTGTTATCTACCTATAGATATTATCCGATTTCAGTGATTATTTGTTTTTCATGAAATCAGCACTTCAATAGCAAGGTTTTTACGTCTTAGTTTTAATAATTTTTTTTAATTGACCTTAAATTTATAAGCCTCTAACGCAATCCTTTAACATTTTACGCAAAACCTTTACAGAAATTAAATCTTTTCTGAAAAATATAAGACGTACAAGCGTGCAATATTTCTTACTCAAGCGATTGAGACCAAAAACATCACATTTTGTTTAAGGGGTGAAAATAGTTTTCTCCCGGTACGTTTTTTTTTCTAAAATTGTACAGGTAGAACTTACGGGAACGACCCAATTTTTTTTGATGTTCTACAGAAAACGCGAAAACACAGGTCGTCTAATCGTCTAAATTAGAAAAAAACTAATATATCCTGACTAATTTATACTAATATTTCCAACAATGTAGTAGTTGGTAAAAAATGATAAAAGAAAACACTTTCACTAATTCGGCGCCTTCGCAGACAGCGTTTTAGCTTAATTGGACAAAGCATCTGGGCCGGAATCCCAGAGAGAAGCAGGTTCAAATCCTGCGAACGCGTCAATTTTTGAAAAGTTTATCACAAAAAGAAAGTTTCGATACACCTAGTGTGTGAAGCACGATAAAAATGATTTCATTAATCCTAGCTCGTCATGTCGCACTGATCAAACAATATCAATATCATGCAGGAGTAAGGCTAAGTCAGTCGGAGCCTAAGCCGCGTCGCAGTTTGATCTCTTATTCACAAAGCTTGCTCCGCTGAATTCGGGATCCCATTAATGAATCCGAACTGGCATCGGCGGGTTCCCTCACATTGCTCCAGTAGCTGGAATATTAACTGGCTAGAGGAAGATAGGCTAGCAAAGCCGTGGTGGTCTAGGGGTAATGACACCCGCCTTACAATCGTGAGGTCGTGGGTTCAAATCCTGGTCCCGTACCAATGAATTCCTTGGAATTTATGTACGGAATTTCACACCACGGGCTTTTCGGTGAAGGAAAACATCGTGAGGCAACCTGCATGCGTCCGTAGAAGAAATTCGATGGCGTATGTGAATCCACCAACCTGCACTGGGCCAGCGTGGTGGATATGGCCCAATCACCCTTCGTGGGTGGGTCTACGTCCTGCAGTGGACTATTAAAAAAATAGGCTGGTACAGTACAGTACAGTAGTTGTTTAAAAAATGATAAAAAAAACACTTTCACTAATTCGGCGCCTTCGCAGACAGCGTTTTAGCTTAATTGGACAAAGCATCTGGGCCGGAATCCCAGAGATTCCCTCACATTGCTCCAGTAGCTGGAATATTAACTGGCTAGAGGAAGATATAGCGTGTGTACAATAAGAGAACCGCCGTGGGGTTACGGTGAAGTAACAATAAGATTTTACTCAGCAGCCAAGGTGCCGACTAGAGCCCCGAGCCCGGCCATTCTTACCGGGCCCGGTCACCGGACCCGGGAATCTAAGTTGTTATGACACGTCTAGTAAGTACTTGAAGCTGCGTTACTAGTTTCTTATTTCAATACTATGTTTTCAAATAGACACTATAAGGAGTAAAGAGAAGGACCTGCTTGTTTAAAGTTATAAAATGAATAATTACTAATAAGTACTAATGTTACTTTTCCGTCCATAAGTAAAAGTAATCAATTCTGTATTAAGTGTGATTTTGAGACTTGAGTGAGAGTTGGGACTGAATGTTGAGATAATTGTTCATAAGCCAGTTTGAAATAAATATTAACCTTGAATCATTGACTTTTTCCATTCATATATAGAGCATTTTTATAAAATAATTTCAAGGTTTCATCGCTAAGTCACAACCCGGCCGGGTTGGCGACGAATGCAACCGGGCCCGGCCGGGTTGAGAAACATACCGGATTGCAATCTCTAGTACCGACTATACTTTTTAGACGCAAGTACTGATGGAAACCGAATTGGTGTTTACCAAGTATGAAACACTTTTGGTTGTATTATCAATGACAGAGCAGTGTTGTCAACGTAAAAAAATTAGTAAAATGGCACACGGGTGACCTCACCTACGACTACGCTTCTCTTTTTTGACCGACGAACCACCGGAGGAGGTATACAATTCGACGCGTATATATATTATATATTTTTTTATGTATAACCACGCATAACTTTTTTCGTAGTAGTCCGATTTCAATAATTATTTTTTTATTGGAAAGAGTATACTTCAAAATTGGTCCCATTTAAGTTTTATCGAAATCGGCTGAGCCGTTTTTGATAAATCAACAATAATGTGAAAAATGCTACATCGATCCGTACGAAATATTCGCGAATTCTGTACACGGGTGAAGTCGGTCATGCTAATTTTTGCAAAAAATAATCTTGTGTACAAACTCCAGGTACAAACTTTCAATGATTTATTAAAAAAAAGATTTATTAAAAAAAGCACAGACACTGGAGTCTGTGGAGTGTAACAATTAAATAAAAAAAAAAAATCTTTCAATGATATGTCCACAGACTTCTCTATTTATATTATTTCCCACTACTTTAGATATAGTGGCAGTGCGCAGGCTTCATAGTTTAACGAATTGATAGCCGATGGTGCTGTAAAGTACTTGAATAGAAACTACATACGGGTGTATATTCATAGAGTAGGATGTCCAATGATAGAGTGGTCAGGTCGGAGGAACGAGCTGCATTCAATACACTTCGATCCTTAGGATCAAAAATGATTGAAATCAAAATAATGAGGTCTAACTGAACGCAGCGCGCAGTCCGCATTTATGTATGAACAACGTTGTCGGTAAGTCAAAGGACATGTCCACAAAATGTATAGAGGCTGGTATAATAATAATCAAAAATTCTAACCACTACACTCGTTACATTTCGAGAAAGTTCATATTTTTCTGAGTCTATTACATCAGTTAAAACCAAAAAAGAGCCCTCCGTTTTTTTTTTTAATTAATTTTGAATCTATTAAGATAAATAAATATAAATGGCTCAATAAGTAGTTTATCTCTTACAATCCTTATTAAGTAACCTCCAAATCGTTAAATAGAAGCATTTTTACCAATCAGACACAGTTTTTAAGTGCTTATTTGTCACATCGTACCTACTAACTGGTCACACTGGTAGGTTATAATTTTTAATTTTAGCAAATTATGAGATGTATGTAGAAGAATCAGCTACGAATGCAAGTAAAATAACGATAGATGCACTTTATTATAGCTAAACTAGAAAAAATACATAGCTGTATTGCTTTTCATACAATTTATTTTCACATTTAAAAAAAATTGAGGGTTAAAAAAATCTAGATTGAATTGTTTTGAGAAGCCCATGAATCAAGCTTTCAAATTATATCATCTTGGTTCGATTTTTCTCTGAATAATATACTTACCACTTGTGGACGTCACCTTTATAGAGACCGAAAACTTTGTTCATACACAATGCGGAGATCTTCAGGCGACTTAAAAACTCTGACACCAGGGCTAGCTACCCGACCGATACGAACTTACTTTCAGTATTGGTAGATATGTATAAGTATATTTACATCACAATTAATGATGTCTCAGTCGACTAGACTGATTAGCTGCGGTTTTTTAGGATTCCGTAGTAAAACGAGGAACCCGTGTGTGGTGATGCAGTGGGGATGAAATTTTTATTTCAACTCCACCCCCTCATGTGGTATGTCGTTGAATAGGGTTTCTAAAAATGAATGTATTATGTAAGGTTTCTTAACCCATTTTTTGTAAAGTATTTGTGATATATAGGGCGCCAAAATTAAAAAAATACTCACACATATATTTCTTACCCAATAATGCTTTTCTTGAACTAAACCATCTATTGGCATCATAAAAATTATTTTTATCATCATCATAATCATCGTCACCATCTACCTACCTATATTGAAATAAACTATAGCGTATTATTATATCTTCTTTGCTATAATAGCTACAAACTTTATACGATTAAAAAAAAACGTTAACACAAATCCGCAAAAGTCAAAGCAAAACGCAAAAGCGTTGTCAAGCACAAGTTTACAAAAGCGAGTCGAGCGCGTCGGGATCCAAGTTGCAATAGCTCTTCCAACTAGTACCTACTAGGTATCGGCAAAGATACCTAGGTACTATAGGTACCTAGGTGCTGTAGGTAGGTACTGTGTACAGTGCAGTGTTGTCAACGTAACAAAATTAGTTAAATGGCATACGGGCCACGCTTATCTTTTTGCACAAACTCTAATAGCACGGGATTCGGGATCGACCTTATAGTGATAAATGATCATAATGATTTAAGTACAATGATATCATAGAATAATAGATATGTTATCTTCAAGAGAAACATCGAATAGGTATGCAAGTTCATTGTTGTTACCAAAACAAGTTACTTGCTAGTTACAATCCTAAAGAAATATTTATAGAAACTATAATTAAATGTGCCGTTCCGTAAATTCATTAAAGTCCGCACAAACTCGAATAAAAGTCCGAATGGAAAGTGCAAATAAGTCGAGTAACTGCGACCGAGCACTTAACAGGTGTTCGATCATCGATTTCGGTTGGCGGCATCGATTCCTAGTGCTGGAGTGAAAGTATCGATATTCGATAGTTCGATACTATAGGTAGATACTCACCACTACTATGTACGATGATGTTTACAAACTGCAGGGATTTACTTTTGTCATTCTACTGTGGTTTTTAGGTACGGTTAGGTATATTTTTTAGTTACGATCATGTATTGGAAATAAATAAAATAGTAGCTTATAATGGATAGGCATAACTCTAAAAATCGAACACTTAACATGGGTTCGATCATCGATTTCGGTTGGTTTTGATTAAGTGACCATGCAAGCCCGAAATCCAGAATAAAATCAGTTGCTCCGTACAAAAAATTTCATCGACTCTCGGCATAATATATGAAACAGCTTTTTTTTCTTCCGCGATTTTATGGTTGATCCCATTCCCATGTAGAGGTCGATCACCATAGCGATGAGTAGATACAATGATATCCTACAAAAGGACCTACCTTTTGTCTAATAACCTTTTGTTTAATCTGTCGTCTAGAGACAGGTACCTAGATCCGATACACCTACCTCTAGCCAAGTACAGTCCCGGGATACTCCATTCATACCTCTTATTATCGATATATTTTAAGAACTTACAGACATCACTAGCAGTCGACAGAATAGAAAACGGCGCGGCGGCGGGCGCTCGAAGATTAAAACGGATCCATTATTGTAGAGATTGCAACATGATGGAATGCCGAGTTGCATATTATTTTTAGGGTTCCTTAAAAACGTTTTACTTATACCTACAAGTATCTATCGACAAAACGTATCGTATTTTAACGCGTTAAGTGTTTTGTTTTAAATCTGCGAATTGAATTAGCAGATATGTTTTTTTTAAAATTAAAATACTATTTTTAACTGAATCTTAGTTATTTTATTTGAAAAAATAAATATTTTTAAGCGAATTTCTGAAAACAAAACTCACCTAACTTATAGCGCGCCACGAGCACTTTATAATACAGAATCACCTTGCTGAGCGATAAGGCCGCCCATTTTTACATTGTTTGTGTATCTTTATTTCTTGATGTGCAATAAAGAGTTTATCTATCTATCTGTCTGAGCGCCTTTAATTGAATCGAGCGTAAACTGATGCTTTCTATTTAAAGCGAGCTAGAACTACATCGTAGACCATCTCCGATTCTTCGGAGAGTGCGCCCAAGAGTTGCACAATCTGGTCTCACCGGCGCCTTTCTCTATCGTACGGCTAGACAGACGCGACCAAAGAGCCACCCTTTTATGGTGGACATTCCGCGCGTTAGAACCAAGCGTTTCGAATCCTCATTCCTCATACGAACAGCCAGAATGTGGAACGCTCTGCCTGGGTCTGTCTTCCCGCTAAAGTACAACGTAGGTGTCTTCAAAGCCCGAGTAAATAGGTATCTTCTAGGTAAGCGTGCTACACCCTAGACCGCATATCTGCTCAACATCAGGCAGTAGGTATGTAGCCAAACGCAAACCTATTCGAAATAAAAAAATAAGGTCAGGCAAGATAAACTGCCATAAGCTTGACCGTGTGTAAGATGCCTCCTACTATTTATTATGACTGCCTCGGTGGCTCAGTGGTTAGTGACCATAACTTCTGGATAAAAGAGGCGTGGGTTCGATCCCCACCCAGGGCAAATATTTGTGTGATGAACATAAGTGTTTGCTCTGTGTCTGGGTGTTATTTAGTTACTATCTATATAAGTATGTATTTAAAAATAAGTATATGTAGTATATCAGTCTCTGGCAGTCATATCACAAGCTTTGCTTAATTTGGGGTCAGAGGCCTTACACACAAGATGTACCAAAAATATTTATTTATTTATTATTAAAAAAAATAGTACATATATGCAACCTTAGAGAGTTCTTCATATTCTTGAAGTTTGTGTTCTCGTATGCGAAGTCCGCGAACCCGCATTTGGCCAGCATGGTGAATTATAGTCTTCCCTTCGCGTAGAGTAATTTATTTATAAATGATTCAGTAATTATTTAAAAATCTACGGAACCCCGACACGTTTTCAATGGCCGCCATTTCGTCCGAAGATTCCTCTTTAGTTTTTGTTTTTCATCATTTGAAAACCTCTCGGGCTGGATCAGCGAATAGCCAGATTTTCCGGCTGATTGCGAAACTAAGTTTCATCCCATCTCGTTACATCATTATTTTAAATTGATATTACTGGCCGAGTAGATGGAATTGAAACAACTAATCGGCTAGAGATAGAAAAATGCAAGGAATTATTTATGTAGGTCTTGCATTTTTGTAAGGTATCATTGAAAGAAGGTTGAAGGTGATCATTTACAGTAAATGAATTTACATTATGAGAGTTAGGTAGGTACGCGGTTGATAAGGCCGCTCTCTACTATTATAGGTCACATATACAGGGTTATTTCTAATCAATAAGCATCCTTTTATTGGCTTATTCTGTACATCAAAATTAACAACTTTTGTTCTACGACTATGTATTGTCAAGACTCAAAAAATAAATTCGTTCTCCCATAGAACAGCTGTTTTTTTGAGTTTTGACAAAAATCGCAGAACAGAAGTTGTTAGTTTTGATGTACAGAATAAGTCCCTTTTTTTTTGTCCAGGGGAAATCTTTTAAAGATATCACCGCACCTCGGGACAGGCGGGTGGTTATGTGGGAGTCTCCGCCCATTGCTGGACGGCATACCCACCAAAACCCCTGGGTGTTCCGCCACTGCGCTTGGTGTCGGGGCTACGGGCACGCTTTCGCACTCCTCCGTGGCACCCGACAGCGCTGGCCCAAACCGGGCCCCACCTCGGAGCTTGCGCTCTCTCCAGAATGACGACGTGCCGAACACCAGGCACATCGTCATCCCCCACCTGGGACCAACCAGCACTGGGCGTCGGACAGTACCCGTGTCCGACAGCCCTGGTCCCAATGCAACGGGTCGGTTGAAGTAGCCCCGCGCCTGCCACTACGGCTGCAGAGGATAGGGAGAGCGGCCGACGACATACCGACGCTCCTCTTCCCCTGCAGCCCCACCGCGTCCGCCATCATAACGGTGGCGACCCCGTCTAGGCCCCGTCTCTGTGCGAGGAATGAGCCAGCTCTCATGTCACCAGCAGCGTCAACAAGCTTTGGCGAAATTGTCTTGAAGAATTTTTTTAGGGCTGGACCCCACGGACCAAAAGTTTCGACGCCAAGCAGCGAAAATACATATTCACTTGCGAGTGATGCGTATTTGCGCCGCTTAGCGTCTTCTTCTCTTTGAGTTGTCCCACTGAGGCGAGAAGGGGCCAAGGTATCGACGCATGTTGCGTCCCATACCAGCGCCCTTCCACGCTCCCAGGGGATCAATGTTAAGCCGTCAGGGCGCTTGCCATCATCTCGAGCTATGCCAGCTGGCTCTAAAATAGCTGGGATGTTGATAGTGGCAAGCGCCCTTTTAATGATGTCATTTAAAGAGCCGTGGCGAGAAAACCTACCTGCGCTTTTCTGGCAACAAAGCCCGTGGAGTCCATATTTGTCGACGCTGCTTCCACACGGACACACATGGCGTTCAACAATGGCAGCACCCAATCTAAGACCGGTGGCAATACGGAAGCTGCCATTGTCCAACAGTGTCCCGAGGTTATCAGAAGGGCGTGCAGCCATTGCCCAGACTCATGCTCTGAGACTGCAAGAAGCCTTGCGCGGTCTTGATCACTGAAAGAATTTTGAATCAAATGTTGGTGTATTCTCTGTACCAATGGATTGTCCCAAAGTCTTTGACATTTAGGTTCCTTTGGCAAGTCTCCATTGGTACAGAGAATTTTCCAGGCCTCTATTGCATCTGGCGCACAGTGTATCTTGACAGATGGTGTCTTCAAAATTGAAGAACACAGCTGGGATACACCGTGCACAGACGAAAGAAAAGCCGGAAGAGCTACGCTAGATTTTTTTCTGATTCCGATACCACCCAATCTAATTGGCAAAGAAGCTTGAGTCCAGACGGTATTATCGAGGTTCAAATTTAGAATTTTTTCCAAAGCATTTTTGAGAGTGGCATCTAGGTTTTTTAAATGTTGTGTATACTTCCAGATTGGGCAAGCCCTTAAGATATACGTAAAATTTGGAACGAAAAGACAATACTTTATAATGGTATATGCGATATGAGAATTCAGAAAGCACAATCTGAAATTTTTATGTTGTTTTTAAAGTTTCGCGATTTGAACACATTATTATTATATACTACGGGACTAATCGCGCACTAAAATTACGAGATAAATAAATACCTCCTCATCCCGACGTTTCGGCCGAGTTGCATCGACCGTGGTCACGGGTAGACACACCCCGTCTACCCGTGACCACGGTCGATAATATAATTTTTATGCTATATTTATAGCTTCTCCCTATACTTATATATTGATAAATATATAGGTTTTAGAGTTTGTGCAAAAAGAGAAGCGTCGTGAGGTCGCCCGTGTGCCATTTTACTAATTTTATTACGTTGACAACACTGCTCTGTCATTTCTAGTACAACTAAAAGTGTTTGATACTTGGTAGACATCAATTCGGTTTTCATCAGTACTCGCGTCTACCAAGTAGGTATAGCTGGTACCTTGGCTGCTGATATTCGACGGATGTGAAGTTAGCTACAAGCAGCGCAGCTTGTAGCTAACTTCACATCCGCCGACTTGTATGATTCAGCCTGTAGCGACTAACTTCTCTACATTCGCTACAAGATGGCACTAGCTACGCGCGCCGTCCGCCAACCAATCACAAGCTGTATCGCCGCGCCTCAGCCAATGACAAGCCAACGCCGCGCAAACGAAATTTACAGCGACGGCCGAACTATATCAAGACCTATTGTTACAATGTCTGAGAGCTTTCCCCGGGCACAATACCACGCCTGTTGGAGTACTCCTCACCGAGTTATTGTACAATTAACATCATCTCGACATGGACGAGGCGAGCGCTGAGTCTAACCAAGCCTGCACCTACAAAGTATTGTTTTGCAAAGGGCAGGAACTATTAGAGGTGTACCTACCTAGATCTATAAATTCATAATTTTGAACAACTATAAACTAACTATATTTTATCGTCAGTCAATCAGGGCCGAATCTACCATACAGCTTTTTGGGATTCAGCCCAGGGCCCCGTCGATTCCAGCTAAGTCAAATCAAAGTTAATTAAGACGATAGTGCAAAAAAAGTTGATAATTTTACTGAATTAAACAGATCTTAAGGTTGCCTTAGGCTGGGAATCCAGCGATTAATCAAACCCATTTAATTCTAGTCTATGTTCTGGTGTTAGTACCTACTTCGAACTGCTGTAGTTAAAATGTTCGGCAGCCGTTGCACACTCATTCGATCTCGATTGTGCTCAATCGTTTCCTTCTCAGACTCTTTCTATCCTATACTATAAGGTAGTTGAAGTACTATATTTAGGAGAGGGCCCCTAAGTAGTACTAACCCAGGACCCCCTAAACCCCCATGGTCTCATGGCCTTGCAGACAATGAACGTTTTACTTATTCGAACGATTTTGCAGTGATTCTCACACACTGTAATTTCTCAACTCTGTATCACCTTTAACATTTGCGTGATATCAGTCCGATGGGTTTCGCTGCAAAAATGGGTCCAGACTCGTGGTTACACCGCTTTGTTACACCAGTGTGACTACGAGGAAACTTTTTTCCTCGTGGTTACACCGACTGGTGTAACCACGAGTAAACTAATAAAACGTAGGACTCATGGTCACACTGCTAGTGTAGGGAAATAAAAAAAAAATCTGTAGGTAAGTACTATATAATATGACCTTGTAAACCAAAAAATGGAGAATCAGGTTTGTACCGTTTTAATTCTGGTTAATATTCAATCGGTTTCAAGCCTTGGATGTAGGATTCGGCTTATACTTACATGTAGGTAAGTCTACCCTTTAAGTAAGTAAGTTCGTATAACCCGGGTGGCTAGCCCTGGTGTCGGAGTTTTTAGGCCGCCTGAAGACCTCTGACATGGCTAAACGGTTAAAACAACCGGGACTTACAATTTAAAGTGTCATCCGAGCCACGGTAGCGCTCAGTTGGAAAATGCCACCCGCGGTCACCCATCCAAATACTGACCGAGCGGAACGTAGCTTAGTTACAGTCTACCCTTTATACTACGGACATACTCGTAGCAGTAAAATATTTTTAAATAACAATATGCAACATTTTATCGATTCGTTCAATGGCGTTTCGTTTATATAGCTGTCATCTGAAATGTGTATACATATTTATGAAATAGATCTTGTTGAGGTCTATCACTTTTGTGAAGACAGCAATGGTCTAAAATCCATAGTTACGGAGATAAACAACTTTAAAGTTTGACAGCTGTCATCCGAAATGTAGATCTTGTTGAGCTCTATCACTTTTGTGAAGACAGCAATGGTCTAAAAACGATAGTTACAGAGATAAACAACTTTAAAGTTTGACAGCTGTCATCTAAAATGTCTGTCTTGTTGAGCTCTATCACTTTTGTGAAGACAGCGCTGGTCTAAAATCGATAGTTACAGAGATAAACAACTTTAAAGTTTGACAGCTGTCATACGAAATGTAGACCTTGTTGAGCTCTATCACTTTTGTGAATACAGCAATGGTCTAAAATCGATAGTTACAGAGATAAACAACTTTAAAGTTTGACAGCTGTCATGCTACTTTAGTATGAATTCTAGAATATGACAGCTGTCACTTTGACACATGTCATTTTTGAAACGTAATATTATAATTATTTTTACCATTTGTTGTTTCACTTGGTTTTCTTTGAAAAGGAGCTAAAACACTAAAAAATACTTTACGACTTTGTTATACATAGTGGATATATTTTATTTTCCATGAAATTACTAAACAGTTTGCAACAACATATACCTCAATCATATTTTCAACAATCCCGCACATCACTACTTACCTAATATTTAGTCAAGCACGATCTTTTTAGAGTAGTGTAACCACGAGGAAAAAAGTTTCCTCGTAGTCACACTGGTGTAACAAAGCGGTGTAACCACGAGTCTGGACCCGCAAAAATGTATGAATTTTTGGACATCAGTAAAAAGTATCGAAACTTTTTTGAACCTGATACTATAATATAATGTCTACACATTCTCTATATTATCTGTGGTTTCATTCAATAAACCGTCGGTTTTGTAACCGAGGATTATTTTTGCATGGTGAACAGTAAATATTATAACCCCCGTTTAACCCATGTTTAGGATTTCATCGGGCGATTATGTAACCGACGTTTAAGTAAGGGTTGGTGCACTCCACTCTAAGTAGGCATCTACGTAATAAGTACATAATTTCTTATAGGCCGGGTGGCTAGCCCTGGTGTCAGTTTTTAAGCCACCTGAAAGCCTCTCACATGGCTAAACAGTTAATACAACCGAGGCCTACAATTTAACGTGTCATCCGAGCCACGGTAGCGCTCAGTTGTAATTACCACCCGCGGTTATCCATCCGCAGACAGACCGTGCGGAACGTTGCATGGCCGAACTTTTGTGATCTTGTCAGACACCTAGTCAAACCATAGGAGCTACAACCTGGTTATACTCATACTCTTTATTATTAACAACTAGTTACGGGTCCATACTAACATATTTCATTTTCAATATTACCTATAGTATGATTCCTTATTAATAACATAAAAGTGCATTTAACAAAATCCAATAAAAATCTGTAATAAATAAATTAAATCAAAAACATAAATCAACTAAATGTCAATAATAATCCTACTTAATATTATAAACGCAAAAATTTGTGAGGATGGATGGATGGATGTTTGTTACTCTTTCACGCAAAAACTATTGAACGGATTGAGAAGAAACTTTGCAATAATTTAGTTTATATATCAGAATAACACATAGGCTATAAATTATATTAATATTGCGTCAAAAATCAAAAAATCATGCGGGCGAAGCCGCGGGTAAAAACTAGTGATTAAATATTCTGCATTTCGTTATACCATAAATGGTGAAAGAATGTCAAACAATACAATAAGTCCGTTATATTACACATTTATATCACAATAATCTACTTAACAGTAAAAAATAAATAAATACAATATCTACTCTATCTTAGGCAGGAATTTTATTTTTTAGAAAGAAAGAAAGGAATTCTTTCACATTATAGAACGTTTGCTCAACAAGCCACTCTTTTGTCAAATTCTTAAATGCACGTCGTGATGGTGCATTTTTATAGCTTCTGACAAGTTATTGTAGACTCTTGCTGCCATAATGTGCACCTGCTTGGATGTTTTCTCAAGTCGATGAGTGGGCGTGCACAGTAATCGCCCCTTCCGCGGCGGCTGGGAGCGCCGCTCGCCCAAGCACGCATACCTGGTACCTACTGATCTGATATCACCAGGGTATCAGGCCTTACGATTCTACTGGATTTTGTTCTGAGACGTACCTGCCTCAACAGATAGGACAGATAGATAGGAAACTATGCCTAAAGGCCGCGTCGCACAAGTTGGCGGAAATAAAGCTACAAGCTGCGAAATATCCAATCCTAACTTAAGCTCACACAAAGACACGCGTTGATTGGATATTTCGAAGCTTGTAGCCAACTTCATTTTCGCCAACTTGTGTGACACGTCCCATACTTAGCTTAAGCTGGATGCGAGCCGCTTCTAACCAGATCTATAGGGGAGGCCTATGTCCAGCAGTGGACGTCCAATGGCTAAAACGACTACGAACGACGATCTAACTTAGGCAAGAACGGTATTCACTACCTACCACTGCGGGCAGCGGTATTAGCACCCGACGCAAATACGACAGGTGTTTTAACTTTGTCCGGCATCGCAACTCCCGAACGGATGAATCTTTTTTGAAAGGTTAATTAGTCGGGAGGGGAGTTCCTCGTGGACCAAGTATGACAAACTAGTATGACCACGAGGAAACATCCCTGCTTTCGCACAACTAGTTGGTCATCCGAATTACGTATTCTCTAGTAACACAACTGCGAAAAACTGTTCATTTTAACATATTCCTTGTGACACAACTACCGTTAAATTCTTATTTAGAGTTCTTAGATAAATTATCTGTTATTTTGTTAACTCCGGTATGAGTCTCATTGTGTCGGTTTTTATTTTATTTTAATTATAGTTTCACTGATTTTACTTTTTACGAAGCTTTCGCAAGGTAGGCTTTGCGTAAGGTAGGTATGATATAATTAAATTGTTTTTGGAGCTAAAAAAAACAAACTTATTATTTAACTAGATAAGTAATTTATTGTACATTGTTTTTGTAACACGATACAATAATAAGCATTCTCTAAAACAACATGCACGAATGCACGTCCGTGCAAAAAAACTGTTCAATCCGAAAAAAAAAAGTGATAGCGATTCTGTTATACCACACAAACTGTTTACAGCACTAAATTCAGTGCAAAAAATGATAGCAATAAGTTTAGAACTGTAACATTTAGCTAAAATTGTGTTTCAGCAGAATTATGTAACTAGAGTTAATTGGTGTTGATAACTCTAGTTATAAAAAAAAGTTGTATACTTTCACTGGTTATTTTCTTTTTTTTCTGAAACAGTTTTTGTGCACGCAAAGATACAATTTCCATCAATCCTAAATTTTATTCAAACCAATGGGGTCCATAAACCATAAAGGCTCCATTACACTAAATACGACTATCGAGCTTATTTAAAATATTAAAAATGATTGAAAAATAATAGACTTCTTTTGTTTGCCGTCGCATTGTTTGTGTGCATTTTCCAGTGTCAAGTGTTGTTTTAATAATTTTTGATATTTTATCAAAATAGTCACTGTCGTAGTCACGTCATAGTCCAATAAAGTCACGGTCAAGTCCAAACGTAGTCAAAGTCATACCTCAGTAAAGCAGTACAGACTTTACGAGGCGTCTATGGAGTTTTGGTAACAACACGGAACGTCATGACTCGTCACATTATATCACTTGCCTCCATTCATGCACGTAAATCAGCTCATAATCAACGAAATACCACATTTTTTCACTAATAAATTTATCATTGATAAAAACACAAGCTTAACGAAATAATATAATGAGGCGACATAACTTTTCCGCGTTCCCGCCAAAACTCAAAATAATAGACTTATCCAATAAAGGCGCACTACTTCCAAAGGGGGCGACCATAATTATGAAAAACTGTTACAATGGGGCCAGCCCGGATTTTGAGAATAATAATTATCAGCTGTTTCATACAATACTATGTCGATTTTAATTTTTTTTGACAAATATGTATTTCTTTTCATATTTAAGATATAAAAGTATCAATTAATTTATGAAAATCAAAGTTGTATAATAAATTTGGAGTCGTATTCAATGTAACGCTGCCCTAAAGTTTCCGTATTTACGAAATAGATTTTTGGTCTTAGTTATTGCGTTTTTTCGTTCATGGACCCCGAAGCACTAATTTTAATACTTATTTTTAATATATTATATCAGGTGTCGATTCTGTCATACCATATTCGAATTAGTTGGGACTAAAATCAAAAATAATACTTTGGTATTATTCATACATTTTTCAAAAAAAAATATTAGAACTAATTTTAGTTGCCGAATTAAGATTAGAAAATGGTATAACAGAATCGGCACCAAAATCTAGTTACTACGTAACATTTTAACTATAAGTGATATTGAAACATAAATGAAATACATACATATCATGATACATCTAATATACATACATTTGTGAAACATGTTTAATGCTATAAATCTCTAAAGGAATGGTTAGCAATAACAGTAGGGATATTAGGAAAACATTCTTATGTACTAAAAAATAGGATTTACAATGTTTATTCATAAGTTATTATAAAATGGGACGTAATTTTACCACACAAAGAAAATAAAATAAATGAATTTTCAAATAAAACCGTAAAATTAAAACATACATTTCAGAGGTTGGTACCCTTGATTCTTCGATGTTTTTTAAACTATTCTGACCTATAGTCAAAATTTTTTTACTATAGAAGTTTATTATGACAGTTCGAAATGTATCAATTAATAATAATAATAAATAATTTATTCTCACCAACACCTCGATATCAAAGTTTTTTTTTACTATTTCTTGACAAAAATATTTAAAGAAAACTGTAGGTAATTTTTATTCATACACATACAATATATAATAAGGTTTATGTTTCTGTCATAAAATTCTCGCTTATTCATTTTACCGCAACCAAAAAACGGGCAATAAATTTTTGCTAAAGCATAATTATTATTCGTTTATAAAACAGACTATTTTAGTCTTTAATTAGAGAAAAAGTTTTAAATAAACATTTAAATAAAATATCGGTCTGTAACTATTGCGAATGAGATTCGACTCAAAAAGTACAAAAATAAAAAGAGACCGTTCACTTTCAAATCATTTGCGACAATATATTGTAATGTTATTTATACAAATAATGATGTAGACTGAGCACATTTAACGGTAATAAAAATATCTAAATGGATGATAAAACATGAAATTATATACAAAAATAAAATAGCTATGACCGGTCTTGTCCTAGTTAAGTGTCCTTATAGCAATATCCAAATCGTAGAGCAAACCTAAAAAAAAGGAAATTAAAGTTAAAAAGACTATCATTGAACAGTCAACACTACTATTACTCTGCTACTATAGGTTTTTTCCTTTCCTATAGTATTTATTTAATATCGATATTTATATAAAAATACACCTTTCGCTTGATTTTTGGCATTAGGCGCCCCCTTAACACTAGCTGCTCAACCCGGCTTCGTCCCGGTACGGACAGATTTTAAAAGTATAATAAATAAATACGATTATAAATTGAGATAAACTAACCTATCTCTCAAGTTCTATCAAGCTGCTGCAAAATTTGGTTAAAATCGGTTAAGTAGTTTGGGAGTCCATCGCGGACAAACAACGTGACGCGTAGTTTATATACAGCATGACATTTTATTCAGTGCACAAATTTTTATCGCACAATAGATATTATAATAGATATTAGAATATATTTCGTTCATAAAAAGATTGACTTTTTTTTCATAAATTGTTTGTCAAACTATTCCAAATAATATTATATTGCATGCACCCTACACTCCAGACAATAACTATCTACCTAAAACGTCTCGGGCGTAGGTACGACACGGCCACGTAGGGTGACATTGATTACCCCGTTTATCTGTATACTTTCTCTTGAAGTTATTTCAATATTTTTGTACTTAGGTGAGTGAAACCAATGTAGAGGTTTAATTGTTTGTTTATTACCTATACTTTCCGTATGCATAGTATGGGCACTGAAAAAAAAAACACCCTGTATATTAAGATAAGAAGATTAGAAAGTGTTCGCGTGAGAGAAAGTGCGTTTTCCCTAGTTATATCCCGTAACGATGTATTGCACCCATTTGATCACGTCGTGGTCCGAGTAGTTCAGCTTTACTCAAACACTTTCAAAAATAATATATGTAAATGAATGTATGTCCTTTATAGAATTGTAAACTATGCATTTGATCAAGTAATGATCTGAAGCAAAGTTGTTGTGCATGAGCCAAAGGTTGGTGAAATGAAGTTCGCCGGGTCAGCTAGTGTTAAATAAGCTTACAAAATAAAATAACGCTAGTCAATAATAATAATAAATCTTTATTTTCAGATAACTAAGATCCATACAAAGTATTTCACAGAAATACACAAAAATAATATAATTTGACATCAGTATGCTGAGTGTGAGTTTTGTCGTAAACATGACGCGCTCTTCGGCGAGCGCGTAAGCATGTCATTTGTAAAGCGTGGGCGTCTAATTCCAAAATTAAGCGAAAGGTGTATTTTTAAAGACGTGGTGTAAATGCAACGGACATAAATGTCCATATTAAATAAATACTATAAGAAAGGAAAAACCTATAGTAGCAGAGTAATGGCGTAGAATTTTGTATAATAATATGGTTACTTTAGAAAAAAATTAAAGCTTCGCATCATAAAAAAAAACATTCTTTTTCAAATGCTCGAAATTATCAGCGACAACACCACAATATTTTTGACAAATTACGTAGCCAGACTAATGTTCTAGCCGATTAATCAGTTAGTTTTTTAAATACATGCTTATATTTTAAATAAATAAATAAAATGTCACCTAAAAATGTAAGCTGGCGCTCGGAGCCAAAATCATCGTGAACTGTGTCACGCGATTTTCGACTCTAAACAAAGCAGCATAGATGATAGCGGGCGATACAAGAAGCGCTGGTGAAATCTGTTTCTTTCGTGGCATTAGGCACACTCTTAAATATAAATAAACTTACAAATGTTTCCTTATGCAGAGCGTCTAGCATCTCGTCTCGTAGAGTCCGGAGCGGCCGATGTAGCGCACCCATTTGATCACATCATGGTCCGAGTAGTTCAGCTTGGGCTCAAACACTTTCAAGTAACGGACCTGCAAATGCAAAAATAAAGGTAAATGTCGAAAATGATACCATCAGTCGATCGTTTGGGTCACCGAAAATGATGCCATGAGTCGATCGTTTGGGTCACCGAAAATGATGCCATGAGTCGATCGTTTGGGTCACCGAAAATGATGCCATCAGTCGATCGTTTGGGTCACCGAAAATGATGCCATGAGTCGATCGTTTGGGTCACCGAAAATGATGCCATGAGTCGATCGTTTGGGTCACCGAAAATGATGCCATGAGTCGATCGTTTGGGTCACCGAAAATGATGCCATCAGTCGATCGTTTGGGTCACCGAAAATGATGCCATCAGTCGATCGTTTGGGTCACCGAAAATGATGCCATCAGTCGATCGTTTGGGTCACCGAAAATGATGCCATCAGTCGATCGTTTGGGTCACCGAAAATGATGCCATCAGTCGATCGTTTGGGTCACCGAAAATGATGCCATCAGTCGATCGTTTGGGTCACCGAAAATGATGCCATCAGTCGATCGTTTGGGTCACCGAAAATGATGCCATCAGTCGATCGTTTGGGTCACCGAACAAATCATCGAGGAGTACAACTTCCGGATGATTTATCAGAGATCGGAACGCGGCCTTGATAGAAGCTCTGAGCCTAGAGCAGGCGACTAAACTGTTAAGCCGGAAACATACTATCGGACACGGCTGACGGACGCGACTGACAGCCGCGACTTAGCAATGTGCACAGTCTTAAAACGTCCGGTGTGCCAGATCGCGCTCGGACGTCCGAACGCTCAAGGTCATCTGGTGACGTCCGCGACTTATGTCCGATAGTGTGCACGGCTCAGTGTTCTTTCATAGTCTAGATACCTATCAGTCGCGGCTGTCAGTCGCGTCCGATAGTATGTTTCCAGCTTTATACAATGTGTTTGTCTACCGGTTTCGGAGCCTTAAGCGATGACATCTATGGCAAATTTTGAATAACTTTTACTCAACTGTGAAAACTTAAAAAAATACAGCTTTTCCATACTTTTTGTCGAATATCTTATAAAAAATCGTATGGAACAGCAGTTTTTTTTTTAAGTTTTTAGAGTTGGTCTCATTGTAAAAGTTGTTCAAAATTTGCCATAAATTTCACCGCTTAAGGCTCCGACACCGGTAGACAAACACATTGTAGGACAATGTTAGAGCATTCGTTAATAGTATTGCACCACCATACTCCCTATTAAAGGCTCTTTCAATCGAACCTTAGTCGAATCAAATGTATTGGCGTTTGTGGAGGGCGCTACAGGTCCCTCAACCAAGGCTTGAAACCGGTTTAAAATTACTCAGAATTAAAACGGTAAAAACCGGTTTCTCCGATTTTTTCGTTCGGAGTGTAACTTAAAAAACATTTATTAACCGGTTTAGGCCGCGAGAGGCCCGCGTACAGGGGGTGGATGGATTGAACTGATCTATACCGGTTTATTCCGTTCAACCGATATGCGAACTTTATTGAACAAAACCCTTAAAATTATCTTCTTATTATTATTATTCTTCAAAAAATGTACTTTAGGCTTTAACCGATTGGAATATTAATCGGGTTTTCAAGCCTTACTCTCAACCGTGGAAATGGGCGGTTTCTCCTTACCTTGAAACCGGAAGGAGCGAAGGGCACTTCGAAGCCCATGGAGATGGGCGGGCGAGTCCACTTCTTCTTGGTGTCGGTCTCCAGCAGCTCGATTTCGGCAGACAGCTGGGTTTCTTTCATGCCCGCCATTCGCTTGATCCTTGACACAAAAAGAATCCATATTTTACTAGGTCTTAACATGTGATTCTAATCCGAAATTGGAACTGTACTGTAGCAGCCTTTTTTTAATAGTACACTAGACGTAGGCCTACCCCCGAAGGTTGATTGGACCACTCCACCACGCTAGCCCAGCGATATTTTCCATCACCAAAAAGCCAATGTTGTGAAATTCCGTTGTATTCCGGTCAAAAGTGTTTCAACCTAAGGCCAAGGCTAACTAAACAACTTAAGACACTTGAACCCTTGAAAGTTGAACCTTAAATCTTGAACGTTGAAAAGGTTTATCTCCCCTGCTGGGGAGGAAAATTGCTAGAAAAAAAAATGCTCTTCAGTTAAATAAATGGACTTACTTCCAAACGATGGCGTTCTCCGAGGCCTTATACTTGGCCTTGCCTTTCAGACAGATGAGCTGCACACCACTGGTATTCAGCGGGGTGGGGATTTTAACTTCGATCTTCTGGCCCAGGAGAGAAGGCTTAAAGTTGCTCTTCAACACCACTTTAACTTCCATCTTGGTGCGGCCCACTTCACGCACTAGTGGGATCACGCGGAACGGTAGGGAGATGTCTTTTGTTGTTCGGTATCTGGAATGTTATATTTAAATATGTAACAAATATAGAGATTTTTAGTCTCACGAAAACGATATAATCAATTGCTGGACCGATTTGGGCTCCGTTGTAAAACTATCTATTCTCTCTCAAAAACGCTCCCTGCGTTGCGTCATTAGAATGGACAGCAACATTTATTTAGCCGCCATATAAATATTTGGCGGCTAAATAAATGTTGCTGTCCATCAGCAGTTTTTTTGGGTATCTTTAAAAATATACAGTTTACAGATTGATCCCTATATGTGTACTCTGAGACAATGCTTCTCGCCAAATTTCATAGTTCTATGTCAACGGGAAGTACCCTGTAGGTTTTGATTTGTCACGCAATAGGCGCGTTCTAACTACGATTTAAGATTCGCCTTGTAGGCGCACACAGTAACTATGACCTAAGCTGCGAATTGTTTACTTTTTACGCGCGCTATGACATAAGCTGTGGTTGTGGCTTGCTTTGTTTACGATATTGAAGGACAATAGGGTTTTAAAATGTTTCATGTTATTTACTTTGTCAATATACAAATAATAATAATATATAATGTAAATAATATAATGTAAAATAGCGTCGATTAATCGAGAGAATTCGAAGCGACTTTAATTCTACAATAAGTAGAAAGGCCGGCCCTTGGCCAATTAGTATTTATTTTACCTTTGTTGCGAATTCATCTCATGTGATCAGTTACTGTAAAGTGTACTCAGTGACTAGGTTGAGTGAATATCAGTGCAAGTGTGAAGTGTTTTTTGTGGGAGCAAATTGTGTCGTGTGTTTTGTGAAGTGGTTATGTGCAAAAAAGTATAGCGTGAACATTCGTCTTTTTATATGACTATCCAAGAACCCATCTCGTAACAGTATGCAACATTGGTGTAAACAATAAATTATTATCTATCTATGAATTATGAACCAAATTGCATGAAAATTGAAATATAACAATTCTAGTATCGATCTTAATTTTGCAAAACATTTTTGTAATTATACATTGAAGGAGTAAGCTCTATACATACAATGTGGGACTCATAATATATGCATCATTTCTAACCTGGTTCAGTTCAAACTCTCCATCGGGCGGTATAAAATAAATGGAATGCTCGATCGCACTTGCTGAGCTTGACGCACTGATGGAAACGACAGGTTTGATGGCACTCACCACATCAGTTCAAACTCCCCGTCAGGCGGTATGAAGGAGATGGAATGTTCCGTCTCGAACTTGCCGAGCTTGACGCACCGATGAAACTGACACGGGTTTGATGGCTTGATGACTCACCTCATTAGTTCAAACTCTCCGTCAGGCGGTATGAAGGAGATGGAATGTTCCGTCTCGAACTTGCCGAGCTTGACGCACCGATGAAACTGACACGGGTTTGATGGCTTGATGACTCACCTCATTAGTTCAAACTCTCCGTCAGGCGGTATGAAGGAGATGGAATGTTCCGTCTCGAACTTGCCGAGCTTGACGCACCGATGAAACTGACACGGGTTTGATGGCTTGATGACTCGCCTCATCAGTTAAAACTCCCCATCAGGCGGTATGAAGGAGATGGAATGTTCCGTCTCGAACTTGCTGAGCTTGACGCACTGATGAAACTGACAGGGGTTTGATGGCTTGATGACTCACCTCATCAGTTCAAACTCCCCGTCAGGCGGTATGAAGGAGATGGAATGTTCCGTCTCGAACTTGCCGAGCTTGACGCACCGATGAAACTGACACGGGTTTGATGGCTTGATGACTCACCTCATTAGTTCAAACTCTCCGTCAGGCGGTATGAAGGAGATGGAATGTTCCGTCTCGAACTTGCCGAGCTTGACGCACCGATGAAACTGACACGGGTTTGATGGCTTGATGACTCGCCTCATCAGTTAAAACTCCCCATCAGGCGGTATGAAGGAGATGGAATGTTCCGTCTCGAACTTGCTGAGCTTGACGCACTGATGAAACTGACAGGGGTTTGATGGCTTGATGACTCACCTCATCAGTTCAAACTCCCCGTCAGGCGGTATGAAGGAGATGGAATGTTCCGCCTCGAACTTGCTGAGCTTGACGCACTGATGAAACTGACACGGGTTTGATGGCTTGATGACTCACCTCATCAGTTCAAACTCTCCGTCAGGCGGTATGAAGGAGATGGAATGTTCCGTCTCGAACTTGCTGAGCTTGACGCACGGATGAAACTGACAGGGGTTTGATGGCTTGATGACTCACCTCATCAGTTCAAACTCCCCGTCAGGCGGTATGAAGGAGATGGAATGTTCCGCCTCGAACTTGCTGAGCTTGACGCACCGATGAAACTGAGACGGGTTTGATGGCTTGATGACTCACCTCATCAGTTCAAACTCTCCGTCAGGCGGTATGAAGGAGATGGAATGTTCCGTCTCGAACTTGCTGAGCTTGACGCACTGATGAAACTGACACGGGTTTGATGGCTTGATGACTCACCTCATCAGTTCCAACTCTCCGTCAGGCGGTATGAAGGAGATGAAATGTTCCGTCTCGAACTTGCCGAGCTTGACGCACCGATGAAACTGACACGGGTTTGATGACTCACCTCATCAGTTCAAACTCCCCGTCAGGCGGTATGAAGGAGATGGAATGTTCCGTCTCGAACTTGCTGAGCTTGACGCACTGATGGAACTGGCAGTCGTCGATAACTACGACGGGTTTGCCCGCGCGCGCGGGATCGCTGTCCGTGTTGCCGGAGATGCCACCTGAGAAAACTGTGGCCATTTCTTTATATTAGACGCCCTGTCGACGATATTTGGACCTTATTATAAAGATAATAAAGCTGCTTTTCTGCGAGGTAGATGAAGTGACGTATCTCAACATGGCTGCTCAGCTGGCAGAAAAACTTTTACAAATACATGGCGGTAGTAAATGAATACGATAGTAAATGAACATTAGGGGCCGTTCAAGTATTATGTAAGCAGATTTATTACAATTATTTACCCCTCTTCCCATCCATCCATCAGCCGTGGGACGTGCACTGCAGGACATAGGCTATCCGTATAGATTTCTAATAAGGCTGAAAGGAAATGGCCTCCATCCAGCGCGCCCCAGTGATCTTTATTATATCGTCAGTCCATCTTGTCGGTAGTAGTCTTACACTGCGCTTGCTGGTCCGTGGTCTCCATTTGAGAACTTTACGGCCCCATCGGTCATACAATCTTTTAGTTATGTACTCTGTCCACTGTCATTTGACCTTGCTATTCCGCTGGTAACTTCGGTTCTGATGTCGATCTCGCAGACATCATTACATAGTATAAAACAAAGTCGCTTCCCGCTGTCTGTCCCCATGTATGCTTATATCTTTAAAACTACGCAACATATTTTGATGCAGTTTTTTTTAAAAGATAGAGTGATTCAAAAGGAAGGTTTATATGTATAATACACCTGTGCGAAGTCGGGGTGGGTCGCTAGTCGGCTATAACCCAGCCTGCCACGTTCGCCACTGCAATCTATAAAAAAATCTTAACAAAAACCACATATGATCCTTACCAGTTCCCTTCCCCTTGGCCTCCATGACGATCTTGTCGTTGATACCAAACTTGCATTCCGGCATGCCGGAGAGGTAGGACTTCATCACCACCTTGCCCGCCACGTGTGCTGATAGCACTTGACCTGCCAACGAACATGGATTTCAAACTAGGCACTGACAGTGGCATTGTGACAAAACTGTTACAGATATTATTATCTCTATAATTTTAACTTGATCTCTGCGATAGTGAGATTGACATAGAAGATTGACATTTTTAGAGTTGAGATAGTGGTGGAAAAAATCACAATGTTGTAATGAAATCGAATGAGTAGTTGAAGGTGAAAAATTGGATTTTATTTTCTTAATATTATTTAAGATCAAGAATTTACACATGTAAATAATGTTATGATATTAATTAAATACTCATAATAATGTAACGATAGTATTTATCGACGGTTTTCACTATTATCGATACTAATGTAACATATAATTGGGTTTAATTTAATTACACATGTAAAAAATGTTATGATATTAAAATATACAATAAAATTAACGATAAATTAAGTTTTATTTAAAATATCGTCAGTATAAACTATCGATATTTTAAATAAAACTCTATCTAAAACTCTGTGGTCACGATCATTCGTCGCCCATCACTAATCGGCATGCCCATAAAGTATGACATTGACAGGTACTGTAATTATCTGTACTATCAAGAAATTCAGGACTTCACAGGCGTGATTTTTCTGACAGCTGTCGCAGAGATCAAGTTAAATTTTATAGAGTATAGTATTTCTTGTCTATATTGAGCACAAAGTTACTACAACCAGAGAGAAAGCGTTGCTGCATTCTCAACCACAAAAATGTATGGAAAATCTTGCCCAGAACTGTCAAAACTGTCAAATATGAATTGGAATGTAACAAGTATAACAGCAGGAGAAGATCACGGCAACTAGCCACAGAATCGAGATATTTTTCATGTCTCTTTCTAACACATGCCATATTAAACCAATGCATCTCCTTTTCAGATTATCTCGACCACAGTATCCTTCTAGTTGTAATAGCTCTGTCATATTGAGTACATATAATCATCGCAAAACATCTAGTCCGACCTGAACACGACGCGTAAACCTGCGCAGAAGCGAAAAATGGGTATCAGCGGGGAACATGCCACGTGACCGCCCTTGACAAACCACGGCGTAAAGCGTATTTCATTAGTGTGCTTTCTTTCCCTGTGTGTCGTAGTCACGTTCGCTAGCTCCACCCACTGAGTACAGTCGCGCGCGATATTTTTGTCATGAAAGCTGTTTGTTAAGTTTTTTTGTTGATTTTTCGTTTCGTGTTATTTTCTATTTTGTTATTGTTTCTTGTTACTTGTTACTACTTGTCGTACTTTGGGTATAAAATGCCAAAAACGTTAAATATTCGTTATTAAATTGTTTTATTTTCATAACATAAGCATGATTATTTATAGGCTTAAGTTATAGGTTACCTATATACTTTAGCACTATTAGATAGGAATCTAGAACAATATGTACCTAATCCCAATAGTCAAAATAATTAATTATAAAAAATATAATTCGTACATAATGTTGTTGCATTTGACTGTACTGTCGCGGGCCGCCATGGTGCAACTTCAGATCGGACTAGATGTTTTGCGATGATATCTGCTACTTTGACGCCGGGGCCATACATTGGACGGTAATTTGCACCAAAGCTTGGTTTCGAATTGAATAGCCAATCTGAGTCAATTTTATTATTGTTCGGTTTGTGTCCAATTTCAATACAAAATCGATCCAAACATTGAAGTGTTGGAATCAAGACTACGGTTTTTAGCCAACATAGACAATGAGTGGTCCTGGCTGGAAATGAAAAATATTTCACTAAGCACTTGTGTTATGAAAGGCTGTGGTGGCCTAGTAGGAGAATGGTCGCCTTATAAGCGAGAGGCGTAGGTTCAAGCCCGTTCCTGTACTAATGCATTAAGTGCAATTTATGCATAGATTTACATATCACCGACTTTTTCATGAAGGAAAACACAACACCTTAGAATTTTAAAACGGCGCATAGCCAGTGTAGTGGACATGGCCTAATCTCTCCATATTAATAGACCTATGTTCAACCGTGGACTATTACTGGTCCGATGCAGTACAAATAGCATTTAAATATATTATTTTGACAGCCTCACTTGAAAAGAACTAACGACACTGCATGTTTCATCTTCGACATTATCATCGGACGAGATATTTTGGAACGCGGACTTGTTCCCGACAACAAAATTATTTTTTGCAAAAATTAGCATGACCGACTTCACCCGTGTACAGAATTCGCGAATATTTCGCACGGATCGATGTAGCATTTTTCACATTATTGTTGATTTATCAAAAATGGCTCAGCCGATTTCGATAAAATTTAAATGGGACCAATTTCGAAGTATACTCTTTCCCATAAAAAATAATTATTGAAATCGGACCACTATGAAAAGAGTTATGCGTAGTTAAACATAAAAAAAATATATCGCGTCGAATTGTATACCTCCTCCGGTGGTTCGTCGGTCAATAAACATGAAGATGAGAATTACCTTGTGGCGACATGAGCAAGTTGACATACTCCAAAACGTCCAAGAAGAGTTCGTTCCGGCGATACTTGATGCCCTCGCGCCGCCACCCGATCTGGCCCGTCACCTGACAACACACGACATACTTAAATAATATTGTAACAGGTGAAAAGAAACACTCAATATAAACCTTCTTCATTAACATTCTTGTCATATTTACACAGATACATACAGTAAGTTTTATACTCTATAAAACTTAACTTGATCTCTGCGACAGCTGTCAGAAAAATCACGCCTATGAAGTCCTGAATTTCTTAAAAGTACAGACAGTACCTGTCAATGTCATACTTTGTGGGCATGCCGATTAGTGATGGGCGACGAATGATCGTGACTACAGAGTTTTAGATAGAGTTTTAATTAAAATATCGATAGTTTATACTGACGATATTTTCAATACAACTTGATTTATCATTAATTTTATTGTATATTGTAATATTATAACATTTATTACATGTGTACATACTTGATCTTAAATAATAGTAAGTAAATGAAATCCAATTTCTCACCTTCAACTACTCATTCGATTTCATTACAACATTGTTTGAAAATCGATTATTTCCACCACTATCCCAACTCTAAAAATGTCAATCTTCTACTGTCGCAGAGATCAAGTTAAAGGAGTTGGTAAACTTTTTATATGGGAGGCGGTCCTTGAAAACCGGCAGCGATGCGAGCTGTATTAATGTTTAGTGCCATATTTAAGAATATTATTTCACGCAAAAACATATTTTTGTGTATCGCCGTTTTATTATAATATCTCTTTTTTATTTCACTAAGTAGAAAATATTTAGACTGAACTGGTAATACTAAGAGGAGGTCTACGTAGTCTACGTATCAGACAGGAATCTTTAAACAACCAATAGCGGGCTGGTATTTTAGAGTTTGACATTTATTTATTTTTTAAAACATGGCGACCAGCCCTCTATTGGTTGTTCAATATTGACAATGTCATTTCCTTTTGCTGTTTCATAATGTCACTGTCAGGTTTTTTTTTTCAATTTAGGCTTAATGCAGTTATTTGGTGTAGCACATAGTTCATTTTTCTAATGTTTTTAGAACCCATTTAAAAATTAAATGGCGATGAAAAAAATTCTAAAAAATATGTGTTTGAAAAGATAATTATATAAGCTTTCTATTGGTATATATTTTGTTTCTGCAAGATTTCAAAAACCGCATCTTTTCCATATCCTTTTATAGAGTATAGTAAGATCATTCTTGAAATTGCAAATAATCTGCATATCCATACAATATGTCGAAACAGTAATAGCCGAGCTAGGATGCGCACGAAGTAATATTTCTTTCGACGTGTCAGAATGAGACAGCGATATGGCAAAGTATATGTACAGGGTTATTTCTAATCAATTAGCATCCTTTTAAGGGCTTATTCTGTACATCAAAACTAACAACTTTAGTGCTGCGACTTTTGTCAAAACTAAAAAAAAAATCAACTGTTCCATACATTCGGTTGCAACTTTTTTTTTTTAGTTTTGATAGAAGTCGCAGAGTAAAAGTTGTTAGTTTTGATGTACAGAATAAGCCACTAAAAGGATGCTAATTGATTAGAAATAACCCTGTAGATCTGTCACTTTTTCACATATTGAAAACCTTGAGGAGCCTCGACATAATGTATGAAACAGCTGATTTATTCTGGAGTTTGAGTTAGTCCCATTATGAAAGTTGGTTTTAATAACAAGCACAGCTACATCCTAAATTATTGCGAGTGTTCATTTAGTTACCTTGTTATATGAACACAATGTTACCTGTGAAGTGATCTGCGCCTGCTCCTCCTTGGAGGCCGACTTAATGCCCTGCTGGGTTATGAAGGTCTTCAGGACACCCGTGTCTGAGTTCTGAGGGTACCCGAAATCCAGGATCTCTGCAACGTTAACACATATTTTTATGTGACTGACATAAAAAAAACCGGACAAGTGCGAGTCAGGCTCACACATCGTGAGTTCGTTCAAACACTTTGTTAAAATAATTAAAAGCCTGTTTTAGCATGTCCTAATGAAGTTCTTTTACATGATACCATTTACTCACTTTGAATTTTGAACCCATATTTTGTGAATTTTGAGACCCTATTTTTTTGTGATTCAAATAAAAATGTAGTTTTCAGATTTATTCCTATATGTATACTCTGAGACAATGCTTCTCGCCAAATTTTATAGTTCTATGTCGACGGGAAGTACCCTGTAGGTTTTGATTTTTGTGAGTGTCCAAATATGCGGTTTTTTACGATATAAACGGCTCTGACTTTTTTAAATGATATCTGAGAAGTTTTTCTTTTACACAACTGCATGAGATAGTGTACAGTTTAAATTTCAACTCGAAATCTTTACTCGTTCCCGAGATAAATAGTCTTGACATACGCACAGACGGACAGACGAACAACAAAGTGATCCTATAAGGGTTCCGTTTTTTCCTTTTGAGGTACGGAACCCTAAAAATGATAATGGCAAGGTCTACGAATCTATAGTACAAGGCCAACAGTAGTGAATGTGCATAGTTGGTACTGTGTACTGAAACAAATTTAATCTACCCCATAGCAAATGAGATTCAAACATTTACTTTTGCACATGTTTTAGTTATATTGCAAACTGTGCAAATACTTATTTTTTTCTTAGTAGAAAATATATAAATATAAATATATAAAATATAGTAAATGGGCTTCACTACTTGCTGTTATTTATCCTTACCCTGAACTTAATAAGAACATTAATGCTACTGCTCAATCCTCAATCAAACTGAATTTTGAGTCCTCTTGAAAGACATCTATTTAAATCTTCGACATGTCTTATTCCCAACTTGAATCTTTCACTTCGACATGTCTTATTCCCAACTTGAATCAACTTAGCAGATTTACGAGTAAGTATACACTTTCATGCATTTATGTACAAAACATTTAAAAAGTAAGGAAAGCCTTACTAAGGTACTTTCATTGAAAAAGCTTACCATCAAGAAGTTCATAGATCAGAACAAAGTTGTTCTTGATGTTTTCTTCAGAGATCTTGCCGAAGTAGGACTGCATCACATCGATTATCTTGAGCAGGAACTCAAATACCATTGCCGCGTTCACATTTTGCTTGGTCACAGCTGCCAGCCAGATGTTGGCTCGCTAGGGAAATAAAAACTCTTTAGTCTTTTTTAGCCTGGTCATTTATTGGGTATGCAGAAGATGGACAGAGATGTCTACTCACAAAGTGAACGGAAGCCTCATTAGGAAGATAGGATTATGCTGGATGCAAGCCAGTAATTTACATTTTATTTCAAGTATCATGTTAGCAGATTTATTACAATTATTTACCCCCCTTCCTCCTTGTCAGCAAAACTATGCCTAAATCCAGCAATGGACATCCTATGGCTGAGACAAAGAACGATGGAATGAAGTTCAAAAATTCGATGTTTGAATCAAACATTGTATGTGTATAAGAATGATCAGATAGATAGTCAGTGAATCAGATAGATAGCCTACAAATATGTATGCATAGGTACTATAACTAAAAAAAATTATTCGAGGAAATTCAGGGATATTTAATGCAATTTATGTCTTGACAAATTTTAGCAGGAAGGGCAATATTTACAGCTCTGAGCTCATGTGATTTATAAACTATTTTTTTTATGGACCTAAGGCAATTCTATGTCTGTCCATGTTGAAAGCAACTGTGCTAGAATGTCATTAAAAAGCCTTCTGTTCTCTTGATCTTGAGAAGGTTGGGAAGAAGAGGTAGTTATTAAAATAAATCTCTTAAAAATGTCTATCACTTACCTTGATGTGGAAGAAGGAAGTTCTAGCTATGTTGGTAACCGGGGAGCGCACTTGCTGCCGTGCATGAATTACATTGACTCGGAAGGCATCCACGGCATTCCGACCAATGTCATCTCGGTACACGCGCGATATCAGCACCTCCCCCTTGTGGTTGTACACAAACAGGCCTCCAATCATGTTTGGGCCTGCCAATTAATTGAAATAACTATAAATTAATTTATTTATTATATGTATATTATACATAACTGAGGCCCAATTATGAAGGCACCATCATAGTTATATTAGTAATTTAGAATATTTCTGTTTATTTTTTACTTTAAGCATTCTATAGAGAGAACACTTTTTACATTACTATTAAATTTACAATGGCAGCTTCATACTTAGGCTTACATTATTTGACTATGTGGACACATCAGGTTATTCTACTGTTTACATGCCTATTTTTTGCCTGTCATGTCTTAGAAAATGGCCAATGTCTATAAATAATTAAACACATTTTATTTAAGTAATTCGATAATGAGATGGCTGATATGTTATGTGACCATTAGGTAAGTGCAAAACTGATCAAGATATCAATTTTGAAACAAGTTGCAGATTGAGTATTAAAATAACATGGTGCACTAAAATTATCAGCCTGAGCTTCCTGAAATCTTACAGAGTAGTGGGCTATGGTGTACATAATGACATTTGACAAAAAGAGGGAAGGGGTTGGGGGAGGGAGGTGGGGTGGGGGAAAGTACCCCCAGGGAGTTGGGGGCCTCAGAACCCCCCCCCCCCCTTTCGGAGATATGATTTTTTAAATTTATTATTTTACATAGGCAAAATAGGCATAGGCACGTTCGTACCTTTACTAAAAAGGGTGTAGGAGGGGGCGGGGGGGAAGGTGCATTATGCCCAGAAAGGGGGGGGTACGGAAGACCCCCCTCTTCTGTAACTAATTTCGAACCTAAAGAATCCATGTCTGACATCCGGGTGGGCTCCCGCCAGAAACTCTGCAGTTGGCCCTGAGTGGAGCAAGCCAAGTTGAGGCAGAGTGGAGTAAAGGGAGAAGGTGGCGAGCGAAGCGAGCCGGCGACCTCCGTAGCGCTACGAAGGCCGAGGCTGGCGAAGCGACCTTGTTTGTGTTTCTGGATCCCGCATTTTTAAAAAACACTCTAGAGTCGTAGCCACAAGACTATGTGGGGTTGGAGTGTCCCGATTCGGATTTGTGACTCATTTCGAACTTAAATGATCCGCGTTGGATCTGTCACTCTCTTTTTATAATGTTATACATTCCATTGTTCTATGGTACTTACTTGTTTCGCAATAGTTAAATATTAATTTTAAAAAATCATATCTCCGAAAGGGGGGGGGTTCCGTGACCCCCCACCCCACCTACCTCCCCCCCTTTCTGTCATAATGTAAACCTGAGCCCATGAAACTCAAGATAAAACAGTCGAAAGAATGATGTTATCATTTCTTCTGACTTGGCCAATGAGGATTTTGGGAGGGTAGCATTATAAGCAGGAAGTCTACCCTCCCATTACCTTTCAGTGCAAAATGACTGGCTGACTCACCGATTTTTATCTCTGGCAGAATATGAAAAACTGATGACGAGGACATGCATTTATTTAATTTTACTTAATTTTACTAGCCAGCAAATCAATAAGACAGGATACAGGGATACGTCAATAAGAGCGGATAATACAACCGATTCATTATCATGTTAACACAACAAACCGGCTCAAAACTTTACCTGTCGCGTTTTCAGCTTACTCTTGAAACAGGAAAGACCACCATTGATTAATCTAGCGGCTCGATAACTAGTAATCGCATTTTCTTTGGACCAAAAAGTGAAATGAAAATCCACGAACTCCGCAACCGCCCCCAAAATGAATGAAAAAAAGTTAAACGTCAAACGTCGAAACGAAAACGTCAATACTTAAAATGATACCATACTCTAAATCTGATGATTGGCTAAAATAACAAAATAAAGAAAAACCAATCAACTCCGACACGGTCACATAAAGGCTCCTTTACACACAGGCGGTACGAGCGGTATAGCAGACGGGCGGGCATCTGTATTGTACTGGTTATATAAGAAGGGCTCACACAGGTCCGGTCGCGGTACTGCCGTACCGCTCTTCACCGCTCGTACCGCTCTACCGCTCGTACCGCCTGTGTTTGATGGAGCCTTTAACAAGACGCTTGACCATATGACATTATTTTGGCGCTAAAGTACGGTGTGCAAAAAAACCGGCCAAGTGCGAGTCGGACTCCTGTACGAAAGGTTCCAAACCATCTTCTATAAAAGATAAGTTACTACCTGTTTATTAAGATCGAGTAAAAATTGCTTAAAAATTAATGCGATGCGTCGAGTTAATATGACCGCGTTATACATAACTTAGGCAAAGAAGATATAATAATACTACGTATATATAGAACGGTCTCTCGTTACCTCCACCCGTTTGAGTCTTCCTCATTTCCACCCCGAGTTTCACGTTCCGATTTTGTTTGTACTCTGCACGCGGCGGGCTGCACTGGTAAGTGAATTTTCTAAAAAAAATACCTATAGTATATAGGTATTTTTTCGTCACACAAATCGGCGGATGGGAAGTTATGCCGAAATATAGGTATGTGCGGGAGCCAGAGAGACAAGACAAGACAAGGCACACCCGCCTGCCAACCTTATGCCTCCCGCGCGCTCCCTACGCACTACGACAGGCAACGTGCGCACATGCGCAATAATTAACCAATCATGGCGAAGTGTTATCTGTAGCTATCATCTCATCCGCCGTTTTGTGTGGCACTTACTGTATACTTACTGTGACAATAGGGAAAACTTGTACTGTACATGGTTGAATATCAATGATACGTAACAAAACAAGATACGATAAGATTACGCATTTCCGAGACAAAGAGTCTTGACATACACACAGACGGACAGACGGATAGACGGACAACAAAGTAATCCTATAAGGTTTCCGTTTTTTCCTTTTGAGGTACGGAACCCTAAAAACGAAAGGAAAAATAAATTGCGGTCGATCTGAGGTCAAGAAGTGGAAGGCAATATCAAGAGCTTTAAGGTTAAAGACCAGTTTGTCTCGATTTCCGGCAAAACCACACGTCCTATTGTTGGCAGTAAAGCACAGTCTCCGGGTTGAGCCCAGCCCATAATTATATCCATGTTAATTATCGGCGATGGATAAATAAAATGCAATAGTTAAAGTAGAAAATATGTAGATATTATATTTTCAGAATTCAGACAATAAGCCATGTGAAAGATTACAAGTCAACTTTGTAATCTTTCACACATTTTACTGAAATAAGAACACCATCCAATAAAGAGTTTACCTGCAGAGAATTCAACCACTTTTAACATTAATTTATGGAAATAAGTTAATAGTAAAGTTGTAAGTAACACAAGGATCTACAACTTTCGTATTCACAGCTATATCTTCAAAAATTTACAAACTTGCGAGCTATTCGAATTCTGTTTAAGAGGTACGTTTGGATACTGATGTCAGAATTAACAGTTAAAAACGCCAATAACAATCACATTCAACGTTCATTTTGAGAATGTGTGAGAAAAAGTTGCATTTTTAACAGTTTTAATTCACCAGAAACTGAAATATCTGCCATACAAACATTACGATATCATCGAACTTTCGCAATTTGTGTCATAGACTATTGATTTATTTCTCTTTATGTGATTAACGTTCTTCTTAAGCCGGAAACATACTATCGGACGCGGCTGACGGACGCGACTGACAGCCGCGACTTAGCAATGTGCACAGTCTTAAAACATCCGGTGTGCCAGATCGCTCTCGGACGTCCGAACGCTCAAGGTCGTCCAAAGGTGACGTCCGCGACGTAAGCTCGAAACATACTGTCGGACGCGGCTTACGGACGCAACTGACAGCCGCGACTGATAGGTATCTAGACTATGAAAGTACACTTAATTACTAGCTTTTTTTTTCTCTCTCTCTCTCTCTCTCTTCTTGCCGAGGCTATTTACAAAACATATACCTATAAAGCATATAGGTATATATTTTTTTTTAAGTATTGTAAGTATTGTAGCCTATGCTGTATCTAAAATTCAAAGTAGATAGTAAGAAACCTTATTTTATTGTACCCACATGTATTATGAACTTAAACATTGCACGCCCGAAAAGGGTAAAACTGTGATACCTACTACAATAATATTTATAACACCTTTATACCAGTTTTATGCAATAAAAATTTTCTGATTCTGATACACTGAGCCGTGCACACTATCGGACATAAGTCGCGGACGTCAACTTCGGACGACCTTGAGCGTTCGGACGTCCGAGAGCGATCTGGCACACCAGATGTTTTAAGACTGTGCACATTGCTAAGTCGCAGCTGTCAGTGGCGTCCGTCAGCCGCGTCCGATAGTACGTTTCCGGCTTTATGTCCGATACTGTGCACGGCTCAGTGTACTTTCATAGTCTAGATATCTACCTATCAGTCGCGGATGTCAGTCGCGTTCGTAAGCCGCGTTCGTTAGTATTTTTCCAGCTTTACGAACCGAGTAATTAAATATGTGTATCAAACACTATTATTTTATCAGATGATAATTTAGTTTAATTTTGAATAAAGTTACTATTGTTATTCAAATACAAAAAATAAATACACGATTGAATAAAAGTGTTTTTTTTTTTACCACAAGTCTTTTCTTGGTAATTTGTTCTCCATCTAGCCCTTTTTAGCTTCTTCAATAGCCCCAATTACTAGAATTAAGGTGTCAACACTGGCTTATCAGTTTTAGTGATTTACGACGAAGAGCAAAGAGTACTGTATATACGGAGAACGAAGAGTGCGCGGGACGGGCCAGGGACGGGCCGGACGGGGCCCGTAAGACGCCCCATTCTCTTTGAGACGCCCGTACGACGCACGTTCCATGCATTTTGTCGTGGCGCGTACGACGCCCGGACCGGGCTGCGCCGGTCCGGGCTTAAACACAAAATATACGAAACGTGCGTCGTACGGGCATCCGGCCCATCCCCGGACCGTCCGTGGACCGTCCTGCGCCCGCCCCGTTCTAATATAAATCATCCCTAATAAAAAAGATAGGTCTATTATTCCACAGATAACAAAATTGAAGAGACACAAATGCTACCAGCTTCAGTTTTTCTCCCGAAATTTTGGGGTTAAATATTATGATTTGATGTCATTATTAACTAGCAATGGAATTATGATAATACCTTTATTATGACAATCAAATTATTATATGTAATACTATATATTTATATATAATATATTTATATAGTATTACATATAAAGGAACATTTGAAAAGTTTCTGTTAGAATTATATTCTAAAATATGGAGCTCTTCTTCTAATCCTAAGGCCCCACATCGGGACAGAGGGCAGATACAATACTTCGCCACTCGGTTCTGTTTTGGGCAGCCCGCTTCACTTCGCTCCACGTCTTGCCGATGCTCTTCGCCTCTGCCATGACAGAGCGCCGCCAGGTCTGCTTGGGACGACCACACCTGCGCCGGCCCTGTGGATTCCAATCCAGAGCCTGTCTTGGAATATGATCCACGTTCCTGCGCAGAGTGTGACCAATCCAACCCCATTTACGACGCCTGATTTGCAGATCTACTGGGTCTTCGTGGCACAGTCTCCACAGGTCGTTGTTAGTGATCGTGTCCGGCCAGAAAATTTCCACAATTTGACGAAGACAACGGTTTATGAAAACTTGGAGCTGGTGAGTAACTTGCTTAGTGGTCTTCCAGGTCTCGAATCCGTATAGCAAAACGCTCTTTACGTTAGTGTTGAAGATTCTCAGTTTCACTCTACGAGAGAGGTGTTTCGACTGCCATACAGGGCGAAGACAAGCAAAGGCACCCCTTGCTTTGGCTATCCGGGAAGTAATGTCCAATTCGGTCCCTCCAGCTCTCGACACGACACTCCCCAAATAAGTGAAGTTATCCACTCTCTCTACCGATTCATCGCCAATGAGTAGCGGATGAGAGTCACGTTCTCCACTTCTCATATCTTTGGTCTTTCGCACATTTATCTTGAGACCTACTGCGGCTGCCTCCCTCTGCAGGTCATCCAACTTGTCCTGCATATCAACTCTGCGGTGACTGAGTACGCAGAGGTCGTCTGCATAATCAAGGTCTTGAAGGTAGCCTGTAAGACCCCACTCAATCCCTTTTTGTGGCACCACATTGACGCGTGACAAGATGCCATCCAACACGATAAGGAATAGCAGCGGCGATAGGAGACAACCCTGTCTTACTCCCGCGTGAACTGGGATTTTGTCAGACAGGAGCCCATCGTGGCGTACTCTGCACGAATATTCATGGTATGCAGCTTTTGCTAGATTTATAAACTTTTCAGGCACACCAATAACCTTCATTCGCGACCATATTGCGTCCCAACGAAGCGTATCAAATGCCTTCTCAAAGTCTACAAAGAGTGAGTAGATCTCTCTTTGAAATTCGGCTCCCTGCTCTAAAATGATACGCAACGTGTTAATTTGGTCTGTGCATGATCTGCCTGGGCGAAATCCTGCTTGCTCGTTACGAATTAGCGGTTCAACTGCCTTAGCCATTCGGTCTAGTAGGATCTTACATAAGACCTTGGAAGGGACTGATAGTAGTGTGATGCCCCTCCAGTTTCCGCAATTGCTGAGATTTCCTTTTTTGGGTACCGTTACCAATAGACCTGTCCTCCATTCGTCTGGCATCAGTTCTTCATGCCATATCTTCTGTATAAGAGGAGTCAGTATTTCTGTAGCTGTAGATAAGTCAGCTTTGAGCATTTCAGCTGAAATAAGGTCTGCTCCTGGTGCTTTCCTATCCTTCAGACTGAGAATGGTTTTGGCAACCTCCGATTGTGTAGGTACCTCCGCGCAAATGTCTAGCAATGGCATTGGCCCGATCGGTCCGCCAGAAGTATCATCAGCAGGGCTGTCGTCGGCTGTTATGGACTCGCGGAAGACCTCCGTAAAATGTTCGCTCCAGCGGCGCAGTTGCCCTTCAGATGTCGTTATAAGCTGGCCATTTTTGTCCTTAAGCGGGTGTTTTTTATGCCGGTTGTTTCCTGACAACGTTTTTGTTGCTTGGTACAGCTCTTTCAGGTTGCCGTTACGGGCAGCTGATTGCGCTTGGTCCGCTATATGGTCTGCCCAAACACGTCTGTCATTGCGACAGCTACGGAATATATGCTTGCGTACTTTACGGTACTTCTCTCTAAGTATTTCTGCTTCGAGCATATCTTCGGTAGCTAATAACTGGATTTTTAAATCCCTTCTTTCGCTTATCAGTTGCCATGTTTTTTGTGACATCCATTCTTGCCGGGTATGATGTTTATGTCCAAGTACTTCGGAACTGGTATGTGCATATATTTTTTTAATATTGTTCCACTGCGAGTTAACATCATTCTCGGCATTATCGAGGCTTGCAAAACGATTTCGCAGGTTGATCCTAAAGCTGTTCAAGATATCTGGGCATTTTAACTTTGCAACATCGTATTTCTTTCCAAGACCCCCATCTAATTTAGGACGACGTAGAACAGCTAACTTGAGTCGGAGTTGTGCAAAAAAAATATGGAGCAAGATGTTTTAATCAGCCAATCTAGCATCTTTTTAGTAACCAAAACAAATTCTTAGGTAATACACAAAAATAAGTAATAGTTATCCAAACAGTTGGTCTCGCGACACAACTGTTTAACAGAATCTTTATTTGCCTATATCTCGACTCGCTCTTGGCTGATTTTGTTTAACTCACAAATCTCGTTAAGATTTAGGTAGATACTAAATAATTTTGCAAAATACTAGCGTTTACTCATAAATAGCCTTACAGCCAAATCAAAATCCTTTTGAGGGAAATACCCCAGGCCTATCAATCAAAACTCCATAACGAAATAGACGAAAACCAACATCGTAATTATTGTCTGCTAAATCAATGAAATAATTTTATTTAATATGATATTGTCAACCGAATTAAGAAGGAACCGAACTTAGAAATAGCTATGTGCTCGTGGTACATAGGTATTTCTCTAGGTATAACACGTCTGCGTCGTGCGTGTTATTATCTGCATAGCTCCTCCCGTTGTCCAGCGCCCATACGTCCAAGCTGCCTCGTCAGCTATACCGCCTGGCCAGGTCGCTAGCCTGATAGCTCGCCCACGGACCCCACGGTGGCCTGGTATGTACCTCTTTGGTTCGGACGCTAGAATAACTAGAATAACAGGATAGACGTCACCAAATCATCGCTGTGTTAAAACGAAATTCTTCGCTAACGCACGATCAAATCACATATAATTATATTTATTGCTTATAAAAAATTATTTGAAGATTTCAAAATATCAGAATAGATAATATATAATTGATCTGTTAAGTAGTATAGTTAATTTTATATAAATGTTATGTACGTTTATAAATAAGACTAATAATTGTATGTACCTGTTTGTGTTTGTGGTGCAGCAAACGATTGAATATTGAATAATAAGCAATAATTATATTGAAGCCATTAGAATAGATTAATAACCTACTTAAGTACCACTACTACTTGAGTAGGTTAGTCTATGCCTTAAGGATATTATTAAATAAAATATAGCGACATATTTTGAACAAAAAATTAATGTATAAAATATCATTCTGTGAGTTCATGAGTTATGATGAGTTTACTGATTTGTGGAGATTTCACATTTTGATACTTGTAGCACTAAGTAAAAGAAAAAGAAATTAGCATTGTCTTTGATTGATGAATTGGGTCGATTATGTCATGGCGGGTTAGATGTTTTCGGCAGTTAGTTTCAGAGATTTTTTATCGAATTACGCCGTAAATGATCTCGTTTCAAACACTCTTGTTTAACACTAAGCCTATTTGTGTGTCGGTGATCTTTTCTTAATCTATTCAAATGCTGAAACGTTTGCAAATGGGACTTCGCACGTTCATGCTAATCGCATCAAAAGTATGGAGTTGTTTTTGTTATATGTTTAAGAAGCAATATCGAGCGGTAAATATGATAAACTTGGTGTATATTGGTGTTAAATTATGTGTATTGACGCAGTATATTTATATCTCACATGGTGTTTCATTTTCAGTTGGCTCAATATCAATCTGTCAAATATGAGATGTACCCACTTTCCCCCGTATCTAGACACAGGCTGAGTGAGTATTTATCTGTTTTGTTTATCGCGAATTGATTCCGACCACCGTATTTATCTGCACGAGCTAGATTGTCTGTTATCGTTGTAAAATGTTTGTGTCATGTCCTAAGAGATATCCTAAGTCTTTTTCATTGCCATGAGCATTTAGTGACCATTAGTTGTATGAAAGCTTCCTAAAATGAGAGTTATCATCATGATAAAATGTGTCTGGTTATTACACCATCAGTAAAAAAAATGTTTTAAATATGTGTCATAAAAATGTAGGTATGTTTTTCACTGTAAACTGAAGAACATTCAAATGAAGTAGCTACACACAGAACAAACCATAATTTTCAGACTAAAAAGTGAATATCTAGTTATCAGAAAATGGGAACTTGATGCTAAGTAAGTTTGTATAGGCCGGGTGGCTCGCCCTGGTGTCAGAGTTTTAGGCCTCTGACATGGCTAAACGGTTAAAACAACTGGAACCTACAACTTGATGCTGGCATGTTTGTATTTTGTTATCTGGTGTCTTAAAGCTTAATATTCCAATGTAAAGTACATCATACTGATTTCTGTATGATGATGTCTTCAATGCTTCTCAATCATAAACACATTGCAACATTGAGAAAGAGAAATGTTCATTACAACAATAAAGCTCTCGTCACACAGAGGTCGGAAGGGAAGTGCAGGAAAGCAATCGCGATCGGGGATGGGATTTTTTTGTAATATTCGAATTTGTATGCAACCTGACACATATCAAGCAGGCACGATCGGCCGCTATTGCTTTGCACTGGACCGCTATTGGATCGCTTTCTCGCGGCTCCCGCCTCTGTGTGACCTGAGTTTAATACTATTGCCAATTCCTGCTTGCACCCCTAGCATGGCAAAGGGACAAATTGTCTTACCACCAATTTATCCTCTTTGAGTGGAAACAAAATATGAATTTTTAATGTCCAACCAGTGTTATCATCATAATTTTCTGAGCTAACATTCCTCGGGCTTTTAAATTGCCATATTTGGGCCAATTTGGGGAATTTTTTTCATATGCCCTCATCAGAATCTCAAATCCAATGGAGCCATAGGTGCTACAGCTGTTTGAATATTAGTAAAAAGTCTGCTGTATTTCACAGAAACACGACTTGAATTACCAAATATTATGGTGATTGCAGTATAAATTTGATTCCTATTTCAATGGTATAAATAATAATACTGTTGACAAATCCGTCAAAAGTGGCAAATACATATTGTCATCTGTATGTAGAATCCTTACTATATAATATTAAGTATAGATCCAAAAGTATATTACTTGGTTAGTTACTCTTTCACAAAGCACTGGAATAACTGTTGTTTTTTGTGTGGGTATAGTTTGAAATTTGGATATTGTCATTGGGTACTTATTATTTTGGAACAGTTAAAGAGTCCTGTGGCCAAAGGTATAATAGTACTTAAATTTAATAAGCAAAGCTCCATAGCCCTAGCTAAGAGCATGAGAATATATTTTTGAGGTCTCTGAAGTAAGGCACAGAATGAATATTTCAAGTGTTCAGAAAGACGCGTATATCTGTACAGCGTGTGACACATGCCGAACTCCCAAGACCTCGAAAAAAATCTTGCGCATACTGTATTTATGAATAAAATGAGTTAATGCTCTCAGACAGCAAACAATTCAAATTTTCTTGGGTTTTATGCCGTTTACATATAAACTATTTATCATATGTTTACGAAAACCCATTTTGCAACCATGAATATAATAGTTTCATTGAGGTGTACATACACAAAAAAACTAAAATAGTAATAGTAATACTCTTTTTCGTGAACTCATGTTTAGTGGATCAGCTGTAAACGGCATAACATCCAAGAAACTGATGTGGTCCATATGCCACTCTGTACCTAAAATTATATTCACCATGTAGTGTATGGAAGTAGAATAAATGAATTATCATGAACTGAAAATTTAAATTTTGCCCGCTGACCTTAACCAAACTTTTTTACTGCAAGTGTTTTTTATTACCTATCAATATTAACCATGTTTGTCTCATTTTTGCATACCAAAAGGTCAAATGTGGCATTAATTTATTATACTTTTACCATACTATGTAGTATGTATGTTTTTGTACCAATATGCGCAAATTTATGAATTATCCTAGTAATTCATAAACATTTTATACACACGGGTAAAACCTATTTTGTCCGTGGCTTCACCCACATCATATATTGATTTCTATGCTATCCTATCAGAAATTTTTCTTGTTTACTCATAAGATTATTTTTTGCAAAAATTAGCATGACCGACGTCACCCATGTACAGAATTCGCAAATATTTCGCACGGATCGATGTAACATTTTTCACATTATTGTTGATTTATCAAAAATGGCTCAGCCAATTTCGATAAGATTTAACTGGGACCAATTTCGAAGAGTATACTCTTTCCAATAAAAAAAGAATTATTGAAATCGGACTACTACGAAAAAAGTTATGCGTTGTTATACATACTCGTCCGGTGGTTCGTAGGTCAAAAATCAATTTCTATGCATTTTTAACGCCAATTTGCAGTGATTATGTCATAGATAGGATGTTTTCCCTTTTTTGCCTTCTTCTATGCATGAAAGTCTGTAGACAATGTCACCTATCATCCATTCATGTTTTGCCTATGGTAGATAGGCAAGTTGGTAAGCTAATAAAAGTGTTTTGCCCATCCTACGGGAACCATACAATTTTTCAGAATAAAAAGTAGCCTGTCACCTTCCGCCTTACAAACTACATTCATGCCAAAAATCAAGTCAATCCTTTGCTCTGTTGCCGCGTGAAAGAGTAACAATCCACAAACACACTTTCGGATTTATAATATTTAGTAAGGAAGTAAGGATATTCAATTCACGATACTTTAAAGTTATGTCGTGTGTTCGATCACGACCCTTCAGGATCAAATTCTCTCATAGTCTGACCATCCCCACGACTGATGCAACTCGGTCGAAACGGGAAAAAGAGGTATTTAACTAAGTATCTCATGTTTCATTGCGCGATAAGTCCTGTAGCATAAGGAATATAAGGATAATATAAAAACCTAAACGAAACATGTTCACTTCCAGGTCTAGTGAAAAGAAAAATGTTGGTACTAGACCTAGACGAGACGCTGATCCACTCGCACCACGACGCGATGCTGCGGCCCACGGTGAAGCCGGGCACGCCACCAGACTTCGTGCTCAAAGTCACGATAGACAAGCATCCAGTCAGATTCTTCGTGCATAAGAGGCCGCATGTCGATTATTTTTTGGACATAGTAAGTATTCTTTTTGTTTATGGAAACTAGTGCTGTTAACATTTTAATTATAATACTTCGAGCAAATATCTACAGAGCCACAGACACTAAGTGATAATAGTAAAAAAATGTCCGAGCGCTATCATACATACCGACTTAGATATTTAGGTAGGTACATTAAATAATTAACAATGACTCGTTTTCTCACATCTCGACGTTATGTCACCTAATTAGTGCTTGTAAATAGTAAAGAGCACTTAGCATCGCGCGGCGTTGTAGTCTGCTTGCAATCGCCTTACGATTCACTAAAAACCCTGCCCACTACGTAGCTTGAGCAGGGTTTTGGCTCGGACACTAAACTTTATTTGCACTATTGTGACTATAGATATTTGCTCGAAGTTATAAGCGGCGGCAAGAAGGGTCGATAATATTGTGAAAATCGCAGGTTGAACCTGGCCGAGACAAATATTATACAGGGTTATCTGCTTATTACCCTGTACTAAGCTGAAAGGATGTGATTCATTATGAACTTTTACTATGGGACCAACCTGGAATTCGAGAAAAATAGATCAGCTATTTCCATACAAAATTGCAACTCGTACTTGACAAAATTTCAAATTTATTTATTTACAATAAAATGTATAAGACAGCTGATTTCTTTTTGGATTGGCTCAGATCAAATAAAAAAAATAGAGACAGAATATTATGAACAAACAAATGAGGCCGATCAAAACTACGCCTCGTCGTGAACAGACAATCACACACATCCAACGTACAATGAAACTACGCCTTGGCTTGTAAGTCGAACTATGGCGGCGCGATTCCGACGAACCCTTATAGGATCACTTTGTTGTCCGTCTGTCCGTCTGTGTGTATGTCAAGACTCTTTATCTTTGTTTTTTCACGGAACCCTCGATGTGCGAGCCTGACTCGTACTTGTCCTGATTTTTTTATTTGGTCTGAGGGGATTGGCCCCTTTGTCAAAGTTGTTCATAACGATGGTCTTATCACCTTCTTTCGGCATCGTACATCAGTTCTGGATAACCCTGTATTGCCACCCAGATCACCTATGAGTTTAACAAGATTATTTTTTGCAAAAATTAGCATGACCGACATCACCCGTGTACAGAATTCGCGAATATTTCGCACGGAACGATGTAGAATTTTGCACATTATTGTTGATTCATCAAAAATGGCTCAGCTGATTTCAATAAAATTTAAATGGGACCAATTTCGAAGTATACTCTTTCCAATAAAAAAAGAATTATTGAAATCGGACTACTACGAATATATTCGCGAATTCTGTACACAGGTGAAGTCGGTCATGCTAATTTTTGCAAAAAATAATCTTGTTTTATTTATGTGTTTTGCGTATATTTTCTTAAATATAACTACGCTTAACTTTTTACATAGTGGTCCGATTTCTATTATTATTATTTTATTTCAAAGAGTATACTTTGAAATTGGTCCCATTTAAATTTTATCCAAATCGGCTGAGCTATTATTGATTAATCAACAAGAATGTGAAAAATGCTACATCGATCCGTGCGAAATAATCGCATTTTTTGCGAAAAGTAATTATTTTATTAGAGAATATCTCGAAAATATTTGTAGAGGAAGTCTCACAAAAATCCATTGTGTAGTTTAAAAGAACTAAGAATAGTTACAAACACAAATGGCATGGCTGTTTCATTCTATTTTTATTTAATTTAAGATGTTCGCTAGCTACCATAAATAGGCATATAACTGCCATGTGTGCTTACCAAAAATGTATAATATATTATCCATATACACTTCTGTAATAGGAGATAATATTTCTATCCAAAAGATTAAAACTGGTTATCATAATATCTGAATCAGAATGAATCAGCATTATTATAATTATAAATAGCACATGTTTTTTCACAATTTACATGTTTTTGCAGTTTTTGTCAGTAAACTTTTTGTGAATTGATTAACTTACTGTAATATATGAAGCCGTTGTGGTCTAGTGGTAGTAACACCCGATCTGCAATCGTGAGGTCGTGGGTTCAAATCCCGATCCCGTACCAATGAGTTTCTTTGTACGGAATTTCACATCATTGGCTTTTCGGTGAAGTAAAACATCGTGAGGCAACCTGCTTACGTCCGTAGAAGAAATTCGATGGCTTATGTGTATCCACCAATCCGCACTGGGCCAGCGTGGTGGATATGGCCCAATCACCCTTCGTGGGTAGGCCTACGTCCTGCAGTGGACTATTAAAAAGGCTGGTACAGTACTGTAATATATATTTATTAATATTTACCTCTCTGTTATGTCATTAGTTCTATTACAAGGAAAATCATTGTTTACAAAAGATAATTAAGCTGTGTATTATTAGAATTAATAATTACTGCTCTTTTTTTTTTTTTTTTTCTCAACCTATGCTGTCCCACTTCTGGGCAAAGGTCTCCCCCATTTCCTTCCATTCATCGCGTTCTGTGGCCAAATCCCGCCAACCTTCCCGGAAAGTGTCAAGATCGTCACACCAACGTTTTCTAGGCCTTCCCTGCCTTCGTCTGCCTTCCGGTACCCATTGTGTGACAATCCTAGCCCATCTCTCGGGGTGCATACGAACCACATGACCCGCCCAATCCCATTTTAGTTTAGCAGCTTTTTGGCCTACGTCAACTACACCTGTAATGGAACGCAGTGTTGTTTATTACTGCTCTAGGATTATAAAATAAGTTACACGAGTATGGGATGTTTTGTTAGATGATGGACATATTGTAAGGAATCATTATGTAACCCTACTACTTTTACTATGGTCACACAAGTTAGCGAAAATGAAGTTACCTACAAGCTGCGCAATATCCAATCCTGACTGAAGCTCACACAAAGTCGCGCGTTGATTGGATAAGTTCATAATGTGCGCCTCATTAATAAGCTCAAGATAGCCCAACATGCTATGGAGAGGGCTATGCTCGGTGTCTCTCGCAGACAAACCAAAGTTACCGAGATAGCCCAGCGGATTAGCAAATTAAAGTGGCAATGGGCAGGACACATTGTCCGAAGAACGGATGGCCGATGAAGCCGGAAAGTTCTCGAATAAAGACCACGGACCAGCAAGCGCAACGTAGGACGTCCACCGACTAGGTGGACTGACGACATAATAGAAATCGCAGGAACGCGCTGGATGCAGGCCGCTTCCAACCGGCCTTATTGGAAATCTATGGGTTAGGCCTATGTCCAGCAGTGGACATCCTACGGCTGATAGATAGATAACTATAACTTCATTTCCACCAACTTGTGTAACGCGGCCTACACCTACACGGAAATCGCGAAAACTGTTGCCTAAATCACCATGTAATCCTAGCAAGGCAAGTAGAAAATTTGTCTCTTTGCTAGTTTGTCAACCTAGAAAGGGTCCAAAAAAGTCTAGGGAATATTGATTAAAGTTCTAATAAATGTAAAAAACCGGACAAGTGCGAGTCAGGCTCGTGTGAGCCTGACTCGCACGATCCCGATCACGATCGAGGGTTCCGTACGAATCCAGAAAATTTCACAAAATTGGGAAGTAAGTTGTTATAATCTCTATAGGTACTATACTATAACCATCGACAAAAAGTTATTTTTTTTTCGCTTTTCTCGTCATTTTTCGAAAATTACACATTGTAAATATAATTAAAAACCTGTTTTAGCATGTGCTAATAAAGTTCTTTTATATGATACCTTACATGATACGATTTAATCACTTTGAATTTTGAGGCCCTATTTTTTTTGTGATCTAAATAAAAATGTACAGTTTTCAGATTTATTCCTATATCGCACACCTAGATCTAAAGGGAGTTAACTCAAAAATCTACGTTTTTGAGTTATGCACACCATTGAATATCTTATGCGTAAACCTACCGACCAATAAAACAGATTTAAAATAAATCCTACCCATCGCTACTAGATGACGCTAAGTATCCCTTTTTTTGAATGAGCGAGCCCCGCTCCCCTCTCACCAAAACGGCGACATCTTGAGTCGCAAGCGAAGAGCACGTGCTCGTCGTGAACAAAACGTAAGTTATTTTGAGTTGTAGTTCTATTGTTTAAGTTTTAAGCAGTATTATTTTGAGTTGTCGCCTTATAGATAGTTAGTGCTGAGTAAATTAATGTAGCATTTTGAGTTGAACCCATGTAGCTGGCAGAGTTAGTTCTTTATTTTGTTTTATTTTGAGTTGTTGCCGTATTATTGATTTTTTTTTAAATTTGTAGTTAGCTCTGTTTTGTTGACTCATAATTCAAAGTCGAATATGTCTATGAATATCTAATGAAATTGAATTTATATCCAAGTGGCAATTGTAATAATCTGAATATAACTATTTTTACTTTAATAATTAGAAAAAAACCTTTTCATCTGCTAAATTTTTGAGTTAACTCTCTATAGATGGATTTCGCTAAGTAATTTTTGTCAAGATCGCTAATGACATCGAAAATGCTACGTTAATGGCTTTTTAATTGATTTGGCTTACTCGCACTTAGGTATAAATAGCTAATTTACATAAAATGAATAATTCTTTATCAGGCAAACTATGAAACATGGACGCTTTTTGGTAAATATAGTGAAAGACAAGGATAAAGAAAACATTACTTTTACTCCTTGTTTTACACAACATGTTACCAAGGAAGATGAGTTTAAAATACTATCAAGTGATGAAGTCTCTTCTAAGGAATCACGATCCGTCTTATCAGTGATTGATACGTCAATGCCCAGCACATCAAAACAACAAAATTCGGATGCACCAAACCACGGTAATGGTATCTACATTACCGTGACCAAACTATTACATTTCACCAATCCGGAGCAATGAAAGTGATATCGACAACTCCGATGAGGATCCCAATTTCCAGGTGACTAAAAAAGTAAGATCCCACCTAAGATCATATTATCTTCACCGTGAACTTCGTCTAGTGCCAGCAGCAGCAGGTCCAGTTCGTCGGAATCTAGTAGTTCGACAAACACTGATGATGAAATTGAGCGAGCAGACCCACAAAATGCTATGGTGTCTGAAACTGTTATTCGAAATTCAGATATTGAGAAAATAAGCAGAAACAGAGTACGCAAACCGGCACAGAGGAAGGCGAATGCCGCAAATTGTGATTTAATACGACGATCTCAGTGTGCCTTTAATAGTATCTATATTATTAAATATTAATAAGTTAGAGATGAATCCTAGTGAGCTTTGAAAATATCTTCTTGAATTTAAAAATCGTTACTATCTAAATTGTTTTATTGCTATTGGGTTTTTCTTTTTTACAGTAGTGTACCACTAAAAAGGTAATGTTTTATTTTATTTTAAATATTTTTAAAGGCAAAGTATACATTGTGCCTTTATAATAGTGAATAATATAATTTCAATTTAATACGACGATCTCAGTGTGCTGTTATTAGAATCTATATATTACATTCATAAGTTCTGATGTTTCTTAGCAAGCTTTTAAAATATCTTTGAAAATTAAAACTTGGTTAATTTTTGTTTTAAATTATATAAATAAATTTAGATTAAAATAAGTATATTTTTGTAATGATGGCGTTTTATATCTTGATAGCAATAACAGTAAAAAGTGATATTTACTTAAACTTACGTAAAGTCCAATTTTTGATGTCTATTTTTAATAATTTGGAATAGAAATTCCGATATTCTTTTTTTGCTAAGCATTTATAAGAAAAGAGTATGTATGCTGGTTAATACATATTTAGTGATAGCAATTATCATAAAATACTATCAATAGTTATTTTGGTACTATTATGAATAAATAATATTGATTAATTTTTGTATTACAGACGTTTTCTTGGTATTTCACCATCCAATACACCCCTGTGTTGGTCACATATCACTGTATTAATTGAACTAATTAAAATTATTACGAAATCCTATAGCATTTCAAATGTAAGATGTATCTTTAAAAGAGAGATAACTATTAACGAAATTCACCAACATAGGCTCAACTCAAAATAATAGAATAAAAATACATACATTGTTAATGCAATAGAGAAATAACTCAAAAACTCCAATTTTTAGCCCCACTACACGATGAAAACGCAAAATTATCACAAAATATTTGGTCTAATTGGGTGTAAACAGCATAATTCTATATAGAACGCTCCTGCAGTGCAAAGGAACAGAGACATCAGTTTTTTGCCTGTACTGAAAAAAGTGTTTTTTTGAGTTAACTCCCTTTAGATCTAGGTGTGCGATATGTGTACTCTCAGGCAAAGCTTCTCGCCAAATTTCATAGTTATATGTCAACGGGAAGTACCCTGTAGGTTTTGATTTTTGTGAGTGTCGAAATATGCGGTTTTTCGCGACGTAAACGGCTCTAACTTTTTTAAACGATAACTGGGATGTTTTTCTTTTACACAACTGCAAGAGACTAGATATACGTATACAGTTTAAATTTCGACTCGATATCTTTACGCGTTCCCGAGATAAAGAGTCTTGACATACACACAGACGGACAGACGGACAACAAAGTGATCCTGTAAGTAAGGGTTCGAAACCCTAAAAAGTACCTCAAACCACCACATCGCCAACAGCCAAATTGATATCGGCAAACATATTATAGATATCTGTAATATGTTTTATACATACGAGTACACACGTGTAATACACTTAAAAATCATAAAGTAGCCTAAACATAAGATATTTCAATATGTAATCTGAACTTGATACAAAAAATGCACGATAACTTATTTCGCTGCGATGAATATACTGTGTATTATGTTGAGTCTTCACATCGCTATTCAATATTCGTGTATTTTTCGACGTTGTTTGCGTAGTGCTATACATAAATAACACTAACACCGTCTACTGAAACACACAGGCGGACACGAAAGTTCGCGTAATTTCGTATTCGTTTTGATCGTCTGTAAGGGCAAAAACAGTTAATCGTTTAAGCTAACCAAAAAGGGGTGAGTCAGACCAATATTATGAAAAACAATTTTACAATGCTGGTGGGTGATTCTGTATGAAAACAAGCACTTAACGCGCTCTTTGTTTTTAAGAAATTCGTGTGAAGGATATTTATTTTTCAAATAACATAAACTCTTTTTATAATTTATTTTAACGTAATTTTACATTTATCAAACATTTCTCCAAACGATATTCACGGAAATAAAAAAACTACTTACCGCGTTACGTTACGTTTTGATAGATAGAGAATCAGACCCCTGATTGAAAATCAGCAGTTTGGCTGTGGATTTTTTTGTCCAGTTTCTGGTTGGCACCATAGTAAAATTTGATCATAAAAGTGTCCTGAATTATCCTCTTTCGACTTGGTATATTCTATCCTAATAACACTGCATGTATAAGCGAATGTGACCTACACCGCTGTAGGTATTTGGGCAAATACGTCAAATACACGAATACGAATAGCAATGTGTGAACCCAGCATTTACGATGATACTACAATAAGGTAAATGTTTACGCATAAATATACAGTAAACGAGCAAACACGTCTAATGCGCCTTATCTTTGTTTTGATTTCCTCGGCTTATCAGTTCCTTTCATTAGCTGTATGGTAAACTAGATAAAAGGTTACATGTGAAATGATATGCCTACCTATAGCTATTGTGTGCTTAGGACTAGTAGTCTCCGAACAGTAGATTTCGCGACATATCTCTTTAACTGAATCTTCATAAGCCTATATCTCGACTTGCTCTTGACCTATTTGCTTCATACTCCCAAATCTGGTTAGAATTTAGATACTATACTCTATAAAATGTAGCTTGATCTCTGCGACAGCTGTCACGAAAATCACGCCTATGAAGTCCTGAATTTCTTAATAGTACAGACAGTACATGTCAATGTCATACTTTATGAGTACGCCGATTAGTGATGGGCGACGAATGATCGTGACCACAGAGTTTTATTTAAAATATCGATAGTTTATACTAACGATATTTTAAATAAAACTTTATTTATCATTAATTTTACTGTATATTTTAATATCATAACATTATTTACATGTGTATATACTTGATCTCAAATTATAGTGAGTAAATTGAATCCAAATTCTCACCTACTCATGTAACATTTGTCTCAAAGGCCGTGTTACCAGGCCATAAACTAAAAAAAGGCACCCGCCATCTTGTTTGATAGAACCTCCATTCTCATTACGAGTGCCGACGCCAAAAGTAAATAAAATCCAATTTCTCACCTACAACTATTCATTCGATTTCATTACAACATTGTTTGATAATATATTTTTTCCACCTCTACCCCAACTCTAAAAATGTCAATCTTCTATGTCAATGTCACTGTCTCAGAGAACAAGTTATCTTTTATGCAGTATAAACGATCTTGCCAAATAATATCAAAATTGGCTGTTAAATGGCGTGTTAGCCCAATTTTCTCCCCTTTTTAAGGGAAATATAGGCCGCGCCACACAAGTTGGCGGATGTGAAGTTTGCTACAACTGCGCAATAGAGACTATTGCGCAGCTTGTTGATTGTCTATTGAATCAACGTGCGGCTTTACGTGTTTCAGTTTGAGTCAGAATTTGATATTACGCTGCTTGTAGATAACTTCACATCCGCCAACTTGTGTGGCGCGGGCAGCGCGACTAAAAATAATATTAATTATATTACATTAATATTATTATAAAAATACCTGTATACTAAGTTTCGTCGAGATTGGTTGGAAAATGCGACCTGTAGACGAAAAGCAACATTTAGACAGAAGAAAGCAAAACTCGTGTTAAAACAAAGATCCTCGCTTAGTTTCGATCCATAAACTTGACAACGGCGAGGTCGCTACTGTACCTACTGAGCTGAACCGGCCTTTTTAATAGTTCATTGCTGAACAAAGGCCTACCCACGAAGGATAATTAGGCTTGTATGAACCACGCTGTCCCAGTGCGGGTTGGTAGATTCACATACACCATCGAATTTCTTCTACGGACATAAGCAGGGCGAGGTCGCAAGCATAAACAATGTGAATTTAAATTTTAAAACCTACTCCATAACGTATTCATATAGCTGAAACTGCGTTGTTATTTTTCCTAGACTTACCTATAAAATCTTACCTATATCTATATCTGTTTTAAATATGTAATCAAGTGTATTGTCCATATCATTATAAGGTTTCATTCGTTTTGTTTTTGTCGTCAAAGTAGTCATCTAAACTGTAATAGCATTTGTGGAGCAGGAATTGTTTGAGATTATTATAAAATATTTTTTTTTTTATAAGTATCGCCACACAAGTCGACGGATGACAAGTTAGGCGCAGGTGACACTTCGCCGTGATTCGCTAATTATTGCGCATGTGTTCACAATGCCGACGCCGCATGGCGTAGTGGTGAGCATGGGCGTAAGGAGCGCGCGGGAAGTATGAGGTTGGCGGTCGGGTTTGCCCCGGCGTCGCGTGTCTCTAGCTCCCGCGCATTCCTATATTTTGCCTTTTGCGTATAACTTCCCATCCGCTGACTTGTATGGCGCTGATTATAATTTATGTTGATTATGTGTTGTTGTGGGTTCAAATCCCCGGTCCCGTACTTCTTTGGAATTTATGTACGGAATTTCACACCACTGGCTTTTCGGTGAAGGAAAACATCGTGAGGCAACCTGCATACGTTCGTAGAAGAAATTCGATGGCGTATGTGAATCCACCAACCCGCATTGGGCCAGCGTGGTGGATATGGCCCAGTCACCCTTCGTGGGTAGGCCTACGTCCTGCATTGGACTATTTAAAAAAAAAAGGCTGCTACGGTACGGATTTTTTTATGCGATTTCCGGCTTGTCTTGCTGTAAAAGGAAAAAGAAGACATTGAGTTGTGGAGTTCGAACGCGCAATCAGAGGCGTAACTCGCGTAGGGTGGCAAAATGCCACATGGATGGTCGCTCGTCCCAAGAGGCCGCGAGCACATAAATTACCTAACATTTTGAACTGATATTTCGCTTAACTGTCTTTGCTAGAATAATGAACCTTATGTGATATGTCCGAAGGTGTCACAATGGTACGAGCTGGTGGTGTTCACAGCGTCGATGGAGATCTACGGCGCGGCCGTCGCAGACAAATTGGACAACGGGCGCGGCATCCTGCGCCGCCGCTTCTACAGGTGATAATGAACCTTATGTTGATGGCGGTAAGGTACACAATGGTACGAGATTGCTGTCGCCGATAACTAGACAATGGTCGCGGGATCCTGCGCCGCCGCTTCTAAGATGATAATGAACCTTATATTGATGGCGGTAAGGTACACAATGGTACGAGATGGCCGTCGCCGATAACTAGACAATGGTCGCGGGATCCTGCGCCGCCGCTTCTAAGATGATAATGAACCATATGTTGATGGCGGTAAGGTACACAATGGTACGAGATGGCCGTCGCCGATAACTAGACAATGGTCGCGGGATCCTGCGCCGCCGCTTCTAAGATGATAATGATCCTCATGTTGATGGCGGTAAGGTACACAATGGTACGAAATGACCTTCGCCGGCAAACCAGACAACGGGGGCGGCATCCTGCGTCGCCGCTTCTACAAGTGATAATGTACCTTATATTCTTTGGAAGTATGTTTTTTTTTGGATTGGTTCATCGATATATTCGCTAATTACGAAACGATTAAAAAACTTTTTCAGTTCGATAGGGTGTACCTACTCCCGAGGTGGTCCCATTTAAATTTTATAGAAATTGGTTCAGCCGTTTTTGATAATTCAACAACGATCATGGATTTCACACCGATTCATGCAAACTATTCGAATTCTGTACACGGAAACGTCGGTGGTGCCATTTTTTGCGAAAAATATTTATTACTCCTTATTATCTTTTTCTAGCCGACGCAGAACCCAAACATTATGGAATTAGTAGTTTTAATCCCATACAAAAAATGTTTTATCAAATAAAGATCGCAAAAAAAAAAAAAACTAAAAAATAGTTTCACACTACTAATATAAACCGCGTCACACAAGTTAACGGAAATGAAGTTAGCTACAAACTGCACGATATCCAATCTTGACCGAGGCTCATACAAAGCCGCACGTTGATTGAATATTGCTCAGCTTGTAGGTAACTATATATGTCTAGTGTAACACCAAAATCATCATAAATAAATGGCTCACTTACAAACGCGTCAAGGACTATCACTGTTTTATCGACAAAACAAGTCCACCCGCCACCTGACTCGAAAGTTCCAAGGTCGCTCGAAAGAACCTTCGACCAAGGGCCTACAATGAGGAAATGTCTAAACGTGTTTTGTTGGTTTCGCTACGAAATATACGACAATGTTGTACATGTTGTTTTTAAACTTTCGCGATTTGAACACATTATTATTATACTAGTTTTTACCAGCGGCTTCGCCCGCATACGCAATATATCATTATAATTTATAGCCTATGTGTTATTCTGATATATAAGCTATATTATTGCAAAGTTTCATCTCAATCTGTTCTGTAGTTTTTGCGTGAAAGAGTAACAAACATCCATCCATCCTCACAAACTTTCGCGTTTATAATATTAGTAGGATATACCCGTGAGGTCGATGCAACTCGGCCGAAACGTCGGGATGATGAGGTATTTATTTATCTCGTAATTTTAGTGCGCGATTAGTCCCGTAGTACGTAATAATAAAATGTTGTACATTATGCACATTAAAATTTTCTTTATTTCTTTGGACATGTTTGATGTTACTTGCACTTATCATCATCATCATCATCCGCAATCCTCTCTATCCCACTGCTGAGTATAGGCCTCTCTCTTATGGTGTCTTGTTTTGGTCCTGTGGTAATCGTGTCCAAGTTCGACCCGCGATTATAACACTTATTATTGCACTTATAACGTTGACAAAAGTGACGTCCACATGTGGTATATTAATCAGAGAAAAATCGAACCAAGATGATATATACATAATTTAAAAGCTTGTTTTATGGGCTTTTCAAAAATATTTAATTTTGATTTCTCCATCCCTCCATTTTTTTTTAAATGTGAAAAATAAATTGTTTGAAAAATAACAATACAGCTTTTTATTTTTACTAGTTTAGCAATAATAAAGTGCATCAATCGTTATTTTACTTCCATTCGTAGCTGATTCTTCCACATTCACCTCTTTATTTGCTAAAATTATAACCTACCAGCGTGACCAGTTAGTAGGTACAATGTGACAAAACACTTAAAAAGTGTGTCTAATTGGTAAAAAAAGCTTTTATTTAACAATTTGGAAGTTACTTAATCAGGCTTGATAGAGATAAACTACTTATTGAGCCAAATATATTTATTTATCTTAATAAATTTAAAATTAATTTTAAAAAATTCGGAGGGCTCTTTTATAGTTTTTAACTGATGTAATATACTCGGAAAAATATGAACTTTTTCGAAATGTAACGAGTTGTGGTTAGAATTTTTGACTATTATTATACCAGCCTCCATACATTTTGTGGACATGTCCTGTTACAATGGTTTGGAGGACCTTAATTTGATCTTAGGGCTAGAATAATAATAGTTTACACACGGCCTCTGACCCGAAACTAAGCAAAGCTTGTGATATGGCTGCCAGAGACTGCTACATAATAATATACATATTTTTAAATACATTCTTATATAGATGGTAACTAAATAACGCCCAGACACAGAGCAAATACTTATGTTCATCACATAAATATTTGCCCTGGGTGGGGATCGAACCCACGCCGCTTTGATCCAGAAGTTAGGGTCACTTACCACTGAGCCACCGAGGCAGTCATATATCAGGCAGTCAATATTTGAAGTCCCTCATATTTTCAGTTAAAATAATAACTTAGTTTTAGGCTCAAGTGGGGCTAGCTTATAAATTACGTATTCCGTAAACGCAACGTAACGTTAGCAAAATGTTTAGTAGATTGAAGTTTCTGAAATGAAAATTACTTCAAACATGGCGAAATCTTTTTCTACCATATGTGCTAGGTCTATTACAATCACTGTCGAAGAACAAGTTATCCCTACGTGTTCGATAGCAACTGCATGGTGATTGGTTGATTTTAAATGTTATAATGGTGAGTGGTTTAACAATTCATTTTGCTTTTGTTATTCGACTCATACGGATTCCGTACAAGATTATTTTTTGCAAAAATTAGCATGACCGACTTCACCCGTGTACAGAATTCGCGAATATTTCGCACGGATCAATGTAGCATTTTTCACATTATTGTTGATTTATCAAAAATGGCTCAGCCGATTTCGATAAAATTCAAATGGGACCAATTTCGATATTTTCGGTATATTCTTTCCAATAAAAAAAGAATTATTGAAATCGGACCACTATGAAAAAAGTTATGCGTGGATAAAAAAAAATATATATATATACGCGTCGAATTGTATACCTCCTCCAGTGGTTCGTCGGTCAAAAATGTTGTGATAGATAAACGGGACATTTCGCCAAAATCGGAACATGAATATTTAAATCTGGCCAAAAAGTAACTTTATTTATAAGCCAACAGATACCAGAGGGATCCTGAATGAAGCGCATTTGACAGCTGCACGAGTATTGGGTTTTCCGCAGCTTATTGTAATATCACGGTCGCCAAGTTGCGTGATTCGACCTTTACAGCTTGTTAGAGTCCACTGTTTTTTTTTTCAGACAACACTGCACGGCCGAGCACGGGTCGTACACTAAGAATCTGTCGTCGATATGCGACGACCTCAACAGGGTGTTCATATTGGACAACTCGCCCGGCGCCTACCGGGACTTCCCAGGTAAATGCTGCTTTTCCTTGTATATATTTATTCATATTCACTTTATTGATAACATTTTGTTACAGGTCAATAAAAATATCAAAAAATTAAAGTTACGTGCTTCTTACATTTATAAAAAACCAGACAAGTGCGAGTCAAGCTCGCACATCGAGGGTTCCGCAAAAATCCAGAAAATTTCACATAATTGGGAAGAAAGTTGTTAATAACTCTATGCTATAACCATCGACAAAAAGTTTTTTTTTTCACTTTTATCGTCATACATCGAAAATTACACATTGTTAAAATGATTAATAACCTGTTTTTTAATGTGCTAATGAAGTTCTTCTTCTTTCTTCTTCATCGAAAATTACACATTGTTAAAATGATTAATAACCTGTTTTTTAATGTGCTAATGAAGTTCTTCTTCTTTCTTCTTCATCGAAAATTACACATTGTTAAAATGATTAATAACCTGTTTTTTAATGTGCTAATGAAGTTCTTCTTCTTTCTTCTTCATCGAAAATTACACATTGTTAAAATGATTAATAACCTGTTTTTAATGTGCTAATGAAGTTCTTCTTCTTTCTTCTTCATCGAAAATTACACATTGTTAAAATGATTAATAACCAGTTTATTAATGTGCTAATGAAGTTCTTCTGTATGATACCTTACATGATAAGATGAATTTTGAACGCATATTTTGTGAATAATGAGGCCCTATTGCTTTGTGATTTAAATAAAAATGTACAGTTTTCAGATTCATTCCTATATGTGTACTCTGTGACAATGCTTCTCGCCAAATTTCACAGTTCTATGTTAACGGGAAGTACCCTGTAGGTTTTGATTTTTGTGAGTGCAAAATATGCGGGTTTTTACGACATAAACGGCTCTAACTTTTTTAAACGATAACTGAGAAGATTTTCTTTTACACAACTGCAAGAGACCATAGATATACGTATACAGTTTAAATTTCAACTCTATATCTTTACGCGTTCCTGAGATGAAGAGTCTTGACATACACACAGACGGACAACAAAGTGATCCTATAAGGGTTCCGTTTTTTTCCGTTTGAAGTACGGTACCCTAAAAAGAGTAAAGACATTTAATTCAAATAAAAAATAATTGCAATTATTTCTTCACGGTCAATTCAAATGTCAAAATAAAATTTAATATAAAAATATACTTATGTAATAGATATGCGATCTGACCGTGCGATGACGCAGAAAGAACGTCAGTGGCCATTGTACTAAGTCGTGTGTGACTGTTGCAGATAACGCCATCCCCATAAAGTCGTGGTTCTCGGACCCTCTGGACGTGGCGCTGCTGAACCTGCTGCCCGTGCTGGACGCGCTGCGGTTCACGCACGACGTGCGCTCCGTGCTCTCGCGCAACCTGCACCTGCACCGCCTCGTCTACTCCCTGTACGTACATCTTATTTTTGTCCCAGGAAAATACTTCATGGATACTAGGCCAGTAAAAATGGAATATTCAGAGAAAATTCGAACTAAAATGATATACACATCATTTGAAAGCTTGATTTATAGGCTTCTCAAAAATATTTAATTTAGATTTTTTTATCCCTCCATTTTTTTAAATGTGAAAGATAATAATATATTTGGCTCAACTACGAATGCAAGTACAATAATGATAGAAGCACTGTATTATTGCTATAAACCAGAAAAAATACAAAGCTGTATAATTATTTTTCACATTTATAAAAACGGAGGGATAAAAAAATCTAAATTAAATATTTTTAAGAAGCCCATAATTCAAACAATTCAAATGATGTATATATCATCTTGGTTCGATTTTTCTCTGAATAATATACCACTTCTGGACGGTCACCTTTAAGTAAACATTGCAAAACCTGTAAAAAGGTTTGCGTTCTACTGCGTAACACATGATAATAATAAATAAATAAATTAGGTTTATTTATAGTATTTTTTGTCAAAATATTGAAAAAAGAAATCTTTTATTTAACAAACAACATTTCAATCAATATTGATTATCTAGAATAAGTTATATTTCTGTATCTGTTCCCGACCTAGGCCAGTGGCCCGTGTTTCGACTTACAGCGCCCTCCATTTTGAATTTACTTCTAGCATCTTGAATTTAAATCATAATTAAAATATAGATCGTACTTTTATAAATTAATTCAAATGCATTGAGTAACTGGCAAATCTAAGGTATAGTGCGTGCCACCAAAGATGAGACTTGACAAGCGTCAGTGGTGGGGGATCTTGCGCAGGTACAGTCGTGTACAAACTAATTATCCAGAATTTGTATATTTATTACCAACCAAAGTGGTTTCTCAAGTCTCATCTTTGGTGGCACGTAGTATACTTCCCCAAATGTGTTCTTCACAATAGCATTGCAACTGATTTATTTAAGTTTTTTTATCATTTCAGGTGAACATGCGGCTTTTGTACAAAACTAGGTCCCAGCAGGCCTCCTGAACTTATTTATTATAATTTTTTCACTCGTTAAGCCGTTCAGCGCTTGTATTCTAAATATACATATAGTTTAATTATAGTTGAGTAATTTTTTTAAGTTTTGTTTTTACGTAATTGTAAAGAATAATTGTATGGGTGGTTCCGATAAATATGCCGAACGTTCACTGTTCAAATGCTATACATATTTTGTATTTTCAGAAAATTTAGTATAGACAATCAAATTTCTTGACGGCTGTGAAGTTAGCTAGAAGCTGCGCTAAACCCAATCCTCGTGCAGCTGTTAAGTGAGCTTTAGTCAGGATTGGGTTTTACGCAGCTTCAAGGAGCATATTAACCAGTGGAGAAAGTGCGCGGGGCGGCCTCGCTCACCATCGATAGGCGCTTTAGATGACTACCGACTAGGGATGCTCGATCCAGGTGTTTGTATCGATACTTTGGATTGCAATGGATCGCATCGCAGTGTGCATCGTAGTGTCTTATTTACATCGGCCAACCTGTAAGTGGCAAAGTACAGAAAAATAATATTTTCTAAAGCCGCTCTTTGTTGAGACGATACGATTGTGTGGTTTCGATACGATATTTGATCCGGTATCGTGTCAATAAGTAAAAAGATGAGTTATTGCGATACGAAATTTTATTCAAAGTAGAACCAAGTCAAAAATATCGATATTGATATTTTGCTAGTAACATTTTTGGCACCACTACAAGAAATGTTGTCATTGTGTCATTTTGGCGTCAGCCAATTATAGCCAGCGGAGCTTACCTCTCCCCCCGTTTAAAATCGGTGACCTATTGTTTCAACAAAAACGGGGCACATGCGCTCTCCAGTCCATGCGCAGCTTCTATAGGCCAAAGCATACAAGTCGACAGATGTGAAGTTAACTACAAGCTGCGCAATATCCAATCCTGACTGGAGCTCACATAAAGCTGCGCGTTGATTGGATATTGCGCAGCTTGTAGTTAACTTCACATCCGCCAACTTGTATGATTCGGTTTGTACAGGTTATTGAGATTTTTGAATTTCCAGTCTTAATGTTGTGAAATTTATAATATTAAGAAAAAAAAAATAGTCCAAGTCAATATCCTGCTGCTCTTACAAGGTTCCTAAATAATGAAACCTCTTTGTAAACGTGTTAAATATAAAAACTTTGTGTTAAGTAAGTTTGTAGAGGAGATCTATGTGTATTTCTTAGAATTAACGTTTTTGTTTCACTGTAAATATACTGCCTAATTCAATAGATTAATAAACATTTGTTAGAGCAGCATCTCTGACACTTAAGTCCTGTAAAATAATTTATTCTGACAATTTAAAACAATTTTGAACGACTATCTGATTATATGTCTCTGATGTATGCCGAATCAAACTTATTGGCGGCTGCGATGTTAGCTACAAGCTGCACAACACCCAATTCTGACTGACGCTCACTTAATAGATGCGCGAGGAATGGGTTTCGCAGCCAACTTCGCAGCCATCAAGTTTGATTCGACCTATAATGGTTATTGATGGCTTAATAAAATGTTTTGTATAAAAAAAACTGAACACTGTGTTTGGCATATCCCACTTCTGAATCACCCAGTTTTCATAGACTACGTGTATATGTGTAATTACCTACTAATGTAGGAAATCGGAACGTTTTTGAAACGTCCCCCCCATATCTTGTGAAATGATTCAGTGCAGAAAATGTAATAGAATGTAAAGGTGCGGCCCCACTGTCAGCGATTTCGGTATTCTTATGAAGTATTATTAAAATGTTTCCTAAATTACACAGCGCTGTAAAATTGTATTAAAATTAGAACAATTGAGTATTTCCATGACAATAACACTATGAGTACGCGTCAGTATATTTAAATTTTAATTATTTGCTTGATTCATGACGAGTTGACATATTTTCTGACTCTGAAATATTGCATATTTTCTTGTCGCTTTCAGTGTGGCCAAGGCCTAAATAATGTGTACCTATTTTTTTTATTATATACGCAAAAAAGGGTTGTCAAATGTACGCTTAAGTAAAAGGCTGCCTCTTTTCTTTTTTTGTATATATATTTTTACGCAATACATAAAGGTTATTTCGAATTGGTTATTTGTTTGTGGCAGCCTGTCTAGGCTTTAAAAATAAACCTGTCAAAACCCAAGTAAAAACTGTCAAGTTAAATTTTGACAGGTGACAGTGACGTCTTCGAGTTGTGTCAGATTTTAGCGACTCGGCTCGGCTTTTTGGTCGAAAATGACCAATTTAGATGAATTTGATGTATAAGCCGAATCACACAAGTCGGCGGATGTGAATTAAGCTACAAATTGCGCAATATCCAATCCTGACTGAAGCTTATATAAAGCTGCGCGTTGATTGGATATTGCGCAGCTCGTAGCTAGCTTCACATCCGCAGACTTATATGATTCCGCCTATACGATTAATGTAACAAAAACTACAAATATAAGTAACTAACACAGATACCCACCAATATCTAAACCCCACTTTATGCTTATTTCAATACAATAGTCAGTAATTTCTGTATATAGATGGCAGCACTTGTATCAAGGAACTCGGGTTGATAGACTGTTTGTTTTTCTCTATGAGACATTTTGGGACACTTGCTGAAGTGCCGCCCGCAGTATGACCAAATATTTATAGAGTTGGCCAAATAAATAACTTAGTACATATTTTAAATGTTCTTTGTACAAACTTACAGTGGATATAGAAAATCAGCGTTATCACGTAAGCTGCACAATCTATCGTAAATCTCGCTCGCGCTAACGTCCTAGCACCCTATGTGCGAGCGAGATGACAGCTTACATGTAGTTCTGTGATCTTGTGGTTCAGTGCTCGAAGTTTATTTGATTTGATCCTTGGAAATACACCAGATTATTTTAATACGACGTATTTTTTCTGATATATTACTTTGCACAGAAATATGCATTTTAGAGCATGACCTACTTCAAAAAACGTCCACGTCAGATGACATCGGATATATGATACAGTAGAATCCATTTTAAATGAAAACCAAACATTATTGTGTACCGCACCAACCTTTTTAATAGTCCATTGCTGGACGTAGGCCTATCCACGAAGGGTGATTGTACTATATTCACCACGCTGGCCAAATGCGAGTTAGTGGATTCAGACGCCATCAAATTTCTCCTACGGATGTATGCAGGTTGCCTCACGATGTTTTCCTTCACCGAAAAGCCAATGAAGTGAAATTACGTACATAAATTCCGAATAACTCATTGGCACGGTATCTGAGATACCAACACCACGGAGCCGTGGTGGTCTAGTGGTAGTAACACCCAACCTGCAATCGCGAGTTCAAATCCCGATCCCGTACCAATGAGTTTCTTTGGAACTTATGTACGGAATTTCACATCATTGGCTTTTCGGTTAAGGAAAACATCGTGAGGCAACCTGCATACGTCCATAGAAGAAATTCGATGGCATATGTGAATCCACCAACCCGCACTGGGCCAGCGTGGTGGATATGGCCTAATCACCCTTCTTGGGTAGCCTACATCCTGTAGTGGACTATTAAAAAAAAAGGCTGTCACAAGCGGTTGGTCACTAAATGCCAATCCTACTAATATTATAAACGCGAAAGTTTGTGAGGATGTATGGATGTTTGTTACTCTTTCACGCAAAAACTACTGAACGGATTGAGATAAAACTTTGCAATAAATAGCTTATATATCAGAATAACACATAGGCTATAAATTTTAATGATATATTCCGTATGCGGGCGAAGCCGCGGGTAAAAACTAGTTCATAATAAATGGATTCTATTATATTTGTGTTGCATGACTTAGTGTAAATATTGCGATTTAAATTCTGTTATTGTGTTAATATTTTTCACAGCAGCTCTTAGCCCTGAATATCATGCAGCAGATTTGACTATATCTTAATGAGCTGTACAAATATCTATTTCCATAGATTCAATGACACATGTATGATTGAATTTCTATCACTTTTGTTTTTGTATTTTTTTTCTTGCTTATTAGTATTTCCCAAATATACACCCATAAAACAATGAAGCCATGTATTCACTGAGCAACATTGTTTAGGATACAGTTTCTGAAATATCACAACACCGAAACATACCGATAAACAAGTAGTGTTTACAGAAACAAAATAATTGTCTCTAAAACATTATTTTTTGTTTCAGAAACACGTAGATTTCGTTTCTGATACAGTGTTTATAAACAATTGTTACTCAGCGAATACATGGCTTAACCATAGTTGATACACACTACCTGATATTTTGAAAATGAACAATCTGTGTAAATATTATGATTATAATTGTTTATGTATAGTCCAAGTGGTTTGCCTATTTTTGAAAGCGCTTCATTTTTTGATCTCTTTAGTTTTATTCGCTTCTTAGAAGCTCTCGTACGCATACACGCAATATTATTACTTATTACAATACATTAAGACTTAATCTATCAAAAACTGAGTCAAAAATATTTTTTTTTTATTTAAAAATCGGCAAATCACTTAAGGTGCATTCTCACTAGCGGTAATGTTACGGAATGCGCCAAAGTCACACGTGCTGTGAACACTTCTTAATGACAATAGGGTAATGTACGTTACATAAATATGTACAAAATGTATACCGAATGCAGTTTACTATTTTGTTTACTAAAATGCGCGTTACCGGATTTTCTGCAAAGGCAATATCGATGTACATATAAATATATCTTTCTAGTGACATTTCAATTGATCTATTTGCCAACCGTCTTCCAGCGCGCGGTTGTATTTGAACCAAAATTAAATTCGCGGTGTTATTAACACACCCTTATCAATGTTTTTCGACTTAATGTTGTTTCTTTCTATAATTAAATGAAAAAGAGTCCATCGGAGCTTTTGTACAAATACAAAGTTGACGGTTCCATACCGAACAAGTTGTAAGTAAATATTGGAACTCCACTCATCAAATTCAGAGAATATGTACGGAATTACATAAAATAATATTGCGATGATAAATAAAATAATAGATTGTGCAGATGGGGTGCACTTCACGCGATTGCGCGCGTTTCTCGCGCGATTGTATAGTCCCGCAAACTGCGTTCGATTTATCGCGCGTTTGCATCTGCTCCCCGACCGCCTAAGCAATAGCAATCGTTTATGACTTAATTTTAGTCATTTGGCACCGCCTATGTGACGTTCAATTGCTTTGCGCGGATTGCGAAAGCAATCGTTGAATGAACAACTTTGATGGCTAACGTCACATAGGCGGTGCCAAATGACTAAAATGAAGTCATAAACGATTGCTATTGCTTAGGCGGTCGGGGGGATGGACGAAAGTATTGCTACTTGTATGTGACAATCGCACAAGTGCAAACGCGAGATTAGTCGCGTGTAAATCGCCCTGTCTGAACGCGGTCTTATAGAATTTCACTGACTACCATATCGCTTATTTTTCAAAATGTTCTCTGATTTTGTAAGAAGACTTGAGATTACGAAATATATTGCTCCAAAAATCATACTTTAATTAAGGAGCATAAAAACAATACACACAATAAATAAAACACAAAAAGCGTCTTTAGTAAACAAAACACAAAATGTTAGAGTTATAATGAAACTTGTTACATTTTGATGCAAAGACTATCTGTCTTACCTAGTTTATACCCATTGAAATCGTGTGTATTATATTAGTTTATTGAATTGTTTCTAAAGGAAAGAAATAAATCTTTTTTAAACCAAATAGTTGAGATAATTGAAGTGTTTTTACTGACCTTTCCTTATTTTTTTTATACAAAACCCTCAGAGCAAATTAAAAAATCAAGAGAGAATGTTGTGAACAAACAAGTGAAGCCAGCCAAAACTACGCCTCGCCGTGTACAGACAATTACACACACATCCAGGTAACTATGAAACTACGCCTTGGCTCGTCAGTCAATGGCGGCGCAACAGCGTCACACTCACATGTATAAAAAACCGGCTTCACTGGACTGTTCAACGACGTTCCCTCTTGATTTTTTTATTTGCTCTGAGACAAAACCATGTACAATCAACAAAATGGATTAGTTTTGAACAGAAATGATCCAATTACCGTTTTCAATAGCACTTGGATTTCTTTGTATACTTTAGGTCTTAGGTTGATAACCCAATCCTCGCGCAGCGTTGGCAGTATTGGGCTATACGCAGCATGTGGCTAACATCACAGCCAACTTGTTTGAATCGGTCTATATCCAATCCTATGAAGTTTACAGAAAAACCACCTAGAGTAACCTTCGCATATACCGTAGCCCTCCATCAGCCACATGACGTCCATTGCTGGACATCAGGCCTGACATGGATCTCCAATAAGAATGGTTGGAGCGGCTTGCATCCAGCGTGATCCTGCGGTCTTGAGATGATCTGTCCACCTCGTAGGTGGACGTCCTACGCTGCGCTTGCCTGTAGGTGGTCTCCCGTCGAGAACTTTTCGTCTCCACCGGTCATCAGTCCCACCTTATAGGTTGGCGTCTCTGTACACGAGAGGAATCGTTGCACAGTAGTAAATTCATATGTCAGCGGCGGCATAGACGAATTAGTACCTAATTAATCTATGGCGGCGGTAAGGAGTGAGGTGTTGCGTAGTTAACTTCACAGCCACAATTTGATTTGACCTATGCCAGGTTTTCTGCTGAACATAGGCCTATCCACCACGCTGGCCCAGTATGGTACATATATTTCCTCACGATATATTCCTTCGCCGATAAGTCAGTAAATCCATACATAAATTCCAAACACCATTAGTACAGGGCAGTTTTAAATCCACTAATACAGCATGACTTTTTATTCAGAGCACAAATTTTTATCGCGCAATAGATATCATTAGTAGAACAGATTTCGCTCATAAAAAGATCGACTTTATTTTCATCAATTTTTTGTCAAACTATTCCAAAGAAAATTATATTGCATGCACTCTACACCAGACAATAACTATACTCTATAAAATTTAACTTGATCTCTGCGACAGTAGAAGATTGACATTTTTAGAGTTGGGATAGTGGTGGAAAAAATCGATTTTCAAACAATGTTGTAATGATATTGAATGAGTAGTTGAAGGTGAGAAATTGGATTTCATTTACTTATTATTATTTAAGATCAAGTATGTACACATGTAAATAATGGTATGATATTAATTATATACTCACAATAATGTAACGATAGTATTTATCGACGTTTTTCACTATTATTGATGCTAATGTAACTTATAATTGGGTTTACTTTAATTACACATGTAAAAAATGTTATAATATTACAATATACAATAAAATTAATGATAAATCAAGTTTTATTTAAAATATCGTCAGTATAAACTATCGATATTTTAGTCAAAACTCTATCTAAAACTCTGTGGTCACAATCATTCGTCGCCCATCACTAATCGGCATGCCCACAAAGTATGACATTGACAGGTACTGTCTGTACTTTTAAGAAATTCAGGACTTCATAGGCGTAATTTTTCTGACAGCTGTCGCAGAGATCAAGTTAAATTTTATAGAGTATACCTACCAAAACGTCTCGGGCGTAGGTACGACGCAGCCACGTACTAAGACGTAGGGTGACATTGATTACTCCGTTTATCTGTATACTTTTTCTTGAAGTTATTTCAATATTTTTGTACTAAAGTGAGTAAAACCAATGTAGGTTATGTTGTTGTATGGTATGTTTATTATACTTTCCGTATGCAAAGTATGTGCACTGAAAAATAATCACCCACCCTGTATAGCATAACTATTTCTATGGTCTGTATGCATAGGCTGTATCAATACAAATCGGTGGATGTGAAGTTAGCTACGAGCTGCGCAATATTCAATCAACGCGCAACTTTATGTGATCTTCATTTATAAGGTGGTCACATTAACTCGACGCATCGTATTAATTTGTAAGCAATTTTTACTCGATCTTAATAAACAGTTAGAAACTTATCTTTTATAGAAGATGGTTTGGAACCTTTCGTGCGGGAGTCCGACTCGCACTTGGCCGGTTTTTTTTGCACACCGTACTTGAGCGCCAAAATAACGTCACATGGTCAAGCGTCTAGTTAATGTGACCGCGTGTAGATATGGACATTGCGCAGCTTGTAGCAACTTCCTATCCGCAGACTTGTAAGAGTCATCCTACACCACTGGCGGCACCATTAGCCGCCACACTCTCCACGAGGCGACACGAGCACCGCAGCTGTAGCTAACTTGAAGTTAGCTACAGCTGCGGTGCTCGTGTCGCCTTGTGGAGTGTGGGGGCCACAGACTCCTAGTAATATTGTTCTATGGCCAGACTACTATAGATACTACGTAGGTACCGGTGTGTTGATGGTGGCGGCACCATCAATGTTTATAGTCGTCTTAGGATCCAATATGATTATAAATAAAATACAGAAATTCTTCAATGAATCCTTTTAATTTGAGTAGAGACTATTTTATGATAATTTCTAACAGAATGTCAAATCGGTAATTGCCGAAATCTTGATAGTTATCTTGTATGGGAGCTTACAATCACTGGTAGATTCTGCAAGGTCGTGAGTGCCAACAATACGCCAGACTCCCATATTTTTACAATACAATATTAGTCACATGGGTACAGAAATGTATCGAGAAAATCTGAATTATGTGGTAGCTTTCTTTAAGAAAATTAACTGGGGTAGATATTAGAATTTACCTAGCACTACAGATTTTAATACATTGGTCTTACTTTGACCATTTTAACATCAACAACATGGAAACTGGGTATAAATAGATGTTACAATTCCCATTACAACTTGCAGTGCTTTAGATGCACTGAAATACAGACATAGATAAAAAGTTGATTCTTACGAGAAATGTATGTAAAACTTAAGAAATTATATTCTCAATACACAAATGACTATTTTATTATCCTTCCCAGAGGAAGAGGTTTACAACCAATTAATTGTCATTTGATATCCCCTGTACACAATTAGCATTAGTCTTTCAAGGGTTGTATCATATTCAATACAAACTAGGAATTTAATTGAAAAATCTTAATTTCAAAGTCAGACTGAAAAAATTTAAAGTTTCTACAAACATTTACAATATAACTAAAAAAAACTGATACCTACACTGTACGATAAGAAACTATACTTGTAAAGAAATAGCAAAATTTTGCAGTCCTTAAAATATTACAAACATGTATTTTTCATTAACTTATTTCAAAGTTCATTGCAGCTAACACCTCCAAAATATACATCTCTGAGAGATAAATAAGTTTAGAAAATCTTTGATGTTCTTTTAGATTTGCAAATAACTTAACAATAGAAATAATTAATCTTTAAAGGTACATTTTTGAGATGTACTTGCAGTTATGCCTTAAGCTGAAGCCAATTATATAAATATCACAAATCTCTGCTTAAGGACACAGTATTTTCAAATTGTGCAACAAAATATAAACAATTCTTTCTCTACAGGTATAAATTATACAGTCGAGGGTTTAAAACTTAGTTTAAAACGCTGTCCAAATCATCAAGTCACTACAAAACTATAGGGTCTAGTCTACACAACATTTATGGGATTTTTGCTTCAAATTAAAACTGTACAAATGATAGACTGGGAAAATCAGATGCCGAGTGACGAGTGTGCATTTTTATGACACGGAGAAAGCTTTTTCTGAAAATGATTTGACATATCCCTCGTGCAGTTTATTTACAAACTCGGCGTCATGCTTCAGTAAGTAGTTGAAAGCTTGAAGCAGTTGGTTCCTAGTGAGGGGCTCAGGATTCTGTTGCAGATCATTGCCCGATGTGGTGGTGAACATGGTCGGCGGCATCAGGGCTGGTTTCTGTTGAAAAATGTTGTCCAATTTATATATCTATATCTCATTGTCTTCAATATTGCTATGAATAAATCTTCTAACTTGTGAACCCACTCATACATTATCCCATCTCTACAACTGTCATATTTTATCAATACTACAGCAGAGCTTATGCCAAATAACCAAAACCAAAATGATACAGCAGCCTCCACAGTTACCAGAAATCATTTAAAATAAAAAAGCTAATTAATGACTACATATGATCATTGTCAATTTATCCCGATGTAGTAAAGGGATGCTACTAAAATTTTAGTTTTGCAAACAAAATGCAATTTGGAAGACCTTAAAATTGGTTTCAATTCTTCCATAGACGGCCGTAAAAAATAATAATAAATATTAGGGGACATCTTACACACAGTCTCTGACCCCAAACTAAGCAAAGCTTGTGATATGGTTGCCAGAGACTGATATACTACATATACATATTTTTAAATACATACTTATATAGATAGTACCTAAATAACACCAACACAGAGCAAACACCTATGTTCATCACATAAATGTTTGCCCTGCGCGGGGATCGAACCCACGCCTCTTTGGTGTTTAATACTCTCGGCTCTTCTCTAGCGCTGTTGCCAGCAAGCTTATTCCAGAGATCTAATGTTATGTGATTAGCTCCTAACACAGGGGAACCTACAAATCAGATCAAATATTTATGATCAGATATATCTATGTTGCATTACCTGCAAATAATACATGCCTTGCTGTATTGAGACGGCCATAATAAAAATATTTGTAAGAAAAGTTTGTTTCCTATTCTTGCATAAGTGTACTCCTGTCTTTTTGAGAACAAAGGAAAAAACTTAGATACTGGTTTTAATTATGTGGCACAAGCTTTACTTTACATAGCTCCTAAAATACATAAAGCAAAACAGCTTCATATGCATATTGGCCTGTTTACAGGCTATTTTAATAATTTATACACATTTTTTGGCCTTGCATCTCTTTATTGCACAGTCCAATGCGCAATGCTATAGATAATGGTCCACTATGATGCTCAGATATGAGTTGACAGACTTCACACATCCTTGAGAACATGTAGAACTCTTAGATATGTAAGTATCCTGATCTTTCAACAATTTAAAGCCAATGACATTTAATAATTAACCTCACGAGTGTCCAAAATAAATGAATTGTCTATTAATGAGATCAGTTGTGCAGGACTACTGGTGTTCCTGAACACATTTGAGAGGTTCATAACTTTCAAAAGACTTTCAAAGTTATTAATGCAAGAATAGTCTTTGTGTAACCTAACCTAACCAAAGTTTACCAGATTATTAACCACTGAACATCAAGTTAAGCTGTTGTAACTCATTTTTTTGTTCAAATCTTTTACCTATAGACCAATACAACAGACATTATATCACAATGTATCAAAAATAAATAAAAGATAAACAATAGTAAAAGATAGGTGTACATTGAAATTCTGTAATATGAGATAAACTTACTGTATGGCTGACATCCTGCGACTGATTCAAATATGTAGCCAATGGTGAAGTGGGCTTTGGAGATGATATATGCATCATATTCAATTCATTTTCCATATGAGTAAGGCCATTAGGTTCACAATGATCTAAGTTATTCATCTTCAAGCCCGATACCCTATGAGGATTTTGTTTCTCAATAGGTGTAGATTTCAATTGAAAACCACAAGTTTGCCTCATTACATTATCTAATGAGATGTTGCCATTAGAATTCTGCACTTCCTGAGGTGTGACAGACCGCTGTTGTTTCTCTATATGCTCAACTGAATGAGCAGGGTTGCTCATTAGCCTTTGTAATAGCTGCGGAACCTCGCGAGCGTCCGTAGGCCGCGGCCCGAAGATGCCGGGCGAAGGGAGCGAGGACACCGCCGGCATCTGCACCGCCGCGCCACCTCCAGCCTTTGCGAAGAAATCCATAACACTCTGAGACGTCATATCAGGCGCGCGAACCGGCGTAGCCTCGCTCTTGCCTGCCACGACACCCTTGTTGGAGTTAAAGTCGTCCTGCGCCTTACTCAACATACTGAAAATATCTACCGGCGCACTCGCGGGTGGCGCCGCTCCGAATCCTGGAGGCTGCGACATGTTCTCACTACCAGGCTGCTTATTGCAATCCTTTATCAGACCGCTCAACTTCGCCGCTACTCTTGCACACTCGTCCTTATCGTAGAACCATATGCCGTAAATACGACACCGCGCGTTTCGGTACAGCAGAAAAGGCTCCTTTAACTGTAACTCTATTCCTTTCGAAACTGGCTCAATTAGGTTGTTCGTACTCAATCTGTTCATAATCACTAAACTGTGGTACGGTTCCCCATTCCTACTGTACACAAACAAAGCACCCTCGATGTTGGTTTTCTCCCATTCGCTTTCTTCGAATGTATAAAGTGCGACGTGGGTAGCACTGTCAATTATTTCTTTCGCGTATGGATCTGCCCTCTTTAGTGCAGCAAAATTCATACGAGAACCAGTGTCAGCCATTTTATTTTATCTAAATTCAAGTTTTTGTACAATTACCACAAGCATCACACACAGCAAGCAAAATGAATGACATGAATGAACGAATATTCGCCATTTTCATTTTCAATAACGTTCGGGTTGACTGGGTGTAGCGTTTTTCGTAATGAGTAATATTTATAAAAAAAATATTGGTACAAAATACATTACATTTATGTTTCTAATTTAGTACTACTTAGTAAAGTAAGAAGTATTTCATTTTGTAAACTAAATTAATCGATAATATCGTGACGTTCTTTAAGAATGTCAAAAAATATGAGTGCTAACATCTGCGTATAAAGAACCGTAATGTCTTTGTCCAGTAATGGAGATGGATAAAAAAAGCTTTCTTTCAATATCGAATCAAATCGGCCGTACTAAGCACTGTTATGGGCCTAGAGTTTTGGCGGGAACGCGAGAAAACTTTATTTCTTTCCTTGCACAATGTAGTGTACATTACAACAGTTCTCAAAACTCATTGATGCATAAATGCATAAAAAATCATGTAACCGCATTGTATTATTTTACAAAACTTATGTTTTTATCAGTTTAGTGGTATTTCATTTATAAATAGCTGAAATGCGAGCATGAGTGTAGCAAGTAGTATAATATGGTAAAAGATGGTCTTTTCCTGTTAAAACTCCATCAAAACTTCTAGTAAAGAGTAAAGTCTCCACTGCTATACTAAAAAGAAGAGAAGTCAAAGTGAAGAAAACATTCTCAATAAGATGAAGCGGTATGACCTTAAAGGCTTTACTTAGTCTACCCAAAATTAGTGAATAAATAAAAAAATATGGGCAGATCACAGATTTAAAGCTGGAAACATACTATCGGATAGTCGTGTGTAACTCAGATCTGAACCGGCTCAACAGATCAGATCACACCAGTACGGCTCAACAGCTCACGGTTCAACTCCAGATCAGGCAGCTCAATCGTGCCTTGCGGTTCATTCACTGTTTACTTGCGATGCGACGCGACCGACGCGACGCGCTCTTTCAACTTTTTGACGAACCTATGCCGTGCGTGAACGAAACGGAGAAACATGTAAAGAGAAGGAGAGTGTTACAATGGCAACCATAGTAAAGGTTTAACTAGATATGGCGCGTGTGACAGGGATAACGCTCTACAAAACCGAAACCAGCCGACAATCTCCGAAGGTCGATGTCGAATAATTTTATTATTCGCGCGTAGGTACCAACCTGTCCGCGAAAAGTTCTAGATGAATCGTAGACAGATGACATCAGGACCTCAGTGAGACCGCAAGATTGCGCTGGATGCTTGCCTCTTCCAACCGGTCTTATTTGAGATCTATAGGAGAGGCCTATGTTCAGCTGAGGACGTCCGATGGCTGAAATGACGATGATGACCTGTCCGTACGAGCTCCTTTTTACCGACTTCAAAATAGGACGATATTTTCTTGTTTGAAAGAATTAACGCGAAATTAATGTTTTTAAATGTGCAACTGTTACTTGAACAGGTTACTCGAAAATGCACTTTATTGACAAATGAATAAAGTGCATTTTCGAGTATATAAATTATAATAAATATACAATATACATAAGGATAAATGGGAGGTTTCGTAACCTTTTCAACCGGACTACACCGATTTTGATGTGATTTTTAACTTTCGACAAATATGTTCTTTGAGCTGGTTTCGCAAGATCTAATGTTCGAAGAACTACTAGTACATTTAGGAAAGTACACAATTAATAAAAACATCTCAATTTTTTAATGAAGTATGGGTAAAGTATAAGTATAGGTTAGGTACCTATTCAATTCAAAATTATTTATTTTCAAACAACAGTACGCTACTACAAATACTATTCCCCAAACTGGGTACATTCAATTGATACAATCACCTTTATCTAGTATCACATGAAACTCGCATTACAAGCATAAAGGTGTAACAATAAGCAAACAGACTACTTATATGAACGGGATAATGTATCTCCACAATTTACATTGTCATTCACAAACGACTCACTTGAGTCAATCCACGCATATATTTCTGATATTTCATGCGAGCTAAAGTGCCTACATACTTAGAATCGAGTTCTGTTGTGCTGTGGTGATCTGATCTGTGAGACGGTTCGCAGCTCCGGCTCAGCTGGTTGAGCTGAGCCGTGAACCGCGGCTCGCGCAGATCAGTTGAGTTACCCATGGCTACTATCGGACGCGGCTTACGGATGCGACTGACAGCTGCGACTTAGCAGTGTGCACAGTCTTAAATCATCCGGCGCGCCAGATCGCTCTCGGACGTCCAAACGCTCAAGGTCGTCCGAAGGTGACGTCCGCGACTTATGTCCGATAGTGTGCAAGGCTCAGTGTACTTTCATAGTCTAGATACCACTAGAAAGGAAATGTGGAGGGGGGTTTGTAGCCACTATCATGAGTTATAACTCAAGATACATGAAATCGTGACATTTACTGTTTCAGTCGTTCAAGTGATTTCAGAGGTGATTTTTGCCAAAAATATGCCGTATTGTGCTATTATAACGTGTAGAATTCAAAGCAAAGACTTAAGTTTACAAAAAGGAGGAATATCATTTCACTGGTAAGTATAAATTGTGAGCATTTTTAATTTTAAACGTTATCTTTTACTGCCTAGATTTCCGTTGATAGTGGTTGCAAACATTCTATCGACATCGATAAATTTTGCTACTACGTTAATAATGTGTCGGAATTAAAAAGTTTATTTATATCAATATATTTTTATTTATTATCTTTCGTAATTATAGCATACTATAATAAAAATATATCGATAAATTTTGCTAGTCAGTGAATATTTCAAAATTCGAAAATTGTTATCTGAATATTTTGATTTAATAAAATATTTGTGATTGTGGTCATTTTTGTAGTAATAATTGTATTTGTATCACACTGTAACTGTTATATTCCTTATGAATAAAAGGTCTCAGGTCAATATAGGTATATATTGAACACGGAGCCGGCTGCCGTTGCATGTTTGCTTTGATTTTCATTGATACTTTGTAATTTCTTTGCAGCTTTTCAGCCAATCCTCTGACGAAAAATAAATGAATAAATGGAATGGAGATAATGTTTACGAGAGTATACGATAATATGAGATAACTACTATTATCACATGTAATTCAGTTGTGTTCACATCTAATGTTAGTTTAAGTTTGTTTTGTATATACGGTGTGAAAATAAAGTTGATTTGTATTGTAGTTATGGTGTAATTTAATAAAATATTTGTACTATGATATTATCATTATGAAAAATAGTCACAGTCGTAGCCAGCACAAAACATCTAGATACAATTGATTGTTTTTTTGCCAACAATGGCATTTAGCCGACTTCCACCGTGTACAAAATTCGGATGGTTTGCAGGAATCTATGTGGCATCCATGTTGTAATTTTTACACTATTATTGATTTTTAAAGATTTTTTTTTTTCGAAATCGACTGAACCGTTTCAGTCGATTTCGAAAAAAAATAAAGGAAATTTAAACCTAGGGAGTACACCATTTCAAAATTAAAATCAAAAATAAATCGGTCTATAATTGGCGAAGTAAGTAAGTTCGTGTAGGTCGTGTAGGTGGCTAGCCTTGGTGCCAAAATTTTTAAGCCGCCTAAAGGCCTCTGACATGGCTAAACGGTTAATACAACCGGGGCCTACAATTTAACTAGTCATCCGAGACACGGTAGTGCTCAGTTCTAAATGCCACCCGCGATCACCCATCCGAAGACTGACCATGCTGAGCGTTGCTTAACTTTGACGATCGCTAACGAACATCTGATCAAACTACGCTATGAACGCTACAATACAGGAGATTGGCAAAAATACCGATGAACATATACAAAAACATACAAGCAGACGAACATAGTACCTACCTCTTACTTTTTGAAGTCAGTAAAAAGTCACGGTCACGTCCAAATCATCTAAAGCGCCGGCCTATATGGAGTTTTGGTAGCAACACAAAAAAATCACGTTACATTATTTTGTCTACGTTATAGTACTCGTACGTAATTGCTCATAATCAACAAAATACCACTATTTTTCACATATTACCACTGATAGAAACACAAGTTTACAAAATAACATAAGGCGCGTTAACATCATTTTTCAGTGTTTACTCCTGTGTAAAATTTCTTAAATAGTTTTACTTACTGTGTAAAATTTCCTAAATAGTAATAAAACTGCACAATCATATTACCAATTTTGTACTTTATATTTACAGTCACATTATCCATAAATTATACAATACGTATAAAATCACATTATCGATAAAATTAAACTGCACAATCACATCGCCCATCACTAGCTAAATGCCAAAAAATATGTGTGATACCATATTTAAATTCGAGATTGGCCCATTATTATTTTTTTTGGCTTAGCATGTTGGTGCATTTGCTATTGTGATGTAACATTAATAAAATAAAATGTATTTAATAACTTAAACACGGCATTTAAATTATGACCAAATTAATGTTATGGGCTTAACGTATCTTGGTGATGTGACTGAAAGTGTACTACGCTCTATTTTAAAGTAAAAAAAATATTTCTGAAGCTAGTGGAAATTGCACAGTTCTTGTGCAGATATTTTACAGTGGTAATACATACTTGGCTACAGCGGTTTTCATTGGAAATTGTATAGATTTCCTTTCTAATTAGTTTGCTGTTCTGTGCTAGATACCTATCAGTTGCGGCTGTCAGTCGCGTCCGTCAGCCGCGTCCGATAGCATGTTTCCGGCTTTACAAATATCTGCAGGGCCGATCGTGGGCCAGAATTTATCTATTGGGCAACGCCAGTTGACAGAGCTGATGAGAGAAGATGGCAGTGTAGCGTCGACCAAGGCAGAGGTATTGGAGGAGATCGAAAGGTTCTATGGACAGTTATACGCTTAGGTCGTTAAGCCTGTTGGCAGCGCCGCCAAAGATCCAAGAGCCAAGCTGATCCGACACTTCACCGAAGATATCCCGGACATCAGCCGGTACGAGATTAGAATGGCCCTCAATCAGCTTAAGAACAACAAGGCGCCGGATGACGGTATCACATCAGAGCTGCTGAGAGCGGGTGGAACACCGGTACTAAAAGTCCTCCAGAAGCTTTTCAACACCGTCGTCCTCGAGGACGACGCTAGGAGCATGGAACAGAAGCGTGGTGGTGTTGTTTTTCAAGAAAGGTGACAACACCTTATTGAAGAACTACAGACCCATCTCACTTCTGAGCTATGTTTATAAGCTGTTTTCAAGGGTCATTACGAACCATCTCGAGCGCTGGCTTGATGACTTTCAGCCTTGCGAACAAGCCGGTTTCCGAAATGGCTTTAGCACCATGGACCACATTCATACGCTGGTTATAAAGAAGACTGAAGAGTATAATCTGCTACTATGCTTAGCGTTTGTGGACTATGAAAAAGCCTTTGATGCGGTCGAGACATGGGTTGTGCTCGAGTCTCTCCAACTATGCCGTATTGACGGCATAGTTGGAGAGACTCGACGTAATTTCTCCGAAACTGTTTACGACTACTTTGGAGAACGCCTTCAAGCTCCTGGAATGGAATGGATTCGGCATCAATATCTATGGCGAATACCTCACTCACCTTCGGTTTGCCGACGATATAGTAGTCATGGCACAATCGATGGAAGAGCTCAGCACGATACTCGAAGGCCTCAATCGGGTTTCTCAACAGGTGGGTCTTGAGATGAATAAGGACAAGACGAAAGTCATGTGTAATTCCCATGTTTTACCCACCCCGATTTCTGTTGGAAACTCGGTTCTTGAAGTCGTTGACTCGTACGTCTACCTAGGACAAGTAATCCAGTTAGGTAGACTTCAATAAAGAGGCCAATCGCCGAATCCAACTCGGCTGGGCAGCGTTCGGAAAATTGCGTAGCGTCTTGTCGTCCGACATACCTCAGTGCCTCAAGTCGAAAGTTTTCGACCAGTGTTGCCAGTGATGACTTATGGCACAGAAACGTGGTCTCTCACTATGGGCCTTATTAGTAAGCTCCAAGTAGCCCAACGAGGTATGGAGAGGGCTATGCTCGGAGTCTCTCTGCGGGATCGAATCAGGAATGAGGAGATCCGTAGAAGAACCAAAGTTACCGACATAGCCCAACGGATTAGCAAGTTGAAATGGCAATGGGCAGGGCACATAGCGCTGAGGACTGATGACCGGTGGAGAAAAAAAAATCTCGAGTGGAGACCACGTACCGGCAAGCGCAGCGTAGGACGTCTACCCACAAGATGGACGGATGACCTCATTAAGACCGCAGGATCGCGCTGGATACAAGTCGCTTCCAACTGGTCTTATTGGAGATCCATAGGGGAGGCCTATATCCAGCAGTGGACGTCCTTTGGCTGATGGATGATCGTGGGCCGCTCTAACTCCTTGGCGTCTGCGAATACAAGGCGAGTCATTGCGCAGTAGCAGAATTAGCCATAATATACATTTGTTAAAGAAGACACTATTTTACATCGCTATTAAATTTACGATGGCTTTTAAAATTGGGCCTCTTGTATAAATAAATCCAAGCAAATTAATCGCATGCATAAATGATCGAATGATCGTATGATGGTGGATGAGTGGCTTTGGCAACTCTGTAGCAAAAATAAATGTCATTCTGACAGTTGTTTATAAGTCAAATCAAAGCTTAATAATGTAAGTCACATTTACATTTGTAGGGCTGCCCATTTGTAGGGAACTCCCTAAATTGCGGGGAATTTTATCTTCATTGGGGATTGGTGTTAGGATTGATTGGAAGCGGGAAATATAATAAAAAACAAAAAAAAACATAGAAAACAAAACAAGCCAACAAAAAAAATGGTTGTCAGTAAAATCTACGAACGATAATTTTGAGTGATAACGTCATCACAGTCAAGTTGATCATGCCTCTCTATCACTTGTTCCGCGCTCTCGAATGCACGCTTGCCTCAGGCGAAACGTGACAATCCTATCAGTTATTTGAATTTAAACAGCCGAAATAAAAAAATGAGGAAAATCAATGTCTTGAACCATATGTTATGGCGTCATACAGCTATGTAAACATTGAATAGTTTGTACACTAGTATTCCAAGAACAGCACACCAACGATAGCTCATAATAAACCATTTATAATAACTCATTTCAAACTTAAATCTCAAACTTACCAAACAAAGACACTATCGTGAAAAATATTTACGCGCATAGTTTACATAGCCTAAGGACGTCATTCACGACCACAGAGTAAAATAATGACATCCATCGGTCTCGTAAATTACAGGCGTAATTTCGAAACTGTAAAATTAAAATGCATTTTTAAAGCACTTAATTACTGAATATTTTTTTTTTATTTTTTAGTGGTTTATTAGACCAACAGAATCTAACTGAGACACTTTTCAAAAATGATTGTAATACACTATTGACTCTTCATAAAAAAATAAAAAATGTACCAGGACTACTCTCGGCGAGTTACATCAAAAGATGACCCATTTAGTTTAGATTTTGAAATGGTGCAACACTAGCTACTTTTTAATCTATGCCACTTAGTAGAATCGTTTTTTTCGGAATATCACCATATTAAATATCGAATACTTAAGTCATCAATGCTGGTTAGCGCTCAATAATTCAGAGAAATTTAACAGTGCAGCGGCCGAAAAAAGATACCCTGGCGCTAATGAAATAGAGCCAAAGTCGTAACTACGAGAGTAACACGATTACGAGGAGAAGCGCAGGAAACGAAGGATCGCAGCATAATATTGCGCTTCTACAATTTCTACGATTTTTACTTAAAATTTTCCTTGAATTGTATATAAATTCATGACTGAGGTGCTTACGGCATGTTGATTATGTTCTATTGGTATAAAACATAATGAACATGCCGTATGTACCCCTCTAAAATATGATTAAACAGTTAATTCTTATTCGTGGTATTAACGGACCAAATAAGTAGTAGTCACAAATGATTGCTTTATTATAGAGAAGGAAGCTTGTTAGCTATTTTCTGATGTTTTTTAATATGGACGGGTTACATGATTTTCGCTCTCTTACGGGTGGTCGCATGTGACTGATCTATAGTATACTCAAGTATACTATACAATTGTTGACTATTACGTAGTATTTGCCTAGCAACTTGGCCTAGCAATTTAATATTTATATTTGGTGAGCCAGGCTCAGCCAGCACATTAGAATCATAGATGTCTAGGATACTATCAGAATCTAACTTCGGATTTTGGGGAATTATTGACATCTGCATTGGTAACGCTGTCACGGCTGTCAGCTTTTCCTTTAATTATTAATTTCATTTCAAAGTTTACGCGTGTTGTATTCGCTTGCGTTACAAACATTATTAAAAGTTCTATTAATTTTATTATAATTAAATTAATATTACTTGTGTAAGACGTAGAATATTCACGTAGTTCATTATAAACTTAGTTCAAAGTATTTTGAAATACCAAGTATTGAAAAAATAAAATAAAACAAGTTGTGGACACGTGAGCGTAACAAGAATTTTGTAGTGTTTTTGTATTATTAAAATGAAAGAAGGCAAGGTCCTAGTGATTGGAAGCGGAGGTCGGGAGCACGCGTTGTGCTGGAAGCTAGCGGATTCGCCTTTTGTGAAGCAAATATATTGCGCGCCCGGCAGTGTCGGGATCGCGACCACTAACAAGGTGGAATGTGTTGACATCGATATCAAGGACTATCCTGTAAGTACCTAGCCAATTGGAAATAATATTCTCACATACAACCGTACAATTAGTTCATCAGATGCTTGGAATTAGACAATAATAAGTCGCGATTTAAATAGTTAGAGTTCATTGACCACTTACTAAATAATCATTAGCGCGCTTTTCAAGTTAAAAATTTGTATTTTCTACATTGTCGTTAATTATTAATTATGTAATTTGCCACGATTTATAGCAATACAACTTAATAAACATCAAATCTTATTTCTAAACTAATTCTCAACTAATAAACAATTATACATACATATTTAAATTAAACTGGAAGAGCCAGTATATTAATTTAAATAAAAAAGCCTAGACATTTAAGATAAAAGTATTAATATTCAGTTTTTTGATAAAATTATTGAAGTGAAACTTCTAATGCAACTTCCAACAAAGAGTATGAAAGCACTGTTGCTTTGAAGTTTCACTTATTCCGTGCGGAGGAACACCACACACTTTTTTTTTAAAGTGGGTAACTAGAAAAAGTTTTCTTTTTCTACTTTGTCTTTATGTCAAAGGCTTATAGTTAAATCCCAATATTTGGCCATAGTGACCCCATGGGTGTAGTTCTGTAAGGTGTATAAAATAACAGTCTGTTATGTCTAATATTCTGTAATGTTAGCTTCTATAAAGTGTGTGCTAAATGTGTGCTACCAAAAATAACAGATAAGGTAAAAATGTAGTTAGGTGTGAGGTGACCACTGTTTTTCGTTTTCTGTAGAACATCAAGAGAATTATCAATACATTTTTGATAAAATTTACTTTCCCGGAGTATCCTCTTTTCACCCCTTAAATTGTAACAAAATGATTTTGGTGTAAGAAATATTTCACATCCATAATATGGATGTAAAAAATAAGACGAAAATTAAGTATGTCTATATAATTATGTAAGTTCGGGTGGAATCTTGTAAGTTAAATTTGACCAACTTCCCGGTTTCTCAAAGTATGTCTTATTTTTTACAAAAAGATTTTAATTTCCCTATACTTTTCAACCAAAGTTTTTTGTAAAAATATCACTTTAGAGCCTTATAATTTTAAGGTAATTAAAAAAACTAAAAACTAAGACGTGTAAAGGACGTGTCCACAAAATGTATGGAGGCTGGTTTAATATAAATCAGAAATTCTAACCACAACATTCATTACATTTTGAGAAAGTTTATATTTTTCTGAGTCTATTACAATAGTTAAAAAAAAAGAGCCCTAAGATTTTTTTAAAATTTATTTTGAATTTATTAGGTTTTATAAATGTATTTGGCCCAATAGGTGGTTTATCTATAGCAACCCTGATTAAGTAGCCTCCAAATTGTTGAATTAAAGCACTTTTACCAATTAGATACACTTTTTAGTGTTTCTTTGTCTCATTGAACCTACTAACTGGTCACACAGGTAGGTTAAAATTTATCATTTTAGCAAATTAATTGATGAATGTGGAAGAATCAGCTACAAATGCAAGTAAAATAATGATAGAAACAATTTATTATTATTAAACTAGAAAAAATAAAAAGCTGTATTGTGTGTATGTAATGTATATTATTTATCTTACAATTTCCTTTTCACATTTTAAGAAATGGAGGGATGAATAATTCTAAATTAAATATTTTTGAGAAGCCCTTAAAACAAGCTTTCAAATAATGTATATATCATCTTGGTTAGATTTTTCTCTCAATAATATACCACCTGTGGATGTCTTCTTTGGTATTGAAGTGCTGATTAGGTGAAAAAAAAATCACTCATATCAGATAATATTTAGAGGTTGATAACAGCTTATTATGTTATGGACAATTTGGCACCTCACACTTATCTTAACTGGCTATATCTTTGTAATTTTTCATTAAATTGACAAAAGAGAAAAACTTATTGTATAATAATTTAGTCTAGACTATTATGGCGAATTCTATATTTTCCAATTTTTTAATTCTTATTGTACCATTGAATAAGATGTTGTGTAAGATGTCCCCTAATATTTATTTATTTTATTCAAGACAGAGATAAATTGAGTAAATATTGTAGTATTATATTCTTGCTAAAAACTGAAATTGCTGTTACATTTTCTCATAAATAGGTACTTAAAGTTTATAAAGCGGGGTGGCTAGCCCTGGTGTCAAGTTTTTAAGCCGCCTGAAGGCCTCTGACATGACGAAACGGCCAATACATCCGGGGCCTACAATTTAACGTGTCACATTTGACAAATGTTGCTTAACTTTAGTGATTGTTTGTGATTTCATTTAAGAATTGCCAGAATTTCATTCTGTTTAAGAATAACCTATTACAATTTTTATGTCAACTTTTCATAATAATGCAATATTATTAACTGTGAATAATTAATTGCATTCATACCTAGATTAAAATACCCACATACTGCATTGATAACCTTTTTGTGATAATACAGGGATCAGACATTGAATCTTAGTCAATATGACTATAATATTGACCAATGATATAAAGTTGTGTAAAATATCCCCTAATATTTATTTAAATTTTTATTTAATTAATGGAATTTCTTTTTTTACTGACTTCCAAAGAGAAGGAGGTACTCTGTTCATTAGTATGTATTTTTTTTATGTATGTTCTTCGATATATTCTCCAGTTGTGAACTGATTTAAAAAAAAATCCAAAGTCATTTTTGATAAATCGTTAATAATGTATGTGGATGTCATATTGATTCGTGCAAACAATTTGAATTCTGTACACATAACGAACTTCTGTTCTGTCTGTTTGCGAAAAATAATTATTACACAAGATTATTTTTTTGCAAAAAATATTTTGCATGACGACTTCACCCATGTACAGAATTAGTGAATATTTTGCATGGATCGATGTAGCATTTTTCACATTATTGTTGATTTATCAAAAATGGCTCAGCCGATTTCGATAAAATTTAAATAGGACTATTTCGAAGTATACTCTTTCCAATAATAAAAGAATTATTGAAATCGGACAACAATAAAAAAATAATAAAAAAATCATCTAATTGAGTACCTCCTCTGGTTCGTCGGTCAATAAAACACCTCCTGTCAGTATGAAATATATAGGTATCTATAGAGCATTTTATAACAGATCTGTAATGTGCATAAATAAAATATGAATATTGGGGATATCAAACAATTTTGTTTTATTGAATTTTTTTCTTATTTGTTTCAATATTCATATCATCATGTCCATTACTTAGATAGATAGATAAACTCTTTATTGCACACCAAGAAATAAACACAAAAAGAAACAAATAAACATAAACAGTGTAACAATGGGCGGCCTTATCGCTGATAGCGATCTCTGCCAGGCAACCTTAGGATGGAGAGGACAGAACGCGTATGAATAATGGACGGGGTGCGCATTAAATAAAATATAAATTAGACTATACATCATAAACATACAAACTAATAAAAAATGATATAAATACTTAAAATACAAACAATAAATAAAATTAAAAAGAATAATGGTAAAAGAAACCTATGATAAAACAATAAACTAATACATAATATAAATTAAAATATACTACTTACATAAAACAACATAAATAACAACAACAACAGTTACAAAGTCAAAGGATCAACATTTTCTGCAGGTAATGGCTTTTAACCTGATCTTTAAAAATGTTAATTGACTGAGCTTTTCTGACAGTAACGGGCAAGGCATTCCATAGCTGGACTGCCTGAAACGCAAACGACCTACCGTAAAAAGTTTCACACCGTGCGGTAGGGGTCATAAGGGAAAGGTTATCCTTGGATCGGAGGGGAAGGGAATGTGCATCATGCCAGAAGGAAAAAGAGTCTTTAAGATAGCTTGGAGTAGAAGGGTTGAAGAGGATGTTATAAAGAAGATTAAGGATATGAGCATTCCGACGAAGACGAATTGGAAGCCACTTGAGCTTAGAACGAAAATGAGATACGTGGTCATATTTGCGTAACCCAAATATAAACCTGATGCAATAATTTTGGAGACGCTCAAGCTTATCAAGTTGGACTTCATTGAGATCTAAAAAGCTGGCGTCAGCGTAATCTAAAATAGGAAGAAGAAGAGACTGTGCAAGCGCAACTTTAGTAGCAGTAGGCAGGAAATTTCGGAGCCGTCTTAGGGAGCTACCAGCAGCAAACAACTTGCAGCTGATTGTTTTAATATGAATATCCCAGCATAGCTTAGTAGTTTTTTATCAGATACTTTCTGCCAAAAATACAACATGTGATGAAAACATTTACAGTTATAATTTTTTTTAAATTTTATATTACGCTTAAGTGCGACATGGTTCTTCATTCATTAAAATTATGGTTGTAGAGTTTCACCATAATATTGTAGAATCATACAGACCATAATTATTATAAAACGGTTTTAAGTGATTTGCGAATTGGTTTTGAAGGTTTGGCCATAACTATATATCTTTAAATTTTTTACTGTAGCCTTCGAGCAAATATCTACAGAGCCACAGTCCCTAAGTGAGAGTAGTAAAAAAATGCCCGAGCTCCGTCACACATACGATTTAGATATTTACATTAAATAATTCACAATGACCCGTTTTCTCGAATCTCGGCGTTATGTCACGTAATTAGTGCTTGTAACCGAGTTCTTTGGCATCGGGCGGCATTGTAGTCGGTTTGCAATCGCCTTACGACTAACTAAAAAGCCTGCCCACTACGTGGCTTGGGCAGGGTTTTGGCTCGGACACTTTTTTTGCATGATTGTGACTCTATTAATATTTGCTCAAAGACTGTAGCATTACATTTACTGTAGGAATCAATCTTCTTTGCCAATACTGCTTGAAACTCACTTTACAGCTGCACATTGGATTGTCCACAGCTTGTAGCTAACATCACAGCTGCCGACTGATCTGGCCCATATATTAAATGTAATACTACAGTAAAAAATAAATTAAATACAGAGTGTTCCAGAACTCAACGTCTAGCGGGCACAGGTTGAGAGTGGGAAAATATAAAAAGAAATCCTAATCGGTTATTTAAATTTTAACTAGGCCCGATTTTAAAGGCGTCATCTTAATTTTAATAACAACGTAAAATAGTGTTCTATCTATCAAATTCATGTAGTGAAAAAGAAAGAGGGCTACTCTAAATTGCTATTATAATTACGATGGCGCCTCTAAAATTGGGTCTACTCTCAAATTTAAAAGAACTGACACTTTTCAAACATTAATTTACTCTCAAACATTTATTTTTTATTCTACAGGGTACCGCAAAATGGTGCAAAGATCACGAAATCAATCTCGTAGTCATCGGGCCAGAGGACCCGCTGGCCGATGGCATTGTCGACGGTCTTTCGGCTCTCGGAGTCCGGTGCTTCGGCCCCAACAAGGCCGGGGCACAAATCGAGGCCAACAAGGACTACGCCAAGTCATTCATGAACAAGTACCAGATACCTACAGCCAGGCATAAGTCCTTCACAGACGCCGCTGCTGCTAAGGACTTCATTAACAAGTAAGTTTATTTAAAAGCTGATGAGGCCGTAAAGTTCTCTAAGTTAGACCATGTACAGGCAAGCGCAGCGTGGAATGTAATGTAAACCGAATAGGTGGACCGACGATACAAGAACGCGTTGAAAGAAGGTAAAACTAAACTTTCAGTTCTAATTTTGCCATGTAATTGTTCTCGGTAGCACCCACTAATCCCACCATTTATTGCATTGTGAATTTTTTGCCATCAATTTTTTCTAAAATGAACTGTACTCTAATTTTCAAGTAAGAAAAAAGCACTGCTGCCTTGCCTAATAGTTATCAGAAGTGGGATTGAAATACTCATTGGATATTTCCTCACAATTACAATAGGTGCCTACATAATCTGTATGTACTCATCAATAATTATGAGTAGTACACAGTATTTGTAGCATGTATAAGTGTTTGTTACTTTTATAACTTATATATATAAGTATATATTTTTCTCGAGAAAACGGAGCACTGTTATCTACGCACTGCAATTAAAATGTTCTTGTAAAGTAGGACAACATCAATTCTCATCAGTTATTTTTATAAATAGATCATATTAAAAACTATTTTTGTTGAATGCTAAACATCCTTGAGATTGTTTTCCTCAATTTCCTTATCATCTATTTTATTTAATTTTGTATCTTCTTAATTTTCAATACAAAAATAGCTTACTTCATTACTCAAGTTAATGGATGCTTTTATTTCTTCTATGACTTATTTTTTGATGTTGACCGAGGATTATAAAAACTTAGCATACCAAAGAAAATCCCTTCTAATCTGGTAAATAAAACCCTATAACTTTTAAAATAATGATAGTAGTTGATACATTTAATATTTGGTGTCTATACATATATATATATGTCTGTTTGTGAGATCATAATTATTTACTAAACATATGAATCAACTGTGATCCGTTTTAGGGTTCTGTACCACAATAGAAATTAAATCTCATATGGGTCACATTGATTTTTACTTTAAAGCTTATGTGGAGATGGTCAGGTTCTTGCAATTTTACATAATAATATACTGATATTTTATAAAAATCTACTTTTGTTTTTGTTATCGAACTCTTCTCCGAAACGGCTTTGGTAGATCTAAACGTAGTAACGTAGTCGTAAGTTATTTTCAACTGACTTCAAAAAACGAAGTATATGTTTTCGTATAAATGTTACGTCATTACTCCGCCAATTATGAACTGATTTTGATGATTCTTTTTTTGTTTGGCATTAATATTTTATAAAATCGGCCGAACTGTTTTTGAAAAATCAACAATAATCAAAAAATGGTATACATCCTGGCTCTTATAATACAGGTTTTGACCTAGCATAAGGGCCAGAGAACCAAGAAATCAATTTTGCTTCTTAATTGGACAAATAAACGATTTTGTACTTGTGTTTTGTATTTGTATCGATTAGAGCGAACTATTCGATTTTGGTGCGATTGAAGTCGGTTGCATCATTTTGGGCGAAATATAATAGGTAATTAATTAACTTTTGACGTCTTGTAAATCGATGAACGCCGGCTGCACGCATGACTCATTGCCACGTTCTACCTGAGCCGAGCGTGCAAGCAAGAGCGTGGAAAAAGCGATAGAGAGGCACGATCGGCCTAAACGTTTGGTTTATGACGCTTATGATAATGTCACGTAAAATGATTGTCCGTAAACTGACTTCACAGACAACCAATTTTTTAATTTTACATCTTTCGTCCTCAGCGCTCCATTCCCCGCGCTAGTGGTAAAAGCATCAGGCCTCGCAGCTGGAAAGGGTGTGGTCGTGGCGTCAAGCAAGGAGGAGGCTTGTCAAGCGGTCGACGAGATCCTGACTGATGCCAAATATGGCGCGGCCGGACAGACAGTCGTTATTGAGGAGCTGTTGGAAGGAGATGAAGTCTCGGTAAGTCACTTCCACTTAAGATTTTTTGCGCCCTAAATTTAGGGATTTGCGTTCGTAGAAATCCCTAAATATAAATCTCAGCGTGGAGCCTGCTTCCACCAAAAGTGCCACGTCTAAATCAATTCTTAGGGGGTTGAGATGCCAGCGCAGTGTCTGGATCACCAAACATACTTCTCTCTTCTCCCGCATTAATTTTGACCTCGAAAATCCGTATTTGTACCATGAAGTCATTTTACCCTAAAAATCTCTAAATTCCTGTTTCTATAAAAACGTAGGTACGTAACCCTAGGTACTAGGCAAATCATGCATTTTCGCTCTAAAATGGGGCGAAATCCCTGAATTTGGAAACTGCTTCCTGCTGGTGAAAATTTATCGATAGATACCGAACTATCGATACTATCCCTATTTTATGGATGGGCTCGCATTTTAAGCGGGAAGAGTGCGGGTTGACGGCGCTCACCCTTCCAGAACACCCACCAGAAAAGAAAAGTCAATATATTCTATTTTTTAGAATGGGCCAAGCACTTTAAAATGTCTATCTGTAAAGCAAAGCGAATAGTGTCCAAATGTCGGAACCTCATAATAAAATAACCATCTTGGTTACCCATGAAATATCTGTATAATCTGTAGTTTTAAAATCTTTAAAGTGCGAGATAGCTCAAAACGGTGTTTTACAAAGTGATCTAATGATTATGTGTAGAAACTCGTAAGATCACTCGATTTTTTTGAAAATTAGCTTCCGTTGTATCATCGAAATAGGATATAAAATCACGTCCTAGTCCTTGTGAAATAGCCAAAGTCCTGGGATGTAGCACGCTTACCTAAAAGATATCTATTTACTCGGGATTTGAAGACTATGTTGTACTCTAGCCGAAAGACAGAAAATTCCAATGTTTAAACAAATATCTGAATAGAGAATCTAAATTCGATACATATCGATACCCGCGTCCCTGGGCAACCACAACACTATCTAAGGTCATTGCTTTCCATACATCGATAAATAAGATTTATTGTAACTTACCTAGCTTCATTATTGGTTAAAAAAACAAGTAAATAACTTAATTATAATTGTGTTTATCTCGGCAAGTATCTTTGGTAGTAAGATAGCGGGGTCGGGGAGTCAGGGCGTATTGTGCAGTTATAGAAAATATTACGTTCGCTGGGGTCCCCCGATAAATGATTGTTGGAAAAATGTGGACCGTTCTTCGAAAGCCATATGATCATCTAGAATAGTGGTTCTCCGATCAGTAGACATCTCTCAAACTGAATCTTCATAAGCCTATCGAGTCGCTCTTGACCGATTTGGTTCATACTCTCAAATCTCGCTAGGATTTTAAAGGTTTTAAATATTAGCAGCAACCTCAGAGTAGCCCAACGAACAAAGGAGAGCACAGCCCGGAGATTTTCTGCGAGATCGAATCAGAAACAAGGAGATCCGCAGGAGAACCAATGTTACCGACATAGCCCAGCGGATCGGAGTTGAAATAGACAGACAGGGCGCATAACACGAAGAATTGATGACCGATGGGGTCGACTGATGCAGCGTAGGATGTCCATCTACAAGGCGGTCAGATGACCTCATCAAGACCGCAAGTTCGCGCTGGAAGCGATCTTATTGGAGTTCTGTAGGGGAGGTCTATGTCCAGCAATGGACGTCCAATGGCGACCGACCACGCCGTCGATCGTCCACGACGATGACGACGAATCAGATGACCTGTTTTTGAAAAATCAACAATAAAAAATATACTTACCATAATTCGAGCAAACTATTCCAATTTTTTACAAGATCGAATTCAGTTACCTAGGTATGTCATTATGGCGAAAAATAATTATCTTTACACCACTCTTCAGGTGCTAGCCTTCACTGATGGCAACACAGTGTCGATGATGCCTCCCGCGCAAGACCACAAGCGCATCGGCGACGGCGACACAGGGCCCAACACAGGCGGCATGGGGGCCTACTGCCCCTGTCCTCTCATCACCCCCGACCAGCTGGCCGATGTGAAGGATCAAGTGCTGCAGCGGGCGGTGGACGGACTCAAGGCGGAGGGGATCAAATATGTCGGTGAGTTGATACAGGGCTAGCAGGGCCCAACACAGGCGGGATGGGCGCGTATTACCCCTGGCTTTTCATTATCCCTGGCTATAGCTAGCCGATGTGAATCAAGTGCTACAGTTCGCGGTGGACGGACTCATTTTAGAAGGGATCAAATATGTTGGTAAGTGGTTTGATATTGATACGACTCAGGATCAAATTCAGGTGGCACAATACCCCCTCTTTTCTCTAGTCTTTTCATCACCCCTGACTATATATATAATTACGAAGGCCATGAGAGAGCAAGGAAGATATTACATATTGGTAGGGGTAAGGAGTGGTCATTCTGTAGATATGACTTACCTGACTTAAGTTCCTAGGTCACCAGGGTGGGGCAGAAGGCGTCCACAGAGAGTCTCCATCGCAGCCTGTCTTGGGCTTCATGCTAAACCTCCGGCCATGTTTTGCCAGTTTTCCGGATGTCCGCCATGATTGATAGGGACGCCGCCAGGTGTGCTTTGGTCGGCCCGGTCTTCTCTTGCCTTGCGGGTTCCAGCCGAAAGATTATTTTGGGATTTAGTCTGGAGCCCTACGCAGCGTGTAAACGATTTGACTTTCGTGGCATCGCTGGTATCGTACTGTAGATATAATAATAGTTAATTATTTATCGATATCCTGCGTAAAGCTCTACATGTACTTCACGTTAATGACCTGCAAAAACAGGAAGCAGACATCACGGACTCTGGCTCCATTTGTCAGTCTACGAGATAACTGTAAAGTTAAGGGCAGTCAGATCGATCAACAAATCACAGCCCGGTAACCGAACATTGTTGCAAACGATTGCATACCCGCAATTTATTATATTATGTTTAAAGAGGTCCCACTGACGATGCGTCTAAATAGACGACGCGACTTCCGAATGGATGTGGTTAATGTTACCAACTGGACGTAGTTTAGCATAAAATATTCGTAGAAAAACGTAGCAAGTGTCTTGCGATATAAGGCACTTGCTACGTTTTTATTTATGGGTATATAATATTTATTAAAGTGGGTTGAGTCTTCTCTGCTAAATTACGTACAATTTGGGGTAGTCAAGTTTTGGCTTAATATTTTACCTAATCATTGTTTAAAAATATAGGTAACCATAATTACAGTATACTTATAGATAAATTTAAAACAGAAAAAATGCCAAGTCGATGATAAAATATTTCCTATATTTTCGTTTCAAATAAGTTAACCTTTCGTATGCCGCGCGAACAATTATTGTCGCTAAAGCGTTTATTTAATTTTTTTCGCTAAAACAAAGAAAATGCATCATTTCTGGAGACAACGTTACATTGGTAACATTAAATGGACGTCGTCCGTTGGATAGCATCGTCAGTGTGGACCCTTTACGTACGCAAGTTCCGTATAGTAGGTAGAAAAGGCGACCTCATGCCCTTGTAATTGAGATACGACCCCAGGCAGATAGCGTACACGCGTCAAATAGTACCTACCTATCGCTTTCGTTGAACTGCGAGAGGTTAAAGTAAGATGGCGGTCAGACATTGGAGAAAACTGTAGCAATGCAGTTTAAATCAGTTTTCTCTACAGATATAAGTTTAATGAGTGTGACATCGGACAGAGATATTGTTGCTACTAGAAGTAGTAGGTAGGTATATTAGGCCCAATTTTAAATGCGCCATCGGAAATTTAATAGCAACGTACAATAGTGTTCTCTCTCTCTCTCTCTCTCTCTTCCTGGCTATATATCCCACATGGTGATGGGGTCAGCCTTCCTCACTTTCCTCCTCCACTTCGCTCGATCTTCGACATCGTCTTCGGAAACACTACACTCTCTCATGTCCCTCAGCACTACATCCCTCCATCTTGTCTTCGGTCTGCCTCTGGTTCTTCGACCGGGGATAGAAAGTTCCAGAGCCAAGTTACCTACGTAGTCAGGTGGTCTTCTCTTAATGTGGCCAACAATAGTGTTCTCTCTATTAAATGCATATAGTGAAAATTCGAGGACTACTCTAAATTGCTAATATAATTACGATGGCGCCTCTAAAATTGGACCTATTCACCTAATAAGAAAATTAAAGCATTTGATGTGGAAATGGCTTAAAAAATGCCGTGAAAACTATAGTTATATAGCGCTAGTATCGCTTTTCATAAAAGTGGTAATTCTGAGTAACAATAAATGTACTAAAAGAACCCTATACACTACATTCTAAACTCAATCCTCATTTGTGTGTTTAGGGTAATTTACATTCAAGTGAAAATTCCATACTAGTTGACATAAAAATGGAAATTCCACACTTTTATATGAAGTTGAGATGAAAGTTCATTCAACCGATTTTAATTTTATAATTATTTTTTGCAAAAAATGACTACAACCATGTACAGAATTCGCGAATATTTTGCACGAATCGATGTAGCATTTTTCACATTATTGTTGATTTGTCAAAAATGGCTTAGCCGATTTCAATAAAATTGAAATGGGAGCAATTTCTAAGAGTATACTCTTTCAAACAAAAAAATAATTACTAAATACTGATAAAAACTAAAAAGTTATGCGTACTCATAAAAAATAAAATGTACGTATCGAATTGAGTACCTCCTTCGTTACGTCGGTCAAAAACCGATACGAGGTCAACCTATGGGGGATATTTTATAATTTGGTAACCTTTATCATGCAGTAAATACCTACTTATAGACTTTTTATGACCATGACGTCCCAACAGCTGATATGTCGACGGATGATCTTTTGCAACAACCATATTACAAAAATAGCACCCCTGACCTTAGGAGGAAATTTCCTGAGCACAATAAGTTCGATAATGAGGAGCGATGTGTTTGGCAGTTCGTCACAATAACACCCGATAACTCCAATGTCAATGTCGAAATGAAACGAAAATTACTGCGTATAAGGCGCATTGAGTAAATACAATCCAACAAAAACATTTTCGTGTGAAATATAGCCAAGACAAGATCACAGTTCGCTTTATCAAAAATGTATCAGATCTCATGTAGAGCCAAGCTTCTAACTCTACCCTTTTCACATTCACATTTCACATGAAAATGTTTTTCTTGGACTTTACTTCTTTTTGTAGATTACTTACTGCTATCAATCCACACACTCCGCGAGGCGATACTAGGGGACGCGAGCACGAGTGTGTGGATGGTGCGCTCGTATCGCCTCGTCTCGCCTCGTCACTCCTCGCGTGGATGGCTACTCTTGTGCCGCCTCCGCTCGCCACGCTTTGTGGCGAGGGCTTCGCCTCGCCGCCTCCTGGAGTGTGTGGATGTGGACGCGCCATCAGATCTCTAGCATCAAAATTTGCAGATGTCTCGTATCAACTTGTATCCCCCAGTTTTAGGGGTTGGGGGTAATTTACTAAACATCCTAAAATACGTGTTTTATTATTTGTTACAGAGAGCTCTTTATCAATTTTCAAACATTAGCATCAAAATTTGCAAAAGTCTCATACAAACTTTCATCCCCCAGTTTTAGGGATTAGGGGGTGGTTTATTAAGAGTCCTGAGATCGTGTTTTATTATTTACTAGCGACCCGCCCCGGCTTCGCATAGGTGTATTATGCATGTAAACTTGCCTCTTGAATCACTATATTTATTAAAAAAACCGCATCAAAATCCGTTGCGTAGTTTTAAAGATATAAGCATGCATGGGGACAGACAGCGGGAAGCGACTTTGTTTTATACTATGTAGTGATTACAAGGAGCCGTTAATATAAATTTTCAGACTTCTAGCATTAATAGTTTCGGATCCATCCCCCAATTTTAAGGGTTGGGGGTGATATACTAAAAACCCTGAAATAGGTAATTTATTATTTACAACATAAATTGTTGTAACAAGACTCCAGTCTTTACAACAATTTATAGACTTCTAGCATGAAAAGTGGAAGTCTCATACCAGCTTTCATCCCCCAGTTTATAGGATTAGTTAAGTTAAAGAACCAATAAATTCGATTCGATTTTTAAATTCAACAGGGTATACTCCCTAGATTGTCGCATTTAAATTATATCGAAATCGGCTGAGCCATTTTTGAAAAATCAACAATAATGTAAAAATTGTATACATCAAATCGAGTGAACTATTCGAATTGTGTGCACGATAGAAGACGGGTTTGCCATCTTTTGCGAAAAATATTTATTTTTAGTTTATGGACTCTTGTGGATAAACTGACTACTATTTTGGTTTCTAGGTATGTATATATATAAAGTGATTATTTCGCCACTCTATTCAAGTTTCAAACAATCACGAGCTCAATTAATGTACACAAACATATTTTTAAGATATTTCAAGATGTTGTTATTGTCGCTCATTACAAGTACACATTTGGATTCCACACGAAATAGTAAATAAGTTTATCTCTCGCCAACATAGATTGTTTCATAAGCTAACTTCTTACTAGTTTTACGTCACATTAGCCCGCCTCTGTTGCGTATGTCATTGCCCTCTGACCTAAGTTTGTTTACTTATTTACTATAATCTATATTAGCCGTGATAATGATGAACAAACATATGGACTGATGACTGAAAACTCGGCGTGAGCAAAATGGACCGTGTTGTCAAGGTGATAGGGTGTCAAATGCTTTAAGGGTTGGGGATAATGCAATCGTCTTTTGGAGACTAAAATTCGAGTCTTATCTGTTTCTTTATTAAGGTTCTGGCGCCACGATTGGAGTGATATGCTGTAACGTTTTATCTAGAAGCTATTTTTATAATACCTCAAAAACGATCGGTTATTTTTTTAAAGTATTTCAAATTGATTTTGTTTGCTACGAGTATGTTAAATGTATCTAATCAGATCTTTAATTTGCTACCTGCATTAAGATTAAGAAAAATAAGCTTGCCACCGCGACAAGGCTTATTTCAAAATCGGGGTACGTGAAAGAGAAATTCAGAGGTTTTCGCAGAGCTATAATTTGGGATATTTCAAGAATAACGTGAAACGTAGTAAGACTAACCTTTCACACTTTTTTTGGTTTTACCCTCCCACTGCTGACGCTTACCATCATATAATATACTAGTAGTACTAGCTTTTGCCGTGGGGTGCCGGCAGAGTAGAATAGCACCCCCCTCTAGTACCAGGTGTCGTAAGAGCCGACTGAGGTACAGCGGAACCGACTAATGGCGGTATAACCATTCAAATAAAAACGTAGCTAAAATGGCACAGGGCAGGGATGGGGAGCAGCATCTCTGTCGCGAAGCTACGTTTTCTGCGATCGCCACCACGCTTGCCCAGCGCGGCGATTATGGGCAAATACCCCCAATATATGGCAGAAACAAATAGACCAGGCCCCCAGTCCCCAGCAGCTCCGCTAGCCCGGGGCTACGGTAGCGGCCCCGGTAACGGCGGAGAAGGGGGTGCTAAGAATCCCTGGCAGACGCCCGGCTACCACTCCCGCAAACGACGACTGGCCCTGGTAACACACAACGTGCGCACAATGAGGACTGACGAGAGGATTGCTGAGCTGGAAGAAGAGTTGAGTAGGTTGCGTTGGGATATTGTGGGGTTGTCTGAAGTCCGTAGAGAGGGGGAGGACACGATAACTCTGAAATCCGGCAACCTGCTCTACTACCGGGAAGGTGACCAGCGGTCCCAAGGTGGTGTCGGTTTTCTCGTTCATAAGTCCCTCGCTAACAACATTATCACCATCGAAAGTGTGTCGAGCAGGGTTGTATATCTAATACTCAGAATATCCAAGAGGTATTCGCTGAAGGTCATTCAGGTATACGCACCGACCTCGTCACACCCAGATGACGAAGTGGAGACTATGTATGAAGACGTAAGTCAGGCCATACATACGTCTAAGACCCACTTTACTGTTGTTGTGGGGGACTTCAACGCAAAGTTGGGCAAAAGAAGCGATGATGAGCTGAGAGTGGGGCAATTTGGATATGGACAACGGAACCCCAGGGGCCAGAGGCTGGCTGACTTTCTGGAGAGAGAGGAACTCTTCATGATGAACTCTTTCTTCCAGAAGCCGCCTCACAGGAAGTGGACCTGGATGAGCCCCGATGGTTCCACCAAAAATGAGATAGACTTCATCATGACCACTGAGAAACGGATATTTAATGATGTCTCTGTGATCCACAAAGTGAAAACCGGTAGTGATCACAGAATCGTAAGAGGCACATTGGATATTAACGTTAAACTCGAAAGGTCACGCCTGATGAAGTCTACGCTCCGGCCTACTCGTGCCCATATCCAGAACCCCGAGAGCTTTCAGCTCGAGCTCTCAAATCGCTTTGCTTGCCTGGAGAACTTTGCGTCGGTGGACGAGATCAACAACGGGCTCGTAGAAACTGTCCAGGCGGTGGGTGCTAAATTCTTTAGACCCCGTCGTACAAATAGACCTCAAAAATTTTCCGATCAAACTCTAAATCTTATGGCCGAACGACGCTTACAGAGACTGCAGTCTTCCGATGATGCAAAGTCATATAGGCAGCTCAATAGACAAATTTCAAAATCCGTGCGGCGCGACATTCGTCTCTTTAATACTAAACATATTAAAGAGACAATAGAGCAGAACAAAGGCTCCAAAGTGTTCGCGAGGAATTCGTCTATTGGGCAAAGCCAGTTGACAAAGCTGAAGAGAGAAGATGGCAGTGTAGAACAGAAGCGTGGTGGTGTTGTTTTTCAAGAAAGGTGACAGCACCTTATTGAAGAACTACAGACCCATCTCACTTTTGAGCCATGTTTATAAGCTGTTTTCAAGGGTCATTACGAACCGTCTCGAGCGCAGGCTGGATGACTTTCAGCCTTGCGAACAAGCCGGTTTCCGAAAAGGCTTTAGCACCATGGACCACATTCATACGCTGCGGCAGGTTATACAGAAGACCGAAGAGTATAATCTGCCACTTTGCTTAGCGTTTGTGGACTATGAAAAAGCCTTTGATTCGGTCGAGACATGGGCTGTGCTTGAGTCTCTCCAACGATGCCGTATTGACTATCGGTACATCGAAGTGTTGAAGTGCTTGTATAATAACGCCACTATGTTAGTCCGAGTACAGGAAGAGAGCTCCAAGGCGATCCCTTTAAAAAGAGGCGTAATACAGGGAGACGTAATTTCTCCGAAACTGTTTACGACTACTTTGGAGAACGCCTTCAAGCTCCTGGAATGGAAAGGATTCGGCATCAATATCAATGGCGAATACCTCACTCACCTTCGGTTTGCCGACGATATAGTAGTCATGGCAAAATCGATGGAAGAGCTCAGCACGATGCTCGAAGGCCTCAATCGGGTTTCTCAACAGGTGGGTCTTAAGATGAACATGGATAAGACGAAAGTCATGTCTAATTCCCATGTTTTACCCACCCCGATTTCTGTTGGAAACTCGGTTCTTGAAGTCGTTGACTCGTACGTCTACCTAGGACAAGTAGTCCAGTTAGGTAGGTCCGACTTCAACAAAGAGGCCAATCGCCGAATCCAACTCGGCTGGGCAGCGTTCGGAAAATTGCGTAGTGTCTTCTCGTCCGACATACCTCAGTGCCTCAAGTCGAAAGTTTTCGACCAGTGTGTGTTGCCAGTGATGACTTATGGCACAGAAACGTGGTCTCTCACTATGGGCCTTATTAGTAAGCTCCAAGTAGCCCAACGAGCACACGCAAACCTTTGCGGAATAAAAAAAATATAATGGGAAGGATGAAATCTTTTTCTATGTGTTGCCTTTACAGTTTTGACATTAATTTCAACTTTGAAATGCAGTGATTTTGATAAGTTTAATTTATTTCGGTGATTAGTTTTTATGTGGTGACCCACTCGATATCCCTTGCGACCCATAGTTTGGGAAACCCTGATATATAGAGTTTATTTTAGTGAGAATACTCCTCACTTCTCATAATGTGTCCATACGAAGATAGCCATGAAATAATTTAATAATATGTTGATAGCGGCTTTTTTGGCTGTGGCGTTACGCATGTTTGCGATACCACTAAAAAGCCTGATAGGTTAATATCGGAATTTTTTACTTGACCCCCGGTGAGCAAATAAGTGGTAACAATAAATAATTGTTTTGTCACATTTCGTATTTGTCTCTCAGCGTCTGATAAACAAAGATTAACTTTAATCGGCGGCGGCGGCTCGCTTTAATCATACTAATTAATTTTATTTTCATATATTTTTTTCAGAACTATCTTTGTGTAATAAAAATCTTCCAACTTTGACACTGTTTTTTGCTGTGTTCATCGGAATAATTTGTGTTTCGTAAAAAATATATGTTACAAAGATGAAGAAGTAGGATATTGAAAGGTGACGTCCACAAGTCAAGTAATAAATAAGTCAAAAATTCGAACCACAACACTAGTTACATTTCAATAAAGGTCATATTTTTCTGAGTCTATTACATCAATTAAAATCAAAAAAGAGCCCTCCGATTTTTTAAAATTAATTTTGAATTTATTAGGTTAAATAAATATATTTGGCTCAATAGGTAGTTTATCTCTAGCAACCCTGATTAAGTAACTTCCAAATTTTTTAATAGAAGCATTTTTACCAATTAGACACTTTTAAAGTGGTTTTTTGTCACATTGTACCTACTAACTGGTCACCGGTAGGTTATAATTTTTAATTTTAGCAAATTAAGTGATGAATGTGAAAGAATCAGCTACGAATGCAAGTTATATAACGATAGAAGCACTTTACTATTGCTAAACTAGAAAAAGTAATAAGCTGTATTGTTATTTTTCATACCATTTATTTTTCACATTTAAAAAAAATTTGAGGGGCGAAAAAATCTAAATTAAATATTTTTGGGAAGCCCATAAAACAAGCTTTCAAATGATGTATATATCATCTTGGTTCGATTTTTCTCTGAATAATATACCGTATATTATTCAGATCTTAGTGCTTCTATCGTTATATAACTTGCATTCGTAGCTGATTCTTTCACATTCATCACTTAATTTGCTAAAATTAAAAATTATAACCTACCGGTGACCAGTTAGTAGGTACAATGTGACAAAAAACCACTTTAAAAGTGTCTAATTGGTAAAAATGCTTCTATTTAAAAATTTGGAGGTTACTTAATCAGGGTTGCTAGAGATAAACTACCTATTGAGCCAAATATATTTATTTAACCTAATAAATTCAAAATTAATTTTAAAAAATCGGAGGGCTCTTTTTTGATTTTAATTGATGTAATAGACTCAGAAAAATATGACCTTTATTGAAATGTAACTAGTGTTGTGGTTCGAATTTTTGATTATTATTATACCAGCCTTCATACATTTTGTGGACATGTCCTTTCTCACATTTTTTACAGCTTCATAGAAGTGAAATAGTCAAATTAACTGTAATTGTATTTGTAATTGAAGTAATCCCATCGCTCCCATCGGAATAGTGTTAATTATTTTAGAATTTCGAGAAACAACAAGAAGAGTTACGGTTCTATAATATTAATAAGCATAGGTCCCTTATGCTAAACGTCACGTAGAGGGGCGTGCAGTTCTAGACTGAATGATCTCTACCAGAGAATTTTATTTTCTACAGACTTACAACCTTATAAAATTGCCTTTATTTCTTTGTGCCATCTATGACACGTGCTAGATAGCATAATCTAGGCCTAGCCCTAGGTGAAACCAGATCCTACTAATATTATAAACGCGACAGTTTGTGAGGATGGATGTTTGTTACTCTTTCACGCAAAAATTACTGAACGGATTGAGATGAAACTTTGCAATAATATAGCTTATATATCAGAATAACACATAGGCTATAAATTATAATGATATTGCTTCAAAAATCCAAATATCATGCGAGCGAAGCCGCGGGTAAAAACTACTTTATAATAATTAATAGTCATAACATAACCTATGCAGTTTTTCTTTCTTATCTAACCCGTGTAATATTACATAAGCAATTTATAAAGAGTCCACGTGTGAGATATAACGCGTTTTTTAACGTTTAACGGTTAAAGGTCTAGTTTCTTAGCACTTGGTGCCAGTTTAGTATCAGTTTATCGATTGACACTTGACTTGTAGAGCGGGGACAACTAAAGTGCATTCTAAGTCACCAGATCAAACCTATCAGCTAAATCAGACAAACCTAATCAACAGTATTTGTACGCATTACATGGCATCCCCGACAGGAAATCTAAGTAGGGAGAATGATGACTGCGGTACGGTTCCTACTTTAATTTTAGGGTTCCGTACCCAAAGGGTAACAACGGGACACCATTACTAATACTCCGATGTCCGTCTATATCCGCCATTCTGTCTGTCGCCAGGCTGTATCTCATGAACCGTGTTAGCTAGACAGCTAAAATTATCACGGATGATGTATTTCTGTTGCCGCTATAACATCAAATATTAAAAACAGAATATAATAAATATTGAAAAACTCCTCAAAATTACGTTTGTTGTATTCGAGCCCATAGAACAAACGTGATTTTTAGAAGTTAATAACGGCACGCTATTAACAACGGCAAAATTAATGGGGCTCCAACATGGCACAGAACCCTTCGTGCGTGATTCTGACTCGCACTTGGCCGATTATAATGGAGTCCGTAATTCAAGATGCTTTCATGCGTCCGAATGGAAGGCATCCGAATGGAAAACGTCCAAATGGATGCATTCCACTTCGGTGCATTTACGCACTCCAGACTAAGATAAAAATTAACCTGGCTAAGTCCATGTCACCCGTTTAGGGCATCCGTCAGGCGAAAAAACCTCCTGGCTAAAAATTAAACTGCCTAAAACTAAATTAAACTGTTTACGCACTCCCACCGGTATAATTTTTCTTCTGACTAGGCTAAGTTTTATCATGTTTTATCGAGGTTTTTAGGTACATATTTTTTATCCTGTCTTTGATTGATCAGCTAGTTGTCATCGAATCGAATTTGACAGATCATTCAAGAGTTTGACAGATGTGATTAGTTTGTCTTAGATTTAAGCGCTATGATTGGTCTAGAGCTATGACGCCGTTTACGGACGCCCCTCAGAATATTTTTTATCCAGCATAAAAAATATCTGGAGTGCGTAATCGCACCCCTTGAAATCCGTCCGCGTTGCCAGTTGTATCTTGCCAGTCACGAAAATAATTTTGCCGTGAATCAAGACCGTAGGATCGCGCTGGATGCGGGCTGCTTCCAACTGTTTTTTTTTGGAGATCTATAGACGTGGCCTATGCATACGTGGCTGTGGCCAGTGGCCGGTCTGCGCCGACCCTAAGACCCACTCGGTAAATAAATAAATAAATAATAAATATTCGAGGACATCTTACACACGGTCTCTGACCCCAAACTTGCCAATATATTGCTTATCATCTGGCTGCCAGAGACTGATATACTACATAATATACATAGTCTCTCACTATGGGCCTTATTAGTAAGCTCCAAGTAGCCCAAAGAGCCATGGAGAGGGCTATGCTCGGAGTTTCTCTGCGAGATCGAATCAGGAATGAGGAGATCCGTAGAAGAACCAAGGTTACCGACATAGCCCAGCGGATTGGCAAGTTGAAGTGGCAATGGGCAGGGCACATAGCGCGGAGAACTGATGACCGATGGGGTCGAAAAGTTCTTGAGTGGAGACCACGTACCGGCAAGCGCAGCGTAGGACGTCCACCCACAAGGTGGACGGATGACCTTATTAGGACCGCAGGATCGCGCTGGATACAAACCGCTATCAACCGGTCTTATTGGAAATCATTAGGGGAGGCCTATGTCCAGCAGTGGACGTTCTATGGCTGATATGATGATGATGATGATACATCTTTTTAAAATAAAACATAATTATATAGATACTAAGTTAAATATTAGTAACACCCAGACACAGAGCAAACACCAATGTTCATCACAAAATTGCCTGCCTTGGGTGGGAATCCAACCCACGCCTCTTTGGCACTTTGGTCACTAAGGCAGTCATATCCTCCGTGCTATGTGCCAAAACTTGCAAGGAAGTCGTCCATGGTAAACACATTAATTATAATTAATGTTCGTCCGTTTCAGGCGTGCTGTACGCCGGTATGATGGTGACCAAGGCCGGTCCCATGACGCTGGAGTTCAACTGTCGGTTCGGAGACCCCGAGACTCAGGTGCTGATGACGCTGCTCGAGACTGACCTCTACAATGTCATGCAGGTGTGTTTCTTGCTCATTCATCTATCCATCCATCAGCCATAAGAAGTCCACTGCTGGACATAGGCCTCCCCTGTGGATCTCCAATAAGACTGGTTGGAAACAGCTTGCATCTAGCGCGATCCTGCGGTCTTAATGAGGTCATCCGTCCACCTTGTGGATGTTGTTCCTCGCTGCGCTTGCTTGGTACGTAGCCTTCACTCGAGAACTTTACGATCCTATCGGTCATCTCGCTCGGTGACGAGCGGGGGCAGCTTGTGGCTGACTTCACAGTCATTATTAAGTTTCAAAACCAAAACCTAAATTTATTTTATTGACTCAAAAACAAGTTACATTTGATGACAATGAGTTTCGGATCTCCAAACTAAGCATAGCTTGTATTTTGCAGATCCGTGCTCCTCTTACAAGACTTAATTAATAATTTTTACTTTAATATTAAGTACTGATTTTTACTTGAAGTGTTACACATACACATACTAAATCACACACACACACACTCACACAATCAGTCACACACACACACCCAAGGAAACACTCACACATACATTTGTATCTTCTTGAAATTCAAATTATGTTTGGTTCATGCTGAAAAAGACAATAACTACATATTTGGTTTAATTTTACTGTTTTCATGTACCCACTAATAGGGGAAGACACTGACTGCTGCAACACAGCTAACGCTAAAGCAGCAGGCAGGGTTTCTATATAACTACGAGTATGTTACATGTATAAACAATAAAAATATTTTGTATTTTTTTTGTATTAATGTTTGATACGGCCTATAGAGTTGAGTTATCATAACCGAGCGTTTTAAAGGGTCTAGTGTAGACTAGACTAGAGCGAAGCTTTGTGTAAGACACTAGGTTCATCACATACCCACTCAGAGTATTGAGTACATAGTTAAACGTCTAGAATCTAGAAAATACCTTAAAACTTTAGGATAAAAATAATTTAAAGTCAATACCATAAAAGTTTAAGTAACTCGTAAAATCGACTGTCATCGTAATTTCAATCAGTGACTGATACGATAGATCCGTTTAGTTATCTATAAACAACAAGTTGATATGTAATAGTAAAATTGCCGTATTTATTTTTAAACACCTTGCCAATATCTTACCGGTCAATATATTCTTTTATTGAATGAGTCATTTTGAGAAGAGATTAGGCAATGCTATTGACCTGTTATCGACACTCTTACACTACCCTACTTTAGTGGACATTTTACGCGTTTCGCGCCTAGGAACATTGCTGTAACTATTATTTTAATTTCTTGCGATAATGCCTCGTTTGTGATGTTAATGTCGTAAAGGTCAGACTAAATATTTTACGTCACCTGTTACCAGCCACTTTTTATGTGATTGTGAGCTTGTTAGAATATAAAATTGGAAAAAGTTTCATAATTATTAACAATTTTCAGTGACCTTTCTTTATTGATGTAGGATGAGAAAGCTTATCTATTTTATTAGTTACACTAGTTATTACCCGCGGCTTCGCCCGCATACGCAATATATCATTATAATTTATAGCCTATGTGTTATTCTGATATATAAGCTATATTATTGCAAAGTTTCATCTCAATCCGTTCAGTAGTTTTTGCGTGAAAGAGTAACAAACATCCATACATCCATCCATCCATCCATCCTCACAAACTTTCACGTTTATAATATTAGTAGGATATAACATTTTCAATGGCAATGAATATTTGCCCGTTAAATATATTTTTCGTGTTTCGCTTTCGCTAAACGACTGTGTAGCGATAGCTGAAATGTTGTCTCGATTTGATTTTATAAAAGTTAAGGATGACCCCAGCACAGCGTCTTGTCCCTTAAAAAAATGCAATACATTTTGTCAACTTAATATAAAATGTCTATTTGAATTGGGTATTTGTAAAACGATTATTGTTTTTTCGAAATGCAAAATTTTCCATTTTGTGACGACGATCATTTGCTAGCAAATAAGTTACGCGTAAAGCAACATAGTAGTAATGATAAAATATTCGGTAATGCAAACTTATACTTAGCTGTTTAAAAATCGTTTATAATATTGACAAATCGTACTTTATGCCTAACTATTCGCATATCATATTTTTTGGCTAAATTCTATCAAATAAACCTTTTATTTCAGGCCTGTGTAGACGGCAATCTTAAATCTCTCCAAGTGACCTGGAACACCAAGCTCTCGTCTGTTGGTGTCGTCATCGCATCGAAAGGATACCCCGAGACTTCCACCAAGGGCTGTGTTATTAGCGGTAGCTATCAATATGTCATCTACATAAGTGGACGCAATTCAAAGATAAATTGTTTACTAAGTAACTTAGCTTATAAGTTTTTTTTGTTATGTATAGTGCTAGTTTTCTTTTTATAAGTACAGATGCTGAATGTTCAATAAGAGACCTTTTAAGGCAAAGTAAATATACTTTGCCAAAAATGCAGCACAATACAAACTATTACTCAAAAGAAGCATCTCCTAAAAAGTGGAACTTAAGTCAACGATCATTGAATAAATATTACTTCTGTCACATTACCGTATGAAGCTACGAATGAATTAAGTATAGCTATAAAACTTCCAGAAGAAATATTCTAAAAGAATGAAAACCGCATTGCATATCTTTTTTAGTTAAACACAACAGATTTAAAAAATCCGGACAAGTGCGAGTCAGGCTCGCACATCGAGGGTTCCGTACAAACACATTGTTAAAATAATTAAAAACCTGTTTTAGGATGTGCTAATGAAGTTCTTTTATATGATACCTTACATGATACGATTTACTCACTTTGAATTTTGAACCCATATTTTGTGAATTTTGAGGCCCCATTTTCTGTGATTTAAATAAAAATGTACAGTTTTCAGATTTAATCCTATATGTGTACTCTAAATTTCATATCCAAATTTCATAGTCCTATGTCAACGGGAAGTACCCTGTAGGTTTTGATTTTTGTGCGTGCGAAATATGCGGTTTTTTACGACTTAAATGGCTCTAACTTTTTTATACGATAACTGAAAAAAATTTTCTTTTACGCAACTGCAATAGACCATAGATATACGTATACAGTTTAAATTCCAACTCGATATCTTGACGCGTTCCCGAGATAAAGAGTCTTGACATACACTCAGACGGACAGACGGACAACAAAGTGATCCTATAAGGGTTCCGTTTTTTCCTTTTGAGGTACGGAACCCTAAAAATTGGCTATAATATGTAGTTATAAACGATCATTAGTTTGCAATTAACCACCATTTTGTCTAAAATCGCATCGAGTAGTGTCTGCCTGAGCAAAGCAAGGTTAAGCTTATGTTGAGTGGATTAATAAAAGCTAATATGACTTTGGTATTTATGACCAACACCGTTAAAAAATATTACGAATTATCTGTTCCCAGGTCTATCCCAAGTGCAATCCAACCCCGGGCTAGTGGTATTCCACAGTGGGGTAGCTCGTGGAGCGAACGGCACCCTCGTGACATGGGGCGGGCGCGTGCTGCTCGTGTGCGCGCGGGCCGGCTCGCTGCGGGCGGCCGCAGCCGCGGCCACGGCGGCGGCGTCGGTCATCGACTTCCCCGGCGCGCAGTATAGGAAGGACATAGCGCATAGGGCGTTCTCCAAGTGAGTACTGACCTGACTGCTTTCTTTATCTTAGCTTATTTTGTTGTAATTTTTTTTTTAATCTTTATCTTTTACTTTCACTTTAGACTTTATAACTTTGACTTTAGGGTAAAAACTGCCTTATGCGGGTTTCCGTGCGGTGTCATACAAGCCTCCATCTGTGGCTCCGTAACAGAGCACATTTGTATGAAAGCTTGAGAGAGCCTGATTAAAGTAATTCCTACCCTAAAACTAGGTCATTTCTAAATCAGGTGCTTTTACTGTTAATCATTTATAACTTCACTGTCATTACAACTATAAACATAGTTTAGCTTCTAATTTGTTTTAGTTGTATGTTTTCAGTTTAGTGTTTGTAATATGGAAATTGACCAACTGTAAGTTAGGTAGGTCTATCGAGGGAATAAATGATCTTATATCTCTTTCATGAACTTGGGTGTCTATTTAAATTATTTCAATAAAGCTTTGTGGATTTTTTGTTGTTACGTCACTTGCTTGGGCTTCTTTTTCACGTTCCTTTATGATATCGTTTGCTTGTAAATTCTTATCCATTCTATCTATATGATTTTAATTGCACTATTTTTGTTGTGTAATTGTTTGTGTGTGTGATAACAGTCCCACGTTTTGTTTCAGCATGTGATTCCATGGGCCTAACCGGGTTACCATTACGTAATTTCACATTCCTTTACATACATAATATTTTTTAATATATCTTGGAACTAAATATACATTTTGCATTTTTGTAGCTCGCTTTGTTTTAAAAGGAAGAATAGATCGGTAAGATAATATTGTTAAAAACAATATCATATTTTGTTTTGAATAAACATTGTGTTTAATTATGATTTTCACTCATTTACCCTTTCATAAAAGTGCATCAATCATATATTTGTGACCTTTTGGTACTTTCTGGTACTCATGTAAATGTTTACAAACATTTTGACCTATTCGTAGATATCAGCCATCATTTTTGTTATCATATTTACTACCACGAATCAGTAGCATTGGATATACACATTTGTAGTTTCGTAGATCCTTTAGTTTGTTGTTTTTAAACTTTCGCGATTTGAACCCATAATTATTATATACTACGGGACTAATCGCGCACTAAAATTACGAGATAAATAAATACCTCCTCATCCCGACGTTTCGGCCGAGTTGCATCGACCGTGGTCACGGGTAGACTGGAACGTAAAACAGCTGGTACCGCCAATTCAATTTGAACTTAAAAAAATGTCACTACGACACACAACACTGACGGTATCTAACAATAGGGAAGTTTCCTTTATCATAAAAACTAAAAATAATTATATACATTTAAGGACGTTAGAATTATATTAGACACAGTGAAAAAATTACTCGAATATCTTAATTAATGACAGAGTTATGGATGTCTAAACATGACCGCACGAAATCAAAAAACCTCGCGACGGAATTACGCGTGTGACGTCATTCGGCTTCAGAGCCGCGCCGTAGGTTAGGCGGGAGTAAGGAAAAAAGGAAATATAGTGCTTCATTCTATGCTGGGTATTTTTCTAAGCCACGAATACGTTCTAGAATATCATTGTACTTATCTTTGTTATGATCAACATTTACTATGAGACTAACCTCCCAATATAACGAATAAAAAGTCAGCATTCCCATGATTTTGTCATGAGTAAATGAACTTTATTTCTAAATGGAACAAGACTTGGCGTATGTACCTACTGTTCTGCGGTTATTACATCTGTATATATTGACTAGTAATTTTCCAAATAGTAGACGTATACATTTTGGTGAACATTTTCTGGTAAGTAATCAGTTTTCAAAAATGTACAACTTGCACAGGCAAATATCATCATAATTACAATATTCTGTCCTAAAATATCATTGTAAATTATGACCAACTTTTACTATGGGACTAATCCCCTGTATAGGGTTATCCAAAACTTCTCAGCCTAATATTTGTTCTTATAAAGTCATTGTAGGTAATAGGTTTTTCAGGACTTATTTTTTAGTTCCGAAAGTGACAGATTTCAAAGTGACAGCTGCCATTATATGGCGTATTATTATAGAATTCATACTAGAGTGGCATGACAGATGTCATCCGAAATGTAGATCTCGGCGAGCTTTATCAATTTTGTGCCTAAAGTAACGGTATAGAAACGACAGTTACGGAGATAAATTACATTTAAGAGCTGTCATCCGAAATATAGATATTGTTGAGTTCTATCACTTTTGTGAAGACAGCAATGGTCTAAAATCGCTAGTTACAGAAATAAACCGCATTCAAGTTTGACAGCTGTCACTTTGAGACCTGACATGTCATCCTAGTATGGATTCTAGAATTTGACAGTTGTCACTTTGTTCAGTCATTTTTAGGGTTTCGTAGTAAAACGAGGAACCCTTAAAACTTCGTTATGTCCGTGTAACGAACGGACGCCGTTTATAAACCATATTAAAAACTTTCCCTGAAAATTATTTTGAGCACTGTGAAATCATAAATTTTAGAGCTATAAAGAAAAAATTGAAATTTTTAAACATTAGGGGTCATCGACTTCACATGTATATTTCATACAAACAAACAAACAATAACACTTTATTAGACAACCACATAACATAAAAAAAATACAGGGACAAAACAATACAATTAATAGGTTTCTAACTGGTGGCCTTATCGCTTTAAGCGAATTCTCCCAGGCAACCAAGAATTCATACTAAATTACGTTTTCCTAGTAATCAACCATCTTAAAAATTGGTTTTTATCATCTTTATAATCATCGCCACGTCTACGGAAGCCTATCATACGCATGTCTTGACACGCACTTGACAACTTACTGGGACTAGAAAATAAAAGCCTTGAAAAAAATTATCTAAATTATTTTATTAGAACAAAATATATTACGCTTCACCAGTTCTAGCTAGCTAACCCTGTATAGGGGATCAGTCCCAAACTCTGACACCAGGGCTAGCCACCCGGCCTATACAAACTTACTTACGTAGTCCCATTATATACAATAATATCTTAGTAAAGAACCTTACCATTTTTATGATTAAGAATATATTTACCTGTGAAAGTTGTGCATTTTTGAGAACTTATTACAAGAAAATGTATACTTGCGAGGTCTACTGTTTGGAGAGCTACTAGTTAATGGTTACAGATGTAAAAACCGCAGTACACTAGACATATACACCAAGTCTTGTTCCATTTAGGTATAAAGTTCATTTACTCACGACAAAATTATGGGAATGCTGACTTTTTATTCGTTATATTGGGAGGTTAGTCCCATAGTAAATGTTGATCATAACATAAACATAAGTACAATGATATTCTAGAACGTATTCGTGGCTTAGAAAAATACCCAGCATAGAGTGAAGTACTTTATTTCCTTTTTTCCTTACTCCCGCCTAACCCACGGCGCGGCTCTGAAGCCGAATGACGTCACACGCGTAAATCCGTCGCGAGGTTTTTTGATTTCGTGCGGTCATGTTTAAAAATTCATAACTCCGTCATTTTTGAAGATAATTGAAAAATAAAAACACCATAATTTATTGCAGGCTTAGTGTAATTTAATAAAAATAAAACTAGAAAACGGGAAACTTCCTTATTGTCCTTCTACCTACACTACGCGATTTGCATTTGTTGACAACATTATTATTATTTATCTCTATCTTATTACTTATTTATCTCGTAATTTTAGTGCGCGATTAGTCCCGTAGTATATAATAATTATCTTTAGTTTATTTGATTTAAAAGACATTTATTTATTTTAATGATTAACATCAAACTTAAGGTCTAATATGAAAACAATAGATTCGTCTGTAGATATTAGATGTGAACAGATATGGATTTTGTACCATCTGTTTCTTTTTACTATTGTGTGAGAATAAGGACTGTATTCGTAACGTTTGTAAAAATGTATGTCTGTTTCTTTACTACCTCTACACTGCAGAACTGATTTAACCTGGTAGGTAAAATACACATTTTTAACAGCGAATTAAACGAGTAAATCTCACGGGCCATAGATAGAAAAAATGCCAAGTCGATGGCCATAGTCCAGATAATCTGATCGTCTTGTCTTGCTCATAAGTTTTTCGGATATGAAATCAATTATGGTTGCCAAACTTTTATAATAATTTTTCGCAAAAAATGGTATGACCGACTTCAACCGTGAACAGAATTTACGAATATTTCGCACGGAGCGATGTAGCATTTTTTACATTGTACCAGCCTTTTTTTTTTAATAGTCCACTGCAGGACGTCCCTACGTCTACCAATTAGGTGATTGGGCCATATCCACCACGCTGACCCATTGCGGGTTGGTGGATTCACATACGCCATCGAATTTCTTCTACGGACGTATGTAGGTTGCCTCACGATGTTTCCCTTCACCGAAAAGCCAATGGTGTGAACTTCCATACATAAATTCCAATGAGTTTACCGTATAAGGCTATGAATGAATTAAGTACGAGTATACCTATAAAACTTCCAGAAGAAATATTCTAAAAAAAAAAATTCCAATGTACGGGATCGGGACTTGAACCCACGACCTCACGATCGCAGGTCGGGTGTTACTACCACTAGACCACCACAGCCTTTTTCACATTATTGTTGATTTATTAAAAATGGCTCAGTCAATTTCGATAAAATTTAAATGGAACTTTGAAGTATACTCTTTCCAATAAAAAAAGAATTATCGAAATCGGACCACTTTGTAAAAAGTTATGCGTGGTTATACATAAAAAAAAAAACAAATATACGCGTCGAATTGAGTGAGTGGGGTACTCAATTCCACCGTCCGTCCGTTCGTCGGTCAAAAATCAGACTCAATCATAGAGCGTTTCTCGACAAAACAATCCATGGTTTCCTAATACTTTAGATTTGAAAAAACTCTTCCACTCGTTTAAAGCCTAATTTATATCAATATATCATAGCGAAATATGCACGATGCATGATTACATACAACATTTTTAGTTAATATTAGGTACAAAACATCCTTTAAGCAAATATTTCACTTCACGTACTATTTTTCAGTAACGTAAATTAACGTACTGTCGTACGACGTCCACTATAGGAGATAGGCCTACCAAACTGATTTCTAATCAGACTAGTCATATGCTTGCATGCAGCGTGACCCTACGGTCCTAATCAGATTGACTATCGATCACAAGAAGCTTTCGCAGCCCGCGTTCAAGGCAATATTTCCTGCCTTGATCTAGTCACATGTAGATGTCGCCGATATGTGATAATGTTGTCACGTCGTACGTTTAGCGTTGATCAAAGACTACAATGAAGGATCATTCCAGAATCAACGGCCTATCGTACCTCCAAAGCGGCGTGGACATCGACGCCGCAGCGACCCTAGTCCGTCTGATCGAGCCGATTGCTACAGCGACCCACAGACGAGGCATCCTCGGCCGCCTGGGCTGCTTCAGTGGGCTCTTCCAGCTGTCTGCCATGGATCCCAGTCTGAAAGACCCCGTGTTAGTGCAGGGGACTGATGGCGTTGGCACTAAACTCAAGGTAATAGAGCCCATTTTGATGTTAACCCATAGACGAGGTATCCTAGGTAGCTTCAATGGTCTCTTCAAGCTGCCTGCGATGGATCCGAGACTATAAGCTCCTTTGTTTGTGCAAGGGACTGACGGAGTCGTCGGCACTAAACTCAAAGTAATAGACCCCGTTTTGATGTTAACCCATAGACGAGGTATCCTAGGTATCTTCAGTGGTCTCTTCCAGCTGTCTGCGATGGATCCGAGTCTATAAGGTCCTTTGTTTCTGCAAGGGACTGACGAAGTCGGCCCTAAACTCAAGGTAAGAGAGCCCATTTTGATGTTAACCCATAGACGAGGTATCCTAGGTAGCTTCAGTGGTCTCTTCCAGCTGTCTGCGATGGATCCGAGTCTATAAGGTCCTTTGTTTGTGCAAGGGACTGACGGAGTCGGCCCTAAACTCAACGTAATAGACCCCATTTTGATGTTAACCCATAGACGAGGTATCCTAGGTTGCTTCAGTGGTCTCTTCCAGCTGTCTGCGATGGACTCGAGTCTTTATGGTCTTTTGTCTGTGCAAGGGACTGACGGAGTCAGCACTAAACTCAAAGTTTTGGCAGCTGTAAAATAAACTACAAGTTGCGCAAAACACCATTTAACTATGTCAGAGTTCAACAAACGACCTAAAAATAAAAACAGCTTGACTTGTCCACCCTGCCTATATAACTTACTAGTTTTTACCCGCGGCTTCGCTCGCATACGCAATATATCATTATAATTTATAGCTTATGTGTTATTCTGATATATAAGCTATATTATTGCAAAGTTTCATCTCAATCCGTTCAGTAGTTTTTGCGTGAAAGACTAACAAACATCCATACATCCATCCATCCATCCATTCGCGTTTATAATATTAGTAGGATTTGAAATTTTCGTTTTTCTTTCACAGATAGCAGAAATAATGACGAAATACGACACGATCGGGCAGGACCTAGTTGCCATGTGTGTGAACGACATCTTATGCGCTGGAGCAGAGCCGTTCGCGTTCCTGGACTACATGGCTTGCGGCAGACTTCAGGTTGATGTGGCTTGTACCATCGTCAGGGGGATCGCTGATGCGTGCTTGCTTTCTGGATGTGCTTTACTTGGTAAGTTTCTTTAAACCCAGTTCAATTCAGGAGCAGTTTCTTCCCAACAAATAGCAGAAATAATGACGAAATACGACACAATTGGACAGAATCTAGTAAATTTGTAGGTCCCAGTTGTTTTAACCGTTTAACCATGTCAGGGGGCCCTCAGGCGGCTTAAAAACTTTGACACCAGTGCTGGCGATCCAGCCTACACGAACTTACTTTTTTATGGCGAAATACGACACAATCGTCAGTGGTATTTTGTTTGTTTTATAATCGACTTTTAGCTTAGTATTTTTTCAAGATACGTATAGTGTAACATTGATTTGTTACTGACTTTACTTTCGGTTTCGTGTCATACTTTTGGTTTTGGTTGATACCTATTTATATGTAACTGGATATAGTTTTGTAAAGTACCTTATTTTTGAACATCATCATCATCCATAGCCTTATTTATCCCACTGCTGGGTTTAGGCCTCTTTCACTATGCCACCTGCCTCGGTCCTGTGCCAATCGTGTCTGTTACAAGCTTTTATTTAGTGTCACCTGTCCCGTTGTCTGTCTGTCGGTCTGTAATAAAATCTTGCAAGTTATATTTGATCCACTTCCCGGCTTCCGATTGAGCTGAAAATTTTCAAACTCATCGAGTTTCGGCTCCCTTTCATTCGTCTTGGCAAGTACTTGTTCAGTAAAAGCTTGTTTTAAAAAAGGATTTTTTTAAATTATTACTTGTTTTTGATACGAAATATTTTTTTTCTAACTTTTACTTGTTTTTGATACGAAATAAAAATATATTTTTCTTTCTTTTACCCAGGTGGCGAAACGGCAGAAATGCCGTCAATGTACGACATCGGTAAATACGACCTGGCCGGGTTCGCCGTCGGCGTCGTGGACAACCTGAAGCAGTTGCCGCGGTCCAACGAGATTAAGGCCGGAGATGTGGTGCTGGCGTTACCTTCTACTGGGGTCCACAGCAACGGGTACAGTCTGGTGCAGAAGATCATGGCTGAAGGTGGCCACAGGTAACTTACCATTTTTATAGGGTTGTTTTAGCAACTGTTTTGATCTAACGAAATTAAAGCGGAAAATGTGGCGTGCACAGCAATGGATACTGTAGTGCAGAAGATCATGGCTGAAGGTGCCCATAGGTAACTTATTTATCTTTGAAACACAATCCCAGTGTTAGCAGTTGTCTTGTTCTAAATCAAGGTAGGTGATGTGGTACTGGCACATTGTTGTTGTAAACGGCATCTACATCATCATCATCGGCGTGCACAACAACGGATACAGTTTAGTGCCAAAAATCATGGCTGAATGGCATGGCATATTACCCCAGGTAATTGATCAGCGTTTGACGGAAAACGGCGTTAATGTCTCCCAGATCTACCTACGGGTTGTTATGCCATGTTAAAAATAGTCTATACGGGGTGTAAGCCTAGACGATAAAGATAATCTAGAATATCATTACATCGATTGTTACAATCAACTTTTACTATAGGGTCTGGAAATCGCAAAAAAAACAATCAACTGTTCCATACAAAACGTATATTAGCTTTCGACAAAATGTTAGGAAAATTAGTAGGTACAATGATATTTTAGAATATCTCCGTCTACTAGATTTACACCCTTTATATTTTTTTCCGATCCACGGGCAGCTTAAACAGTTTTTTTTCTGATATTATATTATGTGCGTTACATCCCCTGCTGACCAACTTATTAAGATTAAATACACTAGATCTCATTGTTTTGTTCGACACTTCGATATAGTCACATATCAACAAAATAAACAATATTATATTTTTATCCTAGGTACTGTGAAAAAGCTCCATTCAGCACTACAAACAAGTCTTTCGGCGAAGAGTTCCTCGTCCCGACCGGGATATACGTCAGGGAACTGCTACCGGCCATCAAGAAAGAGCTCATCAAAGGCCTAGCGCACATTACCGGCGGTGGACTGCTGGAAAACATACCGAGGATCCTGCCCACCAGTGTTAAAGTGGTTTTAGACGCTACCAAGTTCAAGATTAAGCCTATTTTCGGATGGTTGCAAGCTAAGGGTAAGTCACTTTTACTTCAGAGAAGTGTCAGCTGTCAAGAAAGAACTAAATAAGGGTTTAGTCAGTTTTGGCGGGAACGCGGAAAAGTCATGTCGCCTCATTGTATTATTTTGTTAAATTTGTGTTTTTATCAGTGATAATTAGTGAAAAATTGTGGTATTTCGTTGATTATGAACTGAATTACGTGCATGAGTGTGGGCAAGTGATATAATGTGACGTATCATGTCGTTCCGTGTTGTTACCAAAACTCCATAGACACCTCTAAGTAAAGTCTCCACTGCTTTACTGAGGTATGACTTAGACTACGTTTGGACTTGACCGCGACTTTATTGGACTATGACGTGACTACGACAGTGACTATTTTGATAAAATATCAAAAATTATTAAAACTTAATACTTGACAATGGCAAATGCACAACAATGCGACGCCAAACAAAAGAAGAAGAAGAAGGGTTTAGCGCACATTACCGGCGGTGGACTGTTGGATAACATACCGAAGATCCTGCCTGTCAAAGACATTGTGGTGTAAATATTGATTGTACAGTTAAAACAAATAGTAACAAAAAGTAAAACAAATGCGGGGATCAAATTTTAGATCTCCCAAACAAAAAGTTTTCTTTTGTAGACTTTAGTACTTTCGACAACATATATGGGGCAGCCGAATTTTTTTTTTGGAATATTAAAAAAATCTTTTCATATTTTTCCTTTGAAATAGGTTTTAAGAAAAGTATGTATGATTTGAATTTCTGTTTTTTTTTCTATAGGTTTGGTGTCCGACTTCGAAATGCTCCGCACATTTAACTGCGGCGTCGGCATGGTTATCATAGCCGACCCTAAACACGTGCCCGAATTACTGGAGATAGTGGAGGGGGTCGCGGTGGTGGGGGCCGTGCAGAACATGACGCGGGAAGGTGGGTCAAGTGCGTTTGTTTTTTTTACTTTCCTACTTACTGTGTTTGTGAAGTTTTGTGCTTTTTGCTTTGAGGTGACGGTATCCGCAAAATATGTGTCTTTGCACTCATATTCTGACCTTACTGCATGATGTGACAGGTTCAAAATCAGTAAATCCTGTTATACATATCATTAGTGCGTGGACTTTTAAAATACTTATTATTAATTATTATTATATACTACGGGACTAATCGCGCACTAAAATTACGAGATAAATAAATACCTCATCATCCCGACGTTTCGGCCGAGTTACATCGACCGTGGTCACGGGTAGACTGACAGTCTACCCGTGACCACGGCTGTGACCCGTGACCACGGCCGTGACCCGTGACCACGGTCGATGCAACTCGGCCGAAACGTCGGGATGAGGAGGTATTTATTTATCTCGTAATTTCAGTGCGCGATTAGTCCCGTAGTATATAATAATAATGTGTTCAAATCGCGAAAGTTTAAAAACAACTTATTATTCATATTTGGAATTACCTATTTTAGAATATTTTTGAAAAGTATTAGTACAACACTTTTGTAATTATTGCTTATTCTACTTTTCATGGATCGGAGATGTTTAGTGTGAATTAAACTTAAAAGTTGTTTGAGATAAAAGCACCTTTTGCTTGGATAACTTTTGTTTTTAAATGTAATAGTTTAATAAAGTTTTAAGACAAATACTGCTAAAGTCTGAGGCCAACTTTATTTGGACTACGCTTAAAGGATTTTTGTTGTTGTTTCTGTCTTTGAATTTTGACTGCATAGTTTTTTTTTCTTCAATATTTGATTGTTAAATTTTGACTGTAATTTATTTTCTCAATTAATTAATGTAATGTAATAATGTTTTGCTCGATATTAATGCATGTTGTCTTCACCTATAATTATTGTGACATTTAGCTCCTATTTTTTATGTTTAATCTTTTGACAATGTATTGATGTACACAATTTTGGTGAACTGAAATTAATAAGTCTGGTGAAAATTATTCATTCAGAAATCGCGCTGCTCGCATAGTATGACAGGCGCGAGATACACTAGTGAATAGCGTTACACGATGCGTTGTTGCATGCGAACAGACGACGCTCTAGGTCTACATACGTTATAACTATTGTTTATTCTGTGCCAAAATTGACGAAAATGTTTGTGGGGTACCAGTCGCCTTAAATAGCTTGGCGCTGGCTTCAATCTTCAATCACATAGCCCTCTCGCAATAAAATGTTTAGATATGTTTTTCTTTGCTCTCATTTTTAATATACGGTGGCCCGCTACGTGGTCCGCGGCCCGTGTCCATCCTTATCTTTAGATATATTGGCATTTTGTACATGTAATTTTCTGACCCGTCGGAAGACGTTAGTGCCCAGGATTCAGATTTTCTTGTTTGGGCACTAACTCACATTTAATTTCATTATTTATCTTATATGTGCACAATGCACAGGAGCTTTAGTACTGGACTATACTGTACCAGCCTTTTTAACAGTCCACTGCAGGACGTAGGTCTACCCACGAAGGGTGATTGGGCCATACCCACCACGCTGGCCCAGTGCAGGTTATTGGATTCACATACGCCATCGAATTTCTTCTACGTACCTATGCAGGTTGCCTCACGATGTTTTCCTTCACCGAAAAGCCAATGATGTGAAATTCCGTACATAAGTTCCAAAGAAACTCATTGGTATGGGATCGGGATTTGAACCCACGACTTCACGATTGCAGGTCGGGTGTTACTACCACTAGACCACCACGGCTTGAGTTTTAGTATATCTTATTAATTTAGCATAGAAAATTCCTGTAAGTGTACTGAAGTCAATAAAGTATTATTTATTTTATTGTAACCATATCACAATTACTCAGGTTACTAAACACGTGGCCAAAAATAATGGATCAGTATTGCGAGTGATACGAGTACTTTCTGTGTCCTTGTAACTAAAAGTTGCCTGTAAGAAATCAATTTAACCTTCCTGTACCCGCGCGTTGGTCTGTGAGACCTACGAAATATTATTTCACATTTATTTTATATTCAAACAAAATTCAAACAATGCACCGACTTTGAGCTTTTTGCTAGCTGTCACATTTGTTGATAGCTTCACTTCAGTACGCTGAACAAGCTTGTGCAAGTACGGTGTGTGGTATTTGGCGCCAATCGATCCGTGAGACCGACGCGGGTATATACGTGCAACAAAAAATGTGTACGAAATGTTTGTATGGATTATACATTAATTGGCTTTTTATAATTTAAACTAAAATCTTGATAGCTACATCTCGAGTCTCAACTCATAAGGTACTAAACTGATTTTTTAGGAGTACAGATTTTAGTTAGTTTTTTCTACACTTGAACAAAAATTTGATATTTTTGAAGGCTGTTACGCGAAGTCTGATAGACAGTAAAATAATAAATTATTTGTACGATTAATTAAATTTATTTTGTTTTTGACCGATGAACCACCGGAGGAGGTATAGAATTCGAAGCGTATATTTTTTTTTATTTATAACCACGCATAACTTTTTCATAGTAGTCCGATTTCAATAATTCCTTTTTTTATTGGAAAGAGTATACATCGAAATTGGATGAGCCATGTTTGATAAATCAACAATAATGTGAAAAATTCTACATCGATCCGTGCATAATATTTGCGTTCTAGCGATGCGCCCCGGCTTCGCACAGGTTTATTATACAAATAAACATTTCTCTTGAATTACTCTATCTATTAAACAAACTGCATCAAAATCCGTTGCGTAGTTTTAAAGATATAAGCATAAATGGGGACAGACAGCGGAAAGCGACTTTGTTTTATGCTATGTAATGATTCTGTACACTTCACCCGTGTACAGAATCATTACATAGCATGCATAGTCGGTCATGCTATTTTTTGCAAAAAATAATTATTAAATTATACAGCTATTGGAAAAAATACCTATGTAGTTTCTATTATGCTAATAATCAAAAATAGGATCCCGAAGTTACGGTCTGTGACACCGTGCGCGGGTGTAGGTGTTACAAAATTTGGCGCGGTTATAGGAAGGTTAAGTTTTATAAGGCCGCCGGTTGCTTCACATGTCTAAGCATCTGATTTCTGTATTATGTAATGTGTGTAAACTGTGAACTAATAAAGACTTTTTCTTTGTGTCTAAAAGTCGCTTTCAAAAGATGATAATTGGGTACTTTGTTATCACTTTTCATTAGGTTTAAGAGGAAACTTCGTTATCACCTTAATTCCTCAATTTATATGTTCTCAGGAGGCCACCAAGTGGTAGTAGACAAGTTCAAAGAAGCGATGGAGCCTCTCACTTCACCCTACGTCGCGGGCGAGCGCGCGCCGCTCAAATCTCTCTCTTACAAGGATAGCGGAGTCGATATCGAGGCGGGAGATTCTCTCGTCAGCATGATCAAGCCCTTAGCTAGGTGAGAATAAGGTCTATATTTCCAGGTTGTATTTTGAAAACTGCACCAAGCATCTCTAAAGATAGTGGCGTCAATATCGAGGTGGACTCGCTCGTCGGTTGACGTAGTAGCATTTAGCTCGGTGAGAATAGAGTCTAATCTCGCTCATCTGTATGATTAAACATATTACATATAACAACATCCAGAAATTTTGCGGCAATCCAAACATCAGCTCAAAATAGAGATGATTGCCGAAGCAGGAAGAAAACTTATGCCCAGCAGAGGACTGAAATATGTTACCAATCATAGTCATAGTTTATAATAGCCATAGTTTATCATAGTGCTAGAATTTATCTTATAAATTTCAATTCATAATTAAAGTTGCCCTTTTAGGATATCTATGAAAGTCATATCCCCAACTTAACCAAAATAAGCAGGTCTTATCATCGTCGTTGAACTACGAGTAGGCTTTCCCAAAAGACTTGCAGTAGAACCGATGGGGCTTTTTCTTTTGCTTTAATTTATGCATCTTTGACTGCAGGTCTACAACTCGGTCTGGCGTTTTGGGAGGTCTCGGAGGTTTTGGCGGCTGCTTCCAGCTGAAGGCGGTCGAACAAGAGTACAAGGTGAGATATTATATACATATTGCCCGCCATCCATATTGACATTAATTCATACCTAGATACTTTTCAGTCAAGCGTGATTTGTTAATGATTTTTGTGTTTTGTTTATTTCACACAATTTTATTATTGAAGTAATAAACTATCCGATCTCATCAGTAAAAATCTCTCACTATTTATTGAGAGATTTTGTAGTTTTTTTTTTAACTTAGTTTGATATCCAAAATCCATAGTTAGAGTTACTTTAGACAATAATATAATATACAATCAAATACACTAAAAAGTTTCAATTCCGACGTCTAAATCATTCGTCCCGAAAATAGCTTTTTATCCCTTTTAGCCCAGATAGGCGATACGATTCGAAAAAATACGAAACACGTGTTCAATCAATTTTGTCTATTCCAAATTTCAAGTCAGTCGGTCCAAGGAATCGCGCTTTCCCATACTAACTTTGCCACGCAATTTCACCCACTTAGGGCTTGAATTTCGCAAATTCCGTTCTTAGTGAGCACCTATATCTTAAAAGGATCCCCCATATAAAATTTGAGACTTCTAGCACTTTTACTTTTTGAGATTTCGTGATAGGTGAGTCAGTGAATCACGATTATATATATATATATATATATATATATATATATATATATATATATATATATATATATATACATATATATATATGTGTATAGATAGATATCAGCTGTCAATGTCAATCCATACTTTATTTCTTCTTCGAGAAGATACATTGGTGGAAAGACAATTTGTCCCTTTACCATGCTAGGGGTGCTAAAGGGTGCCTCTTTCCTCGTCTTGCCTTGGGCAGACAACTTCTACTACTATACCTTCAGAAAACTACTAAAACTATTTACTAAACTACTTTTTACTAAAGCTTCTACTAATATATACTATATATACCCTTTATTTTACTTCCCACTTCATTCACCCACTAATTAATACCAAAACTTAACCACTCATTATGACAAAGTTCCTCTTCCAGGACCCGGTACTCGTTTTGGCTGCGGACGGCGTCGGAACCAAGCTCAAAATAGCTCAGAAAATCAACCATCACAACACGATTGGAGTCGACCTAGTTGCCATGTGTGTGAACGATATTCTGTGCAATGGGGCAGCGCCGTTGACTTTCCTGGATTACTTCGCGTGCGGATCTTTGGACGTTAATGTGGCGAGGAATGTGGTGGCTGGAGTAGCTGAGGGATGTAGGCAGGCGTCTGCTGCTTTGATAGGTAAGTTGAACCTTAATTTGTGTGGAGTAAGGTTGTAAATGCCCTGCTTCTCTAAAGTAGAAATTACTTTCTTGGATTACTTCGCGTGTGGATCTGAATGTTAATGTGGCGAGAAATGTGGTGGCTGGGGTAGCTGAGGGGTGCAGGCAGGCGTCTACAGCTTTGGTTGGTAAGTTGAACCTTATTGTGTTTAGTTTAAGGTTGTAAATGGTCTGTAAAGGTGCGGCGTTCGATATTTCCTGAATTTCTTCGCGTGTGGATCTTTGGATGTTAATGTGGCGAGGAATGTGGTGGCGTAGCTGAGGGGTGCAGGCAGGCGTCTGCTGCTTTGATAGGTAACTTGAACTTTATTGTCTTCAGTTTAGGGTTGTAAATGCTTTGTTGAAAGTGACTTCGCTAACTTTCCTGAATTACTTCGCGTGTGGATCTTTAGATGTGAATGTGGCGAGGAGTGTGGTGGCTGGAGTAGCTCAGGGGTGCAGGCTAGCGTCATCACTTCGCATGTCGCTCTTTGGATGTTAATGTGGCGAGAAATAAGTAGCACCAACAGATGTTGACAAATTTCATATATTGACGCGTTATTACACTATTTTAGGTATAGTAATAGTAGATTGTATCATATGGGAGCAAAATAACATTTATACGGCGAGGGCGCTTTTTTGAATCCAGAGCGAAGTGAGGGATTCTTTAGTAGAATCCTGAACGTAGCGAGGGATTCAAAGTACGTCGCCCGAGCCTAAAATATATTTTGCGCCCGAGTGGTACACTCTACTTTTCATCACCTCTATGAGAAAATAAAAGGCGCCTCATATTTTATTGTAATATTATTATTTAATACAACGTAGAATAACAACTAAATTGAACGCCGCAATACCCGAAATTAAATGGTATCTAATAATAAAACAAATTAAAACTTATATTTACATTCTTTTCATTCATTTTCTTGGTGCTGAACACTAACATTAAAAATACTTCCAAATTCAAAAAGTGCGCGGCAAATATCATTCCGTCGCACTTATTTGTTCCAAATTCAAAAAGTGCGCGGCAAAGATAATTCCGGCGCACTTATAAAGTTCCTTATAGAAAACACCACCTTTGGGCGCACTTAAAGGCGAACCAAGTAGTCCTTTTCCAATAGATGTGATGAAAACTCTATTTATACTACACCTGCTCGGAAAGTACCTTGATACTTTATCAAATTTACGGTAGAAAGTACGTCATTGCATATCGAACAAATATGCGGCGAGAAAACGCATCTGAGCGGGAGAGAAAAGTGTATGAAAATCCATTTCTTACGTGGTTTTTCTTTTTTAATTTTGGGTAAGACTATGCGCTGGTAACCTGAATATCAAAAGCCAAAAAGTTTTTACAGTGAGTTTTTATCTCCAAGTTCGCAAAATGACACTGGCCACTAGCTGTGTGTTGGATGGTGTCAAACAATTTGAAAAAAGAACATGTGAAAATTGCAGACGCCATTGGCGCCATTTTCAATTTGTGTTGTTTGAGGATTCAGTTTCAATTAGTAAAGATTTAGTTTTTTATTTTCCTCGTAGGTGTAGTATAAAGCATTATGTATCACTCGAGAGAAAGTGCGATTCCCGATCTCGGGTGTTTTAAAGCCCTCGCCTACGGCTCGGGCTTCAAACGACACCCTCGACGGTAATCGGTCACTTTCTCTTCTCGGTGAACAATGTACTATTCTGAACGTATAAGTTTCATAGCGTGTGTTATTTATTTAGGTGGTGAAACCGCCGAGATGCCGGGAATGTACGAGCCGGGAGTTTACGACATCGCGGGATTCGCGCTTGGAGTCGTCGAAAGGAGCCATATACTGCCCAAGATCAACGATATTAATGTGAGTCTTATTCTGCCTATAAGTAAGGTCCAAAATGCTATCCAAGGCAAGGGTTTGCGCTCGGAGTGGTTCATAGAATAAGAACAGTAATAGAAACCTTACTAAAATAGCAAGAGATATACATCACTTTGTCCCATTTTAAATGTGAAGTTTAAAAGGTGTTAGAAAAAGATGCACAAACACCCGAACTTACGTAATTTCGAAGGGTTTCACAAACTAGCATTGAGCTATCTCGGTTTTCCAAATTAAAAAAAGTAAAAAGTAGGAAGGAAAAATGATTAGAGATTTGAACCTTCGTACTGGAACTAGAAGGTTCAAATTTCCGAAAAAGACAAATGACCAAGTTTAACCAAATTTTTAACCATTTTGATATTCCAACTAGTGATTTTGCCGTATGCGACAAACATTGCGGTTTTTTTTGTTCCACTTACTCTCGCGTATGCTGTATAACCAGATATGAATAAGACAGCTGTACCGTAGTTTTTATTTGAATAAAATTTCGCAATACTTCTATTACTTGTAATTCTTCTGAGTAGTCGAACGGAGCCGTATGCTGCCCAAAATCAACGATATTAATGTAAGTCTTATTGTCTTATAAATAAGGTCTAAAATTAGATCCAAGGATTCGAGCTCGGAATGGTCGAAATGGGGCAATATACTGCCCAAGATCAACAATATCCATGTACATTTTAAAATTTGTTATTTCGCTTGTGTCTTTGTTTTTTGATGTCGAGACAAAATGGAATAAAAAAAAACGGAAAATATGTCACTGCAATTAGTATCCTGTCAAGTAGTAGAGTTTGTGCACAAAGAGAACCGTCGTGGCGTTACGGTGAACTAACAATAAGGTTTTAATCAGCAGCCAAGTTACCGACTATACTTGGTAGACGCGAGTACTGATGAAAACCGACTTGGTGTCTACCAAGTATCAAATACTTTTAGTTGTACTAGCAATGACAGAGCAGTGTTGTCAACGTAACAAAATTAGTAAAATGGAACACGGGCGACCTCACCTACGAAGCTTCTCTTTTTGCACAAACTCTACCGTGAGTAATTTTCTTTACCAATCAGTGTAGTCTCCTGGAAAAAAAATAACCCGTGGTAGTACATCGGGTAGTACCATGGACTACAAACTGTTTGATCAGGGATATTTTACAAGTCTTATGCATCTTTAAAAATATATTTTTTTTAATATAAATTAAAAGATTATAGGATTTTTTTATTTTATTTATTTATTTTATGCTATCTGTCTAGTTATAGTAACACTTACCTATCATTCGTAAGGTCGTGGGATCAAATTCCGGTCCCGTAACAATGAGTTTCTTTTGTTTGAGCTTATGTACTGAATTTTACTCCATTGGCTTTTCTGTGAAGGAAAACATCGTAAGACAATCTGCGTACGTTCATAAAAGAAATTCGCTGGCGTATGTGAATCCACCAACCCGCACTGGGTCAGCGTGGTGGATATGCCCCAATCACCCTTCGTGGGTAAACCTACGTCGTACAGTGGGCTATTAAAAGGGCTGGTACAGTACAGTGTACTGTCTGTTAATAAGATCGATAGTAAATGCTAACAGCCTCTTTGATATATAGTATAGCCGCAATCAAGCTTAATGGCTTCCGTGAACACGAGGCGAATCATTGCGCAAAATAAATTTCTATATCAGCGGCGGCAAGGAGTGGAGATTTACACAGCTTGTAGCTAACTTCACGTTTAATTCGGCATATAGCAGAAGTTATATAGTCGGCCTATTTATCAGTCCATGACGTTCAAAAGTGTACTTTTGTGTACATATTTCATGAATAAATTATTAAATTTAATTTCAGGTGGGCGATATCATAATAGGTCTGCCATCGAATGGCGTGCACAGCAACGGGTTCAGTTTAATACATAAACTCATGAAAAAAGCGGGACTTACGCTTCAAGACAAGGCGCCGTTCAGCAATGAAGGACATACTTTAGGTGAGTGATTGGAATTTTAGTTGGGCGATGAAAATTTTAGGTGGGCGACTGAATTAATAATCTGTCTGCCATCGAACGGCGTGCATACCGAGGGGTTCAGCTTAATACATAAACTCATGAAAAAAGCTGGACTTACGCTTCAAGACAAGGCGCCGTTCCGCAATGAAGGACATACTTTAGGTGAGCGACTGGAATTTTAGTTGGGAGACTAGAATTTTAGGTGGGCGGCTGAATTAATAATAAGTCTGCCATCGAACGGCGTGCACGGCAACGGATTCAGCTTGATACACAAGCTGATGAAGAAAACGGGATCGACGTTTCAAGACAAGGCGCCTTTGAGCTATGAAGGACAAACTTTAGGTACCTAATTAATAAAATAGGTCTTCCATCGAACAGCGTGCACAGCAACTTATCCAGCATGATATAGGCCGCATCATACAACTTGTCGGCTGTGATGTCAGACTGAAGCTCACTCAACAGCCGCGCGATGAGCTTCTGTCAGGATTTGGCTATCCGCAGCTTATAGCTAACATCACAGCCGCCAAGATGTGTGATTCGACCTCTACATGTGGATTGGAGATGTTTACAATTAAAGGCTTCGGTTCTACTGTCGTAACTAGGGGTTAGAATTTTAATCGCCCATGCGTCGGAAACATTGACATAACTAAGCTGCCGTCCACAAGCTATAACACCGTTAAGCCACAGGGGGTCATTTTTCACTTGTATACACATTCTTATAGAGTTTAAAATTATGTATCGGTCACTGTAAGAGTTATTTTTATATCGTTTATAGTTTAGAAGATAGAAATTGTGAAAACACCGCTATGTCAATAGATATAATAAATTCTTATTTCTACTTTATAAGTCAATAAAGTCGTCATCCAACAAAACACAACTTAAATTCCGCTATGATCCCATAATTATTTGAAAACATCATTATTCTACAAATAATAGCTTACCTTTAAAGCCGTTTTTGCAAATAATTGTCTAAATCATAGTTAAAGTACTTTATCTGTCTAGTCCCGCGTTTTTCGCTGATACCCAAAAAATTGGTGTTGTGGTTTAACGGCTTTTTAGGTTATAGACGGCAATATGATATGACTACAAACACAAACTACCTATTGCAGGCGAGGAGCTGATAAAACCAACCCGCATCTACGTCACTAGCGTCTTACCCGCGCTACAGAGCGGACGTGTCAAGGCGGTCGCTCATATAACGGGCGGAGGACTGATGGAGAATATACCTCGAGTTATTCCGGAGTCGGTGCGCGCGCGGCTCAACGCTCACTGGTGGCATGTGCATCCGGTAAGTAATCACTTGTATATTGTGATTTGGCCAGTTTATTGAGATCTCTAGGTGATGTATCAACGTCAGTAACGTCCTGATCGCGCTGCAGAGCGGACGTGTCAAGGGCGGACGGGTGGAGGACTGATGTAGAGTATTCCTCGGGTTATTACGGAGTCGGTGCGCGCGCGGCTCAACGCTCACTGGTGGCACGTACACTCAGTAGATATTTACATACATAAGACTTCTAGACCAGTTTATTATGACCTCTCTGGAAGATTCAGTGCAGTGTTGCTACGGAAGCTTCGTGCGTGAGGAGCTCAGAGCGTAGATTCTCAATGTTTATCATTTGCTGGTCAATCAAATGCAGAAAAAAGAAAACAAAAATTTAATGACAGTTACTTGAAAGAGTGGGACAGCTTTATGAGCCCATGCATAATTTCTACAGGGGTACACAGTTTATTTTTCACGCTGGCGTAGAAACTCGACTTTTTTAATGCAATATATGTCATACTAGTTTTTACCCGCGGCTTCGCTCGCATGATATTTTGATTTTTGCCGCAATATCATTATAATTTATAGCCTAGGTGTTATTATGATATATAAGCTATAATACTGCAAAGTTTCACCTCAATCTGTTCAGTAGTTTTTGCGTGAAAGAGTAACAAACATCCATCCATCCATCCTCACAAACTTTCGCTTGAAAATATAGACGATGTAGTCAAAGATGTAGCACGGTATTGTAAAATGTGACGATGTTCTTATTCGTATGTAATATTGTACAGGTGTTCGCGTGGATCGCGGACGCGGGTTCAGTGTCTGACGAGGAAATGCTGCGGACATTCAACTGCGGCATCGGGATGGTGCTCGTTGTGGCTCCGGAAGACCAGGCCGACGTGAGTAGCTTTACACTTGCACGTGTTATTACATCTATCTGTTGAAAATGACTAATTAAATGTCATACAATCTCGACGTAAAACAAGACATTATCTTAATACAATCTCGATCGTTATGACAGGGCAATGTTTTATGGAACTCCCTAGGGAGTAAAATTATTTAAATTTGGAACGTCATAATTCGTATGACATCTTCTTTATTTAGAACAAATACGAGCCTTGTAAAGAGAGTTTATTCGATAATCGAGCTGCCTACGACAATCGAGTAGACTTGATTGTTAAATAGTATTTACATTCTGTATTTTTCACTTCGGATTTGGTTTCCTTTTCCACAAGAATTTGTAGGTATTTTTTAATTATTTTGATTTGGTTGTGAATAATACCGAGTTGCTTATTGAGTACACTTAGTATGGTTAAGACAATGTTTAGCATTATTAAAATTCGTGTTTTTATCACGACTTTTTTTGATTGGGCGACTTGAACTCCTCGCTTCACTTAGGACTCTAAATAACTCGCTCGTTTCGCACGGGAATGAAGTTTAAACACCCTCACTGCGCTCGGGAGTTAACTCTAGAGTCATTCGCTACGCTCAGGCTTCATTAAGTTGCCCATGACACAAGGCACGACTTCGTTCTCTAGGTGCGAAATCTACTATTTATCATTTGTGTTTGGTTCAGGTGATGAACATGAGTCGTCCGTTCGGCGCGATGGTGATCGGCAGCATCCAGGCGCGACCGAACGGCGGAGCCAGAGTCGTCGTCGATAACTTCGCGTCCGCCGTCGACTTCACTCGCCGCATGCCGCTCCTGCCCAGCAAGAAGGTAACACACGCACGCACGCACGCACGCACGCACGCACGCACGCACGCACGCACGCACGCGAGCTCGTTTGGCGCGACCGAACAGCGGAGCCAGAGTCGTCGATAGCGCGGAGGACTGATGATCGATGGGGTCGAAAAGTTCTCGAGTGGAGACCATGCACCGGCAAGCGCAGCGTAGGACGTCCACCCACAAGGTGGACGGATAAACTCATCAAGACCGCAGGGTTGGGCTGGATGCAAGCCGCTACCTACCGGTCTTATTGAAGATCTATATCTAGATAGGGGAAGCCTATGTCCAGCAGTGGACGTCCTACGGCTGATGGATGGCTGGATGAATGGATATCCTTTATGGGACCGGACACTGTGAAAGACAGGTACATATTTCATGCAATTTACTTTCCCCGATATCGGATCGGCGACATCGTTATTTCTTTTTGTCCTCTCTTCTTTACTACTCCCCCCGTTTTATTCTTTCCTCTCTAGATGAAAGAGTTTCCTGGAAGAGATTGCTGTTAGCAATAAGGCCGCCCTTTGTTGCCCTAGTTCGAAGTTGTTGTTTCTGAATTCTGTGTTAACAATAAAGTGTTAATTAATTGATTGGGAAAACGCTGTTACAGTTGTCCAAGCGGCGATGAATTTTACACTCAGAGAGTTTTCACATTATCCGATCCGATAACGGTGATCGAACGCCGACCCGATATCGCAGTAAGTAATGAGTAGGTTTGTCTATAGTAAAATGTATAAAATATGTACGTTTCGATATCCGATATCGAACCGGACAATGTGAAAAGACAGGTACATATTTCATACAATTTATTTTCCCCGATATCGGATCGACATCCGACACTGTCATTGGATCGGATAATGTGAAAACGCTCTAAGGCTTGTCGTCTAGTCGCTTTTTCATGTAAAAAATGTTTGTCTGTTAAGTTTTTTGGATGCAAAAGAACAAGTAAAGTATAAGTTTAACAAATGTTGTTTTTAAACTTTCGCGATTTGAACACATTATTATTTTATACTACGGGACTAATCGCGCACTAAAATTACGAGATAAATAAATACCTCCTCATCCCGACGTTTCGGCCGAGTTATTTATTTATGATGGGGATGAGGAGGTATTTATTTATCTCGTAATTTTAGTGCGCGATTAGTCCCGTAGTATAAAATAATAATATAAGTTTAACGAAACAATAAAATGGCGATTTCCCCCAGGTGGCGGTCCTAGTGTCCGGCGGCGGCACGAACCTGCAGGCGCTGCTGGACGCGACGCGCGACGTGACGCAGTGCATGTGCGCGGAGGTCTCCGTCGTCATATCCAACAAGAAGGACGCGTACGCGCTCCGACGGGCCGAGGCGGCCGGCGTGCCTACTAAGGTGCGTATATATCATACAAATCCTTTATTTATAACGCCAAGTTACACGTCAAATTGATTTACAATTTCGATAATATAATAAAGTCATGATAGTACAAGTACAATTTTATAATGTACTGTACTGTACTGTACCAGCCTTTTTAATAGTCCACTGCAGGACGTAGGCCTACCCACGAAGGGTGATTGGGCCATATCCACCACGCTGGCCCAGTGCGGGTTGGTAGATTCACATACGCCATCGAATTTCTTCTACGGACGTATGCAAGTTGCCTCACGATGTTTTCCGTCACCGTAAAGCCAATGATGTGAAATTCCGTTCATAAGTTCCAAAGAAACTCATTGGTACGGGATCGGGATTTGAACCCACGACCTCACGATTGCGGGTCGGGTGTTACTACCACTAGACACGGTTTATATTATATAAGCCGTGTCTAGTGGTAATGTATTATACAAGATATTGCTCTCGCAATATAATTACTTCTAAATAAAAAAAAAATAAACAAATCAATTACAAATTATCTACCTCCGGTAGTTTTGCAATGTCATAAAATAAGTGACTAAGTAGCCATGATTTTAATCTATTTTTGACCGACGGACCACCGGAGGAGGTATACAATTCGACGCGTATATATTTTATTTTTTATGTATAACCACGCATAACCTGTTTTATAGTAGTCCGATTTAAATAATTATTTTTTTATTAGAAAAAGTATACTTCGGAATTGGTCCCATTTAAATTTTATCAAAATCGGCTGTGCCATTTTCGATAAATCAACAATAATGTGAGAATGCTACATCGATCCGTGCATAATATTTGCGTTCTAGCGTTCGGCTTCGCACAGGTGTATTAAACATATAAACATTTATCTTGAATTACTCTATCTATTAAAACAAACTGCTTTTTCTTGATTTCTTATAATGTATAAACCGACTGATTTTATTTATCACCTTTTTCGAATATTTTTACATAAAATAAGTGTTTCAAATTAGTTAGGCCTTATTTGTATCCACAGACTACTATAGATACTTTGTATCACTTACCTTATTCAGGTTTCGGCTTAGCACACCATTTCTGAATAACCGATTTTGACATTTTTGATGAAACACGCCGACTTAATTTCATCACAAAATTTAGATGTACATAAAATATTAAATACCTCATGAGAAATGTAGTATTAAATGTTAAAGTATGAAACTGTACTCTGCAACACAGGCTCCTCGGAGACCTAGTGCAGAGTGCAGCGTACTTAATTTAGCCTAAGCGTCTTTTTGGAACAAATAAACTATTCTTTTTTGTGATAAACATTTCAAAAATTGATGCGTTCGCTGGATTTGAACCTGCATCTCTCTGGGATTCCGGCCCAGATGGTTTGTCCAAATTAAGCTAGAACGCTATCTGCGAAAACGTCGAATTGTTGAAAGTGGTTTATCATTTTACCAACTTACTGGTTTACTGACTAACTGGTTTAAGCAGTTCTCACAAGATGGCGCTTCCAACAATGTAGTAAGTTGGTAAAATGATAAACCAATTTCAATAATTCGATGTTTTCGGAGATAGCGTTCTAGCTTAATTTGGACAAAGCATCTGGGCCGGAATCCCAGAGAGATGCAGGTTCAAATCCTGCGAACGCGTTAATTTTTGAAATGTTTATCACAAAAAGAAAGTTTCTATACACCTAGTGTGTGAAACTCGATAAAAATCATTTCATTAAATAAACTATTATTTATTTATTTACTTTTTTTCGCACAGGTTTTCAACTACAAAGACTACGCGTCGCGCGAAGAGTTCGACCGCGCCATCTCGGCCACTCTAGAGGAAAACAAGATAGACATCGTTTGCCTCGCCGGCTACATGCGGATATTGTCCACGGAATTCGTGCAAAAGTAAGCTTTATTGGGTTTGAAGTTGAAATGACAGGTTTTTTTTGTTCCTGTTGTACTTCCTCCAACATAAGTTGGAGATATAGTCAAGTTGAACATTTGCTTATGCATTTCTCTATTTTATTAATGAACGGCCAATTTGATTGCCTCTTGCAATTTTGTTTGAGCATAAATATGACATGCATATATAATTATACATATGTTACACAATAGAATAGGCACATATAACATGTTACAAGAAATAATCACTTACGTTAGTTTAATTAAAATTAAAATTATAAAGCACAAAGCCTAAAGTTAAACACTTACTGTTATTACCACTACTAATTATACCTAGCACACAATATTTCTACAAATTTCTATTCGTTTTTTAATATTATTATATTTTTTATTCATTTTTTCTTGTCTTTTTTTTTTCTTTTCCTTTTCTTTTGTTATATTTTAATTTTTTTTCTATGACTAAGTCTGAAATGACTAGTAAGAAGGGTATTTCGTTTTAGTTATTATAAATTATTTCCCTAAGTATTTTTTTTTCACAAAGCATGGCTAATTTAAGCCATGCTCTGGATCCCACACACTAGGATGAGTTGTGGAATTCAAGCTTTCTAAATTATTTTCGTTCGATGCTGTGTCAAATGTCAATAAATATCAAATCACAATAAATAATAAAGTTTATTTAAAATGTCAACATCGTATAGTCAGAACTGAATATCAAAGTTTTAAAATCATCATAAGTTAAGAAAGCTTGTCTAATTCGTAGTGAATTGCTGGCTTCATTTATGGTTAAATCGTAACAAATGTCAATAAATATCAAATCACACAAAGCAATAAATAATAAAGTTAATTTAAAATGTTAACATCGTACAGTGAGAACTGAAAAAAAACATCACTAATTAAGAAACGCTTGTCTAATTTGTAGTGTAGTTGAGTTCAGTGAATATGCTTTTCTTGCAGATGGTACGGTCGCATGATCAACATCCACCCGTCCCTGCTGCCGCGGCACCCGGGCCTGAAGGCGCAGCAGCAGTGCATCGACGCCGGGGACCGCGAGAGCGGCTGCACTGTACACTTTGTCGACGTAAGTGTTCGTTTTGTACCACCCTAATATTTACTACCTACAATCTATTCAGTACAGTAGTTACATTTGTGTGCGTGTAAACTTGCTTGTTTTGGTTTGTGTGCGTTTCTTCACCCCCCACTGACTTGGCAGACTTCGGTGCTTAGGCGTGTCGACTCCTTTTGGTTAGGTACTTAAAGGATAAAATCGATGGACCGACCGAAGCAGCTATACTAAGTGCCATACAAATCGGTGGATGGGAAGTTATGCGCAGAACGCTGCGCAAAAGCCGAAATATAGGTATGCGCGGGAGCCAGAGAGACGAGACGCTGGGGCACACCCGCCCGCCAACCTCATGCCTCCCGCGCGTCCTACACACTACGGCACGCGGCGCCAGAATCGTGCACACATGCGCAATAATTAGCCAATCATGACAGTGTCATCTGCGGCTAACATCTCATCGGCCGATTTGTGTGGCGCATAGTACATTTCGGCGACCGGAACCTAAATAATACAAATAGAAACCATTAATTACAGTTTATTGATTAAATACTAAAAATGGAACGATTACAACCAAAAATAAGAAGTTATTTTCCAAGCTCAAAACAATAATCTGACATTCCACTTTTTTTTAATTAATTTAACAATCAGCTTATGTTTCAACTTACGCAATATTTTGGCGATGATGAAGCCCCTTGTCTTGTCATTAGCTCATGTAATTATTATTTTCACACAAGTTTCACCTAAAATAAATTAATACTAATGTTTTATTTCAATAAGTTATTTACCACTTCAAAGTTCTATAGGTTTAATTATTATTTTTTAAATGAGATTGTAATTTAAATTGTTTTATGAATGTACGTCGACAGGAACGACAAAGCAAAGTTACTTATCACTAGCGCCACTTTGAACTAGTTTATAATTTAAATATTTGGCGCTAAAATTCAAACGACCGTCTTATAATAGATTGATTAATTCATTAGATTATGTCTAATAATATATTGATAAAAGTAAGTAAGTTCATGTAGGTCGGGAGGCTAGCCCTGGTGTCAGAGTATTTAGGCCGCCTGAAGGCCTCTGACATGGCTAAACGGTTAAAACAACCGGGACCTACAATTTAACGTGTCATCCGAGCTACGGCAGCGCTCAGTTAGAAAATGCCACCCGGTAAAATACAGTAAATCGTCCGTGACGACCACATACACATACATTTGGTCCCACTCGGCTTTACCTAACGCGCCGGCTGGCTGCCGCACGGTTTAGCAACCGATTTTTTCTGCGAACATTCATCAATACCGGACCAGTTATGGAGCATTCCACGCGAAGCGGACAGGTAAAAAGGATCGATGTTTTGGATTTCGGTAATATTTAAGTATATTGCACCTATAATAATGTGCGATTTTTTTTTTCTGAATTTTCACCAAGTTATACCATTTCGACTTTTTTCTTATATGTCTAAATATAGCTAATATTGTATACAATATCCTTACTAAGTTTTATAACGGTCGTGAAACTGCATTAGGAGTAATAATTGTTTAATTAATTACGTTAAGTAAGTTTAATCTATTATATAAAAGGCTTCCCTGAGTGACTGACTGACAGACAGCCTACAGCCCAAACCGCTAAAGATATAACGTTGAAATTTGGAATATAGGTACATTATACTACGTAATGGAGCACTAAGGACGAAAATTTTGAACTTTCGACCTCTAAGGGGGTAAAACGGGCCCTTTTCGTTTGTATGTAACTTTTTATTTCCTGTTCCGATTGACTTGAAACTTCGTATACATGCTTTTCAAACAAAATAAAAGTTACGTTTTTTCCTGTTGTTCCGAATTTTCCTTATCTAAGGGGTCAAATAAGGTCCCAAAGTTGGTGAAAAAAGCGTCTATTACATCCAACCAGCTCAACGGTTATGGTTGAAATCTGGTATGAAGAAAGCACACAGCAGGTTTCAATACAAGAACTAATAATATCCAGGAAAATCTATAGGGTTCCTGAGGGATAGCCAATATTAATCAGTTTAGGCTACAGCCCAAACCGTCGATGATATAAACTTGAAATTTAGAATATAGGTACATCGTACAACATCATGAAGCACAAAGGATGAAAATTTTGAAAAATCGACCTCTTACGGGGTAAAACGGGCCCTTTTCGTTTGCATATAACTTTTTATTTCCTGTGCCGATTGACATGAAACTTTGTAAAGATGCTTTTGATACTAAATAAAAAATATGGTTCTTCCTGTTATTCCGAATTTTCCATAAAAAAACTTCCTTAGGAGTCAGATAAAGGAATAATAAAGTTGGTGAAAAAGCATTGATTACAGCCAAGGAGCTGAAAGGTTACGAATGAAAACGGGTATGTAGAAAGCACACGACATTATTTATTACTGGAACTATTATTATCCCGGAAAATCTTCAGGTTTCTTAGGGATAGCCAAAATTAATCAGTTATAATTATAATGTAAAGCTAAGTTAAAATGGTTAAATGAATTCTAACGAAATTTGGAACGAAGCTAGACAATAACACAAATTACCACTTAGGGTACTGCTATCCCGGAAAATTTGAGTGGGTCCTTGTCGAATTCTTAAAAAAAACACTAAAAACTGTTTGAAAATCTCAATGAATTCAATTTTATGTTAAAATAGCCACCATTTTAACTAATAAATTACTAACTATTGACGTTCTGGGAAAAGTCCCGTATTCCTTGTGCGCTAGACCAATCGTAACCCTGAATAAGCATAAAAAATAATCACAAAGTTTTTTTTTAATAATGTAGTGAAATATCTAGAATAGAATTAAGATAATGATTTATCCTCATATGGGGCAAAATGGGTCCCTAATAGTTGACAATTTTTTTTATTTTGTGAGCCAATAATCTTAAGCTTAGGGTACATACGGGTCAATATATGTACTTTACTATGGAATTTACTATGGGAACCCTAAAAAGCAAAGATTACCTACCTATTCCATAGATGTTGTCGCGGGTCGATGAACTTTTTGTGTTGAACATTTGATTTTATTTACGTGATTTCGGGGTTGATACCATAGTAAAAGTTAGTCAAATGATGAGTATAATAGCATCCTTGAACTGACTGACTGTCTAGATATACACTATGTGTTTCTCGACAGTAATAAAATATATTTTTTTCATCTGCCTGGGGTCAGACAACGTCTGAAAGTCCTACAATTGTCTCGATCACTTTTAACTAGGTGAACGGTTTTGGGCGAGATTGTCACAATATCTCTCGGGAAAAATGAGTTCAGAATAATCGAAATTAAACTTCTAATGACTGAATGAAACATGTCGAATACATATACCAGCCTTAATAGTGCACTACTGAACGTAGGCCTACCCGCGAAGGGTGATTAGGCCATCGGCCATATCCATCACGCCGGCCGAGCGCGGGTTGCGGAATCTGTATACGACATTTATTTTTCTCTACGGATGCACCTATACATGTTGCCTCAATGTTTTCCATCAATAAAAAGCCAATAGTGTGAAATTCTAACATTGGCACTCGTACAATTATTATTAGTATTGAATTCATTACAAAAATTCAGCAATTTATCATTCAAAATTCACGTACTCCGTAATAAGCTTTAGATACAAGTACGAGTAAATTAAATACGCAAATACTAAGACAGTGCTGTTTTCGACCAGTGTGTGTTACCATTGATGACTGATGGCACAGAAACGTGGTCTCTCACTATGGGCCTTATTAGTAAGCTCCAAGTAGCCCACCAACAAGCTATGGAGAGGGCTATGCACAGAGTCTCTCTGCGAGATCGAATATGAGAATGAGATATGAGATAGAAATGAGGAGATCTGTTACCAAAGTTACCGACATAGCCCAACGGATTGGCAAGTTGAAATGGCAATGGGCAGGAAACATAGCGCGGAGGGCTGATGACCGATGGGGTCGAAAATTCTCGAATGGAAATCACGTACCGGCAAGCGCAGCGTAGGACGCCCACCCACAAGGTGGACGGATTACCTCATTAGGACCGTAAGGTCACGATGGATGCAAGCCTCTTCCAACCGGTCTTATCAGAGATTCTTTGGGGAGGCCTATGTCCAGCAGTGGACTTCTTATGGCTAATGGATGGATGGAAACAATGCAGGCCAATCCGTGGGCTATTTTAGGCAAATACTTACACAATTCAAGCTAAACCGTAGGCATTATCCTTGCAAGTAATATGACATTAGGCCCAGTTATGAAGGCTCCATCGTAAATTTTAAAGCAACGTACAAAGTGTACTCTCCATTGAACCTTAACCACGAGTTATTATTATTTTAAGTAGGTAAGTGCCATGACAACGCAACAACGCAGGCTAGACCGTGGGCTATTATTATTGCAAGTAATACAACAACGCAGACTAACAGCAGGCAATCATAATTTTAAGGAAGTATTAAGACAACGCGGGCCAGACCGCGAACTATTAGATATTATTAAAAGCAAGTGTCAAAATAATGCGGGTTGAATCGCGGGCTATTATTTTAAACAAGTAAGTACTAAAACAACGCGGGCCAAATGGCAGGCTATTATAATTTTAACCAAGTATTAAGAGACAACACGGGCGAAACCGCGGACTATTAGATATTATTAATAAGCAAGTACAACCTACCTATGTACTAAGACAACGCGGGCGAAGTCGTGGGTTTTAAGCTAGTTAAGTATAATGATCTATAATTTTATGACATGGTAATTGGTTTTGAAGTACTGCGTTCCCACCGGTTTGACAGAATTTCAAAACCCCTTAATTCCTTAACCATTAATGATATTACAAAAATATTTGGCACACGCGTCAAGAACATATACAACGTGTAACGGAAAGACTGTATACATACTGAAAGTACCAAATCAGATAACGGTAACAAACTAGATGGGGGCATGTTTAGCCGTGTAATTCGTTTGCTGATTTTTAATCTTTTTTTGAAAAACTAGTCATTTTTATGACTAATTCACATTTGCACAGCACTATCACACTAAACAGCTGTGAGGTCAATAACACGACCTTGCCCATCAAAATCAGACCACACCTCCATGAACTGCTGTCCTTTTTATTTCTGGTCAGTCATATTTTTTTTTTTAAGTGAATGTTGTTATTTTGGCTCGGAATTTCGAATACAGCATCTATATAAGGTATAGTATCAACCCACTTTTTATGTATACAGCCTTTCCGTTTTTTTTATTTTTTTTTATTTCGAATTGGTTTGCGTTTGACTACACACTGCCTGATGTTAAGCAGATGTGCTTTACACGTTGTATAGATGCAATATACTTAAATATTACCGAAATCCAAAACATCGATCTTTTTTAACTGTCCGCTTCGCGTGGAAGTATGTGAGTAGCAAGCTTGACCGGATAGCGTGCTATTTACCACGAGGCCACAAATCTTCTGGCTATTTAATATAATTTTTGAATTGTTTTAAAAGATTCGTTACTTTCCAGGAGGGCATGGACACGGGGCCCATCATAGTCCAAGAGCGAGTGCCGGTGTTGCCCGGGGACACCGCAGACGTCCTCGCAGCCCGCATCCTGCAGGCGGAGCACCGCGCCTACCCGCGCGCGCTGCGCCTGCTCGCCACCGGCCGGGTCAAACCTTCCTCGCCGCAACCCAACTAACATACTCACTAACTACTCTTATACTACGGGACTAATCACGCACTAAATTACGAAATAAATATACTAGGTGTGCCGGTTGTGCCCATTTGGTGTCAAAATTTTTGCATAAATGAATGATCACTTTATTGTTAACACTAAAATACAATACAGAAAAATACACAGAAAGGAAAAAAAGCGACATAAACTAGTGCAACAAAGAGCGGCCTTATTGCTTATAGCAATCTCTTCCAGGCAACCCTTGAATAAATGGTAGTCTTTATAAACAATGTAACACCATAATAATTAATTTCGTAAAAAAAGCAAAACCTACTTCCATCGCATACAAAATACGAATAGTACGGGCAAATTAATGTGTACAATTATTACATTATTGTTGATTTTTCAGAAACGACTCAGCCGATTTTGATTAAATTTAATTGGGACCACCTCGGAACTGAAAAAGATTTTATTGGTACGATTCAAAATTGGCGAAAATATCGATGAACAAAGACAAATAAAAATACATACAGACGAACAAGGAAAAAGGCTTGCGGTCTGTTAGGACTGAATTTTATTTTGTACTGTATTCTACATGAACTAAATTGAAAATCACCTTTTCCCAAAATGTCTGATTTTCTAATTGTCATCGTTCATGAATGAACCATTTTTGAAATGTCTGACGGAACAGGTACAATCAGAAACAATACCTTTCGAAACATTTTGAGATCCGTCAAACTTAAAGGTAGTTTATCTCCGTAACTGTCAATTCTAGACCATTACAGGCTTCACAAGAGTGACAGAACTCGACGAGATAGATCTACATTTCGCATAATATTATTTTACATTATAATTAATAATTATTTGCCATATCCACCACGCCCAGTGCGGGTTGATGGATTCACATGCCATCGAATTTCTTCTACGGACATATGCAGGTTGCCTCACGATGTTTTCCTTCACCGAAAAGCCAGTGGTGTTAAATTCCGTACATCAATTCCAAAGAACTCATTGGTACGGGACCGGGATTTGAACACACGACCTCACGATTGTAAGGCGGGTGTCACTACCTCTAGACCACCACTGCTTTAAAATTTTTTTTGAATAAAAAAACTGTCTTATGAACTACTACTTACTACTAAATACAAGTACTAGAAAGTGCAGCCATACGACGTCCTCTCACAAGGTGGACGGATGACCAATTAGTAAGCTGTATTTCTATTTTTCATTACAGTTTTCATATTTATTACAGTTTGTTTATTTTCATTAGTAGAACATATCAAAACAACTCACAATGAGAAGGGGCATTATTATTAACGAAAAATATCTGATTTAAATGTTTTCATGCTATAATGTTTCAGATTGTACTTCAGATTGACATTTTTCATTTTGACATTCTAGAAAATAGCCATTTTGAAAATCAGTCATTTTGGGAAAAGTTGATTTTAAAATTAGTTCATACTGAGCACAGTACAAAATAAGATTCAGTCCAAACAGACCGCAAGCGGAAAAAGGAGGAGGTTCTACCTCCTTTTTAGAAGTCGTTTAAAATATTGTTTAAGTATGTGAATCTCGAAACTCAAAAATTCCTCCAGAAATATTATTTTAATATTCACTTGTCTAATAAAATTAATCATTAAAATTCAAAGTGGCTACTAGAATGACACTAAAATGGAGACGACTGGTATACAATTACCCTACCTCATTATCCCCACATTTCGACCGAGTCTGCCCGTACCCACGGTCAATGCGTCGGCATAATGAAATGAACGAGTCCCGTAGTATAAAAAAATGTGTTCGATTCGTAAAAGTATAAGAATAACATACTGATTCATGATTCTATTCCTATGTACCTACTTATATCTCAGGGTTAATACTCGTACGTCACGCCCTACAATTAAGTCTTTCAGCCTTCTCAAACCCACAAAAAGGCGACTATGTTTTATAATAGTGATTAAATTATGGAACGAATTTAATACATATTAGAAAAAAATATTTTCGAATGAAAAACAATTAAAATTAAATTTGTGAAACAACACATCACATAGGTACAACGCGGTCACATTAACTCGACGCATCGTTGGAATTTTTAAGCAATTTTTACTCGATCTTAATAAATAAATAATAAATAGGTAGAAACTTATCTTTTATAGATGATGGTTCGGAACCTTTCGTACTTGAGCGCCAGAATAACGTCACATGGTCAAGCGTCTAGTTAATGTGACCGCGTTGTAAGCTTGGAGTAAAAAATATAAGTCATTCAATTACTGACGAAGTTCAATTATCACAAGAAAATTATACTAGATATAACGGGACTGAACTCACGCGTGGGGATAGTCGTAACGACTATAGTTTCGGTCGCATTCGGCGACCTTTCTTAAGTTGGCGAGTGCTAGCACGCGGAGCCGTCTCGCAGTGCATTGCGAAGGTCGCCGAATGCGACCGAAACTATAGTCGTTACGACTATCCCCACACATGAGTTCAGTCTATATAGTATAAAATACAAGAAAATTAATAAAATCAAACAGATCTGTTCTTGATTACAATGATTGTTACGGAAGGCAGAATTTACTGCCATTAGGTTTATTTAGTTAGTAATAGGTATTGTTATAAAATTTAATCAAATTTGGATTCACTAGATTGTAAGTAAATTAATCGAAATTCTAAAGTGAATTTACCATAAAAATATGATGGGACCAATTTCTTTATTTTATTTATGTGGATATAAATATCTGCCCAAAATAAATTTATTAATATTCCAGAGTGCAATAAAATGTATGTCCTATTATTATATTGATTTTGGCTTTGTCACAGCATATGTGCCATTTATATCTCGAATATGCCTTGTAAATATTTACTTATAACCCGACTGCTCATAGAAACAGGGTAATGTTTTACTGTAGTTTATATAATTATTGTGTTGCTCTATGATTTTTTATCGACTTGACGGCACAACCGATTTTAGGTTTTTATGTGCTACACTACTAATAGTTTAACAGGCGAGTAAAAAATAGACATAATCAAATATATGTTGATGAAACGTTCGGGAATAACTATGTTGAACTTAATGAAATATGTGTATACAGGGTTAAATTATTTCTAATCAATTAGCATCCTTTAAGGGGCTTATTCTGTACATCAAAACTAACAACTTTTGTTCTACGACTTTCGTCAAAACTAAAACAAAAACAACTGTTCCATATTATATTTAGTCGAGGGTGAACAATATTTTTCTATAGAACAACTTTTTTTTGAGATGTGACCAAAGATCAAAGTCGCAGAACAAAAGTTGTTAGTTTTGATGTACACTAAGCCCCTAAAAGGATGCTAATTGATTAAAAATAACCCTGTATATTAAATCGAACATTTTGGCGGCTGATATTAGCTACAAGTTGTGCAATATAAATGTTAAAAAAATCTAATATCAGTTTACACATTTGCACTTACCAAATAAAAATAATGAAGATGATGTCACAAGAACACACGACCAATAATTGCTCATTTAAGAAGTAACGCAGAAACCTACGGCACGAGATGATTTCTCAGTATAGGTTCTGCAGGACTTTTGATGGATTTCTCCTAAACTTAAGTTGTGTGATTTTCTAAAATTATTTTAGTAAAAATAAAACTATTTATTTAAATATAAAAAGAAAATGAAAAACGGAATGATATTACGAGAAATGATTATTAAATCCTGACCGAAGTTCACAGCTGCGGATTGATTGGGTTTTGAGCAGCTTGTAGCTAACTTCACATCCGCCGAGTTATACGATTCGGCCTATATCCTGAATTATGTCGAACATAATATATGCGCATTCGTAAAATGTATAAATGCGATGCAAACTTGGAAATAAGGAGAGTCGCTGCGCACTAACAATTTTATTTATCCTACTATATTAATACGGGACGGGAATCGCGAAAGTTTAAAAATAACAACAATTTTATTTGCCAAAAAAATGGTTGTTGTTTTTAAACTTTCGCGATTTGAACACGTTATTATTATATGCTACGGGACTAATCGCGTACCGTCAGGGTCAGTCTACCCGTGACCACGGTCGATGCAACTCGGTCGAAACGTCGGGATGAGGAGGTATTTACTTATCTCGTAATTTTAGTGCGCGATTAGTCCCGTAGTATATAATAATAATAAAAAATGGTTGTCGGTTTTTATTTAATTTTACGTGATAACGTCATAAGAAAACATTGTTCAATCAAGAACTGAACCAAGCCGCTTTGGCCGATCGCGCCTCTCTATCGCTCGTTCCGCGTTCTCGCTTGCACGCTTGGCTCAAGCGGAACCTGACACTTTTTCGTGCGTACATCCGGCGGTTATCTGTTTATAAGACGTTGTCACGTCAAAAACGTCCCTAGCGACGTTTGCGGCTGGTGGAGTGGAGGCATGCTCGTTTGCAAAGGCGTTTAGCAATTTGTATTTACTTATATCGAGATTGACTATTTTGCAGTCGGGCATTTTGTTTCTATTCATAATATTTGTTAGAATTACTGTTATATTTTAGCTAAGTCTATGAAAATTGAATCTGTTTATAAATAAACATTCCCTAAGTCATTTACAATCAAACAATAATAATTAGCATTTTACAAGTTTCTGCCTGTGTTAAAATGATAAAATATTGTTATGTCATAGTTGTAGAAGTTTTTATATGAATAAAAGTGTTTGTATGTTATAACAATCTTTATTTATTGAATACACTAGATTTATCACAGACGAGTTTTGAACTAGAGTTAGACTCTATAGACCGAATCACATAAGCCGGCGGATGTGAAGTTAGCTCCAAGCTGCGTAACATCCAATCCTGCACGGGAAGCACACGGCAAGGGGAGAAAACCATTTTATTTACTTTTTCAGTTGTCATTGTCAATCCATACTTTATTTCCTCTTCGAGGAGATATAATGGTGGAAAGACAATGTGTCCCATTGCCATGCTATACTGAGCGCCACACAAATTGAAAGATGGGAAGTTTTTTTTTTATATTTCAAATAGGTTTGCGTTTGACTACACACTGCCTGATGTAACAGATATGCGGTCTAGGATGTAGCACGCTTACCTAGAAGATACCTATTTACTCGAGATTTGAAGACACCTACGTTGTACTTTAACGGAAAGACCGATTCAGGCAAAGCGTTCCACATTCTGGCAGTTCGTATGAGGAATGTGGACCCAAAACGCTTGGTTCTAACGCGTGGGATGTCCACCATGAAAGGGTGGCGCTTTGGTCGCGTCTGTCTAGCCGTACGATAGAAGAAAGGGGCAGGTGGGACCAGATCGTGCAACTCCTGGGCGCACTCACCGAAGTGTATCCGATAGTAGGCTGGCAGACACGCCACCCTACGTCGATGCTCGAGACATTGCAGCTTCGACTCAGTCAAGGTTTCGTTGCCTATCAGCTTCCTGGCTCACCTTTCAATGGACTCCAAAGCCTCCAACTGGTATTTGGCAGAGCCATCCCAAAGGTGAGAGCAGTATTCCATGCAAGACCTGACTTGCGCTTTATAAAGACTAAGCAGTTGCCCAGGTGTGAAATACCGTCTCACCTTAGAGAGAACACCAAGTTTTTTGAGGCTAATTGGGCTTTTGACTCTATATAAGAGCCAAAGTTGAGAGTCGATGAGAGCTGCGCAAACGCCAAAAAATAGACGTTAGCGGGTGCCAGAGAGACGAGACGCCGGCGCACACCCGCCCGCCAACCTCGTGCCTCCCTCGCGCTCCCTATGCCCGAGCTCACTACTTCGCCATTTGTATAGGCATTGTGCACACATGCGCAATAATTAGCGAATCATGGCGAAGTCTCATCTGCGGAAACTTCCCATCTTTCAATTTGTGTGGCGCTCAGTATACCCGTGCTGACTGAAGCTCACATAAATCTGCGCGTTGATTGGGTTGTAGTTAACTTCACATCCGCGGACTTGTATGATTCAGCCTATACTAAAATGATAAAGTTACATTATGGCTCTCCTCACATAATAACTTACGCCAAAGGATATTTTTAGGTTTCTTTAGGAGAGGGTAGATTATTTCACTGCGCTATAGCGACTGCGCACGCCTCACCCTGTTCGCATTGTCCTACAAGGTGCGTTCGGTTTGGGCTCGATGGCGTTTTTGGCATTTGCAAAATTATCGTTGATGTAAACCGTTCGGTTTGGGAATTTCGCCCATTTCGCCAATAATGCTACTTTTGCTCACTTCCCAAAACGAACGCCGAAACGTCAAACTCAAACGATCACAAAGAAGCCACCTCCGCAGATGGGTCAAAAGTGGCAGTTCACGATAGCATTTTTAACTGTTTTTGAGCTATCCGAACGGTGAACGAAAACAGTTAAAAATGCAACTTTAGCTCACACATTCTCAAACCGAACGCTAAATGTGATCGTTGTTAGCGTTTTTAACTGTTAATTTTGCCACCAGTAGGCTATCCGAACGCACCTACAGATACGCAAAACGCGCCATCATCGTTTTAGTTGTTTGGCGCGAGCTATACAACAATATCACAAACAGTGAAAGAAAACCAAATTGGTTTATGGGTATCTGGAACTAACATTACGCGGCTTTTTTCTTCCCAAATGAAAATAAATCTTCAATACATTTAAATAACGCGCTAAAAAGGTCTCCGCCGGTATTCACATACATTTCTTCTTGTTTTTCCTTTGGCTTTATAGGTTTTTCCACCACAGAATGGCTACCATTTTTTAAAATGTCTTCACTTATCAGGTCAAAGGGCACATGGAGTTTTTGCTTATTTATTAGAGGAACTATCAAGTTATATTTGTTGATCTTCTTATTAATAGTGCCGGCTAAGTATTTGTTATCGTCGTATATTTTTTGCCATCTCTTCTCGTCTAATCCATTCAAAGGATACGGCCCCAAGTGGCTCCTGTCTTTTATTAAATCGTTTTTAAGGAATTGTATGTCTTGATCTATCTCTTTGGCCATTGTTATCCATTCCGGAGTGAAGCCATTGTTAATTAGAACCTGCAAAAAATGATTTTTAATTCTATGGCTGAAGAACATAGAGGAAAAATATAGTTTTAAAATAGTGTATTGGAGATTATCTGGAATATGCACATTTGACCATAGTAATGCAATCAATGCTCTCTTTCTAAGAGTAGTAGTAGTAACTGTAGTGGTCTAGTGGTTGTAACGCTGATCTGTCATTCTTGAGGTCGTGGGTTCAAATCCCGGTCATGTACCAATGAGTTTCTTTGGAATGTATGCACGGATTTCACACCACTGGCTTTTCAGTGAAGGAAAACATTGTAAGGCAACCTGCATATCTGTAGAAGAAATTCGATGGCGTATGTGAATCCACCAACCTGCACTGGGCTGGCGTGGTGGATGATGGCTCAATCGCCCTTCGTGGACAGGCCTACATCCTGCAGTGGACTATTAAAAAGGCTGGTACAGTACATATATGGATGCTGTGTAAATATACTAATGTACAGAACTGAATGACCAGAAATTATATCAGAGTTTTTTAAAGTTTCTTGGAATATTAGCAAGTAATATCAAATGTCAGTTATCTCTAATGTTCATTATGCAATAAGTTCCGTAATATAAGAATATTAATTTTAAATAGATTCTTATTCTCGTCCGACATACCTCAGTGCCTCAAGTCGAAAGTTTTCGACCAGTGTGTTGCCAGTGATGACTTATGGCAAAGAAACGTGGTCTCTCACTATGGGCTTATTAGTAAGCTCCAAGTAGCCCAACGTGCCATGGAGAGGGCTATGCTCGGAGTTTCAATGCGAGATCGAATCAGGAATGAGGAGATCCGTAGAAGAACCAAGGTTACCGACATAGCCCAGCGGATTGGCAAGTTGAAGTGGCAATGGGCAGGGCACATAGCGCGGAGAACTGATGACCGATGGGGTCGAAAAGTTCTCGAGTGGAGACCACGTACCGGCAAGCGCAGCATAGGACGTCCACCCACAAGGTGGACGGATGACCTTATTAGGACCGCAGGATCGCGCTGGATGCAAGCTGCTATCAACCGGTCTTATTGGAAATCATTAGGGGAGGCCTATGTCCAGCAGTGGACGTCCTATGGCTGAAATGATGATGAGATTCTTATATTTACCTCATTTAATTTATGTGTCGTAAAATCAACATACGGATTAGCGTTTTGGTCTTTCAAAGGCTTTCCTTTACCACTCAGATTATCAAATTCTCCTTTAGACATGGACTCTTGTATCAAATCCTCCACTAATCTATCAAAACCATACTTAGTTTTGATGTCATGTTTCTTCCCATGCTGTCCCTTTTTCATGAGTGCATTTTCAGAAGCTACTGCTTTGGCCATTCGGTGCTCTAAGACGTTGGAGGCAGCCTTTTGGGCTTTAGCTTGAGCCCACTGTTTCTGCCTCTGGTATGGAGTGCCATGCCCGACGCCTTCGTAACTGAGGTATTGACGGTGTTGAGGTGCTGTGTGCTGCAATAGATGACCTTTTTGAAAGACAAATAGAAATGGTACACTGACATGTAAAATATTGAATAAACATGTTTTTAAACTTTCATGATTTAATAAAGTCCCATAATTTAAAAATAAAAAATTACAAATATGATTTTCAGTCAGTGGGGGTTTAGGGGTTGTAGAAAAAAATCTTATAAGATTGTTTTAAAACTAAGGCTATGTCAGAATTCAGCTAAATCAATCTTAAAGTAAAAAAAACAGAAAATCAGTCTTGTAGAATGTGTAGTGATGAAATTTAGGATGGAGCATGTTTACTCTGGATTCGAAGACACATTTAATGTAATTTATGGGGATCAAGATGAAAGTATCTATTCTATATATTATATTATATCTATTGCCTATTCTGGCAAAAAAATGTGCTATTGTGTACAAAATAACTGTGTTTACTTATAATATGATAAAAAGCCTAAATACCACAACACAGGTCGCCCTAGTGTGGGATCTAGTGTACATCTTGTATTGACTTTTGGGAAAAAATAATGTTTTTATTTACTTACTTACCTTTATATCAAAAACTATTCTCTCCACCTCCTCCTTGCTGCTCTTCCCAGTATGATGCCTGCTCAGGGTCCTGAAAGCTTCCTCTATAGCTACAAACTTGTCCATGTCGGCTTCCGGAGATCCGGAGTCGGGGTGGTACTTCTTGGCCAGCTCCAGGAAGGCTGCGCGGACCACATCCTGCTTGGAGTCCAGTGGAGTCCCCAGAATGTTGTAGCATTCCTGTAAAGTATAAGTGTTTATTTTCTTGACTTATGAACGATGTACATACAAACAACAAACAAACAATAACACTTTATTAGACAACCACATCACTACATAGTATACAACAGTTGCTGCACCTATGTATGCTTATATCTTTAAAACTAGGCAACGGATTTTGATGTGGTTTTTTTTTAATAGATAGAGTGATTCAAGAGGAAGGTTTATATGTATAATACACATGTGCAGAGACGGGGCGGGTAGCTAGTTACAAATAAAAAACAGATTACAAGGATAAAACAATACAATTCATAGGTTTCTGATAGGCGGCCTTATCGCTTAGAGTGATTTCGGCTCAGGTGTACATTATGACAGTTGACAAAAGGGGGGGAGGGGGTAGGAGGTAGCACCCCCTGGGGTCGGGGGCGGCGGAAGACCCCCCTTCTGTGACTCATTTCGAACCTAAATGATCCATGTCTGACTTCCGAGTGGGCTCTCGCCAGAAACTAGAAAATGGTACGTACGTGTTTTTGCCAATGTAAAATAATAAATTTAAAAAATCATATCTCCGAAAGGAACCTTTTTTTTTACCAGGGGAAATCTTTTAAAGATACCACCGCACCTCGGGACAGGGGGTGGTTATGTGGGAGTCTCCGCCCATTGCTGGACGGCATACCCACCAAAACCCCTGGGTGTTCCGCCACTGCGCTTGGTGTCGTAGCCCCGACACCAAGCGCAGTGGCGGAACGGGGCACGCTTTCGCACTCCTCCGCGGCACCCGACAGCGCTGGCCCAAACCGGGCCCCACCTCGGAGCTTGCCCCAGGTAGCAAAGTGACGTCAGTGACGCATAAACGACGTCACTCTTAGGTCATAATAGGGTCGGTCGTTAATGCGTCGTCGATGACGTCATAATGTACGTCAATTAAAAGTCATTATTTCGACGTCTCATATTCACCATAAAATTGACGTTTTATTGACGTCCATTTAGGGTCAATATCAGGACGTACTATATTCGCCACAAAGTAGACGTTTTACTGACGTCCATGTAGGGTCAATATCAGGACGTACCATATTCGCCACAAAGTGTACGTTTTACTGACGTCCATCTAGGGTCAATATCAGGACGTACCATATTTGTCACAAAGTGGACGTTTTACTGACGTCAATTTAGAGTCAAAGTCAGGACGTACCATATTCACCACAAAGTGGACGATTTACTGACGTCTATTCAGGGTCATTATTAGGACGTATCATATTCGTCTCTGGTGGACGTTTTACTGACGTCCATTTAGGGTCAATATTAGGAAGTACCATATTCGCCACAAAGTGGACGTTTTATTGACCTCTATTTAGGGTCAATATTAGAACGTACCATATTCCCCACAAAGTGGATGATTTACTGACGTCTATTCAGGGTCATTATTAGGACGTATCATATTCGTCTCTGGTGGACGTTTTACTGAACGTCCATTTAGGGTCAATATCAGGACGTACCATATTCGCCACAAAGGGGACGTTTTATTGACCTCTATTTAGGGTCAATATTAGGACGTACCATATTCGCCACAAAGTGGATGATTTACTGACGTCTATTTAGGGTCATTATTAGGACGTATCATATTCGTCTCTAGTGGACGTTTTACTGACGTCTATTTAGGGTCCATATCAGGACGTGCCATATGCGCCACAAAGGGGACGTTTTATTAACCTCTATTTAGGGTCAATATTAGGCCGTACCATATTCGCCACAAAGTGGAAGATTTACTGACGTCTCTTCAGGGTCATTATTAGGACGTATCATATTCGTCTCTGCTGGACGTTTTACTGACGTCCATCTAGGGTCAATATCAGGACGTACCATATTCGTCACAAAGTGGACGTTTTACTGACGTCAATTTAGAGTCAAAGTCAGGACGTACCATATTCACTACAAAGTGGACGATTTACTGACGTCTATTCAGGGTCATTATTAGGACGTATCATATTCGTCTCTTGTGGACGTTTTACTGACGTCCATTTAGGGTCAATATCAGGACGTACCATATTCGCCACAAAGGGGATGTTTTATTGACCTCTATTTAGGGTCAATATTAGGACGTACCATATTCGCCACAAAGTGGATGATTTACTGACGTCTATTTGGGGTCATTATTAGGACGTATTATATTCGTCTCTAGTGGACGTTTCACTGACGTCCATTTAGGGTCAATATCAGGACGTATCATATTCGCCACAAAGGGGACGTTTTATTGACCTCTATTTAGGGTCAATATTAGGACGTACCAAATTCGCCACAAAGTGGAAGATTTACTGACGTCTCTTTAGGGTTATTATTAAGACGTATCATATTCGTCTCTGGTGGACGTTTTACTGACGTCCATTTAGGGTCAATATCAGGACGTACCATATTCGCCACAAAGGGGACGTTTTATTGACCTCTATTTAGGGTCAATATTAGGACGTACCATATTGTACCATATTGTTTGCACGCGCGCTCGCATCGGTGCGGACGTGTTTACTTTTTGTCGCAGCAATTATTTCTATTTAGTTCGATCGCAATGTTTACGTTTTGCCGGGCTTGTAAAAAAGACGTTACCGGTGAACTTACTATGAAGTGTACACTATCAAACTGTGAAAAAGTGTATCATATATTGTGTCTCGGTATTAAAAGACGAGATTTCGAGTCTTTTTCTACGGACTATGTGCGCCAATGGATTTGCCCGATGTGTGACAGCACAAAAAGAAAACGTGCTGTGAATGACACGCCAGTTCGCACTCCAGAACATAGGAAGTCACCAACAATAGCGAGCCCTAATTATGTCAATAACCAACGGGGTAGCAAGTGCAGTCAAATGGAAGTTTCCGTGCTGGAGAATGACGGCGGTTTGTTATCAGAATTCCAAGAATTTCGTCGGGAACTTAGAAAAAGATTACATACGCAAGACCAACATATTTTACAAATTCAAAATGTATGTTCAGCTACTAATGACGAAATTCAGGTACTAAAGACCGTTATAAAAGATAGGCGATGTTCGTGCGATTTGACCTCAATAGATACCTACTTAAAATGCTTTGCGACCGCAACCAGCGCATCGAGTCATTGTAATGTAATGCACAAACAAATCAAATAATTTCAAGTGTCAGCAAAAGTCCGATGCAGGTGCAGAAACAAGTTAACACCAACCTGATTAGTGATAACAGTGCATTAGTAATTTCTCCAAGAGAGAATAAATAGTTAATCTAAATGTGCCATGGTCATAAAATTGCTATGGGATCGACATTGTAATTTTAAGACTATGGATTCATAACAATTATTGATTATAAATAACAGTCTATGTATGTATATACTTCTTGAATATAAATCTATTATGCTACTTACATTGTTTTGTTTGGTTTCATCCATAGTCCTAAGAGTCTGTTCAGGGTACGTGTATAATATAGGATGCCTGCTATCGCAAACTAAACTCTAAATTCTTTTCGTCATTTACTTTGTTCACAGGAAAGTGACTGGGCTGTACATATTAGGGCAGCCATCGTCGTTGGAGTATCGTCATTTACTTAGTTCACAGGGACTGGGCCATACATACAAAGGCAGCCGCCGACATAGTAGTGACGTCATACACAGGATTCACAGTAACGTCACTATGAATACTGTATATGACGTCACTCCAACGTTAGTGTCTACCTTAATATGTACGGCCCAGTAACGTCCCTATGAGTACAGTAAATGACGTCTCTCCAACGTAAGCGGCTGCCCTAATATGTGCGGCTTAGTGACGTCTTTATGAATACAGTAAATGACGTCGCTCCAACGTCAGTGGCTGCTCTAATATGTACGGCCTAGTGACGTCCTTATGAATACAGTGAATGACGTCGCTCCAACGTCAGTGGCTGCCCTATTATAAACGTCCAAGTGTCGTCTCTATGAATGCAGTATATGACGTCACTCCAATGTCAGTATATGGCGTCACTACAACGTCAGCATATGACGTCACTCCAACGTCAGTATATGGCGTCACTCCAACGTCAGCATATGACGTCACTCCAACGTCAGTATATGGCGTCACTCCAACGTCAGCATATGACGTCACTCCAACGTCAGTATATGACGTCACTCCAATGTCAGTATATGGCGTCACTTGAACGTCAGCATATGACGTCACTCCAACGTCAGTATATGGCGTCACTCCAACGTCAGCATATGACGTCACTCCAACGTCAGTATACGGCGTCACTCCAACGTCAGTATATGGCGTCACTCCAACGTCAGCATATGACGTCACTCCAACGTCAGTATATGACGTCACTCCAACGTCAGTATATGACGTCACTCCAACGTCAGTATATGGCGTCACTCCAACGTCCTCCAACTTACGTCATGAGGCTGTGACAAATTGTCGTCATCTGAAGAAACTACCGACGTCATGATAATGACTTCTCTTACGTCGAGCAGTACCGTAAACGGACGTCATAATAACGTATAAATGCTACCTGGGGCGCTCCTTCCAGAATGACGACGTGCCGAACACCAGGCACATCGTCATCCCCCACCTGGGACCAACCAGCACTGGGCGTCGGACAGTACCCGTGTCCGACAGCCCTGGTCCCAATGCAACGGGTCGGTTGAAGTGGCCCCGCGCTTGCCACTACGGCTGCAGAGGATAGGGAGACCGGCCGACGACATACCGACACTCCTCTTCCCCTGCAGTCCCACCGCGTCCGCCATCAAAACGGTGGCGACCCCGTCGAGGCCGCGGAAGGCAGGGAAAGTGGCAACGACACACCAGCAGTCCTCTCCCGCCGCGGCCTCCAATCCTCAGCTGCAGTGCCTCCCATGCGACACTGCAGCCCCCCTCAGTTGCGGTGCCCCCCATAAGGCACGCAACCTACTTTGGCCAGCCTCCGCACGGGCTTGTCTAGGCCCAAGACCCGGAGAGGCGGCCCCACCACGGGTTCCTCTTAGCTTCACCAGGCTGGCAAGACTTGGCTACTAAGCCCCCCCGCCACGACAAGGCGAGAACCCACTCGGGGGGGTCTACCTAACCTAACCTAACTTGGGTGAGGGGGTCCGTAACCCCCCGACCCCAGGGGGTGCTACCCCCCCTCCCCCCTTTTGTCAACTGTCATAATGTATACCATAGCCGTGATTTCTTCCAGGCAACTAACATAATTATATGTACATCTGTTACAAAATAAATAAAATATACAAAGTAATTCTATCTTAAAGATTGTACAATATGCAAATGTGTACTCCAACCCACACTAGGGTGAACTGTGTCAAAGAAGATATAATAATACTACGCCTGTGTTGTGGGCTGTGGGCTCTTTTACTTTTGTAAAGTACAATTAAAACAGTATCTTATAGATGGAAGTTCATTAAATTCTTATAACCAAAGTAAAGTAAATTTTTATTGCATCAAACTGTGTCGGTACATAGGTGTAACAAATGGTTGGTCTCAACAGTGTGTCCTAGCGGACATGCAATAGTATAATTAAGTTATAGTACTACTCAACGACTTAATTACAAAGGTAATGGAATTTACACCATTTGCTTTTCCTACATCTAGTAATAATAATATAGTAATAAACTTTTCTTTAAAATATTTATATATATATATATGTTACACTATATTTTCGAGATCTTCTATTTAGGAAATATATTATTTTAAAGTTCCTACTTATATACAACAATATACCGCTTCTATACAAAATCCTACTTCTATATACAATAAAGATACTGTGATCAACTTTTCTTGGGTATTTACAACATAAGAAATATTTTTATATCTTTATTTAAACTATATTCTCAAAATCGTCTATGAAAAATTTATAATTCCTATTTATATACAAAATTATTATAGTAGCATAGTTGTACTCTGTGGCCGCAAAGATTTTTGGTCAGTAAAATAGTTTGGATTATTTTTTTACGAACATACAAAGTTCTGGTATAAAAATGCAGTCAATAAACTATTTTTCTTAAAAATATTTCACAGTGAATCGGTACTATGTAAATAGATCTAATACAACTTTTTTGCAGTTTGAATGTACTTTGGACATCAATTGAGTTACCCCAAAGATTTTACCACACGTTAATTGAGGGTAAACATTGCCGTAGTATGCATTCTTTGCAATCTCTTCAGAGGAGGCATTTCTTAGTATCGAAAGTGCATAATGATACTTCGAAAGTTTTGTGTTTGTTTGAGATACATGCTGTTTTCAATTCATATGATCAATAGTTACACCCAAAAATGTAGTTTCATTTACTTCATTCATTTTGTATTGTTATAAACAATATTTAGCTGTAAAGGCTGAGTTTTATAATTTCTAAATTGAATTATCTTTGTTTTAGGAATATTTACTTTTAAAATTTAAGAGTTTCTAATGCTTCGGCGTTTTTTTCTAATGCAAATGTGTTATTTCATTTTCGAATTCTGTTTCATTTAATTTTTGTTGTGATATATATATACACAGTAGCATCATCAGCAAACATAGTACAATTATGTTTAGTTGCTAAAGGTAGATCATTTACATAAATCAAAAACAATAATGGCCCAAGGATGCTGCCTTGAGGGATACCTAAATGTATGTTTTGGAAATCTAATTTAATACTGTAGATTGTTTTGGTTTTTCGGTTATAAAAGTTCATACTTGTACATTGTTCTCTGTTTTAAAAGGTAGCATGTAATCAGTTCTAGACTAGGCCTCTTATTCCTATGCTCTCGAGTTTATCTATTATTATGCTATGTGAAACGCATTTGACATGTCGAGTAATAAGGCTACACCTTTTTGTTTATTGTTTCTATCTTCCCATACCTGTTGAATAAATTGGCTATATCTAAGGGGTCTGTGATTTCAGTGTCGTTGATTTGCAAACTGTCAATAGTTGAGGGAATAGTGTTTGTTTGTGTAGTGTTTTCTTTAATAAATTTTCCAGGTAGGTATAACAAGATTGTTCCTCATCAATGCTAGAGATTTTATCTAGGGTGGGCAACTGCCTACTTTTGAAAGATTTGATTTATAAATATGTGATTACCTACGAGTTACAACTTTAGAATACATTTTATAATTTAGTTAACAACTTAGATAAAAAAATTCAATTCTGAATAATATGGAGATCACAGTGAGTCCCAAACTAAGCTGAATGGTTTATATATCGGGACTTTCGCCCACTACTTCGATATTTAAGTTTTCTGAGGTGCGCAAAGAAGTTGCTAAGGTGGGCAAACACCAACCTGTGCTGTCCCTACCTACGACCATGCTGTTCTTACATAATTACTTCATTAGCAGCACGGTGAATTAAATGTGACACAGTTTTATTCATTTTGGTAAGACGCTTACAATAAAACCAAAATGAATAACAAGGTGGTCACAAATTTTTTTTTTGAATCAGAATAAATTACGTAAAAACTTACTGTGTTTAATACAACCAACAACACAAGTGATGTTACCGTTTTTAAAAGTCATGTATCTACTAAACTCTGTATATAACAAAGTAGGTACTCTGTGTACTAAACTAAACAAGGAGTACTTTTAAGTGCTATAGGTAGCGCTACACAAGGCGGCGGATGAGAAGTTAGCCGCAGATGACACTTCATCGTAATTCGCTAACTATTGCGCATGTGTGCATAATGCCGACGCAAGTGGCGTAGTGGTGAGCACGGGCGTAGGGAGCGCGCGGGAGGCATGAGGTTGGCGGGCGGCTGTGCCCCGGCGTATTGTCTCTCTGGTTCCCGCCCATACCTATATTTTGCCTTTTGCGCAGCATTTTGCAACTGACAGCCGCGACTTAACAATGTACACAGTCTTAAAACATCCGGTGTGCCAGATCGCTCTCGGACGTCCAAACGCTCAAGGTCGTCCGAAGGTGACGTCCGCGACTTATGTCCGATAGTGTGCACGGCTCAGTGTACTTTCATAGTCTAGGTCGCGGCTGTCAGTCGCGTCCGTAAGCCGCGTCCAATAGTGTGTTTCAAGCTTTATTATTACGTACTTCAAATTATCTATGAGATCATACACATTTAAAAAAAAAAAGTGAAATTTCGACGCCACATTGCTTTCATACCCCCTCAATGGTACCGTGAAACGTTTAACGCAACTTTGTTGGAAGTCGCATTAAGCTCGAAACATATTATCGGACACGGCTTACGGACGTGACTGACAGCCGCGACCTAGACTATGAAAGTACACTGAGCCGTGCACACTATCGGAAATCAGTCCGCGGACGTCACCTTGAGCGTTCGGACGCCGGATGTTTTAAGACTGTGCATATAGCTAAGGAGCGAGCGTCAGTCGCGTCCGTCAGCCGCGTCCGATAGTATGTTTCGGGCTTTAGAAGTTTCACTTCTAAAATAACGCCCGCTTATTACCACCATAAACGTTTCACCTTAGAGGTGGGGGAGTCCCAGCGAAAATCTACTAAAACAGGAGATAATCTACTGCAAACGGTCACACTGAACTCAAGAAGTTGTTGTCACCTTGTCACCTCAAAATTGCAAATGCCAAAAATGCGCAGAGGAAAAAATGCCAAAGAGCCACGAAAAATAAAAAACATCGGCTCACACATAAAGGGTTCCGCACCGCATGGGAGCCCCTCGGCAAAATAAGCACATTTGTTGTATGGAAGGCCCCCTTAAATATTTATTTTGCTCTGTTTTTAGTTATTGTTGTTACTGTTTTATTTTTTGTTTTAGTTTCATTTTTATAGCTGTTCTAATTTGTGTAATAATTTAATTTGTAGTTGTTAAGGATAAAAAATGTACTGCCTAGCATTAAGTGCTGTAAATTACATTTTCTGCAAATAAACAAATTGAAAATTGAAAAAGGTGACGTCCACAAGTGGTATATTATTCAGAGAAAAATCGAACCAAGATTATATTATATACATCATTTGAAAGCTTGATTCATGGGCTTCACAAAAATATTTAATTTTGATTTTATTATCCCTCCATTTTTTTTTAAATGTGAAAAAGAAATTGTATGAAAAATAATAATACAGCTCTGTATTTTTTCTAGTTTAGCAATAATAAAGTGCTTCTATCGTTATTTTACTTGCATTCGTAGCTGATTCTTCCACATTCATCTCTTAATTTGCTAAAATTAAAAATTATAACCTACCAGTGTGACCAGTTAGTAGGTACAATGCTTAGATTATAGAGGGTACAATGTGACAAAAACACTTAAAAACTATGTCTAATTGTTAAAAATGCTTCTATTTAACAATAATGGGAGTTGTTTAACCAGGGTTGCTAGATAAAAACTACCTATTGAGCGAAATATATTTAATTATCCTTATAGATTCAAAATTAATTTAAAAAAAATCGGAGGGCTCTTTTTTGGTTTTAACTGATATAATAGACTCAGAAAAATATGAAGTTTCTCGAAATGTAACGAGTGTTATACCAGGGTTGCTAGATAAAAACTACCTATTGAGCGAAATATATTTAATTATCCTTATAGATTCAAAATTAATTTAAAAAAAATCGGAGGGCTCTTTTTTGGTTTTAACTGATATAATAGACTCAGAAAAATATGAAGTTTCTCGAAATGTAACGAGTGTTATGGTTCGAATTTTTTATTATTATTATACCAGCCTCCATACATTTTGTGGAAATGTCCTTTGTTGTTATAGCGGCAACCGAAATACATTATCTGTGAATATTTCAACTCTTTAGCCGCAACCATGGATTTATCATATAAACAGGATTGAGTACTGGCAAAGAAAAACGTGCCGACAAGGATACCACATCAGATGATTGTGTCTCTTTTCCAAGTAGGATGACCAGAACATCTCGATCATCTTGGGATATAATTTTTCTTTGGAATGTTACTGCACGCAGGAATCGCAATTATCTTACCCCTAACTCGTCGTCCTTCGTCATCGTCGTCGCTTTAGCAATAAGACGCCTACTGCTGGGCATAGGCCTTCCTTGAAGATCTCTATAAAACCAATCCCTATAAAAACAATGCTCTAGAATTAATATATACGGAGATAATTCAGTTTCAAGTTTGACAGCTGTTATCGGAAATGTAGATCTCGATGAGTTCCTTCACTTTTGTGACGACAGTAATGGTCTGGAATCCATATTTACGGTGTTGAACAACGTTTAAATTTCATAGATGCAATCTTGACACATATCACGCAACCCGTGTCAGTACTTAACCACGAAAAATTTTTTCACAAAAACTTTTTCACGGAAAACTTTGTCACAAATAGACCTTATCACGAAATCGTGTCCACGAATAGACTTCCGTAGTTAACAGAATTTTAAGGCTTCCGTAGTAAACAAGGCATCCGTTTTGAAATAAAAAATAGCGGTCTCACTTTTTTGAAAAAGTCGTCATGGGTGTAGTTTTCGAGGTTTTTGGGGGTGTATATTTCAAAATTGGCATCCATTTTGAAGTAATGTTCGCCATCTTCAATTCCAAAATGAATGCCAATTTTGAAATATAAACCCCCGAATTCTCAAAAAATAACACTTATGACGACTTTTTCAAAAAAGCAACATCTGCTATCTCTAATTCCAAAATAGATGTCATTTTTGAAATCTACACCCCCCAAAAACCTCGAACACTACACCCATGACGATTTTTCAAAAAAGTGACGTCCACCATCTTTAATTCCAAAATGGACGCTAGTTTTGAAATCTACACCCCCAAAAACCTATTAAACGACACCTATGACGACTTTTTCAAAATAGTGACGTCCGCCATCTTTAATTTCAAAATGGATGCCATTTTTGAAATCTACACCCCCAAAAACCTCATAAGCGACACCCATCGCGACTTTTAGCAAAAAGTGACGTCTGTCGTTTTTAATTCCAAAATGGATGCCAATTTTGAAATCTACACCCCAAAAAACCTCGAAAACTACACCCATGATTTTTTCAAAAAAGTGACGTCTGCCGTTTTTAATTCCAATATGGATGCCAATTTTGAAATCTACAACCCAAAAAAATTAAAAATGACAACCACGACTATACACCAATTGTATACCCAGCATGTTTAAGAAATATGTCCAGCATAGTCACCCTACTACACTTCTTTGTATACACCATAGTACGCCATTTGCAATCCACGGTGATACTCTAGTCAAAAATAAAAAATAACCGTTAATCGTAAAGACGTAGGTATATTCATACAAAATAAATATAAAACTCTGTTTATTGGCATCTATTCGCAATTTTAACTAAAATCTTAACAAACTACATTGTTAAAAAACTAAGAAATGGTTAAGACAGTCGCAGCTTTACAGGTAATAATTCTACCATATATAAGTGTCGTTTCGAAATGGCAATAGTGCGAGCGGGACAACTTCATCACATTGGGAAGTCTCACTCGGCACAGCGTCTCTCTTATGCCATTTCAAAGGAATATATGTTTTGTTGCAACGCATGAAGGTTGAATTTTCCTAAACTAACTTTGAGCCAAACGTCTGTGCGCAGTCCAGATAGTATACAAAGTCCTTGGCCGCAACTTACCAATGTGCACAGTCTTAAAACATCCGGTGTGCCAGATCGCTCTCGGACGTACGAACGCTCAAGGTCGTCCGAAGGTGACGTCCGCGACTTATGTCCGATAGTGTGCACGGCTCAGTGTACTTTCATAGTCTGGGTCGCGGCTGTCAGTCGCGTCCGTAAGCCGCGTCCGTTAGTATGTTTCGAGCTTTGTGGGCTACATTCACCAATTTCACCATCAGGCCAAATGGCTGACATCCAAATGAATGTGGGTAATGTTGCCAATTTAATGTATTAAAGTTTAGACTTCATTTTTAAAGAAACATTAAGTTCGATTACAGCGGCGCCATTGTAATTATAACAGCTAAATAGCATAGTTCTGTTTCTTTTTCGCTCTAGGCATTCGATAGAGAGAACCCGAGAATACTTTTTACGTAGCGCCGCTATGATCAGGCTTATTGTTTGAAGATATAGGTAGCCAGAAAATACTATATACATAAAGATGATTTAGTTTGAAGGTAATCAGACTATTTGCTATATTATTGACGCTAAAGCGCTTGCTATACGAATGAAAAGTCGCCATTTCTAACGACGAAGTCATAAACTCGTGACATCGAATGGATGTCATCCATTTGGCCTGATAGTGAATGACAAAGAGTACTGCGGCGAATGGGGCCTATTAGTAATAGGGTGTTATAGTTCCTACCTATTGGGTTCGGAACCCTAAAAATGAGGCTTTCGAATTTGACATTGACAGTGATGTTTGACTGACATTGACTTTGATAATTAGATAAAAGTCAAAATAAGCCAATTTTGCCTTTTGTGTGCAATTTTGTCATTTTTCCTACACTATTTTCAGGTTGAGACGATTTTTTGTTTTAGCATTATAATTGGAATTAAGTAGTGTGTAAAGTATAACTACCGTTAATTAAGAAGTGCTATGCCTTTAGAATTAATCAAGCTAGCGGGACAGTGAAAATACGTAGTTTATTTGGCGTTATGGCGTTAGAAGCTGAAGAAGTAAGCCGCCGATATCCTATCCACTGGTTGGTGTGGCATAGTGAACATGAAGCTCTAAAGTCGGGCTTCGAAGCCAGCAAGGTACGTTTCAGGCCGTGTCATTCAGTTACTAGCATTTCTACTCAATAATAATTACAACATGTAAGGTTATGTTAAGGTATTATATGAAGCCTTGATTAATTTTGCTGTTATATTTGTTATAACTTTATTGTGCATTATACTGTACTTATTTGGCGCAATTTTTTCTTCCTGACCCATTTTTTTTGTATTATAATTCCACTTCTACACTTCATATCAACTTATCTTCTGTGACTCAAAGTGAGTCATTATTGTAGTCCTAATCATACTTATGCATGGTTGTTCTAAATCCAGCTATAAAAATTCATGGTATGCTGTTATCTTACTTTTGAAAACAATGGCTTGTATGTTTGTGTTGAATTTATGTATTCTTTCAGTAAAACATTGTTCTAGACTAATTTGTAAATCTGAATAAAATAAATATTAAATGTCAATCCGTTGAATAAATTCAACAGCATTTTGAATTTATTCAACGGATTGACATTGTATACGTGGCATAAAACTGCTATTGTTTAAATTCAGATCGACTCTAAGGAGGTTGATTTGTATATATAGATAATACATTTATTCTTGGTCTGAAATTAAACTAAAATCATGTTTCCTTAAGGGCCAATATGCCAAATGGATGACGCCCAAAAGGATTTGGCCAATGTTACCAAATTAGTGTTTTTATCAGAAGTACAATGTACATAGAGATAAATCCACTGATGTATTAGTTTTAAGTTAATTAGACAAGTTGCTAAACTATTTTTGACACTCGCTAAACCAAAGGAAAGTTGCCATTTCTAACAAACTAACGTCAAAATCGCCAACTCGTAACATTTAATGGATGTCATCCATTTGGCACAATGGTCAGTGGGGCTCTTTAGTTTGAAGCACAGTAATATTTGCACATAACTATTTAGAAGATTATCTAAGTTACTACTAATACATAAAACCTACCGGTCTCAGCAGAATACCAGCGCTGATTGTTCTCAATCAGCAATTCACGCTGAGTTGGGTCCGGTTTTCGTGGCATACCGTGCTCACTTGCTGCTTAACCACTGTTACTCTTGTTTGTTGTTTATATTTGTTCATGTATGTCACGAAATAAACTGTAACTGTAAAAAAACAAAAAGCAATTTGATCATCCGTAGACCACTGATGCTTAGAAAAAGTAACTAATTAGAGATTGAATAACTGGCAAAAGCATAAATATAACCAGTTTCTGAGATCCAAAATGTAAATAATTATGTAATTGATTCACAATACTTTTTTTCTTAAAGGTCTAAGGATTCTAGGAATCTAAGGAAGTAAGGAAGGTTATTTAGAACTGATGTACTAAGCAGAAAAAAGATAATGTTGATCTTAATTATTCCCTTTCGACTTAGTATAGGCCAAGCAGATTGTAAGCTATCCTTTATTTGTTCACTATTCAGGTTAAAAACTGTCTATAAAAACTAGTGTAACCAATTTCAAAGAGTTTGTCCATTAAAATTATCTAGCGAATATTTTCCTTAGTTTCAAGTCATTAAATGCATTATTTCATTTTCCATTGTTTATTCTTTTATAAAACAATTGGAATATAAGTAATCTTTGATCAATGTCTTCTTTACATAATAAAAATAAAGAATGTATGTGTTATATCATATTTATAACTTTTGAAAATTATGTCATTTTTTCTTTAGGCATGTTATAGCTAAAAGATTGCTAAATTAAAGTGTCATCTAACCTATCCTTTTTGAAACTAATGAGGGTGATATATGGGTTTTCATAGATATAATTTTGGCTTAAAAGAAAATAAAGTAATTTTTAAACTTTTACAATTTGAACACATTGTTTTTATGTACTGTGGGACTAATCACTTCATGCACTTCCTGTTGCAGAGGTTGTGGTCTACAGTATTGGTTTGTGACAGCGCAGGTTGTAAGAGATTAGATTACATGAATATTTCCATACTATGTAGGCTTCCATCCATCTTCAGTCATTCTTCGGATGGGTGACCACGAGTGGCATTTACAACTGAGCCCTTAGTCCAGGTTTTAAGTAGTTTATTTATTTATTTGTTTATAGGCGAGCAGTGTATACTGATATGCCTATATCAAGCAGAGTCGAATTAAATTAGTATTTATCTGACAAAGAAATGTTTTCCTTCTTGGTCCAAAGGTCTAGTCTATTCTTAAATGTGTTTATAGTTCTTAATGAGATGACATCCTCAGGCAACCTATTCCAATTGTAGACAACTCTATTGCATAGTATGTGGTGTCCAGTGTTGGTTTGTGATGGTGTAGGCTGCAAGAGAAACTTATGGCGTCTGCTATCGCGCATATTTTCCTTCAAGGTATACATGTCGTGAATATCCGGAAGATTGTAGAAGCCATTGAGAATCTTGAAGGTCTCAATAAGGTCTCCACGCAATCGTCGTTCTTCCAGGGTCGTGAGACGAAGAGCTTTTAACCTATCTTCATAGGTTTTGCGGCGCAGAGCATATGGAATCCTGGTGGCTTTTCTTTGTGCACTTTCAAGCAAATCAATATCTTTCTTAAAGTAAGGACTCCACACCTGGAACCCATACTCTAGCAGAGGCCTTATATAGGTTTTGTAAACCTTAATAAAAACATCTATTGTTACTGTCTGAAAGGACTTGCGTATGATATAAATAAATGAGTTAGCCCATTTGACTATCATAGATATATGCTCTTCCCATTTCAAATCTGTAGTAATGATGACTCCCAAATCCTTCTGTTGGTCTACAGATGCTAAGGCAACTCCATCAAGTGTGTATGTCGCTCTGGGGTTGGTTCTACCAAGATGTAACACACTACATTTGGTTGTATTCAACTTTATAATCCAGTTCCTGGTCCAGTTCTGAATGCGGTCTAGATCTTTTTGAAGTTCTCCAGACTTTATCAATGCATTAGCGAAAAACTTCCCATCATCTGCGAAAAAGGCTGACTGACATTCTATGAGCTCTATCAGATCCGTTATGAAGATTCCAAACAGCTGAGGAGCGGACACAGAACCCTGGGGGACCCCACTCGAACCTGAAATGTTCTACCCAATAAGAAGCTCCGGTACTCTCCGTTAACTTAAACATTCACATGTGGCTCCATACATTTCGGTTAGTTCTTCCTCGTTTCCATCCCCTGGTGAAATATACATTCTACCAGGTATCCCTGGTGGTCTATACATTTTTGTACAACGCCCCTGCGCTGTACAAAAACGTATCGACCACATGGAAACAGCTGTAGTTTTAATTTATGCGTAAACCTAGACTAATCCCTCTGATCCTGATCCATGGCTCAGATTAATGAATGACTTTATTCAGGATAAGACATTAAATTATAGGCCCCAGTTGCATTAACCAATAAGCCATAGTAGAGGCTTCATACGGCTTAAAAACTCTAAAACCAGGCCACCCGGCCTCTATACAAACTTACTTTCTTTTTTTTAACCAACTGCAAAACAAAGATATTTTTTGTATTTATACTATGTGATTACTTCATCTTTTTGTTTGATAGTTCATATTACATAGGTGGTCCCTTATAAATTTTATCACACTCCACTTGTCATTTTCGAAAAATCAACAGTTAAAATTACGGTTTATCCCCAGTGTTACTACCAATCTTACTACCAGTAGTTAGAACGGTAAATGAATTACCGTTGTTACTATTGCAGTTGAAAGTTGTTAGAACAGTAAAAATAAATTACCCGTGTTACTACCGTAAAAGTAAAATAACAAAATATGACCTGTCATGCTAGAGTGATGTAGAGAGCATGACAGGTGTTAAAGTGACAGCTGTCAAACTAAAATATGTTTTTATCAGGTCACAGTTCAAGTCACGTATAACAGATATCAAAGTGACAGCTGTCATTTTGTTTTCACAAGAAGTGTTAAAGTGACAGCGGTCAAACTTAAAAATTATTTATCTCCATTCGTACATTAGGTACCCTTTTCTCGCGACGAGATATTCTGTCACTATTGTGAAGTTTAACATTTTTCATCTGAAATATATAGATTTTGTTAAACTTTCTCACTTTTGCGGAGACTGCAAAAGTCTAAAATCGACAGTTACGGGACTATATCATTTTTAAGTTTGACAGCTGTCACTTTGACACCTGACATGCAACTCTATATTGAATTCCAGAATGACACCTGTCACTATGATATCTGTCATATTATGTGACTTGAACTATGACCATAAACATATAATTCAAAAACATTTTAGTTTGACAGCTGTCACTTTGACACTCTAGCATGACAGGTTACATTTTGTTTCTTATTGTTATTTTACCTTTACGGTAGTAACACGTGTAATTTTTTTTTTACTGTTCTAACAACTTTCAACTGCAGTAGTTACAACGGTAATTCATTTACCGTTCGTACTACTGGTAGTAAGTTTGGTAGTAACACTGGGAATAAACCAAAATTACTACATTAGTTGAATTTGTGTTGGGCTCGATGGTTTTTTGGCATGTTTAATGTTTGTATTGGTTGTTTCCATTGTTGGCGAAAAATAATTAAATCAGTCTTCATTTCCAAGTAATTAATATTAATGAACAGAGAACTGTCAGGCATTAATGAAAGAAGCCCGACGCCAGACATACAGGTAAAAATAATCCCATTTGAGAAACCATACAAGCATCCAAGGCTTAGGTTAAGTTCACCCAAACTCTTAGCAGATTACGTGGTTTTCACGTGTTGTTTTTGTTGTCACTATTAAATGAAATTAGTTTGTTTTGTTAAATTTATCATCATCATGTCAGCAGCAGTATGTTCTGTCCACTATTGGACAGGCGTCCACTGCTTTCTGGCAAGGAGATGGTCAAATGCAGATTTATTTACGACTAGCTTTTGCCCGCCGCTTCGCCTGTTGATATTTTGAATTTTGGTGTGCCTTATTTTTATTTTTCTGGAATAAAAATAGTAGCAAATGTAGTAATATCTATAATGTTACTCTACAACCTTTGAACTATAAACATACCAAAAATCAAATCTTTATCAATCAGTTGCTTTATTGCTGCGTGAAAAGTTTAAAAAACCGCAGCCCAAAGAAAAGGGAAATCCAAACAGAAAGGATACATCTACCTGTGGCTTCATATCTCCCAAACAAAAGGCTTACAACCATGCCAAAAAATTGCACATGGTTCCCTAAGAGACATTCAGCATAATACTAACAAGTCATAATGTTGTTCCAGTATACGAACGAAGACATAGAACGTAAGGACAATCGAGGTCGGACGCCGCTGCTCCTGGCGGTCACTCTCGGTCACACGGAGTGTGTCAGAGTACTGCTTGAAGCGGGCGCTGACGTCAACTGTGAGAAGGATGGATGGACAGGTGAGCGTACTACAACTAAGACCGCGTATCCGTATCACTCCTTTAACGAGCGGAGTGTAGTCTAATGCAAATCTATTTTTAAATAGAAACAATAAAAATCTTCCGATGTTCCTGTTTACTGCGAGATCTGAAGCTTTTAAGAGTGAATAGATATCTTCTTAGATTGCGTGCTTCATCTTCGTGCATGACGTTGCTTACCATTAGGCGGATTGGTTGACAAGTGCGAAATTAGTCGCGATAAAAAAAAATTGGTTGAGCTTGTTTGTAAAGTCTGTTTACGGACGATATTTTTGCGTGATAATGTCATGTGGGTCACTAGCCGAATGCTTATGCCGATCGTGCTTCTCTATCGCTTATATACGCTCTCGCTTGCACACTCAGCTCAGGCGAGATGCGATAATGAGTCATGCTTTTTCGTGCGAGCAGCTGGCGTTCATTGTTTTATAAGAGTGTATGTGTTCATACCCGATGGTTTCCACACCACTATGCTGCGAGGTGTGCTATCGCGATTCAACTCATGATGTTCTAGTAGAGATTTTTTACATTCAAACGTTTTGAATTTTAGAGGGGCGGGTCTCATGTTATCGTAGAATAATATAGTTTCATGATATAGATAACATGAGACCCGCCCCTCTAAAATTCAAAACGTTTGAATGTAAAAAATCTCTACTTTATTAGTAATATAGTTTTAGTATCTATCTTCTAGTGAAAGTGACGACATAACTCCGCAATGTGTAGAGAAATAATTTTTAACAATATTTTTGTATCAATTGGCAGCTGTACAAGAAGCGACAGCGACCGGTGACATCGAACTCCTATCGTTAGTTCTGTCGAGACGAGATCACCAACGACACGCGGTGCGAGCGGGCGGCATCCCGGACTTACTGAACCGACTCAGTTTAGCTCCCGACTTCTATGTGGAGATGAAGTGGCAATTCACTAGCTGGGGTAAGTTTGACATTTGATTAACAACTGTATACATGGGAATGAAGACAAGAGACATCGAGGTCCTATCGCTAAGGTTGTCGAGACGAGACCACCAGAGGCATGCGGTGCGAGCGGGCGGCATCCCGGACTTACTGAACCGACTCAGTTTAGCTCCCGACTTCTATGTGGAGATGAAGTGGCAATTCACTAGCTGGGGTAAGTTTGACATTTGATTAACAGCTGTATACATGGGAATGAAGACAAGAGACATCGAGGTCCTATCGCTAAGGTTGTCGAGACGAGACCACCAGAGGCATGCGGTGCGAGCGGGCGGCATTCCGGACTTACTGAACCGGCTCAGTTTAGCCCCCGACTTCTATGTGGCGATGAAGCGGCAGTTCACTAGCTGGGGTAAGTTTTGGACACTTTTGACATTTGACAACTGTTTAGATTGTTATAGCGACTGTCGACATTGCTTTCGAGAGTTTTGTCTAGATGAGATCACCAGAGGCATGCGGCGCGAACGGGCGGCAATCCAGACTTCTAAGTGGCAGTTAAGTGGGGTAATTTTTGACAGTTCTACATGTGAAAGACCCTTAGTGGGCGACAGTTATTGTGGACGTTGCTAGCGTGCGTTATCCCGTACTTACCGAACTGAGCTTAGCTGGAATAGTGTTTGGAACCTCTTATACACAAATTCAACAGGTGTCAAGTGACCTATTTAAGATATATCACCACATATATCAAATCTATCCCCCTACCAAATACTGCTTTTCTTTTCCAGTGCCCTTGGTATCACGGATGTGTCCGTTCGACACATACAAAGTATACAAGCGTGGCGGAAACGTGCGCGTCGACACCACTCTCGTCGGGTTTGAAAATAACAAGTGGCAGAGAGGAGACAGGACGTACATCTTTAGGGGACAGGGTGAGTTACAAAACGGTATTTTCATTTATTTTTATTGAAAGTTTGAAATCGTGACTGTCGGCTCGAAGGACCAGTTTTTTAGAAAAAACTAACAAAAATCGATTGTCAAGAGTTACGGAATTCGTGGGGGTATAGTAGTAGTAGTAACCATCTTGAACCGCCTTCCCTGTCAGGAAAGAAAGAGAAAAATCATAAAAACTCGTGTGATTTTGCGACAACGCCCCCATCTGGATGCACCTCCCTGAAGATAACTCTGGTAGCACTCATACCACAAAGAAGGTGTATGGAGCGAGCGACTGTACATAATAGATGGATATATACTCTTTATTGATTCACATTCACACACTCATAAAATAGAACAAAATACGAGTATATGCTAATAACATGTGAAGTAACCGGCAGCCTTATCACTGATAGTGATTTCTTCCAGGTAAATTTAAGATGGAGAGAGACAGAAAAAGAAGAAAATACGACGAGGTGTGCTAATATAGATAATACTTAAGAAAAATAATTATACAATAGTTGTAGAATAGTATGGTCCTTCGAGCACGATGACAATCTATGTATTGTTGTTGCAGGTCGTTCAGCGAGCATGGTGGAGTTGGACCACGAAGCGGGCACATCGTGGTGCGAGTACGTGGAAGCGTCGGAAGCTACACGCGCCGCCGCCGCGCCTCCCGCGCACGCGCTACAGCAGCGGCTAGCGGCGCCGCTCGCCATCAACTACCTCGACACTGACAAGATCAGCTTCGAACGGTGAGCCTCCAGCCAGCCTGGGAGAGTATAGCAGCCAGGGGAGCTAGGCCGGGAGCCATCAACTACCTCGACACCGACAAGATAGCTTCGAACGGTGAGCCTCCAGCCAGCCTGGGAGAGTATAGCAGCCAGGGGAGCTAGGCCGGGAGCCATCAACTACCTCGACACTGACAAGATCAGCTTCGAACGGTGAGCCTCCAGCCAGCCTGGGAGAGTATAGCAGCCAGGGGAGCTAGGCCGGGAGCCATCAACTACCTCGACACTGACAAGATCAGCTTCGAACGGTGAGCCTCCAGCCAGCCTGGGAGAGTATAGCAGCCAGGGGAGCTAGGCCGGGAGCCATCAACTACCTCGACACTGACAAGATCAGCTTCGAACGGTGAGCCTCCAGCCAGCCTGGGAGAGTATAGCAGCCAGGGGAGCCATCAACTACCTCGACACTGACAAGATCAGCTTCGAACGGTGAGCCTCCAGCCAGCCTGGGAGAGTATAGCAGCCAGGGGAGCTAGGCCGGGAGCCATCAACTACCTCGACACTGACAAGATCAGCTTCGAACGGTGAGCCTCCAGCCAGCCTGGGAGAGTATAGCAGCCAGGGGAGCTAGGCCGGGAGCCATCAACTACCTCGACACTGACAAGATCAGCTTCGAACGGTGAGCCTCCAGCCAGCCTGGGAGAGTATAGCAGCCAGGGGAGCTAGGCCGGGAGCCATCAACTACCTCGACACTGACAAGATCAGCTTCGAACGGTGAGCCTCCAGCCAGCCTGGGAGAGTATAGCAGCCAGGGGAGCTAGGCCGGGAGCCATCAACTACCTCGACACCGACAAGATCAGTTTCGAACGGTGAGCCTCCAGCCAGCCTGGGAGAGTATAGCAGCCAGGGGAGCTAGGCCGGGAGCCATCAACTACCTCGACACTGACAAGATCAGCTTCGAACGGTGAGCCTCCAGCCAGCCTGGGAGAGTATAGCAGCCAGGGGAGCTAGGCCGGGAGCCATCAACTACCTCGACACTGACAAGATCAGCTTCGAACGGTGAGCCTCCAGCCAGCCTGGGAGAGTATAGCAGCCAGGGGAGCTAGGCCGGGAGCCATCAACTACCTCGACACCGACAAGATCAGTTTCGAACGGTGAGCCTCCAGCCAGCCTGGGAGAGTATAGCAGCCAGGGGAGCTAGGCCGGGAGCCATCAACTACCTCGACACTGACAAGATCAGCTTCGAACGGTGAGCCTCCAGCCAGCCTGGGAGAGTATAGCAGCCAGGGGAGCTAGGCCGGGAGCCATCAACTACCTCGACACCGACAAGATCAGTTTCGAACGGTGAGCCTCCAGCCAGCCTGGGAGAGTATAGCAGCCAGGGGAGCTAGGCCGGGAGCCATCAACTACCTCGACACTGACAAGATCAGCTTCGAACGGTGAGCCTCCAGCCAGCCTGGGAGAGTATAGCAGCCAGGGGAGCTAGGCCGGGAGCCATCAACTACCTCGACACCGACAAGATCAGTTTCGAACGGTGAGCCTCCAGCCAGCCTGGGAGAGTATAGCAGCCAGGGGAGCTAGGCCGGGAGCCATCAACTACCTCGACACCGACAAGATCAGTTTCGAACGGTGAGCCTCCAGCCAGCCTGGGAGAGTCTAGCAGCCAGGGGAGCTAGGCCGGGAGCCATCAACTACCTCGACACCGACAAGATCAGTTTCGAACGGTGAGCCTCCAGCCAGCCTGGGAGAGTCTAGCAGCCAGGGGAGCTAGGCCGGGAGCCATCTACTACCTCGGCACCGACAAGATCAGCTTCGAACGGTGAGCCTCCAGCCAGCCTGGCTAGGAATTACATTCAATTCAATACAAATACAATTTTATTTGTATTTGTATTTTGTATATTGCCACTCAAAATTGTAGCAGCAACAAATGTACAGAGTGGAGGCAGGTCAGTCACAGTCACGTCGGACTGCCTGTGGAGTGTGAAGGGAGGGATGTGTTTGTTAAAAACTTATAGAATCGCTTCGGGTACGTAGTCTCGTTCCGCTAAGTCGTTTCTACTTGAGTTGCGCTGAGCGCTAGATTCTCAGATACCTATTCAAATGACAAAGTTGGTACTATGGTATGTTTCCAATCTGAACGACCAATGTTCGAATCTCAAACGGGAACCTATTCGAAATAAAAAAAAAATCTCAGATACAGAATAATCAAATGTCGCGGAAGTGTGCGCAGGCGTTCCCGCAATACCCCCTAAGATGTACACCGCCAGAAGGTGGAGATTCCCACATAAGCACTCTGCCTCCCCCTTAGTGGGGCGGTATCCACAAAGGATTTCCTCTGGGATTTTGGATTTTCTCTCTTAATTGTAGGCTATATCTTTTTACAGAAACAAGAGCGGGATCTGGGGCTGGCGTCAAGACAAGACGGAGAACGTGAACGGCTACGAGTGTAAAGTGTTCAGCGCCAACAATGTGGAGCTAGTTTCCAAGACTCGCACCGAGCATCTGCCCAAGGAGAAGAGGAATCTGGCTCAGAAAGCTCCTTTGGCCGGGTTGTTGGCGCTGGCGGATAGCGAACCCACTACACCCTCGTCGCCGCTTCTTACCCCGGACACGGTAAATAAGTTTCAGTTTATTCAATTATAACAGATATATTATGATACATTATGTTATAACTAGCTTAAAACCCACGGCTTCGCCCGCGTTGTCTTAGTACATAGGTACTTACTTAAAATGACAATAGCCCGCGGTTTGATCTACGTTGTCTTTGTACATGCTTATAATAATATCTAATAGTCTGCGATTTGGCCCGCGTTGTCTTAATACTTGCTTAAAATTACTTGCAAGGATAATGTCCACGGTTTGTCAAAATTGTAACAGTATTTGCCTATAATGATAATAGGTCACGGTTTGGCTTGCGTATTGTTAGTATTTGCTTAAGATGGTTATTTATAGCACGCAGCATGGACTGCGATGTCTTAATACTTGCTTAAAATTATAAAAGCTTGCCGTTTGGCCTGCATTGTCGTATTACTTACAATGATAATAACCCACATTTTGGCCCACGTTGTTTTAATACTTACTTAATTAAAATAACAGCCCGCGGTTCAACCCGCGTTATCTTGGCATTTGCTTATAATAATATCTAATAGTTCGCGGTCTGGCCCGTGTTCTTAATAAATCCTTAAAATTATAATAGCATGCCGTTAGCCTGCGTTTTTGTATTATTTGTAATGATAATAGCTCACGGTCTGGCCCGCGTTATTTTCGTAATTGCTTAAAATGATAAAAACCCACAGTTAGGCCCGCGTTTTCTTGGCACTTACTTAAAATAATAGTAGCTCGTGGTTAAGCCCGCATTAGGCTCGATTATGAATGCGCCATCGTAATTATAATAGCTAATTATCATAATTATATCTGTTTCATTTTCACTTTAAGCATTCAAGATTCAAGATCATTTATTTGTAAAAGAGAGCATTCGATAGAGAGAACACATTTCATGTTGTTATTATACTTATTTACTATGGCGTCTTCATAACTGAGCCTATTATTGTATTACTTGCAAAATAATGCCTACGGCTTAGCCAGAATTGTCTCTGTACCAGCCTTTTTAATAGTCCACTGCAGGACGTAGGCCTAGCCACGAAGGGTGATTGGGCCATATCCACCATGCTGGCCCAGGGCGGGTTGGTGGATTCACGTACACCATAGAATTTCTTCTACGGACGTATGCAGGTTGCCTCACGATGTTTTCCTTCACCGAAAAGCCAGTGGTGTGAAATTCCGTACATAAATTCCAAAGAACTCATTGGTACGGGACCGGGGATTCGAATCCACGACCTTACTATTGTAAGGCGGGTGTTACTACCTGTCGACCACCACGGCTTATTTCGCATTTTTTTCTTATTTTCTTATTTCTTACGCACTTTCGGAGAATTGTCTCAGTATTTGGTTTTTTAATTTACTTGTATCTAAAGTTTATTACGGAGTACGTGAATTTTTGGATGATAAATTGCCGAATTTCTGAAATTAACTCAATAATAAATAAATATATAAAATAAATATTGGGGGACATCTCACACACGGTCTCTGATCCCAAACTAAGCAAAGTTTGTGATTTGGCTGGCAGAGACTGATATACTACATATACATGTAGGTTGACTGGCAGATAACGCTGTTTAGCGTTAAGTCCTCCTTTTGTACAAATAGCGTGCAAGAAAGTGTTAAATAAATAAATAAAAATATATTAATAACACCCAGACACAGAGCAAACACATATGAACATCACATAAATATTTGCCCTGGGAATCGAACCCACGCCGTTTTGACCCAGGAGTCAGGGTCAACCACTGAGCCACCGAGGGAGCCAATAATAATAATTGTATGAGTAACTATGTAAGAAATTTCACTTTTCATTGCTGGAAAACATTGAGGCAACCTGTACGAACGTGAAAAAATCAATGTCGTATGTGAATTCAGCAACCCGTGCTCGGCCGGCGTGATGGATATGGCCCAATTACCCTTCGCGGATAGGCCTATTTTCAGTCATCCATCAGCCGCAGGACGTCCACTGCTGGACATAGGTCTCCCCTATGGATCTTCAATAAGACCGGTTGGAAGCTGCTTGCATCCAGCGCGATCCTGCGGTCTTAATGAGGTCATCCGTCCACCTTGTGGGTGGATGTCCTACGCTGCGCTTGCCGGTACATGGTCTCCACTCGAGAACTTTTCGACCCCAACGGTCATCAGCCCTCCGCGCAATGTGCCCTGCCCATTGCCATTTCAACTTGCCAATCCGTTGGACTATGTCGGTAACTTTGGTTCTTCTACGGATCTCCTCATTAATGATTCGATCTCGCAGAGAGACTCCAAGCATAGCCCTCTCCATAGCTCGTTGGGCTACTTGAATTCGGCGATTGGCCTCTTTGTTGAAGTCGGACCTAATGGACCTGGACCTGGACTACTTGTCCTAGGTAGACATACGAGTCAACGACTTCAAGAACCGAGTTTCCAACAGAAATCGGGTGTAGGTAAAACATGGGAATTACACATGACTTTCGTCTTGTCCCTGTTCATCTTAAGACCCACCTGTTTATATTATCCGTAGTGCTATCCGTAGTACCTATTTTCAGTAGTGCACTATTAATTAAGGCCGGTACAGTTATTCGACATGTTTCATTAAGTTAGTAGATATTTAATTTTCCAGGCAAATGAAAAAATGGCACACAAGTCGTAATTCTAGTCAGGCATGTTCTAGAATGCTATTATACTGATAATTTGATTAACTTTTACAATGGTACCAACCACAAAAACACGTGAATAAAATCAGCTGTTCAACACAAAAAGTTCATCGACCCGCGACAAAATGTATGGAAAATGTAGGTAATTTTCGCTTGTCAGGGTTGATCCCATAGTAAAATACCTATATTGATCTATATGTGCGCTAAGCTTAAGACTATTGGCTCACAAAATAAAAAAAATCGTAAACTTTTGGGGACCCATTTTGCCCCATTTAAAGATAGACTATCATTATCATAATCCTATTCTAAATACTACATTATTTAAAAAAGCGCATTGAAGTTTTGGGACGTATCTTACCCCTAAAGATTTTTTAAGGAAAATTCAGAAAAACAGATACAGCCATATTTTTTATTTAGTCTCAAAAGCATCTATACAAAGTTTCATGTCAATTGGTACAGGGAATAAGAAGTTACATGCAAACAAAAAAGGGCCCGTTTTACCCCGTAAGTTAGAGTTGGGTACGTTTTTCATCCTTAGTGCTTCATTATGTCGTACGATGTACGTATATTCCAAATTTCAAGCTGATATCTTCAGCGGTTTGGGCTGTAGCCTAAACTTATTAATTTTGCGTATCCTTAAGGAACCTTATAGATTTTCCTGGATTTTATTAGTTCCTGTATTAAAACATGCTGTGTGCCTCCTTCATACCAATTTTCAACCATAACCGTTCAGCTGGTTCGATGTAATTGACGCTTTTTTCACCAACTTTGGGACCTTATTTGACCCCTTAGATGAGGAAAATTCGGAAAAACAGGAAAAACCGTAACTTTTATTTTGTTTGAAAAGCATGTATACAAAGTTTCAAATCAATTGGTACAGGGAATAAAAAGTTACATTCAAATGAAAAGGGCCCGTTTTACCCCCTTAGAGGTCGAAAGTTCAAAATTTTCGTCCTTAGTGCTCCATTACGTCGTTCAATGTACCTATATTCCAAATTTCAAGCTCATATCTTAAGCGGTTTGGGCTGTAGGCTGTCTGTCAGTCAGTCACTCAGGGAAGCCTTTTATATAATAGATTGACCGAAGCTGAGGAAAGGTCTTCGGATTTACACGGCGATTTTGCTTCCGACTGTCCAGATGTTGGTTTTCGTCAACAGGTAGTACAATACAAATCTCGACGAAACTTGGTACACAGGTTTTGTGTACAGGGTTATTTCTAATCAATTAGCATCCTTTTAGGGGCTTATTCTGTACATCTCTCCATCTATTCATCATCATCATCTATCTGTTCCATACATTTGTTCGCGGGTGGATGACATTTTTCTATGGAACAACAACTTTTTTTGATTTTATAAAAGTCGTTGATCAAAAGTTGTTAATTTTTATGTACAGAATAAGCCCTAAAAAAGAAGGTTAATCGATTAGAAACAACCCTGTATACTAATGATTTTTTTTGTCGTCGGCGATTTTTTATTTCCTTTAAAAGGGGGGATATTGCTAACGCGCTATTTAACAGCCGGTTTTGATAATATTTGACAAGATTGTATATTATCTAAATCCTTACAAGATTGGCGAGTATGGCCGTCGAAAGCAAGTCAAGATATTCGCTTATGAAGAGCCAGTTAAATAGATGTATCGTGAGGTGTACTGTACGGAAAACTACTGATTTCTAATCATAACGCGGAGCTATTGTCCAAGACTCGCATTGAGCACCTGCCCGGTATCTGGGTCAGAAGACTCCTTAGGTTGGGTTATTAGCGCTCGTGGATAGTGAACCTACTACACCGTCGATACCACTATTTAGGATATGGAGTTAGTTTTTTCAAAACTCGCACTGAGCACCTGCCCAAGGAAAAGAGGAATTTGGCCCAGAAGGCTCCTTTGGCTAGGTTGTGATACATTACCCTGGTATATAATGGTATACATTGCGCTGGCGCATGTCGGATAGTGAGTTCTCTTTGTCTACTGCCTACTTTTGATCACCCCACAAAACCTGTCAAGTTTTATGAGCTGGGTAAAATCGTTTCTAAGGCAGGCATCGCCCACCTATACTCCCCTTTAACACCCCACACACCCATGTAATTTACCAATAATCATAAACGTTTGTTTTAGGAGAGCCGGTCGTTGCGCAGTTCAACAGAAAACCTGATCCCCTCAGCGCCCGTCACGTGGCAGGAGTACTTCTCCGAAGATCCGCTGGAGAAAGACGTCGGTCGGACGCGGGAGGTCACCACCAAGGTGCAGAAGTTCAGGGCTACGTTGTGGCTCTGTGAGGACTACCCGCTAGAGGTAATTATATTATAGTAATCTGATTCTTAGAAAAAGCTGATAAAACAAGGTACCTCTGCGAAGAGCTGAAAGGTGTACTGCGAAAAGAAAAGACTTCCGTCAGATGCGGGAAGTCACCATCAAGGTCCAGAAGTTCAGAGCCACGTTGTGGCTCTGTGAGGACCACGCGCTAGAAGTTTATATTATAATCTCTTAGAAGAAGCTAAAAGACGGGGATACTATGAAGAGTCACTGGAGAAAGACGTCTGTCAGATGCGGGAAGTTACCACCAAGGTGCAAAAGTTTAGAACTACACTGTGGCTTTGCGAGGATTATCTTTTAGAGGTCTGTTTTCTTTAGAGGAATACCAGAATAGGTTCTTCTCCTTTAGATATCGCAGTTTAACTCGGTGTTTAGTGGTCATGCGTTCTGTCCAATATTACTTAACCTATATATAGGGCGAATCATATAAGTCGGCGGATGTGAAGTAAGCTACAAGTTGCGCAATATCCAATCTTGACAGAAGCTTATATAAAGCTACGCGTTGATTGGATATTACACAGCTTGAAGTTATACTCTATAAAATATATCTGATCTCTGCGACAGCTGTCAGAAAAAACACGCCTATGAAGTCCTGAATTTCTTAATATTACAGACAGTACCTGTCAATGTCATACTTTATGGGCATGCCGATTAGTGATGGGCGACGAATGATCGTGACCACAGAGTTTTATTTAAAATATCGATAGTTTCTACTAACGATATTTTAAAATTTTAAATAAAACTTAATTTATCATTAATTTTACTGTATATTTTAATATCATAACATTATTTACATGTGTAATTAAATAAACCCAATTATATGTTGCATTAGCATCGATAATAGTAAATAACGTCGATAAATAATATCGTAACATTATTATATTTTATTATAATTTATTTAATTAATATCATAACATTATTTACATGTGTACATACTTGATCTTAAATAATAGTAAGTAAATAAAGTCCAATTTCTCACCTTCAACTACTCATTCGATTTCATTACAACATTGTTTGAATATCGATTTTTTCCACCACTATCCCAACTCTACAAATGTCAATCTTCTATGTCAATGTCACTGTCGCAGAGATCAAGCTATCTTTTATGCACTATAACTTCACATCCGTCGACTTGTATGATTCGGCCTATACCACTTATTAGAACAGGTCAACTCCAGTCGAAAACAAGTCATATCAGGGCAAATAAGTATGTAAGTTTGGGAACGTACTTTTTGACAGTTGACATATTTTTGTTTTTCAGTTACAAGAGCAGATAATGCCGATCCTGGACCTGATGACGGCGATATCTTCTCCGCATTTCGCCAAGTTGAAAGATTTCGTGCAAATGCAGCTGCCAGCCGGCTTCCCGGTTAAAATCGGTGAGTTACAATTTACCTTCTATCACTAATTTTATTGCTGCTGCCGCTCGAAGCCTGTACCAGCTTTTTTAATAGTCCACTGCAGGACGTAGGCCTATCCATGTAGGGTGATTAAGCCATATCCACGCTGGCCCAGTGCGGGTTGGTGGATTCACATACGCCATGGAATTTCTTCTTTGGACATTTGTGGTTGCCTCACGATGTTTTCCTTCACCGAAAAGCCAGTGGTGTGAAATTCCGTACATAAATTCCAAGGAATCCATTGGTACGAGACTGGTCGTGAGGCTCAAGATTGTAGGGCGGGTGTCATTATCATTAGACCACCACGGCTCGAACCCTATCTCGAATTTAATTATTAAATTGCTATCAGTATTTTTCTGATTATAAGTCTTATAAGTTTTAATAGCTTACGATACACTTGCTGGGTTTTAATTCTGGACATCCGTACAAGTTAGCAAAGCCAGTGTTTTGTTCCAGAAATCCCCCTATTCCACGTGTTGAACGCGCGGATAACGTTTGGCAACATATTCGGCATGGAGACCCCCGTGCCGCACGTCGACCACATACAGGAGGGCGAGCGCCTCTCCTGCCTCGTCGACGACCAGTGCTTCGCCATCGGACGGTCGGTGCCCGCAATCTCAATTCAAATCCCCTTCTGCACCATAAAAATCCCCTTCATTGCTATAAAATCCTCTTGGTTACTATAAAAATCCTCCTAATCACTCTACATTATTATAAAAATCCCCTTCATTGCTATAAAATCCTCTTGGTTACTATAAAAATCCCCCTAATCAAGGTGTTCAGGCGTTAGGTTAAATAATAGTCCCCGACTACTAAATTCTCTAACGCCTGATGTAAAACCCAGAGCAATGCAGGTCGTAAATCTGTATTACTCTAGGTTCGTTGTGACTTGTCAGTCTTCAGAGCGTTTAGCTATCTCCGAATGGGCTACCGGCAGTTATCTAAACGCCTGATGAAACTATTAAAGCACTAGAGCGGGAGCTCTGAATACTGTAACAGTCAAAATGCAAGTTGCTAAGAGGGAGCCTATCAATCTGTAGTACCTAACATTACCTACAAGACCCTACGATCTAGTATGACAATGTCAAACTAGTACCTATTGATAGATTCCCTAGATTTTCCTACAGGACCCTATCCCTACAGGTCCCTACTCAAGTCAAATACTTACCTGTTACCTACGGTTCCCTAGCTAGGTTAGAGACCCGTACTCTCCTATCAAGGATACTCACCACCGGGTCCCTACCTATCTATAGTGCCTAGCCCTAACCATAGAGCAATATATACACATATACAGATAGGTACGGGAAAACCTGTTGCCGGCGACCTAAGGCAACAAGCGGAATGGGGGAAGGTATAAGGATACGCACGTCGTGCAATGCGCGCAGGGAATGGTTTTCCACTGCCGTTCACGCAGGCTCACGTGAACGATGCAGAAGGCAACGTCTGCAAGGTGTCTTATGCCGCAGTGGAGGGAAAGGTTTAGGTCCAGCGGGAGTGCTGGACGGTGCGCGGAGGCTGCTCTCGATAGCGCTCGGCATCAGGGCGGGCGAAGGTCGGCTCGTCGCGGGCGGACGTGACCTCGTGGAAGGCGGGCGGGCGGAGACCTCGTGGAGGGCGGGCGGTGGAGCCTCTGGCCGCAGCCGGTTGGCTGGGCGGGCGGCTTCCCTCTGGGCTCTTCTTGCTGCTCCAGGTACTGGGTTCTCCTCGGTTGCTCCAGGTGGGGTCTTCACGGTGGTGGTGAATTAAAACCAGTCGTCGGTAGTAATTGATTTTATTTAAAAAATAAATAACTTATATACTAAAACACTTATTATCTACATACAAAAAAACATCTTTGTGTGCCGTGTCGGTGTGACGCACCGTCAGCACACGTGCGATGGCAGCGAAGGTGTCGATGCCCGGTGTATCTAGGTCGCGGGCGGTGTTTTCGACATCTTGCAGGATTTTGTAACAGATATATGTTCAATTAGATTGAACACACTGTACATTATTATGAAAATCCTCTTCATTACTATAACGATCCCCCTAATTACTATAATACTCCCTGACCCACGATAAAATCCCCTTATTCCACGACAAGCTATCGTTCTTCAACGCTACGCTATCGGCAGGTCAGCGTTTACTGCCTGAATCTACGATAAATATTTCTTTAATTTGTACACGATAAAATTCCGGTACGTCCTAAGCTTTGCAATCTGAAGCTTTTCAGAGTTAATATTTATTATCTTCCGTGCATCATTTTAAATCACAAACTCTCTTACCATCAGGTGAGTTTGTGACTGAATGCGGATTTATTAGCGTTTTTTTTTATTTATTTTTTTGTTTTTATTTCGAATAGGTTAATGTAATGTAACTAATAAACCTATGTAAAAAAAATGACTGTTTGGCAGAGGGTACCGGGAGGCGGGCAGCGACGACCGCACGAGTTGCGAGGACGGAGAGGAAGGGCTGCTGCAGTACGCGATACAGCAGAGCCTTATGGAGGCCGGCACTCATGACGACCAGGTATACCGCAGACTATCAAATTTTAGTACTCCTTTTAATAATATTAATTTTTCTCAAACATGCCTGGAGATGTGAGCAATTCTTTGACCACCTTTTTCGAGATAAATCGACATTGCTGTACTGGCCAAATACATGTGGGCAGCGGCCGGCAAAAGTTGTATGATAATCTATGTTGTATTTTTCGTATAGATACAACTAACATCCAACAACAAATAATTTATTTTTCGCCAAAAATGGCACAAACGTCTTCGATCGCGTACAAAATTCGAATAGTTCGCTGGAATCGGTGCATACAATTTTGGATTAAATTATTGTTGATTTCTTAAATACGGCTCAGTCGATTTCGATAGAATTTATATGGGACCACCTTTGAAGTAAAATCTATCAAAATAAAAAAAGGTTAAAAATCAAGTCATATTCCAAATAGGCTTATATTTAAAAAATAAAAGAAGAAATATGTATTGGACAAAAATACCAGGAGCCCAAAAACTAAACAGAGCTTACCCTACCTTTTCAATAGTGTTAATATTATCATCGATAGGTCCTGAGTTTCTTCAATGAAGTTAATTTCCTCGCATTATTTGAGAAAAGTACTATACAAGCCTTGGCCACAATTAAGCATTGACGGACTCCTATGCCTCGACTTAGCCTTTGCCCACAACTCACGCACGTCCATCAACGCTTTTGTTGCTGGCCGCTGCAGTACTATAATTACTTTCATTGAGTCCTGGCCTTAATGAAACTAATTATAGTACATTACTGTTGTACATGAGAGTTGAAATAGTTATTTGTTATACAAGAGTCCAAAGTTGATTTTAACCGCGTGCTCAATTTTGATGACCGAGCAAGCGAAGGATTCTAAACTTAGAATCCTGAGCGTTAGCGAGGGAGTTGATTAAAAATTAACTAAAAATCTTTGCACTCGAGTGCAACACGTAACTTTTCATCCCCCCTCAGCGAGGAAATGATTAAAGTCGTCTACATACCGCACTGTTTCAAATACTTCTCGCGTGATTGTTAAAGGGAGAAAGCTCATTTGCGCACTATTAACGGTTTCAGACAATTCTGTTGGCATCAAATAAACTTTCTCGTCGCTAGAATAACTAATTTTAGGATTTTCAATTGTTTTCAAGTTTCTTATTTTTAAAACTTTTAACAATACGACATGCATGACAAGAAAATGGCGCGCGCGCAAAGCAAATTAAGAAAAGTACAGCAAGAAGGTTCCGTGAATGAGTTTTGAACAAATTAAAAAAGGTTGTATTTTGAATTCGGCGCCATGGAGGTAGAAGGTGCACCAAGCACACGATGTTCTAAATTCAGTTTTACTTTACTCTCTAGCGGATAAATAATTCCCTCGCTAACGCTCAGGATTCTAATTTTTGAATCACGAGAGCAGCGAGCACTCGCTGCGCTGGTGATTCAATTTTAGAATCCTTCGCTTGCTCGGTTATCAAAATTGAGCACGCGGTTAAAAAGCAACTTAGCACTCTTGTATAACAAATAACTATTGTGTGTAGGTGGACGTATGGGAAGCGTTGCGTGGCGCGCGGCCTCTGACTCCCACCCCCGCGCGGCCAGCCAGCGGAGAGCCGCGGGACTTGCTGGCGCACGAGGAGCGGCAGCTGCAGAGGTAGGTCTCATAACTAGGACTCGGTATACTCGGCGCCACACAAATCGCCGGATGAGAAGTTAGCCGCAGATCATACTTCGCTGTGATTCGCTAATTATCGCGCTTGTGTGCACAATACCGACACAAGTGGCGAAGTGTTGAGCACGGGCGTAGGGAGCGCGCGAGAGGCATGAGGTTGTCGGGAGGGTGTGCCCCGGCATCTCATTTCTCTGACTCCCGCGCATACCTATATTTCGGCTTAGTAGGTATACTTGCGATTTTGTGATTTTTTTATTGACAGCCCTCAAAACTGAATGAACATTTTAAAAAACATAAAAGACAAAATAATACTAACGAGCACATTCGTCCTCATAGAAGTAGTCTTAACATGTTTAAAGTAACTACAAGTTAAACTTAAAGACGAGAAAATAATATGAATACTGGCATCTCGCGAAACTTACTACATTCTATTATTTTCAGAGGTTGCAGTTTTATTTCGAACTTTAGCTAATATAATTACGATGGCGCCTCTGTAATCGGGCTTAATGTCACCCTACGTCTTAGTACCTACCGCCGCGTCGTACCTACGCCCGAGAGGTTTTAGGTAGGTAGTTATTGTCTGGAGTGTAGGGTGCATGCAATATAATTTTCTTTGGAATAGTTTGACAAAAAATTGATGAAAAAAAAGTCGATCTTTTTATGAGCGAAATATGTTATATTAATGATATCTATTGCGCGATAAAAAAACTGTCCACTGAATAATCAGATGAACTTTATAAAATTGTTAACTAAGAATTTTGGAAAAAAATGAAGATAATATTAAATAGTAGACTGAATGAACGAATAGCAAATTGAAACACACATTAGCTTTTTAACCAAAAATCCTACTTTAAAAACTAAATATTTCTTCATTTTAAGTTGAATATTCCGGAAATCACGCCGACTAACGAATTTTTTATTCTTATATAAGTTATGCGTAACCTTTCTGCAAGTACATAAAATTAAACTACCTATTCCGACCCCTACTCATAACGCTAGAGAGAAAGTACGTCTTACGAGGGGGGAAGCTACTCAAGATATCTCCTGGCTTAGGGGTACAGTCGGGGCCTCGTTGGCCTGCCTTTATCCTCTCTCTGGAAGTCTGGAATCTCCAAGGGAACGCTCCCAGCACTTTGCTATTGACATCTTTGGTGCAGTCGCCCCGTAAACAACTTACGACATGTGGCCAATCATCGTCCGCGAGCCCAGAGATCCCCTTTCAGTAGGCTCAGGAGCTACAGGCAGAGGATCCCGATGCCGTATTCTATAGCCCCGCCATGGTAAAAATGGCGATTACTCCCACCTGCTATACTGCATAAAAGATAGCTTGATCTCTGCGACGGTGACATTGACATAGAAGATTGTCATTTTTAGAGTTGGGAGAGTGGTGGAAAAAATCGATTATCAAACAATGTTGTAATGAATTCGAATCAGTAGTTGTAGGTGAGAAATTGAATTTTATTTACTTTTGGCATCGGCACTCGTAATGAGGAGAATGGAGGTTCGTATCAAATAAGATGGCGGCGTGCTTTTTTTTAGTTTATGGCCTGGTAACACGGCCTTTGAGCCAAATGTTACATGAGTAGGTGAGAATTTTATTCAATTTACTCACTATAATTTGACATGCAAATAATGTTATGATATTAAAATATACAGTAAAATTAATGATAAATAAAATTTTATTTAAAATATCGTTAGTATAAAACTATCTATAATTTAAATATCTAACACTCTGTGGTCACGATCATTGGTCGCCCATCATTAATCGGCATGCCCATAAAGTATGACATTGACAGGTACTGTCTGTACTATTAAGAAATTCAGGACTTCATAGGCGTGATTTTTCTGACAGCTGTCGCAGAGATCAAGCTATATTTTATTATAGAGTATAAAGAACCGGTAACACACTGGTAATGCCTTGTAAAATGCAGTTGTCAATAAAAGGCAAAGTATTTTGTGTTCCTGATCCTATGTGTTTGAAATAAAATATTTTGACGTGATAACGTCTTATGAATCGAAGAACGCCGGCTGCACGCACTAAAAAGTGTCACGTTCCGCCTGAGCCGAGCGTGCGAGGTAGAGCGCGGGACAAGCGATAGAGAGGCACGATCGGCCTAAGCTTCGACTTGTTTCATTATCGATTCAACAATATCAACAGCAAAACGCTTTGAAAATGACATAAAACTGACGTGTAAGGCTGAGAAGATGATAATGTTTCGTAACCTATACAGAAACACTCATTTAAAACTGCTCAAAACACGTTATATTAATTTCAGGTCGTTTTGGCGACGCTCTGGTAGATTTTAGTTGAGTGTTGTTTGCTTTGTACATTATTCAGTGTTCATTATTATTTACCCTGTGTATTATTTTATGTAACGAAGCTTGAATATTATATGTAAAATTATAATTATCAACGCAGATGTTATGTTGTTTGGTATGGTGTAGATACTTATATGTCATGAAAATATTCTGTTCCTAAGTGGTTGGTTGACTTAGACAATACATGAAATATATAGCGTACTAGCTTTACCCGTGACTTCGCATACTTTCCCGACTTCAGAAAACGTTGAAAAATTGCACAGAAATGGTTTTTATACTACACCTGCTCGGAAAGTACCTTGATACTTTATCAAATTTACGGTAGAAAGTACGTCATTGCATATCGAACAATTATGCGAGATGGATGGGAGAGAAAAGTGTATGAAAATCCATTTCTTAGGTGGTTTTTCTTTTTTAATTTTGGGTAAGACTGCGCTGGTAACCTAAATATCAAAAGCCAAAAAGTTTTTACAGTGAGTTTTTATCTCCAAGTTCGCAAAATGACACTGGCCACTAGCTGTGTGTTGGATGGTGTCAAACAATTTGAAAAAAGAACATGTGAAAATTGCAGACGCCATTGGCGCCATTTTCAATTTGTGTGTTGTTTGAGGATTCAGTTTTCGTAGAAAAGTAAAATAAAACTATCAAAATGATAAGTAGTGATAGTGATGATGAAGATTTTTTAGCCGCCGCAGTTTGGCACCACAGCCTTCTACGAGCGCAGTGCCAACAGCACAGCCAGTTATTCCTCCTACATTGTCGCAAACATCTCAAACAAACATTAATGGAAAAAGTGTTACATTAAGCTTCACTAACTGCAACAATTTCAATATAAATTTCAATTAGTAAAGATTTTTTTTTTTATTTTCCTCGTAGGTGTAGTATAAAGCACTATGTATCACTCGAGAGAAAGTGCGATTCCCGATCTCGGGTGTTTTAAAGCGACACCCTCGACGGTAATCGGTCACTTTCTCCTCTCGGTGAACAATGTACTATAATTAACCAACTACAAACAACTCTTCAAGACACTCCCATGACATGTAACTCCAACACATTTGTTATTCAAATCACATGTCTCCAAAATGTTCGAATAATAAAACCAATCCTCAGAACCAAGACCTGAGACAAAACGAGTTCGCACGATGACTAGATAAATCGAATTGCAGTGATGCATTAGGTTGATTGCTCAGTTGGGCGCGCATTTCGCTAATACAATGCCTAGCGCGCAATACATCGCTAGCTAAACAATTCTTTCTTGTTATTTTTATAAGCGATATTTTCGTCGGGATTCCGATATATGCACGCCAAGAGCATTTACTCGTAACCTACCTAATCAGTCTACGTCCTTGTTGCAACTGCGCAACACGTTATTTAAATCCAGTTTCGTTTCAAAGTCAAGGTCGATTAAACAAAACAAAGTTTATAGATATTACGACGGTTCCGTGTATTTTTGTATACGATATGCGACCAAATATTGGTGAACAGAGAAGAAGTTAATGATCAATATCGATATATATATATATATATACCTAAATAATGCAATTTGGACATCGAACGTACGACTTCGAGCGAGTGGTTCGGGAGAGGCATGCACGGCAAGCTAGAAACGATCAAATGATACAAGACTGGCTGCTGTTAACCGGAGAAACCATGGATGAAACAGAACTCGACAGAATATACAGAGACTGGGACATCATAAACCGAACACAGATGAAGCCTAGAGACTTCGAACGACTGATATTTAGCTGGTCATTGCTGACGAGACGTATGAACCCGAAAGAATTAGAATATCTAATACAGAATTTACCGGCTGAAGATTTGGAGAACTTGAAAAATGATTACTTGGTGTTAAATTGGACCAAAATGAGTTCGACCGATTTTGAGCTGTTTAAGGACAACTGGTTGAAGATAGCTGAAAATAGAGGTGTGGATAGTGGCGAGAGTGTTGTAAAACTGTGGTTGCTACAGTATGTGTACTTGGATTACACATATATGCAGATGAAGGATAAAGTTCAGTACACAAGGATGTGTCTCGAGCGCGGAGCTGACGTAAACGCCTTACGTGGAGGATATTCACTGTTGCACAATTTATTGAGCGTAGGCTTAACACTGTATCCTCCTCTCTTGGAGGTGCTACTGAGCTTTGGTGCCGATGTTACTCTCAGGATGCCGCCCTCACGGGAGACTCCTCTAGAGGTGATTAGAACATGCTATTATAGATATCACATCGATGTTGTTAGCATGCTGCAAACTGCAGAAAAATCTGCTAGAAAAGATGCGTTATTAAAAAGTGGTACTAACAATTATGTAATGAATGAAAAAAAAAAAAGGAAAATTATGCTGGATGAAAAAACGTCGTTGGAACGCCGAGACTTGGACAGGATACAAAATTCCTGGGTAGAGGCAAATCCACCTCCGTACATGGTACGATTATGCGAACTCTTTGACCGCACAGACCATGCCGATATTGACAGTTTGATGTTCCGTGTTATCAATTATATGTACATTTCGAGAATTATCAAAACAGAGTTGAAATTTAAAATCCCCGATAGAAATGAAAAGATTGCATATATGCACAAAATCTTCAGTAGAATGTGCACCAAGCTATTTAATTTCTTCGATCCACAGTTCGATAGAACGATCGAAGTCGAATTTGGTCCAACTACAAGAATATCAGAATCGGCAGATTTGGTTTTCTTGTTAGAAATAGACCCAGAGGTGGCGTGGGTGGCTTTGAAAATATACGCTGTTCCGTGGGACATAGAGTATTGTGTTTCCTGTAAGGGAAGCTCAATAAGTAGATTCCGACTTCAAAAAACTTTCCAGCATGGGAATTTCTTCGATGTGACAGATCTCATAAAAAAATATAAAAAATATTTTAGTGAATATCACCAAAGCTTGATATAATGTTTAATTACGAGTATAATGCTTAAATTATGAGACAATGATTATGAGTTAATAAATGAATCTGAATTATGTTGCATTTTTTAATAGGTACATCTTCTTAACATAATAAAATACACGGTTATTTCTAATCAATTAGCATCTTTTTAAGGGCTTATTCTGTACATCAAAACCAACAACTTTTGTTCTACGACTTTTGTCAAAACGCAAAAAAATCAGCTGTTCCATAAATTGTGTCGCGGTTGAACGATATTTTTCTACGGAACAAATTTTTTTTTTTGTTTTGACAAAAGTTGTTAGTTTTGATGTACAGAATAATCTCCTAAAAGGATGCTAATTGATTAGACATAACCCTGTACGAGTATATGACTGTGTTGATTTTTAATGTTCTATAAATATTTTTTTTTTTTAATATGTTTACGTTTAAACAGAAGCATTAAATAACAGCTAAATCATCTATTTCTAGAATTTAATTGGGATGCCTAGTTACTAAATTCAAAATGGCCAATTTATAATTTTTTATGGCCAGTTACTAGTAAAACGTGCACGTTTCATTTGTAATGGAAAAATGTGTTTTTATATAATTTGTTTTTATATTTTTAACCTAAAATACTCTGAAAAATGTATATCAAGCCGATATATGTAGGTATCATACCAATTGACCAATTTTTTGAAAATATATAAATAGTTGAACTTGAAAAATAAAAAACTTAAGTGGCCAGTTACTGGTGAGTTTATCCTAATATGCTTAAAACTGGTCCCTATAGTAGATCGCCATGGCTTCCCTGGCTCTAAGTCAGTAGTAGGTATTATTTATTACATAAAAACGGAAATAGTTCTTGTCTTATTCACTGACCAAATCATCTGAAGTACCTAAGCTATAGAAAATCAAAAATTGACCGATCATTTTGATATCTTATTTACAAATATGTAATTAATGTTAATCTCCCGCCCTTGCTTCGCTTCTCTCAGCGGATATACTTTTAAAATCTGCCTAGTATTTTGAGAGAGCAGAATAACTCGAAAAAAATCCATGAAAACAAAGATCTTGTCGTTTTAATGTTACTCTAGATTACATAAAAGAGTGTAGATAATAGACAAGCTAGTTTATCTTGGCCACTGCATTTACCTCGGCAAAGGGGAACCGTACATTCCGTTCACAGTTTACCTCTGACATTTCTAGCTGTCTTTTAGTTATCTCTGTCTAGTCATTACACACCATCACAGGATAGACAGAGACAGCCACAAATGCCAGAGGTAAAATAACTATGAACTCCAATTACTTACTCAATAGTCTATATAAATTATGATAGAGCAAGATAGCACGATTAGTTCTCTCTCTACAGACTACCGCGCTTGGTGAAAATATTTGTTCCTATTGTTGAGGCCAAACGATATGTTCTTAACGGACTATGTAAATACATAAATCATACCCTAACAATGGGCTATTGTAGCTCACTAGCTGCGCCTCTCTGCTCTACCTGGGATTGACTCACATTTGAATAAAAAAAATTGAAATACTAATTAAAAAAAACTACTTTTTTCATTGCTAATTCAGTCAAGAGCTCTCCTCCATATAACACTAAAATTACCACACAAAATAAACTAAGATTTTTAAAACCGTTTAACAATCTTAGCAAATTTTGTGTGAATTCATACTACACTTGAATAACAATTTGGAAAACTTGTAAGATGAATAAATTAGGCGATAAAATTTGTATGTCTGTATATGCCGTATAAATGTTTCAATCGAACTAATTAGACTAATTACATTGTACTAATGTACCTAGATCCAAAAGGCTTTTTCTGTTATTGTTTGAATAATCTGGCGAAAATTTGAACAATGAACATTTATGGTATTAGCAATACGTAAATCACACTTGATTTAGTGCCGTTTGAAGTAGTAGGTTCAGTTGTCAGTTAGTACAATTGAGCCCCATTACCAGGATATATCGTTTGTATCGAATATATTCTATATTTTACACTCATACAACACACAAACTTACGCATTAATAATAATTAGTTATTATACACAATATATGTACATGAAAAAACGTAATCGATACAGCTGTGGTTAATTGCGTTCGATATTCATTTGAGTTTCGTAATCATGAGAGCTGTAAGGACGTCTCTGGTCACCTGTACCAGCTTACTCGTTTTAACAGCGGGAATAATATATTTGGTCTTCCGCTTAGGCATATTTGACAAAAAACAAGTTCAATTTTTCGACAACGATTTTGAAGTAACCACGGATTATCCCACTTTTGAATTTTCTGAGCTGAAACTGGAAACTACAACGCAACCTGACAATGACTCCGACATTTTTGAAGAGAAGATTGATTCTGAAAATCCTGTGCTGACGAATCTGACTTCAATAAGAGAGTTAATAACGAATTCTGATGTCCAGTTGAACTTTACGCAAATGGCAGCAAATCTCGGATTCGAATGCTTAGAGTATGATGTTGAAACCAAAGATGGCTATTTATTGAAGATTTTTCGTGTAAAAGCATCAACGGGCGCAATACCCGTGATATTGCTTCATGGGTTCTTTGACTCTGCAGATTCTTTCATACTAAGAGGTGTCAACTCCTTGGTGGCGGTTCTGTATGCCGCTGGCTTCGATGTGTGGATCGTCAATTTCCGGGGAAACAAGTACTCTCACTCACACGTGTCTTTAGACCCTGATACCGACAATTCTTTTTGGAGCTTCAGTTTTCATGAACACGGGGTATATGATCTTCCATCTGTAATAGACTTCGTGCTGAATGTGACGGAACGGGAGCGTGTGCAAATAGTCGCTTACTCCCAAAGTTCCACTGTCTTCTTCGTAATGAGTAATGAAATGCCAGAATATAACGACAAAGTTGAGCTGCTCGTGTTAATGGCGCCCATTTGTCATCTAGATCACTCGCTATTGATGATACCGAGCTTCGCTTTCTCTCAGACCATAGCGGACTTCTTACTGAGTACCTTGGGCGGTGGTGAAATATTCAGCAGTTTTGTCCCCTTCGACGATTTCATGAAGAAGTTTTGCACGTACGGTTTAATGGGCACCGACAGATGCTCCCACGGCTACATTTTGAAAGAAGAGTCGGATGAAATTAAATTTGATTTCTCTCCCATGCTCTATGCTCACTATCCAGCTGGTACGTCTATAAAGAATTTGAAGCATTTCTTGCAATTGATTACGAGAAGAAGCTTTTCGCAGTATGATTATGGGTTTCTACAGAATATATTTGTGTACGGTACCCCTCAGCCGCCCCAGTACGTCCTGGCTAAAACGGCGGCAAAAGTCGCGATGATTGTGGCCCGAAATGATAAGATTTCTGCATTCAAGGATGCCGAGGTGTTACGAAAAGAGCTACCCAATGTGACGGAGTATCGAGTAGTCCACAGAAGAAAGTTTAACCATGTTGACTATATTTGGGGACAGAATGTTCATCGGCATTTGTATCCGCAAGTGGTAGAAATTCTCAACAAGTACAATTATTAATTTTCTATTTTTTAGTTAAAATTTTCATATTGTGTTGTTCCGCTGCTGGTTAACGTTTTGTATACTTGTTTCGATGTATGCGGTATTGTAACACCCAGTATTTAATTTAATGTAAATGTGTAGATCAAAAATACAGTAATTATTTTATACCTACGCACTCGCGTAATACAATGTCACCACTCTTACTACATTATGAAAAACAGATACGAATAAAAGTTCTTATGTCAGTTTTGGGTGATTTAATTTATAAATTAATAACCGCCAAGTATTGTTGCCCCAAATTAACCATTGCTAATTTCTTCATTTGCTTTATAGAACACCACTTGTGTATGCAAGGACATATGTAGTCGCTGATATCATCACTCTTTATACAATGCCATATAATATATTATACCACCAGCTTCGTATACCTTTAGTTCACTTCCAAATCTCGGAATGGAATCAAAAATAATTCTTGTAGTTATTCTTTCTATAATAAATATAGCAGTGTCAAGTAGAAATGAACTTTTGTCCATGTTAGACTCGGACCTAATCCGAGAATCGGCGAAAAATCTGTCACAGGTTCCTATCGAGGGACAGTTACCGTTTCCAGAACTAGCGCAAGCTGACGGTTTAAACTGTACGGAACACGAAGTTGTCACAGAAGATGGATACGTGTTAAAACTTTTCCAAGTGCACGGAGACACGCCGTGCCATGTGCTTTTAGTTACTGGATTCCTAGGCTCCAGTGCTTCTTATATAGTGCGCGACCAAACTTCCCTGGTCCATGCCTTGTCTATTATCCACGGGTGTGATGTTTGGCTCGCGAATTTTCGAGGGAATATTTACTCTCGGCGGCATAAAACTCTTAGCCCGGACGATGCTGCATTTTGGGATTTTAGCATGCACGAATTCGGGTGCTACGATCTTCCAGCTAACATAGATTATATTCTGGAACAAACTGGACAGAGACAAATACAAGCAGTTGCGCATGATGCAGGTGCAACGAGTTTTTTCATCATGGGTTCCGTGCGTCCGGAATATAATGACAAAATCAGGCGGTTAATAGCCATGGCGCCTTTGGGGGCTCAACCAGAGTATAGTGATCATGCGGCCGTTCCGATCTTACGTTTGCTGCTGAGCAGTCTACAACAAGATGAGCTATTTGGAAGAGATACTTCCTTAATGATCATGTATGAGTCGATGTGCGCGGTTCGTACCGAAACGTTTTTTAAAATGTGTAGTGTCTTCATATCTGCACTGTCTGGGGACGGAGACTATTCAAAAATGGACAGAGACTTCTTAGATCGTCTCACAGGCCACTACCCCGCGGGGACTTCGAAAAAGAATGCTATGCATGTCCTTCAGATTTTAGAAAGAAAGAAGTTAGCGCAGTTTGACTATGGAACAGACACAAATCTTCGAAAATACAATTCTCCGTCACCCCCAAATTATGATTTAAGACTGGTGACGATGCCAGTGGCTTTGATCTATGCTTCTAACGACAGGGTGTCGCCTCCTGCAGTAGTTAGAATACTTGAAAGCCTTCTACCCAATGTAGTAGCCGCTAGAGAATTAGACTACGAAAATGCGCATCATATGGATTTTGTGTGGGGCAGCCCAGTGGAAGTGAACTTGGTTCACCACATCTTTGATTTGGTGCTGATTGAGTGAAATTATCAGGTACTCAATATCAGTGTGCTAAGCCTGTGCTCCTTTTTTTAGGTCGAACACAAATGATAAATTATTTATACATAATGAAATATTAAAACTTGTTTGATTTATTTTTAAGTTTTTATTTTCTTACCTCATAGCCAAACACCCATGTTTATTTCTCGTTTCTATATATTTATTTTTTCTATCATTGCCTGTATTGATTAATATTTTTCCGGCTAACCAATCACTGTTTCGATAAAGTAGAAAGCACTACAACATTAAAAGTGACACTTAGTTTAGAATAAAAGGCTTTTTCGTGAAAATTATTTCTATTCTAAGTTAATATTTAAGCCGAGGAGTCGTCCCTAAAATTTTTGACTCCCAAGCCTAATGCTGAATTCGCGGAGGCTCTGACCATCTCCCACCAGGAGCAAGTAGCTTTAGACAGGCAATTAGAGGCCAAATAATGCTGTTATTAACTATTGCTATTAGATAAGCCAATGCTATAGGAAAACTGAGACAAATCGCAAAGCTTTTTTAGCTATAGTATACGGATAAGCCCTAATAGTTCATACACTAAGCACACTTGTACGTAAGTCCTCCCACTACCACGTATTTTTAGTCGCTAGCTGACCGCTAGACCGCTGACTGGGCGGTGCTGAATCAGGCGACTAGTCGCCCGCCGAGTCCAAGTCGGATCCGGAACTAGCGGCCGATGTCGATTCAAGAGTAGACGACTTTAGACAAGCAACTAGAGGCCGAGTAATTTGCGTTAGATAAATGCTGTTCCTATTACTAAAGCACAGCAAAGTCCTTATGCTATAGGAAAACTGAGATAAATCAAAAGCACATTTTAGTTGTCGTATTTGAATAAGGCCTAATAGTTCTAACACAAAGCACACTTGTACATAAGTCCTCCCACGTAAGCTAGTCGCTAGCTGACCGCTAGTTATCTGCCAGGGCGATCGAGGCGTCGCTTGCATCCCTGTCGCTGGGCGGTGCTGAGTCGGGCGGCGAGTCGCCCGCCGAGTCCGAGCCGGATCCGGAACTAGCCGCCGCGTTGGCCATGTCCGTACAAGAACAGGCGGCCTTGGACAAGCAGATGGAGGCCGAGCAACGCGCGCTCGACGAGGCGCTGCGGCTCTCGCTATTGGATAAGTAGCCGGTGAGTATCGTTATGAACTAGAATACATTTAAAAAAAATACAGTATGGATTGAGCTATGTATACAGGGTGACTGGTAAACATTGAGCCACCTCTTGAGACTTTTAAGGGCTTATTCTGTACATAAAAAGTTTTGTCAAAAGTCGCAGAACAAAAGTTGTTAGTTTTGATGTACAGAATAACCCCCTAAAGGGTTGCTCTATGTTTATGTTCTTTTTAGTCACCCAGTATAGGCCTATGTCCAGCATTGCAGTGGCTGATAGAAGGAGCAAATTATGTTAGTAACTTTATTGGAAATCAATGCCACACAAAACTTATTTTCTTTGCGTTTTGAAATGTACTTTATTTAATTTAAATTATAAAATATTTTATCGTGTGATTATTCTAATAAGACTGCTTTACACTAGTCCTAAGTAATAACCCTGATGCACACCTCAACTCCGTTCAGTGGAGATTCAGCTTAATAAGCGGTAGCGCTTTTCTGTGCCAAATAGATGAGATAATTTACACAATGTTGGTTCCACAGACATCTAAAATCGGCCAAGTACGAGTCAGACTCGCGCATGAAGGGTTCCGTACCGTATTTTAGCCCCCCCGGCAAAAAACACTTGTTGCTCCCCCTTTAAATATTTGTGTTAATTTGTTTTTAGTATTTGTTGTTATAGCGGCTACAGAAAAACATCATCTGTGAAAATCATACTAATATTATAAATCCGTAAAGTTTGTTGGTTTGTTCCTCTTTCACGCAGTAACGTAGCAATGGATTGACTTGATTTTTGGTATGGATATAATTCAAAGGCCGGAAAGTGACATAGGCTACTTTTTATCCCGAAAAAATAGAAGGTTTCTGTGGGATAGCACAAAAGTCAAATTCCACGCGGGCGGAGCCGCGGGTAAAAGGTAGTTTCAATATAAATCAATATAGATTGAGTTAGTGAGTGAAACATAATATATGTAGATACAGTCACTGTCTGGGCATTTCAAACGACTTATATAAATATATATATATATTTTACTAGTTTTTACCCGCGGCTTCGCCCGCATACGCAATATATCATTATAATTTATAGCCTATGTGTTATTCTGATATGTAAACTATATTATTGCAAAGTTTCATCTCAATCCGTTCTGTAGTTTTTGCGTGAAAGAGTAACAAACATCCATACATCCATCCATCCATTCTCACAAACTTTCGCGTTTATAATATTAGTAGGATAGGCCCAATTATGAAGACACTAATAATTATAATAGCTATTTAGAATATTTCTGTTTCTTTTTCACTATAGTGAAATAGATTCGATATCGGTAGCATTCGATAGAGATAACACTTTTTACGTTGCTATTAAATTTACGATGGCGCCTTTATAATTGGGCCTTGTGTATGACCAGCGTTCTTTATAATTTTCAGATCTCATTAGAAAAAATTAACACTGCGACAGCGTCCAACCAAAACAAGACTCGCCTAATGTTTAGGTAAATATTTATTTAGATTTATTTACTTGTAATGTATAAATATACTAACGGTTGTACTGTACGATCGGGTTTACGCATAGTTTTATTGTATTATACTATACAAATGACGTGAGCTTGTATTAAAATGGCTAGAAAGTATTTTGTTTATATTTTAATATTTTATAATCTTGAAAATTCGTTTTAATTGAAAAGAGGAAAGTTTGCTGATACAATTCTGTCTTAATCTCGTATTCATAAACGATATATTGTAATAAAGTTAATGTACGATACGAGTATAACATTCTCTGTCAACTTCTTACGTATAAAACATGTATCACGCATAAACGAGACAAAACTTTTTTAGATTAAAAACTGCTTATAAAACGTTTATGAATAAGAGCGTAATAAGTGTTTAATATACTGACTGACTGTTTGATCGTTTTAAATGTTTAGGGTATTAGGGTTTGTTTAGGGTATTGTAATCATCATTACACATAACTTAAACTTTACCGCACGAAGAAACCTAAAATCACAAAAAAAATGTTTATGGTGAAAAATGTTCAATTAAAACAGCTGTTTTTTTTTAAATTTAGTTCCGTTCCAATTTTACTATTGATTCATACTATCAAATACAATAATATCCTAAAATATGTCAAATCAATCAGTCATCCTGTATATTAAAAAAAAAATTAACGGTTAACGGAAAAATATTCGCCCCCAAATGTGTAATCCGCCTTAAAAATTTCTTACATAATATAAAAGTCGAAAAAAATCTCTATAAAAATGCCGATTGTGATTAGATTTTGTATCTAGTTCATTTCGCAAAATTAAAAAAAAGTAGTTTTACATACATTTTTGCACTTGTCTTACTAAAACCTATGCTACACGATTTGAAATGAGGTTTGAAACCAAGGTCACCTTGAACAGAAGTGAGATGCGGATTGCCGGCTACATGGTTTGAAACCAACAGTGTTTTTAAAAACGTTGCGTGGATAGGACGTGTCGAAATCTCGTTCACGTACCTACAGTATTTTATACTACAACGAAGTCATGACGCTTTACCTATCTTTTTCTCCCAAAGGCAGTGCAAGTCTCTATATAATTCCATAAATTACGTGATCACTTCATGTTCAAGTTGCTCTTGCTCCATCTTATAGGTAGATGAAACGTAGTAACGTGCACCCGCGCTCGCTGCCGCAGCGTGACTGTCGTACGCGTGGTTTTAAACATGCGGCTAGACGGTTTCAAACCATCGCTTCTGGCAGTGGTTTGCAACGCAAGCCGTGCTACCAAGGGCCTTTGAATGTCACATGAAATTGGTACAAAACAACTGTCTATACTGTTTCAAACCTCTGTTTCAAACCGCTGTTTAATACCGTGTAGCATAGGCTTAAGACAATATTCAATATTTCAATATTCTTAAGATGTGTACTCTCGCCGAAACTACAGATAATTAATTGAGAGTGCTGTAGCCTTCCATTTTTATAGGATTTTTTTATCACAATATTATTCATTGATCTAGTCTTCTATAAAGATTCATAGTCTGCTCCTAAATACCTTTTTTGTGCATTATTTGTTCTGTGAGTGCTGTTTCGGCGAAAGTGTGCAGTCAGGATTATACAATCATTATTTTAATTCAGAAACCTATTACTGCCTTGTAATTATACTGTATAATGTATATAAGTATACTATTCCAATATTTATAATAATAGTAAAGTGACCTAAAACGCTTTTTTTAGTAGCGAAAGTGTAGTCCAAGTTTTTAGTCCATTAAAATAAAATAAAAAAAATCGTGCAACAGTTTGCTCAGTGCTCAATGTTCTGTACAATATGCAGCCTTGGCCAAAAGTATTAGGCACCCTGTATTTTCACTCTATCTTCTAAACTAATTTCACTCCTTTTTGGCATTTTTAACAAAATTAGGTGTCAATTTAATCACATCAACAGAAATGAAAGCTTGTTTACTTGTTAGAGTCCAGAACACAAGTGACCAAACATTGACTGATAAGACCGAAAGAAAACCGAATCCTTTGTTTTCGGTCACCAGGTGATTTATGACCTTAACAAAGAGCCGCTTGATATTCTAAGAAGTTGTTTATGACCCCGGTAAGTCATTTAAGATAAGCACTCAGTTATTGGTTGATAGTAAACAAGCATTTTGATTTTTTAAAGGTGCCTAATACTGGTGGTAAAGGTGCCTTTTGGCCAAGGCTGTATATTATGCAAAACATCTTTATACACACGTCTATAGGCCGAATCAAACAAGTCGGCGGATGTGAAGTTAGCTACAAATTGCGCAATATCCAATCCTGACAGAAGATCACATAAAGCTGCGCGTTGATCGGATATTGCGTAGCTTGTAGCCAACTTCACATCACTTGTATGAATCGGGATATATGTTTAAGTACCCTTGTCTACCCGTGACCACGATCGATGCAACTCGGTCGAAACGTCGGGTTGATGAGGTATTTATTTATCTCGTAATTTTAGATAGATAGATAAACTCTTTATTGCACACCAAGAAATAAACACAAAAAAGAAACAAATAAACATAAACAGTGTAACAATGGGCGGTCTTATCGCTGATAGCGATCTCTGCCAGGCAACCTTAGGATGGAGAGGACAGAACGCGTATGAATAATGGACGGGGTGCGCATTAAATAAAATATAAATTAGATTATACATCATAAAATACAAACAATAAATAAAATTAAAAAAGAATAATGGTAAAAGAAACCTATGATAAAACAATAACTAATACATAATATAAATTAAAACATACTACTTACGTAAAACAACATAAATAACAACAACAACAGTTACAAAGTCAAAGGATCAACATTTTCTGCAGGTAATGGCTTTTAACCTGATCTTTAAAAATGTTAATTGACTGAGCTTTTCTGACAGTAACGTAATTTTAGTGTGCGATTACTCCCGTAGTTTTTTTTTATTCCGTATAGGTTTGCGTTTGACCACATGCTGCCTGATGTTGAGCAGATATGCGGTCTAGGGTGTAGCTCGCTTACCTAGAAAATACCTATTTACTCGGGATTTGAATTCATAATAATATCTTTAAGTACATTTTAATAGTCTACTGTTGAATGAGCGATTGAGCCATATCCACCACGCTGGCCCAGTGCGGTTTAGTCGCTTAAGGTCTGGTGTTATGCTAAAATGTGTTAATCGCAGAAAAACCTATTCTCAAAATTCCTAATATTATAAACTAGCTTAAAACCCGCGGCTTCGCCCGCGTTGTCTTAGTACCTAGGTACTTACTTAAAATGAAAATAGCCCGCGGTTTTATCTACGTTGTCTTTGTACTTGCTTATAATATAACATTACATTAACATTCAAATCATAGATCTTAATTATGTACCTACCTTTTTGACATTTAATTATATTTTTGACATTGATTATATTATTGATTATTTATTTGATAATTTTATTGTGATTATTTTTGATGAATTATGTATACTTACTCAGAAATGTAATTTTTATTGAAAGACCGATTTTTACGATAATTATTACAGGTACAATACCGTACCCTTTTTTATGTATCTAATTAGAAATTCAATGTAATGACCTGTAACTATTGCTATCAATAAATTGATTATGACTATGATTAATAATATCTAATATTCCGCGATTTGGCCCGCGTTGTCTTAATACTTGCTTAAAATTACTTGAAAGGATAATGCCCACGGTTTGGCCAAAATTGTAACAGTATTTGTCTATAATAATAATAGGTCACGGTTTGGCCTGCGTATTATTAGTACTTGCTTATGATGGTTATTTATAGCACGCAGCATGGACTGCGATGTCTTAATACTTGCTTAAAATTATAAAAGCTTGCCGTTTGGCCTGCATTGTGGTATTAATTACAATGATAATAGCCCATAGTCTGGCCCGTGTTGTCTTAGCACTTGCTCAAAATGATAATAGCCCGCGTAATTTGGTACTGAAAATGATAATAAACCACAGTTTGGTCCACGTTGTTTTAGTACTTACTTGATTAAAATAACAGCCCGCGGTTCAACCCGCGTTATATTGGTATTTGCTTGTAATAATATTTAATAGTTCGCGGTCTGTTGCGTTGTCTTAATAAATGCTTAAAATTATAATAGCGTGCCGTTAGCCTGCGTTGTTGTATTACTTGCAATGATAATAGCCCACAGCCTGGCCAGCGTTTTCTTGGCACTTATTTAAAGTAATAGTAGGTCGTGGTTAAGCCCGCATTAGGCTCGATTATGAAGACGCCATCGTAATTATAATAGCTAATTAGCAGAATAATTTTTGTTTCTTTTTCACTTTGAGCATTCGATAGAGAGAACACTTTTTATGTTTAACGTTTACCATGGCGCTTTCATAATTGAGCATATTATCGTATTACTTGCAAGGATAATGCCTACGGTTTAGCCTGAATTGTATCAGTATTTGCCTAAAATGATAATAGCCCACGGATTGGCCTGCTATGTCTCAGTATTTGGTTATTTAATTTACTTGTATCTAAAGCTTATTACAGAGTACGTGAATTTTTGGATGATAAATTGACGAATTAACTCAATAATAAATAAATATATAAAATAACTATTGGGGGACATCTCACACACATCGACTGGGGTGATGCTAACCTGGTCAAGTTTAATGCCACAAAGACTCAGGGCTGTCTGTTTTCGGCCAAAAAGAGACCCTTTCAATTGTCTCCCGCTTTCCGTGGTGTCTCCGTTCCGGTAACTGACAGCTTGGAACTATTAGGCGTTTCACTCTCATCTTCTCTTAACTTTGGCTCTTACATAGAGTCCAAAGCCCAATTAGCCTCCAAAAAACTTGGTGTTCTCTCTAAGGTGAGACGGTATTTCACACCTGAGCAACTGCTTAGTCTTTATAAAGCACAAGTCAGGTCTTGCATGGAATACTGCTCTCACCTTTGGGATGGCTCTGCCAAATATCAACTGGAGGCTCTGGAGTCGACTGAGAGGCGAGCCAGGAGGCCGATTGACAACGACACCTTGACTAAGACGCAGCTGCAAAGTCTTGAGCATCGTCGCAAGGTAGCGTGTTTGTCGGTCTTTTACCGATACACTTCGGAGAGTGCGCCCAGGAGTTGCACAATCTGGTCCCCCCTGCCCCTTTCTTCTATCGTACGGCTAGACGGACGCGACCAAAGCGCCACCCTTTTATGGTGGACATTCCGCTCGTTAGAACCAAGCGTTTCGAATCCTCATTCCTCATACGAACAGCCGGAATGTGGAATGCTTTGCCTGGGTCTGTCTTCCCGTTAAAGTACAACGTGAGTGTCTTCAAATCCCGAGTAAATAGGTATCTTCTAGGTAAGCGTGCTACACCCTAGACCGCACATCTGCTTAACATCAGGCAGTGTGTAATCAAACGCAAACCTATTCGAAATAAAAAAAAAAGAAAAAAAAAACACACGGTTTCTGACCCCAAACTAAGCAAAGATTGTGATTTGCCTGGCAGATACTGATATACTACATATACATATACTCGTACCTGTAAGTTGACTGGCTGATAATGATATTTAGCGTTAAGTCCTCCTTTTGTACAAATGGTGTGCAAGAAAGTATTAAATAAATAAATAAATAAAAATACATTAATTACACCCAGACACAGAGCAAACACATATGATCATCACATAAATATTTGCCCTGGGTGGGAATCGAACCCACGCCTCTTGGACCCAGGAGTCAGGGTCACAAATCACTGAGCCACCGAGGGAGCCAATAATAATAATTATATGAGTAACTATGTAAGGAATTTCACACTACTGGCTTTTCATTGATGGAAAACATTGAGGCAACCTGTATAGGTACGAGTACGTCCGTAGAGAAAAAATCAATGTCGTTTGTGGATTCAGCAACCCGCGCTCGGTCGGCGTGATGGATATGGCCTAATCACCCTTCGCCGGTAGGTAGGCCTATGTTCAGTAGTGCACTATTAATTAAAGCCGGTTCAGGTATTCGACATGTTTCATTAAGTCATTAGAAATTTAATTTTCCTTATCCATATCTTATTTTATTTGAGAAACACATAGTGTATAACTGTATATCTAGACGTCATTCGTCAGGCATATTCTAGGATGCTATTATACTCATCATTTGATTAACTTTTACAATGGTATCAACCCCAAAATCACATGAATAAAATCAGCTGTTCGACACAAAAAGTTCATCGACCCGCGACAAATGTATGTAATTTCCGCTTGTCAGGGTTGATCCCATAGTAAAATACGTATATTTATCCGTATGTGCCCTAAGATTAAGACTATTGGCTCACAAATTAAAAAAATCGTAAACTATTGGGGACCCATTTTGCCCCATTTAAGGATAAATCATTATCTTAATCCTTTTCTAGATACTACAGAATTTAAAAAAGAGCATTGGAGTTTTGGGACGTATTTGACCCCTTAGGAATTTTTGAAAGGAAAATTCAGAAGACAGGTAATTTTTTATTTAGTCTCAAAAGCATCTATACAAAGTTTCATGTCAATCGGTACAGGGAATAAAAAGTTACATGCAAACAAAAAGGGCCCGTTTTACCCCGTAAGTTAGAGTTGGGTACGTTTTTAATCCTTAGTGCTTCATTATGTCGTACGATGTACGTATATTCCAAATTTCAAGCTCATATCTTCAGCGGTTTGAGCTGTAGCCTAAACTTATTAGTTTTGCGTATCCCTAAGGAACATTATAGATTTTCCTGGATTTTATTAGTTCCTGTATTAAAACATGCTGTGTGGCTCCTTCATACCAATTTTCAACCATAACCGTTCAGCTGGTTCAATGTAATTGACGCTTTTTTCACCAACTTTGGGACCTTATTTGACCCCTTAGATGAGGAAAATTCGGAAAAATAGGAAAAAACGTAACTTTTATTTTGTTTGAAAAGCATGTATACAAAGTTTCAAATCGATCGGTACAGGGAATAAAAAGTTACATACAAACGAAAAGGGCCCGTTTTACCCCCTTAGAGGTCGAAAGTTCAAAATTTTCGTCCTTAGTGCTCCATTACGTCGTTCAATGTACATATATTCCAAATTTCAAGCTCATATCTTAAGCAGTTTGGGCTGTAGGCTGTCTGTCAGTCAGTCACTCAGGGAAGCCTTTTATATAATAGATGTTCCCTTTATAAAGTAAAAAAAAATCTCGTTGGCAAATGACAAACTGTTGTACGAGTTGTATGAGTTAAAATATTTGTAGAGCAATAAATATGTTTTAGAATTAGTAATCTGTGCAATACGAAAAATATCGAGTTGAATGACGTTATATTTATCTTTGTACGATTTATCGATATTTTAGTAAGGCCTATTTTACCGAAATTTAACAATGGACATGATGACTGGGAAACAAAAATCGTTATTATAATTAGTCCGTTACATTATATTATCAAAAAATATGAGACACGTATTTTTTCTATTGTAAATCTTAATATATATAAATCTCGTGTCACAATGTTTGTCCTCAATGGACTCCTAAACCACTTAACCGATTATAATAAAATTCGCACACCATGTGCAGTTCGATCCAACTTGAGAGAAAGGATAGTTTAAATCTCAAATTATAGTCGCAATTTTAATTTATTTAGCCACAGCAACGCGTGGCCGGGTCAGCGGCCTTATTTTGTAAGCGCTCTGACGTTCGGCTTCGCTTTTTCTCCTGCTCGCGCCAGTTACTCACGCCGCGAGAGCGAGCGGGTGGAAAAGCGAAGCCGAACGCCAGAGCGCTTACAAAATAAGGCCCCGGCTAGTCAAACAATAAATTACAAAGATAAAGCTCTCGTCACACAGAGGCGGGAAAGCGATCGCGATCTGGGACGGGAATTTTTTGTAATATTCGAATTTGTATGCAACCTGACACATAACAAGCGATCGGCCGCTATCGCCTTGCACTGGATCGCTTTCTCGCGTCTCCCGCGACTCCCGCCTCTGTGTGACCCGAGTTTAAACCTTGTCAATTTTTTTTTGGGCAATGCGCTTAGTAGCTCTCACTATTCTATGGTTGCTGTTGAAGTTGATGTTATTTATGACGTTACAATCTTGGAAATATTTGCTTTTGTTTGTTAAAATGTAATCTATCTCGTTTTTATAGCGGCCGTCTGGAGATATCCAAGTCCATCTGTTATTTTCGCGTTTCTTATACATACTGTTAAGGACTTTCAAGTTCTCCTAAGCTAATTGTATAAGTTTTTCGCCGTTCCTCGTCCATTTTCCTGCGCAATATGGCCCTAGTACTATTTCCTCTCTATCCTCTCTGCTCCCTAGTCTGGCATTAAAATCTCCCATTATTATTAAATTGCTGTGGGTATGCTTTTTGATTGCATCTGTGACCATTCCGTAGAAGAGATCGATTTCAGTATTGCTCGACTGTTCAGTTAAATTTGTAATATAGACGACAAACTAGTGTTAAGTAGTTTCAAGTTTAGTATTACTAATCGCTCAGATACGCCGACGAATTCTTCAATGTAAGAACTTATTTCTTTTTTGATCAAAAATCCTGTTCCGTATTGTCCCTATAGGTATCCATAGGTGTCCCCTCATAGATCTCTCTTGAAATAGAAAATGAAGTCTCCATGGCCCTCTATGTTCTCGCCTAAGCGTTTTACTTCGCTCAATCCTAATATTGAGCACTTTATGTTTTCGAGTGCTATAATCAACTTAGCCAGACTTTCATTGGTTCTTAAGGAGAGGGTATTGTAGGTAGCAACAAACAACAAGTTATTATGTTGACGAGTCATGTTAGAGAGTGTCTGGTGTAGATTTGTTGGAGGATAGCGGTCTTCTTCCCCCAGGATGACCGGTCGGCTTGGTGTGCATTTTGGGACAGTTAGTTTGCATAAGGTTTTAGTATTAATTTGGCTCCGGGTGTCGGTTAGTTTTTTGAAGTTTCTGATTCGAATTTGGTCTTTTCCGTTTAATATAGTTAAGTATTCCTGGTTGTATCACTTGTTTGTCTACTTTCTTGGTTTTTGGGAGTGGCACATTATTCATTATATTAATTTTCTTATGCATCGATGAATTTGGTGAGTTCGACCCCTCTCGTTTCCTTTTTTCTCGGTTTGTATCCGCTGTTTTCTTGACAACAAGTTTGTCGTCGACCAATTACATGCTTACGCGCCCGCGGCGAGCGCGTCATGTTAACGACAAAACTCACACTCAGCATACTGATCTTCCTTCCCTCACCATTCCTCGCCTGCTGCTCCCGAGTCTTCGTGAAGCATCCGCTGCGGATGCGGGGGACTACGGCCCACCTATTCGAAAACGACCGTCGACATAAACTGCACTTTGAATCCGGGACGAAGGACTATGTTTGCAATGGAGATTATGTCGAAGGGTTCAACTGAAACTCCTGTGAATGATTCTGTACTGGTTCTTATATTTCAAACATCAATCAAAATTGCCTGTGAAAATCAAGTATCGCACCTCTTGTGAGGGCTATCTTTTTCACTAACGCCATCTATTTTTTTTTGTTAGATGTACTCGTACCTATAACCGCGTCGGTCTCGCGGACCGATTAGCTCCAAGTACACCCACACGCCGCACTTGAAAAAATAATAATAATATACTGCTCGTTCAGCGTAATGAAGTGAAGCTAGCAACAAATGAAGCAGCTAACATAAAGCTCAGTCGGTGCATTGTTTGAATTTAAAATATCTAAATGCGAAATAATATTCGTCGGTCTCACAGACCAATGCGCGAGTTTAATCATCATGTTAAATATCGGTGAATGCGAGCCCAAATATTACAATTACTTAGTCAAATTAATATGTAGTTTATAATTTAGTAATTTTAGATTGCGTTTATAATATAATAACAATAGTTACATATTTTAAACTTCCCTAGGTGCGTTATGTGTCCAACAATTTTGTGATAGTTATTTTTCGTTTGAGTATTAATAACAGTGTTGTAATGGAATTGTGATTTGTGTAAGTATTTTTAGATAATAATCGTGGGTTAATTTTTTTATTGAATAAATATGTATTTTAAATTGTATCGTGTGCTTTAAACCATGGAAGGACACTACGGGGTGTGTATAACAATAACGGAAAATTCTATTGTAATCATCATCATGATTAACTATTACTATGGGGTCAGCTCTAAATCGAGAAAAAATATCTGCTCCATACTTTTTGCAGTCTTTATGAACTTGTTGCATGGAACAGACAATTTTTCTCCCGATTTCAGTGTTGCTCTAGCGTAGTTTGACTTGGTGTTCGTTAGCGATCATCTAGGTTAAGCGTCGTTCAGCACGTCTTCGGATGGGTGACCGCGGGTGATTGAAGCGTCACGCAAACAGCTGCGGCCTAGTGTTCGACCAATCAGTGTTTCAAGTGTTTAAACCAAGATCTGTGATTGGTTGTTAACTAAGCCGCGCCGTAGCTCTCTGGCGAAGGCTTAAAGTGTACCCCAGACAGCTGCGGCTGCGGACGGAAGACCAACGCCGGTTGTCTACAACCTGCACCATGCTGAGGTGGGACCGGCGGGTGACGAAAATAAAACATACGGTAGTTTGAATGTTAGTTTAGTTCTAAAGTCGGAAACATACTATGGACGCGACTGACAGCCGCGACTTAGTAATGTGCACAGTCTTAAAACATCCGGTGTGCCAGATCTCTCTTGAACGTCCGAACGCTCAAGGTCGTCCGAAAGTGACGTCCGCGACTTATGTCCGATAATAATGTGCACGGCTCAGTGTACTTTCATAGTCTAGATACTTATCAGTCGCGGCTGTCAGTCGTGTCAGTAAGCCGCGTCCGATAGTATGTTTCCGGCTTAAGAGTTAGACCAATCAGAGATATTGATTTAAAATTCAGAACTTTATAATTGGTCGAACTCTGGATGGAAACCGCAGCAGTAGCTGTCTAGGGGTCGCTTTTATTAAGATTATTTACATTTATTTTGGTTGTTAAGAACATGGCAAAAACGGAAAATCTACCAGCTATGTATTTTAATTATATTTGGTAAAATTCTAAACATCACAATATTTAATGTAAGATTAATTTCATTGTTCACATGACATTATTACATTGTCTATCCCTCTCACACTATGGTGCAACCATGTATTATAATAATATCTCGGAGATAAAAAAATCCAGAGAGAACGTCGTTGAACAGTCAAGTGAAGCCGGTTTTTTATACATGTGTGAGTGCGTCGCTGTTGCGCCGCCTTAGTTTGACAAGCCAAGGCGTAGTTTCATAGTTACCTGGATGTGTGTGTAATTGTCTGTACACGGCGAGGCGTAGTTTTGGTTGGCTTCACTTGTTTGTTCACAACTTTCTCTCTTGATTTTTTTATTTGTTCTGAGAATAATATACTTTAGATTCCTTACTGTGATTCTTTTAGTAATAAATAACTATAAATAGTGGTGTACAATCTCTTTCATCATATACTAATCTAAATTTTACAGTTTTATTTTTATTATAAAATTTAGAATGTTCAGAAAACAGTACAATAGACTTGATCACATACCTCATACCTTCGAAATAATTCTATCCCACTCGCACTTGCCCTCACGTGCATTAGTGTAAATGGGCCACCAATATTGAGGAAGTGAGCTAATGCACACATTAAAGCCTGTATCGATCGCTAATGTTTATAATTATTTTTGACCGACTTCCAAAACAGAATACTATGTTCGTCTGTTATTTTTTGTTTTCACATTTCTTATTTCATTTATTTCTCAACATAGATACAATTGTGTATACTTGTGAATGTCCAACAAATTACATTAAAAATTACAATTGAAATAAAACTGCATAAATATAAAATTACATTGGAAGAAAAATAATAAAAAGGATTGTCAAATTACAGAAACAAATGTCAAATTACAATTAAATTTAAAAATAAATGTCAAGTTACAATTAAAAACTGAATTAAAAATGGAATGTCACAAGCATAAATATAAATAAATAAATAAATAAATAAATCAGCTCATAATAAATAAATCAGCTCATAACAAAAGTACATAAGTACGTGTCATGAGATACAATAATTATTATTACAGTCAGAACCTAGTTTGCGCAGAGCTTTGTCAGTGGTGAATTGTTCTACTTTGTAATAAGCCCTTTGTTTTGCGTATATTTATCGATATGTTCGCCATTTGTGAACAGATTAAAAAAAAACTTAGTCGAAAGAGTATATTATATAGGTGGTCCCATTTAAATTTTATCGTAATCGGTTGAGCCGTTTTTGATAAACAAAAATGTACATGGATGTCTCATCTGTACTGTACTGTACCAGCCTTTTTAATAGTCCACTGCAGGACGAAGGGTGATTGGCCCATATCCATCACGCTGGCCCAGTGCGGGTTGGTGGATTCACATACGCCATCAACTTTCTTCTACTGACGTATGCAGGTTGCCTCACGATGTTTTCCTTCACCGAAAAGCCAATGATGTGGAATTCCGTACATAAGTTCCAAAGAAACTCATTGGTACGGGATCGGGATTTGAACCCACGACCTCACGATTGCAGGTCGGGTGTTACTACCACTAGACCACCACGGCTTATACTGTGGCTTATGATGTCTCATCGATTTGTGCAAATTGGAATTCTGTACCCGGTGGAAGTCGGTGTTGCGATTTTTTGCGAAAAGCCCACGTAACTAATGCTTGGTTCACAAGCTTCAAATAATAAAGGAGTTTGTACGTAGGCGTTGATACTTTGCATTTTTGATCTCGATTCAACTTAAAATATGCTAAAGTTGCATTTTAGGCTAATATCTGTATCCTATTTGATTTAAGTACCTATTTATTAACATCACAGATGTGCGTCCAAATTATTAGGTATTTTTTTATAATATCGAAAAATATTGAGTTTTTTTATAATAAAATATTGACTAAATCATAGATAGGTAAGTATAGGCCGAATATAATATAATCAAACATGGCAGCTGTGTTAGATACAAGATCCGGATAACCCAATCCTCGTGAAGCTGTTAAATGAACTTCATTGTGATCTTCGTTGGGCTATCCGCAGCTTGCAGCTATAATTTAAAAAAAAATTCGTTAATTACACAAAAATTTATGTACTATACCTACATTATACAATAAAATAATCACAGCGGCCAAGATGTTTGGTTCGACCTTTACTTGGGTCTTATTTGTCAGTGGCGCCATCTAGCGAGAGAGGCTGATACTTATCGCTCTCATTATTATTTTAGTACTTATGTAAAATAATTTGACTTTATTGTGATTCGTTTTATTTGTACCAATTTTATTACTTTCTGATGATGTATAATGTTGGCTACATTATAAATCATGTGATAATATATAATGTAGGTCGAATCATACAAATCGGCGGATGTGAAGTTAGCTACAAGTTGCGCAATCCAATCAACGCGCAGCTTTATGTGATCTTCTGTCAGGATTGGATATTGCGCAATTTGTAGGTAACTTCACATCCGCCGACTTGTATGATTCGGCCTAAGTATAATTAATTTGATTACCGCTTTGATTTATCGGTATTTTATTCAATCATGCGTTCGAAATAAAGCTATATACAGGGTTATTTCTAATCAATTAGAATCCTTCTAGGGGCTCATTCTGTACATCAAAACTAACAACTTTTGTTCTACGACTTTTGTCAAAAGTAAAAAAAAAAATCAGCTGTTCCATACATTTTGTCGCGGGTGAACTAAATTTTTCTATGGAACAAACATTTTTTTTGACGAAAGTCGTAGAACAAAAGTTGTTAGTTTTGATATACAGAATAAGCTCCTAGAAGGATGCTAATTGATTAGAAATAACCCTGTATACACGCTAAAAATACGAATAATTTTTTTGATGTTAAAAATATGTAATTAAATTAAAGAAACCATTGTGAATTAATTACGTCCTGTTGAATATTGTATAGTAGTGTCGTTTCTAATTATGTAATATTGTCGTATTAATCTTACAAAATGTATAATATTATATTATGGTAATTATATTTCTGTATAATAATTTTTAATTGTTGTTTTTTGTCTATCATTATTTATTTTGGTACACGGTGAGAATACATTGACAAATCGAAAATTTATATTTTTCAGGGCGGCCATTTTAAAGTTTGAATGATATTGGTAAATCTTTATATTTCATCTAATTTACAAATCAAATATAGGTAATATGGTCTACTAATGGCATAATATTAACAAATATACCTATATTGTTTACTTTACGGAGAAGCCATTGGCTCCTGAAATACCGTTTTCAACTAGTTTAGAAGCCTTTGGGTCAATCATTACTAAGAATATTGTTATTTTATGTCCATAATAAACTGTTTATAAAGCAAAAAGTCCAAAAGACAATTAAGATTTGATACTTGTCAATGTATTCACGCCGGGTTTATTCTAAACTAATCATCTATTAAACATACATGATGATCTTAAGATCGCAGGATCGTGCTGGATGCAAGCCGCTTCTTCTTATTGGAGATCTATAGGAAAGGCCTATATTCAACAGCGGCCGTACTATTGCTGAAGCGACGAAATATACATATAAATATTTTATTTTATTTTTGAAAATATTTTTTTTAATGACTGCCTCGGTGGCTCGTTGGTTAGTGAACCTGACTTCTGGATCAAAGAGGCGTGGGTTCGATCCCCACCAAGGGCAAGCATTTTTGTGATGAACATAGGTACTATCTATATAAGTATGTATTTAAAATGTCTATATGTAGTACTTATATCAGTCTCTGGCAGCCATATCACAAGCTTTGCTTAGTTTGGGGTCAGAGACCGTGTGTGAGATGTCCCCCAATATTTATTTATTTATTCGTCAACGAATTCAGACCAAATAGACGTCGCTTAGTAAGCTGAAGGGTTAGTACTAATTTATACGTAAGCTGAAACTAAAGTTTTTTTAGTGTGGCTCTATACAGCGCCCCTGGCGGAAACAAAGAATAACTAACAAGATGTATGGAGTCACACGCAAACTACGTCGTTTAAGTAAACTATGCAAAACCATTTTTTTTTGTGATAAATATTTCAAAAATTGATGCGCTAGCAGAATTTGGACCTGCGACTCTGGGATTCCAGCCCAGATGCTTTGTCCAATTAAGCTAGAACGCTGTACTGCGAAGCCGCCAAATTAGTGAAGTGTTTGTCATCATTTTTGAAATGTTTATCACAAAAAAGAAAAGTTTCTATAAACCTACTGTGTGAAGCACGATAGACGGAACGTAGAACGTAGTAAACAAGATAGACCCATCGTGTTTCGGCTCGTTTTACTTATCTTGGCTAGCACTCTACTGCTACATGATATCCAGGATCTCAAAAATTTGTATTTTAAAAAGTTATATTTTCATAATAATGTATTATCTATTCTGTACAGTGTTTGAGTAGGTAGTGAAAAACAAATGAATACGCACAATGATTATCTATGTATTTAAAATTTAATTTTCATTACTTATATACAAATTACAACATTCACTATTATAATAGGTATTAGTTCGTCCTATATTTACATACGTAACAGTACACTTTAGAAGCGTAATTTCTTTTATAAATTACTTCAGGAAACTTTTTGAATAATGCGATATTATAGAACAACACTGATCGTACGGGGATTGAAAGGATTTGGGGCAAGATTCTGGTACGTTCGAGATCACCATAACGACATTTCTTACGCTCAGATCAAATAAAAAAACCAAGACAGAACGTCGTGACAAATAAGGCCGGTTTTTTATACAGGTGAGTGCGACGGTGTTGCACTGCCATAGTTCGAGTGACGATCCAAGGCGTAGTTTCCTTGTGTATGTTCTTTCAGCCTTTTTAATAGTCCACTGCAGGACGTAGGTCTACCCACTAAGGGTGATTGGTACATATCCACCACGCTGGCCTAGTGCGGGTTGGTGGATTCACATACGCCGTCGAATTTCTTCTACGGACGTATGCAGGTTGCCTCACGATGTTTTTCCTTCACCGAAAAGCCAGTGGTGTGAAATTCCGTACATAAATTCCAAAGAACTCATTGGTACGGGACCGGGATTGAACCCACGACCTCACGATTGTAAGGCGGGTGTTACTACCTCTAGACCACCACGGCTTCACTACCTCTAGACCACCACGGCTTGTATGTGTGTGTGTAATTGTGTCTGTATACGGCGAGGCGTAGTATTTCCGGGCTCACTTGTTTTGTTCACAACATTGTCTTGATTTTCTTTATTTGGTCTGAGTTCTTACGAGAAAATTAGCGAATGTAATTATCTAGAGCGCGCAATAATCGGGCCCCAAAACAACGTGAAATGGAATGTACATCTTTAGGGTATCCATAATATTTTGTATACATTTAAATGTAGGTACACTTTTTTGTGTACGGTTGAGTATTTTAAAATCGGTAATTTTAACACATGATAATAGTTTAGCGTTTCGACAATTCAACTCAGTTCTTACAGTTAAAAATTACTGTAACTATTTTACGATGTTAAAAATACAATATCATCAGGTTTTTAGTAGAAAAAATGTTTTGTGTAGCATGACTGCGTTATTTTAAATGGTCTATCTTTAATTGAAGATAGCATAGAGTTGAAGGTAGCTTAATACTATCAATCAAAACCTGATTTTTGCAGATTAACCCCCTTCGCACACGGCGTCGTAGCGTAGGCGCATCGAAGTACGCGCGTAGGACGAGAACAATACGAGCGCACACACGTTCAAACAAGTTCGCACACGAGGCGTAACGTAGTCGTATCGTAGGAAGCACCGCTCCGTGTGCGGACTTGTTTCAACATCTACGCGCTCGTATTGCTCTCGTGCTACGCGCGTACTACGATACGCCTACGCTACGACGCAGTGTGCGAAGGGCCTTTAGTCTCAGTTTAATCTTTTTTAATTATTACAAAACATGTATTACTGTAATAGTTATAAAGTTTTCCGTGTTTCATAATAAAATAACCGGCTTTCGATCCCCGTTTAACACATTGAGATAATAATTGTACTCACTAAAACTACATCGATAAAAATTCCCAAGAAAATTAACGAGAACAATTAAAATCATCGAAAACTTAAAAAATAACGAAATAAATAGCCTTTTTCGCAATAAAAAATGTTAAACACCGAATTTGCGTCCTTATGACATGCATAAAATACTTATTAATAATATATAGGACACTTAATATGAAAAATATTGCAATTATGTATTTTATGTAACAACTGTTGACGGATTTATTATTAATCTTATATAAATATAGTGTTGGAGTCATAAAGACGTTATTCGAAATAATTATTATGATAGACATTAATTAACACAGACAGGCTGGCTAAAATGAGAATATAACTCAACTATACTATATTTATTGAAACCATAGAGCGGCGGACAGAGATGTCATAGGAAACTTTTAGGCTTAAATACAAAAATAGCGCCAAGCCGCTAATGAAATTTAAAAAAAAAATACCATCATGTTCTACGTGTTAGAACGAACGATACTTGATTCTAAAACAAATCCAATTCATAACATTATTTGTTACAAGTCAACATACGTTATATTTTAGACTTAATTATAGGTGGCGCCACAAACATGATGAAATGTGCGCCATCTATAATACATATACAATAGAAAGTTACCTCGTGATCGAGCTTTGTTGGAAAACATTGTTCTGACATCTCTATCCTACTCTTTGATCGAAACAAAGTGCTGCATACAGTTCTAGTACATAGAATAACTACATTTCTGATAGCTAACTGCGAATTTACAATATGAACGTTAGTTTCGACATTTAGCTTATACAACCTTTTAACAACTATGACTTATCTTAAAAACAAGTAAATATAATATAGTTCAGTATAAAACTACGTGTCATAAATAAGTGTTAAGAGATCACCCTTGAACTACTCTCATTTTAACCAGTTTATTGCAACCACAGCTCCTACACTATAGACGAGGAGCTGTCGTTGTCACATTGTTCTATAAATATTAGGCTATCGCAGGCAGGATTCGAAATTGAAATCGATATCAATTTGCTCCTAATTTCCTATAGATGGCGACACTAGTTTTCGTTATACGCACTTACTATATATTTTTTTTATAATTCGAGCTAACTACTAGGTAAGACGCATTTCACGTGCATACAATGCGTTGCAGAATATAAATCAATCGGCAAATTGAACAAAAAGTATGGCTGCAAAAAGTGATGGATTCGATGCACACACGCAGCTTTATATATACTCACCCGGAAACGATTTAAATTTAAATTTCAAATCCGGCCTGCGTCGCCCACATACATAAATTAAATGCATCGTATCTCCACGTAACGTATCTAACTACGATAATATACAAGTCCAACTTAAAGGACGTCGCACACTGCGGTACTTGCTGCCGTCTTTCTTCTTTGAGTCGCGATATTGAGTCACTTTACAGCATTTGACGAAACTTGTTTCTCGATATTGTCTCGGTTGTTGCTATACGCAGTTAAGTATTAATATAATTAAATATTAATTCCCGAATGGAATTCCTGAATCACAAAAGAAAAGAAGATTTCTGTTACACCCGTATTATACAACTGGTATAACATAGCAAGTGTAAATTGAGTGACTCATCCCCGCGACTCAGATATAGGTACTATCCGAGAGAATGTGCCGCAGTGTGCGACGGGCTTAATTTCACATGCGGGACCACGCACGCATTGTCGTTAAATATCACAACTAATTAAAAATGAATGCTCTACTCACTGCATTGCCGTTTCCATTGGCCCAAACAACTTTGTCGGAAATAGAATCGTATACAAGCATTTTTACATGCAGAAGAATCACTGGTTTCAGCAAAGAATGTGTCGTTTGAATCGTCCAATTTTATCAAACGTTTGCCAAATAAACTTACTTATCTACAAATGTTGGTCAAAGTTACAGGACCAATGTAAGCGGGCAATGCGACCGTGCCAGAATAACGCACCGCCTTATAATTTAGGATATGGTATATAGAGCATCTGCGTCCTGCTTGGTACGGAATCCGGACAAAAATATAGGCTAAACTACGGATTATTTTTAGAGATAAGTTACTAAAAATGCTAGTTAAAAGACTGCATTGTAGAACAATGAAAGATTTCGCTTGCTGACCTTTAAACTTTAGCATGAAAATTGCACTTGATGATGATAGTTAGTAGTTCTCAGAGCAAATAAAAAAATCAAGAAAGTCGTTGAACAGTCAAGTGGAGCCGGTTTTTTATGCTTGTGTGAGTGCGTCGCTGTTGTGCCGCCATAGTTCGACAGACAAGCCAAGGCGTAGTTGCCTTTTTCATGAGACCATCGCTATGCTGACGCTCGAGATTAGAAGGGGTTTGAGCACGGTATGAGTTTTCTCTTTGAAATTATTAAATTTTCGATCCCTATTAGATTTACTGATATTTCTGTTCTTATTAGTTGGCCGTAGAAGATACTGCATTGTATACAATTTGAATTTTTAGTTATAGAGAGAGAGAAGTTACCTACTTGTGCATGCCTAGCTTGACACTACAATATTTCAAAAAGGCAGAACTAATAGATACAACGTACCATTCTCATATGTTCTACATAAGTTTTATCATGTTTTTCAAATAACATTATGAAGTAACGAATGTTATAGACACCGTACCAATAGCAGAAGCAGATGCTCGGTGGGTAGCAATTCACACGCATAGGTATCGTGAACTTATCCGTAGATTAGGCTACACGTTAAAGCTCTGTGTATTCCACCATACCGGCATCATAAGAATAAATTTTAGGCGACCTTGTTACAAAACGACGATCAACACGAATTCAACAAACGACGTCTGCACAAAAATACATATATTTTACATGTAGAGCAAGTTGATTGGTTATACATTCAAGACTTGAAGGTCAAATCCAATACCTATCTAATTTTACAGCATTTTTACGGTTCTCATGGACACAACGTTTCTTTTTCACAGGTATGTACCTAGGTACTTGTCAAGATTAAGAGGGGCAAAGTTGTGTAAAATTTAGACACTGTTATCCCTTTGCTTTTCACTATTATTTCGTGAGATTTATGATCCTCGTTTTGTAAGAAGAGAGCAGCTACACAGACTAGTTCACATCCATGTTGGGCAAATTCGTGGTGCCAATGATATCAGAGTCACTGTCAGGTTTGGCACCTCGGAACTTGGCCGTGGTCGTCACAGGGACGGCCGCAGAGTACGCGACGGGGGCTAACAACTTCGGACGGATCAATTCGTTCACCTTTGGGGCCTACCGAGGTTTCTGTTTAAAGAAGGAACCTTTATGATACTAACTTATTTGTAGAATTTAGTAACTAATTTCTAAACTAGGCTGATAGCTTCTACATCTTTTGATACCTTGTTCAATTCTACAGATAGGTTGGTCGCTCAAGTCTTTCATTAATAATTTGGGGTTACATTAGTATTAGCATTTACATAAATGGAAAAGTTTTACAATTGCACAAGTAGAGGTACTAATCGGTAATTAAATTAACCTATGACACTTGACACAGAAACCGTTGCGCTGTCAATTATGAACAATGTTTATTTAATAAGCGCTATTTATTGGCCAATTATTTAAATTCACCCGTTAATTTCATAAAAGGAACCTGTCAAAGTGTTGCTTTGCGGACCTTTTGGCCTTTTGCGAGTGTCGTACTCGCTGTTAAGTGTATTTTCCAATAGTGTGTGTTAAAAGGCACTTTGCATGCAAGCAACAGGTTATCGTGGCAAGTGTCAACAGAGGTGGCGCCTTGGCCAGGACACATCACAATGCACTTTGATGACAAAATAAGCAGCGGTAGTCTATAGGTGCTTATACATAATATAGGTAAGTTGGTAACTACGACTTTACTTTGAAACGAAACTATCTTTACTTTGATAGTAAATAGTAGTAATATATGATTTTGAAATATTTAACAGCTCTAGAGTATCAACATTAGATATCTAGTTTAAATTTAAATAAATTGAACAACAAGACATTTGATAATTGATCGACGATGATGATAAATAAGTACCTATATTGTTTTTCAATTTGTTTAGAATAAAAAATTCTACAGCTGTTAGATATTTCGAAAAAAATATATAATTATTCTTACACAATTTGTTGCAAAATATTGCGATTTGTTCAGTAGTTAAAAGAGTAGCTTATATTATCTGAATGGTGAAAAGTGACGTCATCTTCACCACTGCACTAACAAAATATTGACCGTTGGCTTACTGCGCAGCAAAGTACACAACAGGAGGCAGTTTATGTTTGAGTAATTAACGCATAAACCAATGAACATTAAAATACAAAATACGGTACTTTACACCAAACGTAGCGGGTTAAATTACCGAGGTAATTGCTATATCTGAGCTGAGGTTTATCGTCGCACTTCTGGGAAACAAAAATAATGCTAAAGTTCAAAACATTGCGATGTTATTTTTGAGTAGCGTTTCATAAGGCTTCGTGAACAACATATTACTATTATTGGCAACGAATAAAAATAGGGTCAGTATCAGTACCTATGTAGCTAATTAGAATGCTAGGTATGTTTTATGATAGTCGTACAAATTCGATTATTCTTTTGTAACTTCAAAATCGCTTATTTGTCAGCCTAACCCATTGAGCTTATTAAACAAGGTAGGACATATGTATCGGGCGTGAGTGACCCGATACATATGTCCGAGGCTAGACCTGAGCCCGTCACTCACGCCAGAAAAATTGAATTTCAATACTTTTTATTTTCCCGAGGTGGGCAAAAGTGGACAGATGTCCCCAAAGAGAATATCTCTAATAATCTTTATATACACCAATGAAACTAATCGAATTCCCAGAGTAAAAATGATTACGAAACCATTAACTCATATTTCATTTGTATAATTACCGTTCATCCCGCTACGCTTGTTAAGCCGCCGTTAGGTTAAGACTTAATTAATTAATAGTAGTGGTATAAAAAGATTAAAGCCGCACCGACGTATTATGAATAAGTGTTTACGGTGTGTGTAAGTGGATTATGTAGAACAGATTTTTGAAGGAATTGAAGTTTACTGGATTGATAGTCTCAAAAGGAAACCTTCCCATTTTTGAAAGTGTCTTTGGTTTACTGTCGAATTTTTCGCAACCTAAAAATTGCCGCAATAAGTTGCCAAAACTGGCCCACGGATTTGTTTAGTTCATTGTCTTATTGTACAGATTGAGTGAAAAAAGGCTGTATTTTTTCGAATCGTAATTATATTAGCTAAATAGCATAGTTCTGTTTCTTTTTCAGGATCAGAATCAGAATATCGTTTATTGCTATAAAACTGGTACGTATGTTGTTAAAAAATTATAAAAGAAGTATCACAGTCTTACCCTTTTCGGGCGTGCAATATTTTACACAATACATTCACTTTGGGCATTCGATAGAGAGAACGCTTTTTGTGTTGCAATTAAATTTACGCTGGCGCCTTTGTAATCGGGCTTACTGTGCATACGTTTTCCCAAGAAATCGTTTTACCACATACTCATACGATTTTTTTTTTATAAAACTTTAGGTTTAACTATAGTTAAGCGACAACTTTGTATGTAGAGTAAATTAAATTTATCTACCTATCTAGCTAGAATTTTCGGAACGGAACTAATATGAGTTTATGGTAATTCTCTAAGGCTAGCGGTAGAGGACGTAGTTTGACCTCGACGTTTAGGGTATCAACGCAAACCCACATCAAGACCACAGCTATAATCCACACCTGTTCTCGTTGTCGTTAAACTAAATGGGTTTTTGGGGACTTTACTCCACCCCTCTCCCCTTCCCCTGCTCCTGTACCACCTTAGTTCGTCACTGGCTTGGATTACAAAGTGTTAAGGCTGTAAGGTTTGTGGCTGCCACGAACTAACAAGAGAAAATAAAAATCAAAATGTGATTATCTTTTTTCAACCGATTTGCCAAATAGAAGAGATTCTCAATTCAGTTTTAGTCATTTCTTAAATGTGTGTTAACAGAACGGTGTTTCCGTGAATTATTATCAGTTTGGGTTAACTTATTTTGTATCCCATCTTTCTATAACCGAGCTATTTCATAGCATTCCTCTATTGACAAAAAAATTTAATATTTAAAAATTCTACCGATACAAAAATCTGTTCTATAAAAGACCATCCACAAATCACAACAAAAAAAAACCAGACACGTTTCTTTACAATTTGACAGTAGAAACGCATCTCTAGTTTAATACATAAAAACACAGTTTATATAAACCCGGTTTCTGACAAGTTTAAGACTTGGGGACTTTCATCAAGATTCATATTTTCAGTAATCAACAAAAATATAAATCTCGGTAATAACCAACAAATATAAAAACAACGTACGCAACTTAAACACTATGACGTTGGCTACAAGGTGTAGTTAGCCCAATCCTGACCGCTTTAGCTTAAACTGCGATTTCTTTCTCTAGTTCGTGAGATAGAAACGTTCAGTACACGTCACGTCACGTAAAAAGTACGCACAAGGAAATTTAAGTCCTATTCCACATGGAATTAAATCTCCTTGCTGCAGTAAAAGCTGCGTACTATACTAGGAGATATACCTAACTTTTATTAACTGTACAATACGAGTTAAATTTTCTTGTGCGCAGCTTTGCTCCAGCTTTCTTTTTACTTGACGTGATCTGTAAGATTCGGCCTATACAGTTTACCTATATTTCTCAACTGAATACTAAATATACAGTCCACATACAGTCTACGTCTCTAGCTCAGAGTGCGATATCTTTTTCCAGTTAGTGAGACAGAAACGTTCAGAAGCGGTGAGTGAACAGAAACGTTCTCCAGTTAGTGAGACAGAAACGTTCAGTAGCGGTGAGTGAACAGAAACTTTCTCCAGTTAGTGAGACAGAAACGTTCAGTAGCGGTGAGTAAACAGAAACCCCAGTAGGTGCAGCAGTCAGCAGGTGGCCCCGGCGCGCTCACTGCGGGTGCGCGGGCGGCGCGGGCGGCCCACGCGGGGCTCTCAGTCAGTCGCCCGTCGCCGTCACCTGCGTCCACGACCACGGAGACGTGTAGTTCTTCTGGCTGGAATAGAACAGAAGGTAGACGTTAGGATATTTGATAACAACATGAGGCTTAAGATCTTTACCTCAAAGTGACTGGTTATGCCACTATGCTACCACGCCTCGGTAAAACTACTCGCTTTACAAACTTATAAGGTCCTGGGGGCATATTTTTCAAATTCGAACATACACCTAATCTTTAAGGACAACTTTTTTCTAAAAAATATTTAAAATTATCCTTTTCAAGTCCTATGTCTAAAATGATGATAGGTGGACGGATAGAAAGGATTGATAGATGAATAAATTGACTGGAAATGAGCCCAATGTGACTATACATTTTGTGAGTACTCAAAGCTCATTTTCAGCGCCCAGTGATAAGATTTTTATATGTTTTTTTGAGATTGGAAATATTTTTAAACCATATCTGTAGAAGTATGTAAATATCCAGAGAACCTTAAAATAATTCACACACTGGTGGATGTGCCGAAGAATATTTACGAGCGAGTGGCGGCAGCTACTGGCGCGAGTAAATAATTCATACCTACTTCGGCGTAATCAGGGTCAAGTTCGTGTGTGTCGCACGCACAGGCGGCTGCCGTGCCCTTTCTATGTGAGATCTTTCCATGGAAGAAAGAAAGAGAGCAAGAAGCAATTTGAAGGCTTAATCACCGTAAAATGGGGTCCGTAAAAAACTGGAAGTGCTACCTATGTAATTAACGACATTAGTGACATTTGAACTAAGTACACTAGGTATACTTGAACGGACTGAAGCTTTAGTAGTAGTAAAGGTGGGCACACACGGTCAGTTAAACTGATCAGTTTTTCGTGTCACTCCAACTGGGAGCTCATTCAGTTAATGAAAAGGTGGGAATTGGTGGTTCCATATTTGAAGACAGTGGAGCCATGATATTACTTCGATAAATAGTGTTAAGTGAAATTATTGGAACCAAAGTTGTTTGAAATTTGATTTTCAATTCCTATCAACTTTTTCTAGGATCGATTTTTTTAATAAGCCGGTGATGCCATAATGTTTCTTCGATAACTTGTGTTATTTCAATTTTTCATGAGAAGTTATCGGAACCAAAGTTGTTTGAAATTTGATTTCCTACAACTTTGATTCCCATCAACTTTTTCCAGGATCGATATTTTTTTTAATAAGTTAGTGGTTCTATTTTGTTTCTTCCATAACTTGTTATTTCAATTTTTCATGAGAAATTATCGAAGCCGAAGTTGCTTGAAATTTGATTTCCTACAACTTTGATTCTCATCAACTTTTTATAGGATCGATATTTTTTTAATAAACCAGTGGTGCCATGATGTTTCTTCGATAACTTGTGTTATTTCAATTTTTCATGAGAAGTTATCGGAACCAAAGTTGTTTGAAATTTGATTTCCTACAACTTTGATTCCCATCAACTTTTTCCAGGATCGATATTTTTTTTAATAAGTTAGTGGTTCTATTTTGTTTCTTCCATAACTGGTTATTTCAATTTTTCATGAGAAATTATTGGAACCAAAGTTGTTTGAAATTTGATTTTCCACAACTTTGATTCCTATCAACTTTTTCTAGGATCGATATTTTTTTAATAAGCCGGTGGTGCCATGATGTTTCTTCGATAACTTGTGTTATTTCAATTTTTCATGAGAAATTATCGGAACCAAAGTTGTTTGAAATTTGATTTCCTACAACTTTGATTCCCATCAACTTTTTCCAGGATCGATATTTTTTTTAATAAGTTAGTGGTTCTATTTTGTTTCTTCCATAACTTGTTATATCAATTTTTCATGAGAAATTATTGGAACCAAAGTTGATTGAAATTTGATTTTCCACAACTTTGATTCCTATCAACTTTTTCTAGGATCGATATTTTTTTAATAAGCCGGTGGTGACATGATGTTTCTTCGATAACTTGTGTTATTTCAATTTTTCATGAGAAATTATCGTAACCAAAGTTGTTTGAAATTTGATTTCCTACAACTTTGATTCCCATCAACTTTTTCCAGGATCGATATTTTTTTTAATAAGTTAGTGGTTCTATTTTGTTTCTTCCATAACTTGTTATTTCAATTTTTCATGAGAAATTATTGGAACCAAAGTTGTTTGAAATTTGATTTTCCACAACTTTGATTCCTATCAACTTTTTCTAGGATCGATATTTTTTTAATAAGCCGGTGGTGCCATGATGTTTCTTCGATAACTTGTGTTATTTCAATTTTTCATGAGAAATTATCGGAACCAAAGTTGATTGAAATTTGATTTCCTACAACTTTGATTCCCATCAACTTTTTCCAGGATCGATATTTTTTTTAATAAGTTAGTGGTTCTATTTTGTTTCTTCCATAACTTGTTATTTCAATTTTTCATGATAAATTATTGGAACCAAAGTTGTTTGAAATTTGATTTTCCACAACTTTGATTCCTATCAACTTTTTCTAGGATCGATATTTTTTAATAAGCCGGTGGTGCCATGATGTTTCTTCGATAACTTGTGTTATTTCAATTTTTCATGAGAAATTATCGGAACCAACGTTGATTGAAATTTGATTTCCTACAACTTTGATTCCCATCAACTTTTTCCAGGATCGATATTTTTTTTAATAAGTTAGTGGTTCTATTTTGTTTCTTCCATAACTTGTTATTTCAATTTTTCATGAGAAATTATTAAAGCCGAAGTTGCTTGAAATTTGATTTCCTACAACTTTGATTCTCATCAACTTTTTATAGGATCCATATTTTTTTAATAAACCAGTGGTGCCATGATGTTTCTTCGATAACATGTGTTATTTCAATTTTTCATGAGAAATTATCGGAACCAAAGTTGATTGAAATTTGATTTCCTACAACTTTGATTCCTATCAACTTTTTCCAGGATCGATATTTTTTTTAATAAGTTTGTGGTTCTATTTTGTTTCTTCCATAACATGTTATTTAAATTTTTCATGAGAAATTATTGAAGCCGAAGTTACTTGAAATTTGATTTCCTACAACTTTGATTCCCATCAACTTTTTCTAGTATTGATATTGTTTTGAATAAGATAGGTGAGCCATTTTGTTTCTTCAATAACTTTTGTTATTTCTTTCTTTCATGAGAAATTATTGGAACCAAAGTTGTTTGTAATTTGATTTCCTACAACTTTGATTCCTATGAACTTTTTATAGGAAAGATATTTTCTTCAATAAGATAGGTGTGCCATATTGTTTCTAATAACTTTTGTTATTTTTTTCTTTACTGAGAAATTAACGGATCCACAGTTGTTTGAAATTTGATTTCCTACAACTTTGATTCCCGTCAACTTTTTGTAGCATCTATATTTTTTTGAATAAGATATTGGTGTCATTTAGTTTCTACAATTAAGCTTACCAGCAATAGTTATCAACATTAGGCCCCCGCTGCACTAATCTGATGAACAGATGCGATCATAGCATCGTGTGAGCTCAGCTTCAGATAGTGGTTCAAATCGTGTACCACAAATTCCTACCTATTAATTTACTGAATAAGCCCCATTTGGAGTGACGCGAAAAACTGATCAGTTTAACTGACCGTGTATGGCCACCTTAAGTATGGACCGTATGGACTCTGGATTAGGTACCTACGTAGCGAATTACTTACTAAATAAGTACCTACAGCTGTTTAGTGATTAAGTAACCTGCTTATTTAACATAAGTACTTAGGTACCTAAGTATCTATATTTTTTGCAATAGGTAGGTACGTAATTGTTAGGGATCTTAACTTAAGCTGAAAACATACTATCGGACGCTGCTTACGGACGCGACTGATAGATAATGAATGTACACTGACCCGTGCAAACTAGCGGACATAAGTCGCGGACGTCATCTTGGGCTGACCTTGAGCGTTCGGACGTCCGAGAGAGATCTGGCTTTCAGTCACGTCCGTCAGCCGCGTCCTATAGTACGTTTCTAGCTTAAATCCTGCCTTGTCAGTCTTCAATAGTTCACTGCTGAACATTTAGTTATAGCCTAAGCAGTACCACGCGATACTTAGTTACCTTTATTTAATTTCAACGTCAAGTCAGTTAAGGCCGTAACCTAGGCAGTAAGATTTAACAGTTTAGTTATTTTGGGCAGTTAAGTGAGCTCTTAAAGAGTTTTACGACACCCGTCAAACAGAAACTCCTGACGGCACGGCGCAGCCAGCTAATGTTTTTAATAAAAACACGCTTTATCGTAAGAGCCATTAAAATTTTATCGCCGATAACAAATGGTAGGTATTTTTCGAATATGACTCATTCGGAAACGTGGAGTGTACGTTGGAACGTAAAAGAAATGACGCAAAGTGGTCGTTTTTATAAAATAGTCGTTTATTTTTGACCACCGGTACCGGTAGAGTCCTCTTTATTAGTGGCATAAAATTATTATTTTGAAGGAAATATGAAATATGTGTATGCGAAATTTTTGGGCGCTTTGTATTTAAAGACAAAACTAATGTAAAGATAAATTTTCAGGACAGGATAACTCGCAAACCTAAGTACTTTTTTCATTTTAACTTAGGAGCAGCTTTTACCCACACCATAAAATAGTTAATCAAAAATAGTTTTCTGGAATAAGTGTACTCGAAGTTTGTCATACCTGCCTATACAGGGTTTATTCCCAGTGTTGCTACCAATCTTACAACCAGTAGTAAGAACGGTAAATGAATTACCGTTGTTACCACTGCAATTGAATGTTGTTAGAACAGTAAAAATAAATTATCTGTGTTACTACCGTAAAACAAAAACTACAAAAAGAAACAAAATAGGACCTGCCATGCTGAGTTAAATGCGAGTAATTTTTAAGTTTGACAACTGTCACATTGCCACCTGTAATGCAACTCTATTATTATGAATTCCAGAATGACAGCTGTCACTTAGATTTCTGTCATATTTTATTTATCTTTAACTTATAAAACATGAAAACAAAACTTAAATAAATTATCCTATCTAAACTAAAATACCCTATCTAAAGAAAACTAGTTAAAAATTAGAGAATGTTTGAACCTATAAAAGGTTTAAACAGTCTCTAATCACAGGCAACGTGCCCAAAATGCTGGCTGCATTGCCTCGCTGAATTGCGAGGCTGACTTTCTGCCCAAAATACAGGCCAGCATTCTGGTCACGTGTACTTTCTGTCATATTTGACTTGAACTATGACTATTTAAAAAAAAACCTTTTAGTCTGACAGCTGTCACTTTGACACCTGCCATGCAACTCTAGCGTGACCGGTCATATTTTGTTTCTTATTGTTATTTTAGTTTTACGGTAGTAACACAGGTAATTTATTTTTACTGTTCTAACAACTTTCAACTGCAGTAGTAACAACGGTAATTAAATTACCGTTCTTACTACTGGTAGGTAGTAAGATTGGTAGTAAACCAGTAACACTGGGAATAAACCAGAAGCCGGCCATGTCACATTATCTTAGACTGATACATATTATCTAGTTGTACAAAATGTCAAACTCAGTAATATCATTTGGTTAGCGGCAAGCCCGTGAATCCTAGAGCTTAGACTTAGCAATTAACCTTTCGACATTTTGTTTATACCTTCAAAATAATACAGTGAAGCATACAAAGAACTTAGCAGTATGTTACGCTGGTATTTCACGCGAATGTCATAATGAAGGTAGGTAGGTACTGTACCGCACCTACAGGCCAGATTTTACTAAAACGGAGCGGAGCGAAGGTGTCCAGTCTTGTAGTCTGAGCCCTCAGTCCAGGTTTAGCGTAGTTTACTTAAACTATCGCGTTCGCGTGTGGCTCCATACAATTTGGTTAGTTCTTCCTCGTTTCCGCCAGGGGCGCTGTACAAAAATGAATAGTACCATACGGAAACAGCCGGGCACAGGCACACCCGCCCGCCTCATGCCTCCCGCGCTCTCCCTATGCACTACGACAATGATTAGCCAATCACGGCGAAGTGTCATCTGCGGCTAACATCTCATCCGCCGAATTGTGTGGCGCTTAGTATACACTGATTAAAAAATCAACATAAATATCATTGAGACAATATTGACTAAAAAATACATGACATCAAGTTTTTAAAATCTAGCATTTTAGCACTCTATACATAACAAACCTGGCAATCCTTATCTTTGGTGTATAAACAGGTACATACCTATAGCTTGAAAATTGTTTTCGGTTTTTCTTATTTAAAACGAATTTGAGCATATCAGAACAGTTCTAGAAGCGTCATAAATTACTCTGATGAATATGACATTCTTAAAAATAAACTTGGCAGAAAATTTGTGTGTTCGTATACAAAAGGTACACGTATGTATGAGCTGCCCACATCCTACTTTGGCGTGTCTTCAGGATGCGAACTAGAGTAGTTGGGAGAGCGCGGGCTAGTGATACGAGAGAGGCAGGTTCAAGTCCTACGATCGCGATTAATTTTTGAAATGTTTATCTCAAAAATAACTCTTGGAGACAAGCCTAGTGCTGCTTCCTGCTACTTCCCGCAGTATAAAATTAAAATCATTTCATTACAAGTTCTCGCTTGACTCGGTTCCTCTAAATTATGGTAAATAGGTATATTCTGCCTATTCCTGTCAATTAGAAAAAAGCGTGCTGCGGGGTGATTCTATCTTCTATTCTTCTTCTGTATGAAAACGTACGCGTTACGTACTCTAAGTTAGTTTCGAATTAGAAATGCAGGTGAAAAAAACAAATATAGCATTTCTGCAATGGGCTTACGGGTTACCACCGGCTCTACCGCGTATTTACCAATCTAAATAGAGATTTTTTCTGTGGGGCTTTTTATAGTTTGATTTTTTCTAGGTGAGTATTTTTTCAGTTAATTTTTTTTTCTAGGTGGGACAGCTGCATTGTCATTAGCAGTATGCTGAGTGTGAGTTTTGCTGTAAACATGACGCGCTCGCCGCGAGCGCGTAAGCATGTAATTTGTATGAAGAAATGTACAGCGCCACTAGCGGCGCGTTTTTGAAACACTCTGTGCGAGTGCAAGTTCATACAAATTACATGCTTACGCGCTCGCGGCGAGCGCGTCATGTTTACGACAAAACTCACACTCTGCATATAGAAAAAAATTCTATCTATAAATCCCCTAAACATAAAAATAAAATAAGAATTGTTTTTTTGAAATAAGAATTATGTTTTAGCGTGGATAAAAATGTTTCTAGAGCCCTCTTCTTAGCTACATCTGGTTACCGACTCAATCGAGTAATGTATGCGCCTCATCTCTACTTCGCTTTTGTAGAGTTAGGGCTTAAAGGTAGGTCTGTACGAGTATTACACCGAACCTAAATACCGCTTCGTGCCGATCAATCTAGATTCTAGAGCTATTGTTCTGTGACCTATGTTTATGTGGCTTTGTGGGAATATTCGATCTGAAAGTACCTACTAGTATTTGTTTTGGTAAATGGTAACCTACCTATTGGTTATAATATCATTGATATTATATCAGGCTTCGTACTAGGTTTCAATGAAGGCTTAGTACCTACCTATTGTAATTAAGTGAGGTTATTTTGAATTCAACTGTTGGTTTAGGTATGCTATTGTCTTTGTATTCAATATTTTATAGGTGACCTTAGTTTGACCCACAGAACAGCAGAACTTCTCTCTCTTCTTTGGTTTAACCTTATATTGACGTTTACCGGAGATTTTAAAATCAAAAACTTATTGATATGCTACGCCGTAGAGTAGGTCCCTGCTTATTACGGCGTAGAAAGTAAATGCGAACCGATGTCTTATACAAGGTGTTGTTTTGCTAAATGTAGGATCTTTCAGTCATCTATTGTCGTTAGGTCGACGACAAAATCGTAAAAAAAAACAGATTTTCCATGTATAGACAGTCAATGATTTTTTGTACGGAACAGCAGTATTTTTTTCATGATTTCAATTCAATTCAATCATATTTATTTTAATTAGGAACAAATATACAATTTGGAAACGTCATTACCTAATAATCAGGGAACGTCAATTACATACCTAATTATCACAAAAACTGTTCTGTGACAAAAACAATAAAATAATTCGAAATAAATAAAGAATTAAAGAGACAAACAAATCAATTAAAAAACAGTCACCAGTGAAAATTAATAATTTGACAATATTCACAACATAATGTAGCCAGAATGAGTTTTGGAGATCTACCAGTCGGTTTGATTGGTAGGTTTACATAACTCATAAATTATAAAAGTAAATAAAATAGAACGAAATGAAATCGAATAATGTCAAGATTTATAAAATGTCACAGATAAAATAAAATGTCAAAAATGTCAAAATAAAAAAAAATATAAAAAATAATGAAATATTAATGTCAATCTATATTAATAATTTCGTCAAGGGGTACGGTAGACTCGATTGAAACTTTATCTCAATGATAAAACATAAAAAAATAATGATTTTGAGTCGACAACATATATCCGGAAAATTCGGATTATCGAGTATTTTAATAAATTATAACGGTGCTGACAAACAAAAACACGGTGTCCATATTGACACCGGATGACGGATGACATAACTTGAGAAGTGTTGCCAACACCACAAATAAAGAATCTGCTAAAATTGTTTTAAAATTGTGACAAAATAATGCTATATAAACATGCTAAAAATTGTGATAACATTTTTCAATATGAAATGAAACGTAACATAATTATAAAATTATTATTAATTAACAAAATATGTGTATTAATCGACTATGACCTATTATTATGTTATCAAATAAAATGTAAGTATCTTGGTCTTCATCGACCACTAATGAGCTTGAAGACGAGGTTGAGTCATTGCTCAGACTGTATAACTCCCCTTGGTACCTACAGAGCGTAGTGCGTTCTCTGGAACTGCGTAAGACTAGCAGCATTTCCTTGCCCTTTTTAAGTCGAATCTCGAAATTAATTTGAATGGTAAAAAACTTATTGTACAGTTATTTTACATGCTAAAAAATATGACGTATGCTATATTGCAAATAAATATGCTAAACAAGATGAAAATATGCTAAATTTAGCATAAAAATGCTAAATTGGCATCACTGATCTTGAGCAGTCAAGTTTTTTATGTTTTGGCGTCACATTGTGGTGCATTTGCCAGTGTCAAGTATTAAGTTTTAATAATTTTTGATAATATTGTATCAAAATAGTCACTATCGTAGTCACGTTAAGGTCCAACCTTTGGTTAGTACCACAGATATCTAATATACTAGGTTAGTACCTAACCGAAGGTTAGGTACCTACTTAATGTTTTCAATGATCCGAAACATAAAATAGGACAGGAGCGTAGGCTATTAATTTTGTGTATGTAGTAAACAGACTACACTGGAGAAGCAAAGGATACAGACTACATATAGTACATCATAATATATCACCAACCGGCCTTATTGGAAATCTATGAGCCTTATGTCCAGCTGTGGACGTCCTACGGCTGATAGATAGATAGATAACCATAGAAAATATAATACTTGCCATACATAATCTTTAAAGTAGACGTTGCCTTTCTTTTCGTTTTATCAGAATGTATAGATACATTTTCAGTACTTATTCATTTAGTTTTGAGCAATTACTTTGGGATATTGTTTACACCCATCATTCCGAAATTACCTATTTTTTAAAATGTATGTCTTTCATAATTGTTTTGCTTGACCTTCATCATTTTGTTATCAGCCTAATCTCCTTGCCATACCTAGATGAAGGATAAGTTTTTGCTCAGAGCGAAGCGATCCTTCCTTCATCTATGCTCCTTGCATTTGGTAATCAGTCATGATTGTAAAAAATTGATGCAGCGAAGAGCTCTTCGTAAAGATGGTGATCAAGTAAAATTATGATGAGTGTGTGTGTATTATAAGTCATATTTCACCCGAGCGAAGCCGGGTTGTCATCTAGTGATTAAAAAAAATATACAAGAATAAGGTATCATTATTGAACTATAATTATTGATTTATTAATCTACCTGTGCAAATATGGAAGAAAACAACAGTTGCATGCATAAATTATGTGCCATGTAGTTAGTTGGTCGTCATGCCTTAGCTAGGTACAGGTACTAGGTAGGCTAGGTAGGTAGATAGGCAAATTAAATACCTACCAACGTTAATTTAATTTGCGCTGCGGCTGATTCAATCACGCCAGGGCCGTAATCAGGGTTACGCGGATCTGACGTACGTACCTACATGTGGAACCTAATTATATTTCGTAACAGATGAACTGATAACAAAATAATTTGATGTACAGAATAAGCCCCTAAAAGAATGCTAATTGATTACCAATAATCCTGTATGGGCCGCCGGGTTGTGTCGGTGGGTCGACGACTTTGATGTATATTAATAATAATAATAATTAATCGCAGGGGCGGCTTTGTGGCGAGCCGCCGGTGAGTGGCGACACTGCGAACCCTGATTCCCTGGGGCTAAATGAGACCCCTGACTCCTCTCTTGCCTTAACTGGCCGGCTTGGAGTGGAAACCGCAAGAACTAAGAACCTAAGCTCCAGGGTGGAAGTGTTAAAGGGCATAACGCCGCGAGTAGCGTCTAGTGAAAGCGCAGCACACCTCTCGACACCCTAAGCCGTCCACACCAATGTTGCCCCTCCGGCGCCAAATTACGGTTGCCTTTATGGGGGGGCCATATTTTAGTGGATGGCAAGTCACCACCCGCCTAAATATTTTGAAATGAGGCATCACTTGGCGGGTGCCGCACCTCATTCCATAGACCAGCCTATAATCATGTAATAATTCATTATAATAGCCTAAGAAGTACCTATTCCCCGACTTTACAATAGTTTCCCTCTTCCTATCACCCAAAAACTGTATTTTTTTACTTAATGATTGTAAAAGGCCCTCTTGGTGTTGGTTTCGGCCCCATTAATGCCCTTCAAAGATCCGGGGCAACCCGTGTGTTGTAAAACAAATAAAATAATAATTAAACTTTATTTCAGACATCAGTGGTTCATACAAAATTATATCTAAGTACAAACATAGACTACATTACATTAACACTGTCAAGAAAATCTTGTAAACTATGAAGCACACAAGTAATATTACTACAATAACTTGACAGAGAAAACAAATTATCCTAGACTGTATCTAATTACTACTCTTTGGTATTATCATTTCAACCCAGTGTTTTAATATAGGACAGTCAAATTTATTGCTAATGATCTTCAAAATGTTGATGCGGCTGTCCCTTACTCTGCTGAGCGAAGAAGTTATCCTCTTTCGAATAATAGATGAAAAGCCATCCACTCTGGCATCTGGAACATGCCAGACGTACTACAGTACCGAGGAAGCCCCACCAACATCCTGAATATATTGTTATATTGGACCCGGAGAGCATTAACCCTTAATAGGGTCTTGGTTTAAAAATGTACCATGTTTTCGCGGTCTTGAACACACTTATTGTCTATATTTGTACCACTAAATGTCAAATGTCGCGAGTGAGTGAATGACTTCACAGAATGAAACAGTTTACGTGTGTATCCGAACAATTTTCTTTTATCTATGGAGCAAAGTTTAAAAAAGTGTCAGTTATTGATAGTTTTTTCGTTTGAGTGTGCATGTTTTTTATTACTATGTCGCGAAAAAATACGGTAAGTCATATTATCTTCGTTTTTATTAGATTTTATGAATGCAGTACTAGATTAGGTACCACAGTTTTCGTATAATGCTTATAATTTGAAAACTATGAAAGCGTAAATTATGTGGTACAAATTTGGCCTCTTGCCCTTTAAAAATTTATTTTTTACTGTTATTCTGATAATTTTTATCGCTTTCCAGAGACATAAAAACGTAAATGACGACGAAATTATACGCGTTTTGGCTGCGATTAAATCTGATTCATCTGAAGATGATGAAGACACAACCATTGGATGTAAGGATGGCCCGAAAGAAGACGATGCAAAGGACATGTACACAAAATGTAAGGAGGCTGGTATAACAATATTAAAATAATCTAACCACAACACTTGTTACATTTCGAGAAAGTTCATATTTTTCTGAGTTTATTACATCAGTGAAAAACAAAAAAGAGCCCTGCAATTTTTTTTTAATTAATTTTGAATTTATTAGGATAAATAAATATATTTTGCTCAATAGGTATTTTATCTCTATCAACCCTGATTGAGGAATCTCCAAATTGTTAAAATAAAGCATTTTTACCAATTAGACACACTTTTTAAGTGCCTTTTTGTCACATTGAACCTACTAACTGGTCACACTGATAGGTTAAACATTTTAATTTAAGAAAATTATGAGATGAATGTGGAAGAATCATTTACAAATACAAGTAAAATAACGATAGAAACACTTTATCATTGTTAAACTAGAAAAAATAAAATGCTGTATTATTATTTTTCATAAAATTTATTTTTCACATAAAAAAAAAATGCAGGGAAGAAAATATCTAAATTAGATATTTTTGAGAAGCCCATAAAACAAGCTTTCTAATAATGTATATATCATCTTGGTTAGATTTTTTTCTGAATATTATACCATTTGTGGACGTCTCCTTTGCAGCACAAGGAATGAGCAGCACCGTACAAATATTATGTGCAAAATGTGTAATGTACCTATGTATAATCCCTTGTTTTGAAAATTTTCATGTAAACCAATACTGAATAAAATATAATTTCCTTAATTTTGTGTCATTACTGGATTCTTATACACTTTTTAACAATACTGCTTTGGGAAATGTTCATTTGGAGACCGCATCTCCAACAAAAAATAAAATATTTATAGGGCAATGGTCCAATAGTGACCACATGGTTTAAAAAAAAAGTAACTAATAAATAGGAATTTTGTTTCCGTGGCATTATTTTAAATCTTTTTAAGACCTTAAATCCAAAAATTTACAACAATCACGACACTTTTGCTGCCATGCCCTATTAAGGGTTAAGTGACTTTTGCGTGTATCTAACCCATAGGTTACTCGTATAGAAACACTGACAGAGCAAGTATTGCGCTTTAAGTAAGTACAACACATAATACGTTTTAACAACTTCGCAATAGTAATTTTCGGCTGAAAGTAGGTATGTACATTATGAATGTATTTCTGTGACGTAAGGCACTAACCGCCGCGAGCAGCGGACTCAGCTCAATTTCATCAATTGGCGACGACCCTAGGTCAGGCCCGGGCAGGGCTGCCATGATCTATAGAATATCCGTAAATTTCCGTATACGTCATATCCGTTTGAAAGTCTATTATAGATCCCCTGGCACATCGCAACATTCATTAATTTAATAATTTAAAAAATAGCCAAACTGTGCTGCATGTTCCATGAAAATTCCTGTTGCATTTTTGTCAATATAGTTCACTATTGCAGTTTTTCATTTTTATTTCAGTAAAGGAGAATATTGACCCAAGACTTCTGTGTAGGTAGTATATAGGTACCTATCAAGTAGGTAGGTATATAAATGTTCCGTGCAAGGGTTGCCTGGCCTTATATCTTGCGAATGTAAAATTGTATAAGCGTATAGATATTTTATGTACAACTTTAAAACGGCTGTGAACTTTTTTTCTGCTTTTCACAGTTATGTAATGACTGTTGTCATATTATAGTTTTCCTTTATATGATCAAGATACGTTTCTCAATAGATATTTTCAACTGAAAGTATAGTGCTGTGTAGGTAACAGCTCAATTGATTCAATGAGTGACGTCCCTAGGTCAGGCCTAGGGCTGGCCACAGTGGCCACATCCAAACAGGATTACGGACCTTATTATGTTTTGCAATAGATTGCATTTCCCCCTCAACTGGTCTGAAGAGGGATTTGTTGATTGCTGTGTGTATTGTGTTTCTAGATCGTACTTCTAGCTTGATAGATTAGATTGATTGATTACAGAGTTGAAATTGAGACAGAAGCCGGAGTTTCAACGAAGTAGCATCCAACTACGATGTTGACTTATTTAATACGTCCGTTGCATGTATGAAACGATTGCTATCGAGCGCATTTTTTGAATAGCTGGGATATCGCGGGCGGCGGTCGGCCGCTTGTCTCTGGACATGAAATTACAAGCTTTACATTTAGAGTACCTACATAGGTACTTTATGAGTAACATAGTATAGATACACGGTCAGTCTGCGGATGGGTCTGATTTCGTGGCTTGGATGTTACGTTAAACTATGGATCTCCATTGTTTTAACTGTTTAGCCATGTCAGAGTCCTTCAGGCGGCTTAAAAATATACAGACCAGGGATTGCCCGGTAGTTTTACAAAAAAGTTTACTGAAACCAAAAGACGCTAAATTTTATTCTCTACAATAATAATTTTTCATAACTTTTGCCCTAAAGTGCACAGTTTCCGAGATATCGGACAAAAACATTTTTTCAAGATGGCGCTTGAAGCTCCACCTGGATCTGTCAGCATTTTGTCATTTTATGCTCAGTAAGTGATCCTAAACTTTATGAAAACAAAAAATTGGATCGGAAATTTAGTGCAAAGTTAAATTCAATTTTTCCTGAGGTATAATTATTGATTACCGTTACATACCTACTACTATTTAGTTAGTAATATTTTCTATTAATTTCAAGCCAGATTTAAAGCTTGATGACCCTATCTCAGCAATACTTATCTGTTCTAACGGTAGATCATGGAGGCAGTAAATTATCTATTGTTGCAATATTAAATTCATCTATTTGGGTTACATTTCAAATGTGTTAGGAAAATACTAGGTATGAAATACAAATGCTGGCAAATTGCTATGGCATAAAAATACCTAATGAGTAATTTCGTATAGACCTGCCCCCCGACCGCCTAAGCAATAGCAATCGTAATAGCAATCGTTTATGACTTCATTTTAGTCATTTGGCACCGCCTATGTGACGTTAGCCATCAAAGTTGTTCATTCAACGATTGCTTTCGCAATCTGCGCAAAGCAATTGATGGCTAACGTCACATGGGCGGTGCCAAATGACTAAAATGAAGTCATAAACGATTGCTATTACGATTGCTATTGCTTAGGCGGTCGGGGGGCGGGTGGGTATAGGTACCTAGGTAATTGGTGTAATGTAAGAGTTTTTAAGCCGCTTTAAAACCTCTGACATGGCTAAACGTCCAATTGGTCCTACAATTTAACGTGTCATCTGCGACATGGTTGCGTTCTGTTGCAAATATCAACCGAGGTACCATTACGAAACATTTTTGATATGTTTGTCCTAAATAATTATTTTTTGCAAAAAATAGCATGACCGACTTCACCCAGAATCATCATTACATAGTATAAAACAAAGTCGCTTTCCGCTGTCTGTCCCCACGTATGCTTATATCTTTAAAACTACGCAACGGATTTTGATGTAGTTTGTTTTAATAGATAGAGTAATTCAAGAGAAATGTTTATAAGTATAATACACCTGTGCGAAGCCGGGGCGCATGGCTAGAACGCAAATATTATGCACGGATCGATGTAGCATTTTTCACATTATTGTTGATTTATCGAAAATGGCACAGCCGATTTCGATAAATCAACCAGATGAAATAGGACCACTATGAAAAAAGTTATGCGTGGTTATACATAAACAAAATATATATATCGTCGAATTGTAAGTATGCTCCTCCGGTGGTTCGTCGATCAAAAACCTAACATTGTAATAAAAAGTCCAGACGCGGATAAAATCAAAAATAGTTTTTCTGTCTCTGTAACTATGTTCTATGCTAGGCTAGAATAACTAAATGAATAATTTAAGTATCTAAGTAAACATGGGAGCGTTCCTATTTAAATGTTTATTCCGCGAGTTCAAACAGGGCTCCAAAGAAATATTTTTAATTTAGTAAATGGTGCGCACAAAAAATTGTACTTATAAAAGTGAACGCCAGATGAAGTAATTCCGCAAAAAAGCGTCTAAAATTTCCTGCACGAAATTCATCAAATTACAAAAAGTGCTGGGAAAATTGTCGCTTACAAATTTTTCCTACGGTTGGGATCCAAAATGTTCGTCGGACCGGCGCGGGCGTGTCGGGGTTTCGTTATGTTATATTTTACTAAAATGCTAGAGGTTAGAGCAGCCTCCACGGAAGTGGAGCGGAGTTGAGCAGTTCTGCGCAAAGCGTTGAAAATAAAAATAAATAATCCAAATAAAAATACCAGACCCATTGCTGGTCAGGCGTGGGTGAGATTGGCCCAAGATAGGGAACAATGGCACATTAAGCTCTCGTCTTTCAGAGGCGGTAAGTGCGGGAAAGCGATCGCGATCCGGGACGGGATTTTTTTGTAATATTCGAATTTGTATGACACATAACAAGCGGGCGCGATAGGCCGCTATCGCCTTGCACAGGACCGCTATCGGATCGCTTTCTCGCGGATCACGCCTCTGTGTGACCCGAGTTTTAGAGAGCAGGCCTATGCCAAGCAGTAGGTCGACATAGGCTGATGATGATGAAATAAAAATCATATCAAAAATAAACTACGATGCAACAGCTTGTAGTCTCAGACCAAATAAAAATGTCAAGACAGAATGTCGAGAACAGACAAGTGAGATCGGTTTTTTAAATGTGGTTTTTTAAATGTCGTCGGGCATTTCGAAATGATCGTCGTATTGAATGTCATTGTGTTTCCAGGCCTTGGCTTTTCTCCGTTCCTACATCAGATCAAGATGAAGACTGCTCACCTCCGCCGATTGAAAAAGAGCACATCTCGAAAACTCGACGAAAATGTAATTTTATTTATTTATTCTTTGTATTGCGCCGCTACAGTACGACTGACGAACCATGGCGTAGTTTTTCTTGTACGTGTATGTGTGTATAATTATGTCTGTACATGGCGAGGCGTAGTGTTGCCGACCTCAATTGTTAGTTCACAACATTCTATCTTGTTTTTTTTATTTGGTCTGAAATTGTAGTCCGTAATAGCAGCGAGCGTTTAAAGCATTGTAATCTGTAAGGCGTTATCGTTAAGGCATTTGGTTAATGAGAAAAAAACGTAGTCGTAAGTGGAGTGGAGCTGTGGTAATTTGTTTGTCGGTAAGAAAATATAGCATTAAATTTATGCAATGCGTTTACGGACTCTGCCCAAGCTAGGTATTACAAAAAGTGCTAAAAAATGACGCTTATAATTTTTTCGACTTAGGATCTGAAATGTTTTTATCTATTTTATATTTACTAAAAAGTGAAAGGCCCAGACTACCAAAGCAGAGAGAAGATGCGGTACTGAGCAGAACGTTATAGACTACAATGCTACATTTTACTTTTAGTCTGTAAGCCCATTGCATAAATGCTATATTTGCTTAGAGAAGAACATAAGACAGCTCCGTTTACAGCTGTTTTGTTGAAGTTTACTTATTAAGCGGTGTTGTGCGCTTTTTGGGATGGGTAAAAAATGTAAAACTCGCGAAGAAACACTTGACCTGATCGAAAATTCGTAAGACGACGGGGAGTGTGCGTGTGTGATATTGTATTTTACCACCTAAATGATAGTACTTTATATATTTACTAGCAACTCGCCCCGGCATCGCACAGGTTCATTATACAAACCTACATATAAACTTTTCTCTTGAATCACTCTATCTATTAAAAAAATACCGGACAAGTGCGAGTAAGACCTTACATGATACGATTTACTCACTTTGAATTTTTAACCCATATTTGTGAATTTTAAGGCGCTATTTTATGTGATTTATTTAAAAATGTACAGTTTTTAGATTTAGTCCTATATGTGTACCTACTTTAAAACAATGCTTCTCGCCAAATTTCATAGTTCTATGTAAACGGGAAGTACCTACCCTGTAGGTTTTGATTATTGTGAGTGTCGAAATATGGAATTTTTTACGATAACTGACTCTACCTTTTTTAAACGATAACTGAGATGTTTTTTTTACGCAACTGCAAGAGACCATAATATACGTAGGTATACAGTGTAAATCGATATCTTTACGCGTTCCCGAGATAAAGAGCTTGACATACACACAGACGGACAGACGGACAACAAAGTGATTCTATAAGGGTTCCGTTTTTTCCGTTTGAGGTACGGAACCCTAAAAAATGAATCAAAATCCGTCGCATAGTCATAAAGATATAAGCATACATAGTGACACAAACAGCGGGAAGCGACCTTGTTTTACCTTGACCTTGTATACTATGTAGTGAAGTTTATACTTCTGCCGGCACTCCCGGAGTGCAACCCATTGATATTTTTTCTGTTTTTTAGCCATTAACGAAATTAAGCAACGATCGGCACGGTTAGTCTCTGAATGACCGTGGATGGAATTTACAATTTTAGTGAGCGCTGCCGTGTCTCGAATGACATAAATTGTGAGGTCTGATTGTTTTAACTATTTAACTAAGTTTGCAGATGGATTAAAAACTAAAACAGCTATAACCACTACAAGAGGTAGTGGTTATAGTTGACACCCGCCTTACAATCGTGAGGTGGCGGGTTCAAATCCCCGGTCCCGTACCAATGAGTTCTTTGGAATTTATGTACGGAATTTCACACCACTGGCTTTTCGGTGAAGGAAAACATCGTGAGGCAACCTGCATACGTCCGTAGAAGAAATTCGATGGCGTATGTGAATCCACCAACCCGCACTGGGCCAGCGTGGTGGATATGGCCCAATCACCCTTCGTGGGTAGGCCTATGTCCTGCAGTGGACTGTTAAAAAAGGCTGGTACAATACAATACAAAAAAAAAACACTACACACCGTTTCACATTAATGGACTCAAGGGCTAAGTAAAACGCCCCGCTCAGATACGCTCCGCTTTGGTAGAGCCAACATGAATAAGGAAGTGTTAGGTTAGGTACTTACCTATGTAGTTTCTGTAGGCACTTACTGCCTACGTGTAATATTCTTAAGTTATTGGGCGAGAATATTGAAAAAATTACTAGTGGAAAAATTTTCTACGTGAGAAACTCGAGTGAAATACCTAAGCAAGTACACGACAGAAAGCTTATTATATTAAATTTATACTTATGAAAGACCGTTTTTCTATTCTTATTTGGGTAAGTTGTTGGTAGTTTTTACACGCGATTTCGTTTGCACGTTATTCGGAAAACACGTCTATGCTATGACTCATGGTCCTCTCTGATCTTTAGATAATATTCAGGTAAAAAATCTGTAAATCTGTTGCCCCATATTGCTCTATAAAAATTACGTAAGTAGGGTACTTAGGTAGTTTTTGAAAATTCGGAGGTGATTTTTTTTTTAAGTGGAATAGCGCGCGCGACATGGAAAATTGGCGTAAAAAACCCTTTAGGTATAGGTATTCAATTTCACAAATACTAAATTGTTTTTATTTTCATAACATTTTTTTAACCTAGGTATGCTATCCCACTCCTGGGCAAAAGTATCCTATTTATTTCCATCATAACAATAAAATCAATAAAAATAACACGACAGACATATCCGCAGTAAAAATATATATCTCAATCGAGCTAAAATTAGGCCCGTTGCACACAACACTTAGAGCATGCGCTTTATTACATTATTACGTCAGTGACGTACTGAAGTACGTGGCTGTAATCAAAAACACATGTGCTGCCTGAGTGGACGGCGAGGGGAAGGGCCTGTTAATGTCGTTTATTTGGCACGCATTAGACTCTTAAAAGGATTTTAATCACACATCCAAAAAGTTACTTAGTTTATTGTAGGATTTATATAGAGGGTATACTAATATGGCTAAAATAAATTGATTTAGTACATTTTTCCACGTTATCCTTTTTTGCATAACGGAATTGAACTTGCAGCTAAAAGATAGACACGTTTTTTTGAGACAAAATGTCTACACTAAACTACATATATAAGCATAAAGAAAGTACTATATTGTAGGTTTCGAGCTTCACTCTTATTCTTTTGTTAATTTACCTAAGTAGAAACAACCCTCGTAAATAAAATTCTTTAACACGAGCTACAGCGTCTGACAAAAAGCCTAATTTTAAGAATCCGGCAAAAAAATCGAGAATCAAGGAAGGCGGCCAATTCGTGCACGCACAGGGGGTGGGGGCGACGTCCGCCTCTACTAACGAGGGGTGGTAGTCGGGTGGCACCTCCCCCTGACCCAAAAACCACCCCTTGCGTACCCTCCTCACGAGTGTTGCGAGTAGTGCACAATAGGTGCCAAATAATGATGTTTTATGTCAAAATTTTACAAGTGACATAAGAGTAGGTTGAAAAAATCTGTTTTGATTTTATTCCTTTACTACTAAAAATTTACATGTAGTGTAAAGATGTTTATTCCAGATTTTAAGCATCAAATATAATGTATTTGAACTGTTATCGTACAACGCATATTACTGAGAGTTTTAAAGATACGAAATCATATGAAAATGAGGAAGAAACACGGTAGCTACTCGTAAATCTCAACTCGCGCCCCTCTGTCACCGTCCCTCTTACACTTGCGGGAAATAGATTTCATAATAAAAACAGCTGTGGCATCAGCTGTCAATTTGCGCGAACCCAAACAAGCAGGGGGAGACAAGATATTCAATATTATAGAAGTACCTGCTAGCAGCGTACGTTTATTTTTTATTTCCCGTCGTCAAAAAGATTTTTTAATGAATTTTATTAAATGAAGATAAATTGTGAGAGAATCTGATTTTATGAGTTTTCATGATATAGGTGTACCTACCTGGAGTGCATTATCTAAATTTATCTATAATTATATGTGATTATATTTTAATTCATTGTTCGTAACTAATGTAAGTGGTACTATTGTATCGTTTTAGTTATAATTAAATAAATAAATCTATTTTTGAATAGGAATACTTACTATAAAAAAGTAGACAATAGAAAAAAAAACTTACTCCCTACCTACTTATGAATTAAACTATGACAAGCTTCCCTAAAGGGCATAGGTGCGAAAAACTATAGGGCAAACCAGAGGGGTTAGTCCAGGTTTACACGTAAATTGAAACTACAGTTGTTTCCGTATGGCTCTATACAATATACATTTTTGTTCAGTACAGTGTTTTTGTCAGTGTTCAGTTGTGAACTGGGTAACCAAAATGTATAGAGCCACACGCGAACGTTTAAGTAAACTATGCAAAACCTGGACTAAGGGTGAGCCCTTAGTCCAGGCTTAAAATACTTATTCAGCCACACTACGAAATCTGTAGTAGATTCCACCAACAGATCAACGATCAATACCAAAAAAATATATTGTACCTACTATTGTATTGTATGTAATTCTAAAAAAGATTATTATTTATATACCTAGCTAACTGTCTCTACAATTTTACTGACTGCCAAGAAAAGAAAATGTGTCACATCTCTATTTGCTTAGTTCCGAAAAGTATTTTATTATAAATAGGTAAGAAGCTAAGTAAATAAATAAAATAATATATACAAGTTATCTAAGTCCTATTCCAATATGACGCAGCACATTTCCAATATGACACTCAGATCTTGCGTGTCATGCCCGTAACACGTTGCGTCACGCGCGTCACGTCGAGCCTAACAGGATTACAGACAGCCGGCGGGCGTGACAACCAGACGCCAGTGTGGACCCGGCCTTACATCGTAACTAATTAATTTGCTCCTTTTGTTTTATTACTTCAATGGTAGGTAGTACGTAAAGACGGTAATTAAGATAGATTATAATTATTTACTTTTATGTGTTGAAGAAAAGAACACGTAAATAACGGCTCTACTTACTGTTACCTACCAATAATAGAAGCAAAATTATAGGTAATAAACCTAGTGTAATAATTATGTAATTGTATGCCTTCACAATAATACAGTAGAGGTGACTTTAGTGAATATTTACTTTAAAAATATTTCTGCGCAAAATAATAAATGAGCGCCGTCAAAGCGTTCATTCAAAAAAGTTTAACGATGACGAATTGCACGTCAAACCTTCAAAATTAAATGACGTCACGTCACCCAAAAACACTTTGTTCCGAATGCGTCCCTGTCTCAAATTAATACGACCTCTGTTTTCTAGGTCGAGGGGCGTCGTGCGAAATTAGATCATAAGTTTTATAACATACGTGTTGTTTTTAGTTGTCTGCTTTCATTCTTTATGGTGCGATATATCTTATGAGATCGATAAAAGATTATCACATATGTACTCATACATGTACGTACGTATATGTCATTAGGCATGTGTACTTGAGCGGAAAAGAGACATATTATCATACTTTTACATGTTTTTTCGCGATGAACGTGGTTTTTCAGATGTTACTAGGCCAACCGACTCGGGTAAATTTTGTTAGCTACTACATAGTTTTTCCACGGTGTTTTGCGGTAATGCACATTGTTTTCGTTAATAATTACCTATCTAATGACAAAAACGGCATCTATCTACAGCAGATTTAATGCAAGTCCTCCAGAACCAAATTGCTTCAACGAAAGTGGCGATTTTTGGTAGGAAAAGCAATATTCATAAATTTTCTGAAACTGCTCCAAAACTACTAAATCAATTCAAATTCAAATTACTTTTTTATGGGACTATCTTGCAAATTTTTTGTTAATAGAAAAAAAGAGATGCACAAGAACATCGATCCACAAATAGCAAAGTGATCCAAGTGAGCAAAGTGATGAGTTATACCTATAGGAACAAAAAACACTTTTCTTGATTGAAGATACCTCAGACAAATTGCGATCCTCCCTTAGCTATTGGAAACCGGTTGCAAAGTCAAGCTAAGCTACACCTTTGCCGGTAACTTGGAAATATTTTCACCATAAATACATACTTCAGATTTTAATTATATATAGGTATTTAAGATTAATGAGTCCACGCCTGGTTCCCTGAGATGCACCGGAAGCGGATGGCATCCATCGAGGATATCTCGCGGGAGAACTGGCGCGCCCCGCGGCTGTGCCCGCATTAATATGCATGGCGGTGCTGTTTGTTTGGATCATTATAGTAACGATCGATAAGACTGCAGCTACGTTTTTATTATCCTACTAATATTATGAACGCGAAAGTTTGTAAGGATGGATCAAGGGATGGATGGATGGATGTTTGTTACCCTTTCACGCAAAAACTACTGAACGGATTGAGATGAAACTTTGCAATAATATAGCTTATATATAAGATTAACACATATGCTATAAATTATAAGGATATTGCGTGAATTTTCCATAATACGAGTATAAGGATAATAGGAAAAAATCCGGTATCTGCGAGCTATTCTAGAGTGCGCTTCAAAAAAAAAACAACTGTCTAATCGAACAACCGTCAATTCGTTTTTTTTTTAATTTTCCACCTTCCTTATTAAGGTAGAGCTTTGCGGCTTTGAAAGACGGAAAGTGACATAGTCTACTTTTTATCCCGGATAAATAAAGGGTTCCCATGGGATAGCCCAAAAATCAAAATATCATGCGGGCGAAGCCGCGGGTAAAAGCTAGTAATACATATAAATGTTGAGTTGATCATGCGGGTTGTGAGAAAGTGTGTGAGTAGAAAGTACTTTTAGGTTGAAATCATTTTGTCGCTTCCTATCGCTTCTAAAAATGTTAGGAGTAGGTATGAAGATGACGATAGAGATAAACGAGATACGAACTCATTAATTTCTTGCAAAATATTATGTACCTAGTGCAGATTGTCTAACTGATAGTTCCTTTAGGACCTATGGATTATCCTGCTCGGAAGTACCAATTGAGATCTTATCTTTTTTATTTTAGTACTTCTACTACTTAGACAGTTGTTGTATCTACGAGTACAATTATGTACAATCTTAGGCTAATTTGCGTAATCAATGCTGTTATTCCAAAGGTTCAATTCGTCAGCGATCAGCAACGTTCAACACGGTCAGTCTTCGGATGGGTGAACGCGGGTGGAATTTACAACTGAGCGCTACCGTGGCTCGGATGATACGTTAAGTTGTAGGCCCCGGTTGTCCTTGTCAGAGGCCTTCAGGTGGGTTAAAAACTCTGACACCAGGAATAGCCACCCAGGCTATACGAACTTACTTAAAAGCCTATTTACTATTGTTTCTCGGCTTAAATCTTTCGCAGCCCCACGCAAACCACGGGGAAGCCCCGGCTCCCAGAGGACCGCTCGTGCCCTATATCGGGGAATTGGGGATCAACTGTGTCAATCCCCAGTTTAGGGGATTTAATCGGCGGATCTTCCCACAAGGACGAACATGATGAAGTAGATAAAAACGACTTATTGCTTAGAGAAAAACAACACTCCGCTTGTGTTTTGTTTCTCGTCTTGAATTTGTTGGACCAAGAACACCACTATAAGTATATCTTTTTCATCTTTAGTACTTAGACACTTATTGTTCAATATTTACTGCCTAATTTACGTTATTTATCAACGTTGTAAATGTTATTCCAAAAGAGCCAATTTATTATTGTTAATCGGCCCAAATCTTTCGCAGCCCGCCCTGCGCAAACCACGGGGAAGCCCCGACTCCCAGGGGATCGCTCTTGCCCTATATCGGGGAATTGGGGATCAACTGTGTCAATCCCCAGTTTAGGGGATTTAATCGGCGGATCTTCCGACAAGGACGAATAAGGAGATGCAAAAATATCTCATTTATTTAGAGAAAAACTAATAAATTGAAATATTAGGGACATCTTTCACACTGGCCCCAAACTAAGCAAAGCTTGTAATATGGCTGCTAGAGACTTATATTTACTATAGTAGGTATGTAGATATATTTTAAATACATACATATAAGCATTTCCATTCAGCGTGGCAATGCTGCCAGCATGCTGGGCAGACTGGCCACGCTGCCAACTGGGCGTGGGCTTGAGCATTTGGATTATCTTTATCTTGATCCAATTGCTTTGAATGTACTTACTCGTAATAAGTAGTAGTTTAATTATGTAGTTTTAGCATGAGTAACTAGTATTTTATTTTGTTGTAGTTAATAAAGGCACTTGACTTTTAAATAGGAACATACAGATATGTACAGATAATAGCATCCAGATTCCAGATACAGAGCAAACATTTATATTCATCACAAAAAGGTTTGCCGTAGGTGAGAATCGATCTTACGCCTCTACATCTACGTAGGAGTCATTGTCTTATACCACTGGGCCGCCGAGGCAGTCAAAAGCTCTTCTCGGTTATGATTGTGTTTTGTTTCTCATCAACAAAATATGGCATTTCTGCAATGGGATTACGGTTTATATCGATCTGCTTGTCTCTGCCTCTGGAGTCTAAGCTTTAAACGGTGGATTTCAGACAAGGACGAATATTTATGGTGATGTAAGACTAGACCTAAACAGTGATGTCATGTAGACGAAATCTGATTTGCTAGCAGTTACGAATTTTATTAGTATATGAAAGTAAAACACGAGTATAGATTTTTTCATGGGCAAGAGCTGGAAGGGGAAGCTTCATAAAAATATATGGATTATTAGTTTTTCTCACATAGCAAGTAGGAGCACTAGGATTCTTTATAAACCATGGGCTGACATATAGCTAGGGAAGGGCACGTTTCGGTTATGGTCACCAGAGAAACTTCTTTGTCCACCCTAGAAAACTTGAAAGTCTATATAATCTCTATTTTTCTGGTGTGGGCAAGTTTTATCTCTCAAAGACTTTGAGAGATATAACTTGTATTTATATTTGAGAGATATAACTTGTATAGAGATTATATTGACTTTCAAGTTTTCTAGGGTGGACAAAGAAGTTTCTGTGGTGGCCATAACCGAAACGTCTCAAAGTCTTTGAGAGATATAACTTGCCCACACTAGAAAAAAAAGAGATTATATTGACTTTAAAGTTTGATAATCTCTTGACTATACAGTACTAAGATCCATGCCCACAAGAGATGTTAAAATTCGTCACCCAAAAAGATGTTTGCTCACTAGAATATGATGGTCCACTGAGCTCGACGGAACAAACGGACCCGGTACCTAGATGTGAGATGCAATCTACTGTTGCCAGTTGTCAACCCTTGGAAGGTTTGATGTATGTTAGACCTCGGGGTCGGGGCCGCGGAGACCGCAGCTTCATTAATCATGCGGATTTGGTACATGCGGTCTTTCAACGCTACTACAGAGACCAGAGACAGAGTTTTAGAAGTTTTTCAAAAATACCATTAATTTTCTTGGAATTGTCCATTTGCAGTTTAATTCTATTTCCAACTGACTTCCAAAAAGGAGGAGGTTCGCAATTCGTCTTATTATTTTTTTCCATCCAATATATTATTGTTCTATATCTACGTCATATCTCAGTTCTTAATGAGCTGATTCTCGTGTTTTTTTTCAATCTCCGGAGTAAATAAGTCCCTATAAATGTCTTTGGTTTAGTAGTTTTGAGACAGTTCCAAATAAGATGAAAATCACTTTGCCTACCAAATCGCGAAACAAAGAACGGCACTTTTGCTAAGGGAATTTTGAAATTTTGTTCGGAAAGGCTTGTTGTACAAAGATAATTATTTTTATGCCGTTAATAAAAAAATATACCTACCTACGAGCGTTATATACAAACAAATTGCATTAAATTGAATGGAATGGGGTATTTACGAGTAAGTACCTAATAAAGGATAATAAAGGTAAAAAGTACAGTAAGATGCAGTTTCGTTTAAGCCTCCATTAACTTTACAACAATTACCAAGAAACTCCAGGCGCCATTCCATTGTGAAAGCATTTAGGTACCCGGGGTGTTTATTCAGATATATTCTAAAACATCACTGCACTACATATGTTCACCAATCTTTACCTACTACTGGATCAATCATGAATTTCGCAAATAAATGTCTTGTTATCGCAAATAAGCTGTTCAATATAAAAAAAACCGGACAAGTGCTAGTCAGGCTCGCACATCCGAGGGTTCCTTACAAACATATTGTTTTTTATTATTTTTTTTTTTTTTACAGTTTAATTCTATTTCCAACTGACTTTATTTTAACAAACATATTGTTAAAATAATTAAAAACCTGTTTTAGCATGTGCTAATGAAGTTCTTTTATATGACACCTTACATGATATGATTTACTCACTTCGAATTTTGAACCCATATTTTGTGAATTTCGAGGCCCTCTTTTTTGTGATTTAAATAAAAATGTGCAGTTTCAGATTTATTTCTATATGTGTACTCTTAGAATGCTTCTCGCCAAATTTCAAAGTTCTATGTCAACGGGAAGTACCCTGTTATGTTTTGATTTTCATGAGAGTCGAAATATGCGGTTTTTACGACATAAACGGCTCTAACTTTTTTAAACGATAACTGAGAAGTTTTTCTTTTACACAACTGCAAGAAACCATAGGTATACGAATACAGTTTAGATTTCAACTCGATATCTTTACGCGTTCCCGAGGTAAAGAGTCTTGACATACACACAGACGGACAGACGAACAGACGGACAACAAAGTGATCCTATAAGGGTTCCGTTTTTTCCGTTTGAGGTACAAAATCCTGAAAATTATTGACTCTCGACTGCTCTCGACAAAACATAATGTATCTCTTCACAAAGCAAAACCTAGTATAGGATAGCTGATAATATCGCGATTTCAAAGTTAGTTCCAGTATAAGTTGGCTATAATGATGTGTAGGTGTACACTGTTACAATGATACGCATCCTAGAACATGTCCGTCTTTGTAAAGATTCCTAGAGCCATACTTACCTATATATATGTGCTGGTAAAATACCTACTTTCCCCGCACATAGATATTTACCTAGGTATAGATCGCTGATTCCTTTGTATACTGTGTACCAGTAATCCTATAGTTTTCCCCAAGGATCGATCGGGTCTGGGCGGGTCCATCGTCGGATGTCTTGGAAGATCTCCGACGGTGGTAATCCATCCTGTACTGTTTACTGTTTACTTTTCTTTGTTCAACGTTCTGAAGGAGAAACGCGATAGCTGGAGCGTTTCTCGTTACTGTTTACTTGTTATTTTTATACAAATAGAGCAGAGATCAAGCAAGCTACAGTGCCGTTTAGATTTGAAATTTAGATACCTACTATCAAAGTTATAAGGTATTTGTTGTAGTTTGAAATGATGCGCGGCGCAGCAGTGCATTGGTTGTTTTGTTAAGCTCGAAAAGTACTATCGGACGCGGCTTTCGGACGCGACTGACAGCCGCGACTGATAAGGTAAGGACTATGAAAGTACACTGAGCCGTGCACACTATCGGACATAAGTCGCGGACGTCACCTTCGGACGACCTTGAGCGTTCGGATCTGGCACACCGGATGTTTTAAGACTGTGCACATTGCTAAGTCGCGGCTGTCAGTCGCGTCCGATAGTATGTTTCCGGCTTTACCCCTGATTAATGTATGAGAATTGCAATCTCTTTTCTGAATGAAATCTCGTTTATGTTAAAGTTTACAAAAAAAATAAAACAGCAATATTTTGGCGCCTTTAAAATTGGCCAGCTATCTTTATAAATTCGACCTGGCCACCACTGGCAGGCCTGAATTTTGATAGAGCCTGGTATATTAATACTAATCAAAACGGCCAAAACTGGAGAAGAAGAAGAAGAAGAATTGAGAAAGGCTTTTGCCCAGAGCAGTGAGACTAAATAGACTAAAACCAACACCGACACATTTAAAACAGGTAACTAAGTATTGTACATTACTTATTGTTTTATTTTTAAACTTTCGCGTTTTGAACACATTATCTTTGTACTACGGGAGTTATCGCGCAATAAACATCGAGAAAAAGAGATATTTAAGTATCTCATGATTTATTGCGCGATAAGTCCCGTAGTTCAAAGATAAAGTACCTACATTCTTAATGCTAATAGGAAGTAATCTGGTCAGAAAATACTATGATCACTCACTAACTTTACGTATACATTAGGTACTTAGATTTTAAGATAGCAAAATCCTAGCCTACTCCAGCAATTCAACGTAGTTTTATATTCTACAACATAGCTAAAAGTTTGAGTAACGTTTCTGGTTCGATAAGATATAAGGCGCGCTTGGGTGTTTCTTATCTAGGCTAGCCTAGCGGGCCTAGCCTAGATAGGCTGTACCTAGGCTGGCTTAATGCCTAGGCCGGCTCATCGCGATAAGCTTTGTTCCAAAACTTTGCTCGGTTAAAGCGCTTAAGATTAGGAAAAAGGATTTTCATGAAAAAGAAGATTATTGCCGGGCTTAGTGAGGAAAACTTCGGCGTTAGTTTGTATTGTGTTCGTGTCTTTTATTAATATTTGTCTGTCTTATCTGTCTAATAATAATTTTCCTTGAAATTATTAAGAATTGTTCGAGAAAAGTTATTAGGTATAGCTTATTATATCCTATGTACCTATTGTACTTGTCTGCAAGAGATTGCTGTAAGTAATAAGGCCGGCCTTTGTTGCACTACTTTTTTTTCCTTTCCATGTATTTTTCTGTATTCTGTGTTAACAATAAAGTGTTCATTCATTCATTCATTCATTCATTCATATTTACAGAGTGTTGCTTTGCTAAGTGCTGCCGGACATTCAGAGGTGTATGTGTTCATCGAAATGAACATTTTTTTATCAAAATACAACAATTTTTGTTCCGTATAAAAGATTCATCGAATCTACCAAATGTAGGAGCGCAAAATTTCAAAATTGCGCCAGTTATTTTATTGACTGATAGACAAGACATTCATATCCAACAACGATGAAGTATGTATATCAACCACTAGCGACCCGCCCCGGCTTCGCACAGGTGTATTATACATATACGAGTAAACCTTTTTGAATCACTCTATCTATTAAAAAAACCGCATCAAAATCCGTTGCGTAGTTTTAAAGATATAAGCATACATAAGGGCAGACAGACAGCGGGAAGCAACTTTGTTTTATAGTATGTAGTGATAATTTAATTGCTAACCAAACAGCTAACATTTGCCACCTACCAAGATCAAGCCCCACTCCCATAAACAGCAAATATCTACGATTCATTCGCTACAAAGTCGTTAGTATTAATAACTAGAATCTAGCAGGGCCCCGCCATTTCTCGCGGGACTATAATGAGTGATTGCGAGCACTTAACCCAGATTGTAATCGGTGGTCTACAGTTATGTGGGGTTTCGCTTTACTACAGAATCTACAGATGTAAGGCTGCGGCTGTGGAGTGGACGTAGCGAGTTGTCAGGAGACTCAGTGCCCTTAGTCCAGGTTTTGCGTAGTTTACTTTAACTAAAATTTATATGAACACAGGATACAACTCACGATTATTTGAACGGTCGAGCCGCTATGCGTCCGACCGGTTTCGAGTAGTTAGTACTCCTTCTTCAGGGAATACGCGCGCCCCCGACAACGGACGCCCGCGCATCCGCGGTTAGCGCGGTTAGGAGTTAATGAAGTAATTTACTTAAACTTTTGCTTTCGCTTGTGGCTTCATACATTTTGGTTAATTCTTCCTCGTTTCCGCCGGGGGCGTTGTACAAAAATGTATGGAGCCATACGGAAACAGCTGTAGTTTCAATTTACGTGTAAACTTGGACTGACTCCTCAGAGCGCTTGTTCACGTCAATTTGTTTCACCGGACAACGGACTGTTTTTAGGGTACCGTATCTCAAACAGAAAAAACGGAACTCTTGTAGGATCACTTTGTTGTCCGTCTGTCCGTCTGTGTGTATGTCAAGACTCTTTATCTCGGGGACGCGTTAAGATATCGAGTTGAAATTTAAACTGTATGCGTATATCTATAATATCTTGCAGTTGTGTAAAAAAAAACACTTCTCAGTTATCGTATAAAAAAGTTACAGCCGTTTATGTCGTAAAAAACCGCATATTTCGACACTCACAAAAATCAAACCCTACAAGGTACTTCCCGTTGACATAGAACTATGATATTTGGCGTCATAAATAAGGCGTAATATTGTCTCAGAGTACACACACATATAGGAATAAATCTGAAAACTGTTCATTTTTATTTAAATCACAAAAAACTAGGGCCTCAAAATTCACAAAATATGGGTTCAAATTAATTATTTTAACAATGTATAATTTTCGATGCATGACGAGAAAAGTGAAAAAAAAAACTTTTTTGTCGATGGTTAGTATAGAGATTTGAACACCTTACTTCCCAATTTTGTGAAATTTTCTGGATTTGTACGATGTGCGAGCCTGACTCTCACTTGTCCGGTTTTTTTTACCCGGATTCGCGGTGGTGCATGGTTTATAATGAACGTGTGTTGACGCACCGGACATCCATCCGGCGAAAAATGGAGGCATTTGTTTATTGACGGTCCGTTGTCCGGTGAAAAAAACGGCCGTGTACAAGCGCTCTTATAGGTATAGGAGATATTCAACAGCTACTATCTATTTTTTAGTCTTTGTTTTACAGTTAAGTTTCACTGTAAAGTATCTAAATCTATGTTGTATGTAAAATGGCTTCGAATCTATTTTAACCCAGATTGTAATCGGCGGCCTACAGTTATGTTGGGTTTCGCTACTACATTATGTACCTACGGCTTTAGCTGTAGAGTGGACGTAGTGACACTGTGATCTGATTGTCAGGAGACTAAAGATCCAAGCTGCCAACGGCAAATGCCGTTCATCATTCATCATTTGTTTTAGCCACAGCTGCACTACTAGTTTGTATTAGCCGTGCTGTGAGCAGTTGCTGTTGGCAGGTCTGAGGTCGGTTCCAAATGGCACCTTTAGGAGATATTCAACAACTGCTTATTATACTTTAGTGTTTATTAAGCTTCCATGTTCTTATGTGAAGTGTATTCAAATCTGTCCAAATCTTACTTTACTCAGATTGTAATCGGTTCTCTACAGTTAGTGACTGTCTACTGTGAGATTTTGGTACAAATGTAACACAAATGTAACCAAACTGCTGTGGTTCCGTATACAAGCTCCAAATATATTTGGTTTAAGTATAAACTTTCTTTTAATTTTTTTTCAAATCAAAATTCTTTATTAGGACATAAAATATACATACTATTGTATGAATAATGTATGAATAAATGAATTGGTACGACATTGGGATTAGAACTCACGTCCTCACGATTGTAGGGCGGGTGTTACAGCTAGACCACCACGGCTATACATAAAGAAACAACAAAACATATTTCAACTCCCTGAAAACTCCCACAGCTCAGTTTCGGTGAAACCAAACAAGCGTGTAAACCGATAATTTGCATTCATATTCCGGCGGCCACTTGTTGCATCCGCCCCGGCCAAGGAAAGCTACTACAATAGCAGGGGGTGAGAATCAAAGTTATTATCACCTGGGAAGTTATTGCGACATGGAACGTACCTTGGGGACCGCGGTAATGACGAGGAATGTGGGAAGGAGTTCAAGTAGTCTCTTAGCAGTTATTTTGAGTTACACAGATTCATAGAGCATGTGCAAAAATAGAAACGTCGTGGCGTTACGGTGAACTAAAAATAAGATTTTAATCAGCAGCCAATGTATCGACTATACTTGGTAGTCACGAATACTGATGAAAAAGGAATTTGTGTCTACCAAGCATGAAATACTTTTAGTTGTACTAGCAATGACAGAGCAGTGTTGTCAACGCAATAAAATTAGTGAAATGGCACACGGGCGACCTCACCTACGACGCTTCTGTTTTTTGCAAAACTTTAGTTACATAATTTAACTGGGATTCGCCACCAGCTCTTCAATGTAAGTAAGAAGGAAAGATAAAGTGGCCGTGGATCTGCTGGAGATTGGGGTGCTAGACTGGCACGCACTCGCGCAGTATAGGTACTTCGGTATCGGAGGCCAAGACCTACTTTGGGTCGCTGTGCCAAGACGCTGTAGGGGCGAGAATCAAAGTTATTATAACGCGAAATGCTCTCCAGGGGCAGGGTTAATGATGAGAAATGTGGGAAGTATTTCAGACAGTTTCCTTATTGATGGTGAAGTGCAAATATCTTGTATCTGACTAAATCGTGTGATTTGACTAAGATGTAGAGCTTGTGAAGTAAGAGTTTGTAAACTTAAGCCATGAGAGTTGAGGTGAGAGTTAGTAGCTTCGTAGCTTGACTTTACATGAGATTTTTATGTCAGTGAGACATAATAAAATAACATAGTCTCGTCTTGGCAACATTTTACGTGAAAATGTATTTTGTGGGACGTTCCTGTCTATTATGATTTGTGTAGTGTCGATTATATAAGCACATGTATGTCTATGAAATAAATGAATTTGTTTATTGAATTAAAAAGTTACACACTCTTTGGTTTCTGTGATCATTTTATTTCCTCATTTATAAGCTAAGTATATGCATTAAAAAGGAAATCAAAATACAACTTAAGCATTCGAACTATCTATCTCTACATTTTGTAAAGAAATATTTAGCAACAAAACCGGTATTTTAGCGATGTAATGAAGCATTTTCTAACATAAAGTACTCTAGGTGAGGTTGCGAAGGGCGCGGGGTGGGGCGTGGGGCGCGGGGCGAGGGCGGTCGTCGACCCCGCGCCAGACTGCGCGGCTCCGCTGCACCACGACACGTGACACGGAACATACCGACATTTTACGCTAAAATAGGCTTTTTGACAATATTTTTTCATATCTTCTTGTAACAGCTAAGCATAAATAGAGCCGAAAAATAAAATCAACTTAAAAATAAAGAAGTTCCAATCATATTTATTTTCTTGCTAGACGCAAGCTAGACGAAGCCGTCTGTGATAGGTAGTCAGCTATAGTGCGTCATGGTCTGTAAGCGTTATACATTCGTAAGCAAGCTATATTCATAAGCAAGCTACATTCGTATACAAGCTTATATCTCTGAACTTGACCAGCCAATTTCAATTATTTAGGTATTCAGTTTACAAATCAACTAAAATTGTTAATTGCATAATTCACTAATTCTAATACTTTTAATTAATAAAATACCAGTCAACTACCTACCCTATTCCATCCATCCATAAGCCATATGACGGCCACTGCTGGAAATAGGCCTCTCCTATGGATCTTCAATGAGACCGGTTGGAAGCAATTTGCGTCCAGCGCGATCCTGCGGTCTTAATGAGGTCCACCTTGCGGGTGGAGGTCCTACGCTGCGCTTGGCGCATCGGTCATCAGTCTTCCGATGTAAGTACCCTGCCCATTGAATTTCAATTTGCCAATCTGACGCTAAAATTACAAGGTATTTTTTTATTCTTATTCAATGTGGGGCGATAGGTCCTGACGTCGTCCCACATGGGGTGTTTTGTGCCTTTCCCTCTCCAGCGTCATCCGAGCCAAACCAGATTATTAAGATTGCGGAACGTAGCTCTAGGCCAACTTGCACTAGGCTAGCGTGGTGGGTATGGCCCAATCACCCTTCGTGGGTGGGCCTACGTCCTGCAGTGGACTATTAAAAAGGCTGGTACAGTAAAGTACAGATCTAGGCCGCTGGCATAACTGCCCTAGCAGCTTAAATCGTGTGTGATGTGGATATCGATGCTGATGACAAAGCAGAAGCGTCATGCAAGCCACAAGCGATTCTAGTTTATTCTGTGACTTTGCAATGCCACAGAATATGCTACTTACTGTATTTATTACTACTTCTTTTATTATTTTTACAATTTTACCTATTAAGTGCTAGGCTACCAGCTGCAGTGATCTCCGACCAAACTAAAATTAATATTTTATTTGAAGACTACCGATAGAACGTCCACTGAGAAGGTGGACTTATAAATGATACGAGGAATTAAGCCCGCGGGATGGAAGCTTTATTAATTTTTTTTTTTTTTTTTTTTATTTATGTTTATTTCCAAAAACTTATGAACTATGTACATATTGTTTAATAGTAAAATACACAATAAAATACTACTACTTTTTTACTAATACAGTTTCTATCTAGCCCGTTCCTACGGTCTTGTTGGAAATCAACCGGTCTTGTTTGAAGTATGTACAAAAAGCCTGTGTCCGGCGGTGGATTTCTTACGGCTGACGGTCATGATGAAAAGCGCCGCGCAAGATTGTTCGTTGACCCTGTGTGAGTCTGTTCGGCTCCGTTACACTACGACTATTAAAAACTTGTGAGTTGTGGCTCGCCCCTAGCTTTACATGTAGATTTAACATATTTTTTAAATAAACATAGCTACTGGAAGAATTTTCCGTTCATGATACTTGAATTTCTGTATTCACTATGCTCACATTTAATTATTGGATAATAGTACATTATGGTACGAGTGTGTAATGTTGGTGATTACCGCTGAGGCGCCATTGAGAGAGCCGAGGACGGTAATCAACAAAACACACGTGTAGAATACGACGTTTTTCAACACACTCGTGAATAAAATAATACTAAAACAATATTTTCAACAGTGAAAACGAGTTGTGAAAAATGTTTCGAAATGGCGGGAAAAATTAATCAGTTTTCCTATGCGCGCGCAATGGCAATCGGCCATAGACTAAAATAATGAGGTTTCTTTTTTTTGGCTTTTCGCGGATAGCGTTTTAGCCACGTACAAAATAGGAATTCCAAGTTTTCTTTATTGATTAGAGAGAAAACAAAAGTTATATTTGAGTGAAAGTTTTATTTATTAAACACATACAAATCGAAATTATGTATATACGAAGTTAAATGAAATGAATAAGCAATAGGTACATGAATTTATTTGTACCTACTATTGAACACGATCTTTTTTATCTAAACTTTTTTAAAGAACATAGCAACTCAACCAATAAAATAAAACTCTATAACTCACTTGTGAATAATAGCAATGAAAAGTCACAGTTTGATTACAGGTGTCATTATGTGCCTAATTGCGGTGAAATTAAAGCCACTTTATGAGCAAGTGTGTTGAAAAATTTTTTTTCGCTCTAGAGAATTATAAATAATTAGCCAAGTGAGAGTCGGACTCGCGCATGAAGGGTTCCGTACCGTATGGAAGCCCCCCTTATATATTTTATTTTAATTATTTATTACAACTTGAATATACAACTTATTAGGCGACAGACAGACAGACGGACAGCGGAGTCTTAGTAATAGGGTCCTGTTTTTACCCATTGGGTACGAAACCCTAAAAAAAGAAATGTCCTAAATTGTAAAATCGGGTCTAATGAATAATCTTAATATTAAGTATTGGGCTATTTTCATATTATTCTCTATTCAATCATAACAAAGAGTTTCAAACAAAATCTTATGAACTCATTCGAAAAAAAGCTTACAAAGACGAAATAAACATTTTCATATTGTATATTTTCTCAGTGATATTTATAGATTCAATGCTTGAGGTTGGGTATTGTATCGGGCAAAGCTTCTTACTTGTTTCTCGTTATTCAACAATTGTTTTGATGTTTATTTTATTCTTATTTAAACTTTATTAAAATAAAACTTTATGAATAGGCACCAAAATAATATTCGGGAAAAAAGAAAATTTTACTTTACTGTAATAGCGTGTAATCTACACCGGATTCAAAGGACGCCAGAGGGCTGTACGACGCATACCGTGCAGCTCTTGCAGAACGCAATCAACTGTTAATTTAAAAACCATTGTTAAGTGTATCAGGGTGACATGTCTTAAAAAACCCTGGATAAATAATAAATGAATAAAAAAAAACTTTATTGTTGTTGTTTACGATAAAGTTAATAAAATATGATGAGAACAAACTCAGCTAAGGCGAAGGTAAGTATTCGGACCAGAGATAGTCCTCATCTTTACTAGTAGTTTTATTACAAAAGATAAAGATACCGTACTATAGGGCCCGCTTACATTTATACATCAGATCTCATGTAGAGCAACGCATCTAACTATTATACGCTCTAATCTAACTCTACAACCCTATAGATATAGCTTCACAAACTCTACCTACGTCTTAGTTAATATTAGCAAGTCTTCAAAACAAAACATAACTTATGGCACTTAACACACGGCAGAGTGATTCTGTATGAAAACTTTACAATAATTTTAGCCCAAATTCCCTTACAAAAACCAGCACTACAACATCTAATTTTTAATGGAATTATTTCACTATTGTACCTAATACACAATCGTGGTGAAACGCACATATTAAAATTGAAAAACAAAATGTAACTGCAATTCCAAAAGCCAATAGTAGTGTATAAAATGGCAGTCCATCAAATTTAACACGAGAGAATTCCGGTGCGTTCGCAACCGCAACGGTTGTCCGCACCGCAGCCCTCGCGTACATTTGTAATGGCTTGCTATATACAATGTGTCTGTCTACCGGTGTCGGCAAATTTTGAACAACTTTTACTATGGGACCAACTCTAAAAAGGTAAAAAAAAAATGTTGTTCCATAAGATTTTTGTAGACTTTCGACAAAAAGGAATAGCTGTATTTTTTTTGGCGTTTTCAGAGTTTGTGGGATCAACTCTGAAAACGCCAAAAAAAATACAGCTATTCCATACTTTTTGTCGAAAGTCTACAAAAATCTTATGGAACAACATTTTTTTTTACCTTTTTAGAGTTGGTCCCATAGTAAAAGGTATTCAAAATTTGCCATATATGTCACCGCTTAAGGCTCCGACACCGGTAAAGAAACACATTGTATAGTGTCAGATATGGAGATATTATGATTGTACTTTAATACGCGAAAACAGCAGTTTCACACATTTTTGAATTACGTCCCTAGAGACGAGGAAGGAGTACCTACTCAACAAAAATGTAGATATGGAGCCACACGAGTTAAGTACCTAGGCATAAATCATAATATAAACTCATGGATTCATACACCTATAATACTGTACTGTAATGTACCAGCCTTTTTTAAATAGTCCACTGCAGAACGTAGGCCTACCCACGAAGGGGTGAAAGGGCCATATATTCACCACGCTGGCCCTGTGCGGGTAGGTGGATTCACATTACACCATCGAATTCATCGAATCCATCGTACAGTCGTGTACAAACTATTATCCAGAATTTGTATATCTATTAAACGTTTTATAAACGTTTTTAAAACGTTTGTATATCTATAATCCAGAATTTGTATATTTATTAAAAACCAAAGTGGTTTCTCTAGTCTCATCTTTGATGGCACGTACTATACGGGACCGGGATTTGAACCCACGACCTCACGATTGCAAGGCGGGTGTCAATACCTCTAGGCCACCACGGCTTCTACCTTCGGCACCTATAACAAGAGATTGTAAATTTTTTACGCACTGCGTAGAGTTAGCGCAAACTTCAATTTTCTCTTAATGTTTTTTTTTTTATAATATTTTTTTTTCTTTATCATCTTAACATAGCAGAAATGCTTTCTAGTTTCTAAGTACTTTTCTATGAAGATGTGTCCTATGCCACAGACTGAAAATTATCTCTAGACTGGACCCTAATCATGTATGGTTTTTAAGTAAGTAAATTTACGTGCATAGATAAAGGATGTGTGAAATTTTCAAGAAACGCTATTGCTTTGACATACAGAATATGGTAAATTTGACAATTTCACATAGATTCCATAACTTTGAACCAAACGTAACTGAAAAGACTCGAAATCAGAGGTTCACAAAAATGTGAAAGTGAGTTTTGAAAGAATTTCAATTTATTACGTACCCTCCCCACATAAGCTCTTCGAATCTGAAAAGATACATTTTCAATTGACATCACACAGTTCTTATTGCTGAAGTTGGATATCAATAAAATATCATTAAGTCTGCATCACAAACAAAACTTTGCAAGATATTGCCAAGATTGCGAGAAGAAGTTTTATAAAGAGTAAGTAGTGCACAGAGATAAAGCAATCCGAATTATTCAATGTATACAATTTCATCAAGTACACGGAACTCTCGATAAATTGAATTTATTATCATTTTATGGCTACAAACGGCAGTTAATTTGAATAAATAGAATCGAGAATTGACTTCGTTTGACATTATGTGCCCGCATACTGAAATAACATTTGTAATAAGGTAATAATAAGGTAATAACATTTATTGTGTAGGTCCCATTTCGTGACGATTCGTGAATGATTTTTACAATAGACCCTACAATTAAATGTCTCAATAAAAAAACTAATTTCAAAAATCATGAAAATAAAGTACACATACACACAGATCATAGAACACTTGGTTCACTGATCTTTACATTTTTTTTTAATTTCAAATAGTTTTGCGTTTGACTACACACTGCCTGATGTTAAGCAGATATGCGGTCTAGGATGTAGCACGCTTACCTAGGAGATACCTATTTACTCGAGATTTGAAGACACTTACATTGTACTTTAGCGGAAAGACAGACTCAGGCAAAGCGTTCCACATTCTGGCAGTTTGTATGAGGAATGTGGACTCAAAACGCTCGGTTCTAACGTGTGGGATGTCCACCATAAAAGGGTGGCACTTTGGTCGCGTCCGTCTAGCCGTACGATAGAAGAAAGGGGCAGGGGGGACCAGATTGTGCAACTCCTGGGCGCACTCTCCGAAGTGATCATACGTCGATGCTCGAGACTTTGCAGCTTCGACTCAGTCAAGGTTTCGTTGCCTATCAGCCTCCTATGATTTATTAGTAGAAAAATTCATAGAAGATTCTATAATTTTTTTTAACCCATTCTATACATAGGTGGCTTAGAAGAGTTTGCTTGGAGTGATAAGGCCGCCTATTGTAAAAGTATTCAAAGTTTCCATCTGTAGATAGTTTTTAATTTTGGTGTATTTGGATGGGTGATCGCGGGTGGCATTTTCCAACTGAGCGCTACCTTGGCTCGGATGAAAAGTTAAATTGTAGATCCCGGTTGTTTTAACCCATGTCAGAGGCCTTCAGGCGGCCTAAAAACTCTGACACCAGGGCTAGCCACCCGGCCTATACAAACATACCTTAATTTTGGTGTGACAAAAATCTACCTAAATACCTGGAAAAATATAATTAACATCGAATTTTTAATATGAGATAGTTTGCTGTTATACTAAAAGCGATAATATTATCTATTTCTTCTTAAATAATATCTTTCATAGGAAAAGTAAGTACTTACTACCTATTATACCTTTTCAGAGGACAAGTTCCTTGAATTTATTTCATTATTTTCGCGAAACAAAGGACAAGTCCACAAAATGTATAGAGGCTGGTATAATAATAGTCAAAAATTCTAACCACAACACTCGTTACATTTCGAGAAAGTTCATATTTTTCTGAGTCTATTACATCAGTTAAAACCAAAAAAGAGCCCTCCGTTTTTTAAAATTAATTTTGGATCTATTAGGATAAATAAATATATTTGGCTCAATAGGTAGTTTATCTCTATCAACCCTGATTAAGTAACCTCCAAATTGTTAAATAGAAGCATTTTTACCAATTACACACAGTTTTTAAGTGTTTTTTTTTGTCACATTGTACCTACTAACTGGTCACACTGGTAGGTTATAATTTTTAATTTTAGAAAATTAAGACATGAATGTGGAAGAATCAGCTACGTATGCAAGTAAAATAACTATAGAAGCACTTTATTATTGCCAAACTAGAAAAAAATACAAAGCTGTATTATTATTTTACATACAATTTATTTTTCACATTTAAAAGAAATGGAGGGGTAAAAATATCTAAATTAAATATTTTTAAGAAGCCCATAAATGAAGCTTCCAAATGATGTATATATGTATATCTTGGTTCGATTTTTCTCTGAATAATATACCACTTGTGTACGTCACCTTTAACTCTGTTTAGAACAGAAATACGAAACTTGGATTAAACCAATCATGTAAATTATGGAAATAAACGACAACAATAGCTGTGGTGTGGATATTGCCATAGAAGTGCAGAAAACGCATTCCTACCCATATAAGGCCTGCATCGTCTACCGCTCTTTATAATTTGAATAAAAACGCAAACAGTAGCTCGTAAACATAAATAGCCGTAATTTATTGCTTGAATTTCTAAATATTGTCATTAAATGGACTAATAACATGTCGTAAAACGTAGCGTATTATAATAATTGCGGTTCGTACCGAGACTTGGAATGGGCACGAGAAAAACCAACGATTAAGAGGACCTTTTACGTTATAAGCACGGAGTATTACAGGGATTATTTTAAAAAGGTTATAGATGAACAGATCGGGAACCAGTGTGATGAAACTGCGCTGCGGGGTGATTCTCTCTGAAAAAACGTTCGTAGTTTTGCTTTTATGAATTTACGTGAAATATATTTCTACTAGCTTTTGCCGGTGGCAGCGCCCGTCCCTGGATCTGCCCGTCTGGTTCATGAAAAAAATCATCAAGTTTACCTATCATTTTGCTCGGTTGCAACGTGAAAGGCTAACAAACAAACCAACAAACACACTTTCCCATTTTTATTAATATTGGTATAGATTTCTAATATTACGAGTATAATTTAAACTAGGTTTCCATTTAATTGTAACATCACAAGTGAGGTGAAGTAGATAATAGTTATTTTCATCACATCTATTCGAAAAGGACTACTTGGTTCGCCTTTAAGTGCGCCCAAAGGAGGTGTTTTCTATAAGGAACTTTATAAGTGCAACGGAATTATCTATGCCGCGAACTTTTTGAATTTGGAACAAATAAGTGCGACGGAATGATCTTTGCCGCGCACTTTTTGTATTTGGAAGTATTTGTAATGTTAGTGTTCAGCGCCAAGAAAATGAATGAAAAGAATGTAATTTAAAGTTTTCATTTGTTTTATTATGAGATACAATTTAATTTCAATTTAGTTGTTACTCTACGTTTTATTAAATAATAATATTATAGTAAAATATGAGGCGCCTTTTGTTTTCTTATAGAGGTGATGAAAAGTAGAGTGTACCACTCGGGCGCAAAATATATTTTTGGCTCTGGCAACGTACTTTGAATCCCTCGCTCGCCGTAAAAATATTATTTTGCTCCCATATGTTACAATCTACTATTGTTACAGAAGAGTGCAAAGTTGCTCTTTAACCGCGTGCTCAATTTAGATAACCGAGCAAGCGAAGGAGTCTAAAATTCGAAGTACAAAAATATTTGTTCTGAGATAAGGGGATGAAAAAATAATTATTCGGATCGAAATTCGCGAAAACCAAAAAAACTAATATTATAAATCTGAAAGTGTATTTGTTGCTTTGATTGTTGCTATTTCACACTGCAATAGAGCGACTCGATTTTTGACAGGGATATAATTCTTTAGTTTTTAACTAGATAAATAATTAAGAATACTTACTGGTGTGGCCTCTGATAAAGTTATTCCTAGAATATTTCTGTCGTCTAGCTTGAAGATACACCAGTATTCTGGAATAAAACTTTAAAGGTGACGTCCACAAGTGGTATATTATTCAGAGAAAAATTGAACCAAGATGATATGTACATCATTTGACAGCTTCATTTATGGGCTTCTCAAATATATTTAATTTAGATTTTTTCATCCTTCCATTTTTTTTTAATGCGAAAAATAAATTGTACGAAACATAATGATACAGCTTTGTATTTTTTCTAGTTTAGCAATAAAGTGCCTCTATCGTTATTTTACTTACATTCGTAGCTGATTCTTCCACATTCATCTCTTAATTTGTTAAAATTAAAAATTATAACCTACCAGTGTGACAAAAACACTTAAAAACTGTGTCTAATTGGTAAAAATGCTTCTATTTAACAATTTGGAGATTACTTAATCAGGGTTGCTAGAGATAAACTACCTATTAAGCCAAATATATTTATTTATCCTAATAGATAAAAAAATAATTTAAGAAAAATATAGGGCCTTTTTTTGTTTTTAACTGATGTAATAGACTCAGAAAAATATGAACTTTCTCGAAATGTAACGAGTGTTATGGTTAGAATTTTTGATTATTATTATACCAGCCTCCATACATTTTGTGGACATGTCCTTTCTCTGTTTGTATCACAAAGTCAAGCTTGTCCATGGTTCATGCTGTAGGAAACTGGGTTACAGGTCAGGGAACTGGATTATTCAGTATTATTCAGGCGACACGTTCAGTTCACGTTAGCGTCACACGATCGCATCGATGATTTACTGTTGTCGGTTCACTGACTTATGACGTTACTGAAAATATATTCCATAGGTGACGTCCACAAGACAAGTGGTAGGTATATTATTCAGAGAAAAATCGAACCAAGATGATATATACATCATTTGAAAGCTTGATATATGGGCTTTTCAAAAATATTTAATTTTGATTTTTTTATCACTCCATTTTTTATTTTAATGTGAAAAATAAATTGTATGAAAAATAATAATACAGCTTTGTATTTTTTCTAGTTTAGCAATAATAAAGTGCTTCTATCATTATTTTACTTACATTCGTAGCTGATTCTTCCACATTCATGTCTTAATTTGCTAAAACTAAAAATGATAACCTAGCAGTGTGACCAGTTAGTAGGTACAATGTGACAAAAATCACTTAAAAAACTGTGTCTAATTGGTAATAATGCTTCCATTTACCAATAATGGAGGTTACTTAACCAGGGTTGCATGAGATAAACTACCTATTGCGCCAAATATATTTATTTATCCTAATAGATTTAAAATTAATAAAAAAAAAACGGTGGGCTCTTTTTTCGTTTTAACTGATGTAATACCTAGACTCGGAAAAATATGAACTTTCTCGAAATGTAACGAGTGTTGTGGTTAGAATTTTTGAATATTATTGTACCAGCCTCCATACATTTTGTGGACATGTTCTTTAAATAATTAATTTTCGTCTAAAATGGCACAGTCGACTTCAACCGTGCACAGAATCAGCATTGTTCGCACGAATCGATGCATTATATTATCGACATAGAAATACTTATTGTTGATTTAAAAAAAAAACATTAAAATCATTAGATAACTATTTATTTTATTTGGTATGTTACTATTACATCCCTCACTACTTCCGGGTCATTCCTGTAAGTTCTACTATTAGTTCTACTGACTTCTCACAGAACTACATTTTTCATATCTCTACATAATATTGCATCTACATAAAACAGCGAATTGGAATCCATGTGAACAGCAATTTCTTTTTTTCGCTATTTAATAAAAGTATGTCATAATGAAAGAACCTAAATACAATGATATCTTAGAATATATTCTTCGTCTACACTTCTAGAGATAGGTAGGTACACCCCGTATGTATAGGTAAGATCATACAGATTAATTCAAACACAAATATAAGTTAATTTTTTTTTTCAACAAAGGAAACTTACCTACTGTCTGGTGACGCTTAATGAATTTGTTGAGAGATTAATTTTTATCGATATATTTTATTAGTGAGTGCTCTTATCTGCTAGGATAAAAAAATAAGTATCCCTGCGATAAATTGTTAATATTAGCATTGCACTCAGCTTCAGTATGTAAAAATTACGCTAAATTACGCTAATTTAACATAATAAAATATGCCCGTGAGCTTATGAAAGCTAAAATGTTTTAGTACGAGCTAAAAGTGTATAAAAGCAGCTAGATATCTAGGCATTAAGTCGTAAAAGCAAAGTAAATAATAACTAGGTTTTTCCACGACGGCAGTGCTAACATAAAACTAGGTTTGTTTTACTCATGGCTATATTAGCAGGCTGTCACCGCGCAAGTGTTTCAACCTTGCATGTAAGAACCATGCCCTAGATATGGACATAGAGATTTGCCATTGGCTTCGCGGTACGCGTTACGAAAAACTCCACACTATCGTAGAAAAACCAGGAAAATTAATTTCCGTTTGTTCTATTAGAAGAACAAATTGCAGAACGTATCTTAGTTTGTGGTATCTAATAGTTCACTAATAAATAGCTATTTCCTGTATGAATCGAATCGGATATGTGGATATTCTATACGAAGGTGTTTGAAGTAAAACAGTGTCAATTTATGTAATTCGATGTAAGAGATTTTCGAGCTGTGTCATAATTGAGATTGATTGTAATTTCTGGAAGAATTGATAGAATGTAAGTACATGGGAGAGGGAAACCTTAATACCTACTATTGGCAAAGCAAATGGCTGAAATGTCACTACACGAGTGAAGCATAATTATACTATCCAGCTGTTGGATACAGAAGGCCGTGAATGGTAAAGCACAATATTTTGGATACACACTCCTAAGAACATTCTTGCACCAGCCACCGATATAAACCGAAATGTTTTTTGGTACGTTTGTATTACGAAAATGTGTTAAATTAAAATACAAAAGAAATACATAAAAAACAACGATAATTAGTCTTTGAACAATCCTTTGGTTCTCACAAAGCTCGGAGCGTATAAGTACCTTTCTCGCTCTACGAGTACCTATGACCCAACCTTGCACATAGAAACGGGCACCTACAAAGACAGTAGCATAGGTGTTTGAACAATCTTTTTGGTGCTCACAACGCTCGGAGCGTATAAGTACCTTTCTCGCTCTACGAGTACCTATGACCCAACCTTGCACATAGGAACGGGCACCTACGAAGACAGTAGCATAGGTGTTTGAACAATCGTTTTGGTTCTAACAACGCTCGTAGCGTATAAGTGCCTTCCTCGCTCTACGAGTACCTATGACCCAACCTTGCATGTAGAAACGGGCACCTACAAAGACAGTAGCATAGGTGTTTGAACAATCGTTCTGGTTCTCACAACGCTCGGAGCGTATAAGTGCCTTTCTCGCTCTACGAGTACCTATGACCCAACCTTGCATGTAGGATCGGGCACCTACAACGACAGTATAATAGGTGTTTAAACAATCGTTCTGGTTCTCACAACGCTCGGAGCGTATAGATGCCTTCCTTGCTCTATGATTATCTACGACCCAACCTTGCATGTAGGAACGGGCACCTACAATGACAGTAGCATAGGTGTTTGAACAATCGTTCTGGTTCTCACAACGCTCGGAGCGAATAAGTGCCTCTCTCGCTCTATGTCCCAACCTTGCATGTAGGAACGGGCACCTACAACGACAGTAGCATAGGTGTTTGAACAACCGTTCTGGTTCTCACAACGCTCGGAGCGTATTAGTGCCTCTCTCGCTCTATGTCCCAACCTTGTATGTAGGAACGGGTACTAATGCACGTAGTTAGCAACAGCCTTGGGTGGTTGCGTTGAACTTAAGCCGGGTACATAAATATGTATGAATTCGGTGAGCTGGCTCGCTCCGAATGACCAAGGATGCGACATTGGTTGCGAGCTTTTTGTTTGGAAGTTTTAAAACCTGGGGCTTTTTAGTTTTGTAGGAAAGAGTACTGATCTAGAGTAGATAGCTTTTTATTTTATGACTCGCTAACAACTTACTAAAAAGTATACGATATAAAAACAATTTAAAAATTGCACATTTAACAAAATATCGTGAGATATATTATAGGACAGAGAGAGATTATAGGACAACTAGAAAAAAGTAAGTAAGTTCGTATAGGCCGGGCGGCTAGTCCTGGTGTCAGAGTTTTTAAGCCGCCTGAAGGCCTCTGACTTGGCTAAACGGTAAAAACAACCGGGGCCTACAAATCAACGTGTCATCCGAGGCACGGTAGCGCTCAGTTGTAAATGCCACCCGCGGTCACCCATCCGAAGACTGACCGTGCTGGTCGTTGCTTAACTTCGATGATCGCTAACGAACACCTAGTCAAATTACAACAAATTACTCGTACTTACTCTATGAGCGGTACTAGAAAAAAGTTGGGTAGATAAAATGAAGTGAATTCAGTTATAAGAAACGACGGATAGTATAAATGTAATGGAGAAAACGTAATAATATATAGTTTAATCAATCCCACTTCAAGACTTAGGGAACGTTACGTTTTGGACAGGTAAAACCAATCAAAGCAAAAATATATCTACCATATTAAACAGCACAACAAAGTAGAAGGACCTACTTTGTTGTGCTGTTCACCTACCTATTTGTTTTAACAACTCTAATAGCATAACAACAACGGATGTTATTATTCCCATCCTGTAGTTGCAGTCTATGATCATACCGAACACCGTACAGTCCGTACACTACAGACCCGTGAAGACCCCAGTGGTATCATTAAAACGCATGCGTGGAGCATTTGATACACCCGTGAAATATCGCACCACAAATAATTAAAAATGAAACATAAATCGTTATTTTATTTTAATGAAAAAGTGCCACCTCCAGCAGCGACGGACGCTTTGTTAATTTAATTCATTAATGTCTTCATTAGGATGGAAGTTTATGGAGATTTTATCTAGATTGGAATTTTATTGTAATAGCTCTATATGTAGGTACTAGCATTTTGCGTCATGTCTTGTTCGTTATTTGCACTTGCTTTGTGTGTAAGCAAGACATTTTCACAATTAATTGGGGCTCAAAATTTTGGTGCTCACTTACTATTTTTGAGAGTATGAAGTATTGTTTTACTGTGAAATTATGTTTTACAAAGGACATGTCCACAAAATGTATGGAGGCTGGTATAATAATAATCAAAAATTCTAACCACAACACTCTTTACACTGCCAGAAAGTGCATGTTTGTCTAAGTCTATTACATCAGTTAAAAGAAAAAAAGGCCCTCCGTTTTTTTTTAAATTAATTTTGAATCAATTAGGATAAATAAATATTTTTGGCTCAAAAGGTAGTTTATCTCTAGCAACCCTGATTAAGTAACCTCCAAATTGTTAAATAGAAGCATTTTTACCAATTAGACACAGTTTTTTAGTCACATTGTACCTACTATGTGGTTACACTGATAGGTTATAATTTTTAATTTTAGCAAAATAAGAGATGGATGTGGAAGAATCAGCTACGAATGTAAGTAAAATAACGATAGATGTACTTACATTATTATTGCTAAAATAGAAAAAATACAAAGCTGTATTATTATTTTTCATACAATTTATTTTTCACATTTAAATAAAAATGGAGGAATAAAAAAAACTAAATTTAATATTTTTGAGAAGCCCATAAATCAAGCTTTCAAATGATGTATATATCATCTTGGTTCGATTATTCTCTGAATAATATACCATTTGTGGACGTCACCTTTGGTGACGATTTAATTTAAGCTTCGAGTGTATGTATATTTAACAATAAATTGTTAACAAATCCAAGTTTTAATAAAGCGCCTTTTAGCAGAAATTCCATTATTTGCTTAGCTAAGTTGTTTGAGTTTGTCAAATGAAATTAAGTTGTTAACATAATTCTGCGCCAAACTCCATGGACCGAAATTGAGTAAACTTACAAACTCGAAACTAAGTCACATACCCTGTGATATTTATTCTGATTGAACAATAAAAAAACCGGACAAATGCGAGTCAGTCAGGTTCCATAAAACACGTTGTTAAAATAATTAAAAACTTGTTTTAGCATGTGCTAATGAAGTTCTTTTATACATGATACCTTACATGATACGATTTACTCACTTTGAATTTTGAAACCATATTTTGTGAATTTTGAGGCCCTATTTTTTGTGATTTAAATAAAAATGTTCAGTTTTCTGATTTATTCCTATATGTGTACTCTAAACTAATGCTTCTCGGCAAATTTCATAGTTCTATGTCAACGGGAAGTACCCTGGAGGTTTTGATTTTTGTGAGTGCGAAAAATGCGGTTTTTTACGGCTCTAACTTTTTTATACGATAACTGAGAAGTTTTTCTTTTACACAACTGCAAGAGACCATAGATATACGTATACAGTTTAAATTTTAACTCGATATCTTTACGCGTTCCCGAGATAAAGAGTCTTGACATACATACAGACGGACAGACGGACAACAAAGTGATCCTATAAGGGTTCCGTTTTTTCCTTTTGAGGTACGGAACCCTAAAAATAGTAATAATATTTGAGAACAAACAACAGTTAGAACTTAGAAGCAATGGAAACTGAAAATAAAACATAAAACAAAGCCAAAAGAAAAATTTAAAAGAAACCGGACAAAAAATGTTATAGTAAAATATACAAAAGGCACAAAATGATGTACTTTATTTATCGTGAGAGATAAGCTTTTTTACGTCTCGGCCATCAAAGAGATTATAAAAGAAAAATGCGCGCGGTCATCAAATGACTGCGAGTAAAAAGAAATAAAAAGTAATAAAAAACGAGAATGCTCTAATCCGCGGTGCGTGCGGTTGCGACGCGCTGGCTGGAGATTCCTTTATCTTTGAGGTTCCGCAACGACTCTTTTTAAATGACCGAATAACAGTAAGATGTGTTTGTTTTATTTCTGGCGATGATTCCATTTTTTAAGTTTAAATATGGAATTATTAAATTGGTAATAATATTATGTATCGAATACATAATTGATGATCATTCCCATGATTCCAAATTTGATTGAAATTATTGTAACATTTTTTTAACTCTGTAGGTAATGTGATTTTGTTATGTTTTGGCGATTTTGTGACTGCTTCTATTTTTTAAAGTTTTCTTTTATTTATCTAAGTATTCAACTGAACTTATTTTTATCGTAAAAATGTTTTTGTTCTCAATAACAGTATTTTCATGAGTATTAATAAGCTAGAAACTATCTTGATTAATAGATTACTTTATCTTTGAGATTTCGCCCGCCATCAGGTCTTTTTTACATTACTGAATAGCAATCTCTTTTTGTTTTATTTTTGTTGATGATCCCATTTTTATGGTTTTAAGTTAAAAGAAAGTTAAAACTTAAAATTTTGCTTTAGCAAAGTTTTAAGTTTTAAATTTCTTTTGCTTAAAGATTTTGACTTAGATACGTATTTGTTAAATTTTTCATGAGTAGTTAGTTCGAAACAATTGATTTCTAGACTTTTCTTTAAGGTTCATTGAGATTCAGCAGATACTTTTTTAGTTATTTAAATGACTGAATAATTGAATAAAAAGAGTCACAGGATATATTTTTATTTAACTTTTTGGAGATGATTTTGTGATACTGGTCTTTATAGGCTTCTCTACGTTGATATAGTTTCAAGTATTTGACTGAAAGCCGGAAACATAGTATCGGACGCGGCTGACGGACGCGACTGACAGCCGCGACTTAGCAATGTGCACAGACATCCGGTGTGCCAGATCGCTCACAGATGTCCGAACGCTCAAGGTCGTCCGAAGGTGACGTCCGCGACTTGTGTCCGATAGTGTGCACGGCTCAGTGTACTTTCATAGTCTAGGTCGCGGCTGTCAGTTGCGTCCGTAAGCCGCGTCCGATAGTATGTTTCCGGCTTTAGAATTAAAAACTTTTTATTACCAAATTAGGGGTGAAGACGTCAGTAATAATAACTCTAAAATAATTAAGGTTATTTTTTTTAAATTCCGGCGTTGCACAAACGACAAAATCAAAAATAATTTGACAAAATCAGTTCGCAACCACAAGCGGAACGGAAATCATAATTATGAAGACAACAACAGGCTCCCCCTTTGACGTGTGACGTCATCGATCCAGCACAACGGGCACGCGCCCCTCGCTTCTACAAATTACACCTAATTGCCAACGATTTAGACTTTAACACCTTAGAATAGCACTTAAATTCCTTTGACACCATGATAAATCGCATTTGTTAGTCTCTACCAACTTTGCGTACAGTTTATTGATGCGTATGTCGTTGCAACACGGTTGAAATTTGAATGTGATGGTTGTTTTAGTAAGTTGTTGGTAATGCATTCCTATAGTGGCGGCATAGAGCAGGGGGATCCAGTGCCAACATTCTAATTGATAAAAACAAGGGGAGCTGTGTTGCCATTGCGGGTGCCTCACTTGCCGGTGACCTTGATCGATATTACTTGATTTACGACTCTTCGCGAGCTGCTGGCAATACTGGTTTGGTGAGAGTTTTTACTTCGCTGCATCCGTGGGTAAATGCAGGACAGGTGTTTTTACAATGCTTGATGATCGTTTATCTCACGAGAGCAAATAGAGGAAGGTTTCGTTACGATGCGGTGATTTTTTTCATTTTCCTTCCTGGGAAATTTGTTCTTCTTTGTTGAAGGAATATATCGCGAGGAAACATGTACAGCCTTGGCCAAAAGTATTAGGCACCCTGTATTTTCACTCTATCTTATAAACTAATTTCACTCCTTTTTGGCATTTTTAACAAAATTAGGTGTCAATTTAATCACATCAACAGAAATGAAAGCTTGTTTAACTGTTAGAGTCCAGAACACAAGTGACCAAACATTGACTGATAAGACCGAAAGAAAACCGAATCCTTTGTTTTCGGTCACCAGGTGTTTTATGACCTTAACAAAGAGCCGCTTGATATTCTAAGAAGTTATTTATGACCCCGGTAAGTCATTTAAGATAAGCACTTAGTTATTGGTTAAGTAGTAAACATGCATTTTGATTTTTTAAAGGTGCCTAATACTTTTGGCCAAGGCTGTATGTATGCATCCAGAAATGAACAATGATAAGTAGTTGATACTTAAATAAAAATAAATAAATATTTGGGGACATTTTACACATGGTCTCTGACCCCAAACTAAGCAAAGCTTGTGATATGGCTGCCAGAGACTGACATACTACATATGCATATTTTTAAATACATACTTATAAACCTAGATAGTAACTAAATAATACTCATACACAGAGCAAACATCTATGTTCATCACATAAATACTGCTCCTATTCAATACATTTATATAAAAAACAAATGAAGGATATGTTTTCCTATAAATTAATTAAACATTATTATATTTCAAATACTTGCGGCCAAATTTCGTAAGGCAACCCTGTACGATATTTAAATATATTCTCCTATTCATATAATTACATAAAAACTTATTTGAACCGTGTACGCTATGAGCGGGATGTTCTTGCGGTGGGATCTCGGACTATATGTACCTGTACAGGGTTATTTCTAATCAATTAGCATCATTTTAGGGGCTTGTTCTGTACATCAAAACTAACAACTTTTGCTCTATGACTTTTGTCAAAACTAAAAAAAAAATCAGCTATTTCATACATTTTGTCGCGGGTGAACGATATTATTCTATGGAACAACACATTTTTTTTTTTAGTTTTGACAAAAGTCATAGAACAAAAGTTGATAGTTTTGATGTACAGAATAAGCCCATGAAAGGATGCTAATTGATTAGAAATAACCCTGTATAACAATAACTAAGGTTAGGAGTAGGACTAGTGCAACCACAGAGTGCAAAAGTAGAGTAGGTAAAGCATTACGGTAAGGTAGGTACAGATTGCTTTTCTTCATTGCAAATAGTAATAGGTAATTAACTATTAAAAGAAATTTAAAAATTAAAAATACTGTAATCTTTGTAGGAATTTCATATTAATTTTGTTGTCAAGTAAGATCGTAGGGCGTAACTAGTTAGTCATTTCTCTACCAAAAACCTTCCCATTAGTAACCAGATCCCCTGATGGCGGATAAAAGGTACAAACACAAATATAACATGACGTGCACGTCATCACCCTCCTTTGTGTTATTTGGCGACAAGCTGACAGAGACCTGGAATAGAGTGCCTACAGAAGTAGATAGTATTCATTTTATACAGGGTTATCTGCTTACCCTGTATTAAGAGGTGGGTGACCATCGTTATAAACAATGTATGTGGCCAACCCAAAATTTGAGAAAAAAATCAGCTGTTTCATACAAAACTATGCAACTCAGAATCGACAAAATGTATGAATCAACAGAGTTTTTCTGGAATTTTGAATTGGCTCCATAGTCAAAATTGTTCGTAATGATGGTCCTAATTACCCCTTTTCGACTTAGTACACCGGTTCTGGATGATCCAGACTATTGCCATGGAAAATGTAGGGGCTTTCAGAGATACTTCGAGGGTAAAGCTAAATCTAGATAAAGGAGATTCTATGTTCTAAAATATCATTGTACTTCATCATTATGAAGCTTATCTACTATTATAAATTATTATGGGACGAAAACAATCAGCTGCTCCATAGAAAAATCATCGATTTTTGACACGACAATAGAATAAAATATGGAACAGGCTTTAATTATGTACACATATATAAAATGAAAGGGAACAAGTTTTTTTTTCTTGGTTGTTCATTTTTGTACAGCGCCCATGGCGGAAACCAGGCTGACCTAACAGGCTAATTAGTTTTCGTTGCAAAAATGACAATAGCAACGTTTTACTATGCAAACTTATAATGTCAGTGGCTCTATTTTTGACTTTCGAACGGTTCGGGCGTATACAGAACTAGTATGGAGACGGCTAGACGTATACGGAACTTAACGGATTCTCCATAAAATCTGTCGAAGTTCCGTATTCGTCCGAGCTGTACGAAATTCAAAAATAATGCTCCAGTACGGTACAGCTCATCGCGATTTCGTGTCCATCTACGCGTGCGTTTCTCGTACCTAATATAATATGAAGTTATACTTCTACGCTCTCAGTGTTTTGTGGCTTCTGTGCGAGCCATTGTCTACCACATAATGGACAGGGACTCTCTCTTTGTCTGTTACACATACTATAATTACCAGTGACACGTTATTAGGATGGACAATACCGTGGGTTTACTTATTTTGACTGACAATTTTTGTCCTAATTTGAAAAACTCTACCATGTAGTTTATAAGTTATACCTAGTTATTTAAACAACCTATCAGTTCCGTGGTTGATGATGATATGACAAAGCGACGGTTTTTTTTTTATTTATTTGTCCTGAATATAACATACATATGCACAATTAAAAGTACTGCCAAACAGCGAAGCGGTTTGTAGGCAGGATAGCTCTCACATTAGGTACATAACTTAGTATCTATGTACAAGCGGATAGAAATACATTCCCGTGTTATTATAGGTACATGTGAGCAATGTAATGTCATTGTCAGTTATCCATTAACATATTTTGTTTTTATAATCTAAAGTTTGATACAAATGTTTGCTTTCTAATGTGTTAATCTTCATCGGTTAATTTATCCGACATCAGTTTCTTTAACATTTTTTTAAATCCATATTTGAAATGATTTTTCGTAATTTTCCGGTAAGTTATTGCATAATCTAGGTATGATCCACTGCCTAGTACGCTTACCATAATAGTTTTTATATTTCGTTTTAATAAACAACTTCTAAAAAGAAGAGGTTCCTAATTTTATTATTTTTATGTGTATTCTGAAAAGTTCTGATGTAACATCAGATTACTTACTAGGTGAACCGATTTTGATGATCTCCCATGTGGTAACGTTTGATTTTACGTAGTTTTTGCTTCAATACGGACTGAACGAACGAATAAAGGTGGTTACATTTTTGTCAAAAATTAATAGGTAAGTTGACAATATTTCTTTTGATGTCCTCTTGTAACAGCTAACAATAAACAGAGCCTATTATTGAAAACAAAAGTAACATCAAATTAAAAAATAAGAAAGTTACAAAAGTTACAAGTTACAAGTTTTGTCTTTCTGAGCGTCTGGTGGACGCGACGCGTGACCAAAATGCTGGTGTTTATATGTTTATTTCTCAACGTATAAGCATTGCCATTCAGCGTGGCAATGCTGCCAACATGCTGGGCACGCTGCCACCTGGCAGTGGGCTTGAGCACTTGGATTATCTTTAGACCTTCAAGGGTCTGTGGATGATCCAATTGCTTTTTTATGTAGTAGTAGTGTAGGTAGTTTACTTGTCATGTAGTTAAAAAAAAAAGTTACAAGCAAATTTATTTTCTTGCTAGACAGAGAGCGCACCTACCATAGTGCGCTCTCAGTCTAGCATCCGTTAAGTTCCGTATGACGTCACTGCCCGCAATTGTCATACATTCATACAATGTTATGCGGTGTGGGAAAGAGACAAGACATCCCCTCATTATCCTTACCATATCTCTGAACTCGATTAGCCAATTTAAATTATTTTTACAGTTTACGAATCACATTTAATTGCATAATTCACTAATACTTTTAACTAATTTAAGCCGCCATCCAATCTCGAAATACCTGTATAGAGCCCCAGTTAAACTGACTTTTCTCCATCAAATCTTGAAGTTGTCGAATAAAAATAAAATACACAATATTCTCAAAACTATACGGTAGGGGATTCAATAACTCGAAACACAATTCAAAAACAATCCCTTGATAGAAATTAAATGCGAAGATACCTACCGCTTTTTAGAACAAATTCATGATTTCTAAGAAAGTTTATTGGGTACTTTTCTACACGTTTACAATTTTTTTTAATCTGTTATATATGCACATGAATTGAACTAAAACTATCATCCATAAAATAAGGAAAAAGTGGTGATATTATTTTTATATTGATTTTTGAATGCAAAATTCGGGCGAGACCGGGGGCGTATTGGTCTTCATCCGCTCATATGAAAAATTACGCTGATACTAAGCCGGATTACAGAGGCGCCAGCGTAACTAAATTAGCTAAATAGCATAGTTCTGTTTCTTTTTCACTTTAGGCATTCGATAGAGAGAACGCTTTTTACGCTGCTGTACCAGTCAACTGAGTCAACTACCCTACTCGCCGCTTCTCGGATCCGTCTCGCAATGCACTGAGCGCACTGAGTGCATTGCGAGACGGCTCCGCGTGCTAGCATTCGCCAACTTGAGAAAGGTCGCCGAATGCGACCGAAACTATAGTCGTTACGACTATCCCTACACGTGAGTTTAGTCCCGTTATACAGTATAAAATGAGTTATATGTTTTAATTTTCTCTTGCTATTGCGATATAATTCCGAAGTCCGATTGGTTTAGTTTCAGATCAGTGACTGGTACAATATCATCGACTCGATTACTATACGATCCAAATCACATCGTTTGTCTCACTTAGGTGAATAACTTTGATTCGTTGAGCTATGAACTAATCAAAGTTGACTTACCTTTGATTACAGCGCACGCAATTTTCGACACTAACGTACAACTAGCTTGTATAGCCGCTTTTCTATAAGTACCTATTTTTAGGGTTCCGTACCTCAAAAGGAAAAAACGGAACCCTTATAGGATCACTTTGTTGTCCGTCTGTCCGTCTGTCCGTCTGTGTGTATGTCAAGACTCTTTATCTGGAGAACGCGTAAAGATATCGAGTTGAAATTTAAACGGTATACGTATCTCGATGAATTCTTGCTGTTGTGGAAAAGACAAACTTCTCAGTTGTCGTTTAAAAAAGTTAGAGCCATTTATGTCGTAAAAAACCGCATATTTCGACACTCACAAAAATCAAAACCTACAGAGTACTTCCCGTTGACATAGAACTATGAAATTTGGCGAGAAGCATTATCTTAGAGTACACATATAGGAATAAATTTGAAAACTGTACATTTTTATTTACATCACAAAAAAATAGGGCCTCAAAATTCACAAAACATGGGCTCAAAATTCAAAGTGAGTAAATCGTATCATGTAAGGTATCATATAAAAGAACTTCATTAGCACAAACTGAAACAGGTTTTTAATTATTTTAACAATGTGTTGTACGGAACCCTCGATGTGCGAGCCTGACTCACACTTGTCCGGTTTTTTTTTTTGCACGGCTCCGCGTGTAGCACTTGCCAACTTGAGAAAGGTCGCCGAATGCGCCCGAAACTAGAGTCGTTACGACTATCCCTACACGTGAGTTTAGTCCCGTTATAGATAGTATAAAATGTGTGAAAACCACGTTAATTTCCATAGTAAAATTTCTATACCTACTTCGGTATTTACGAGTGTAGATATTCTCATCGTTACGAAAAATGTTTACTATGCCAAATACAAATGTTGCCGTAATCTACATAAAAAAAAAAACTACGGGACCAATATAATCGGATTATGAATGTTTGGTAGAGTTGTTTTTCTGTGTAGGTTTGCCAAATATTTAGAGATATTCTACAAAACGCCGATGAAGCATCAATACCTCTGTTTTGACTATGAACATGCGATATTAACCCTGACCCTGACTTCTGAATGAAAGAGGCGTGGGTTCGATCCCCACCCAGGGCAAGCATTTATGTGATGAACATAGGCGTTTTCTCTATGTCTGGGTGTTATTTAGTTACTATCTATATAAGTATGTATTTAAAAATATGTGTGGTATAACTGATATACTACATATACATATTTTTAAATACAAATACAGAGATGCCAGAGACTGCTCTGGCAGCCATATCGCAAGCTTTACTTAGTTTGGGGTCAGAGACCGTGGTAAGATGTCCCCAAATATTTATTTATTTATAAACTTATGAATTCAGTAACTTTTATAACATAAAAAATAACAACAATCATTTCGTCCAAAAAAAATGCAATTTTTTTTTAACTGTCTTGCAAATTAGTGTTGCCCTTTTTGGGAAGTCGGTTGAAAGTATCTAACGAAAAATATTTGCACGAGTAAGAACAGCATTTACCGTTACAATGAGAATGCGCAATTAAAGTAATTGTTAGTATTTTTTGTAGCTAAAAATAAACAGAACTGACCGCGTCCGGCAGCGGCGGCTTTTTGCTGAAAACGGAGACGGCTTAATGATGATCATCATCGTATGATGACCCTGGAGCTATTGAGTTCTTGGAGTAGACTGCCTCGGTGGCTCAGTGGTAGATCCTAACTTCTGGATCAAAGAGGCGTGGGTTCAATCCCCACCCAGGGCAAATATTTATGTGATGAACATAAGTGTTTGCTCTGTATCTGGGTGTTATTTAGTTACTATCTATATAAGTATGTATTTAAAAATATGTAGTATATCAGTCTCTGGCAGCCATATCACAAGCTTTGCTTAGTTTGGGCACAGCCCGGACACTCCGCGATTCTTCATACAAAATCTGCTGTCTTACGCACACAACAGTACATTTTACTCACAGACACTACACATACGCACGAACGCTACACGGGTATTTGTGTGTAGAACGCCTATGGTTGTCAACGACCCATGTCGACCGTATGAATTGTAATTCTGACTTACCAAGAAGTTTTGTGAGTACTGATACGATGTACTAGCCGCTGCAGGTTTCACATACAATCGTACATACACTTATTTCGATGAAATCACTCATTTACCTACGTAGAACATAATGTTACGAAATTCCCTTAATTTTCTCACATATTGTTGAAGTATCCAGTATACATAATCGTGTGTGTGCGTGTTCATATACGCACACACACGATTATGTATATTTGTAAAATCATCCCATAATTTAAACAAAGATATACTTAGTAATTAACGATTAAGTAAATGACGCGCTCAACGCACCGACCGATGGCCAACTGAGGGAAGTCCCTAATTTCATATTTCATACACCTACGCTAGTGAGGCCCCTCACTGGTTAAATAGCCGTTGCGGGATCGTTTCTGGTTTTTATAACTGTTTCTGGCAATGTTTCCGAATAATTGCAAAAAAATATTTTTAACCCTTGACGCAAAAAAGGAGGTTCTAAAAGTTTATCACAATATTCTTAGTAGCTTAATATGTATCAAAGAAGATATAATAATATTACGTACTCGTACAGTACATGTCTTGTGCCAGGGTGATGAGAATCCAGAATTTTAAACGGTATTTTTTCGGTGACACTGTCGACTTTTTAGAATATAATATCAGAATTTTAGGCATATTTGCAGAGGTCGTTGTTTTCAATAAATATTGATATTTTGAGACAAATCTTAGTAAAAAGATTTTTTGAGAATGTCTAGAAGATTTTTTTGTAAAAGGTATATTTGGCTTGATGACAAAAAAATATAATTAGTCCGTTAGATAGATAATTATTAAATAATATTTGACACGATTTTTTTCTGATGTCAATTAAGTAGCACTAAATATTTATTCAAAACAATGATTTAAAAATTGTTAATGATATAGTTCGTTGAGGTATGATTAAGGACAGGGCGGGATCAGGACGGGCGCGGACGTGGGCCCGTACAACGCACGTTCCAAACATTTTGTCTTATGTAAATCATCTCCGCGAAAAGCAAAAATAAAAAAGAAAAGTATAACTCCCTATTCCCGAACTTTGACAAGGTTTATCTTTGTCATTTATTGTGAGATTAACAAAATCTAATTCTTTATGTATGAAAAAATATTTAGTATTAGTATTTATGTAGAAAAAATAACTACAAATTATAGGACTGTACATATTAACTCAATGTTATATACATGTTCGTTTATTTACAGAAAATATACAAATACAAATTAGCACTTATCTACTAGGTATGTATGTGTTAACGCGAAACAATACATTGCATATCGATACCGATATTCTGTAACAGTTGCGTTACGATGATAACTAGTATTTTCACGCCCATGGCAACTCTATCTGTGATCAGCACGACGAGCGAACGAGAGATTATGCGCGCGAGTAGCGGTGCTACGTACGTTATGTTGGTAGCATTACGAATTCTCTATCAGCATTGAATTAGTTCCCAATTTTGGCCGAGCGCAGAATTATCTTGGCGTACTTTACGACCGATCCGCCATACTTTCATGCGGAAGTGAGCTAGATGCGAAATAAATTTACAAAAATGAATATCATTCTAGTGCTTATAAAGTATAATGAATTCATAATAATTTGACAGCACTGTAACTAAAACTAAGCGATTTTATTTGAAACAAATTATCAAGAGAAAGGAACTAAATTTGAATGACATAATTTTTATAACAATATTATCTACCTACTAAAAGTAAATAAGGTACCTTATTTTATCTTTAGGGAAATAATGAAATGATATCTTGTCGCGAATTGTTGTAGAACAGCCATAAACAGCACACGTCGTCCCCATTGTAAGTCTGTATTTTTTGTAGTCGAAATCACCGGCCTGTGCAACCCGCGCGCCGAGTGAATTTCACGAGTCCTGACGCGGGGTGGAAGTGAGGAAGACTCAAACGGGTGGGGGGTAACGAGTGGCCGTTCTATACGTAGTATTATTATATATTCTTTGGTTTGGGTCAGAGGCCGTGTGTAAGATGTCCCAAAATATTTATTCATTTATATTTATATAGTAGACCGAATTCGTGAACACATCTCGGACTCTTCGCCATATACAAGGAATAGCATTTTTTTCACCATTTCGGAGTTACAAAAGTAAGTTCGTATAGGCCGGGTGGCTAGCCCTGGTATCAGAGTTTTTAAGCCGTCTGAAAGCCTCTGACATGACTAAACGGTTAAAACAACCGGGACTTACAATTTAACGTGTCATCCGAGCCACGGTAGAGCTTAGTCGTAAATTCCACCCGCGGTCACCCATCCAAAGACTGACTGAGTTGAAAGTTGCGAACACTTAGTCAAACTACGCTAAGAGCGCTACTGGTAAAGTAGGTATAGTTTCGGGGTTGGAATCATAAATAGTAAAAGTTGTTCACAATGATGAGTATATAGACGTCTGAAAGTCCCTACTGTATGTTACTATATTTTTGTCACAATAAAAATATGTCTATGAATGAACAGACCTGAACAATTGATTTTTCTTCTCCGAACGACGGGCATATTTTAGGATATGATTGTACTCCTTAATATAGCCAAAATATTATTGACAACAGCATTCAAAACGCTGAACTTATGCTCCTATATAGATCTTTTCACACACGTGAATAAAGTGGACTCCATTTTTCAACCCTCGTCAAATTACTTTATGAAATCAACCCCAGATTGTCAGAAACGTCCCAATAATCTCGCGTTTGCTGTTCTAGCACATCTTTGTTTGAAATTAAATACCTATTTCTAAAATCTGCCACGGTCGCTGCGCTCGCACAATATTTACCTAGGTAATTCAGGATTTACTTTTTCCCCAAATCAAGAGGTGATTTCTCCAACAGCAGTGTTCCTGGGAAGGTTTATGGACAATGACATGACCGATCGCAAAAAGTCTATTCAGCTATAATAACTATGGAAAATTTTAATAAAGTAAATAATTTTTATTTGCAAAGAAATATTATCTGTACGTACGATCTACATTAAAAGTAGCGCATTGTAATAAAGTAATTTGGAAGGAGCTGTTCTTATGACAACCATTACGAATAATTCCTGTAATTTGTATGTAATTGAATCCATTCATCAAACATAATTGCATCAATTACCTGCGATAATGATCGATGTAAGGGCATGGACACACTTAGCATGCTACAGTGTGACGCGCGACATCAGCAAAACGCAAAACGACAAAGATATTAGTATTTATAATGATTTTCTTTTACAATAAAATTGTGATTACTTTGGTTTTAAAAATAACTTAAGTGGTTCGTATCAAGATTCCTAAAATTCTAAAAACATATTTAAAATTTTTTTTTCATTGGCGCTGTCTGGGAAATCTGTGAAAAAGCTAAATCTATCATAGCCAAAGTTCACTTTTCAAGTTTAATTCCGCATTTTCGTAGGTTAATTGTACCTACTTAGTCTTCAAGTGTCTGTACAAAATTCGCTAAAACACACATCTTTCAAGGATAGAAAAAAACTGACTTTTGAATTAATCTTGGATAATTTTGCTTAACGTAGACTTTTCTTTGATATATAACATTACTACTTGGGATTTGAAACATACATACCTACAGTTACAGGCAGGACTTTAAATGTAATAAGATCACGACAAATGAACATTACTCAACAGCAACAATATTTACCTCTACCAAAAATAAAATAATGATGCTGTCACGATATGTCATTACTAAATTATTATTGCATCGTGCGACACGAGTTGACACGACTCGAGTCTGAGTCGAGTCGCACGCTCAAGTGTGTCCTCATCTTTACGCTTGAAATAAATTTATTACAACATTGATATAAGGCATGTTTTAATTGGTATAAAAATGGAATTGTTCGGATTATGCATGGAATTATTTGTTTTTATAATAAGCGGGGTGCCGTTGGTCCATGAATATTAATGAAATACCTTTTTTGAATATTCCACGCGGCCGTTCCGGAACGCGAATAATAGGCATGTTTTAATTATTCGAACAAAGTAAAATAAATCGATAATGTGAGGGATTAATCGATAGGTAACCAATTATATTCATAAAATAACATGTTGTTAAGAAAATAATTACTTCCGACGAAAGCCAACTAGCAAATTGATCATATTTAAGTATGTGTAAGCAAAAATTCACGCCACTGGCTTTTCGGTGAAGGAAAACATCGTGAGGCAACCTGCATACGTCCGTAGAAGAAATTCGATGGCGTATGTGAATCCACCAACCCGCACCGGGCCAGCGTGGTGGATATGGTCCAATCACCCTTCATGGGTAGGCCTACGTCCCGCAGTGGACTATTAAAAAAGGCTGGTACAGATACAGTACCTATATACAGAAGCAAAAATTGCAAGTTCGCTCTGGAGCTCTAGAATTGAATTAGAACAGCTGAACGTATGCGTAAAAGGTCACGAGACCATAAGGGCACTAGCAAGCATTCAAAATCTATGCTTGTTCGCACAAGCATGAATACGATTCTCTGCACTGCGAGCCAATTCTAACGTTTCAAAAATAGGGCTCCTGAAAACGCTCTAAGTACATATACAGGGTTATTTCTAATCAATTAGCATCCTTTTAGGGGCTTATTCTGTACATCAAAACTAACAACATTTGTTTTGCGACTTCAGTCAAAACTCAAAAAAAAAATGATGTTCCATAAAAAAATATCGTTCACCCGCGACCAAATGTATGGAACAGCTGATTTTTTTTTTCGAATTTTGTCAAAAGTCGCAGAACAAAAGTTGTTAGTTTTGATGGGCAGAATAAGCCCCTAAAAGGATGCTAATTGATTAGAAATAACCCTGTATATGTACTAGAACTCGGCTTAAGCCAAGTCAGCCTAGTTTGTGAATTGCCATGACATTCAAATTGTCAAACCTGCTAAAAGCTCAAATATTCAGATCAAAAGATGTATTCGACTGTCCTTAAATCATTTTAATTATGGTTGTATCGCTCATAATTAGCCTTGTTAAGTTAAAAAAAAACCTTCAAACAAAAACTTAATTAACAATCGAACCTTCGGGCGAAGAATCCTTAAATTAATAAAAATATTTTCCAAAGAAAACCAATTTCGATTCCCGTCGAGTTAGAAAATAACATTTCTCAGGAACAATAAGAAATTTTCGAGTTTTTATTTATTTAATCAACCGTTGAACCGCTTTAGGACAAAGAATGCACTTCGTGTTGTTTTATATTGCACGCCATTTGAAACGAGGAAATACCTACGACAGGAATGCTGTATTGAAAAATAGCTTTATTTATAGCGGCGCCATTTTTCTTGATAAAGTATTTTATCGAAAGCGGCTCAATATTAATTCAATGTACGAGGAATGGAGCCGTGGTGGTCTAGAGGTAGCGACACCCGCCTTACAATCGTGAGGTCGTGGGTTCAAATCCCCAGTCCTGTACCAATGAGTTCTTTGGAATTTATGTACGGAATTTCACACCATTGGCTTTTCGGTAAAGGAAAAACATCGTGAGGCAACCTGTACACGTCCGTAGAAGAAATTAGATGGCGTATGTTAATCCACCAACCCGCACTGGGCCAGCGTGGTGGATATGGCCCAATCACCCTTCGTGGGTAGGCCTAGGTCCTGCAGTGGACTATTAAAAAGGCTGGTACAGTACAGTACGAGGAATTCTGGGACACTAGGCTGCAAGTACCTAGTTAGGTACGGAGTACCTATTCACTACAAGGAACAATATAGAGCGATATCAAGCAATATATCGAGCTATTGAATCGAATCGATTCGACAACTTCAAGGTTTGATGGAGAAAAGTCAGTTTAATCAGGGCTCTATTCAGGTATTTTAAGAATGGATGGCGGCTTAAAACAACCGGGATCTCCAATTTAAAGTGTCATCCACGGTAGCGCTTAGTCGGAAATATTACCCATCCGAAGACTGACCGTGCGGAACCTGCTTATCGCTGCCAAACACCTAGTCAAACAACGCCATGAGAACCACAGGTAAGAACTACATACTACATATTACTCAAAACTCAAAGCGGCAAGCACGCGGTCATCACGCTGTGATTCCAGCTGTTAAATCTCCCGTTGCCTTGAAAAAATCTTGTAAAATCGGCCCAGACTTTGTGCAGTAACCCAAAAAAGCTTTAAAATATGGTAAACAAATTCCACACCACGTACGGCAAGCGCAGCGTAGGACGTCCACTCACGAGGTGGACGGAGGGTGGACGTATGACCTCATTAAGACCGCAGGATCGCGCTGGATGCAAGCCGCTTCCAACCGGTCTTGGAGATCCATAGGGGTGGCCTATGTCCAGCAGTGGACGTTCTTTGTCTGATGGATGATGGATGAAACAAATTCACAGAAATACACAACGGTATTTAATGCTTAATTACGATGGAATTTCGTATTTTGTAATTCTATTTTTGTTCGCTCTCACGCCGCCATATTTTGCAAGCAATGTCAAAAGATAATAGGATGAACATCATGATCAACAGATGACATGAAAATCCTTCAAATCGTTACTATCATTGAAGAAAATAATAGGAAAATCATTTCCCAAAGCAAATAATTAAATACTTTACCTCTCACGCCGCCATATTTTGTAAACCTAAATAAGCTAAAACGCTCTCTGCGAAGGCGCCAAATTAGTGAGTGTTTATTATTTTTACCAACTACTACATTGTTGGCACAATCCTGCGAACGCGTCAATTTTTGAAATGTTTATCACAAAAAAAGAAGAAAGTTTCTATACACCTAGTGTGTGAAGCACGATAAAAATAATTTCACAGGTAACCAAAATTCTATTTATTTTTAATAAGCCCAATTACAGAGCGTTCTATAGTACCTATGCCTAAAGGGAAAAAGAAACAGAACTATGCTGTTTAGCTAATATAATTACGATGGCGCCTCTGTAATCGGGCTTAATGAATGTATTAAATTAGATAACTAGGATTGTTGAAGCGAGCGATTTAAAACCCTCAGCTGAATGTTTATCAATCCGGGTTCCCGATCGATGTCCCCGGGCGACAATTTGTACCGTCGCCACGTTTTCTTTCGGCGCCTCCAGCGAACCGAGGAGACTGTTCCCGATGATAAGCTCTACCCTCCATACTTAGCGACGAGGATTCTGAATCGACCAGTGTTTTCGCGTTTTTTGTTTCGAACATCGAGATATATCGCGGTACTTGAAATAATTTATAATTTACGTTCCGGAAGAAAACTCTTTTCCCCCTTTAAATTGTAACCCATGATTGTAACAAAATGTTTTTGGTATCCATCGTTTGAGTAAAAAATATTGCACGCTCGTATATATTTTTTTAATCGACTTCCAAAAAGGAGGAACTTCAATGTTCGTCTGTATGTATTTTTTTGTGTATGTTCATCGATAATTTCGTCAGTTGTGAACAGAATCGAAAATTTATTTTTTTGTTCGAAAGGGTATACTCCCGAGATGCCCCCATTTAAATTTTACAGAAATCGGCTGAGCCGTTTTTTAAAAATCAACAATAATGTTAACAATTCGAGCGAAATATTCGAATTTTGTACACGATGGAAGGCGGTTTAACAATTTTTTTTCGAAAAATAATTATTATTTTCAGATAAGCTTTTAGTTTCTGCTTGAGTGAACATTTTACGATTCAATATATTGGGAATTCAACATTATGACACGAAAAGATTTTTTCGATGTCGAATTTATTGTATTTTCTGAAAAATACAAGGTATAGCGTATCATGGAAAACATCGTGAGGCAACCTGCGTACGTCATTAGAAGAAATTCGATTCGAATTCGATGTGAATCCACCAACCCGCACTGGGCCAGCGTGGTGGATATGGCCCAATCACCCTTCGTGGGTAGGCCTACGTCCTGCAGTGGACTATTAAAAAAAAAGGCTGGTACAGTACTAACAGCTAAGTCCTAGCAACGACACACAAGCATAGTAAGGAAAGTAAATGCAGCACACAGATGTAGGTACACAACTTTGTTAGCGGATAGAAAGGCCGAGTTTCCCGAGAGGAAAGTGGCGCTCGGTGCTCGCACAGATCTGTTGAATGAGCATGTGCTGCATATTCACGAGGAAACGATCTTGATTGATGGCTGCATTTTACTTGCAGTTTTTTACGGATATATTAATTATGTTTTTTTGCACAGAGCAGGAGAACTAGGTTTCTTTGCTTTCTAAGCTTTCTTTCTCTCTTTCTGATTTCTTGTAAGGTCTACGAGTTTCTAAATTATATCATTTTGTGTTTGTGAGACCTATTTCACCAGTTCTTGACTGATTTTAAGGTACACAATATACCTACTGTAGATACTTATTATAAAATCTTTGCTCATCATCATTTTGTGAATATGGATAAAGGCGCTTTTTATTTTAATTTAATACCTTGCTAGAAAGCCATCAAAGTCCGCCCGGTGAAAAACAGCGCTTAATTTTTTTTATCAAAACGAAGGTACGTAAGAAAACTTATTAATTACCTATTTTATTTATTTACTGAATACCTATATTAAATCTTTAAAGGAATCTCACGTTGAAAGATTAGGTATCGAATTATGTAGTTATTTGAAACAACCTACACCTACCTAAAACTCACTTAGCCTCACTTAGGTATATTTTTGAGTTGTTGCGGGAAAAGTTAACCCTAAACTTGGCATAGGTCTTTAGCGCGGCACGACTGTTCCATAAATGGAACAACAAGCTAAACATTGTTTTCCTTTCAAATTATAGAGTTCGAAATTCGAAAATGGAACCTAATTGTGTCTCATGAATGGAACGGAGTGGAGTCGCGTGAACATCGGCAGTGACCTTGCGGGCTACTCGGCTGGGCCAGGCGGCTGACAGGCTATTGCACCGCGCGGGGTTGCCAGCGGGAAATCCGCATATTTCCTGAAATTCGTCATAAATCTTTAATAGACCTATTGATTCATTTTAATAGGTCACCCTATTGAAGATACGGTGCCTAATCTTAATTACTCAAAATATTTAAAACGCGTTAATATTTACTTTGTTATTTTTATAGCGTCATTTACCCAACTTTAACGAATTAGTAATGTAAGTTTATTTATAGGTACTAAAAACGAATTTATAGTTTATTTTCGGTTTTAATTATAAAATGGTAGAACTAAAAATACTCGTAAATATGTAGATGATTTATTTATTTTTAAAGTTTTATTACTTTGATGTTTACATAACTTATAAAGCTAGTTGGCTTACAGAGTCTAGAAAATTATTTATTTGTCGATGTTCAATTGTTTTTCCCTTTATGATTACAACAATTACGAAAATCTGTAATGTCGCTAAATAGATAAAATGTTTATTGTTCCAAAGAGTAAACAACACATAGGGTTTACACTAAATCCTACACTAGGGTGACTTGTGTCGTGGGACCTGTACTTTTTCTTTTCATTATGTATTAAAGATGAATGGTTTCCCCACTTTCGTGGTAAGAAGTCTTAAGTCTGGCAGCACTGGCACCGCTTCCCCCTCCCGAGTCCCCGCCCCACCCCTCCCCGCGCACGCAAATTATTGAGCTACCTCAGCTCCCCCCGCTGCACTTCCTTCCGCGTGTGCTCGCTCGCCCGGGAATTTAGTTTCACCGAGATGAACGAGATTGCGTTAGGTTATGTATGATTTGTATTTTGTACGGCTCGTATACAGTTTAGTCAGTTTCCTGCGGTTTGTAACGAGTACGACAGAATTGGGTTAGGAAAAGTAGTTTTTTAGGACGGAGTTACGGAGTGATTGGTTTTTACAAGTTTATATTATATACAAGCTGTTATTTCACTTGCAATGGATGTATTTACCTATGTAAGTTCGGGTGGAATCTTGCAAGTTAAATTTGACCAACTTCCCGGTTTCCGATTGAGCTGAAATTTTGCACGCATATTCACATATATCGCGTGACAATGCAATAATATGGTACCATAGAGCTGATCTGATGATGGAGTCGGAAGGTGGCCATAGGACTCCTGTACTAAAGAAGATAGAGCCGTCGTGTTTGGGCTCGTTTTACTTGTCTTGGCTAGCACACTGCTGCTACATGATCGCAAAAGCTTGTATTTAAAAGGTAATATTTTTGTAATAATTTATTTAAAGCCGAAAAAGGTGATTTAAGACTGCCCGTCTAATTTGATACAAGTTCCGTAGCATTAAAGTACTCAAGTATTACTGAATAATAAAAGAAGTACCTAGTCTACTACTAGTGCAACTTTACTGTAAGTACCTAGAACGTTAAACTTAGGTAGGTACTAACTGATAAGGGAGTAGAATTTGAAATGATTGTGGAAAATGGAAACTCAAAGGTAAACTTTTTGTTATACGCCTATTTTTAAAAATAACACCCTATCATTTTGGCGAATATCTTAATCTTAGCACGTATTCTGCAGTCTACTGCTGAGCAAGTCAATTCATCTTGACTGCAGACTTAGTGTTTCAAGACGAAGCTTCAAAACGATAAAATGCAAGAAACAAACCACTTTCTCAGATTACTCGCATTCCCTCCTGCACTGGCCCACATTGACGGCGGGCGCCATCCTGGGACGCGAAACATCGCCACCGTCACGTTTTTGCGGCCTGTTTTGAATTTATAAAGTGGTCCGGGCAACAGCTGATCGGGCGACGTTGCCGCTCTCACCTCCACCCCACTACACCCGCGACGTTGCCGCTCCGCACTAGCCACGTCTCAGAGGCGATCGACCGAGCACCTCCCTCCGTTCCCTTCCACATAAAGCTTCTCCATTTTCCGACATACTTGTACCCTTTATAGGTGTCAAGACTGTTTTTGGAAGCAAATTTTCCGCATGTGTTGTATCGGGGTTATGCGGTCGATAGCCAAGGAACAAATAGACGTTTGAGTGGCAGGAGAGCTATTCTAGATTGTGGTGGTCCATCGAATTACATAACTAGTTATAGTTGAAGCTAGAAGCGATTTGGTGGGTAATCGAGGTATCGAGAAACGCTCTACTCTGGAGTTAGCTTGCGCAAGCTTAGGGCGTGTAATTTGAGAACTCTCGTTAGCGTCTGCTAATGACGTTCAGCTATCAAATGTCGGGTCGATACCAGTACCAAGTCCATAAAATGACGCAGACACTCGTAATTAACTCAAACTTCAGTATGACGCTGACGTCTTCATCATCATGAGAGTAGAAGCTTTTATATTTACACAAAATAAATTAAGCTAATGGATAAAAAGATCCATAGGTAGAATATCACAATTTTTATTTATGTTTCACAATCAAGTCGTGTCAGAAGTCTTATAAATTAAAGGCCCCTAACATACATCACAAGCACAACTTTTCACCCTCTTAAAAGAAATAGGCAATCTCTGTGAAAGCTATACATCATTAAAACGAGATTTCGACACGAAACCTTACAAATAAAAAAATTAAACACGAACAGAAAAACGTTTGCAAAACAAGTCACGTGTATTAAAATTTCTAACAAGTTACTGTAGGAAATCATACAAAAATAAAGTTTTGTGAGTTTTGTACACGTGATTACTACAGAGGCACGTTTTGCAATAAAACATCTAAAATATTATATGTTTATTTTGTTTGTTTTTGTAGGACGTCCACCCACAAGGTGGACGGATGATCTCATTACTCATTAGGACTGCTGGATCGCGCTGGATGCAAGGTAACCGGTCTTCTTGGAGATCCATAGAGGAGGCCTATGTCCAGCAGAAGACGTCTTAAGGCTGATGGATGGATAATTTGTTCCGAAACTTTTGCACTACTGAAATATTTTAGTTTACTTTATTCTCTAGAAGATCAGACATTCAAATACGCTTAGAAACGTCGATTTTCAGTTTTTACACTGTAAAATATTGACGAGGAAGGTACTATACATAATATATTAACCAAATCAAAAATTTAAAAAAAACTGCGCATCAGGTAGGTACATAATCTATATTCAAACAAGAATATTTTGAATGTTTTGACATTCAAATTCTAGTTAAAAATTCAATTTGTACCAAATGTGGTACTTAAACTATACATATCACTTGACTAATTTTAATGTAAGTAAACTTGATTGTAATGACATCAGAAAAACCATGTACATATGTACCTAGTTTTATAAACGTACCTATACTAACGCATAAAACAATAATATAGATTTATAATGTACATGGAACATCATATATTTTTTTCCTACACATAGAAGCTGCGGTAGTATCGTCATAGACATCGCATAGCAAACTCGCATAGGACTAAAATCAACACGGAACAAGACTGCAATAACAGCATGTAATTCCATACAATAATATTCTGTGTTTTCTTTTACTGGAAGAATTACTAAAAGGGGTCGCAACAGCTGTACTTGATACATGATGGAGTTACCAGGGAACTCTGGAGAAGTAATCATTTTAAGAGATACACACGTACGTAAAGCCGGGTTTAAGGGTATTTTAGGTTCTCTTACCTCTCTTCCCGTGGTGTTTTCAGTTGGCTATCCTTACTTCTTTACTAATATTATAAATCCGAAAGTGTATTTGTTAGTTTTTTTATTTTTTATTTTATTGGTTTGTTTTGTTTGTTGCCTTTTTCACGCTGCAATGGATTGACTTGATTTTTGACGTGGACATAGTTCAAAAGACGGAAAGTGGCATAGGCTACTTTTTATCCCGAAAATGTAAAAGGTTCCTGTAGAATACCACAAAAATCAAAATATCCTAAAGCCGCCTAACCACGGGCAAAAACTATTTCAAAATGTAACAGACACACATTTGCGAGTACAAATACATTGCATTTGGGTATTGGGTCCTCTGATAATATACATTAAATCTGATATTTCTGTATCTGCTACAATAACAACGGCACATATCTGCCATATTGATTAATAACCAGATCGACAAAAAACGTGGCAGTAAAAATATGGCAAAGATTATTTTGACGATGAAAAATCCACAAATCTTCGCGACATTCAAAATTAATGAAATGTACTTTGATCTGTGATATTTTCAAAGTTTCGTTTTAAAATTCTTTAAAGTTTACCGTTTGGATTCAATAGACTTCGGGGATCGCTACGAAACCTCTTGCCAAACTTGGCTATAAGCGCTACATTTCAAATGGCATAGCCCTCCATATTTCGACAAACAAGTTATTCTTACTAGCTAATTTTCTTTTCCCAAAGCATACAAAACCTTGGTGGTCTAATAGTGCTGATACCCGCCCAACAATCTGAGTTCTTTGGAATTTATGTACGGATTTTTACACCTCTGGCTTTTCTGTGAAGGAGTTTTCCTTCACCGAAAAGCCATCGTGATGCAACCTGCATAATTATCTCCGTAGAAGAAATTCGATGGCGTATGTGTACCAACCTGCACTGGGCCAGCGTGGTGGATATGGCCCAGTCTACGTCCTGCAGTGAACTTTTAAAAAGGCTAGTACAATACAGTAAAAAAGAGTACAAAGCTACAATACAGATGTGTAAGCTGTCTGTACAGTAATAACGTCATCCGACGCTGTAGATAGGAATCAACAATAAGGCAGGAGTGCAACGGCCGTGCCTGACACGGGTGAATTAGGGACATTCACACGTTCGCGGGATTCGTGAAGCTTTGGATTTTGTCTGGGTGTATTCAATTTATAAAAAGCTCTTCAAATAGTACGATACTTTTCTTCCTTTTTCTTGGTTCAAATGATTATATTATTTTGTCCTAGTATTCGGCCATTGCGACCCCGCCGGGTGTAGCCTTGTACGTACAGATCTTGCATTGTACAGGGACTCGAACACTCTGGGCACATAAGCAGGCGATCCATGCTCTGCTTTAAGGCTCCGCAATCACACTGTACCCTATCAGCATCCGAAAATCCCTACTTTGCTAAGTTTACACTGCAGCGGCCCACTTGGGTCCGGACTTTCGGAGTCTATACTAGAGAATGTCTATTGAATTCGTTGTTTTTGCCTTGTTTTTATAATGTCTCTTGTGTTTGTCTGCCTTTTGTATTATTAGAATAGCTAACTTACTTTACTTACTTTGACTATTTCCAGACGTACCTATGTACAATACCAAATTTTATAATGTATACGACTGTCCTCGATTCAATTTCACGATTTCATTTTACAACATCATCATCATTGATATTTTTTATAATGACGAGTGACCCAGTGCTACACAATAAATATACACCAATGTAATACACCGATAAGTGAGTGATTTTCAGTAATTACGGTTTCGTAAGCCCCAATACGATGTACCTGACAAAATACTGCCAATATGCCAAGTTCGAAAGGTTAGGTCGTGCCAAGGACAAACTTTAAAAGTCAAAGCAATAAGGGGGCCTTATTAGCATTATGTTAATACAAGAACAATGTACCAATGCCTAAAGAAACAGCATTCTAGATAATCTTCTTCACAAAGATGGCGGTTGATCTAGATTTTAGTTGCATCGTGAAAGGAGATGTACACAAGTGGTATATTATTCAGAGAAAAATCTAACCAAGATGATATATACATCATTTGAAAGCTTGTTTTATGGGCTTCTCAAAAATATCAAATTTCAATATTTTCATCCCTGCATTTTTTTTTAAACGTGAAACATAAATTGTATGAAAAATAATAATACAGCTTTTTATTTTTTCTAGTTCAACAATAATAATGTGCTTCTATCGTTATTTTACTTGCATTTGTAGCTGATTCTTCCACATTCATCTCATAATTTGCTAAAATTAAAATGTTTAACCTACCAGTGTGACCAGTTAGTTGGTTCAATGTGACAAAAAGACACTTAAAAAGTGTGTCTAATTGGTAAAAATGCTTTATTTTAACAATTTGGAGATTACTTAATCAGGGTTGATAGAGATAAAATACCTAATGAGCCAAATATATTTATTTATTCTAATAAATTCAAAATTCATTAAAAAAAAAATTGCAGGTCTCTTTTTTGTTTTTAACTGATGTAATAGACTCAGAAAAATATGAATTTTACCGAAATGTAACAAGTGTTGTGGTTAGATTTTTTGATTATTATTATACCAGCCTCCATACATTTTGTGGACATGTCCTTTCACACGTTTCTACGATTTGTGTCGGACTGAACAAAGTAACGGGTGGGAAGTACTAGGAAACTGTTGCCTATCATGTGTTGTACTTTGGTTTCAGATTAGAAAATAAATTGGTCATACATACACACTAACCAATGAAATAACGCGTAGGTACTGTTTTGTGCTTCTTGTGTTCAAGTGGTTTTGTATTTTATGAAAACAATGGGATTAAAAGTGATATAGTGCATGCCCTGACTCTGTACTCCTGACATTAAAAAGCCTCTCGGCAGGCTCAAAAGATGGCAAGACAGGGTTGACTCCCAATGCAGCAGATAGAACACCAATGCTCTCGTCACAGAAATATGGAAACAGGGATAAGAGGCCTTTGTCTTGCAGTGGGACGATGATGACTAAAATAAAGAATAATAAGTGATAACTGGTGTTCTTCGTGGACTAACTGCGTTCGCACAGCTAATTATGCCATCAAAAATACGAGTTTCTAATAGCACAACTAAGCAGAATTGTGCATGCATATTATCAACGAATGTTAAAAATATATTAAGGAAATAATCTCTTTGCAAAACTAGTTAAAATAATGAGAATATTGCTATTAGGTTTACTATATGAAAATGAACATACGCTTAGCATCGTTATGAACAATATGACATTTAAGCCAACTTAGAATTAACGTTAGCAATAAGACTAAGTATTACGTTACACAAATGGTCATTATCCCGTCATTTTCATTGTTCGATGTTACTTCTCATGATTATCCCTTTAAAGGCATGACTCCAAAGGTGACAGAAAGGTCGCAAACAACGTATGTATTCTTAAAGTAGTTGAATATTATCTGCAAGATCTGCAATCATTGTATCCGTCATAAAAGGAACGGAGTGCTGAGTCCCGCGGTGCGATCTTTAGCCTTTGCTTCCTTCTGAGGCCGTCTTGCATAGTTTGAGGCCGAAACCGGCATAGTAAGTTTATACAATTTGTGCCGATGGTGCTGAACGGCATTCCATGGTCACAGAAACTGCCTGCAACGCTGTAATCTGAGGTGAAATTCGAATATGATTATTTTTCATCCATCGCGTTTCATCTAAATGTTAGATGAACAGAGTGTGTATGATATTTTTAAGTAAAGGTCAGAGATTTTCAGAAGAGAAGGAATATATTGTACGGGTAAATTATTGAACTTGTTTTTTATCGTTATTTCAAAACTGATCCCCAAATTGTTTATAAAGTCTTTGTAAATGATGAGTAGGTAAATAATATTTCACCTGAAAGTCTCCGTATTTAGTAAAATAACACCTTGTATATGCAAAAGAGCTCATTGCACTGATCATCTTATGAAAGTAGATATTTAAAAATACTCTCCTTCTTTAAAATGTAATTGATGTTATAGTTTGAAAACCATGCGTTATCGTTGCCCAATAACAGAAATAAAAACTCATCTATAAGTAAGTATCGAGAACTTATGCTATAAATTCCGTAGACGAGCGGATTTTCAAGTCATAATACAAGGAACAAAGGTCTTCTGTTCAAACTAGCAACATTTTCATCGATTCAGACATTTCAGACATTCAACGTGCCGATTGAATATAAAGTAGAGGAAGCATGGCGAAACTATTATAGATACGTGTGATATATTGCTTAACTAGCTTTTGCCCGCGTCTTCGCCCTTGTGATATTTTGATTTTTGTGCTATTCCATTGAAATCTTTTATTTTTCCGGGATAATAAGTAGCCATGCATGTCACTTTCCGTTTTTCAAACTATGTTCATGCCAAAAATCAAGCCAATCCGTTTGTGTTGCTGTGTGAAAATACTCCGTTCGTGTTGCTGTGTGAAAAAGGAACAAGCCAATAAACCAACAAATACACTTCCGGATTTATATTACTAAGGAAGTAAGGACCATCCGTCAGGTAAGGTCGGTCTACCCGTGACCACGGTCGATGCAACTCGGCCGAAACCTCGGGATGAGGAGGTATGTATTTATCTCGTAATTTTAGTGTGCGATTAGTCCCGTAGTATATAATAATAACGTATGATGTGATATATTACTTAATTTCAGAACTCCTGAATGTGTACTAAGAGAGTTATATTATAAGTCTACAGAAGCAAGGGTTATAAGTTTACAAACGTAAAGCCAAGAAACAATCAAAAATTTATTTCAACAGGAAATTTACAGTCCGAAATGTTAAAAGAATACCTACAAGTTTTTCGCAAAATAGTAGGTTGGGTGGCGGTTGGGCAAGGCTCAAAGGAAACTTTTCTAGGCGTTAAAAGGCTTCTTTTTCCGATCGGATTGGTACGGGTTTTAAATGTAAACCGACTTATGTAACGACGGGGAAAATGATCGAGATGACATATTTCTAGAACTTGTAAAATAAAACCTTTACTGAGTATTGCTACGGACATTTATTGCGTGGGCACGCTACGTCATAATGTTAAGTACTAGTCTATATTAGGTATAATTCAGATATATTTTTTTGAAATAAATGATTCGTACATACACAGAGGAATGGTGCGATGTTGTAAAGGTTATATTGATAAAGTATGTTGAAAAATAGGCTTATGTAATTTTAGAAAACTACAGAATGTTAGTGAATACTCTATAGTACGTATAGTTGTGATAACTAAACTAATCTATGTTTTGAATAAATATTTAGTGTATTTCCGCTATCTTGTTGTAGGCAAATAAGTTTAAGGGCATTAAGTGCATTTATATAAAAAAAAAAATATAAGCAAGTGTAGTGCAGTGAGAATAAGGGTGTTATTTATTAGTGAAGTGTTTTCAATATTTTGTCATATTATTTTTAAAAGATTTTTATAATATTTATTTGTTGTTAACGGATTATTAATATAGTATTTTAAAAATATATAATAGAGTGTAGTGAAAATAAGTGATATTTATTATTATTTTATCTATTTTGTAAAATTAAGTTTTTAAATGTATAATTATTGTAATATTAGTAATTGTTATATATATATATATGTTAATTTAAATATAAATGCACTTAATGCCTTTAAACTTATTTGCCTACAACAAGATAACGGAAATACACTAAATATTTATTCAAAACATACATTTGTTGATCACCCTTCGTGGGTAGGCCTACGTCCTGCAGTGGACTATTAAAAAGGCTAGTACAGTACATAGATTCGAAGATGAATTTTTGCAAAGTAACGCCTGATTCAATCAACTAACTAAACTAATTTCAATATATTTTTGTATTAGGCTTAGCTAATGTAATGATCCATTGATGAAGGATTATCATCATGTTCCATACTTGGAACACGTATTCGTTAAATTCAGATCAAAGATCTTTTTAGGACGATTCCTTTTCAGGAATCCTTATTTTCTTACTAATTTTATTAAAACAAAATGTTGGTTTTTAAGTTCTTAACCAAAGCGATCTTTAGCTACTAAAATCTTTGATTTGTTTTATTATTCTTAGTCAAAGTTTAGACCTCAATAAACTATTACATTCAAAGATTGGGTAAGTGATCCCAAACCAGTTGAATAAAACAGGGGTCCCGAAACCAAAGCAAAAGGCGTTAAACTAAGTTTTGTGCGGGAAACCAACCGAGGCAGGGGTTATAGAGGATATGCTCCGTTGAAAAGAAAACCCATCGGGAAATACGAATTCAATTTAATAAAGTAAAGAGCCTTGGGGAAATAAAAATAACTATGCCTATGTAACAAACGTTGTACATTGCTCTTAATTTTATATATTGTTGTTGTTGTGTGTGTATACCTAACACTAACTTAGAGCAAATAACTGAGAGACATGGCGCGGCGGCGTCTATGTTAGACGCTGCAAGTTACGAGAAAAAGAACAACTTGTTCAAAAGCTTCTTCACTGGTAGTGCAGTGATTGTTATTATTAAATTAACTTTCATATATAATTCATTCACAAACATCGGTAAACTGTTCTTTTATTTATTGAAATATTATTTATTCACATACCTAACTTAAAAATATTCCTATTCTATACTTACTATACTCCCTAATAAATACAAATGCATTTTTTTTCTTCATTAAACACATCAATAGGCAAGAAGCAACATATAAGGTTTTCTAGTTGCTTTTACCTATCCTATCCTACTAATATTATAAACGCGAAAGTTTGTGAGGATGGATGGATGAATGGATGTTTGTTACTCTTCCACGCAAAAAACTACTGAACGGATTGAGATGAAACTTGGCAATAATATAGCTTATATATCAGAATAACACATAGGCTATAAATTATAATGATATTGCGTTTAATGTTCCATAATATAACGATAAGTGTTAAGTAAGTAGGAAAAATTCTGCTATCTGCGAGCTATTCTAGACTGCGCTTTAAAATGTCAAAAAAAAAACAACTGTCGAATCGAACAAATCGTTTTTTTTTATTTTCCACCTCCTTTATTAAGGATGGTATGGTAGGGTCTCGGGTTTGAAAGACGGAAAGTGACATAGTCTACTTTTTATCCCGGATAATAAAGGGTTTCCATGGGATAGCACAAAAGTCAAAATATCATGCGGGCGAAGCCGCGGGTAAAAACTAGTACATAACATAAAGTAAATTGAAAACACATACAAACACAAACAAAAACGGATTAAAGGCACTTGCAACAATTGGCGGTCTTAGGTATAACTATTACTTTTTTTCTAGAATTAAATCCGTATGCGCCGCCGTCAAGTCACAATTTTCAGTTTGATTGAAGGTCGCGAAAGTACCTACTCTACAACTACATTTCTTAATTAGTTTTTCAATATGTCGATATGTAATATATGTCTACTCAAAATTAGTTGTAGATATCGTTCGACGTAAAGAGGTTTAGGTATACATATTTTACGTCTAAAATTACACATAATTGAGGACAATTCAGGAAAATTACCAACAGAAAGAGACCAGTAAAGTACAATAGGTAAAATTTTTATGAGAATGTTGTTCGTAGTAATGTTAGTAGGTAGGTTAGTAAATAATTACCGACGAAGTATCTAGGGCACATCCATTAGACGTTACTCACCAAGTAGTTGGAAGGTTATACGGACAGTGTATACGGTGCTCAAAGGAACAGGCTTAAAGAATAGATACAAAGTCTCACTCACTCACTCACTCACTCACTCACACACACGCCCTCCTCATATCTCTCGCATGGAATCCTTGAGCTCTCGTTCTTATAAAACTGGCATGTTATTACAAAGCAATTTATAAATTGTTTCAATGACGAAGCCGCGAAAATTCTTTTAGAGTAATTGTATTTCACCGGACCACCAAGATACAGGCTTCGCCTAGTTTGGGGCCTAAAGGTATAAGTAGTAAAACAATAAGCCCGATTATAGAGGCGCCAGCATAAATTTAATAGCAACGTAAAAAGCGTTCTCTCAATCGAATGCCTGTAGTGAAAAAGAAACAGAACTATGCTATTTAGCTATTATAATTACGATGGCGCCCCTGTAATCGAGCTTATTGTAGGTTTAAATTAAAGTAGGTAGTATCGGTTTTGTCAAAAGTTTACCTACACATATCATATCAATAATAGAGTGGTACCTATTTTTATATTTCGAGTAAAAATAAGCTAGTTTTATGTTGGTTTTAGACAGGGGATTACGATGCCTTATTTTCTATAGACTCCAAGGTTAGGTACACTTTCATTCAGTCTAGTACTTGCCAACCTTTGATTATGTACCTGCCTAGATGGAAAAATATACAGGGTTACTTGTTATCAATTAGCATCATTTTATAGACTTACTAGTTATTACCCGCGGCTTCGCCCGCATACGCAATATATCATTATATTTTATAGCCTATATGTTATTCTGATATATAAGCTACATTATTGCAAAGTTTCATCTCAATTCGTTCAGTAGTTTTTGCATGAAAGAGTTACAAATATCCATACATCCATTCTCACAAACTTTCGCGTTTATAATATTGTATAGTAGGATTCTGTACATCAAACTAACAACTTGTTTAACGATTTTTATGAAATCTCAAAAAAAATAATGCTGTTCCATAGAAAAATATATATCACAAAATGTATGGAACAGCTGTTTTTTTTTATTTTTGACAACAGTCGCAGAACAAAATTTGTTATTATTATAATATACTACGGGACTAATCGCGCACTAAAATTACGAGATAAATAAATACCTCATCATACCGACGTTTCGGCCGAGTTGCATCGACCGTGGTCACGGGTAGACTGATATGATATGATGAGTATATTATAATAATGTGTTCAAATCGCGATAGTTTAAAAATAACAAAATTTGCTAGTTTTAATGTACAGAATAAGCCCCTAAAAGGATGCCAATTGATTACCATTAACTCTGTATAAAAATAATCAAAGCTACCAACGTTCCGCGTAATCCTTTACAAGCGGTTAGAAACAACAACGTTGTTTACTGCTCACGAATAGGTATTTAGAAATAAAGCTCCAGAACGAACGTCCTCGGAAACTCTGGAAAAGTTCCATTTGTAACCCTGGCGACATCGCTAAGGAAAATCTAATGAGTATAGGTATTTCATTTGAAACGAATTGAAAGGAAAATAAATATCGTTATGTCGAAACGTAGGTACCGCTTATTTTGATTTGAGTTATTTCGGTATATTTACCGATTTTCCAGGTATATTATAATACATCAGAGAGTAGGTCTATGAATATTTTTTTCAATGAAAAGATCATTAAATCTTATTAGGGAATTATTCTTTTCTGTATTTCATAATGATGGATTCCTGAAAATGTGCCAAAGAAAAATTATATAAAACTTGATGTTACTTATATAAGAAGCAACAAAAAGCACAATTGCCTTTGAAAAGGTGACTGGGGGCGTACCAAGCGCTACCGAGACTCAGAAGAAATCAGGTTAAATTGTAGGCTCCAATATATAATCGTTTAGCCATGTGTCAAAGGCTCCATAACTCTGACACGATCTTTGAATATTATGTGTTACTTTTTTATTATTGTTTTTTTAAATACTACACTACTACTACATAGAAAGCAATTGGATCATCCACAGACCATTGAAGGTCTAAAGAAAATCCAAGTGCTCAAGCCCACTGCCAGTTGCCAGCGTGCCCAGCATGCTGGCAGCATTGCCACGCTGAATGGCAATGCTTATACGTTAAGCCAAATAAACACCAGCATTTTGGTCACGCGTCGCGTCCACCAGACGCTCAGAAAGACTTTTGAAAACGAGATGAGCTCCCGGCCCCCACGGACCCAAAGTCTCAACTCCAAATGGCTCAAATATGTAACCACTACCGAAGTTAGCATATATGCGCCGCTTGTGCTGCTCAGCCGAATTGGCCGCCGCTCCAGCCCTACTCTGAGTCTCAGGAAGATGTGACGGTGCCAAAGAAAGATGTGTTACTTGAAATACTTTATTATTGTAATTTTTTACGAATATACTTTTCCTTTTATTTTTTAAACTTACGTACCTATATAAGTATGTTACTTTGCAAAATTCAAGGGTATTTGAAGTGTAATAAAGTTCATCAAAATGGATAACTTATACTGTGGCACCAACCGCGAAATCACGAAAAGGAAAAACATATGTGAAGATAGAAAAAGTTTATTGTATCTATGCCATCACCCTCAGAGCAAATAAAAAAATCAAGAGAGAACGTCGTTGAACAGTCAAGTGAGGCCGGTTTTTTTATACATGTGTGAGTGTGTCGGTGTTGCGCCGCCATAGTACGACTGACAAGCCAAGGCGTAGTTTCGTTGTACGTGGATGTGTGTGTAATTGTCTGTACACGGCGAGGCGTAGTTTTGGTTGGCTTCACTTATTTATTCACAACGTTCTCTCTTGACTTTTTTATTTGCTATGAGGCCATCACCGTGTAGAGCAGCTGACTTTTTTCGTAATTTCACAGTTGGTCCCATGTACGTCCCTACAAGTTATTCATAAAATGATGATCATATCCTCTAAAAGTCCCATAACATAACAACACGTTGTACGTTGCTATTAAAATAAATCCGGCCAACCACTGAATCGTAGAGCTACGTCTTATAAATAGTTACGTGGTTACAACGTATAGAAAAGGTCGTATTAATTACCTAAGTGGAACGGAACTATCTACCAAGATAGGCACGCCCAGACCTAGGCTAACGCCTTGCATAGTTTACTGCAATTCGTCAATGTACAGTATATAAAAAAGCGGAAAAAACCTAGCCGCCTTACCACAAAAGATTTAAACACGCCTTAAACACTGTTTAACGGCACAATTTGTACTGCTAAACATTACTTAGAACGTGCGTAAAACTTTTGTGGTTAGACGGTAGGTGTTTTGCAAATGATCAAAAAAGACATTTTAAAAAGAGTGGTGCTCTATAAATGCAACATGTAGGGCTGCGATCACCTGTGTATAGGTGATCGAAGATGTAGGATATGTCCCGGCGCAATTATGTTAGTCACACAGGGCCCTGTTTCTGTATCGACAAAACGTATCTCTCTAATATTTCAGGTTTCAGTCTCTCATCATTTATATTTTCACACAAAATTCACAAAACTATGAAATTTGCAAACAGAAGTATGTCTCAGTACCTACCATAGATAATTAATACCACATAGCCTACGATTAGATTTTCCTATAAGGAGTCGGTTCACCATAACGTGACCATGGTCACGTTATGGTGAACCGAGGTCATGCATGACCGTGCTAGGAATATATCAGCCATGGAAAAAAACAATACGCCAAAAAAAAGTAAATTAATTCAATTCAATTCATTCATTTATTTAATAATACAACCCGCGGTTTTAACCATCTAAGTCTGACCGAGCTGAAAGGTGACATCCACGAGTGGTATATTATTCAGAGAAAAATGGAATCAAGATGATATAGGTATACATCATTTGAAAGCTTGATATATATGCTTCTCAAAAATATTTAATTTTGTTTTCTTTATCCCTCCATTTTTTTTAAATGTGAAAAATAAATTCTATGAAAAATAATACCTAATTTTTTTCTAGTGTAGCAATAATAAAGTGCTTCTATCGTTATTTTACTTATATTCGTAGCTGATTCTTCCACATTCATCTCATAATTTGCTAAAATTAAAAATTATAACCTACCAGTTGAGTGTGACCAGTTAGTGGGTACAATGTGACAAAAAAAAAACACTTAATATAAACTGTGTCTAATTGGTAAAAATTGGTAAAATTGGTTGCTAGATATAAACTACCTATTGAGCCAAATATATTTATTTATCCTAATAGATTCAAATTTAATTTAAAAAAATACCGATGGCTCTTTTTTGGTTTTAATTGATGTAATAAACTCAGAAAAATATGAACTTTCTCAAAATGTAACGAGTGTTGTGTTTAGAATTTTTGATTATTATTATACCGGCCTCCATACATTTTGTGGAAATGATCGCTAACGAATACCTAGTCAAACTGTGCTATGAGGATGCGATCTAGTATGTAATTTCAATTTACCTGGACGGACCCTGGTCGGTGCGGGGCGGTCCAGTGGACATAGTCTCATACTTTTCAACAAAGAATATTTTTTGTCTGACACGTTTTTAGTCGTAGCACAGTCATCGTATGCAACGTAATAGTAGGCAGACATATTCTGAGCTAGCACCTAGCTTGTAATGACCTACATTATGCGGGTACCTACAGCTACCTACATGTATGTAGGTATGTATATGTTGCTCTACCACCGCACTTGACGTCAGAGATAAAGCGATGCAAAGATAAGCCGTGACCTAACCTTAATACCGAAGCTGTAGGTACCAGGGCAGGATACCACATAGGATATTCACATAAATAAAGAGAGGCCTTTTCTTACCCAGCGCGCGAGACATTTTTATGAGGAAAACCCTCATATGCCGCAAGACGTTAAAATTTTCTTATCATTTAAATTAATTCATGTACATATATTTTTTGCCGTGGTGGCTTAGAGGTAGCGACACCAGCCTTACAATCGTCGTAGGTTCAAATCCCGGTCCCGTACCAATGAGTTTTTTGTAATTTGTGTACGGAATTTCACACCACTGGCTTTTCGGTGAAGGAAAACATCGTGAGGCAACCTGCATATGTCCGTAGAAGAAATTCGCCGGCGTATGTGAATCCACCAACCCGCACCGGGCCAGCGTGGTGGATATGGCCTAACCACTCTTCGTGGGTAGTCCTACGTCCTGCAGTGGACTATTAAAAAAGGCTGATACAGTACAGTACAGTACATATATTTTTTACGATGCGTTTATTGTACAGAATTTTGGGTGAGCGAATGTTTGTAGTTTGTTGGTAATTTCTTGTATTGTGTAAGTAATAATTGTGTATTTATTTTTACGAGCATCATGCGATCTGTTATAGGTAGCAATCTAAAGAGAAATACGATCTCATAAGCCACATTCTCATTGAATACGAGAGCTGTGCGTAAAATAAAAATCCATCGATGATAATAATATAGTCAATAGTAAATTTATGTCCTATCTATTTATATGTCTCAAAGTCTCTCTCTCTAGTGCAAAAGCATCCTTAACTCCAGTTGTTTATACATTGTACCATAAGAAATTAGTTACACCTTTGAATTTCTTCTAAAAATGCTATATACTATATATATATATATATATATACATATATATAGTATATATACATACTGCAGCAAACTTTTGAACAAATTGTTCTGACTTTGGCGCACGGCATGTAGCACACACGTCGCTTCTATAGGTATTTGCTCTCTGGTCGCGATTTAACCTTAATACCCAGCCTAGGTACGAGTGGCAGTGAGTCTGTATGAAATAGTTAGGATAGTGGAGATGCCTGGGGACAAGCCAGATCTACTGGGGTCACCACGCTGATGCGATATCGAGGGTATTCCTTTTTGTTCATAAAATATTTTTATACCTAGCAATAGTAGCAATTCATCCATGCTTAGTATATTACAAAATTGTGTGTTATCTTTTGTGAACGATTAAAAAATACTAGCTTAATTCCTAATACCGCCAGGGAATAGAACAGTCTTCCAGCTTTCTTGATATTATAATCTAAAGCTTTTCAAGTCTGTGTGCTACATCTTCGACTACAACGACACTCACCATCAGTCGAGTTGGTGGTCAAGTGCTGACTTATTCGCGTTAAAAAAACAGGTCACCGAATAGAAAGTTTAGGTAGCTTGTTGCTACCTAACCCTAGTGAAACATGTGAATTGACCTGACTGAAAAAGCAACACTAACGCGGGCGCGTTACGCGTGTGTTACATAGAAATCTCATACTCTCTCCATACTCCAACTAACTCTCCTGTGTAGTGAGTAGCTATACAGGATTATCTGCTTGCCCTATACTAAGCCGAAAGGCGTTTAAGACCATCAATATGCACAACTTTTACTATGGAGTAAACCGGGAATTCGAGAAAAAACATCAACTGTTCCATACAATATTGTTACTCGGAATCTACAAAGTGTATTTATTTTCTTTCTCGAATCTGGGTTGGCCCCAAAGTAAAAGTTATCCATAATCATGGTATCATCTCTTTTCGGCTTAATATACCAGTTCTGGATAACCCTGTAGACTGACTTATATTTTGATATGTCTCTCAAAATGGGGGAAAGCTGTCACGCTATTTGTCCGATTTTGATAATATTTGGCAAGATTATTTCGTAGATATATAAAGCGTAACAAGACTTGCGAGAATGAACTAAATCGGTCCAGAGCGAGTTGAATTATAGGCTTATGAAAATTCTGTTAAAGAGATGTACCTATCGCGGGATATGGTAAGATATAGCACCATAACGCGGGCGCGTTACACGCGTTACATAGAGCAGCCACCCTGTTGATATTATTATGGTAACCCTAGCGTGTAGGCAGTACAAAGTATTGTGTCGGCATTGTATGTAGATGCCGGTTGCCGTATCTACCCATTGTTTGGAGGAAAGTTCGATATGTATCTTTTGTTACGATATAATACAGGATCCGATTGTGGCATAAATTCTAAATAAGTAGGTATATTTGATGTGAGAAGGGAAAATTTCACTTGATTGCCAAAATAGAGAGCGGTTTTGGGTTAAGTAAAGTAGAATCTGGTTTTAATGCTCCAGTGTGGTTATTGGGTCATATTCACAAGGCTGGTTGGTGTACCCACAGATATCCATCAGCCATAAAAAGTCCACTGCTGGACATATGCCTCCCCTATGGATCTCCAATAAGACCGGTTGGAAGCGGCTTGCATCCAGCGCGATCCTGCGGTCTTAATGAGGTCATCCGTCCACCTTGTCGGTGGACGTCCTACGCTGCGCTTGCCGGTACGTGGTCTCCACTAGAGAACTTTTCGACCCCATCGGTCATCAGTCCTCCGCGCTATGTGCCCTGCCCATTGCCATTTTGGGCTATGTCGGTAACTTTGGTTCTTCTACGGATCTCCTCATTTCTGATTCGATCTCGCAAAGAGACATACGCTATCGAATATGAGTTTACAGTTCAATTGTATTTTAAAATTTTATAACTTAAAAAACTGTAGCGGAATCGAAATTTTCTCGATGAAAACTTCATTGCCTCCTATCCTAGCTAAAGCAGCCAGCACATTAATGATGTAAAAGTGCGAGTCATTTTTTTCACACGTGAGGTGGTATGAGTCGCAAGATATACAAGAAAGCTTTATGACAGGAAGAAATGATGATATATTACCGACAATTATTTTCATTTTATAAGGTTCCTTTGCTAACGTAGAATGAAAACGCATCGCTCGTTCTTATGCCAGGAATGTAGAGCAATCTGGCTTTCCACAACTTCTGTCTCTAGTACGGTAAATACCCACATATGTTATCTAAGACTAGACATAGGATGCCAGTTAAATTGCTCTACGACATCGGCCCTTTACAGTCGGCAAGTTTTACTGCTCTGGAGGTGGTCTGGCGTCAGTAACACTCCGACTTACTTATCTAGAGCGTTGACCGAATGGTAGAACTAATACTTTCAGCTGAGTTGAGGTAGTACCGTTTGGAAAGTGCGGCAGTGGCGCCGGCTGTTTAGTGTAGAGATACGTTGGTGGTGCATGTCGAGATGCCATGTGTCTTATGTCGCCGGTCGTTCGGACATGTTACTGATGCTAACGTCCTTTTATAGCTCTATAGTCTATACCTACCTAGCTTAGTTTGGAGTTTGTAATCGTACATCTGAAAAATAGCTACGGAACACTAATTATATAAAACTGTCCTGATACAGGACGGTCATTATCCGAAACATCAATAAAAACAGAAAAAATACCGCCAAAAACGACATTCTGTAATGGCGCTGGTTATTGACGTCACACACTAGTAAATAACGTTACTTAATACTAGACTACGCTAATTCACATCTAAAAATTTACAAAAAATACTTTAAAAGTAACTTACAGACCTAGTAATATTACTCCGAAATCATAAAACACAAATTACACAAACAACAGTCAATCGCGAAATTCTTGTTTACTATTATGTGACGTCACCAGAGTTGTCGCCCTTCTTAGAGTGTTCACGTCACAGATAAAATATCAAAAAAATATTGTATTTTATTTCGTGCGATTTGTGAAAATTAGACATATTTTAGTTTAAATAAAGTGAAATATGTCTTTTTCAGGCTATTATCTTTAAGGATTACCACAATCAATAGTATATTTTCAATGTTGTCAAATAGCCTATTACAATAATTGTCTAAATAAGATCACCAATTCCACCCTACTCTTAACCCTCTCTTGTTATTATCTATCTGTTTCAAATTCAGAATTCTTGTAATGCATATTGTTTTTTTTTTATTTTTTGTGTTTATCTATCTAACCACTTATTTCAAACAGCTAAGCTAATGTGCGCCGAGACAAAATACTAAACTTGTTTTGCATCCCGGACTGAATAAGATTGGAAACCCCTGGTCTATCACGTAATACGGAGAACGCGTAGGTGAACCAACATCAAGCGTGGAAAATTAATTTCTACGTCGATAATTACATTTTTAATTAAATTCAAGGACGAATCGGACGGCCTTGTCCATACATTCGACAAAACTTGGACACGTGTAAACACATGTATTTAGGTAAACTTATAGTTTATACTTACTCTGCGTTTCATTTCTTTGTTTTGAACCTAACTAGGCACCTTATTTATTTATTCTATAGGTTAAAGGTATAAAGCGAATAAGTATCATGTTATAAGTCTACGTGTTCATCTTTGACCACGACATTACTCACCATCAAGCCAGTTGGTGAGCAAACGAACAATCGCGAATAGGTCTTCCTATTCGCGATAAAACAAAAGGGTAACTTGCTTGAGCTACGCAAATAAAACGTCTCATTTTCTGCCGGAGAGGAGGATAGTCTCAATTTAACTGATTTTTTACGTATATCAAAACTGCTAACGATATTTATGACACAATATTGATTTGCCTGGTTTTCTGTATCCAAACCCACGATCTTGGAAATAAAATTATAATTCAGTGGAGATTTAGTGGCTTCATTACCTTGAGTTGAGTTTTTCAATATTAATTAGATACAGAAATAAATTAAATTTCATATTACGTACATAACAGAAGATGTAATAAGTCTTTATTTTTTAAGCAATACAACCTTTTTGGTCTGAGTTGTAGCACTTCTTATGTATTTTCTCTTAAGCTCGAAACATACTATCGGACGCGGCTTATGGACGCGACTGACAGCCATCCGTAAGCCGCGTCCGATAGTATGTTTCCGGCTTTAGACTAAAGTTTATTTCCACAAAACTAAACTAATTAATACCTCAAAAAAAAGAGAAATGGTTTCGATCCGTGATTTTCTTGTTTATCCCATTCGTCGTGACTCGTGTTCCTAGTACTGTAGATGGATAAATACTTATTGTTGTTTTTGTTATTTTTGGAAAAACATTGTTATCAAAATTACACGAACATTAGACGATTATTCTTTTGTGACACAAAACATCTTGTTCGTTGGAAACATTGGCACGTGTAAAAGATTTATCCAGTCGGGTAGACTTGAGTGGGCAACATCCCCGTGGGTGGAAATACGTCTGTTGATATTTCTTTTATTTACCATTTTACTTGTTTCTAGTATTATATACTTAGGTTGTTTTGTTTGCGTTCCTTTTAAAGATGGTTTATCTGTATTTTTCTACCCTGACCTTGGAGACCCTGCCGATTTTTATCGGTCGTTTTTAGATTTAGATTTTTTGTGGGATTCGTTTGGAATAATGTTATTTAAATTAATTATGACGTCAAAGCTAATAAGAACCGTGTTTAGTGATGATATTGGAGAGAAAAATATATTTCTGAAAAAATAATTCATAACAAAAGTATACTTACCTACATAAAGCGCACGTTTTAATTTAAAACTAGAGGTTTTAAGTAAATCTGTTCATTACATTCTAGTGTATTTTTTAGCCGTGGTGGTCTAGTTGTTGTAACGCTGGCCTGTCATTCTTGAGGTTGTGGGTTCAAATCCCGGTCCCGTACCAATGAGTTTCTTTGGAACTTATGTACGGAATTGCACACCACTGGCGTTTCGGTGAAGGGAAACATCGTGAGACAACCTGCATACGTCCGTGGAAGAAATTCGATGGCGTATGTGAATCCACCAACCCGCACTGGGTCAGCGTGGTGGATATGGCTCAATCACCCTTCGTGGGCAGGCCTACATCCTGCAGTGTACTATTAAAAAGGCTGGTACAGTACAGTATTTTTTAGACTAGAGTTTGTTAATCTGCTCAAGGGCCATCTGTATCATATCATACGAGTATCTAACGCCACCTAAGTGTAACTCTTTAATTATTTTCATTATTTAAACATTTTTAAATCGTTCCTTACAAAATTTTCGTTCTTGTTGTTTCTAAAGATTTAGGAAAAAGTTCGATAATTACTTATAATATGTTATTTTTGTCTATGAACCAAACGTTAAGGAAGGGGGCGTTATCAGTTATCACCTGGTGGTTATCACCCACGATGGAAATCTTTCAAATAGGAGGATAGGTACATGATAATTTTACTAGAAATATACTCCGGACGTTCGCGCAAATAAATCAAGTAATTAGTTTAATTGGTGTAATGCCGTTCTAATGATATGAACAAGTAAGAAATAAATGGAAACGCTACCCACACATGCATATACATATGCACATACGTGTACATGCATGGGTAGCGTTTATATGTTATATGTACACAAAATCACACGGATATCTATAATCGCACACACCTAAATGAAAGAAACTCACAAGGTGCCAACCATAGGGGCCTGGTGGCTAGCCTTAGTGTCAGAGTTTTAAACCGCCTTAAGGCCTTTAACATGGCTAAACGGTTTATATAACCGGGGCCTAAGTGTTATCCGAGCCACGGTAGTGCTCAGTTGTAAATGCCATCCGCGGTCACCCATCCGAAGACTAACCGTGCCGAACGTTGCTTAACTTTGGTGATCGCTGATAGTCAAAAATTTCCATTAATTATTATAACAGAAATTACTTTTTGCTTGTTTTAAATGCGTGTCATCAGAGCCACGGTAGCGCTCATTTTTATTGTCACCTACGGTCACCCACCCAAATTAATTTGATATAGCTTCAATAAGCATTCGAAACAGCTTATCCTAGTAAAGAAATCCTTATTTGTCTACGAGTAGGTACGTTTTTATTAAATGAAAGCAAATAGATAGCGAACAAAAACCAAACAACCGTCAACTTTTTAGATAAGAAATACAATACGAAACTCCGTCTTGTATGGCTTAAACTTTTCCAGTGCTCGAATAACATAAATTCCCTTGAAGTGTGCCACTCGAGGAAAGTGAAGATATTGCGAGCGAGTGAAGTAAAGGTGGGTCTACGCTAGCGAGTCGAGCACGAGATGAGCACGAGCCGAGCCAAAATTCGTGAAACGTGGACCGACTTACGAGCCTCCAACGAGCCAAAGGCTCAAATCGCGCTTGTTCCAAGCTCGTAAGTCGGTCCACGCCACACGATTTTTTTCTCAGTTCGTGCTGCGCTCATGCTCGACTCGTTTAGCGTAGGGGTCTACGCTAGACGAGTAAGTACAGACCGGAGTTACGAGGCTTAAGTAAGTTCGTACAGGCTAGCCCTAGGCGTAATGTAACGTGTTACACAGCGAGCGTTCCTGCAGTAATTACAGGAAAACAAGACGCTCGTTGCTCGCTGGGAGTGTTCACGCTGCTGTCGTTTTTTTTTGGCGAAGCCTTTGAGTGTTACGAGTTTCAGTTAGTACATCACAGCGAATCGTCACGGTTTCACGAGCGCACGTAGAACAGCGTCGATTTTAGATACTTGAGGACTTATTTTTGATTATCGTGATCATTTGCTGTTGAAAAGATGGAGTGGGATAAAGAGAAATCTCTGTAGGTATGTCATAGAGAAATATCGAGAATAAACTAAGTATTTTATGGGACCCACGTCATCCTACAACGAAATATAGAAAGAAAACGCTAGTTGTCCGACATCTTGTAGTGTAGTCAAACCTATGCGTAATAAAAAAAACTTGATAGTGTGGTTTGTGAATCTGGAGCACGGCCGAGCAAATAAATAAATATTAGGGGACATCTTACACACGGTCTCAAAAGACACACACAAACAGCAAAAAGTTTGAAACGAGCATGTTACACGGATATTAGCACACGGCGTAACGTAACGTGCTCGCTGTGAATGGTACATTACGCCCCGTAACGCCGCGCAGTACCTACCCAGATAACTAATTTCCCATTCACACTCTCCGAGGCGACACGAGAGAAAGCGAGCCCGAGAGTGTCCACACTCTCGTGTTCGCGTTACCTCGTGTCGCCTCGTCTCGACTTTTCTTCGCTTCTTTCGCATCGCCCCTCACGGGGGCCTCGCGATGCGCTCGCGAAAGTGTGGATATGGCATTAGTGAACTGTGGAGTGAACTCATCAGATGAGGTTCAGAAGACTAACTTTAGATCTCGGGTTGATTGGAAGGCTCTTAGAAACGAGTTTGTTTTGTTAGATTGCTTGGCAGTTTCATTTGGCTTGGGCTAGTGACTGAAGTCTGAAGTTCGAAGGTCGACAAGGTTTTTGCTTGTTCAATAGCAACCAGCTTTACCCGCACTTTTTCACGCTCCTTTAATTTTTCCGCAGTAAAAATGACCCTATAACAGTCTCTGACCTATACCTAACTATATTCGGTGAAAAAGTCAAGTCGTGAAAGAGTAATAAATAAATCAATACTTACATATTCCGGTTTACAATATTTAGTAAGGATGGAGAAAAAATAGGTGCGTAAAATATATAGGTACTTAGGCATTTTAGCATGTCTAGAGACTAGAGGAGCGAATGGTAGACTTACTAGGTCACGATACTTAATATTACTGGTTTTATGCAAGCCGCTGGTGTTTTGTATTTGATAAGGACTGACTAGGTTAGCAAGATTATGCATAAAACGATTTTTAAAATAAATCTTGTAGGTTTTGAAATGGGGTTTGTCCTGACCGGGGACTTTGCCGGGGCATTAGAACACGGCATCGGTATCCCCTGCCTGTAGTAAGAGCCTACTAAAAGGGGACCCCTGGACTCGTGGGTGATCAGAGTTAGGGCTCTGGCTATCCTCTCAAGCGTTTGTGGCAACATTGTCGTACAGGACCTTAGAGAATAAATAACTAAAGTATATTAATACTCTAAGTACAGGACCGTACAAGCCTGGTTCTACTACCAGGCAAGTAGACACACCAAGTGCTGGGAGCACCGGTTCTTTTGGAGATCCCGGAGCTCCCAAGGAGGCACATAGGCTGGCCACCGAGGGGGTTTTAGTGGGTTTCTTCTTTGGAAGAGGATATTTGGTAGATTTCCTCCTCGTAAAAAAAAAGGTTTAGAAATGGGGTGCATACTGTGCATATGAATACTGCGGTTAGGTACTCACATTCTTCCGTGTTGCGGCAGCCCGATCGCAAATGCATTCGTACTCGTATAGTCCGTACCTATAGACCGAATCATACAAGTCGGCGCATGTGAAGTTAGCTAGAAGCCGCCCGAAAGCCAATCAACGCGCAACTTATTTGAGCTTCAGTCAGGAATCTGGATAGTGCGCTGCCTGTAGCTAACTTCACATCCGCCGACTTGTATGATTCGGTCTTAAGTCGCTAAAGGTCTTCGAATTAAGTCTTTTTAAGTAAATTAAACAAGGAGGAGTAACCACAGACTAATAAATCTTAGCATAATGAAACTGACAGTACGCAGCAGCTTGGAAAAATCTGCTACGCACGTCGGCTGGTAGGTGTCTATTTACATAAAGGTATTGGATAAAAGCATAATTATGTACATATTGAATAATAAATGAGCGTGTCACTCGCGAAAATACTTTTAAAAGAAGTAAGTTTTCCTTAAAGAAATGGAAGGTCTAAAGTATCAACAATTCCTTTTTACGTTGGATCTTTTTATAGGCCGAGGTATTGGTGTCCCGGGAAAAAAATAATAGTAGATAGAAATTATAAAAAATAATAGATAAGAGCAGTCGCGTAACTAAATTATTACTAGTGGCGTCTAAGTACTGTATCAGCCTTTTAATAGTCCACTTATATAGGACTAGCAGGACGTAGGCCTACCCACGAAGGGCGATTGGGCCATATACCAGTACGCTGGTCCAGTGCGGCAATTTCTTTTACGGATATATGCAGGTTGCCTCACGATGTTTTCCTTCACCGAAAAGCCAGTGGTGTGAAATTCCGTACACAAATTCCAAAGAACTCATTGGTACGGGACCGGGGTTTGAACCCACGGCCTCACGATTGTAAAGCGGGTGTCACTACCTCTAAATCACCACGGTAGGCTCGTAATAATTATTTTTCACAAAAAATAGCACAACGATTGAAATCGTTGTGCTATTTTTTGTTACTACCAGCGTTATGTTCTGTTATTACCAGCGCAAACTACGTACACAATTCGAATAGTTTGCTCGAATCGATGTACCTATACCATGTTTAGATTATCGTTTATTTTTCAAAATTGTTCAAAAATCAACAGAACAATTTCAATAAAATGGGACCAACTTCGGGGTATACCCTATTCAATAAATCCACACCAAAAATCAAGTCAATCCGTTGCTCTTTTGTTGCGTGGAAGAGTAATAAACTAAAAAACACATGGCACTTTCGCATTTGGCCACCACTGGCTTTTCTAAATATAAATAAACTAGTTTTTACCCGCGGCTTCGCCCGCATGATATTTTGATTTTTGAAACAATTTATAATTTATAGCCTATGTGTTATAACACATATATAAGGTATATTATTGCAAAGTTTCATCTCAATCCGTTCAGTAATTTTTGCGTGAAAGAGTAACAAGCATCCATACATCCATCCATCCTCACAAACTTTCGCGTTTATAATATTAGTAGGAAATAGGATAGGAGATCCACGAAATCTATTTAAATCCTGCACTGGGCTAGAGCGGTGGATATGACCCAATCATCCTTCGCGATGAGGCCTAAGTTCAGTGGACTATTAAAATATCGATACAGTACTAACCAGATAACTCCAGACGAAACAGGCGCCTACTACGTAATGTTTGCGATGTAAATTCGTGGGCCTTGTCATCCAACGGAAAATCCTAATTTCACAGCGGGCGATGAAAGGTCGACTCAATGTTTTTAGAGTTCCGTACTTCAAAAGTTAAAAACGGAACCCTTATAGATACTACATGTATACTTAAAGTTGTCCAAAATCTCGAACACATAGGATAAGCTATTTTATATTATTATTTATTATAATAGTTTATGTAAGTTTATGTATTTTATTTATTTTGAAATTGTATTATTATTTAGTATATATTATTTTTTAGTTTTGATTTGTGATGATTCTACTTAATTTATCTCTTTGTCTATTTATTCATGCCTACTTCCCAATGTCTTCTACCTGTAGGTTGGCTGGCAGATAATGCTATTTAGCGTTAAGTCCACCTTTTGTACAAATGGTGTGCAATAAAGTGTTAAATAAATAGGTTCACTTTGTTGTCCGTCTGTCCGTTTGTCAAGATCTTCTATCTCGGAAACGTGTTAAGGTATCGAGTTGAAATTAAAACCATACATGCCAATACATAGTCTCTTACAGTTGTAAAAATGTAACTTTTATTTGGGATATCGTGATAAAAAAATGGAGCTGTTTATGTCGCTAAAATCCGGATATTTCGACACTCACAAGGGAATCAAAACCTATAGGTATTTACTTTCGTTGACCTATAACTATAACATTTGACATAAAGTACTTGGCAGTCTTAGAGTACACATAAGAACAGAAATAAATCTGAAAACTGTACATTTTTAATTTTATTACAAAAAAATAGGGACTGAAAGAAAAAGAAATGGACCCAAATTACAAAGTGTGTTAATCGTATCATGTGGGGTTCCATTCATTAGCACAAGTTAAAACAGGTTTCTACATATTTTTACGTTGTGTAATTTTCGATGTATGATGAGAAAAGTAAAAAAATCCCTATTATCGATGATTTATTTATATGCTCTGAGGTTTTAACAACATACCGCCTTACCACAACACGCTTAAAACCCTGTTTAGACGTGCAATTTGTACTGTTAACATTGTCTAAAGTGTGCGTAAAACTTTTATGGTAAGACGGTTAGTTCCCAATTACGTACAATTTTCAGGATTTGTACGGATCCCTCGGTGTGCGACCCTGACTCGCAGCCGTCCGGTTTTTCCACTAAACATTCCGAGCACATCTGCCTAGGAATGGCGGGAAGATCAAGTTGTCTACAGACATTTTTGTCTAACTAGAAAATTACATTACATCTTTGCTAGCTTTCTGGAATTATTACCTGCGAAGAACTGATATGTTTGTGGCATTTTTAGAATCCTAATTAAAACCGAACTATTGCAACTGAAAGATACTGAGATACCCAGATCTGTTATCATGGGTCAAAATTATCAAATTAGTAAATAAATAAAGTAAGTGTACTATTTCAAAACGCATAATAAGCGCCTAATAAAAGTAAAAGTCAGTTGCTATTCATGTGGTTTAGGATTAGTAGGTAGTGGGGTATTTGCATTTATCTGATGATAAAAAGTATATATAAGGTACCTACTTACGTACGCGTACACTTTTGATGACTGACTAGGACTGAAGGATAGGCACTTGTAAATACATTTTACAAGTGCCTATCCTTCAGTCCTAGTCAGTCATCAAAAGTGTACGCGTTACTTCAGTTATATCAAACAGATGTCATAGACGAAAGAACAAATTTTTATCAAGAGACATAACAGACATAACCTGCTCTTAAAATGCCTCCGTTATTTATAAACAAATTTCCTACTTCCAGCAAGAATTTTCCCAATTTTTCCAATCAAGTTTTCACCTTCAATTTATACTAATCAATCGATATCGAATCCAATCGAAGGAGCTAGTAGAAATCATCGAAAAGGCACTTCATTCGATTTACGGTAACGCGGAAAGCTGGAAAATTGAATTTCTTAGTTACTGGGAAACCTTAGATTAGGTTACTGTGGGGAAATGGCTTCTTGGACGATGGGACTTCCGCTGGTCTAATGTATCTGACGGTGGCGAGTTGATGGCCATGATGGAATAACCAACGCACTCAACATAAATGTACTAAGCCTTGCGTGAAGCCATAATAAGGCGACCTAAAAACTGTGATAAAATTAAAAAATTGTTTATTAAAAATGTATAGTAACTAGTTTCTTATGCCGATTTTGAATTGAAACTTTCAGTGTAGAATGGATAGGTACTATTCGGTAGCCTCGGCTTAAGTAAATAACCAAGCCTAGGGTAAGCAAATAACCCTGTATTTTTATTTTATTTACTTTTTCCACCGCCTCTTTTGTCGTCTATACGTTTCCTTAATCCGAAGGAGGTTGTCTGGAAAAATCGCTTTCAGTGATAGGATCGCCTTTTGTGCCTGTCTTCTGAATTTGTTTCTGTTACTTATTGTTCCTTTTTGTGGTGTCAATATATAGTGTTGTATACAAAAAATACAAAATGTTTTATTTACCAAAAGATTACAGATATACCAAAATACCAGTGGACCCTGCACTAGGATGACCTGTATCGCGGGGCCCGACTCAGGGACGCTTACATTTCTAATACTATCAGTTATACGTACGGTGCGGCTAGTAAAATTATAACAAAACATTTTGATGCAAAGATATTTAAATTTAAAAATTTTGAAAAATAACTAACACTTGCGTATAATATAGTAATTGTATTGTTGTACTAGACACTGCCTATATACGAACTTATAGGCGATTGACTGACCCAAGGCAAACACCAGGATAAAACTAACAGGTCAAATAAACAACAGAAGAGATGAAAATTATTTGTATCATTTTAAGGGCCCCACTGACCATCGCTCCCAAAAAATAACATCCAAATGGATTTGACCAATGTTACCAATTAAGTGTAGTTTTGATTCCAAGCATTACATAATCATTGTTTGAAGATATAGGTAACCAGAAATACAATATATTTATAGATAAATCCACAAATGTTTTAATTTCAAATGAATCGGACAAGTTGCCATACTATATTTGACGCTAAAGCGCTAAATGTGTTCGACAAAGAAAAGTCGCCATTTCTAATTACAAAGTCGCAAACTCGTAACATTGAATGGATGTCATCAATTCGGTGCGATGGTCAGTGGGGTCTTTTACAGATTTAAAGGCTTTTATGGATAATCCAGTTGTATTATATGTCGTGATAATTTTCGGTACCTAGTTGTACCTATTTGTAGTTGTAGTTAAACTTGTCCTTGGCCGTAATGTAATCTGTAAAGCCGTAATACTGCAGCTAGCAGCAAGCATGCGACCATGAATAGCCACGAAAAGAACTCGTTTCGACGTGTGAAAAAGTGACAGATAGGTATACAGGTTTATTTCTAATCAATTAGAATCTTTTTTGGGGATTTTTCTGTAAATCTAAACTAACAACTTTTGTTCTGCGACTCTTGTCAAAGCTAAAAAAAATTCTGTTCCATAGAAAAATATCGTTCACCCGCGACCAAATGGAACGTGCGACATATGGAACAGCTGATTTTTCTTTGAGTTTTTAACAAAAGTCTCAGCACAAAAGTTGTTAGTTTTGATGTACAGAATTATATACAGTTTGCTCTTTAACTACAAAGGCAAACTGCGATCGAACTCAGAGCAACCCCGGTCTGGGTCAGTATACAGTTTGGCAATACGCAGCCCGGCAGAACAATTATCGCGCTCGAAAATATAACAAGGGCAATCAAAGTTAACGAAGAAAAGGCAATAAAAAGTTAAAACGTGGTTGACTTTATTTTTTTACCGACTTCCTATAAGGAGGAGGTTCTCTGTTCGTCTGTATGTATTTTCCCTGTATACCTATATTTCGATATTTTTGACAATTGAGAACCGAATCAAGAAAATATTTGCTAGTCCGAAAGGTATACCTACTCCTGAGTCCCGAGGTGGTCCCATTTAAATTTTATCGAAATCGGCTGAGACGTTTTTGAAAAATCAACAACAATGGAAAAAATTTATACGTCAATTCAAGCGAACTGTTTGAATTTTGTACACGATGGAAGTCAGTTTCGCCATTTTTTGCGAAAAAAAATTATGTAGTTACAAGAAGCTGGAAAACCACAACAAATGAGGTTTCGGCAAATCAAAAAATAAGATTTAGTACGAGTACAAAATAAAATAAAACGAGAGTTAAACCACTCAATGCTAAAAAAGTTCATATGTGCCGATATTTTTTGACTCAACTATTTCATTTTCCTTACGAAAACGTCCACACGATACGACTCGGTGTGCATAGTAACTGATTGTCGAGCGCCGCTCATACATCTCGCTTGTAAATCCAAACGCGAATACAGAAAACTCATTCATACTTATACAGTCTTACAGACCCATCGTAAAAGTAGTTTATAATGATGGTCTCAAAAATGTCAATCTCCGCCTTGCGACTTAGTATATGGCAAGCCCTAAAAATCTAACTACGTCAAGCTAGGTATTTCAAACCCAATACAGAGCAAACAATGATAGGTACTAGTCAGTAGTAACAATGTGACCCATTTACTATTCTAACTATCCCTAAGCTCCAGGTTATTAGGGTCCCGCGCCCTTTGTTCAGAGCATGAATATGCACGAGCTCCAAAGGTCGCGCGCCGGGTCGTTCAACTCTTGCTTTTTACTGTAATTGTCAGTACTGTTAACTCGGTAAAAAATTGTTAGTTGTTGATAGTAGAACTGGGTTGGTTGTAGTACTGTGGAGTGGGAGATTTGCAGAGAAATATATTCTTACAGGGAGAAAGTACAACACGTGGTTACTGATTGTGGATGGCTCTTGTGTTTATAGGCCCAATTGAAGGCGCCATATCGTTTTAATAGCAACGTAAAAAGTGGTCTCTCTATCGAAAGCCTAAAGTGAAAAAGAAACAGAAATATTCTAATTAGATATTATAATTGGGCTTATTGTAAGTATACAGGGTGTTATTTTGCAATGGGCAGGCACTTTCAAATATACAGGGTAATCTGCTTGCTCTGTATTATTCTGAAAGGAGGTGATTAAGACCATCATTATAAATCATTTTGAATATGGGGTCAACCTGGAATAAAAAAAAATTCAGCTGCACCATACAAAATGGCAACTCGACATCGACAAAATGTATGAAACCGTTTTTTTTTTCCTAGAAATTCAGGGTTTGCCCCATAGTAAAAGTTGTTCATATTTATAATCTGAATCACCTTCCCTGTATACACTTTGAATAGGAATATTATTTGTCGGTTAAAAAACAGAAGAGTTGTATCTCTGCGTTTCTTCCTCTGTAGCCCGCGAATTACTTGTGGAGTCACGATTTACGTCCGACTGCGGATTCGGCCGCGCTAGACGACTACAGCCAGAGCATAAGTTACGGGAAACTTCTATTTGAGCCAAAGTAAGTAAATAAAGCAATAACTGTATCCAATATTGAAAATAAATAGAACAATGTAATCAGCAATGGCATGTGTAATTCCCATGTTTTACACACCCCGATTCTGTTGGAACCTCGGTTCTTGAAGTCGTTGACTCATACGTCTGCCTAGGACAAGTAGTCCAGTTAGATAGGTTCAACAAAGAGGCCAATCGCCGAATCCAACGGCTGGGCAGCGTTCAAAAAATTGCGTAGTGTCTTCTCGTCCGACATACCTCAGTACCTCAAGTCGAAAGTTTTCGATCAGGGTGTGTTGCCAGTGATGACTTATGGCACAAAAACGTGGTCTCAAACTATGGGCCTTATTAGTAAGTAGCCCAACGAGCTATGGAGAGGGCTATGCTCGGAGTCTTTCTGCGAGATCGAAACAGAAATGAGGAGACGAACACCGAAGTTACCGAAGAAAGAAGAAATTCGATAGCGTATGTGAATCCACTAACCCGCACTGGGCCAGCGTGGTGGATATGGCTCAATCACCCTTATGGTAATCACCTTAGTGGGTAGGCCTACGTCTTGCAGTGGACTATAAAAAGGCTGGTACAGTATAGTATGCTACGGAGCTGACAAACACATACAAAGTTAAATTCCCTTTTTGCGGTCGGGAAGTAAACTACATACGTATAAGAAAATAGTCATGAATGGGGAGAGAACAACCATGGCACTAAAAACCCTAATTACAATAGGTAGGTAGCTAGGTAGGCAAAAGCAGTCTGGGAGCTGGAATAAGTACAACGCGGTCACATTAACTCGACGCATCGCTGGAATTTTTAAGCAATTTTTACTCGATTTTAATAAACAGGTAGAAAAACTTATCTTTTACAGATGATGGTTCGGAACCTTTCGTCCGGGAGTCCGACTTGCACTTGGCCGGTTTTTTTGCACACCGTACTTGAGTGCCAAAATAACGTCACATGGTCAAGCGTCTAGTTAATGTGACCGTGTTGTAGGTATAAATTATTATTTCGACCTCCGGCGAAAAGAAATCTGATTTTTTATGACTACCTACGAGCAGAGCCAGACATTCTGGCACTCTATGTCTGTGTGACTACGCATGTAGGTATGTGAATAGAGTATAACCTATATATACAGGGTTATCTGCTTGTCCTGTTCTAAGCCGAAAGGGGGTGATTAAAATCATCACTACGAACAATTTTTATTATGGAGCAAACATAAAATTCGAGAAAAAAATCAGCTGTTTCATACGTTTTGTCAATTCCGATTTGCAATTTTGTACGGACAGCTGATTTTTTTCTCGAATACCGGTTCAGTCCCATAGTAAAAGTTGTTGATAATGATGTTTTTATCACCCCCTTTCGGCTTAGTATAGGACAAGCAGATAACCCTGTGAAGATCCTGTTTTGAGACCTTGGAGTTTTTTACCTTTTAGAGTCTAAAAGATCTCAAAATACTGACACCTACAAGTTACTCTTCAAGGTAGAAATAAGTAAATAAGTTAAGTTTATACAGGATTTCATTCATGGTTTCAGTGCCATCTGGTCCCTCGACAAAGGATGAGGTATAGGAACTATGTAGATCTACTAAAAGGTCTAAAATATCTCAAAATACCGACACCTACTTATTCTTCTGGGTAGGAATAACTTATTTCGATGTAGTTGGCACTAAAGTTAAACTTATACAGGATTTCATTCATAGTTTGAGTTCCATCTGGTCCCTCAACAAAGGGCGGGGTCTTTGTCCCGTCCACTTCGCGAAATCGTAAACTGAGCGGGTGGAGTGAAGTGTCAATGATCTGTAGTTGGAATGGTAAAGTTATAAAGCTGTATCGTTTTAACTTGACTAACTTTACTTTGAATAGATTATTTACTTTGATTTGATCCGCAATTTTAGTCCAGATAATTATTTTTAGTCAAAAATGGCACTACCGACTTCGATCGTTGCAAAATTCGCATGAATCGATGTATCCCATTCTTAGATAATAGTTGATTTTTCAAAAACTGTGCAGTCGATTTTGATAAAATTTAAATCTAAAGTATGATCAACAAACAAAAAAGGAATTATTGAAATTGGTTCATATTTGGCGGAGTAATCGCGTAACATAAGTACGTAAGTTACATACAAAAAAACATACTGACGAATCGAAGATAGGGAAAAACAATGAATGTCAACATTTCATCGATCTCAGGGTGATAGTGCCACCAACATTACCATTAGCATGGTATTAGGCCCAATTATGAAGGCGCCATCATAAATTTAACTATAAAAATAAAATAAAAAACTATAAATAAATTTAATAGCAACGTAAAAAGTTCTCTCTATCGAACGCCTAAAGTGGAAAAGAAACAGAAATAGTCTAATTGGCTATTATAATTAGGATGGCGCCTTTATAATTGGCCTAATTATCACCCTAAAATCGATGAAATGTTGACTTTCAATGTTTTTCCCAGTAATCTTTTCAATTTCAGTCGAGAAAATGATGAATAAGGAATATTGATACAAGGACAGAGGTGACCTGATTAAGACCGCAGGGTTGCTCTGGATACAAGAGACTCAAAACGCCTTAATAAGTAAGTTCGTAGATATACTAGGCTAGGTGGCTAGCCTTGGTGTCAGTTTTTAAGCCGTAAAGGTAAGGCTAAACGGTTAAAATAACTGGGATCTACAATTTTTAAGCATCATCCGATCCACGGTAGCGCTCAGTTGGAAATGCCACCCGCGGTCACCCATCCGAAGACTGGCCGTGTCGAACGTTGCTTAACGTCCGTGATCGCTAACAAACAATTAGTGGAAATTTGCGAGTTGGTAAAGTATAGTGGAGCTATAGGACCTTCACTAGGTATAATAAGTTAAGATAATATGGTGATGCTTATTTTGAAGTAAGTTTCCGGGTAGGTAGTCTCGGTGTCAAAGTTTCTACAAATCCCCCGACAAAGCTAAGCAGTTATAGAAATGTCAGAGCAAGGCAGACCCAGATGAACAAAGGACAGTATATGACAAGAAGAAAAAAAAATGTAGGAAATGGGAATCAACGTTAGGCTAAGGGCTGGCATGGTTTCCTGGAAGAAATCACCTTGGAAGATAAGCTCGCCATTTAAAAACCATATTTTGTCACATTTATGTAAATATTGTTTAATTTTATTTTATTGGTTGTAAATAAAGAGTTTTGTCTGTCTGTCTTAAGGAGAGCATCTGAATTTTATATTAGTCCCGCAAGTGTTGTTAACAAAACTACCCGTCTTACCACAAAAGTTTTACCCATGCTTTAGACAATGTTTAACAGTACAAATTGCACGCTTAGTGTATAAGGCGCGTTTTATTATTTTGTGGCAAGGCGGCACATGTCTACATACTTAACTATAACTTCTTGGCTTAACACCATACCCGACAGCTTAAGAACAGTCATCGCACCAAATTCGGTAAGTAGCCCAAACAAATGATGTAAGAGGTGAACGCGCCGAGCCTATTGTCGGGATCTGAACCCGTGACCTCTAATTCACAGTCCGACGGCCACAATGAGCCGATTCGTTCCAAGATTGGAGACGCGGGTAGGTGAGGGGTGTTTTGAATTCTGAACAGGATGTTTTGGACGCTCCTTTGACTCACTTAACAATGGCGGCCAATGTTAATTTATTCTTGACGTGAAACTATTGAAAATAATAATTTGTATGTACGCTTGAAAGATGTACAGGACAGGCCAGCACCGCTCAGAATATACGACGACGAACATAGTACTTCCTCCTTTTCGGAAGTCGGTAATAAAGCCGGTTCCAACCGATCTTTTGGACATCTACACCTGGAGGGACCTATGCTAAGCATAAAACATTAATATCGACAAACTATCACTGCACAACTGACAGCTGTGCATACTTATTATAAATTGCCGTATTTTCCGAGTACGCCAGCTCTATCTAGTCAAGCGGAGTGAGACCAATTATTAATCTAAGTCTTGAGGTTTTATTTTCTGACAAGATGTATGAAAAGTAGAGTATGCACCACTAGAACAAAGTCTGTCTTCGTCTTGGGCGACTTGAACTTGAACGCTTCACTCAGGACTCTAAATAATTCCTATAATAATGCTAACAATGATCAACAGTGGGAAGTCGGAAGATAATGATAGCAGAACGCAGTACTAACATGTTATAAGAACACAAATTTTAGACACAAGCTAGATCAGCAATAAAACTATGATCAACAGTGGGAAGACTGAAGATAATGATAGCAGAACGCAGTACTAACATGTTATAAGAACAGAAACTTTAGACACAATCTAGATCAGCAATAAAACTGTAGAGCTCTACCCATGAGAGAGATTGGACCAGATATCGGCGGATTGCCGCTAGACCGGAAACACCCGTAACGCTGTTACAGCGAGAAATTCTCACCCACTGGACGTACTAGGTTGAACCGACTCAATGGAAACATATAGCGATACATAGCTTAGCTAGGTTTGGTGGGAATTTTGAGCTAAAATTCGGACCAAATAGTAAAAAGTTTAAACCAAGATCAAACCAAAATATAGAGCACTAGTTTTTACTCGATAATATTTTGATTTTTATCCCTTAGAAATCTTTTTTATTTTTTCGGGATTTAAAGTAGCTTATGTCACTTTCCGTCTTTAAAACTATCTCCATGCCAAAAATAAAGTCTATCCGTTGCTGCGTAAAAGAGGAACAAACCAATAAACCAACAAATTAACTTTCGGATTGATAACTTGAATAAGCCCGATTACAGAGCGCCTCTGTAATCGGGCTTATTCAAGTTATTATTATTATAATTACGATGGCGCCCATCGTAATTATAATAGCTAAATAGCATAGTTCTGTTCCTTTTTCACTTTAGGCATTCGATAGAGAGAACGCTTTTTACGTTGCTATTAAATTTACGCTGGCGCCTCTGTAATATGGCTCAATAAGGGAGTAAGAACTATAGCTGCCCGACCTGGTTTTGCCCGGTTACAAATGAATTATAGCTAATATAGCTATAAATGTTTCAGAAGAAGTACCTACTCTAAAATATATTGAAAATCGCATTCGAATCTGTTGTGTAGTTTGGAAGATATTAGTGTATACAGAGATAGACAGACTCACAGAAATAGCATCTTTGCTTTATTATAGTATCTAGTATTTAAATAAAAAAAATCTAAATAAATGTAATACACTATCTAGTACCTGTCTGTCTGTAAGCCTTCAACCTTATTTAGGAAATCTTAGTGAAAATCTAAGAAAATAAGACGTACCTATGTTCTGAAGTGAACTTTTTAGATGATGATGTTAGGTAATTATAAATGAATTAATTATTAATTTTAAAAAATAATTCTAGTCTTGAATTGATTGAACCTTCAAGTAAATTAAACTGAATAGGATACGGAAATAGTCTCAAATACGTATACATAAAAGACTTGCACAATCGTAATCATATTCACAGTCCAGAGTCCATTACATGCAAAACAATATAGGTCAGTAATGTCACAAGGTAATAGTTTAGTAATTAGTCATTGCTGTTTAGTAAAATGTGACAATCAAACTAATAATAAGGAGTCTCCTTGTAAGAACGACTCAATGCGTCTCAGTCATCTTTAGTAAATAAATAAATATTTGTGGACATCTTACACACGGCCAACTAAACTGCTGCCAGAGACTGATATACTACATACATAAACATATTTTTAAATACATAATTATAGGTATATAGATAGTGATTAAATAACACCCAGACACAGAGAAAACACCTTTGTTCATCACATACATAAATGTTCTCCAGAAGTTTTTTTTTCATATAGGTTTCATTATCTACATACCTACTGCCTGATGTTAAACATATATGTGAAGTTCTAACATAATTATAAAGATCCACCAGAATCGACTAATTTAGGAAGGCCGATACCTGTAACTCCTTGTAGAACCACAAATATGGACCGACCTAGTATACCTGTAGCTGTAGCTATGTAAAACCCGAAATTGGCCAGCTAATTAAGGTGACGCATTGATAAACTATAGTTTCAAAATCGAGTACCGCGCCCCTTCACTCGGACAAAATTTTACGCGGTCTCACTTGACAGGATCACGCCAGAGCGGCGGGCGGCAACGCTGGGCTAGCGTACGTGGCGCTGCTAACGGCGCGGCGGCGGCACGCGTCAACTCAATTTGCCTAGAGCATAGATAATCATGGAGTCGCCTTGTCCTTAATCAACAATTTAAAAAAAAGGCAAAAATTATTTTGATCTTTTTAATGTTTTTTTTTTTCATACAATACAGGGTTATTTCAACGGCTGTTTTTAAACTTTCGCGATTTGAACACATTATTATTATATACTACGGGACTTATCGCGCTCTGAAATTACGAGATAAATAAATAACTCATCATCCCGACGTTTCGTCCGAGTTGCATCAACCGTGGTCAAGGGTAGACACTCCGTAGAATAGTGAGTCTACCCGTGACCCGCAACAAAATGTATGGAACAGCTTTTTTTTTTTAATTTTGAGAAATGTTGCAGAACAAAAGTTGTTAGTTTTGAGAAATGTTGCAGAACAAAAGTTGTTAGTTTTGATGTACATATACAGAATAAACCTCTAAAAGGATGCTAATTGATTAGAAATAACCCTGTATACAAATTAATGTTGATTATGTACAGGTATCATAATCAATGAACTTATTTTTATCGTGCTTCACACACTTAGAAAAGGGTTTGGATGCCAGAAATAAAATATTTAGTTAATCGGTTTAAAATATAAATCATTTATTTACCGATATTTGGTAGGATAGGTGCGAGTGCGGTCTAGCACAGCTCTATAAGAACAGTGGTGAGGAATTCATAATAAGCATTAAAGTTGTAGAACAAAGGGGTATTTTACTATAATGTAAACGTCGTGAAGGAAAGAGAAACACTCACATACATTACATGGCATGGCCAATAGATGCGTTTATATCTTTATATAAACCATCTGTATTTTGGCTCTCCTTGTGAAGTTTTATAGCGTCGCAAATATATTTCCTGGAGCGCATTATTTTCTCTTGTGTCAAATATTTCCTGTCTGTAACGTTGAAGTGAGTGTCTGAAGTAAGTTGCTGTAACTTATTGCAATAGTTCCTCAGTAAATGATTCCGACAGAAAATTTTTGACACTGTTAAGCCTGGGTATGGCCGAGCATTTATTATTTTGGCATAGGTGCTACTGTCGCCATCAGCAATAAGTCGCGCGTATATTATACCGTGCATTTCAATGGATTGTTTAAACCCCTCAGTTATTATTTGGGATTCCATAGCAGTAGAAGCCCCTTCAAAGTTTTTATAACAGGCATGTTCTTTGGGACTTTCTTTTTTGTTTTGAGCTTGGGCACAAATACAACAATACTTATTTTTGACACACATGTACAAAACTTGGCCAAAACGTCTGCCAATTATGGCTGCAGCACCCGATAATGCAGCATAGTTTGTTCTGTATGAGCGTTTGCTCCAACACCCATCTACAATGACATCAATCATGGGAATGCCATCTTTTGTAACCCTGCCTTCAATAACAGCTGCTTCTTTCTCTTTTTCTCCGGCTATTTTCATTTCCTCCCAGGCAGTTTCTTCCCAATCGTCACAAACATCGTCCTGCATTTTATTGTAAGTGTGTTCAGACATAATGGGTAATCCTACTGCTGCGGAAAACTGCTTCAGTTGCGCGTGACCACAACCTGCTGCCATTATTCCTGCAACAACATCTTTGTTTACATCAGCCAAAGATGATTTTATTTTGTTTTTATAATTACACATAGAGCAGACAAATGTAAATTCCGATTGTAATCCAATTCGATGTTCAGAAACTAATTTCATTGAGGCTAATCCGCAGTCAAACAGAGATTCATGTTGAGAGAGTTGTATTAGTTGTGATGTAAAATGATTAACATCTATTACTCGATGCCCCAAGTCGGGTATTTCTGTATGAATCTGATCAAAATATAACCAAATCGACAACATCCTCTTTTTTGAAGTCGGTAAAAAGACAAGACAATAATCGCGATAGTTTAAAAAGGTACTTAAGTTTACCGTTTCCACCGAATCCTCTGATGTGGGCAACACATTTTGTAACTCTTCATTTTCAGGATTTGGTTCTTTTAACTGAAATTAAATTACTTACATTACTATTAAAGGAATTAGACATGTACAAAATGGAGTACAGTGGCGGAGGTATAGGTACTAACTACTCACTAAATACCTGGAAAATCTTTGTGATAAAGCAGGGAGAATAATTTTAATTTCGTTTATTTAAAAGAAGAAAAAATAATAACCCTATCGACAACTTCCTCTTTTTTGAAGTCGGTAAAAGACAATACTATAACCGTGATAATTTAAAAAAAGTGTTTAAATTTACCGTTTCCTCTGAATCCCCAGATGTCGGCAACACGTTGTGTAACTCTGCGTATGTTGGTGATATTTCTGGGTGGCTACAAAATAAAATGATGTAATTATATAATTATTAAAAAGTTAAATTTATTAGGTGATAGAACATCACCTAATAAATATCATTATTTTAGATAGGTTTCTAAAATATCAAGAGACGACTCCATAGCTTTTTGTTCTGATATTTGTTTCCTACAGTATGGTTAGTTTGTACAGACAAATCTTAGTAGGTACACACGTGAAAATAAAGAATAGACGGAGTATTATTACTAGATACTTTAAATTGATTGCTGACATGATAGATAGGTACTTGGCATGGACTCACTCTCTATCTACTGGCCCTGTTGAGGATGTGGATTGACAATCGTCAGGTTGCAGTTTCCGTTTTTTTGACCTAAAAAAATTGTAAATATAGGTAAATGCAGAAAAATTGAAGTACCTAGGTAGTAAGAATGTGATAATCCATAATCTGTAGACGAATGTGTATTTGCCAAATATAGACTTTATTATTAGGGCATTAGAGTGCAACTATTTATTGCAAGTTTATTATATATGTAATTCGACTTACCCAAACATTCCGTCATTTTTTTTAGGTTTTCTTTTTCGTTTTTGTAAAAACAATTCTTTCCGCTTATTTTTCCTCCCCATTTTCTATGCACACTTGTTCACTACTATTTACACACTACCAAATAAAAATACTAAGTACCTAACTTACTACCTACTATAATAATGTTCTAAAGCTACAATATAATATAGTACACTAAAGTCTAACTTATAATTTTGAAAATAATTCTGAAGTAAATTACTCGGTTGTCGTCGCACAGAGTACCTAGAAGACAATAACCAAAAACAAACAGCACGCATCTCGCGCCGTCCGTACTTTGCGGCGTTGCCAGCCCGACGCTGAGCGAATCATGCGCTCGTCGGAGTCGCAACGTCGCACCGGTACGGCGGCGGCGGCCCAGATAGTGCCGGATCAAATATTCTGAGCAAACACTGTAGAGTAAAAGCTAAACTAGAGTAGGCGCGAAGAGATTTGATTGAGTTTTTAATTAATTACTCATAATATACAATTTAAAAAAAAAAAATTCTCGGTTTATAATAAAGAAAAGGGATTTGGCTATTTTATTCGTAAAAAATAATGGGGTGTTGTCGCTGATAATTCTGAGCATTCGAATTACTAAAATTTTTTTGGTGAGCAATTTGTTTTATTTTTTTTTTAATAAAGCCGGTTACTTTTCAAAATTTTGTCCGGTTCATTCAATTTATTAAGATTTTCCCTTATCTATGACATTTTTTAAATTTGAATCGATATCATTCATCCTCTCACATCGCGCATTCAAAAGTACTCGTTTTTGCCGTTTTCGTGTTTCTCGGCCCGGTGCCTTAAGCCTCAGACAAATCCTCCCTTTGTGGGTGCTCCATCAAACGTCCAACGCAGACATCCCTAACTAAATACCTATAGGTACGCATTGATTCAATCACGCAGCGATATATCTATCTATATGTTGCAAATACATCAGTCCCGGGGAACGTTAAAATCAATGTAGCTCAGAGCTGAGCCCTTGGTTCGAACCTCGTTCGAAGGCTATCTAGGGACCGGGAGAAAGGGATGTAACATGCGAGGTACACTGTGACAGAACGAGACGTACCTATGCCAATTTTATGATGCGTTACAGATTTTACTGCAGCATGCAATCACCCATCGGTCTTAATTAAAAGCGTGTAATGGAGTAAGCCAGTGGCTTCCAAAGTTGTCTGGGCTACGACCCATCTGATACAAGTTTACAAACCGGGGACCCACTTCTAAGAAATTGAACCGTTACCAACAATACTTTTTAACTAACTATTGTACATTATAAAAGTTAATTTAGCGGGAAAGATGAAATTTTTTCCTATGTTTTGCCATTACAGTTTTGACATCCACTTCTACTGGAGTTTCTTTTAATAGCAGTGTGTTTCATATACCTAAGTCTACCTTATTTCAGTATTTAGTTTTAATGTAATATTCGCGACCCATAGTTTGGGAAACCCTGAAGTAAGCTTTACTATGTAGACTTGTACTGGGATCTACGTGAAGTGTTCGAAAACAAGGCATATTGTGTATAGCTTCTATACTCCCAACAGTGTAGTAGATACTGGCCCTTTTAGAAAGGGGTGGACAGAGCGCTCTAGTGTTTCCTAAAAGCCGGATAAAAGCTTTTGTCGAACAGTGTGAGAAGGCTATTCTGAAAATTGGACGTTCCCCCATTTACGAACCGATGCTTTCAGTTTTAAAAAGGTTTCATGATTTATAGCTGTGAGCTGTCAGAAAAGGTTACTTTCGTCAGTTACAGTTCTTAACTGATCTTGGTAAACTTTAACAACAGCTGTTCTGCTTTCATGATTATCAGCAACTTTAATACGTCCCTTGTTATAAATAGATATCAAATAGAACTTAATACTTTCTTAATAATCTTTAAGGGATTGTGTACTTTGATCTATCAGTGTTTACTAAATTTTGTTTACGTAGCTACGAGTATATCTGATTTATATTTTTCCGAATTCTACACAAAATGTATTACAGTAAGTATCTTCAAAGAGTTTTTGAGAGCGTGGAAAAATCCGTTTCAGGCGCACTTGCCTACTAAAATCCAATCGGACCGGGTAAATAAAATATGGAATAGACAAATAGACGTATCAAAGGGTAAATTGAAGTTTTGTGTACCAATCACAGCTGTTTGCACGGGAAAATAGGCCAATGGAAGCAGGTAGAGCTTTGACGTCACATAAATATATTATTTGTTTGAATGTTACTTTACACATATTCTACTTCTCGTTGCAGAAATATATCCGAACAAAATACATACACTGTTATGGCAAAAAAAAAATTCAAATCATTGTCGTCATTTAATTCGGGGTATTCGGGGATGTCAATTGCTAAATCCAACTCGGTTGGGCAGCGTTCGGAAAATTGCGTAACGTCTTCTCGTCCGACATACCTCAGTGCCTCCAGTCGAAAGTTTTCGATCAGTATGTGTTGCCAGTGATGACTTATGGAACAGAAACGTGGTCCATATTAGTAAGTTTCAAGTAGCCCAACGTGCCATGGAGAGGGCTATATTCGGAGTTTCTCTGCGAGATCGAATCAGAAATGAGGAACCAAGATCCGTAGAAGAACCAAGGTTACCGACATAGCCCAGCGGATTGGCCGGTTGAAGTGGCAATAGGCAGGGCACATAGCGCGGAGAATTCATGATCGATGGTGTCGAAAAGTGGCCTCGTACCGGCAAGCGCAGCGTAGGACTTCCACCCACAAGGTGTACGGATGACCTCATTAGGACCGGAGGATCGTGCTAGATGCAAGCCGCTACCAACCGGTCTTATTGGAGATCATTAGGGGAGGCCTATGTCCAGCAGTGGACGTCCTATGGCTGAAACGACGAATTCGGGGTAGGTAAAAAAGTTATAATTATTATAAATCTAAAACTTTTTCTAATCTTCAACGTTTAAAACAATCAAGTAAATAAGATAATTCACAACAAAATAACTAATTAAAACAGCAAAACTTTGTTTACAATATTTTCCTGTAATACTGTGGAATCTGGATTCGCGACCCATAGCAAACTAGGTCATCCATATTCCCGGGTAACCAGGCGTTCGCCGTTTTGTAGGATATAAATGGGATAACGTAGCGATGCCTTGACCCTGCCGACCTGGAGCCAGCAACAGGAGCCGGGCTCATGGCCTTTACGGGTCGGAGGTCGAATGAACGAGGTTACGGTGAGGTGCCTCACTTGACCGCCTTTTAAACCTATGGCATTTCCAGGGAGCCCAGTATCATACTGACTAACTGATTGCGAGTAATATAACCAAGCGTTTTGCGTATTGTAGGATATAAATGGGATTACGTAGGAAGCGATGCCTTGACCCTGCCGACCTGGACAGCAACAGGAGCTGGGCTCATGGCCTTTCCAGGTCGGGGTCGCAGGAACGAGGTTACGTTGAGGTGGCTTCACTTGGCTGCCTTTTAAATCTATGGCTTTTTCAGGAAGGTCATAGAGTTTCATACCAATAATTATATTTTTTTGTCAAAGTCAAAGTTTTTTATTCGCAATAATTGTGGTTACAAAATGGTCTTAATAATAATTGTAGGTATTTGCAAAAAATGGCATCTGTTATGCCATTCACCGTGTACAGAATTAGCAAATATTTCGCATGGAACGATGTATCATTTTTCTCATTATTGTTGATTTATTAAAAATGACTCACTCGATTTAAATAGGATCAATTTCGAAGTATACTCTTTTCAACAAAAAATAATTATCGAAATCGGATCACTACGTAAAAAAGTTAAGGCGTGGTTAAACATAAAAAAATAGGTACCCGTCGAGTTTAGTACCTCTTACGTTTCGTCGGTCAAAAACTTACTCGTACATATTTGTGAATGAAAGCATTACTGATTTAATGAAGTAAAGATAAGATTCCATAATTATGATCTTTTGCTTAATGATTTGACAGAGGTAATTTGCTAAAATCGCAAAAGTTAAAAGAAAAATATACCGAGGTCTTTTGTGTACCATTTGAAATTCGCAACGACACTAAAGTTTTTGTACATATTTATATTTTCTACCTCATCATTGATTGTTTAGAATTACATAATGTGTATGATTAGAATTCTATGTGAATTTCGTAAACAATCTATCATGTGGAAAATGTTTTTAATTATTTGTATTTTATGGGTATTGTCAGGGTTTTAATCTCGTATGCTGGAAAGTATTAAACAATAACAAAAGATTTATATGTTTTCTAGCACATAAACCATCGTTGTTATGTCTCGCTGTACTAATAACTAACCTAGGCAATATAAATTGCGAAATTCATACTTCAAGCGTAACCTTAGAAGCTCAAAGCAAAATCAAGTTCTGCGAAAACAGGAACGCCTTGGAACAGCCTTGAGCGTACAAATCTGGAGTACCCGAGGCTTTTAGGAGGCCGGGTCGGAAAATTTTAAAGGGCAAGGGCAAGGACGCGACGGACATTCAGGGATCGTCACGTTGAACTATCGAAAGCTTTAGATAGACTTTACGATAGAAAAAGATGATATTGTGAATATTTTATAAATGAAACGTGACCTTACTTAATGGTAGTTGAAAAAAGCTGCAAAATCATGTCATATCTATGCAAAAACTTACAATTAAAAGTAATCAATAGTATGGATATTACTGGAGTGCCACGAGGTTTAGAAGTAGGTACTTTGTTATTTTGAACGTTTTTTCTTTTAAGACAAAATGATGAAACGGAAATGGGAAGCTGAACTTTTAATGAAGATTTTTAAAGGTTTCCTCCAAAATAAATAGGAATATTAGGACATCCTTGGTAATAAGATAGGTAATAATTATGTACCAGGAAAAACCAAACCATGTTCAGACCAAAGTCTGTACTTAGACGATTAACTATTCATGAACGTACAAGAAAAGAGGTGCTATTTATAATTAAAGAGTAACTGGAAAGAAAAGGAACAGTAATTATCAGCCATTGTTAAAAGTCGTAATAGTAGTGTTCCTTCAAAAGTATAGTAGGTAGTAGTAGGTACCTTTGGTAATAACCTACCTATTACGAATACGTTTCATACAATAAAGTAGAATGGATGGCGGTCGACCTGATTTCCTTGAGAATGGGGCTATTATAAATTGAAATATTCAGTTTGATGGACATGCAAAAACAGAAAAGGTTTAATATTAGATTGTCGTTGTATTATTTACCTGGCTGACGTGGCGCTGCTAGAATGGGTAGCATACGTGTAAGTAATGTCAGGTAGAGAGGTAGTATTCACAAGGTTCTAAGTTTTTTTTAGTCGTGAATAAGTCATGTCTCTTTGCGGGATCGAATCAGGAATGAGGAGATCCGTAGAAGAACCAAAGTTACCGACATAGCCCAACGGATTAGCAAGTTGAAATGGCAATGGGCAGGGCACATAGCGCGGAGGACTGATGACTGATGGAGTCGAAAAGTTCTCGAGTGGAGACCACGTACCGGCAAGCGCAGCGTAGGACGTCCACCCACAAGGTGACACAGATGACCTCATTAAGACCGCAGGATCGCGCTGTATGCAAGCCGCTATCAACCGGTCTTATTGGAGATCCATAGGGGAGGCCAATGTCCAGCAGTGGACGTCCTTTGGCTGATGGATGGATGAAATAAGTCATGATAATGATGATGTTTTAATCGAAAATAAAAAACACGCTAGCTTAGAAGATCTCTAGATAAAACAAAACTAGGAAGCCAGTTATCTGTTGTCTCATTTCTAACGTGGTGGGTTTTTAGAATCGGAAATGAGAGATGTTCGATTGGGGATACCTAACGGAAAAAACCGGACAAGTGCGAGTCAGGCTCGCACATCGAGGGTTCCGTACAAACATATTGTTAAAATAATTAAAAACCTGTTTTAGCATGTGCTAATGAAGTTATTTTATATGATACAATTTACTCACTTTAAATTTTGAACCCATATTTTGTGAATTTGAGGCCCTATTTTGTGATGTGATTTAAATAAAAATGTACAGTTTTCAGATTTATTCCTATATGTGTACTCTGAGACCATGCTTTTCGCCAAATTTCATAGTTCTATGTCAACGGGAAGTACCCGGTAGGTTTTGATTTTTGTGAGCGTTGAAATATGCGTTTTTTTACGACATAAACTCTAACTTTTTTCTACGGTAACTGAGAAGCTTTTCTTTTACACAACTGCAAGAGTTCATAGGTTTACGTATATAGTTTAAATTTCAGCTCGATATCTTTACGCGTTCCCGAGATAAAGAGTCTTGACATACACACAGACGGACAGACGGACAACAAAGTGATCCTATAAGGGTTCCGTTTTTTCCTTTTGAGGTACGGAACCCTAAAAAAGATAAAGCCTGTGCTATTCAAACATAGGTACCGATATTTGGAAATATATATCTTATAGACATTTATGTTGGTATTTCTTGACAAACAAATGAAATCAAATAAAGCGATAAGTTAACTTCGATAATAACATTTTTAACATCCTACACCTAAGATGTTGACCGTCATAAAAATATGCCTGGCGTAGAGTTTGACTTCGAAGAGTTTTTATATGTTCCCTAGGTCAGTAACTACTAGCTGACCCGGCGAACTTCATTTCACGCAATATCTTTATATATTAGAGCCTATGTGTTATTGATGTATAAACATTACCATTGCAAAATTTCATCTCAATCCGTTTTGTAGTTTTTTTGCGTCAAAGAGGTACAACCTTCCATACATACAAACTTACGCGTTTATAATATTAGTAGGATTTACAAAGAAAACAAATCAAGTAAGGAAATAAAGATTACTAAATCTATATTTAGATACTTGATAGTGAGACTAGAGCACAAAAAAAATTAATAGCACTCCAGCCTAGAGCCAAATAGAGGGATACCATTTTAGGACTTGACCACTGTAGACACTTCAGTCCACAACTGTACAAGAGCGAATCGATTGATCTATATTAATCTGCTATTATTTTCGTATGTAGAACGCAGTGCCTAGTTTCCCATGCTAAGGAATATTTTATAGACATCAATCTAGACCGATCCATGGACTGAAATTTAGGTTGTAATAGAAAGCCCAAGAGCTGAGTTTCCTTTGTGCTGGCAGCGAGAAAGTGCTGAAGCAATTACTCGAATGACATTTTACAATTTCTCTGATAGCATTTTCCTGTGTTTATTTTCTGACCGTTTTATTTTTTCTCTTCTGGAATGTCATGCTGGGATGGGATGAAATTGAAGCATAAAGCCGGAAACATAATATCGGACGCGGCTGACGGACGCGACTGACAGCCGCGACTTAGCAATGTGCACAGTCTTAAAACATGCAGTGTGCCAGATCAAGGTCTTCCGATGGTGAGGCGATATGTCCGATAGTGTGCACGGCTACTGAGCCGCGACCTAGACTATGAAAGTACACTGAGCCGTGCACACTATCGGACATAAACGCGGACGTCACCTTCGGACGTCCTTGAGCGTTCGGACGTCCGAGAGCGATCTGGCACACCGGATGTCTTAAGACTGTGCACATTGCTAAGTCGCGGCTGTCAGTCGCGTCCGATAGTATGTTTCCGGCTTTACTGTGTGAGAGATGCAGGTAGAAGAAAAGAAAAGGGAATCTTCTCTGAAAACTTTCTGAAATGGACAAAACGCGAGACAACAGCCAACGAGAGAAAAGTAGGTATTATTCAAAATCAGACCGACAGACAGGCAGAGAAAACTCTTTATTTATAACCACAAAGCAAAAATTAAACACACATACACATTTAAGAATTAAAATAGCGGCCTTATCACCCATGGCGATTTCTTCCAGATCATACTGAGTCGTACGTTTTGCTCAGCGATTGAATTGATCTATATTCTTGACTTAGTGTAGATACTTTCTAAAATTACCTTTCATACAATAGTTCTTTCAGGTAGAAACATATTTACGAGATTTTTCCAAAGAATGACTTTAATAAGTACATAGAAGCCATACTAACCGTAGTACCTAATTGATGCTGAACCCAATTATAAACATCTCAGAACTTAATTAGGTAATGAAATAGTAAGTTCCCAAAAAGTTGAGTAGCTAGTCGTAGTTAGAGTTTTTAGACATGAAATGATGGCCATAATGACAATACTCATAGCAGATGAACACGAAAAAGAAACTCAGTTTTATCCACTAGTGTAGGTCGAATCACATAAGTCGGCGGATGTGAAGTTAGCTACAAACTGCGTAATATCCAATTCTGACTAAAGCTGACATAAAGCTGCGCGTTGATTAGATATTGCGCAGCTTGTAGCTACCTTCACATCCTTCTTCTTCTTCTTAGTTTTGGCGTCGCATTATTGTGCATTTGCCAGTGTCAAGTATTAAGTTTTAATAATTTTTGATAATATTTTATCAAAATAGTCACTGTCGTTGTCTCGTCATAGTCCAATAAAGTCGCTGTCAAGTCCAATCATAGTCCAATTCATACCTCAGTAAAGCAGTGGAGACTTTACTAGAGGCGTCTATGGAATTTTGGTAACAACGCGGAACAACATGATACGTCACATTATATAATTTGCCTACACTCATGCACGTAAATCAGCTCATAATCAACGAAATACCACCATTTTTCACTAATTATCACTGATAAAAACACAAGTTTAACAAAATAATACAATGAGACGACATGATTTTACCGCGTTCCCGCCAAAACTCAGCCTCCACATCCGCCAACTAGTATGATTCGGCCTAAACTACGAGTATTTATAGCAAATAACCTAAAACATAGTTGGCGCCGTAACTCATAGGAAAATTTAACGGTAATTAATCTGACACATTGATATATGTATCAGCAACTGTTAACACGGACATCAATTACACAGTAAGTCAGTTAGTCTGGCTTGTTACCAATTACGCGAATGTTAAAATTATGATTAACTGAGTTTTGAGCAGTTATAGCCGATTTAGTTGCAAGGTCTTAGAAATAACAAATACCACGATAGACTAAACGCTGGCAAAGACGTCTAAACATAATTTGAATAACTGATCTAATAAAGACCTTTGGAATATGTAGGATTGAACTGCCGTTAAGCCACAAAACTAAATTTTTGGGTATCAGCGAATAACACGGGACTAGACATATAAAGTACTTTAACTTTGATTTAGACAATTATGTGCAAAAACGGCTTTAACGGTAAGCTATTATTTGTAGAATAATGATGTTTTCAAATAATTTTGGGATGATAGCGTTATTTAAGTTATGTTTTGTTGGATGACGACTTTATTGACTTGTAAAGTAGAAATAAGAATGTCAATAGCGGTGTTTTCACAATTTTTGTCTTCTAAACTAAACGATATAAAAATAATTCTTACAGTGACCGATAGAGAATTTTAAACTCGATAAGAATGTGTATAAAAGTGAAAAATGACTCCCTATGGCTTAACGGTGTTATAGCTTGTGGACGGCAGTATAAGCAATTGTGTTTGACTGCCTCATTGGCCTAGTGGTTGGTTGACACTGACTTCTGGGTCAAAGATGCGTGGGTTCGATTCCCACTCAGGGCAAGCATACGAGTATTTGTGATGAACGTAGATGTTTGCTGTGTCTCGATGTTATTATCTATGTAACTATGTATTTAAAAGTAAGTATAGGTTGCTTGCTTTGCTTACAGTTTGGGGTGAGAGACCGTGCGTCAGATGTCCCTTGATATTTATTTATATTTAGTGTGACACTTAATCGTCTCTACATTGGCAAAGTCAAGATTTTAGACTGCGTAATATGCGTATAGGTCTTCAGTACGTACCTATTACCAAAAATAAAACGGTTGAATGCAGATTGTATAAATGAACCCTATTCCCGATGTCTTTATCAGGTCATCTGACCATAAAAAGATATTGAACTGAAAACTGGCGGAAATGAGAACCTTCAATGTGCAACTCCCAAATCAATTTATCACTTCAAATAACCATTTCGCTGGTTTCTTAACATTATCAGCAGATCTTCTCATTTCTGATAGAGATGATAGATCCCTACATAGAGAAACTTCAAGTTTAAGTCGGGTTGCCATCTCTAACTTTTGGCAACCAAGACAAATCGCGTGAAAACCCCGGAATGTTGAGTCCAGAACTTGAACTCGTCAACAGATTTTTATTTTTTAACCGTGGAACAAACTACGATCGACGGTACAGTGCACAGTGAATTTTGTGAACTACAAGTGAAACCCCGGACTACAAATGAAACCCCGCCCTGACGCGACCCGGACGCCTTCTAAACTAGGACAAATCCGGAGAAACCCGGACGGATGGCAACCCTAAGTTTAGGTAGCTGTCTACGTTAGCTCGTTGTGCAGTACACTGGACAGACCAGACAGACTCTTGAGTATAATTTTCTTTGGTACAGACAGACACCGCGGAGACACGTGACAGTGTGCAGTAGGCGGACAGACAGTAGACAGATTCTATACTGTCAGTACTGGAGTCTCCTATCAGGTTTTACACTATGCTGAAATAAAGACTACTCGTTTCTCAGTTTCATAAAGGTATAACACAGGGGTCGCCAAATATTTTTAGCTGGGGTATGTATATATATAATGAAATTTTGGATCAGGCTCGCACATCGAGGGTTCCGTACAAATCCAGAAGATTTCACAAAATTGGGAAGTACTTAAGTTGTTGAAATCTCTAAGTACCTATACTATATAACCATTGACAAAAAAGTTTTTTTTTTTCTCTTTTCTCGTCATGCATCGAAAATTAAACATTATTAAAATAATTAAGAACCTGTTCTAGCATGGGCTAATTAAGGTCTTTTATATGATACTTCCTTACATGACACGATTTACTCACTTTGAATTTTGTTTTTTTTTTGTAAATTATGATGCCCTATTTTTTTGTGGTTTATATAAAAATGTACAGTTTTCAGATTTATTCCTATATTTGTAGGTACTCTGAGACAATGCTTTTTGCCAAATTTCATAGTTATATGTCAAAGGTTGGACCCACAAAAAACAAAACCCTGTAGGTTTTGATTTTTGTGAGTGTCGAAATATGCGGCTTTTTACGACATAAACGGCTCTAACTTTTTTAAACGATAACTTAGAAGTTTATCTTTTACACAACTGCAAGAGACCATATATATATATATATATATATATATATATATATATATATATATATATATATATATATACATGGTATATATATATATATATATATATATATATATATACACGTATACAGTTAAAATTTCAACTCGATATCTTTACGCGTTCGCGAGATAAAGAGTCTTGACATACACACAGACTGACAGACGGACAACAAAGTTAACATATAAGGGTTCCGTTTTTTCCATTTGTGGTACGGAACCCTAAAAAATATTTGGTGGTCCAAGGATCGGCCTTTCGCCTACCGTTTCGAGCCATCTGCGCCTGTTGCCTACCATTGGTATAAAACATTCCAACTGCTAAATCTGCTAAATATACCAATATACCTACTCCTAGTGACATACCATTTCTGTCAGATGTTCAGTGAACTAGATCATTAAAGTCCCCTGAACAAGTTCTATAAAGACTCAAATGAACATGGCGAGAGCTCTTGTTCTTAATGAGAGGTGATCAGAATCGTTCTAAAGTTATAGCAGTAAATAAATAATCGTTAAATGGGGCTGTCTGCAATAAAATGGAACATGGATCTGTCGTGTAGCCTGTCGAGGTTAATTATGTATAGGTAGCTGGAGGTGGAAGTATGTTCAGAGGCATCAAAAGATATTCTTGCCGATATGTAGGTTGATACGACTACGGAGAAGATTCTTCATATTATGTTTTTTTATTTTTTTTAGGGTTCCGTACCTCAAAAGGAAAAAACGGAACCCTTATAGGATCACTTTGTTGTCCGCCTGTGTGTATGTCAAGACTCTTTATCTCGAGAACGCGTAAAAATATCGAGTTGAAATTTAAACTGTATGCATAGAGTTCATCAATGAACTCATGCTGTTTTGGAAAAGACAAACTTCTCAATTGTCGATTAAAAAAGTTAGAGTCGTTTATGTCGTAAAAACCGCATATTTCGACACTCACAAAAATCAAAACCTACAGAGTACTTCCCGTTGACATAGAACTATGAAATTTGGCGAGAAACATTGTCTCAGAGTACGCATATAGGAATAAATCTGAAAACTGTACATTTTTATTTACATCACATAAAATAGGGCCTCAAAATTCACAAAATATCGGCTCAAAATTCAAAGTGTAAATCGTATCATATAAAAGAACTTCATTAGCACATGCTAAAACAGATTTTTAATTATTTTAACAATGTGTTTGTACGGAACCCTCGATGTGCGAGCCTGAGTCACACTTGTCCGGTTTTTTTTATTAATGGTTAGTATACTTAGGCAGAATCATACAAGTCAGCGGATGTGAAGTTAGCTACAAACTGCGCAATATCCAATCCTGACTGAAGTTCACTTATCGCTGCACGTTGATTGGGTTTTGCGCATTTTGTAGCTATATAACTTCATTTCCGCCGACTTGTAGGTATGACGAATCATACCTTTAAACTGGTGGATACAGTCAATTTATAAACTAGCGACCCACCCTAGCTTCGCACAGGTATATTATACATATAAACCTTCCCCTTGAATCACTCTATCTATTAAAGAAAACCGCATCAAAATCCGTTGCGTAGTTTTAAAGATATAAGCAAACATGGGGACAGACAGCGGGAAGCGACTTCGTTTTTATACTACCTACTATGTAGTGATAGTGATACAAAACAATAGAATATAGGCTTTGATTATAACAAGTAAATAATCTAAGAATATAGGCTGTCCCATCTTTTAGGTGCAAACACACCATGCATTCACACACACAAATGGAGCACTAGGAGTTTGGCAAGTAAGAAAACAAAATAAGAAAAAAAATTAGAAAAAGAATTAAATTAGGAATCTAACCATAAAAGATTTAAAGACGCTTTAAATTTTAACAATAGATAAAAATTGCACGGTTAAACAGTGGAACCGTGCAATTTGTATCTACTGAAAATATAAATATAATAATAAATAAAATTTTGAGTGTTATTGCCTCCTACCTAGTCGGTTTAGTTCTTCAAATGTTCCACAGAGGAAATAATTAGGTAAACTTATCAGCAGAGAATGTTGCATTTAGGTAAAAAAACATACTAGGTAGGTACTTATTTGGTATTCCTTTTAGACGGTATACGAATAGGTAAGTCATTAGGCATTATTTACACAGACGTTCGAGGAGTGAAGCCGATGAACCCGAAACGAACTGTGCAAACACTTACCTAATTTAACAGTACTGTTAACGAGACGGTACATTAAAATTCTAAAACGTCCTTTGGTATGCATAGTAATGGAGGCTAAAATGCCTATATAAATGTAGAAATATCTGCAATTACGTCTCGTAAAGTAGCACGATTTATGAAAATTAGAAGGGCTGCCTCGGTGAATTAAATAGGTTTCTTAATCGAAGAATTCAGATACTAAAGAAAAGTTGATTTGAAGTTTGAGTTCATTTGCTCCTATTTTTAAATATCACAAGTAATGGAAGTCTTTCAAGGCATTATTTTAGCTCTATTTCGGCGTAGATATTTTGTAGGAAGTCTGTTCAAATGTCGAAACCTGAAATATTCGTTTCAAAATAGTTCCGCATTTATTTTAAGAGTGTAATTAGGTACATACATTAATATTTCTAAAAGTTCAAATGACGCAATCGGATGATGAACAATGTGTCAATTTTCATCTAAAATACGAAGGTAAACGCATAAGTACAGATACAAAAAAGCTAAGATAGAGATGTTACTCACTTGCCAAAGAGTGGATGCCAGAGCGGGACTGATGAGTCAGGCGGCAGCAGCGCGGGTTCGCCGAGCGGCGTGGTGCTGCCGACCTCGGCGTCGTCCCGCCGCCGGCGCAGCTCGTCCACCTTCTTCACAGAGATGCGCGGGCGCGTCGTCTCCGCCGGACTGGGCGCCGCGCGCTGCGCCGCCGCCGCTTCACTCGCCTTCAGCGACTGAAGGTAATTGTTATTCCCGTAGTATGACGGCGACGGCGGCGTCGGACTTTTATGATGAGACGTGCGCGGCGACCGCTGGCTACCCATCGGGTTGAAATACGGCACGTTCAACCCGCCCATCGGCACCGTCGGCCGCACCCCGGCGCCCATGCCCGGATACATCCCTTGCAAGAACGGATGCTGCCCCATTGCACGCTGGCTCGAGTAGTTATTCGTTATCGGACTCGTCCGCGCGGAGGAATGCGATCTGCTCTGGTAGCTCTTGTTCGTCGAGTGGACGTATGGACTTTGAAACTCGCTCGACTTCGCCGCCGCTTCTTTCATTTGCGCTTCAGTGGAGCTCGACTTCCGCCTTTGGGTCTGCATCTTTTGTAGCATCATTTCCTGCCAAATAACTAGTTGCATTCGCTCGTAGTCCATATGCGGCATCATTGGGAAGCCTGCAGGGTTCATTAGGCGAGACGGTTGGTTTAGTAGCATTTGGGATATGTCGGCATAGTTGGCACCACCGTACCCACTTGCGTTTAATGCTTTTAAGAATTCTGCATTTTGCGAGCACGCCGCCACTGCTTCCATTTGCTGCTGCGCGTACTGGGCCCATAACATCGGCGCCAGTGTCGCTGAAGTGGCTGCATCGATGTCTTCTGCTAACGCGCCCATTGAAGGAATAGGCTTCGGCTGGCTGGTCGGCTTACTTGTATGCAAATCGGTCTGAACAGGAGTTGTGGGAGTGTCGGATACTCGCTCTGCGGATTCATTTATTTGTTCGATCTTAGTTGTTAGTTGACGATGTGCTAATTCTTTAGTAATGAGTATGTCTTCAAACTCTTTCACTGATATAACTAAAATATCAGGATCTCGTTCTTCATCTAGATCATCATAGTATCTTAATTCAGGCCGTTCCACCAATAAAGCAGGTATTTCTTTACCGGGAGCCGCCTGAATAGCATTAAACCTATCTTTAGGGATCAGTAAAGGATCTGGAATGTTAAAGTTTTTGTTCGCTTTAAGATTTTGGAATTGTTTCAGCGCTGTCAGTGGTGTGTCTTGGTCACCCTTTTTACTCCGTTCTGGTTTTTCTTCTTTCTTTTTCTTTTCGGTAAATAGGCGCGTTATTTGATACAATTCGTCCATCGAACTACGTTTTTGTCTCTTTTCAAGCGGTTCTCCAAAGGATTTATTGGGTTTCTCTTCTGAACAGCTGGAAACCGTAGGACTAGCGGACTTTCTGTGTTTTCCTAAATTTAAAGGTTCGCATTGTTGTTTTGTGATGCTCACTTCAGATGTCAGATACATTTTAGGCGAAGATGAAGTGAACATGGCATCTAAAATAGACTGTGTTTTATTTTTTGAAGGCGGCGCTTGGAATACTTCAGGTGAAGAGATAGCGGGAATGCCGCTCGGTTGCGGGGATTGCATCGCGTCCGACTCTCGGGATGGCGCTCGAGGGATCTCTATCCTCCGCGGCGACGGGAGCGGTGCCATCATCCGTCTATGAACTGTTAAATCTCTAGGTTCCCGGTCGTCATCTATGTACATTATGCTTAAATCTTTGGGAGCCTCAGGATTCTCGTTCACTTTAGCTAGCACCTCTACGTCGGGCTTACAATCTTCCGGAGAATCTTGTTTAATCTGATTATCGTCCAGTTCTCTACTGTTCTCCGAGTCTCGTCTCAAGTCCTCGACGCCAACGCTTACAATATTATCATTGGTATGTATTGGCGGCGGCAGAACCACCTCAGATCTCTCCGGCGATCTTTGAGCGGTTTGGGAACTTTCAAAAGCGTCACTCTCATAAGTCTCATTTAGATCAGGTACTCGTTCCGTATATAATACGTCGGCGGGTTCACCGTTACTCTGTAGCCTCTTTTCGGCACCCTGTTCATACTCTAAATGGTTAACATCGGCGGTTTTCCGCATGTCGGTGGAATCGAGCGCGTCTATGGGGCATGGAGCGGTCGGCTCCGGCGCGAACTCGGGCGGCAGGAAGGGGTCGGGCGGCGCGGCATGAGGCGCGGGCGCGGGCGCACGCGGCAGGCGGTCCAGGTGGTGCAGGTGCAGCAAGCCCTGCGCCGCTGACATGCTGGCGGCGGGCGAGTCCAGCGCCTCCAGCCGGTCGATGATGTCGGCGACGGGCGCGCCGCCCAGCAGCATGTCGTCCTCCTCCCCCTCGTACTCGGCACCGCCGGCCACCAGGTGCGCCAGCTTGTCCAGCGCCTGGCCCAGGATCTGGTTGTCCTCGCAGCCTTTCTCCACGAGCGACTCAAGCAGCGCCTCGTCGTGCGGCCCGCCCAGCTCGGGCAGGTAGTGCGCCTCGCTGATGCTCTCGAACAGCTCCTTGTGCGCTTCCATATCACCGTGGAAGTCCTCGTCGGGCGCGCGCTCGGGCTGCGTCCCCGGTGTCTTGCGCTCAAAGAAGATCTCGTCAGGCACCTTGGGCAGGTCGAAGGGTAGCGAGTCGCGCGGCTCGTCCTCGCGGAAGTAGGGCGGCGCGCCGCTCTGGAGCTCCAGCTCCAGCTCGGCCACGGCCAGCAGGTTGTCCATGGGCGTGGGCTCGGGCGGCGCGGGCGCGGGCGGCGGCGACGGGACCGGCGGAGGCGCCGGCATGCGAGCCACGGCGATCGTATGCGACGGGATGTGCGACTCCAGGTCGGGCGCGATCCAGGCTTGGGACGCGGGCCGACGGCGTGAGCGGCGGCGGCGCCGGCGCCGGCGCGCGGGCGCGGCTGCGGGTGCGGGCTGGACCGCTCGAGGGACCACTATAGCGTCGAAGGTGCGGGTGCGCGGAATTACGCGCCAGCCGGCAGAAGTACGCGCGATGCGGATGCGGTTGCGTGGGTCGTAGTCCTCGCAGTGCACCTCGTGCACGGCGCCGTCGGTGTGGCGCGCCCACAGGAACACGGGGCGCAGGCGCGGCGCGGCGCGGGGCGCGGGCGCGGGCTCGCAGCGGGCCAGGCTGCGCGCGCGGCGACGGCGGGGCGCGGCGCGGGCGGGCGGAGGCTCCGGTACGCTACGGCTGCGGGCGGCATCGGCGCGGGGGCGGGCGGCGCGAGGCTCGCCGCCGCCGCCGGCCGCTCGCGGACACAATCCGGCACGCCGCACTCCGAGCAGGCGACGACCGCGCGGACGCGGCCCCGAGGCGGACTGACGCGGCGCGCGCGAGCCCCGCCCGCCCGCGCCCGCCGCCCCGCCCAGCGATCGATACCCGCCCGCTGCACCCGCGCGCCGCCACCGACGCCCGGCCTGCTGCCTGCATCCGCGCGCTGTAAACACACACGCCGCCGCCGCCGCCGCGTGCCCTCCTTCATCTTAAATCCATATCTATCAGGTCGCCGGCGGCCCCGCCCGCTCGCCCCCGACACGCGCTGGACACAAGGCTTCTTAATTGCCCTTAGCATGATATGCTTCCAACTCCACGGGGTGCCGGTCGCAGGTAGAACCTCAGCGCCACTGCAGCAAAATTACGTATAAATATGGTAGAAGCGAAATAAGCATTAATAACAACATTACAAAGAGCGACGAATTTTACTAAGATTCGTACCCTTTACTATTGGATCGTTAATTTACCGAATGTAGAGCAATTTCACAGGTAAATTAAATAAAAGACATCAAGTGGCGTCCTCTAACGGTCTTGGTCAGCGCGCGCTGCATCATTTTGCTCAGAAGTTGTAGATGCCGCTTCATTGCAAGAAATTATTATACCTACCTTTCGTTGAGATCCTCAGTTATCAACCCCTTGGATTGCAGTTTCTTTGAAACATGAGAGAGGGCGCGCGTTACAGTATCACGAAAGTCTGCGCGAAATGCTTACCTACTAGGTCTTCGATCACTTATGCCTAGTCAAGGAACCGCTTCTGAAGCAATCTCCAAACAGGATCAGTTAGTTTCGAAGCGTAGGTACCTACCTAACTTAAAACTCTGTGCGCGTTCAGCAAATCTGTTTTTAGTACGAAGATATGCGCACTTCCAGAATGGTCATCATTTTAGAGTTTGGTAGGAAGGTTTGTTTTCAAAACTGAACATTCAGACTGCATATTTTTTACGCATTTATTTAAGACTTTTTTTGCGTATGCAAATATTCAGTCCATCCAGTTTTAGGGTGCTCTTCTAGGCTCTTTTAAGGATATGTATGATATTGACCGATACTAGATATAGGTACCTACGCTACGCTATAAGTTTGTATAGGCCGGGTGACTAGTCCTGGTGTCAGTTTTTAAGCCACCTGTAGGTCTTTGAGCCTCAAACATGGCTAAATGGTTAAAACAATCCGGGCCAACAATTTAACGTTTCATCCGAGCCATGGTAGCGCTCAGTTTTAAATGAATTCTGAACTTTATGTGTAGCCGTGGTGGTCCAGTGGTAGTGACACCCGCCTTACAGTTTTAGGGTCAAGGGTTCAAATCCCGGTCTCGTACTAATGAGGTCTTTGAATTTTATGTACGGAAATTCAAACCACTGTCTTTGCTGAAGGAAAACATCGTTGAGGTAGAAGTTACGAGTACGTACATACGTAGAACACTAACCTGCGCTGGGCCAGCCTGGCGGATATGGCCTGATTGCCCTTCATGGGTAGGCTTACGTCCTGCAGTGGACTATTAGGCTCAGGAGCGTAGCTACCGTATGAATTATACGTGGCCCTCGGACCGCGGGCCCCGTGTAACTGAATTGGAAAAATCTTTACCCTTTATAAGGGCCCTCAAACAAATTTTTATACGTGCCTTGGGGCCCAGGCACGCTACACCACTGATTTTTTTATTTACTTCACCAGTTATCCCTAACAAGTCAGTGTCAGGGGTATTTACAGCAGATTTGATAATTAAATACATACATTATTTTAACTTAAAGCTAATGAATATTATACAAGTATAATAGGTTAGCCTAGCTTATATAACTATTTATTTCTAATTATTGCTCTACTACATATTTTTATACTATATTCTAAAAATCTATTCCTTATCTGATTATTCTGTATTATATCATGGAAATTATGTTTACTTATGTTTATACCCAACTCCTGCTCTATATCATATCTTTCTTTACCATATGCCGTGCACTCTGTGATAATGTGTATCGTTTTGTGCCAGCTCGCAGATGCATGATGGGCTCTCCCGTAACCTGAATAGATGCAAGTATTGGGAGAACCCACCATGGCCTGTCATGATTTGAGTCAAGACTCCCACTGGCTGTATAGCAGTTATTATTTTATAAGCGTTAGTCGCTTCTGGGAAAAACAATTTAGTTACTGACGCAGTAACTGAATTGGAAAAATCTTTACCCTTTATAAGGGCCCTCAAACAAATTTTTATACGTGCCTTGGGGCCCAGGCACGCTACACCACTGATTAGGCCGGTACAGTACCGGGTTGTTTGTATGTAGACTGGAGTACTGGTCATATTATATTCTTAAGTAAGTTCGTATGGGCCGGATGGCTAGCCCAGCCCCCCTACCGCCTAAGCAATAGCAATCGTAATAGCGATCGTTTATGACTACATTTTAGTCATTTGGCACCGCCTATGTGACGTTAGCCATCAATTGCTTTGCGCGGATTGCGAAAGCAATCGTTGAATGAACAACTTTGATGGCTAACGTCACATAGGCGGTGCCAAATGACTAAAATGAAGTCATAAACGATTGCTATTGCTTTAGGCTTTAGGGGGGCTGGTGTCAAAGTTTTTTAACCGCCGGAAGGCCTCTGACATGGCTAAACTTAAAACAAACGGTGCCGACAATTTAACGTGTCTTCCGAGACACGTAGGGCTCAGTTGTAAATGCGATGTTTATAGATCACTTCACAGCCGCCAAGAAGTTTCATTCGGCCTTTGGCTAATTTAAAATCCAGTTTCAATATTTCACCGCGAACATACATACATACAAGGAGGTTCATTTCGTTTGTAGGGTTCCGGATCCAAAGGGCAAAAACGAGACCCTATTAGGTAGTATAGGACTCCACTGTTCGTCCGTCTGTCATACAACAACAGAAATACGTCAGACAACGTATTTCTGTTGCCGCTATAACAAATATTTAAAAAAAGGGGGCTCCCATACAACAAACTTTAAGTTTTAGCCGTTTTGCGCTTGATATTTATAAGGTAGGTAGATGCTCGAAATATTTACAGAATAATTATTTAAGCAATCCATTTCAAAAATAAATAGTTAAATCGAAATAAAATAAATACTTAAGGGGGGCTCCTATACAAATAAATGTGATTTTTGCTCGAAATTAATAACGGCAACAGAAAGATGCTTGCAATATTAACAAAATATTAAGTTGTATGGCAATATAACATTAAAAAACCGGATAAGTGCGAGTCAGGCTCGCACACTTAGGGTTCCGTACAAATCCAGAAAGTTTCACAAAATTGGGAAGTAAGTTGTTAAAATCTCTATTATTTTTTAAAAATTTTGAACCCATATTTTGTGAATTTTGAGGCCTATTTTTTGTGATTTAAATAAAAATGTACAGTTTTCAGACTTATTCCTATATGTGTCCTCTGAGACAATGCTTCTCGCCAAATTTCATAGTTCTATGTCAACGGAAAGTACCTACCCTGTAGGTTTTGATTTTTGTGAGTGTCGAAATATGCGATTTTTTAAACGATAACTGAGAAGTTTTTCTTTTACACAACTGGAAGAGACCATAGATATAAATATACAGTTTAAATTTCAACTCGATATCTTTACGCGTTCCCGAGATAAAGAGTCTTGATATACACACAGACGGACAGACGGACAACAAAGTGATCCTATAAGGGTTCCGTTTTTTCCTTTTGAGGTACGGAACCCTAAAAATAAATAACTAAATTATAATAAAAAGCAAAATAAAATAAAAAACAACTCGATGTATCCAACGATTATAAAAATCAAATGACGTCGATAAAACAAGTGAATGTTTCAGTTATTTTTTTTTATTGCCAGCTTGTATTCATGGAGCGTCTTCAGCAAGTACAGAGAGAATATGATGACGGCAAACGCGGTTACTGGAGCTACGACGCTGTAGTGGTCCAGGTTGCCAACTGGCACTGCAAATTCTAGTGTTGGCTGGGAGATCTGAAATTTAGAGAAAACTAAGGTAAAACATAAAGTTAGTACTAAGCGACCGTACATCAATTACGGAATTTAAAATAAGGTTTGAGTTCAGGTGTCCAGTAAAATATCAAAACTATTTCGGCCATTCTCCGATTCATCATCATTATCAGATTATTTCGGTCCACTGCAGGGCATAAGCCTCCTCCCCCTTACGCCAACTATCCCTGTCCTGTGCCAGTCTCATCCAGGTGTTGCCGCAAAACTTTTGGATGTCATCACGCCACCGTTGTAAGGGTCTACCGGGAATGCGCTTCCCGTCACGGGGCCACCATTCAGTCAGAGACATGCTCACCTGCCATCATCACATCTGGCTAAATGTCCAGCCCAACGCCACTTGAGATTGATTATACGGGATCCGATATCTGCCACCTCTGACCTCCTATACGGATCTCCGTATTTTGAATTCGGTCACGTAACGTGATGCCTAGCATAGCACGCTCCATGGCCCGTTGTGCGACTCGCATTTTGTATATAGCTTCCTTGGTGAGCGTCCACGTTTTGGCTGCATACGTCATTATAGGTAGTGCGCATTGGTTGTAATGTCGGGTTTTCATTCTCCAATTTGGCCTTTATTATTTATCATTGCTTTGAATTAAGAGCCATTCTTCGATAAGCAAGTTTCCGTGTTCCGAACCAAACGTGTATACCAAAGTGTCATGTATTGTAAAGGATACTATCCTAGACCGATTCACACGTTGGTATGATGGAACCAAGACTGTAACTTGCAGCCAACATAGCCAATGTGTGGCTCCAGCAAAAAATATACCTACCAACGTGACGGGAACCTCCTTCCAAGAGCAAGACAGTTTCCTTGCCGTGTGGAGAGCCTAGGAATGAGACGTGTGCCAACTTCGGATCGCAGTCGTCCAGCCGACGGTCTGAACATCGGACAAATAAGCGGGCGGCTCTATCTCATTTTAAAGGATACCTACCAAAGTGTCATGTATTGTAGTGGAAACATACCAGTGTTATGAATTGTAAAGGATACCTACCAAAGTGTCAAGTATTGTAGAGGAGACCTACCAAAGTGTCATGTATTGTAGATGAGACTTACCAAAGTGTCATGTATTGTAAAGGATACCTACCAAAGTGTCATGTATTGTTGATGAGACTTACCAAAGTGTCATGTATTGTAAAGGATACCTACCAAAGTGACATCTGATGTAAAGTATGTATATAACAATTAAATTGTCACGTATTGTAAAGGATGCCTACCAAAGCGTCATGTATTGAAAAGGATACCTACCAAAGTGTCATGTATTGTAAAGGATACCTACCAAAGTGTTATGAATTGTAAAGGATACCTACCAAAGTGTCATGTGTTGTAGAGGAAACCTACCAAAGTGTCATGTATTGTAGAGGATACCTACCAAAACGTCATGTATTGTAGAGGAAACCTACCAAAGTGTCATGTATTGTAGAGGATACCTACCAAAACGTCATGTATTGTAGAGGAAACCTACCAAAGTGTCATGTATTGTAGAGGATACCTACCAAAACGTCATGTATTGTAGAGGAAACCTACCAAAGTGTCATGTATTGTAGAGGATACCTACCAAAACGTCATGTATTGTAGAGGAAACCTACCAAAGTGTCATGTATTGTAGAGGATACCTACCAAAGTGTCATGTATTGTAGAGGATACCTACCAAAGTGCCATGTATTGTAGAGGATACCTACCAAAGTGATAGGAACTTCTTTCCAAGAGCAAGTTTCTTTGCCGTGTGGAGAGCATAGGAATGAGACGTGTGGCAGCTTTGGATCGCAGTCGTCGAGCCGACGGTCTGAACATCGGACGAACACGCGGGGCGGCGCTATCTCATTGTGGTACAACCTGGAATTGGAAACAAAATAGGTACATATATCTTTACTAACCTATCAAACTTTATCAATATATAAATAAATCAATATTAGAAGACACTTTACACACAGTAACTGACCCCAAACTAAGCAAAGCTTGTGATATGGCTGCCAGAGACGACTGACTTGGCATTTTTTCTGTTCATATCGATACCAGAGACTGCTATAGGTACTACCTATATTTATTTTTAAATACATACTTAAATAATAACAAACAGGCACACAGCAAACATATAAAAAATAATAAATAATAGTTTATTTGTTCCAAAAGGATATTTATGTTATATATGTTTTCATAGTTCTATGTCAAGTTTAGATATATGTTCATTACATAAATATTTAGGATGAGAATCGAACCCACGCCTCTTTGACTCAGGAGTCAGGGTCGCTAACCACTGGGCCAATATATAGCTGACATATGAATATATTAGGACCCAGTTTCTCCAAATATTGAAGTGTCACTTTGGGCCATTGGCACAACTGATTCAGTGGCTTATAGTGTTTATGATAGAAAGTAATAATCATGCCTTTGCACTGATGTGTATGGTGAAGAAGATGTAGTAATTTTGACAGCAAAATTGAAAAATTTTGATGAATATTCCTTGAGCGTTCAAAAGAAATGAATATAAATGTCATTAGAGGGACTACCAACATTTTTGCAGATGTTTGAAAGGTTAAGCATGATTCTTTTTTAGTATGGTGATGAAAAGATTTGCACTAGCTCTGGGCCACTGGCCATACTGCTCCTGTGGCTTTGATGGTGTATGAAGTGGTGATGTGGATGATATTGCAGAAACTTCATGCAAGCCAGTAACAATGGGGTAGTTGACTGGTATTGAATTAACTAAAAGTATAAGGATTAGTGAAATTTGCAATTAATTATGATACATAAAATGAAAAAATAGTTAAAATTGGTTAATCCAATTCAGAGATATAAGCTTTTAAAGATTTAGGTAGGGTATAAAAGGGGATGCTTTGTCCCTTTCCCACATAGTATAATATAGTATGGCTACTCTATCACTTACTGGCTGTGACGTCATATTCTCTATAGTGCGCTTTTTATCTATCAAGAAAATAAATATGCTTTTTTATTTCTAAGTTGATTTTATTTTTGTTTTCGTTAATACGAGTAGGCTCTGTTTATGGTTAGCTGTTATAAGAAGACATATAAAAAAAGGTCATCTAGCCTATTCTTCTGTGGCATTGCAAAGCCTGCGTTTCATCTTGCAGTCAGTCGTGGCCTGTATCAGAGTGTGCTATCAGTATTAGTAGTTCCATGACTAACCCTCCACCCTTCACAGCCCGGTGGTATCTAGCATGCACCGGCAGCCATGAGCTTGCCTCTCCCGCCTTTACCCGGGACATCAGAAACACACCAGACGGCTGCGACTCCTCGGCTGGCAGCTCCACATTTACTCTGTTCTTCGGTATGGCCGATACCTGGAAATTCAAGGAAACTAGCTTTAATTTGCAATTTGAGAGAAGGCGTATGTCCAGAAATGAATAACCTAATATTTCAGGAATTTAGTAGTAAAAAAAATGTAAAGTGTTAGGAATAAGGCAGGGCCGGACCGTGAGCCCTGGGTTAATGCTACTTAGGAGCCCACCAATTACTCAAAGTATTGGAAAAAATAAGACAATAAAATATTTGTTTATATTTCAATGTACCTACAAACCTACATAAATTATGTCTAAGTATTTGTTAAATGTATGAGCAAAATAGGTTACATAAGAAATAAATAAAATAAAAATAGCCTTTATTCACTAATATATGCCTTTTCTTTCATTACTCTTATTTCTATTTCTTAATTATTAGGTTGTCCACCTTGGACATAGGCCTCCTCTAGAATTTGCCAGATCTCCCTATCTCTGGCTTTACTGCGCCACCCTAGCAGAAGGTCGTCGTCCCACCGTTTTTGAGGTCGTCCCCTGAATCGCTTCCCATCTCTTGGTTACCAGAGCATGATCTGTTTGGTCCATTTATCTTTTTTGCTTCTCAGTAAATGCCCAACCCAAAGCCATTTTAATTTTTTGGCTTACATCTGCTACGCCTATGGCCTTTCGGATTTTTGTTAGTCTCCACCTATCTTTTAACTTTATATGGAGCATGCTTCTTTCCATCCCCTGTTGGCATACTTTAAATTTTTGAATGTGTACCTTTGTCAGGCCCCAGGTTTGGCATCCGTATGTTAGTATAGGTAGTAAGCACATATTGAATACTTTTCTTTTCGCAAACATTGGGGATTCTTTGTTTTTAAAAATAACTTTTTTTTTAAAAGATTTTTTAAATAGGTTGCGTACAATTTAAAATACTGTACTGTACTGTACTGTACCAGCCTTTTTAATAGTCCACTGCAGGACGTAGGCCTACCCACGAAGGGTGATTGGGCCATATCCACCACGCTGGCCCAGGGCGGGTTGGTGGATTCACATACACCATAGCATTTCTTCTACGGAGGTATGCAGGTTGCCTCACGATGTTTTCCTTCACCGAAAAGCCAGTGGTGTGAAAAATTTAAAATAATTAATCATAACATGTAAAAAAAATAAGCAGTTATAAACTACGCTAAAAATTAATAAGAATATGAATGTGTAATGGCTGCCAAATATTTTAACTGTTAGTTCGAAGTAACACCACCTGAACGTAGGTAAAAAGTAGCCTATAGATGTCACTTTCCATCTTTTAAACTATATCCATGCCAAAAATCAAGTCAATTCGTTGCTCCTTTGCTTCGTGAAAGAGGAAAAAACAAATACCTTCCTACGCTTTCAGATTTATAATATTAGTAAGGACAACAAAGAAAAAATATTATACTACCTTATCAATTCTCAGAAGGTCTCCGAGTTCATCTGGAGAGGCAAAAACACCCGGGGGTAGTCCCTGGTCTAATCCTACATAACAGTCTTCATAACTCAATTGATTTGTATTCTGGAATGTAACTTTGTATGTCAGGTTCCTGAAAAGTAAATAATTAAAATATTAGTTGTTTTCTACAAGGTGTATCCATCCATCAGCCATAGGATGTCCACTGCTGAACAAATGGCCTCCCCTATGGATCTCCAATAAGACCGGCTGGTTGTGGCTTGCATCCAGCATGATCCTGCAGTCTTTATGAGGTCATCCAACTACCTTGTGAGAGGATGTCCTAAGCTGCACCTGCCAGTATGTGGTCTACTTCTACAGATCTCATTTCTGATTTGATCTCTACAAGTGTAAACCTTAATCTAAGTTTTACTATGGAAATTAACATGGTTTTCACACATTTTACAATATATGTAAAACGGGACTGAACTCATGTGTAGGGATAGTCGTAACGACTATAGTTTCGGTCGCATTCGGCGACCTTTCTCAAGTTGACAAGTGCTAGCACGCGGAGCCGTCTCGCAATGCATTGTAATCTAAGTTCTTGGCAGCCATGTTAGCTACAAGCTGCGGGTAGTCCAATCCTCACATAGCAGTTAAGTGAGCTTCAGTTAGAATAGGGTTATCTACAACTTGTAGCTAACATCACAGCTGTCAAGAAGTTTGTTGATTCGGCCTATAACCTATAACAGCTCACAAATCGTCAATTTTGAATGTTGTGTTATTGTGGTGAGTTTGACTATAGAATACTGGATGAATTTTTATCCGCACTATTATAAATCCAAAAGTGTGTTTATTTGTTACTCTTTCACATAGCTACAGACTTGATTTTTGAACGGTTCTATTTAACTTCATCTGCCCGTTTTTCGGTTTATATGTAATAATTGAAATCTGGACCTTACATGGACAGATTGATCTGATATTTGGTACACACCGTTACAAAAGTTACCGTTAACGTTAGTTCCGATGACAATGCAATTTTATGTGTTCATTACGATACAATTTCATAAAATTTTGTTGATATTTTTTTAGTTAGGCTTTAGTTTAAAGATCAAAGAGTATCATAGGCTACTAGAGTAGGGCAAAACCGTCGATAAACACTAGTTTAAATAGATCGTCTTCATGAACAGCCTAGAAACTGATGAAGTTGCGACGAAGGGGTATGTGGTCTACTTCATGGACGAGACTCTCCTTCTTATTCTAATTATTAATAACAATGTTTACCTGTGAAAACCTTCATTATGAAGTTCTTGTAGTAATCTTACGTTTAAATTACACGAGTTTGCAGAGAATCTATTGATAAGAGATAAGAAGATCAATAGCCGCATTGCTGCCAATTGATTTGTAGATTGTACGTTATTCATATCGCAGTTGTATATTGTTATCGAGATTTTAATACGTGTATAAACTTTGCCATAGCAATTTTTGGTAAATTACTAATTTTAACTGGACTGGAGTACAAAAATGTACAACACATTTATTTATTTACAATTTTATATTTTTGAAAAAGAAATCAAAACAAACAGCATTGCCAATGCCCATGTCCGTAATTCCCTAACAACTGAAGTCGAATTCCCCACATCAGGGAGAAAAAATATCCTAATTTCGCACAAATTCCCTACTTATAGTTTTTAATTAGTACATTATGGCAGTCAGCATACGGGTAAGGGGGGAGGGTGGAAAGGAGGTAGCACCCCCTAGGGTTACGGGGGTACGGAACCCCCTTAATATAAAATAATTTTAATAATTTTTAAAATTATATTATATTGAGAATATAAAATAATTTAAAAAAAAAATTTAAATTATTTTATAATAAATAAAATAATTATTTAATATTTTATAAATAATTTAAATAATTAAAATATAATAATATTTTTTTAATATTTTACTTCAGCCATTCCAATAATGATCTATGTCGGATCTGTGACTCATTTCGAACCTAAATGATCCATGTCTGACTTCTGAGTGGGCTTACGCCAGAAACTCTGCAGTCAGCCCTGAGAGTCGCTGCGCCAGCCTCGGCCTTCGTTCCGCTTCGTAATGCTCCACTCGGCCTCGACTTGGCTTGCTCCACTCAGGACCTCCTTCGAGTTTCTGGCTCCCGCAGTTTTAAAAACACTCTTGAGTTGTAGCCACAAGACTATGGGGTCGGGGTGCCCCGATTCAGATCCGTGACTCATTTCAAACCTAAACAGTCCACGTCGGATCTGTGACTCTTTTCGAACCTAAATGATTTATGTCGGATCTGTGACTAATTTCTATTTGACCAGACATCAAAAACATAAAATGAAAAAAAAATCCACATTTGGGGACTTTTCTCGATTTTTTTTTATGAAAAATGGGGACTTTTACTTATTTAGGAAATTTGGAAAGTAGATGCTGAAATCCTGTTCCTGGCAATCTATGTCTATGATAAAACCCTTCGAAAATACGCCGTGTATGCAAAATTCTAACCTAAAATGTGTTATTTCAAAAACAAATATCTCGAAAACTATTCGTTTTCAAAGTTCAAAACTTCGTCGTTTTCATAAAATGTTTCATCAGTTAAAAAACAAAACAACACAAAAACCCATTGGTACGATTCTAAAGCTGAGCCTTGCCTGAGCCTCTAATTATTGTGCACTTACTCATTTGTGTAAGTTTTGATTTTCGCATCGCCAAAATCGCAATCCTTGGGAAGTGGGATCCCAGCCATGAGCTAGTCTTCATGAAATGTACCGTATTCATTGGATTTTTTTCTTCATATTTTCCGCATTTTCGTCGCATACAATAGAGGTAGAATTCCCCATAACTCGGGGAAATCTCCACAAATCTGCAACCCTGCAATCAAATAATGACATTAACAAATTTGACAACTCCTTCTTCTTCTTTTTTGTTTTGGCGTCGCATTGTTGTGCATTTGCCAGTGTCAAGTATTATGTTTTAGTGATTTCCAGTGATTTTTGATAATATTTTAGCAAAATAGTCAGTCATAGTCACGGCATAGTCCAGTAGCCCAAACACAGTCTATGTCATACCTCAGAAAAGCAGTGGAGACTTTACTAGAGGCGTCTATGGAGTTTTGGTAACAACACGGAACAACATTACGTCACATCATATCACTTTCCTACACTCATGCACGTATCAACGAAATAGCACAATTTTTTACTAATTATCACTAAAAAAACACAAGTTTAACAAAATAATACAATGCAGCGACATGATTTACCGCGTTCCCGCCAAAACTCCCCATTGAGTATTGACATCTCATTTTGATGATGGCATTACTTCTTCGTCAATTCAATTCAATTCTTGATAATATGTGGCTTCTGCACAGATATCTGAGAACTCTGTGGGTTTCTGCGAAGATGTTTCACAATTTCGCCAACCTGTTTGGGATAGACAACAGTTTTGTGTCGATGATCCTCAACCAACAACAAATCAAATTATGGCATTACTGACTTTGATAGTTTAGTTTAACTAACCTTTATATTTTTATTTATGATTTCTTAAACTAGCAAATGCGTTACACCATGCGGCGCCAAAAATTAAAAAAAAATATGGTGGGAAATCAGTTCGTTGAAGATTTTTAGAGGGAATGCGAAACATCGTTAGGTAGTTCGTAAGTTAGTTAAGTACCTATATACCTGACTTCCTGTGGTGGTTGTGAGATGTAGATTGTAAAATTCGTAATGCTTAATTGATAATTAATACGATGTATGATCTGGAAGTCATAATATCCCCTAGCACAAGTAGGTACACATATATATTTATGTTTTCTTAGGCCCCATCAATGTTGTGCACATCACAATATTGCATACTTTGTCTTGTATTTAATTGAATGTGAAGCAAACAATGGTAAAAACCGACAATATTTTATGTCTTCTGTTTCTGTTTGTTCCTCATTGCATGTTTTCATGGATATGTGATGTCTTTCTTATTATTTAGCAAGCCAGCGTGATTGTTTTTTCAGTTGGCAGGGTACGTTAGAAGTCTTGAAAAATACCGTTAAGTTCATTACAGGGTTATTTCTAATCAATTAGCATCCTCTTAGGGGCTTATTCTGTACATCAAAACTAACTACTTTTGTACAGCGAATTTGTCAAGACTCAAAAAAAATGTTGTTCCGTAGAATAATATCGTTCACCCACGACAGAGTGTATGGAACAGCTGATTTTTTTTTGAGTTTTGACAAAAGTTGTTAGTTTTGATGTACAGAATAAGCGCCTAAAAGGATGCTAATTGATTAGAAATAACCCTGTATAGAGACTACGCACTGACAACTGAAAAGATCAGCTTGAGAAATAAATAAATATATTTTATAAATATTTTGGGACATCTTACACACGGCCTCTGACCAATGTGATATGGCTGCCAGAGACTGATATACTACATATACTTATTTTTAAATACATACTTATATAGATAGTAACTAAATAACACCCAGACACAGAGCAAATACTTAGGTATGTTCATCACATAAATATTTGCCCTGGGTGGGGATCGAACCGACGCCTCTTTGATCCAGAAGTTAGGGTCACTAACCACTGAGCCACCGAGGCTGTCATTGATTAATAAATTAAATAAACATATAAGATTGAGAACCGATTATTACGTTTAATTACCTGTTGTAACTGCTATCTATAAATCAAAAACTTATTTATTTTTGCCTCTGTTTCACATAAACATGCCAAAGGGCAATAATGTATGAAAAAGCCTGGAAGATGTATCACAGTGCGCTGCGCCGGCGCACCGATAGACAAGAGACAACTCTCGCAGGCGAGTTCGGTCGGCTGCGTGTCTGCCTCCACTTTGAGTCATTGCAACTGCCACTACGGTGCCTACGAGGTGAAGAATGCTGTAGATATTTGTTGCAAATTGAAAATGATTCGGAAATTAAACGTTGTCTTTTTTGTGTATAAGTTTTTAAGGTGAAATTGTAACTAGTATTGTACCCAGTACTTACAGGTATATTTTTTTCATTTCACCCTACATAAGATTAAGTGACCACACAGATTATAATCCTACCGCCTAACATAGTCCTCACCTGCGCGGTACAGGGGCGCCGGGGGAACGACAAGGGACTAAGTTAAGCGGTAGGATTGTAGTTAGTACCTTAATTGGTATCTACTATAGATCTATTTGCTGCAAATACACCAGTCACGGTTATGATATCTAGATAATATATATAGATACCATTACCGTGCATCAGGCCCGGAGAATGTAATCAATGTAGCTAAGAGCCGAGCCCTTGGGTTCGAACCTCGTTCGAATGAATGATAGCCTCCATCAGTCTGGGGACCGGGAGAGAGGGATCTAAAGCTCGAAACATACTATCTGACGGGGCTACGGACGCGACTGACAGCCGCGACTTAGCAATGTGCAGTCTTAAAACATCCGGTGTGCCAGATCGCTCTCGGACGTCCGAACGCTCAAGGTCGTCCGAAGGTGACGTCCGCGACTTATGTCCGATAGTGTGCATGGCTCAGTATACATTCATTATCTAGATACCTATCAGTCGCGGCTGTCAGTCGCGTCCGTAAGCCGCGTCCGATAGTATGTTTCCGGCTTAACATGCGAGTTAGGTACACTGACAGAACGGAAATAATATATGCCAATTTTATGAAACGTTTCAAAGTAGGTAGGTACGTTGGGTAAAGTTGGCGTCGTCCGAAAAATGTATAGGGAAACTGAAATGTTTGATTTTAAGCCAACAGAAAGTGGGAATTTCGATCTCAAACACAAGCGGGAATACCAAGCTCTCAGCGATCAGAAATGACTCATTTACTCATCCTTCTACACAAATATCCTAAACGGCGCTGCCGCGTGGCGTCACTACTACGAATTACCACAATCAAGCGGCTAGCCAAGCCTGCCTGACTGACTGACTGTTACCTCAGTTTACTTACGATCTCGCTGTCGATCGCTCGTGTCTCTACAACCTCCTAATCACTCGACCTTTACTTAGAACTTAGCATAACAAGTTAGTTACGATATAACAAGCTTTCTGTGACCGCGAGTCAGGACCAATTTAAGGTTAGTGCGATTGTTAATTTATATATTTTTAAAGTGAAATTGGCATGCGTTGTGTAACGGTGCTTGAGTTGTGTGGGACGCCTTATGTTTTACGTATTTTCAATAGATTTAGCTGTTGTGAATTGGCCTTTAGAATTTTTGTTTAGGAACCTGTTACATAGCCTAGGTATCTTTAAGATGGTAGATTGATACCTACATTCTTTCTTTGCGTGATTATTATCAAACACATTTTTTGTTCTGATCATAATAAATATCTAGCTACGAATTACGAATAGGTAAGTACCTAAGTAGAGAACCAGATGCTACGATATTTTTAGCAAGTTTTAACTTATTTTTTATTTATTACAATAAATAAATGGCTATGGCGTGGTCCCTGATCCTTATTCTTGAATTTTTCTTTTAGTTTTGGACATTCTCCCGACTCTCTCGTCGCCTTCATGTGTAAACTAAACTAATCTATTTCCTGATATCACGATTTTTCATAATTTTTTTTCGATCGTATCTAAACATTCTGTAGGTATCTACTTATCATTGCAACGCAATTTTAATCGGCCAGCTGGGGTTAAGTATATAAACTATCCAGAACTTGTGTACGAAGCCAAAAGGGGGTGATTAAGGCCATCATTATGAACAACTTTTAGTATGGGACTAACCAGGAATTCGAGTAAAAGAATCAGCTGTTTCATACATCTTATTGATTGATTCCGAGTTGCATTTTTTATGGAACAGCTGATTTTTTCTCAAATTTGGGTTGGCTTTATAGTAAAAGTTGTTCAATGAAGGTCTTGATCACTCTCTTTTGCCTTATTTTAGGGCAAGTTCCCTTTGGCCTTTTATATTTTTATTTTAGATAAGCCTGTATTATTAAGGATTGTCCGATTTTAGTAGAAGTTTTTTAGTAATGCTTATAGGGTAGTTTGATTAGGTGTCTGTCAGCGCTCACCAAAGTTAAATACAAATTATCTAAAAGATATCAGACATAATCAAATAATTTTACATACATACCAGACATACACATTTTAAAGTTAAAAGTGGGTGACCACGGCTGGCATGTACAACTGTGTGCTACCGTGGCTCGGATGACACGTTTAATTGTAGGACCCGATTATATTAACCGTTTAGCCATGTCATAGACCTTTAGGCGGCTTAAAAACTCTGACACTTGGGCTAGCCAGCCGCAGCCGGCCCAACTTATAGGCCGCGCCACACAAGTTGGCGGATGTGAAGTTAGCTACAAGGTGCGCAATATCCAATCCTGATTGAAGCTCACATAAATCCGCAAATTGATTGGCTATTGCGCAGTTAGTAGCTAAATTCACAACGGCCAACTTGTGTGGCACGGCACCTAATTACCAGCTCCATCTTACATCTATGACTAGCTGTCTTGATCTACCTAGGTACGTGAGAAGTACCAATGGAACTAATCAATGGTACTACTGACAGAAAACCATCTAAGCATAGCGTCACTTATAAAAAGCTCAAACCTGAGGCTCAAACAATCATCACATGTCAAGAACCAGGCACCTTATGTTAGTTCATCACATGATGTCCGACACCGACCACTTACCGGCTCGGTGCTGATGGGTAGAGTAAACATCGTGATAGACAGCATTGTTCATTTTCATTTGTTGATGTTTTTCCGCGAGTTCTTTGAATTTTCTCTACGCTATTCCGGGAATGTGGCAACGACCTAACATCTGAAGATTGCGAAGAGTTTAGAGTAAACGAAATAAATCTGTCTAAATAGACGGATACAGATTTTATTCGAATATTGATAGTATTGATACTCAAAAACTAAATCTAGTGAGTTAAATTTCGGTATTCTTGGTATAAAAATATAGACAGAAGATGTATTTTTTTGGAATCATGAACAGATAGATCAAATCGTAAAACATAATATGCGGAATCCTGCATTTTTTGTTGTAATAAGCAATCATACTGTACTGTACCAGTCTTTTTAATAGTCTACTGCAGGACGTAGGCCTAACCACGAAGGGTGATTGGGCCATATCCACCACGCTAGCTCAGTGCGGGTTGGTGGATTCACATACGCAATCGAATTTCTTCTACGGACGTATGCAGGTTGCCTCACGATGTTTTCCTTCACCGAAAAGCCAATGGTGTGAGATTCCGTACATAAGTTCCAAAGAAATTCATTGGTACGGGATCGGGATTTGAACACACGACACATGTATAATATCTATAGTTAGTCTTCAATTCTACAGTGCACTTTAAGTAGGTATAAAAAGTAACACAATACTTACGATTCAATTATTTATTTAAAAATATACTATAAAGTAGGTAGGTAAGACTAAATCGCACTTACCTATAAATATTAGACAAGATTAATTTTTTGCAAAAATTAGCATGACCGACTTCACCCGTGTACAGAATTCGCGAATATTGCGCACGGATCGAAGTAGCATTTTTCATATTATTGTTGATTTATCGAAAATGGCTCAGCTGATTTCGATAAAATTTAAATAGGACCAATTTCGAAGTATTATTTCCAATAAAAAAAAAGCATTATTGAAATCAGACCACTATGAAAAAAAGTTATGCGTGGTTATACATAAGAAAAAAATATACGCGTCGAATTGTAACCCTCCTGCGGTGGTTCGTCGGTCAAAAATTAATTTGACAACTTAGAATAAAATAAAATACTTATGTGTATTCACATCGGCATTATTTTTAACGATTTCAAAATAGGAGGAAGTCTATGTAGGTAGGTTGTTGTATGTATGCATTTTTTTGTGTGTGTTCATCGATTTGTTCGCCAATTGTTAACCGATTTCAAAAAAATATTTTTTACTTCTTAAGGGTTCCATTTAGAATTCATCGAAACGTCCGAGCCGTTTTTGATAAATCAAAAATAATGTACATGAACGTCGCATCGATTCTTGCAAACTGGTCGAATTCTGTACACGGTCGAAGTCGGTGGTGCCAGTTTTGGCGAAAAATATTTAACATAACAAATTAAAATTTTATTTTCACGAATATACTCGTATATTCGACTCAAAATACCACAATGCCTCATACAAGATAAACCAACTTGAAATCTAAATAGAGCAATTAGCGATGCTATTACCGTCCAAATTTTGCACCCACTACGTGTAGATAAGCGTTTTAAATCTGTGGCTCTCGGATCTAGGCTGAAACTTACCAGACCGAGGATAATTAATTGTATTAAAAACAATGTCGACGCCGCGGCCTTGGCTGCCGAATTTGCATACATGTTTATGTATTACAATGCTTTAGATCAACTAAAGAATTTGACTGCACATCTGCAGGGTGCCGCGAGGTGCAGTTTTATATTTTGCATTATCATATAAGACCTATTTGCATGACCTATAAGTATTCATATTTATTTATATAATTCTACTGCTACGTGTGTATGTCACTGAACTCTTCCTAAATGGCTGGACCGATTTGAAGGTTCTTTTTGTACCTATGCTTTTGGATGGCGCGCTTGATGGTTTAGATGCAGATGGCGCTGCAGCGGGTCTGCTAGTTTTATATAATTATATACATAATAAAACACATGTACTGGAATATGTCACAAAATATTATGCTGTAGTGGTCTTCTTTTTAATCGCTGCGCTCTTGACAGAGCGGACAGACCGCCCGCGTTGTATTTGACTTTTGTGCTATCCCACAGGAACCTTTTATTTTTTCTGGATAAAAAGTAGCCTATGTCAGTTTCCAGCCTTTGAACTATATCCAAGCTAAAAATCAAGTCAATCTGTTGCTCCGTTGCTGCGTGTAAGAGGAATAAACCAACAAACCAACAAACTTTTCGGATTTATAATATTAGTATGATATACACATGTACTGGAATATGTCACAAAATATTATGCTGTAGTGGTCTTCTTTTTAATCGCTGCGTTCATAACAGAGCGCTCGTGGTCATCATTTAATATAACTTGTTCGGAAAGGGAACATGTAATACGTCTCACGATATTTCGCCATCTTTATTTTTCTTGGCGGTGATAGAGTAATCTTCGTGTAGGACTAGAGTCTTGCAGAACAGAACTGTCATGTAGGATTCCATATAGCTGTTACCTGTCCAGCTGATACCTATGCAATAGGTAGAGCAATTGAAAAGTGAGCATCCATAGCTTCCAATCTCCAAAAAACACACTTAGCTTCTTTGAACCCAGTCCAACTAAAGCTAAGATATAATGACAATTTATCCTGATTGGTGGGTATCTAACACAATTTTTAGCTACAAGAAAAGGTACGTTTATTCCGTTATTAAAGAGCAATAAGATTGATAAATTTAAAATTGTAATTTTGATTTATTATTGTAGATTGACATTGTGAGTTACTGCTTATTTATTTTTGATTATTTCAATTATTATTTTATTATTAATTCAATTGTATTCGTGATTAATAATTATACATTGTTGACATGTTTATTTTTGAATGATTCTGCAATTTAATCTTTGTGTATTTTTGTGAATTTTAAATAATGAATTTTAATTTTAACTTGTTGACTTTTTACGATTGTAAAAGAACACTAATTTATTTATATTGTTATTATTAATCCAAATATTATTATTAATGCTATGGATTATGACTTGTAACAAAATGTTATCAATAAATTGATTATGATTATTATATAAGTCTGACATCTCTACGCCAAATCGTAATGAATTTTTGTCCTAAAAGTACGTAGTATTATTATATCTTCTTTGCTAAAAGTTACGTCACTCGACTCTAGAATACATTCGACACTTTTACGCCTACAGTCACACATTTCACATTATGTTCATATGTAAACAAAAGATGCAAACGACACAGTATAGGTATCATAACATGTGTTATTGACGGCATGTTTTATACATACAATAGTTGGCATTCTTTAAGTGATTTATGCGGTACGTAAAGTAGTAATGTAATGCTGTACCACTGCTACAATTTATGGAGATATTTTGGTTGCTCCATGATTGTAGTTTGACCCGTAGGACATGACTGCATGAAATAGTCGACCTACATTTCCAATAGGCTCTACTAGGCAAAACTTGTGTCCTGAATTTCCAATGGGTAGCATGCATTTCATTTTCCAATTTAGCATTCATTTTTAACTGATGAAACGGAGGAGGTAAGTACTCAATTCAACGCTTATATATTGTTATGTATATATACGCATAACTTTTTACATAGTAGTCCGATTTCAATAATTCTTTTTTTTAGAAAAAGTATACTACGAAATTGGTCCCATTTAACTTTTGTCGAAATCGCTTGAACTATTTTTGATAAATCAACAATAATGTGAAAAATGCTACTTCGATTCGTGCGAAATATTCGCGAATTCTGTATACGGTTGAAGTCGGTCATACCATTTTTTGCAAAAAATAATTATTACACATAAAGGAGACGTCCACAAGTGGTATATTATTCAGAGAAAAATCTATTGAAAACCAATCATTTGAAAGCTTGTTTAATGGGCTTCTCAAAAATATCTGATTTCGATATTTTCATACCTGCAATTTTTTTTAAATGTAAAACGTAAATTGTATGAAAAATAATAATACAGCTTTTTATTTTTTCTAATAATAATAAAGTGCTTCTATCGTTATTTTACTTGCATTTGTAACTGATTCTTCCAAATTCATCTCATAATTTGCTAAAATTAAAATTTTTAATCTACCTGTGTGACCAGTTAGTAGGTTCAATGTGACAAAATACACTTAAAAAGTATGTCTAATTGGTAAAAATGCTTTATTTTAACAATTTGGAGATTACTTAATCAGGGTTGATAGAGATAAAATACCTATTGAGCCAAATATATTTATTTAAGTATACTAATAAATTCAACATTATTTTTATAAAAAATTGCTGGGATTTTTTTTGTTTTTAATTGATGTGATAGACTCAGAAAAATATGAACTTTATCGAAATGTACCGAGTGTTGTGGTTAGATTTTTTGATTATTATTATACCAGCCTCCATACATTTTGTGGACATGTCCTTTCCAATAGACTCTACTAGGCAAAATAGGTGTCCTAAATTTCCAATGGGTAGCATGTTGCATTCAGAGTGTTCCAAGTTAAGTGTTATAAACCGAAAATACAGAAGACTACCGAAAAATGTGTCACAGTGTTTTTTAGTGTGTTTTACAATCGAATTTTATGATTTTTTGTGTATTGTTGGTAGGTCTGAGAATAGGTATCAGAATTTTTTTTACACCCCTAGGTAATATAGTAATACATAAAGTAAGTAATTTCATATAGGCCGGGTGGCTAGCCCTGGTGTCAGAGTTTTTAGGCCGCCTGAAGGTCTCTGATATGGCTAATCGGTTAAAACAACTAAGGCCTACAATTTAACGTGTCATCCGAGCCACGGTAGCGCTCAGTTGGAAAATACCACGCGCGGTCACCCATCCAAATACTGACCGTGTTGTACGTTGTTTGATTTCGGTGATCGCTGATAAACACGCTACTAGCGCTACATAATAATACATAAAATACCAGTTCAAAAGCTTGTTAAATCAATGTTTTTGCTACTTTATTATAATCATTTTGCACTTCATTATTCAAATAAACAGGAAATGCGCAAAAGGCGCTTAAATTGTGCATATTTTCAGACAAACGCAACGCTGAAGGTTAATAGGTATATTGGTATTGAAATTAAATAAAGTGTTGATAAATTAGGCGATAAATCAATTTGTCTTTGTGAAAGAGCACTGAGCTATCCACTTGTGTAAACATAGTTTACATATTCTTGGGTAAAAATATTGAAAAATAACTGAAACAGAATGTGTGTAACATCAACACGAGTAGTTGTTTATTAGCTGTTAAAGGCTGTAAGGCGAAGGAATGTTATATCAAAGTTATTTTTAATTTGATTTATTTTTTGACGATCTAGGCTCTAGCCTGACTCACTATCAAAAAAAAGTAACGTAGCATACCAAGTATATATTTTCTTTCGCGAATCTTGTTTGGAATGTTTTTATGACAATTTTAACGTAAAATAAATTGGAATCGAGTTCAAGTTAATAATATTGGCAACAGAAGTATAGAACACAAAAATATTGTAAACAAAATTTAACTATGGCACATAAAGCGTTTCATATAGAACTAGTTTTTACCCGCGGCTTCGCCCGCATGATATATTGATTTTTGACACAATATCATTATAATTTATAGCCTATGTGTTATTTTGATTTATAAGCTATATTATTGCAAAGTTTCATCTCAATCCGTTTATTAGTTTTTGCGTGAAAGAGTAACAAACATCCATACATCCATCCATCCATCCACACAAACTTTCGTGTTTATAATATAAAGTAGGATAGGATAGCATTAGGTACGATTGATGGTATTACAAACAATGGTGTCCTAATGATATTGAGTTGATTTTCTTATACTGTTCCCCCTGCTCTTCCTGATGCTTAAAGAGCGAGACAAAAGTCAGAGCTAAGTTTAAATCGCAATCATAGATCGACTAGACTGGGGTACCCGACTCAGGACTACTTTTTCTAAGCAAACCAGACACACAGGCTCATTGAATACGCAACGCTAGGCTCGGCAAGTCACCACCGAAATTGTGGGTCATGGCATTCCACTGGCTCAAGTTTCGTCTATTGCATGTCACTGATAGTATCTACCAAGAAAATAGAAAACTGTGTACATAGCTAAAGAAATTAGTGAAGCCTGTGTTAAGTGTATAGCCTACTTTGTCTGTAGGAGTAATGTCGGATCCGCGTTTCATGCGATTTTTTTTTTCTGGTATTATCTAGTAGCTGCTTTCTAATCTGGGGGTCTTGGGTTAGTGTCTTTTATGTTAAGAGGGTTCGTATCTGACTACATCAAGCCTAATTTTAAGCAGATGTGGTCTAGGGTGTAGCACACTTGCATAGAAGTTTTGTGAAGGTTATAGCTCTGCATTTGGAAATTCCTAGATTAATATTTTTTGAGAAGGGCAAGTGTCTTTATTAACTACCACTAAATACAAGACTTAGGTACATAATCTAAAACTACATAAACTACTTCTACATTGGATCATCCACAGACCCTTGAAGGTCTAAAGATAACCCAAAATTCAAGTCCGCTGCCAGTTGGCAGCGTACCCAGCATGCTTGCAGCATTGCCACGCTGAATGATTAAAGATAGGTACTTAAACGGAAAGACATACGCAAATAGTTCCACACTCTCATTGTATATGTAATCGTAGGTAATAGAAATGTGAAAACAAATCGCTTTACGCGAACGTGGGGAATATGTACCATTTACTTACCTAAGAGTGCGTGGCGTAAAAAATGCCAAAAGCGTGAAAAGCAACATCCAAACTAATCAGTATTTTTCCTTAAAAATGTTTGCACGAATCGATGTGACATCCATATACTGTAGATATATCAAAAACATCTCAGCCGATTTCGATAAAATTTAAATTGGGAGTATGTCCTTTTGAACTAAAATATATTTTTTTGATCGGTTCCAAAAACATCGGTAGTTTTATCGGTATTGGTATCGCTGGTCTTGTGGAAGTCGGTTAAAAACTAACATCCGGTCAGATGGAGAAAACTTTTATAAGCCGAAGCAGATAGCTACGCTTCGTTCGCTTGGCAGTTATAATTTTAAACAGCTCCTTTTTAACCGCCTTCCAAAAAGGAGGAGGATCTATGTTCGTATGTATGTATTTTTTTTGTGTATGTTCATCGATATTATCGCCAATTGTCAACCGATTAGAAAAAATCTTTTATAATTCGAAAGGTTATATTCATACTCATATATTTATAACAATAACTTACATGTCAAACAAATTATATATTTATTGCAAATGATAATAAATGATACCAACTAATGGTAGTTTATGTAATGTATCAAATCAATTTCTATACACCTAGTGTGTGAAGCACGATAAAAATCATTTCTTTGTCTCAAATGTTATCGAAATCAGCTCAACTGTTTCTGAAAAATAAACAATAACATAAAAATTGTAAACATCCAATCGAGCAAACTATTTTCATTTTGTACACACACGATGGAAGTCGTTTTCGCCATTTTTTGCGAAAAATGATTATTAGTTGAATTATTTATTTATTAACAGAATCGCTTTGAGAGAGATAGAGCTGGCGAGGTACGAACGGTTAGGTATTGTAAGACCTTACTTAGGTTTTATCATCCTACCGCGAAATACGAACAAACAAAACACTATGTTGATTGTGTTTACCGAGATTAGAAACTTTATTTTAAATGCTTACATCATTGTTTTACAGTATTTTGTTTGCGAATCTGAATCTAGAATTACAATGGTCACCTATAATGATAACTTTCCTGTACCTATTAAGGTACCTCTTGTAATTTTGTTATATGTATACCTACAATTAAGTTAAATATAAAAGAGGAAAAATACCTGAATAACTCGCAAATAAAATTGTGTCTCACTTAGCTACTTATACTTATGTTCGAACGTTCCACAAAATAGGTAGGTACCTACTTACCCAGAGCTGTGCAGTACTGGTTTGCACGTAAATTGAAACTACACCTGTTTCTTTATGGTTCTATACATTTTTGTACAGCGCCCTTGGCACAAACGAGGAAGAACTAACCAAAATGTACTAACACGCGAATGCGCGAAAAGTTTAAGCAAACTACGCAAAACCTGGGCTAAGAGCTCAGTTCCAAACGCACTGAATAGATTGGTATTACGGTTTTCGTACAAGGTACCTTGTATAAAAACTTTCGTAGAGGTATACTATTTTTTAAAATCGACCTAATATTTAAAAATTGCATTGGTTGAATAGGGTGACTAACTTTTAAGCCCAATAAAATAAACTTTTAATTATTTTATCTGGATACTAAGATAATGCCTGTTAATCTTACACTTATTAATTCTTATCAAATATAAAAACTGAATTATTGACATAGTCAAAGGACATGTCCACAAAATGTATGGAGGCTGGTATAATAATAATCAAAAATTCTAACCACAGCACTCGTTACATTTCGAGAAAGTTCATATTTTTCTGAGTCTATTACAACAGTTAAAAACAAAAATGACCCCTCCGATTTTTTTAAATGAATTTTGAATTTATTAGAAAAAAGAAATATATTTCGCTCAATAAGTAGTTTATCTCTAGCAGCCCTGACTAAGTAACCTCCAAATTGTTAAATAAAAGCATTTTTACCAATTAGACACACTTTTTAAGTGATTTTTTGTCACATAGTACCTACTAACTGGTCACACTACTGGTAGGTTACATTTTTAATCATAGCAAATTAAGAAATGAATGTGGAGGAATCACCTACGAATGCAAGTAAAATATCGGTAGAATCACTTTATTATTGCTAAACTAGAAAAAAATAATAAGCTGTATTGTTATTTTTCATACAATTTATATATCGCATTTAAAAAAAATTGGAGAGGTGAAAAAATCTCAATTAAATATTTTTGGGAAGCCCATATAACAAGCTATCAAATGATGTATATATCAACTTGGTTCGATTTTTCTCTGAATAATATACCACATGTGGACGTCACCTTTATTATAGGTATATAATCAATAAAAAAATTGAGAGCATTTTGTTCACGCGAAGCCGCCTTTGGACCATATCCTCGAATTTAAAAACTTTCAAATAGGAGAAGTTTCTCGATTAGACTGAATTTATTTTGTACGTGATGTTACGCGATCACTCTGCCAATTATTACGATTAGTTTTTGAAGTTTTTTTTTTTAATTTGGCAGGTAATACTGCAGAGGTGGCACCTTTTTAAAATTTTATCGAAATGGGTTGAGCGTCTTTTGAAAAATGAACATTAGGTAATTAAAAATGCTTTACATCGATTCGAGCGATATATTCGAATTTGATACTTAGATTGCAATTATTGAAGTCACGTTTGCCATTTTTAGTGAAAAGTAATTACACTATACAGGGTTATTTCTAATCAATTAGCATCTTTTTAGGGGTTAATTATGTACATCAAAACTAACAACTTTTGTTCTGCGACTTTTGTCATAGAAAAATATCGTTCACCCGCGACAAAACGTATGGAACAGCTGATTTTTTTTTTGAGTTTTGACATAAGTAAATCGCAGAACAAAAGTTGTTAGTTTTGATGTACAGAATAAGGATGCTAATTGATTAGAAATAACCCTGTATATGTAACTCATAAGTGGCAAATAAACAATTATGATTAGTACAAACCAAGAATGAGCTATAGTATCCTATGTCAGAGGCTTTGCTCAACCAAAGTACATTCACATGGGCTAACTCAGGCGATATACACAACGGCTACATTTTGTAATTACTTATACAACAAATCTTATTAAAAGAGCTGTTAAAAAGAGTTTTAACAATCACTTAAAGGTGAACTCACCATTTAACTATTTAAGCACCATATTCGGATTCATACCGCGGGCTATATAGCCTTTGACTTTTCCTCGAAGGCTGCTTGATGAACATAAAAGCTATTTTTGTCAATAAATAACTTCGTAAAGGCCGGGTGGCTAGCCCTGGTGTCAAGAGTTTTTAAGCCGCCTGAAGGCCACATAGGTAATTTAATAGTAGATTGTATCATATGGGAGCAAAATATTATTTTTATGGCGAGGGCGCTTTTTTGAATCTAGAGCGAAGTGAGGGATTCTTTAGTAGAATCCTGAACGTAGCGAGGGATTTAACGTACGCAAAAATATATTTTGCGCCCGAGTGGTACACTCTACTTTTCATCACCTCTATGAGAAAACAAAAAGCGCCTCATATTTTACTATATTATTATTTAATAAAACGTAGAGTAACAACTACATTGAAATGAAATGGTATCTAATAATAAAACAAATGAAAACTTATATTTACATTCTTTTCATTCATTTTCTTGGCGCTGAACACTAACATTACAAATAGGTGCTTCTAAATTCAAAAAGTGCGCGGCAATGATCATTCCGTCGCATTTATTTGTTCCAAATTTAAAAAGTGCGCGGCAATAGTACATTGTTCACCGAGAGGAGAAAGTGACCGATTACCGTCGAGGGTGTCGTTTGAAGCCCGAGCCGTAGGCGAGGGCTTTAAAACACCCGAGATCGGAAATCGCACTTTCTCTCGAGTGGATACATAGTGCTTTATACTACACCTACGAGGAAAATAAAAACTAAATCTTTTTCACTTTTTCATTACAAAAAATCGTCATAAGTTTTATAATATTGTTTAATTGATTTCTGTGGTAAAAGGTTATCAATCAGTATTTTTGCTGTTTCCTTCAACTGCGGCGGAGTTAAAAAATCTTCATCATCACTATCACTACTTATCAAAAAAAAATCTTCATCATCACTATCACTACTTATCATTTTGATAGTTTTATTTTACTTTTCTACGAAAACTGAATCCTCAAACAACACACAAATTGAAAATGGCGCCAATGGCGTCTGCAATTTTCACATGTTCTTTTTTCAAATTGTTTGACACCATCCAACACACAGCTAGTGGCCAGTGTCATTTTGCGAACTTGGAGATATAAACTCACTGTAAAAATTTTTTGGCTTTTGATATTTAGGTTACCAGCGCATAGTCTTACCCAAAATTAAAAAAGAAAAACCACGTAAGAAATGGATTTTCATACACTTTTCTGTTCCGCTCAGATGCGTTTTCTCGCCGCATATTTGTTCGATATGCAATGACGTACTTTCTACCGTAAATTTGATAAAGTATCAAGGTACTTTCCGAGCAGGTGTAGTATAAAGATAATTCCCTCGCACTTATAAAGTTCCTTGGAAAACACTACCTTTGGGCGCACTTAAAGGCGATCCAAGTAGTCCTTTTGAAATAGATGTGATGAAAAATGAAATATTTGTAAGTTTTCCAAGGATACAAATTAGTAAGTATAAAACAAGTAACACTTATGTTTTTAAATTGTCAAGTTTAATTAAGAAAAATAATTGTATTACTCATTGAAATAAAACTTCTTCTTTTCTTGGTATTCCAAAATGATAAATAAAAGTATTTTAAGTATGTGAGAGAGTAATAAGTATGAACTACATGTACTTCTCAGCAGTACCTATAATACTGTACTGTTGTAGTCCAAATGTTGTAGTTCTAGTTCATGCCTCTGAGTTACTTGCCTCTATAGTGTTCCATAGATGGAACGATTTATGATATTATCTAAGTAAATATTTTGTAATATTTACGTAATAATTCTAACAAAATCATTAACAAATGATTAGTAAATATTTAAGCCGTATCTTATTTATTTAGGCATCTATTTTAGTAGGTAATTACGTATTTACACTACTATTGAGAGAATTAAGTCATGCATCCAATGTGATGGTATAGTCATGTCATGCGCAATTTATTATAATTAGAATTTACAAATATGGATAAATCTTGCATAAATAACTTTAAAGTTAACACAAAAGTTAATTAAGTCTAACCAATTAAGAGTTATTACGGAAAATGGAAATTCACACAATACTTTGGTATGTAAACTTAATTTATAGATACCTATAATGTTCCCGGCAAATCTTGCGGCAAATAGTAGGTACATTGCAGGTATTGCAATACTGCGACATTCCTTACAACAGTACTGTGTTCATCTATTATAAACAATGTGTGGAAAATTTTAGTTATTTATTTTTATTACTTACATATGTCCTTAAACATCAAGAATATAAATCAATCGCGTTATTAACTAAAACCGAATCCTACAATATATTCTTATTTTATTCTTTTGGTGCATGATCTACCATTAAAATTCAGTCAATCTTGTCTATAAGTTTAATTATATTAATTTATCTTTTTTTTTTATTTCGAATAGGTTCGCGTTTGACTATACACTGCCTGATGTTAAGCAGATGTGCGGTCTAGGGTGTAGCACGCTTACCTAGAAGATACCTATTTACTCGGGATTTGAAGACACCCACATTGTAGTACTTTAACGGGAAGACAGACCCAGGTAAAGCGTTCCACATTTCGGCTGTTCGTATGAGGAATGAGGATTCGAAACGCTTGGTTCTAACGCGTGGGATGTCCACCATAAAAGGGTGGCGCTTTGGTCGCGTCCGTCTAGCCGTACGATAGAAGAAAGGGGCAGGGGGGACCAGATTGTGCAACTCCTGGGCTCACTCTCCTCTCATTTCTAAACCTAGCTTAGCCTAGGCTAAGCTAGCTGTCTACGTCTGTAAAAGATGTTGATCTTTCTATCTTCTTTCGTGTCGTGTTCCGTTTTTTTATTATTTAATTTTTAGGTGTTAATATTTTATTTGTCCAAAAAGTTGCCACCCCGTCGTCGTTTTCCGGGGCTTTAATGAGTTTCGTGTGGGGTACCTTAGTAAGGACATGCTGCACGCACAGTCCAACAGGAGTGACATTGTCTGCGGGTTTAGTCCGCATAGGCCGGTGTCTGAGTAGTCTATAAAGCCCCACTTCGCCATATTGTCCCGACTTCGTCCCTCTTGGGAACAAAGTCGGTTCAGGGTCTTCCATACAGGCCAGTTTCTTTTTATGATCAGGGGGAGCTCTTCAGTAGGGGCGATATAGTTTTTGCCACGCACCGAGTCTGGCATTTTTGGGGTGACTTTGCAGTGCTGTTGTGTATATACTTTCTATCAATATGATATACATAATTATACTCCATAAAATTTAACTTGATCTCTGCGACAGTAGTAGATTGACATTTTTAGAGTTGGGATAGTGGTGGAAAAAATCGATTTTCAAACAATGTTGTAATGAAATCGAATGAGTAGTTGAAGGTGAGAAATTGGATTTCATTTACTTACAATTTAAATACATTTAAGATCAAGTATGTACACATGTAAATAATGTTATGAAATTAATTATATACTCATAATAATGTAACGATAGTATTTATAGACATTTTTCACTATTATCGATGCTAATGTAACATATAATTGGGTTTACTTTATTTACACATGTAAAAAATGTTATAATATTACAATATACAATAAAATTAATGATAAATCAAGTTTTATTGAAAATATCGTCAGTATAAACTTTCGATATTTTAATTAAAACTCTATCTAAAACTCTGTGGTCACAATCATTCGTCGCCCATCACTAATCGGCATGCCCACAAAGTATGACATTGACAGGTACTGTCTGTACTTTTAAGAAATTCAGGACTTCATAGGCGTGGTTTTTCTGACAGCTGTCGCAGAGATCAAGTTAAATTTTATAGAGTATAAGAGTAAAATTGTACAGCCTTTTATCCGAGATTTATAATTTGTATGTAGTACCTCGGCTAAACGCCTCATTTCACTCGCATATAGTTTAGAACCAAAAAGAAAAAAATCTCTCTTACCAGTAAATTGTTTGATCATCAAAGAGTCATTTTTGTGATAAACATTTAAAAAATTTGGTTTTTGGAAGGTTGGTAAAGAGATAAACACTTCACAAATTTGGAGTGAGCGCCGATAAGCGATCTAGCTAAAGCCGGTGTACCAAAAGATGCAGTTTCATCTTTCAATTAATTATTTGAGATAAACCTAGCTTGGGAAGCACAATGAAATTAAAAAAAAACATTTCATTGTTTGATCATCCAATAAAAAACGATAAAGTCACATCCATCGAAATCTAATTCAGTAATAAAATACAGATAGTTTCATCGCAGGTAGAGCGTAGTCTCGGCTAATCCAAAACTGTATCTGGTTCACCTTGGCTCAAGCCGTTGGATTTTTTACATTTTGCTTTGCAACTGCCAGTTTAGACGCCAACATTTCAAATTTGGCAAAGACGTGGTCTTTTACATTTTTAGTCTGGTGGAAGTGCTTCAGTTTTAAAGTTTCAAGTTTTTGGTGTAACTAACTAAACGCCGGCTTACAGTGTACTTACTAATTTTAATTTAGACAAGGTATAGACCTACCTGTGTTAAGAAAAGTACGCGCAGGATTTTCATAGTACCTAAGTAGTAGTCGCTTTCTTTTTCCACTAAGTTCATGGTAAATTAATGAAACCTACTACATGTAAATGTTGTCAAGAATATAATGATAAAAATCTTAAAGATCGGCCAGTTGCGAGTCGGACTCACACACAAAAGGTCCCGTAGGTACCTTAATATATTTTATTTTAATTTATTTATGTATTTTTGAAAGAAGTATAAGTACTTACAACTTAATATTCTGTAAATATTTCAAGCATCGTCCTGTTGTCGTTATTAACATAGAGCAGAAAAATCACGTTATTTGTATGGGAGCCTCCGCTAACTATTTATTTTTAGATTGCATATTTAACTTAATATTCTGTAAATATTTTAAGCATCTGCCTGTCACCGTTAATAAATCGAGCGAAAAAGGAAAAAAAAGTCAGGTTTGTTGTATGTGAGCCCCCTTAAATATTTTTTTTTTATGTTTTTAGTATTTGTTGTTATAGTGGCAACAGAAATACGACTTTTGTGAATATTAGGACAGACGGACAGCGAGGTCTTAGTAATAAGGTCCCGTTTTTACCCTTGAGTCACGGAACCCTAAAAATAGCTAATTGAATTTTTGTTCCATTAATTATTATTATGAATGTCTAAAAATGGCTGCCCATTTTGAGTGCCCATTCTGTCTGTCTGTCCGAGAAAATACTCACGGCGAATATTGTTGACGTACGTTGTAGTGGCATAAAAGAGCGTATCGTGTTTTTTTGTGCTAGATACGTTTCTAGCACATCCATGGTATGGTACGTTATGTGGACACATTAATGCTCCTAGTTTGAGCGAAGTCCTCAGTGCGGCTTATTAGGAAATTGACTGTTCTAAGTGCCAATTAAAACTGCTCTAAAATTCAAGGGATCAGAAGTCAATTGTAGGATTGCTACTTGCAAATGAACTTGTGCAAGTTTTGCTTACGACTACAAGAAGAATACTAATCAATGTTAAGACTTATTTTCATTTGGGTGACCGCGGGTGGCATTTTCCAACTGAGCGCTACCGTGGCTCGGATGACAGGTTAAATTGTAGGTCCCGGTCGTTTTAACCGTTTAGCCATTATTATTATATAATACGGGACTAATCGCGCACTAAAATTACGAGATAAATAAATACCTCATCATCCCGATGTATCGGCCGAGTTGCATCGACCGTGGTGTAACCAACTGACGCCGACTTACAGTGTACTTACTACCGTGATCTACACGGGTAGACTGGAATGTGAAACAGCTGGTACCGCCAATTCAAGTAATTTTAGTGCGCGATTAGTCCCGTAGTATACAGGGTTATTTTTAATCAATTAGCATCCTTCTAGGGGCTTATTCTGTACATTAAAACTAACAACTTTTGTTCTACGACTTTCGTCAAAACTCAAAAAAGATTTTTGTTGTTCCATAGATAAATTTAGTTCACCCACGACAAAATGTATGGAACAGCTGATTTGTTTTTAGTTTTGAAGAAAGTCGTAGAACAAAAGTTGTTAGTTTTGATGTACAGAATAAGCCACTAGAAGGAAGCTAATTGATTAGAAATAACCCTGTATAATAATAACTTTTAGCCATGTCAGAGACTTTTGAAAACTCTGACTCCAGGGCTAGCCACAGTAAGGACTATACGAACTTACTTTACTGAAATTTTAGGGTAGGTAGGTAAATCCCATACTTAAAATGGGTCTTAAGTATGTATAAACTTATATGTAGGTAGGTATATCTAATCTACTAGAAATGACCGCCGCCTATCTTCCTGGGTGTCGTTCTGAGCTATGTTTTTGGCGGTTTTACTAGATTTAGATATTTTCCGTGAATATATGCTACTTTTTAGATGGCTACTTTTACTAGTAACATCAAAATATAACATGATAACATAACCGAAAAAGATTTCTTAGCTATCTTTGTTGGGCAGTCGGGCGTTCTTTTTATACGGCAATATGTCGTAAAACAGTTATAAAATACCTGAATTTAAAACATTTATGACTGTTAACTTGGCGAAATAGTGGGCTGTAATAACTATTTCAATATGCCTTGATTACACAGCTATTAAAATAGTAAAAGAGTCGCAAACTTAGAAGTTAAAGAGTTTCACAAAATTAGAGTTATAATTACTTATTTGTATTCATATTCATTTATTTTACACAGCTATTAAAATAGTAAAAGAGTCGCAAACTTAGAAGTTAAAGAGTTTCACAAAATTAGAGTTATAATTACTTATTTGTATTCATATTCATTTATTTGCCACTAAGTGTTACAGAGGTCTCATATTAAAAATGGCACTTACAAACTTAGTCGCCCTTTCCGGGCATTGCAAATGTTTTATGGCGCTTCTTATCAATAAGGTACTTAGATAAAATTAAATGTGTTACTAAACTAACTTAACTTACTATGGATAATAAAGGTGTCGTAATCTAGATAATATTAGAGGGAAGCGACTCGATGAAATTAAATATGTCTACTGAACTAACTTAATACTATGGATACAGGGTGTCGTAATTTATTATTATAGAGAAGCGTCACGTCGTTTTCTTGTGGCCTACATAGCTGGTGGCTTCAATGTATTCTTTTACTGAGTAAAAGTTTTTTTCCCTCGATAATCTTTTTAATTTTATTTTAAATATTTTTTTGTACTATGGGGATTGGGAATTAAAACTCTAGAAGTAGCGAAAAAAGACTTAAGTACTCGTTACGTGTAATCTATAGTCTAAGCGTTGGTTAATACAGGAAAATAGTGTTTTTTTAATCAATTAATTAACAAAGAAAATCCGGGCTATATTCAACGAGGAGGTCGATTTCCATGCTTAGGAAGGAGAGATCGGCACGACACTCATTAATAAGAGGTCCTGCTTCACAAGTTACAGATAAACTAAACGAGGAAAGAAAATCTAACAGTTACCATTCAGTGAGGGCTATGTTTGGACTATTGGAATCTCTCTGCGAGATCGAATGAGGAATGAGATCCACAGACGAACCAAAGTTACCGACATACCTCAGCGGATTTACTATGTTGAAATGTCAGTGGGCAGGGCACATACAAGGAATGGATGGTCGACGTGTCCGTAAAGTTTTCAAATGGAGAACACGTACAGTGCACCGTAGGATCCCCACCGACTAGAATAGATGGACCCACGATATAATTAAAACTGCAGGAATGTGCTGAACGCAAGCTGTTGCTGGTTTATGTCCAGTGGACGTCTTACGACTGATGGATGAAGGGATGGACCACTTTCATTTTAATGATTCATTTCACTGGTCTACAGTGGTTTGGTTGCCCTAGATGTAAAATTGTGGCTCTATGCCTACCATTCACGAAACTATGGATGGTTTTCAAAGATTAGCTCTATTTTTTTTTTAATTTCAATTTTTTATAGTCAGAACAAAAGAGAAAAACAGTTTTTCTACACTTGGACATAAATTTGATATTTTTGAAGGCTGTTACGCGAAGTCTGCTAATAAATGATTACCGAAAAAAATTTAACCTATGTAGCTTCTACTGCTAATAATAAAAAAATAGGGACCCGAAGTTACGGTCTGTGACACCCTGCGCGGGTATAGGCGTTACAGAATTTGACGCGGGTATAGGAAGGTTAAACGATGGTTCTCTTTAACCAACTCTTTTTAGTACGGGTTTTAATCGCTAGTTAAATTTTATCAGCCAATGGTACTATAGGCTGCTATGCCGTGGAAAGAATGATTAAATGCTGTCGCACGAAGCCTTCGATGATCTAATGATTCTATTGTACAACTATACAGGAATACTTCTTTAGGTGGCCAAATAGCGAACTATAAATGGTTTACGGATTGTTCACGACTCCTTTAAAAAGTGCGACAGTAGCGCCTTGGTTAACCGTTACCACTAGTACAAATTTTGAGATTTGATTTTAATACAAAGTGGTCGCACTCAAGACTATAAAATGAAACTGCAGGTGTTGGTCGTTTGGATTAAATTATTAGGTAGGAACTTGTCGAGCAGCCATGTTCTTGAATACATGAGATACCTGTTGGTTTTTGCCCGTATATATTTTGGTTTTAGTGCTAACTCATAGGAACCTTATATTTTTTTTGGGACCAAAAGTAGCCAATGACTGCCTCGGTGGTTTAGTGGTTAGTAGCCCTGACTTCTGGATCAAAAAGGCGTGGGTTCGATCTCCACCCAGGGTAATTTATGTGATGAACATAGGTGTTTGCTCTGTGTCTGGGTGTTATTTAGGTACTATCTATCGAAGTATGTATTTAATAATATGTATATGTAGTATATCAGTCTCTGGCAGCCAGATCACAAGCTTTGCTTAGTTTGTGGTCAGATACCGTGTGTAAGGCGGTCCCTAATATTTATTTATTTATTTAATGTCACTTTCCGATCTTTGAACTAGGTAGGTATACTTATCTAAGCAATAAATCAAGTCGATCACTCACTCTGTTCTGTATGCCTATATGTCCTGCTGTGCGGAGTGCTCTGCTGCCTGTATGTATAGGTATACGAAAAGTAGGTAGGTACTTATACTCCTATTTTCACTAAAACCAATTAGTGTGGAAAATAGTTGATTACGCAACAAGGGGACAAAGTACTGTATGTGTTGCGGGCGATATATTGGACATCGGCATTTCCACGAAAATTTTAGGTATATATTTTATTTCATTATGAACAATACCCAGTTGCCAAGTTAGTGAGTACACATAGTGAGGTTATGACAGTATTTAACATTATTAAAATTCCTGGGTTTTTATTTTCTCGCAGGAGGAATGAAAAGTAGAATATTGAACGCTGGAACAAAGTCTGTTTTTGTCTTGGGCGGCATGAACCCCTCGCTTCACCCAGAACTTTATTAACTTTAAGCTCCAGTTAACTTTAGAGTCGCCGCCAGCCCGGTACGCTCAGGGTGCAATATGTCGCCCGCTACATAACACAGTACTTGTCCCCATGTTGAATAATCTGCTGTTAACCCTTAAGGTAGTTTTGTTAATTATACTACCTACCTAGTTACATTGTAGTTACATCCACATTATACGAAAATGAACTGCGTTGCTTGATAATAATCAAAAATCTGTAGCATAAATTACCGCCTAGTTATGACCATATTGTTCGAATAGTGGTCTTGTAATAGACACATAAATTACATTGTAAGTGACCGATCAAAAGTAGAGCTTGCCTCGAGAAACATATACCTGTCTAATTATCCATCTGGGTTCATGTCTCTCACAAGGTTACAGCTCTTTACGGCCTCTAAATAAACTATGACAATTAGCAATCACTCATGTGCTACGACCTTAATTATCATACATAATAAGGTTTAGAAAACTTTTAACGACAATTATAATAATGAAATGATTTTTATCGTGCTTCACACACTAGATGTATAGAAACTTACTTTTTGTGATAAAAATTTCAAAAGTTGATGCGTTCGCTGGATTTGAACCTGCATCTCTCTGGGATTCCGGCCCAGATGCTTTGTCCAAATTAAGCTAGAACGCTATCTGCGAAAACGTCGAATTATTTAAAGTGGTTTATCATTTTTACCAACTACTACATTGTTGGAAGCGCCATCTTGTGAGAACTGCTTAAACCACCAAACACCAAACTTCGAAATGTTTATCACAAAAAGAAAATTATAATAATTTTGCTTACAATAGCTAAAGTGGTAACTAACAACCCAATAAATTTTGTTGTGCCGCAGGCTTGACTTCACTGTATACCTAATCAGCGCCACACAAGTCGGCGGATGGGAAGTTATGCGCTGCGCAAAAGGCAAAATATAGGTATGCGCGGGAGCCAGCGAGACGAGACGACGGGACACACCCGCCCGTAAATCTCATGCCTGTCGCGCGCTCCCTTTGCTCGTGTTCACTACTTAGGCATTGTGCACACATGCGCAATAAATAGCTAATCACGGCGAAGTGTCATCTGTGGCTAACTTCTCATCCGCCGTCTTGTGTGGCGATACCTATAATACTGTAATGATGGGCCATAATTGTCTCACTCCTATATGTTCTAAGTTCGAGTACATAGGCAATAAACTATAAACCTTATTATTTAACAATTTTAACACATAATAATATACCTATTAGAGGAAATTGGGATTGATATTTTTCGATTTAAGTAATACTCGTAGAAGGACTCGTAGAAACTGTTATTTTCGTTTTTCTTTTGGACTTACTCGTATCCTGTGACATGAGATGTACACTGAGTCAACTATATTTATTATTATAACTGTATTTATCTCGTAACTTTAGTACGCCATTAGTCCCATAGTATATAATAATAATGTGTCCAAATCGCGAAGCTTTAAAAACAACATTCACATACGACATTGAATTTCTTCTACGGACGTATGCAGGTTGCCTCACGATGTTTTCTTTCGCCGAAAAGCCAGTGGTGTTAAATTCCGTACATAAATTCCAAGGGATCCATTGGTACCGGACCGGGATTCGAACCCACGACCTCACGATTGTAAGGCAGGTGTCATTACCACTAGGCCACCACGGTTTTTTTACACTAAAATGCACTTTTTAAATTCTACTATTAGTAAATCTCCGAACAGTTCACATCGCAACAGTTTAACTGAATCTTCGTTCATACTCTCAAATATTGTTAGGATATAGATACTTAACAATCTTGCCAAGCTGTATTAGCCTTTTTTAACAGTCCACTGCAGGACGTGGGCCTACCCACGAAGGGTGATTGGACCATATCCACAACGCTGACCCATTATTATTTTATACTACGGGACTAATCGCGCACTAAAATTACGAGATAAATAAATACCTCCTCATCCCGACGTTTCGGCCGAGTTGCAATGACCGTGGTCACGGGTAGACTGTCTACCCGTGTCTGTCTCAGTCTACCCGTGACCACGGTCGTTGCAACTCGGCCGAAACGTCGGGATGAGGAGGTATTTATTTATCTCGTAATTTTAGTGCGCGATTAGTCCCGTAGTATAAAATAATAATATGTTCAAATCGCGAAAGTTTAAAAACAACGCTGACCCAGCCCGGGTTGGTAAATTTTCTAACAGAATTTTTTGATCAAAATCTGGACACACGAAACCAAAGTCAAAACTGCGACTCTCTCTTAATATGTTCACTCAGTCAACTAATAAGTATTTTATTCATCAATATAAAAACAGAATAATTGCCACGTCGATGATTTAATTCTATAGTTCTACCAAAGAAGATATAATAATACTACGTAGTTCTACCATACCATTAACCCAATGTAACGGGCGGGTGCCGACTCTGTGACACCGTGACTTTGTGTGTGACCTCCGCACGCCCATTGCACAAATAACCTTCTATGTGTTTAAATATTTACGTGATACAAATGACAATGTGCTCTTAATTGATTGTTCAGTGGTTTTATTTGATGGAAGGTTTATTAAAAAAATATTAAATAAATTAAATAAATATTGGGGGACATCTTATACGCGGTCTCTGATGCCAAAATAAGCAAAGTTTGTGATATGGTTGCCAGAGATACATATACATATTTTAAATACATATAGTATCTAAATACACCCAGACACAGAGCAAACATCTATGCTCACCACATAAATATTTGCCCTGGGTGGGGATCGAACCCACGCCTCTTTGATCCAGAAGTCAGGTTCACTAACTACTGAGCCACCGAGGCAGTCAAATGCATTTCCATGCATGCATGCTCCAGTTACTGTGTAGGTTATGGTAATTTTAAGACTTCAAAAATGGAGGTTCTTAATTCGACTCCACGTTTTTTTATCCGCGCTTGACCACCACCTTGCCTAATGGTAAGCGACGTTGTGGTCGAAGATGAAGCACGCAGACAACAATTGATTACGAGGATATAGTTTAAAGTTAGAAATTGTGTGGCTCATCGGATTAGATATTTTTATTTCTTAATTTGACGGAGTAAATAAAAATAATTGACCAAGTGAGAGTTACCGAAGTTAGAATGACACATTTAATTATCAGTCCCGCTTTGTTTCAACCGTTTAGTCAAATCAGAAGGCCTTCAGGCGCCTTACATACTTTGACACCAAGGCTAGCCACCGGACCTATACGAACTTACAATCTTTTTTTTCTCAACGCAAAGGTACATTTCATTATCTCAAATTAGTCACACCACTGACCGATCGCTCCTAGAATAATCGAATCGTAAAACAAACTCGATAACGATTCAATAAGACGAATCGTTTCGTATTATGCACACGAATATAATCTTTACGACTCTATAGTAGAGTTCACTATAGACTGGATATGAACACAATAATTCGATGCATGTGAATGTTTCAACGTTTGTATAGAATTTTAATACCGATTGAATTCTATGGCGTATCGTTATGTCATAGCTTAGTCATAAATGTTTAATTTTAGCGGCTATTTCGCATTGTCTTTTTGATAAGGAATACTTACCGGATTCGAGCTTCCTGTAGGATACCTAAAATGTTACCTAAGTATGCAATTAATGAAATATAATTGGTCATGGTTTCCGTTGTGACCTAAAATGAGAGCCATGTATGTCTAATTTATGAGTGACAAAATTGTCGAAAGTTAAGGAAAGTAGTGTGCTTAAAATTACTCAAACACTACTTGGTTCAAAACTGGCTGATTATTACTTTCTTGCCCTTAGGACATTTGTCTACTTATTGACCCTGTACCCTGTAGATACGAAATTTTATTCTCTATAACTTTTATCCTAAAGTGCATGCATAATTTCCGAGATATCCGCCAAAAACTTTTATCAAGGCGGCGCTTGAAGCTCCACCTGGATCTGTCCGCATTTTTTGATTTTATGCTCAGTAAGGGACCCTAAAACTTTTAAAATAAAAAAGAAATGGATCGGAAATTTAGTACGACGCTAAATTCTTTATTCGCTGTAGTTGTGCATGGCTATAACTATAGGTATTATCTAATATAATTGTGTCCCGACAGAGACTAAGCGAAGTTCATTCATTGATATCTCCTCTCGGGGATACAATTCAAGTCTATCCTCCAGACCTCCACCAAAGCGACACAAAGTCAAGTCTAAAAAAAACACGAAACCGTACATGCTGTAACAGCTCGTTAAGTAAAAGGTGGTAGGAAGCGGACCTTGACAGAGGCCGAGCTCGGAATTCGAGCCGGGCAACCTCGTGTACTCAGGAAGTCGTGTTGTAAATCGGTTATTTTCAATGAATCTTTCTTCTGACATTGGCAGGTTGAAATTCTTTCACCTCACAAGTTCACATTGACCTTTCGACATTGCGTGTTTTGGTCACGATGATTTATAGCTTCGACTGGGGGGATTCAGTCTACTGAGTAGTCATTAGTGAGTCTGGAGCTTAATTTTTCAATCGTTAGAAAATTACTTTTATAAGCACATGCTTTGATATTCTGTTCGAACTAACATAGATATTCAATGCTCGCTCGTAAATGGTCACGAGACCGAATACTTATTCGGTCTCGTGACCATTTACGCATACCCTTATCGCCTTGAGCGATTTCTTCCAGACTACCTTTGGTTTGTCCTAACTGGCTTTTTGCGCTTTAATTTATAACCTCTGATCTGAGGCGTATAAGTCTACTTGTATCTATGTCATCATGTCTATCATGTTTATCATCATGGCTTTCCAACATTCCATACACAACACAAATTCGTTTCCGGACTTTCGCAGTTTTCCTAACGATATTTTCTCCTGCCGAAGCGTAGCTTTTTTTATTTCGAATAGGTTCGCGTTTGACTACACACTACCTGATGTTGAGCAGATGTGTACCTAGAAGATACCTATTTACTCGGGATTTGAAGACACCCACGTTGTACTTAAACGTGAAGACAGACCCAGGCAAAGCGTTCCACATTCTGGCTGTTCGTATGAGGAATGAGAAGCTAGTATGGTACGTTTTTTCTAATGAATTACAAAGCAAATTAAAGAAAAGAGTGTGTATAAATTTAATATTAGCTGTATCTTCAGGGTTTGCTCTCGTTCTTCTAGTTCAAAAATGTGACAACTTCTGAAAAATACAGACGTCCGTTTATTTTCTTAACATGAAATGATTCATTTAATGTGTGAACTAAATTGCGTGGCCATTGTCCAGATCATAACGATTTCTTAGTAAACTAAGTAAAAGTAAGGATAATGCTGAGAACTTTCAAGCGGTACTTGAAAAGGTCAACAAAAGTAGATACTGTGTTCAAGGAAGTGTTATTCCATGAATTGATAAACTAGTTAAAAAGTAATTTTCCTTGATATAACCTTGGCACTGACCTACAAATGTCAGATGTAGTGGCAGTGGGCAGTGTAACACACACTATAAACAGATTATAGAGGTACTGTAAATATCTCGTAAAGTAAGAACATACTGCTTTGATTAAGCAGATACAGCTCAAACACTGAGGAATGTAAATCGACTACTATTTTCGCGCTCGAGAGATTTTTAGGTTCATTTTGATAGAATTTACGTTCTGGGAGAAAACTCTTTTCACCTAAGAAGAGTTGAACGTACCCGTGACCACGGTCGATGCAACTCGGCCGAAACGTCGGGATGAGGAAGTATTTATTTATCTCGTAATTTTAGTGCGCGATTAGTCCCGTAGTATATAATAATAATGTGTTCAAATCGCGAAAGTTTAAAAACAACAATTTTTATTTTGTTGATTTTATCAAAATATCGACGAACATACGAGTACCCAAAAAAAGTACATAAGTACAGACGAACAAAGTACCTGTTCCTTTCTAACACTCTTTTATTCGTTTATTTTTACCCCTTTGAGCTCGATTTTGACCTACTTTGAGCGATCAGATTTTCTTTAAACTTTGACACCTATCAAAGACCGATGACAAAACATTTATAAAAAAAAATTAAGAATCCTAAGCGTGTATATCAGTTTTTTTTAAAACTATATTTATATTATTTGATAATAACTTATTCCGCCACATATAATAAGAAAAAAGTACCTACTTACCTTAAGATATCTTATACTTTAGTGCAGGTATCTTTCATTTTATAGGTGTTTTTTCCAAAACCGGTTCACATACTCTTTTGAAGTGAATCACGATGAGTAAAATCTAAATTTAGAAATGACGTCAAGTCCTAATATGTTGCATGGAATTCCCGAAGTCATCCCGGTGTTCCCTGACTCGGGATTTTGTAGTCGGTATGCCATGATGTAATGAAATAAAATTGAGCTTCAGAATCACAGTTCAGAATAATTAAATATTACTAAGACGGGAATGAAAAGATTCGCAGACGAACTAAAATAAGTAATCGAAATAGGAGATTAGTAAGTTGAAATGACAGTGGGCAGGCCACATAGTTCGAAGAACGGACGGCCGATGTCTCTGTAAAGTTTTCAAATCGAGGCCACTTGCTGGCAAGCGCAGTGTAGGAAGCCCACAGACACTATTCCGTATATTTTTGACTGCCTCGGTGGCTCTGTGGTTAGTGAACCTGACTTCTGGATCAAAGAGGGGTGGGTTCGATCCCCACCCAGGGCAAGCATTTATGTGGTGAACATAGATATTTGCTCTGTGTCTGGGTGTATTTAGATACTATCTATATAATGTACCTACTAGTTTTTACCCGCGGCTTCGCCCGCATACGAAATATATCATTATGGTTTATAGCCTATGTGTTATTCTGATATATAAGCTATATTATTGCAAAGTTTCATCTCAATCCGTTCAGCAATTTTTGCGTGAAAGAGTAACAAACATTCATACATCCATCCATCCATCCATCCTCACAAACTTTCGCGTTTATAATATTAGTAGGAAGTAGGATGATTTATAGCCTACTTATGTGTTATTCTGATATATAAGCTATATTATTGCAAGGTTTCATCTCAATCCGTTCAGTAGTTTTTGCGTGAAAGAGTAACAAACATCCATACATCCATCCATCCATCCATCCATCCTCACAAACTTTCGCGCTTATAATATTAGTAGGATATTATTGCAAAGTTTCATCTCAATCCGTTCAGCAATTTTTGCGTGAAAGAGTAACAAACATTCATACATCCATCCATCCATCCATCCTCACAAACTTTCGCGTTTATAATATTAGTAGGAAGTAGGATGATTTATAGCCTACTTATGTGTTATTCTGATATATAAGCTATATTATTGCAAGGTTTCATCTCAATCCGTTCAGTAGTTTTTGCGTGAAAGAGTAACAAACATCCATACATCCATCCATCCATCCATCCATCCTCACAAACTTTCGCGCTTATAATATTAGTAGGAAGTAGGATAGTAGGATTTAAAATATGTATATGTAGTATATCAGTCTCTAGCAACCATATCACAAGCTTTGCTTAGTTTGGGGTCAGAGACCGTGTGTAAGATGTCCCCCAATATTTATTTATATTTATTATATTTATATTATGTATTTGTGTCAGTTACGTGGTTTCCGTGGAATCCCCTGTAATGAATTTTAGTGTAAAATTAAAGATCCTAAATTTTGATTGTAAAGCGTATTTTTTAGATTTCTTAACTCCAGTTTCAACCGCCACCTCACCTATTGGTAAAACCTAAATATTGGCTATGTTTTTTCCTAATAATTCGCCAGTAAAACCACGGGTCAAAGCTAGTAATTTATAAACAATCTTTCCTTCTTTATAAGTAATCTTTCATCAATCTAAGTATCTACTACAATTATTAATACCAAAGTGTTATTGCTGGTTTACTTGTCACTGTTTCATGTAGCAATAAATCGTCTTGATTTTTCACATGAATATAGTTTAAAGATCGGAAATTGTCAAAGGCCAGGCTAAAAAGCTATTAATTCTTAAGCTTTGTCAATTAACATCAATCTAAGTAATACTAGCAGCTTATGAAGTTATTTCAATATAGAAATAAGCCGCCATTTTTACTATTACAGCAATTGTACAAATATTAATTAAATCAAGGTTTATCACCTTATAAATTAATTAGGTATAATATGTAAGGTTAGTCAACGCACGCTTATGATCTTATGAATATTTAAATCCAATGTTACTTACGAATTACTTACCTACATATAGGTATATATGCGTCGAACGTTTCTCTACAAATGTAGAGAAATAATAAGGAACCTTTCAACCCATTGCGAATATCACTACATGCTTGATCAAATTAAACTCTGGTTTCTGGAAGAGTTCCCCAGGGTTCTTGTCTGTACCCCCAGAACTCCCCCTAGGGAATGACTTAGCTTGGACAAAGTGGAAGTTTAATATGGCCAAATGGGGTTTCTCTGACATGATCTCAGTGGAGTGCGACTGTGGAGCTGTGCAGACAATGCAACACCTATTGTCCTGTTCTCAGTACCCAAACACCTGCACACTGAGCGACCTAGTGGAGGCCACCCTCCCGGAGTAGCAGTCGCTAACCACTGGGCAAAGCTTATCTAGATCATCACCATCATCCACCAGATCTACCTTAGAACCATCGACACGAAAAAGAAGAACTTAATATTTTACGAATATTTCAAGTACCTTCCTGTAGCTGTTATTGATATAGAGTAAAAAATCACGTTTTTTGTATGGGAACCCCCTTAAATATTTAATTTATTTTAATTTAATTATTTATTTTTATAGTGCATATTTAACTAAATATTTTCATTTATTATAACGGTTTATGAGATACAGCCTGGTGACAGACGGATAGACAACGGCGTCTTAGTAATATGGTCCCGTTTTTATCCTTTGGGTACGGAACCCTAAAAACCAACCCCGAGTATTTCGTTCTATTAACTCCTATTCTACCTACAGACAAAGGCAATTTCTATAGTTAAGCTGTCTTTAGCAGTATCTAGTTCACAAGCGGTCGTTAAACTTGTGTAATTGAATGTACCGCCTGACCCGCGATAGTATTATCGTAATGACAACGTGAGACTGAATAAATAAACACGGTTAAACCGGCTAGCAATAGATATGGAGGAATTGTTCTTGTCTATTGTGTTAATTTAGTTTTTCAAGTCTATGCTTTCACATATTCGATTAGGAAATTGCTACCAAACTTAGGCGTAAGTATTTACTTAATTGCTACGAGTAATTTAGAACTCGTGTGTACCGGAATGTGGAACGCTTTGCCTGGGTCTGTCTTCCCGTTAAAGTACAACGTGGGTGTCTTCAAGTCCCGAGTAAATAGGTATCTTCTAGGTAAGCGTCCTACACCCTAGACCGCACATCTGCTTAACATCAGGCAGTGTGTATTCAAACGCGAACCTATTCGAAATAAAAAAAAAACTCGTAGGTATCTATCGTGGTACATACAGATCTACCATAAGTGATATAAAAATGTTATAATCATCATTATCATTAACTTCTACTATGGTGCTAACTTCAAAATCGCGAATAACTTTAACTTCAAGTTAACTTGAACTTGATGGTTAATGAACGTTTTATAATTTAAGATCTGTGCATACCTAATTACCTACCTATGTTCAAACTATTAAATAACTTTGACTTTGAACGATGACTATTACATTGGTACAAAAGTTTCGTCAACTTTTGACAAAACGTATAAAATAGCTAATGTTTTTTTGTGATTTTAGGATTGATCCTTTAGTAAAATTTGGTCAAAATGATGCGATGTTATGTTAGAATGTGCGGTACCAACCACGTCGTCCTTCCCGGGTTCGTTTGAGTGAATGGCAAGAGCTCCCTCTCTAACCCCAGAGGTCTCCTTTTAATAGGCTTTAACTTCAGATCAGGGGATGCCTATTGCCTCTGTATCAGGGCCACTTAGTAAATATCCTAATATAGATACATATTTGACACTTTCTACCTAACCAGGTAGGATATGACCTCGACCGTAGATATTTTATAATCTAGCGACTTCCAGGGCTCGGATGAAAGTTACACAGAAAAAAATGAATTTACTGAACAGTTTAGCTATTTTTCATTTAGCTAAACTTTAGTAGTTGCCACCTAAAGTTTAGCTTAATCAACAAAATACTTTGGTTACTAGTAGCTCATGAAGTATAGTAAAAGATTTGTTCAGTTAATTAGTTCAAAATTTTCGGTAATATTCTACTAAACGAATTTACTAAATGCATTTTTACATAACTGCTCGGCTATTATAGCTAACCGATTAGCTACGAGTATAAGTAGCTTAATAATATTGTAGAATAATAATGTAGTGTTTTGTAGATTTTTACTTCACTGTTGTGGAGATTTCTATTCAGTAGATTTTTACCATTTGACTAAGAGGGAATTTGTAGATAATTACTGAACTGTACAATACATACTTAGCGAATAATTTACATATTTACAAAACGGTTTGGGAACATCCTACCGAACTATTTAGCTATCTCGCACTAAATACTTCAGGTAATTGTTATCAAACATTTAGCTATTTATTTTACTAAACAGGTTCATTACTTTTTTACATAACTTTTCATTTAGCTAATATTAACCAAGCATTTAGCAGTCCTTCAGTATCTAAACAGTTGTGTAAAATTTTACGTGAAATTCGGTAAATAACTTACAACTATTTTTCTCAGTGTAATTGGGGCTGTTATGAGCTGAAAATGCGAAAAACCTACAGCCACTTCAGACCTTCTGATGGCTTTAAAATTTAATTGGATACATAGATACATAACTGATACATCAAACGTTTTGTACGTTTAATTGGAGTTATATTGTCGATAGAATAGGAAGTATTATAATTTATAACTAATAGTTATTTTATGCTCGCACGTGGTCGTACTGCTCTGTACCTACTGTACTGTATCAGCCTTTATAATAGTACTAGCTTCTGCCCGCGGCTCCGCCCGCGTGGTATTTGGACTTTTGGGCTATCCCATAGGAACCTTTTATTTTTTGGGATAAAAAGTAGCCTATGTCACTTTCCGGCTCTTGAACTGTATCCATGCCAAAAATCAAGTCGATCCGTTGATCTGTTGCTGTGTGAAAGAGTAACAAACCAACAAACTTTTCGGATTTATAATATTAGTATGATGATGATATGATTCATTGGTATGAGACCGGGATTTGAACCCACGATTACACAATAGTAAGGCGGGTGTCATTAGACCAGACCGCCACGGCACGTGGTCGTAGGTAGATACTGTACATATTTTCTTTTTTTTAGTTAGTCTTGTGGTTAAATTCATCTTTTACGTTGTTACATAGAGTTGAAATCTAATAGCTTTCTTACCTACATTATTTGTAGATAGATACGTTTATTCTTGAGTTAAAGTCACCAACGTTGTACCTTACAAGAAATACATACTACATTAAATCATACATGATAATTATGTTTAGATATATTTATCGTATTATGCCCATATACAAGCTATCTTTATCTATTTAGCTATGATACTAAATTCGGATGTCGGCTCTAGAGATGTTGATGAAAAGTATATACTCGTAGATATTGCTTTTTATTGACTTTCGAAAAGGAGGACTAACTTCAGTCATTGCAGTGTTGCAATCTATTTTACAATATTTCGCTTGAATTTATTTAGGTATCTATTTTAAATTATTGTTCATTTTTAACGATCTTCAAATAGGAGGAGGTACTATGTAACTATGTACTTTTTTTAACTGTTCTTAAACCTGTGTCTGTGCTAAATTTCCTGTATCTAAATTTCCAATCCTCTCAATTCCAGGTCCAAAAATGGGGGGCCTGAAGACCCTCATAATCCTGCAGCTGGTCTACATCTCCAGCTGCATGGACCAACTAGACATCCTGTATGAGTGGAAGCAGCTGGACTACCAGTTCCCGTCTCCGGAGGCGCGGCAGGAGGCCCTGAACTCTAAAGCCTTCATACCAGAGAATAACATGCCGATGGGTGTAGAGGTCTACGAAGACCGCCTGTTTATTACTGTTCCTCATTGGAGACCGGGTGTGCTTTCTAGTTTAAACTACATTAATTTGAAAGGTAAGGTTTACATGTACTATAGGTACCGCCCTTTTTAATAGTCCACTGCTGCCAGTGGGGCTATTTCCACGACGATGGCCTAGTGCGTGTTGGTGGACCAACTAGACATTGTAAACGAGTAGAAGCAGAAGTTTCAGTACCTGTCTCCTCAGGAGCAACATGAGAACCTCGGCTCTGAGGCCTTCAGACCAGGGAATAATATGCCGATGGGTGTGGAGGTTTATGCTATGAAGATATATGAGCCGAATCAAATTTAAAGAGTCTGTTAAGTTAGTTACAAGCTACGCAAACCACCGCAAATGTGCAAATCAGTCACCAGCATCAAAGAGGGAAGATTTGCTTGTGGCTTCACAAACGCTATTAAATTTGATTCGACCTATTTTATCTTATTATATCAGATATAGATGGTTATCGTCTTGTCATGTACTAAGCCAAAAAGATGTTTATCTGCATTTTGAAATTTTTTTAATGATTTCGAGTTGGGGTTTTATATATTATGGGACAGCTGTTTTTTCTCTCTCTCGAATTTCGGGTGGTAAAATACAACTAATTTCCTACCCAGTGGTTCACAAAATTCACAATCAGAAGCTGAGTGTTAGCTGGTTTCTGACAAAACAAATTATAGGTATGAATAATCACTATCACTACGTATTACCCATAAAGTCGCTATCTTTGTGTGTCTGTCTGCCCATCTGTGTATCCGCCTATAACATCCAAAATACATAAGATATTCTAATGCGGTTTTCACTATCTTTTAGAATATTTCAACGAAAAGGTCGGCACCTATAACAATCGTACCTGTAAAGCATAAATTCATTGTAGATACCTATTTGATTTTAATTGTATTGTTGTTTTGTTGTAAATAAATGCTCTTTCTATTGTGATTGATAAAAGAAGGACAATATGTATTAAATAACAATTTATTAACAAATAAATATTTGTCCTTCTATTGTTATAGAGAATAGAAGGACAATTATTTATAAAAAAGTGCTGAAGGTAAAAAATAATCTAAATAAAAATAGAATACATCATATCATGGATATGATCTCATTAAACCACATTAGTAAAATACTAGGAAAATAAACAAAAGCCTGTCATGGTATATTTCAAAAATAGATAGCTTTTAAAATTCATAACAATATAGGTAGCTTCCTATTCATAACAATATAGGTTTCCTTGAGTGACAAAATGTTGAATTTGTCCCCCTGAAATATTGAGTCCTGCGTCGTTTCGCCCCGCAAGCAGTTGGTCCCGCGGGGCGATGGATGGGTCATGGATTTTTCTCATCTTCATTTTGAGATTGAACGGTTGTCGTCAAAACCTTTTTTCCCGCTAAATATTCATAGAATACTCGAATACTCTAGATTTAATATCTAAATCGCTACCAGCAACACTGGTCGCCGCGATGACGCCGCGGTGCGATGTCGCGGCGACACACCCGTGTGGCATGTCTGTAACTGAACACCTTTGATCCAAATTGGCAGGAATCAACACAAGACCGACAAAACTGGAAATCTCGAGAGGAGGCCTTTGTCCAACAATGTGATAATAAAGGCTCATAAACATACTAACAATTATTTTTATAGCGTTGCACATCTGTTGATTTTTTAGTCGGATTTTTATTTTATCTCATGTAATTTTATGCGTGGCTGTACCATAAGAAATACGTAATACTGATGCGGGAAATTGATCTTTATCAACGTGGGCCCAAACGACCTCTTCCTTCATAGTTCTCCGCGTTTCGCACCGCGGGCCCAATGGGGGCCTTCAAAAAAAGTCATGGTCGATTCGCCCCGCGGGACCAATAGCTTGCGGGGCGAAACGCCGCAATACCCGAAACATTTGTGTAATTTATTTCGCCTATACAGAATGTAAAGCCTAAGTAATAGCCAGTAGATTGTAAGTTGCACTATGCTTAAATAAATTGAAATTCAATGTTTTATGTTCCAGATAATTCAACAAAGTCGCCTGTCCTCATTCCGTACCCAAGCTGGGCCGCACATTCTGTAGGCTCCGATGGGAAGCCACCAGAAATAATCTCACCCTTCAGGGTAAGAGCAGACCGCTGCGGAAGACTCTGGGTCCTCGACAATGGCAAAATGAACAATCTCGAAGCAAACGTCACCAAATATCCCCCAGCCATCATCGTGTACAACCTCAAGACTGATAACTTAATGAGAAAATTTGAAATCCCTGCTGATCAAGTCAAGGAAGACTCAGGGTTCGCCAACATTGCCATAGAAGATACCGATTGCGATAAAACATACGCGTATGCGGGCGATGTAGGTAAAGCAGGGTTGGTCGTTTATTCTTGGGAAAAAAATGAATCCTGGAGAATTGACCACCACTATTTCTACTATGATCCTTTGGCGTGCAACTTCAGCGTGAAAGGAATCGAATTTACCTGGACTGATGCACTGTTTGGTCTTGGCATATCATCACCTAATCCAGACGGTTTCAGAACATTGTACTTCCACCCGATGGCTAGTTACAATGAATTCGCTGTATCTACTGAATATTTGAGGAACCAAACCATAGCAGATGACAATTTTGACGCTTTTAAACTTGTAGGAAATAGGGGACCAAACGCTCAATCCAGCGTTTCTTTCATAGACCCTAAAACAGGGGTCTTATTCTACTCGCTAGTCAATTTGAATGCTGTAGCGTGCTGGAAGACTTCAAACAAGGAGTACACGATGAAGAATCAGGGAAGGATCTTCATGAGCAACACCTCTATGATTTATCCCACAGACATAAAGGTAGACTACAATGATAACCTCTGGGTTTTGTCCAATAGAATGCCAATCTGGATGTACCAGAAACTGAACTACGATGATGTAAACTTTAGAATATTTTCGGCTCCCGTAGTAGACGCTATCAGTCACACAGCATGTGATATTACCGCGAGGTCGGATATCTTAGACAAGTTCGTAAACAAAGTGAAGAATGTTACAAATAAAATCACTTCGAAGATAAAGGGAGAAGGCAACTCTGCTGTCCGTTTCGGATCTGCATCCTTTGCTGCCATGTTTTTGCTAAGCTGGTTCCTTTCTTTTGGAGTGTTGAACTAAAAACAAAATGTTAAGGACTGTTATTGTTATTGCTTAGGCTTAGGTTTTGAGAAATGTTTCGACTCAGTGTTTGTGAAATTTCCAGTCATAAATTTTTAAAGTTAAGCTTCCAGGAACGTTACCGCTTTATTTATTGTGATTAACTATAGAAATAACTATTGTACTTATCGTGTGGTATATTTGTGCCTTAAAAGTGATATTTTATTTAAGCTAACGTAATTTTAGGTTGAACACAGATGTGTTTTGTAAATACTTACATTAAATAATTTTAAAACTATATTTTGTTTCTATTCGATCAACTTCGATCCATACAAAATGCAGGAATTTGTCGCCATCTTGAGTGATTTTTGGCAATTGTTTAGTCTTAGATTTCTTTGGTAGATGGCAGAGTTTGTAAGCTGATTCTCGTTACTAGAATACTCGTACATGAGTAAAAACAAAAACAAAAATCCTACAACATTGGGTATGTAGCGCCACCTACTGTGTTTTATTAGAACTCGCTTAGTTCAACACCAATGAGCTAGATGGCCATACTAGTTATTAGTTTTCTTTTTTTGATGATAATTTATTTATAACATGCACGTAGCAAGACAAATAAATCATGATACTCATTAGTCATTACATTTTTTAACAAATATTTATCATTGCTATATCTGAATTATTGGAATACAAAACTGTTTTTTTTTGTTAAGAGACTCAACATAATTACGACTTAACATTAACATATGAGCTCTTACATATGAGTTGCATGGAACAGTATGTTTTGTATCGGACAGGGACAGCTGATTATTTTTCTCGAATTCCGAGTTAGCCCCATAGTAAAAGTTGTTCATAACTACGATCTCAATCACCCTCGTTAGTCTTAGTATAGGAAAAGCAGATAACAATGTATTACATTATAGGTACTTATATTTATTATGCACTTCTCTAGCTAATCCGATAAAATATGGCACAAGTCCGGTGTTATGTAATAGAACCATAAATACATTAACCATTAATAAGCAATATTAGTTCTTACTTATCAGCAATTTAGGTCCAATTTATAACAACCATAAAGTCCCAAATGACACCCTTCAATATGCCACGGTCATTATAACCTTCTGCATGGATCTGAACGTACGTGACTGGAAAATTAAACAAGATGGAAAATATCTGTGGCATAAAATAAAACTTTTTATGAAAATGGCTTTCGCTGAAAAAGTAAGTATTTCCAATACCTTATACGCTTGATTAAATTACACTTTATTATTATATACTACGGGACTTATCGCGCACTGATAATACGAGATATGTAACTTAATTATCCCGACGACGTTTCGTATGAGTTGCATCGATCGCCAACCCACCACCCACCAACCTGCATTGGGCCAGCGTGGTGGGTCTGGCCCAATCACCCTTCGTTGGTAGGCCTACGTCCTGTAATGGACTATTAAAAAGGCTGGTACAATAACTTTTTTACGTTATAAATAAAGATTTAAGGGGGGCTCCTATACAAAAAACCTTTTTTTTTTTCGATATTAATAACGGCAACAGAATACAGAATGTTCACAGAATGTTAAGTTGTATATTCCCTTTCAAAAATAAATAATTAAATAAAAATAAAATATATTAAAGGTTCCATACGGTACGGAACCCTTCGAGCACGACTCTTATTATTTGGTCTAAGGCAAACATGCCTTCCTACCTTGGCTTGTTGTCGTGCTAAAAGTAAGGACATTATTCCGTAGGTAAGTTCGTATAGCTAGCCCTGATGTCGGAGTTCTGAGTTTTTAAGCTGCCTGAAGGCCTCTAACTTGGCTAGATGGTTAAAACAACAAATACCTACAATTTAACGTGTCATCCAAAGCACGGTACCGCTCAGATGTAAATGCCACCCGCGGTCACCCATCCGAAGACTGACCGTGCTGAACGTTGCTTAACTTCGATGATCGCTGACGACCACCTAGTCAAACTACGCTATAAGCGCTACTTCCTATAATAAGTATGAATAATTCAAAAATTAACTGTGATACAGAGCGTGGATGATGATCAGCCAAACAAAGAAGCCTCGGAAGCGGGAGTAAAGAGCAAGGTCCTCAGCTGCTTTAAAGGAGTGCGGCTTCTGCAGACGCTCATCATCGTCATCTGCTCCGTCGTTGTCTTGCAGCAAGTTTGTATTCTTATTAAAAGTACAGTCATTTATTCAGAATTTAAGAACGCGGCTCGGTCGGTGGAGCAACTTCTACGTCTCGCTGTCCTCGGCCAGTGTCTTCACCTCTCTGTACGGCATGACATCTACCTTCTCTTTGATCTGATCTAAAAATTCCCTCCATGGTCTTACCCTTCTTCTCTTTCAATAGTGGTCATAATTCTTCTTTTCTCTCACCATGTCCACCACTTCTAGGTTCGTACTTCTTCTTCTTCTTCACCAATTTGTACATGATGGCTAGCCCTGAGACCTTATAATTGAATCATTCGAAAAAAGTATTCGAACCACTATCCGATGTCTCGTTCGTTCGATGATCTTCAATGCTCACTCCTTTTTTTACTCGGAGTATAAGGACACATATACGCTGTACATATAGCTTCAAAATTAGATCCCCCAGTGTCATATTTTTTAAACCGCCTAAAGGCATTTGACATAACTAAACGGTTAAAGCAAACAGGTTCTACCATTTGACGTGACGTTGTTTCCTCAGTTCTTTTAATCGTTCGGTTGACTGTCCACATGCGGGATGGCTCCAACTTTATTCGATTGTATAAATATATCGACCATTGTGATATTTTTGCACTAAATAGCGTTGATAATGGCAACTTAATAATATGCGAGAGTAGGGAACCTCTTGCGCAACAAAAGTAAGAGTGGCGCAATTTTAGAAACATAGCAAACTTCGATAAAAATCGTCTATGAGATTAGGACTCTTAAACTCTCTACAAACTCGACCAAAGTGTTTATTCTTAACGCAAGTGTGACACTACCTTTTAGAATTTCTATTTCACTGTTCACTGTCCAAAGCGCACAGAACAAGACATTTAAAAACAAATTCGGATTTGGGAGTCTGAGGACTGTGCTGTGTTGTATTTGTTAAAATAATGGTTTATTGGGAATATTATTAGTTTAGTAATGGTATCCCCAATATTGTATAGTCTGTAGATAGTTATAAGAAAATCGACTATCTCTGTCCCCCGTGATGTTCTCTCTCTCTCTGTGATGGCCGCCAAGTTGGCAAGTAATAATCTCGCATCTCCTGTATTATAATAATTTGTAAAAACTAATTATAACTTCCTGAATATACTTATCAGTGGAATACAGTCGTATTGTTTTTAATCTCTACAATCATCAAGCCTTGACTCCTTCTACAAGACGCTTAATTATTGCTGACCGCGCTTTGCAAGCATGGAAGTTATTTAATACACTAACCTCCAGAGGTTATGGGCCCAGATATTTGTAAAAGGGTCTAGGTCAAAGTGAAAAACAGACAGAAAAGAAAGGCAATATGAGTTTTGGTGGTGAAGCTGTACATAATGTTCAAACTCCATATTCAGGCGGAGACAGCCGCCATTACGTGTTCGAGAAATTAGACGGCGTGGCTAATTTCCATTTATGGAAATTTCAGATGAAGAATGCCCTGATTCTAGAAGATTTGTGGCAGTCTGTTGATACTACGGATTCGATTGATCCATCCCGGGACAGGCGAGCGCTCGCACGAATTTGTTTATCAATTAAACCATCATGTATCCAGTACGTGAGAAATGCCGCGACCGCTCATGAAGCATGGAATAAATTGATCTCAACATTTGAGGATAAAGGTTTTTGTCGTCGAGTTATACTTTTACGGCAGTTACATCGTGCTTCTTATACCGATTACAACAACATGGAGGCGTATATTGAACACATTATGACGTTGGTGCAGCAACTGACCGATATTGGAAGATTACTGGAAGATGCTGAGGTTGCCGAGTTGATACTATCGGGTTTACCACAAGATTATGATGTGGTGGTATCGAGTCTAGAAGCTGTTGCAATATCCGGGAGTGTCAGTAGCGAGATCGTAAGGATGAGACTTCTTCAAGAAGAGCACAGAAGAAAACGTGAACGTGAACCAGTTGGTGAATTAGCTCTCTTGTCAAAATATAAGAAGAAAATATCATGTCATTTTTGTAAGAAGACAGGACACATCAAATCCAAATGCTACAAGTATAAAAGACACTTAGAGTCAAATAATAAGCAAGATATGGCTTTACTGACTGAAGCGACAAGCAGAAATTTTGAAGACTCAACCTGGTTGCTTGATAGTGGGGCGAGCGCACACATGTGCAATAATATGCAGTGGTATTGTAATTTCAAGAGTTTTACGAAGACAGTTTGCACCGCAGATGGGAATTCCATGTTAAGTCTAGGTATTGGTGATGTGAACATTTGTATAGGAAATAAAACACAACTTATTAATGATGTTATGTTCGTACCAACTCTCTCAACCAATTTAATCAGTGTCAGTAAATTAAGTGAGAAGGGTTTATCAATAAACTTTAAAGAAAATAAGTGTTACGTTTCCAAGGGTTGTTCATTGTTAGTTACTGCTACTAGACAAGGCGGAATTTATGTATTGGACAAGGTGTGTGGTGTTTTTGTTTCTGATTCACAGGTGAATTCAGATGTAGCCATGAATGTTGACATGGAAGCTGTGTCGAAGCTACAGAGTTTGCCAGACACTGAGGCGACCATGTGTTCATCGGAGCGATGGCACAGAAGGCTGGGACATTTGAGTTATAAAGGGGTAAGTGTTCTCCGTAAGCTAGTTTCAGGTATGGATCACTTGACTCAGTATGACGCAACCATTCCTAAATGTGTGTCATGCGTTGAGGGGAAGCAGGCTGTCAAGAAGTTTCCTAGGGGTGAAGCCAAGCGTGCTGAACAGCTGTTGGAGCTTATCCATTCCGATGTTGCGGGTCCCATGCCAGTGAGTAGTCTGGGTGGTTCCAGGTACTTAGTCACGTTCACCGATGATTTTTCGAGGAAAACATTTGGTTATTTAATCACACGTAAGTCTGAAGTTTTGTCCAAGTTTAAGTGCTTTAAGGCAACTGTCGAGAAACAAACTGGTTGTTTTGTTAAATGTCTGCGAACCGATAGAGGTGGAGAATATTGTAATGCTGAGTTCTCCAAGTATTTAGAAGGTGAGGGTATTGTTCATCAGACCACCTGCCCATACAGTCCTTCCCAGAATGGTGTCTCAGAAAGGCTGAACCGAACTCTTTTTGAGAAAGCTCGCTGCATGCTTCGTGAAGCACAACTTCCTAAGGAATATTGGGGTGAGGCGATATCTACCGCTATATATCTGAAAAACCGAAGCCCTACAGCAGCTTTAGAAGGTAAGGTACCTGAAGAAGTTTGGACAGGCCGTAAAGTAGATGTTAGTCATCTCCGTGTTTTTGGTTGTATGGCTATGACATTAATTCCAAGTATGAGGCGTGACAAGCTTGATTCGAAATCTAAGCGTTGTATTTTTGTGGGGTATGGTGAACATACAAAAGGATATAGGTTAATTGATCCTTCTAATCCAAGGCAGATCATTTATTCTAGAACCGTGTCATTCTTTGAGAATCAGTTTGTTGACCACTGCATAGAGAGCAATATTAAGACACAAAAAGTATGTAATGATACTATTTCTGAAATTGGCATGCAAAGCCACCAATTTCAAGGTACTAGTGATATGCATAAAATGCCTAGTAATGTTAATAATAATGATGATGTTTGTCAGGTGCAAATGCACAATGAAGTTTTAAGGAATTCTGACAATACGATAGAGGAAAATAACTGTGATATTAATAATGCAATTGAATCCAATGTGAATGTGATGAATGATAATAATAATTCAAATGATAATTTATATTTATCTCCCGTTTCAGGAGAGTCCTCGTTCCAAAGCGCTGAGTGGCTCGACAGTAGCGACAGTGGAGATGGCAGAGTGCCATGTGATACTTCCATGAACGAAACAGTCGTTCGAGGGGAAGGTTCTACACAACAGGTTCCTAGTAGTGTTAGCGAGCGACCTGTTCGTTCTACTAGAAACAATAAACCAGTAAGGTATGTAGATTATGATCTATCTGATTCATCAGACATTTCTCTCTTGGTCAATTTTCATAATGAACCACAAACCTATGAGGAAGCATTAGCAAGCCCTGATAAAGAAAAATGGCTAGCTGCTATGCAGGATGAATTTAATTCACTTATGAAAAATAATGTTTGGCAATTAGTGGACAGACCGAGTGGTTGTAACATAGTAAGTTGCAAATGGGTTTATAAACTAAAGTCTGATGATTCAGGTGATTACCCAATATATAAAGCCCGTCTAGTTGCAAGGGGGTTCAGTCAAAAACCTGGGGTAGATTATATGGATACCTTCTCACCTGTTGTACGACACTCTTCACTTAGAATTTTATTTTGTATAGCTAATGAGCTTGACATGGATATAGAACATATAGATATAAATACAGCTTTTTTAAATTCCAAACTTGATGAATGTATTTATATGGAACAGCCTTTAGGATTTTCAAATGATAGGACAAAAGTTTGTTTGTTGAATAAAAGTTTGTATGGTCTCAAACAAGCAGGCAGGCTGTGGAATAATAATGTTCATGTTCTATTGACTAACAACGGTTACATTCAAAGCAAGTGTGAACCATGTGTTTATTTTAAAAATATTGACAATAAGTTGACTTTAGTGGCTGTTTATGTCGATGACTTCTATGTTGTAACATGTTGTAATGATGAAAAAGTTAAATTGTATAAATTGTTACAATCGGAATTCAGTTGTAAAAGTTTAGGTACTCTTAAGAATTGTTTGGGTATTAAAATACATAGAGATAAGACCCGTGGTACCTTAATGTTTGACCAATCTGAATATATAAGGAAGTTGTTGGAACGTTTTGGTATGACTAATTGCAAAAGTGTTTCTACACCTATGGTTGTAAACAAATTGGACAAGGCCACAGATGATGACACTCTGTCAGACAGTACTTATCCATATAGGGAATTGATAGGGTGCTTAATGTATTTGGCCGTATGTTCCAGACCTGACATTATGTATGCTCTTAGTCATTTAAGTCAGTTTAACACAGCTTTCAAGCGACATCATTGGTTGGCTGCAAAACGGATTTTGAGGTACTTGAGTGGTACAATTAATAAAAGACTTGTTTTTGAAAAATCCGGCAATTTTGATATAACTGTTTATGCTGATGCAGATTTTGCCAATAATGTCGTTGATAGAAGGTCGTATAGTGGCTTTGTTGTAAAAATCGGTGACTCTACTGTATGTTGGGAGTCACGCAAGCAACGCTGTGTCAGTCTTTCAACGACTGAAAGCGAGTACTTGGCCTTAGCGGATTCTTGTAAGGAAATATGTTTTGTTAGAAATTTTTTGTATGAAATTTTTAAGAAACAATTAAATTGTAGAATCTATAGCGATAATCAAAGTGCTCTTAGGTTGCTTGAGACAAAAGAATATTGTCATAAAAAGACAAAGCATATTGACTTACGCTACCATTTTGTAAAAGATATTGTTAAGGAAAAGAATGTAGTAATTGATTATTTACCTACTGAAAGAATGGTGGCTGATATTTTTACGAAACCTCTATCTAGCTGTAAGCATAATGTTTTTATTGCTGACTTAGGTTTAAGAAATGTGTAATAAATAGACGTTCCAAATTCTTGAGATGTTGCATGTATTGTAAGCCATCAATATTTGTAATGTAGAGTCACTAATGTATTTCTGTGACAGAGATAGTGTTGTGTTACTTTAATTAACATGTAACTTGTTGTCATAATGGAGGCATGCTAGACATGAAGTAGGAACAATGTAGTTTTGTTAAGTTAACTTGAATTGTTAATTGTTTACACATATGATTTGTGTATGTTGTTCTACATTGTTGAAAGTTTTTCATGTTACGCATGAGGGGAAGTGTTAAAATAATGGTTTATTGGGAATATTATTAGTTTAGTAATGGTATCCCCAATATTGTATAGTCTGTAGATAGTTATAAGAAAATCGACTATCTCTGTCCCCCGTGATGTTCTCTCTCTCTCTGTGATGGCCGCCAAGTTGGCAAGTAATAATCTCGCATCTCCTGTATTATAATAATTTGTAAAAACTAATTATAACTTCCTGAATATACTTATCAGTGGAATACAGTCGTATTGTTTTTAATCTCTACAATCATCAAGCCTTGACTCCTTCTACAAGACGCTTAATTATTGCTGACCGCGCTTTGCAAGCATGGAAGTTATTTAATACACTAACCTCCAGAGTATTAGCCTTTTAGTAGGTATCCACTGGCCCAGTGCAGTGCCTTGAACAGTTGGTGGATTCACATACGCTTTCGAATTTCTTCTATGGACGTACGTAAGCTGCCTTGCGATGTTTTTCCTTCGCACAGAAAAACCAATGATTGATGGACAGATGATTAGTAGCCTAAAGTATAGTATTTATTATTAAGCCCTTATTTACTGAAAAAATTACAATTGTTACTTAATTATTCTATAGTTTTTGCACTTCGGAATAAACATTTTCCAGTACGTCTGTGGACGCAAAGGCCTCCTCCAGAATCTTCCATTCACCTCTGTCTTGTGACTACTTTTTTGACATCGTCTACCCATCTCCTCATCTATCTTCCTCTTTTTCTCCGTATTTGGTCCACTTCTCTGTTTTATCTCGTATCATGTGCCCTGCCCATTTCCAAGTATAGTATAGTAACTGCTAATTAAGTGAAGACTTTTCTGTGGTGTAGCCATCGTAATGAAATATAGTGTGGTAAATCAAACTAATAAGTCCATTATGATGTGTATTTGGTCACCATAAACTATTTTACATTAGTTTCTTAAATAATTATAACAACTTGGATTGACTAAGAATATGTGCTTTCGCCTCGAGGCGCAAATCTAGAATGCCCTCAACCAAAGATTAATATTTTTACATCTCTTCAGTTTGTTTTCTCGTTTTCTGATTGGCTGTTTTAAAACTACGCCGGAAGCAGTTCTTATTGGCTAAAATGCCGGCTCGTTGTTAAATCGGCCAATCACAAGCCAGAGAAATGTTAACCTTACAAATACTAGAAAATATTATTCGACATATATTTAAAAATCAGATCAAAATTTGATGCAACGATTAAAAATCATGACAATAGTATATGAACTAAATATACTATACTACTGATGGTGACAACCACGGTCTCTCTTGCTCAAGAAGCGCTGGTCGGATTGGACGCCACGCCAGCCTTAACGATGTCATACGCAGGGCTTTTGTCACCGCCAATATAGCAGCCGTACTCGAACCGAGTGGGTTGGCGCGTGGTGATGGCAAAAGGCCTGACGGCATGACGCTGGTCCAATGGAAGTGTGGACGGCCCTTAGTATGGGACGCAACTTGCGTCGATACTTTGGCACCGTCACATCTTCCTGAGACTCAGAGTAGGGCTGGAGCGGCGGCCAATTCGGCTGAGCAGCACAAGCGGCGCAAATATGCTAACCTCGGTAGTGGTTACATATTTGAGCCATTTGGAGTTGAGACTTTGGGTCCGTGGGGGCCGGGAGCTCATCTCGTTTTCAAAAGTCTTTGTGAGCGTCTGGTGGACGCGACGCATGACCAAAATGCTGGTGTTTATTTGGCTCAACGTATAAGTATTGCCATTCAGCGTGGCAATGCTGCCAGCATGCTGGGCACGCTGCCAATTGGCAGTGGGCTTGAGCACTTGGATTATCTTTAGACCTTCAAGGGTCTGTGGATGATCCAATTGCGTTCTATGTAGTAGTAGTGTAGTATTATAATTTTAAAAAAAAACGAACTAAATTACATGTGTTGTATTGTATTTCTTCTAACTAAACTATTTGATCGATACAGATTTCGGCGTGCGTCAGGAAACTGATTGACATCCCCGTCACGACCTACACGCACTTTGACTTTAACAAAACCGTGGTGTACCCCAGCGTCACCTTTTGTCGGGAGCCGGCTTATAAATATGATAAACTGATGGTAAGTTATATCAATTTAATTAGACGAAACTTAGGCAGGCTCCATACTAAAAGTGATGCTAAGTGCGGCAGAGGCATCATCATCGAATTAAATTAATCAAAAAGAGGAAATCAAATGAAACAAATATTTTTTGCAAAAAATTGGCAAAACAGACTTCCATCTTGTACAAAAATCGAATAGCGCGCTCGAATTGATGTATACAATTTTTACATTATTGTTGATTTTTCAAAAACGAATCAGCCGATTTTGATAAAATTTAAATGGGACCACCTCGGCAGTATTCTCTTTCGAACTAAAAAAGTATGTTTTCATTTGTTTCACAATTGGCAAAAATATCGATGAACATACAAAGGTATAGACAAACATAGAAACTCCTCCTTTTTGGAAGTCGATTAAAAATGAACTACTTACCTATAGTATGACACGAAGAAATTCTACCTATACTGTTAACGATGTTCGTCGATTAGGAGCAGCGAGCTCAGCTAACATAGAGTATTTTAAATATTATTATTAGTTTTATGCTTACGTTGTTCCGTCGAGGGGTTCGTCGTATAGCACTTTTGAAACTGCATGAAAACCAGCGTAACGTGGCGTCCGCCCTACAAACAAACAAACAAACAAATAACTCTTTATTGTACACACAAAATAAAAATAACAATAAATACAACAGTGAAATAGGCATTCTAAAAGGTAGTGCGACACTAGGCGGCCTTATCGCTGGAAGCGATCTCTTCCAGGCAACCCATAAGCTCATAAGTAAGTAGAACGAACGAAACGAAACGGTTCTACTATGAACGAAAGCGTATAAATATTGTGTCATTCAAACCTCAGACCAAATAAAAAATAAATACAGAATGTTGTGAACAAAAAAGTGAGGCCGACCAAAACTACGCCTCGCCGTGTACAGACAACTACACACACATCCACGTACAACGAAACTACGCCTTGGCTTGTCAGTCAAAATATGGCGGCGCAACAGCGAAGTACTCGCACATGTATAAAAAACCGGCCGATTGTTCAACGACGTTCTCTCTAGATTTTTTTTATATCCATCTTTCCATTATTTGAATCTCGTATATTCAAATAATGGAAAGATGGAAAACCAGACGAATTTATTTATCAATACCATCGATCTTTCTTCGTCTAATAGGAGCATTAATTAATGAAAAAATTATAATAATAATAAACTGAAACTACGTTGCACCTGATTATGTACGTATTTAATTTGTGTTTTTAAACTTTGGTTTTTCAGAGAGTAGTTGTAGTAAATTAATATGTTATGCTTAGATTTATCATTTGTTTATTGTAATTTTTTATTTTTCTTATGTACTTGTAAATTTGTAAATTCTAATAGTGGTGTTAAATATATTAAATGTAAATATTACTTACATTTTAAATCGTATCAGGTTTCCCGCGATACAGGCCCAGCCTAGTGCGGGAACCGCTGTTTATCTAGCATTGTATAAAACTATCCATAAACATATGTTTTCTCTTAATAAAACTTCTCATGCACTTGTGTATCTTATGTTTATGTTAAATACATTTTCATTTTTTTTTCTATCTTTTGATATTTATGGTATATGCTGCTATTCATAAATAGATGGTTGGCGGTCGAACATGTATTTGTCTTCGTAATCTCGGTGCGCTAATTTTCAATTCCCGATTGTTTTTAATTTTAGCAGCGTCTATGTTTAGCGGCCAGCTGTTTGTGAGCATGTGGCGTCATCGTGGAATTCTGATTCTTCGATTATTTGAAAGACACATTCATATAACGTAATGATTACTTAGGATTAGTTTTATTACTGGTTCATTTATGTTTTTAGATTTAAATTATTTTGTCTGTGTTAATAATTGTTAAGTATTATAATATTACATAAATTTTTTATTGATCCAGAGATCCATAGAATTGACAAAAGAAACCCTTCTTTAGAAGTAATTTGTAAAAACGCTGGTATCACAATCTACAGTGAAAACACTGCAAATGCGACTCTTGCTTCTAAGATGTATTATTCACAATGAAAAGATTTGCATAAGTACTCAAAAATTTGTATAAATAAGTAGAAAATAATTCTCTCCCGACAGACACCCAACAAAACTTATCGCACATTGGATAGTCAGGTACAGCTAACATTTGTACTACGACATAATTTTATCCACATCTGAAAACTTGACAAAAATATATCATATCATTATGACTATGTCTCGTTCTGAACCATCTATAAAATTATGTGGTGGTGCGTATGCTAGTCGTAGTGGCTACTCGCTAGGCGTAGTGGCCATGGTGGTCAAGAGGTAGTGACACCCGCCTTACAATCGTGTGGTCGTGGGTTCAAATCTCCGTTCCCGTACCAATAAGTTCCTTGGAATTTATGTACGGAATTTAACACCACTGGCTTTTCGGTGAAGGAAAACATCGTGAGGCCTGCATACGTCCGTAGAAGAAATTCGATGGCGTATGTGAATCCACCAACCCGCACTGGGCCAGCGTGGTGGTTGGTGGATATGGCCCAATCACCTTCGTGGGTAGGCCTACGTCCTGCAGTGGACTATTAAAAATGCTGGTACAGTACAGTACAGCGTATGCTAGTCGTGAAGGTATGGTATTCTTATGGGCAATATTTTCAGGATTATGGTCTGTACTCTCACCCTCGCTACACCTCCGTGTGGGTGAACTACAACTTCTCCACCAGTCTGGATGACTTGTGGGACGACATCACCTACAGCGCGCAAGATATGTTCGTGCAATACGGACTTGATGGTTCTATGGAGAGTAAGCATTAACAATATTGTACCATTGATTTCCAAGTCTACCAGAATCTTTCTTCAGGCTTTGTACGACTTTGAACTTTCGGTTATCACAAATACAAAAACAAATTGTTTCCACAAATATAAACATAGCGAGCTTCAAAAACTCATTTTTTTTAAATAATGCTTTATCTATTTTAATTCTAAGATAATAAATATGCATGTTTGAATGTAGGTTTGATTCAGACCGTATAATCGCAATGAGTGCAAGCTGAAATTGTTGAAAATCTGTAAGGGTACCCTGTGTTCAGCAGTGGTTGTTTAAAAGTTGAGAATATGCTGAAGACGATACTTTATAATTCTACTAGCTGTCCGTTTCGGCTTAGCCTAGGTACAATTGATAAAGCTGCAAACTTTTTCGTTGAATCACTCAAGTATAGTGAAATCACTCCAACACTCAAAATATAGTGAAATCTGCATTCGAATCTATTGTGTAGGTTAGAAGGTATAAACATACACAGACGGGCAGACATACACGCAGCAATAGCGACTTTGCTTTATAATATGCAGTGATTTTTTTGTTGTATGCAGTGATTTATCTGTTCACTAGACATAGATCTCCACGCGACCACAGGGTTCGTCATGGGCCGTTGCTACACTATGACGCCTCGGATATTGGCAACCCAGGCCAGCAAGAGTGCTGGCTACTCTATAACTCTGCGGCATAGCGCTGCAGACATGGCCACCACTACTGGAGTGGATCCACCGGGGTACCACGTCTTCGTACATTATACTAGGGAACCATTCACAGGTCAGCCCATTTGTGCTCTACTCACTAGATATAAGGCTTCTTGAGCCGTTGCTCCTACCCAGATCTTAGTCACACATAACAGAGTACTGGGTACTCTATAACTCTGCGGTCCAGTGCCGCTGACATGGCCACTACTACCGGTGTAGACCCTCCTGGGTACCACGTCTTTGTATATTATCTAGACATGACATAAGGGTTCCTTCTCAACCGCTGCTTTATCTTGACTCCTAATATCGCGGCCATCTAGGCCAGCAAGAGATGGAAGAAGTAGTAAACGATTGGGCTACGGAACTTACCCAGACACGGGTTAACGGACTGGAATGGACTCATACGTATCTAATATAACTTCTCCTCTAGGTGTACATACTCGTAATTATGTCCCTTCACGATGTTTTATACGCCAATGGCAACATACCGTGAACCAACGACCTCTTGATTCTAAGACGAGCTTTCTATTAGGCTGATACGACTGTTTAGTTCTTGTTTAGTGACTTAAATATTTGCTTACAGAGGTAGAGGTATACAATGGAGGTCTGGTCCAGACACTGTTCGTGTATGTTGGCGAGACGATCGAGGTGAAGCTAACCATCGATGAGTACGTCAAGATCAGTGGAGAAGACGACCCTTGTTCTGACGAGGCCAATTACAGCGCCAATGTTGTAAGTAGATGTGGTTTCTATAGATTAGTAGAAATATTTTTTCTCTTACACCTCATATTACCGAAGAATGTATTCCATTCTTCAAAGATCTCTTTTGATATTAAAAGTAAAAAACAAAAATAAAGAAACCTAGTATATCATAGATTGACTGAGATAATCATGAAATATAACAGGAGAAGGAGAATTGCCATAGGACCTGAAAAAGTGTAAGCATTGCGTGCAAGCCCCAAGCATTCATGCTCGCCATCGAAGGCTACTTCTTGCTGCGGCATTATGTGTCGGGTCGTTCTCTTCCCTCAAATATGGTCGAGGAGAGCGATGGCGGGCACATGTGTCATACTCGTGATCGGGTGCTGCTAGCGGGTCGCCGGTCTGCTTGTGGCTTTCACGCAATGCATTGACTGAATAGCTTAGACTTACCATGTACCAACTCTCTTTGTACAGTAAAATCTAATAATTATCTTTAGTTAACAAAGGGCACAGACCCTGGAGTCTGTGGTTAGGTAATTTTTCGATAAAAAAAAAAAAAAAATAACAGTGAAATATAACACAAATATGTTGATCGTAAATAAAAGGTTAACAAATTGGCTCTCTATAAAAATCAATGAGACTGTAAAATATCCCAATATATTTTTTATATTTATCTGATACACTTAATACCAGCCGTAAACTCGACTAAACATAAAATGTTTAATTTTCAGTGCACAGAACAGTTTCTGTGGGACTTGGTGGGGCAGAAGGCCGGCTGCTCCGGACCCTGGATGTCCAGCGATCTGCCTCACTGTGACAATCACACCAAAATGAGAAACCTTATCAGCGAGTATATGGCGTAAATATATTTTGATACTTTCTATATTTTATTTTGATTACTAATAAGAATCTGCCTATCACGGATCGGATAGCAACGTCACATATACTTGTATCGAACGGCATTAGATGAGATTTGCATAAGGTCGGAATAAATAGCGGAAAGGGAATAAGGCTTAGGCTTGACATAAGCCATTTAAACTTTTCCCCAAATGTATTCAGGTATCCTTACCATGTGCTCCTTGTTTCGCATTCATAAACTAAATTCAGTTCGCACTGACTTCAGCTGGAAACATACTATCGGACGCGGTTTACGGACGCGACTGACAGCCGCGATTGATAACCTATCAATCGCGGCTGTCAGTCGCGTCCGTAAACCATATCTAGACTATGAAAGTAGACTGAGCCGTGCACACTCTCGGACATAAGTCGCGGACGTCACCTTCGGACAACCTTGAGCGTTCGGACGTCCGAAAGAGATCTGGCACGCCGGATGTTTTAAGACTGTGCACATTGCTAAGTCGCGGCTGTCAGTCGCGTCCGTCAGCCTCGTCCGTTAGTATGTTTCCGGCTTTAAGGCCTTTCATTACTTTCCCTCGGGAGTGTAGATGAGGCATGAAACTCCATTTTCTAACAGCACCCGATTTTTAGTTGATGCCCTTTATTTTGGAGCCGTGGTGGTCTAGTGGTATTAATTTGAACGACGATTGTAAGGCGGGTGCCTTACAATCGTCGTTCAAATGGCTCCCTCCACTTGGATCCACAGCTAGGCTCCACTTGTAGATCCGCGGATACCTATCGGTCAGCGGTTCAAATCCCGGTCCCGTACCAATGAGTACTTTGGAATTTATTTACGGAATTAACACCATTGGCTTTTCGGTGAAGGAAACAATCGTGAGGCAAGCTGCAGATGTCAGTAGAAGAAATTCGATGGCGTATCTGAATCCACCAACCCGCACTAGACCAACGTGGTGATTATAGCCCAACCACCCTCACATACATCCTGCAGTGGACTATTAAAAAGGCTGATACAGTACAGTACCTTATTTTTAAAGGTGCGATGTGTTATGTTAGAGGCATTCAGATGGGTTATAAACTGACGCCAAAGCTAGCCTCGACCTATACAAACTTGTTTACCTTCCAGTACTTACGGAAACCACGATTGCGACTCTTGCCCTCGGTTCTGCCGCTCGTACCTATACAGCTGCTTGGTGACGGACCGGCAGGCACGCTACACCTGGGACAGCAGCGTCAATACCTGGATCATGAGGACGGCAGAAGCTGCTTTCCAGACTCAGGTCATTTTAACTTTTTCACTCTTGTACATGTATAGGTATTGAGTTCATGATAGCTACAGGGCCGCGCCGACTCCCGGCAGCGCCTGTGTGCGAAACCCATGAAGCGCCTCCATTTTTCGAATATTCATGTGACAATGTATTTTTTTATTACTTAATTATGACCAATAGAAAAATATTCTTCAGTTGTGTTGTTATTTTCCTAAATAGATAAAACGTCCGTTTGTCAATAACTGCAAAAAATATTCGCGAATTAAATTGTTACATACTTTATCTATGTTTTTATATCTAATTGGCTCTTTTATATTAATTTAACCGGGCAGGTGTAGTTTAGGTAGTTAAATAAAAAATTAGAAAACTCATGGTAGCAAACATGTCTGGCAGGTGTGACTTAGCAGAAAAGTAAACAGAAATTAGTGGTAAAAAAAACCGGACAAGTGCGAGTCAGGCTTGCACATCGAGGGTTCCGTACAAACATATTGTTAAAATAATTAAAAATCTATTTTAGCATGTGCTAATGAAGTTATTTTATATGATACCATACATGATACGATTTACTCACTTTGAATTTTGAGCCCATATTTTGTGAATTTTGAGGCCCTATTTTTATGTGATTTAAATAAAAATGTACAGTTTTCAGATTTATTCTTATATGTGTACTCTTAGACAATGCTCTTCGCCAAATTTCATAGTTCTATGTCACCGTGAAGTACCCTGTAAGTTTTGATTTTTGTGAGCGTTGAAATATGCGTTTTTTTACGACATAAACGACTCTAACTTTTTTATACGGTAACTGAGAAGCTTTTCTTTTACACAACTGCAAGAGTTCATAGGTTTACGTATACAGTTTAAATTTCAACTCGATATCTTTACGCGTTTCCGAGATAAAGAGTCTTGACATACACACAGACGGACAGACGGACAGACGGACAAGAAAGTGATCCTATAAGGGTTCCTTTTTTTCCTTTTGGGGTACGGAACCCCAAAAAATATATAATATGTAGTAAAATCGGTGATAGGTAAGTGTGAGTCACCAAACGATTTAATTAAATTTAATTTAATTAAATTTTTAATTAGTTGGTAATAGAACTCATTATTTGCAGCTCTATAAATAAAAAGGGACGTAATATGTAACCCCTGTAAATGTAATATGTATTTACCGTGTAACATAATATTAATTTCTAATTGTGTCTAAATGCTAGCAAGGGTCTGAAGATGGAGCTAGAAAGTAGTTATAGGAACGCCGCAATGACAAGATATAGGTAACTTGAGAAATACAACTGTTCCATGCACAATTTGACATCGAAACTGACAAAATGCATTTATTTTCTCGAATTCCGGGAATTTCATTGTTGAGCGCAGACAGGTACTTTTTAGTATTAAAAATTTTTGTATGCAAAATTCGTAATGCTTTGGTGATGCTCGGGCATATAGGTGGCTGTCAAATTGCTAAAATATATAAATTTAAGAATGCTTACCATATAATTATTTATCGTTTTAAAATAACATTGCTATAAATTTGGTGGCGGCGCCCTCATTTTCGTGGCGCCTGTGTGCACCGCACACTCCGCACACAGGGGCGGCTCGGCCCTGGATAGCTACACGTGTTTATGGTTCTATACATCTGTACTGTACTGTACCAGACTTTTTTTTAATAGTTCACTGCAGGATGTAGGCCTACCCACGAAGGGTGATTGGGCCATATATCCACCATGCTGGCCCAGTGCGGGTTGGTGGATTCAAATACGCCATACGAATTTCTTCTACGGACGCATGCAGGTTGCCTCACGATGTTTTCCTTCACCGAAAAGCCCCTGGTGTGAAATTCCGTACATAAATTCCAAGGAATTCATTGGTACGGGACCGGGATTTGAATCCACGACCTTACGATTGTAAGGCGGGTGTCATTACCACTAGACCACCACGGCTTCTATACATCATATACAGCTAATTGGTGACGGACGGGCAAACGCGCTACACATGAGACAGTAAGGCCAGCACTTGGATTTGCTCACGGTTCTTTATAACTGTTTGGTGACCCACTGGCAGGCGTGTGACATCTAGGATAGCAGTGGATCATGAGGACGGCTGAAGCTGCTTTCCAGTCATAGGTCATTTTAGCTTGGCAGCTTCCGTTTTTCCAAATGCAGCACTGCTACTGCCTTTGTAGTAATAGGAGTTAGGTATGGGTTGGATTTGTAATCTAAGGAACCACCACACCTTTGCCAGTTATTACTTGTGGTAGGTAGTGATAGTACTCATTGGCGTAGTTTGAGATTTTTTATAGGGGCGCCATCTGGATGCAGTTGCCAACCCCAGAAAAAATCAAATAACTCATTCCCCCAAGGAAGTGTCCTTGGATGTGTAATTTTTTTATTATACACATACATAAATGAATTACCCAAAGTTATTAACGAGTCCTGCGTAATTTTTGCGGATCATATAACAGTTTTGACATCTTGTAAAAATATTTTAAATATAAATGATAAATTAACCGACATTTTTGATAATATAATTATACTCTATAAAATTTAACTTGATCTCTGCGACAGCTGTCAGAAAAATCACGCCTATGAAGTCCTGAATTTCTTAATAGTACAGACAGTACCTGTCAATGTCATAATTTATGGGCATGCCGATTAGTGATGGGCGTCGAATGATCGTGACCACAGAGTTTTAGATAGAGTTTTAATTAAAATATCGACAGTTTATTAACCCGGTCAATTTAGACATTCGAAGAGCTGAATTTCTGTGAAATTGTTCAAAACATAACTATAAACAATGTCTAGAAGTTCCCCATCATTCCCCTGTAAGGAAAAAAAAAATATTCAAGGTCAAAGGTCAAAAAAATGAGTTTTTCGCGATTTTCAGCAAAACGGTAAGTTTTATCATAAAAATACCTCAGACAAAAATTATAGATCATAAAATTATCTATAAAAAATGTGTCAATACTTTTTTTCTTACGAGCCACCGTTTCTGAGATATAACGATTCAAAAAGTTATAAAAGTTGTTATCGTCATAATATGCACACGTTTCCACGCCACCTATGAGGTAGTGTACTTAGCGCGTTTTTTAACGTGGTTTCCCCAGTAGGCCTACTCCACGGGTCAGTTGTGATCCTGTTTAATGTAAAACTATTGCATAATAACGAAAATTTTCAAAGATTGGGAAAGATAAAAGCGATGTAAATTAAAAAAAAGTGTTGAAGTTTATTCGTCTTATTCGTAAGTTTCAAATTCTTGTTCTTCTTCTCCTGCTTCTTCGTCTTCATTTTGGATGCAAGTAAATTGCGTCAATAGCGATGTATCGCATGATACTTCGTCGGAGTCAAACGAATCCTCTATTGTTTGTGATTCAATATTAAAGCACGACCGGCCTTGACAATTTGTGCATGCCAAAGAACAAGACAGTCCGACTTTTTTGCAACCACATTTAGCACTGCATCCCTTTTTGCAGTTGCAAAAAATAGTGTTCAGCAGTTTTTCCGGCGCAGGTGGAAGTAAAGTTTGAACTGGCTCTAATACATTGTTGACCAACTTCCAACCCCAGTCTGTAGGGTCTAGTTGATAACCAAGCCACACTTGAACTTGGTAATATACTCGAAAAAGATGTTGGTGAGCAGCAACTGAGGTTGGAGGAAGACAAGCTAATTGAACTTGTTTTTTATTTTTAGTATTTTTAACGAAACATTCATATCGATGCTTATCTAAACAGGTAGTTTTTTTAGGAGCTCCGTACATAGAAAGAAGAAAGCGGATGCCGTTGGTAATAACTTTTTGTTGAGTTGAATTACTCTTTTTAAAAACTTCAGCACATTGAATTAAATCTTGTTTTTCAAACATTATTTTCAATTTATTTAAATTACATGAACTTGTTCGTTAAACTTATGTATATTTTATATTGTTAGTATAAGTTACAATGACCGATAGAAAAATATTTATAAATTTATTGTTATAAATGATCATTGGCATGAGTACGCCACATCTAGAGTTGTTATAAAATATAACAACTCTAGATGTGGCGTACTCATGCATATTATGACGATAACAACTTTTATAACTTTTTGAATCGTTATATCTCAGAAACGGTGGCTCGTAAGAAAAAAAGTATTGATACATTTTTTATAGATAATTTTATGATCTACAATTTTTGTCTGAGGTACTTTTATGATAAAACTTACCGTTTTGCTGAAAATCGCGAAAAACTCATTTTTTTGACCTTTGACCTTGAATATTTTTTTTTCCTTACAGGGGAATGATGGGGAACTTCTAGACATTGTTTATAATTATATTTTGAACAATTTCACTGAAATTCAGCTTGTTGGGACTTTATGTAACTTCACTCTCATTTTTTGGTCTAAATTGACCGGGTTATATACTGACGATATTTTAAATAAAACTTAATTTATCATCAATTTTATTGTATATTTGAATATCATAACATTTTTTACATGTGTAATTAAATTTAACCCAATTATATGTTACATTATCATCGATAATAGTGAAAAACGTCGATAAATACTATCGTTACATTATTATGAGTATTTAATTAATATCATAACATTATTTACATGTGTACATACTTGATCTTAAATAATAGTAAGTAAATAAAATCCAATTTCTCACCTTCAACTACTCATTCGATTTCATTACAACATTGTTTGAAAATCGATTTTTTCCACCACTATCTCAACTCTAAATATGTCAATATGTAACTGTCGCAGAGATCAAGTAAAATTTTATAGAGTATAATTGGATGACTGACCACAACTTCGAAATTAATCTGTCAAAAACCTCAATTATACAATACCTTATCAAAAACCCCCCCTGACATAAATTTTTCGTATAATAATAATAAAATTGACTCAGTGGACATGACAACGTTATTAGGTATAGATATCTACACGCACCTAAATTGGAAAAGCCACGTTAGAAAAATAAAAGCTAAACTATCAAGCTTCACTTACGCACTCAGAGAACTCCGATATGCAACAAATCTAGATACAGCTTTATCAGCGTACTACGCGTTTGCATATTCGTGGCTAAACTATGGCATCATCCTCTGGGGAAACAGTGTAGCTACTAAGAACCTGTTCATAGTCCAAAAAAATTGCGCACGGATATTGGCCAATATCAAGCTTCCAAATGCAAATACACAACAATTCCACAAACCCTACTTCATTAAATTAAAGATATTAACTGTGGTGTCAATATATATCTTTGAAGCGTGCAAATTCGTAAAAAATACCAATTTTTACAAAACTATCTAGTGCCCGTGTCCATCCTGCCAGATCCCAATATCAACATAATTTAATTTTACCCAAATCAAAACTATCGATACACAGCTCCGGGCCATGCTCGATAGCTGTTAAAATATTTAATAAACTTCCGGTCGAAATTAAGAAAATTGAAGACGAAATCGAATTTACAAAAGTATTGAAGAACCTACTTATCACGAAATGCTATTATACATTAAACGAATACCCATTGGACAAACATAAAATAGCAAATTGAAACAAATAAATCGCTCCGCACTAATAGGGTCATATGTATAACTTATAGATACTAAACTTGTTTCTTAAGACCTGCATGTAAATTATGCTACATATGATGCAATAAACAATTGATTGAAATAGAATGTAGAGAAATAAACTTTCAAGGTTTTTGTAATGGGTTAAAAAGTTTCTAGGCCTAATTGTACCGCACTAGCACCCTCTCTAGTACCTACTACCACATTTTCGCCCTAGTAATAGCGTTTCCTCTGACTCTAATAAATGTTCCTTGGTCCACAGTTATACATCTACTTCAACAGCATGATGGTTTCGGTGTATGAGGAGCGGTACAACTACGACTGGAACCTCTTCATCTCTGATCTTGGAGGGAGTATTGTGAGTATATCAGTAAATTACACATTTACATTTAGCCTTGCTGTAAATTTTAGGAAATCAGCAGAGTAAGGACAGTGCTATGTAAATACCAAGAACTAGACATTGGGTCCGTGACGGCCGGGAGCTCATCATGTTTTCAAAAGTCTTTCTAAGTGTCTGGTGGACGCCACGCATGACCAAAGTACTGGCGTTCATTTGACTCAACGTATAAGCATTGCCATTCAAGGTGGCAATGCTGCCAGCATGCTAGGCATATTGCCAGCTGGCAGTGGGTTTGAGCATTTGGATTATATTTAGACCTTCAAGGGTCTGTGGATGATCCAATTGGTTTTTATGTAGTAGTAGTTTATAAAGTTTCGCTACCACCCGATTTAACAACATCGTAGGTATCTTATAAAAATATACATTGTAGCTTATCTAATAATCAACGAAGATACCGCGCATCTGCTCATTTTATAAGTCAAGTAAATGCATTGAATTGTGGAGAAAATCTGATATTTACTTTGACAACCTCTCTTTCAATATGAAGTAGGGTGACCACGTGAAGTTTTTCAATGTTCATGGTAAGTAAGTGCATTGGACTAATCACAAAAAGGTACAAACAAATAGATAATATTTGTGTTAACCATAACTCATTTACATAAATTCATATATATTAATAAATAATTCTTCGTTGAACTAAAACGAGTAGAGCTTTGTTCAAAATATGAATTAAGCTTTTGACCTAGTAGTAAACATCAATTTTCACTTCTAGGTCTACTCTCTCTACGTCTTATTCTATCTAGATTTTATACATAAACAAGTGACGCTCATGTAGCTAAATTGTTGCCAAGTCTAGCCTATTTAAAATCCATTTATACATATTTCTCGAAACGCCAACCTTCGTCGGCCCACATAGAGCAAGCGTCCAAGATCGTCCAGTAATTCTGGTCACATTATAAATAAAGCGGGGTTCCGCCACATTTTCCGCCAAATAGAACTGGCAAGAAAACTTAGGGATGTCCCACTTGAACTATCGATGAAGGTTAAAATCATCGAAATGAGAACGTTTGAAATATATTCCGTTGACAAATTGTTGCTATTATCTAGTCTATTTTTGTATTGTCGTATAATTTATTTGGCTGTTGTTCTCCAGCTCTTCTCTTTATTTAAAACACAATACATAATCTTTATTCAACAAAATATAAGATCCAAATAATGATGTCATATTAACCGTAACATGTCCATGGTTAGAGATAGGTTTACGCTTAAGATTCTGAATTATAAATATTCTTCTTCACTTAGTGCCTTTACACTAAGAACTAAGAAGAAGTAGATATGGAAGAGGGAGTGAAATTAATTGAAATATATGTGCAAACAAGCTGAAACAGTCTTTTTACAGTTTTGATGCCCTATTCATTATCTGTTGTTACAAAGCCATGATCATAATGACTGGGAAACATTGACAAAATATCATCGATAAAACAGTATCTTCTAACTCCCATCCCTATTTACCTTAAGCCATTGATTACGCTGGAACCTGGCGCGCAGCCAAACGTGACCGGGCGAGAACGGTTATTGAGCTTTTATATGGGAAAAAATCTATTTTCAAACACAGCCTGGAATCTAAGTTCCGCATTCAATAATTCTTTGAATCCTGAGCTATTTCTGAAAGATGAAAAATCTGTACATTTACATTCACAAAAAAAAAAAACCAGTAATAGCCCAGTCAATGTGGCAGTGAGTAGGTGGCAGTACCTAGAGCACGCAAAACTAACAAAGTCAAAAACAAAAGTGTAAGATTCTTTAGGCTTTCCTTGTTAGACCAAAAATTGATAAAAGAAAATAAAAGTTCCCATATAATAAATATTATATTCAATCAATATATCTAACTACAGGAATATATAATTCTCTTGTATTGTTATTATCGCAATGTAATATTTTATTTATTATCTCAATATAATCTTTTTCAGGGTTTCTTGCTAGGCCTCTCGGTGATCGGGTTGATGCAGATCATCGGCAAGACCTGGGACCAGTTCGTCCGTCCCTTTGTGAAGACATCGCGTAAAACCAGCGTTGCCGATTCCACCATCACGGTCGATATTGCCACTATTAAAACTAAATTTCCTGATGGAGCTGTTTCAGATAGGTGGACCAAACTGGGCGAGTAGATTTACACTATGTACCTACCGTCTTTCTAATACTGACTAAGTTATACTTTGTCTTGTTTGCGTTAGACATACTCGTACTTGCTGTGGAAAGTTAGCGAATACCAACTAAGCCCAGTGACTTTGTTAGTTTAATTCTGGTAATACATTTTTTCTGTGAGAAGCTAACAGATAACTTTGTGGCTTACACTAGCTTATTGGATTAGTGCTAGACGATTTTGTACTGCTTTTTTAAATTAATAAATAAATATAAGTGAGCATCGCAACGTTTGATGATTTCTGCTACACATAATTTGGTTACGAATGATCATGGTCTTGGAATTTCCTTGAGACAAGTAGCTTTCCAGTACAAGTCTAGTTCGTGATAGTAACGTTCTTGATTGTATATATTTATAAATAGCTGACCCGGCAAATGTTGTTTTGCCTTATAAATTATTTCTAGTTTCTAGATAAATTTAAAAAAAATTAAGGGTGAACAACCCTTATCACTTAGGGGTATGGAAAATAGATAGTAGCCGATTCTCAGACCTACTGAATACGCATATAAAATTTGGTAAAAATCGGTAAAGCCGTTTCGGAGGAGTACGGTAACTAACATGACATGTGACATGGAAATTTTATATGTGATGATGATATAAAATGATTCATAACCTTACTAATTTAAAGAATATTATTGCTTAGCAGAATTAGTATTTTTTGGGTATTCATATTCTATAGTCTACACAATAACAAAATATGTTGCGTAAAGAGTTATGATGATCCCGTATTAACGCTGACAAAATGATTATCATATCAGTAAATCACTGTAAAAGATGCAATAAAAGTCAATACTGATCAGCTGTACTCGAGTCAAATCTATTGCATTAGTTGGCAAGTGAACAATTGCATTGCTGTCTGCGCCCGGTGTCGACAGAGCGCGCACTGGCGTGTTAGCACGGGGAGCGATTTACATGATATTATAAATACGCAATTTTCAATAATTATTTTTCTTAAAAAATGGTAATACCGACTTCCATCGTGTACGAATTTCGAATCATTCGCTCGAATTGATTTAGACAAGTTTTACATTATTGCTCAGAGCAAATAAAAAAATCAAGAGGGAACGTCGTTGAACAGTCAAGTGAAGTTGGTTTTTTATACATGTGTGAGTGCGTCGCTGTTGCGCCGCCATAGTTCGACTGACAAGCCAAGGCGTAGTTTCCTTGTACGTTGATGTGTGTGTGTGATTGTCTTTACACGGCGAGGCGTAGTTTTGGTCGGCCTCACTTGTTTGTTCACAACATTCTCTCTTGATTTTTTTATTTGCTCTGAGCATTATTGTTGATTTTTCAAAAACGGCTGAGCTGATTTCGATAAAATTTAAATGAGACCTATTTGGGAGTTTAACCTTTCGAACTAAAAAAGAGTTGTTTGATTCGGTTCACGATTGGTAAAAACATACACAAAAAAAAGACATACAGGCGCACTTATGTGCGTTAATAATAATAGTTTATTTTTTCACAATTTGTACTGCTAAACATAGCTTAAAGCGTGCGTAAATCTTTTGTGGTTAGACGGATAGTGATTAAAACTTGGCTTATCTTATCTCTCTTTTCAGTGTTTCAACTGCAATAAAACCGGACATTACAGCAATATAGGCTCTAATTCTCATTTGATTTTGTAATACGGAATAGTCTTATCTTAAATTCTTTCACCCCCCGCTTGCTACCTTAACAGCTACCTTAGCGTTAGTCATTTGGACAGGCGTCCAAATTAGTGACACTGTTTATCAGACTGAAACGATAAGACACTAAATGATATCTTCACATGTCTCTAGTTTAAGGACATTCATGTTACAATCTACTGCATATTAATTCTTGGCCATCATCACTGTGAATGAACTGATTCATATACAGGCATCACTAAATATAGTGACATAGTTCTAAATGAGTTTATTTTTGTCTGTGGGCCGGGCTTTTATTTTTTACAAAAATTAGTCAACTTTTGTCTCGTAGAGTGTTTTACGAAAGAAGTCCCGCGGCAAAAAAGTGAAATTAATTTTGACAGATAGGCCTGCCATACGCGGGTCGTCCGGCAGCAAGGAGGGTCGACGATATCGTCATATATATCGCGAGTCGAACCTGGACACGATAGGCAAAGGATCGAGGCAGATGACACAATAAAAGAGATGCCTAATACCTAACAGTGGGATAAAGAAGGCTGTGGATGATGATGATGATGATGGCCATGCCATTGTGACATTGCGTCTGCAGGACTCCTCTCATGGAACTGACCCTTCTTTTTTGTTGGTTAGGTCTTCCTCTGAAATATAAGTCAGAGTCGTGCAACGAACATTATTTAATATTTTTTTATGCAAGTTTGCTGTATAAAGTTTTAGCCGCACACAAGTATAGGCTCGTCTAAGCTAGGCTCGTATATCATGGTTTGAAAGAGCTTTAATTTATTATATTTACATATCAGATTGCTTACTATTACTTATTGTTATACTCTCTAGGTCAGTATTTGGATGGGTGACCGCGGGTGGCATTTTCCAACTGAGCGCTACCGTGGCTCGGATGACACGTTAAATTGTAGGTCCCGGTTGTTTTAACCGCTTAGCCATGTCAGAGGCTTTCAGGCGGCTTCAAAACTCTGACACCAGGGCTAGCCACCCGGCCTATACGAACTTACTTACTTACTTTCTCTCTAGGGTATACTTTCTACGTGGAACTGACTCGGGGACTGTCACAGTGAAACGAAAGAATTTATTTCACGAAAAAAAGTCCAACGGCAAGAAGTGAAACTAATTTATCACATTGGATCATGCGATTATGGTGCCGCGTCTGCGGGACTTTCGTAAACCACACTCTACTGGCAAGTACAGCGTAGGACGTCCATCTATAAAGGTGGGTAGACGATTTGATAAATAGGACACGACACATGGTCGAATCAGCTTACATGGATGCAAGCTGATTCCCACCGGTCTTAATGAAAGTCTAATTGGAGAGGCCTGCGTCCAACGAAAAGTGAACGTAACACTAACACGTGACAATGGATGAAACTGTAGACAACAAGACAAGAAGATAAATTAAGACGAGTACAGAATAATCTTATGTAAGTAATAATTTATATTAATACAGGCTATCGGCCTCACCTCTGCAAGTAAACAAAATAAAAAATAAACTTTGATAACAAAATTAAATAAGTAATGGCTTCAACTCCAGTACCTAAGTAAACAAAATTGTATTGCCGGCCCGGGTGGCAACCTCTGGTATCAGTTTTCAAATCGCCCAAACCTCTCTAAACGGAAATTGAAATTGTAAAACAATCAGGATCTAAAATTTCACTCATATTTTTATGGTACTTAAATTATGTACATGTAGTATATCAGTCCCTGGCAGATCACAAGCTATGCTTAGTTTGGGGTCAAAGACCGTGTGTAAGATGTCCCCTATTATTTATTTGTTATCAAAGTCCCGGTAGCGATAATTATAAATTGCCATCCGTAGTCACTTATTCGAGAACCGAACTACCATACTATAGACAGAATTAAACTTCTTGGCTTTTGTGAAGTTAGCTGTAAGCTGCAAACATCACAGCTTCTCGCGCAGCGGACATAACTTTGTTTGCGCAATAACTCGTCTCGTGTTCACATACGCTAAGAAGTTCGATTTGGCCTATGATATAGGTACCCTATGATAATCTAAAACACCTAGGTTAACAACACCGTGAGAAAAAAAAACTGGACAAGTGCGAGTCAGGCTCGCACATCTAGGGTTCCGTACAAACACGTTGTTAAAATAATTAAAAACCTGTTTTAGCATGTGCTAATGAAGTTCTTTTATATAATACCTTACATGATACGATTTACTCATTTTGAATTTTGAACCCATATTTTGTGAATTTTGAGGCCCCATTTTTTGTGACTTAATTAAAAATGTACAAATTTCAGATTTATTCCTTTACTAGTTTTTACCCGTGGCTTCGCCCGCATACGCAATAGGTATATCATTATAATTTATAGCCTATGTGTTATTCTGATATATGTATAAGCTATATTATTGCAAAGTTTCATCTCAATCCGTTCAGTAGTTTTTGCGTGAAAGAGTAACAAACATCCATACATCCATCCTCACAAACTTTCGCGTTTATAATATTAGTAGGATGTGTATTCTGAGACAATGCTTTTCGACAAATTTCACAGTTCTATGTCAACGGGAAGTACTTACCCTGTAAGTTTTGATTTTTGTGCGTGTCGAAATATGCGGTTTTTTACGACATAAACGGCTCTAACTTTTTTAAACGATAACTGAGAAGTTTTTCTTTTACACAACTGCAAGAGACTATAGATATACGTATACAGTTTACATTTCAACTCGATACCTTTACGCGTTCCCGAGATAAAGAGTCTTGACATACACACAGACGGACAGACGGACAACAAAGTGATCCTATAAGGGTTTCGTTTTTTCCGTTTGAGGTACGGAACCCTAAAAACAGCATAAAACACGAGAAAATCACTAATGCATGCACAGTATTGAAACGTGACCTCTCAATAATATTAAGTTCCAAGTAGCACAACGAGATATAGAGAGGGCTATGCTTGGAGTCTCACTGCGAGATCGAATCACGAAAGAGGAGATCCGTAGAAGAACGCAAGTTACCGACATTGCCCAGCGGATAGACAAGTTAGTATGGCGGTGAGCAGGGCACATAGCACGGAGATTTGATGACCGATATACGTTCCCGAGTGGAGACCACGTACCTATCGGAAAGCGTAGACGTTCACCCACGAGGTGGACGTATGACCTCATTAAGAGCGCAGAATTGCGGTGGATGTAAGCCGCTACCAACCGGTCTTATTGGAGCTCCTTATGGGAGGCCTATGTGCTAGCAGTGGATGTCCTATGGCTGATGGATGGACGAATGTATAGTACAATTTGTTGTGAATGAGAGTTGAAGAATTTTCCAACTAACAATGAAACATTCTCCCTAGAGTTATCGGCATGCGGCAGTCTCAGTTATGACGATGGTGTGTAATATAAACAAGGGCATTGAAATAAAACAGCGGTTGGCTCGCGCACGTCGGCGACTCCATGTGATTCACGATACAGAAACGTAAAACAAATACGCAAATATTTGCTGGGCAACGTCACTGTGGCCAATTTTTTGAAGCCAATATATTTTTTTTCATGTAGAATAGGGCTACATTTGGCTACCACAACACGCCTGATGGATAGCGAAGTTGTAGCCGAAGATGGAGTATGTAGACCTAGAAGATACCTATTCACTCTTGACTTGAAGACACCCAAATTGTAATTGTCAGGAAACAATGACGGAGGCAGGGCATTCCAATCCCTGGCGGTCCACATTATGAAAGAAGAAGCGAAATTCTTGGGTTAAAATTCTGGTTTCTTTAGAGAAACGGTGTGAAAAAAATTAAAGACAAATTGGTGTCGGCTCGATTCCCTGGAAGTTCATCATCATCGAAGTCGGGCATTATACAGATGCAGAATGCAGAGGCATATATACAGGCTTATCTGCTTACCCTATACTAAGCCAAAAGAGGATATTATGAACAACTTTTAACATTTGATCAACCGGAATTCGAGAGAAAAACACCTTCTTTCACCAGTTCTGGATAACCCTTTATAATACCCTATACTATACTAGTAATGCCCGACTTCAAGTGGAAGCAGAACGGATACATTGCGGACTCTTTTTGGGCCGCAACTAGCAATGTTCAAGTCCATACAACTCATTTTCAGTGAAAGCATTTGTATGATTTTTATGCACTCGGCGAAGCATCAAAAGTGAGATTAGGCTTTTAGATGATAATACAATTCAAATTTCATATTTTCATGTATTCTTGTTTGATGAGAACAATGTCATGAACTTACTAGCTGACCTGGCGAATTTGTTTCACACGATATCTTTATAATTTATAGCAGTTTTTTTCTGATATAAAAGCATTATTATTACAAAGTTTCATCTCAATCCGTTCAGTAGTTTTTGCGTGAAAGAGTGACAAACATCCATACATACACAGAAACTTTCGTGTTTATAATATTGACAGTAGGAGACATATATAGTAGAATGTGTTATTTGATGTATAAGCATTGTTATTGCAAAGTTTTTTCTCAATCCGTTCAGTACTTTTTGCGTGAAAGAGTAACAAACATCCACACATACTCACAAACTTTCTCGTCTATAATATCAGTAAGAAGTAGGATATATTGACTTCAATTGATGTTGTCATTTGATTTTTTAGTTACTTTTAATCAGTGTATAGAGCTACATCCAAAAATAAACGGACATGATAGATCTTTACTGCTGATAGATTATTGAATAGAATTTTATGTGATCGTTAACTTTTACGGACGTTTTAGTTTTAAATCTTATTCGAATACAAGACCGCTGAGTAATTTCTTTGTAAAAAAGAGGATAAATCTTTTACGTTACGATAAATATTTTGTCCGTTTCTAAGTTTCTATGCGTGTGAAATTTTTGGTAAACGTCTTTTTCCCAGAATTCATATACGTAGGTACCAACACATTTAAGATTTTACTTTTTTTATTCACTTTTAACTTTTTTTACTAAAAGTAATGTCTGAACTCAACGTCAAGGTGCTTTGCGTACTCGGTTCTTTCTTGTCATTTAGCGCAGCAACTTTATTGGGACTTCTTACCTCTGACTTCTTGAGAGGAGACGCTAAGTTGGATGCTAATTAAGTTCCCGCGTAATATGAGCCATTATTCATTATCCATTAAATCCATTAAATCTTTAGCTAGACATACATTTATTATTTATATCCCAGAAGCCCACTACTCTACCACGTTAAATATTTATCAGGTCAAGATATAAAAAAATATAATCAGTATATAATGTCAACTTTATTACAACATTTACATGAGTAGCTTGTGATTTATGGCAACTGAAAAACTATGATTTTTGTAATTCCATAGATGCTGTGAGGATATACACTGTTCTGTGAGACAGCAGCACATTCTGCTGTTCTGTGATATACCTACTCTTAAGTTGCCAAACTAAGCTGCAGTAATTTCAGTATCAGTACACATATCCTCAGGCTTGACATCCTCGAAATACTCATCGTTTGCACAACGCAGTCCGTCCACTGTTATCTCATGGTTTGCCTCTATCAGGCGTTTCAACCAATACGAACTGCAGTCGCAGTTGACTCTTCTATCAGGGTAGCTCCAGTAAGACTCGAGTCTGAACGCGACGCCAGGTTTCGTTTTGTGCACGGCGTTTTCGTAGTCTGTCTTGGTGAAAACTAGTGAGTTGACTGAAGTACTCATCCTTAATACGACGTATTCCACTGAGGCATCTCGTGTGTACTGAAAGTCTGCACCCTGTAAGTGAAATTTGTTAAGTTAGAGCCATTTGAACTGATCAGTTAAAGCCCTCCTAGACATTCCGATTTCGTTAGAATCAACTGTCAAATCGAACGGCAACGAATTGAATAGTCGATCAGAGTCAATTACTTACTGTTCGGTTTGTGTCCAATATCAGTCCAAGATCGATCCACACATTGCGAGTGTTGGAACCAAGACTACAGTTTATAGCCAATATAGCCAACTAGCTTGTGCCCGCGGCTCCGCCCGCGTGGTATTTTGACTTTTGTGCTATCCCACAGGAACCTTTTTTTTTCGAGATAAAAAGTAGCCTATGACACTTTCCGGCCCTTGAATTATATCCATGTCAAAAATCAAGTCAATCCGTTGCTCCGTTGCCGCGTGAAAAAGGAACAAACCAACAAACTTTTCGGATTTATAATATTAGTATGATGATGTGTGGCCCCGGCGTCATGTAGTTGGTCCAACGTTATTATTATTAATACTTCTTGTGGGTTGAACCCGGTCGCATCTGACCAGCCAACTATAATTATTATATCGCCACATTGTCGGGACTAGGCACATATTACTATTATTCGTTACATTTTTTATTTAGTTTCTCTGACTAGTCTCTGATCAAATCTACTAAATTGAGTTGAATCTGATTGAGCTGAAATTAAATGTAGGTATGGAGTTGTACGATATTTTTTAGGACATTGGGGGATGCTTAATATATGAAGTCATCTAGAGACTTATCGTCAACCCCCGAATCTTACTCTCGTGTTCATCTGGCTAGTGGGGTGGAATAAAATAATCATGAAGTCAAAAATTGTTGTGTGGTGTATCGTGGTGAGCCGTGGTGGTCAAGAGATAGTGACACCCGCCTTACAATCGTGAGGACGTGGGTTCGAATCTCCGGTCCCGTACCAATGAGTTCTTTGGAATTTATGTACGGGATTTCACACCACAGGCTTTTCGGTGAAGGAAAACATCGTGAGGCAACCTGCATAAGTCCGTAGAAGAAATTCGATGGCGTATGTGAATCCACCAACCTGCACTGGGCCAGCATGGTGGATATGGCCCAATCACCATTCGTGGGTAGGCCTACGTCCTGCAGTGGACTACTAAAAAGGCTGGTACAGTACAGTATCGTGTTTGGCATCATTGAATTTTGTTTTGGATTTTCAGTAGTAAAATCATCTGTTGAGACTGTCTGGTGTCTAGAAAGTTTTCCTACACACTATCACTAAATAGTATAAACCAAAGTCTCTTCCCTCTGTCTGTCCCCATTATATCTTTAAAAGTACGCAATGGATTTTGGTGCGGTTTTTTTATAGATAGAGTGATTTAAGGGTAAGGTTTATATGTATAATACACCTGTGCGAAGCCTAGATCGCTAGTTTAATATAAATGTAATATAGTAAATCACTCACCTTCAGTCATTACTATTTATTAATCTGTGCTTCAGTTCAGTAATGTTGGTTCCAATTAATTCAATGGTTTCCAAATATACCAAGTTTTCGCGCCAATCGCGACATATGCGGGTGACTTGGGTTTCACTCAGAGTCAATGTTTTCAGTTGAGTTAATCCTTTCAAGGACGAATAACCTGTGGAAACGTGAGATATTTTCAATCCCTTTTTCGAAAAAAGTTTATCTGGTGATTGAATACACTAGTATGGAAATAATCTGCCTTGTCATTGGCCGTTTAAAACTTTACAAGTAGATAATTATAATAATGTATGTATACGCCATATCCAAAAAAATACAGGCAAGTAGCTAATATAGCTTTTAAAATAAATATATAAAATAAAAAAATATTCTCCACGACTCGATTGTTGATGTACGATGATGGTACGAAGTGGGTATAAGAGCGTATTATGTTGTTGTCCGCGCCTGATACGTTTCTAGCACGGTCATGGTACGGTTTAACACCACTGGCTTTTCGGTGAAGGAAAACATCGTCAGGCAACCGGCATACATCAGTAGAAGAAATCCGATGGCGTATGTGAATCCACCAACCGCATTAGGCCAGCGTGGTGGATATGGCCCAATTACCCTTCGTGGGTAGGCCTACGTTCTGCAGTGGACTATTAAAAAGGCTGGTACAGGTACAGGACGGTCATTGCATGGTACTTTATAGTGGGCAGACACCTTGAATGTCACATGTTTTACGATTTCAAGTGTCTTCTAGTTACATCGACCGTGGTCACAGGTAGGCTCACCCGTGTGGGTTGTAATGTCATGTAAATTATATTATAGTTCATAATTCCTAATCATATTCAAATGAATTCATAGGCAAGGCCTGGTCCTTTACTAGGCATCAATGGAGCCTAAGCCAACATTTACAATGATGAAATATAAAAACAGCAGTATGTATAAAAAGAATAGCGTTATACAAACTATGGCATTTAAAAAGACTTGAAATATCTAAATTGGGCTATTGTGGTGAAATTTAAAATGACATTTTAAGTTGGACTATGGAAATAGGTACAGATCCCGCTAAATATGCCTCGTTAAAAATTTCGAAGCGGCGGAAATGACTTGCCATTCACTAAAAGCTATCGTAAGTCGACACCCTAAGCCGTCCACAACAATGTTGCCCACTTTGATGTGAACGGCTGAAAATCGAAAGGTATTCTATGCTGCGCTTTCACTAGACGCTGCTCGCGACTACCTATTACTACAGTGAGCAGCGGCGATTGTGGCTGTGACCACAACACGATCGTTTGCGACGGGAATTGTTTATTTTGAAGTGGTGACAATATGAAGTCGAGCTTACCGTTTTCGTCACAAAGGTTGTAGATAAACTTATTTTTGCCGATCTTTAGTACATTAAGGGATGTTAAAGACGCTACCGAAGTCAGGGAATCGCTCGGATATTGATTTCCTTCCAGATTCAAGAACTGCAGCGCTGGACCCAGGAATGCATCACTGCAAAAATAAAAACAATCATTAAAAGGACGCTTTATAAAATAAACAACACGAAATAAGCCTGTTAGACAAATTAAGTATTTGACTCAAAGATAGCAACTGTTTTCTTTCTACTCGTTCGAGGGTTCTAATTGTGTTTATTTATGATAGAGTAATACATGAATTATTGTACCGAGACAAACCGAAAGGTTTTATGGTGCTTTTATATGTATAAGTATTAAGTATATTGTATTTGTTTCAAATAAATGAAAAAAAAAAATGTATACCAAAACGACTATTGTTAAAATAGAAAAGACTACATCCACGACTGTATTATTAAACATTCTAATACCATGGAATAATGAGGTAATTTAGATCTCATATTTTCAGTGCACAATTAGTTTACCTTATCATATAAAAAAAATACCTTGGTATTACTTGGATTCTGTTGTTTGAGAGATCCAGTTCGACTAAATTGGGTACGCCTTCCAAAAATTTAGCAGGCAGAGAGCTGATCTCGGTCGACTCGATGGAAAGCCGCTTGAGTGCAGTCGCGCCTTCTAGAAGCTTCGCCGGCAACGAAGTGAGTTTATCAGCTGTATCCAAGATCACGTTGCTCACGTGTGGACATCCTGCTATCCAGCGCTCCGGAATTTCCTCCACTTCTGCATTTACAATCTTGATTGTACGTAATGCGCTACAGTGCTCAAATGGAACAAATCGACTGTCTTGCCAATTCAACAAATAAATAGACTCTAGTGAATACGTTGCTTTGAGATGATCCACGCTATTTGAAACCGAATCAGTGTCTTCAGAAATTAAATCAGGATTTTCTGGTTCAGGAGTGGTCGATTGGTTGAGTATCAAGGACCTCAAATTTGGCAGTGCGCGTACTATTTGTGACATGATTTCTGGTGGTGTACCCGGAAGTAACTGGAGGCTCTCGCCAGACAGCCAAAGTCGGTTCAGTGATTGCGGAAGGCGTTGAATTTCACCTGCTGGAAGTTGCAGACTTCCAATGTGCAATATGTGTAGTTTTTGCAACCTGGTAAGGAATCCTTCTTCGGGTAAAGGTCGTTGCGCATTGACTGCGCTATTGCCGTAAATTTTGAGGTTCGTGAGCTTCTCTAGGCCGTCGAAATGGTGCGAGGCCAGTCGTTCTGCTGGGAATTGAAGTAATTCAAGGAAAAGGCGTCCGTCTACGGGCTGCAGCTTCACATTTATCGCTGCTAAGCCAGTTGCCAGCGAGCCATTGCCAGCAGGGAGTGGGCAGTTATAAATATATAAGACAGACACGCGGAACGCGTCTGCGAAACGCGGCATTGCTGGTGAGTCGAACGCTTGCCATCCACCACAGTCTATATCCAATCTGTCAGCAATTTCGTCAGTTTTTATATCTTTGTAAAGAAATTCAACGACGTGACCTAAAAAGACAACCAAAAAATTAAAATATCCTTTTTATCAATAGTTTACATCTTTATAATGTGTCACCAAGAATGTCAATTAAGTAAGTTGGCTTGGGTTTGGCTCAGTTACCTTCCACGGTGAATTCGGCCTTGCCAAAGTCTTCGGAAGCCAAACCCTGACCGCTGCAGAGAGGCTGCTCGCAGCGCAGCTCGATGGCTGTCACGGTCGCACACACCGACAAACATATTGTTAACCACCTCATCGCAAGTATAGATGCTCTGAAAAATTCAAAACTAATGATGAAAATAAAAACGTGATATTTTCTATAGTTTCAATAATGTATGTGTAAGTATCAGATATTATTGATACAAAGTTCGCATAAAGCCAGTTTTTTCAGTACCATTTTTGCATATTTAATCATAATTTTATTATATTTGTAGCCAAAGCTATGCAGTACCATGCATCTTGCCTTAATGCCAATAGACTGGTGGTCGATGGGGCGTCAAAGTTTTCGAATGCACCACCATGTGCATGTTTGCATGTAACATCTGCAGCATTGCCACGCTGAATGGCAATGTTTATACGTTGAGCCAAATAATCACCAGCATTTTGGAATAATGACCTGCCTTGGAAGCCCTGCGACTGAAAAGATGGCGATAGCCATGATGATCGTATATAATATAAATTATACTTACTTGCCTGAGTTTTTTCCACAAATGCGGCGTCGTATCTACCCGCAGAGTGACATAAGACTATATTTATTTCTTGTTTATCTTTATCATGTTTCCATGTTGACTTTTTGGAAAGTAAAAAATATAGATAACATACAGAGGTCATGCTAGGCTTACATTCCGATAGATTAAGACTTCAGGTCCGGAGGTAGGTATTCTAGATCAATAAGATTTGGTTGAGAGAGTCGGCTGGTACACTTATCTCTACCGAGCTATGCCCCCTGATAGGGATAAGTGCACTTTTTGTAGATTTAGTTCTACCAGTAGGGAAAGGTGCACTGACCATTTGTGTAGTGCACATATCCCTACCGAGCTAAATTTGGTATGGATGGGTGCACTGCCCATTTCTACTAATTTCTACTATTCATATTATATGCTATTACTAATCGAATACAATAAAAGGGAACGTTGGTAACATTGAAATTTTTTTTTTCTAAAAAAAGTTTAATTAGGTACACAACTTTTTTTCCATAACATTTTTTTTAAATTACGTGTCTAAGAGACAGTTGTCTTATTCTAGAATCGATACTAGAATGGCATGACAGGTGTCAAACTTACTTGTGTACTTTTAGTAAAAAACGGCGCCGAAATCTACTCTCTCCGGCTGGTGCACTTATCCCAGTGCACAATTTGACGTCGACATTCGCTTGTGCGAATAACGCTAGTCCCTACCAGGGGGGGTAGCTCTGTAGGGATAAGTGCACCAGCCGGAGAGAGTAGATTTCGGCGCGGTTTTTCACTAAAAGTACCTACTAGCAGATTTGCGTACAATACGATGCGATACGGGGAAATAAAGACAATAAAAATCCTTTCATTACATTTAATTTTAACTAAGTAGGTACCATAAATTGATGCCTAATTGGGCTATTGTACCCTGTCTGTTGAACCACCGGGATTTCGCAGGTTCGATGGTGGAAAAACAAATGGTGGGTACCTACTTACTTAGCTCAGAATCCATAATTATTTTAAATATACAGTTTTGGTCGTGAACCCATCATTCGACCATATTGTCAATGTGTGTGTCCTCACACATGACTCCAGTGGGAACCCAACAGTAGTTGGCAAGAGCGTTTGAATCACGAAATTGATTGGATCTAAGATACAGTGACTATTATTTTGGCTGGTTTCAAACACAAATAATGTCTGTAGACATTTGCGTTTGAAATTTCATTGCTGTTTGGTGTAAACATTCAGGTATTAGCTGTCACCATTATATGTGAGCTGATAATTAAGAGACATTTAATAATGAACTAATTTGTTTTTGTTGCGTGAATAAATATTTTACATGATGATCAGTACTAGTTATCATACATTTGAACTAAGTTTAGAAGTACCTTTTACACAGCGATCTTAAAGATAGACACTTAATCGTAAAAAATGAAATGTCACTGACCAATAATAGAGAAATCCACCAATCCAATAAATAGTCTTCATTATCCTGGCGTAGCGGTCGCGTCTGATAGCAACGAGGTAAATGTGGTGAGCTGCGTCATTTCATTTTGACAAAATTACACGGTTTTAAAAGAAATAACGAAAGGCATTGTCACATACCACTGGTAAGTAATAAATATATTTCTATGTGATTTACAAGCAAATAATTATAATGAAATAATTTGATAATGTAAACCAAACAGAGTGGAAAATTTCTCTATGGTCAGTTAGGAATGTCGGATAATGTCAGTATGAGATCGAATAATGACGCGTCAAATCGATTAACTTTAAGGTCAAAATTGATTTTGACCCAGGCGGCCGGCCTGTTATTTAATAGTGTTATTGACTTTTGTTTATAACTTCTGGAATGAACGATAAAAACGTATTTATAATTACATAAGTCCACCTAATAAAAAGAGTCAAGATGTGAATACAATAATCGAAATTTCATTGCTAGTCGGATTTAACATCTGATCTGATCTGACATGACGTCATCCTAGACTCAAATCAATTTAGGAATCGATTCTTTTCATCATGTATATTAGAATTCCTATTTCTAGTGGCAAGTTCACTCAAAAGTTGTCTATGGTACAAAATGTATTTTTCACATTTCTAAAGCCGGAAACATACTATCGGACGCGGCTGACGGACGCTACTGACAGCCGCGACTTAGCAATGTGCACAGTCTTAAAACATCCGGTGTGATTTTGTTGAGCTCTATCATTTTTGTGAAGACAGCAATATTCTAGCTTTGATAGTTACGGAGATTATACACTTTTGATGACTAAAATCTATGTTCAAATTTTATGTACGAACAACGAAAGTGTAAAACACCACTTATACAGAGTTAGTTATTTTATTCTGACTACCTATTATTGTATTTTACTCAAAATAGCGGTGTGATTATGAGAGAAAAAGAAATACTAGTGTGATATGGAGTAGGTATGATCATTTGAAGTGTTACACATGTAATTAATTAATCTTAGTTGTGCAATCGGGAACTGAAATTAATGATATTTATTTAGTTGAGCCTTTGGGAAATATTTTAAAATAATATTCCTGATCGCACAACTAGTAGTGCGAAAGCAGTTGGTCCACGAGGAATTCTTCGATTTAAGACGAACTTCATTAACTTCATCCCGGAGTGAACTTCAAAAATTAAATATTTAACCATATACAGACCTAAAACATTACTTCATTGCAGTTTAAAAAAATAAATCTATCGATGCACTTTTGTAATAAAAATAATTTTCATACAAGTTAGGCTAAAAAAGTTAAAATTTCCAATAGGCACCTCACTCATTGACATGGTAGCACTAATTCTTGCCGAGGTAAGAAACTTAAGTAGCACCCTAAATAAGTAGGTTAATTTTCGACCAGGAATAATAGGTGCAAGTTATAGATGAACGAAACTACTAATAAGTTGAAATTGTGATTTATTTATTTGTTGACACCAAAATTTTTGCATTTTGAAAGGTTAGTCAATATTAAAAATGTATTCTTTGTCATTTCTTCCGTACCTTAGATTCAGTGAAAAGCAGTACATTATTAATTATATCGAATTAAGTTCACTCTCAGGACACATCTCTTCCGGTGTCATGTCTTTGAAAGCACGACCATTGTTGCAGGGAAGGCCTTCGATCCTGATAACTTTTTTAGCATCTACCGCGCGCCGCAACCAACTGGCGCTGCAGTCACAGTCGATTTTCCTATCGGGGTATCGCCACTCAGAGCCTATTATGAACGTCACACCAGGCCCTGGTGCTGCCAGCGCGAGGTCGTAGTCTGTTCTTGTGAAGTTCACGTTGTACAAGGATGTACTCAGCTTGACTTCCGCGTCCGTCACACTCTCGTCTCGGGTAAAGAGAAAATCTGTGGACTGTAGAAAATGAGGTTACTTTATATTACAATCAAAAAGTTCGTTTATGGTTGATGGACCGGAAGATCCGTTTTGGTCCAGGCTGTCCTCCACAGAGTTCGATTAGTATTCTAGGGTAGGACAGGAAGTTTACTTCTATAATTACATTTATTCATCATCATGACAATACTACATTACTACTACATAGAAAGCAATTGGATCATCCACAGACCCTTGAAGGTCTAAAGATAATCCAAGTGCTCAAGCCCACTGCCAGTTGGCAGCGTGCCCAGCATGCTGGCAGCATTGCCACGCTGAATGGCAATGCTTATACGTTGAGCCAAATAAACACCAGCATTTTCATCATCATTATCAGCAATGCATGTTCTTCCGTACAAAAGTTTTGATTACAACATAGGTTGTATGCATAGTGCGGAGATTTTTGTAGTTTTATTGCTCTTCATAGGACCGGATTGTACAGAAGTGTTACTCATCATCATCATCTTAATTTTACTATGGGACCAACCGGAAAAAAAAACAATTGTTCCACAAAAAAGTTTATCAACTCTCGACAAAATGTGAAGAACAACTGTTTTTCTCTGAAAAGTTCTGCAGTTTGCAAAACAGCGACACTTTCATCATCATATTCATCTACCGTATTAATTTTATTTTAATTTAATATATAGGTGGATCATGGATCCTACATGGACAAGATCAGCACTGGACCGGGAAGAGTAGCGTAAAACAAGAGAGGCTTATGTTCAGCAGTGGGCGATTACAGGCTGACGATCGATGATGATGATTACTTACTTGTAGTATTTGAATGTCTGCGCCAAACAAATCCAATGATTTCAAAAAGATCAAGTTTTCGCGCCAATCGCGACAGATGTGGTTGATGGTATTTGCCTTGAGAGACAGTTCTATAAGATTCGTGAGATTTCTTAGCAGCGAATAACCTGCGGATAGGATTTTAAACATTGATTGTAATTTAACATTAGAGTCTGGCTAACGAAAGTTGATACTGACAAAGCGCGCCAAATTTAAAAAATATCAGTATGGCAGCCCTGAACTGAGAGGGAAACACTTTCTCTCACTCACACGATGTAGCATTGTTACCATACTGCGATTTTGATTCTTCCAAATATTTTGGGGAATCGCAAAAAAATCTTTTTTCAAGCTTTAACTTGTCGTGTAGGAGTTTTATATTCATTACGTTAATTATTTTTTGTTTTTTGACGTTATTATTATGCCAAATTGAGACTTCGTATTGCTCTCCAAATGATCCAAATGATTTCAACGCGTACCTATCTACTTCGTTACGATGAAGATTATAATAATATAATGAATAATTTTGTTCAGTTTAGTACATGAAGTTTGAAAAAGTTTTTAATACAAGGCAAAATACCCCAATTTAAAGGTAAATCCACGATGGTAGTAGCACCGTGTATTTGCATTTAAAAAGTTTGCGAAAAATTCCAGTATCAATTTCGTTAGCCAGACTCTAAATGTAAATGCCATATTACGTAGCTTTGTCGAAGCAACAGGCTGCACTAATGCGTGGATAATTATTTATGGGCAATAGGGGCATGTCCATAGAGGGCGGTCCTGGTCCCACTTGAGCCTTGTCGAACCTTTAGGGCCTTGGCCGAATTTCAGCTGGGTGTGCTTTTTAACTTTCCGGGGTAAAAAGTAGTCTATGACACTTTTTACCCTTTAAATTAAACTTATATTAATGTTTCTTCTGTTGTTGTGGGAACAAACCAACCAAGACAATTTCAGACAATACAATTTCAGATTAGGTATATCATACTTTATATTAGTAAGGTAGACAAATATTACCGTTTTCTTCACAAAGCTGATAGATTTTGTTTTCACCCAAGTTAAGCGTCGTCAAGGATGTTAAAGGTGCTATCGCGGGCATTGAATTGGCATACAGTCCGTTTCTTTCTAAATTCAGGACTTTAAGCGCTGGACCCAAGAACACATCGCTGCACACATAAAAACAAAATTTAATGTCAAGACAGTCAAGATAATAATAATCAATATCTTAATAATAATTCCCAGAGCGCTTGTACACGGCCGTCCCTTGCACCGGTCAACGGGTACCTACTTTTTTTGCAGAATGGATGTCCGATGCGTCACACATTCATTATAAAAAAAACACCACCTCGAACCCGGTGAAAAAACGGTCCATTGTCCGGTAAAGAAAACGGTCGTGTGCAAGCGCTCTCAGGATCTAATAAGGTATCATTCATTTTTTATATTGTTTAAGTGTAATGACGTTCAAAACTGTAATTTTGTACGTAATTGGAATAACTATTAAAATCCTTGTAATCGAAATTACCTTGGAAACCTATAAATCCGGTTGCTTGAGAGATCCACTTCGACTAGATTAGGTGCGCCTTCCAAAAACTTATCAGGCAAAGTGCGGATCTTCGTCAGTGTGATTGTGAGGTATTTGAGTGAGGTTGCTCCTTCCAGCAGCTTCGCCGGTAATGAATACAGTGACCCTGCTATGTCCACGGTTAACTTTTCCAAGAGTGGACACTCTGCTACCAAACGGTCCGCAAATTCCTCCACTTTCGCCCGATGTATAGTGATTGCGCGTAAAGTATCGCATTGTTCAAATGGTGCAATACGACGGTCTTTCCAACTCTGCAGATGGATAGACCGGAGTGCAGATGGTGCGTTTGACTGGATCACATGGTGGATACTGGATGTCAAATTGGTAAATTCAGGAGCACTGAATTGATATTGATCAAGCATTAATAACTTCAGTTTGGGCAGGAAATGCTTTGTTTCTATTAAGATTTCGGGCAACGTAGCTGGCAGTAAATTGAGGCTCTCTCCACACAGCCACAAGTCCCTCAGTGACTGCGGAAGACGACTAATCTCACCGGCTGGAAGACGCACGCCGACAATATGCAACAAATTCAGTTTTTGCAGACCGGTGAGAAAGCCTGCTTCAGGTAGCGGTCGCTCTTGTGCATTGACATCACTATTAGTGTAGATTTTGAGATATGTGACCTCATTTAACCCAACAAAATGATGTGCAGTGAGTTTAACTGCCGGGAATTGATCCATTAATAGAGAGACTTCTTCTTCTTCTTTAACTCCACTGGGCTGTAGCACTACGTTGAGCGCAGCGAAAACATCTGCAAGCGAGCTATTGCTGGGCAGTGGGCAGTTTGTCAGGAAGATGAAAGGCACTCGAAACGGAGACGCAAACCGCGGCAATGCCGGGGAATCGAAGGTTGGAAATCCACCACAGTCTATGTACAGTCTCTCAGCTATCTCGTCAGCTTGTATGCCCTTATAGCCAAACTCAAGGGTGTGACCTAAGAAGATGATAATAACTTTAATGATACTTCGCAATATATATAGTAAATTAGCGGACCCACTGTAGCGCCATCTGCCGGGCTTATTTCTGAATCTAAACCATTCAGAGCGTCACCCCAATGCTAGCAATGCAAAATTATTCAAATCAGTCCAGCTGTTTAGGATGAGTTCAGTGACATACACACGTACAGTAGAATTAAATGTATAAATTATCGCATATAATAATAAGTCGATCAACTATTAAAAGAAATTCAATAAGTGTCGAGAGAATGGCCCAGTTACCTTCCACCGTGAACTGAGCCTTGCCATGGCTCTTGAAGCCCCAGCCGCTGCCGCTGCAGTTCGGGTGCTCGCAGTGTTGCTCGATGGCCACCACCGCCGCACACAGTGACAAGCACACTGCTAACCACCGCATAACTTAGGTAAATAGCTAAGTGTGTTACGTATTTTCTCTGTAAATATGGTTAAGGTAAGTAAGTTAGTATAGCCCTGGTTCCAGAGTTTTTAAGCCGCATGAAGACCTCTGACATGGGTAAACGGTTATACTTATAAACAGGTATAAACCTAAACTGACGAGGTAGTCTTATTTAAACTTTAAAAATTGTTTTAACAATAGTGAAAAAAATCAAGCAAACTATTCGAAGTTGTACCCGACACGACACGACTGAAGTCGTTTGTGCTATTTTTTGCGAAAAAAATTTTTTCATGACACGTTTTATTTTGATTTATATACCGACTTTGATTACATACGTATCTGTGTTCCGATTTGTTTTCTCGAAAAAAGCCGATTTTACGAGCATAACTTTCATGAATAAACTAAAATAGTGGTTCCCAAAGTTGTCTGGGCTGCGACCCATCTCATACAAGTTTAAACCCGAGGCTCACTTATAGAAAATAAAACTATTAGAGTTTGTGCAAAATGAGTAGCGTCGTAGGTGAGGTCGCCCGTGTGCCATTTTACTAATTTTGTAACGTTGACAACACTGCTCTGTCATTGCTAATACAACTAAAAGTGTTTGATACTTGGTAGACACCAATTCGGTTTTAATCAGTACTGGCGTCTACCAAGTATAGCCGGTACCTTGGCTGCTGATTAAAATCTAATTGTTAGTTCATCGTAACGCCACGACGGTTCTCTTTTTGCACATGCAACTAACTACAGCAAAAAAGTTATGTTGAAGGGAATGATAAAATTACATCCTATATTTTGCCATTACATTTGACATCAATTTCATCTCCAGTATAAGTGTAATTTATATCGGTATTTATTTTTAATTTGGTGCCTTACTCAACATTCGCTCGCTACCCACTAGTGGGTCGTGACCCATAGTTTGGGAAGCCCTGAACTAGAACTAGAATATTTAGATCGAGTGGTGATAATGATAAAATGAACAAAAATGAAAAATATAAATGGTGAAATGATTGTAAAATATACTGCGTACTCACATGCAAGTTTTATGCTCTACAGCAGAGTTGTATCTGGTCACATTCATCTGTCTGATTTATTTTCGTTAACTTTGGAGCTCGTTTATCATTAGGATTTTTTGTGACAATAACTGCTAGATATAACAAAGGTCGAGTCAAGTTTACATTTTGATATTTGTTATCTAATTAGGTAGAGCATGCAGAGCGAATAGGATTTACTGAAAGGTCATCTTTGTATTTACTGGCCGATATCTAAGTCATAATGTTTTTTTTTAGAGTAGAACGATTAGGCTAAATAAGAAGTACCTAATGTTTGCTTGTTGTTAAGCACAAAGCCCACCAATCATTTTGTTTAATCTTTCAATTTTTTTGTTACGTTAGAAACATCACTCTTCAATAGGCTAGATGACTAAGAAAATATAATCAGTCCATCAGATAAATCATATCATCAATAATTATTTATTGCAAAAAAATAGCACGACCGACTTCAACCGTGTACAGATTTCGCCAAAATTTTGCACGGATCGATGTAGTATTTTTCACTGTTGATTTATCGAAAATGACTCAGCTGATTTCGGTAAAATTTAAATGGGACCAATTTTGAAGTAAGGTTTATCTTTGTCAATATTGTTTGATTGACAAAAGAAAAAATACGAGTCCATTTTTTTTAAGAGTCTACCTAATTTTATCCTAAACTAATTATAATACATTATTCCAAAACTATCATGCCTATTGAACTTTATACTGTTTTGTTTACACACTACTGGTGATCATTGAATGTATGGCAAAAGTAAGGTACATTCTTCTTATTCGTCGAGTCAATAGTTCAAAAATACTTATTTATATAATTACAGTATACAGTAGCCTTGTACAGGTCTTCTATCGTGCAGGGGCTCGGACACTGGGCACGTAAGTAGGTGATCCATTCTCTGCTCAGAAGCACCGCAATCACATCGTACCCTGTTAGCATCCGAAAATCCCCACTTGGCTAAGTTTACCCTGCAACGACCTACTTGGGTCCGGAGTCGGTTTATTGACTTCCACGTGGGTCGCGGGAGGTCGCTACCTGCTGGGAGCGATTCTGCTGGCTTTGGGAAGTCAGGAGGTAGTGTTAGCAATTCCCACGGCTTGGCGTTTAATAGATCAATCGGCTTCAATCGGATTGGTGTTTAATGCATTGGTTTTATGAAGAAAACTGTTACTAAAACTGTTGTGACAAGACCGCCACTTTATAATCATATTTTTTGTCGTATATGTGTAAATAGTGTTTATTTTTCACATTGTGGTTGTAAATAAAGAGTTTTGTCTGTCTGTCTGTCTGTATCCACTAGCTTGGCGTGAGCTGAACGATGCCACACTGGGCATGCATATTCGCCGGCTGAAAAACTGAGTGCCAGCCCTGACGTCCAGAGTACGTGTGGGGAGGCGCCCCAAGTAGTTGACGTTAGACGGGAGACAGTTGCAGTGTATTTTATAGGTGAGAGATCTATCTAGAGTTACCCCTAGATAGACAGGGTTGTTGCTGTGTTGGATGTTGGAGTCACGCCACTGAACTTTGAGTGTCCGCCTAGCTTGTCGGTTTTGGAGGTGAAATACATAGGACTGTGTTTTTGATGAATTTAGCCTTAAAGCGTTCTTATCATAGTTGACTGGGCGGTGAGGGCGAGGTCATCAGCATAAAGAAAATATTTGGTGTGGTGGGTGCGGGGTTGGTCGTTAGTGTAGACATTGAAAAGAATTAGTGCGAGGACGCTACTTTGCGGTAGCCCATTTTTTTGACAGCGCCATCTACTTTTTTCTCCATTCAGCAGTACCTGAAAGCGGCTGTTCTGGAGCATTTCACCCAGCATATCGATAAACCTTTGGTCATCTAACATCGAAGATAGTTTAGTGATCAGGCGTTTTATTTTCACTGTGTCGTATGCAGCTGATAAATCAACCAAAACTACCCCGGTGACAAGATTCTCTTCAAAGCCATTTTCGATATGTTGAGGATCTGGCTAGTGCATGACTTTCCCAGTCTAAGTCCGGCTTGTTCTGGTATCAGTTTAGAGTCAATGTTTGGGATTAGGCGATTCAGCAGTAGTCTTTCGAACAGTTTATTAGATTGACAGAGCAGGGAGATTGGCCTATAGCTTTTGGGGTCATCCGGTGATTTCCCGGGTTTCAGCAGGGCAGTGACTTTGGCTTTTCTCCAGACTTTGGTGTTTAGGAGACAAAAATTGAACAGTTCAAGGAGCCAGGATATTACTGCTGGACCTAGGTGTTTGATTTGTATTACGGTGATGTCATTGGTTCCAGCAGCCTTGCCATTTTTAAGGCTTCTTATAGCAGATATGATGTCTATCAAGTTGAAGGCATTGCTGAGGTCGGTGGAATTGTTTGTTTGCTTCGTGGGTTTGGCAGTCTTTGGGGAGCTTTCCCATTAAGTAGCAGTTGGTGTGCAACTTGGTTTGCAGTTACTTTTCCGGGGTTGGATGGACCAGGAGGGTCAGCTTTTTTAGGGTGAACCAGGTGGTTTTGCTGTTGTGTATCATGTCTATTTCTGTAACAGTTTTCATCCACTTTTTTGGCGACTATCGCTGAGTTTATACATATACAGGAGAAGCATGAGTGCTTCTCCTGTATAGTATCTTGTGCGAAGGGGTCGTTGGCGTATTGGGTTTCATAGTTTTTGAGGAGTTTGGCGGAGTCAGTATCCAAGCCCGGTATATATTGAGAGCGGCAACCTCTCGGGATAGTTTTCCGTGATACCGTTTTTACGATTTTTATAAACTGGTCATAATTTAAGGCTCAAGACCATCTATTTTGGAATCTATTTCTTGAGCGTATCGTTCCCAATGCGCTTTGTTGAAGTTAAAGCGACGTCTGCAAGGTTCGGTCGGTTGCAACGCAGAATGAAACTGACAGAGTAATGTTGTGTATTCGGGATAGCATTACAAATATTTTTTTTTACATAAGGTATATATTTGAACTGACAAACAGTTATACAGGGTTATAGCCTCTATTCCATCGGCCGCTATTGAAGGATGCGGGTTTTTTTTTTATTCCGTATAAGTTTGCGTTTGACTACATACTGCCTGATGTTGAGCAGATATGCGGTCCAGGGTGTAGCACAGTTACCTAGAAGATACCTATTTACTCGGGATTTGAAGACACCCACGTTGTACTTAAGCGGGAAGACAGGTACCCAGGCAAAGCGTTCCACATTCTGGCTGTTCGTATGAGGAATAAGGATTCGAAACGCTTAGTTCTAACGCGCGTAATGTCCACCATAAAAGGGTGGCGCTTTAGTCGCGTCTGTCTAGCCGTGCGATAGAAGAAAGGGGCAGGTGGGACCAGATTGTGCAACTCCTGAGCGCACTCTCCGAAGTGTATCTGATAAAAGGCCGACAAACACGCTACCTTTCGTCGATGCTCGAGACTTTGCAACTGCAACTTAGTCTAGGTTTCGTTGTAGTTTGGGATCGTGTATCAGAGCAAGATCTTCAACTTCTGCCCACTCTTCTACTGCAGTCCCGTCAGCGTTTGTGTTCAGGTATCCCCAGGTCGCACTTTGGCTATTGAAGTCACCAATTATATTTTTTTTGTTTTGGTTTCGGAAGTTATCTGTTTCGTGGAATTGGAAAGGTTGATTGGGAGGCTTATAGATTGATGTTACAGTGCAGTGTCCTGTGTCAATAGTTAGGGTTTCAATGCTATTTTGGGAGTATGGTATAGGTACACACAAATTCACAAACACAAATTCTGCTATTGCCTGCTATTAGGATAGCAGGCAACAGCAGAATTTGTGTTTAGATAGAATGATAGATCATCATTGCTCAGAGAAGATAACATTTTAGGAAGATACTCAGAACGTATGCTTGATAATTCTATTAAATGGCATCGGAGCCACGGTACTAGTAAAGTTTTCTATACTTTTGTGCGCTTTCAGATATCGTCTTTCACGTAAATAATGTGCTGAACATAATATTCGGAATCCACACGTTGGAAGTGGGTTACGGGCACAATGACTAAATCCGGCAACTCTGGCGCACTGGCAGATGACTGAACACTGCGCGCCATAGAGCACACTTAGAGCAGAGGAGGTATAATTATTCTTCATCATCATTGCAGCCAAAAGACTTCTTCGTCTTGATCTTCCATAGATCTTCTATGAGACCGGATGGAAGTGGTTTGTAATTAGTGCGATCCTGCGATCTTAATGACGTCATTGGCGGATGTTCTAGGCTGAGCGTATGTGATCATCAACTAAAAAATTTTTTAAACCTATATCCTGCGTATTTTATATACCCTGCTGACTACAGTGTCATTTTGCACTTATCAATCCGCTGGGCTGGTCAATACTTATCTTTGGTTCTCCTAAGGATCTTTTTTTTTCATAATATATAATTGACTGTTGCAAATTCCAATGCCTTCTGATTTGCCCTGAGCAGAGATTTTGATGATTTGTATAACAAAGTTGCCAATATATTATATTGCTGAACATAAGCCTCCTTTATTTATTTCTAACAGTACAAGCCCTAAGAGAATTTCGGTTGGTAGACCCTTTAAGCTAGTCCCTACTTTGTCATGTCACTTAAAATTGGGCTTAATCGTTTGGCTACTACCTTGCCGCTATAAGTTGTGGCGGGGCGCGAGGGGTAAAGACTAAATGTACTAAAATATTCAAGTTCGACATTTTTCGAATTTTCCAAGAAAATTTCAACATACCACCTCCTTTATTCTGATCTCCGCGTAGCGATCACCGTTCGAGACGAAGATGACGTCACAAGGGTAATTATAGCATCTGCCCTGCATGACTCATTACCTACTTCGAGGGCTGCGACGAAAGATGTGCTATCGTGACTAAAACTCAGTCATCTTATTATGAAACAGTTTTATTAGTTTAATTCCACACCTCGCATATTGTAAAACTTTAGAAAAAGGGTGTGTAGGAGGTGTAACAATGTGGTCTGGCGTCCGGTTAAACTTTGTTTTTATATTTTTTTCTGATCCGCATCCGCAGAGTTTGTACGTAGCTTTTTTCATCACCATCGCCTTCACTATGTACTGGCACCATAAGAGAGAGGCTTATACCCAGAAGTGGTCTGAGTATAAGCCTCTCTCTTATGGTGCCATTTGTCTCAGTCCTCTGCTAATTTCTTTAATCTTTTTTTATGAGGCGGAAATCTTTGAAATATACCCGACTACTGTGGGCTGCAGCCGGGTTGTGTGGCATTGTACCTACTAAAACTCCCTCGGTAACCAGCGTGTACGCGCTTGGATAGACGCACCGGTGTTTCCAGCACTTTATTTGACGACTCGAGCCTATCTAGGCTTCACCGTCCTCTAAGACAACGGTTCCACACACGTTGTCACCATCCTCGGGCCTGTTTGAGTGAATGGTAAGAGCCTCATCTCTATATAACCATTCACGAGCCTATAGAGGTTCTTTTTTAGTAGGCTCTTACTACAAGCAGAGGATACCGATGCCGTATTCAATTTCCAAGGCTCCAGGGTCAAGTATTTACGTGACCTATGGCTATAACCTAACTACATCCCTTTCTAGCTCGTTATCGTAAATTAACTCAATTCATCTTTTACAAGACAGTTCAACTGATCACGTTATACCTTTGATTGTATCTTATTTTGCAATCACTATCACTACATAGTATAAAACAAAGTAGCTTACCGCTGTCTGTCCCTATGTATGCTTATATCTTTAAAACTACGCAACAGATTTTGAAGCAGTTTCTTTTAAAAGAGTTAAAAGAGTGATTCAAGATGAAGGTTTCTATGTATAATACACCTGTGCGAAGCCGGGGCGAGTCTCTAGTCCTACTAATATTATAAACGCGAAAGTTTGTGAGGATGGATGGATGTATGGATGTTTGTTACTCTTTCACGCAAAAACTACAGAACAGATTGAAATTAAACTTTGCAATAATATAGCTTATATATCAGAATAACACATAGGTTATAAATTATAATGATATTGCGTCAAAATTCAAAATATCATGCGGGTGAAGCCGCGGGTAAAAACTAGTAGAATATAATTTAGATAGTTTAACTGTTAACAGCAACTATTAGAACTTGAACCTGCACGTTGCACTCGCAGCTATCTGGGTTCCCGTCCCAGCTGCTTTGCCAATGAAGCTACAGCCAAGCCCCGAGTCAGATTGAATTTCTGAAAAAGTTCTTGATCAAACCTGTCTTCGCTGTTTTGTTATCGAAATCCCACAATTCAGCAACGGACACAGGGGCTTTCTTTTTGATCTTCGAACGGGTTGGAACTTTGACAGTTTGTATGAAGAATCCGTAAAGTTATGACCTAGCCGTCTCCATACAAGTTCCATAAACGTTAAAGCCGTTCAAAGTTCAAAAATAATGCATCTCCTGATCATATAGATTATAGGTGATTATTTTCGCCAAAAATGGCACAACCGACAATCTACGTACAAAATCGAATAGTTCGTTAGTTCGAGTCTGTGAGTGATCCAATTGCTTTTTTACGTGGTAGTAATTTCAGTATGTAGTTTAAGATGAAGTAAGTAGGCAGTCTCAAAGAAATGTTCTTTTTATTATAAATAAACCGGACAAGTGCGAGTCAGGCTCGCACATCGAGGGTTCCGTACAAACATATTTTTAAAATAATTAAAAAACCTGTTTTAACTTGTGATAATGAAGTTATTTTATATGATACTCGAACCTTACATGATATGATTTACTCACTTTGAATTTTAACCCATATTTTGTAAATTTTGAGGCCCTATTTTTATGTGATATAAATAAAAATGTAAAGTTTTCAGATTTATTCCTATTTGCGTACTCTGAGACAATGCTCTTCGCCAAATTTCATAGTTCTATGTCAACGGGAAGTTCCCTGTAGGTTTTGATTTTTGTGAGCGTTGAAATATGCGTTTTTTTACGACATAAACGTCTCTAACTTTTTTATACGGTAACTGAGAAACTTTTCTTTTACACAACTGCAAGAATTCATAGGTTTACGTATACAGTTTAAATTTCAACTCGATATCTTTATGCGTCCCCGAGATAATGAGTCTTGACATACACACAGACGGACAGACGGACAGACGGACAGACGGTTAGACGGACAGACGGACAGACGGTTAGACGGACAGACGGACAGACGGACAACAAAGTGATCCTATAAGGGTTCCGTTTTTTCCTTTTGAGGTACGGAACCCTAAAAATTCAAAAATTTGTCGCGATCGCAGGATTTGAACCTGCATCTCCTTGGGATTCTGGCCCAGACGCTTCTCAATTGTGAACCCGCCAAATTTGTGAAGTGGTTAAATTTTTGTCCGACGAACCACCGGAGGAGGTAGGCATAAAGTTCAACGCGTATATATTTTTTTTATGTATAACCACGCATAACTTTTTTCATAGTAGTCCGATTTCAATAACTATTTTTTTATTGAAAAGAGTATACTTCGAAATTGGTCCCATTTAAAGTTTATCGAAATTGGCTGAGCCATTTTTGATAAATTTGATAAATCAACAATAATGTAAAAATGTTACATCGATCCGTGCATAATATTTGCGTTCTAGCGATGCGCCCCGGCTTCGCACAGGTGTATTATGCATATAAACATTTCTCTTGAATTACTCTATCTATTAAAACAAACTGCATCAAAATCCGTTACGTAGTTTTAAAGATATAAGCATACATGGGGACAGACAGCGGAAAGCGACTTTGTTTTATACTATGTAATGATTATGTACACGGGTGAAGTTGGTCTTGCTATTTTTTGCAAAAAATAATTATTAACAACTTTTGAGTGCTTAAGTAAGTTGTATTGTATTTTGTTGTTGTTAATTAGGCATTTCATTTTTATGTCCACTTTTTGACCACGTAGGTACCTACATTACAAACAGTGATGTCTGTTATACTGTGGAATCCAGGCAAGAATCCGTTTGCGAAAACAGTTTCTAACCAAAATAAACATAAACGACGTCAGAAAAGACCGACGAACTTCTCTGACGTCACTAAGCGATGAGTGATTATTGACTTGGAGCTTCTCGTAACAAATGGGAAGCTTCACCGATTTCCTTTAGTAATAAATAAAAAAAATAGACTAATATAGATAACATAGCACAATTCTTTGGATATAAGGAACTTGATTTATTGATTTGAATAATGAATCTATAGAGTTCGTAAATACCCTGAATTTTGCAAAACATTACATACCTTATATGTATCAGCCTTTGTAATAGTCCACTGCAGGACGTAGGCCAAATAAAACAACCAAGTAAGTAATCACTACATAGTATAAAACAAAGTCGCTTCCCGCTGTCTGTCTGTCTCAATGTATGCTTATATCTTTAAAACTACGTAACGCATTTTGATGCGGTTTTTGTAGATAGATCCATTCAAGTAAAAGATTTATCCAACAAAAACATTTTCATGTGAAATATAGCCAAGACAAGACCACAGTTCACACTTTTAAAAAGTTGTCAGATCTTATGTACAGTCAAGCTTCTTACTCTATACCCATTAACCCTACAAGTCCTTACTCCACAAACTCTACAGCTTAGTCAATATACATAATTTTGTGACTTTGCCGTTTCGACTTGTTGTAACAAGAACTATTTGTCAACCATAATTAATGAACATATAATAATGTGGTGGGGTGATTGATTTATCAAGGATTCTGAAATTGTGTTTTATTATCCATTACAACGAGTTTTTGTATCCGTTTTCAGACTTCTGGCATTAAAGTTTCGAAATTCGCATACAAATTTTCATCCCCCAATTTTATGGGTTGTATGGGTGATTTATTAAAAACCCTGAAATACATATTTTATTATTTATAACAAAGAGTCTTTTTAAATCAATTTTTAGTCTTTTAGAATGAAAATTAGTCTCCTACAAGCTTTCATAACCCCTAGTTCATGGGGTTGGGGGGTAAAAAATCGAAATTTTAAATGTTTTCCTTTGTATATGCGTAATAGTCTACCTTGATGCCAAATTTTAAGTTTCTAGGTCATCTGGAAGTGGGTTAGGTTTTTGATCTAAAAGTCAGTGAGTGAGTCAGTGAATCAGTCAGTAAAACCTCGGTTTTTAAACGTTAATATTATCATTAACTATTGTAGCAAAATTAATGAAAAATTGTATTCTAGGCTAGCTAAAGAACTTTAATAGTACAGACACATTTGCAACCATACATCCACTCACACACCAACATGCACGCTACACACACATTACGCAATCGAAAAATGGAAATTACTTGTACTCGTATTTAAGTAAATTACTAAGAACTCATTGTTAAGTCACTTTTTTCATTACATTAGGTAACAATTACGAGATGTCTTATCTAAAAGCGGAAGAGACTAAATCTCACGACATAGGACCACCCTAGAGTGAGATTTAGAGTTTCATTCTGGATGTTTGTAAATTTAATCTAAGTACCTACCTACTAACACTCCTACTTTAAGCATCATCAAGATTTACTAACTCCAAAACCTGTAACTTTTTGAGCAAAATAAACGTTATCTTATCTAAATAAATAGGCTAAAACTCGAAAACTATTTAACTTAAATATATGTAATATTTAAGTTAAATAGTTTTCTAGTTATGAAGGGGTGAAAAGTGGCTCGAAATGGTTCGTGTAATATTATACACGTCGCGTCTCCAGTTCCTTTTTCTTTGTCTTGGCTGGACACGCTACCGCGCGTCTAGACAATTATGTATTACACTTATGCGAAGCCAGTTTAGTTTCAGCTAAAGCGTTTAGTTCATTTTGGTTGAAACCGGGACTGGGTCCGTCCTCCCGGAAACCGGGGCGATGCCAAGTGGCATCGATATCCGAGACCAACCAAAATACATTCGTCTCAGGTGATTCTTATCTTTTATAGGGCACGGCTATTTATATCTGCCGGTCGATGTCAAAGCATTATATTATTATAATAAGTAAGTACTTAAGTTTGTATAGGACGGATGGCTTATTGGCTATCTATTGGCCTTCGCTAGGATTTTGCGGATACTTCATAGAAGTTCCGTATACGTTCCGTCAATAATTATTTTTCGCAAAAAATAACATGACCGACTAAAAAAAAGTCGCTTTCCGCTGTCTGTCCCTATGTATGCTTATATCTTTATAACTACGCAACGGATTTTAATGGAGTTTTTTTTAATAGATAGAGTAATTCAAGAGAAATGTTTATATGTATAATACACCTGAGCGAAGCCGGGGCGCATCGCTAGAACGCAAATATTACGCACGGAACGATGTAGCATTATTGTTGATTTATCAAAAATAGCTAAGCCGATTTCAATAAAATTTAAATGGGGCCATTCTCAAAGTATACTCTTTCCAATAAAAAAAGAATTATTGAAATCGGACTAATATGAAAAAGTTATGCGTTATACATTAGGGTGGGTCAAAAAAATTTTTTCTTTATTTTTCAAGAGGCTCAGAAATAAAAAGGTGCCAAATGGTTAAGTAAATTTATACATAAAGTTTGATTTCATTATTCTTTCCAAAATTTGCCTCCAGATTGTAAACGAAATTTCTGAAAAAGTAAATTTTTGATGTCGAGTCTCACATATTTTTTTCAAGTTATTGATATCCGATTATACATGTAATAGCTCTAAATAACCATAAATAAAGACGGTTCTCTGGTTGAGTTTAAGAACAGGAGTAAGGAATGGGATAGACGTGGGATTTTTGAAGAAACAATTGACGCAAAGTTGATCTTAAAAACTTTTAAGAAGCGCGTTGCGTAAATGGAGTGCAGTTATTTGTTTAACTTTATTTTAAAATTAAAAAACACTCCAAACCATTGTAAGTGTTCTCTATGATTGATTTATGGGATTTAAAAGGCATTTTGCCAAACTATGAAATCATGATGAATTTTGTGAGTAGTTCTGATAAAAGTTAAAATAAGAATAAAAAAGCCAACATAATCACGAAATCAAAGCCGTTGTCATTGAAAAGTTGCTAATTGAATCCTTTAGTTGTATAATAATACTAAAAATGAATATATTCATGAAAAATTCTTATTTAGAGTGAGAGACCTTTTTCAAATCTCAACAAAAACTATCTGGATAAAATGTATTATAGTTTTGACTGAAAGTAAAGTTGTGTTTGATATTTCGATATTGTAGCTTGCAAAAGTCAAAATTTAATCAAATGTGGTTAACTGAAACCCAAAAAAAATACCTGCAAGTGAAGACTTCTTCATAGTAGATCAACAAATAGCTTGGCAAATGATGATATTCACGTGTTTTCGACTTTGGCAGAACTAAAGATATAACAACAAAACAAATTGAGCTACCAAAGGAAAAAATGAATGTATTAGCGTATTTTCGTTTAAATCAGCGAGAAATCTTCACTGAGTCATCAATTGTAAAATCTGGAACTGAAAAAATCTCTAATTAAGTATTTGTTGAATAAAAAGGAAAAGGAAATTAATTATGTCTCTTTTATCACATCCAAGCGAAAGAAAGAGTAACAAAAGTAGTTACTCACGGTTTTACTATACATATTTTTTTTTTCATATCATAATTTACCAAGAAAAACATGCAAAAAACCTAAATAGATGCGAGAAAATCATTACCACTATATGACAAGAAAAAGGAATTTGCCACATATTAACTCCTTCACTTCCATTACTATATTTTTTATGTTTTATTAATTATTTGCGATGTTATTCCCTTTAATAAAGTTAATTACTGTAGATAAAAGCTTATATTTCATAAATAATTATGATCAGTGCACTTTTTTGCCATTCAGCTAAGACCTTCCTAACCACATTTTTTGGAAATTTCGTCATGGAACTGGAGGCAGTAGATGGATTCTGATTACTACCAAACTTCACAGTCTGCTTATACTTATGGTTTGGCACCATATTTCCACTGTGCCTGAAGAAAAACTACAACTTTTTTTTTCTCCATACTTCGGTGACCCACCCTATTATACATAAAAAAATATATATATGTACTAGGTACGCGCGAATTGTATACCTCCTCCAGTGGTTCGTCGGTCAAAAATAGAGATCCCGTGTCACATTTTTTAAACTGGCTCTCTTTTGGCTGGCATCTGACATGGCTAAGCGGTTAAAACAGTCAGAGCCCAAAATTCAACAAGTCGTCCGAGCCACGACAGGGCTTAGTTTTAAATGCCGCTCGCGGTCACCCAACCGAAGACGTACCGTATGGAGTGTAGCCGTGTGTATTGAAGTAGTTTGACTAGCTCTCATTAGCCTTTCGCCGAGATCCTAAGGCAACCAGCTAGTCCAGCATACGACCACAAAACTTGACGAAACGCCACGAAATGAACTCGTTTCGACGTGTAAAAAAGTGACAGATACATACTTTGCCGTAAAGCTGTCTCGTTCTGACACGTCGAAGTAAATATTACTTCGTGCGCATACTAGCCGGGCGCACACTAGGATACGGCATGTCAGACTTATCGCGTAAAGACGCTGAAAAATTTTAATTACTTTTCAATAAATCTGGACATAAAGTGGACAAATGATAGGAGCACGCTACTCGTAATTTAAAGATGCTTTTCACTGCTTTTATTTCTAATCTAATTGGGAAAGACAATATATTCAAAAAGATTGGGAGAGACAATATATTCATGAAGATGGGATATACGCTGCTAGATATATCTAGCAGCGTATATCCCATGTTTATAATGACTCATCATTAAATCAGAATCTCATCATCATATTTCAACAACAGATTGTCTATAGTTATCACTCTTACTCCAGTGACATTTCTAATAAAGATATCCCGATCTCCTTTAAATAGGACTCCATATCAACCTTGGCCATGAACCACAAAACCTTGTGTGAGGTCTGTTGTTCACAATTTAGTCGGCTCGCGTCAGAGGACTAATGCACTTGTTTTAGTCTAACATCGTATTTGAAACAAACAGCATCGACCACCGATCACAACAGATAGGTCATGACACCTCGATTAAACTTTGATCGTTTGATCGAGGTGACGGGTTTGATTAACTCCCCACTTGAAATCATAACTAAACAGTACAGTACTGTAACACCCTTTTTAAGAGTCCACTGCAGGACGTAGGCCTACCCACGAAGGGTGATTAGGCCATATCCACCACGCTGGCCCAGTGCGAGTTGGTGGATTCACATACGCCATCGAATTTTTTCTACGGACGTATGTAGGTTGCCTCACGATGTTTTCCTTCACCGAAAAGCCAATGGTGTGAAATTCCGTACATAAGTTCCAAAGAAACTCATTGGTACGGGATCGGGATTTGAACCCACGACCTCACGAATGCAGGTCGGGTGTTACTACCACTAGACCACCACGGCTTTTTTAACTAATCAGAACACCATTAAATTATTTATTTATATTACCAATGATCTTCGTTATTATTCAATCCAGTCCGCAATTATTAAGAGTAAAATAAGTAACGTACTGGTGTAAACTGTAATGTTATTTATTAAGAAAATAAAGAATTGAATTGAATTGCAATCCAGCGAGAGTCCGATGCATATAATTCGTCTCATGCGCCGGTTTGAAGAAACTCCCTCTAAATTATCTTTGGTTTCGACAGATTTATGTTAGCTCGATTGATAGGAAGCTTTTGGCAAGCTGGTGAAATACATAATATTGGATAAATATTAGAACCATCGTCGGTGAGTGGATCTCATGCAAGCGGCCCGTTGGCGCCAGAAATACCTCTATACTAGCAGCTAAATTATAAGTGAATTGATGAATTGAAACTAGGTTATTTTAAAACATTTTTAATTAATAGTTTCACAGTAGTTGACTAGGCATTTCAATGATTTATTTTGCTCTTGACACAAGATTTGTATCTACCTCCTTGAAATTATATTAATTAATCGCGTAAAAGTGCTATATTGTTAAATATTCCTTTTTTTTCTTGGCTATTAAAATACAACTTTTGCTGTAAAAAACCGGACAAGTGCGAGTCAGGCTCGCACATCGAGCGTTCCGTACAAATCCAGAAAATTTCACAAAATTGGGAAGTAAGTTGTTGTAATCTCTATACTATAACCATCGAAAAAAAGTTTTTTTTTTCACTTTTCTCGTCATACATCGTAAATTACACATTGTTAAAATAATTAAAAACCTGTTTTAACATGTGCTAATGAAGTTCTTTTATATGATACCTTACATGATACGATTTGCACACTTTGAATTTTGAACCCATATTTTGTAAATTTTGAGGCCCTATTTTTTGTGATATAAATAAAAATGTACTGTTTTCAGATTTATTCCTATATGTGTACTCTGAGACAATGCTTCTGGCCAAATTTCATAGTTCTATGTCAACGGGAAGTACCCTGTAGGTTTTGATTTTTGTGTCGAAATAAGCGTTTTTTTACGACATAAACGGCTCTAACTTTTTTGAACGATAACTGAGAAGTTTTTCTTTTACTTAACTGTAAGAGACTATAGATATACGTATACAGTTTAAATTTTAACTCGATATCTTTAGGCGTTCCCGAGATAAAGAGTCTTGACATACACGCAGACGGATAGACGGACAGACGGACAACAAAGTGATCCTATAAGAGTTCCCTTTTTTTTCGTTTGAGGTACGGAACCCTAAAAATAAAGAGTAATTTACGTCGACAGTAATATAAAAAATTCTAACAACTATAACATTAGGAAAAAAAAATCATTTTAAATATTGTGTAACTCATCAAAAATTGTAGGTATGTGCTGATTTTGCGAATTTTTAAGTGGATACTATGTTAAAGGTTTGAGAAATCAGAGAAATAATGAAATGGAAAAATTTTTGAAATATTTTTTAAAACAATAAATGAAAACAGTTCATGAAGCAAACAATTTATAATTATTTTTTGCAATAAATAGCATGACCGACTTCACCCGTGTGCAGAATTCGCGAATATTACGCACGGATCGATGTAGCATTTTTCAGATTATTGTTGATTTATCAAAAATGGCTCAGCCGATTTCGATAAAATATAAATGGGACCAATTTCGAAGTATATTCTTTCCAATAAAAAAGAATTATTGAAATCGGACTACAATGAAAAAAGTTATGCGTGGTTATACATAAAAAAAATATACGCGTCGAATTCCTCCGATGGTTCGTCGGTCAGAAATTCGTTAACACAGATTTTCAGACAAACATGCTGATAAAATATTCCCAAATCAACTGCATTATCTTTAATAAACATACCAATTTTATAAAAACCAACATGTTTATAATGTAATAAGTAAATTCTATGTAAGATTCAAAATAAAGTCCAGCAGTTCCGACCTTTATTTCGTCACCCAATCTATTCCAATTTGAGATTTCATCGTAAACTCGACAGTCGGGCGATCGTGACAAAGCGAGGCATTAAAACAGGTGATTTCGTTCTATATTTACTGAAGGCCAGATATACTCCGCCGAGTCGGTATATATAGGAGGCACGACCACAGCTGGAGGCATTTCATGCCAGCCGTGGATAGGGAACCATTCATAAGCTCTGAATACAATTTTCCCATTATACATTTGTCATTTTTAGATGACTATCTACTCAAAATTACCTGACCAATATCATTTTTTTTTAAATAATGAAATTAAACTCAGTTTAGATTTAAAATAATAAAAACCTCAACAAAAATTAATACCTATTGTCAAATTATTCACAGCGTCTGAAATCGTCAAAGGTAGCTATTAAAGCATTTGTTCGTTTTATCAATTGTAATGGTTATCAAAAAAGTTTTACACACGCTTTATACATTGTTTAGCAGTACAAATTGCACATTTAAATATTGTTTAAAGCATATTCAAATCTTTTGTGGTAATGCGGTAAAGGTTTAATCATTTTAGCATAATAATATGTAATACAATATGTTAGCGAAGAACAAAGAACAATATTAATTTAAGTTCTTTATTCGGATTCAAAATAGACTAGGTACAATAATTATATGCTACATTTTATTTCCAGAAAAAAATGTGATCCCGGACATGTCTATGAACTTTTTCCTGTTTCTTTCAAATCAACAAGATTGTTTATGTTGATGAATATAAATAGAAGGTTGATTTCCTTCATTAGGTTTCTTCTGAAACCATGTTAGTTCTGGGAATAGTAATGATTTAACATGTAGATCTACTCGTGTTTTTTTTTGCATATTTATTTTATTAAAGTATTTACTTACTTATTTAATGATATACACAATTATAATTATCGCATCATCACATGAACGTGAATAATGAACGTAATAAATGGACAATTGATTTTTCCTTTTGACACATCCTGTATTTTGAACATGAAAGAAAAAAAACTGTTAACCACTTTGTACAATTTTCCCATCTGATTCTGACTGAAGATTACCTAGTTGCAAAGAAGATATAATAATACTACGTAGTTACTATACTGCTGGTTGTTACTATAAAATGATCCATTATAATCATAATAAAAGTAAATTTATATTATTTCAAGACTTATAATATATTATAAAAGTAATCATTAAGAATAATGTTTATGATTAAATGAAAATGATTTCATGTAATATTCCGTCTCTAACAATTAATTTAGGATTAGTCTAGAGAATGTTCAGCAAATTGGCGCAACGTGCCAGACCAATCTGTGAATTGAAACTAAAATTAGAATGATAAATAAGATATCAGATATTATGAATCACTGAATCAGATGGCCAATAATCACGTAGACATTGTAGATTTTTTTAAGTTTCTTAAAACAGAAAATATACATATACTTACAAGCATTTATTTTTTCAGTTTGCTTTAGCGTGGTTAACTGAAGTTTTTGTTGAAAAAATGTAGATAATGTACCAAGATAAACAAGTGGTGTCTTATGTCGCGGGCGACAATTGGACCCTGAGCGTAGCGAGGGACTTTATAGTTGACTCACGAGCGAAGCAAGGGCAGAGGTAATTATATATAGGTAGGTTTATTCTGTGAAGTCGAGTAGAACCTTCTTACAATGCCAGTTGCCGTGCAAAGTATAGAGGTTATATTCGATTTTGCAAAATGAAACCTCTTTACGATGTCCTTAAATGTTCTAAGTTGAGAAATTTTCATACGAATTAGACATTCCAAATTTATATCACTAGGGAGTTTCATACAACATTATTGACCTGTCATAGCCCTCAAGATTGTGCTAAGATAATAATTTCTCGTTTTACGTTGAGATTCTACGACATAATATAATGGGTAATTTTCGAGCAGGTGGTATGAAATAGTTATTAAGTAAGTAAGTAAGTGTTTTACCAGAGCGCAAAGTTGATTTTTAACCGTGTGCTCAATTTTGATGAACAAGCGAAAGATTCTAATATTGACTAGAATTGACATTCGCTGCGCTCGTGATTCAACCATTTGAATCCTAAGCGTTAGCGAGTAGCGAGGGACTCAAAAGAGCACAAGGTAAAAAATCTTTGCACTCGAATGCAACACGTATGTAATTTTTCATCCTACCTCAGCGAGGAAATTTTAAAGTCGTCTACATACCGCACTGTTTCAAATACTTCTCGCGTGATTGTTGAGGGAGAAAGCTCATTTGCGCATTGTTAACAGTTTTAGTCACTTCGGTTGGCATAAAATAAACTTCCTTTTCGCTAAATTCACTCCTATTATTGCTGTTGGAATTAAAATTGTTATAATTTCTTTTTTTTTCTTTTTCAGACAATATAGGCGTATCTTATCATCAATTAGACCGTTTAGAAATAACTTGCATCTAGCGCAATTTTGCGGCCTTAATGAGGTCATCTGTCCACCTTGTAGGTGGGTGTCATAAACTACTTTTGCCTTGTACGGTCTCTTTTCGTGAACTTTCCGACTTTTCGATCATCAGTCCTCCTTGTTTTGTATAAGCCGAGTCATACAAGTAGGCGGATGTGAAGTTATATATCCAATCCTGACTGAAGCTCACTTAAATCTGCGCGTCGACTGGATATTGCGCAGCTTGTAGCTAACTTTACATCCGCCTACTTCTATGATTCGGTCTATACCCTATCTATCTACTGTCTTTTCGACGTGTCAATTCACTGGGATCCTTACGTTACTTTGATTCTCCCTTCCGCGAATCTTCTTATTTCTGATTGATTCAATTATTTATTTATTCCATTATCACCTCATAAAAAGCTTGAACATATAGTAAAGCGCTCACATAAGATCTAGCAAAAATTTAAGACAAATCGATTAGGCGCGCCCGATGGTCTTTTAAATGGCGTTTGACTTATACAATTTACACATGACGCGATTTCAAACTCCCTCACAATCCAATCTCAACCTTGCAACTATAGGATTATAGTTCACATCATCTTAAAGTGATAATGAGCAATTAGCGTAATTGAAAATGAGTTTTACGAGTTTGTGTTAGGATTGGAAATCGTTTGTTGGTGACTGGTTGGTTATGAGAATAGATTTGGCAGGGAGCTTAGCAGAGATATCGGATCCCTGACGTTGGCTGTGACTCACGGCTGACAGGTCAGTTAACTGGCTCGGTCTCAGATCTGTATCTAAGAGCTGCTTAGTGCTTGCAATTGGTACAGTTGGCGCTTAGGAGCCATCGGAAGAATTTGCTCGTGTGTATCAGTTTTTGCCGTAGCCCAGACAGCATCAACGCCTGCAGAATCATGGCTGAAAAGCAAAAAGCTTTAGTAGGTCAACTTATCTAAAATAATACTAATAGTTCCTCAAACAGTAGATCTTGCGACACATCTTTTTAACTGATTCTTCATATGCCTGCCCATAGCTGCACTATTGCATTAGGTAAAACCTGTAAAGATATATGTGTATTGTGGAAATCAATGAAATGAAATGCCTCGACTCGCTCTAGACCGATTTACTTCGTACTCGCAAATCTGGTTAGGATTTAGATACCAAACAATTTAGCCAAATATTATCGAAATCGGTTGTTAAAAAGCAGCTTAAAGAAATACCTACGTATTTCCATAACAAGATTATTTTTTGCAAACATTAACATGACCGACTTCACCCGTGTACAGAATTCGCGAATATTTCGCACGGATCGATGTAGCATTTTTCACATTATTGTTGATTTATCAAAAATGGCTCAGCCGATTTTGATACAATTTAAATGGGACCAATTTCGAAGTATATTGTTTCCAATAAAAAAATAATTATTGAAATCGGACCACTATATACATAAAAAAAATATATGTATATACTTACGCGTCGAATTGTATACCTTCTCCGGTGGTTCGTCGGTCAAAAAATGGAGAAAATTTTCTGTCGCACTTTTTATCAGCCGATTTTGATATTAAAAATCTTCGACGGTAAAAATCGGTTAATGTATCATAAAACCTGTGTACAAAGTTTCGTCGAAATTCGTTGAAAAATGCGACTTGTAGACAAAAATCAAAATCTAGGTATACAGACGCAAGCAAAATCAACGGAGGTCTTCGCTGTCGCTGGATCAAGAAGAGAATCTAAAGTTACCTAACAACAACTAAAGATATATCTTAGTGAAATTGTAATAGCAGTGGGTATGGCACATAGCCCGCAGGATTAATTGCTATTGGGATCGCAAAGTTCTCTTATAATTATAGTGACCTTATAGCGGCAAATGCAACATACCTAGGATGTCCATCTATCAGGCAGAGAGATGACTTGGAGGTAGGATCGAACTGCAAGCAAACCGAGTAAAATGGTTTTATTGGAGACATATAATGAAATATCGAATCATTTATTGTGATAAATGATTCGATATTTCATTATATGTCTCCAATAAAACCATTTTAATTCACAAGGAAACAAAGTACAGCGGTACCAAAATACACAATATTCACCATACATAAACACTAAAACACTGCAAACCTTGACTCTCATGAGATCTCGTGTATTGCAGTGTCACACATACCCACCTATCCAATAACACACACATCATCACTCCAAATTGTGTGATTGTGCTGTTGATAGTAAATAATGTTAACACTAAAATCAATTCAGCTGGTGTAATTTTCTTTTCGCCTTTATTTAAAGCAAAGCAATGTCTTAATCAACTATGTAAGTATATTCTAATTTTATTTAGTAATATGCTTAGTCTTTGTTATACCTACTATGTTTTGTTTAATGTTTCTAAATTTCACTTATCAAAATTTTATGTCAATTAAATGTAGATCAAGTTTTGATATGGTATGATAATAGTCTAAAATCTGGGCCACCAAGAGACCGGCTTAGCCGAGTTTGGGGGCCCGCTGTTAATCCAACTGATGTGAATGAATCTAACGATAATGTTGTTTCGTGGACAATTTGTACAGATTTCTTACTCAGTTAATAAATAAACTTTCTTTCTTTCTTTCTATAATGTGGAGATATAGTAAACCTCTTTTTGTAGGTACGTAATATGGTATGCAATAAGGTATCGTAAATAAAATCCCATCAATAACATTTACATGTAAAATATTGTTAAGGCTTTAGAAAAGTTATCAGATCTCATATAAGATCTACTACCAAGCTACTAACTCTACACGCCTTAACTCTACAAGCCATAATTTCAAAGCTCTAAAAATTAGACACAGTTACGTTATTTCATTAAAATGTAAGGATCTTTTTGACTGAGAAAATAAAGTTTGTTAAATATGAATAACAACAATAACAGAAAATAAAATATATACACCTACTTAGAAAATTAATCAAATAACCCACCCCTCATCGTTCCTGGTGCAAAGGTGCCCATAACACTTGCTGCATTGCCGCGTTGGATGGCGAAAATGAAATTAAAAATAATGTTTATTTTTGGTTTTGCATAACTATATTTTCTTGTGATCATAAAATACGAGGATATTATAATTATTTTTTTGCAAAAAATAGCAAGACCGACTTCAACCGTGTATAGAATTCGCGAATATTTCGCACGGATCGATGTAGCATTTTTCACATTATTGTTGATTTATCAAAAATGGCTCAGCAAATTTCGATAAAATTTAAATGGGACCAATATCGAAGTAAACTATTATTGGAAGTATACTCTTTCCAATAAATAATAATTATCGAAATCAAACCACCACGTAAAAAGTTATGCGTGGTTATACATAAAAAAAAAATATATATATAGGTATACGCGTCGAATATCCCCTCCGTTTCGTCGGTCGAAAAGACATGAAAAATTCCGAATTATTATTTTTCTCATTTGTCATTGTCGTTGAGACAGACATAGGGTGCTCGCTTTGGCCAGAAATTCAAAGCAGTCAATTTTTTATTTTTAATCTAAAGCCTAGTGAATTATGTCGAAAATGTTGTGTCATTAGCCTAGTGTAGGTAGTAATGATTAATTATTAGATAAATAAATTAGCGTTTGAAAAAATATGTTCTCTATCTCTTATATGAGCGTTATACTATTTGCGCTGTAACATGGTGCGGGTGACCGTTGCTTTAAATTTAATTGGGGTTTAATTTAATTTACTACAGTTAATAATTATTTAATATATATCAAATGTGGTACAGCTGAAATACTAAGTCATAATTATTATAATATACTACAGGACTAATCGCGCACTAAAATTACGAGATAAATAAATACCTCATCATCCCGACGTTTCGGCCGAGTTGCATCGACAGTGGTCACGGGTAGACAATATTAAGGTAAGTCATAATTTGCAAATCGCGGCAAATTAAACCCTAATTCAATTTTAAAAAATCAACTGTCATCCGCAACGTGCAACAGCGCAAATAGTGTAGTAATTTTCATTTAGTTATACCTAATTTAAGGATGGTTATACCTAATCATATAATCTGCCTTCGCGCATTAAAAGTCTAATCTTTTTCATATTGAGAATAGTTTCGTACTTTAGCAGTAAGACCGGCTGAGTGAGTCACAAAAACGGCTACTCACTTTTGACGATTCTGAAAAAGTTTTGAAGTTATTCAAAAAGCTACGCAAGTATGTAGGTACTCGTTCTGCTGTACGAAAAAGTTCAGACGCAATCTAATAGGTAGGTACATCCCTCGGTGATTCAAATGTCAGATAGTATTCTATATATTATTCTAATAATAAGCCATTATCATCAGCGGTGACCGAGTCTAATCTCCATCATGAGAAGCGCCACGCCAGCGACACGCCACGACAATCGGCGTAACAACCAATGGTCTAAATCCGTACAGCGCCCTGCCGGTTATTTCAGCTGGGCTAAATATAGTACACAAAGATCGCGCCGAGATGTGGGTCGGCATTCCTTTTGCTTTTCTACGTACTAACTGGACGCACCTTGCATAATACAGTGATAGGCCGAATTAAACAAGCCACCTACAAGCTGTGGATAACCAAAGCATCGCACAGCTGATAAGTAGAAATAAGAATTGCAAAAAAGTTTACAAGAAAAAAGTCTTCAAAAGCAAGTTATAAGGCATTGAAACTCAAATGCAAATTAGAAGAAAAATTAAAAACATTAATTTTTCAAATGACATAAATATGTACTTCTTCTTTTAACGTTATTATCAAAAAAGACTAAAAAAGCTATTCGACACGTAAGAAAAACTTCTTGGTTATAAATGACCGTATATACTTTAGAATTAATTGTTAATGATCGACGAACTTCATGGTTAACACATTTCCTTTTTTATTTTTTAATGACATTTAATCGTATTTCAGTATTTTACAGCCAATCAGCACTTTTTTGGAATTGTTTGTTTGTATTGGCTTAAGTGTTTTGTGAAAATTCTAGAAAAATAAAATTATGAGCAGTGTGATCAAGAAGTCGCCTTTCAAGTGTGAAGAAATCCTATTCATATTTACTTCAAACTTTGAGTGTAACTGTGTGAACAAATCTTTGTTTCTTTGATTGTTTTGTGGAGTATATTCTTATTCTTAAAATAGTCTCACAAGCCAAAGAAAATATTATCGGGGCACTCGTAAATTAGGTATTATTTGACGTCAACATGTAAAATTTCTGAGTTTTTCAACGAGCTTCAAGAAACATCGTATTTTGCGATAATGTCTGAACAAAATTGGCACTAGTAGATAATAATTAATTTTACTACTGAAATTGACTGATTTTTTCACCGCCTAGACTCGAAATGTTATCAGAATACATAGCTTTGATGAGCATCTTTTGATATTTTCCAGATTTTATACTTCATCAAAACAGCTAGTTTTCGCAGTCAAGCGGAAAGAATAAATTACGTACAAAATTGTTTATTTTCCCAACATTGTAGTTATCTTCGCTAAACATTCAGGTATTGCAACATCCTTCAAATAAATTGCAGATAAATATAAATGATTCAACGTACAGTGTCACAAACTTATCTGACCCAGTGACGATGTCGCTACCAACGTATATTATATTGTTGCTAATATTTTAAGTGCCAAAATTCGGTGCAAATGTTAGTATGAATCATACTAATGCGAAAGTTTGTGTGCGTGTATATATGTTTATCTATCCATTTCTTTTCAAATGGCCTTCTTTCAAAATGGCACTCTAGTTCCTCTTTCAGCCACCGGGTCTGATAAGATTGTGGCACTGTAATGAAGGGGATAGCAGCTATTTCCAGAGGCGCAAGGCGCAAGGTCATCTGATACGAGTTTATGAAGACATCAGAGCTGTGACAGACGGTTCCGTAGACAGACAGTGATATATTGCTGACATATTCGTTTTTAAGAACTGAAATAATTTTCTGAGGAGTAAGTACGAGTTTCTACGTAAACTACAATAGTTTTCGTGTGGTTTCATACATTTGTGCACAGTGTTCCTGATAACAACGAGGAAAAATTTCCAAAAATGTAGAGCCACACGAAAATAAGTTTGAAAGATTTTTCTTTGTACATTTGTTTATGGTACTACCACCACCAACCACATTTTTGTACTCTAATTTCTGTCCATCAAAAGGTAGCTTGGAAGAAATCACTCAAAGCAATAAGGCCGTCCTTGTACCACCTATTTTAAGAATATTGTTGTTTTTAAATTTTCGTGATTTGAACACATTACTATGACCTGAAAAATAAAACATTTTAGTTTGACAGCTGTAACTTTGACACCTGTCATGCAACTCTAGCGTGACAGGTCATATTTTGTTTCTTATTGTTATTTTAGTTTTACGGTAGTAACACAGGTAATTTATTTTACTATACTAAAAACTTTCAACTGCAGTAGTAACTATGGTAATTCTATACCGTTCATACTACTGGTAGTAATATTGGTAGTAACACTGGGAACAAACCATTATTATAATGTACTACGGGACTAACCGCGCACTAAAATTACGAGATACATTAAAATAATTACCCGTGACCACGATCGATGCAGCGCAGTCGAAACGTCGGAATGATAAGGTATTTAATTATCTCGTAATATTAGTGCGCGATTAGTCCCGTAGTACATAATAATAATAAGAATATTGTCAATATTTTGTTACTTGAGTTGTTTTTTGGTGTACAATAAAGTTATTAAGTTAAAATATAGTACTGTATTGAAAACGTTAATATATTCCCATTCGCTATGCAAACTCATACTAAGAACCTCTAGGTCAACTAACAAAATAACGATATCCAAGTACCCGTACGTACAGTTTAATTCAACAACATAACCCAGTAGATCAGCAACTTGCAATGGCAGTGGGCAGGGTATATAGTGCGGAGAACTGATGACCGATAGAGTAGAAAAGTTCTCGAATGGAGCCGACGTAGCCGCAAGCGCAGATTCGGACGTCCAACGTCCACCTATAACATGGACTGATAACCTCAACACGGACGGCTTTCCAACCGGCCTTATTAAATACGTCCATAGGTTTATTTATTTTGTTTTGTTTATTTATCCATTGCTTGCCGCATTTACAGCGTACGCCAAGGCATGCGACAAGCTAACTATTACTACTACAATTTCAAACACATAAAATAATTCAAAGAATAAAATAAAACATACAATAACAAAAATAATTAAATCAGGTTAATAGTGATAAAAATGTCAAAGTAAAATAAAAATAATTAATCACAATTCGTAGAAACAAAATTAAATGTCAGAAAAAAAAAGTCGTAATGAAAAGAAAAAAAAAGTTGATGTCAAAACACAAAACATTACAATAACTTTTTTTAATATAATGACAATACTACACTACTACTACATAGAAAGCAATTGGATCATCCACAGACCCTTGAAGGTCTAAAGATAATCCAAGTGCTCAAGCCCACTGCCAGTTGGCAGCGTGCCCAGCATGCTTGACAACCCAACAAGCAAAATAGTCGAATAAGGAAACATTTACTCGACTAAACATCGAATAGTTGTTGAATAGTAGCTACATAAGTACAAAATTGTGCAGTAAAAGTGTTTATGTTATGTCTTTTAGTGCAAATCGTATAGACGTGCCCGTACCTGGCTTATGTCACAAATAAATGCTATACGAGGGCTATAATAGTGTTTGATTTACTATTTAATGTGTAAAAAAAGCTTTTATACGACAATTACCTGACATACTTTTTATTCAGCAAATTTGTCGAATACTAGCTACCTGGTGATTAAATAGCAACGTAGTTTCTTTTATAACGCGGTAAAAACACAAGTCGAATTATAGTTGTCCAATTACAGTTACAGAACCTCAAGTGTAACAATTTTATTATAGCACCTTTATTCGATAAAATATTGAGTAAAAGAGTTTTTGGTACTTTTATTGCTCATTAGAGCAATAACAGTCGCTAAAACTCTTGAAAATCCGTCAAAAAAGTTATAACCGTATTAACATATGGTGGTTCTGCTCATATTTTTCTTTTCATATTTTTTCGTATTAGATAAACAAGATCCAATCATATAACCCAGTATCAGTTTTATACACGAAACTGACAATCTGTTTGAATAGGATAGTGATGAATCTAAGGAGAAATCTGAAATATCTATTAAAACTTCAGAAAATAAAAAATGTGCAATCTGACACTGAACAAAATCAATCAGAATAATAATTGTTGGTTTTTTGGTTTTTTTTTTTTTTTTGACTTGGCTCACGAGGTTACCGCCATGTGGGATGTGGACTCTACGATCATTGTCCCGATAGTCGTTTCGGTAAACGGCTTAATAGCGAAGAGTCTCGACCACCATCTTAAGAGGCTCTCGCTAGACGGTTGGGTCAAGGGTCAGATACAGAAGGCGGTCGTCCTGGACACAGCGCGCATTGTCAGGAGGTTCCTCTCTCTGTAGACCCAACCACCGGTAGCTTGGGCCTCGCCCCGCTGCCGGCGGCACTCTAGGTTTAGGTTTTTTTATAGTATTTTATTTTTTATTATAAATATTGTAAAAAAACTTAAATTTAAGACTATAAATAAATATGTGTATAATAATTGTTGGTTTAATATAAAAGACCGGTTTTGCAGTTTAGCACATCAGCCTTTTAATAATATATTAACTACCTATTTATTAATATGTTTTCATGTGGATTTTATAAATAACTACCTATTCTATTTTATAAAACTTTGAAAAAATAACTAGTGTTTCAAATTAAACCATTAAAAACCATTGAATAAATTATATGTTTTTTAAGAAAGAACCCTAAAATAAAAAAATAACCCAAAACATGGCTGCATATGAATGCAACGCAGTCACATTTATTCGACAAATAGTCGAGTTAGTATGATATAACAGCAACAAATTTACTAGTGTTCGCGTAATGGCTCCCTAGTACCATATTAATAAAATTAAATGGAATTTATAACATATATCTACAAAATTATTGCAAAAGACGCGTGGCCCACACACATATGTTAAATAATGCATAACAGTTTATCGACAAAGTTAAATTGCCAGTAATTTTTCCTGTATAATTATGCTTAAATAGAAGCATTTAGATATATAAACTGTATTCTTTTTAATAATTACTAAATGGATGACCTCTGTCTTTTATAATATTTTAAGTGTCAAACACACAAAGACTGGTGCATTTCCATAACGGCACAGAATACGCAATCGTTCTAATTTTAAAAAGAAATAACAGTGCAAATTTGGCGTTTAACGAACAAAAATGTCGAATTGTAGCAAATTTGCAGCGTTTACTTCACTTTATTGCTGATTAGTGGCAACGTAAACACTTCAACTCTATCAATAAGCGGTACAGTTACAGCTATATTGCTTTTACTGCACTAAACTGAGATCGTTTTGCTTTTATTCGATGTTTATTCCACAAATCATTCGTCCTATTTACACAGTTACTGCACTTCTACAGCACTTTTTAGTGCTATAATCTGCGCCTTTTTCTTTATAGCACTCTTTATGGGATTTTTATAGAACTAAACAGTAAAACCAAAACGTCGCCGCGACTGTTATAGCACAACTTTTTGCTAGTTGGGAATAACTTAACATTAACTTAAAAACTGATAGACACATTCATAAATACAAAAAACTTTACTAAAAATATGTCAACGTCTGAATGTTGAGCAATAAGGGCATTGAGCAGAGAGACGGCCTGCGCTGTGGGAGCAGACTGGCTAGGTAGACAAAAAGACCCGATGGAAGCTACACCCGCCCTACAATCGTGAGGTTGTGGGTTTAAATCACGACCCCGTACCAATGGGTTTCTTTGAAATTTATGTACGGAATTTTACACCACGATCTATAGGGATGAATGATCTATGTTCAACAGCAAAGGATTTTTACCTAAATAATATTCCAAAAAAGTAATGGTTGTATTTCTAGAGATTACGCATCGTTACAATGGAGGCTGATGTTAGAGCAATATCTAGAGCTATGTTCGGTTTACTCTCTGTAATTATATTATAATTGTATTGTAACCTGTTCTGGATAATGGACTTCTTTTAATTACTTCTTCTGTTAGGTTATAATGAGCTACCCTACTCTGGTTAAATACGGATAATGTGACTCCGAAAGCGTTGTGTGGTGTCTTCAATGTGAGGATTGTGTTCACATTGTTTGAGCATAAGGATCTGGAAAAAAAGAATTCCTTATCTCGCTGGTATGTTATAGAAAATAATGGAACAAACAAAACTATGACCAAATGAAGATCTATACGTAATTTTTGGTTAGGCATCTATTGAATAACATAATTTTGGCAAGCGCTATTGGCTGTTGGTACAATGCACCCGTTATTGCATAACTGACATTCTTTCAGCGCTTGGCATCAGACTTGGTATTTGTTAATTTTTATTGAACACATTACTCGTTTGACTTTCTCATTAGCACGAATAATCTTTCAAGAATGTTAGCAATGACTGGCTATATTAAGATGGACCAATAGTGCCATAAGAAGTGGGATATCTCTAACCCGAAATATTAGACCACCAACAGCTCTATCATGGTAAATAGACAAATTAAAAAAAGCGGTTAAAAGTGGATAAAATTGTTATATTTTACCATGCTAGGCGTTGGAATGGATTTAGATTTCATCACATTTCTTATCAAGGAACTCGCTGTACCTTGAAATGCCTATGAATCGAGGGTTACACTACTTATGACGAGCATATCAATTGTAAAATGACCATTGCTGGTCGTTGAAGCTGATGTTGGAACAGCAATTGCCGCTGCGTGGTACTTAAGCGTAAGTATGACACATACTCGCCTTTTGTTGAAGCTATGAAAATATATAGCTGGTGTTTCGACAAAAGCAAAGCTTTTTGATAAGTTGCAGATTAATGTAGATCCCATTGTTATGTATAAAACATTACTAAATGCAGTATCCAACCTGTTTGTGCTGCATTTCTCAGTTTGTTTGACTGTACTGTACTGTACCAGCCTTTTTAATAGTCCACTGCAGGACGTAGGCCTACCCACGAAGGGTGATTGGGCCATATCCACCACGCTGGCCCAGTGCGGGTTGGTGGATTCCAATGTGGTGGATGTGGTCGTTTGACTACCACCGGTTAAACGTCTTACGCTGCGTTTGAAATGGGGCGTGTTTTGAATTTGAAAGAGCTTTTTGTTTGACTACCACCGGTTAAACGTCTAACGCTGCGTTTGAAATGGGGCGTGTTTTGAATTTGAAAGAGCTTTTTGTTTGACTAAAACCGGTTAAACGTCTAACGCTGCGTTTGAAATGGGGCGTGTCTTGAATTTGAACGATCTTTTTGTTTGACTACCACCGGTTAAACGTCTAACGCTGCGTTTGAAATGGGGCGTGTTTTGCACGATTGTCCTGCGCAAGATCCCCCACCACTGACGCTCGTCAAGTCTCATCTTTGGTGGCACGACCTATATACTTAGGTTAAATGCAATTGAGAAATGGTGGCGTAGAGTGGCCATTGATCTTAGATATTTTAGGCCAACTATGATTTTTCCCATTTCAATTTTTTATATATTATGGTACGTACGTTACGCTTACGAACTACCTACGTAGATTCTATGCTAGTCGTTGAATGCGTGTCACAAGGCTTAGCAATCAAACAACCGACAAAACAACAATCAAATCCGAGAACTGTACAAATCTTCATCAAAATAATACGGATGGCGAAACAAACAGGTTTTTATGTCCCGTTAGCTAAAATAAACATCATGTCGGTGAGAAGTGAACATCGAACCACAGATAAGATAGTAGTTACTGGGTACTGAATCACGTATTAGACAATAGTTACTATGTACTGAACAATCAGGATTCTTGGCAGCCGGTGTAGCGTAGCGACCGCATGTTTGCGCACCGTTTGTGCGGCCGCCCCTGCTGCGCGTGGGCGACTTTTGTTGCTCACTGTATCGAAGGAATGCCCTGTATTGGCACTTGAATCGCAGAAAAGGGTATAATTATATATTAAATAGTAGAGTTTAATAACTGTAATAGCAGACAATGTATAAAAACATTTTTAGAATTGTACTGTACTGTACCAGCCATTTTTAACAGTCCACTGCAGGACGTAGGCCTACCCGCGAAGGCCCAGTGCGAATTGGTGGATTCACATAGGTACGCTATGGAATTTCTGCTACGGACGTATGCAGGTTCCCTCAAGATGTTTTCCTTCACCGAAAAGCTAGTGGTGTGAAATTCCGTACATACATTCCAAGGAATTCATTGGTACAGGAGTGGGATTTGAACCCACAACCTCACGATTGTAAGGTGGGCGTCATTAGTACTAGACCACCACGGCTCTTTTTAGAATTAATTAAATGGAATGAATTAAGTCGACACAAGTTAAAAATGTTTTTGTCTATTAAAAGCTTTTATTTAACTTGCAATGTATGTATGTTTATATGTAAGTATGTTTGTTCGGGTGTAATCTTTGAACTCAATTTTGAAGTAGATATCTACAACCGATTGAGCTGAAAAATTTGTTTACATGTATACTTTGGATGACAATGCACGATATAGTGTGTGACATCATAAATCCAATATGGCGGACCGTCCGAGATAGCGAAATAGTTATTTATGATGCACTTATATGCACCGCATATCTGCTTAACATCAGGCAGTGTGTAGTCAAACGCAAACCTATTTGATATAAAAAAAATCTTCTACAATATGGGTATCAAAAGAAAGGGATGGTTAGAGTAACTCAAAAAATAATGTGACGTCATTTCAAATCAAATATGGCGGATCGTCCAAGATAGACGATTAGTTATTTATAATGCACTTCTGCAATATGGGTATCAAATGAAAGGGCTCATTGAGAGTAAATTGAAAAGTGAGCTCCAAACTGAAATAAGTTTGATTTGTGTAATTTGGCGAAATGGGCGACATCAGCATTGGGGTGTTAGGCTGGTGCCACACGGGCGACGCCGCGGCGACACCGCCGCTGCTCCGCGGCGACACCGCGGCGACCAGTGTTGCCGGTAGCGTTTTAGACATTAAATCTAGAGTATTCGAGTATATCTAGAGTATTCGAGTATATCTAGAGTATTCGAGTATATCTAGAGTATTCGAGTATATCTAGAGTATTCGAGTATATCTAGAGTATTCGAGTATATCTAGAGTATTCGAGTATATCTAGAGTATTCGAGTATTCTATGAATAGTTAGCGGGAAAAAAGGTTTTATTGACAACCGTTCAGTCTTAAGCTGAAGATTATGATCCTTCGTACACATTCGAAATTGGATCGTGTGATTTGTCACGACTAGTGTCACAGTAATAGCTGTCTAAGTGACAGTTGTCAAACTTCAAAGTGATTTATCTCGGTTATTATCGACTCTAGACTACTGATGTCTTTAAAAAAGTTATAGAACTCGACGAGATCTATATTTTGGATGACAGCTGTCAAACTTCAACGCGATTTGTCTCGGTTATTATCGATTCTAGACTACTGCTGTCTTCACAAAATTAATAGAGCTCGACAAGATCCACATTTCGGATGACAGCTGTCAAACTTGAGCAATCTGATAGAAACATATAACAATTTTCTGACATCACGCTGTCTTCACAAAAGTAATAGAGCTCGACAAGATCCACATTTCGGATGACAGCTGTCAAACTTGAGCAATCTGATAGAAACATACAACCATTTTCTGACATCACGCTTTTTTAGTCTTAATTTTTTATGCTATCCTATAGTATATCCAAGCTTTTATGATCATATAAATTGTGTATAATGATGTTATAAGTTGATAGGTAACATTTTAAAGGAAAATCTTGTTTTCTTATTTTTAGAGCAATTAAATAAAAGCTTTTTATCAAAAACATTTTTTGCTTTTTATTTATTTCTTTATTATTTTTGAAGTTATGACAAATCATAAAAAGTTAATACAGCTTCACTAGAAAATCTTTTACAGATATCTGTGAGAAAATCATACGTTTTGTATTCTAAATCAAATCCTACGAACAGAAGTTCGTAGAATAGAATAGTTTGTAGCAGAGCATAAGTAATACGTAAACAAATTTAGTATTGTAAGGAAGCCAGCAAGTGTTCGAGCTTTTCTAGTTCTTCTTGGTGAAGTCTGCTAGTCCACATTGTGATGACAAACATATTAATCTCTGATAATGGAATGAAATCTGTTCAAGACGTGGTTTTCCGACAAGGCAGATATCTAAGCTTATAGTGAGATTAATATGCCGATTAATCTTTATATTTATAATTCTACTGTACGTGTGTATGGAACTGAACTTCTCCTTAACGGCTGAACCGATTTAAATGATTTTTTTTTGTATGTGTTTGGATGGCGCCCTGGACGGTTTAGATTCACAAATCAGCCCGGCAGTGAAAATAAGTTCGCCGGATCAGCTAGTATATAAATATCATATACTATACAATATACTTCACATGTCTGAAATTATGATGAATTAATTCAAAATCGAGGTCGGAAAAACTGGTTTTGCACAATAGGTTTCCCACTTTTCATAAAAAACATAAAAATAAATTCGGTTTTCTGTCACTAGTACCATTGATGGTACTACTCACGTATGTATACTTCGTGGTTCGTATAGGCCGGGTGACTAGCCCTGGTGTCAGAGTTTTTAAGCCGCCTAAAGGCTTCCGACATTGCTGCGAACGGTTATTACAACCGGGACGTACAATTTAAAGTGTCATCCGAGCCCCGGTAGTAAATAGTAGTTGTAAATGCCACCCGCGGTCACCCATCCGAAGACTGACTGTGATGTAATACAGAAATACAGAAAATTTTATTACAAAACAATTTGGTACACAGAAACAAAACACGAAAACAACTAAAAATAGAACAATGACTTCGATGATCGCTAACGAACACCTAGTCAAACTACGCTAAGAGCGCTACTAACGTTTTTCATTACAACCTTACACGTTTACGCACATTTTCGTCCTACTTCATATAATTTTACTGCTCCTGTAAAGTGACTTCCTGAAACATCTCACGGCACCTAAGAATAGCACTTCGACCGGAAACTTTCGAATAAAATAAATCACATGAACAAACCGTGTGAGCAACGATGCATCGAAGTATACCTATGGACTTCTCTTTGCATTACTCGTTTTTTTTTTGGTATTTGTTTAATTTCTATCGTACCTACATTCTTTGTAAGTTACCGTTATGTGTCATTTACGATCAGATAACGCTACAGTCAGCATGCGAAATTATTATTTTTTTGTATTTTTTTGAAATTTATAGCTGAACAAGATTATTTTTTGCAAAAATTAGCATGACCGACTTCACCCGTGTACAGAATTCGCGAATATTTCGCACGGATCGATGTAGAAGTTTTCACATTATTGTTGATTTATCAAAAATGGCTCAGCCGATTCCGATAAAATTTATTATATGTGGACTTTATAAAAAATATATACGCGTCGAATTGTATACCTCCTCCGGTGGTTCGTCGGTCAACTATCCAGCATGGATTTACAAAAGCTATTTTTGCGGTAATTAATAGCTTCTATCAAAATATTACGGCAACAACGTATATTGGTTATTTTAGCTAAAACTGTTAATTAGGTGATTTTCATCGAAATTTTGGTTCAATTAATCATGTTATATAAACTGAGTAGGTTGTACATATATGTATTGGTTTTTTGAAGTATGCAACATGTTAAAAAAAATTATAAGTTAGTTAAGAAAGAGCCTGGATTTCATGACATAGGTCGCTCTAGGGCAGGATCTCGTATAGATTTTTTGTAAGAAGCTACTTAGAATGTTTTGTTTTCTTTAGAGGACCCTCTAAAGATTGCGATCTGCAGAGTGTTTTCCTAGACAATTATACTAACACCAACTTTTACTACGGGGTCAATCCTGAAATATTTCTGTCATCGAAACCCCTCGTAATAATAGTAACAGAATCAGTTAAAGGCGATTTGGCATCTGGCGAGCTTTGATCAAGTTGCCTGCCCATTGCGTTAGTGGACGTTCTATGTCTGTCGATTCCAATGCCGATGCAGTGTAATTCAAATGTTCTTGCACCCGCTCCTCACGATGCCGTTCTATATATTTCGATGGATCCAGTCATTAATAGTAAAGCAAGTGGCATTAATTAATTGTAAAACAAAGTATCCAATCCAAGCCGCTCGTAAACCACATATTTATCGCACCGATCAGCTGTTACTGTCGATTTAGATTTAGAGCTGTAAATAAAATACTTTAAAACCCCGATCTTTGATGATCTAAGATACAAATAAAAGCATCCGGTGGATTTGTAGTAAAGTATTGATGATCAATATTATACAGACTCTCGATCAGATTTTTCGACCTTGTTGTGTGTTGTAAATAGCTAAATAGTTTTTCGAATACTTCTGTGCTATAGCATTTTAAAGATCGCCTGTAACATACGGGGTATGTTTTTTTTCCTTGCGTTCTCTGTATAGGAGTCCGGTCTTTCATTGGAAACTTTGCCTTCTTTCAATACTGGTAACCTTCTAGGCCCAACTACATTTCGTCTAGCTGTCAGCTTACGCTTGGGTGCAAGATGTTATGAGGCCAATCGCTGTCAGTGTCTACGATCTGTCTTGCTCAAGAAGCGCTGATCTCTACACACATAGAGATCTTCAAGTGTTTATTAACTGAACAAACTTAGGTTAAATTAACTTCCCATCAAGACTAAAAACAAGTTAGAATTCTAATTTAATTATTCAGAGAAGATGTTAGTCATCATATTCAATACATTATTTTGAACCTCAGTTGAGGTTAGCTCTTGAGATAGTCCTGGAATCCCCAGACACAGTCTGATCAATTTATCACCGGCACTTAGGCTCAAATGGGTGCTTGCACACTTGAACCAGCTACCAGGCTAGCAGGAGCTTAATGGAGGTAGCAGAGACTGATTGACGGCAAACCATTCATATACGTGTAGAGTTAAAATAAACTATTCTGTTTCAATCCGTGTCCGACATAATATTGCTTTGCAAAAGCAGGATTTTAAAGATGAGAATAAGGGCTCCGGCACATTAGGTGGAAATTCCGCCGCGGATCTTCCGTTGCGGTAAATCCGTTACACTAGACGGGAATTTCGTCGCGGATCTTCCGTTGCGGTAAATCCGTTACACTAGACGGAAAATTCGTCCCGGATCTTCCGTTGCGGTAAATCCGTTAGGCCTCCGCCACACTCGACGGAGATGCCGATATTCGCCGAATCAAAGAGTAGTGACCTGGATGCGACGTTGCCAATCCTACGCCGACGGAAGATCGGTGCGCGGAGGACGGAACAGATGCAGAAGGGCGAGCGGTTCGTGACGTAGCGACCGATCTTCCGCTTAGTATGCCCATTATTAGTAATTTATATGCAATTACATGTATTGACGTTCCGTCGCCGAACATCCGCGGCGGAATTTTCGCCTAGTGTGCCGGAGACCTAAAGGTGGTATGTATTTAATCATTATTATGAGCAACTTTTACTATGACACCAACCCCGAAAATCGTGCGAATCGTCCAAGTCCATGTTTTGAATTGGAGTCAATAAATAATTAATAATAAATGATTATTTTGTATGAAACGGAGTACTAGTGGCTGTTTTTTTTGGTTTTTCGAGTTTGGCTCCATAGTAAGAGTTGCTCATAATGATGATAATAATAATCAGTACCTATATATACTTTTGAAAGTGTTTGATTCTGTAGATTTAATAAAGATTAATAATGTCTTTTTCACGAATACAAAAAAGTACAATAATTCCTAAGTTACTTACAATTTTTCGTTTAACAGGTTATAGTCCAAAATAGTCATCATATATCTCAAGCAGTATTATCCTGAGTTGTTACAAACTACGCTTGAATGTTGAATTCTATTTGCACAAATAATATTTAACAGACTGGAATGCGTCACGCGCTAAATTGCTTGCAACGAAAACGGTACCCTACAATCGTAAATGCATTGATTTCTACTGCACATTTAGAACAGCAAATTATACTACAGACCACTTTTTCTGTAGTATCTACCTTAAAATCGTGGAAAACATAAATTAGTCTACGGTGAATGTACTCGTATGTATTAAGTACGTATCGACTTCGAAGTCAGCTTCATAAGGATATATTAAATATTATTATGTATACTATTTTTACACCTCTTTAGTGTACATAATATGTCACATATATTATGTAAATATGTATGGATAGTCATGATATTTTTGTCAGTGTAAAATGTACATACCTACAATACTCCAAATTGAAAAGATACACAACTTTTATCAATCAAACTTCTGATACAAATGCTAAACTTTTGTACTGCATAAAAAGAAAGTCACAAAGACATTAAATCTTAATCCAAGAATTTAAATAAAAAAAAAGCAAAGGAAATGCTAGGAATTAACGCAGGAAGCTCAACTTTGTATCACTCCAAATATATATACTCTACATCGTGATCACTATCATACTAACTACGCTAATTAATCTGTGGCATTATGCCCGCAAACGCGCGTCCTCTGATTCACTATTCTACTCCAGAATATTAATAGTACTTAGCTATAAATAGTAGTAGGAATAAATACTATTTCTGGCCGAACAAACGCTGTTTACGGTATGTTGCTAATGTTGGTGTGATTGCGAGTGCTGTGAAGTACGTTTAAAAATAACTCATTGGGAGCGATAAAAAAACGTCTACAGGTTTTGTAGTAAATAAAGTTATTTGCAGAGCCCATGTGGACAAGTACTTTATCGTACTTACTGTACCATTGCTACTTATTCGATGGCCAAACAGTGTTGTGCAACAACAAACTTTCTTCAAAACAATTTATTTTTGGATCGAATGAAACTTTTGCTGCACATTTTCAACACAAATTGAATGTATTATATCACAGTTATGACCGCAGTGCTGCGTTACGTGGGATTTTGAAGTAATTTGTATTACTTAATTATTTATAATCTGCAAATTATACATGTTACCTTCTACCGAACGGTTTTTATGTACACTAGGTTTTATTTTGTGTTTTTTTAAGATTTTGTTTTTTTTTTTCAATTTTTGCTTAAAGTAGGTTGTTTAAATTTTGTTTAAATAGAAATGTGCTATTTTCTGATTAAATAAACGTAGCATTTGTACTTATCCAGATTAAAAAGATTAATTAATAATATTTTTTTCATAATGGAATGCAGTTATTTTTACTTTTTGATATTTTAGAATTTTAACACAATATCTATGATATTGACATGTACTGATCGATTTTTACCATTAATTTCACAGATCTATTACAACTAGAGAGAGCGCTGCTGTCGCTTAAGGCAATTCTCAACCACAAAAATGTATGAAAAATTTGGCTCAGCGCTGTCAAAACTTTCAAATATGTATTGGAATTTGACACTACTGAGAGAAAAACACGGCAACTAGCCACTGAATCTAGATACTTATCATGTCTCTTTCTAACTCATGCCATATTAAATCATTGCATCTCTTTCTTTCTTGTCCCGATCAACCACGTTATCCCTCAGGATCTCTTTGATTAATTTGAAATTGTATTTGACTTGTAAGCTTGTAACTTTGTAAGCACAGCTTGTAAAGCTGGAAACATGCTATCGGACGCGGCTTACGGACGCGACTGACAGCCGCGACTTATAGGTATCTAGACTATAAAAGTACACTGAGCTGTGCACATTATCAGACATAAGTCGCGGACGTCACCTTCGGACGACCTTGAGCGTTCGGATGTCTGAGAGCGATCTGGCACAACGGATGCACTCAGCCGCGTCCGATAGTATGTTTCCGGCTTTAAGTCGGAAACTGACGGATGCGACTGACAGCCGCGACTTAGCAATGTGCACAGTCATAAAACATCCGGTGTGCCAGATCGCTCTCGGACGTCTGAACGCTCAAGGTCGTCCGAATGTGACGTCCGCGACTTATGTCCGATAGTGTGCACGGCTCAGTGTACTTTCATAGTCTAGGTCGCGGCTGTCAGTCGCGTCCGTAAGCCGCGTCCGATAGTATGTTTCCGGCTTTAGTCATGTGACACTGGTGTAATCAATACACAGAATCAATAAATGCCTATGACTTTGACAGAAAGTGACGTGACTAACGTCTTAGACACGCTACTGTCTGAAGGTCATCACTGTAATAATAAGGTGTCGTGTCTACTCGTATTATTAAGAAAATAAAATCTTGAAATGTCAGCCCAGACTTTGTACAGTAGCCCAAATAAATTATTATAAAAATATAAATTATTGAATACAAGCTTTTGAGATCCTGGCTATCATATAGCAGTAGAGTGCCAGCCAATACAAGTAAAATGTGCCCAAACACGACGGGTCTATCTTGTTTAGTACAGGAGTTCCTATGGCCACCTTCCGACTCAATTATCAGATCAGCTCCAGGGTATCATAATATTGCATTGTCACGCATGTAACGAACAAACAAGTGAAGCCAACCAAAACTACGCCTCGCCGTGTACAGACAATTACACACACATCCACGTACAACGAAACTATGCCGAAGCTTGTCAGTCGAACTATGGCGGCACAACACCGATGCACTCACACATGTATAAAAAATCGGCCTCACTTAACTGTTCAACGACGTTCTCTCTTGATTTTTTTATTTGCTCTGAGACATATGCGTGCAATATTTCAGCTTAATCGAAAACCGGGAATTTGGTCAAGTTTAAAATTTATTGATTCCACCCGAACTTACGAGTACATACTTTGCAAGTTAAATAAAAGCTTGTAAAAAGTGTTAAAACATGGTAAGTAAATAAGTTCACAGATAAAAACAATGCTTTATTATTTTGGAATCTTCAATTTTTTTTTAAGGCTGCTATCACGCCTCTATATTTTACAAGCTATGAGGCATTCCACAATAAATTCAGTGGTTTCATTATAATAATCTGTAATTTTATGACATGGTAATCGGTTTTGAAGTACTGCGTGCCCACCGGTTTGGAAAAAATTCAAAGCCTCTTAATTCCTTAACCAATGATATTACAAAAATATTTAGCACACGCGTCAAGAACATGTATTGTATTGGTACTCGTAGTACTTAAATATTACCGTAATCCATAACATCGATCTTTTTACCTGTCCGCTTCGCGTGGAAATTTGAAATGGAAATTGTTATTGAAGAATATACTCGTAAGTATTAGGACTAAATTTGCCTTATTTGATAGTGCCAAAAACTTGATAGTGTTTTACTGCTTTAGATTTTAGGGTTCCGTACCTCAAACGGCAAAAACGGAACCCTTATAGGATCACTTTGTTGTCCGTCTGTCCGTCTGTGTGTACGTCAAGACTCTTTATCTCGGGAACGCGTAAAGATATCGAGTTGAAATTTAAACTGTATACATATATCTATGATCTCTTGTCTTGGCGAGAAGCATTGTCTCAGAGTACACATATAGGAATAAATCTGAAAACTGTACTTTTTTTATTTAAATCACTAAAATCGGGCCTCTAAATTCAAAAAAGATGGGTTCAAAATTCAAAGTGAGTAAATCGTATCATGTAAGGTATCATTTAAAAGAACTTCATTAGCACATGCTTAAACAGGTTTTTAATTATTTTAGTAACTCGTTTGTACGGAACCCTCGATGTGCGAGCCTGACTCGCACTTGTCCGGTTTTTTTTCCTGGTATGATAAGCATGTGGCATGTAACGATGGTGATAAGTAAAGATAACAAAAACTTTTTTATTTATTTCTCATTTTACACTTTTATAACAGTAAGACCTAGAAATTTCGTCACTCATACACAAAATAGCCTCCTAAAAAATTATCCACATTTCACTACCAGTTTTCGATTCGAAATAATTATGCTCCTCATATATCATAAACCTGTTTTAAAATCATATAACCATCGTAAAGTTTCACGTATATCACCGATATGTGATGTGTTTTGACACATTCTAGAGTCTAATTAAATTATACGACAAGTGAGTATCTCACACAAGTGTTGTGTGACACATTTAGGTACTATGCTAGTACATAAATATAATTTGCGAATTATTACAAACATATGTGAAGACTAAACTACTCTACCTACTCTATCTACTCTTAAGATCTAAATGACTTAGTCGGTCAGAAATTTCACCGAATTGACAAAAAACGTGTAATTATGACTCAAATATAGTATAATTAGATATTTAATAGGGTAGGTTTTATGTTTAAAGGTTATTTCTAATATTCTCTAGGCCATAAAATTCTGAGTGTCCATAAAAGTAAAACGCGTTTTCAAGACACACGTACAAATTATTCTGTATTTATATTTTATTAATAAATTTTGTTTCTTCGTGAGTTTAATACCAGTTAGTAAGTTTTATAATTAGAATGCGTTGTTAGGTCTTAAGCCACAGGCATAAAACACAGGCATTTAAACGGCATAAATCTCTGACGCCAGGGTAAGCCACCCAGCCCACATGCATATCCTTCATCCTTGGAATATTAGCCTTTTGAGCCTCAGACCAAATAAAAAATCAAGACGGAACGTCGTGAACAGACAAGTGAGGCCGGTTTTTTATACATGTGTGAGTGCGTCGGTGTTGCGTCGCCTTAGTTCGACTGACGTGCCAAGGCGTAGTTTCGTTGTACGTATAGGTAAAATGTGTAATTGTGTGCACGGCGAGGCGTTGTTTTGCCGGCTTCACTTGTTTGTTCACAACATTCTGTCTTGATGTTTTTATTTGGTCTGAGTTTTGAGCCTATAAAGAAAGTTCGTATAGGCGGTTTTTAGCCCTGATGTCAGAGTTTTTAAGCCGCCTGAAAGCCTCTGACATGGCTAAACGGTTAATTTCGGCGAGTGTGCGCTCTAACTCCACGACTTGATTCCTTCCATCTTCTTTTCACAACAGAACAAGCCGGATGTCGCATAAATACCATCCCTACATAGTCAACATACCACCTGCTCGTACTAAGCGATTCGCTTCTTCCTTCATAATGCGGACCGCCAGGAATTGGAATACCCTGCCTCTGTCATTGTTTCCTGTCAAATACAATTTGAATATCTCCAAGTCAAGATTGAATAGATATCTTCTATGTCTATATACTCTATCTTCGGCTACAACTTCGCTTTCCATTGGGCAAGTTGGTGGCCAAATGTAGACCAATTTTGGGTTAAAATAATAACGACCAGGGTCTATGACTGTATAATTTGATACAAATATGCAACTGCAAAATTTTCCATTTAATTCAACTATCGATACATATTTTGTAACATAGTTATTGCACTCATAACTAGGAAAATGCATTTATATGGTCTGCTTTAAACAAAAGTGAACTTACAAACAACTGATAGTCAGAAAATAGAAATAGACTTTACAGTTGAGTCTGCCCTTTAAAAATATACACTCATCTATTATTTATCATTACAAAAATAGTGTAAAAAAATTATTTGTATAATATTAGAAAAAAATAAACAGGAATAGACCTTTAGAACCTACCTAACGGGAAGCTTATTAGAAAAACATTTTAATCTAGTAAAATCGAAGAATTAAATAATTTCTATAAAAGTACAGCAAATCTTCTTTTAAGTTTCACTAAACCTTTAAGTAAAAAGTAATACTTGCAAGCTACACATTAAAAATCTTTGTAGACCTACTACGAATGCTACGCATTTCGTAGATAGTACGAATGACCTTTGTTGCATAGCCGTAGCATTTCGTAGCACCTCGTAGCAACCGCTTAACTATAAACAACTCGCGAGAATCTTGTTATTTCTGTTTAAATTATAGCAGCAATATTTAGATTGGCCATAAATATCCAGAATATTTATACTATAGACATTTTCCGGTCACGACGCCAGAAAAAACTGGAAAACTAAAATAAAATGCTACTGCAACTTCACGGATTTATTAAACAAACAGTCTGATTTTTCATCATAACTGGAGAGTTTATTTTCAAAATACGCTAATAAAATTATTAAATGGCGCTCTCATGATGTTATTTTATAATCAAAATTTCTGGATATACACAAGTACCTAATCGATACGAAAAGAAATAGTTAAAAACAGTTATTAATTTTCCTCTCTGGACGAGATTTTTGGTTAAAATCCAGTTAATTCTTTGTGTAACACCATAAAGATGCTAAGAAAGTAATAGATCTGTTCAATCATCACTAAACGCCGCAATAAAGTTCAAACACCGCCAATGTTTACAACAGTTAACCAACTTTAAAATATAATAATGACCATAGTCTGTTTTCGATTACCCGATAGCCGTATCCAGAGCGTGTTCCAGGTTTTATTTGTAAACATACGTCGCTGGAGCCACCGCGGCGTCGGGATGCATTTTTGCCGTCGCATCTCGCCGGGAGTTCGCGCGACAGCGAGCGCGGCCGCTAAAGTGAAAGCTAAGCTCGTTTGAAAGTGTAGCTGCCCCAGGCTGGCATCCGCCTAAAATGGGGTGATCGCGCGCGATGGTGTCGTATTGCCGGTATAAAAAGAATCTGAGCGGCCCGCCGCCGGTCAGAACGGCTTCAAACGTGAGTACGCGCGCACCTGTGCGCGTGCGGCTGTGAGTGAACCGCGAGAGCCGCGAGTGCCCCATCAGTGCAGCGGTGACGTGCAACGCTGCACCACAACACATTTACCGTGATTGGATTGATTGTGAAGTGTCTCGGACTCTGGAGTGAGCTTCCTGGTGTTTGGTTAATGGTTCATGTTAATTATAGACCGCCGGTTGGACTACCCAGTGATTTTCGGATCGATTGGTAACAAGCGATAGTGGCTTCAGTTTTGAGCTTTATGATTATGAATTGAAGTTTTTGTGTATTTGACTAAATTGCATTTGAATGTCAGTTTTAACTGAAAAGTAATTTAATGTTGTCTAGTAATTAATTTAAACTGAGCATAGAAAGTAATGAGTGATCAAAATTTAAATGAAATTGAAAGATTGTATGAAAATAAAGTCAATAGACCGTATACAAACAAAATAATAGCATTCAAGAATCCAATAAAACTGATAACTGATAATGAACAAATGATATAGAAGGAATAATTAATTACTTAAGTACTTGGTATATATTTGAAATAGAATCAATAAATCAAGTCAATAAATGAAACCGAGTCAACAATTGAAACAAAAACAGACTCTATACACAAAATAGAAATAATCCAAATATAGTAAAGAATAATTCCATTGACCCATCAACCAGCACCATAAAAGACAATAAACAATCCAGTGACGGATAAATCTGTTGGCCCGCTTCCAGGCGCGCATTCCTCGTGACGTAATATCCGCGAAGGGCCGCGGCACACGCTAATAAAAACGCGGGTAGAGCGGGCGTTACGCAAGCGTGCTGGCAGCGGGCCCGGGCTCTCGGGTTACACCCACAAATAGCCGCGCGCGCTCAGTAGTAGCCACGCCGCTCGGACACTCTCTAACCGGCGCTCCGCACTTGCAGGAAGGCTCAAGGGCTGCGTTCTCGTGTCTCGACTAGCCCAGAAGTCTCGTTAGCCCTCCGAACATGCCGAAGCCCGTCGTACAAGAGGGCGAGGACCCCGATCCGACCCCGTACCTGTTCGTTTCTCTGGAACAGAAGCGTATCGACCAGAGCAAACCTTACGATGGCAAGAAGGCATGCTGGGTACCTGACGAGAAGGAGGGTTTCCTGCAGGGAGAGATCAAGGCCACCAAGGGAGACCTGGTGACCGTCAACCTTCCCGGAGGCGAGGTAATTACTTCTTTTTTATTTCAAACTGAACAAAGTGAAGAAAAAAAGAATAATGATAGTTCAACTCAAGAATTGTATGAAATGTTTCGATAAGGATATTTTTACGTGTTTTAACTCTATTAGACTGATAATAATTTGACAAGAAAGTGATCAATTGGAAAAACTTGTAGAACTGGTTTAGTTTTGTCAATGATAAATATACATCTTATCCAAACTGTCTACAAAGACATCCAAAATATGATTACTTCCATTAGAAAAGTTACTATCAAATTATAGAAGAAACATCCTATCCTCGCATTGGAACTATAATGATGTCACGAAGTGACTGAGTTACGACGTAGTCATGTCAATGACTTCGATCTTTTTAGCCTTAAGTCTCAATCTTTTGTCTATTTTGTACTAAGCTTTTGTCTTAAATGAGCAGGAAAAGACATTAAAAAAGGACCTCCTCTCACAAGTGAACCCGCCGAAATTCGAGAAAGTCGAAGATATGGCTGATCTGACGTACCTTAACGAGGCGGCCGTCCTCCACAACCTCCGACAACGATACTATTCGAAACTGATCTATGTAAGTAGGCGCCAAGCGCGCCTTTACCATTACTTACACTAATGTAAACATCTCTCCCACAGACTAAAGACTTCAAGAAGGACCTTGTAGGTCAAGTCAACCCACCTAAGTACGAGAAATGCGAGGATATGTCCAACTTGACATACCTCAACGACGCTTCAGTTTTGTATAACTTGAAGCAGAGATATTACCATAAGCTCATTTACGTAAGTCGCCAACCGGCGAAGGGTTGCGGCCTTGCAGTGTGCATGCTCCTCACCTCTCCGATCTCTCAACACAGGAGGCACATTTCTCGATACTATTGGATATATACCAAGTTTTAAAGTGCAATAGCTGCCCATGAACGAAGCAGTCATTGATGCGATATAAATAGAGACGCCGATGTCAGCTGCTGTTATTTTGATTAACTTTATTTATTGCCAGACATTTTAGTATTGACAGATCGATAAGATTCTCTCTCGATAGACTAATTGCAATTACATTTTAAGCAATGATGCAGATAAATTAATGATCAGTAATTTATGGTCAGAGTTAGTCAGTACAATTTGCCATTCTTCGTCGTACAATGAATTGTAAATGCCGTGGTTTAAGAGCCAATATTCGTAGTAAATGTGCCTACTGATCCATCTCCTCGTCCATTCTGTGACTAAACCTTTATCCTGGGCCCGATCTTGAAACCTCTACACAGGACAAGTCGGTGCAAGGGAACTCGGAGCAATCCTGAGGACTTTTGTCGTTCTTAGAATTTCTTCATAGAATAGATTTCTTCGTGTTTATAGAATAGCTTTGTGTTGTGTTTAGAGTTTACTTCCTCGTTATGATCAACGTTGAAGAATCTTTTTCTGTCTTGTTTAGAGCAAAAGGTATCATTACTGTACCCTGCTCTATATTTCAGATTTCGTTTTTCTCAGGATTTGCTGTCTAAAATGGGTGAACATTGTTTTCGATTGTTTTACAAAACTCTTTGCAAATTTACCACAAAATATCACATTGGTTACATAACTAACGATTATTTTTTATTTTCAAAACATTAAAAGTTAAATATTATTTGCAAAGATATTTGTATTATTTGATAAATACAGAGATGAAAAGTATCGATACAATACTTCCTCTGTGATTGTGTGTTTTTAGATTTAGTTTCTTCATTCACCACAAAAATGTTCCTTTTATTCCTTCCAACTCCTCATAAATTGAAAATATACTCATAAATTGAAAATAGTCAAATCTGATTCCTTATCGCTTTCCATTATCCTTCACCTTCTTACGTCATCTTCTCTTTCACATATTCTACTCTCAATTTCCCCAATTTTCCCCGTCATCATATCCTTTACTCCAAACTTCTGTAACCTCCGCCACAGCGTCCGCACGGTCTAATGTTAAATTCATCAACAGACGTACTCCGGTCTCTTCTGTGTGGCTATCAACCCTTACAAGAGGTTCCCCGTGTACACCTTCCGTTGCGCCAAGCTGTACAGAGGCAAGCGTCGCTCGGAAGTACCTCCCCATATCTTCGCCATTTCCGATGGCGCTTACGTCAACATGTTGACCAACCACGAAAATCAATCTATGTTGATTACGTAAGTAAATAAATTCATTTCACTTATCAAAAATTCCACATTTACAATCAAGACAGAAGTAAATTCGTAGTACAATCTGTCACCACAAAGTAATTTCGAACAATCAATATATCCAACTCGAAAAATCTTACGTAAAGTTCAAAATATTCAAATCAAGAATACTTGCTCATATCAATCGAAAGTTTCAACCGTCCCTACATGGACTTAACAAATATCTCAAACCCAACAGCGGTGAGTCTGGTGCCGGAAAGACTGAGAACACGAAGAAAGTAATTGCGTACTTCGCCACCGTGGGTTCTTCCACGAAGAAGGACCCCAGCAGCGATAAGAAGGGATCCCTGGAAGACCAGGTCGTACAGACTAACCCGGTACTTGAAGCCTTTGGTAACGCCAAGACTGTGCGTAACGACAACTCCTCCCGTTTCGTAAGTATCTACTTTACTATTACACTTGTTATAGGTCGAATCATACAAATCGGCGGATGTGAAGTTAGTTACAAGCTGCACTAATACTGATTGAAGCTTAAACTTAAAGCTACGCGTTGATTGGTTTTTGCGCAGTATGTAACTAGCTAAATTCACACCTGCCGACTTATATGATTCGGCCTGTACTTTAAAATAAACTCTAAAATATATACATATAGAAACTTTAAAATACTTTATATAAATGTAAATGTATAAAATAATATAAAATTAACTTTAAAATACTCTAAAATATAATGAAAAAAAATGATCACTAATTTGATTTCAAGACCTCAGAAAAATAAAATTGCAAATAACTTTGGAATCTTAACATGCTTATAAAATATTGAAATAAGCGAAAAAGAGTGTATTGCTGAGACCTTTCGTACTTACGATTCAGTTATAAATTTGAATCCTATTTTATTAAAAAAACTAGAGAGCCCCAAAATAAACTAAATTCTTGCTACTTACATACCTACATTTCGTCCACTGTCCTTCTGCGATTTACTTGTTTTTTTTCTTTTTTAATTACTTGTTTGCACCTACTACAAGATGTATTTTCTTCGTACCCCAGGGTAAATTCATCCGTATCCACTTCGGCCCCTCTGGTAAACTGGCTGGTGCTGATATCGAGACCTGTAAGTACTTATAAAATCCAACTTTTATTAATAACAACAAAAGACTTATTAATCTTAAGAGTCATTTTAAAAACAATAGGAAATAAACTTTTCACCTCATTGAAACTCTTTAATTTTCGTTACGTTTCCAATTGTCTTACATTTGCCTATAAATATATTTTTATTTAATTATATCATCTATATTTTTGATCTCACTCTTAGCGGTCTACCACCAGTCGTCTCTTGAGTTAAAAAGTTATTTTTATGATAAACTTTTCAAAAATTTTCCGAGATTGCAGAACTTGAACTTGCATCTTTTTGGAACTCCTTTTATCTAATCACTGACACTCACGTCTTTGTGAAGTGTTTATCTTTCTCACCAACTTTCCAGAGTTGGCGGTTGGCTTTGGTTGGTTATCACAAAAATAACTCTTTTCGTTTCTCGTTTCGTCTTTACAATCAGTTTGATAATTTTACTTATGGTTTTATAATTATTCTTCAGACCTGCTCGAGAAGGCTCGTGTCATCTCCCAACAGAGCTTGGAGCGTTCTTACCACATCTTCTACCAGATGATGTCTGGCTCTGTCCCCGGACTTAAGGGTGCGTATAGCAACATCTTCAAGCAAATCCTAATCAGATAATAAATGCTCTCTAAATTCATGAACCTTGCTATCTGGACAATATTGTTGCTTATAATATAATGGAAGTAATATTAATATCAGGACGAGAACTTATATTTACTTCAAACTTCTAAAAACATATTGTTTAATTGTCAACTGAAGATTGATTTTTTACTCCTTTACGGTGCTAATAGACTCTCGATGCAATTACCATTATCGTATGTCTGATGATGCACTGCAGAATTACCTATTACTCTTTTATGAAAATGCGAAAATTACCCTTTGAACTTTTACACACAAAAGTATCCTGTCTTGGATAAAGTTATTATAGCCTCAGCACATTTTATAAATATCCTAGGCATACTTAGCATTAAATGTATGTTAGCACTATTTTAGTGTTTCCTAGAAATTATGAGCAATAATATTCAATAGTTAGGTTGGAATCATGATTTGGTAGAGCAAATAAATGAACATGGATAACTCGAATCCGTTAAATTTAAATATATCATATATTCTTTTTTTAATTACTTTAAATTTAAAATCTTATCAACTAAAAATATTTTTTCGCCGTATGAGAATTATCTAATTACTATTAAAATGCCCGATTTATAAGATAAACTTTAACATTTCATATTATGATTATTTTTTCTGATTTTTCCTGATAATGATAAATACGGATAAATTGCCACTAATAAAATTATTTTAGCACATGTATCAACACTATCAGTTACACTAAAACTTTACCACCCAGTCACGCAACACCGAAAATATTCAGTACACTACAGAATTCATAAATGCAGTATTAATTGATTTGACTTTTCAATATTTAGAGATGTGTATGCTGTCAAATGACGTGTATGACTATAACATCATCTCGCAAGGAAAAACTACCATCCCCAACGTAGATGATGGAGAGGAATGTACTCTTACTGACGTAAGTTCAGCCCTCGGGAACAGGAGGCTGTGGTGATAGTTGTTTGTCATGATAGCGCGCCGTAAACGAGCGTGGCTACGATACATCTCGTCCTATACTGACAGAGATACCCTAGTGTTAGCCCTTTATCCCCAAAGACCGGGAGAATCGCATGTTTTTTTTTTCATTAGTACTGAGGCACCAGTTAGCAAATGTGACTGTGATTGGTGTCGTTTTATAGAAATCTGCCTTTTGTCGAACGACATCATGGACTACAACATCGTGTCGCAAGGCAAGACAGTCATTCCCGGCGTGGATGACGGCGAGGAAATGAGACTTACCGACGTGAGTCCAGGACGTGATCGCTGGCTCATCTCATTCTTAACTTAACCTTTCTCTACTCCATAAGTTTCTTCATACCATTCACTAACCGCATGCCGCTTACGACTGAGCAGAGGCTCAGTCTACGCATGTATGTCAGAACGTTTTGGTGTTTACAGAGATGACGATGCTTAGCTCCCGCACGTCGGACTATCCCCTCATAAGTCAAGGGAAGACACGGATACCAGGGATCAACGACGCTCTGGAGTTCGAACTGACGGTCGTAAGTTGCGAACCGCGCATGGAGCGTGCGTCTTGCCTCAGATATCCGTGCATTGGTCCCTGTTACACCAAAATTTCTGACAGACACGTGAAATGCCCGCTCCCTGCAAGAGTTCCAGGGGCTTTTTGCACAGGTTTTCAATACACGAACGACCTTTTGAATCCCGATCCAGCACCGCACATACACAAACGAACTAAAATGTGAACAGACACGGCACAAACACAGGCAACTACAGTTAGGGTTTTCAGGTGGATGGGGCTAAAATATATTCTTGATGGTTTTGTTTATTTATACCAACAGATATGTGTCTGTTATCCAACGACATCCACGATTACTATAACGTCGCCCAGGGTAAGATTACCATCCCCAACGTCGATGACGGCGAGGAATGTCTGTTGACGGACGTAAGTTATGCAAGAGGGAGGAAATTACAGTAGTTCAGCCGAGTCGTCTGCCGATAATTAACCCTGTATTTGATACACAGAACTGTTGTCGGAGAAGAACGGACCATTATTTTGATCATAATGGATAGATTTAAATATGTCACCCTAGTATACCATATATTTACCATAGTTTTGTGATGGTGCTCTCGAACTTTTCACCGTCAAAACTTCCGAATATTTATATCACAATTCTTGTAGACTAGATACTGATGTCGTACTGCATAAAGACGCAGCTAAGCATTATTATAAAGTCTAAATCAATGTTAACAGTAATTTCTGAGACAAATACTGTTACCAATACAAATGACTTTGTAAGCACAATGCGATAGTCCCAACATCGAGTCCCGCTTTAAAACAGCAAACCTGTGCACCGAAAGCCAAACTCGGATTCCACCATGCGCTTTATATTAACGCTTTGATGTTATCTACTAACCTAGATTAAGACCATAAAGCTACCTACTCTAATAAGAGTTCCATTTTTCACGTTTCAAAACATCTCCCAGAATATTAACTTTTCTAAATTTTGCAATTTTGCTGTATTTTCACTTTGAGAATTTCTAGTAACTGATATAACATTATTTTCTTTTTTTGCTGATTTATGTACCTATTTACTTATTTTTGAGAAAATAACTAAATTTCACTTCACTATTATTTTTTATACGTTTCAGTTGTATTAATTTTTAACTTGCTTCTTTAAAGCTGTTTACAGACCATCTAAAAACGCTTGTTACAAAATAACTTCTATATTAAAATAATTCAAATACTAGAAAACCTTTTATTATTATGATTCTCACATTATGTTTTACCATATAGCAAGCCTTCGACATCCTGGGTTTCACCCAAGAGGAGAAGGACAACGTATACAAAATCACCGCCGCCGTCATGCACATGGGTTGCATGAAGTTCAAGCAGAGGGGTCGCGAGGAGCAGGCTGAGGCCGACGGTACCGAGGTCAGTAACACTACCAATTTTTATGCCTTTTACCTTTCTCTAGCCTTTTCATCTCATATTTATTGGTTCTATAACTTCGTCGTGAATTTTTTTGCACGAATCGATTATTACGTTACCATCCCTAATGATAGCCGGACATTATTATTGGTATCGTTTATCAAAACAACTGATTAATCATATATAAACTTATACTAATTTTTTAATTTTGTTTTTACAGGATGGCCAGAAGGTCGCCACCCTTTTGGGCAGCGACTGCGCTGACTTGTACAAGAACTTGTTGAAGCCCCGCATCAAGGTCGGAAACGAGTTCGTCACCCAGGGTCGTAACAAGGACCAGGTCACCAACTCCGTGGGTGCTCTCTGCAAGGGCATGTTCGATCGTCTCTTCAAGTGGCTCGTCAAGAAGTGTAACGAGACCCTAGACACCAAGCAGAAGAGGCAGCACTTCATCGGTGTACTGGATATCGCCGGTTTCGAGATCTTCGACGTGAGTTTCTGGCGAGAAGGAACTTAGAGCGAATCAACACGGTTCACTCTATGTGGATCAAGAATGTGCCGTTGAACTTGAGTGTCTATTTTGTCAATGTTCTAAAAGCTGGTCAATTGGCTATTGTTTTTTTATCAACATCGGTACTTAATATGGAAAAAAATTGTAAAATACAAATTTTTTGCTCCAAAAAACCAGCTACAATGTTAAATGGCACATTTTTGAGATTCAATTAATATTCTGAATAATTATGACATTTTTATTCTAGCTCATATATTTCTTGAGTGTTAAATAGACAACAATATAGCTACTGAACATGATTTTTAGTATACTGAATTGAAACAGTTGTCACTACTTTGATATTAATGCAACTTTACTTCCTTAGTACAACGGTTTTGAGCAACTTTGCATTAACTTCACCAATGAAAAACTCCAACAATTCTTCAACCATCACATGTTCGTACTTGAACAAGAAGAGTACACCAAAGAGGGCATCCACTGGGAGTTCATTGATTTCGGAATGGACTTGCTCGCCTGCATTGATCTTATCGAGAAGGTACACCGAAAGTCCAAAACTCTCGGTTGGGATCTACTAGACGAGTCCCACTATGTGTTCAGTTTTCAGCAGACATCCCGCTCACTAATCTGGTGGTCGTAGTTATAGTTTTAGACGTGTTACTAACTCTTTTTTCTCATCTCTCAACTGGGTTTTCTGTTATATACAAAAGTACAACGGTTTCGAGCAACTCTGCATTAACTTCACCAACGAAAAGCTCCAGCAATTCTTTAACCACCACATGTTCGTACTTGAGCAAGAAGAGTACAAGAAAGAGGGTATCAACTGGACCTTCATCGATTTCGGAATGGACTTGCTCGCTTGTATCGATCTGATCGAGAAGGTAATAGAGGAATTAGTTGTCTGCCCCATCAACGCTGGGAGCAGTCCTGACGGGGTTGTGTTGTCCTTCGTCAATATGTACACGGACATAATTTCGAGCCAGAAGTGACGGGCTCAATCGTGTCTTTAGGGCCAGAATAGACGGGTCCAATTCCAGGGTTTGTTAGGGCTACCCAACTGTGGAATGAGATCCACAGCCATTACCTTTTACCTTACCCCTAACTTAACATTACTTCCATGCAGTTCAACGGTTTTGAACAACTCTGCATTAACTTCACCAACGAGAAACTTCAGCAGTTCTTTAACCATCACATGTTTGTGTTGGAACAAGAGGAGTACCAGCGCGAAGGCATCGAATGGACATTCATTGACTTTGGCATGGATCTCCAAAATTGCATTGACCTTATAGAAAAGGTATAAATGGCGACAAAGCAACATTAATGCTTGCCTCACGCCATTCGAGTCCTCAAATACAGTCGTCTAAATCACTAATTGCTTCCTTTTAAAATAACAAATATTTTGATTGGCATAAAGAGACTGCTATTCGAAGGACTCCTCAATGCTGCTGGTTGTGTTTTTGTGTGATTTCTCTTGTGTGTATTTTCTATCTCTTTTATAATAATATGTCAGACCTTTCAGGACATGCGTACACACCGACTCGGTAAATCATATTCGTATCAGTATTTAATCAGAACCTGATTTTTTTACATGTTTGCGGAGCAGATGAACGGGTTTAATCAGCTATGTATTAACTATACCAACGAACGATTGCAACAGTACTTTAACCATTTCATGTTCGTCCTAGAACAAGAGGAGTATGAAAGAGAAGGGATCAAATGGGAGTTCATAGATTTCGGTATGGATCTCCAACCGACCATAAATCTTATAGAAAAGGTATTAGAGATGACTAGTTTAAAGCTTGAAGTAATAGGGGCGCGAAACGCAGGGCTTCGAGCTATAGTCATGGCCTGCAACCGCAAGTAAACATGGCTGCAACCCTTCCCGGTAATGCGTAGGCCTTAGTGAAGATATCGCTTGACCCACATACCCATTTCAACCAAGCGAAGCTATTGCAATTTATGAAAGTCAGTAATATTGTAGATATACATTTTGCATCAAGCTACCGCGATTCAAATACATCCGTAAAAACACTGTCCTCGTTAGGTTTCGCACAGATCCGAGCCTGCAATTTGATAACGGCTTAAAATTAAAAAAGCTATAATTTCGGCTTAATGATGTATTACGATAGATATGGCTATCTAATATTTGATAAGCATTTTGCTGAAACTTATTTTGTTAAAAATATTATTTGTTTGTATAGTTCTGCCATCGATAAAATAATGCTTTTTACGCATTTTGATCGCAAAACAAAATTGACAAGAAATAACGGTAATAGGCTTGGTAAATATTATAAAACGCTGCACTACTGCTACACGTGTACACAACACTTATTTATTTGCATGTGCTTTTAAAATAACGCATAACAACAACTACACTATCCAATAAGAAATTTCAAGATAAATATCTCGTTAAATTCAAACAGTCGTCAATTTTAACCAAAAAAATTTTACCGAACAATATTTCAACACAATTTTTATACCTATAGTAAATTAATATATTGTAAATATATACTGATTTTTTATTCTCTTGATAATTTAATTATTGTATTATATTACTTTATAAAGTCTTAATACAGAATATTACTAAATAAAGACTTATACCCAAAAAAAATAACTGCATGCCGAATATTTTCCATGAAGGCTGCGTACTAATCTCTCCGGTACGATTCCAGCCTATGGGTATCCTCTCCATCCTTGAGGAAGAGTCTATGTTCCCGAAAGCCACCGATCTGACCTTCGTTGAGAAGTTGAACAACAACCACTTGGGCAAGTCTGCTCCTTACCTGAAGCCCAAGCCCCCCAAGCCTGGTTGCCAAGCCGCTCACTTCGCTATTGGTCACTACGCCGGTAACGTAAGTATCTTTCACAACTTCTAAATCATATTCTATTTCACCTACATCGACTGGAATTTACACCTTTTAATCAAATTCAAATTTTGACCTTATCAACTCACGTTACTTTCATAGAATGCCAGTCTGCAATTCAATTCATACTTATTTATATATTATTGAAATAGGTCGGCTACAACATCACTGGATGGCTTGAGAAGAACAAGGATCCGCTTAACGACACCGTCGTTGACCAGTTCAAGAAGAGTCAGAACAAACTGTTGATTGAGATCTTTGCTGACCATCCTGGTCAGTCTGGTGATGGCGGTGCCGCCGGTGGCAAGGGTATGTATCAACTTAAAGCAACAACTTAGATAAAATTATATTATCTTAAATTATAATCAATTTATCCCAATCAAGATGCAATTTAGCAAACAGACGCGTCAGGTCTACAGGTACCATGAGCTGTTATACTTCAACTGTGAACATACTCGTAGATACAAGTACAACAAGACTGGATAGTACCTTTTCATTTCCATCATTATCTACGAACACCGACAATCAAATAGAGTCACGTAATACTTCAATGACTCTTTCCCATCATTTTTTTCCTGAATACTATCACAACTTTGTGATAATTGGCTAACTTTTTCTTTCTCATTGATATCATTATTCATATCTCCACAATTGTGAAGATAACAGTAATTGGCAAACATTTTTTATCATTTACATTTTATCCTGACACATTTTTTAATAATAGGCGCCGGTGGCAAGCGCGCTAAGGGGTCTGCTTTCCAGACCGTATCATCACTCTACAGGGTAAACTGACACAAACAAAAGACTTGCTTCTGTGTCTTCCATGTCGCTTTTCTGTCATCTATATACTGCTTTAAGGCACCAGCCGATCGTGCATATGAATGCGCGCTGTATAATGTGGCCGTCCGTCGCTTAGGTCCAGCCTCGCACGCTTTCATTAATGTCTTGTCCGTCTATGTACAGTTTACAGCTCAGCTCATGTTGCCGTCAGTGTCGCAGGTGTTCTGTCGTCGAGTATTGTCCCATTGTCCTTGTCCGTAGTGACGTTATTGTGATTGTCCTTGTACTAATCAATGCGTATTAATGTGCGTACATAGGCGGTCGCGGTAAGAAGGGCGGTGGTTTCGCTACTGTCTCCTCCGCTTACAAGGTATTACATAGTTACGCATTGTTTTAGGTGATTTTGTTTTATTTTGATCACCATCACCGATGTAGAACAAAACTACTATGTAGCCCTGCATCGGTTGATATTTTTTATTTGTTGTAGACTTACTTACAGAGAGATTTACCACCAAGTCTCATTCATTCATACAATAATATAAATTTTAAATTTTCATTCATTGTAGACGCACAAAAAATACTTACCTTGTGTGTCGATATTTCAAATTTGAAGCAGTAATGTAGTTTACCTAGAAATACGTTCTACGTTTTCTGCAGAGTGAAATTTAACATGCTTGTATTTGTGATTTTGTTTTAACCAGGTTTTTGTGTGTGTTTCGTGTTTGATCATCGTTCATTAAAATACTTCTTGATTACAGCATCTCATAAAATGTCGCTTTATATGTTTTACTATGCGATTGATCAAAATAAAAACGCATTTAAAAAAATGAGTAAAATAAATACTACTAATCTTTATAACATCTTTAAGATTATGAGAACTCATTTTGCAAATAAATGTTTGTAATGCTTGTATTAATCATATATTCAGGATATGACGGCAAAACTGACAATATTTCTTCCTACAGGAACAACTTAACAACCTCATGGCCACCCTGAGGTCCACCCAGCCTCACTTCGTACGTTGTATTATCCCCAACGAGTTGAAGCAGCCTGGTGAGTTGTATTATCATTTACGACCTTTTCCTACCTAAAGAACCCAAAACTTCTATTCTTTTTATTCAACATGATATTAAATTTTTCACGACTACTTTAGCATTGTACAAAACAGTTTTAATTTAGATTGTCTTTGCAAAATTGTAACCTTTCTTCGATCATTTTTACGCACCAATTCCTCGTTCTCGTCTCCGTTTTTTATGCTTCTATGTGCCATATGTGTGATTTTCTTTTACCCAGGTCTCATCGACTCCCACCTTGTGATGCACCAGCTCACCTGTAACGGTGTGCTTGAAGGCATCCGTATTTGCCGTAAAGGTTTCCCCAACAGGATGGTCTATCCCGACTTCAAGCTCCGGTAAGTTAACATCTACGTAAACAACTCCATCAAAATCTATTCTCGGACTGTCCTACTCATACGAAATATTTTTAAAATAGCGAATCATCAAACAGGCACTTTATTTTCATATCAATGGATTAAATTTATTTTTGACATGACTTTATTTTCGGATGAAGTCTAAACAAAATTCTTTCTACTCTGGAATATTCGCCTTGATATTATTTTGGTATTGCAAACGATGACGTCAGTCGAATATTCATGCAACTTAGTAACACTTCTTAAATTAAATTGAATGACTCGTTTATGACACCTCAGCGTACCTGTGTCAGAGAGATATTTTTGGAAATGAAATTCAGAGGACTTTGATGATAACTTTTATTACTTAAAACAGTTACATGATTCTTGCGCCCGCCATCATGACTGCAGAACCTGAGCCTAAAGATGCGGCAGCTAAGTGTCTGGAATCCGTTGGACTTGACCCTGAAAGCTATCGTATTGGCCACACCAAGGCAAGATCAGAATCTGTCACCACCCTTCTGTGGTTACGGCATGTCGTACAGGAACTTTGAACGACTCTAGAGAGTACAGTTCGTTTTCAACCCATGGAATGTTACTCGTAGCACCCAATTTGGTTACCCAACTTGAACATTATTCCTTCATCGGATGAACCTTTGGTAGTATGTTGGCCCTTTTGGAACTGTATCTAAGACATATACAAGTTCAAACGTTTTTGAACAGAATTATGATGTATTTCTAAAACGTTGAATTATCATACCCCTGTATTTAGGAATAGCCCTCACCTCAAGGTCCTCTCTTAAGATACTGAATACATCGTATCTGATATATTTTGTATGAACCTATGTATGAATCCAACCCCTCATTGTGTGTCCATATTTGGTAATATAGTTACAAGATCCTGGCCCCTCAAGCTGTGGAAAAAGAATCCGATCCTAAGAAGATCGCTCAAGTGATCCTGGATGCCACCGGTCTGGATCCCGAGTCCTACCGTCTCGGCCACACCAAGGCATGTCTGAGCAGAAGTAGTTAGCGGTTTGCGCCGGCGACCCCAACACACCGCTCGGGTCGCTCGGCTTTTATACGCTTGTTGAATTATCCAGCACCAAATAAGACCGGTGTCATAATTTAACTTAGATTTACCTATGTAGACTGCTTACCCCAGAGAGTCCAAGCTACTAGACTCTCGTGTTTATTCCTTACCCTATAGCCTACATACATTGTACATTTACACACCACTGTTATATTTTTTGTGCTCCTCGAACGCAGATACAAAATTCTGTGCCCGAACCTCATCAAAGAGCCCATTACACCAGAGAAAGCCACCGAGAAAATTCTCGAACATACCGGCTTGGATTCGGAGTCTTTCAGGCTCGGAAAGACGAAGGTAGATGCGCAAGCATGTGTACACACAACACAATCTCAGCTCTTCCTTACTCTCTGTGCATGATATTTTAACGTCTATCCTTATTTCCTTTCTGTTTTAATTCTTCTTGTAATATGTGAATTACTGTTTCGCTTCACTAACAAATAGTTTACATTCTTTTATATTTTTATTTACTTATTTTAACAGTAATATTGAGTTCTACAGTATGATTATTTTGAGTTTCATTTTGACGGTATAAATTGAAACCACGTGCTTCCTAATACTAATGTTGTACGAGCAGGTGTTCTTCCGCGCTGGTGTCCTGGGTCAAATGGAGGAGCTGCGTGATGACAGGCTGTCCAAGATTGTGTCTTGGCTCCAGGCTTACATCCGTGGTTACCTGTCCCGTAAGGAGTACAAGAAGCTGCAGGAACAGAGGTAGGAGCGCAAGTCCATATTTGGATACACCTGTTTCATCTATAATGTAAAGTTTCTTTATGACATTTTTTTTAAACAGGCTCGCCCTCCAAGTTGTCCAGCGCAACTTGCGCAAATACCTGCAACTCCGCACCTGGCCCTGGTGGAAGATGTGGCAGAAGGTCAAGCCCCTCCTCAACGTCACCCGCATCGAGGACGAGATCGCGGTACGTGTCCATCACCAGTTCGATATCAAAATGATCGAACCGTTACCGCGAAGTAGGCGCGTGATTCAGGAACCGTAAATAGAACGGACCGCGCCCACCTGTCGGTTACGCGACACCGCAGCACCTGCTGCGCCATTTGTGGAATCCGTCCGCCGCCCGCGCCGCCGCCCCGCGCGTTTTCTCCAGCGCAGGCGTGCGGGGGCGACCCACCCGCTGGAGAACTCCAGCGCTCAGTAGCGGAGCGGTCGGCGGCGCGCGCACCACCCTTCCCGACTCGAACGAACCGACAAATTTGCATTCCTATTTTTTGTATTTATGATTTAAATAAATAAACCGACCATGGCGGAAGTTCACATAAGCGAGTGGAACGGAGTGATGAGTGACGAAATATTGCAGAAACTCGAGGAGAAGGCGGCCAAGGCCCAGGAAGCTTTCGAAAAGGAAGAGAAGCTCCGCAAGGAGGTCGAGGCTCTAGCAAGCAAGCTCCAGGAGGAGAAGACCGACCTGCTGTCCAGGCTGCAGGGCGAACAGGGCTCGCTCTCCGAGACCCAGGAGCGCGCTAACAAGCTGCAGGCGCAGAAGGCCGACCTCGAGAACCAGCTCAGGGTGAGTCATCCACAACACTATAAACGATAGTAACACTTTAGAAAAATGTTTACAACCCCACATCCACTTTGAATTAATAACACCCATAAACGAAGAGTAATGGCGCGATATTCCGAGATGTGTAACGGGAACTGAAATAGCTTCTTATATTGAGGTCGTGAAAATTTCGCGTGAAGAATCTACCGCTAATGAGTGTAACTAATTAAACGAGATGAAATCTCGTACCTTAGATAAACATCGTGCGGAAGGTATGCCGCGACCCAAATTAGTAGAAGCCCACGTTGCTTACAGTGTTGCGAATCACCTCGCAGCGGGCTCTCTTGACGTGATTCTTTATATAAACAACGATTGTTTATACGGAAAATAGTTCGGAGACTTAAAAATACATCGCGCCTCTGCAAGTTGCATGGTTTTATTGCAAACCGCCAATTGTTGATTACGTGCCGATAGACATGAACCAGATACGAACAATAAAAGCTATCTGCCTACGCAACCGTTCGAACGGGTCGAACGAAATTAATAACTTTATTTTTATTTTAGGACACCCAAGACCGCCTCACCCAGGAAGAGGATGCCCGCAACCAGCTGTTCCAGGCTAAGAAGAAGCTCGAACAGGAAGTCTCCGGACTTAAGAAGGACGTTGAGGACCTCGAACTGTCCGTCCAGAAGTCCGAGCAGGACAAAGCCACCAAGGACCACCAGATCCGCAACTTGAACGACGAGATCGCCCACCAGGACGAGCTCATCAACAAGTTGAACAAGGAGAAGAAGCTCCAGGGTGAGACCACCCAGAAGACCGCCGAAGAGCTCCAGGCCGCCGAAGACAAGGTCAACCACCTCAACAAGGTCAAACAAAAGCTCGAGCAGACCCTCGACGAGCTTGAAGACTCCCTCGAGCGCGAGAAGAAGCTGCGCGCTGACGTCGAGAAGCAGAGGAGGAAGGTCGAGGGTGACCTCAAGCTCACCCAGGAGGCCGTCTCCGACCTCGAGCGCAACAAGAAGGAGCTCGAGCAAACCATCCAGCGCAAGGACAAGGAGATCTCTTCCCTCACCGCCAAGCTCGAGGATGAGCAGTCCCTGGTTAGCAAGCTCCAGAAACAGATCAAGGAGCTCCAGGGCCGCATCGAAGAGCTCGAGGAGGAGGTCGAGTCCGAGCGCCAGGCGCGCGCCAAGGCTGAGAAGCAGCGCGCTGACCTCGCCCGCGAACTCGAGGAGCTCGGTGAGCGTCTCGAGGAAGCCGGTGGTGCCACCTCCGCTCAGATCGAGCTCAACAAGAAGCGTGAGGCTGAGCTCAGCAAGCTGCGCCGCGACCTCGAGGAGGCCAACATCCAGCACGAGTCCACCCTCGCCAACCTCCGCAAGAAGCACAACGATGCCGTCGCCGAGATGGGTGAGCAGCTCGACCAGCTCAACAAGCTCAAGGCTAAGTGAGTAACTCAGTATTTTTATCGTTATTCTAAAATAGTTTATTCGGTATACAGTCATCGATGATCGAGATCCGCAGACTGCACGTGCGGTTTTTATAGAGTGGTCTGTTTCCGACATTGAGCCAAAAATAAGTTTAGAATCATTTTATTGACCGTAATGCAAAATCCAGGGCCGAGCATGACCGGGCGTCTTGCTACAGCGAGCTAAACAACACGCGCGCGGCTGTCGATTCCGTAGCCAGGGAGAAGGTACCGGTCGGCCCAAGCCGCATGTCGCACGGGGTGCCCCTGCATGGAACCGATATCTATTTGAGACATGTACACAAGACATAGACCCACTTTACCCAACTCGATAGGTCCCTAAGCCGATTGTTTCCTAGATGGAGTATTAAATATTTGTGTAATATTTTATCCATTCAGGGCTGAGAAAGAGCGCTCTCAATACTTTAGCGAAGTCAATGACCTTCGTGCGGGTGTCGACCACTTGTCCAACGAAAAGGTACAAAAGATGGAAGGATTATGTTGTGGCCTCAGCCCTCGCAGGGCAAACATCGCTTTGCAGCTTATCACGAGATTAATGGACGATATCAATATAAACACGACACATCAAAACACATAACAAGTATTCATTAGAGAACTAACATTTGGTAAATTTGGTAACCTATAAATAAATAAAAACCATTAAATATCATAAGGCAGCGAAAGAGCTAATACTGCTTTTGTTGTGTTTGAGTTTATTAAATATTAGAATAATATTAAACCTCAAAAAAATATACAATGTTAAGCATGAAATAGAAGGATACATTAACCATAATTGATCAAGAACCCTAACCAAGCGTTTTTCTTTTATATTAATAATACTGACCTCATTGATATAATAGTTTGATTTCATTCTCAAATAAAATAATAACCTGAAACATTGGAATCACTTCTTCACACTTGAAACCTTGTAATTTTTTTTATTCTTGTCTACGTACGAAATTTAACATTACAGCATATTGATTATAACTTGTAAATGCAGGCTGCCCAAGAGAAGATCGTCAAGCAGCTGCAGCACCAGCTCAACGAGGTGCAGAGCAAGGCCGACGAGGCCAACCGCACCCTCAACGACCTGGATGCCGCCAAGAAGAAGCTGTCCATCGAGAACTCCGACCTGCTCCGCCAGCTTGAGGAGGCCGAGTCTCAGGTGTCGCAGCTCTCCAAGATCAAGGTGTCGCTCACCACCCAGCTCGAGGACACCAAGAGGCTCGCCGACGAGGAGGCTCGCGTAAGTATACTCCACAGTCTACATAGCCGAAACATATCAACATTTTATAATAAAATGTGTCACGATTTTTAACGTTACTTGTTGTTAACAGGAACGCGCTACCCTCCTTGGCAAGTTCCGCAACCTGGAACACGACCTGGACAACATCCGCGAACAGGTCGAGGAGGAGGCCGAAGGCAAGGCTGACTTGCAACGCCAGCTCTCCAAGGCCAACGCTGAGTCCCAGCTGTGGCGCTCCAAGTACGAGTCCGAGGGCGTCGCCCGCTCCGAAGAACTCGAGGAGGCCAAGCGCAAGCTCCAGGCCCGCCTCGCCGAGGCCGAGGAGACCATCGAGTCCCTCAACCAGAAGGTCGTTGCCCTCGAGAAGACCAAGCAGCGCCTCGCCACCGAGGTCGAGGACCTGCAGCTCGAGGTCGACCGTGCCACCGCCATCGCCAACGCTGCCGAGAAGAAGCAGAAGGCCTTCGACAAGATCATCGGAGAATGGAAACTCAAGGTCGACGATCTCGCCGCCGAGCTCGACGCCAGCCAGAAGGAATGCCGCAACTACTCCACCGAACTCTTCCGTCTCAAGGGAGCTTACGAGGAAGGCCAGGAGCAGCTCGAGGCCGTGCGCCGCGAGAACAAGAACCTCGCCGACGAAGTCAAGGATCTGCTCGACCAGATCGGCGAAGGTGGCCGCAACATCCACGAGATCGAGAAGGCCAGGAAACGTCTAGAGGCCGAGAAGGACGAGCTCCAGGCCGCCCTCGAGGAGGCCGAGGCTGCCCTCGAACAGGAGGAGAACAAGGTCCTGCGCGCTCAGCTCGAGCTGTCCCAGGTCAGGCAGGAGATCGACCGCCGCATCCAAGAGAAGGAAGAAGAATTCGAGAACACGCGCAAGAACCACCAGCGCGCTCTCGACTCCATGCAGGCGTCCCTCGAGGCCGAAGCCAAGGGCAAGGCCGAGGCTCTGCGCATGAAGAAGAAGCTCGAGGCCGACATCAACGAGCTCGAGATCGCCCTCGACCACGCCAACAAGGCCAACGCCGAGGCCCAGAAGAACATCAAGCGCTACCAAGGCCAGATCAAGGACCTGCAGACCGCCCTCGAGGAGGAACAGCGCGCTCGCGACGACGCCCGCGAGCAGCTCGGCATCTCGGAGAGACGCGCCAACGCTCTCCAGAACGAGCTCGAGGAGTCCCGCACGCTGCTGGAGCAGGCCGACCGCGCCCGTCGCCAGGCCGAGCAGGAATTGGGCGACGCGCACGAGCAGCTCAACGAGCTGTCCGCGCAGGCTGCCTCTCTCTCTGCTGCCAAGAGGAAACTGGAGTCCGAACTCCAGACCCTCCACTCCGACCTCGACGAGCTCCTCAACGAGGCTAAGAACTCTGAGGAGAAGGCCAAGAAGGCGATGGTCGACGCCGCTCGTCTGGCTGACGAGCTCCGCGCCGAACAGGAACACGCACAGACACAAGAGAAGCTCCGCAAGGCTCTCGAGCAACAGATCAAGGAACTGCAGGTCAGGCTCGATGAAGCCGAGGCTAACGCGCTCAAGGGAGGCAAAAAGGCCATCCAGAAACTGGAACAGAGAGTCAGAGAGCTCGAGAACGAGCTTGACGGCGAACAGAGGAGACACGCTGACGCACAGAAGAACCTCCGCAAATCCGAAAGACGTATCAAGGAGCTCAGCTTCCAGGCCGAGGAGGACCGCAAGAACCACGAACGCATGCAGGACCTTGTCGACAAACTGCAGCAGAAGATCAAGACCTACAAGAGGCAGATCGAAGAGGCTGAGGAGATCGCCGCTCTTAACTTGGCTAAGTTCCGCAAGGCGCAGCAGGAGCTCGAGGAGGCTGAGGAGAGGGCAGACCTCGCCGAACAGGCCATCAGCAAGTTCCGTGGCAAGGGACGCGCGGGTTCCGCCGCGAGAGGAGTCAGCCCGGCGGTAAGTTATCACCCTCTTCTCTCTACTCTCTTTTGAATAAAAAAATCCGACTTCGTAGAAACTAAACTCTTGCTTCTTTTCGTTTAGGCGTCCATTAAAGGGCGTCCCTAAATCAGCACTGGAGACAATGTAAGTTGGCAACTTTTCGTTGCACGCTCCCCAGAGCACCGAGAACAGTGATGGGTCCTCTTTATAGAATAGTACCTCTGAGTTTACCCTTATTTAATTTGATGAAGAAGGCAACCAATAAAATAAACCCCCTTGGGCATGGAAGTTGAGAGCATGCATCCTGCACGGCGTTGTGTCCGGAAACCCTCGTCTACATACTGACGTGTGCCTTTGTGTTTCAGCCCCAGCGCTCGCGCCCCGCCCTCGGAGACGGCTTTGGCACCTTCCCACCTAGGTTCGACCTGGCGCCCGAAGATTTCTAAACGTTCCACTACAAAAACAAAAAACGGACTGTACAGATTTTTCGTTGAATATGTAACTTTTTATACATGTTAGCAGTGTTACGTACGAAAGCGTGAAACGAGAAACTGTAAAAATTTTTGTAAGCCAAATGAAAAAAAATATACACTGTTAGGATCTACGTCTTTTTACGAAAGGATATTTTGTAACTTGTTGATATTTATTTATATTATTTATTACCGTGGAGTATGTATCGAGAGTGAGAGAGCGACGCGCGCGCTGCGCCCGCGCATGAACCCCGAGACACACCCCCCACCCCCGCACCGCGCCGCGACCCGCGCGCCGCTCTCCACACTACATTTGACATCTAATAAAGCGATATCGTTGTCATAAAATACTTTAAAACTGAAGTTTTATTTATATAGCACACAAAACTCCCTTCTAGATAAGTAATTAGATACTAGACTAAATAGATGATAAATGGTTAAGAATTGAATGAAACAAACTTTCTTTGAGTCTTACAATGTATTTGAAAACGAGGTATTCACTATGCTTACATACTAAAAGCTTACTTATGTACATACAATTGATCACAGATTAAAACAAAAGCTAGATTGCTAAACTTAGCCAGCAGTATAGCAGCTACTGGCAGCATTAGGCGGCATAGTAGTTAGCAAAATTGATATTTAACTAATAGAAGCAGCATGATTCACAAAGGTCTCGTGGCAATATCTCTCTTGATAGCACTGTAACTTTCAGGCTCAACTTTCTAGCTCTGTGGCTTTGTAATCCATACTGCAGAGCTCTAGGTCAGCTGACTTGAACTTTTCAAACTTGTCCTGGAACTGTTGCCAAGTGCAGCCTTCGAGGGGACACACCTCAGTTACCTTTTCGTTGACAAAGAGCTGCACGCGGTACGATTGGCTGCCTGAATCCTCGCAACTGAAAGGAAATACGTGCACTAGAATACATAGAATATCGAGCCCTTCTATGAAACGTATAAAAAATAATCTAAAAATCATCCCAGTTAACATTTAGGCATGATTTTGCACCGTGCCTCCTCCAGGATCGTAGCAAATACGTACGACATTCATTGCCCTACACACGGAGTGTAGGGTACGGCACTCCCCTACTACTACTATGTAGGTACGGCATTGCCCTACACTCCATGTGCCCTACACATGGAGTGTAGGGCAATGCCGTACCTAAGCCTTACTACGGCTTATCCCTATGATAACAGATACCAGATAATATTTCAACATATTTAACTTCTTAAAAACGGAATATAATTCTAATCATTGTATAAATTGGTAATCAACACATTTTTAGTGCTAAAACGTACCAGTACATTGTATCTTACGTGGATGTGACTTTTGATTATTTGTTACTTGCATAGTGTGAATAATATCTCTACAAATATTTATGCAAATGAAGGTGGTTTTGTCTCCACTATCGTGCACCGTGTCGACTCGGTCGTATCTGGAAACGCATCGAGGCCTGTATCGTCACTGTGGCGCCGAACGCAATTTCTACATTTGCTAGTACTTATTCAGACTACTCATTGCTTTGGAGCTAGCATTCGCGTGTTAGCGAGTGTTAGTTTGCCTCTGCGATGCCGCTCAATAGAACTCCACTGCCGTCCCCTGCGCGGTCCCAGGCTGCCTTGTCTGGTTCAGAGCCTAGTCAAAAAATAATTGCTAGCGATACTGTCAAGGCGTCTTAATGAAAGAGAAGAAAAAGAAGGATTCTGAAGAGGACATAAAAACTGTTATGGACGGACATGAAACAAATGTTTGACGAATTGAAAATACGCCAGGAGAAAAGCCTTTTATCGCTGGAAAATAACTTGAAGGAGCGATCAACCATAGAGTTTATGTCTAAACAGTACGAGTCAGTCATGGAAAAAATATGCAGCTTGGAGTTGGAGCGGAAGAATAATCTTGCATCAATAAACCTGCTGGAAAATAAACTAGAGCACAGAAAAACAGCAACGCTCTAGTACATAGAGATAATAAATATCCACCAGAGCAAGTCCGAAACGAAAGACGATCTATCATAACTAGTAACAAAAATTACAAAAGTGGTAAATTGGGCGGCGCCACGCGGAAACCACTGAAGTTCCCGTTAACCTAAAATCTCATGGCGATTTGCAGCGCTAAGAAACTTTGCGCGATCAATATTTCATGACAAGATGATGACACAATGACGATTTCTCACGTAGGTACCTAAATAAAATTGAACCTCGCTTTCGTTATCGAGAAAGTTATCTGTACCAGTACGTAATTTATTTTACAGTTTAGTTTAGATATCACGCGACCTTAATGAACCCTGAGAGCCTAATCGCGAATGTTGATGCCCATTATTTTATTTTATTTTTTGTATGATCAACAAATGCGTGTTCAAAATTTTTTTAAAGGAGACGTCCACAAGTGGTATTTTATTCAGAGAAAAATCGAACCAAGATGTTATATACATCATTTGAAAGCTTGTTTTATGGGCTTCCCAAAAATATATAATTTAGATTTTTTCACCCCTCCATTTTTTTTTAAATGTGAAAAATAAATTGTATGAAAAATAACAATACAGCTTATTACTTTTTCTAGTTTAGCAATGATAAAGTGCTTCTATCGTTATTTTACTTGCATTCGTAGCTGATTCTTTCACATTAATCACTTAATTTGCTAAAATTAAAAATTATAACCTACCAGTGTGACCTGTTAGTAGGTACAATGTGACAAAAAAACACTTTAAAAGTGTGTCTAATTGGTAAAAATGCTTTTATTTAACAATTTGGAGGTAACGTAATCAATATTGATAGAGATAAACTACCTTATGAGCCAAATATATTTATTTATCCTAATAAATTCAAAATTGAATTAAAAAAAATCGGAGGGCACTTTTTTGTTTTTAACTGTTGTAATAGACTCAGAAAAATATGCACTTTCTCGAAATGTAACGAGTGTTGTGGTTAGAATTTTTGATTATTATTATACCAGCTTCCATACATTTTGTGGACATGTCCTTTAATTTACGCACTAATTATAACATTTAGTGATTATTACCCAGTCGTAGTCTGTTTCTTCACAATGTTTTTCTTTCATCGATAAGATAGTGGTGCAAAAATTCGGATATACCTATACATTCCAAAGAACTTATTTTTACGGGAACGACTTTCAGGTGGTTTCACAAAGTCAGCGTGCATTATTAATTTTTTTTTGGTTCTTTGCCATTTATAGGTTTATAAATTAATGATTTTAAGTTTACAAAAGCTCATTTAGTGGCAAGAAATGGGTACTGTTAACGAGGTAAATACTTACACCTATAAAAACCAAATTAGTGGTCAATCTACGCACAAGAGTGCATTAACTTGTGGTATTTGACTTACTCTACCTACAAGGAAGGCAAAGGTATTAAAATCTTATAAGAAGAGACTAACTTATTTTAATATGCTAACGCCCATGGCTAACGCTATCTGATCGTCGCAACAAATTAGACATTACTTTTCTTTATAATCTACTCCACAACTACATAGACCAAACCTCAGAAGAATTACAAGTAAATATAGAAGTATTGCTAAATTTTACTCAAATAAAAACTACGTTACTGCTGTCTTTCATATCTGGTTATACAGCATACGCAAGATTGAGTGGAAAAAAAACGCAATGTCTGTCGCATACGTCAAAATCACCAGTTGGAACGTCAAAATAGTTAAAATAAGGTTCCTTCTTTTGGTCTTTTGTCTTTTTCGGACGTTTGAACCCTCTAGTTACAGTAAGAAGGTACAAATCTCTGAACCTTTTACCTATTTATTACCTTTTTAAATTTGGACAACCGAGATAGCTCAATGCTAGTTTGTATAACACTTCGAAATTACGTAAGTTCGGGTGTAAGTGCTTCTTTTTCTAACACCTTTTAAATTTCATATTTAAAAGGGACAAAGTGTTGTACATCTCTTGCTATTTTAGCACGGTTTCTAATACTTTAGTTCTTATTGGTCCAAACCTACTAATGAAATTTAAAGGTGACTTCCACAAGTGGTATATTATTCAGAGAAAAATCGAACCAAGATGATAAATACATCATTTGAAAGCTTGATATATGAGCTTCTCAAAAATATTTAATTTTGATATTTTTATCCCTCCATTTTTTTTAAATGTGAAAAATAATTTGTATGAAAAATAATAACACAGCTTTGTATTTTTTCTAGTTTAGCAATAATAAAGTGCTTCTATCGTTATTTTACTTGCATTCATAGCTGATTCTACCACATTCATGTCTTAATTTGCTAAAATTAAAAATTATAACCTACCAGTGTGACCAGTTAGTAGAAAAACGCTTAAAACTGTGTATAATTGGTAATAATGATTCCATTTAACAATAATGGAGGTTACTTAACCAGGGTCGCTAGAGATAAACTACCTATTGAGCCAAATATAATCATTTATCCTAATAGATTCAAAATTAATTTAAAAAAACGGAGGGCTCTTTTTTGGTTTTAACTATTGTAATAGACTCAGAAAAATATGAGCTTTCTTGAAATGTAACGAGTGTTGTGGTTAGAATTTTTGATTATTATTATACCAGCCTCCATACATTTTGTGGACATGTCCTTTAGACTTCCATTCAGATATCCTCGCATGCCAATAACACCATTTGCCCCAGTGTTTCGCAGAACCGTGCTAGGTGCAAATTCACCTGACTAAGACGTTTAATTAAATAGACAAATAAATAAATACCAGAAACATAATTTTGTCCGATATTTTTGGAGACACAGTAAGAAACTTCAACTAATGTTGAAGTTTCTTACTGTGTCTCCTTTTGCCATAACTTATTGCCATAATTGAGTTTAAGTTAATACTGGCAAAAAGTGCCAACTCTGTTCTCTAACTCTTCTAATAGCACACAATAATAATTTCAGTAATAATATTTAATAATTTGTATAACTGCGTAATTTTAAGTTATTTTAGTAATACTTTTTCTGCTTTGTAAAATTATTGCATGTGGTGCTTCTTTAGAAAGATGACGCATTTAGTCTAAGTTAGTATACAAGTAATTGATGTTTGTTTTGATGCAGTTATCAATGTGAAGCCTAATAAATAAAAAATAAGCTAAAAACTATGGTGAAAATTAGTTAATGCACAATCAGACTTAAGCCCACGACTTACTCGTAAAGCGGTCTACACACCAAAGCCGCTGACCCGGCGGCACGGATCGCCGGCCCAACCCGCCGGCCTTATTTTGTACAATCATGCCCCCCGCTTGCGCCCGCGCGGGCAAGCCGGCGCAGCAAGCGGGCAGCATGCCAATCTCTACTATTTGGCAATTACTAGAACACCACATGCCGCGGCTGTCGTGCCGCCGGCAAAGTCGTTCGGCTTGGACATTCTGAAGCCGCCGGGTTAACCCGCCGGCACTAAGCCGGGCTGTGCCGCCGGGTCAGCGGCTTTGGTGTATAGACCGCTTAAAGATTCGAACGCGTGAGTTATCCCACTAGACCACCGTGACTCTAAAATTTCAACAAACCTGTTCAAAACAGCGATGATATTGACAGAGGAGCCAGCATTGAAGCTGCTCCTCCAGTTCCTGCGAGGGTTTCTGTGCGTGGCCTGAAATCCTTCGTCCTTGAACATGCCCATGGCACTAAATACCATCCTCAGCATTGTCCCATGGGTGAAGTAAGAGACGATCTTCTTGCCATGACCACGTACGAAAGCCTCAAAATTCTCGTAAAGGTCTTTTAAACCTATTCTACCTAGGTGTACGTTTACCTGAAATCATGTCATGTCACAATGTTCATATAATTTATAGGAGACATCTTACACACGGTCTCTGACCTCAAACTATGCATTCAAGTAGCTAGTCATATGCCTGCTAGAGAATGTTACATATACATATTAAATTAATACACATTAAAATTAATTTATGAAGTAAATATTCACTTTTAAAACTATTTTATGCAAATACACATACTGCTGATTACATGATAAAAGGCAACAAATAAAAAAAAATTGAGTCGTTATCACGGTTCCGTACCTCACAAGAAAAAATGGAACCTTTATAGGATCACTTTGTAGTCCGTCTGTCCGTCTATGTGTATGTCAAGACTCTTTATCTCGGGAACGCGTAAAGATATCGAGTTGAAATTTAAACTGTATACGTATATCTATGGTATCTTGCAGTTGTGTAAAAGAAAAAAATCTCAGTTATCTTTTAAAAAAGTTAGAGTCGTTTATGTCGTAAATTAAGGCATATTTCGACACTCACAAAAATCAAAACCCACAGGGTACTTCGCGTTAACATAGAACTATGAAATTTGGCGAGAAGCATTGTCTCAGAGTACAGATATAGGAATAAATCTAAAAACTGTATATTTTTATTTAAATCACCAAAAAATAGGGCCTCAAAATTCACAAAATATGGGTTCATCAAGTGAGTAAATCGTATAATGTAAGGTATCATATAAAAGAACTTCATTAGCACATGCTAAAACAGGTTTTTAATTATTTTCACAATGTACTCTTCGATGTATGACGAGAAAAGTGAAAAAAAAACTTTTTGTCGATGGTTATAGTAGGTATAGAGATTTTATCAACTTACTTCCCAATTTTGTGAAATTTTCTGGATTTGTACGGAACCCTCGATGTGCAAGCCTTAATCGCACTTGTCCGGTTTTTTGTTAAGTTTTAAGAAAATGTGTCTTTGGTGAACGAAAAATACACTCACAATCAAAGAACAACGTTAGAAAGGTGATCATTTCGCATTTGACCGGTGAATCATGTATGGATTATTTATTTGTTTTATAAAAAATAAAGATACAGGGGAGTTGAATGCATAGCTTTAGATTTGCCATCATATCACACGGTATATTGTGTCATTATTATCAAAGAAAAAGTAAACTTTTATGTGATTATGACCAACTTTATCTGGAGTCAAAAATATAAAATCACAAAAACAAACTAAGTCAGGGGTACTATACATTTTGTCAACGTTCTTTGAACTCTTGGAAAGAAACTAACCGAGCTTTGACAGTCTAAAGATCAATAACCATCAATATAGAACAAAAAAATTCAAGTCTATGAGCCGCAGACAGTTTTAAATTCTGATGATTGATCCAGTTTATTCAATCAAATAAGTTATAGAAGGTGTCGTTTGAAAGCACTTTCACTATCGTAATCTTCTTACCCATGATCCATAACCATCTTTATAGTACCGGATGAAGTCATCCATGTACTCCAGCACCTCTAGGTCGCGGTCAGAGAAGGCGGCGCACCACGGAGACTGGAGAACTGGCGAAAAGGTGCGGTCGAACCGGCAGAGCTCATACAAATCGTAGATTTGTGTTGCGGTCAGTTGGGTTTTGATACCCAGGCGCTGCTGGACGGCGTTTCGGACCTATTGGACATATTTAGTCAATAAATAGGTAACTTCGTACAGGACACGTAACTAGCGTCACATTTCTTTATAACTATCAGCCGCAGGACGTCAAATGCTGGACATAGCCTCCCTTACGGATTTTCAACCCGGTTGGAAACAGCTTGCATGGAGTGTGTTTCTGCGCATTTAATTATTACGTGGGTCTACCTAGTCAGTGGAGGTCTTACGCTGCGCTTTCTGGTGCGTGGTCTCTATTCGAGAATTTTACAGATATATGGGCTAAACGTTCTTCGAACTATGTCTCTTGCTCGCTACCAAATTGCTAATTTGCTGGGCTTTATTTTATAAATTTGATTCTTCAGCGGCACTCCTCTTTCCTGATTTTAGCTCACAGAGTGAATCCAAGCATAGATCTCCTTAGCTTGGTTGGAATTGACTACGAGATCTACTGAGCGGAGCACTACCTAGAAGTTATTTCAATATGATCTTACAGCAATGAATTCTGCCGTGTTGTAGTACGCGTTTGTCATATCAGCCAGGACCGGGTTGATCAAAACCGTCTCTTGATACCGGTCGCAGTGTTGGTAAGGCTGTAAAAAATAAACGATATCACTTTAGTTACTTATATCCTTGGCCCTCTTGTTTGAGTATCATGCTACCCTTCCTCTATTTTCTTTTGCTATCGATCAAAACTTTAGGTAGATAAAGTCTTACCCAGATAACGTCGTCTTTGTCCCTTTCAGTGTCAAGCGCCAAGGACATATTCGTCCCTTCAGTGAGTCCGTGAATGAATGCAAGAGCACTGGTGACGGTCCTCTGCCCTTTGGTGGCCCGGACGTGATAATCACCGTCCATACCTAAACAATGCACTATAATTTTAATGAAATAAAAGTTATCTGAATTCGAACTTAAGTTACCAACACACCTAATGGTTAGCTAATCAGTGTCCTGCCCACTGCAGTATGGCACATAGCGCGGAAAACTAATGATCAATGGAGCTGTAAAGTTCCCGAATGTAAATCATGTACCACCAAGCACAGCGTAGGACGTCCACCGACAAGGTAGATCGAATCAAGACTGAAAGAGCTCGCTGGATACAAGCCATTCCCAACCAAGAGCGGTTGGAAATGGCTTGCATTGGAAATTCAAGAAAGCCTAAAAAAATACTAATTCAGGGAGGCTTATGCTCATCAGTAGACATCCAACTGCTGAAAAATATATGGATGCTGGGATGGTGTCAGTAAATCATTTAAATATTTAATTGCCTTGGAGGAGATGCGGATATTTCTCGCTAACCCTGGAGCCAATGTTGAAGATTTCTTCGTACCCCATTTCAGTGAGTAGAGAGTGAGACACGTCCAGGGTCTTATCCCAGTGCCAGTTCCGGATATTTTGCAAATCCTAAAACATTGGGCAATTTCAAAGCTTAAAACATAGCCTGGACAGCCTATGGGCTCTGCGGTGGCTGGGAAGTGGACCTTAAGCTGCGCAGAACTTCCCCTGCCGCAGCACTACTATTCTTCATATTGCTGCCGCGTCAATGCTGCTTAGCTCGGAATGTAATCTCATATAAACTCATAGAGATTATATAGGGACCAGTAGTGCTGTGGCAGCACTGCTGCGGTGTTACTGCTCACTGCAGCAGAGTTCGGAATCATAACTTTAGTAACATAGTTTCGGTGCATTGCGTGAATGCCACGAGTAGAGACCCGCAAGCAACAGTTCCGAGATAGACGTTTCGAGGTTTGTATCGTATCATACCTGTGCGCAAAGCCGACTCCTTCCAGCCTCGTAGCTGGCTATGATCTCGTCCTTCAAGGCGGCGACGTTTTTCATTCTATCTGTGGTGTTCCTAGCAGGGTTCCGGTTACCGTGCCGGTTCAGGGACCACATGCTCACTGATTTGCAATCTGGAAACATACATAAATTTTTTCAGCAGACTTTTCGGTGATTTCACGCCATTTCAGACCATGTTTGTGATTACCCCATGTCCGGCTGGTAACCCCGGACACCAAGGGTTTTGTTTATTCTTTAAATTTTGATTTTGTACTAAATATTGATAAAAATTAAATATGACACTAAATACGACAAATAATTAAATATGGCACGAATAGTTTAAAAAACATTTATCAATAAATGACTTTAATAACTTTATTATTTTTCGTTTTATTGCAATTCTCCCTTAGGTGTTCGCAATTACCCCACCTTCCCCTACCGTTTAATGTGCCATATGAAACTAGAACTGAATAATAAATCAGATAATAGTAAAATAGTTAAGAGAAATCTGGAGCTTTTTAACTGGCTTTCAAAAAGTAGGAGGTTCTACATAATATGTTCATCTGTATGTATTTTTTTTCTTTGTGTATGTTCATCGATATTTTCGCCAATAATGAAACGAATCAAAAAATTTTTTTGATCTAAAGTGTATGTATGTGTGTACCGTGGTGATCCCGTTTAAATTTTATGGAAACCAGCTGAGCCGTTTTTGAAAATTCAACAATAATGTGAAAATTGTGCACATCAATTCGAGCGAACTACGTAGGTAGAATTTCGTACTCGATGACAGTCGGTTTTACCATTTTTTGCTAAAAATAATTTGGATGACGTAATATGGATAATCGAAGATAACTAATTTTCACTGCTCTTTTCATGGTGAACTTACTTTTAGGTACATCATATTTCCTGATGTCACCACGAATGGTATCGTATGGTGTCCTTGTAGAGTACAGTCGGTAAGGATTTTCAGCATTCCAGTAGCACGTAGTTACTACTTGCGTTAGTAGTAAAATACCGAGTATTCGCGCTGACGTCATCTTATACGTGTAGCCGTGATAATATACGAATTCAAACTAATATTCTAACTTTATGTCTACTCGTGACCTTAGTTGAACTTTAAAAACGCGCACGTAAAAACTTGTCGTTGCTGAATTATTAATTTTATCATAATTGTTAGGGTTCCGTAAGAAGTAGAACTGCGGCATTGTCAGTAATTATCAAAAATCAAACTTTTTACCAGTGATACAAAATATGTTTATTTTATAGTGACAGTTGTTGCCGATTCCGCCTCTAGTTTTGTTATCACTCATAAAAAAATAACATTTCAGCTACAGACCGTCCTCTGCTGGACGTAGGTCTGCCCTTTAAATTAAATCTCCTATGAGATCGATGAGCTGAAAACATCTGTTCTTCATTTGATTTCATTTGAGTTTTTATGTATTTATACGGATATCATTTTTAGTTGACGCCGTGCCCTTATTTATGCAAAACTAACAAATTAAATAATGTATGCGTTTTTAAGGTCTTAGCAATGACAACATCGTATATAAATTAAGCGTGTTAAATAACCTTAACTTCTGTCGAAAATACTACATAGTCAGTTTGTAATTATAATACGTGCGTCAACATAAAAAGGCGATTAGTTACTAAAAATAACTTAGTGGAATAATATTTGGGCGGCATTTGACGCGAACTGATTTGCATCCAGCGAGATCAGTCAAAGTCGAAAGCGATTTGCATCCAGCGAGATCAAAATGAAAGTTATTATTATTATTATTTACTAAAAATTGAAATACACGAATACATCATTAACAGTTAAAATTTGGCAAGATAATTAGATTCAGGCTTCACAAGCGAGATATCCTTTGGTCCCACACTAGGCTCGAAGCCCGTGTTGTGGATACCATACAGAAAGTTTTCTAGTAGTGACATTCTGGAGTAGTCCTAAATTTATACAGAAATACTGATTTATCGAAAACTGATATAAACTTAAACAAAAATCTATAATAAATATAAATACAAAGGAATACATATTTATCCTGAAATAATGTGTGCCAGTTATATTGATGCGTTGTGTAGGAAGTGGACGCGAGAGTATAATATTATTGTGCTGTTTGTTTGTGAGTGTACGCGCGAGCTTGTGTGAATGATCGAGTGGACCAATGCTCATACTCTTCCTGGTGCTGACTGTGAAAGAGATCACGAGCTGCTAATGGGTAACCTGAGGCTTAAATTACAAAAAGCAATGGTGAAAAAAACATCGAGAGGAATGGAAATAATGGACAAAGATTCAATTGAGTGTAAGCATTCTGTCTGGCGGGCAGAAATCGGGAACAAGGATTCTAACTCCTTGTGGGTTTCTGCAAAAAAATGCGTTATAGATGCCGTAACAGAATCGCAGCCGAGGAAAGTTTGTGCCAAACGACAGTACTGGATGACGCCGGACACAAGGCGGTTAGTTGAGGAACGTCGATCACTTAAGACTAGTGGTGTCGGTATTGCTGAACTGAATGCCAAGAAACTGCGATTCAGGCAGCTTGTCAGCGGGATCGCAACAATGCTTTAGCGAAAATTTGCGAAGACTTGGAGCGGCATTCTGAAAAACTGCAGACCAAAGACCCCCACGATAAAGTACGACTCATAACACGGCAATACAAACCCAAGACATGGGTGATAGAAACTCTTCTGGGGTGACGATCACTGAGATTAAAGACATAGTGAATGTTTGGAAGGAATATTGTGAATCACTCTTCTCTAACAGATCAACAGCAAACAACACGTGTACATTGGAGCATATCAGTGACCGGGAGCCCTGTATCTTGCGAGATGGGGTGAGGGCGGCTATTCGGCATCTGAAAAGTAATAAAGCCATGGGAGTGGATGAGATTCCAATCGAGGTGTTCAAGGCTTTGAGAGAGAGGCGACAGATCATCGAGAAATCAAGAGAGTTCAATTCGCCTGTGTTCATATGCTTCGTCGACTTCCGCAAAGCATTTGACGTCGTAATTCGGGAGCGTCTATGGGTATACCTATATTGTGTATATAGGTAGTCTTATCAGGCGACTTTACGAGGATGGCACTGCAGCGGTACCATTGGATGATGATCTCTCAGGCAAATTTAAAACAAAATCTGGTGTTCGGCAAGTATGCATAATGTCACCGCAGCTCTTCAACGCCTATACAGAGTTGATTATGCGTATAGTATAGGAAGGATGGACAAAGGGTATCTCGGTGGGTGGACGCGTGATCAATAATCACACTACGCTGATGGTACTACTCTTATAGCACAGACAAAAGAGGATCTTAAAGAGCTTTTGACTCGTCTGGAAACCACTAGTCTCCAATTCGGGTTTGATCTCAATAGGGATAAGACTAAAGTAATGGTAGTAGACCGGGCTGGACTCAACAACGCAGCAGGGCAGAAAATAGCCAATTGCGAAGTGGTACAAAGTTACATTTACCTCGGTGCTACCATTTTAAACTCTGGAGGATGCGAAGACGAGATCAAACAACGATGTGCTATCAGAAGATCAGCAGTTGAACGGCTAGGAAAGATTTGGAAAGACAGGCGTATAACCAAGAAAACAAAGGTTCGTCTCATGAAGTGTCTCGTCTTACCAATCTTTCTTTATGGATCTGAAACGTGGTCACTAAAGCTGCAAGATCGTCGTTAAATCGATGCGCTGGAGATGTGGTGTTAGAGACGGCTGTTGAAAATACCATGGACAGCGTTTCGCACCAACAGTTCCATTCTCAAAGAACTTCACATACAAGATAGGTTATCGTCGATTGTGCAGTTGTGAATACTGAAGTTCTTTGCACATATCTCCAGGAATGAGAACTCGAAGGAGAGACTTGTAGTGCAGGGCCAAGTGAGGGGAAGTCGAGGTCCAGGTCGGTCACCAACTCGCTGGACCGATCTAATCAAAAAAGCCACACAGTCCACCGTGGTACTGTGTGCTCGTGATGCTACATACCGGCGCAGATGGAGAAGCATCGCAAGACGTGCGGCAGTCCTAGAAAAAGACAACAACGACGGGGAGCCTCCGTGAAAAATCCACGCAGCCACGACCACTCTGACAAGAGTGTACGAATAAGAAGTAGAAGAAAATGAGTACCTTTTTAGCTTTATACAGATAAACATCAAAAATACAAAAACAAGAAAAAAAATATAATTGAATCAAAAAATAAGTCATTGAGTCTCGCTTACCGACACAATCAGTGCCAATTTGCCCGTACAAAAACAATAAGCTGTTATCTACCTCTAAATTACAATCCAATTCGAGATGTTTTTATGCAATGAGCACTTCAATAGCTAGGTTTATACGTATTATCTTTTACCTACAGTTTTTTTTAAATGACCTTAAACCTCTTAAAAAAACTTCATAGCCTGGAGCATCGCCGTAGGGTTGCGAGTCTGTCCATTTTCTATAGGATTCATTTCGGAGTGTGTACATCTGAGCTGCACGACCTTCTCTTACCATCCCCTGTAGTACAGGACAAGTAAGACGCCGTTAGTTTTGACGCCACATTACCACCCCTGTCGATTTTCCTTCGATACGTACGAAGCGGTTTGACTCAACATTTCTGATTCGTACCGCCAGGGAATGGATCCGTCTTCCTGCTTTCCTGTTTCCTAAGAGATATAATCTAAAGCTTTTCAAACTTAGGTGAATAAGTATCTTCTAGGTCTGCGTGCTTCATCTGCGACCACAACGTCGCTTATCATCAGGCAAGTTGGTGGTCAAGCGCGGACTTTTTCACCATAAAAAGAGCCACATTTTTACGCAAAACTGGCTGAAAAGTATACAATATCCAAAAACAATTCAAAAGAAAAATAAGACGCATGAGCGGAAAATATTTCTTACTCAAGCGATTGATACTCAAATCGTAACATTGCGTCACAATTTAATAGGGGTGAAAAGAATTTTCTCCCGAAGCGTACATTTTATCAAAAATATAGTACCTATCGATATTTTCCTCAATGTTCTACAGGAAACACAAAAACACTGGTCGAATCAGAATCCTCGTGAGGTTGAAAAATATGACTTGTACAAGAGAATCAACATACGGAAAGCAAAATTGTAGTCAACACTGAAATACTATCTGTGTCTACTCGGTCAAAATAGAGAATTACCTAAATAAACAGCTGGAGTTACAAATGAAACAACTTTCTTTTAAAACGTACGGTGTAATTAAAAACCTGAAAAGTGATCTTCAGTATCTTTGCTCTTATTATCATCATCATTATCTACATTCCGTGATCACCCACTGCTGAACATAGGCCTCGCTTTTGTGCGCCACTTTTCCCTGTCGTGTGTATTCTACAGCTAACTTATTTACATAATCACAGTAGAAAATTGTAATTGGACGGCTAAAAATAATCAGCTCCAAAGCTTGAGGAATGCCATTTGGAAAACCATGATCCATAAGAATCCCTTGGCAATGAAGGCACTATTGTCTACAGGCTCTGGCTCAGGAATTCTGTATTCCATGCTGCAGAACTCCAGGTCAGTTGTCTTGAACTCTTCGAACTTCTCCTGGAACTGTTGCCAAGTACAGCCTTCGAGGGGACACACCTCGGTTTCTTTTTCGTTGACAAAGAGCTGTACGCGGTACGACTGGCTGCCTGATTCTTCGCAACTGAAAATAAATAACATTGATCATTGTTATATTACGGGGTTAATCATGCACTAAAATAATAATTAATAATTCTTCGCAAAAAATAGCAGAACCGACTTCCACCGTTTACAGAATTCGAATAGTTTGCACGAATGAATGTGACATCTGATTTCGATGAAATTTAAATGGGACCGACCACCTCGGAAGTACGAGTATATCTACCCTTTCGAACTGAAAAACATTTTTGAAACTCGGTTCACAATTGGCGAAAATATCGATGATCATACACAAAAAAATACTTACAGACGAACATAGTACCTCCTCCCTTTTGGAAATCGGTAAATAGTTAAACAGTCTGCCCGTGACCATAATCGACACAACTTGGTCGAAACGTCGGGATATAAACACAATAAGGCATTTATTATATCCCGACCCATCCGTCACCATATGAAAAATTCTTTAAAAAGATATTTTAACTTTAAAATGTTCCCACAGTCATTAAAATTCAAAGTGGTCAAAATGACACTGAGATAGCCTAAACCGGTAGATCTACCCAATGATCTACTTAATGACTACTTAAATATAGCAGAATTATTATGTTATCAAAAAACATAGCATAAAATATAGGTAGGATCTATACTAAGATATCAATTTCACAGAAGCTTAGCGCGTTGTAGCTACAAAAGTCCAATGCAAAGTACAAAAACTCTTTAAATAAGTACCTACAATCAACAACTTTTATCGCCGTATCTGTACAAAAATTATCACCTCTTTTTTATTTAACCTGCACTTTTCCACTGCTGGGCAAAGGTCTCCCCCAATTCCTTCCATTCCTTTCTGTTCTGTGCTACCTCCGCCCAATCCTTTTTAAACCTCTCAATCGTGTTGGAGGATGGCGTCGGGGTCGACTGGACAGAGGTACCCACTCCGTTGAGACCTTTGCTCATCTGTCTGGGTGCATACGACTCACGTGTCCCGCGTACTCCCATTTGAGCTTCGTAGCTTTTAGTCCGACGTCGATAACGCCTGTCATGGAACGCAGTGTGGTATTTCGGACGCGGTCTACTTTTTTAATAGGTACCAAGAATACTGCGTGCCATTCCATCCATCCATCAGCCAATAGACGTCCACTGCTGGACATAGGCCTCCCCTATGGATCTCCAATAAGACCGGTTGATAGCGGCTTGCATCCAGCGCGATCCTGCGGCCTTAATGAGGTCATCTGTCCACCTTCTGGGTGGACGTCCTATGCTGCCTGCCATTGCTCTTTGGCAAACCTGAAGGCGAGACTTCTGAACATTGGTGAGTGGGCAGGATACACATAGTTTGATGAGTTTTCGTTTCAGAGAGATTGGTAGATCTCCCTTTATTAACGATTTCATGAACCATGAGCTCTTCCAGGCATTGTCAATGCGACGACTGATCTCTTTGTCTTGCCTGTTGTGGAAATATACTATCTGGCCCAAGTATGTGTACTCATCGACATAGTGTATCGTTTGACCATCTACCTCGACTCTACGCTTCGTGCTATTAGTCATAAGTTATCATTATGATTGCTAAATTTAATAGAGGTTATCAATATCACTCATAGATTTGATGTACCGACATGTACTTACGCACATATCAATAGTAGGTACTTATAGGCCTTACAATTATTGTTTAATAACATATAATCAACATTTAATCAGGATTACATCATTTAAATGATTAAATCAGTTATTGTGGTAGTATAACTACCTGTTTTATGATTTTTGATAAAATATCTTCAGCATAAGTTTAACTTTTTAGGGTTCCGTAGTCAAACGAGGGACTCATAAAATCCAAGATAGATTCTTTAAATTTGTTCTTTGAGTTTGTTTAAAAAAATGTGACCATATTAATAAACTTGCACACATCTCAAAGGTCATTGACCTCACAAATATATTTCTAAAACTATTATGTTTTTCTTGCTGTCAACTATCTAAGTTTTGTATCATCATCATAATCATTGTTCGACACTACATATATAGGGTTATTTCTAATCAATTAGCATCCTTCCAGTGGCTTATTCTGCACGTCAAAACTAACAACTTTTGTTCAACGACTTTTGTCGAAACTCAAAAAAAAAACACATTTTGTCACTTGTGAACGATATTTGAACTATATGGAAGGACAACTTTTTTTTTGAGATTTGACAAAGTCTTTGAATAAAAGTTGTTAGTTTGCTGTACAGAATAAGCCCCTACAAGGATGCTAATTGATTAAAAATAACCCTTTTTTATTTTATTTGCAACTCACACATTAACAATATACATTTACATGTAAAAACACCAAAAAACCTTTCGGTTTGTCTAGGTGCCTTATTAAATTCACCACTCGGTACGCCTTAATTACATTAGTAATAAAATATTAAACTGAGTCAACTAAAAAACAAAACAACAAGTACGCTTAACTAGAATAAAAAACCTTCCTTAGATTCAGTAGGTAGTTAAGTACCAAAATACCACGAACTCGAATGGCGACCCTGTATAGGCCGAATCATACAAGTCGACGGATGTGAAGTTAGCTACAAGCTGCGCAATATCCAGTCCCGACTGAAGGCTCCTTTACACACAGGCGGTACGAGCGGTATAGCAGACGGGCGGGCATCAGTATTGTACTGGTTATATAAGAAGGGCTCACACAGGTCCGGTCGCGGTACTGCCGTACCGCCCTTTACCGCTCGTACCGCTCTACCGCTCGTACCGCCTGTGTTTGATGGAGCCTTAAGCTCACATAAAGCTGCGCGTTGATTGGGTTTCGCGCAGCTAACTTCACATCCGCCGACTTGTATGATTCTGCTTAAATCTAATATACTATAGTCAAGTCGAAAGGCAAACCCTACATGTTTACTCGTGAAGCTACGCGGATTCTGATATATCGAATTTGGCACAGTAAGTTTAAATTTTGCTTGATAATCACTTGATTTATCGTTTTTAACAAAATTTAAAAAGGAAGTTCTCAACTCGAATGTATTTTTTTTTACTATAGTCATATAGTCATTTATTCATAACACCATTTGTTACAAGTCAATAAGTAAAAATTACAATAGGGCACTATACAAAATAGCACAAAATTAAAATAGAAGAACTTGACAATTACCAAATTAGTCACAAAATGATAATACAATTTAGGTAATGTCAAAAAGTCATTTACGTCATAAAATAGTTGCTCGTGTAGCCAACATTTTAATTTATTCTTAAACGACCCACCGGAAGGTGCATCCCGAACTTCTACGGGTATTAGGTTGTATATACCACAGGCCCACCAATATATACAGATTTCTCCGATTTCGCCAGCCTATGAGAAGGATTCACCAGTTGGATTTTCCTAGCATTGCTTCTTAAATTTAACCCAGAATAGGTACCTACGATGGTACCTACTAGGTTACGCGATTACTGCGGCAATTATGAACCGATTTAAACAGTTTTTTTTTGGTGTTCAGAGGTCCCCCCATCAAAATTTTATCGAAATCGGTAGTTTTTGAGAAATCATCGTTAATTTGATAATTACTTAATTGATGATACAATACATCGATCCGTGCAAACTATCCGAATTATGTGCTGTACTGTACCAGCCTTTTTAATAGTCCACTGCAGGACGTAGGCCTACCCGCGAAGGGGTGACTGGGCCATATCCACCACGCTGGCCCAGTGCGGGTTGGTGGATTCACATTACGCCATCGAATTTCTTCTACGGACGCATGCAGGTTGCCTCACGACGTTTTCCTTCACCGAAAAGCCAGTGGTGTTAAATTCCGTACATAAATTCCAAATAACTTATCGGTACGGGACCGGGATTTGAACCCACGACCTCACGATTGCAAGGCGAGTGTCAATACCTCTAAGCCACCACGGCTTTCCGAATTCTGTGCACGATTGAAATCGGTTACACCATTTTTGGCAAAAATTTATTACTAGGCACCGAAATTTCAGAATACTGTATCTTTTGTTTCAATATTGGGACTTTATAGGCTACTTAAAATAAATATACTATGAAATCAACAAACCTGTTCAAAACAGCGATGATGTTAACCGAGAAAGCTCCAATGAAGCTGGTCCTCCACTTCCTGTTAGGGTCTCTGCGACTGGCTTGAATATCCGCGTCCTTGAAGATGCCCATGGCACAGTAGACCATTTCTAACATCGTGTCGTGAGTGAAGTAGGAGACGACTTTCATGCCCTGGCCGCTGACAGAAGCCTCGAAATTCTCGTAAAGGTCTTTTAAGGCCGGTTCACCGAGGCGTACATTTACCTGAAATTGTTTTTAATCATAAAATGTAAATATGAAATGGAACTCCTACATACAACTGAGCAATTTTAAGAGTTAATTCATAATCGTCATAATAGCCATAGAAGCCTTGATACTCTATAAGACAAACAAACTACCACCTAACAAAACAAAACAGTAGGTTGCTAATTGGCGGCCTTATCTCATTAGACTCAGACAAATCCAATACAATTCTAAAAGGACATATTTTAAACGGTTGACGTCCAACGCCATCTTATAACTACACTATAAGACTGAAATTGAATATAATGTATATAGAAAGCACCTACGTTTATTCGTATATACGCGAAGTTAGTCATCATCGACCTGAGTAAACATAATGGGTATAGGTGTCCTCACCCTTATATAATCTGCGCCACACAAGTTGGCGGATGGGAAGTTAGGCGCAGAACGCTGCGCAAAAGGCAAAATATAGGTATGCGCAGGAGCCAGAGAGACGAGACGCCGGGGCACTCCCGCTCGCCAACTTCAAGCCTCCCGCGCGCTCTCTACGCCCGTGCTCACCACTACGCCACTTGCGCCGGCATTGCGCACACATGCGCAATAATTAGCGAATTACGGCGAAGTGTCATCTGCGGCTAACTTCTCATCCGCCGACTTCTGTGGCGCGGATTATACCATTGTTCTCTGTTTCGGCGTAATCTCTTATCTCATCTAGGCATGATCCACCACGAATCTGATATCGTCGACCATCGGGCATGTGGTCTGCCAATGTAAAGATTGTCGGCAAGTAGGTAAAAGATAAAGAGACGAAAATCCGGGGCGTCGGAACCATAATATGTTTAGCGAATCTTTAGTGAAGTTGGACAGGACACTTGGCAAGACGAAGTGATGACAGGTGAACCAAGGCGATAACAGAGTGATGGCCTAGACACAGTAAGCGGAGCATGGATCGTCCGGCAGCAAGGAGGGTAGACGAAATCGCCAATATCACGGGTCAAACCTGGACACGATTTGCAAAGAACTGAGGCAGATAGCACTTTAAGAGAGATACCTATAGTCTTATATCAGCAGCAGTGCGATTGATAAGGCTGCTGACGATGATGAAATGTAGTAGGTATACAATAATGAATACAACTTTGTCCGACTTACCCAAGACCCATAGCCATTTCTATAGTAATGCCTGACATCATCTCTGTACTCCAGCACCTCCAGGTCGTGGTCAGAGAAGGCGGCGCACCAGGGGGACTGGTGGACCTCTGTCCAGGAGCGGTCGAACCGGCAGATCTCGTAGAATTCGTAGATATTGTCTGCGGTCAGCTGGGTACTGATGCCCAGACGCTGCTGAACTGCGTTTTGGACCTAGATATAAAAGCAAATAGAGATAAGAGTACTGTACTGTACCCATCGAGCAAGACTACGCCAGCCTTTTTTTTAAAATAGACTACTGCTGAACAGCCGTGGTGGTCGAGTGGGAGTAATAAGCCTTGGTGGTCCAGGGGTAGTAGCATTCGGCTTACAATCGTGTGGTCGTGGGTTCAAATCCCAGTCCCGTACCAATGAAAGAGTTCTTTGGAATTCATGTACGGATTTTCCCACCACTGGCATTACGGTGAAGGAAAACATCGTGAGGAAACCTGTATATGTCCGTAACAAAAATTCGATGAGCCAGCGTAGGCTAATAGCAGTATGGCCCAATGACCCTTCGTGGGTAGGCCTACGTCCTGCAGTGGACTATTAAAAAGACTAGTACAGTGCAGTACAGTATTGCTGAACATGAAAGGTGATTGCGTTATGTATATCCGCCACACTAGCCCAGTGTGGGTTGGTACGAGGTTGGTTGGTTGGTTAGAGTAATTTGTCTTATATAATACGATTATAACTGGAGTTTAAAATAAGTATGTATAAAACGTTTCTCTTACAGCGATAAACTCTGCAGTGTTGTAGTACGCCGCCATCTGGTCATCCAGAAGTTGGCTCGATTTTACCGTCTCTTGGTATCGGTCGCAATTTTCGTAAGGCTGTAAGAAACAATTAATAATATTGTACAAAGCAAAAACATGCAAGTCATCAAAAATTTAACGGTTCAAATAAAGGTGAAATTAGAAATCACACAATACAAGCACAGAGTACATAGAGGTCACAAGAAGAAAAGTTTCTAGAAGTGGCAGCCTTGAAAGGGCCGAAGTTATCAGTAATCTGCACCCGAAGTTAGATACTATTAGGGGTATTTTTAGTACTAATCGATAAATCCAAGCAATCCAAACTCCAAACCTATCACTTTCTCTTTTGGCCTTACACTGTGATTGAGCTGTGATTTAAAACCGCTGCCATTCTTTTTGCTTCTTTTTTAATCTTCTTATGTTAAAGTTCAAACGTCTAAACTCAAAAGTCAAATGCTTAAAGCAGAGAAAGTCTTAGCTTAGTTCCTTCAGAGACTCCGTGAACGAATGCAATGGCAATGGTTGTCTTTTGTTCGTTAGTCGTTAATAAGTAGCAGGCGGTTTTATGTCCCTGGAGAAGGTTTCAAATGATTGTGCTAAATAAAAATTCTTACCCTGACGACATCATCTCTATCCCGCTGAGTGTCGTGCGCCAAGGACAGGTTAGTTCCTTCAGTGAGGCCATGAACAAAAGCAATGGCGCTGGTGATAGTCCGCTGCTCGTTGGTTGGACGAAAGTAATATTCACTCTCGTCACCCTGGAGGAGGTGGGGATACTTCTCACGCAGTCTCGACGCAATGTCGAAGATCTCTTCGTATCCAGTACCGGTGAGAAAGGATTGAGACACCTCGAGGGTTTCATTCCAGTTCCATCTTCGGAAGTTTTGTATGTCCTAGAAGATTTTACAAAAAAAATCCGAATTTTGGTCGAATAAGGAATTATAATTATTATAGTTGTTTCAATTGGCTATGTTACTTTTATGACTGACGCGGTGTTAGAATTATCCTTTATAGGAAGTTGAGGTAGTAACCAGCATCACAACGCTAAGAAGCATAATATGAAGAGTACGGGTACATGATCATCGTCACCAATTTCGTGACATCCTTGACCCACTACTGGGAATTAAGCCCCTTTACCCTGTTAAGTAGTTGCTTGTATATGTCATCCAGATGTGCTTTATCCATTAAAAGTTTGTGTTACAAATTTTTATTTTTTATATGTCTGTACCAATACAATACATTCATAAAATATGTATTACAATCTATGTAAACTGACAATTTGTTTATCCACTGACCATTTCTTAAATATGAAAATGTTAAGTTACTTACCTGTGCGCAAAGCTGACCCCTACCAGCTTCGTAGCTGGCTATGATCTCGTCCTTCAACGAAGCTATGTACTTGATGCTCTCCGTGACACTGTTGCCAGGATTTCGGTTGCCATGCCGGTTCAGGGTCCAGATGCTCACCGCTTCGCAATCTGACAATATAATACATTTATTTAAATTCAATGTTCAAATTGATATCGTTTATGTATGGTATGGGTACAATTACAAACGATGACTTCTGATATTTAAAATAATTTTTAGGACATTATGTTAATAGTAAATTAGGCAATTTCCTTTTCTCACAATATGACGTAAATCGATTATAATAATGTAAAGCCAACTTTATAAGGGGGGCACGGATTTCCGAGACACAAGTTTAAAGCTTAGTTTCGGCAATCCATAGCTCACGAATATAGTAGCTTATTAGCTACTAAGTATAATCATTTAATATCATAATCATCTAATATATATAATCAGCTCATAAGTTCATTTAAGTTATTCATTAAATTAAATTCTATATATTTTATGTTTATTAGCAAAATTGTAATTTATTTGTGTCAATAAATCATTTCATTTCAATTAGAAACAAATGTATTATACATTTGTTTCTAACCGTCTCACCACAAAAGTTTTACGCACGCTTTAGACAATGTTGAACAGTACCAATTGTACGGTTAAACACGCTTTAAACACGTTTAAAGCATGTTTATATCTTTTGTGGTAAGGCGGCTTATGTTTAACATAGATATATTTTATGTATGGGGTAGGTACACTTAAAACGTAAATTAAGTTTGTAAAGAATAGATAGGTGACTAGCCCTGGTGTCGGACCGAAGGCCCCTGACATGTCGAAATGGTTAAACTACCGGTATCTCTAATTTAACATGTCCTCGCATAGGTGACAATGCGAAAATTGACGGATTTGGCAATCATTTAACTTTGATGATCGCTAAGCAACACTAGTTCAAACTTCGCTATGAGCACTGCACACAAGACAGAATATTGTACCAGCCTTTTTTTTTAATAGTCCACTGCAGGACGTAGGCCAACCCACGAAGGGTGATTGGGCCATATCCACCACGCTGGCCCAGTGCGGGTTGGTGTATTCACATACGCCATCGAAATCTTCTACGGACGTATGCAGGTTGCCTCACGATGTTTTCCTTCACCGAAAAGCCAGTGGTGTGAAATTCCGTACATAAATTCCAAGGAATTCATTGGTACGTGTCCGGGATTTGAACCCACGACCTCACGATTGCAAGGCGGGTGTCATTACCACTAGTCCACCACGGCTTCATCAGACAGAATATTATGGACAGATAAATAGATTTTTTAAAACTGCCAGCATCAATTCATAGAACCAGGTAGTGATCATTTGTGAAAGAAGACTCTTACATTTAGCCTTCAAATGGCATAGAATATAATAGGTATAGACCAAACAAAATAACAACATTGGGAAATATAAAGTTAAACGGCTCTCAACCGTTGCGCCTCTATTCAAATTATTACCAACACGTCATCTAAATCGCTATCGTCACGTCACGTAATTCAGGAAGCGGTAAAAGGTCACAGCTATTTTCTCACAAAATATCAATTTTTTCGGTATGGGTAGTTGAATTGAAACCAATCCATTGAGAAAAATAGAGATCTATAGCCATTTAGCTCGATGCTTGGCGTTACCAAAAACATGTCGCGTGGTTGACAACATAAACACATCAAGAAAACACTTTTGTCTGAACGCTTGGTGGAAATTACGCGTGACTAAAATAGAGGTACTAGTATTGATTGATTTCCTACGCTAGTAACTGAGCCTTTGGACAACTATCATTACAACTTACTACTTCTATCACATGCTTTGGACAACTTAGTTTCAGTCATCTATATTCGTCTTCGTTGAGACCATGCATTAATGTTTTTAATGTTTCATCATTGGTAATTAATAGCGATTGCAAAGTCAAGAGAGATATCGTTTTAAAGTTTTTTCACGATAGGATACTACAGGAACCGAATATCTCCACTATGCCACATTTATCTAGCAGCGGCTGACGCGGATCTAGAGTCGATTGATTGTTGGTTTATTATAGCCGCAAATCCCTTACATAATAAATCTATTTCTACGCTTTAATTGGCGTTGAGAGGCGTACGAACGGATGCCTCCTATTAGATTCTGTTATCTAGTGTTTTTGTTTCTCTACAGCACAACCAACAGTTCTGTGAATTAAGGGTGGGACAATCTACTGTCAATCATTTATAAGAACTAAAGCCCTGAGTGACACGCTCTTGATATATATTGGTGATACTATTATAGGCAAAATTACACATTTCCATTACATCTTTAGAGTTTAAGTAAGTAAGTACATTCCAATAAGATACCAATGTGAAATACCAATACAAGTTTAATATATTATTAAAAATTGTATACTACCTGAGACTGGCACAGATCCTACAAGTTACAATAAAAGCATCATCAAGGCAAGCAATTAAGTACTGATAGCCCGGGAGGTAAGCGCATAAAATTGCAACTACTAACTACTACTAATTTTGAACCCATATTTTGGAAATTTTGAGGCCCTATTTTTTATGATTTAAATAAAAATGTACAGTTTTCAGATTTATTCCTATATGTGTACTCTTAGACAATGCTTCTCGACAAATTTCATAGTCTACGGGTCTACGTCAACGTCACGTCAATATCAACGGAAAGTACCAAGTAATAGTAATAAAGTAGTAGTAAGTGGTTTTGATTTTTGTGAGTGTCGAAATATGCGGTTCTTACCACATAAACGGCTCTAACTTTTTTAAACGATAATTGAGAAGCTTTTCTTTTACACAACTGCAAGAGACCATAGATATACGTATACAATTTAAATTTCAACTTGATATATTTATGCGTTCCCGAGATAAAGAGTCTTGACATACACACAGACGGACAGACGGACATCAAAGTGATCCTATAAGGGTTTTTTTCGTCTGAGGTACGGAACCCTAAAAACTTTTTATGTTGGTTTCCGCTTTTTAAAACTTACTTTGAGGTACAGCGTAGTCCCTGATGTCTCCTCGGATAGTATCATAGGGAGTTTTGGTCGAGTGCAGCAGGAAGGGACACTCAGCGTTCCAGTAGCACGCGGCAGTCACTTGCGCTAGTAACGCGAGCCCGAGTACTCGCACTGACGTCATCTTGCGTACACACACCCGCGACTATCTGCCTATTCCGACTCACACTCCTACTTTTATGCCCACTTAATTTCGCCTAAAGACGTGTTCATATGAATTTTACGTCAATATATTTATTTTAAAAACTGGTTGGACTCGTGCGCTTTGTTATTTGGTCACACATCTAATGGCAATGTCCTTTGTGTTTTGGAATTCATTGAAGTATTTATTTTGCTTGTAATTTAAATACACAGATTGGTATTGGTATACGCTTGACAGTATTTATCTCGGCAACAATGAGGAAACGGACTATTTACTATTTTCTCGCTAGAGTAACACAGTTGAATCATAGACCGTTCACAATATTCAGTAGAGAGATCTTTTAAATTTTTTTTATTTATGTTCATTTATTACACAATGCACTTTTACAATAAGAGTTCTTATCAACTAGAGTCCTAACCTAGTGTCATTGACCCCGTAAGGGCGTCGCAATTTAAACAGGTACTTAACATTCCTCCATATTAAGTTATTAAGTTTATGTAGATATTTTCATTTTCAGAATATTAATATCTTTATTTCCAATGTGATGATTTAACAAGATTATTTTTTGCAGAAATTAGCATGACCGACTTCACCCGTGTACAGAATTCGCGAATATTTCGCACGGATCAATGTAGCATTTTTCATGTAATTGTTGATTTATCAAAAATGGCTCAGCCGATTTCGATAAAATTTAAATGGGACCAATTTCGATACTCTTTCCAATAAAAAAAAAATATTGAAATCGACTACTATGAAAAAAGTTAGGCGTGGTTATACATAAAAAAAATATACATACATAAGCGTCAAATTGTATACCTCCTCCGGTGGTTCGTCGGTCTAAAAGCAATTTTTACTTTTATTAAGGTAACCTGTTGTTACGAACTATATTAAAACTTATAATTATGTAGTATATCAGTCTCTGGCAGCCATATCACAAGCTTTGATTAGTTTGGGACCAGAGACCGTGTGTATCTTACACACGGTCTCTGGTCCCAAACTAATATTTATTTATTTATATACTTACAACTTCACAACTAACTCTCGTTTATATTTACTTCAAATCATCAGTATGTCTCGCCTTTAATCGCGCACTGATCAGCCTAATCTGAATTATCAGCAATAGAATCAAACTGCGTTATCATTAGATCTGATAGAGCAAGGACAGTCTTCGAGTGTGTGGCTCTGACATGATACCCACGCCTTCGACTCATGCCCTGCTATTGGCTGATGCTAAACGCGCGGACTCAAATTCATATTTAAATCGGTCCATTGCATGCGACTATAATAACAGCATTATGGGTCGAATCAAACTTCTTGGCGGCTGTGAAAATTAGCCACAAGCTGCGTGAAACCCAATCCTCGCAGCTTTTTAAGTTAGCTTAAGTCTGGATTGGGTTATGCGCAGCCTGTAGCTAACTTCAGACGCCAAGAAGTGAAATTTTGCCTATACCAGTAAGTAGTAACATTGCTTTGTGTCAATTCTTACTATTTCAAGCCCGATTACAGAGGCGCCATCGTAATTATATTAGCATAGCTCTGTTTTTTAGGGTTCCGTACCTCAAAAGGAAAAAACGGAACCCTTAAAGGATCACTTTGTTGTCCGTTTGTCCGTCTATCCGTCTGTCCGTCTGTCCGTCTATGTGTATGTCAAGACTCTTTATCTCGGGAATGCGAAAAGATATTGAGCTGAAATTTAAACTGTATACGTTACGTAGGTATATCTATGGTCTCTTGCAGTTGTGTAAAAGAAAAACTTCTCAGTTATCGTTTAAAAAAGTTAGAGCCGTATATGTCGTTAAAAACCGCATATTTCGACACTCACAAAAATCAAAACCTACAGGGTACTTCCCGTTGACATAGAACTATAACATTTAGCGAAAAGCATTGTCTCAGAGTACACATATAGGAATAAGTCTGAAAACTGTACATTTTTATTTAAATCACAAAAAATAGGGCCTCAAAATTCACAAAATATGGGTTAAAAATTCAAAGTGAGTAAATTGTATCATGTAAGGTATCATATAAAAGAACTTTATTAGCACATGCTAAAATAGGTTTTTAATTATATTTACAATGTGCAATTTTAATTGTATGACGAGAAAAGTGAAAAAAAAAAAATTTGTCGATGGTTATAGTACCTATATAGATTTTAACAACTTACTTCCCAATTTTGTGATTTTTTCTAGATTCGTACGGAACCCTCGATGTGCGAGCCTGACTCGCACTTGTCCTTTACTTAAACTGCTATTTTTTTTTATGTAATCGGGCTTTTTATTTAGTAATAATTTTCTCGAAAGGTAATAAACATAGTACCGATGATATTATTTCGACAAAATATTATTATTTTGATACTGATAGAAAAAAGTCACAGCCACATAAAGTAAAAGCCAGTGGCGTACCGACTAGTTGATTACTTTTCCGAAGTAAGGATATTGTTTTGTTTTTTAAGGATTTCTTCTTAAAAGAATTTACTCTTGCATTCTAAATTAAAGGTAACTCCACTTACAAAATTCTATATGAGCATTTTTATAACTTCAATAAGTTATAAAATGAGTTATTTAATTTAGAATGCAAGAATAAATTATTTGAAGAAGAAATCCTCAAAAAAAATATATCTTTTAAATTCCGTATTGGAAGTTAAGTTTTCAATAATAACGTCCAATATGGAATCTAAAAGAATGCGAAAAATAATGTTGCCTAGAGATAATTGTCGACTTGTCATTTCAACTTGAAAAATATATTGAAGGTACCGAAATCATTACGTACATTAAAATAATTCCTTTTTAAATTATTCGACTTCAGCCTGTATAAGTAGTGCATAGGCCAACTGGGCAAGTATATAGGTACACGCCCACCACTTGTGGGCAAAATTCAGATAACGAAATCCTTTAGGTCTATTCATATAATTACTAAATAAAACAATAAAGATGATTATAAGTATATCGTAGATTACATCCGTACAGCGCTCTATAAAATACGATAAAAAGAAAGAAACAGGAAAATTATTACACGCCTCAGTGTTTAATGATGCGTCTATTCATCAATAAAGATAAAATCTATTTAAAATATTTTTATAAGTTATCATTCCTCCATCTGCTTCAAAACTGTGAAAAAACTGTACGATAGTCTGCAGATCTGAAATGAAAAATTATTTTTACAAAATTGTTTAATAAGATATCATGATTTTACAGTAATACCCCGACTTACGCTACCCCGTTTTACACGAAATTGGAGATAATATGTTGTTTCTTTTTGACCATCGCGCGCATGCTGATTCCACGTGCGAAAGTGTTTCGCGTGGATTGTTTACGTTGTACGCAATGCACATTCGGTTTACGTGAAGTTCGCGAATCCGACTTAACGTAGCTATCACTCGATCCCACCTATCACGTAAGTATTTTTATTGATTTTTACACTCCAATAACACAGTGGTCTGTGCTCTTTAAGATATGCATTAATTTTTCGATATGATTTGAACAATTTAACTTTAACTCTACACTAAAATAAATCTAAACCTAATTAAATTTTTAAACTACGATATGATACGTGTATACCGGTAGCAGTCCGATCTCCACAAGCAGCACCCGTTCACGAGTGTGACGCGCGCGCCGGCCGACCGCGTCCTCCTCGACCATGTTTGAGGGAAGAGGGCGACCCGCCACCGACGTCGTCACAGGTCGACCTTTTGGCGATCATAAGTGCTCCAAGCATTCATACATCTCAAATATTTATTTTTTATTATTATAATTTTCCAAATATCTACTTAAATACAGCTCAAGCCTTCCACCACCGCCGCCTCTCGCTCTCTAATGGCCATCTTTAAATTATAGCCTATATACGCGCAGTCGTCGTACGCCGCACGAAGCGGCTGATGGCGTCTTCCTCGTTATGGTACTAACAACTCACCGACACAAAACATGAGTGCGAAAGCGTGGTGAACCCTCCCGCCGTGAGCACGGTCTCGCGACGCGAGCGAACCATTACGATGAGCAGAGCGCGCCGGAGCGGCACCGAGCACACATACCATGGGCACTCGTATACCGCATCAGCTATCAGAGAACTCTGAAACAGATGAATAAACCGAAAAGGTTAAATAAAATAGTATCATTTTGTTTTAAAGTTAAAAAAATATTTTTAGCTACATGGCGCAAAAGGCGTCATTGTAACGTCTTCCGGCAGCAAAGTGGGTCGACAATATTGTCAAAATCGCGGGTCGAACATGGGCATGTTTGGCAAAGGACGAAGGCAGATGGAACTACATATAAGAAAAAGGCTTATATCCAGCAGTGGCATAAAGAAGGCTGCAGATGATAATGATGATGATAACATGGCAAAAGAAAACACTATAGAACCTACCTCCTCGGTAAGTTTGTGTGCTTCATTGCAATAAAAATAAACTTGCAATATCATCCCTATGAAGTAAGATGCCATTGGTATGGACCAGAGAATTTTGTCGCTGGTTACCTAAAAATAAAAGGCTGAATTCACAAATTGATACTACAAAATTACTCTTTTGTGAGTGATTTTGAAACCTTTTCGTTAATATTTTATCAATCAAATTTATGTACCTACGTGTGTATAGATTTTTACAATGTTACCTATGCGTAGGTGAGTACATATTCTAGTCTTACTCGTATCTTCGACTTGGCAAGTTTTTTAGTCTTATTTATTCATAAATGTACAACTCCTAATTTTCAATACAAATCACATTCGTATTAAAAAAAATGTACATACTCTACTATTTTCTCGTCAACTTATAACATAGTTTATCGATGAAAAATTAAATATAACTTTTGTAATTTGTATCATGTCGTTGATTTTTCGCTTAGATATCGTTTTTTTTTTATTCCTTGTAGGTTTGCTTTTGCCTACATACTGCCTGATGTTGAGCAAATATGCGGACTAGGATGTAGCACGCTTACCTAGAAGATACCTATTTAATCGGGATTTGAAGACACCCACGTTGTACTTTAGCGGGAAGACAGACCCAGGCAGAGCATTTCACATCCTGCCTGTTCGTATGAGGAATGAGGATTCGAAACGCTTTGTTCTAACGCGCGGCATGTCCACCATAAAAGGGTGGCGCTATATTGTTTAGCAATCCTAAAGTTTTTTCATAAAAAAAGTATATGAAAAATCACCTGAGCCAACTGGTAAGCGGTAGCGCAAATAATAATGATAACCACAGAGAACTGTACAAGAATAGTGGTAGTAAAACATTTCTGGATCAGAGCAGCCGAATCTAGAGTAGCCTGGTGCTGGACAACGCAGTGACGAAGACGTTCTTTCACCACTTGTTCTTCACTTTCTGTTAAAAGCTGAAAACATGTAAATTCATTATACTTTAAGTTATTTTATTTCCACCGTACTATAGCAATAACATAATTGTGTAAGTTGCTTGAAATTTCTCTCTCATTTTATAAAATTTCATAAACATTTTATCAAGTTTATGGCTTTGGTTTTTCATTCCGTGGAAAGAGAATGTTGCTAAAATCGTGGATGTGTTCCCCGCATAGGCAGAAAAAAGCTATTACTCACCTGCTTATTGTTGACTCACTGGTGAATATTTTACTAACCTTATTGGTAACATTAATGTCCATACAAAGATTTCTCAAAGCTAAATTCACAAGGTGAAGTCTACAGCGGCAGATTGATGTTTGAGTTGTAGCCACGAAATCCAAGCTAACGTTCATAGTAGCAATGCCTATCACGCCAGCAACCTACAATGAATTCATCAGAACACGAGAATAATTAAAACGTGCATACTTATTGTTATACTTATCTTTACGTACTTTTCTGAAGATGGTAGAAGAGTTCTACCATGTGTTAGTCTATTATTATTTATTAGAGCAAATATACAGTATTTTTTATACACCTATTTTACTTGTACCAATATTTTATTAGGTCGATCTTATTATTAGAATTTCAAAGACTTTCGACTGGTCTTATTGGAGATTTATAGAGGAGGCCTATTCCCAGCAGTGGACGTTATATGACTGATGACGCTGATGGATAACATAGATCTTATTTTATTTTAAAACATTGTAATACTTCGATAATATATAAATAGATACAGTTACGAGCAAAGTAATAACTAGCTAAAGCAACCTATAAAATATGAAATACCTACCTGATGCAAGAAAGTCAACTGATAAGCTGGAAACTTGGAATAGTCATACGGGTACCTGTAAGTCAAATGACGAACTATTATTATTAAACTATAACTATCAATCATAATGTAATAATATGTATAGAATGGTATTTGCTAAGTGTAATTTTCTACGCATTATGATAGGAGTATCCTCCTGAACCACGATTTTTTTTTTGCAAAAATAGATATCAGCAGCTTTACCAAGCATGAAAGGGTAACTGATTTTTCTCGGTGCTAATGACCCATCCAGATAAAGTGATTATGACGTCCACTATATAGATACAAAAACGTCTAGTTGTTTCCTTATTAGTCCTGAAATAAAAAAAAATGTGTAACTGTTCTTGATTACGATTTATCATACTCTGATACTTGTACTGTTTTTATTTTCAGTTAATCACCATTTAACTTATATTTAATAATTTAACCAAACATGCACTTAATTGATACGAAATACTTATACCGTCTTATGATTTCCTGACCCTCTACACTTATTTCACTACTCAATTCAAATTCTCCTTCATCAATAATTGCTTGAATAACCTTAGTTTTTTGAACGCTGTTAAAAATCTTGATAGCAAAGGACAAATTCGTAAACAACAAGAATGAAATGCCAGTCATCTCACTAACATCCCCCCACTTTTGTAGTAGGGCTACGGACTGAGAGATAATATAAACACCTGTAAGAACAAAAACAACTAACAGGTAAATTACGTAACACATAATAAAATTTAAAATATATCGCATCCAGTACCGGCCTTATTACCGTCAAAAATAATGAAATTAGTCCATTAAAGAGTTCTCATTAATTAATATAACAAAATCACGTAATTATTTATAGTACTTAGTAATATAATAATTATAAAAAAATAGCTATACTTACCATATGAAACAGTTCAGACATTTTTACAATCTACTTGAATACTATGTTCTAATAATAGTTACGATTTTATTTTGTGATCTTGCTTAAGTAAATAAATGTAAAGTAAACTTACCGACAATAAACATAAACCAAAAACCAAAATAGAGAGGATATAACATTTTCTTAAGAACTGTGAGCTCATCCGGCACCAAAAATCCGACCCATCGCAGTAAATTCAGGCACAACCATAGCACATTATTGGAATTTTTAATGAATATCTCCATTTCTTTGACAAAGTTTACAGAGGTACGCAAAATCGTTTTAGTCACAATTTTACTGGAAATATAGAATTTTATTTATAACAATTCAGAAATCATTGAATCTGTTGTTCAGAATTTAAAAGCGCTACTCTTATCGGTGGAGCAACTTCCAAGTCTCGCGTATTCCACTTCAGTAATTAAGAAGTATTAAAAATAATTCAAAATAAATATCTTAAAACCTCCAGTACGATTTAATTGATAGACTATTATTTATATAGCTAGACAAACGTTATTTATTTAATATGTATTTGATCCTGATTATACTCGTACCTACCTGTTTTCTCATTAAAAGTACTTACCTAAGACAAAATAAAAAAACATTTATAGGGAGCTAATGTTACACTGGCTCTTCTTTTTTTACATAGAATATAGGCTGGTACCTAAGAACAAGAACTACCAACGAACAATGTCAGCACCAACTATTGCGAAAAATTTGATTCCCGAAATTCATGCTATATTTCAATCGTAAAATATAACAGACTGAATTCAAAGAGAAGTAAAATTAAAAATCAACTTTTATACCAGCGGTATTTATTGCGCCAACTTGCTTATTACCTACCTATTGGACTTTTGAATATTAAATGTAATAAGCAGGTGGAAAACCACAAGTTTTATCCACAATTGTAACATAATTGACTATAACGGATTAACCTTCAATGGTAGAGTGTATGCAAACATATGTTACGCCATTTGTGTTCAACTTACGAAGATTTCAAAAAGACGTCGTCTTTGAGTCTGACGTGTCTGTGTGTGTGTGTGTGTGTGTGTGTGTGTGTGAAGGGTGTGTGTGTGTGGGGGGGGGGTGTGTGTGGTTGTGTTTCTGTCTGTGACATCGTAGCTCTCTAGCAATACCCGAACGGATGAACCAAATTTGGATTTGTTTTATTTCTTTGTTTGAAAAGAATTGGCTGTGTTATTAAAAATGCTTCGTCAAAATCGGTTCAGCCGTTTCAAACTTATCATCTTGAAATTTTTACAAGCTGCGGTAGGAATCATATTGGGTTGGGGGTTTTGAAATTTTTAAAATTATCTTGTCTCCTGGTTCCTTTTAGGCTCACAGTGGTTTATGGGAAAATCATGCTAAAATTATAGGACTTTACCATAGCTATTATCATTATTTTTAGGTAGAAAACCTGAAACCACCTGAAAAGAAAATTGATGTTGGAAGAAGAATAATTAACGTCTCCCAAAAGTAAACCTCAAGATAGAAAAAATTCAAAGAGACGACATCTTCTGGGAAAAGAAAATGAAAGCTAAACTGATCACGTTTTACATTGACTGCTTGAAATATGAAAATTCGCGAGCCCTACATTAAAGATAAAAATATAGACCAAGACAAACGTGAAGACGAAAATCAAAGCGAACGGAAAACCAGTGAAAATATAAACGATGAAAATGCAGAAGAAGAATTAAAAGATATAGAAAATTGTGAACAACAATCGTCAACTCACACGCGATACGTAGATTTTAGTTTATTTTAAGATAAAATGTACGTGGAAGTTAAAATTAAACGATTGACAACTTATTAAATTGACGCGAGACACGCGTATGATAGACTTCCATAGATGGTGACGATGATTATGGTTGTGATAAATACCATTTTTTATAATTTCTATAAATGGTTGAATAGGTTTAGGTTTAAAGATATTTTATTCTCAATTAAAGATAATACATCACTTCCATGAGAACACAGCTAAATATAAGTAATTATAAATCACAGTTCGTCGTCGCTGAGATAACAATTTTTAAATAATGCAAAAATTAACAACTTTTAGAACATTTCACACTCGCATACCCATCGACCACAATATAAAAACAAGTGGAAAAGAAAAAATACATATGAACATGATAACAAACAGACATATTAAATGACAGATTTTACTAATAAGTTAAAACTATGAATTGTCGGCAATAATATACTCGGCAAGTTTCTTTTTAAATATGTTAAGCGAAGTAGTATTTTTTATATCCGAAGGTATATTGTTTCTTTGTATATTTTTTTAGTTTCTGTAAGGTAGTGGTAGTTAAATAGCGTTTTTATGATTTTATTTTGTAGTATTTGCAGTTCGGCTATTCTTGTTTTGACCGCAGTTCCCCAGACTTCTACGAGGTATAACAAGTGTGGTTTCACAAGTGTACTAGAAAAATATAATAGGCAAGTCAATCCGTTGTTCTGTTGCTGCATAAAAGAGTAATAAACCAATAAACACACTTTCGGATTTATAATTTTGGTAAGGATTGAGATATGCGGGGCAATTCTGTCAGCCGACCTCGTCACCGAGGGTACATGCTCCCGAACCCCTCTCGCTTTTCTGACAGTTCTGACAGCCCAAAGCTATCCAAAAAACGAGAGAAGTTCAAGAACGCGTCACCTCAGCAACGATATCAGTCAACAGAATTGCCCCGCTGTTCTTGAATTATCATAATGTCTGTTCCATGCGATTTGGTTCATAAATGTTAAAGTTATAATTCTTTTTAACGGACGGAGGGACGAACACGGACGGACGGACTAACGAGCGGACGGCTGGACGAACGGACGGACACAACGGAGCTAATTATAAGGATTCCTTATTTAACTACGGAACCCTAAAAATGATTTTAATTACATAAGTACTTCACAAATAACAAAGTGCATTTTATTTCAACTGTCCTAGATTCTAATTTTTAAAACTTCAAACTCATTTCCTTTAATGATGATATCGGATAGCATATTCGTTTACCCGGACCGCATATTGTACCTACCTAATGCAATGGATGTGCACTGTCCGCGGTTGCCGCATCCATAATTTTCCTGCTTAGATCTATGTGATTACGCGCGACATCTATTATAAGCAGTCTCGGCGAAATTTGATCACGATGTAGCGCATGCAACTAGTTTTAGGCGCTGCTGCTAGATGGCGGTCAAATATTTTTATGTATGTGTGCGTGCGTTTTTGAATTCAAATTAGCTGTTTACTGCCTCTTAACGTGTGTAAGCAAAACCTAGTAAAATGTTATCCACAATGTCACTTAATCTCGTGCTTCCCGAAAAAAAATCATCTCTTTTTTTCCCGGGTTAAGCATTCTTCCAAAAGTTGTCCTAAGAGGCAGAAATTTTATAACAACTGAAATCGTCTTCAGTTAGACTTACTTAGCTGATATAGGTAAATTATATTCTATTCATTATCAATTATCAATTTCCTGAAAAAAGGCAAGAAAAGTGTATATTTCATTTGAATTGTTTGGCTAGCTCAATTTCTAGGAGGAAGTGACAACTTATAAATAACCGTCTTACCACTAAAGTTTTACGCAGGCTTTAGACAACGTTTAACAGTACAAATCGTACGGCTAAACAGTGTTTAAATCTTTTGCGGTAAGGCGGTATATATTTATTTCAATTTAATGCAAGGATATTTGTTTCTTTTGTGAGAAATGAGTGATTTGGGCTCCCCAACTATGTTTGATTCTGGGCTCCGCCAAGGCACGCTACGCCACTGCATACCTATAAAACATAAATCGACACACTAATGGCGGAGATATATAACTTTGGTGGTCTAGTGGTAGTAACGCCTGTCCTACAATCGTGAGGTGGTGGGTTCAAATCCCGATCCTGTATCAATGAGTTTCTTTGGAACTTATGTACGGAATTTCAAATCATTTGCTTTTCCTCGAAGGAAAATATTGTGTGGCAATCTGCACCAACCCACACTGGGCCCTGGCACTGGTGGTGGATATGGCCCAAGCACCCTTCTCAATTCTCAATGACCCGTTTCCTCGAATCTCGACATTATGTCACCTAATAAGTGCCTGTAACCGAGCACTTTGGCATCGCGCGGCGTTGTAGTCGGCTTGGAATCGCCTTACGACTAACTAAAAAGCCTGCCCACTACGTAGCTTGGGCAGGATTTTGGCTCGGACACTTTTTTCACGATTGTGACTCTATAGATATTTGCTCGAAGTGAATTTTGTATTATGTACATTGTACAAAGTACATGAATTGCCAAGCGGAGTGAGCGGCGAAACGAAACTTTTATAATACTTACATTTTTGAACTCGTAATATCTTTGTAATAAAATGTCTGAATTAAATAATTTAAAAAGTTGCATAAAGCTATTGAAACAGTTTTGAATATGAAATAATTTATTTTGATAAGGATTAATACCAAGATACAAATTAAGATCCTTTTCCTGCGACGGTATTTCAATTAATTTTTAAGAATAAAAGAACAGTTATTACGGCTTAACTATAATAGTTAGATATATGCTGTCGCGACATTTTTTGTAAATTATGGTGTATTCTATAAAGTCGTAGTACATTATTTTATTCCATCATCAATAGTTTTCTCAGCGCACGCGACGTAAGGAATTTTTCAGGTCTTTTTTTTACACCTTATGTTACATTATTGGAGTTTTAGTAAGGACCCCTAATTTTTTTAAAAATATAATATAGCCTATGTTACTCGGGGATAATGTAGCTTTCCAAAGGTGAAAGAATTTTTGAAATCGGTCCAGTAGTTTCGGAGCCTATTCATTACAAACAAACAAATCTTTCCTCTTTATAATATTAGTATAGATTATACACATTTTATAGTATCATAAAAGCTTGTCGCTCGATTTACTTATCTAAATAAATTAGTACCTATTTAATATAACTTAATCTGCTAAGTTTAATGTTTTATTTCCAGTTTAATTAAATATTTATAGGTACTTACGCAAACCTCGTTTTAACCGTTTTAGCTTAATTGGACAAAGCATCTGGGCCGGAATTCCAGAGAGATGCAGCTTCAAATCCTACGAACGCGTCAATTTTTGAAATGTTTATAACAAAAAGAAAGTTTCTATACACCTAGTGTGTGAAGCACGATAAAAAAAATCATTTCATTAATTAAGGGCACTCCAGAGCTACGCTGCTAACCAGTTTTAGGTATTTGACAGCGGCCGGCGTAGACCCGCGTAGCTCACTGCTTGTGTGCGTGTCCTCGCACACATTTAAATCGCTACGCGAAGCCGGCCGCTCTCATACAAAGTGGTGTAATGACAGTTTAGACAAAAATACTGAGCATCGCAAGTCCATTCACCATCTATCGTGAGAAATACGTATTTTATTTCATACGTGAAATTAGTACAATTAAAATGTCACTTTTTATGCAACATAAACAATTTGTTCATGACGTCCACAAGTGGTATATTATTTTGAGAAAAATCGATCCAAGATGATATATATGTCGCAGGCAATTTGTATGATTCCGCCGTTTACATAAGGCGTCGTCAGTTTAAAAACGCTATGTATAATGCCGAAGGCAAAATGTATGTTGTCTTAGCATTTTATATTATGCCGAAACATTTGATTGACAATTAAAACGCCGTATACATAATGCCGAGGCAAATTGAAGTATTTAGTTCTGTTTCTTACCACGCAAGTCGCTGTTGATCAAAACAAACAAAATGGCGTCAAGTAGTGGTTTTATGACCCAAGAAAATATTGAAAATACTACGTGTACAAAAGGATTTTCGCAAAATACTTGTGATTTTAAAGACATTTAATATAGTGAATTAAAAAAAGTTACGATTCTTAAACGAAAGCAATAAACACGCCGTGGACAACTTTCAAGGTTTTTCGGTACCTAAAAAATGCTAAGGTGTCCATAGAATCTGGTGTTCCGAGGACTCCTGAAATATGCAGAAGTCTTCCGATTGTTGCATATCGACCATAGTTAAAAAATGGTCAGAGGATATCAAAGGTGGCTAACCTGACCAATTGAAGTCGAAATACCTTAAATAAGTGCTTATGTTGGTTAGTTAATGTTAGAGTATACATATTTAATGGAAGGTCCTGAACTCGTAATAAGGTCATATTGTTTCTGGCTGTTGTCACTGTTCGAACCTAACCTAACCTACAATTTTTATGTGAACCAAACTTAGTGACCTTAGGTCACTAAGTTTGGTTCACTTATCCTGGCGTAAAAGTCAATGTCAGTATTTCCCCACCCATATACTCCCACATCCCATCGCATTCCGAAGATCGCGGTTCAGGCTCAGAGCCCCACACACGTTTTCGTTTCGTACACTCCAACCGTTAAACGAACTATACTAATAAGGCATTTTGGCATTTTCCAACTGAGCGCTACCGTGGCTCGGATGACACGTTAAATTGTAGGTCCCGGTTGTTTTAACCGTTTAGCCATGTCAGAGGCCTTCAGGCGGCCTAAAAACTCTGACACCAGAGCTAGCCACCCGGCCTATACGAACTTACTTACTTACAAACTATACCTCGAGATTATAATCGATCTGATTGATTTGAATTGTCCAACATTTTTATCTGTCAATCTGATTTTTCTGAAGTGTGTTTTGTCATGGTCACCCTAAAACTACAACCGACGTTGAAATTATTACAATTGAATGAGTTGTCATTTTGCCTTCGGCATTTTACATAACGGCGAGCGTTTTTAAACTGACGACGCCGTATGTAAACGGCGGAATCATACAAATTGCCTGCGACATATACATCATTTGAAAGCTCGTTATATGGGCTTCCAAAAAATATTTAATTTAGATTTTTTCATCCCTCCAATTTTTTTTAAATGCAAAAAATAAATTGTATGGAAAATAACAATAGAACTTATTATTTTTTTCTAGTTTAGCAATAATAAAGAGCTTCTATCGTTATTTTACTTACATTCGTAGCTAATTCTTCCACATTCATCTCTTAATTTGCTAAAATTAAAAATTATAACCTACCAGTTGACCAGTTAGTAGGTACAATGTGACAAAAGATCACTTAAAAAGTGTGTCTAATTGGTAACAATGCTTTTATTTAACAATTTGGAGGTTACTTAATCAGGGCTGCTAGAGATAAACTACCTATTGAGCAAAATATATTTATTTTTTCTAACAAATTCAAAATTAATTAAAAAAAATCGGAGAGGTCTTTTTCGTTTTTAACTGTTGTAATAGACTCAGAAAAATATGAACTTTCTCGAAATGTAACGAGTGTTGTGGTTAGAATTTTTGATTATTAATATACCAGCCTCCATACATTTTGTGGACATGTCCTTTACGTTTAGATCGTGCAGTTTCTTTTTGTTCAAGAGCTCGCAGGATATACTCTGGTGCTTTTAGTGGCATTTTTCTGTCCAGTCTTGAGTCTAAAATTTCTGGAAGCAAACAAAAACTGTTACATAATGAGGGGAATAAAAACACGAGTGTGAGTTTAAAATGTATGTCATTGTAGATTTTTTTTATCGCGAATAAGTCCGCGTTTCACCACAAACTCGCCTGATGGTAAGCGACGATGTGGTCGAAGATGAAGCACGCAGACTTAGAAGACAACTATTCACTCTGACCTTGAAAAGCCTAAGATTGTATTTCGCAGGAAACAAGAAAGCCAGCAGTTTATTCCATTCCCTGGCTGTAATAAGTCAATTTCGTTGTTCATTTCAAGGCAATAACAGTATGAGATCCAAATATTAAGTAGACTTCAACAAACTAATTTAAAAAACTGACTTCAGATGTTTACCCAAAATTACGAAATAATATATTGAAATGTCGTGTGGTGGGTTTCAGATAAAATGTAAGGTAGGTAGGTAGGTATCATCCTATCATACCCATATTGTAAGAATGCATAAAAACTTAGTCCGCCATTTTTTAGAAGTCCGCCATATTGTATTTAGATTGACTTCAGTTTATTTATATAACCATAAAAAACTTAGTCCGCCATCTTAAGAAGTCCGCCATATTGTATTAAGAGTGTCCTCACTTAATTTTTCGAATTATCCTCGGCAAGCCCTTTCATTTGATACCCATATTGTAAGAATGCATAAAAAACTTAGTCCGCCATTTTTTAGAAGTCCGCCATATTGTATTTAGATTGACTTCAGTTTATTTATATAAGCATAAAAAACTTAGTCCGTCATCTTAAGAAGGTCGTCATATTGTATTTAGAGTGTCCTCACTTTATTTTTCGAGTTATCCTCGGCAAGCCCTTTCATTTGACACCCATATTGTTAGAATGCATAAAAAACTTAGTCCGCTATTTTTTAGAAGTCCGCCATATTGTATTTGGAGTGACTTCAGTTTATTTTTCGAGTTATTCTCAGCAAGCCCTTTCATTTGATACCCATATTGTAGGAATGTATGAAAAATTTAGTCCGCCATCTTAAGAAGTCCACCATATTGTATTTAGAGTGACCTCACTATATTTTTCGAGTTATTCTCGGCAAGCCCTTTCATTAGATACCCATATTGTAAGAATACATAAAAAACTTAATCCACCATTTTTTCGAAGTCCGCCATATTGGATTTAGAGTAACCTCATTTTCTTCTTCGAGTTATTCTCAGCAAGCCCTTTCATTTGATACCCATATTGTAGCAGTGCAAGAAAAAACTTAGTCCACCATCTTTAGAATTCCGCCATATTGGATTAAGAGTATTTATTTATGACTCAAAATACTCAACGGTATTGTTTATTTTTTCGATTTTCATTTCGAAAAAAAAACGCCACCTTTCTTTTTGTAATAATTTTCCTTACGTTTTCCCATTATGACTAAAACATAAATGAACGAAATATAAGTATTATTTTAACACAAGAAATATAAACAACTTACACGAAAAAAGTAAAAATCACAAAACTGAACTTACCTCATTTACGTGTGTGCAGCTAATCATTCGTACACAATAGATCGCGGTCGAGTGTTCTCAGCGCGTCGCTCCGCAAATCGACGTGACCTCGCTCTGAGCTCCGTCGGTCGACTGATTTTCCGAGCGCATACGTCGCGTATTTATTCAACATCGCGCCTCCATAGAAATAATGTATGGAGAATTTGAGACGAGATTTTAGAAAATTCATAGTTAAATTATCTGATGTTATTTTACAAATGTAATAAATAGATTTAAAACTTTCAATATTAGAGATTACAATTAATTCAAGTTTGTATAGAAGTTCGACTGTTTATTATACAAATTCATTAAAACGCAAGTATGCCATTTTAGGCGTTTTGGTGTAAATTTACGTTTTTTTTTAAATAAAGTGAAACATAATTATTTATTTCTGTTACATAGAAACGGTAAACTGATTCTTTGTTGTATTTGTCATATTTTTTTTATGTCAACTAGTTTAGTAGTACTGATGGTATCATTATAACCGTGAACACAGTTTTGATTGATTTTACTCGAAGAAAAGCTTATTATCAAAGAGATTTTTTGCTCTTATTTTATTTTCGTATCTCTTTGTATTCGTGTATCAGTCCTACGAGTACGTGCTACGTAAGTTACTCTACATCCTACGTTAATTACTCCACTTTTAATCCTTTACAACCGGCTCAATACAATCGTTAGGATGAACAAAAAAATTGTCGCGAAAACCATTTTGATTTTGTAAGTGCAACTGATCTCATACGATGGTGTGGGATAAGCAGATATCCGCACGAACGGTTGCATTCACAAAATCAATATCAAAATTCAAAATTCTTTATTTCGTACAAAAAACATAAGATAAAATTTAACAAAGAAACGATGCTACCCGCAGTAGTCAGGAGATATGGTATTCGCGTCAATTTTTTTTGTCGATTTTACGAGTACACCTATAGTGTGTCGGTTGTAAAGGATTATAGTTGAGAGCTTATGGTAGTGGCTTCATTGGGAATTTTGAAATAAAACTTTTATTATAGTAGGATTCAAAATTTATTACAATCTGGTAGATTACATCTGGTAAGTTATAAATAAATTATTGGTACCTAACTAATAAAAAATGTTTAATTTATTTTTTAATCATAACCAATTCGTGTGGCGCGGAGGGTCGTATACCAATTCTAGGGGCGTGTCGCATATTTCATTTTTGTTCCATTTGCTGTACCACCGTAAAAAAGCTGTACGAAGCTTTTATAATCTGAAAGATAACATTGACTCCATTGATCCATATTTAATTTTTTAAATATTATTTTATTTTTAAGTTTGAATCATAAAACAATTCTATAATTAGGTATTATTTGATTAGGTACGCCATATACTGGTGACTTAGCCAGTTAGATCTCAACATTACAGGAAGATACATTGCTAGCAAGGTATATAGCATAAATCTGCCCCCCTACCGCCTAAAGCAATAGCAATCGTTTATGACTTCATTTTAGTTATTTGGCACCGCCTATGTGACGTTAGCCATCAAAGTTGTTCATTCAACGATTTCTTTCGCAATCCGCGCAAAGAAATTGATGGCTAACGTCACATAGGCGGTGCCAAATGACTAAAATGAGTCATAAACTATTGCTATTACGATTGCTATTGCTTAGGCGGTAGGGGGGCTGGTGGGGGTGGACGCATCATTTTCAGCCGTACGACGTCCACTGCTGGACATAAGCCTCCTCTATGCATTTCCATTAAGCCCGGTTGGAAGCGGGGGTGGACTGTATGTACCTACTAAATTATACCGTATTTAGTATAAGATGTCACAGAGGAAGAAGCGATTGTGGAACGTTCGCGGACCGGTCTCAGAGCGGAAGAACGTTTAAAGTTATATTTTAGAATTAGATAGACTACTTCAATTTCTAAATAATAAAAAAGTAAACTAATTTTAATAAAACTTTAAAAAAAACTTTTACTTTAACTTTTAACTTTAACTTGTAAACTTTTTTTAATAGCAAGAGACTACAAAATCGACTATCGACTTAGCATTTTTACGGTAGCATTGTACGACACTGGTCTGTGAACTTTATGTATCTTGGTGTCGTCCTGGGTCGCGCCTGCTTTTCCGCGGTTTCCCGCTCTGTGTGACGTGACCTTGCGGGGTGTGGGGAGTTAGAAATTGGTCAACTTACAAAACCGTCCATATTTCCACACAATACTTACAGCCATGAACGAGTCGAATGAAAGTGGCACGAATCCGCCCGCAGTGAGTCTCACTACGCTCGAAGATCGAATCATGATGACCAACAGCGCACGCCTGAACGGGATCGAGCACAAGTACCAGGGACACTGAAACGCTGCGTTTGCTACATCCCACGACTGTAACATAACATGATACTATAACTATTAGAAAAACCACACCCCATTCAAAACATCTCAGCCTTTCGCACGATATTTGGAGCTCTTATGATCTCACATGATGAACTTCAGGCTTTTAAAGTTTCTTAGCTCATCTGTCAGACTTAGTGAATAGTTTACATGGGTTTAGAATTATTTCAATATCGGATTATATATATATAGAGATAAATTACAGATTAGTTCTATTTTATCATGTCAGATTAGATTTTTTATAATCTAGGCTTGCCCGAGACGAAAATCAACTCGAACTTTTGTGAACCTTATATTTTTTCTTTGCGAAATGTGCCACTTATTGGTTGATGGCGTAGAAACTTTACAATTTTTTCCAAGGCAGAAAAAAGGGATATGTTCCAAATCAGAATCGTCTGATCTTAGTGGCATTGGCCCTCTGGTTGTTAATTTATTTCTTACTAGCTTTTACTCGCAGCTCCGCCCGCGTAATAGTTTGATTATTGTGCTATCCCAAGGGAAACTATTTCCGAAATAAAAAGTAGCCTATATCACTTCCTGTCTTTCAAACTATGTATGTGCTAAAAATCAAGTCAATCCGTTGCTCCGTTGCTGCGTGAAAGAGGAACAAACCAACAAACTTTTCGAGTTTATAATATTAGTATAAGTGATTTTATAATGATGATGATTATGATAATAGTGATATTAAGAACAATTTAAGTAATAGTACTCTCTTGAATTATTGATTTGTATTCCGTGTAGAAAGACATCACCTCAGCAATTAGATGGTTGCCTTGATAACAGTAAACGAATACTTGAAGAACAATACACGTGAGATACGTCGACATGGATATGATACGGAGGATGCTGTTATTAACCTCCTGCAAAAAGAGGGTTTTTATTAGTACCTTCTACAGCTAATTTATTCAAACATACAGTTGGCTATGAATAAGAATATTTTTTTTTATTGTTAAGCTGTGTTTAAAGATGTTACATAAAAAAAATGTTTCAACAGCGTGGCCATTTAGATCGTACAAAAATATTATTACTCAAAATAGAGAATATAATATTTCTATAATAACAAAATATCTGAAACAGTTACTTTCTACTTAAAATACTAATTTATTACAAATTGAATGTTGTTAATATGCTACTGATACTTACAACAGCTAATTGATAAGCTGTAGCACATATGGTGACCAAAGTGACTGTGAACTGTATGAGTATGGACTCTGAGAAACAGTCCTGCATCTGTTTTGCCGACTCCAGCACGGCTCGATGGTGCATCACACATTCTCGCAAGTGGTCTGATAGAACCTTTTCTTGCTCGTGAGTCAGTCGCTGAAAACAAAGCAAAGAAATCAGTTTTCTAACAATAAGGCTAAGAACTCACAGATTTTTTATTATATCAGCATTCTACAGAAGCTGCGAGCCAGCAACCGCGGCGGGCGCAGCTAAAAACCGCTCCGTGAGTCCTTAGCCTAAGAACGTTGAACACAGAACAGAACATTGACAGACACTTTCTTGACATTATACGTTTCCAAACTAGTTTTCAATTTTGCTCTTCTTGAATAAGCCTGATACAAAAAAAAATATCGAAAAAGTAAGTCATTTCATTGGGAATTTTTAAATTGCCAATAACCTTCTCGTGGTCGTGTTCCTAGTACCTAAGTAAATGTCAAAATGGGAATATTGTTTCTTCGAAATGAAACTATGTGAACCTTTAGAAATACTTACCTGATAAGTCAGATCTATATCTTGGCTCATAGTTCTCAAGGATAAATTCACCAGCTTCAAGCGAGCCCGACAAACGGATACCGTTGAAAACACCAACAGATCCAAAGAAGTGTCTACTACTGCTAAGAAGGCCACTGCTATACACTATCATGCAAATTAACAAATAAAAAGTTTCTATATAACACTTTTAATACAAAATAAAACTCCTGAAAACGTGAAAAAACAAAATTAACGTCCCAGTAGTTCCAAGTAGGCACAATAACGTCGTTTAACTTGGCAAATTGGGTTGAATATTCAAGTAATTTGAATTAAATGAAATTTTTTGAATGTTCTAATTTAAGTAGATTAAGTAGGTATAATTCGATAGGTAGGTAGGTTCGATACGGTCCAGTCACTCCGTGACAAGCATCCGCCGGCAGCATGTCTCCACCTGCCTGAGCCACCACACCCTGATGACGTTGTCATTGAAGTGTCAGCTCAGGAGATTGCAGCGGCCGTTTCTTCTTTTCGGAGCGGCTCAGCCGGAGGCCTAGATGGTCTCTCGCCTCAACATCTAAAAGATCTTCTATCTTTTAGCTCTGGTGAGGTGGCTGAGTCTCTCTTGAGAGAATTAACGGGTTTGGCAAATCTCATGTTATCTGGGCAGGTCAATGATGACGTTATCGAAGTCTTGTATGGCGCTAACCTATGCGCACTTGTCAAAAAAGATGGTGGCATCAGACCTATTGCTGTTGGCACCACATATCGTCGTCTCGCAGCCAAAGCCGGTTGTGGAAAAAAGGTTGCTCTTTTGAGTAGCCTTTTTCAACCAATACAGCTTGGCTTTGGTTTGCGGGGTGGATGTGAGGCTGCTGTTCATTCGCTTCGTACTTTTCTCGGTCAAAATTGTGGAGAGGTGTTGCTTAAGGTGGATGTCAAAAATGCTTTCAATTCGGTTAATCGAGACGCCTTGTTGGCACAGGTCAAAGACAAAATTCCCGATCTTTTCAATTTTCTTTGGCAATGCTACGGCAAACCCACTAAATTAATTTACAAAAATGATGTTTTGCTATCTTCCGTTGGCTGTCAACAAGGTGACCCTCTCGGACCAGCCATTTTCAGCCTGGCCATTCATCCAATTGCTCAACGTCTCCAATCTAAACACAACGTTTGGTATCTGGATGACGGGACTTTAGGTGGGCACACACGGTCAGTTAAACTGATCAGTTTTTCGCGTCACTCCAACTGGGTGCTCATTCAGTTAATGAAAAGGTGGGAATTGGTGGTTCCATATTTGAAGACAGTGGAGCCATGATATTTCTTCGATAACTTGTGTTAAGTGTTTCAATTTTTCATGAGAAATTATTGGAACCAAAGTTGTTTGAAATTTGATTTTCCACAACTTTGATTCCTATCAACTATTTCTAGAATCGATATTTTTTAATAAGCCGGTGATGCCATGATGTTTCTTCGGTAACTTGTGTTATTTCAATTTTTCATGAGAAGTTATCGAAATCGAAGTTGCTTGAAATTTGATTTCCTACAACTTTGATTCTCATCAAGTTTTTCTAGGATCGATATTTTTATAATAAGCCAGTGGTGCCATGATGTTTCTTCGATAACTTGTGTTATTTCAATTTTACATGAGAAATTATCGGAACCAAAGTTGTTTGAAATTTGATTTCCTACAACTTTGATTCCCATCAACTTTTTCCAAGATCGATATTTTTTTTTAATAAGTTAGTGGTTCTTTTTTGTTTCTTCCATAACTTGTTATTTCAATTTTTCATGAGAAATTATCGAAGCTGAAGTTGCCTGAAATTTGATTTCCTATAACTTTGATTCTCATCAACTTTTTCTAGGATCGATATTTTTATAATAAGCCAGTGGTGCCATGATGTTTCTTCGATAACTTGTGTTATTTCAATTTTACATGAGAAATTATCGGAACCAAAGTTGTTTGAAATTTGATTTCCTACAACTTTGATTCCCATCAACTTTTTCCAGGATGGATATTTTTTTTAATAAGTTAGTGGTTCCATTATGTTTCTTCCATAACTTGTTATTTCAATTTTTCATGAGAAATTATCGAAGCCGAAGTTGCTTATAATTTGATTTCCTACAACTTTGATTCTCATCAACTTTTTATAGGATCGATATTTTTTTAATAAACCAGTGGTGCCATGATGTTTCTTCGATAACTTGTGTTATTTCAATTTTTCATGAGAAATTATCAGAACCAAAGTTGTTTGAAATTTGATTTCCTACAACTTTGATTCCTATCAACTTTTTCCAGGATCGATATTTTTTTTAATAAGTTAGTGGTTCTATTTTGTTTCTTCCATAACATGTTATTTCAATTTTTCATGAGAAATTATCGAAGCCGAAGTTGCTTGAAATTTGATTTCCTACAACTTTGATTCCCATCAACTTTTTCTAGGATCGATATTTTTTTAATAAACCAGTGGTGCCATGATGTTTCTTCGATAACTTGTGTTATTTCAATTTTTCATGAGAAATTATCGGAACTAAAGTTATTTGAAATTTGATTTCCTACAATTTTGATTCCCATCCACTTTTTCCAGGATCGATATTTTTTTTAATAAGTTAGTGGTTCTATTTTGTTTCTTCCATAACTTGTTATTTCAATTTTTCATGAGAAATTATCGAAGCCGAAGTTACTTGAAATTTGATTTCCTACAACTTTGATTCTCATCAACTTTTTATAGGATCGATATTTTTTAATAAACCAGTGGTGCCATGATGTTTCTTCGATAACTTGTGTTATTTCAATTTTTCATGAGAAATTATCGGAACCAAAGTTGTTTGAAATTTGATTTCCTACAATTTTGATTCCCATCAACTTTTTCCAGGATCGATATTTTTTTTAATAAGTTTGTGGTTCTATTTTGTTTCTTCCATAACTTGTTATTTCAATTTTTCATGAGAAATTATCGAAACCGAAGTTGCTTGAAATTTGATTTCCTACAACTTTGATTCTCATCAACTTTTTATAGGATCGATATTTTTTTAATAAACCAGTGGTGCCATGATGTTTCTTCGATAACTTGTGTTATTTCAATTTTTCATGAGAAATTATCGGAACCAAAGTTGTTTGAAATTTGATTTCCTACAATTTTGATTCCCATCAACTTTTTCCAGGATCGATATTTTTTTTTATAAGTTAGTGGTTCTATTTTGTTTCTTCCATAACTTGTTATTTCAATTTTTCATGAGAAATTATCGAAACCGAAGTTGCTTGAAATTTGATTTCCTACAACTTTGATTCTCATCAACTTTTTATAGGATCGATATTTTTTTAATAAACCAGTGGTGCCATGATGTTTCTTCGATAACTTGTGTTATTTCAATTTTTCATGAGAAATTATCGGAACTAAAGTTATTTGAAATTTGATTTCCTACAATTTTGATTCCCATCAACTTTTTCCAGGATCGATATTTTTTTTAATAAGTTAGTGGTTCCATTTTGTTTCTTCCATAACTTGTTATTTCAATTTTTCATGAGAATTTATCGAAGCCGAAGTTTCTTGAAATTTGATTTCCTACAACTTTGATTCTCATCAACTTTTTATAGGATCGATATTTTTTTAATAAACCAGTGGTGCCATGATGTTTCTTCGATAACTTGTGTTATTTCAATTTTTCATGAGAAATTATCAGAACCAAAGTTGTTTGAAATTTGATTTCCTACAACTTTGATTCCTATCAACTTTTTCCAGGATCGATATTTTTTTTAATAAGTTAGTGGTTCTATTTTGTTTCTTCCATAACATGTTATTTCAATTTTTCATGAGAAATTATCGAAGCCGAAGTTGCTTGAAATTTGATTTCCTACAACTTTGATTCTCATCAACTTTTTATAGGATCGATATTTTTTTAATAAACCAGTGGTGCCATGATGTTTCTTCGATAACTTGTGTTATTTCAATTTTTCATGAGAAATTATCGGAACCAAAGTTGTTTGAAATTTGATTTCCTACAATTTTGATTCCCATCAACTTTTTCCAGGATCGATATTTTTTTTAATAAGTTTGTGGTTCTATTTTGTTTCTTCCATAACTTGTTATTTCAATTTTTCATGAGAAATTATCGAAACCGAAGTTGCTTGAAATTTGATTTCCTACAACTTTGATTCTCATCAACTTTTTATAGGATCGATATTTTTTTAATAAACCAGTGGTGCCATGATGTTTCTTCGATAACTTGTGTTATTTCAATTTTTCATGAGAAATTATCGGAACCAAAGTTGTTTGAAATTTGATTTCCTACAATTTTGAATCCCATCAACTTTTTCCAGGATCGATATTTTTTTTAATAAGTTAGTGGTTCTATTTTGTTTCTTCCATAATATGTTATTTAAATTTTTCATGAGAAATTATTGAAGCCGAAGTTACTTGAAATTTGATTTCCTACAACTTTGATTCCGATCAACTTTTTCTAGTATTGATATTGTTTTGAATAAGATAGGTGTGCCATTTTGTTTCTTCAATAACTTTTGTTATTTCTTTCTTTCATGAGAAATTATTGGAACCAAAGTTGTTTCTAATTTGATTTCCTACAACTTTGATTCCTATGAACTTTTTATAGGAAAGATATTTTCTTCAATAAGATAGGTGTGCCATATTGTTTCTTTAATAACTTTTGTTATTTTTTTCTTTAATGAGAAATTAACGGATCCATAGTTGTTTGAAATTTGATTTCCTACAATTTTGATTCCCATCAACATTTTGTAGCATCTATATTTTTCGAATAAGATAGTGGTGTCATTTAGTTTCTTCAATTAAGCTTACCAGCAATAGTTATCAACATTAGGCCCCCGCTGCACTGATCTGATGAACAGATGCGATCATAGCATCGTGTGAGCTCAGCTTCAGGTAGTGGTTCAAATCGTGTACCACAAATTCCTACCTATTAATTTACTGAATGAGCCCCATTTGGAGTGACGCGAAAAACTGATGACCGTGTATGGCCACCTTTTTTTGGGTGGCGATGCGAGCACAGTCCTACGTGATTTGGAAATTCTTATTGACGAGTTTCGTCAAATTGGTTTGGAGCTAAATTTTTCGAAATGCGAACTTTTCGTTTGCGACTCATGTCCGGATAAAGATTTGATACTTAACAAATTTAATGATTTGGCACCTAACATCAAATCGGTAGACAAGTGTTCTCTTCGCCTTCTAGGTTCGCCGATATTAGATGAGTCTTTTCCGCCTTTCGTTCAAGAAAAAATTCAAAATTTTTTGAGTGCCTCTGATAGGCTACTCAAAATTAACGCCCACATGGCTTTTACCATTATAAGATGTTGTCTGTTTGTTCCAAAATTTATGTACGCTTTACGATGTAGTCCATTGTGGAAACACAATGAGCTCCTTTTGAGCTTAGACGATGTTGTAAAGCAGTCCCTAGTATCGGTTTTGAATATTGACATGAGTGAAAGGGCGTGGCTACAAGCCTCCTTGCCTGTTAGGCTTGGAGGGTTAGGGGTCCGCCAAATTTCAAGTGTTGCTTTACCAGCTTTCTTGTCCTCCATTCATAGTACTCAGAATTTGATTGAAAAAATCCTCGCACCTTCTTTAGGCCATTCTGGCGTAGATGTAGCTCATTTGAATGAGGCAACAAATGCTTGGAGGGTCGCTTGCCCAAATACCGAGCTTCCAAAGACTTTATCGTCGCAGAGACTGTGGGATCGGCCGATCTGCGAACTAGCACGGAAATCTCTTCTAGACACGTGTCCTAGCGTCGCGGATCGCGCTCGTATCCTTGCAGTCTCTGTATGGGAGTCCGGTCTTTGGTTGCAAGCATTGCCCTCTTTCAATACTGGTAACCTTTTAGACCCAACTGCATTTCGTCTAGCTGTCAGCTTACGCTTGGGTGCAAGGTGTTGTGAAGCCCATCGCTGTCAGTGTGGTACTGCAGTTGACCAGCTCGGTCACCACGGTCTCTCTTGCTCAAGAAGCGCTGGTCGGATTGGACGCCACGCCAGCCTTAACGATGTCATACGCAGGGCTTTTGTCACCGCCAATATCGCAGCCGTACTCGAACCGAGTGGGTTGGCGCGTGGTGATGGCAAAAGGCCTGACGGCATGACGCTGGTCCCATGGAAGTGTGGACGGCCCTTAGTATGGGACGCAACTTGCGTCGATACTTTGGCACCGTCACATCTTCCTGAGACTCAGAGTAGGGCTGGAGCGGCGGCCAATTCGGCTGAGCAGCACAAGCGGCGCAAATATGCTAACCTCGGCAGTGGTTACATATTTGAGCCATTTGGAGTTGAGACTTTGGGTCCGTGGGGGCCGGGAGCTCATCTCGTTTTCAAAAGTCTTTCTGAGCGTCTGGTGGACGCGACGCGTGACCAAAATGCTGGTGTTTATTTGGCTCAACGTATAAGCATTGCCATTCAGCGTGGCAATGCTGCCAGCATGCTGGGCACGCTGCCAACTGGCAGTGGGCTTGAGCACTTGGATTATCTTTAGACCTTCAAGGGTCTGTGGATGATCCAATTGCTTTCTATGTAGTAGTAGTGTAGTATTGTCATTATATTAAAAAAAAAAAAAAAAAAGTAGGTATAATGATAAATGTATCGAACACATGATATGGTAGAGTGTAAACAGAAACACAACCAGCCAGTAAATGATTTTAATACAGAGTGACTGGTAAACATTGAGCGACCTTTTAGGGTCTTATTCAGTACATCAAAACTAACAACATTTTGCTCTCCAACTTTTGTCAAAACTCAAAAAAAAGAATTGGTGTTCCATAGAAAAATATCGGTCACCCGCGACCGAATGTATGGAACAGCTGTTTTTTTTTTGAGTTTTGACAAAAGTCGCAGAACAAAAGTTGTTAGTTTTGATGTACAAAGTAAGCCCCTAAAAGGATGCTAATTAATTAGAAATAACCCTGTATACTAATACTAAAACTTACCTGATGCAAGTAAGTAATTTCATACGCTGGTGATTTCGATGTATCATAAGGATACCTAAAAAGAAGAAATTTAGTATATCAACCACGCTTACGATTATTCAAAACACACATAGTACATATTGTCACGCAATAGGCGCGAGCGCAGCTTGTTTACGTGTAAGTATGCGGTCGCGGGTCGGCCTTTGTTTACGTCCTCTATTGTCTATGTGTGCTTTTGATGCCTTTTGCCTCCCGGTCTTTTAAGTTCGGTTTTTTTGTATCGAAGGACAATAGGCCTTCTCGAACTTTTAACTTGTTACTCTGTTAACACAGTAGCGTTTATTAGATCGTGTAATGTCGCGAATCATCTAGAAAATCCCGGACTGTAATAACGGATATAAATACGCCGGCCAACCCTTGGGGACTCAGTTACCGCGTTTTGTATCGTAGCGAAAACATCTCGTGTTCAAGTGCAGTGACTAGTATGTGAAGTGTTTGTGCGAACCAGTTGTGTCGTGTGTATTGTGATTTTGTGCAATAAAGTGCAAAGCGAATAATCGGCGTTTTAGCTGACTATCCAAGAACTCATCTCGTTACAATATTATTACCAAGTAGTTTTTACCCGCGGCTTCGCCCGCATACGCAATATATCATTATAATTTATAGCCTATGTGCTATTCTGATATATAAGCTATATTATTGCAAAGTTTAATCTCAATCCGTTCAGTAGTTTTTGCGTGAAAGAGTAACAAACATCCATACATCCATCCATCCATCCATCCTCACAAACTTTCGCGTTTATAATATTAAGTAGGAAGGATGAGATTTTTTTTTTCATAATATATACTAACCAAGCCTGAAGCGGTAGCTGGTTGCTCTCTGTGCCAATCGCCCAACCAAATATTGTTGTTACTATCACAAATGCGTAGAAATAGAGCAACATACGAAGGTCCATACTAGCACTAGAAGCAAAACAAAATTTAATAGTAGCTGTGTAAATCCTTACATAATATTATGAATCCAAAAGTGTGTTTGTTCCTCTTCACGCAGTAACGGAGCAACGGATTGACTTGATTTTTGGCATGGACATAGTTTAAAAAACGGAAAGTGACATATACGAGATAAAAAATGGGAGTGGGCGGGACACGAGAGTCGTATGCACCCAGACAGATGGGCAAAGGTCTCAACGGAGTGGGTTCCTCTGTCCAGTCGACCCCGAGGCCGTCCTCCAACACGATGGCGCGACGAAATCGAGAGGTTTAAAAAGGATTGGACGGATGTAGCACAGAACAGAAAGGAATGGAAGGAATCGGGGGAGACCTTTGCCCAGCAGTGGGACAGTACAGGTTAAAAAAAGAAAAAAAAAATAGAAATAAATATTTTTATGGGATAAAAAAATTAGTGTTTTATAAAATAGCACAAAAATTAAAATACCACACGAGCGAAGCCGCGGGCAAAAGCTAGTATTAAATAAATGACTATTTTAATAGAGCTTATTTTAAATTACAGATCCAATAACTACGACAATCAAATGAAACTTTGTAAATCCTTGAATTTGTTTCTAGTACAAACCTTTGAACGATTCTCTTTCCTTCTTCTCTGTTCTCATTTCTCATCACCTCTTCTCCCTCATCGATGATGGTTTGTATGGACTTTCTCCTCAAGACTATATTGAGGATTTTCACCGATAAGGCGAGGTTAGTAAATAAGAGAAACGAAGCGTTTGTCATCGCACTGATGTTACCCCAGGCTTGGATGAGGTACCCAGTTTGGGTGATAACATATATACCTTCAATCGATGACAAAGTCTTTTAATATGCCTAGCTTAGCATCTAAGATATTTTGATCTGCTATTATAATGATATGATAAATACATGGAGAAGAAAGATAAAAAACAAATCTACATATTGTTATCTTTGTTTACTTACCAACAATAAACATGAACCAAAAGAAAAAATAAAAAGGATACATCTTCTTTTTGATACCAGTCAATTTATCTGGCACAAAGAAACCCACCCATCTGAGGAGGTTCAGACAAAGCCACAACGTACCGTGTCGGTTTTCAACGAAAACCTTCATCTTCAATTATTTTATTGATGAAATCGAAATATGCGTTTAATGGATTATTGTGGATGCCTTTTGGACAATTGGTCATTTTCCCGTGAGCATCAACGATTCATACTAATTATTTCAGTGGCCATGAGCTTTTGAATTGAATGAGAAATGAGAATATTCTGACTTGAAATTGAATTTCTGCATTTAACAATGGCAATGCCAATTATAATCTAACTAGAGCGACCCACCCCGGCTTCGCACAGGTGTATTATACGGTATATAAACCTTCCTCTTAAGCTGCGTCTACGCTAGGAGAGCCGAGCACGAGCGGAGCACGAGCCGAACACAATTCGTCTAGTGTGGACCAACTTACAAGCCTCGAACGAGCGCGCTGCGAGCATTTTGTTCGTGCTCGGCTGCGTTCCGCCTGTTGTCGGTTTTTTGACGAACACAAAGGGATTTGCTTCGCGCTCGCAGTGCGCTCGTGGACGTGTTTAGTGACAGACGTCGGTCGCTCGAGTCGAGCATCATGGAAACGTGGACCGAAGATACTTCTGTGCAATTAATTGAATTATATCAAAATAATCCATTGATATGGGACCCAAAACATGAGGATTATTATAAAAAAAATAAGAAGATTGATGCATGAGTGATTGATCGTCCATATTCGCCAAGAGCCGCGAACTCACTGCGGAAAACTACGTTCGAGAACAGTGATCGTTGTAGGTTCGTTGTACGTCCACACTTGACGCCGCGAACGACGAAGCCGAGAACGGCTCCGCTTGTGCTTCGCTCGTGCTCGGTTCGTCTAGCGTAGACCCGTCTTAAAATCTTTCACACTATCTATTAAAAAAAAACTGCATCAAAATTCGTTGCGTACCTAGCTTTAAAGATACAAGCCTGTCTGCCTGACCCTATGTATATACCTAGGGTCAGGCAGACAGGGAAGCGACTTTGTTTTATACTTTCACTAGCAACCCGCCCCGGCTTCGCACAGGTATATTATATTATACATAATTATAAACCTTCTTCTTGAATCAATCTATCTATTACAAAAAAACTGCATTAAATTCCATTGCGTAGTTTTAAAGATACTAGCATACATAGGGACAGACAGACAGGGAAGCGACTTTGTTTTATACTATTCAGTGATAGTGATAGACGAATAATATACCTAATACTAGTAGCAGTATTGACAAGACAGTAATTTTATTAATTTATTAATAATGCCACATTAAATTATAGCTTACTAGTTTTTACCCCCGGCTTCGCCCGCATACGCAATATATCATTATAATTTATAGCCTATGTGTTATTCTGATATATAAGCTATATTATTGCAAAGTTTCATCTCAATCCGTTCAGTAGTTTTTGAGTGAAAGAGTAACAAATATCTATACATCCATCCATCCTCACAAACTTACGCGTTTATAATTTTAGTAGGATATGTGTAAATTAAGATGAGATAAAAATTTAGTAAAATAAATAATTGATTCCAAAAGTAATTTAATGAAATAATAAGACAATTTAATTTAATTTAATTTAATTTAGTTTAGTTTAGTTTAGTTTAGTTTAGTTTAGTTTAGTTTAGTTTAGTTTAGTTTAGTTTAGTTTAGTTTAGTTTAGTTTAGTTTAGTTTAGTTTAGTTTAGTTTAGTTTAGTTTAGTTTAGTTTAGTTTAGTTTAGTTTAGTTTAGTTTAGTTTAGTTTAGTTTAGTTTAGTTTAGTTTAGTTTAGTTTAGTTTAGTTTAGTTTAGTTTAGTTTAGTTTAGTTTAGTTTAGTTTAGTTTAGTTTAGTTTAGTTTAGTTTAGTTTAGTTTAGTTTAGTTTAGTTTAGTTTAGTTTAGTTTAGTTTAGTTTAGTTTAGTTTAGTTTAGTTTAGTTTAGTTTAGTTTAGTTTAGTTTAGTTTAGTTTAGTTTAGTTTAGTTTAGTTTAGTTTAGTTTAGTTTAGTTTAGTTTAGTTTAGTTTAGTTTAGTTTAGTTTAGTTTAGTTTAGTTTAGTTTAGTTTAGTTTAGTTTAGTTTAGTTTAGTTTAGTTTAGTTTAGTTTAGTTTAGTTTAGTTTAGTTTAGTTTAGTTTAGTTTAGTTTAGTTTAGTTTAGTTTAGTTTAGTTTAGTTTAGTTTAGTTTAGTTTAGTTTAGTTTAGTTTAGTTTAGTTTAGTTTAGTTTAGTTTAGTTTAGTTTAGTTTAGTTTAGTTTAGTTTAGTTTAGTTTAGTTTAGTTTAGTTTAGTTTAGTTTAGTTTAGTTTAGTTTAGTTTAGTTTAGTTTAGTTTAGTTTAGTTTAGTTTAGTTTAGTTTAGTTTAGTTTAGTTTAGTTTAGTTTAGTTTAGTTTAGTTTAGTTTAGTTTAGTTTAGTTTAGTTTAGTTTAGTTTAGTTTAGTTTAGTTTAGTTTAGTTTAGTTTAGTTTAGTTTAGTTTAATTTATTCAATTCAATTCAATTCAATTCAATTCAATTCAATTCAATTCAATTCAATTCAATTCAATTCAATTCAATTCAATTCAATTCAATTCAATTCAATTCAATTCAATTCAATTCAATTCAATTCAATTCAATTCAATGCAATTCAATTCAATTCAATTCAATTCAATTCACTTCAATTCAATTCAATTCAATTCAATTCAATTCAATTCAATTTAATTTAATGTTTTAATACTTTAAATTAGAAACTATAGTCGCGTGGCTATCTACTAAATACGTGAGTGCATATGTACCCGTTATATAAAGTATCAAAAATGTGTGAAAACCGCGTTAGTTTCCATAATAATTTGCTGTTGTTTAAAATATTAATCGATTACGACAAACTACATAGGTAGAGGGGAAAACAGGGCAATGATGGGCAGCGGACAATCATGTTCACGCTCATAATTATAATTATTTTTCGCAAAAAATGGCATAACTGACTTCATTCGTGTACAGAATTCCAATAGTTCGCAAGGATCGATGTAAAGTAATTTTTCACATTATTGTTGATTTATCAAAAATGGCTCAGCCGATTTAAATAAAATGTAAACGGGACCATTTTTGAAAAATGAAAATAAAAAAAGAATTGTTGTAATCGGACTACTCTTTTGAAAAAGTTTTGCGCGGTTATACATAAAAAAGAAATATACGCGTCGACTTGTAAACCTCCTCCATTTCGTCGGTTAAAAAGACTATCGGTTCTTTACACGTATTAGGTATCTTTATCCCGTCATAGTTTTTACTGCCTGCAAGCGATGAGCGCTCTACATTGCCTTTCAACACGCGGCGTTCGTACAAGGCGGGTACGTAATTACGTATGTCGTTTTCGCGCCAACTCAATTAAATTTTTCGTCGTAACATGTTAACAATGTAAGTTGTATAATATTTCTTTATCCACATAAACGTAAAAAAACAAACAAACGTGTCTTATTATTTAACAGTGTTCATTATTATTGTGTATTAATGCACATTTTGTATCAAAATATATATTTGTTTGTGTTATAACTTTTTGTTTCTATTAAGTCAGTTGCAGGTAATCATGGTCAACTGACCACAATAAGGCAAAAGGAAGGCAAAAAATCTAAGGACGAAAAGCAAAAGAAGAAGAAGAAAAGTTTTAAAAAAGGCTAAAAAGGGAAGTTTTTCAAAATGATAACGACTTATTATTGACTGACGTAGATATTACGGACCTCTGAGTAGATGATGATCCTGAAATCCACCGTCCTATATTGGTTGAAACAACAAGGTGAAGTAAAGGTGGTACCTGTGGGCTTAGGGCTCACTCTGCTTGCACTGATTGCGATTCCGCTACAGGATACGTACCTATGTGACATGTGTTAGAAACATCGTCAACGTCATGACCACCATTGTCCTCTCGTGTGTACAATGGTAGTCAAAGCCATTATTTTTTATTTTGATATAGGTATCTATTAGATGGATACTCTAAAGATTATTGTTTTGATGTCAAATAATGTAGTATAGCTATGTTACGTTGCTAATAAAGCTGAGATTCGTATTGCGAGTTTTACTCTAAAAAGTGCTCTATTGACCGGCGTTGCCCTACTGTACTGTACCAGCCTTTTTTTTAATAGCCCACTGCAGTACGTAGGCCTACTCACGAAGGGTGATTGAGCATTCTCCCCTAACCAAAACTTTCTCAAGGCGTGGGTGTTTCATGGGCGTGGGAAATTTCAAAATAACCATTTGGTGATAACCTTACCATATTTTATGGTGATATACGTTATTTATAATAAGTATACCTATGGTAGAAATGAATAAATGAATAAATATTAATACGTTAAATTAGAATTAATAATTATGTATGGATTTGAAGAGTTGAAAAAACTTTTTTTTATTATGACAGTAAAAGTCTCATGAGGTTTGGTCTATTTCATGCTATAGTTATTTGTGACTAAAATATTCTTATGAATTCTCATTCCTGCACCTGCATCAATACTGTGAAAAAACTGTACGACGCTCTTATAATCTGAAAAAAAAATGGCAGTGATAAAATATTAAGGCAATCGTGTAAATAATTATTATGTTTCGCAAAAAATGGTAAAAACGCCTTCAATCGAGTACAAAATTCGAATATTTCGCTCGATTTGTTTATATTATTGTTGATTTTTCAAAAACGGCTCAGCCAATTTCTGTAAAATTTAAATGGGTCCACTCCTTTACTCTTTCGAACTAAAAAAGATTTTTTTGATTCGGTTCACAATTGGCGAAATTATCGATGAACATACACAAAAAAAAAATACTTACAGATGAACATAGAACCTCCTCCTTTTTAGAAGTCGGTTAAAAACAATAAGCTGCTATCTACCTTTAAATATTATCTGATTCGAGTGATTTTTTTTCATGTGATTGACCATTTTCATAGGTCTCAGGATTACCCCGCCTGACCCCATGTAAAAACCGCGCATCGTTATTTGAGGTGACCTTGATTTGCAAACACAAGATTTACACGTCAAGCGCTCTCTGGTGATCGGATAGCTCGAATCAGTGTCGCCATTGCTACGGCAATTGCCGTGTCACAGGCACAGCAATTGGGGTATCATAAAACACAACAAAATTGCCGTATCATACCTAAAACACGGCAATCAGAGGAATGAAGAAGTATGAAAATGTATGACACAAAGCTATTTTTAAAATTTTGCCACTAAACACGGCAATTTCTTAACCGAAACACGGCATTCAATTATTTATAATGGCAATCCTGGCCCGAACTTGTCTAGTTCTAAGGCGGTGCAGCGCGAAATCACTAAGCCGTGAAGTTTGTAGAACTCTCTCTCTTTTTTTCTCTCTCTCTCTCTCTCTTTTTTCTGTCTCTCTCTCTCTTTTATAACTTACCGTCATAAAACATGCGAGCGAGAGCGTGGTGAACCCTCCCGCCGTGAGCACGGTCTCGCGACGCGAGCGAACCATCACGATAAGCAGAGCGCGCCGGAGCGGCACCGAGCACACATACCACGGGCACTCGTATACCGCGTCAGCTATCAAAGAACTCTGCAAAAAAGTAACTTAAGTCGTATCGTATCAAGTTTTTGTATAAACATATATTTGAGTAGGTACCTCTTCGGTAAGTTTGTGACCTTCGTTGCAATAAAAATAAACTTGTATTATCATCCCCACTAAATAGGAAGTCAATGGCATTAACCAGACAATATTACCACCCGATACCTAAAATCAAAAAATGTCGCTTAGATTTACGTAAATGTGTTTTTTTAAACTATGCTATTCTGTAGCAACTACAATGTAATCATTATTATATCAGTCGTACGCAGGGCACCTACCCACTTACTGTTGGACACAGGCCACTGAATGTTACTACTTACTAATAAGAGAGATTGTAAGGACTGTAATACCCAGCGCCCTTCTACAACTTTAATCAAAACTTCGATGAAAGTCCAAAAACGAAAACAAAATCAGATACCAAGAAACATACTTTTAAAAATTCAAGAGTACCTATTCCGTCACCACAGATTTCTCTAAATAGATGATAGGCGTAAGCAAAAATAAGTTACTGGTGTTTTCAATGCTGATGCCACTGCCGCTGCTTGTTCGATATGGCTTCAGAAAACCAAAGAAATATTTAGGGCAAGAAAGACTGAGAGAATACGGGCTGATAAAGTCGATGGATTCGATCACCGGCAAGTGCAGCGTAAGAGAGATGCCAGACGGGCGGTGTCGCCGCGACATTGCACCGCGGCGTCACCGCCCAGTGTTGCCGGTAGCGATTTAGACATTAAATCTAGAATATTCAAGTATTCTATGAATTTTTAGCGGGAAAAAAGGTTTTGACGACAACCGTTCAATCTTAAACTGAAGATGAGAAAAATCCCTCGTACACGTTAGAAATCAGATCGTGTAATTTGTCACGACGAATGTCACAGTAACAGCTTTCCAAGTGACATCTGTCAAACTTCAAAGTGATTTATCTCGGTCATTATCAATTGTAGATTACTGTTGTTTTCATAAAAGTGATAGAACTCGACAAGATCTACATTTCGGGTGACAGCTGTCATACTTAAAAGTGATATACGCGGCGGTGCAGCGGCGGTGACGCCGCGGTGCAATGTCGCGGCGTCAACGCCCGTGTGGCATGTCTGTAAGTCATCCACTTACAAGGTGGACAAATAGACCTTAAGATCGCACTGGAAGCAAACCTCTTTCAACAGATCTTATTGTTGATTCACAGGGCAGGCTTATGTCCAATAGTGGACGTCCTATAGCATTGAAGTATAATACACTCCTATAGCTGAGAAGAAGAAAAGTATTTAGATCAAAATTTCTAGCAGCGGCAGAAGCAGTGGCAGTGGTTGAGTTTAAATGCTGGGTAAAATAACAGTCTTATAATAGTACCTCAGCTAGTTGAAAAGCCGTAGTACACATTATTATGACGGACACCGTGAATTGTACTAAGATTGTGTTAGTAAAACAATTCTGGATCTGAGCTGCTGTTTTCAAGGCTGCCTGATGCTGCAGCACGCAGCGAAATAGACGTGACTTCACCACTTCTTCCTCCTCCGATGATAAGAGCTGAAAAATAAAATCAATGCGAAATGTCGATTTGGAAAATGTTACTTGTGACCGGCATCAAGATAGGAAACTATTTTTCTTGTCAGACTAACAATAATAAATTTATATCAATTTTTTGGGCATAATGTCTCGGGTTAAACCTGTAAGTACATGCGATCTGCCTCGGTCGTACGATCTGCACAAGACCGAAGACTTACTTGGTAAGAAATAAATTCCTATATTAACCAGCATTGGGATAAAAAAGGCGAATGATGATGGTGGTGTTGAAGAGCACAAATAGAGTAGTCAAAATATAATATTATGTATGTTTAGATTTTTTAAAGCTGGAAATAATTCTATTAACCTTATGAGTTAGGTTGAAGCCCTCACAGAGATTCCTGAGAGAGAGGTTGACCAGCTCGAATCTGCAGCGACATATAGCCGTCTCGGTCGTAACCAGCAGGTCCAAGCTGATGTTCATCGCAGCGACGCCTATTACGCCAGCAATCTGTAAATATATTGTTTATTTTTTGGAAGCATCGACATCATCATCCGCTGCTTTCTTTACCCCGCTACTGAGTATAGGCCTTTCTCTTGTAGTGCTATTTACCTCGGTCCTTTGCAAATCGTGTCCAGGTTCGACCCGCGATATTGGCAATAGCGTCGAGTCGACGGTATTGTCAATATCGCGGGTCGACCCACTTTGCTACCGGATGACCCACGCTCCGCGTACACTCTGTTATCGTCTATCTGCTCCACCTGTCATCACTTCGTCTTGCCACGTGTCTTGCCCAGCTCCACTTAAGATTAGCTTTTACGGTTCCGATGTCCCGAACTTTCGTCCTTCGTTTGATCTCCCTGTTGCGAATCCGATCTTGGAGTTTGATGCCGAGCATGGACGTCTCTATGGCTCTCTGTGCAAATTACTAGCAAAAAAACATACATAACAAAATATAATCCATCGTCGTGTACATGGAGGTAGCTAGGAGGAAGGCACAGGTGGGCCTTGTCCACCCTAGAAGCTTCTTTGCCCTCCCCAGAAAACACGAATCTGAATATATTCTTTTTTTCTGGCGGGGTTTTTACCGACCCCTGAAATAATGTATGTAGCAGCTGCCCTCCTTAGAAAAAGAAAACTCTAGCTAGACCAACGGCCGTGTAGAGCGTAGCCAGTGTTATTAACTTACTAGCTTTGCCCCAGCTTCTGTGCACTTAAAATCACTCAAAAATTAGTCAAGTTACTTGAAAAAAGTAGAATACCTGAAGCATGTAAGTCAGCTGAAATGCAGGAGACTTAGAAGTGTCATATGGGAACCTGAAAATGTAATGTAACTTAAATTAAGAACTAACTTAGAGGTATAACATTTATAAGTATTCATTACTTTATTACCAAGCACGAAAAGGTAACTGTTTGTCTACAGTCATCAGCGCCCAACCGATCAAAGTGATTACTGCGTCCACCATGTAAAAACAAACATAGCCAGTTGTTTCCTTATTTATCCTGAAAATAATAAAGAAAGGTAAGTTGTCTATCAATATATAGTTAGCAAAAATTTTGACAAACGGCTGTTAAAAATTAGGTTCGTTAAGGCTGATATACTATTACTAGCCCAGTTATAATAGAATTCAGTAATTCTGAATCAAAAGATATCCTACTCCAAGTATTTACGTAAAGTTCAAGGATTAAAGTCCATTATTTGTAATACTTTCCTGTGTCAATCTCAATTGTGTCAGGTTGTTGCTGCAGAAAATAGTATACTGCCCAGCTAGCTCTAAGGCTTGATGCAGATAGGCCACCGATCACATCCACCGGTGGCCAGCGACAAGCAACTCTCACGACTCAACGATTTTTCATACATTCACACATGTGGCCGGTGTCCGCGATACATACAGATATGTAGCGGAAGCTCACGGCCCGGTCGCCTCTGGTGGCTGTGGTCAGCGGTCCGTCTGCGCGAGCCAAACTAAATCGTGTGTATGAGCTATGAGGTCTTTAACCGATCAGTTCTAATAACCCGGGAGAAAAGCGCAAAAAATTGCAACTACTCTCTAAAAGCTGAATTTTTGGTATTACGTTATTACGGTCGTGTATACCAATACCCCGAATTCAGTCTGCTGGGATGCTTAGCGTTTGGTGGAGATACCCGTTTGAATTTTTTTTTTTTATAAATGAGTTTTAAAAGTAGTTGCAGTTGGCTAGAAAGATAACTAAAAAAGAGTTTCACCACAGCCAATCACCCAAAATATGTAACAGAGCGTAGATGTCTGCTCTCCTTACATAGGTGTTTGACCCCCTTACGAGATAGGGTAAATTCTGATATATTTTTTTAACAGCATAATCATCTATCAGCCATAAGACGTCCACATAGATGTGCTGGACATAGAACTCCCTCTATAGATCTCCAATAAGACTGCAGCGGCTTGCATCCAGCGCGATTTCCAACCCCATCGGTCATCAGTTCTCTGCGCTATGTGCCCTGCCCAAGTGCCCATTGACACTTCAACTTCCCTATACGCTGGGCATAACAGCATAATGTGTTTTATATATCCAAAAATAATGAGAGTGAATCAGATGCAGAAAATTATGAAGTTACTAGTTTTTACCCGCGGCTTCGCCCGCATACGAAATATATCATTATAATTTATAGCCTATGTGTTATTCTGATATATAAGCTATATTTTTGCAAAGTTTCATCTCAATCCGTTCAGTGGTTTTTGCGTGAAAGAGTAACAAACATCCATACATCCATCCATCCTCACAAACTTTCACGTTTATAATATTAGTAGGAAGGATTGAAAGTTTTCATTCAAGCAAGTTATTAATTTGTTTGTACCGGAACTATAAAACAGCCTAGCTACATGTAGCTGAATTTAAATGTTTAGTAGCACTCATCCAATCAATCTTTCCAAACACACATCTTATGAGTCCTAACATGAGAAAAACTAATAAATATTCTACCCTTAAGATAGCCCAAAAACAATGTAGACCTCTCTGCTTCTGAAAGAAAAAGGACTTGACGCTACCATTATTGTAATTTACCTATCAATAAATCTGATAAGATGGTGGGAGAGAAACGGAGTCTAAGGTAGAATCGTACTTATAGTACCGCTATCTGAAAGTTAAATACTTTGAAAATTAGCCTGGAAATAAATACCTTGAGTAAAATATGCATTAGGTAACACAAACTTTATCTTTGACACGGAAAACAGCAGGAAATAGCTATTAAATGATTATTTTATTTAGATAAAGGATAACATCATCAAATATCTGATTTGATCAAGGTTATTAGGTACTGCAAAGACGAATCCTTGAAAGGCATCGCCAAAGGTCTCAAAGAGATTTATGATATATCACTTTCACAACACCAACATTATAATATGCCTTAATCGACGAAGGCTTTCTGTTCACTTATACACTTGGGAAATGAGCGAAGCGAGCGAGCTCTAACTTCCAAATTTTTCACACGCGTTATAATTTAACACCTGAACTATTATCAAAAGCGAGTATTCCATACCACGATCTAACCCGGACTCCCTCCAAAATCCTAGCTTTTCCCATACCAAATAATTGTAATCTCGACGAATTTCACGCCTGTCAAACACTTGAAAAATCAATTATAAAAATATTTATGGGTTTCCACAGAACGGACGAAAAAAGTGAAACACTCGAAATCACTTTCGTTTTTGTCAAAATTTCTAGCGCTATATATCATTTCTTTTACCAGAAAGTCAACTAGGCACAAATATAGAGTTTTCGACAAAAACAAACCTAATATGTAATTACTATTTAGACATAGTACTCTATTAGTATTTCAGTACCTATTATATTATATTATTAAGTGATTTGATTTTATATAGTTACAAGGTATATATGTACATTACAGTCTGCCGTCATACCTGTAATACTTCATTTATTTCGTAAAATTATTTCAAACTACTATCAATCAGCATATAAGTAACCATAAATTACTATTGTTCCATTAATTTAAAGTCATTTTCGCCATAAAATTAAATGCCCTAATGATAATAACCAAGTTGCCATACTCTCTAAATTTATACTGTCTCTACGCGACAGTTGCCACTCAAAATTTTTTATGGCAGTCAATATAGATTGCATAAAGGACAACTAGGGTTAACAGTGTTAACACATTTATATTTTTGCCAACTACCAAAAGAAGAGAGGTTCTCAATTTATACATACTTTCGCTTTCTTATACATTTTCAAAATGTTATTAGAAAGTAGTATAATTTACATAGTCGTATTTAGAATAATACGTAAGATTGTAGTTGTAGTGTCCGATGATTTTTATGTGACATAAAATAACATAACCAAGATTATAATGCCTTGCGGATCGACCGTATAATTATAACGTGAGTTTTAGCCGTATTCTGTTATACTTAAGATTATAATGGTATAAAATGAATAAAACTATTTTTATTATCGTTATCATATAAAATTCAGACATTAATACTAATATTTTAAGTACATTAATACTGAAATCGTCTAGGAATAAGTAAAATGACCTAAAGTCGAATGTATGTAAAGTAACAGAAAACAATGATGTCCGAATCGTTACTTTCTCATATTCAACATTTACTTCTTTACTTATTTAATAAAAAATTAAATTAAATATAATTAAGTACCTCTGAGTCAGTGACAACCCTGTCTTCAGTGTTCGATTTTTACTCAAAACAATATTTCTGTTAACGCAGGAAATAAAAAGGGAAAAATATGACCTGCTAACATGTTCTACAGAATTTTAGAGAGCCCAGTACTTCAGGCACTTGAAAATGTAAGGTTTCCAATAATTTGCGGTTGACCTGTGTCAGAAAATGGCAATTTTGAACTTTATTCTTTAGTGCTATAGATTCTCCAATAAAATACTGAGCAGCAAACTGTCGTGATATTCCTCCTAGAACTTCTCACGACTCAATTTTTTTTTAAGAACAATAAATATTTCAAGACCCGCATTAGCATGAAAAGGACAGCAAAAACAACAACTTGACAAAGTCTGAGAGAGACGAAAATTTTAGTTAATAATTTATAAGGTGTTTGTCAAAATATAGCATAAGTACATGGAACAGACGTTATGTGTATATATACATACATAACTGCGGTTACAGTGTGCCCAGCTTATCTGCCAACTCAAGTTTCTCTAATATAGTATTTAATTTAAGATTTAATTTAACAATCTTTGATTCAAGAAATTAAATGATCATTTTATAGAACAGTTCAAAGCTTTACGCTTACCTTTTGACAATATGTTGCTCCTCTTCATTCCTTTCAATCGTCATTTCGTATTCCCCTTCATCAATTATCTCCAGAATAGCCTTTTTCTTTCGTAAACCGTTGAAAATCTTGTTAGCAAAGGAGAAATTCGTAAACAATAAAAATGAGCTTGCTGTCATCTCGCTCACATCGCCCCAATTTTGGATCAAAAACACTGTTTGAGATATGATAAATATACCTGCAGCCACAAAAATATATATTTACCATTAAGTACTTAACCAAAAGGAGTCGACACTGCGAAGCGTAACCCTCTGCCAAAAGTACGCGACCGGCGTTTATGCTCTTTATATAAATATATCGGTCTGGTTGCGCTTGTGTTGCGTTAATTTTCAGCTAGTGTTAATTAATTACATTTGTGTGCGTGTAAACTTGATTATATTTTGGTTTGTGTGCGTTTCTTCACCCCCCACTGACTTGGCAGACTTCGGTGCTTAGGCGTGTCGACTCCTACTACTACTTAATGATATTTACTGACCAAGCAAACGATGTTTGCCATAGAAAAAAATTCTGGGGAGGCCGGGCCATCCATGTCACAGAGTACTGTACAGTACCAGCCTTTTTAATAGTCCACTGCAGGACGTAGGCCTACCCACGAAGGGTGATTGGGCCATATCCACCACGCTGGCCCAGTGCGGGTTGGTGGATTCACATACGCCATCGAATTTCTTCTACGGACGCATGCAGGTTGCCTCACGATGTTTTCCTTCACCGAAAACCCCGTGGTGTGAAATTCCGTACATAAATTCCAAGGAATTCATTGGTACGGGACCGGGATTTGAACCCACGACCTCACGATTGTAAGGCGGGTGTCATTACCACTAGACCACCACGGCTTATATAAGCCGTGGTGGTCTAGTGGTAATGTCACAGAGTACTTATAAAAAAATATCTAAGACCAAATGTACACAATAACTTTCAAAAAAATAAACTGTTACGGAGGAGTTCCATGACAAACACGATTTATTTAAATTAAAAGATTAAGTTACAGACAATAACATTACTGCTAATTAAGAAATATAAGATTAACAATGTTGAAAACCCCGACTACATAAAACCATCATAATTATTTCTTTTATCAATTAAACAAAAAAGTAATAAGAAGAAGATAGAAACCTATGTTCCGCGTGGCGTGACCTATTTATAGCTTCACTATTCACATAAAAGTGACGTTGCGACTGCCACATCCGAGCTTTCAGGTTTTAGACTATCGCTAGAGAGAGCGCCCGAAATTCAAATTTTGACAGTTTTATTGCAATTTGTTACTTAACTACTCACCTTAGATTTACAAAAACTGATTTTGCGGCAATAAATAAGTCGTGATAACATGTAACATACACCAAAAAAGCAATGTAATAGTCAATCTAAGTAAAAAAGTTGATTTAACCAAAATGAAATTCAACTACTAATTGACAGTTTATGTAAAAAAGTTGATTTAACCTAAATGAAATTCAACCAATTGACAGTTTTCGCTTAAATAAACTAAGTGATAATTGCGTCCTTAATAATTTAATAGAAGTTTTGATGTTTTATAAGTTTTTTGTCCTTGTGTATATAAAAGTATATAAAAACAAGGTATTCATTGTTGCAAAAATAGTTTTTGTAAATTAAATCCAGCAATAAATTACTAAAATCCCAAAAAATTGAATTTGCTCAAAGCTTTAACGCGCTTCATATTTGTATTTTTTTTATTTTTGACGTAAGAAAGATTGGTGTTTAATTTTTTTTTTAATCTAAAAAATATTATAACTAAGAACTTATTATCTATAATATTTTTTACCCAGACATGCGTTTCACTTTAAATACCCCATTATTGCGACAAGGGTTAAAAATAACTTACCGACAATAAACATGAACCAGAAAACAAAATAAAAAGGTTATGATTTCTTCTTGAAGCAAATCGCTCGAAGCAGTGAGCTCATCTGGCACTAGGAACCCAATCGCAGCAAATTCAGGCAGAACCACAGCCATCGACTTGGCATTTTTTCCACAGCACATTATTGGAATTCTCTATGAATATCTTCATACCTCCACTTGAACTTCGAAGGGCAGTACAGTAACCACGGACATTTTTCACCCAAACGTCGATAGTTTCACTACTGCCCAAGTTTTGAGTTTTCAAATATCAGCTTTAAACCATAAAGTTAGAGTTCCTTTTTGTAAAAACGCTAGTATTTAATATTCGGAATGAACCGTAGAAGGCCTTAAAGCGCTCAAACAGTTTATCAGGCGCTGGCCCTCCGCGCCGCGCCGGGCGGCCATCTTGCCTATTCTGACACCTCGGTTTTGCACCGAAAATTACGACGCTCATGCAGCTTTTGTTTTATTTATTAATAATAGTAAATACTAATATTTTGGTATCTTTCTAATGGTAATAAAGTGTAATTTTTTGCAACATCGTTACAACTGTTACAGATTGTTTTGTACCTAATTTTACAAAAAATCAATAGTCTGAATGGGATATGCGGGAAAAATATCTATCGGCGGAAGTTTACCATTTTAGGTGTAGATTTGAATTAAGACTAAGAATACTATTGAAATACATTAGGCTATGCTACAGTATTTTATATTAGAACGTAGCTTGGGGTTAAAAATAACTTACCGACAATGAACATGAACCAGAAAGCAAAATAAAAAGGATATAATTTCTTCTTGAAGCCAGTGAGCTCATCTGGCACTAGGAACCCAACCCATCGCAGCAAATTCAGGCAGAACCACAGCACATTGTTGGAATTCTCTATGAATATCTTCATACCTTTAAACATATAAAAACATGTATAAAACTATGTACCTACCTAGTAGTTGAAAAACTTTGCTAAGACGTTGAAGAATAGTTTGCATTGCAAATTTCATCAGTGAAGAAATGTACAGGGATATGTTAGAGGATTAGAATAACTTTCTTTTATATAGGTCATGTCGTCGTCGTCGTTTGTCGTAGGATGTCCGCTGCTGGACTTAGGCCTCCTCTATAGATCTCTCTCCGACAAAACCGATTGAAAGCGGTTTGCTTCCGCGCGATTGAAATCAGTTTTTGTGGGTAGCATCTACGCTGTGCACGGTACGTGGATTCTACTCTAGAACTACTCAATCCCATCGGTCATCAGTCTTTTGTGCTATGTGCCCTGTTCACTGCCATTCCAAGAAATAAATAAAATGATTAACTTGTTTATTTAGGTGTATCTTGTATAGAGGGTTATTTGTAATCAATTAGCATCCTTTTAGGTTTTTTTTGTACTGCGTTTTTTGTCAAAACATGGTCAAAACTCAAAAAAAATTGGGGTTCCATAGAAAAATATCGTTCAACCGCGACCAAATGTATGGAACAGCTGATTTTTTTTTTGAGTTTTGACAAAAGTCGCAGAACAAAAGTTGTTAGTTTTGATGTACAGAATAAGCCCTAAAAGGATGCTAATTGACTAGAAATAACCCTGTATATTTTCCTTATCAGAGAATAACTTTATGTATTTTGTTATACTGTACTTCGTATAGCAGATATTGCAAAAACACTATCTATTATCGTTGAGCTACGTCTCCTTATATTGTGTAATATTTTACAAGTAGCTAGGCGGCTTCGCTACGAGATCACGCACAGCATATTACTAGTGTCTACAGCCCGTACACATACACGCCGTCCGTATTTACAGTACACGTTTAAACTTATACGACAAAAACGTATGCTTTGTTCACACATAGGCACCGTTTAACGTATCCGGAATCTGTCGTTACTGGATACGTTATTCACACGACTAATTCACAGTATACCACCGCTACTCTACAAGGATGCTCACAATACGAATCTTACGTAAAATTTTACGGATACGTTTATTTTCAGTGTCAAAGTCAAATCATTTATTGCAAAATATGAAATTTACATGCGGTTCTTAGTTAATTTGTTTTGTATAGTTATACATATGACCCTATAAGGGTATGGCAATTTTATTATTTGTATTGGAACGATTTATTATTATGTTTTCTAGATTATCGTTAAAAAAGTCGTCTAATGTGTAATAGCATTTAGATAAAAATATTATTTTTAGTTGTTTTGTGAAACAGGTTTCTCTTTCGATATCTTTTATATTATTTGGCAAATTATTGAATATATTTATAGCCATAGAAATAGTGTCCGTCAGTCAGTCAGTATTCGAAGACAAAACGAAATGTCATAATTTACCGGAACGATATTTTTTACCGTATACCACTCTACTGTGTCGTGTGTGAAGTCGCTCATACAACTCCATACGCCATCGACGGCGTGTGTGAACGGGCTGTAAGGTGAATTTTTTTTTCTTGTCTCCATGAGAAATCAGAAATGAAAGTTAAAAAAGGACTCATATCGCAGGGCCCGGCTCAGGGGCGCTTACTGTATACAACGACTTACCTATGTCGTAGGGCCCGGGTCAGGGGCACTTACTGTATGTAAGGACCTATATCGCAGGGCCCAGTTCAGGGGCTCTTACTGTATATAAGGACCAATATCACACAGTGGCGCTACAGTCTTTACAGGCCTTTGACTTAGCTAAACGGTTAAAACAACTGGCAACTTTAACGTGTCATCTGAGTCATGACACGTTAAAGTTGCCAGTTGTTTTAAGCGTTTAGCTATGTCAAAGGCCTACAGGCGGCTTTAAAACTCTGACACCAGGACTATGCTACCCGGCCTATACGCACATACTTACTGTAGGTATGTATGTCATTTACATTGTCATATACTCTATGCTTATTGGAGGTAATTGGACCAAGTGAAAGGTAATTGAGGTCTTAGAGTCTATTGGGACAAATCGGCACTTGTATGTACGTTTGTATGTATGTTAGTTTGACTATAACTCGAGTACCGCTTCACCGATCTTTATGAAATTTTGCATACATGTAGCTTATGTATACAGAATGTTTAAGTTCGATTATGAGTATCTTCTATTCAGTGGTTGCGACGATTTCAAGACCGTGGTAAAAAGAGGCAAAACGGCGCCACCATCTATAAGAATTGCGGAACGATGCCCGGCCGTCGATATTCTTAACATACTCGTAGATGCGTCATGTGCCAACATGAGAACGTCCGCTTCGGCCGTTTAGGAAACCGGGGTTAGGAAACTTGTTTCCTAAATCACAATTTTTTTTTACTATTGGAGTATCCGTGTGTGATATTACGCAAACCGGCTTTCAGACAACATTCGATACAAATGAAAAAAAAACATTTTCTATCTTATATTTACAAAAATAATGAATCGCTCTAGCTCTACTTCAACTTTCTAAGTCGACATCATCATTGTGATATTCATCTTCTAACCGCTCAACGCGACCGCAATGCGTTTTCCATGTAGCAGCCGTTATAGTCTGAAAAGCATCTTGTACCAGACCCAATATTTTCGATTTCGATCGACCCACATTAAATTCTGCCACCTTGCGCTTTACCGACGCCCAAACTAGCTCTATCGGGTTCAGGTCGTAATGATAGAGCGGTAATCTCACAACTTGGTGCCCATGCGGTTTCAACAGTTCGTCTGCTTCAAACACATCAGGTTTTTGGTGCATTTTAATAATTTCATACAATTCAGATTTCTTCATGCTATCTAAATAAGACAGCCCGTTACTTCTGATCCATTCTTGCATAACCTTCTTTTGGCTTGACAGAACGTTCAGAAACACCTGAAACAAAATATGTATAAATGTAACCATGAAATTAGATTAGGTAGGTAAATTTATAAAGTTTGCATATCATTATAATTATAATTCATCATTACCTATACACAACCACATTTTATTTAACCACACATTAGCCATAAACATTTCGTTATACCCACGGGTAATATTTACGTGTAATGTTGACAACACTCACCAGTCATTACCCTTGCATTTTACGGATTTTAATGGTATAATCGGTTCGTTCTTTTCACATTTTTGTGTACAAAACGAATGTACTTTTATAACTGCTTCTCTTGTACCACTTTTTATCACTAGGCATGATGATAGCACAGTAGTTAACAAAATTTTCGCAACGATGTTTACTATGAACTCGGAAGTGTCAAAGTGAATTTTCAAGATGGCCGTTTTAGTTCCTCAAATCGCCACCGCCAATTTATACTTGTAAAACTGTATATTGCCATCTCCATTTAATTTCCTTAGTCTGTTATCGGTTCTGAGGTCATTCATATTTTTTCAGATCAATGTTGCAGTCGATACGCAAAAGCCGTAGAACGGGACGTTTATTTCTGTGATGCCATTATCGAACTTGAAGCGTAGCTGTACTCCAAGTTCTTATTGACATTTTGAAGTAAAACTGGCAAATACATAAAAATGCGACGCCATAATTCTAGCTTAATAATTTTTTTCGCCTAAAAATATTAAACCTTTTTTATTCTAGTGTGGATACTACACCTAAAATATTCGGTCACACAAGCATTGGTAGGGAAATCAGAGGGTAAAAACATTAAAAAATCATTGTAATTTTTCTGGTGGTTTAATTTTAGCTAATGATATGAAAACAGCAAATATCCCTATACTTTTGAAGCACTTACCATTTTTAGAAAAGATGTTTTGTTGTTTACTAACAAAAAAAAACATTCGACAGGTAAATTCCGTGCATCCTTCTTTATATGAACACCGGATAGAACTCACGATCACAATCACGATGTGCGCGGGCGTTCGTCGTCGGGGGTGCGCGTATTCCCTGATGAAGGAGTACTGACTACTCTGGTACCGGTCGTACGCATAGCGGCTCGACCGTTCAAATAATCGTGAGTTGTATCCGGTATTCATATAAATTTTAATAACTAAAATATGTTTTATGTGATGTGAAGAAAATATACAATTACATAATTTTAAAACATGTTTTCAAACATAATTACTTACTAATTAATTAGGTGCCGCAAAACTATGGTAAGTTTGTCGATGAATAATAGCGCGAGGTCTAAGTCCGGGGCGGTCTACTAGTTTGATTTAAAGTGCACGAACGCTACCTATAAAATATGGACTATCTGGGGGCCTTCATCGATTGTTAATCTATAGGTGTTCAGATCGTAATAAGCATGTATTTTGTAGTGAATACAGGCCCATGCGATATGGTTATTCATTGTTATAATACTTGTACAGGGGTGTAGCCAAGGGGAGGGAGTACTGAGAGACAATGTCCCAAATAATACCAATGCCCTAACTACGCCCTACATATGATCACGGATGTCGTACTTTGATTAGAACAACGGCTATTCACTATTATATAGCAGAATGCACAAAGAAATGAAGATAATTTAACGAGTTTTCATTAGAAATAGAAATAATCTTTATTACGTTGCTGTGTACATAAATAGATGTTATAAGAAATACAAAAGTTCAAACAGCCTGCCCATTTCAGGCATACTATAATGCACTTATAAAATTAAAAGTTAATTACCTACCTAATAAATCAAAATTATCTTAAGCAAAATTACAAAGAGTTGGCATTATTAATTTATAAATTAGGTAAGTCAAAGACTATTACTTTGTGATTTTCAAACTATTCTATAGTTGAGTAAAATACCTTTGAAATTAGCCAGGACTTCAGAGTCTATTTAAAGCTAGTATCTTTATATGAAATGCTAAACAATTGTAAACTTTGATAGCCATAGCATAAGCGCTATTTGAAAACATGCTGTTGTTAAATTGGTTTATTGTTTTTAAACTTTCGCGATTTGAACGACCACGGTCGATGCAACTCGACCGAAACGTCGGGATGATGAGGTATTTATTTATCTCGTAATTTTAGTGCGCGATTAGTCCCGTAGTATATAATAAAAATTGGTTTGTTCCCAGAATACAGATGTCGTATTTGTGTCTGGACCTTTTAACATCGGCGCGGTTTGACTTTATGTCACTAAAATATATTTGATTATTTTTAACAAAACGCATGTTTTTTAAATATAAATACCTGTAAGGGTAAGGAAGTTATAAGTTTTAAACACATCGCGGAGAGTATCGGTGCTATCTAGCTTAAATATAGTTCTTTAACATCGTTTTTGCATAATAAACGTTGAGTAGACTCGACTGAATTACCGCAAAACATGACGCCATAAGACAACTGAGGATAAACATAGCCATAATAGGCGTTTGTAGCAATTTGTTTAGAGGAGATGCTGGTTAAGATACTAATAGCATAACAATACTGAGACAACCTATTGTTTACTTTACTTACATGTGATTTCCAGTTCAGATGACTGTCAAGATTTACACCTAAGAAATTTGTATCCTGAACTGAGTTTATTGGTCTATTTTTGTACGAGATGTTAAGTTTTATGAGGGGTTGTTTGTAGTACCTAAATTGCAGTATTTTAGTCTTTTCTACTTTAAGTTCACATTGTCTAGCCAAACTCCTATACGTTAATAGTGTTATTAATTTCTATTTCATATTCATGACAGCTCAAATTGTGTTTGGGAATAAAAATAGTAGCATCATCAGCAAACATTACACATAAATGATTAGTTGTTTGAGGTATGTCATTAATATAGATCAGAAACAAAAAAGGGACGATGACACTTCCCTGAGGGACACCTGTAGCTAAATTTCTAGATTTGGAGACGACTTTTAGAACAGTTTTAGAGGATCTGTTGTATACATAAAAGACTATGGGTTGTTTTCTGTTATGTAAATACGATTCTATAAGTTTGAGGCCTAGACTTCGAATACCTACTTCTTCCAGTTTCTTTAGTAATATGTGATTTTCAAAACTGTCAAATGCCTTGGTTAAGTCCAAAAACAGTGCAGCTTCTACCTCTTTTTTATTGACAGATTAGTCAACTTGTTTGAGCATTTTAAAAATAACTAGAGTTGTATTTTTCCCTTCTTGAAAGCCAAATTGGTTTTCGTTAATTATGTTAGCTTGGCAGAAGAACTTATAAAAAGTTTTGTTAATTACTTTTTAAAGGATTTTAGAAAAGCAAGGAAGCAGCGCGATTGGTCTATAATTATTCGAATCTTCCTTAGGTCCTTTTTTATGTATCGGTTTTATGAGAGTTGTCTTAAGCTTTTGTGGGAAGGTGCCAGATGATAAGGAAAGATTGATGATATAAAACACCTAGGGTTTCAATGTAAAAAAAATCATTGTTTTTTTTTACTTGCATTGGAATTTCATAACAGCCTGTAGATTTTTTGTTCTTAAAGCCTTTTACAATATTTACAATTTCGGAGGTATCAGATTTTTGAGTGTTATGTAAGGTGGATTTATTAGTGATATCAGTGGTAGAGTTATTAGTTGTAGAATTATATGCTCTAGTTTTTGTGAATTGACTAATATATCTGCGATTTGCGTCAGGTCAGAAACGTCTTCACTGTTTATCTTTAAACGATTGATTGTTGTGCGAATGTTATTATTAGGCGCGGTGTGTTGTTTAATGAGCCCCCATGTTGCTTTATTCTTCTTGGCACTTCTATTAATATACCTAATGTATGCCAACTTATTTGAATGATTTACTACCTTCTTGAAAGTCTTTGAATAAGTTTTATAGATATTCTTATTTTCGTCATCACTTTTTAGGTGCGTCTTTACATACAGTTGTCGCTTTTCTTTACTGGATAAGAGAATACCCTTTGTTCCTTAAAGTGGGTTCTAGTTTTAAACTATAATTTAGTCATGCATTACGTATTTGGTACTAATTTATGACAAAACCACGTACCGGTAAACGCTGCGTGGGACGTCCACCCGCGTGGTGGACGGATGACCTCAGGATCGCGTTTGACTGGATGCTAGCTGCTTCATACCGTACCGGTCTTATTGGCGATATCGATATACAGGGTTATTCCTAATCGATTATCTTCCTTTTTGGTAGTTATTCTGTACATCAAAACTAAAAACTTTCATTGTACGATTTTTGTCAAAACTCAAAAAAAATTGTTGTCCCATATAAAAATATAGTTCACCCGCGACAAAATGTATGGAACAGCTGTTTTTTTTTAGTTTTGATAAAAGTCGCAGAACTAAACTAGTTAGTTTTAATGTACAAAAAAGGATGCTAATTGATTAGAAATAACCCTGTATATATAATTTTATATATAAACATTCTATCTCTGACGGATGGTTGGGTGATTAATTTATCTCTTCAGTTTGTCGTCTGCAAATTGTTTTCAGAATGCTATTTCATATTTTATTAGCGCTTAATAGTGTAATCCTCTGAAGTCTGAACCAGAAGCCGTGGTGGTCAATAGGAAGCCGTGGTAGTCAAGAGGAACCCGTGGTGGTCAAGAGGTAGTGGGTGTCACTACCTCTTCCTCTACCACCACGGCTTCCGCTTGACCACCACGGCTTCCTCTTGACCACCACGGCTTCAGATTCAGGCTTCAGAGGATTATACTATTAAGTGCTAATAAAATACCACGCCTTACAATCGTAAGGTCGTGGGTTTAAATGCCCGGTCCCGCACCAATAAGTTCTTTGAAATTTATGTACGGAATTTCACTCCACTGGCTTTTCGGTGAAGGAAAACATCGTGAGGCAACCTGCATACGTCCGTAGGAGACATTCGATGGCGTATGTGAATCCACCAACCCGCACTAGGCCAGCATGGTGGATATGACCCAATCACTCTTCGTGGGTAGGCCTACATTCTGCAGTGGACTATTAAGAAGGGTGGTACAGTACAATACAGTGTAATCCTCAATAAATTTTCAAGTTAATATGACACTTGAATTATTATGAATAATATATTGGATACTTATCGCAAAATCGGTTTTCCGTAATCATTAATGATTCATAACAAGATAATAGTGGTTTGGCGCGAAAATTGCATTGCTACGATTAATTGTTCCGAATATGTAGTAGGTATTCATTATTATGAGGTTACCGTAACTTGTTAAATTAACGAAACTGAAGCGAATTCTTCCAATTAACATCTGAATGGACAGCAGGTAATAAATAATAGTTCCATTTTTTTGTAGTTTTGACAACAGTCGCAGAACAAAAGTTGTTAGTTTTGATGTACAGAATAAGCCCCTAAAAGGATGCTAATTGATTAGAAATAACCCTGTATAATGTAAAGGTCATAGGTAGAGTGTCACAGGCTATTTTTTATGCCAGAAAATTTAGGATCCTGTGGAAAGATGCAAGTGAAACTAGTTTATCAAAAATTGTACTCACCAACCAAGAGTTATTTCAATTCAATTCATGTAGGTATTTGTCAGAGGAACACAATGTGAACACTTAACAATGTCAAACAGATTATCATTATTATCATATATTTTATTTACACAGAAAAACAAAAAAATACTTAAATAACACTTTCCACTATGACTAAAATTAAATAACCTACATAAACAAAAAAGAAAAGGAAAACTAAAACTTTAACTAAAAAAACACGAAATAAAATAAAACCTAGTCTAAAAGCCCCTCGGCCGAGGGTAATGCTGGCAGCATTGCCTCGCTTATCAAATATTATTAGAAAACCTAGCTAAATAAATAAATATTAGGGGACATCTTACACACGGCCTCTGACCCCAAACTAAGCAAAGCTTGTGGTATGGCTGCCAGAGACTGATATACTACATATACATATTTATACAAACTTGTATACATAGTGCCTAAATAACACCCAGACACAGAGCAAACACCTATGTTCATCACAAAAATGCTTGCCCTGGGTGGGGATCGAACCCACGCCTCTTTGATCCAGAAGGCAGGTTCACTAACCACTGAGCCACCGAGGCAGCTATTATCTAGCTGTTTTAATTTTGACCACATCCTTTCAGACTGATTGGTAAGTCGAAGTGGCTAAATAAAACTCATATAATATAAAAAAGTGTAATTTAAGTAAATACCTATCGCAGTTTTCATAAAAATACTTTATGTATATTAAATTACATTTTTGTCCGTTAAACCTGTACCAGCCTTTTTTAATTCTTTTACGTCCGTAGAAGAACTCGATGGCGTATGTGAATCCACCCCCGCACTGGGCCAGCAGCGTGGTGGATATGCCCCAAACACCCTTCGTGGGTAGGCGTTATACCTACACTACACTTATACATTTAAGACTTTTGAATGTTTGTGCTTATTATTAAGTATACTTAAAGCGGTGAAGTAATAGATTAGATTATTATAGTAGACACACTTGAATGCGTGAGATTTTTCACATTTTCAAAGACAAGTAAGTGTGCCAAACCGCGTTTGCCAGCGTTACGTACACACTTAAACACTTGTTGTGATATATAGTGATGAAAATAGGTGAGAAAATATTCGTCCTTAACAGTGGGCAGTTCAATACAGGAGTGAATGCAATAATTTTCAAGGGAATGCAAGAAAAGTATTGACGATGTCTTCTAATTGTCAAGTTACTGTTCCATCTGCTGCAGTACGGTGAAGAAACTGTACGATGCTTTTATTATCTGAAAAATAAAAATGAAATCTTAGGAAACTTGAATAAAATGCAAATATGATATGGTATAGTGATCCCTAGGAAATGTGAGATCCCAAACAGAGACTACCGGTACAACGGTAGAAAATTGACAAAAAAGCGCGACAATTAAATCCTGGAAAACATCCGGGGACAGGAGATGCAAACAGTTAAAAATTATAAGTGTTTATAAACACATTACTATAATTTACTTATCTAGAATCAGCGCATATACACGTAGTGATTTTTTTTTATTATAGAACCAAAATCTACTCAAAAAAATTATTCACTCGCGGTAAAATGTATGGATGAACAGTTTTTTCGCTATTTCAGGGTCCCGTTTAATGGCTCATAATTATTAACCTGATTCAAGAGCTTTCATTAAACACGTTATACCTAATTATATTATTATACTCGCTTTAGTTTAATTATTTTATTGACTTACAGACATGAAAGAGTCGAGGGAAAGCGTGGTGAAGCCGCCGGCATTGAGTTCCAAAACGTTCGCCGAGCGAGTCATCATCATCAGCAACGCTCGTCGCAGCGGGATCGAGCATAAGTACCACGGGCACTCGTACGCTGCGAACGCTACTTCCCATGACTGAAAACAACGTCACAATCCATCCATCCATCCACCAGCCGAAGGACGTCCACTGCTGGATATAGGCCTCCCCTATGAATCTCCAATAAGACCGGTTGGTAACGGCTTGCATCCAGCGTGATCCTGCGCTACGGTCTTAATGAGGTCATCCGTCCACCTTGTGGTTGGACGTCCTACTCTGCGCTTGCCGGTACGTGGTCTCCATTCGAGAACTTTTCGACCCGATCGGTCATCAGTCCTCCGCGCTATGTGCCCTGCACACTGCCATTTCAACTTGCCAAACCGCTAGGCTATGTCGGTAACTTTGGTTCGTCTACGGATCTCCTCATTTCTGATTCGATCTAGCAGAGAGACTCCGAGCATAGCCCTCTCCATAGCTCGTTGGGCTACTTGGAGCTTACTAATAAGGCTCATAGTGAGAGACCACGTTTCTGTGCCATAAGTCATCACTGACAACACACACTGGTTGAAAACTTTCGACTTGAGGCACTGAGGTATGTCGGACGAGAAGACACAAAAAATGTGTTTCTGCAATATTATTTATAGGTACTACGAGATTTTTTTCTCGTAGTACTTCTATACTTACTGCTTGATACTACTGCGGAAAGAAAATTCTACCCATGGTACTACTGGTAGTACTACGGATCACAAACATATCTCAAACGGGTTATTAAAGATTAATTTTAATCACTTTAGTATTCAATTTTACTAGGACTAGGTATAGGTAAACCACGTAATTGGCGAATTTAAGTTTTGACCAATAACTGCCTTGACGAATCGCGGAAATGGTAGATTAAGCTTTTGACATGCGCAGGATATGATTAATAAAGGATTTGACGAATTACGAACTTGGCAAACTGAGCTTATGACACGTTTAGAAATTGAAGAATCATGTATTTGACGACCGCTTGCTACTTATGCAGCTTAGTACTTTGAAGACTTCCTACCTTCCTAAGCAAGTCACGTGGAATGAATACGTTCTCTGAGACATCTACTGTGTGGCATAGGCTTTTAGTTATTGACGTGCTGTCTAGTATTAGACGTAATGTGGCTCATACGATGATGATTAGTATTTGTCACAGAGCACAAACTTCTACGAAATTTCAAAAGTCAAACATTCCGAACTTTAAAAATTGTAATTTCTAAAGAATAATTACTATAGTAATTTATTTACATATATATTATACAAGGCTTAGAGAGTAAAGTTTGTTAAATATGAATAATAACAATAACAGAAAATAAAATATATACACCTACTTAAAAAATTAATCAAATAACCCGCCCCTCATCGTTCCTGGTGCAGAGGTGCCCATAACGCTTGCTACATTGCCGCATTGGATGGCGATGAACATTCTTTGCACCAGAAACGAGGTAGAACGGGAGTCACCTCCTCTTTCCCGAATCCTGCGCCCTATTTCAGAAATCAACAATTTCTAAAGTACCTCTACAGTAAGATGATTCCCTTGATAGCAGTAGATATACACTTGAATAATCATACACATCAAGTAGGCTGTCATTGAGACTGTACGGATGATGCTGTTATTATCTTCCTGGAAATAAAGATGACATTAATCACTTCAACCGTTCATACAAATGAGTAGGTATTCGAAACAGAATTAAATTAAAAACAGATCGTCCGGCAGCAAAGTATAATATCAGCTCAAACCCTGGCCTATACCAGTAGTAGTATAGTGGAACAAAGAATTTCTATACATCATATATACATATTGGAGTACAAATAAGTTTCCGCCGTTTTATTGTAGATGGCGCGGCACGGAGTTTCGGTTAGCTTTCGCAGATGATAACCGGCTTAAAAAAAGTTGGGACATTCAAGAACAACATAACCTATTAATATTATTGATTTTATATTGGTAAAATATAATTTTTATAAGTCGAAAATGACAAAATTTGAGCCAAATAAGCGTCATTTGCGGGAAATATTAGTTTAAAGAAATCTGCTGCTGAGGCGCATCAATTGCTTGTAGAAGCATATGGTGAGGATGCTTTGAGTGAGAGAACGTGTCGAGAGTGGTTTCAAAAGTTTAAAAACGGTGATTTCGACGTAGAAGACAAAGATCGCAGTGGAAGGCCAAAAATTTACGAGGATGCAGAATTGGAGGAATTATTGGAGGAAGATTCATCTCAAACACAAAAAAAAACTTGCTCTAACATTAGAAGTCACTCAGCAAGCAGTCTCACATCGTTTAAAATCATTAGGAATGATTCATAAAGAAGGAAATTGGGTTCCGTATGAATTAAAGCCGAGAAATATTGAACGCCGATTATGCTTAAGTAAAATGCTGCTAGCTAGACATAAAAAAGGGTTTTTTACATCGTATCGTAACTGGTGATGAGAAGTGGATACATTATGACAATGCAAAAAGAAGAAAATCATGGGGATTACCTGGCCACGCGTCAACATCAACAGCAAAACAGAATATTCACGGAAAAAAGCTAGGTGTAGTGTATTATGAGTTGCTTAATCCGAACGAAACAATTACTGGAGCCCTCTATCGAACACAATTGATGAGATTGAGCCGAGCTCTGAAGGAAAAACGCCCTCAATACTATTCTAGACACGAAAAAATTATTCTTCTGCATGACAATGCTCGTCCATGTGGACGAGTTGCGGCTCCCGTGAAAAAGTACTTGGAAACACTTGATTGGGAAGTGTTACCCCACCCGCCGTATTCACCAGACATTGCACCTTCCGATTATCACCTGTTCCGGTCCATGGCACATGCTCTGACGGCGCAGCGGTTCACATCTTATGAGGATACCAAAAATTGGGTTGATTCGTGGATAGCCTCAAAAGACAAGGAGTTCTTCAGACGTGGGATTCGAATGCTGCCTGAGAGATGGGAAAAAGTGGTTGCAAGTGATGGGCAATATTTTAAATAAATTGATATTACCGTTCTTCTATAATAAATATTATATAATTTGTGTTAAAAAACGGCGGAAACTTATTTGTAATCCTAAGTAATAGTAAATATTATGTATGCAAATTATGACGTACCTAACCCATTTGTGTATTGTACAAAACCCATCGACTTGGCATTTCTTTTTTAAAACCAAACTCACGCTTTTCATAGTCAAAATAAATATTTCTTACCATCAGGCGAGATAGTGGTCAAGCGCGGACTTAGTAGGTAGCGATTAAAACAATTTAACCAATCAGAAACTATTATGATATATCGGATATTTTTCTGGATTGCAAACTTTTTTACCCTGGCTAAATATTGGTACATGTTTCCTTTCTCCTCAAACTTTATTAAATAAGCCTTTAAGATTCTACTTACAACGGCTAGCTGAAAAGCTGTAGCGCAAATAATGACCAAAGTTACAGTGAATTGCGCAAGCGTCGACTCCGAAAAGCAGTTCTGGATCTGGGCTACTGAGTTCAGAGTTGCTTGATGATGCATGATGCATCCACGAAGACGATCTGAGAAGATATTTTCTTGGTCTTCTGTTAATCGCTGAAAATTGACCGATTTTGTCAGTGCAGAATATAATATGATATACAGGTACCTACTAATAGGATATGTGTATCATCATACTATATTATTCCAATACAAAATGCAATCGGTTCCAGTAGTAACTAGTAAAAGAAAGGTAAGTAATTAAAGAGTAAGCCGATCGAAGAATCAAGAAAAAGCAATCTGTACAAGCGCATGCCTGTTTTAGCAAGAATCTAAAACATACTGCGGGAGAAAAGATCCTAGGAGTTGACTTCCTAAATTACTATTTATGCAATAATAAATGAAACATGTTTGTTACTGGTTGAACTTATAACACCACACTATTATTTCTAATAAGTACTCACTTTATAAGTGAGATTCATATCATGACTCAACGTCCTTAAAGACAAGTTTATCAGTTTCAGCCTAGCTCGACACACAGATATCATTGATGTTTGCAACTGATCCATACTCGCGTTGATTAATGCTAACATCAACACCGCTACACTCTAGAAACAAAACAATGAACATCTAAAGGCCCCACTACACTACTCACTTCGACGCTCCGTCGGAGTTCTCGACGAAGTTACCCGGAGTTCGAAGGGACCGTCCACACACTCGGTCAACGTAGCGAAGTGCCCAGTCTCTCGGAGTCCGCGCACGAGGCAACATAGAAGTTCAATTGGCAGCTGCCGTTGCAATGTGCACCCTATTACACAGTACGCGCCCTGTGAGAGCTTTTTTAGATATTATAGGTACCCTAGCTAGAGCCATGCTCATCATGATGACCCCCCCCTGCCCTCCTCCTTTGATCATCGCCTTTTGAGCCCTAGAGCAAAGAGTAAATTATCCGTTGTTTAGTCAATGAAAGTAAGATTTGCGCCCTTGAGGTGGGCAGCAAACTGGAAAAATAATAGTCGTGCCTGGTCTGGTCATTCTTGCGCCCCCCAGAATCTACGCCCTGTGCCTGGGCACCGGTGGCACCGCCCTATTTACGGCACTGAGTACGACTGGCTACGGCTTCTCGCGGCGAACTGAAGTAAGGCGAGTAATGTGAAGAGACGCTTCATAATCAAACCCCGGAGCGCTCCGACTCCTTTGACTCGTGCGCAAAAACCGACAATGATCGGAAGTTGGGCAAGGCGGAGCGAGGTAACACGAAGTAGAGTGAAGTTAGTGTAGACAGATGCATATCTTCTTCGTCTGTGGAAGTTGGCGTCCACACAATTCACTTCGATTAACCTCGGACAACTTCGGGAGCAGTGTAGTGGAGGCTTAGAGAAAAATATTTTATAGACTTACATCTCCTGTAATATACAGATCATCAGTAATAGTCCTCAAGGATAGATTGACAAGCTTCAGCCGAGCTCGGCAGACGGACAGCGATGACGATACTATTTGATCCAAACTAGCGTCTACTACAGCTAAGAAGGCTACTGCTATACACTACACAATATAAAATATGTAATGTATTTGAGAATTCGCAGACGCACAGCTATTAAGGCTAAGCTAACTGGATTTTCAAAGATGGTTGGAGCTTCGGACGAAAATGTTAGTGGACAGTCACAGATACGTTAGTAACCGTCACACGGAAAATCTCGAAAGCTTAAAACGGAAAATGTTTCAAAATAAATTATTTGTATAAAGATTTTTAATAATCTTTGATAAAGATATAACTTTCTAAATACGAGATTTTGAGATCCTAGATATTATGTAGCAGCTGAGTGCTAGCCAAAATAAGTAAAACGTGTCCGAACACGACGGGTCTATCTTGTTTAGTACAAGATTTCCTATGGCCACCTTTGGACTCCATCATCATATCAGCTCATGGTAAGTACCATGTTATTGCATTGTCACGCGATAATATGCGAGCAAAAGGTGACGGCCATAAGTGGTATATTATTCAGAGAAAAATCGAACCAAGATGATATATACATCATTTGAAAGCTTGATTTATGGGCTTCTCAAAAATATTTAATTTAGATTTTTTTAATCCCTCCATTTTTTTTTTAAAAGTAAAAATAAATTGTCTGAAAAATAATAATACAGCTCTGTATTATTTCTAGTTTAGCAATAATAAAGTGCTTCTATCGTTATTTTACTTGCATTCGTAGCTGATTCTTCCACATTCATCTCTTAATTTACTAAAATTAAAAATTATAACCTGCCAGTGTGACCAGTTATTTGGTCCAATGTGACAAAAAACACTTAAAAACTTTGTCTAATTGGTAAAAATGCTTCCATTTAACAATAATGGAGGTTACTTAACCACGTTTGCTAGATATAAACTACCTATTGAGCCAAAAATATTTAATTATCCTAATAAATTCAAAATTAATTTAAAAAAAATCGGCGGGCTCTTTTTTGGTTTTAACTGATGTAATAGACTCAGAAAAATATGAACTTTCTCGAAATGTAACGAGTGTTTTGGTTAAAATTTTTGATTATTATTACACCAGCCTCCATACATTTTGTGGACATGTCCTTTCAGCTCAATCGGAAACCGGAAAGTTGGGAAAATGTAACTGGCAAGATTCCACCCGAACGAAAGACCAAGTAGAGAGAACAAAGATGATCCAATTGAATTTTTAGATTTCAGGGTGTTTTAAGCCTGTTGTAGTTTTAAAATAAATTGAATAGCACTTTTTATACTTAATCTTACATGTTGGAAACTATTTCAATCATACCTGATGGACGTACGTAATTTCATATGCTGGAGATTTCGACGTATCATAAGGATACCTGTAAATATAGTTATTAGACAAATGTGATAGATTTACGGTGGGCTAGAAATATATTTTTCACACCACCTGCTGCATGTCATACAATTTCAACGTAAAACGATTCTATGGCTATGGCAGGTCAATAATGTTGTATGAAACTCTAGGGAGTTTCTCTCCCATTTTTTTACAAGTATGTCGTATTGTTAAAACCTTGTGTTAAAATAAGAAACTTGAAAATTAAAACCTTATGTTAAAATAAGGAACTTGAAAACAAGTTAAAAACTTAATTTGAGTGATTCTAGCGACGAGGAAGTTTATTTGATGCCAAAAGAATTGACTGAAACTGTTAATAGAGTGCAAATGAGCTGTCTCCCTCTACGCGAGAAGTATTTGAAACAGTGCGGTATCTAGACGACTTTAGTCATTTTCTCGCTGTGGTGGGATGAAAAGTTACGTGTTGCACTCGAGTGCAAAGATTTTTTACCTTGTGCTATTTTGATTCCCCCGCTAACGCTCAGGATTCTAATTGTTGAATTCATTTTTAGATTTCTTTGCTTGCTCGGTTATCAAAATTGAGCACGTGGTTAAAAAGCAACTTTGGACTCTTGTATAGCAAATAACTATTATTTTATTGTGAACAATACCGAGTTGCCTAGTGAGTACCAACATTTTTTTATTTTATGACGTAAGTATTACGCATATTCTCGGGGTTTTATTTTCCTGCAGGAGATATGAAAAGTAGAGTATGCACCACTAGAACCAAGTCTATCTTCGTTTTTTACCCTCGCTTCTCTCAGGGCTCTAAATAATTTCCTCGCCTCGCTCGGGAAGAGTCCCTCGTTACGCTCAGGGTCCAAAATGTTGCCCGTGACGTAAGACATGGCTTGGTTCTCTTGGTACATAATCTACTATTACGATATGGTAATAGTATACTGAGCAATATCATAGATGAAGAAAAAAACAGTCAAAGTACTGTTGATTGGTAATCAAATATAATATAGGAATTAGTTCCTCATTTAAGTCCTTATAGAGCCATAAAGTGATTTCGGTACTTTCATTTATTTAATCAATCCATCCATCAGCCGTAGAACATCCACTGCTGGACATAGGTCTTCCTATGGATTTCCAATAAGGCTGGTTGAAAGCTGCCTGCTTCTAGTGCGTTCCTGTGATATTTATTAAATCGTCAGTTCACCTAGTCGGTGGATGTCTTATCCAAAAATATGTGAAGTGATACAAACCAGGCTCGCAGGGGCAACTGCCCTTTTTCAGCGCCAATAGCCCATCCAGAAATAGTAATTATTGTCACAAATAAATAGAAATAAATCAGCTTACGATTATCCATACTAGCACTAGAACAGAGAAGTACGTGATAAATCTTCCGTAAGGGTTTCTTAAGTACTGTACAGTGCCGTACAGTGCCGCACAGTGCCGTACAGTGTCGTACAGAGCCGTACAGTGCCGTACAGTGCCGTACAGTGCCGTACAGTGCCGTACAGTGCCGTACAGTGCCGTACAGTGCCGTACAGTGCCGTACAGTGTCGTACAGTGTCGTACAGTGCCGTACAGTGCCGTACAGTGCCGTACAGTGCCGCACAGTACCGTACAATACCTACTGAGAATTATATTTTATATTATTTGTGTTTTAAACCTACTTCCAATAACTAATTATTTTTCGCAGAAAATCGCAACACCGACTTCCACTGTGTACAGAATTCGAATAATTTGCACCAATCGATGTGACATCATATCCATGTATACTGGGCGCCACACAAATCGACGGATAGGAAGTTATGCGCAGAACACTGCGCAAAAGCCGAAATATAGGAATTCGCGAGAGCCAAAGAAACGAGCCGCCGGGGCACACCCAACCTCATGCCTCCCGCGCGCTCGTTACACATTGCATTGTGCACACATGCGCAATAATTAGCCAATCACGGCGAAGTGCCATCTACGGCTAACATCCTATTCGCCGATTTGTATGGCGCTTAGTATACATTTTGTTAATTCAAAATCGCTCAGCTGATTTCGATAACATTTTAATGGGGATGTATGTTCATCGATATTTTCGCCAATTGTAAACTGATTAAAAAAATATTTATTAGTTTGAAAGAGTATACTTTCGAGGTAGTCCCATTTAAAATTGATTGAAATTGGCGAAGCCGTTTTTGAAAAATCATCAATGATGTAAAAATAGTAACATCGATTTGAGCGAACTATTCGAATTTTGTACTCGATTGAAGTCCGGTGTGCCATTTTCCGCAAAAAATAATTATTATGTGTACAACTTGATGAGTTATATTACTAGGTTTTGTTTGATAGGTTGACAGTAAAATTGACGTTATATGTAGCTGCGAAAAAAGAATTAAAATATAATTATTAAAATTTTGACAAATTTTACAAACAAACCTGTGAACTATCTTCTTCCCCTCTACTCTAGTCTCATTCCTCAGCACTTCCTCCCCTTCATCAATGATGGTCTGTATGTCACTTTTCCTGATGATCACGTTGATGATCTTGACAGTAAAAGCCAGGTTGGTGAACAGCAGGAAGGAGGCATTGGTCATCTCGCTGAGGTTGCCCCACACTTGGATGAGGCACCCGGTTTGGGTGACCACGTAGATACCTTTGAATCATAAAAATAAGTCAAAATTCGTCTTTGAAAATAAATATAAAAATGAAAATAAAATAAATATCTTCATAGCTGTTGGGACCCGGCCCGCAGTCGCCCTTTGTCGTCTACCTCCGTGCCCCTATACCGCGAAGGCGAGGACTAATAAAGTAAGTAAGTAAGTAAATAATAATGAAGGGTTGAGTTAAGCGGTCGGTTAATAACTGAGAAATTAAATAACTCGTTACATCTGTCGAAAATGAATCATTAGAACGAAAACTCATCGGTATCCCATACCTGCATTAAGAGCCTACTGAAAGAGGACCTCTGGGCTCGTGAATGGTTAAAGATGGGGTTCTTGCTATTTACCCAAACGGGCCCAGGGAGTACATGTGTGCCACCGTTGTCGTAGAAAACCATACAAACCTAGGTAGGCTCAAGTAGTCATATAAAGTGCTGGGAGCACCGATGCGCTCGCGTGGAGATCCCGGATCTCTTAAGAGCGCACAAAGGCTGGCCGCTGAAGGGGTTTTAGTGGGTACAATCATTCAAATTCTACCAGATTAAAGGTAAAAAAGAAGAAAAATTGGTACAATGTAACTTACCAACAATGAAGATAAACCAGAAGAAGAAGTAGAAAGGATAAGCCTTCTTTTTAAAACCAGTCAATTCATCTGGTACCAAAAAACCCACCCATCTTAGGACATTTAAACATATCCATAGTATGCTGTGACAGTTGTTTATAAAAACCTTCATAACTTAAGGGTTTTATTATCTTAGATAATTGAGGAGGAAAGTTTTCTTTTCTAATAGAAATGACAAAACACCCTCGATGTTAAACAGCAAATGGAAAATTTCTCAAGAAAGATACCTTAGCTAAGGCCCCAGTAGTTATTATAGTGGCCAATTTTATTACGAATTACTTGAGTGTCGGCTAATTATTGTCACATATCGAACTAATTACAGTCAAACGGATGCAAACTGTATGATAATTATGCCTCAGACTGCCTTATTAGACACCTAGGACACCTAGGCGCTATAATACTACAGTAGGTACATGTGAAATTTAATATCTAACAAGCTGTATCGGAAAAGTTTAATTAAGTATGCAAAATTAAAAATAAAGTATCTGTGTTCATTAAAGAAATGAATTGTTCATTTTAATAACAAAATAACCGCCAAGATTATTATTATTATAAAATTACCAATATCCTAAATTTTTCTATACTAGTTACGTCTATAAAAGTATTTCTATACATGACACTAATGAAAATTGAGGCTCGAAAACTGTAAAACATCATTTATTTTCTTTTGTCTTCAACGCGTTGCAGTACTGTGAAAAACGTATAGGATGCTTTTACAATCTGAAATAAAAATAAACGTTAAAAAAAATATTGGTACTCAACCGTACATAATTACGGCTACAGCGTAGATAAGCGTAGCAAACACAAATGAAGCTGACACAAAATAAATGAAATGAGCATAAGTGAGCAGAAGGTAAGTAAGCACAAACTACACATACCTAAAATTTTAATATTAAAAACACTTACAGTAGTGAAAAGTAAGCGAGAGCGTGCTCAATCCGCCAGCAGTATGATACATCTCTCGTTCCAGGCGTGCCATCACCACAAGCAGAAGCAATTTGAGCACAAACTACACATACGATTTTAAATACTTACAACAGTGTAAGAAGTGAGCGAGAGCGTGGTCAAGCCGCCAGCCGTAAGGAGCGTGTCACGCTTTAAACGTGCAAATCAGCACGAGCAGACGCGAAGTGAGCACAAACTAGGTACTTATACGATTTTAACTTTGAAATTCTTACAGTACCTAGTAAAAGAAATGAGCGTAAGCGTGGTCGATCCATCAGCAGTGAGGAGTGTGTCACGCTTCGAACGTGCCTTCACCACGAGCAGAAGCAAAGTAAGCACACACTTCACATACAATTTTAATTTAAAAATACTTACAGCAGTAAAAGAAGCGAGCGAGAGCGTGGTCAATCCACCAGCAGTAAGGAGCGTGTCTCGCTTTGAACGTGCCATTACCACGAGCAGGTCGCGACGGAAGCGAAGCGAGCATACATACCACGGGCAACTGTACGCCGCCGACGCTATCTCAGAACTCTGAAAGTATGGTTTTATTTATTAAAACGTAATAAACTTAACTAGAGCTAACTAAAAATATAATGCTACGAGTATTCATTTTAAGTATGCGTTACCGGCTTTTTTACCCAAAAATGATGATAAAGCCATATACACTACGCTGGCTCAGTGCGGGTTGGAGGATACAAATTTTTTTTTTTTTTTTTATTTCGAATAGTTTTGCGTTTGACTACACACTGCCTGATGTTAAGCAGATGTGCGGTCTAGGGTGTAGCACGCTTATCTAGAAGATACCTATTTACTCGGGATTTACCTAATTACCTCAATTAGTAGTTGGTTTCCTTGATAACAATACAGGAATACTTGAAGGACCATGCAAAGTAAATAAGCTATCATTCCCACTATTCGCACTATGTTCATTGGAGTGCTGTGAAGCTCCTGAAATATTATAGGTTTATTACTAGGTATAGTCAGTACCAGCCTTTTTTTTTTAATAGTCCACTGCAGGGCGTAGGCCTACCCACGAAGGGTGATTGGGCCATATCCACCACGCTGGCCCAGTGCGGGTTGGTGGTTTCACATACGCCATCGAATTTCTTCTACGGACGCATGCAGGTTGCCTCACGATTTTTTCCGTCACCGAAAAGCCCGTGTTTTTTTTTTATTTAACTTAATTTGAACCCACCACCTCACGATTAAAGGCGGGTGTCATTACCACTAGACCACCACGGCTTATAGTAGTAGGTGTAGTAATTTACATAAATTCATCTATTTTTGAATCCTAAAGGCAGTTTCCAGCAGGAGCATTTTTTTGACCACGTGGTTGCAGAAGCTTCATCCATCCATAAATCAGCCATAAAACGTCCATTGCTGAACAAAGGCCTCGCCTATGGATCATCAACAAAGATATGGTTTTTTTTTTTTATAGTAAAAATTTACTAACCACAGACTCCAGGGTCTGTACCCTTTGTTAACTACAATTTACATTTATTTTATTATATACTGTACAAAGAGTAGGTACTAGAAATCTTAGCCTAAGTTAGTGCACTGCGTGAATGCCACGAGCAGACCGGCGACCCGCAAGCAGCACCCGATCACGAGTGTGACACATGTGCCAGCCATCGCTCTCATATTTATTACATACCATATTTGAGGGAGGAGAACGTCCCGACACATGATGCCGCCGCAAGAAGGAGCCTTCGATGGCGAGCATGAATGCTTGGAGCATATGGATTGATCTATGGATCTACTTGTTTGAAGCGGTTTGCGCCTTCTAGCATGATGATCCTGCTATCTATCTTGCAGGTGGACGTCGTATGTTGCGCTTGCGATACGTGGTCTCTACTCGATAACATTTCGCTCTCATCGGTCATAATCCGTGTTATGTGCCCTAAGTTACTGCTATTACAACTTGTATATTTTTTTAACTGTGTCGGTAGCCTTTGTTCTTCTGCGGATCTCCTTATTTCTGAGTTTAGATTAGAGAAACTCCAAGCATAACCCTCTCTATAGCTCGTTGAGCTACATAAGTCACTGTTAGAGTCAATACAGTGGAACCTCGATTATCCGGCCTTCAGTTATACGGATTCGCGATTATCCGGACTACTAACTTCGATCAAAATTTTTTTTAAAATTGAATCAATACATGGACCATAGAAATCCGTATTCGAATCTGATGTGTAATTTGGAAGATATACCTAAACGGATACATGGACGGGACGACAGACACACAGAAATTGAGACTTTGCTTTATGATATGTAGTGATAGTGATATCACAGTGCCTAGGCACGGTATTCATATAAACGGTCGGATCGCGAATCAATACCTACGCGCCTCGGTGTTCTGTAGGTAGTAGGTACTGTTTCGGTACACAACAATCGCAGATGATCCCATAGAGTAACTTATACATAGGGGATGCGCCTTGGTGACAACGGACGTATGAATTTGTCATCAGCAAATGTGCGGATTTACCTATTAGTCCAGTCGGGGCAGACATTTAAATAGAAAAAAATCCGGGGAGCGATTTGTTTTTTGTTTTAAACGTGGTTCGAAGTATAAATCTCGATTTTCTAACTAATCCCGGTAGAGGATTCGCCGCCATCTAGTTTTAAAGTTCAATTTTTTCGTTTTTCTGAAATAACTCGTTAATTTTCAACTTTAGAGCAAAAATGGTTGTATCCAAAGTTGTTGGAAATTTAATTTCTCACAAGTTTGGTCATGATCATTTTTACGCTAGGATCAATATTTGCAGAGTTATACTATCAAGTTTATCAAAAAATCGTAATGGGTGGAATTTTATTTTCTTCAACTTTGGCTCTCGCACTCTTTTTACTCGAATATTTTCGATTTATACTCAAATCGGAGGTAAAATTGTTTTTATTTTTCATATATTTTGTTTATTATCTTGCGGCGAATCCTCTACCGGGATTGGTTAGAAAATCGAGATTTTTTTTTTTTCTATTTCAAGCTAGTTTTATGTCTGCCCCGGCTGGATTATATCAGACATGCCACGCGGGGCTGTATTTATTTCAAGGACAGGGCCGAGTCACAATATTTCATAGATACCATTACCTTGGCCTAGATTTCTGAAGTCAACTCACCACAGCCAGCTGGTAAGCCGTGACGCATATAATGACCATCGAGACTGTAAATTGTGCCAAAATTGGTTCACTAAAGCATCTCTGGATCTGTTTAGCACTCTTCAAAACAGCCTGGTGTCTACACACGCACGACTTGAGCCGAAGCAACGCAACTTCATGATCTTGCAACTCCTTAAAAATATTTTTATTTAAAACCTTTAAAAATATTAGTACTCGACGGCTCCTACGTATACCAGTGTATCTGCAAGATACACACTTATACATCTGATGAATTTTTGATGTCTTTTGATCATACTCTTTTGTTTTTGATCATACTCATTCATCTTTTGATTTTGATCTACGTATATTGTGATACTATAAAATTGAAAAAAAAAAAAAAATTTTTTGTCAAAAAAAAAGTTGGTCAGAGGTATAAGTGAGTAATTAATTATTTTCCCTATAATTCTCCGCTGAACAATCAGGAATCTACCACTTACCTACAATTGCGCGGGAGATTTAGTGGTGCGGGCGGGGTAACTGTCCAATACGCAGTTCTTCGGTGGCGGTTCGCGCGCCGAAGTTTGTGGACAATGCGCTTTTATTCTTGTCGTCAAACATGTCCAGAAAACGATCATTTATTGCAGAGTTTATAAAAGTGCTCATAACAAATATCAAAACTCTAGAACAGGTAACTGTTTTTTATTTTGCTGTTTTTGAAGTTCAGGCGTAAAAGGATGTAACTACACAGATACTTACTTATACTTCGAGATTTAAGTAATTGATTATGTGTATCTAGATATTTACATGTTTGTACGTTGTAAAGTTGTAAGTTCATTTTTTAAGTATATGGTATATAAGAGTTTTACTTCTAAATATAACACCAAATGATATAATGATAACACCAAAACTGATAAGTATTAGAGCACTTTGTTTCTTCTAAATAAATAAAATCCTATTATAAAACACTCTACGAAGTTTAATTACTCTAGTCCATTTGAGAAAAAGGTTATGACGATTTTAAGTTTTAAAAATGTTTAAATGGCTCTCCTGAAAAATTTGGTTTTTACAGATTCACTGGTATACGTAGAAGTCGTCGAACTGACTATTTAGAAACTATCTATCTTGTGTAAAAATAAATTAGTATAGGTACCGTAGCACTCGTAAGCGTAGTTTGACTAAGTGTTAGTCAGCGATCACCGAAATTAAGTAACGTTCCGCACGGTCAGTATTTGGATGGGTGACCGCGGTTGGCATTTTCCAACTGAGCGCTACCGTGGCTCGGATGACACGTTAAATTGTAGGTCCCGGTTGTTTTAACCGCTTAGCCATGTCAGAGGCCTTCAGACGGCCTAAAAACTCTGACACCAGAACTAGCCACCCGACCTATACGAACTTACCTACTTACTTACTTAGTACAGTATTGTACTGTACTCTACTAGCCTTTTTAATAGTCTACTGCAGGACGTAGGCCTACCCATGAAGGGTGATTGAGCCATATCCACCACTCTGGCCCAGTGCGGGTTGGTGGATTCACATACGCCATCGAATTTCTTCTACGGACGTATGCAGGTTGCTTACGATGTTTTTCCTTCACCGAAAAGCCAATGATGTGAAATTCCGTACGTTCCGAAATTGGTACGGGATCGGGATTTGAACCTCACGATTGCAGGTCGGGTGTAACTAGCACTAGACCACCACGGCTTTACTTAGTATACCTGCCTAAATAACTATAATATAATATACTGACTTAATATACCTGCCTAAATAAAAAATTATCTGCCTGGCATGAGATATAAAAGTTTGACCAACAAACAAGTGTCTCCAAAAGAAGTAGCTCTCATAGCGTAGTTTGATAAGGTGTTGTTTAGCAATCGCCGAAATTAGGTAAGTGACGTTCGGCACGGTTAGTTTACGGTAGGGTGACCGCGGGTGGCATTTAAAGCTAAACGCTCCCATAGCTCGCAATACACGTTCAATAGAGAGTCCAGTTTGTATCAACCGTTTAGTCGATCAACCGATAGAAAAGCTGCATGAAGTTAGTAAAAAAATGTTAATAAAATATCAATAGATAAAAGACTTACATAATTCTTCCCTTCGATCAAGCCAGTGCAAACATTATTCAAGGAAAGGTTGAGGAGCCCCAGGCGGCACCGGCACACTGCTATCAGTGACGTCACCAGCGAATCCAAGCTGACGTTCAAGGCTGCTGCCACAACCAAAGCAGATACCTATAATGTGAATCTCTATGAAAACACGCACGTTACGTGTCCAGCTTCAAATTTTGACTAAGATGTAGAATGTGTGAGGTGTGAAGTTAGGCCTTTTAGAGTAAAAATCTTAGCTCTAGGCTTCGAGAAAATATCAATAGTCACAATCGTGCAAAAATGTGTCCGAGCCAAAACCCTGCCCACACTTCGTAGCAGGCAGGCTTTTTGACCGACGAACCACCGGAGGAGGTATACAATTCGACGCGTATATTTTTTTATTCATGTATAACCACACATAACTTTTTTCGTAGTAGTCCGATTTCAATAATTATTTTTTTATTAGAAAGAATATAATTCGAAATTGGTCTCATTTAAATTTTATCGAAATCGGCTGAGCCATTTTTGATAAATCAACAATAATGTGAAAAATGCTACATCGATCCGTGCGAAATATTCGCGAATTCTGTTCACGGGTGAAGTCGGTCATGCTAATTTTTGCGAAAATAATCTTGTTAGTCGTAAGACGATTGCAAGCCGACTACAAAGCCGCGCGATGCCAAACTGCTCGGTTACAGTCGAGATTCGAGAAAACGGATCATATTTAATTAATGTTAATATCCAAGTCGGTATGTATGACAGGGCGCTCGGACATTTTTTTACTACATTCATTTAGAGACTGTGGCTCTGTAGATATTTACTCGAAGGCTCTAAGTGGGATTTATTATTTTATAGGGTGTATAGTGATAGTGGTTACATATTTAAGCCTTTTGGGGTCGAAACGTTACGTAGGGACCGGGACCAAAAAAATATTTAAAGACTTATAATTACGACTGGTCGACGCAACACGTGACCAAAATGCTGGCCTCTACTTTGCCCAGAAGATTAACATTGCCATCCAACGTGGCTATGGGGCCATCATCTTGGAAACTGTGACCGCTGGCAGTGGGCTTTTAGATTGGCTTTCGTCATAATAATATAATTATATTCATTTTTAGTTTAAGGTTTTTATTAATAGGTTTTTGGCTGTAAATATAGTATAAAAGTTTAGTTGTTGAAATATATTTTAGTATACCAATGGTAAGTTTTTAATTTAGGTTTTTTTTTTAAGTAAATGTATACTTTTTGATTGTGCGAGCTATATTTATTTACTAGCTTAAAATCCGCGGTTTCGCTCGCGTTGTCTTAGTACTTGCTTAAAATTATAATAGCCCGCGGTTTGGCCCGCGTTGTCATAGTAGGTACTTGTTTCAAAATTCAAAACTCATACTTTATTTGTCAGTAACATAGTAGTGTAAACAACATACAAAGTCTCATATAGATTTTCGTAGAGTAGAAAACGTATGTTCTTGCTTATGGCGTACAAATATAAAAAGAATAGTTACACGTTAAAAAACAATAGGTATACTTACCAGCATTTTAAAATAATTATGTAAAAATTAAAAATATGATTAGGTTTAGATTATAACATAACATGATTATCATAATGGTTAAAATGATGTATGGCTCATAATGATGAGTGGCTTAACATGATTATAGCCCACAATTTTAACCTTGTTGCCATATTAGGTATTTGCTTAAAATCATAATAGCCCGTGGTTTAGCCCGCGTTGTCTTAGTATTTCCTTTAAATCATAATAGCCTTTGGTTTAGCCCGCGTTGTCTTAGTACTTGCTTAAGATGGTATTTTGTAGCCCGCGCTCTGGCTCGCATTGTCTTGGTAATTACTTAAAATGAGAATGACCTGTAGTTTTGCCCGTGCTCTCTTAGCACATGTTTAAAATAGTACATTATGGTACAAGTGTGTAATGATGGTGATTACCGCTGTGGCGCCATTGAGAGAGCCGAGGACGGTAATCATCAATACACACGTGTAGCATATGACGTTTTTCAACACACTTGTGAATAAAATAATACTAAAAAAATATTTTCTACAGTTGTGAGCAGAAAACGAGTTGTGAAAATTTTTCGAAATGAATGGCGGGAAAAAATTCTTCTTCTTTTATGTTTTGGCGTCGCATTGTTGAGCATTTGCCAGTGTCAAGTATTAAGTTTATAGTAATATTTTTTGATATTTTATCAAAATAGTCACTGTCGTAGTCACGTCATAGTTCAATAAAGTCGCAGTCAAGTCCAAACATAGTCCAAGTCATACCTCAGTAAAGCAGTGGAGACTTTACTAGAGGCGTCTAAGGAGCTTTGGTAACAACATGGAACAACATGATGCGTCACATTAGGTATATCACTTGCCTTCACTCATGCACGTAAATCAGCTCATAATTAACAAAATATCACCATTTTTCACTAATTATCACTGAGAAAAATACAAGTTTAACAAAATAATACAATGAGACAACATGATTTTTCCGCGTTCTTGCCAAAACTCGCGGGAAAAATTAAACTGTTTCCTATGCGAACGCAATGGCGAAATGAAAACTGTTTAATTTTTTGTTTTGGAAAACTGTTTAGTTTATTTTTGTTTAGTCATATACTAAAAGAATGAGGTTTCATAGGTAATTCCAACTGTAGCGTCGCTAGTGTTGTGCAGCGCATCCGTCGCGCGTTAGTGTTGTACCGCTATCACTCGATTTGGCGAGTCGAGTGTGCGGCTAACAGTAGGTATGGTCACGTCTTAGTCTTCATTTAACATGAAAATGTTTTTGGTAGGATATATTTGCGAATCTTAGAAGTCATTATAAGTACAACAGCGAATCTACACAAGAAATTAAGTTAGACACTCACCTGGTGAAAATATGTAATCTCATACATCGGTGATTTCGACGAGTCGTATGGATACCTAGTAAAAAAAATTTTTGAATGATTCTGGACATTCAAAAGAACTAAGAAAGAAAAAATATGTAAGTTTTTCTTTTATACGTTAACTGTTTTTATTTGTAGAGTTTGTGCAAAACGAGAATCCATATCAATAAATAAATACCGACGGACATTACGTATGAGCAACAATAAAATAAGTTAAGCACTAAGTAAATAAATAAAAAAAATACTATTTACTATTTTTTAGCATTACAATATGTTATACTAGCTTTGCGTCATCACAGGATCTTTACTTCTTCCTGAATTAAAAGTAGCCTATGAAACTTTTCAAAAATTATATCTGGCAAAATCCAGTCGATATGTTGCTCTGTTGCTACGTGAAAGAGTAACAAATAAACCAATAATCAAGTGGTGACTTCCAGAACTGGTGTACTAAGTCGAAAAAAGGACCATAATTTTGAACAATCTTTTAACTCAGAATTCTGGAAAAAAATCAGCCGGTTCATACATCAGAGTTGAAATGTGGCATGGAAAAGCTGATTTTTTCTCGAATTCTAGGTTGACCTCATAGTAAAAATTATTCATAATTATGGTCCTAATCACCCCATATCGGCTTAGCATAGGGCGAGCCAGTTTATCTTACCAAGCCCGGAGGGGCAAGCCGCTTTTCTCAGCGCTGGCGGCCCAACCCAGCACCGCCAGTCCAGACAGGGCGACGTAAAGATACAGGTGCCGTGACGTCTCCCGATCACAGCTATGAAGTAGAACAATTTTATGTATAGCTACTTATCTGTACATTTTTCTGTGCTGTATACTGAGTGTACCCGATCATAACAAAGTCAAAAGGAACGGTTATAAGGTTAGCAATATAAATATGCAGGCCTAATAAGGTAATCAATTATCATCTTTTTAGGGGCTAATTTCGTACATCAAAACTAACAGCTTTCGTTCTGTGACTTTTTTCAAAACTAGAAAAAAAACAGCTATTCCAGACAAGTTTACTTGTAGTCACACTGGTGAAACAAAGCGGTGTAACTACGAGCCTGGACCCATTTTGTCGAAGGTGAACGATTTATTTCTATACCTAGAACACCTTTTTTTTTAATGTTGAAAAACGTCGTTGAACAAGTTGTTAGTCTTGATGTACATAATAAGCCCCTAAAAGGATGCTAATTGATTACCAGTAACCCTGTACACCTACTGCTGAAAACGGGTAGGTATCTTACTCATTATGAGATACTCATTTCTCCGAGGTTTGTACAGTTATGAACACGCGTCTGTTACAACTACAAGTTCAAGATTAAAATCCAATTAGTATGTCAATGTTCTCTTTGTAGCTGTTACTGTGAACGGTAATATCGTTTCTAATCTCATTCGTTGATGACGGATTCGTCTCGCTCATCAATATGAAATGAATAAAAAAATCGAAGTCGATGGTCCCGCTTAGCACGAGATACACTGGAAGTTACATCGACATGAATCAGATCAGGAATTATTTCAGATGAATGTGGCAGATTTGCAGTCGAATCAAAGTAACCGACATAGCCCAACGGATTAGCAAGTTGAAATAGCAGATGAACTAACGATATAATTATACGCTGGGTGCAGGCTGCTACCAATCGCCTTTTTGAAAATCCATAGAGGAAGCCAATGTCCAGCAGTGGACGTACCTACAGCTGATGAATGGACCTTGATACGAACCTTTTAACAATGCAGATCTCTTGATTTCCCTCCTGGGAAGCCAGCTCTTCCTCCCCAGCGTCGATGATAGCCTGAACCTGCTGCTTCCTCATCATCACGTTGATGATCTTCATCCCGAAGGATACATTGGTGAACAAGAGGAACGAGGTGCTCACCATCAGCGGGAGATCGCCCCAGATTTGGAGCAGGTCTCCAGCTTGGATGATTATGTAGATTCCTACGACATGTCAATGAAAGTTCGTATACAGGGTTATTGGTAATCAGTTAATACCATCCTTTTAAGAGCATATTCTGTACATTAAAACAAGTAACTTTTGTTCTACGATTTTAAAAATTCGTATTTATTTCCTCCCACACAAAATTTAAAAAATGCAGCATGCTGGGCGCTCTGCCAACTGACAGTGGGAATTTGGATTATCTTTAAACCCTCGAGGGTCTGTGGATGAACCAATTGCTTTTAAGTAGCAGTAGTGTAGGTATTTAGTTTTAGCCTATGTGAGTAGTATTGTATTTTGTTGTAGTTAATAAAGGAAAGCTAATAAATTATTTATACCGAAACAAAATGAATTCCACTTTTAAAAAAAACTTGCAGACATGAATCTAAGTCTCAATACTAGGTATGTCATCTGTAAAACAAATAATAATTTACCGTTAATATAAATGTACCAAAAAATGCCATAAATCTGCCAAAGTATCTTTTGTCTCTTCGTGTATTTTCCTGGTACTAAGAATCCAAACATTTTCAGTAAATTCAAGCTCAAAGTTAGAGGCCAAATGCTGTTTTTTACAGGTAATTTCATAGCTAAAGTCCAGTAGATGATGTTTGCTCCTTGATGTTTGATAGCGGTGTAGATTTTACCGAGCCCTACCCTATGGTTTATATAAACAAAATTAAATAGTGAAGTGGACAGTGGTTCTGAACCTTAAAGTTTCTGAATTTTCGGTTGGAGTCAAATAGATAAAGCTATTACGAGTATATCAAACATTTATTGTGTTTATACGTTTTCAGGCTTTGAATTTGTATAATTATCTTTCATCTTATAATAGCTTGATCTTGGTAGCTAAGAACCACCAGCGAACTGGAATTCACTACCTAACTGAAAAAAAAACTTGCAATAGCTACTTATAAATTATTAAAAAAACAATTTAGTTTTTGTTACCTAGGTAATTTTAGTTTTTAGTTTGTTTCGTACTCGGCAGTTTCAGGTTTATCTATTCAGTGATAGAAACAGATGTCGTAGATCTTATTTCATTATTTTTCTAGACATAGGCCTCCCCTTTGGATTTCCAATAAGCTTGTGTGTTGTTTGTTTCCCACCTAAAGTTTATCCAAGAAAAATTTCAAGTGAATGTGTTTCATACATAATTCAATCCACAACGTGATTTAAGTACCTAGGTAATCACAGTAGCATAGGTACTAACATTTATGCTGGGAAAAGTTGACACCTTTAGTTTACTGAAATAATTATTGTTTTAGTGTTTAATAATTTTTTTTCAGTAGCAAGTACGTACTGTAAAACCTTCAAAATGTTACCAACCAATGTACAAACGTTCTAATTGCGGGTTGTTAAGATTTCAACTTCAGTAACGTAACAATTGAGCCATCAACTTAATGAATACTTCCTAACGAAGCGATTTGTCTCTATCAATCAAAACACAGTGTACAGGATAAATAAATTAAACTTTATTGGTAGTCTGACAGATCCATATTACACAACATTAAATATGTAGCTTGGTTCTAGACTACATAATCGCGATATACCTAGACTTTATATTACTATTTTTTATTTCAAATAGGTTTGCGTTTAACTACACACTGCCTGTTAAGCAGATATGCAGTCTAGGATGTAGCACGCTTACCTAGAAGATACCTATTTACTCGAGATTTGAAGACACCCACATTGTACTTTAGCGGAAAGACAGACTCAGGCAAAGCGTTTCACATTCTGACAGTTCGTATGAGGAATGTGGACATATAATTGTCAGAACAATTATGTTATGATCTTGGGCATACCTCAGGTGGCTCAGATCAATAACACATCGCACATCCGTTCAATTACTGTCGTAACTCAACAATTTTTCAAATCGTTTTTTGCCAAATTCCACCCAAAATACGTTCAGGTTTCTTGTCAAATAGTGTCGTTTCATTCGTTTCATAAATTTTCGAGATATGGCGTTAGGGTCACTTTAATGCTAGCGGCAAACAGGTGTCGCTGAAACACGTACATTGGCATATCCCGGCTTACGCAATGTGCGTTTCTGGGAGACCCGGCATAAATTGATGTAGGATGTAGGACAGTATACGTGACTGAGGTAAGTGCAACTATCACATATTTTTTACAGTTAAACTGCTTCTTACAGAGATGTGACACTATATTTGAACACTATCACAACATTTTTAAACTCATCTATCCATCCATCAGCCATGCGACGTCTACTGCTGGACATAGGCCTCTCCTATGGATCTCCAATGAGTCCAACCGAACTTATTGGCGATCCATAGAAAGCAGAAGCGGCTCGTGAGAGAGATGAGATCATCAGTCCACCTCGTAGGTGAAAATCCTATGCTGCGCATGCCGTGGTGTCCACTCGATCACTTTTTGTCGCCATCGGTCATCAGTCTGCCACTATGTGCCCTGCCCACGGCCACTTCAACTTACCAATCCACCGAACAATGTCAGTGACTAAAGCTCGAAACATACTATCGGACGCGGCTTACGGACGCGACTGACAGCCGCGACTGATAGGTATCTAAACTATGAAAGTACACTGAGCCGTGCACACTATCGGACATAAGTCGCGGACGTCACCTTCGACGACAGGACGACCTTGAGCGTTCGGACGTCCGAAAGCGATCTGGCACACCGGATGTTTTAAGACTGTGCACATTGCTAAGTTGCGGCTGCCAGTCGCGTCCTTAAGCCGCGTCCGATAGTATGTTTCCGGCTTTATGTGGTTTTTCTACAGATCTCATCATTCCTAATTTGACTTCAAGAAATGAGTTCTCAACCCATGTAATGAGTATCACAGAAAGGAATAACACAATGATCTTCGTCTTGTCCATGTTCATTTTGAGCCACCCACGTCCATGTTCATGGCCCACCTGGGTGAGAGCCTTCGAGCACCGTGCTGAGCTCTTCCATCAATTTTTCCATCACCACGATATCGTCGTGAAACCGAAGGTGAGTGATATATTCGTTATTCAGAATCCTTTCCATTCCATGATCTTAAAGGAGTTCTCCTAAGTGGCAGTAAACAGTTTCGGAGATATGACGTCTTTCTGACTTATGTCTCTTTTTAAAAAGATTGCCTTGAAGATCTATTCTTATACTCGGACTGACATGATGGCGTTGTTATTGAAATATTTCAACACTTCGATATACCGATAGTCAATGCGGCATCACTGGAAGATTCAAGCACCGCACAAGTCTCGAGAAAATTGAATGCTTTCTCATAGTCCACAAACTCTAAGCGGCTAAAGTGGCAAGTTATGTTCTTCGGTATTATATATAACTTGCCACAGCGTATGTATGTGGTTCATGGTACTAAAACCCAACAAAAACCTTTTCATCACATCTATTCGAAAAGGACTACTTGGTTCGCCTTTAAATGCACCCAAAGGAGGTGTTTTCTATAAGGAACTTTATAAGTCGACGGAATTATCTTTGCCGCGCACTTTTTGAATTCGGAACAAATAAGAGCGACAGAATGATCTTTGCCGCGCACTTTTTCATTTTGGAAGTATTTGTAATGTTAGTGTTCAGCGCCAAGAAAATGAATGAAAAGAATGTAAATATAAGTTTTCATTTGTTTTATTATTAGCAAGGAAGTTTCATAATTAGATACTATTTAATTTCAATTTAGTTATTACTCTACGTTTTATTTAATAACAATACTATAGTATAGTATGAGACGCCTTTTGTTTTCTCATAGAGGTGATGAAAAGTAGAGTGTACCATTCGGGAGCATAATATATTTTTGGCTCGGGCGACGTACTTTGAATCCCTTGCTACGTTCAGGATTCTGATACTCAGAATTTTTTTAATAACTTATGTACTAGTTTTATAGCAATAAACGTTTTGTGCTAAGTCGAACACTAGACCGCAGCCGCAAACCGAATCTGTCACGGGACGCCTAATGAAGACCGACTAAAATACATAGTTTCCATGATCATGAAAAGTCAATGAACAATTAATTATCTATATGAATGATCATGTTGATCGTTCTTTAAATCTTTACTTCGGTCGTTTAGTTCGTTCATAATGGTGGAACTTGTGTAAAATACAGACGCCAAGTTTTTATTAATTGCAAAGTTTATTAAGAAATACCATAATGTAAGTTTAGTTACTTAAATTAAACATAATCTATGTTGTGAACCAAAAGTTCTCAAACGACACTGATATATTCTGAACTTGTTGATGTTTTAGGGCGCGGAATAAATCACCATCGGCTGTTGCCGAAAAGGAGAAGAAAAAGCCAAAAGAGAACAAAAAGAAGAAAGGAGAATCTGGATCCAGCAGCAGCGATAGCAGTGGCAGGTAAGAATAATAATATAACATCATAACTATCACTGTTGAGGTTAGAATTATCAAGCCGCCTTCGTTAACACAATAATTATTACGTTTGTGGCCTTGCGCTGCTGCCCTGTAATCTATTCTGCAACTCTTTGCGAGTGTACTGTGTCCATCCAAAAAAAAATACAATACCTACCTATCTCCTTTTTAAATGACACCTACTTGTAACTATGTAGGAATGTACATCAATACATCTGCCCATACATAGTCGAATAACCACTACATCACCATTATACTCTATTCCTAGGATGTAAAGTAAGCTATACTCTTGGTCACCAGGCTGTGACAGCCAATCTGATGTATGATAGCTCATAAAATAAATTTCTTGAATTGTCCACCCTGGAGATTGACCTCCTTTAGAAGATGCTAGTGCTCCCTATCTCTTTGTTTTTTGTTTGCCCTCCTACTAAATGCGACCAACATTTTCCTTACCCTCTTCCTTCAGTCTGCTTTAATAGCACAGAATTTGGACGACTAAATTCTGTGTAGTGTGCTCATCCCCTATCTTCCACCGCTAACATAATATTGCATTTATTGAGCTATCAAAATGGACATGCCAACTACATTACCCATATGAGTATATTGCTTTTGAGCAACCACTCGCCTCATGTTGACAGCTGCCAAGGAATTTGATTTGACCTATAAAAATGCTGTTTTGTTTGGGACTATAACTCTTTAGAATGTACTATCACCATACAGGTTAAGAAATTACCCCCAGCCTCTGTTACTGAATTGCCATCCCCTTATTAAAGAAAAACAAGCATTATTCCCAGTTCTTTTTAACCTATGGAAGTTTTATGTATGTTCATCTGTATGTATTTTTTTTGTGTATGTTAATTGATATTTTTGCCAATCGTTTTGATATCATTTTTTTTTTGTTTGGTAGATCCTATTTCTGAGGTCCCATTAAAATTTTACCAAAATCATCTGATCAGTTTTTGAAAAATAAACAATAATGTAGAGTGATGGAGTATGTAGATCTAGAAGATTCTAGATCTACATACTCCATCTTCGGCTACAACTTCACTTTCCATCAGGCGAGTAGGTGGCCAAAATGTAGTCTGCCCTAACATGCAATAAAAAATATATACATTGTTTGTTTGTGATTGCAGTTCGTCAGACAGCAGCTCGTCCCGGTCGTCGTCGCGGTCCTCGTCGAGCAGCTCGGGCAGTTCCTCGCGCTCCTCCTCCAGCTCAAGTTCTTCCTCCAGCAGCAGCAGCAACAACGATCGCGCACGACCCAAGAAGAAGTTAGTCTTATTACTCTTATCCATCCATCATCTTTATGATGTCCACTGCTGGACATTGACCTGCCCTATGGATCTCCAATAGTAAATATTAGGGGACATCTTGCACACGGGCGCTGACCCCGAAATAAGCATAGCTTGTGATATGGTTGCCAGAGACTGACAACTAATAACATCCAGACACAGAGCAAACACTTATGTTCGTCTCATAAATACTTGCCCTGGGTAGAAATCGAACCCACGCCTCTTCAACCCAGGAGTCAGGTCACTAATCACTGAACCACCGAGGCACTCAAATAAAATTAAGATCGGACGGAAGTCATATGCATCCAGCGTGATCCTGCAGTCTTGATGAGATCATGTGCCCACCTTGCAAGTGGACATCCTACACTGCACTTGCCGATATGTAGTCTCCACTTGAGAACTTTTCAATCCTTTCGATTCTTATCTGATGTGGGGCGATAGGTCCCACATGAGGTCTTTGTGCATCACCTTTAAGGGTCTACCCAAACCAGTGCAGCTCCTTAAAATGGCAGAATGTGGCTCTGGGCAGCTGGCACAACTTTTATTCTCATTCTCCTTAGTTGTTATTTAGCCATAGTCAGTAAATGTCAGTTCCATTGAAAACTTCATTTTATGCAGAATTTCATTAGTGGATGAACTTGAGTTGTTTTTACAATTTTACATACATGTTCATCTCCACTAAGATTATATTGTGTAAGTGTGTGCCAAACATGTATTTCGATGAATGTTTACATTAACAGCATTTTATATAAACATGATGAGAATAAGCTCTACAAGCTGTTGTTTTTGTAAAAATGCACAAAATAATTAATTCCTTAGTCTGCTCTTATTAAAAGATAAAGGAAGACAACATTATATGAAGTGAAAGTTTAAAAGCAAGGTTGTGCTGTCCATTTTAAAAGTAAATTTCTTGATTTAAGTGATATTTCCTCGATTAACAGAGGAGCTATCACTCAACACACTTCGAGATATTATATGACACACAATTTAAGCAGGCCTGATTTCTAGCCATCATTCAATGGTGTAAGATTTATCATTTATTCATTAGCTGAAAGACTTGAAATTTAAAATCACATGAGGCATTGCATCACTTTATTACAGTCTACATGAAATATCCATCAACCCGCACTGGGCCAGCGTGGTGGATAATCCACCAACCTGCATTGGGCCAGCATGGTGGATATGGCCCAACCACCCTTCGTGGGTAGGCCTACCTCCTGCAGTGGACTATTAAAAATGCTTATACAGTACATTAAATAAAATATTTCTCTTTTTTTCTATTTCAGGACTTCTCCAACCAAAAGCCCAAACAAAGACAGACGTGAACCAGACAGAGACAAGGGACGAGACAGGTCTCCACTCGGAGACAAAAAGAAATCCGCTCCTTCTAGTGACAGGCTCAAAAGCAAGGAAAAGCATGACAGGTGAGCATAGTCAACATTTTCAACTGACAAAAATGAGGTTCTCAATACTTGTATAGTACAAGATTATTTTTTGCAAAAATTAGCATGACTGACTTCACCCATGTACAGAATTCGCGAATATTTCGCACATACGTGCGAAATATTCGCGAATTCTGTTCTGCGATGGAGCATTTTTCACATTATTGTTGATTTATCAAAAATGGCTTAGCCGATTTCGATAAAATTTAAAAGGGACCTCAAAGTAATAAAAAAAATATTACTGAAATCGGACCACTATGAAAAAAGTTATGCGTGGTTATACATAAAAAATATATATATATACGTGTCGAATTGTATACCTCCTCCGGTGGTTCATAGGTCAAAAATTAGTTACTTTAGATTCTATTACATAGTTACATACAGGTTGACCTAATAAAAGCGTGTTAAAAAGAACATAACCAGTGTTTTTTTTTCGTTCCAATGTTACCCAATTTCTCCATTGTTTGTGAGCCGATTTATTTCTTCAATCTGTGTGTAGTAAGAAGTCCCATAAAAATTTTTTTCATGACATAGCTTTGAAGCAATTCCAGAATATTGATCAAAATTACAGTGAAATCGAATGGAATCTCCTTCTGAATCTGCAAAATCGAATATCTAAATTGTTACTTTCATTTGCTGCTTCCAGTTTGAAGTCGACAGTATTGTTTGTAAATTTTGATCAAAAAATTATTCCTTATCATAGACCATTATACAACCAATTCTTATACCTATAGGCCGAATCAAACAAGTCGGCGGATGTGAAGTTAGCTATAAGCTCTGCAATATCCAAAAAAGCTGAAGCTCACATAAAGCTGCGCATTAATTGGATATTGTGCAGCTTCACAGGCCGACTTGTACGATTCGGCCACCAGTCCTATCATTGTTTGTATGTAGTGCTCATAGCATAGTTTGACTAGGCGTTTGTTAGCGATCATTGAAGTTAAGCAACGTTCAACACAGTCAGTCTTCGGATGGGTGCCCGCAGGCAGCATTCAACTGAGCGCTATCGGGGCTCGGATGACACGAAACAAATTGTAGGCCCCAGTTATCTTATGTCAGAGGCCTTCATGCGCCTCAATAACTCTGGCACCAGCCGGCCTAGGATGCACGCCACGTGAAATTTCTTTCGACATGTCAGAACGAAACAGAGTTAGGGCGAAGTATATATCTGTCACATTTTAACATATCAAAAAGAGTTATTTTTGCGTGGTGTTTGTTTTATTTAAAAATAATAACTCGTAGTAGTTCCAATGAGGTATTAGGAATGCTTCCAGGTCCCCGGGGCGCAAGAAGCGCGAGCGCTCGCCGCCGCCGCGGCCCACGCGCATCCACATCGGGCGGCTCACGCTCAACGTGAGCAAGGAGCACGTGCAGGAGATCTTCGCCACGTACGGCGTGGTCAAGAGCATCGAGTTCCCCACCGACCGCCTGCACCCGCACAACGGCCGCGGGTACGCCTACGTCGAGTTCAGCAACGCCGACGAAGCCGAGAACGCCATGAAGCATATGGATGGAGGTGATTATACAACCGCCCAAACAAATATTGCTATGTATATTTGGCTCCTACAAAAGCTAAAAAGAACATTGCAGTCCGTGGTGGCTTAGAGGTAGTGACACCCGCCTTACAATCGTGAGGTCGTGGGTTCAAATCCCGGTCCCGTACCAATGAGTTCTTTGGAATTTATGTACGGAATTTATGTACGGAAAACACACCACTGGCTTTTCGGTGAAAGAAAACATCGTGAGGCAACCTGCATACGTCCGTAGAAGAAATTCGATGGCGTATGTGAATCCACCAACCCGCACCGGGCCAGCGTGGTGGATATGGCCCAATCACCCTTCGTGGGTAGGCTTACGTCCTGCAGTAGTTATTTAAAAAAAAAGGCTGATACAGTACCGTACAGGAGCCAAAATTTGAAAGTCGTGCTTCTCTACTGGGAAAGTTATTTTGAATTGAGCATCGAGCAAGTAACTATAGAATTATAATCGTGCCAAAAAAGTGTCCAAACCAAAACTTTGCCCAAGCTACGTAGTGGGCAGACTTTTTAGTAAGTCGTAAGACTCGTAAGGTGATTGATTGCAAGCCGACTACACCGCCGCGCGATACCAAAGTGCTCGGTTACGAGCACTAATTAGGTGACATAACGTCGAGATTCGAGAAAATGGGTCATTTTGAATTATTTATTGTATAAATATATCTAAATAGGTCTTTCTTTGATTTCTTCAGGAAAGTTTATAGCTTCATTTATTAATGAAATAAAGCTATAAACCGGAGGAAGCCAAGATGGGTAGCTAGTATTATATAGTTTTGCATTCTGAGACTGTGGCTCTGTAGATATTTGTTCGAAGGTATTGAGTTAGTATTGACTGCCTCGTTGGCTCAGTGGCTAGTAACCCTGACTCCTCGGTTAAAGAGGCGTGGGTTCGATCCCCACCCAGGGCAAGTATTTATGTGATGAACATAGGTGTTTGCTCAGTGTCTGGGTGTTATTTAGGTATTATCTATTATTTAAAATATGTACGAGGTGCATTCAATAAGTACCTAGCCTCATCGCCAGAGGGCGCTGTAGTTTCAAAAAAGTTTTACCACAGTGTAGCACATTCTTTTTTAATTCTTTTTTCAAATCTTCATTCCAATCCCTTCATTTGTTTTAATTTGACAACTTATGGAAGCGAACGTATCGATCGGTTTTACAAAACTGGAAAAAGAGCAATATCGTTCGGTGATTAGATTCCTATTTTTGGAAGGGACGTCTGTGTACGGTGACTCTTCTCCATCGATGGCCACCGTCAAGAATTGGTTCAACGAGTTTGCACGTGGCCGTACGTCGGTTTTTGATGAACCACGTCCAGGTGCACCGAAAACAGCTGCTACGGAGGAAAACATTAAAAAAATCCATGATCTCGTATTGGCAGATCGCCGATTGAAGGTTCGGGAGCTAGCTGAGACTGTAGGCATTTCAGAAGGAACAGTGTATCATATTCTTCACGAGGAACTCGGCATGAGAAAGCTGTCGGCGCGATGGGTGCCGCGTTTACTCACACCGGAAAACAAGTGCAACCGTGAGACCACATCGGAGACGTGTTTGGCGCTGTTTAAACGGAATCCAGCGGAGTTTTTGCGTCGTTTTGTGACCGTCGATGAAACCTGGATCCACTGGTACACACCAGAGACCAAGGAGCAATCAAAACAATGGATCCAGACCGGGGAACGTGCTCCAAAGAAGGCGAAAACTGTAAAATCGGCCGGAAAAGTTATGGCCACCGTTTTCTGGGATTCACAAGGTGTGATCTACATCGATTACCTCGAGAAGAGTAAAACAATTACAGGGCTTTACTATGCCGATTTATTGGGCCGATTCGACGCCGAATTAAAGAAAAAACGACCCCATCTGGCGAAGAAAAAAGTGCTGTTTCACCACGACAACGCACCGGTTCACACGTCTGCCGTTGCCATGGCCAAATTGGTCGAATTACGCTACGAATTGCTGCCCCATCCACCGTATTCTCCAGATTTGGCCTCTTGTGACTTCTTTCTGTTTCCTAATCTGAAAAAATCTCTCGCCGGGAATAGATATGGATCAAATGAGGAGGTCATCGCCGCCACGGAGGCCTATTTTGCAGAGTTTGACAAAAACTATTTTTCGGACGGGTTAAAAAAGTTGGAGCATCGCTGGGCTAAGTGTATCGAACTAAAAGGATGGTTCCCTTTCTAAAAATGAGCAAGAACAGTGTGATGTCCTAGCAAATACGTTTTTGGACAACATGCTTCTCACCCATAACTGGCCCAGCGACAAATTACCAGAAATAGAGCGTTCCCTAGCTAAATTGGATGAGGACAGCGACCAAACTGCTACATTAGTTAGACCTCATGAGATTAAAAGAATAATTGCTAGCCTTAAACTGAGAAAAGCTCCTGGCTCAGATGAAATCACTAATCTATTGATAAAAAATCTGCCCCAAAAGTCAATTGTCCTACTTACTAAAATTTTCAATTCTTCTCTTTTACTAAACTATTTTCCAACCCCCTGGAAAACAGCTAAAGTTATAGCTATTCACAAGCCCGGTAAAGATGCTTCTAATCCTGTTTCCTATCGTCCTATCAGTCTTCTTCCCTGTATTGGGAAATTATTTGAAAAGATCATCCTCAAGCAGCTTCTAAGAGAATCTAACCATCTCCTTATTGATGAACAGTTTGGGTTTCGTGAAGGTCACTCAACTGTTCACCAGTTAGCAAGAGTTGCTGAGACCGTGTCACATAACCTAAATTTAAAACAATGTACAGGAATGTTTCTCCTTGATATCGAAAAGGCGTTTGACACGGTCTGGCACAAAGCTCTTCTACATAAGCTCGTCAAAGAGGACCTCTTTATCCCTCTTATCAAAATTATACAGTCGTACCTAACTGATCGCAAATTTTGTGTCCACATCAAAAACCATTCATCTTCACCTAAACCAGTACCTGCAGGCGTTCCACAGGGATCCATCGTGGGCCCACCACTCTTCTCATACTACCTCTATGATATTCCTATTCAACCGAGAACAAACCTCGCATGCTTCGCCGACGATACAGCTTCGTTCACATCTTCTTCTGATATTGACCTGGTAATCGGTCGGTTACAACTCTCATTAAACCTACTCAAAGAATATTTTGATAAATGGAAACTGAAAATAAATGCTGCCAAGACTGAGGCTATCTTATTCACTAGGAAACGTAGTGTGCCCACGAGAACCCTTAAAATAGATGGGTACGGTATACCCTGGAGTCGTTCTGTCAAATATCTTGGCATCACACTGGATAATAAATTAAACTGGACGGAAAATACTTCTAAACTTCACCTTAAAGGCATTAAAGCCCTAAATGCGCTAAGTCCGATTTTAAACAAAAGTTCTTGCCTAAGCAGTGCCACTAAATTACGCACGTATTGCACCCTGGTCAGACCCTGCATCACGTATGCATGTCCTGTGTGGAGTAGCACTTGTAAAACCAATATTATGAAACTCCAGGTGCTCCAAAACAAAGCCTTAAAATACGCCTATTCGACCCCTTTTCGCACTAATTTACATGAATTGCACAATAACATTGGCCTACCTAAAATTGATGTCTACATCTATAAGTTGTCTGAAAAATTCTATCTCCAAAAACTTCCCCGCAATAAGAACAAACTTATAAAAAATATTTGTAAAACAAGACAGAACAATCTATCTTTTATCGATACTTACAACAGATACAAACTACCCCATCACTTATTCTTAGAGTGCTATGAATAAGCCCAGTCGCGCATGAGAGCGCGCCCGGCCCGCTGGGCGCTGCCGCGCGCGCAACACTCGCCCTTATTACTGGTCAGTAAGTAGGACGGAGGTGGCGCGCGCGACTGCGCGATGCGGCCCGCGTGCGCTTGTATGAGTGAACAGGTAGTTCATGACGAGTTCTTGCCGCTGTTCGAGTGCTTGCTGCACTTACTTAGTAAAAATCGGTGCGCCTGCGCATCGTTGAGCGATACCCGCTTTCTTTACCACAAAAAAAAAATAAGACGTAGGTAGATACTTTTTCTAATTTGTAGCAATGCTACCAATTCATTTCATAATATGTATGCTGAACTAAAGTCTACGTGTGAAGTTATTAAATGATTGAATTAAAATTAGTTAACTTCCTCATCATCTAAACATAATGTTCCAGGTAGAAGTTTTGGATAAGCATAAAGTGCTTGATAAACAAAAATATAACCACTTGTTATTGTACCGCTAGGATATAATGTACACTGGCGCTTGTACTTTTTGTTAATAATTATTTAGTAAATAAAGTTATTTTGAAATTGAAAAAAAAAAAAAAAAATATGTTGAAAAATAAATTGCCACTTTTCCAAAATTTTCGTTTACTTTTTCTAGGCTAAGTATTTATTGAATGACCCTCGTATATGTAGTATTTCAGTCTCTGGCAGCCATATCACAAGCTTTGCTTAATTTGGAATTAGATACCATGTGTAAAATGTCCCCTATTTTTTATTAATGTTGTGATATAGATGTTGTAGAAACCAAAGATAGGGAGATGTGGAGTTGGGCTTCTCTACTGGGAAAGTTATTTTGAATTGAGTTAATATATTTATAACATTTTGCTCGTAATGTGGCTGTAATTACACCAATTTCAATATCGTAATGTATTTCATTACGCACTTGTGCGTTATTGTAATGTAAAACGCACGAGTTTTTTTTTAATAAAGTAACATGCACGGTTTTTTAAGATGCTCCGTCTAAAAATGAACGATACTTTTTAAAATCTTAGCAAAGAGTTTTTATGTCAGAAAAGTGGTCAATATTCTGGCAACGTAACAATCACTTTTTAAAATTGTTCAATTTCTATAACTGCTTTAACAAGTAATTAAAGATTTATTCGTTTAAGAAAGTCAGAGTTTTATAAATTTCCTCGCAAATATGTTATAAAACGTCGTATGACATACGTGCGCTTTGAAAATTACAGCCTCTGCTTCCTTATAGCAATATCGCCTCGGTTGTAATTTTCAACTTACCGCACTTATATCATGATGTACTTATAACCTGTGGCAGCTCAAATCGACGGGCAGGAGATCACGGCGGCGCCGGTGCTGATCCCGTCGCGGCCGCGGCGGCCCTCGCCGCGCCCGCCGCCGCCGCGCCACGCGCCGCCGCGCCGACACTCGCCCCCACGGTAATAATATACCTTTAAACGACTATCGCCGCTACGGTGGCGAAGTTTACAGGACCATAACTATTAAACGCAAAACCTTTTAAGTTCGGGTCTAGTACATCTAGACAAACAGGTTTTAAATTTCGTTAAAAAAAAAATAGCTTCTCCATACATTTTGCCGCCGCGCGTTGACGGACTTTTTGTATGAAAAAGCTGATTTTTCTTCGTGATTTTCCAAAAGTCCAAGAACAAAAAATTATTGTCTGGATGTATTAGACCCGCCCTTAAAAGGTTTTGCGTTTAATACCTATGACCCTGTATAGGACTACTCAGAAAGAGTGTACTAATCTGAAAGGAGATCATCAATAATAACTACTTTTTTCACGATGGAACCAACTCTAAACAGAGAAATTATTGGATTTTTCTAAATATTCCTTGTATTAAATCTCAATAGAATAGTTCTAAGATGACCTCCCTTTGCCTAAGAGAGGGTTCCAGGACATTTTTTATGGAAGTGTCTAATTTTTAATAGATACACAGTCCGTGTGGTATATCACAAATGCGTCTTTCATCTTCTATATCTATATCCTACTAATATTATAAACGTGAAAGTTTGAGTGTGTATGTAATGGGATGCGCCTCCTTCCCCTATTTTAGTTGTGGTCGATCGTGGGCGTATTATAAACTCTGTTATAGCACGAATAGTCGAGTGTGCGGTTAACAGTATCGATGTTTGTTACTCATTCACGCACAAACTGCTGTACCGATTTGGATGAAATTCGGTATGAAGGTAGTTTAGACCTTGGATTAACACAGGCTACTTTTTATCTCGAGCTAACGCGGGTAACACCGCGGGGTGAAGCTAGTAATGTACCTATATAAAAATGAATCATGGTTGTTAGTCTTGTTACTCGAGAATGGCTGAACGATTTGGCTAATTTTGATCTTGAAATATTTGTGGAAATTAAGGGAAGGTTTAAACGGTGAGCAAAATTTATAAAATTGTGATAAAAATAATAATAATATTAATTTAATTTTCCCGTACAAAATGTTCCTGCATATAAAAGTTGTCATTGACAGTTGACTGATGATGAGATGAAGTTCACCGGGTCAGCTAGTTACATAGTTAAATTTCGTGTCACATTGTTAGTCTGCGATGAACTTTTCAACTATTGAACCGATTTTAACCAAATTTTGTACACTGTGCAGTGTGATCCAACTTGAGAGATAGGATAGTTTATTTATTTTGATTTTGATAGATTATTTTGGCAAAACGACGATTGGAGGGTCAGCTGTTTTTTTTAATAAATATAATATTGTTAGTAAAATGTATGATTGTGGTAATGTGTTGTCCCCGCAGGTACCGACGGCGCAGCCCCCCGGCGCGGCGCCGCTCCCCGCCGCGGCGCCGGCGCTCGCGCTCGCGCTCCCCGCGCGCCGCGCCGCGCCGCCGCCGCTCCAGGTCCTCCTCCTCTTCCTCCCGATAACCCGCACACACACCACGTCACTCCGTACCACGCACGCCACCATACACACACACACACATGTTACTCCATTATTATAATCGCTCATTTCCACCTCGAGCAGCTTCACCCTTCACTAATTCACCCCTGCGGATTCCATAATGAATTCATAAAATTCAATTCATAGTTTATTTCTTCTTTTTACATCAAATTGATACTTTTAGCAGATACTCCTCTGACAAAATACGTATATCTACACTAATATTATAAAGAGGAAAGATTTGTATTTTTGTATGTAACGAATAAACTCAAAAAGTACTGGACCGATTTTAATAATTATTTTTTCATTAGAAAGCTACATTATCACTGAGTAACATAGGCTATATTTAGTACTAGATTACTATAGTACCTATTTATGTCTACCCGTGCGAAGCCGGGACGGGCCGCTAGTAATATATAAAATTGATACTTTTAACATGAATACTCCTCTGACAAAAACAAGAAACAAATAATCCACTTTGTACAAATAATAATTACGCTCTTGCACTGTTATTTCTCCATAGGATTCGATGCTGGCTCCACTGTCAAACCGTTATTCAATAACTTTTGTTGTGAGAAAGCCGTGTGTCTGTGGTTGTAATCTTTTCCCATCTCCTGGGATCTTGTCCTCTCGTTATTACTATATGTTAACCTTGATGTCATCAAGGTTAACATTTATAATCACTAAAGATGCGGGTTACCGTCCATGTTTTCACCATAGATGGTAATCCGTATCTTTAGTCTTGTGTCTTACAGTTGTCTGCAGTAAGATGAACACAGAATGGTGAAGTGAGTCTGAAGTGAGCAATTATAATAATTCAGTCCTACATATTAACTAGGGTAAACAGACATTAAGCCCGATTACAGAGGCGTCAGCGTTAATTTAATAGCAACGTAAAAAGTGTTCTCTCTATCTAATGCCTAAAGTGAAAAAGAAACAGAACTATACTAGGGTAAACTCACCAGTAACTGGCCGCGTTCAATAATTGGCCAGTCTCGGTTTAATTAGAAGAAAATAAGAGTTACATACGTAAGACGCCCTCGAAGATGGTTTGAAATAATCGCCTAATCTTCTAGCTTTCGTGTAAGTACTACTTACTTGCTCTATTACTGTTAGTGTAAAAGTTATTGGCGACTTTATTACAGTCGGTGTGCAAGCCTCGATGTATATATTTAACTCTAACGAAAAACGTAACGCATTATTAAGTCTACAAATCGGATTTTCTAGTTATTTTTTTCAGTGAAATATGACAAATAACGGTGTTTCATTGAGTACAAAGAATAAGAAATCATATTAAAGGGGTGGTCAGTAACTGATAATAATTTAGTACACATTTTTGTTACTTGCCATATGTGCCAATTTCTAGATTTTTACCTAACATGTCCATATCCTCAAATAAGACGTTATTTATCAATGACATAAGGATTTTAATTGAACTTAAAACATCAGTTTAAATAACCATCTCCTTTCAGTTACTGGCTTAGGTACAAAGAAAATATTAACTCCTGCGCCATCTATGCCAGTAACTGAAAATTATACATGGCCAGTTACTAATTATATCCCTTGCATTTTATAGATACCCCAAAATGTTTAAAAACAAGACAGTATCCAATACAAACAATTGACAATAAGCTTGATTTTGTTTGCTATGACGCATGCTTAAGCCTTAATGTGAAAAAATTTCGAAAATGCTTACATTTTAAGCAAAAAACATCATTTTAACTATGATGTCTCATTTTTGTATCATAAATATTACAGTTATAAATATTAGTATAAGTAACAGCGACTCATCTGTTTCAGAGTCCAACAAATTTTTTAAGATCGTTACATTGTCAGCATCCCTGCATCAATAAGATCTCGTATAGTGAAACAATTGTCAAAAAACAAGCTATTTTTGTATGATGTCATAGCTGTTTGAAATTTTTGTATAATTTTGATTAGGTGTTGATTTTTAATAATAAGTTCTATGAATAAAAAATAGTTTAAAATGTATACGTTTAACCAGAAGCATTGAATAACAGATAAATAATGTATTTTTAGAATTTAAGTGGGGTGGCTAGTTACTAAATTCAAAATGGCAAATTTATAATTCGTTGTGGCCAGTTACTAATAAAATGTGCATATTTTCAATTGTAATAGAAAAAATGTGTTTGTATATAGTTTTTATTTTTTCACCTATAATGCACTGAAAAATATATATGGAGCCGATATGTGTAGGTAGATGATTTTTTGGCGAAGATATAAGTACCTAGTTAAAGGACATGTCCACAAAATGTATGGAGGCTGGTATAATAATAATCAAAAATTCTAACCACAACACTCGTTACGTTTCGAAAAAGTTCATATTTTTCTGAGTCTATTACAACAGTTAAAAAAAAAAGAGCCCTCCGATTTTTTTAAAATTAATTTTGAATTTATTAGAAAAAATAAATATATTTAGCTCAATAAGTAGTTTATCTCTAGCAGGTCTGATTAAGTAACCTCCAAATTGTTATATAAAAGCATTTTTACCAATTAGACACACATTTTAAGTGATTTTTGTCACATTGTACCTACTAACTGGTCACACTGGTAGGTCATAATTTTTAATTTTAGCAAATTAAGAGATGAATGTGGAAGAATCAGCTACGAATGGAAGTAAAATAACTATAGAATCACTTTATTACTGCTAAACTAGAAAAAATAATAAGCTGTATTGTTATTTTTCATACAATTTATTTTTCGCATTTAAAAAAAATCGGAGGAGTGAAAAAATCTAAATTAAATATTTTTAGGAAGCCCATAAAACAAGCTTTCAAATGATGTATATATCATATTGGTTCGATTTTTCTCTGAATAATATACCACTCGTGGACGTTACCTTTGAAAAAATTCTCAAGTGGCCAGTTACTGGTGAGTTTACCCTATTTAGCTATTATAATTACGATGGCGCCTCTGTAATCGGGCTTAATATGTATTAATTGTAAATAATAAAATAAGGTGATTAAAAAGAATCCCATAATATGCTATAAAATCATTGCCATTTTAAGTCAAAATTATAATTATCGTAACCATGCCTAAAATTATTATATTTAATTTTACCCTAGTTAACCCACACCACAAAAGACATTATTCACGCATGTTTCTCGAGACATTGATGAAGCTACTCCCGAGGTAAGTATATTTTGTTATGCTTTCAAATTACATCTTTTCTATGTAGAGTAGCAAGCGACCTAGTAACAGGTAAGTATCGTTTTTGTCTGTAGTGTATACTCCAACTTTAGGACCTTATAATTATGATATTCTAACAAGGATTTTCCTACCTAAAGCTTGCAAAATGGAAACTGAACTGAGAGTGAAGTGAGAATGACTCGATGTTCTGACTATGGTGGAGTGTAATTACCTTACACCCAGATTCGTGTTCGATATAAACTGTATTTGTAATTCGTAACTATAAAGGAATGACTTTACTTTGCTAATAAATTGTATTAGTATTAATTGGCTTTTTTGATTTTCATTCCCAGATCCAAAGATCCTGTTCCAATTAGCAAGTAATGAATATGTTGTTAAGGATTCCATATATTGTTACTAAAATAAATAAGCAAATTTTGTAAAAGTTGTTTAATTTATATCACATTTCGAATAGGTAGGTACTTTGGTACTTTATAAATTAATTTTCTCAAATTTTGCTTCCAATTATTTTACAGTATGTTTGGTAATCACTGACTAGAGTCTTGCCTTTGTACAAATACTCCTGTTCTAGCAGAGGCATTTCCTTTGGGGATCTAAAACAAATTCAAAAGTAATATTTATAAAATGCATAGGAAACATGCCTTGACACTAACTATAACTCGGCAGATACATGCAAAAATAATACAACAATGTAATACATATTTCTATAGCAAACTTACGGATATAGAATCCTCATATTCTTGGGCCCTCGTACAGGATTCCAGGCTGATACAGGAGCCTTGTTAGAGAGCATCAGACCCGCCACTGCCGTGTACAGCCCATACTCCTGGACCATCTTTTCCTGTTGAAATTCATAGTAATATTAGCAATGCAAAAAAGTAACTGACACAGGTTTCAAGAATTTAGACAACTATCTAAAGCTCTAGTTTCCCAGAATAACGGTGCATTAGTTAATAAGTTCTCCAGCAAAGCCCTCACTGTACAGACACACTCGCAACATACATCCACTCACACACAAACATGCACGCTACACACACACATTACGCAATCGAAAAATGGAAATTACTTGTACTCGTATTTAAGTAAATTACTAAGAACTCATTGTTAAGTCACTGTTTTCATTACATTAGGTAATAATTATGAGATGTTTTATCTTAAAGAAGAGACTAAATCTCATGACACAGGACCACCCTAGTGTGAGATTTAGGGTTCCACTCTGGAAGTTTGTAAATTTAATCTAAGTACCTACCTACTAACATTACTTTAAGCATCATCAAGATTTACTAACTCCAAAACCTGTGACTTTTTGAGCAAAATAAACGTTATCTTATCTTATCTCTCACTATAATATCAATTACTGCTCTCTAAGGAAATCGCGCTATTTCGTTTGTTGCTCCCCTACAAAAACAGCTTACGAGGGCCATTCAATAAATACTTAGCCTACAAAAAGTAAACGAAAATTTTGGAAAAGTGGCAATTTATTTTTCAGCATAGTCTCCTTTTAGTTCGATACACTTAGCCCAGCGATGCTCCAACTTTTTTAACCCGTCCGAAAAATAGTTTTTGTCAAACTCTGCAAAATAGGCCTCCGTGGCGGCGATGACCTCCTCATTAGATCCATATCTATTCCCGGCGAGAGATTTTTTCAGATTAGGAAACAGAAAGAAGTCACAAGGGGCCAAATCTGGAGAATACGGTGGATGGGGCAGCAATTCGTAGCGTAATTCGACCAATTTGGCCATGGCAACGGCAGACGTGTAAACCGGTGCGTTGTCGTGGTGAAACAGCACTTTTTTCTTCGCCAGATGGGGTAGTTTTTTCTTTAATTCGGCGTCGAATCGGCCCAAGAAATCGGCATAGTAAAGCCCTGTAATTGTTTTACCCTTCTCGAGGTAATCGATGTAGATCACACCTTGTGAATCCCAGAAAACGGTGGCCATAACTTTTCCGGCCGATTTTACAGTTTTCGCCTTCTTTGGAGCACGTTCCCCGGTCTGGATCCATTGTTTTGATTGCTCCTTGGTCTCTGGTGTGTACCAGTGGATCCAGGTTTCATCGACGGTCACAAAACGACGCAAAAACTCTGCTGGATTCCGCTTAAACAGCGCCAAACACATCTCCGATGTGGTCTCACGGTTGCACTTGTTTTCCGGTGTGAGTAAACGCGACACCCATCGCGCCGACAGCTTTCTCATGCCGAGTTCCTCGTGAAGAATATGATACACTGTTCCTTCTGAAATGCCTACAGTCTCAGCTAGCTCCCGAACCTTCAATCGGCGATCTGCCAATACGAGATCATGGATTTTTTTAATGTTTTCCTCCGTAGCAGCTGTTTTCGGTGCACCTGGACGTGGTTCGTCAAAAACCGACGTACGGCCACGTGCAAACTCGTTGAACCAATTCTTGACGGTGGCCATCGATGGAGAAGAGTCACCGTACACAGCATCCAAGCGCTCTTTGATTTCGATGCGCGTTTTCCCTTCCAAAAATAGGAATCTAATCACCGAACGATATTGCTCTTTTTCCATTTTTGTAAAACCGATCGATACGTTCGCTTCCATAAGTTGTCAAATTAAAACAAATGAAGGGATTGGAATGAAAATTTGAAAAAAGAATTAAAAAAGAATGTGCTACACTCTAAAACTCTTTTGAAACTACAGCGCCCTCTGGCGATGAGGCTAGGTACTTATTGAATGCACCTCGTAGATCTACAGGGTTATTTCTAATCAATTAGCATCCTTTTAGGAGCTTATTCTGTACATCAAAACTAACAACTTTTGTTCTGCAACTTTTGTCAAATCAAAAAGAAAAACAGCTGTGCCATACATTTTGTCGCGGGTGAACGATATCTTTCTATGGAACAACAAAAAGATGAAATCGAGTTTTGACAAAAGTCGCAGAACAAAAGTCGTTAGTTTTGATGTACAGAATAAGCCCCTAAGATTATGCTTATTATTAGAAACAACCTATAGATAAATATAAATCCGAAAAGTTTGTTGGTTTGTTCCTCTTTCACGCAGCAACGGAGCAACGGATCGACTTGATTTTTGGCATGAATATATTTCAAGGGCTGGAAAGTGACAGGCTACTTTTTATCCCGAAAAAATAAAAGGTTCCTGTGGGATATCTCAAAAGTCAAATTCCACGCGGGTGGAGCCGTGCAAAAACTAGTATACTGAGCGCCACACAAATTGAAAGACGGGAAGTTAGCCGCAGAGAGCTGCGCAAACGCCAAATTATAGATGTTAGCGGGTGCCAGAGAAACGAGACGCCGGCGCACACCCGCCCGCCAACCTCGTGCCTCCCGCACGCTCCCTACGCCCGAGCTCACTACTTCGCCATTTGTATAGGCATTGTGCACACATGCGCAATAATTAGCGAATCACGGCGAAGTGTCATCCGCGGCTAACTTCCCATCTTTCAATTTGTGTGGCGCTCAGTATAATATCTGTAATAAGCGAGGTGTGGTAGTAGTTACTACACCAGTAGTATAAGTTTGTCGAACTTACCCTCCACTCTGCAAGCATGAAGTCAGCATCGCTCAAGGCTGTTGCGGCCTTTTCGGCGTGGTCTATTAGAGAAAAATGCGGCAAATAGTTCTCTTGTAAGAAATTTACAAACGAATTGGGCTGAGTAATGAACTGTTCAATGACGTCCTCAGGAGAGTGGGATAACTTGTTCTGACCTTTTTCGTCGACTATAACTGAAATGGAAAAGTTTTCTTATAAACCCTATGAACCTAATAGTACAGCTCTTTAACATACACGCTCTATTGTGGCTTTCACAACTAAAATTTATTTAGGTCTTTTGTTGTCCTTACAGACACAAGTACGAGATACTGTACTGTACCAGCCTTTTTTAATAGTCCAATGCAGGAGGTAGGCCTACCCACGAAGGGTGATTGGGCTATATCCACCACTGGCCCAGTGCGGGTTGGTGGATTCACATACGCCATCGAATTTCTTCTAAAGACGTACGCAGGTTGCCTCACGATGTTTTCCTTCACCGAAAAGCCAATGATGTGGAATTCCGTACATAAATTCCAAAGAACTCATTGGTACGGGACTGGGGATTCGAACCCACTACCTCTTGACCACCACGGCTATAGTACGATATAAAACTTACTAAAATGCTGTCAAATAGGATCTTAATGCTTTAAACATCTTTATGTAGAAGAATAGAGCGGGTACAATCAAAGACTAATTATTGGGGTCACGAAGAAAGTTCTCTTCATGATTCCAATTGACACCATAGTATGGCAGCATTTTTATGGGTTCTCTTTCTCAGATGTGTTAGTAAAGGACAACAATAGGACTAAGTATAGTTTATATAAGAGTTCAGTGTTATAGCAATTCAATTTATAAAAAAGTTGGTAAACTTTACTTTTAGGATTCAGTACTCTTCCAACACCATGTAAAATGCTGACTGTTTGATCTTTTCCCAATGATATGAATTTGCTTGAGGCTTGTTTCTTTTTCCTTGTAGTTGTTTTACTCTTAGTTTCTTTCTCTATTAAACTTGTTTCCATGCATTGAATTGAACCTGAAATGATACAGAATCTATATTATATATAGATGAATCCCTATTTCCCTTGATCACGGCATCACGCGTGAACGGCTGGACCAATTTGACTAATTGTATTTTTTGTTGTGTTTGTTATTATCAGGAGAATATAATAAATAATAATAATAAATAGATAAATATTAGGGGACATCTGACACCAAACTAAACAAAGCTTGTCATATGGCTGCCAGAGAGTGATATACGTATTTTAAATACATATACTTATACAGGGTTATTTCCAATCAATTAGCATCATTTTAGGGGCTTATTCTGTACATCAAAACTAACAACTTTTGTTCTGCGACTTTTGTCAAAACTAAAAAAGAAATCAGCTGTTCCATACATTTTGCCGCGGGTGAACTATATTTTTCAACAATTTTTTTTTTATGTTTTGAGAAAAGTCGCCGAACAAAAGTTGTTAGTTTTGATGTACAGAATAAGCCCCTAAAAGGATGCTAATTGATTAGAAATAACCCTGTATAGATAATACCTAAATAACACCCAGACCCAGAGCAAGGACCTATGATCATCACATAAATACTTGCCCTGAGTGGGAAACGAACCCACGCTTCTTTGTTCCCGTAGTCAGGGTGACAAACCACAGAACCACTGAGGCAGTCAAAGAAGAACAGAAGGTGCTTATGAAAGAAAAAAATAAGAAATATACGCAAAAAAAAAACTATTTAAAAGTCTCTGTATCTGGTCGTTGGTGGCGCTGAACGACATTGAAATTAATCAGATGAAAGTGATATAAAGTTCACCGGGTCAGCTAGTTATAAAAATAGTGATAACCTACTAATGGGCGGCACAAGTGGCCGATGACCATCCTAAAAACTTTTTTGCCCATCCCAGAAAACTTGAAATTCAATGCATTCTATATTTCTGGGGTAAACAAAGGTATAATGCCACACAAGTCGGCGGACGGGAAGTTAGGCGCAGAACGCTGCGCAAAAGGCAAAATATAGGTATGCGCGGGAGCCAAAGAGACGAGACGCCGGGGCACCGCGGCGTCTCGTCTCTCTGGCTTGGTTGGCTCCCGCCAACCTCATGCCTCCCGCGCGCTACGCCACGCGGCGTCCGCATTGTGCACACATGCGCAATAATTAGCGAATCACGGCGGAGTGTCATCTGTGGCTAATTTCTCATCCGCCGAATTGTGTGGCGCGACCTATAAATAGGCTTAATCAAATATCAAAACCCAATCCTGACTGAAGCTCACGTGAGGTTCGAATTTCGTAAAAAAATAAACTGTTCAGAAGGAGTTTACTGAATTTCAACAAAATGAAACGAGATATTTTTGTGATAAACATTCCAAAAATTCGCCGCGAACGCAGGACTCGAACCTGCCTCTCTCGGATCACTAGCCCGACGCTCTCCAAACTGAAACTGAAAATTAAAGTACATACAGGTACAGACCGTTTCACTCACGAAGTCGCGCCCCTCCACAGTAAATTATTGGTTTGCATTTATATGCGTAGACCTCGTTTGTACACAACGGCTTAATGTGCGTGTAGAGGCTAACAGTACAGACAGTAAAAAAATATATAAAATATGATCACTTAGGTTAGAGGGTTACACTGTCGTACAACTACATTCAATAAATATGGAGGGGCGCGCCTTCGTGAGTGAACAGATCTGTAGCGGCACGTAAGTCTAGCGCTGAGGGTAGTGTGGAGGGGATGGCTGCGCATGGTGGCCGCCATACTAAACCCATCCGCAGCCATCCCCTCCACACTTCGCTCAGCGCTAGACTTAAAAGCCGCTACCTGCATGCTGAGTGTGAGTGTTGTCGTAAACATGACACTCTCTTCGGCGAGCGCGTAAGCATGTAATTTGTATGAAGAAATGTACAGCGCCACTAGCGGCGCGTTTTTGAACCACAACAAGTTCATACAAATTACATGCTTACGCGCTCGGTGAAGAGCGCGTCATGGTTACGGCAAAACTCACACTCAGCATACAGTACATACATTCATTTATAAATCCTACTGTCCTACTAATATTATAAACGCGAAAGTTTGTGAGGATGGATGCTTGTTACTCTTTCACGTAAAAACTACTGAACGGATTGAGATGAAACTTTGCAATAATATAGCTTATATATCAGAATAACACATAGGCTATAAATTATAATGATATTGCGTCAAAAATCAAAATATCATGCGGGCGAAGCCACGGGCAAAAACTAGTAGGTACATATATACACATACCTTTTAAGCAAGCAAAATGTAGATTCAATACAGCAGACCTGACATCGCCAGCAGATGAATTGACGACACATTCTATCATATCACTTGATGGGACGTTGTACACGGCCGTGTGCTTTTTACTTATTATTTCAGAGACCCTCTTTAAGGCTGCCTTTAATCCTGTAGCGGAGACACTGTTGAAGCTGAAAGGACATGCCCACAAAATGTATGGAGGCTGGTATAATAATAATCAAAAATTCTAACCATAACACTCGTTACATTTCGAGAAAGTTCATATTTTTCTGAGCCTATCAACAGTTAAAAACAAAAAAGAGCCCTCCGATTATTTTAAAATTAATTTTGAATTTTTTCGTTAAATTAAATATATTTCGCTTACTAGGTAGTTTATCTCTAGCAGCCCTGATTAAGTAACCTCCAAATTGTTAAAAAAAAAACATTTTTACCAATTAGACACTCATTTTAAGTGATTTTTTGTCACATTGTACCTACTAACTGGTCACACTGGTAGGTTATAATTTTTAATATTAGCAAATTAAGAGATGAATGTGGAAGAATCAGCTACGAATGCAAGTAAAATAACGATAGAAGCACTTTATTATTGCTAAACTAGAAAACATAATAAGTTGTATTGTTATTTTTCATACAATTTATTTTTCGCATTTAAAAAAATTGGAGGGTTCAAAAAGTCTGAACTAAATATTTTCGGGAAGCCCATATAACAAGCTTTCAAATGATGTATATATCATCTTGGTTCGATTTTTCTCTGAATAATATACCACTTGTGGACGTCACCTTTAATAAGGTCAACTTTTATGGTAACTGCCTCGTTGTATAGACCGGACCAAACTTCGGGGCGCCTGTGAAGTTAGCTACTCTTGTTATTTCTCGTAGCTAACAACGCAGCCGTCAAGAATTTGATTCGGCATATAGTAGTTAATGTATCGCAAAGAGTTATTAAGTACCTAACCAAAAGGAGTCGACACTGCAAGCGTACCCCTCTGCCAAAAGTACGCGACCGGCGGTCATGCTCTTTGTATAGATATATCGGTCTGGTTGCGCTTGTGTTGCGTTAATTTTCAGCTTGTGTTAGTTAATTACATTTGTGTGCGTGTAAACTTGCTTATATTTTGGTTTGTGTGCATTTCCGCACCCCCCCACTGACTTAGCAGATTTCGGTGCTTAGGCGTGTCGACTCCTTTTGGTTAGGTAGGTACTTAATGCAAATAGTACCTTGTACATATATTATACATTATACAGGTGTATCGTCTTTTATAAGTGAATTAAAATTGTCAGAGAAAGAAAAAGATAAAAAATGGACCAACTTCAAAGTACGTAAGTAAATTAGCGCGACACAAATCGGCGGATGAGACTTCGCCGTGATTCGCTAGTTATTGCGCATGTGTGCAAGGGCGTAGGGAGCGGTTGGCGGGCGGGTGAGCCCCGCCCCGTGTATCTACATAGTGGTTTTTAACTTGAAATCTATTTTGTATATTATCTTCTTGATCAAGTGATTGTTTTTGTACTTATTCAAAATTTACATTTAAATAAAAAAAATGCATTTTTATTTCTATGATAGGACTGATTTATTCGTTGAATATATGTAGGTACTTATTTTTCAAAAGAAATATAATTCCAAACTCTAAATTATAAATAAACTAGCGCGGGTCGCTAGTTTATTCCCCGGCTTCGCACAGGTGTATTATACACAGTCAGGTCATAAATTCTGTCACAGGTTTAATATAAAATAATTGAAACAAGTTTATTCATTATGTAACCATTTATATACCAAAATGAACTTAACAAAACATAGATTCTTATGACAATAAAGTTTATTCAAAATGACCTCCGTGATTTTGAATACAGGCCTTCAATCTGCGCGGCCAGTCGTCTATCGCAGCACGAACGAGGTCCATGTCAATATGGGCGGCTGCCTTAATCAAGGATGTCTTGAGTGACTCCAAATTGGGATGAGGCTTTGAGCACGCCTTTTCCTCCAAGTGTTGCCATATCTTGTTATATAACGGACTCAAATCTGGACTGGAGGAGGGCCAGTCTTCGTGCCGGATGAAGTCGATTTCACGCGCCGCCAGCCAGTCTTGTGTGCTCTTCGCTCTATGAGCTGGCGCTGAATCTTGTTGGAATACCCAGTGCCCGTTATTGAACATGGTATGAGAAACAGGTTCCACAAGGTTCGTCAGGACTGTATTTTGATACACAACTGCATTCGTTTTTACACCTTTCTCACAAAAATGTACCTCTGTTAAGCCCCAATAAGAAACTCCCAACCATACCATGAGCGAGGATGGAAAATGACCTCGTTGGACACGCGGAATACGGTTGCTCGCTTCTTCACTACTGTGTGCGTACACCTCATCATTTTGTTTGTTGTAGCTCTGTTCTACGGTAAAAATTTTTTTCATCCGAAAAAAGAATTTCCCGATATTTTTTTCCCGCGTACCGCTTCAACAAAGAGCGGCATCTCTTCAGTCTCAGGTCTATTAGACGAGCATTTAAACGATGTCCTGTTTTTCTTCGATATGCCCGAAGCCCTAAGTCTTCATTTAACACCCTTTTCACCGTGGTTCTGCTTAACCCCATCTGAAGGGCCAACAGTTTCTGCTTACGTTTGGGATTTCTTTGAATTCGCGCCTTCACAGCTTTTATCACTGCTGGAGTCCTAACAGACCGAGGGCGACCACTTCTTGACCTGTCATCTACACTAGAGTCTTCATTGTATCGTTTGATGGTACGATAAAAATCTTTTGGTTATATTCAAATTTTTCAGTATGTCAAAAATTTGAATTGGCGCGTAACCGCAACGATGCAACGCAATAAGTGCAACACGGTCTTCTTTAAGCGTCCACTCCATATTTAAAAATGAGTAAAATTCTAAAAAGCATACATTTTTATTTTCATGAACAATTCGAAATTCGAATTCAATAAACTTTTTTATGGACAGCATTCTAAAAAAAAAGTTTTTACTATGTGACAATACTTATGACCTGACTAGATACATATAAACCATCCACTTGAATCACGCTATCTATTAAAAAAACAGCATCAAGATCCGTTGCGTAGTTTTAAAGATAGGGACAGACAGACAGACAGCGGGAAGCGACTTGGTTTTATACTATGTAGTGATATCTGTATAATATGCCAATTTTTATATACTTACGACACGTGGTGTATGCCAAACTGTTCTTTCAAGCTAGGTGTGAACAGATTTGCTGCAGTATTTTTGCTATCTGTATGAGATTCTGAGCATATGAATACTATGGGCGATTTTGCTCTTACTTTATACTGCCTGCAAACAAGATCACAGCCACATAATAAGCCAATATAAGCATGCAATAACAAGTGAGAAAATTCTGTGATGCTCTTGAAAATCTAGAATATTTCAATGGCATGAATAGGCATGATGACGGTAAAAAAAATATTATAATTAGTCTGTGAATTAGATTATAAAAAACTGGACACGTATTTTTGACCGACGAACCACCGGAGGAGGTATACAATTCGATGCGTATATTTTTTTTTTATGTATAACCACGCATAACTTTTTTCATAGTAGTCCGATTTCAATAATTATTTTTTTATTGGAAAGAGTATACTTCGAAATTGGTCCCATATAAATTTTATCGAAATCGGCTGAGCCATTTTTGATAAAACAATAATGTGAAAAATGCTACATCGATCCGAGCGTAATATTTGCGTTCTAGCGATGCGCCCCGGCTTCGCACAGGTGTATTATATATAAATATTTCATATATAAACATTTCTCTTGAATTACTCTACCTATTAAAACAAACTGCATCAAAATCCGTTGCGTAGTTTTAAAAATATAAGCATACATGGGTACAGACAGCGGAAAGCGACTTTGTTTTATACTATGTAATGATTCTGTACACAGGTGAAGTCGCTCATGCTATTTTATGCAAAAAAATAATTATTTATTTCAAACAACAAATGACAAAGATAAACCTAATAGTCAAAGTTTGGGAGTGAGGGTCGTGACGTCACCTCTCTTACAGAAGTCTATACATTTGTTGCACTTGTGACGTCACGCGGAACTTCGACGGACTATATTATATCTTCATCAATGTTTGTTCAATTGACAAAAGAAAAAATACGTTTCTATTATTTTTTTTATAGTCTATCTGACGGACTAATAAATGACACGACTAAAAAAATAAATTATATTTTTTTAGTCGTCATGCCTATTCTATGGGCATGAAATGATGATATGCACAAATAGATACCTAGTTTTACATAACAGTCAAAAACAAACTGGACAAGTGCGAGTCTGGCTCGCACACCGAGAGTTCCGTACAAATATAGAAAATTTCACAACATTGGGAAGTAAATTGTTAAAATCTCTATACTATAACCATCGACAAAAACGTTTTTTTTTTTTTCACTTTTCTCGTCATACATCGAATATTACACATTGTTAAAATACTTCATTAAAAACCTGTTTTAGTATGTGCTAATGAAGCTCTTTTATATGATACCTTACATGATACGATTTACTCACTTTGAACTTTTAACCTATATTTTGTGAATTTTGAGGCTTTAATTTTTTGTGATTTAAATAAAAATGTACAGTTTTCAGATTAATTCCTATGTGTCCTCTGAGACAATGCTTCTCGCCAAATTTTAAAATTTATATGTTAACGGGAAGTACCCTGTGGGTTTTGATTTTTGTGAGTGTCGAAATATGCGGTTTTTTACGACATAAACGGCTCTAACTTTTTTAAACGACAACTGAGAAGTTTTCTTTTACACAACTGCAAGAGACCACAGATATACGTATACAGTTTAAATTTCAACTCGATATCTTTACGTGTTCCCGAGATAAAGAGTCTTGACATACACACAGACGGACAGACGGACAACAAAGTGATCCTATAAGGGTTCCGTTTTTTCCTTTTGAGGTACGGAACCCTAAAAAGAGTAAGGCAAAGTTAGTGGCATGTCTCTGGCATAGGTATAGGCCAAATCAAACTTAGTAGCGTCTGTGAAATCGAGGCGAGTCGTTGCACAGTGGCAAATTCACATTGATAGCGGTGGTGAGTGGGGAGTTACGCAGCTTGTATAGGCCGAATCATACAAGTAGGCGGATGTGAAGTTAGCTACAAGCTGCACACTGACTGAAGCAAAAGCTGCGCGTTGATTAGGTTTCGCGGAGCTTGTAGCTAACTTCACATCCGCCGACTGGTATGATTCGGCCTCTAACTAACTTCGCAGAAGCTATTAAGTTTGATTCGGCCTATACTTGTCACCCCAAGGAAAGCCTTTGCAAATGAAGAGCAGGATTAACATTTATAATCTTTCTGCCTCAAGATTATTTTATTGTAAGTATTGTATTTTTTGTGCAAAATTCAGATCAGAGAAGGCTCATAATGTACTGTACTGTACCAGGCTTTTTTTTAGTAGTCCACTGCAGGACGTAGGCCTACCCACGAAGGGTGATTGGGCCATATCTACCACGCTGGCCCAGTGCGGGTTGGTGGATTCACATACGCCATCGAATTTCTTCTACGGACGTATGCAGGTTGCCTCACGATGTTTTCCTTCACCGAAAAGCCAGTGGTGTGAAATTCTGTACATAAATTCTAAAGAACTCATTGGTACGGGACCGGGGATTCGAACCCACGACCTCACGAATAATCATCATCATCACGGCTCATAATGATTTGGATGAAAATTATTGGTATCTAGAGCTTTTCTTTATAAGTTTATTTGAATAGCAACAGGCGGTATTTCCAAGAAAACGCGAATTTCGTTTTTTCTTGTTTTCTTATCTATTTAGAGTGAAGCTTGGTCTCTAGTAATATTAATAGATATTTATACTTACTGTAAGACATCTGTAAATTCAGACGGAGTTCTTATGAAAGTATTAGGGAAATCTTCCACCAACACCAGCTTCCTAAAATTGTTATCTAATAGTGATGTAAAATTTGCAGCATTTAAAATAAAGTCTAGGAATATTTTGGATTGTTTCTGCTTGAATTCAAATTCTCCTGTAAAAGAATATTGGATTTGATTAACTTTGTAAGTACACAATTCTTTTTTTAGTTTATTTTTTTTCAGCAGGGTACTGCTGAAATCTTCAAGTATTAAAAAAATACTACTTTAGCAGTTGAGTAGGAGCATTCTGAAGAGGTTTTAGCATAAGATTATTTGTCAATAAAAAACTGCTGTAGTTCCCATAGGACTCAATACATTTTTAAAAAGAACCTCTGGTTGAAACGAGGAACAAATAACAAATATATGGAGTGAATGATAATAGTTTTTGATTTCTATCTCAGAATAATTATAAGCAACAGAAACCTTGCTAAATTTTACTCAAATAAAAACTATGGTATAGTATGTCTTATTCATATCTAGTTATACAGCATAGGCGAGAGTGAGCGGAACAAAACACGCAAGTTAGAAAATGGTTGATATTTGATGGGAAATTTGAACCTTCCAGTTCCATAAGAAGGTTCAAATCTCTGATCATTTCATTTTACCTTCCTACTTTCTACCTTTTTGAATTTGGACAGTCGAGATAGCTCAATCCTAGTTTGTGAAACCCTTCGAAATTAGGTAAGTTCAGGTGTATGTGCATCTTTTTCTAACATATTTTAAATTTCAAGTGATGTAAATCTCAAAGAGTTATCTTTGTGATAAGCATTTCAAAAATCTGAAGCGAACGCAGGATTTGTATCTGCCCCTTCGGACTACTTTTCACTAGCCCGACGCTCTAACCAACTGAGCCAGCCTATGCAAGCGTCAAATTTTTAGAAGTGCTTACATTACACCAACTTATAGCGTTGGTGGCGCCACCTGTGATACCCGTATTAGACAGGTTGTCACTCAACTAGAAGTTATTAGAACTTCCCCTTTTGGATCACTAGCCCGATGCTCTAACCAACTGCATAGGAGGCGGGCTGGCTCAGTTAGTTAGAGCGTCGGGCTAGTGATCCAAAGGGGCAGGTTGAAATCCTGCGTTCGCTTCAGATTTTTGAAAAGATAACTCTTTGAGATAAAATCTAGTGTGGAAAGCACTCAAAAACAAAATCATAACATTGATGTAAATCTCTTGCTATTTTAGTAGTATGGTTTCTATTATTTTAGTCCATAAGAAGATTTATATACAACCTAATAGGCCTCTGGTGATCAATAGGTAAATTGATTATATAAACTTACCATATTCAGTAGGTATATCTATATCTAGTGGGGTGATCCATTCAGTAACTTTTATAACATGTTTTTTTGCCAAAGTGTGCAGTGTGGCTGTTTTACCGCAGCCCACTGGCCCTGTTAATAAAAGCATGTCACTACAATTACTGTTTTTAGTAAGATTGATCCATTCTTCAACTTCTTGGATTTTCTTCACATGAACAGCTAAGTCTTCTACGCAAACTGGGTCAAAATTCTTCATCCAGTTTTTGGATCCAACATTAGCAAGTATGTTTCCATTTTGCTTTGAGAGTTGTTGACTCTAGTAAAACAAAAACACATTTTTGCACAATGTAAAAGAAAGGAAGATTATCTATCTATCACAGTATAAAGCAGAATACAATACCCATTCTGTACTTATTGAACATTGTGGGATATAAAAGTACATCGAGTCGGCGGATGAGAAGTTAGCCACAGATGACACTTCACTGTGATTCGCTAATTATTGCGCATGTGTGCACATTGCCGACGCCGCGTGGCGTAGTGTTGAGCACAGTTCAGTTTTTTCAGTTCAGTTCATTTATTCTCACACAGGTACAATAATGCACACTTATGAATGTCAAAAGAAAACAACACGGGCATAGGAAGCGCGTGGGAGGCATGAGGTTGGCGGGCGGGTTTGCTCCAGCGTCTCGTCTCTCTGGCTCCCGCGCATACCTATATTTCGGCTTTTGCGCAGCGTTCTGTGCATAACTTCCCATCCGCCGACTTGTGTGACGCTTAGTATATATGGACCATCGTTTCAGAAATACCTATTCCATGTACAAAGTTCTTAGCTCAGCTTTAGTTTCGTACCAGTGGCTTTGGGAGTTGTTTTGTAGTATATAATTATTTACCTGATCGGGTGGCGTGTTGTGCAAGGTTTTAGAGTTTTCTTTTTTAGTTTTTTTTGGAGGTTCATCATCATCTAGCTCAACCATGGGATTGAACCATTTCTTTGCCTGTGAATTGTAACAACTGTTTTAAAGAGAGCTTCAAAGTAATAAGACATTACATGAGCTAAATTATGTGATAGGTTTTAAAATAAAAATAACAACATCTTAGTTTTTAGTGCACAGTAAAATCTAGCTTACCTTTTTTGCGACAGACATTTTAAACCGAAATAAAATTAGGTCTTGTCTAGAACACAAATTCCTTATCCAAAGCTTTTTCACGATATTCCTATTAAATTCCCTAACTACAAATACAAAATACGAAACGAATCAAACGAATTATTATGAAAATCCAAAAGTTCAAAAATAGTGAAAACAAAACAAACCAAACAAATGTCAAAAATTAAAAAATCCAAATAATTTACATCCCAATAATATACGCACAGATCATTAAGGCCTCGTCTTGGTCAAGGCGCGAAATATTTTTTTTTGGGTTTCTTGCCTTTTACAGATATACTACTCATTTTAAGTTTACGAAAACTCATTTAGCAGCCATGCATGAATAGGTAACTTTAACACATACATTTAAAAAAAAATAGTGCGTGGAGTCCCTCAGCGCGGAAGAAGTGAAACTTCGACGTAACAGTGCTTTCATACCCCCTCCATGGCCTCCTCCCCCGCCACTTGACTTGTCTAGGTATTTGTTTACGTTGTGAAGTTAGCTACAGCTGCGGTGCTCGTGTCGCCTCGTGGAGGGTGTGGCGGCACTAATATTATACAAGATGTTATTGTTAGTATAGTAACAAAGTTTAGGTACAAATTTACAACGCCGCAGTAAAGAACCTGTCGGGCATTTCTAAATAATGATGATTCGATCACTTAGAAAGACCCCGAGTATAGCCCACTTCTAATTACGTTGGGCAACTTTGAGCTTACTTAGGTATAAGTTCCAGACTTATAGAATACTGTTGTTTCTTTTTCATTTGAGTAATATATGATTATGATTATTTATTTTTTTCCAATAACACTATCACAGCCGCGTACCTCAGATTCTTTGATTCTGATTCTGAGATATCGTTTTTATTGCTATAAAACTGGTACATAAGTTGTTAAAAAATTATAGAGAAGTATCACAGTCTTACCTTTTTCGAGCGTGCAATATTTTACACAATACATACCTACCTAGATCGAATCATACAACTTGGCGGCTGTGATGCTAGCTACAAGCTGCGGATAAGCCAAACCTGGCCCAGATGTCAAGTAAGCTTCAGTCTGCATTGGGTTACTGCAGCTTGTAGCTAACATCACAGCTGCTAAGATGTATGATTCGTCCTATATTTTTTGTATTTTAATAGGGATGCCAAATATTGGCTGTGCAATAAAGTGACCTTTATTTCCTACATCCTTAGTTCCTAATGTTGGTAGCATTGGAAAATTGAAGTTTGATAGTTTGACAGTTTTGACTTTGACTTTAGCTTAATTTTTTTGAAGACGTTGAAGTTGAAATCTGCAATCTAATTCATCAATATTATTATAATTCAATAATTAATAATTTCTGTGATTGATAATATTTATTGAAACAGGAGATTGACATTTTAATCTGTTTATTATTTGAATTTTGTAATAATACCTATTTGCGCATTGAAGTACCATACACCATCATTGTATTTGCGTGACAATCTTGACATTACAAAACAAACTGTCCTCGTAAATGCTCTCGTACATTACGTAAAAATTGTATCATAATTTTCTAGTTTTTAAGTGAATTTCACCTTTAATTCATAAGAATCAGTCGTAATTATCTATCTTAATCTTATGTGCTAAACGTGTACGTATTATATAACTATTACCAAACGAAATTTCTGTTAAATAACCTCGTAGATGTTGTAGAATGTAGACACTTCGATCAATATTTTGATATGAAATTGAAGCATAATATTATGTTTTTAGGTAAAATGCAGGCTATCAAAGCTCTGGGAGCTGCTGCTCCCAACTCTATATTATCAGCAATAAAAAAAGGAGCTTTTGCGCCTGTCGTAGAGCAGATACGTCAAACCCATCTTCCTGCTCCGAGTCCTACAGAAAAGCGCCCATACTCTCCTTTTCAAGATGCCTCTAATATGGCAGAAACAGCCGTTGCCAGGCTGGATGATTTGCTGAACTGGGGAAGAAAGAACTCTATGTGGCCTATGACATTTGGCTTAGCTTGCTGTGCTGTAGAGATGATGCACATTGCTGCTCCTCGATATGACATGGACAGGTAAGATTTTAACCTACATGGTTGTTTACTTGTATGTAGAAGAAATCATCCGAAGTTCATTCAAAGCTGTTCATACCGCTGAAAATGAATGATAGTAGGGGAGCCGAAGAAGGGATTTCGGAATATACTAAAGCATGTCAGATTAACATACAGGGGGATACCTTGTACATGATTAAGTACCTCCACCAAATATGAGCCCCATATATATGGCTGCCCGTCAAGGATAAAAGATCATAATAGTCAAAAATAAAATGATCATCAGAACATGTCAAATTAAGGTAGGGTAAGTGAATTACATGCTAAAAAGTTGTATAGGTGAATATAGATTCAACTAATCTGACAATTTGAGAGTAACTTAAAAAAGGGGGAAGGGTAAAAACTTGTACCTCAACATTATTGAGCATGGCTATTTTTTGTTTTATTTTAATATATGTACAGTATTAAAAATACATAGGATATAAACGCTATCAATATCTGACACATTCATTGGAGTTATGTCCATGCAACAATATATTTTTAAAAATCTATAGTCGCTCCCCCCACCGATGAAAAGGTTACATTATATACTTTTTTTTTTCCTTTGATCATCTAAGCTTCACAACCCAATCAGTCTCTATAAATCTCGAGTAAATCCAATTTAGCATTTTGGGCTACCCTACCATGAGTTATCAAAAGAATTCACTTTTGAAATGAAACATAAACAAGCATATTATATTTCATTTTCAATGTAATGTGGATCTCTAGAAACGGTTCTAATGGTTTTCATGAAAGTTGGTATTATAGATAGAGAAGTTTATCTGAATAGGTGACATTTCAGCAAAATTACGAATCTAGATTTTGTATTTTGTTTGTGAAGCAATAGTCTAGTAACATTTTTATTTCTCGCTTAGAGTAGAAATATGTTTTCATTATTATATTGTCCTTGTGTAAACAGGAATTCAGGATTTGTTTAATATTTCAGATATGGTGTTGTATTCCGTGCTTCTCCACGTCAGGCCGATGTGATGATAGTCGCCGGAACTTTGACCAATAAAATGGCACCTGCTTTGAGGAAGGTATACGATCAAATGCCTGATCCACGATGGGTGATCTCAATGGGTAGCTGCGCCAATGGTGGTGGATATTATCACTATTCTTACTCAGTTGTAAGGTAAATATTTACTATAATAATAAAATATAAAATTTTTTTTTAATAAATACCTTTTTCTTAATCTTACAATAAATAAATAATAAAATTATTTCTATACTTTGACTGAACAGAACATTAGTCTTAGGCCGAATCAAACTTAATGGCATCTGTGAAACAGCTACAAGCTGTGGAAATTTGCACTCCTTGCACCACTGACAAGTAAATAAATTGCTACTGCGCAATGACGCGCGTCATGTTCTCTGCTTAAGACACTGTTCAGAAAAAAGTATACTCGATTGTCACATCTCAGACCAAATAAAAAAATAATGACAGAATGTTGTGAACAAATAAGTGAGGCCGACCAAAACTACGCCTCGCCGTGTACAGACAATTCACACACACATCCACGTACAAGGAAACTACGCCTTAGCTTGTCAGTCAAACTATGGCGGCGCAACAGCGACGTACTCACACATGTATAAAAAACCGGCCTCACTTGACTGTACAACGACGTTCTCTCTTGATTTTTTTATTTGCTCTAAGTGTCACATATACAAGCTCCAATAATTCAATTTAGTTGCAATCGCGCTTTTCGTCGATCGATCGATCTGAGTAGATACAATAGGCCCGATTATAGAGGCGCCAGCGTAAAGGATTTGTTCCGTTACCGGTATTAAAATAAATAAAAATTCTAACCAGATCAATGATTGCTGTTTTATAAAGAGCATTCAAAATGTAATTATTATTTGATAAAAACATATTTTTAAAGCCCTGCAATATTTAGAAAATCGATAATATATATTTGGGGTATGTAACGTGAAACGGAACGGATATCTCGTAAAGAAACACGCTAATCTGAAAAAACTCAAAGCCAATTTAAAAAGAAAGTATAATAGAAATGTCAATGTCAAAGAAAATTGAATATTAATTTGGTTTTCGATCAGTGTTGCCACCTTAGCCCTTATGGAGCTAGATCTAACACTGTTTACTGTAAGTGAACCCCTTGTATTTGTATTTGTTTATTCATTAGTGTAATGATTTAGCCCGGAAAGGGCTATCTAGCGCTTATTTTCCCTATTTATTTTCGTAGAAAATATTATTTTGAATTTCCAATATACTTTTATAAAATAACAATTTAAAAAAAAAATGCAGGGCTATATATTATTTTTTATTACTCCATGGAGCTTTCAAATTTAAGTACATTCCTAGAAAAATTAAATGATCTTGGTTAGAATTTTAATACCGAGTTCCTTGTAAATCAGGTACAACTCCTTTATTAGCAACTTAAGCGTTCTCTCTATCGAATGCCTAAAGTAAAAAAGAAACAGAACAATGCTAGATAGGCACAGTTCAGGGCACACTCGTCTTTCTAACTAAATCTGCAAATATCGGCTGATAAATATCGCGACAGGAAATTTTCCCCCTTTTTGAATTTTTCAACAATCGCCCGCGACAAGAAAAAACATTATATTATTATCTATATAAAACCTGTGTACCAAGTTTCGTCGAGATTCGTTGAAAATTTCGACCTGTAGGCAAAAATCAACATCAGAGCACGGGAAACATGGCAAAAGGACAAATTGTCTTTCCACCATTATATCCCCCTCTAAGAGGAAATAAAGTATGGATTGACAATGACACCTGACATTAAAAGTGGATAAAATGTTTGTCTCTCTTTGCCGTGCTACCCGTGCCGGATAGACGAAAGCAAAATGGTACTTGAAGTACAGACCTTCGCTTTGCTTCGGTTAGCAAAATCTTGGACCTAATTTGCCAAAAAATACCTATTTCAGGGGATGCGACCGTATAGTACCTGTAGACATCTATGTGCCCGGGTGCCCGCCGACCGCCGAAGCGCTGCTCTACGGCGTTCTTCAACTACAGAAGAAAGTCAAGAGAATGAAAACTGTCCAGATATGGTACAGGAAATAAACGTCTCAGAAGTAGCTAGATCAACCGTTGGTTTATTTAATATTGTATTGTACAGTGCAAATACAGTGTAGTACAGCATCATTTTAATTTTTATTTATATTATTAATTCATATGGAATGTGGTTTTATTATGACAGATTCCGATTTTTACCTATAAAGCATATCCTTTATTGTGTTACTAAGAGTTCTATGCAGGGTACAGTGGCTGCGATCAGTGTATGTACGAGTACCAAGTAACGTGATGTTTTACGAGGCGCAGTAGCTTTTGTACAGAGGTGGGAGATTTGCCAGATCACGTGCAGATGCAAACCAAATATTTACTACTAGTCAATAAGACTACTAGTAAATAGAACTACTATAGTAATAAAACAGCGCCTAAAGCTAATATGAGCAATGCTTTTTTATGTAGAATAGGGCTACATTTGGCCTCCATCTCGCTTGATGGAAAGCGAAGTTGTTGCCGAAGATGGAGAATGTAGACCTAGAAGATACCTAAATAAATTAAAAAAGAATTTAATAACCAAAAAAAAATTTAGTAAGCTCCAAGTAGCCCAACGAGCCATGGAGAGGGATATGCTCGGTGTTTCTCTGCGAGATCGAATCAGGAATGAGGAGATCCGTAGAAGAACCAAGGTTACCGACATAGCCCAGCGGATTGGCAAGTTGAAGTGGCAATCGGCAGGGCACATAGCGCGGAGAACTGATGACCGATGGGGTCGAAAAGTTCTCGGTGGAGACCACGTACCGGCAAGCGCAGCGTAGGACGTCCACCCACAAGGTGGACAGATGACCTTAGGACCGCAGGATCGCGCAGGATGCAAACCGCTATCAACCGGTCTTATTGGAAATCATTAGGGGAGGCCTATGTCCAGCAGTGGACGTCCTATGGCTGAAATGATGATGAAATGAAAAAAAAATGTAATAATAAAAGTAAAGTCATTTTTTAAATATTAATATTAGATTTTTTTTATTAATGGTTTGCAAACTGGTTGATACACTCAAAATTATAAAGTAATACAAAATCATGTTAGTTAGACCTTCTAAGTGCAAACACAGGTTAGAGAAGGACTCTTGAAAATCCACAAATTAAATGACAAGTGCCCATAAAATTATGTATGTAGCTTAGCTTTTTATCTTTTACTGAACAAGTACTCGCCAAGGCGAATCAAACGAGCCGAAACTAGAAAGGGTTTGCGTCGTTTCGTTACAGAGTTCCTAGGACCACCATCCAGCTCCATCATCAGACCCTGTTTACCATTGAAAGACAAACTACTCGTCAAGACGATTCTGCAAGGAGCCCTAACTCGATGAGGTTGTGTCGTTTCATTGCAAAGTCCCTTTGGCCACCTTCCAGCTACATCATCAAATCAGCACCATGTCATCATAATATTGCATTGTCACGCAATTTACACATGTATGCAAAATTTCAGCTCAATCGGAAACCGGGAGGTGGATCAAATTTAACTTGCAAGATTTATTACAGACCGACAGACAGACAACGGGACTGGTGAAACTAAATAAAAGATTGTAAAAAATAGATCTTCTCTTTTTTGGGCATTTTGTTAAGCTGAGGCCATACGATAGTATTCTTTAGTTGTAAGCTACGTAAAATGAGTCGTACCTAATTAAGCTGCGTTCGGTTTATACTAGTTCATCATTATCATCCTAACCGTAGGGCACTTATTTAACTAGGCCTATAGATTTCCATCAAGACCATGACCGTTTGCAAGCGGTTTAAATCTAGCGCGTTCGCTGTGCTGACCAGAGCATCGGTCTACCCTGCTGATGGACGTCCTACGCTGCACAGGTCGTTACATGGTTTTCATCCAAGAATTCCATCGGTCATGATAATGCAGGGCACATAGTCATCTGTGCTATGTGCCCTGCATCATCATAATACTGGTTGTAGGTATAAAAAAATCAATTTATTTTAAAGTAGGTCCAATAAATCGATTTTCCTAATACCTACGGAAAAATTGAATTTAACTTTGGACTCCTATCCAATCCAATCTATGCTCAGTAGGTGATAACTTATAAAAATAATAAATTGGATCGGTAGTGCAAAGTTGATAAAAAAACGTCTATTTTTACTGAGGTATAATAGCGCTTAAGTAGGTACTTACTGAAAATATTAGGGTCTAAGCTTAGGGTGTAAAAAAGTGCCGAATGCTTCGTATGCGCGCCACCACCTAGCACACTTCTCGCTTGCAACCGACACGATGCGGAAGGCGCACGCGAAAAGCTCGTGGTCCTTTTGAGAACTCAGGGTAGTTTTTGTGTGGCTCCATACATTTTGGTACAGCGCAGAAACGAAGAACTAGCCAAAAGTATAAACTACACTAAAACGATAATAGTTTTCGTTTATACGAACTCATACTAAGGGCCTCTGAGTTACCTAGGTCAAGAATCAGTATTTAGTTTAGGTATGTGATGTGGAGAAAAAGCGACGAACACTTTGGTTGATGCTACCGTGTCTAGATACCGGCTACATTCAGCCAACCCATACAAAGCAATAATTTTTACTTCACCTATACCTATAGTACCGATGTAGTACAAAACGTATGAAAAGTACTTGTCGGCAAACGGAATGATCTAGTCCTGGGATCTAGCCTTCAAAATATTGTAGGAAAGTATTATTAAAATACCTTATTTTGAATTTCTTTATAAATTAAGATATAATTAATTTATACATACATACAGGGTTATCTGCTTGCCCAGTACTAAGACGAAAGGGAGTGATTAAGACCATCATTAAATCTTTTACAAAGGCGCCGAATCGGATTTCGAGAAAAAAATCAGCTGTTACATATAAAATTGCAACTCGAATCGACAAAATGTATAAAACAGTTCATTATTTTACTCGAATTCCGAGTTGACCCCATAGTAAAAGTTGTTCATAGTGATGGTCTGAATCACCTCCTTTCGGCTTAGTACACCAGTTCTGGATAACCTAGTATTTTAGCTCTCTGGGGTACCAACAGTATGTAGCATACACTATTGTTGTCACGGGGAACTTCTAGAAACGATGCTGTCAGTCAAAAAATCATTGGAAGTTCATTTTACAAGTTGCTGTACTTAAGACGCCGTTAAAAGGAAACGTGTCGGCCACATGCGTAAGCAACATGCTTTCAGTAACCAGAAACCCCAACAGTGAGCGAAGTTGTAGTTGTCTATCCGTCTCCAACGAGATATTCTGCTCAACAGCTTGGAACTTAGTGGTCCACAGTTAGCGACTCCAGTGGAGCCACGCCTTTATTTAAGCAAGATGCTAACATTCATGCAAGACGTAGAAATCTAAATAACTCAATAAAAAGATAAGACAGGTCTTGAACCGAAAATTGGAGGGTTGTGGATAGGTTATAAAAAATCTTATTGGTATAAAAATCAAAAGTTTTAATGGTATTTTCTGAATCGCACCAAGCTTTTTCATTTACTTTTTAGTATACAGAATGATCTTGTATAAACTATATTACATTTCTGAGTCGCACTTCTATGAGATATAACACAAACCATCAGATGTGCCTTACCGAGACAGATTCTAAATTCAATTTTGTCTGACTCAATGCCCTTTCGCTGATTCAATGGCACAATTTATGGAATCGTATGAGCTACGCCGTCATGCATGCTTTATCGTCACAATTACATAAATATTTATCGCGATAAAGAATATATGATGTCGCAGCATGAAGTACAGTTAAAACCATAAAATACATAAAATATGCATTTTTAAGAACATTCTGATTTAAAACATGATTGGAAAACATTTCAAACATTATTGCAATACACATATCTAAATATCCGAGAATAGACACTACTTTGAAGTCAGACAAAATGTAGTATTTCACAATACAATAATATCACATACTTTTAAATGCAATAAAAAAAGAAACATCAACTGCTAAAACCGAAACGGGAAACTAGATTTGTCGATCACTAGAGGAGCACAAATAAATAAATAAAACTCCACTGGTACAATTGAAAAACCATTGAGATTTTTAACGGAAGTGTGAAATAAACTCCCGGTACAATAATAATTTATGGGATTTTCCTTTGTATGACGTTAAATAAACCAATTCTATACTTTAACACTAATTTACATCCTAATATTTACACTTTATTTATAAGTATATATAAATATGTATAACTATATAGATAGCGATTCCGATAATCCTATCCTTCACACGATCGGCGATCTGATGTATAATTAACTAATAATGGTCACAATAACAAGTCGATAGATATTCTGATGTAAATAAACAAGCAGCGTCGGCGCCGTCCCTCCGTCCGTCCGTCCGTCCATATTGCACAATCGAGCCTCGCGCCCGCGCCGGCTCCCAAGCGACGATACAATAAATAATTCTCTAACCGATAATGGGAAACGATATACACGAAGTGGGCGTAGTGTCAGTCGCGGCACTCGGTCAGTGCGCGCGGCGGTATCATCGCGGCTCCTCCTTCTTGAGCAGGTCCAGCGGCGCCAGCGGCGCCAGCGGCGGCGCCAGCGGCGGCAGCGGCATGCCGTGCGCCAGCGGCGGCAGCGCGCGCGCCAGCGGGCTCGCCTTCATCTGCTGGTGGTGCGCGTACGCCGACAGCATCTTGGCGCGGTCCTCCTCGGCGCGGATGGCGGCCTCCATGAGCGGCGTGAACCGCATGTGCTGCAGCGGGTCGAAGGCGCGGTACGGGTCCCACGGCGGCACGGCGCCGGGCCCCGGCCCGGGCGCGTACAGCGCGCGCGCCGCCTCCTTGCGCTCCTCCTTGGGCTCGAGCGCGCCGTTCCGCAGCGGCGAGCGCACGCGCGCGCGCTCCATTTCGCGGTCGCGCTGCTCGCGCTGCTTGCGCCGCTCGCGCTCATCGCGGTCGCGGCGCTCGCGCTCCTCGCGGTCGCGGCGCGCGCGCTCGCGCTCGCGCTCTTCGTGGTCGCGGCGCGCGGCGTCGGCGGCGGCGAGCGAGGCGGGCGGCGGGTGCGGCGGGTGCGGCGCGTGCAGCGGCCGAGGCGCGGGCGGCGCGCGCCACGGGTCGTGCAGCGGCGCCAGCGACGCGTGGTGCACGCCGTGCAGCGAGGACAGCGCCAGCTCGCGGCCGTACGCGCCCAGCGGGAAGGCGGGTGGCGCGCCGCCGTACGCGCCGGGCCCGTACCGCGCGAACGGCGACACCCCTGCAAGGCGCAAACCGCGGTCAGTGAGGTGCGCGGCGGGCGAGCCGGCGGCGGCGTACGCGGCGCGCTCCTCGTAGCGCGCGGGCACGTGCGCGGGCGCGGTACCTAGGTGCGGGTGGTGCGGCAGGTAGGGCGCGCCCGCCAGCTCGTACGGCGAGCGGTAGGCGGGCGCGGGCGGCGCGCCGCCGGGGAACGCGCGCAGCTTGTCCTTGTCGGGCGCGGGCGCGGGGGGCGCGGCGCCCGCCCCGCCCCCCGCGCCCGCCGCCGCGCCCCCGGACTTCTCCTTCTGCTGGTGGTTGTAGATCTCCCACGCGATCCGCACGTGCATGGCGTTCCATTTGCCAGACTTCTGCGGGAGACGTAACATATACATTTTAATATTGTCGTTAACGTCAATACTATAAAAAATCAACTTATTTATTTGAATGATTTTTAAAAAATGTAATTAGTATACGAAATAAGTGATAGCAAAAATGGAAACAGTGCATGCATGAAGCAATGAATGGTAATGAAGTGAAGGTGACCTACCGCGGCGGCGAGGCGTGGCGGAGGTTTAGGGGCGGAGTCGCTCGCGGCCGACACTACGGGCTGTTAACACGAGGCGAGCGAGGGTTAATGTACATAGCAATTTACATAAAAAACAGGTATATAAGCACTACAACAAGCTTTACGATTTATATAGCTTTTAGTGGTTCGTTAGCGGAACACTTTATAATATAGTTTTACCATAGATCAAGAGTATATATTCGTCTATGGAATTACTTATCACAGACGTAAAGTGTTCTACCGGTCACCAGATGAACAGAAACGTTAAGAGAAAACTAAATGTTCACAGTTACTTATTTCCAAAAAGTACAAAAACCATGATTGAAGAGACAGACGAATCAAAAATTGAATCGAGCTAAAATTATCACTGAATCAATAAATAACATGAGTAGAAAAATAAAGTATTACACAACCGGTAACAGAAAGGTTGAAAAATACTTAAACCACGCATGCCCAGACATATATAAAACTTACCCCAAAGGAATAAGAATCATCAGGACGTTAGTTTACGAGTTTATACAAAGTTAAAGTTTTGCGTAAAATAACCCGATGTCAACCCTAATGGCCTTCGCTACGTCACGCCCTTCAAATTGTTCAACCTTTATGTGACACGTTGTAGAGTAACATTAGAAGTGTATAGACCTTACGCAGCACGTAGGGCCCGGGCGGGTGCGGCACGTAGGGCCCGGGCGGGTGCAGCAGGCCGGACGAGAACTGGTAGCCGAGCCCGAGCCCCGACCGGTACAGACTCGACATTTACCTTAGTAGGCGCGTATGAGAGCGGCGCGGGCGGCACGTAGGGCCCGGGCGGGTGCAGCAGGCCGGAGGAGTACGGGTAGCCGAGCCCGAGCCCCGATCGGTACAGACTCGACATTTACCTTAGTAGGCGCGTATGAGAGCGGCGCGGGCGGCACGTAGGGCCCGGGCGGGTGCAGCAGGCCGGAGGAGTACGGGTAGCCGAGCCCGAGCCCCGACCGGTACAGACTCGACATTTACCTTAGTAGGCGCGTATGAGAGCGGCGCGGGCGGCACGTAGGGCCCGGGCGGGTGCGGCAGGCCGGACGAGTACTGGTAGCCGAGCCCGAGCCCCGACCGGTACAGACTCGACATTTACCTTAGTAGGCGCGTATGAGAGCGGCGCGGGCGGCACGTAGGGCCCGGGCGGGTGCAGCAGGCCGGAGGAGTACGGGTAGCCGAGCCCGAGCCCCGATCGGTACAGACTCGACATTTACCTTAGTAGGCGCGTATGAGAGCGGCGCGGGCGGCACGTAGGGCCCGGGCGGGTGCAGCAGGCCGGAGGAGTACGGGTAGCCGAGCCCGAGCCCCGACCGGTACAGACTCGACATTTACCTTAGTAGGCGCGTATGAGAGCGGCGCGGGCGGCACGTAGGGCCCGGGCGGGTGCAGCAGGCCGGAGGAGTACGGGTAGCCGAGCCCGAGCCCCGATCGGTACAGACTCGACATTTACCTTAGTAGGCGCGTATGAGAGCGGCGCGGGCGGCACGTAGGGCCCGGGCGGGTGCAGCAGGCCGGAGGAGTACGGGTAGCCGAGCCCGAGCCCCGACCGGTACAGACTCGACATTTACCTTAGTAGGCGCGTATGAGAGCGGCGCGGGCGGCACGTAGGGCCCGGGCGGGTGCAGCAGGCCGGAGGAGTACGGGTAGCCGAGCCCGAGCCCCGACCGGTACAGACTCGACATTTACCTTAGTAGGCGCGTATGAGAGCGGCGCGGGCGGCACGTAGGGCCCGGGCGGGTGCAGCAGGCCGGAGGAGTACGCCCAAGTAGCACAAATAGTGGCAAATAGCTCGTATATTATATCTACTTGCAGACTTGGGTGAAATTTGCAACCATTATGAAGTTCTATATAGGTGGAGAGAACCCTTATGCAACCATTATAGAACCAAGTGGCGAAAAATTGCAGCTTATTTTTAGTTCCAAATGGAATCTATAGCAGTTCTCAAGATCACCATGAGTGGCAATTAGAACTATGAGTGTAAAATGTGCGCAGTGAACGATTCATTGAACAATAGTGCGTTCGTTCATTCAACGCGCTCGGTCATTGAGCGATAAATGAGACGTCAAAGTCATTCAGAGTAGCGACAGTCCGCGATAGCTGTAAAATTGTATTTTGTGTTACGGGCGGTATTTTGATTGAGATTGGCGCGGCCATAGTGCATATTATACTTCTGTTTGTGTTTGGTGACACTTAATACGTCATATAATTGTATTTGCTTCCCTGCATTGAAATATCACAAAAGTCATTGCGATTGTTTTGTTACTGTGAAACTATACATTGTTTTCTTTGTAAATTTCAACGGGCCTTCGATTTGATCAAGACTTATTAAAAATACTGTGCTAAATTAATAAACGAAATAACACTATTGAAAAGTAAAACTGTTAAAAACCTGATATAATAGTTTTAGGTTAATTATGATGTTAAAGTACATCAATCATAACTATCAAAACTCTGTGTTTACGCATCAGTGTGATAAAAATCATGTTCAAAACAAAACATTTTCAAGGTCTCCATTTTCTAAACATGGCGACGTAAAGAAATCTTATAGTTCTTAATATCACTAATATATGCTCTATTTGCACCTACAAGATGTAAAAATCACTTATTTATATCTTGCGAGTGGCAAAGCAGTGGATCTTATTACCAATAGTAATTATTTTATCTTTTGTAGATCTCCCAGTGCCTGTGGATTAGGGGTCCCAAAATTGATAAAAACGTTTTACGTTTTTCCATGTTATGGAATTCATTTTTATAAAGGTCCTGATGTTTTAGTACTTTGATAGGCCTATGCCTAAGTGAGCGTAAGACAACAGCTTAAACAATATATATACACATATGCGTTATTATAGTAGCAATAGTTATAATAATAATATAATACCTAATTTTGAAACTGTTAGATCTTTAGTGGTTTCAAATAAGTTGAAATTGCTGCTTTTGGTATTCCAGAACCCCTATAGAAACTTAGTTACGCGTTGAAGTGGCGTGGCAGAGTACACTAGCTCTTAAAGCTGCAAATATAACAGGTTTCAAAAGAGCTGCAAAATGATACCTTTAGCTACTACAAGAGATATATTCCTCTATTGTATTACTTATTTGGAACTAAAAGTGCCAAATAAGAGTACGATAGCGCTTAGATTTAGGAGTTCCATATATGTGATTTACAGACCTTATATACAACCAATACTTCTGTAAAAGTGGAAATTAAAACCTGTATGTTACTTTAGGTAACAAAATCGGTTGTATGCTACCGTAGGAAACAAAGCAGAAACAAAAATCTTTCCTATGAAACTACGAGCGACAAGAAGTACTCATATACAAATAAGAGTTGTGTTTGAAGCTAAAGGTTTTATCAAACACTGTAATACAACTAATTTGCAACTTAGAGCTATAATATAAGTTGCAAAATTCACTAGTGTGCTACTTGGGCGGGTAGCCGAGCCCGAGCCCCGACCGGTACAGACTCGACATTTACCTTAGTAGGCGCGTATGAGAGCGGCGCGGGCGGCACGTAGGGCCCGGGCGGGTGCAGCAGGCCGGAGGAGTACGGGTAGCCAAGCCCGAGCCCCGACCGGTACAGACTCGACATTTACCTTAGTAGGCGCGTATGAGAGTGGCGCGGGCGGCACGTAGGGCCCGGGCGGGTGCAGCAGGCCGGAGGAGTACGGGTAGCCGAGCCCGAGCCCCGACCGGTACAGACTCGACATTTACCTTAGTAGGCGCGTATGAGAGCGGCGCGGGCGGCACGTAGGGCCCGGGCGGGTGCAGCAGGCCGGAGGAGTACGGGTAGCCAAGCCCGAGCCCCGACCGGTACAGACTCGACATTTACCTTAGTAGGCGCGTATGAGAGTGGCGCGGGCGGCACGTAGGGCCCGGGCGGGTGCAGCAGGCCGGAGGAGTACGGGTAGCCGAGCCCGAGCCCCGACCGGTACAGACTCGACATTTACCTTAGTAGGCGCGTATGAGAGCGGCGCGGGCGGTACGTAGGGCCCGGGCGGGTGCAGCAGGCCGGAGGAGTACGGGTAGCCGAGCCCGAGCCCCGACCGGTACAGACTCGACATTTACCTTAGTAGGCGCGTATGAGAGCGGCGCGGGCGGCACGTAGGGCCCGGGCGGGTGCAGCAGGCCGGAGGAGTACGGGTAGCCGAGCCCGAGCCCCGACCGGTACAGACTCGACATTTACCTTAGTAGGCGCGTATGAGAGTGGCGCGGGCGGCACGTAGGGCCCGGGCGGGTGCAGCAGGCCGGAGGAGTACGGGTAGCCGAGCCCGAGCCCCGATCGGTACAGACTCGACATTTACCTTAGTAGGCGCGTATGAGAGCGGCGCGGGCGGCACGTAGGGCCCGGGCGGGTGCAGCAGGCCGGAGGAGTACGGGTAGCCGAGCCCGAGCCCCGACCGGTACAGACTCGACATTTACCTTAGTAGGCGCGTATGAGAGCGGCGCGGGCGGCACGTAGGGCCCGGGCGGGTGCAGCAGGCCGGAGGAGTACGGGTAGCCGAGCCCGAGCCCCGACCGGTACAGACTCGACATTTTGCTCATGTCTTTGAACTGAAATGATACAAAAACAATATTGAAAAAAATCGTTTTTTCTTACATAAGTGTTTTAAATAAATAAATAAATGTAAAAACGGAAGTAAATAGACGTTCAAACAAGTAATGGTTAGTACTGTTCATTAGTACTAACCATTACCTGTTTGAACGTTTATTTACGACACGATTTGACACAAAACATGAAGAGTGTTAAGGGCGTTCGCTACGTTAAGCGTGCGGACGCGGCGGGTACCCCTCGGGTACCCCGCGGGCCTCGCGTGTATGTATTGAAAGATAAGTTGGAGCAGCGCTTTCTAGCGCGGACGCGTGCAACGGGTTTGAACACGCGCGGAGGGTGGCGGGTGCGCGGCGCGGGCGCATCGGTAGTCCGCGCACCCACCCGCCCAGTGCGCACGCTTAACGTAGAGAAGGCCCTTTAATGTTGTATGGGTCGGTGGTGTCGCTACAAACGGTAGCAAAACCATAGTGGTATGTATAGGCCGAATCAACCATCTTGGCGGCTGTGAAATTAGCTACAAACTGCAGGAAAAGTAATCCTCGCGCAGCTGTCAAGGGAGCTTCAGCCAAGATTGGGCTGTCCGCAATTTGTAGCTAACATCACAACCGCCAAGTTGCATGATTCGATCAATAGTGGAGTCTAAGAGTACGTATAGTGCGGATCGTGCAACAGGTGTAGAGTATAGGTGATGCGGCTACGCCCTGGACGGCCGGTGCTGGTGCGCGCTGCCGCCGGCGGGTGACGCCACACACGAGCAGGGGCTCTATTTTGGACTTTTGAACGGCTAGGAACGTATATGGAACTTTTACGTATTGTGAATTTAAAAGGTGAATGTGGAAGAATGCAAGTAAAATAACGCTAGAAGCACTTTATTATTGTTAAACTAGAGAAAATAAAAAGCTGTAATATTATTTTTCAAACAATTTCTTTTTCACTTTAAATAAAAATGCAGGTATGAAAAAATCTAAATTGAATATTTTTCAGAAGCTCATAAAGCAAGCTTTCAAATGATGTGTATAAATCATCTTGGTTAGATTTTTCTCTGAATAATATACGACTTGTGGACATCACCTTTCATAAAGTCGTCCGTAAAGTTTCGTATACGTTCCTAGCCGTTGGAAAGTCAGGTTCGCCCCAGGTAGTGCACACGGCGGGCGGCCATGATAAAACGTCAGGATACGTACGAGTGGCGGGTGGTGCGGCACGAGCAGGTGGTGCGGGTGGTGCGGGTGGTGCGGCAGCGGCGCGGGCGGCGGGTGCTGGTGCACGTGCGTGTGCTGGTGCTGGTGGTGGTGCATCTCGCGCACGGCCGCGCCGGCGCCGGCCGCGCCCGCCGCCGCCAGGAACCGGTTGTCCAGCTCGCGCCGCAGCAGGTCCGCGCCCGGGCCTGCAACGCACACATCACACTTCTTACTCACATTTATTATTTAAACATTAAACTGTAGCCACAGGTGGCGTCCCATAGACGGGACGCTTAACAGGAGCAACATTGCAATCTACGTACAAAATTCGAATAGTTCACTCGAGTCGATGTATGTAATCCATTTCATTTTTTAAATCATTAATTAATTAATTAATTTATTTATTTTTGGTAAACAAACAGCTTTGTTTAAAAAAAGTTAGTTCGCTAGTATGACATAAATAAGCCTATTGATGTTTACACTAATAGTACATAATAAAATAAAAAATACAGTTGTAACAATAATAAATATTACAAATTAATTTTGTGGGAGCTATACCAATGTAGATAGTTGAAAGGGAAGAAATAAATATAAATGTTAAGATAACAGGAGATTGAAGTTAGTCATCACAGAAAAAAGTTGAGTATATTAAGTTTTTGAATGCATTTTGTCTTGCAGTAAATAAGTCTACATCTTTAGAATAACTATAATTGAAAGTGTTACATACTCTGATGAAGTAGGAATTTTGTTTGTAATTGGTCACACACGAATCAGCATGGAGCATGATATGGTTTCGTCTTGAAATGCGAGTAGGTATTTGAATGATATTTCAACTACTAACCAATTTTAATAAAGTTTATACGAGACCAACTTCGGAGTTATATTCTTTGTCGACTTGATACTCCTCCGTTTCGTCGGTTAAAAACAATAAATAGATGTGAGAAAAAATCAAGTTTTTTTTGCAAAAAATAGCATGACCGACTTCACTCGTGTACAGAATCATTACATAGTAAAAAACAACGTCATAATAATATGTGAAAATTTTTACATTCTAGCTATCACGGTTTATGAGATACAGCCTGGTTGACAGGCTTTCGGCCGCGTACGCAACCAATATTCGCAACTGGTTGCGTACGAGGAGTTTCTCCTCTTCGTAGGCAACTAGTTGCCAAGGAAGAATATTTTTTTCCGCATACTCAACCAACGAATTTTTTACATTACTACACTACGTGCGATAGACTAAACTCGGTGGTTCGTTTATCCCCCATGGCACTACTGATATTAGGAATACGAAATAAAAATTTGTAAAAATACTTGTTTAATTTAAAAAAATGACAGATATCAGTAAGATAGTTGCCTACGAGGAGGAAAAACTCCTCGTACGCAACCAGTTGCGAACATTGGTTGCGTACGCGGCTGAAAGCGGTGACAGACCGCCAGACGGACATCGGAGTCTTACTAATAGGGTCCCGTTTTTGACCCTTTGGGTAAGGAATCCTAAAAAAATAATTTGTCAAGTGCGTGTCGAGACACGCGATAGGCTTCCGTAGATGGTGACAAAGATTATGATGTTGATAGAAACTGATTTTTATGATGTTATTAGATGGTTGAGTGCTAGAGAAACATAATCCTGGTTAAAGAATTTCTTTCTCAACAAGAAATTAATAATTTCACTTATGTGAGAACTTAATTAATATTGTAAATACAATGCTTCAGTAGTCTTAAACATAGTAAATAATAATACTTTATTGAATTGTAAATATAAATTATTTATCAGGTTAAACAGTTTTAGTACGTAAAGGAAAGTAGCAACATTTTTTTAATAGAATTTTCACAAATATAAGTAACATACCCGCTATTTAGACATAATAAATCAACTTATAATCATCACATGAATCCTGGTGTGACGCATTTTTCTTAGCATACCCGCTCGGTGCCATGTGAAGGCTTATATGTCATCTTTGCAACAGCGAATGTGAGAGGGTACACATTTGTCATGTATGGAGGCAGCAGTGGTATGCAGCAGGTACGTACTGGTTTGGAAGAGCGACTCCGCGGAGAAGGGGTTGGGGTTGTGCGGCGGCAGCGGCGCGCCGAACAGCGGCGGCGCCGGCGCGAACCCGCCCGCGCGCTCCGGACCCGTCGGCCTGCTGGAACATGCGGTGCACATACAACACGACGTAAAACACAATCGTTAACGTATTTTATACAGGATTGTCCAGCCCCCCGACCGCCTAAGCAATAGCAATCGTAATAGCAATCGTTTATGACTTCATTTTAGTCATCTGGCACCGCCTATGTGACATTAGTCATCAATTGCTTTGCGCGGATTGCGAAAGTAATCGTTGAATGAACAACGTTGATGGCTAACGTCACATAGGCGGTGCCAAATGACTAAAATAAAGTCATAAACGATTGCTATTGCTTTAGGCGGTAGGGGGCAGAACTGGTGTACTAGGCCGACAGGAGGTGATTTAGACCATCATCACCAGCTTATTTGTTATGTTTTTTTTTAATTAAAAAATAATATAGATAATAATTATGTCTTTAATTAAGTACTGTTTTGGTTATATATAGTTTTTAAGTATAAGTCATTTAAATATTAGCGGTGTTGTAATGTTTCTTTTCGTATAATTTGTTTTGTTAGTAGTCTTTAGTAAAATTTAATTGTGTAAGTTAGGTTCACTGTTAAGGTTTTTTGTTTGAAAATGTTTTTTGTGTATTTTAGTTTATAAGTAAGTTTTGCATAAAATACTGTTTGTGAACTTCAATAAAAAAAAAATATCATAATGAACAACCTTTACTATGGGGCCAACTCGGGAACTCGAGAAAAAATCAGCTGTACCATACATTTTGTATAAAACAGCTGATTTTTTTCTCTAATTCTGAATTGTTCCCTTAGCAAAAATTATTCGTTTGTCTCAATCACCCCCCTTTCGGCTTGTACAGGGCAAGACATCACAATACAGATCTGTATTAAGAAATAAGAATTTTTCGTACTTTTAGGGCAGGCTTATGTTCAGTGCTCTATTCAGTGCAAAGACTATTTATCTTAAAGAATTTCACCAAAGGAAAAGCCTTTAACAATAATACTACTTATGAAAAATTCTGCCAGCTTTATCATGATTGCGCGGGATGCGGAATATTTTCACGAAGCCACTGCTTTTAGAAACATAGATGCGAGACTAATTTGAAGCAGATTGGATGAATTTACAGTATTTTTTTGTCAAGACCATTGTTAGCCTTCGTAATGGTGGCCCTTTCCGTCTTCTCAATCTTGTTTGTCTTGGGCCAGTCTTATCTAGGTGTAACCAATGTATATTTTGTAAGGTAAGGATAAGTTGTGTCGTACTTACAACAGTGTGTGTAATGATGTTGACATTTTCAACACGTCGGTCAACAAAATCAAAAAATACTTTTTTTGTTAATCTTAAGTAATATGTATTGTAAATTTTTAGATTGTTGTGTTATTTTCAATCCGACTGGACCAACTTGGCGGAGGACCGGGATGCGTGGAAAGAGGTGAGGGAGGCCTTTGCCTAACAATGGGACACAATAGGCTGATTAAAAAAAAAAAATCTCATTTTCTTTACTTTATTTTTTTTCCTACTTGCCAAACTTCTAGTGCTTTGCCAAACTTTTAGTTCTGTTTTGTATGCATGTTGTGTTTGCACCTAAAGGTTGGACAGCCTAACATGTTCTACAGTTTTGTATTATTTAATAATTTTGACTGTATCAACCAGTTTGCAAACCAATGATAAAAAAATTATAATAAGGCAGTGGTAATGGTGTGGTACTCACGTTACCCCCCAGTGGGCGGGCGGTTTGGCGCTGGAGCTGATGCTGGGCACTGTGGGCACGGGCGCCAGCGAGTGCGCCAGGTGCGACGGCAGCGAGGCCGCCGCAGGCGTCGCCGTCGGCGCCAACGGCGTCGGCAGCGCCCCGCCTATGGGCACCAAGCCCGAGCTCAGCCCGCCACCCAGCGCGCCCTGCAATCATGTACACTCACATTTAATACAATATTACACACAATAATGGTGGCGATTATTATAATCAGCGGCCAAGACAATATCTTTTAGGGTCGCTGCACCAACGTAGCTTTATTGACGTTATAATGTCTTATAAATCGAGGAGTGCCGGCTCTACGCACGAAAAAGTTAGTTCCGCCTGAGCCGAGCGTGCAAGCGAGAGCGCGAAACATGCAATAGAAAGGCACGATCGGCCTAAGCGTTCGGCTCGTTTCAAAATGTTTTCTAATGACGTTATAACGTGCTATGCTAGGCATCAAGTTACGTGACCGAATTTGAAATACGGAGATCTGAAGGAGGACAAAGGTGGCAGATATCGGATCCCGTATAATCAATCTCAAGTGGCGTTGGGCTGGACATTTAGCCTAATGTGATGATGGCAGGTGGAGCAGGTCTTTGACTGAACGGTGGTCCCGTGACGGTGCGCGCAGTCCCGGTAGACCCTTACAACGGTGGCGTGATGACATCCAAAAGTTTTGCGGCAACACCTGGATGACTGGCACAGGACAGGGATAGTTGGCGTAAGGAGGAGGAGGCTTAAATAAGCTGATGATGTTGATGTTATCTCGTAAAATTATGTCGTCCGTAAACCGACTTTACAGACAACTAATTTTTTAATCTTAGTTACATTATTCTTCTTGCATCGATGTTATTTCCCGTCGCCTCGTAAAGATCGTCAGCGGTGTACGAAACACAGTCCAGCAGATAGCGGCGTTGTCTCCGAGTTTAAGCCACAAAGACATGCGATTTCCGGACCATCTACAGCCTTGACCAAAAGTATTAGGCACCTTTAAAAAACAAAAATGCATGTTTACTACTTAACCATTAACTGAGTGCTTATCTTAAATGACTTACTGGGGTCATAAATAACTTTTCAGAATATCAAGCGGCTCTTTGTTAAGGTCATAAAACACCTGGTGACCGAAAACAAAGGATTCGGTTTTCTTAGGTCTTATCAGTCAATGTTTGGTCACTTCACACTTGTGTTTTGGACTCTAACAAGTAAACAAGCTTTTATTTCTGTTAATGTGATTAAATTAACACCTAATTTTGTTAAAAATGCCAAATAGGAGTGAAATTAGTTAAGTTATTATTAGATAGAGTGAAAATACAGGTTGCCTAATACTTTTGGCTGTATAAAGTTCCACTTAGCAGACATGTCAAGTTTAAGATTTGCCGTTGATTACATTTCAGTTTTTATTCGTTTTCGAGTCACCTTTGTAGTGATTTTATAAGGCCAGCAGGCCAATCGCGTTAATTTTAAACAGCTGGGTTCCAACTGTAATTCAGTTAAAGTTCGGTTGCAATTGTAGTTAAGTTTCGATAACTTCAAGGAATTAGGTATTGCGCTAAACATCATACACCAACCGTTCATTTGACACCGGTTACGTTCCAACTCTGATCGAGTTGCGTTTCAACATTAGTCAAAATCATTAGTGCGATACGAAAATAGACAAAAAGTCGAAGTTCAGTTAAAGTTCAATTGTAGTTCAGCTGTAGTTTTTAGTGCGATTGGCCTGCGGGCTGCTGTGTCGCTGTATAGAGGAACATACCGGTATGGGAGCGGGGAGCGGCGCGGCGAGCGGGGCGGCGAGCGGCGCGACCAGCGGCGGCGCGAGCGGCGCGCTCGACACCGGCGGCGCCGTGCCGCGGGACAGGCTGCTGATATTGCTGCGTACCAAAATACACTAATCATACGCCGAATCAAACATTTTGGCGGCTACGGTTTTATCTAAAAGCTATGGATAACCCAATCTTGACTGAAGCTCACTTAACAGATATATTCACGATAACGAAATCATACGCAAAAGTATCGATATATTCAGGTCTGGTTCGCTAGCCTCATTCAAATTTAATTTAAAACGTTTACTGAGACAGATAGATATTCATTAATGTTTTTTTTTTTATTAATTCGTTTTGTTTTAATGGATTTATTCTCTTTCTTGTATTGGATTGAATTCTATTTTTTGTAAAAGCAGGTTAATATTTATTTATTAGTTTTACTGTGCAAGTTAGGTTCGTTTTTAAGGCATTATGCTAGTAAATAAGGAAATAATGTGTTACTTCACCTGTGTAAGATTTAGGCATAAGGCTGTTTACGAACTTTCAATAACAAAAAAAAAAAAAAAAAAATTGCTGTTTGAGGTTTGGGTTTGCTGCAGCTTGTAGCTATTTTCACAGACACCAAGATGTGCGATCCGGCCTATTACATTCATAACAACAGTCATTTTTGTTCTATAAATAGTGAGCCGAGACAAAAGAATGGATTTTGTATCACCCTGACGTGGGGCGCTAGGAATAGAAGAAAAGTCATATTCCATTGGTGAATTCGCTAAATACAATTTATAGAACGTAGAACACAATAATTTATCTTTTAAATCCTAATTAAACAAAAATTATATGGATTATTTAATAAATATAATACTTAATAAAAATAATAATAAATAATAAAATAATCGTTTGTAACTTAGGCCCTCAGGGCTCAAACAAACGACGACCACCTAAGTCGATATTATAGTACTAGCGGACCCGGCGAACTTCGTTTCGCTTTCCGTAAGAACCTTGTACAGAGTATTAGAAAACTACAAAAAAAAAATAAGCCAAATCGGTCAAGCCGTTTTCATGTTATGTCGTGACAACGGAAAACGGGTTTCATTTTTATATTATAGATAAATTACATCATACTTCTACCGAATTAGCACCCTACGTTGCAAGAAGCACTATCTGTTTTTTATTTAAATCACAAAAAATAGGGCCTCAAAATTTACAAAATATGGGTTCAAAATTCAAAGTGAGTAAATCGTATCATGTAAGGTATCATATAAAAGAACTTCATAAGCACATGCTAAAACAGGTTTTTAATTATTTTAACAATGTGTAATTTTCGATGTATGACGAGAAAAGTGAAAAAAAAAAAATCTTTTGTTGTCGATGGTTATAGTATAGAGATTTTAACAACTTACTTCCCAATTTTGTGAAATTTTCTGGATTTGTACGGAACCCTCGATGTGCGAGCCTGACTCGCACTTGTCCAGTTTTTTTAGAATGTATGTTACTCGATAACTTTATTACATTTTATGTGAGTAAAAAAAAACATTGATTGGATTTGTGTATGTAGTTTATTATTAGTAGTATTAGTATAATAATTTGATATGTATAAAGTATTGTACTTGGTTATGATAACATTTTGTTGTAAATATAGAAGAAGCTGCCTAGTTCCCCTGGCTAATTCGGGATCCAGAGGCTTAATTTTTTTTTCATGTACTTTACTTTATGTCAATAAAACTTTTCATTGGTTGATTGGTCGATTTAAATTTTATCGAAATCGATTGAGTCGTTTTAAAATAATTATTAAAAATCTAAAACCCTAGAGGAGCTGCGGACAACCGCTCTCCTTTCGTGAGTTGATGTACAAGGCAGACACTCGACAGTTTTTTTTATTGTTCATACCAAAACAATATAATAAGTGAAGTAAGTAGTGCACGAGTCTGGAGTCGTAACATTTTTTTTTTTAGACGGCATTTATTATTTTCATGCGAAATGTGATCAAACAATAAAAAAAAAAGTTAAAGTTAGTGAAACGACCATTGGAAACCTATCTATAGGCGGATTTATGGTGTATAGCCGGGAATATACATGCCGGTATAATAATCGGAATACACATCGGTAACCGATGCATGAGAGGTAATTGAAGTTTGGCCGAGACAGATGTTGGATATAGTACCTGAAGCTCTCCCGCTCGCGCGCGGGGCTCGGCGCGCGCGGCGAGTAGGCGGCGACGCCCGTGGAGCCCGGCGTGTGCGGACGCACGCCCTTCGGCGTCTTCGGCGCCACCAGCGGCGACGCCGCCAGCACCGTCCGCTGGAACACACAACGCACATTCTACTACCGCACACATTTCATCCCTTGAAAACTCTTAGCAACATTGTTTTTAAATTGGTGGTCAAGCACAGACTTTTTTATACACTTTTGTATACTGTGTTTAAAAGAGTAAACACTGAAATTATATATCTGTATAGCGGTATACATAAGAAGCGTTCTAGAACTGGCGAAGTGGAATCGTAAGTAAAATTACCGTGTCTGTGATATTTCTGGGCGAGGCGGCCGCGGGCGGCGGGTAGGGGCTGTGCTGCAGCGAGGCGGCGTAGGGCGCGTAGAGCGGCGGGTAGGCGGCGGCCGCGTACACGGCGGGCGGCGGGAACCCGGCCGAGCCCAGCCCCGCCGACACCGCCGGGCTCTCCGTGCGCGCCGCCAGCTCGCTCGCCGCGCTCGTCGCCGGTATCGCCGCGCTCGCCGGCGCCGAGCTCACCGTCGGCGTGGCCGCCGTCTCCGTGTGCGGCGGCGGCAGCGAGCTCAGCACCGGGTGTTTCAGGCTCGGCGTGTAGCTCGGGAGCGTAGTGGACGCGGTGGTGACGGCCGGCGGGGGCAGGCCGACGTGGCTCGCGGCGGAGGCGGGCGCCGCGGGGGCGGCGGGCGGCGCGGCCGGCGAGCTCGGCGGCCGATGGCTCGCCACGTGGCTCGCGATGGAATGGCTGGAGAGGGAGTGCGGCTGGCTCGCCGTCGTCGCCGGCGACGGCGCGAGGTGGCTCGCGACGCTGAACGGCGCGAGGTGCGACGGTCTGTTCGCGTACGCCGATTGAACGGAATGTTTCTGGAGACTCGCCTGACTCTGGTAGGGTATCGTGTGACCGTGGATACCGGAACTCACGGTGGAGTTCGCGTGACTAGACCCGAATGCGGGGGGAGGGTACGAGGGGCGGGCGGCGGGAGCGGGCGCGGGCGGCGAGTGCGGGCGCGCGGGAAGACAGGCGGGCGGCTGCGCGGGCGCCGAGGCGGGCCCGCGGCTCGGGAACGAGGTAGGAACGGAGGGGTGCGGCGCGGCGGGCGGCGGCGCGCGTGGCGGCGGCGGGCGCGGCGCGTGGTGCGCGTGCAGGTCGAGCGGCGCGGCCGGCGGCGGCTCGGGCGGCGGCTCGGCCCGCGTCTCGTGGTTGGTGTGCCGGTAGTCGGGCAACGCGGCGGCCGCGTGCGCCTGCGACTGCGACTGGTAGGCGGCGTGCGGGGGGAAGGCGGGCGCGGGCGGCGCGGGCGTGGGGCTGTCGGCGGCGGCGCGCGCGCCCGGCTGCAGCTTGTTGGTGTGCGCGGCGGGCCGCTCGGGCGTGTCGGCGTGCGTGGCGGCGCCCACGGGCCGCGCCGGGATCTGCGTGGCGGCGTGCGCTTCGATGGCGGGGATGTGCGCGCCGTTGGGGCGGTGCGACGCGTCGGCGCGGAAGGGCGGCGGCGGCAGGGCGGGCGGCGGCAGCGCGGCGGGCGCGGGCGACGGCGCGGGCTGCGGCAGCGGCGCGGGCGCGGGGCTCGCGCTGCCGCCGACGGGCGCCCGCGACAGAGCGAGCGCGCCGCCGCTGCCGCCCCGCGCCACCAGCTCGTTCTTGGCGCCCCCGCCGCCCGCGCCGCCGCCGCCCGCCGCCGCGCCCGTCACCCGGAACAGAGAGCCTGCGTCCGACGCCTGCACACAATAACGATAAATACGAGGATGAATAGGTGTCAACCTTTCTACGACAAGTATATGCGACATTGATCATGTCGGAACTCACATCATCCATAGACACGTCGTGATATCTTGGCGAAGCATTTCTGCTGTTTTCGGGACTCGCCTGTAACAAGACAAAATTATAATTACCAACGGTAAATGTTCGAGTGAACTCTAGCGAGATATTAAAATATGTAGCCATATAATAGGTAGTTATTGCATTACATATTTAAGTTTTTGTTAACGTTCGTTCAACATTTTTTGCTTCGTTTAACTGGAAGTGGCAGTGCGTAAGTAGACACGAAAACACATTAGGTGATGACGACATGTACGGTCGGTACGTATTATCTGCCATTAATATTCTAACTACACACGACTATTGTTCAAACCTAACACAATACCCGCCCGCGAGCTTTTTGTATTCATCGGATGAAGATGAATTCACGTCTGACACATAAAGACATGTTAATGAGAAATATAACCAAAAGCGACGCCGTTAAAAAACAATTTACTGTTATGAGCATTGCATAATGATGGACGTTACAAGTCGTGAGAACTTGTTAGGCTATTACAAGTCTAGCTTAATTCGAGAATATCATTTAAATTCATCTAAATTTATAATTCGTGGAGCGAGATTTTAATACGAATTATCTACTTATGAATTTATGATTAATGAGGTTTTAGGATTTAAGTAGCTATTTTCATTATTTTAAATTGTACATAATTAAAATAGAATTCAATTTAAATTTTATCAATTTTAACATCTTTATTATTAAAATAAAAAATATGATATTGCTTCGATATTTTGTTTATAGTGGACTGGTTCTTCGGATTTGGCGTCAACGTAACACTTCAGTTTAATAATAAAACATTATTACATTTATTCTAAAATATAGAAACAAAATAAGTTAAGGCGGAGTGCCTCCATACAAATTTCACTTGACCTTCTTTCGTAACCTGCTATGATTTTCAACTTATTATTACTTAAGATAGACCTAATCTTGGCTTTTACATTGGCGATTTCAATAATATGATCATTTTATAGCCGAGAAATACATTATTTCAATCCAAAAATTCGGCTAATTTTACATTTGTAGTAGTGCAAGTTTTACTAGCACGTCATAATAGTTGACGTAGATTTTGAATGCTAAAAACGACGTTGTCAGACTGTGCAATGCAAGAATAGAGCGGCGCTATATCGCTGTGTTGGCGCGACGCGACGTTGCCGCTTCGCGTGAAAACATTTTTTAGCATATAATCAAAAGTACAAAAAACAAGTTGTTTTCTTTACAAGCTATTATTTAATTTCTTCACCTGTCCTGATGTCCGCTTACCGACTGAGCTGAAATTTTGCATACATGTGTAAATCGCGTGACAATGCCAAATTATGATGATATAGTGCTGAACTGATGATGGAGCTGGATGGAGGTCAAAGGAACTTCACAATGAAATTACACAACCTCAGAGAGATCATCGTAGAGCATCGTAGAGTTTGACCTTTTTTGAATCGTCTTGACGAGTAGTTTGTTTTTCAATGGTAACCAGGGTCAGATGATGGAGCAGGCAGAGTCATATGAACTCGGTATTGACATGACATAACCCCACCGAGTTTTAGCTCGTTTGATTAGTGTTGGCGAACAATTTATTTTTAGATGGTTGTCAGGCTCTGATCTGATGAACTCAGAAAATAAATGACGCAACCCCATCGAGTCTCGGCGCGTTTGTTTTGTCTTGACAAGCACTTTGGTGCTAGATGGTAACCAGGATCTGATGATGGAGCTGGAAGGTGGATTTAGAAACTCAGTAATAAAACGACATAGCTCCATCGAGTATGGACTTGTCTGATTTTCTGGTCAGGGTCTGGTGATGGAGCCATAGGAACTCAGTGATTAAATGACATAACCTCATCGAGTATGGGCTCGCTAGCTTGGCCTTGACGAGCACTTTGGTGCTAGATGGTAACCAGGGTCTGATGATGGAGCTGGAATGTGGATTTAGGAACTCAGTAATGAAACTACAAATCTCTATCGAATATGGACTGATCTGATTTATCATGACGAGTACTTACAATACTAGACGGTAACCAGGGTCTGATGATGAAGCTGGAAGGTGACCATAGGAACTCGGTAATTAAATGACGTCACCCCATCCAGTCGGGTCATTCCCGTAAGTTCTACCATTAGTTCTACTAGTAGAACTAGCGACATTACAGGTGTCACAGTAACAGCTGTCAAAGTGACAGCTGTCAAATTTCAAAGTGATTTATCTCGGTTATTATCGATCGTAGAACACTGCTGTTTTCACAAAAGTGATAGAGCTCGACAAGATCTACATTTCGGATGACAGCTGTCAAACTTCAAAGTGATTTATCTCGGTTATTATCGATTGCAGACCACCGTTGTCTTCACAAAAGTGATAGAGCTCGACAAGATCTACATTTCGGATGACAGCTGTCAAACTTCAAAGTTATTTATCTCGGTTATTATCGGTTGTAGAACACTGCTGTCTTCACAAAAGTGATAGAGCTCGACAAGATCTACATTTCGGATGACAGCTGTCAAACTTCAAAGTGATTTATCTCGGTTATTATCGATTGTAGAACACTGCTGTCTTCACAAAAGTGATAGAGCTCGACAAGATCTACATTTCGGATGACAGCTGTCAAACTTCAAAGTGATTTATCTCGGTTATTATCGGTTGTAGAACACTGCTGTCTTCACAAAAGTGATAGAGCTCGACAAGATCTACATTTCGGATGACAGCTGTCAAACTTCAAAGTTATTTATCTCGGTTATTATCGATTGTAGAACACTGCTGTCTTCACAAAAGTGATAGAGCTCGACAAGATCTACATTTCGGATGACAGCTGTCAAACTTCAAAGTGATTTATCTCGGTAATTATCGATTGTAGAACACTGCTGTCTTCACAAAAGTGATAGAGCTTGACAAGATCTACATTTCGGATGACAGCTGTCAAATTTCAAAGTGATTTATCTCGGTTATTATCGATTGTAGAACACTGCTGTCTTCACAAAAGTGATAGAGCTTGACAAGATCTACATTTCGGATAACAGCTGTCAAACTTCAAAATTATTTATAGATATCTTTGAGTTCTATCACTTTTGTAAAGACAGCAATGGTCTAAAACCGATAGTAACCGAGATAAATCACTTTGATATTTGACAGCTGTCATCTCAAATGTAGATCTCGTCGAATTCTATCACTTTTGTCAAGACAGCGGTGGTCTACAATCGACAATAACCGAGATAAATCACTTTGAAGTTTGACAGCTGTCATCCGAAATGTAGATCTTGTCGAGCTCTATCACTTTTGTGAAGACAGCAGTGTTCTACAACCGATAATAACCGAGATAAATCACTTTGAAGTTTGACAGCTGTCATCCGAAATGTAGATCTTGTCGAGCTCTATCACTTTTGTGAAGACAGCAGTGCTCTACAATCGATAATAACCGAGATAAATCACTTTGAAGTTTGACAGCTGTCATCCGAAATGTAGATCTTATCGAGCTCTATCACTTTTGTGAAGACATCAATGGTCTACAATCGTTAATAACCGAGATAAATCACTTTGAAGTTTGACAGCTGTCACTTATGCCACCTGTCAAGCCACTAGTTCTACTAGTAGTACTTATAGTAGAACTTACAGGAACGTTCCGACTCGATGCGGTTATGGCGTTTATTTACTGAGTCTCTATGGTCACCTTTCAGCCTCATCATCAGACCCTGGGTACCATCTAGTGCCAAAGTACTCGTCAAGACGAAACAAACGAGATGAGACTTGATGGAGCTATGTCGTGTAATTACTTAGTTTCTATGACCACCTTCGAGCTCCATCATCAGAGCCTGGTTACCATCTAGCACCAAACTACTCGTCGTGACTATTCAAATGAGCCCAAACTCGATGAGATTGTGTCGTTTCATTGCGATGTTCCTTTGGCCAGCAACCTTCCAGCTTTATCATCTGATCAGTCATCATAATATTTCATTGTCACGCGATTCGCATATCATGCATACTATGCAACTTACTGGGAACAAATTATTAGGTAATCTATGTACAATAAATAAAGAAAAAAAAATCTTCTGCAAAATTGAATATTTCGAATCTAAGATTCGAACTCAGTACTTCAGATTGGAAATTCTTCACATCACAGTACAACTTTGCTATTTGAGAAGATGACAATGTGACCAATTTTGATGTATAGTTATTACTGTTAATTTCATTTGCTAGTGTGTGTGTTTTGTTTACACGCACGAGAGTAGATCTTTTCATTGACCTTTTCTCAGGAGTTTAGGTACCAAAAGTTTCAATTGTGTTTTATACGCCTAAAGAATGAAAGGAAATATTCTCAAAAATACTTTAAATTTGTTATTTCATGCTAAATAATGAAAAATTAATAAATAACATTAGTTTCGAAGAAATAGCGCCATCTCCCGGATTAAGTTGCTTAGCTCCACGTGTCAAATACCCTTAAGCACTATTCCCAATCTATTCAAACGTTACGTCGCGATTGAATAACAAACATGAAACTTTCGCTTTTATGATATTAGTGAAAAATATGCGGCAAGCGACACTGTTCTCTCAGGAGTGCCGCTGTGATGTAATGACGACGAATTAACGTGAAAATACAAACTTTGTTAGACAACATTGGAGGCAATCTGTTCCGTTGTTTCACTTAGTCTAAGTTTGACTTGGCATTTGTAAGCGATCACCGAAATTAAGCAACGTTCCGTACGGCCAGTCTTTGGATGGGTGACCGCGGGTGGCATTTTCCAACTGAGCGCTACCGTGGCTCGGATGACTTAAATTGTAAGGTGTTCAGGCGACTTAAAAACTCTCTACACCAGGGCTAGCCACCCGGCCAAACTTTTACCTATACTCTATAAAATTTAACTTGATCTCTGCGACAGTAGAAGATTGACATTTTTAGAGTTGAGATAGTGGTGGAAAAAATCGATTTTCAAACAATGTTGTAATGAAATCGAATGAGTAGTTGAAGGTGAGAAATTGGATTTTATTTACTTACTATTATTTAAGTACAAGTATGTACCTACACATGTAAATAATGGTATGATATTAATTATATACTCATAATAATGTAACGATAGTATTTATCGACGTTTTTCACTATTATCGATGTTAATGTAACATATGATTGGGTTTAATTTAATTACACATGTAAAAAATGTTATGATATTAAAATATAATATAAATTAATGATAAATCAAGTTTTATTTAAAATATCGTCAGTATAAACTATCGATATTTTAGTTAAAACTCTATCTATAACTCTGTGGTCACGATCATTCGTCGCCCATCACTAATCGGCATGCCTATAAAGTATGACATTGACAGGTACTGTCTGTACTATTAAGAAGTTCAGGATTTCATAGGTGTGATTTTTCTGACAGCTGTCGCAGAGATCAAGTTTTATAGAGTATAAGTTTGACTGCTAAAAACTTTTTGCATGTTCTTTGAATCTATTATGATCAAAATAAATAACGCTAGGAATTTAAAATGCAATGTCAAATTGTATAATTCCCAGCTGTATTATTCAGAGCGGAAATATGTACACCTAAAATTTATTCATGATGAATGATTTGAAGGTGAACTTCCGCAAAGCAACACCTGTTTCAATCGACTAAACTAAATAAATCGTGTCACATTTTACGTAGATTTTGACAACGATTTTTTTGAACATATTTGTCTTTTGGTGGAATACCCCAATTTGAATATACCTTTTTAAGTGTTGTGTGAACCGATTTACTTCTTTCTTTTTCAGGCACGAAATGAAACAAAACTATTTTTAAAGAAATAAAAATAGCATTCCTCCCTTTCATTAGCACTTTACTAACCAGGCGCTATTCCTGCCATCAACAAGTTTCTAATACGAAAATAAAATGATCGTGCAAGAAAAAAATTGGTTGCCTGTAAAGTCGGTATACGGGCGAAAGTTTTACGTGACAACGACTTTGAGTGGTAAAATAATTTTAATGTGAATATTCATTCGTATAGTAGGAAGAAGGATGAAAATGTCTGTCTCTCTCGCTCTTAGGCGGGCTAACCATGACGCGTGCCTCTCACTCGCTCTCATTGTGAGCGCATAACGTGAGCGGAGCGTAACGCAGTTTCTTGAAGTGTCACCCGGCAAACCAATTTATAAGACGTTGTCACGTCAAAAAACGAGAAAATCAAACAATCGTAAGTACCCTGAAAGCACAGAGTACGATTGTATGATTTTATTTTGTTAAAATTTAAAGGTGCCTTTAAAATGTACGTGCAGTGCAGTTGTACCTACACTGAACAATTTCCTATCGAGACAAAAGAATGTTTACAACAATAAGTTACAATTCCATTCCTGTAACATAGATTACGCTAAGTGAGCGCTACCTCACAATCGTAGGCTAAGATTCATTGAAAAATCTCAGCGAAAGCGCTGCTCAGCTTGTCTGGCGAATATTTCCAGCTATTTTATCGTCCTACGGCGCTGGAGTTTAAAGGGAATGGGAGTAATTACGCGGGGAACGGGGATATTTACGAGCGGGCGCGCGAACGACTCAATAAAACTAGTTGGCCGACCGCGCCGTTTACGACGCCCGCACTTTAACTACCATTGTCTCTCTTAAACCTCTCCTTTATTAGTTGTACAATCTGCAGATAGAGATAGTTCTGCAACAATTGATAGGTTTAAAGAAAGCGGAATGATTTTATCGCCGCTATTTATGGCTCGGTGCGATTGTGTAGACGGAGAGAGATTTAAAGATCATATTTTATTGGAAACTGGTTTCAGAGATTTGCTTGGAATTTTATTTTATCACATCATTCATATAAATAAATATTTCCCTTTCTCGACAAAGAATACAAGATATAAAACAACTTCATTGGCATAGAGCTTCTTGAGATAAATAGGAAATAAAATAAGTGCTAAATATGTACCTAGTAATAAATTTGACAATAAATTATGTGATTGACATTACATTTAATATAAAATTTCGAATAAATATCAACTATTCAATATTTGTACAAAGAAAATTATAAATATCTATAGTATGAAATAAGTGCTATTAACTCGACGTTAAATATCTATAACACTACCTTCATGACTCGTCAGTCTGATGAACCTACGTGAGACACAAAACTTGACATTCAAAGCGAAAAATCTGTTCATACCCAAGCAAGATCAAAGCCGTAAGAAAGTCACAGCAGATTCACACTTTAATGTCGGAGAGGGCCGGAAGAAAATAGTCAATCGATCGTATTGAGTGAAGGGGGAGAGAACAAATCGTTTCAGGAGCGTTCCGGCAATTGAATGTTTAGCCTTATCCGGCGGGGGTGGGTCGTCGCTCCGCAACAATGGAGTGATAAATCAAGTATGGGCCGCGCGTGCCAGCCGGCTGCCGGCGAACGCGTCCGCCCTGTCTCACCACACTAAGGATATTCAAAGGTACCGCGCGTAATATACAACCCCTTTTTGTTTCCGTCACATTTCTCGCTAAGAGCGCCCAGACATAATAACTCGTTACTGACCAACCGCTAATTTTAATTAAGTCCACTTGCCATGCCGGAGGGGACGGCTACGTATGTTGATCGTTTACTGCTAAATTATTCATAGTACGTGCTCCAAATGAAATTTCCAAAGGTTTCCAGGATGTTACCGAGACGATTCGCTCGCGTCGCAATGCTCGCGGATATAATCAATATTACGAGTTTGCACGTTGATTGAAGACGAATAGAACAGGATATTGCGCCAAGTCTCCGTCAACGTTAATTATGAGTGCAGGCGTGCATTCTTGGCCTGTCAATAATTATGCGCGTAGGTATTTAGGGGGGTGTTTGTCAACGTGAATGAAAGTTGGCCGGCTGTCAAGACTATGTTACATAAAATAGATAATAATTCAGCGAGGTATTAGTGCGATGAGTGATGTCGTGTCGGCAAGTAATAATAGCCGCTCGAGCCCACCTCCGAGCAGTAACACACGCGACTCTCAAATAAACCAGCTATAAAAATAAACGAGCGCATTAGTCAACCATGTCAAAATAAACTAAAAATATTTACACGGTCTACATTTTGAAGGTATTCTTTTGTAGAGCGCTGTCTTATGTTTTGTAATTTGTTCTTTAACAAGTTTTTTATTTTCAGTGTTTGGTGTTGTGATTCATCTGACATTCGACTAAAAGCAAATATTATTTATCAGTAATGGAGTAGTTTACAACGTCTATTAGTTTTTAAATCGCTTTATTATAGCATCAATATTCAAAATGAGTTGCTTCATTAAAAATTCCGAATTGAAAATATCTGAGAAACAAAATCTCAATCTGAGACCGTCCGAGGTCGATTTCCCGCTCCTCCGTTCGGGAGCGAAATGGGGGGGAAACGGAAAAAAATAGCGTGATAGCTTTTCGCCCCTCATTCGAAATTCTAATACTTTTGCAAACTTTTAATAGGATGGGACTTGAAAATTCAGGGAGAAAATCATCTTTGTAAAGTTTACACAAAAAGTCCATGATCTAAGCCGACAGGATATCGTAAACAGATATCGTTAATTAATATGTGCCATATCTGTGCAAACGACTCTATAAAAGCAAAAAAAGAGCTGTTATAATTAAAATACGACTGCAGCATTCCAATCAAATAAATTATAATATCTCGGGCAATAAAAAGTTTATGTCTGAAGGTCCGTCTTGTGTGTAGATTAATTTATATGAATAATTCATAGCTATTATAATCAACGTCTGTAATTTAATATAGAATTTACAATTAGCATCGAGCCAGTGGTCGATTTGGCAACGCGCCCTCTCGAAATGACAAGGCATTATGTAGCTATACATCAACATTTATATTATTTCACAAATATTTGTATGACATTTTATCGAATGACGACTATTTAATGACACACAAAAAAGATATGCCGTGTTAATCTCGGTACACACAAATATAAGCCTCATTTATCTCTTAACGCGAAAGACACACAAGGCACTCGTTGTGAATATTTAGTTAAAAGTTGTTTGTTCATGACCTGAATTTAATGCTGCATACTAAATTTGTGCGCAGTAACAGTTCATGCATGATAAACAGTATGCGACATGTATTGAGGATGCGTGGAGATTACAAATCCAGGCAAGGTGGAGAGGGTCGCGCCACTACTCCGCTGCTCGATCATGCACGCTGTCGCATTCGCATTACAATAGCTTCGATGCAACTCATTAGTTTCGATGTGCTGGGGAAGAATTTAGATTACCGTAAACTTGTATATGACTAGCATTTTACACACTCTATTATTTTCTGGGATAAAGTCTCCGTCCATTAAACTATCTCCCAACAAAAATCAACTCGATTAGATAGATGCTCCGTTATTATAGTAATAATTAGGGACCAGATTATATGCATGTTTGCATATGCATTTGCATATTTAAGCCATTCTCAGCGGTAATAGCATATTTAACCTAAGATCTAGTTAAGATGCATATTATCGGTTGCACATTTACAATATTTTTCAGAGTGTATTGTAAATGCGATAAATATGATAATACTGCGGAGCCAAATTTTATAAAAATATTTTAAATGATCGAAGACACAATTTGACCACTGAACATTTGGAAAAATGTGTATATATATGATTGTTTAAGTTTCAAAAATATTATGTTAAAAAAAATTAATGTCATGTGTTGTTATTTTACCCATTATCGCATATCAAAGGATAATTTTATTTACTAATTGTATGCTGATGCTGAAATAAAAAAACAAAAACTTACTTTTCTTCTTTTTTTTGGGTTGCATATTTCATGCATATTTGCATGCTTATAACAAGCTTTTTATGATGCATATAATCCAGTCTCTAGTAATAGGTAATATTATTAGGTAAGGAATTAAGAATTGTGATATTATTCACAAAGAAAAGTTATCAGAAAATGTTTGAACAAAATTTTAAAGTCATATGTTTTTCTTTATTTATATTAATTTTAATAATTAGCTGTAGATTAACCGGCATTGTTATAAAGACACAGATTGTTGTCATCTAGTGTTAAAGACATTAAAAAGGCGGCAAGTAATAAACTGACTTTCAAACAATCCACCTGTTGGAGTAGTAAATAATTCAAGATGGTTTACAATTATCCATAATGCACACGTCCGACATTCGAGTGTAGAGCAGTAACGGAGTAAATAAGTAGGTAAATGGCCGGTCTCCAAACCAATAATCAAGTATGCGAGGCGAGTATCATAAATAAAACACCAGACGGGTAAATGTGACAACTTTATAAAGCAAATTGTCTCTATAATACTTTATCTGATCCGAGTTATTCCCACGAGATATTTCGCAAAATGAATGAATTGAATAAATAATGTCTTATCTTAATTTTGCATTTAATTTAGCAACGTTTTTGCTCTTGAGAATGATTATAATAACCTCTCTATAAATGCAAATTATTAATAATAACAGGCAATTACGTTTAATTTACCGTTTACTGTATTCGCCGTTGTTTTTAACTGCCTAGTAAATTGGTCTGTAATTTAGTAAATGAAGTACGCGATCGGTAGTTAGCGGTAACGGTTTCGTTTTATTTGTGAAACCGAATGACTTGTTATTTTTGTTTCTTCACCTGATCATTGTCCATTTTTGACCGACGAAACGGAGAGGAGGTACTCAATTCGACGCGTATAAAGTTATATATATATTTTCTTTTAAGTGTAACCACGCACAACTTTTTACATAGTGATCCGATTTCAATAATTCTTTTTTTGATTGGAAAGAGTATACTTCGAAGTTGGTCACATTTAAATGTTATTGAAATCAGCTGAGCCATTTTTGATAAATCAACAATAATGTGAAAAATTCTAATCGATCCGTGCGAAATATTTGCGAATTCTGTAGACGGGTCATGCCATTTTATGCGAAAAATAATTTATGTAATTTTTAAACTTTTGGGAATTGAGCACATTATCCTTATACTAGGGGACTTATAGCGCAAAAAGATATAAGATAATTCAATTTAGTATCTATCAATCGGAAATATTGACGTTAAACATTGATTGTGTTCGATTGAGTGGGTTCGATTCCCACCAGGGCAAGCATTTTTGTGATGAACATAGGTGTTTGCTCTGTGTCTGGGTGTTATTTAGGTACTATCTATATAAGTATGTATTTAAAATATGTATATGTAGTATATCAGTCTCTGGCAGCCATCTCACAAGCTTTGCTTAGTTTGGGGTCAGAGACCGTGTGTGAGATGTCCCCCAATATTTATTTATATTTATTTATTTATTGGATTAATTTATACAAAATAAATTGAACTCATTACATTTTTTTATCGGTAGTTTTAAAGATTTATATCAGTAGCGTGAAAACTTTATAGCTAACCAAGAATATACCATAAATATTTCACATATTTTTAAAGAACATTACTAGTAAAAAGATTTCGTAGTCAACTAATAAATATCTGCTATAAAAGATACTCCATAAAATATTTACAATTAGAAACTACATATTATTATTTACAGGTTCTCAACACAAAACGAAACAGCCAAGGCTAAACAATAAAAACTTTATAGAGAACAGTAAACGAAAATCATCAATAACATAGCAATAAAAAGTTGAAACGGAAGCATTATTTAATATAGTAGACAAGACAATCGAAACAACAATGCTATTATAAATTGTAGACAAGAGCCGAAGGTGCTTATTAACCTATATTCAAATAGCGGGTAATAAAAACACAAAACCAACACAGTGGTTGTTTGTAATAGCGGTAATAGTCCGTAATTACGCCTTTACTCAAGTGAAGGTTCTAAACGATCTGTTGGGGCCTTAAATTGTTACACTACCAGGGCCGTAGTTGGTCATGCATATGAATGCTTAAAGCATGATTTTTAGAAAAAAATTGAGAAGGACGTGAATTGCAGGATAGTTGAAAAAAAATCCTATGGGATTCTCATGAGGATGATGTTAGGTATACCGTAGAAATTCACAGAAAAAACAGGGATATCCAATCCCTAATTAGATTTGAAAATTCACTATTTAAGTAGCTGGCACGCTACTAAGTCCGAAATCTTCCGCTCATAACGCAGATGCTCTACCGAGACGGAGATAGCGTTATTACTTAGACGTCGGCATCTCATCAGCTGTAGTCTGCGGTCCTATGAGTACCTTGGGGTATGTCTAGCAAGCGCCCCCGCGGCCTGTCCCTTGACTACGACACTGCCAGTATAGTAGTTAAAGCGACGCATGTTTGCGTTTCAGCCGCATTCGTGACTACCAGCAATAACAGCGCTATTAGTTTTTAATAGCAAACAAGTGTAAATTACAATGGTTATTCTATAACAGCGTGTCGTTTCGTTGTTCAGGCTAATCTAACAAATGCATCGTAAATATTACGGTCACGTAATGCTGATCGGTGACTTGAGGTGATTCCAGGGCGAACTTCATCTTAGCAATATTTTTTCCATTTAGCAGCATTATTATCTTCATCGGATCACTATGGGTGAAGATGTGCTACTTATTATATTGCGGAGACAGCAGTAGGTATTGTGTTGAGGTTGATTTACCTGTTTCTCTTGTACATCTTTAGGCGGCGTTTTTTTCCGACCCTCTTTTTCCTTGACGATGTTCACAGCTGCCTTCTCGTTTTTGTTGTTGGTCACCGTATCGTTAGCCACTGTCTTTTGTTTGTTTGTTTTTCTCTTGCCTTCTTTTTTAACACCGCCTTCGGCATTGCTTTTAGGGTTATCTTTGATCCGCACTATGGTAACTGTCAGTGGCCCCTCACTAATAAAATTGTTTACGTCTATCTAACCTTCATCTATTAGCTAAACAAACACAATTTCATTGTGATTGCACGTCCCGACACTAAGATTAATAACTAAGTTACAACTGCCACTTGTTTATCCAAGTTATATGCACTTCAATCCGTGATGACACTTTTCAAAGTAACATCAAACAATAAAATCCAATTGAACAATCACTGCAATCCATAATTATACACTGTAATCCAAGTGGTGTGGCATCCGAATTGAGTTCGGTTAATTGGTCCGTCACAAAGCAAAAATAACGACGGAGCGCGCGTCGAGCGAGATCGCGAGACAAAGAAGTTGCGTTGAAGCGTGCGGAGCGCGCGGTCCGCCCAGCAGCCGGGGCGAGAGTGGCGCGGTCGTCGGCACCGGCCCGCGCCCCGCGCCGCGCGCACGCGCCGCCACTCGCCGCCCGCCCGCCCAACAAACCGAGCCGCCAAGCCGACTGTATCTTGGATGTTACACATGTTAACTGCTTTCGGAAGCTAATACAAGCTGACAAAAATGTTTCATGGGGGAACTTAACTTATCGGCTTTAACTTGGTTTAGGATAATACATATTTTCTGCCGGCGCCTGTACTATGTAGAGGCGGTAGAGAGGTAACAGGGAATATGTGAAATGTGTGATCTGATATTTTTTTTAACCAAGTTAATTTGATGGTAAATAAACTCAATTTTTTTTAAGGTTGTCTTCAGCGATAAATATCACAGTTGAGTGCGAAATAAAATGCTGCATTGTAAAATTTGATGGCAGGTGTTGTGTGTCTGTCAGTTTATGATGTCGGGTGGCTGCCAGCGGTCCATCGCAGCATCAGCAGACGTCACCGCTCCAACAACATTCATCTATGTCGCCGATAGATATTCACGTACCTATATTACGAGCGCATAGCGTCCGTTCCAAGCAATAACACATTCGCGAAAAGCAGTAAAACAGCCATAAACCGATTTATTTATATTCGTTTTATAACTTATTGCTTTACGACTGCGATTAATGCAGTAGGGTAACCATAGAAGAGCGGTGGGAATGAAATTGAACAACTTCTTTCGAGTATTATGCTAAGAATATGCAAACTTTTGCAACTTGGTCATGTCATTATCACAAATTAAAATTAAATACATGTCATTCAAAGTGCTATCTATTGACATAAAAAGAAACAACATTTATATCAACATTATTATCTTATCGTTGCCATTTAACATTTTCAATTTATTTAATTAACACAGTCAAGCCGTCTTTAAATAAGTAATGCCTATAAGTAAAGCTCTCCCTCCGTCTAACTAAATGAAGAATCACAAAAGAATGTAATAAAAGCACCCTCACGAAAATACTAATTTGAAACCATTTATAAGGGAATAAAAAGTATAAAGACTCCCCGTTTGAGAGTGGGACGGTGAAGCGGTCGGGATAACCGAGATAAATCTCGACTTGTCTTCGGTAACTGTCTCTATAAAAATATCTATAAATATAAGCGCGTTTTATGAGAGTTTTCCCTAACGGGAGGCACAGATTATTTTTTGCGCGGAATTGTGATTTCACGTAAAATATTAGCGTAGGTATAATACCGAGGGGAAATTAAAACGATATGAATCTCTTTGTATAAACACAGACAAAAAGCTCGGATCAAAGTAAGTTCAACGGCGTCGCGTCGTTTCGTTTCCTTTTAGAGAGCTCAACTTAAATATTACTTTATTGAAATTACACAAGCCAGCTAAACGTTTCTGATTTTTTCTTGATAATAACTTGGCAGTTTAGTGCCAATACTTGTTAATTTGAAACTTAATAGATTGTTTCCGAAGTACATATTTTAAAAGAAAATCACATATTTCAAAAGCGCGAATTTCTGAAACTTCAGTGACACAATTTATATTTTTAATCCACTCCATGGATTTATTTGATTTGAATGGTCATGAAAAATAAGATCCAGTATTATATTATGTTTCTAATACTACAAAAAAATTGAAAGCGTTGGCGGCCTATAGATTTTGGTAGACCATATGACTTCTTGTTATTGCTGTAAAATACATAAAAAAAACTAGTCACAATTTTCTAACGACATGAACAGTGTCGAAAATATCAGAGCCGCGGACAATTTACGACGTTGTAAAATATTAGTGTTAAAACATATTTCACATCTAAACAACATGACAGACCGACAACAGTGCAAGTGATAATCTATTTGTATAATTTTATTTATACATGTTAAGCTATTTATTTCTGTATATCCACTTACAAATGTATGTTTCTCGAAAACATTCTTAATCAGATGCGCAATTTAAAAATATTTTTACTGATATTTATTTCCAGAAATTCTTATCTTCCCCACCTCGAGCATGATGCATAAATACTAGATATCAAATGTTATCAAGGTATTTCAATCAAAACAGACTAAGTTAATTTAGCATGATAATGTGTGACTTTACGAAGCTACAAAATACATAAATATGCCGTTTCTCACGATTGGTCGTTAATTAGACGCTGTTAAATTTGTTACTAACATTTACATAAGCTTTAAGGTTATTTGAATAGACTCTATCTGCATCACTTAGTTTGCGAGTTGTGTAAAATCACGTCGCAATCGTTCTGTGATTGTGCGAATCAAAAACGGTTCTATCCGTCTGAGCAATTATTCACGTTTTATCGCAATTGATTATAATCGTTCATAAATCGACGTCAGGCGATTGTTGCGAGCGCTGCCATAAGGCAAAAGTTTGTATTTTGTAAAATTGAAACGTCCCGAACAGCACTGAGCCGGAAATTCGCTCGCTCGCGACAGCTTTGCGGTGTTTATTTTTCCCCTCGTTCCCCCCACTTTTGGGAGCGATAAAAATGAGAGTTTTCATGAACTATTTTGCACTTTAAAACTATATGCTAGCAAAATTATTTAAATATATGTAGGTTGAATGTAATAGATCATCAGGGAGCAAAATATGCTGTTGCAGCTGCTGTACCCACTTGTTGGACTGACCAGATCTGACTTATGTGTGAGATTAACTTAAGCTGCAGATACGACAACAAGAAGCAATAATAGTGCAAGTGCTGTTCCCAATCTTCGTTTATACAGTTTCCTAACATGTCTATGAACCTAATACATGCCGGTCGTGTCTCAACATTGTCATTTAATTGAAACCAATTATTCTAGTTAATGAAAGCAAACATGTGTGTAAATATTGGGTTTAATATATGAGTAATGATTGTGCTATAACAACGTAATAAAGATAATGATATAAAGAAAGGCACGGGCTCGCGTCTCGGCGCGGTTTTTACAATATAACCAGCAATAAGGTTTTGTCGTCGATACGGTGTTGATTACGCAGATTGAAATTGCTCGCCCCTCCGCGCAGCCTGTTAATGGTGCTATAAAAACGACGCTTATCGATTTAGCCGCCCGTTAAGAACGCTCCAAGGCATAATAATTTATTGTACAAACAATGTTGCGTCAGTCGACGTAAATTACAGTACTCAGCGGCGAAATTATGTAACGACGAGATTTGTTAACCGCCCGCCGGCGGAGTGACAAAAGTAATTAACACTTACGATACACTAGAGTGCTCGGTTTATGACGCTCGACCCTCGGAACCCGAGGTTTATCCCCGTTCTCTAATGAGGGAGGGACAACAACCCTCGATAACCATCGGACAACGATTAAAATTCTGCGGCTCATTTTATTCGAAGAATGTACAAAGTAATACGATGAATTCAGGCTTTACAAGAAACCGGGATTTGCAAAGGATATTTTTCTTGTAAAAACTGTGTATCCTCGTGGGAGTCGGGATTAAGGCAGTAAAATAAGTTATGTACGCACGGCATGAACATGTGGGTATTTTTTGGTCCAATGAAACGCGAACAACGACAAACAGGGGTGAGAGATACGGACGGGCGGTATTGGGAGTCAGACAACGACCGCAGGATTTATTTCGAGCCTCATTCAATTTGCGGTAAATGTATTGTTGGATTGCGTTTTTGTATCGTACACATTTCTGTATAAACTGTATTTTTTGTGTAAATTGGTTTTTATTTACAGCGCGTGTATGCAAATAAAAACGTTGTACGGCTTTGTGTTAGAGGCGTTTTTTTAGAGAGATTTATTAGTTCCGTTGTAAAATGTGAATTCTTAATGGGCAGCGTTAGAAGAATGGTTGTTAAATGTCTTGAAAGAGAAAGCGTAAAATTTGAAAGTGTTGCTAGATAACGGACGAGGACATACATAACAAAGCGAGACGGCGAGCAGCACACAACACATACAAATGCGCATATGACTGGCGACTGCATAGCCGGAATTCTAATGAGGACAGGCGAAACTTGTCTCGCCTCACTGCAAGACATATTAGTCGTGAATCAGGCACAAAGACCTGCGACTAAAGGCTACAACATAATCAGTAGGAGCACAAGAATTACTGAAACATCATTTGAATATGAGATTGAACAGACGTAAATGAAAAAACTGCAGGACGTATCAGCAAGCAATTTAAATAACGAAAAGAACAGTTTCAAGTCAGTCTGCATTTAGAGATCTTCTTTAAGAAAACTGGAGATTTAAAATTGCGGTGTCGTTCCCGGTGTAGGAATCGCAATCTGTATTTGTGAAGGCGAAACGAGGGAAGGCGGAAAAACGGAGAGCGTCGAAAGCACAAAGGGTTGCTCGGAGCTCCGGATTTCTCTAAAGCCGGAGTAATCTCGCACAACGTGTGGTACAGACTACAATAAAAACTCTGTTAGAATAGATACTACCCTCTTATTTTGTGCAACCCCCGGTATTGGAGCGCAGGTGGTAGCTTAGCTTTACATGTTATTGAAGCTTTGTTTGCTTATTTAATTGAATAGACGAGGAAAATACATTGAAATTGAAACGTGGAATAACAAAGCTCATATTACACGAGTAAATATTGGGTTAATATTTTTACGTAGAGTTCTCAAAATCAAGGGTATAGGAATAATAATAAATGAATTCGATAATAATATTCATAAAGAGGAATTAAATAAACATTTAGAATTACCTATGTATCAGAACAGAGTTAAGTAGAATCAGGAAACATCTAAGTCGACTCATCTAAGGAGTAGAGATAAGTAAGATAGATTACAACCATAATTAAATAAATTAATGAAAAAATAAGTCGTGTAGAACCATAAATTCATTACAATGCAATATACCATAATATACAGGGTGACTGGTAAACATTTAGCAACCACTTAGGGGCTTATTTTGTACATCAAAACTAACGACTTTTGTCATAACTCAAAAAAAAATGGTGTTCCATAGAAAAATATCGTCACCCGCGACCAAATGCATGGAACAGCTGATTTTTTTTTAGTTTTGACAAAAGTCGCAGAACAAAAGTTGTTCGTTTTGTTGTACAGAATAAGCGCCTAAAAGGTTGCTAAATGTTTACCACTCACCTCACAACAGCGATGCTTAATAATTTCATAGTAAGTACGAGTATATGTCACAAGTACTACAAAGTAATGTACGAATGTACGTCAGCACTGAAAACACTACAGGGGCGAGGAATCACAAATGCAGGGCTGAAATGCAGGCAGGATGCACTGAGAGGCGACATAAAATTTTCAACGAGCACGCTGAGTATCTGATGGCATTATCTAGCCGTTTGCAAGTGCTCCAGAGCTTTCATATCTTTTGAATAAAATTTCTTTCGTACAATATTATTCTCTGTGACTTTTTGCGCGGCTGTGTTATTATAATTGTAAGTGCTGTCTTTCTTTTATGCTTACTTATGATGCCGTGTTTTGATTTACAATTTCCTGTGTATCCATCCCAGAATGTGGGTGTACACAAGTCGTGAATGAAATATAAAAATTATAAATCTTAAGTCGTCATAAATCATTAGTTATTTTGTGGAATATACCTAGCAAAAGTGTAAAAATTCGGTATTTGCTCTTTCTGACAGGTGTTCGAATAATTAATATCTTCATATTTATACAAATGTATATATCACTATAAGAATAAAAATTGGCGGCAGAATAATGATAATAACACAAGCGTTATTCACGCAAAACATTTCGCAAATATTGAACGTTGTATCTACAAGTACCCATATTGTTTGAGCGCGGTCGCATATCGAATCGAGTATTCAGAAGATACTCGTATCAATGTATGTATGCAAATAAAACAGACGTTCGACGGGAAAATGTATTTCAATAAAACCATATCAGCACAGAGTTACTTTGCGTTCGCGAAACGAGTAAATTTCAGGGAACAGAACTTAAAAGGAGACGGTAATAGCTTTATAACTCGGCGGAAAAGAAAATAATCTGAGCAAAAAGAGCGAGCGGGGGTAAATAATATGGCGTCGACGCAACGACGGTACAAGTAGAGACAAATAAAGCGGGCAGGCGGCGGAGGTAGACACGGGGAGCACTGACAATCTCGTTATAGATGTGAATAAATAATGAGTAAGCATTAAGGCCGGCAAGGCGCGGGCTCGGGGGCTGCCGGAGTGCCTTTGTTGTCGGCGCTGTTTACTGCGCGGGGATTGCGCTCGCCGCAAGCCCAATTCATTCCGCTAATCGAGCCTCACCTCGCTCGGCTTCAATTAATTAACAACGACTTAACCCCACATATAACATTTACAAACGATACGTATGTAGAGGTATAGGGATTAACTAACTCGACTTTCGTGAGAAAATTTTCATTAACATAAGCATATTTTATTATAGCGTTATACGTATAAGTCATCACGCAATTTTACTTACGGTATTTTTTAAATAACATCTATAAAAACATAAAATTATAATCATTATAAATAACAAATATACCTCTAAGCCGACCAGTTTTTTATGAGAATTTTATGCTGTTAAAGTCATCGATCGATCAACAGATACAATTAATTCATCGTCATTATAACCTTTTACGGCGTCCTACATCAAGATACCATAATCAATTAATATTCATAGATTGCGACACGATTAGCCAATACATTTACAATACAAATGTTGTCCAACATTTACATTTAAAATTTATTGGCAATAAGTTCGATAAAACCGGCGCGCCAATTTCAATTAATCATAAAATTTTGCTCTCGGTTGGAGTTAATCTCAATATTACAACGGGCACGATTAATTTACAAAACAAACACGCAGACAAGACAAGTTTGATTTATGCGCTACAATAGGGCGTTTATAAATGGCTCACGAGATCAATATTAAGCATTAATACGTCTCGAATTAAATATCGATTTATAATGAGTTTAAGATGGAGATGAGACAAAACAATTAGCGGCACTGTGTAATTAAGTGGGTTAATTGCATTCCGAGGTGTGCGAGCGTGGTGGGTATGCGGTCGGTGCGGTACGCCGCTGGTGGGACTTCAAAGGAGAGGTGGTGATGTGTGCGCGGTCCAGGTGGACAAGCCCGGCATTCCGGCGCAATCACGCGTCGCCCGAGCAGACGTTTAATACCACAGCCGAGTGCTCGGATAACAATTCACCGACACGCGTTCTGTCGCATAGCACAATGGCTTTTATGGCTACAATCAAATGTAACTCGACAATATTATTAAAATGTTTTGTCAACGAGCATTATTTTAGTAAAAATAAAACTGACTGCGCGATTCCATTATATGAATATATTGCGTTACGATCCACATTTTTGTAGGAGTTTATTATTAAATGTATCGTAAAATAAAACAAAAAACAAACAATGTCTAGTAAATAACAGAGGATCATGATAAAAGCACAGATAAGTGAGATTAATGAATGTGCGCGTGAAACGTATGAACAAGACGTCACTTAAATTTGCAGCTTTCAAACTCATATCCTAACAAATAAAAGCTGTTAACAGTTTGCAGTTTAGCAAACAAAGCATTGTTGCATAAGAGGCTCCGTCCAAAGGGAAAGAGAATTTCGACGCTGGCTTTGTGCGCCAAATTGAATTGAATGTCATACATAACGCATTCCGCTAGCTCAAAGGGAGTGTAATTGCGATCTGGCGGCTCCATTTAAAATGTACCCGTGCGAATATGCGCTAAGCACTGGGTAGATCTGTCGACGGCACTGACGCGGCATCATCGCCACGACGCTGAAGGCATTACGGCCGGGATTGTTGGGTAGAGAGTATTTTACCAGCTCTGTGCACGTTTGTACTAACGGTACTCGTCACAAATCGCGCGTCCATCCACTCGTGTCGACTTGGTCCTTTGCCAGCCGCTTTGTTTTATCACTCTCGCCAACTATTTGGCATCTAAACAATGTTTTCATTTAATGATACAGAAAAATCGCACAAGACATTTCAATGTGTCATCGATGGTCAGATCGGTTAGAACATTGAATTTATTGCTTAATGGGATGTTTGGGATTTTATAAAACATTGTGATTTAAAAAACATTGGAATAAAGAAAATCTTACAACGTGGCATTGATACATTTTATTGAAGCAGTTTTTTAGTGGACTGAAGCAAGAATTAAAACGAAGAACGTTTACGCTTTCGTACATTTTATTATCTGCACTTAAAATGTTAATTACAAGATCGGCCTTTTTTACTGTCTCTCCGACACGTTTATAAATATGTATTCGCCGTAGACACACAAGTCTAAATCTTAGTGTCGCAATATATATTACAAACAAACTTCTCAAATGAATTAATTCTTAAATACTTCATATAATTAAATAATGTTAATCGTAAATAGTCGTCACGCCTTACTCACTGACATGTACCTAAACCTCAACAAGACGCCATAATAAGCTTGTAATTAATTACGAGGTAGTGCGCGCGCGCTACCGCAGACGCGACTTGCCGGTAGCTACTAAGTAATTTATCTACATCGTATTTTAAACTTCGCCCTCCCGCCCGAACTCACGGCACAAGTTTTAATTTCCGCCAGCAACTAAAGAGCTTTCTGTCGTTTATGAATAAATAATACCTCTAATCCGTACGGATTAGAGGTGTGAATATAAAAAAGAATTGTTTAGCAAGCCGTTGTCAAAAGGTGACGTCGACAAGTGGTATATTATTCAGAGAAAAATCGAACCAAGATGATGTATACATCATTTGAAAGCTTGTTCTATGGGCTTCCCAAAGAGATTTAATTAAGATATTTTCACCCCTCCATTTTTTTTTTAAATGCGAAAAATAAATTGTATGAAAAATAACAATACAGCTTATTATTTTTTCTAGTTTAGCAATGATAAAGTGCTTCTATCGTTATTTACTTGCATTCGTAGCTGATTCTTCCACATTCATCTCTTAATTTGCTAAAATTAAAAATTACAACCTACCAGTGTGACCAGTTAGTAGGTACAATGTGACAAAAAACAATTAAAAAGTGTGTCTAATTGGTAAATATACTTTTATTTAACAATTTAGAGGTATACTTAATCAGGGTTGCTAGAGAAAAACTACCTATTGAGCCAAATATATTTATTTATCCTAATAAGTTAATTGTTTTTAGCTGTTGTAATAGACTCAGAAAAATATGAATTTTCTCGAAATGCAACGAGTGTTGTAGTTAGAATTTTTGATTATTATTATACCAGCCTCCATACACTTTGTGGACATGTTCTTTAGCATGTCCACAAAATACATGTCCTTTAGCATGTCCACAAAATGTATGGAGGTCGGTCAAAAACGGTCTAAAAACATTTCACAGATTTCCCATTACGCGCAATCATCGATAAATCTAAAGAGCGTTTAAACTCTCTTGTGTCTATTACTTGCCCTATTCGCTAATAAAATAATAACTCAGTAAAAAGGAGCAACAAACCAAAGAGATAAAGAGAGAACGTAATAAAAACAGTGCAATTTTAGGGGTATTTTGTCGAGGTTATATCCATAAAGCGAGTGGAGCAGAGGGTGGCTCCCGCCCGCGCCGCCGCCCGCCCGCGGCGGGATGTAATGAATAAACTCAACCGGGAGATTCTATCATTTTATTTAATTCCACAAAGAGTGATCATACCTTCAACACTCGCCAAACTGATTAAACGGGTTTTAATGTTTCTGTTAAAAGTTATAATACTGTTTCATTAATTAAAAGGTACTTGCTCATTCAACAAAATTGAAGCTGAATAAGGACGATTATTTTTTATCTTTTCAATAAGAGTCTATAAAAATGGTGACAGAAATAACAATTCGCATTTCTTTTGTGTCGTTCTGAATGAAATACAGAATAACGCTGGAACCGATGGTATAAAAAAACTTAAGCTCGTGACAGCGTGACGTGACCGGAGGGATGATATGAAAATAATGCTTTTGAGATTTGAGTTATCGTAACGACCGTTTTGCATAATACTGCGATCCCCTTCGAGCATTAAAGAGGGATTCGATGCGGAAACAACACAGATTTAATATATTGAAGCAAAAATCGTTGAAAAGGTCGGAGTGAGGAATATTCGCACGTAGAGTAAACTTTGAAAATATTTCCGGGCAACACGAGAGCTGTAAAGCGCTGTAAAACAAAGGTATTAAAGCGAATTTTCAAGCTCGCCGGGAATAGGGAAAAGCTCGGCAACGGCACCGCTAACTCATTTTGTTTGCTCTCCGTATAAAAATGTAGTTTGTTTCTGAGCGTTTGTCGACGGGCGCGCGGGCGGGCGGGCGGCGGCGCGCCTAGTATTGTGGGCGGCTTGGTATTATTACGTTTTTAGCAATGCTCGCTCTTTGTACTCGTATACTCAAACAAATTGTGCAGTTTACATGATTTATCGTTATTCGTCTGCTTATCCGAATCGTAATTGGCTATAATTCTCAAAGCGTACATTTGGATTTGCAAACAGACGCGATATTACGTATCCTATATAGTTTGTAGTATTTATAGTTACGAGTACGTATGTAATAGAAATCAAAACTGAACTTTTGAATGTGAAGAGACAATGAGAACATAATTCAGTTTGCTAATGCAACTAGTAAGTCTTATCTAGATGCAGTGAGTTTAAAACTAGCAAATTCACGATAACAGAAAGAGATCTTAACGGAGAGCTCTTTACTGAAGTTTATCTAAACTTACTTAAATCGTTAGCCAACACAACTAACTTTTACAGAGCAAAATGTTGGTAAAACATAGAGCAAACGAGTAAAGCAGCGACGTATAAAGCTGCCAGCGGATAGCCAGTTTCAAAATAAATTTACATAGTAACGTGAGTTGAAAATAGAGAGGGAAACTAAGCGAAACGGCGAAGAGCAATGAGGCGATGCATAAAGTCGCTCCGAGACGAAGTATAAAACAACAAAGTGGTCGACGCATCTCGCTCGCTCGCATAAAGAGGGAAATAATCCGACAAGAACGCTAAAGTGCCGTCGAGCACTACTTTAGGATCCATATAAATAATAACGATCTCTCTTCTTACACGTTATTGTGTCGTAAACTTATTTATAAGCGGTTTACAAACGGAATGCTCACAGGCTAATTGTGCTTTAATAGAAAAGAGATATCAATCAAGATTCGGTAATGAAGTGGCGGATTAATGTTTTTCTGAGGACAAATTACTTTAAACGGTGGTCGTGCCCGAAGGCGTGGGCGCCGGATTAGATGGGGAAGATAGCGGCGTGTCGGCGTCGATAAGGAAAGTTATTTATGACCCGGCACCATGTAAAAATGCTCAATATAACTTAGCGCCTTCTTTGTAGCCAAATTGAAGGCAGTTAAGAGTTTTTAGAGCCACGATTTGTAACATATTTGCCGCTTATCGATGCAATTAGCGGTGTCGGACTTCGTGGGCGCAGCTCACGAATTGAGTTACCGATACAATGTTAATTCACAGATAAGTCGGCGTTATTTCCATAGTGTTCCGAGTTGGGACTGAGTTAAAGCGACAATTCTATCGAGCGATAACACCGGCAGATAAACGCAAGAGCCGAGGTCTCGTCGTCGTCGAAGGTTTCCGATTAATTAAGATTAGTGAAGTGGAGGTGAAGAAGAAAGCGGTACTATGATAATTCGACACAGCCGGTGGCGATGTAACCGATAGGGGTCCGGTTCAATAAGAGGGCTGTAAAAAGATAAATACGAGGACGAGGACAAAAACTTTAAATGAGCTCGCGAGAATGTTCACCGGCGATGTTACATGAGCGCCCGCGCCGTCACGACCGGTTCCGCTTGCTCTCATACACATTTAAACACCATTTTAATCTTTTTATACGTTTTGAATCCAAATTAAATTACAATAATCCTTTTAGATGGTAATTCATTCTATGAGAGCAATGGTGGCCGGTTAACTCCACTATTGGCAGCTAGGTATGTATTAAACGTCGATAACTTTTAATTGAATCTGAAAACTATACCTAACAAGTTAACAGTAGGTTTACTGATGAAATGTAACAGCTACTTTTATAACTAGAACATAATACGGCAAAAACTCACGTTATAATTATACGGTCGATCCGCAAGGAAATCCGACCACTTTCGGAGTATTTAGTACTCCATCCTCAGGGAATACGCGCACCCCCGTCGACTGGCGCGCGCGCACTCAGATATTTTTATATTTAATTTAACTGTTCTTTTAACTGAACCACATAATAATATTATATCAGATTTCATCTGCACGCCAGAGAATAGAATCGTGACACTGTAACACAGTATCAATAGCGTTACGTAATAGTGAAGGCGAACCAGATAGTTGCAAATATCTATTCAATTTGCGTGTGCCCATAACAAGCGACCAATTAATGGGTAAGCTCCGAAAGCTCTTGCGACCGCACGCTCGAATGACTTCGGCTTGTGTGTAGTACCGAGAATTTCAAAGAGGAGCAGGGAAGCGGTTAAGGTATATTTAAACACCTGTCAACCCCCTCGTCGACGTTCGGGTCGTCTAACTTAGATTACTTTATAATAATTCCCCGGAATTTCGCTCCAGACGGAATGTATAAATTGGCTGTAGTCGCGAAGTTGGCGAATTATTAATGGTTGAAGTCACGATGGAGTGCGCCGGTGGATTCTGCCGCTTTAACACATTGTCGTCGCATGTTTGTTTTCCTCTTCGAGCGTCGTACGCCACTAACGATCTACGGCAATTTACGACAGAAATAACGACCGCTGAAACTTGAACCGTTAAAAGTCTTATCTTTCTCGAGCGGATGCTCTCGCTATGGTCGTGATACTTGATATAATATGACTTTAAAACAACGAAACCACATTACTTTTATACTTTGTAAGTTTATGGTAAATTTAGTGATGATAAGGGTCGTATATTCCTTGGCTTTAATTAACGTTTCTAATGGTAAATAAATAAAGGCAACGGAATTGGTGCCGTTTAAAGACTTTTTTTAGTCGGCCATGTATCTTGTTACTTAGGAAGTAGTAAAGAACTGGTCGATAGAAGAAAGTTTAAATTGAAGCTCGTTTGTTACACAAGGTGCTGTTAGTCATGTGTATGAGATAGCGATCTGAACTAAAAGTCATTAGGAAGTCGCGGAGTAATCAGCGAGGGATGGCACGACCGACAACTTTGCACTTACGAACGAGTAGGTACACCTGCTTACCGACTATACCGAGTACTTACTTATTGGGGGGTAAAAGTACATGATCATTCCCATTTCAATCTCTTTGGAGTAGACTAAAATACAAGCTGATATTTCTTGACGTTCTCCTCAACTTTTTAAACGATCAAACAACCTGGAAACACATCTAATGTTGTTTGTAACTCAAAATTAAACATTTAATGCTCCAATAGGCGTTTGTCATATAATATAAAAAATAGGCAATAAATAAAAGCTTTTAAAAAATAGAGCCATTTTCAAAGCCACGGATATTTTTGTATAATTGATTATTTATTATTTTTATCAACCGCACAAAAACACGATATGGCAAAGATAGATGTACACGTATGCGTGTATTTAAAATTAGACAAAGTGTTTGTTAATCGAGGGTCAGCAGAGTGAGGGCAGGTCGGGTCGGGGAGTTGCCGATGCAGCCGGGTTCCGGGGAACTTTGCGGCGGACTAATTACGGCCGGCCGGGCCGCATACGACGTGTCAACAGCCGGCCGGCTTATCTGTGCCGTGTCACGGTTGGGTGGAAACGGACCCGCTACCGCTACAAATTGCATGTGTCAACCTCTACATTTGGTAGTCCGTTTTCTATCCGTGTTAGCAGGTAAATTAGAAACACGAAATAAAACATTTTTTAAAAGAATAATAAAACCTCCATAGCTTTGTGCCTCTATATGGCACAGGTTTAGGCGCGTGTTTTAAATTAGGAAAAGCGTCTGTGCATTGAGCGTCAGCGAAAGTTCGGGTTTGGATATTATTAGTAGATTTGTGATGGACTAATTACGGGCAGTCCGGTCCGCAAACGGTTTTTTTAAGAATTTTCCAACTAATTTGTATAACCTGTGTAATTAATTGATTGTTCGTAACTAATGTAAGTGGTAACTATTGTGCCGTTTTAGTTATTAAATAAATAATAATAATAATAAACGACGTGTCGGCCGGCCGGCTTATCTACGCCGTATCACGTTTCGGTGGAAACGGACCCGCTACCGCTACACACTGCATGTGTCTACTTTTAGCTTTCCGTTGTCAAATTGTGTCGCACATATTTTTTATAGTTAGAATCCAACAAAGTAAATGCGTGTAGTAATTTAAATTAGAAAAAGTGTTTGTTGATTGAGGGTCGCCGGTAGGTTGGGGTACTTGGGGTGTTGCCAACGCAGCCGAGTCCTAGTCAATTCTGTGGACAGCCAGGGCTGGTTTACATACGTGTCGACAGCCGACCGACTTATCTACATCGTGTCGCCAGTCACGGTTGGGTGCAAACGGACCTGCTACCGCTACACATTAGATAATAATGGATATTATGTTAACCTGTACCTTTAATTGTCTGTTTTCATATTGTAAAGACGCGGCTCACTTTGCTAAAAGGAATAATTATGCAATCAGACGGACTGAGGCAAACGATCGTCCCATTCATTGATTATCATTAGTGTAGCTTGTTGTAGTTGTGTTGTTTGATTAGTTTTGTCAAATTCACTCATAAATTGACTTTGAAACGCCGGTAAACAGGTTGTTTTCGTTTTGTAGTATAGTACTTTTAGTTGTTTTTTGATCGTGTCAGTTAATCAGACTATGCTTATCATCACTGGCATTTTAATACTACATACTAATAACACAATTGTCCGAAATGTTGCATGAGATAAGAGGCAATGGAAATCAGATAAGATGCATTATTGAAAAAGAGGATTATAATAATTGATACATTAATATACCTGATAGTGACAAATGACCGGTTGACAGCTCTTATCGGTTTCATAATTAAATATTAATATGAATAAACAGCGAAGCTAACATTCAAAGCTGATCTCTTCGGTGTTTGTGTGTATGACAGATGTTAGATTCACACATCACAGAATAGCACACAGAGTCCTTAATAATACAGCAGTGTGGCAGTGAGGTTGTCGGCACTCGGTAGGCTTACAGTGGTTAAATGCGCTCCGCATTCAAGGCACGTTGACATGCGTTTATCAGAGCGAGAGCTCAGACCGCAGTCGGGTGCAGCGACAAACGGAATCGCAGAGTGCATCCCGAGTGAGCCGCTGATCCGTCGAGAGATATCTCGACCTCGGCGTCGAGTGCTGACACTCGCCCGCCTACGGATAATTACGGCCCTTTGACGACGCCTCTTTGTCACATATGCCCCGAAAGTGGCAACAATGTTTTTGCTTTCTCCGCTTTTTCCTTTACGTGCAAAAAGCCGAAAAAGAAAATAAAGAAACATTTTCCGTGACAAAATAACAGTTACTATTCCGAAGTAATTGAAAGAATTCGCATCGAGGCCAATAACAGATAGTAAACATTTATATAACGATACAAATAACCGTTCCGGTTCGGTAACAAAAGCTTGAATTGTGGTAGTCGTAAGCGGCGTACTTAAGGTTCAGTTTACATCGTTCCAGTTAGGTCTTACACTAGTCAAGGCGGTTAGAGTCGAGTACGACGGGGTAATGCGAATCTCTGTAGAAGTTTTCAACCGGCTAAGCCCGCAGGCGAGCGAGGGGCGAAGCGAGGGAGGGAAGACTCTTGTTATTACACCCTCTCACCTACGCAAGGGGTTTTTGCTCTGAGCCGTACTGTCGCGCAAGATTAAGACGCTACTCGCTTTGCTGTTAACGCTCTGGCTTCCGTTCTACTCGTTCTGAATAGCGTCAAGTACGTCCTCCACTTTCTGTTGGCTGACTTTAATAGAATGCGATCCGAAGTACGTAGATACCTACTTTAACGCTATGATGACTAAATCTTTGTATGCTGTTAGAAAGTAAGAGTTTTAAATTTATTATGTTGTTAGGAGTGGAATTGGAGAACCATCTTACTCAGCTGATGTTTTGTTATCTTGCCATTAGGTCAAATTAACTATTTTGTGGGATTACACGGAAGTTTTGCAAAGACAAGTAAAAATCGATTCATAATCTTTATTTGCGTATATGGGTGTTTACAGAGTAATACAGATGTTATGTACATTTATGATCGCCATATTCCACCTTTCGGCGTGCAAATTTGGTTCAATTATTTTAGTTATTATTTACATTTTACAGTATTAGTAGGTACTTAAATTTTTACAGTTTCGAAATGGGATCAACGAAAAAACAAACAGAAAACAAGGCAAAACGCAACCACAACTTAAACTTAAATAAAAAAAAAACTTAAACTTAAATTTCATTAAGTAGATACGTAAGGGCCTTGCCGTAGTAACATAAACTATCTACTTATATGACAAATTGAGCAAAAAATGAATCACATAACACGATACACCGGTGTGATGTTAGGAAAAAAAATCACGGTTGATAAAACAGATTTATTATGCGCTCGATTCAATTTTATGAGCAAAAGGTAGCGAGATCCCAACCACACAATACAACGTATGTCAAAAGGCAAGCCGATACGAGAATCGTTTACTTCACGTTTCAGCACTCCGGTTATAAATAAAAGTGCCGAAGAAAAGCCAGATAAGACGGCGGAGAAATAAGTTTAACCGAACGGGAGAAAGCATTATCATTGGCTGCGAGCGAGGAACAAAAGAAAATGGTGGAGAGCGAGCGTACGAGAGTACTTTATAGGCGCGTAAATATGTTTTATATCCCTCTACTGTCTGTTATACACTGGCGCGCCGCCGCACCACCCGGCCACCCGCCACCCCGCCCGAGGGTCGCTTCGCTCTCGGAAATGCCGAGCTTTAATAAAACATATATTTTTCCGAGCGAGGAAAATACTGGGGAAACTCGCAATTTGTTCTTTCACTTTATGCTCGTTTACAAGACAAAAGTAGAACATTCTAGGAACATTATGTTAATCTCGTAGTTATGTTGCATATTACGAATTCGGTGGCACTTAATAATGTTCGGTAGAGTACGGTAGAGAGGCAGATAACATAATGCGGTGATGGATTAAAAGTTATGGGGTGGCAGGAGTCATAAAGCATGTTGTGGGCGTGTGGGTTTATGCAGTCGATCGGTATTGCGGTGACATTGTCGTTAGTTAATGGTGTTGCGGTGGCTTATCTCGCGTGCCGCAGCACCGCGGAGTCGTGGGCGCGGCCAATTTATTGTCCGAACGTCGTACCCGCGCTCACACCCGGCGCAGCCCGCGCCGCGCTGACTCCCGCTCCCCACGACTTAACGCTAATTATTACAACCTCTTACCAGCTATTCAGCTAATGTTAAAACGTTTATCGCACGATTACACCCCGTACATACTTGGAACATTCATAAAAATGTTATTCCCAAAACTCAAGGTTACCTACAAAAGAATTTTAATAAAAAGGCAATCTGGGGAAACTTCAGCGGTAATTGCTGATTTATAAAACGCTTTCCTAAAGGTATTTTTCATTCAAAGGAAATGAAAGCGAAAAGAATTCTTAGAAATAAGCCAACGATGAAAGATGATAAAATAGGAGTAGCGATTAAGATAATGTTGAAAACAAATTTATATTCCGATTCCGTGGAGTAGATTAAATTATTTTCTTGTTGCTTCTTAGAGGTGTATTTATGAAAAGTCGTAAGCGGCTCGGCATCGTGAGAAAGCTAAAGAGATCTTGTTGTGAGGCTGACTAAGATCGTTTTCAGTGGAGGCGCGCGGGCGACTTCGTGCCATGAAATATTACACCAAACGAAAGAAGCTCTTTCAATTAATGAAGGTAGGTTTGCGTAAGGTAAATTCCGCCAAGTGGCGAGCGCTTCACTGCACACTCGAAAATATTTTATTCATTTCTTTTAATTCCCGCTGGCGAGGTGAGCTAGTGGTTAACTCGAAAAAATTGGGGTTTGATTAAAACGTCCATTCGTTTATTTATCGCGAAGTATGATTATGGTAAATATTTTCATTTTTAATGTATGTGAGAAAATTCTAGAGTAGATACCGTTATACCATAACGAAATGTGAAAACATTTTTGTTATCTATTAGAGATAGAAACCGTCAGTTACCGTAAGTGAAGACGTTAGTTATACTAACAGAAGAGGGTTCCGGGTCGCAAACTTCAAACATAGAATAATTTCAGCGGTTAACAGAACAATGGATAATATGTAATTCAAAGTTACGTCAGGCCGGCGGTGGCGGTGTTGATAGAATCTGCGTGGCGTGGTGCGATCAGTATTCATGAGCTTATTAATGTGGCGCGGAGCCTCCCCGGCGGATCTCGGCGCCCACAGATTGTGCCTCCACACACAAGGAGGCATCCAAACATATCGATAAACAGGTAAAACATTATCTTTACCAAATATACTCCCGCCATTTTAAATTTACGATAGCATCGGTATTTCATTATGTGTTATGTCGTTTACTACAAGAATAATGTAAGATTTCTGAAAAAACGTTATCGTATTCACAAATGTAGTCATTTACTACGACGATTTTCTCATAATATTGTCTTGATACATTGCCAAGACATAATAACTAGAGAGCGATAATACAGCTACCAACGGAATTAAAGAGGTGCAATTCAAAGACAATAAGTATAACAAGAAGCTTATGAAATACTAGCGATGTGTCTCGACTATGCAAGGATCAAAAACATCTCTATAATATTCATAAATGAATTAGAATATGTATTCCGCAAGTAAGTATATTTTTAATGTTAGCACAGCTGTAATGTTACCACTCAAAGCAAGAAATATAGAAACTTCGTTTCACATAGCGTTTTTGTTTTATACTATACCTACATACTGAAATTTAGAAATTAAGAGCTTTACTAATAATGCCTCCCACCTTCACCGAGATTGATCAAATCATGCAGACGCGACCCGCCCTACCCTCCCCACCGACGAGCTCACATCATAAATTAAACAGCATTAAATAGTAATAATCCACGATATAACCATTAATAAGCCGGATCACGCTTTAATTTGTGACCGCAATTTAAATTACTCACGTTAAATTGAAATGAGCGCGAATGACAATTTATATTGCTTCTGTGATGTTCCATGAATGAGAATAATAATGACCATATTAATCTGTCGTGTATGCTTCATTAGTATGAATTGTGGGACCATCTGTTTATAACAATTTGTTAATCAAATAACTCGAAATCCCGTTCTACTTTTGTTGACAGCGTTCAATTCTTATAACGAAATACCTACAATCTATTAAAATATTTATTTATTTATTGTTTGTTTCGGAGCAAACTACACGTCATAGCTATTTTCTTTTTCTTTTGCCACAGACGGATTTTCTTTTTTTTTTTGGCAGAATAATTGATTCCGTGACATTCATCATAATTTTATAGAAGTATTATTATACACGTCATAGCTATTTTCTTTTTCTGTTGCCGCAGACGGGTTTTCTTTTTTTTTTTTGGCGGAATAATTGATTCCTACAACATTCATCATAATTTTAAAAAAATACCTTATTTATTATTATACCCAGTAATAGGCGACTTAATAATATTTTTAAAAAATGTTGAAGCTGAAGTGCTCCTGAAAGGTCGTGGTCATAATGGAACGATCTATTCACTCGGCGAATGCAATGTTGGCACTCTCCTTACTCGGCTAAGTTAATAACTGATTTTCCACAGATTCCGCGCTCAAAAGCTTATAAACTTTAAACTACAATGCAAACTGGAGATCAATTTAATTTATATGGATGCAACACCATAACTTTGTCCTGCATAAATGTCGCATTATTACGTTGTTTCATTGTTTGAACTCGGATGCAGCATACATATTCTGAAATTGCACATTACATGTTTACGTGCGAGTAAAGTTTATAATTAACTTTACATTTTCGCGTATGCAATGAGCAACAAACATTCGGGTTTAATCTAGCGGGAACACGAGTATGCGCTCGTAGCAGGTAAATTGTACGCGAGACAGTGTAAGTTGACATTTGAAACGATACTACGGAAGCGTCTACGTAATTAGCCAAAGCGACCGGATTTGCATATCAAAGTGGAGGCATAATTGAACTCGGAGCGCAAATAGCCCAAGTGGAATCGGATCGAGTTAGTGGCGCTTGTACGGTAAGTGTAGAGAACAGTGGCACCGGCGCCGCAGTCAGCCTGGGCCACTCAGCTGCGCCGCTCTGAGATCCGCCGTCTGCCGGCAACTTCTCCCGCACTAATTTAATTAATCGACTACGGCACAACACCGGCGGCACAGCTCCGACTGATTCCCGTCTCAGATAACCATTTACCGCCATTATTGTGCCACTCGACATCATATTAGATTATTTTAACTCCGAGACTATTAAAACATTAGATAATATTACAATATCAATTAGACATCCACTGACTAATAATGCTGTGAACTTGTTTCACTATACGATATATCCAAGGCAGGTCTTTATCGGAAACGTGGAGTTGAAATTGTTTTAGACGACGGCAAGTTAAAGTAAGAAACAAATTAACTTTATTACAATATTGTAATATGCAAAATACGCAATTTTCTTTGCATCTATTTAAAAGTAATTGCTTATTAAAAAGTTTTTACACTTTGAAAGCTTGACATCTGAAACTCATTTAAATTCCGAGATTCTATTCAACGCTAAGGGATGGATCGCTTAATAAAATACTTTTATGCTTAGCTTTCTCGTTGGAGAAAATTGAGAGAAATTGAGGGTGGGGTGTTTCGGTGCGAGACGGCAGCGAAGCGGCCAGATAATTAGATTAAGGGGAGCGCGGACCGCCGGGGTTGCGGCCGCCCCGAACAATGCTATCGCACTAAAGCGCTGGATTTGCACGACTGCTGCCGCGGCGTCCGTCCTGTTCACTTTCCTACACCGCCGATCTTTTTGTCTGACAATCTCAACTCCAAACTTTACTAACTTCACTCTACAGCTTTTAGATTTATAGCCTTTTGCCTTACCCATTATATTATGGATATCCCATTTATTCTACGAAATCCCTTAATAAACGTTTAATTAAACCGTACTCGTGTTCAACACACGTAAATGTTTACACAAAACACCTCGCTCAAATAACCTTAAAAAGTTGCGGAAGTTGTAAAATAAAAGTTAATTTTATTATGATATTCGGGCTCGTAGACACAATATTGCGGCGGCGGCGACGGTGGCAAAGGCGCGGTGTAATGTATTTAATTACGGGCACTTGCAGCCTGCGCCAATCTAGTAATTAAGGAACAGAGCAGCGGCGCGTAATCAGCGCCCTTTGGCACGTCGACACGCGTCAGAGGGCGCTCCAGCTCTACGCTCAAACTCGACTCGCTTTTGACTCGCATTTCACAACCTGTTGACGAGTTAGTTAAGCCCCTAGAGCGTATACAGTACAGTCCGAGGTCACAAAGCGAAACTCGCTATTATTACTCCCTCGCTCTAAACTGTTTCTAATAATATTTGGTTAGGGGAACGCATTCGGAAGTGTAATTTCGGTCGATTTGAAACGCTTCAATTAAATCAAGTAAGTATCCTAAGTAAACAATTAGTGAACAGGTGCGAAGGACACCAGGGAAAGATTAATCACTGGCTACGAGCGAGCCGAGTCAGCCGGGTAATAAACCGGGAACGAGCAACTTAGCCACTTACATTACACGGACATTTATTTCCAACGCTCTGTTTCAACTTTCCCAAGTCTCTAAGAGCCGGGAGCCTAGTTTAATTAATTTACGCGATTCGTAAATATCGCCGGAGAGCATCAGCTGCTGAGTTCGCACCGGTGGGATAATGAAAAGTACTACTTGCCTTGTCGTCGTCGCCCTCACTATCACACTGTAACAAGAAAAACATTAATTAATATTATACTACTACACAAATCTCTAAATCTTTGATTTTGTACTCTGACCATGCAAATAAATTATATACTATCTACAACTCCCAATCAAATTCTATAAGATAAGGCTGGCTAATTGATGATTTGTAATTATTCAGAAACCGTTCAAAAGCTATCTGTTTCTACGCAAAAGATTTTACCCAATCAATTGGATACTTGCTAATAAAATTCAAATGTCAATTCTCGTTAAAATGCGGACAATCAATTGGTATACACTATTATGTGTGTCTAACCAACAGTCCATAGTAATAAATTGATGAATCTATGTAAGCGAATGCCATGAGATAGTCGTCGCCGGTGATATAAAGCTGAATATACAATTTGTTATCGGTGGGAAAAGTTAATAAGGCAATGCAATAAATATTTATTAATGATATAACCATCTGTAAATTTGTTATATGATACGAGTGGCCTACAATGTTTCGCAGATACTTAACAAGGCAACCGTAAACTTTAATGGCGCTTCACGTTATAAAATCGAGTTAATCTCGTAGAACATAATCCTCGAGAATATCGTTTAAGTTTATGGAAACACAAAATTGAAAAAAGTGGAATACTCGTGGGAGAAGACACTATTATCGTAACATAAATCGGCGAATAGGTTACGCGTTATTTACGAAGTAAGTTCGCGCCGGGGGAAACAACAAGGGATCAGCCGGAGATATTACAATTTCAAATAAATACGGAGCATGAAGTATTCAGGGCGGGCGCAGGTAATGTTATGTAGTACGGCGCGGCACCGCCCCGACAAATCTCGTGATTTAGCTGCGATACGCGCCGAATATCGAATAGCTTCTATGTGTGTTGCGTGAGCAGGGTACATTTGCACACAGTAATAGAGAATTATAGCCATTACATGTAGCATTGTATCTCATCTGTAAAGCTAACGGCCTATCATAGCTAATTTATTGTCGTCGCAATGAATGCTAATATTATGATACGAAATATTATCTATGAAAGCACGACCGCAAGGATGGGAACGGACCGATTTGGATGGAAATAAGCATGTTTGAGTAAAAACAGTAAAAGTCATGCACGATCCGGTTACGTAATTAAAACCGGAACAAACAGCAAGCGTAGCGTAAACGTGTGGCCGTGCGAGGCGCATACCAGAACCAGAGAGAAACTGATCGTTAAATAAGGACAACAATGAGTGTACTCACGATATAGCCTTTTCCGGAACTACAGCGGCTACTGGCCTGTAGGCAGGAGAGAGAAAGCGAACATATGAGTGGAGTGACTGGGGTGGTGATCGTCCCGTCTCTCCCTACATTCGCGGAGTCATTCTTTGATCGCGGAAACCGAACTGATACAGATCGGATTTAAATTGCTTTTACGTCGTCGAATATAACATGTTTTGTAGCTTTTTGATTCGCCGTTTAGAAAATTGCTATTTATATTAAATGCGCCATTTATTTCCAATCTTAATAACTTCCTATGGCATGCGTGTGGTGATGGGAGAGACGAGAAACAGACTAAAACATTTTACATCAAATTACATTGTGGTATTTGGTAGTCAGGTAAACTAACAAGGAAATAGATAACACAAATTATTATTTTACATGCATTTTAAATAAAGTAACTTTAAATGAAATTTACATAAACAACACTTTACAGCCAAAAAATAAAGAAACCAAGGTGAAGAAACAAAAATTAAATGATTTCAAATATAAAAAAAAAAACAAAGAATACACCTTTATTCTATTAAGAAACACACTTGACACGTTTCGTGTAAGCCAGAAGAGAGCACAATGAAAGTGGAGTTCGTTGAAATCTTTTGTTAATGAATTTTCTCGCATAGCAGATTCGTTATGGCTCTTAAGAGGTATGAACTTACTCCCATTTCAAAATACCACGGTTCATGTATGAAATGCGTAGCGGACAGAGATTTATAGAGGATGAGCGTTGAATGAGCTGGTGACGGAGTACTTACGTCACTAAGGCGGTCGCGGGAGGAATCGGGATCGCGCGGCGCCACCGAACTACCCGTGAGCCTTTCCGATGCCCGCCCGCTATCATCCGACGTGCCAGCGTCTTGAAGCAGCGTAATGCCCTGCACAAGGATTTACAGTGTGAAAATAAGAAACACTTTATAAATCCGATAGAGATAGTTTCACTTACACCTAATCTTTTACAAAGTGCCGGCAGTCCGTATAGCGAGCGATATTTTTAAAAGCAATTCGCTCGTATGGGGGACCGAACAGAGGGAAAGCTTTTTATATAAAGCTCGCAAAATTGAGCGGTAACTAGGATATAAGAAAACTTGATAAGACGGGCAGGGAGCGAGGGCGCGACGGGACGAGAGGAGCCGACCCATAACGTAACGTGCCCGGGGCCCGACAGTAAAAAGAGTTTTCCATTTATCACATTTCGCGTCTATTTTACGGTAGGGTTCGAAAGGCGCGCGCTCGAGCAAGGGTCTGTGATGCTCAGCGACGACGCTCTTCGGGACCTCCAAAAGAAAATAAAACGGGTGTAACTTTCTGTAAATGGATAACTTCCTCGACCGCCCTTTCTCAATGAACTTCCACGTTAATATGTTTTTATGTCAAAGGACTTTTCTGAGCACGGGATTAGAGATTACGAGATAAAATCCTATCTGTATCAATTGTTTATTAAGTATGTGTTTACGTAGAATTACTATACAGATCAGTGAAAACGATCATATTCTTATAGGTTTAGCTTGTATTGCCTTAAAATTATAATGAAATATTTGGAACATTTAATTCGTGCAAATATTGAATAAATAAAATGCATTGATTAAAAAACAATAAAGAAATGCGGAACCAGAACAGCAATTTAAAATTTACCTAAACTTTCGGTGAAATGAGCAAAATCTCACCGAACATGTAGTAGCCATTACTCGGCGCTCGGTTTAGGTCTAAATAAACGGCGACATCGGGTTCCGGGAATCGCAGACCAGACAGAATAATTTAACTGCTAGAACCTGATTTGTAGAGATGTTAAGCATTTGATATCCCATAAAGATACAATCACAAGAATAAACGCGATTATAACGGGCCCCAACTCGAGAGCATCTCAAGTTGTCAACTGGAAGAAAACAATAAAAGTTGGATACGTTTCGCTTCCCCTTAGTATAATAGACAACAATAAGACATACGCGCGCGCTTATGCCCCCAATTGTAATAAAAGGGAGCCTTTACATAGATAAACGAGTGGAGCCGAGTCGCACATATCAATTTAATCCGTGACGCGTATGCGAGGATCCCTATAATCCGTAGATGGGTCGTGCTTACGGGGATCTAATGGCGAATGTTGCCACATAATTACTTTCCTCATTATGCCTCGACCCAAACAAAACCGATTTATGTACTCGTGTTTCGTACCGGATATTTTATATTGATGAACATTTTGTGTCCCTGTAATCAAGTAGGTGCTGCTAATATTTTAGGAATAATTGTTTTTATTTATTTATTTGGGTTCTGTACCGGATTAAGAACTTGTATGATCTCGAAATGTCCGACAAAACTGACCCTAGTTTTCTGTAATAATTTCCGAAAGAAACGGTTGGACCATATTACATTCGTTAGGTCCTCTAACCTTAATGAGTGACTTGACCTGTATATTAACAGTTATTTTACTCAGTACCAGAGATTATTAAAACGTTTTACGTTTAAACAGTACGAATATTTTTGAATAAAAAGAAAAATGAACTAAAGGGAAAAAGCTTCCAATTCCTATCCGAAATTTTTTGAAACCAATAACATTACAAGATAAAGCGGATAAATATAGTTAATGTTTGTAAAGAGCCAAAAAATGGTCCGGGAAACAGCAGAAATATTTTTACGGTAAAATCTCGGTCTCGACTACGTTGTGGTTCTGTTTTTTTTATCACAGCTCTACGAACCCAGGTGTAAAGTTTGGTACAATACGCCTTTGACAAATGTTTTATAAGCAGTTTTTATTATACTGTTAATAAATAATATAATAGATAGGCTTTTTAAAACTAAATAATAATTAATATGTAGTGTTAAAACGGTAATATAAAATCATAATTTGAGGTATTTATGTGAAAATACTTAACCAAGGAATAGTTACCACAAACATGCCTACTACATAAAGCATTATTATACCAGTCACAAAGATAAGATAAATAATGTGAAAGTCGGAACACAGATATTACGTAGTGACGAGAGTATGTAAGCCAATTACCTAGTAAGCCGATGTTCGTGCGCTATCGAAATACCTCGGCGTGCTTCTGTGAATCCGGTCAATTGGTGAGACGAGTGAATCCGTTCTTTACGAGAATGGTGGGGTCGTATCGGTCGTCGGTCGCGACTGGCGGTCGTGCCAGACCGGCGACACAACCGCTAATTGAAACAACGACCGCTTCCAACCATTACTTATTCATGAGGACTCCATATGGCGGGAGAACGTGACCGACCGGATAAATCATTCAATTACATTTTTCATGAAAAAGATAGCCCGTATTATACGCTATCGAGATCGACTTAGCGGTGATAATTCACACGTGATAAAGCTTTATAAGGCGTCGCATTTCACTGCGCTCGCCGTTAGGCCGGTTTATCTAGTTTACGCTTGTGGCCAGCGTTCAGATCGCTGATTTTATTCCAAACTGGCGGATAATAATAATAAATCAGGTGCAAACTAGATAAGTGCGTAATGATAGTTATTTATTTATCGGGTGTAAGAGGCGGGCGTCGTTTCGTGGAGCGCTGTGTCGGGGTGCGGTGTCGTTAAGTGACGCGTTGCATAATTTATTTATGTCCCGGCACGTTGCTCCTCTTGTTGGCTGGAAGTTACCGCCGTGTTCTAATTACGGCGGCCCGACTATTGTTAACAACTGCGCTAAATATTTAATTTCGACGCATTATTTACACTAGCTTTAAAACTTTTTGATTATACCCTCCCGTGTCGTTAATTAGAAATTCCGACAGTTTATTAACTGAGGGTCGTTAAGCAAAGTGGAAATAAGCAAACGTGAATCCGAGCCGTGACAGGCACTCTCGGGCTTAGTTTGTGTTCGTTACTTTAGATTTAATTTGTCCTAATAGTCCCTGATAGCTTTTGAAACGTGTTTGCTATTTAAAACGACATTGTGTTGATAAATAAAGGGAAACAATCTGTTTTTCACGTTGAACGCGACATCACGTCGTAGTCGGCTTAACTCGGCTCGAATTGATCCGTCGTCGACATCAAGCGGGCGCTCGCGGTATTCCCAAATGGATTTTGCGACAAAACAGACCGCTCTCGGATTAAAATATTGCGGGATTGTCGAAGAGCGGAACTGATCGTCTGTTGGTGGAAGCAATTTCGCGATTGATAGATATCTAAAAGATTGTATTACACCTACATATAATATTACAGCATTAGTAGATTTGTAAGTATTTATTCTTTGATGATTTAAGCAAATACAAAAACAATACATTGTGGTCAGATGACGGCACGCAAAGGTTTGCCACATATGAAATCAAACAAACAAACAATACTTTATAAGGACAAAAACAAAACAATAGGTCTCTAATTGGCGGCCTTATCGCTTACAGCGATTTCTTTCAGGCAACCAAGTAACAAAAAAATCAATATGTACTAACACAATAACAATCTCCTGTAGATTGTTATTGTGTTAGTACATATTGATTTTTTACTATTACTACTACTATTAATAAATCGACTTTTCTTTAAAACTACTGAAGAGATGTCACTTGTCGCCAATTCAAGTCAACATTGTTTAAAAAAGAAAAATATAAAATATAACTCTAAAATTAATCTTTCAAGCTAAATAAAGTATGTATACATACAGAAACGCCCAACTTCATTGTGTAATTTGTACATGCGTTAGAACAGAATCACTTCCAGGCCTTGCACTCATCGTAACATGTTTACTGGCGGTGACATAGTCACGACTTTGTATATAAATATTAAATATTGAACATTCGTCTGTGTTCTGCAGTTTTTATAGTCAATGAAAATGTTTTTCAGCGATATGAACTAGCGACCAACCCTGGTTTCGGATTGGCATTGTATTTAGCCTGATATAAGATAAGTCCCAATGCTGGACAAAAGCCTTCCCTCGACTCTGGTCTATGATGTGGTTTACCTCAGCATAACTTAGTATGTTTTATTCCTAAAGCTTTCCGAAATACTTTTCCTGTAAGAAAACCTCATAAAAATACATTTGATAGAACAACAAGCGTTAAGAGGACACCCACACACATCCGAATAGCAAATACATTTTACATTATTTAGAGAGCCCAAATTATCTATTAATAACTGTTTTGTTACCCAAACATTGACATTGTTTGTATAATTGAATAGGAAAACTATTCGTTCGTTATTGAAATTAAATGTACAGACAACTTTCAAAATATGTTTGCTTTGTTATTTAAACCATTACACAACTGGATGTATAACAACAAGCACGTATTATTGTAAATATTATATTATTACTAGTTTTTACCCGCGGCCGCATGATATTTTGATTTTTGTGCTATCCCATGGGAACCCTTTATTTATCCGGGATAAAAAGTAGACTATGTCACTTTCTGTCTTTTAAACCCGAGGCCCTACCTTACCATCCTTAATAAAGGAGGTGGAAAATAAATAAAAAAATGATTTGACGATTGTTCGATTCGACAGTTGTTTTTTTTTTACATTTCTTCTTGCTCGCAGATAGCAGAATTTTTCCTACTTACTTAACACTTATTGTTATATTATGGAACATTTACGCAATATCATTATAGCCTATGTGTTATTCTGATATATCCTATCCTACTAATAATAAAAACGTGAAAGTTTGTAAGGATGGATGGATGGATGTTTGTTACTCTTTCACGCAAAAACTACTGAACGGATTGAGATGAAACTTTGCAATAATAGAGCTTATATATCAGAATAACACATAGGCTATAAATTATAATGATATATTGCGTATGCGGGCGAAGCCGCGGGTAAAAACTAGTAAGCTATATTATTGCAAAGTATCATCTCAATCCGTTCCAGTAGGTTTTGCGTGAAAGAGTAACAAACATCCATCCTCGCAAACTCACAAACTTTCGCGTTTATAATATTAGTAGGATGTCGTTTTAGAATCAAAGTTACGCCATCTAGACACGAGAGCGCGGACTAGACGTGTAATTTGCATGAACAGCAACGCGCATGCAAATAGCCTTCTTCACCGCAACCGCAGGCAATTCAATTTCAGAAACAGAACGTTATAATAAAATAACAAGCGAATTAATCGGTGGATTTTAATTAATAAAAGCACCCGAGTGGAGAAACATTGCCCGCACATGACATTCACTCGTATGATATTATTGAATTTCGCTCACACGGCTCACTGGACAATGGGAAGCGTTGGGAAATTGTGAACCGTTGTCGAAATCCAATTAAAGTTCAATGAAGACGTAATTTACCAATAAATCAATTAAATATTTGCATTATGAGCATTATGTTAACGGAATTATACGCGGGAATAATTAATAGGTGCGTTAACGTCAAATAGAGTTATATCGCAGTTGAAACAACAATGCTGAATGTGCGCCTCACTAAGTAAACAATATATCAACGTATTGCAAATAAAATAAATTTACAATGTACATTTTAAATAGTTTTCAGTTGCGTCAATGAGTATTTTTAACCGACTTCCAAAAATAATGAGGTTCTATGTTCGTATTTTTTTTTGTGTATGTTCATCGATAATTTCGCCAATATAACACGGAAAAAAATTAAAAAAATCTTTTTAGTTAGAAAAGGTATACTCCCGAGTTGGTCCCATTTAAATTTTACAGAAATCGGCTGAGCCGTTTTTGAAAAATAAACAATAAAGTAAACAATTCGAGCGAAATATTCGAATTTTGTATACGATGGAACCATTTACGGCGGTTTAACCATTTTTTTGCGAAAAATAATTACAATAATATTGATTTAGGTTGTTTGTTAGGTTGTTGCTATCGTTTAGGGCTGTTGTGACAACTGACTACAGTGCTTAGGTATTAATTACTGTTCAATCTTTGAAAAGTGACATACTTTGAGGTTATATTTATCGATGCAATCAGATTCAACAGTTGCAAAAATATTCTGTCGATATTAATACAGCATAAAAACTTCAGCTTAACTTGAAAGAAGTAACTCTGTTAGCATTATTCATATCATGACGTTGGAAACAGATTGAGAATCAAAATAACTCAGAAGAAAATTGTTGAATGCTACAATTTGTTTGTCATTTTCAAGATAAAGCGGGTGAAGTGGAGGGCATCACGACCAAACGGCAATATCGACCGGAACCGGGTGGCGTGAAGTAAAAAACATTTGGCAGTGGAGGGCGTGTCGGTCCCGTGGCCGAGAGCCAGCTCCTCTAGACAACACAATAAGGCGAACACCCTCTATCGGAACCAATCCGTACTCGCCACAAACGACCCTGTACCAACATAATAACACGATGTCAGGTAAATACTACTTCGATCTGCCAAACAAACCTCGACTCAGTTTAGTCTCTCTTGCACTACGAAAAACTTTAAAGCCAGAAAGCAAACAATTTTCGTAAGGGCAATCCTCTTTCAAGGAACCACACAAACAACCAGCCATTTGATTTTTAAAGTAAGTGTAGCCACAGTAACATAATTACCAAGTAATTGGGGAACGAATTGAATTAATTCACGTTAGAAGCCGGTTGGCTCAAGCGTGCCGAGGCGGGAGTATCTAGTAGGTGTTTGAAGCGAATTTCAGCTGGAACTCGCTCGGAGTTCGGAAGAGACGAGAGCGTAACTTAATGATCGCGTACGGCGCACCGGGAGGCTATATTCTATTCGACGGCAAATTGAATCTGCGAAGAGCTATTAGCCGACACCGCAGCGCGTTCTCGGCTCGTGCCAAACGATCGTGCTCATTCCCCGCTCACTCGGTAGATATTGTTTAACCGTGAGATAGTCTGTAAACTGCAGGCAACCAACAGAGTATAAAACTAAACGACATTGCTAAGCCGTGGCTATGATAAGGGCTTTTGGCCGTGGAAATGTCGGAGACAGCTATAACGGCATTTCATGCTGAACGTTATGGGGGGCTGTCTGTGGGGGGCGACGGTACATACGCATTACAAAGAGAATTCATATATGCTTATCAAGCAGCTGTCTAGACCACATGGATCGCATGCAATAATAAAACGAGTTGTATGCTCTTTACTTTGACCAAATGTTATGGTGCTGGCATAATTTATTCTCTCGTGTGCAGTGCAAGATTTTCCGCGTTATTCGAGCAATAACACGAACGACGGCGGCGGAGGCAAATTGGATGGGATTGCGACATATCTTGGCTGGCGGCGGCGAGCTGTCGAAATGCACGAGGGAGCACACGGGGTAAACTGCTCGCATTCTGCCTGGAGTGCTCCTTTCGAATCGGAAATGTGAACCTATTCAGAGATGGAGCATACGCTCTTGCGGAAAATATATCTAGGCGAGCTAAACAGGAAATAGCGTTTTATTGTCTACATTCACTTATGGATTAAGACACTATACCGTGGTGTTTATTACTTTAGTAGCGAGTTTATTACGTTATAAAGTTTTCAAGCGTCAGAGATAGAATAACGGCGGTAACTGATGGTGTTTTAAGCAAATAAAGCTTTCATGCGGCCAATTAAACAGTCGAGCCGCTGCCCGTCCGACCAGCGGGCGGCGGCGGCTGACGGCATCTGAATAAATAATTCTGCTATTCGATACAAATCTCGCCATAAGCTTCGCCATTTCAGCGTTTTAATATTAAAACATTTCCATTCATTTGACATCTTAATTTACATAAATAGCACAATTCTATTCAAATTCGCCAAAGTTGAATAGAGAGTATCAAAGGAGCCAACTAAGCAAAAGATGCCAAGTATTGGTAAGCTATTGAATCCATTGTTGTAAGTCCGCCACGCCGCCGCCGTAGTTGGTTCTCTAGTATTTTATTTGAATACCGCCGGCAGAACGCTGTGGATGCTTTCTTATCTTATAGCTTTCATCCTTTGCGAGATTTGAGTGCACTGCGATGCACTTCCGTCGTGGTACCATCGCCGCAATCAAGGACTTGCACAAAAAACAACTACAGCACTACCATTAAAAGCGACGTCAGAGTAATAAAAATAAAAGTTGTGGTTAAATTACAGAAATGGCTGCTATAAAGCACGTTAACATTAACTGAATTTCTATTGCTATTAAATGACGTACTTCATTCAACGGAACAAGTTTTCTATTGTTACATTGTTGTTGATCGCAGGTAAAAGGTGTATGCGTATAAAAAATGGCACGACTACCTGGGCTAATCTTCTCAAACATGTGATTATAATGCAATTAGCTTTTTGTACACTCATGATATCATAATATGCAATGGCATATTAGTTTAGAAAATAAGACGTGATTTATTTGAGCAACTAGTTCTCAACTATATGATAGTGCTACGCAAGCAAAAGCTTTACTTGGCGATACATAGCTAAGCTTAAGTTACCTATCAGATTTATAGTTCTTTGTTTTCAGTTTAGACAGGATAAAGTTCAGCTTGTTTGCGTTAAAGGACTCTAGATATTTGCTCGTTCCTCGTTCAATGGTTAATGGTTTGGCAAACTGTTTAAGCTACGTAAACAAGGTTCGCATTTCGCGTGTGTTGATTCAGTAGCCGTCTCGAGGCGAGCGGAGCGCGGTTCGTTGACAAGCCGATTGGCAGTTTGCGTACGTTTTATGCGTTTGGCGAGAAAGCGGATCCCGGAAGAGGCACGCCGTGCAGTACGGCGAACGGCGATGCCTTACAAATTTAGACTCGCTGCATTTAGCCGTATGAGATCACCCGGCGCATTTACTTCGGTAAACGATGTCGAAAAGCGCACGCAACTGTTTGTTACGTGTTGACATGCATAAATAATAAACACGTTGTAAAATAAACTGAGGGAGTTATTTCGGAGGTGCGAATAGCGAAATCAAATAAACCTAAATACTAAACCAGTTGTTTGGGTAAGAATCGTTTTCCGGTGCTTCCTTTTATTCTGTGCTAAATATTTATTGCATTGAGAGTTAAGAGGATCGCGTTGGGATCAAAGATGATAAAAATTTTACTGCCGTAAAACTGTTTCGCTGTTTGTTCCGTTATTACGGAGAATTCTGATTGAGCCCAATTCTTTGTACATATGAGCTCGATATACACCAAAGATGTTCTCAAAGCAGTGAACTGAGAATGAGTCGCTTTTACTTGGAGAACGATGTCACCTCGTTCAATCGTACGAGTATGTTTGCGAGTTCTTTCGGATTTAGCCTTGGAAGATGCTAGCCGCTAGCAGCTAAATTGTATGTATCAAATAAAAAGTTTAACTGGATGTGTCTCAAGGTTAACATCTGTCATCAAACGCTTAGCAGATTAAGTAAAAAAGATTACATATTTGTGTTAACATTAATATGTAATACACAACATTACGTTCCTGGGGTACTTCATAATGCTTTGATTAGTTAAAAAAAAAAACAATTAACAGACAAGGACAAAGTTATTGTTACTTTCGCATCTACGCTATTAATGTAAAAATTGTTGTATTAGTGTAAAATACGAGTATGATTATGAGCAGAGCACAGCATGCAAGATTGGTCAGGCAATGAGACCGCAAAATTCTCAAACAAGAGGGAAAACATCCATTTGGATCTTTGGGACTGACCAGCACAAAGTGAATAGACATCCTGACAAAGCCCGCAGGAATACGCTGGATGCCAATCACTTCGGACTGATCCTTAAGGAAGCTTGTGGCTTAAGTTGTTCAGCTACTAAACTCATGATGGCTATGTAAGTGTAATATTGTTGACTCACATGAGAGTTGACATTGTTAGGCGGGTGGTTTCGCGCTGCGTCGGACGCCAAGGCCACCAGGGGCAGCCTCGGCTTCGTCGACAGCGCGTTGGTGCGGGGCGAGGAAGCACATTTCACAGCAGCCTGAAAACAACACACAATGTTAGACTACGAAATCAAAGGATTACACATTGAAAGGGTTGTAAGTCTAAAGGGTCTAAGTGCCATGTCAAGTGCCATTGGCATTTAGACCCTTTAAACTTACGACCCTTCAATTAATTAAAGTTATAATTGTTGAAGGTACATATTTGCATGACGTCGAAATGGAAAACATTGGAGAGGAAGCTGCCTATCGAAATGCAAGTGTAAATCATAGAATGTCTGTATTTATTTATTAAGATAACTTAAGATATTATTATGTTAAAAATTTCATTATTCATGTCTAAACTGTAACATATTATTTTTGATTTTCATAAATTAAAAGACCAACTGTGTGTTATATAAATAAAATAAATTTAAAATAAATCTAAATTTATGGTAGAGAACACGGTTTCAAATTGGGTTAGAAATAAATACTACATTATCACATCTCGAATGGACTAGCTTATTTTTTGGGTAGTTGGGAAAAGAAAAACGATATCCGAGATTATATAAGTTGGCTCAGACACTGCATCGAATCTAAGTTCGCCGAAACCTAAATTAGGTTTGGATTCAGTTCGAAGTTTGATGAAACTGGCATTCTCAAATCACGAAAGTTTTACTTCGGATCTGTTTGTAACTGGAGAGTATGAACTCCGGTTAATGTGATCAAATCAGTAAAAGATGAACCGGCTGCGAGTATCTCCATTTCAGGCAGGAGAAATAAAAACGCATGAAACAGATTTTTGTTATCGTTTTTTAGGTTACATTTTTGGTATACCGCACATTTATAGCGTTCCGTACCCAAAGGGTAAAAACTAGTACTAAGACTCCGCTGTCCGTCCGTCTGTCATCTCATGAACCGTGATAGCTAGGCATTTGTAATTTTCACAGATAATGTATTTTTATTGCCGCTATAACAACAAATACTAAAAATAGAATAAAATAAATATTTCAGGGGCTCCCGTAAAACAAACGTGATTTTCTTGCCGGGGAGCCCCGGTACGGAATCCTTCATGCGCGAGTCGGACTTGCACTTGGCCAATTTTTTTCAGATATGATGCCACGGTATGATCATATGTACCTATTTCAATAATAGCTTTAAATAAGTTTGAAACTACTGTGAAATAAATATCAGCAAAATTAACAATAATAAAAACGATACGAAAATTAAAGTACCGATCGAATTAGTAACCAACTCGAATGGTCCAGACGGTTGCTCCAAGCTCCAATCTGCCTTTTCATGCATAAATAACATTGAGAATCAGACAATATTTATTATATGTTATTTTTAAACTTTCGCGATTTGAACACATAATCTGTGATGTGTCGTAGTAACCAATGTCAATTTAGCGGGTACGACTTCGCATCTAGTCTGCCCGTGACCACGACCAATGCAACTTGGTCGAAACATCGAGAAAAGAACCGGACAAGTGCGAGTCAAGCTTGCACATCGAGGGTACCGAACAAATCCAGAAAATTTCACAAGTTGTTAAAATCTCTATACTATAACCATCGACAAAAAAGTTTTCTTTTTCACTTTTCTCGTCATACATCGAAAATTACACATTGTTAAAATAATTAAAGTTATTTTATATGATACCTTACATGATACGATTTACTCACTTTGAATTTCGAACCCATAATTTGTGAATTTTGAGGCCCTATTTTTTGTGATTTAAATAAAAACAGTTTTCAGATTTATTCCAATATGTGTACTCTGAGACAATGCTTCTCGCCAAATTTCATAGTTTTATGTCAACGGGAAGTACCCTGTAGGTTTTGATTTTTGTGAGTGTCGAAATATGCGATTTTTTACGACATAAACGGCTCTAACTTTTTTAAACGATAACTGTGAAGTTTTTCTTTTACACCACTGCAAGAAACTATAGATCTACGTATATAGTTTAAATTTCAACTCGATATCTTTACGCGTTCCCGAGATAAAGAGTCTTGACATACACACAGACGGGCAGACGGACAACAAAGTGATCCTATAAGGGTTCCGTGTTTTCCGTTTGAGGTACGGAACCCTAAAAAGAGGTATTTTATTATATAAGTATCTCATGTTTTATTGCGCGATAAGTCCCGGAGTACAAATATAATAAAATATTTAGTAATTTACTTAGCTGAAAATTTATAGAACTTGCCATTACATAAAATACCTTACCTATGTATATTGCGCGATTCATGAGTACCTTTGTCGAAGTGTTTAGATTTTACTATAACTACGAGTAGGTATACTGTATTAATGATTGACTGTTCAACGATATCCGGACAATGATGTTTCATAAATTACACGCCCAATTAAGGAAAGCGAAAACGCGGTGAAGAGCTCAGAAATTTAAACGTTTAACAACGCATCACAAATATAATTAAAGTTGCATCACAAATTAAGCTCAGGGAACGTACGTAATGGAGTACGAATTCAAGTTAGTGATATGGCCCTCACTTAATTATACCGAGTCCCATTTGCCGCTCCGCTTGGCTACTCTATACTGGAGCAAGGACTCGAGTGTGTGTCGAGTAAGTGCCTAAGAATTCAGCTTCTCGTTTACGTCAGACGAGCGTGTTTTATACTTACGAGAACGTGCTAAGCTTTTGACACGCCAACGCTAGTCTAGTGAGACCACTTAGGACGGTTGAGAGTTCAGTCAATCTCGTACTCATGAATGTGGAAAAGGATTCCGGCAGGAGCTTGTTGTTAGCTCTCGTCTATCTTACAAGCTGAAAATGCCTCTTCACTACATAGTACATAACTATTTTTCGCAAAATATAGCATGTCCGACTTTACCCGTGTACAGAATCATTACATAGTATAAAACAAAGTCGCTTTCCACTGTCTGTCCCCATGTATGCTTATATCTTTAAAACTACGCAACGGATTTTGATGCAGTTTGTTTTAATAGATAGAGTAATTCAAGAGAAATGTTTATATGCATAATACGCCTGTGCGAAGCCGGGGCGCATCGCTAGAACGCAAATATCATGCACGAATCGATGTAACATTTTTCACATAATTGTTTATTTATCAAAAATGGCTCAGCCAATTTCGATAAAATTTAAATGGGACCAATTTCGAAGTATACTCATTCCAATAAAAAGAATTATCGAAATCGGACTACTATGAAAAAAGTTATGCGTGGTTAAACATAAAAAAAATATATATACGCGTCGAATTGTATACCTCCTCCGGTGGTTCGTCGGTCAAAAACAAAGTCGATTCCCGCTGTCTGTCCCCATGTACGCTTATATCTTTAAAACTACGCAACAGATTTTGATGCGGTTTTTTTAAATAGATAGAGTGATTCAAGAGGAAGGTTTAAATGTATATAATACACCTGTGCAAAACCGGGGCGGGTCGCTAGTGTTTAATAAAACCAGTTACATAGCAATTTATTATACCGCCGACGATCGACAAATAAAAAGGCAGTAACATTTACATTAAACTTGGCGCACGTCAAATTACGTCCTGAACGATCGGCAATCGGATCAAATATCGAGTGGGTCTTAATCACACGGAATCCGTCGTTGGTCGCCGCCAATAATGGCAAGGATCAAGCTACGCGAGCACAATATAGACTTCCCTATTGTGGAGACCGATGATACCCCCAACGAGATAAAATAAATGCCGGACAAAGGTAAGGAGCGAAAGGAAGTGGTTGACAAAGCAAATAAAAACGTTGTTGTGACCGTGGCTAATCTCTTGTTGTCATTGAGGGGAGGAGTAAGATGTACATTAGCATTGAGTGGTTCATGAATTTTTATGAGTATATTATGTTTGTTCTTGAAAATGTGTTATATTATGTAAATTATTGGAACATACCTATCAGTAACCACTTGTATCACAAAAGGAATCGGTTTAGAAATTAAACAGAAAATAAGTGCGTCAGCAAATCAAATACGATCACACGCACACTATCAATTTGTGTTTTACATTCATAAGGGTGACATACGAGCGTCCCGGGAGTAGCACAAACGGGGGTCCCTAGTGACACATTTTTGAATGAGCATAACAAAAAAAACCGGACAAGTGCGAGTCATGCTCGCACCTCGAGGGTTCCGTACAAATCCAAAAAAAATCACAAAATTGGGAAGTAAGTTGTTAAAATCTCTATACCATAACCATAGACAAAAAAGTTTTTTTTTTTTTTCACTTTTCTCGTCATACATCGAAAATTACACGTAGTTAAAATAACTAAAAACCTGTTTTAGCTTGTGCTAATGAAGTTCTTTTATATGATACCTTACATTATTTACTCTATTTGAATTTAGAACCCATATTTTGTGAATTTTGAGGCCCTATTTATTGTGATTTAAATAAAAATGTTCCGTTTTCAGATTAATTCTTATATATGTGTACTCCGAGACAATGCTTCTCGCCAAATTTCATAGTTCTATGTCAACGGGAAGTACCCTGTAGGTTTCGATTTTTGTGAGTGTCGAAATATAAAGTTTTTTACAACATAAACGGCTCTAACTTTTTTAAACGATAACTGAGAAGTTTTTCTTTTACACAACTGCAAGAGACCGTATAATACGTATACAGTTTAAATTTCAACTCGATATCTTTAGGCGTTCCCGAGATTAAGAGTCTTGACATTCACTCAGACGGACAACAAAGTGATCCTATAAGGGTTCCGTTTTTTCCGCTTGAGGTACGGAACCCTAACAATATCAGGTCCAGCGGGGGTTGCCGCGACACGTAGGCAGGGTGCACCGACGGCCTTCGGGCAATACTGATCCCTCCCGACCGGTTCCACCGGGGGAAGGCCGATGGGTGGCACAAAGGGGATATTACCATAACCATTATATGCGATCACAGTCGCTGACAACCACCGCGCTGCCTGCATATGCCGCGACATGTAGACTCGTATAACAACTGACTTTAACGATGAAAGATAGCTTTTATGTTTCTTGTTCGTATTTTACTGTATTTCCTAGCTTTCGAGTATATCATTTACAATGTATTATTTTGTGTAAAACGTAAATGTAAACAGTTATAACAATGTAAGTTAACAAAGCTGATTTAAATCCCAGGATTAGTTTACTGTACAAATTTACAAAATATAATGTATTATGGCAGCGCCAACCCTCGCCCCTTTAATTAAATAGCGTCTGTGTTTGCGGTTAATTGGCGTGAGAATGTTTATCGAGGGCTGGGAACGAGGGATAGAACAACTCACGAAACATAATATCTAGTGGCATCATCTCGAGGCACGCGCCGCGGCGCGACTTCGGCACGTGCTGCCCTGACCGCTGCCAATGTTAATGTGAATAAATAATATAAAACATTTGTCAAGTACGTGTCTCGATACGCTCGTTGGGTTCTGTAACCGTGTCAGTATTAAATATTAATTATATTATCGTCGTGATTTATGACACAGAGGTTATAGTGTGGGTTGCTAGTCGAAGTGTATTTTCCAACTGAAAGAAAACACTTCGATAAAAATTGTTAAATCGCGTAATACAATATGACACGAAAATTGTTTTAATCACATCAGTTTTCAAATCGAACATAACTGCATCAAAATAGATATTGTCCGATTGAAAGATACGATGTCGCCGAAAGACATTACGGATTTTAAACTTATGACACCCCTCTTTTTCCGTTTGGTTTTAAGGATTCCGTACCCAAAAGGGTAAAAACGGGACCCTATTACTAAGACTTCGCTGTCCGTCTGTCTGTCACCAGGCTGTATCTCATGAACCGTGATGGCTTGGACGTTGAAATTTTCACAGATATGTTTTTGTGTTGCCGCTATAAGATTAAGTAATAAAAATAGAAAAAATAAATATTTAATGGCAACACAACAAACCTGAATTATTTGCCGTTTTTCGCTCGAAATTAATAACGGTGACAGGTGGATAATTGAAATATTTACAGAATATTTAGTTAAATATTCACTTCAAAAAGAAATAAATATTAAATTAAAATAAAATAAATATTTAAGGGCTCCCATACAAGAAACGTGATTTTTTGCTCGATATTAATAATGGCAACAGGAATATGCTCCAAATATTCAGAATATTAATTTAAGTATATTTCCTTAAAAAATAAACAGTTACATTAAAATAAAAAATATTAAGGGGGGCTTTCATACGGTACGGGACCCTTTGTGCGCGAGTCCGACTCGCACTTGGCCGATTATTTAATAATAAATAGGTGAAGAACGGATTTAATACTGATGAGATCCATGTACTACGGAACCCTAAGTTGAATTTAAATTAAATACATTTTATTTTATTCAAAAATATATTTCACAATTAATATTGAAATAATAAAATGGTCGTGTCGTTCGATAAAGTTTTCCTCTTACGGAAACATATGTGTAATAATATAATCATAGCTGTATTGATATAACGTAGAGTTGTTTATACAAAGAACATTATTAGTTGGTGAACAAATAATGTAGCAACACAGTTGTTTCTTTTACAAATCTGTATAAATTATTCGAGGGGCAATCGACTTAAACGAATTTTCATTTTTATTGTTCCAAGAGAATCGCCGAAATTAAAACGACAACACAAATAGCGCATAAAAGAGAATTGCGGAGAGTAAACTTAATTCTACATCGTATAAATCTCAGCAAGACTGCGACGAAAGCAAAATTCTCTCGAGAACTTTATGTGACTTCCACAAAAGATTTTATACAATTCATTTCAGTCTCATAAAAAAGTTATCACAAATTCACAGAAATCGGGCGAGCTATTTTTCTGCCGGCGGCGGTATGCCCCGTGGGAACGGCAGCCTAATTCCACGTAGATGCTCTCGACCATAACATCATTTCAGGTTCATTGTAAACTTAATACACTTTAGAATTTTACTTTCATAGCGTAGACGTTTTCATAAATAAATCATGCATAACGAGATGACGAAAGGCCAGTCAATTCCGTGTATGTCTAATTAACATGTTAACGCCCCATACGTTTCAAACTGTGTTTACGAGACGCCGTCAAATAATTAGCATCGGTCAATATCACAGTGGGTCGCATGGTAATGTCCACCGTACGAGAGCCGTGGAGGTAGGTACTACGGCGCACTGGAGCGTTCACACCTCGTCGGCACTCGACGACGCTCATTTACTGTAATTGCTTCACCAACAACGAATTAATCACTAATGTGACAGCGCCCGATACCGCAATTAAAAAATAATAACATTATAATACCTCCGCTGTAGCAATTTGTTATGTCCGGCTCATGATTATTTCATTAAATCGACGGACCAATAATTTTGTGGGTTTATGATATTGCTATGCAAATTAATACCTTTTATGGCTACGAATGGTATGTTTATCAATGTAAACTTTCGAATGTGATGTTATGAATTATGATATAGCAATCATAGCTCATAAAATTAATTAGCACTTCAATTAATTAAATAAGCGGTTAGCGAGGGAAACAGTTTAATGGAGCTTATTTGTGTAGCGAACGAGTTATTCAAGGTTGTAAATAGGCAGGTAATTTGTCAACGTTGTCATCAGCACGATATCATAATTTAATAGCTGAGCGGGCTGCACGGTTTCGGTTAGGTTCGTGCGCGTTGTTTTGGGATTAACTTGGGAGAGTAAATGCTCATTACATGCCCAATTACCTTCGCTAAACAGACGGTCGGGTGGTCGCAAATACCACAGTAGACTTATCGAGCCAATACAGGATTTAAGCACTTACTGACTATACTATACTTTACCTCAGCATGTTTACACTTCCGGTGCATTATATCAACAGATTTATACAATACTCGTAAATAATGTAGCAAGTAATTAGTTGCACAGATTGCATTACAATAATATTTTATTGATGTGTATTACGTAAACATCAGCTCCTTTATATTTTTGTATATTAACTTAATGCTCAGATGAAAATTATAATTGTGCTTTTATATGTCAATAAAGATTTTTATGTTTTGGTAAAGTTTTTAACTGACAGAGAGAAAAATAGCATGACCGACTTCACCCGTGTACAGAATCCGCGAATATTTAGCATAGATCGATGTAGCATTTTTCACATTATTGTTGATTTATCAAAAATTGGCTCTGCCGATTTCGATAAAATTTAAATGGGACCAATTTCGAACTATATATACAAGATAATTATTGTGTGTTGTATTTGAACTAAAAATACACAGATAGGTTCATATAATATCACCGATATAACACTTCCAAGCTATGAATAAAATAAATCCCGGGTCTAATGCTGGGAAACAATACTTTTGACATTCTAGGTTTTTGTACAAATATGTAGTTATGATTATAAGGAATCGTCAAGGCAACAGTTCGATTTATACTTGGTTGACTTTGATTTATCAAACAACTGCAATCGTGGATAAAAATATGCAGTTGTGAGGCGGCGAACTCGATATCAACCTTTTGCTAAATGAAGAACCACATAATATTTTGTCTACCGAGAGCGAGTCGCATTTGTATCTAGAGTTCTGTACTTATTTATTAAAAAATGTTACTTTTCCTAATAAAAAAAATAGTCGAGATAAGCTTATTCGTCCAGGTAAGATCCAAATTTTACAAGTATATAGTAATACTCTACCTAATCCTATATCCTACCTAATGAACAGGAAATGAAATAAAGATTCCCTTTAGCCCCTCGAGTACGGAACCTCAAAAGTTTTCAATCAAGAAGACGCCTAAGGCACAGGTAATGATATCTAACAGTATTGTGACTCGGCCCTGTCCTTGAGATATAATACCTACAGCGCTACGTGGCCACGCAGAACGGATCATGTGCTAGGGCTGCCCGCCTTCAGTATTTTAATTTTATTATTATTTTATTAAAATTATATTACCTACTTGACTTTCTTTCTAGTTTATATATATTATGCTCAGACCAAATAAAAGGCGCGCCGTGGCTGACTAGCATACCAAGAGCATACCCCGCTCCGAAGTGCGTAGGTATGATTCGCGTTCCAACCGTTTGTATGTAGACGGAATACTGTTAGATATCATTACTGTGCCTAGGGCGATGCATACGACCTTGGCGTCATAATCACTTCTCATCCGGGTCGGGCTCGGCTCACACCAAATTGCATTTTGTTTTTAATCTGCCGGCAGCCGCGAGCCCGGGCGGCGCAAACTTCAATTTGCCCGACCTGTTTAATTTGCCTGAGCTGTTGTAATTAACAGCGACACGGTAGGTCATTAATTAAGTCATCAGACTAGCTACTGCGGCTTAACTCGCCGAGGATTAGATACCGCGATAATTAATGATAATCTTATACGGCGCAACACAAGGTAGAGCTTGTGGTGGAGCGAGCTTGCAGTGTTTGCCTACATACCTCACTCCTATAGGGATTTATTTAATTATTGTGTCGAGATTTGACTAATGAACTGTAACAGTTAACAAGCAAATTACGAGCAATTAATCGATTAATGAACGGTTTAAAACCGAACTTGAATTATACTCTTGAACTTTACTTAAAGTGACTTTGAATTGTAAGCAAATCTATAAGTGACGTAGTTGTCTACCATTTTTTTAAACAATAGCATTATTCAAAAGTAACTTATCTAACACTTTACATAAAAGTTTAAGAGTGCATTTTAAAGTTCTGCAGAGTCATGCTTACTAAACATCCTGAGACTGTTCGTCAATCGACAAGAATAAGATTTAATTGTTAATTTGATTCCTGACTGCTGGCAAAAAATGTTATCTCCAATTCACAAACTTTCTATCTACCGATTACTGATTGCTTATTGACTTGGCTAATCGATAAATCACTCTGTGCCAGAACATCGAAAAGATTCGCAAATTCATAGTTAAGAGGTTTTAGAACATAGCTGTTACGTTATAAATATAATCACATCATTCATGTTCAATTTAAGTAGTTTTTTTATAAATTCAAAGGGTAATATTATCCTTTCAATTTATAAATGAGGTATGGGTTAAAAAAGCTTAGTGTAAAATGCGTATCGGTAGTTTTAAATTAATAAATATATTCTAATATTTTTGGAAAACTAAATAGACACTAAACACTAATAAATAAAGATAACAAGAACATTTTGACTAAAAAGATACCAGCAAAAATAGTTTTTTTAATACTAAACAAAGTATTCTAATTCTAGACGGGGGTGATGTGACCTGCACTGACATCCCGCTTGGGGTGTATTGTGCACCAAACAAAGTATCCAAAAAGTCGATAAATAATTTCATTTCGTGTCTACCGTACTACTTACTAAAATTGTATTTATATGTACCTACATCAAAATATTTCAAAGAGATTCACAACTCATCTTTTATAGTAAAAACGTCTTGATCTTACTCTTATAAGATTAATCTTAGCATTACTTTTTAATCAAGACTTTTTCAAAACAATAGTGAAAAAAGTATGAGAAAACCAGCCATGGTTTTCGTCACGCGCGATTTGTTTTATGCTTTGTAACAAGAAATGTCTGAAGAAAACTACTCGTACAATCAATGGGCAAAAAATGCTCCATCTGTAATTATCTGACACCGATAGGTGCTAGTTATGCAATAATAATGGCTCATTGCGACATTGCCTGAAGCAACACATGAAGAAACCTCTATTTATTGTTGTACTTTGTATATCCTACTAATATTATAAACGCGAAAGTTTGTGAGGATGGATGGATGTTTGTTACTCTTTCACGCAACAACTACTAAACGAATTGAGATGAAACTTTGCAATAATATAGCTTATATATCAGAATAACACATAGGCTATAAGTTATAATGATATTGCGTAAAAGTTCTATAATATAACGATAAGTGTTAAGTAAGTAGGAAAAATTCTGCTATCTGCGAGCTATTCTAGAGTGCGCTTTAGGAAATGTTAAAACAAACAAATGTCGAATCGAACAACCGTCAAATCGTTATTTTTTTGATTTTGCACCTCCTTTATTAAGCGTGGTAAGGTAGGACCTCGGGTTTGAAAGACGACATAGTCTACTATTTATCCCGAATAAATAAAGGTTCCCATTAGCACACCAATCAAAATATCATGCGGGCGAAGCCGCGGGTAAAAATTATTACTTAAGTGCTTTGACTAAAATATATTTTGTCTTTTAAGACAGGTTATCGTCAGGATAATATTACGTAAGGGTATAGGTACTCATATGGTAGAGAACCCCTAAAAACAATTAACAAGAACAGAATATATTTTACTTATAACATTTTCACGTGTATACTGACCTATTTATAATTTCAAGCCCGGAAATTGTATAGTTTTTAACTATACAAGAAGCCCGATTACAGAGGCGCCAGCGTAAATTTAAAAGCAACGTAAAAAGCGTTCTCTCTATCGAATGCCTAAAGTGAAAAAGAACTATGCTATTTAGCTATTACAATTAGGATGGCGCCTCTGTAATCGGGATTAATCTCCGTGCTAGAAATTACCCTTTTATTCGTATAGAGATATCATAGGAATAAAAAAATATTCGTTTGTCGTTGAATAAAATAACATTTAACTGTGTTATAAGTAATAAACAAGCTTTTATACCTACTTACTATACGAACTGAAGGAAATTCTGTTGGTAGTAACTGACTAACAGCTGTTACTTTCATTGGAAAAGAAGCAAATTGTATAATACAAAAGAAACCACAATATACTCCGGATGCAGCTTTTGTGTAAACAATTATTGTCAATGATACCGAACACCCAATAATCGCCACGAAGAAAAAAATTTGAAGGCAGCGACACGCACAAAAACGTTTGCAAAAAAACTAACTATACAAAAGAAATATTTCTATAGAGTGGTTACTGCTGCTGAGGAACGGCATAAAAAGCCGATTTTTAACTAAATATAAATAGTCATGGATGAATAGAACATTATTTCTTTGAAGAATAAAAAAATCTTACAAATTGCCACTCAACTTTTTATTCATCGAGATTGGGCCAACGTTTTACGAGACCTAGAAAGGTTATAGATTGTAAACCATCAACATAAAGATTTAATCTACTCAATTAACAAATCAATTCGTTTTCAACGCCAACTCGAGTGGATATTTTAATCGAAATGCCTTTAATGGTAGCGGGTCAAACCTGCGATAAGGCAATCACGATCGATTCTTACGTCAAAGTGCGAATAAATCTTTAAGACAGTATAATAGTAGAGCTTTATTTCGTGTCGAAGACTTAGAAAATGTAATTGAGTGGGGATATATAGTGCGAGCAAACAAATATGAGGGATGTAATCGAAATGTTTGTAAACGGGTGTCGCGTGTCACGGGGCTATTACCTGGCTGGCATCGGGCGCTCCACCCCCTCACTACGGTCTACACCCACAGGGAATAAAGTCTACATTTCATGTGAAAGTTAACTCTTTACATTCCACTACAAGTTGAGTAAATTAATACCTGTCTGACAATAGTAAGCAATGTGAAATGCGCGGTTTTAAAACTGTATAGCTGTATTTTATGTTTTTTATTTTAAAATCGTTTAATCGCGGGAATTTTCTACACTTGAAACTTTAAACAATGACATAATTGAAAATGGTTTTCTTATCATTGCTTCTTAGATTCGACAAGTACCTATTATCAATATTATTAAAAAAATATGAAACCGGACTGCATTTATGTGGTTTTAGCATGCGCTAATGAAGTTGATACCTTACATGATACGATTTACTCACTTTGAATTTTGAACCCATATTTTGTGAATTTAGAGGCCCTATTTTTTGTGATTCAAATAAAAATGTACAGTTTTCAGATTCATTCCTATATGTGTACTCTGAACTATAAACTGAGAAGTTTTTCTGTTACACAACTGCAAGAAACCATAGATATACGTATACAGTTTAAATTTCAACTCGATATCTTTACGCGTTCCCGAGATAAAGAGTCTTGACATTCACACAGACGGACAACAAAGTGATCCTATAAGGGTTCCGTTTTTTCCGTTTGAGGTACGGAACCCTAAAAAAGAATGTATAAATGAAAACAGAAAAAAATAACAGTAGTAACTACCTACACACAAGTATAAGCAAGTCTGTATAAGATACAGCGACTTCAAAATTGGACAATCCTTCCAGGTGGTAAGTACGAAATTACCAATAGTCAAAAAATAGTATTCTTTACTGTAGAATCGAGAAAAATGTTAATGCTATGAATTTTTTTACAGTTAAATTAGGACTGTAATTACTGTAAAACTAGGTCTTTACGTATTTGATCAGTTGTAATTGTTCAAATGAATATTTCTATTAATTTAATCAGTCTCAAAATATTGATCAAATAGTTGATTCAGTCGTAATTTATATCGATAGTTCGATCATAGACGTTACAACAATCAGTTCCTGTCAGTGAATCGTCTGCCTCGCCGGAGGGCGTTATTAATTATGCCATTCTACATTTGATTCTCTTTCGATAGATACTAAACACGCACCAATAACAGACAAATTAATTGCCGACTCACCGACTGGATACAGATAGTGAGTGATGAGTAGTGATTTAGTTTGTTTAGTTACCGATCTCGAGACAATCGCAGGTAGGCATGTGTGCTCGTAACCTACAGTCGTAGGCTCGCAGCTCTGTCTTCGCAGTAAACATTTACTCTGGCTGGCGTATGTTTAGCTAGCAACTATCGCTTAATCTGTGATTCACCGATAATGGGTAATATGTTACAAATGTTTATGTTACGTCGTGAAATTAATGCTAATACCCAGTTCACGGTAGATAAAACTGGAATGAAAGTACTAAAGATAAAATTGTTTTTCGTTCACGATTATGCATTCCATTATCGTAGGCTTTTCTTAGTTAGTTACCCATTCGACGTGTAATAGTACACTAACATATACGATTGACATACATTAATATTAATTTGAGCAACAAATTCCGTGTACGCCATTCTAAAATTAAACTATTAGGCAGTAAAGCTCGTACACATATCCATTAACGAAGGCCATTGCGGGAGCTAATGTGGGGTAACCGAGCGCTCACTGCCACTTTCCAAATAATAAATGAAAGCAAACCGTAAAGCAACGTAACCACGTCGAGCAAATGTCAGCAGGCGTTTTATTAAGTTGAGCAAACTTATTCCTTTTAGTGTGAACATGTAAGCCGGTGATATTACTTATAACCTAATCTGTGGACTCGGTATGATGTCAACGTCTTCAAGTATGGTTTGCTAACAACGCGATAGACTCGTAAGAACTAATACGTATACACTTGAGGACGAGTAGTTTTAGAGTGTATTTGTTTTGTAGTGGCCACTTGATTGTAGTTGCTGATACAAGCGGTATTGGACGAACAAGATTGAAAGTTGTTTTATGAGTGAAATTAGCTCGAACTTGTAGTTTTACTCGTGCTTATACATATTAAGGTTAGTCTCACAGCTAAGCGCATTTTACATGCACAGTTAGACAACGATCAGTGCAGCCATATTCGTTTTAAGCTTACGAAAATGTATAAAACCGTTTTCATATAAAAAATAGACAGTAAAATACATTCGGATATAATATTAAGTAGTACGATTAATGTCTTATCGCGGAGCGCAATAGTGAAGTGACATCGGAGGAAGTATTCTCGAGTATTGGAGAAGTGTTCACAAAGAGTAAAGTCCCAGGTCCCAAGTAGCAGTGTCGCTACGTCTCTTGAAAAGATCACGATGGGCGAGAGTCGCGGTCGATCGTGGCAGATCGCCGAGATACGCCGCGAGCCAGTCGTCGAGCGTACCCTTTCGGCAACGTTGCCAAAAGCACCCCGTCGGAAATTAAGGTCATAATCACATAATTTTCCAATAAATAAAGAACATTTTTCAGTACCTCTCACGTCGGCGCACTTGAGCGACGAAATCGCAATTCCCTCCACTCGAGGCACTTGGCACTCCTCATAACGAGTCCCTGGAGTGTGAGGTAACGTTTGCCATTAAGATCAGCATTGAGAGAAGGTTTATTTCCTTTGATCTCCTGCTTAAAAGGCTTTTCGCTTATAGCTGTCATCGTTTCTTATGCTACTGTTTTCATTACTTCATTCTCGGGCGTATTTCAAATGCTAATGGGGATTATTTCATTACTATAATTTTATTCAATCTTCAAAGCAAAAACGTAATAACAACATGATTATGAAATCAATTCGCTAGAGTCAGAAATTTAAATTAATTATTATATTTCATAGGATATTTATATTTCATTATTCATTAAATTAAGCCGATGATATTTTGTGTACGATAATTGATAATGTATAATTTTTAATTCAATGAAATACCTAGTACACAATGCATTTAATTTGAAAATGAGTCGTGAATAATATAGAGGCAGGATTTAGAGGTACTTATAATGCACAAGTAGAGCGATAAAGATTCTCCGGCAAGCAAATATCAGCGTCAGATGCAGCAGAACTACTCTCAGTTACGAAAGGGGGAAGGGGGACGAATTGAGGAAGACGCCGCCGCCGGAATGGGAGAATAAACAGTAAAAGACCCGAAGTAATAAAATTTTAAGTGAAGTGCTGAGAGCTTTATAACTTTACGCACGGTTGTGTATAAACAACTGAAAAAATGTTAAGCCGATCACCTCAACCCAGAAACACGCTTGCATACTTTAAAAGCTTATGCGAAATATTTACTGTACTACGTGGAGGACTTTGCGATAAATATTATCTTACGAAACAGTAGCTCGCTTGGGATCGGATAAACATGTCTCGGCGATACATTATTTATGTAATAAATTCTTTCTTCAAACGATATCTCAGGCAAAAAGTGTATGATGGCATTCGAGAGCATTAAATTGTTATTTCACTGGCTAGAGATAAACGATAAAAGATTTTTATAAGTATGAGTGCTCTGTTTTGCGCTGATACCTGATGTGCTGAATCACATCATAAAACGTGTTAAAATAGTGCGGTTCGATCAAGGGCGTACCCGCGGCGTCTGGTGACGGACGTTCATCAGCAATTTGTGCAATTTCAGCCCACCTTCAACCCACTGACTTTAGTGGCCTTAATCATCCTCGCAGACCGGCTCTATCGAATCCTCCAAGTTTTTTGTCATGTTATAAAGGTTCAAATAAATTGCGATAATAACTCATCATGCATCAAACAAAACAGATTATACTAATCCAAACACGTCATTTTAAATCCGTAATATGCTAATGCTTATTTATATCATTGCGTTATTAGCGAAATCTAGATTGTGTACATTATACATATTTCGAGAGCGGCAACCATAAATATGCTGAAGCTTACGATACCTACGAGCCCCACATATTGAGTCTTCGATATTAGATAGGTAAACCAATCAGTTGTATGATTCAAATTGCTATTATCAATCAATCAATCTTATCTAATGCGTTCGTAAGGCATTTATTATCTTGTACATCTTCTATCCGCAGCTCTACGTAAAGGAATAAATATTTATAGACTTCAAAGAACTAACACATTTTCTTTGTATAACAAAACGAGTAAAATGGGCGAAATAAAAATGATTCAGTGAAATGTTAGGACAACAATAGAATCAGGCCAAAAACATTTACGTTTTAGTAGACTGGAATCGTAGACAATACAATTGATAGCAATTCAATAGAATTTTTACGGAAAAGAAGAACCGCAAATCGCAAAGTGTTAAACATTCTGCAAGTTCGAAGGCGTCGGAAAATCAAAGTGGGTTAGAGTAAAAATCCTAACGGCCACTGGGAGAGGTAATAAAAGCGAAACGAAGCGGTTTAAAGTTTACCCAGGTAAGTATTTATGTCACAACGTGCTAACATCTGGGGACGGTACAAGGGGGATGGGCCGTAGGTAGGGGTGTCACGGCGTACCACCGCACCGAGACCACCGAGACGTTCGGTCGGTGATCTCGAGCGTTGCGGCTTGTCCTCTAAGGCTACCGATATTGATTTTATACAAGCACACACTAGAGCCCAATCCTAGTGCATTCGACACGTGTATCAACCCTATTACTTACCCCCGACGTGCTCTTACTAGCTCAGGTCAATTACTGTTGCTACTAACTTATTGAAGCTTTATCGCTCCCTGGACACTAGCCCAGTATATTGGAGTATCGTGTATTTTGTATCAAAGTGTGAACAATTTATTTCGTACACGTTCATTACAAGCAAATGTTGTTCATTAACTAAGATTCGTTTTCAATCAAAACGGTGCTAAGAAGTTCGTTTATTACACGACAATACTATTTTAAATGTGTTGTTCCATTTATTTAAACGCCTGTTTAGTCATGTAATGTACCTAACGTGTTTGTCTGATGTTTTACAGATACAGATAATTAAGTTTACGATAATGCCTATACAAAGAAAATACCGTCTCGAATTCCCTACTCAAACAAGATAAAACGTCTTAAAAATTGAATAGAGATCGCCTCGCCAAATCCGTGTACAATATTTCACGCCCGCCAGTTTCTTCGTGCCATATCCAATCTTTCTCGACCGCTTGCTTATCAGGTAGACGGGCCTTGTCAAACTTTTCAAATTACTTTTGAACACGCCTAATTTTTTATAAACAAAGTTGGGTGGTGGGCTCTTTTTCGTTTTCGTTGGTAAAACTTGTAGGTAACTTCGCATAGTAAATGACCAATAATAATAAGAGCGTAGAACATATTTTTATTGCTAAATTTTACAAATAACCAATAATAAACACGAAAAAAATAGCAGGACACGTAACTTTTGATAGAAATAAGCCTTCTCTAGATTTGCAATAGAAATGTATGGAATCGGCTGGAATCCAGCGCAAAAGTCTACTATAAATTGAAGACAAGATCTACAATAAAATCAAATAAAACAAATGCACAAATGATTACATTACATTGTTTTCAATAAGTCACTCCAACCTAAATCAGTTGTGACAACTGTATAATATATAAATAGGTAGTTACTAGGTAGGTTTGTACCCGTGGGAAAACGGTAACTAAGCACCATGGTGGGTAATTGTTAAATATTGAAGTAGTCTTTCGGCGCACCACGGGCGTCAAATGACATGGTCACGGTTGACTCATTTATTGCCGGCGTCTTTTTACATAATAATACCGTGTTTTTGTTTAGTCTACGGAAATGTTTCAGAATCAAAGATTACTAAAGCGATAATGGGTGGCTAATTTTCGGGGAACTTGGAACGTTTTAGATTTCAAAAGTTTAAGCTGAAAAATTTTGTCTTTATAAGTGTTTTATGTACCTACCTATTTTCTATGTAATAGCCCAAGAAAATATATAAACGGAATATCAATGGTTAAAAAACTTATCATATGAAATAATGTTTCATACTCATAGCCCTCCAATAAAGTGATTGAACGAATAAGGATTGCCCTTAGTTTGAACAACCAAATATAGGTATGCTAGCTGCACTGCAGTGTTACCCGTATTAGCCTAAAATAAAATGTAGCCTATGTGTTAATCTACCTTCATATCGAATTTCATCCAAATAGGTTCATCCGTATGTGTGTAGATTAACAAACATCCATACATACTCACAAACTTTCGCGTTTAAAATATTAAAATAAATAATAAAAGCCTTTGTTCACTAATATACGTTAATAACTTACAAAACATTACTCTTATTTCTATTTTTAACCCTAGAAATCTAACGTTCGTCAAAATTACGATCACACAAACAATAATTGACTGTCCTTTTCAAACCGATACGCTTATCCTCTTGCACTTTTGTGTCAACTTAGAGATCAATACATTGTGCGGCAATCGTATTTTTCCGATAAATAATTTAATTTTTAGATACCTACTGACTGTTCATCATTTTGAGGAATTGTTAGCTTATAAGTAACTTTTATGGCTGCTGGATGCGGTAATGTTTCTTTTATGTTTTGTATTTATTACATTAATTGTGAAGTATGGCAGCAAATTCGGTGCTCACAGGTAATAAGTAGTTTGGCGTTAGATAATAATGGAAAAAGTGATACAAATATGGTATGTCTGATATTAAAAACGAAGATCAGGTATTAGTTGAGAACGTAGAGAGTGATTATTTTAATGAACCTTCTAATAATGAAGAACTAGAAGAAATACCGCCTTTAGCACTTTTCTACATAGATATTAGATAGATTTGACTAGATTTATCACCATTACATACCATGATTATGTGAACGTGATGCTTGATACTAGAAAAAAAATAATTTGATTGCCATTTGATTATCTGACAACTGAAAATACACTCAATATATTGGTAAAAAAAAAGCTATAATTTAAACAATAAAAAAAATTAAGTATGACAAAAAATAGCTATAAATATAATAAACAGTTGTTAAATTCCCACATTTTGCGAGGAAAATAGAATTGAATTTTGTTTGCAAGTTTAGGAATGTTAGCTATCTAGGGTTAAATACTAGGTTGTTCCCTACCAACCCTGGACATAGGCCTCCTCTAGAATGTGCCAGAGCTCCCTATCTCTGGCTTTTCTGCATATATTATAGTATTATACATATCCAAAAATTTTACTTTCTTTTTATTATACACAATTTAGTTAAATATTTCAGCCTCAAATGAACAAAACAAATAAGAACAAAATTCTAAAGGCTTCTAAGAACTTTAGCTAGACAACTAGTGCAAAACCAGACTCCATAATAATTACCAGAGATAATACCATTCTACAAAGAGGTCTTAGCTTTAAATTAATAAATGTATTGATCAATGCCAACTAGACATTCTTTAAATTCCAATGTTAAAAGGTAAGCCAATAACAATAAATCGACAATCTGTTGTTCAATATATTAGAAATACTTTTTGTTGAAAACTATCTCTACTGAGATTACTCTAATTATAAAGCCCACGCAGTTAATTGAATGTATCTTAAAATAACTACACTCGCAATTAATTTTCTATTTTAACATCTCCACATTTGACAAGTCTCTTAGCGAGATGGCATTGTTTCAATAACTGCAATACTTACATTGTCTAGATTACGTTTCCTACGGCTAAAGCGTGCCAAATTCTTCAAGTGGCATAAATTATGCAGAGTTATTTCTATCAGTTAATCTGTAAAATGTGGTGCAATTGAAATGTACCACATTATGTCTCAAGTAACATTAATATTTTACTATTTCAAATACCTACCTGGTTATCTACAATGAGAAGTAATTCTTTATGACATTTAGAAGATATATGGCTGAACTGAATCACTTCCACAAAAATATCACCAATGGACTTATAAAACTAACAAGACTAACCTTTGCCTAATGATAGGTACAATCACAAGACACTGAGCTAAACTATCACTTGGACATGACAGGTGTTACAGACAGTATTCTGTGCAGAGGCTGTCCACATGAAAATTGTTTACCCTGCGCTAGTTTTGCAAGGCTACAGAAGAGAAAAACTAGATTTAGAAGCTAAGACCCTTTGAAGCTGCGCAACAAGTGTCCAATACCAAAACGCCTGGTGCAATATTTTTATTTTATTTATTTATACAAATAAGCACCATAACAGTAACCAATTACACTAATGATAAATAATAGAAGGGGAACAGTTATGCTAGAGAATGAATCCTATGTTCCATTATTTTGAGGAACTTGACTGGTTTAGCAGGCTGGCTAATAAATGCACAAAGTAGTAGTAGTAGTAATGTTATTAAGAAGAATAAATATACTAAACATTTTTGGGCATGGAATTATGTATTGATTTTCTAAACAAAGTTTAACCTATGGCAGCTGTACTAAAATCTATATTGGAGTCTGATTAGAATGAAGTGGATAAACAGACAGGTGTGAATAGCAATTTTATTCAATACTATTTAGATATATTTATTTATATTTAGATATTAATTACTATTGAATACATTAAGTATACAGGTAGAATTATATTAAGACACACAAAGACATGTGTATTGTCATTTTCACATTCTTCAATTTTTCTATTACAATCAATCAAAGTAAGCAGAAGAGATTAGATGTGAAATTGAAATAAAAGGCAGAAATGTGTGGAGACAATTAATTTTTGTATCAACTTGCTCATTTTAAGCAATGTATAAGGATATATTATTTTTACATTTCCAATCCAAAGTAAAGGCAAACATCTAAAAGCTATTATATTAACTTTCTATTAAAATAAATTAGTCACAGACTATAAGAGTGTATTTTGAGATACTAGTCAAATTTGAACCAGAATTCTGACTTTCTAATCCAGACGATCTGTTTGTATTTGAAATACCACTGAATATTTTAGGTAATAACTTTTAAACATGTACCAAGATAGCTTTAGTTACCTTGGAAACTTATGAGGTGTTCATAATCTTACAATATCTTGATGTGTATAACTTATACAAATATTGATTTACATAATTGAATGCAGCTCTCAAGTGATGATTCAAATGCCTAGCAGGTTTCAAGATTTAATACATTTGGTTGAAAAGGTTTGACACACTTTTGAGGATTGTGAATCAACCAGTGTTTTCAGTTTTCTGTAGAACATCGACAGAATTATCGGTACATTTTTGATTAAATTTATATTCCGGGAAGAAAACTCTTTTCACCTCTTAAATTATAACTGTACTGTACTGTAACAGCCTTTTTAATAGCACTGATAACACTTTAAATCCACTGCAGGACATAGGCTTACCTATGAAGGGTGATTGGGCCATATCGACCATGCTGGCCCAGTGCGGGTTGGTGGATTCACAATGCCATGGATTTTCTACCTTGGACATATTATGTTGGTTGCCTCACAATGTTTTCCTTCAGCGATAAGCCAATGGTGTGAAATTCTGTACAATTCCAAGGGATTCATTGATACGGGACCGGGTTTGAACCCACGACTTCATGATTGTAAGGCGGGTGTCACCACTAGACCACCACAGCTTTCAGTTATTATTATTATTATAACAATATATTATAATTTTGGTGTCAATTGCTCGAGTAAGAAATATTGCATGCTCTATACATCTTATTCTTATTATTCAGAAAGTTTTTAGTTTATGTATACTTTTCAGCCAAGTTTTTGCTTAAAAATATAACTTTTTAGAGGCTTAAGTTTAAGGCCATAATAACTGTAAAAATTATATATGTAAAATCCAACAATTGAAGTGCTGAATGCATGAAAAAAACACTCAAATCGGATATAATATTTAGAGGTAGATAGCAGCTTATTGCTTTTGTATTGTCAAGATGTTGCCTCACGATTGCTTTAAACTTGATAACCAATATGACAGCTGTTGCAGTGGTTCTAGGGCAGAGCACCTAGCCACGCTCTGTTATGTTAAGGAGCTGGGCTGGTTCGGGTAAATGCTGAAGGAAGGATATGCACAAAACACCTCTCATGGGACAACAGTGCAGGACCTATCCCCCAAACTGAATAACAATAAGAACCAATGTGATATACTGTGTGTGTAATGGACTATTCGGGAAGCCTGCTAGAAGAATTAGTTCACTTTTGCCAGATATTTATCAGTAGAGCAGTAGTGTTATCCTAGATTCTGGATTGAAAGTATAATAATGAATATAGAGGGCATCATGAACAAGCACAGTGATTGGTCATAATTGGCCTAAAAATCTTATGATAATGATGTATTATTTCTTAGCATTTTTATTTATTTTGGTTTCTTCACACTCCATCTATAGTAATAAATAAATTTTATTGATGATTAAAAACATGGTATAATCTATAAGTTTCACAGGATCAAGCAATTCTTTATCATTTGTGCAGATAAGTGCGCATGGCTCGTAATGTTATTTCACATGGAAATTCTTTGTGGGTTCAGGTAATTCACTGTTTCGAGCATATTATATGGGTATAACTTGAGTGTGGATAATGTTGCAACAGGTATTAAACAAACATTATACAAAATGAAGTAAAACTTCCTAAATATTCCTATATTCTAATTCTAATTAGGGGCGATGAGTCCTGCACTGACGTCCCGCATGGGGTGTTTTGTGCATTCCCCCTCCAGTGTCTACCCGAGCCAGCCCAGCTCCTTAAAGTAACGGAGCGTGGCTTAAAGTAACAGAGCGTGGTCCTATATAGTAAGGTTTAAGTATTTTGAGATTCAGTCATGAAAATTAGGCCGTTTCATTTTGGAAAAATCACACATCAAGGTCAATCAATCAATACCCTACCACAAAGATACAGAGTGATTAGCTTTTTGATTAAAACTCATGATTTATTAGACAAGTAAAATTTGGCAAGCATTACACCTGTTCATTGCAAGCACAAAGTGTTGAACATTATTTATGTTCTTCATTTTTTACTCCCACTTAACATGAGCATGAAACAATGTCTTAGGGCATGTTGGCAAATAAACAACTTTGTATATTTAATACATTACATGTTATGACTGCGAAATCAACTTACAACCATTGTAAGCAGAAATTGCATAAGCATTGCACAGCACATGTGGCGAATTAATAGGAGCAAAGGAACCAGTTCCAGCTTAAACTATACGCGCGCCGCTTCAACGAGCCACGAATGGTATGCCTGTCACTATAATTTAAAACGATAGCAGGGAATGTAGTTTTATTGTGCACATACGAGACTAAAACATGCTCGACATATTGCCATTCGGGACGGCGCGATAAATGAGCACAAACGAGCGAAAGCCACTTAGACCAAATTTACACTTAGTGGGAGACCGCGGAGACGACTCGCCCGCCGAGAACCAGGAGCGAGCGCGCGCTGGCGCGGCCAGTCAGCTGCTCGCACATACCTATACGATCGCGGATAACAATGCACTGGCTGCGGCTATTATCGCGCACGTAATCAAATACTTAAACCTGATACCGCCGCCTACGTTCATTGAACAACTAATCACTAAAAACTTTATTAGCTCAATGCCTCTTTCTTTTTACACGTAGGGTTCAAACGATGGGTCAATGCACTTCCGAGGCGACGACCAAAGCGATTACCGAGCGCCGTTTTTATAATGGGATACAAATAAAGAAGAAACTTAGCATCCTGCTGTACTAAATCGATTAGTTACTTATACAGCATTTGCGTAACGAAACGATTTACATACAAAGGTGTTTTATTATTTTCGGAATTGAAGTCATATGTAGACGTTACTTCGTTATTACGTTCATTCATATGGTTACTTGTCTGCATCATGAAAACGATAATTGCAGGGTCTGTAGGTCATTATGGAAATGTAAACAACATCGGTATGACATACACGTACTTTCAGGTGAGTAGATATGGTAAACCAATTAAGTGGATACCTGTCTTGGTAACAGTGCCTGAGCTTTTGTTATCGTAATCTCATGTTTTGCAATCGGGTATTTAGAACGCATGTAATCAAAAGCGACTTACCTCGAGGTCTTCATAGGTGCGAAATGCCATTATGGCGAAACCATCGATGATGTCCTCCTCTCCAAGCGGTTCCTTCGACTTTTTTCTCCTGGCCGGAGGGCGAGGCGGCTTCTCTCTCGCCGGAGACTCGTCCTCGCCGCTGTCCCCATCCTTAACTTTGCTCTCTCGCTGTGCTTGCATGCGCTGTGCCCGCTCCCTTCGCCTGTTTCTCTGATTGCGCTGCTTCACTTCGTTTTCCATCGTTCGCACATTATTCGAAAAGCACTCGACCACCGCGCTTCACTACACTAAAGTCCGCACTACACATTTATCACACATGGCTATCCGACGTTTCTAATGGAAGATAAACAAAATCTTGCACACAGAAAAAGACACAGGCCGTTTCCAATGGCGGATCGTACACCGTTGCCGCATTGCAAGTAAAATGGCCGCGTAGCACTCCACAGGCTGTCTTGGATCACATTCACGTGAACGGAGGCATTATTCTACTTAAACTAACACATCCTATGATATATTTTAATAAGAACTAAAAGTATAATACAATAAATTAACTATACACATTATTCTGTGTTCAGAATCAGTCAATAGTCAATACAATGAAAGGTGTTGTACGACGCCAACGCTACGTTGCGGTCGCGATGGTGAACTAAAGTAGCGCTACCAACGTAACAAACTACATTCCGCGATAGCAGGCGTCATTGGCAATGTGGCGCTCGGCTATACTCTTCTGGCGTATGAGTTTGTCTCCTTCACACAAGAATATCTAAAAGTTCTTATCTATTTAGTACGAATTCATTTATATTTTTAAAATACTTTGTTATTATTTAATACATGATGTTATTGCCATAAAATAATATCGTGCGGCCAAAAGCAGTATGCAGCTTTAATAGATGTGCTGTTGAATAAACGTCAGGATATGTGAATTTGTTTGCCTAGGTTGGTAAGAAATGTCAAGTGAATTTTCCAGCTATCAACACTGTGTCTGTTTTCGTTATAAATACGGGACAGATTTTGTACACAGAAAAAGTCTGTATGTTAGATTGAAATAAAGTAATAAATTGAAGTTTGTGCAATGGATTGTTTGACGTTTCGAAATATGTAAGGATGCGTTCACAAACTCTGTGGTTCACAATAATTTAAGACTAATAATGTAGTCGTGTGTGTAGTCGTTTCCAAAATTGCCTTTTATAGAACACAATTATTAGGTCAATGACTTTTGACTTGACCCTCTTCTTGACCTCACTATCAGCTGATTCTAAAAATTGCACATTTGTTTTTAAATTCAAGGATACCTACTATAATATACCTACTGTACCTACTACTTTTTAGCAAACTTTTGAACTTCGATTTCAAACGTAGACTTATTATAGAAACTTTATGACTTTTTTAAGTTTAGGTAAATCTGTTTTTAACCGACTTCAAAAAAGGAGTGTTGTTTTTAAACTCTCGCGATTCGATCACGTTATTATTATATACTACGGTACTTATCGCGCACTAAAATTACGAGATATATAAAATACTTCATCATCCCGACGCGTGAGGTTTCGACCGAGTTGCATCGATTGTACACGGGTAGCGTCTACCCATGACAACGATCGATAATAATGAAATGGGCATTGTCTATCCGTGACCACGATCAATGCAACGGGTTGTATCTAGCCTTGACCACGATCGATGCGACTCGATCGAAACGTCGGGATGATGGGGTATTTATGTATGTATCTCGTAATTTTAGTGCGCGGTTAGTCCGGTAGTACATTTATTTATTTAACACTTTATTGCACACCATTTTTACAAAAGGAAGACTTAACTCTAAATAGCATTATCTGCCAGTCAACCCATAGATTAGAAGACATTGAGATGTAGGCATGAATAAACAAACAAAGAGATAAATTGACTAAAATCAACACATATTAAAACTAAAAAATAATAATTATATACCATATAAAAACAAAATAAATAAAATGACAAACTAGGTATTATAAATATAAAAATAAGATGATAACCACTGTTTACGCGAAACTATAATAGATGGCGTTAGCTGCCCCTTAACTCACACAATCTCTATGTACAGTGCAACGTAATACCAAAATCGATGTTTTCCCTCAATTAAACTAGATAGCGTTGTTCTTACTTAAAACTCACAACCGTTTCGCCCACAGATCAAGTATGTAAGTTAAGTTTTGCTAATAAATAGATGAGTAGCGAGAATAACTAATAAAATATAATGATAACATATTCCAAAAAGGAGGTTCTCAATTCTACTGTACGTTTTTTTCAATTTAAATTCAATTCTTTATTGATATAAAACTAAGTAACATGACAGTGTTTAATACGAAAGCGTTACTTATTCCTAATTTAATTATATATATGAGATGAGATCGTACATACATATTTTTAAAAGAAAAACTAAGAAATAATTTAAAGCAAACGATTATAACAATATTTTGGGTACACATTAGGATCAGGATATAATACAACCAAAAAACATACACATAACAATAATACCTATTACTTGAGTTTTAATCATATTTTATATCCTCAAGAAATGTGAAGAAGCGTAAGCGAGACCGAACTGGAGATAGGTATGATACCTTTTAAATTTTTATCAAGAGATATTTTAATAGTTCTGCTATAATTACTGTTTCATTTCAGGTAATAATGCTAAACAAATTATGGCTACATATCAACGAACAATGTAGGTAAGTATTCATGCTCACTGAATCTCTGAATCTAATGCATTATTCAAAAGCATTTGAATAAAGATTAAACGGCGTAAGGAGACAAGACAACGGGGTCATAATAAATTAACGCAACATTCGATAATCAGTCAGCTGTGAGACATCGTGCCCTGTGGTCGTGTTGAAGTGCTCATCGCTCTTTTGTTCAATAACAAAAATAACATTTATAGAGCCGGTTGCATAGTAATAAGCCCGTGAGAGGTTTTATCAACGCACAGTTTCGAGGGTATGTAGGTATTCTGCATGTTAATTTTGAATATTATAATTATTATATTTATTTCAACAGATTTTTGTAGCCTTGGAAGACCAGTTTCCGCCGAGTACTCGTATTTATGTCTTGATATAATAGGTATTTATGGTCGCTACCGTGCGAATAAACGACTGTCAGTGGGGGATCATACCACGAAGTTCTCCTTTACCTAGAACTTCGTGGGTCATACATAAGCGGAAGTGATTAATTAAAATATCTTCACCACTGAGTCGCTTACAAAAAAAGGTAATTGTGTATCAGGTCAATGTGCTTAATATGTTTATCCCTGCTTATTTTTAAGTACTAGTGGTTATAATGTTTATAACTCCTTTGTGAGTTTGAACTATATTGTTCTTGCTCTAGTTGTTTGCAAGTTATCTAATGAAAACATTGACTTTTATTTCCGAAGAAATAGTATCTCCGAAAAAATTCCATTCTGTTAATTACATCTCCTGCCCAAATGTATACATTCAGTATTTTAATTTATATTATAGGTATATGCCATTTATTACCTACGACAAAAAATAGGAATCTGGGTGTACGGCAGTACATTTTATTCAAATAAGAAGAGCAAAAATTCAATTTTCCATATCTTACTTACGAGTAACACTTTAATTATCTCGGCCTACGCTACTGATAAAATAAGGGCATTACAATTATCGTATAATGTCATTGTTTTGAGCAATTTACTGATAACTACACACTTTTTTTAATTGCACTAACTTCATTTTACCTCAATTATAGCAGGCTACCTATACTTAGTTGTCGAGAAAATTTTGGGGATAATAAACGAAATTAATTACATTACACTTAGATGACACTTAGAAGATTTTGCACTGTTCCTGTCATACATCGACAATTAAACATTGTTAAAATAATTAAAAACTAGTTTTAGCATGTGCTAATGAAGCTCTTTTATATGATACCTTACATAATACGATTTACTCACTTTGAATTATGAACCCATATTTTGTGAATCTAGGCCCTATTTTTTTTATGATTTATATTTTTATTTAAATCACAAAAACTAAACTATGAAACTGGGCAAGAAGCATTGTCTTAGAGTACACAATATATAGGAGTAACTCTAAAAACCGAACATTTTTTTTAGATTTACTCCTATTTACTTTTTATGTGTACTCTAAGACAATGCTTCTTGCCAAGTTTCATAGTTCTATGTCAACGGGAAGTACCCTGTATGTTTTGATTTTTGTGAGTGTCGATTTTTTATACGATAACTGAGAAGTTTTTCTTTTACACAACAGCTAGAGACTATAGATATACGTATATAGTTTAAATTTCAACTCGATATCTCTACGCGTTCCCGAGATAAAGAGTTTTGACATACAGACAGACGGACAACAAAGTGATCCAATATGAGTTCCGTTTATTCCTTTTGAGGTACGGAACCCTAAAAATGAATTTAAAACTGAGCAATGCGCTTTGCGAAGTTTTTATCTTTATTAAAACCAATTAATACATTGTTATAAAACAAGTTTTCGAGAGAAAAGCATTTATTTAATTACTAAAGTACCGGTTATTAAGCTCGCCAAGTGCTGCCAGAGGCCTTTAGGTGGCCTAGAAATCTGGTCATCAGGTCCCTTCACTAAACCGATACGAAGCGTTTACTAAGTTTACTTACAAAACATACATTGTACTTTACGTTGTTTCGAGTGCTAATACGATTACGGTATAAGTTGTTTACGGCAATAAAAGTTAAATCGCCAACCCTCGAACGGGCTTTGTTTATTTTCTTTTTAATTTTTATACTGCTGGCATACGCGTCGCCGACGAGGGGTAGCAAAAAGAAGAGAACTCACGACCACCGGGCTATACGGACTTTTTTATATATATTGTTTTCTTTTTTACCCCGAGCAACGGCAGTTCCTCTCGTCCCCTCGGAAATAAAATTGAAGTGCGTGTGAATTGATTTTGAGATTATTAGTAGTTCGGATTTTATTCAAGTTTATGGCTGTTCGAGTCGGAGTACGGCAGGGGTTTTAATTAATTGTACCTAGCATCTGTCGCAAATCAAAAGTTTTTATACAGGGTTATTTCTAATCAATTAGCATCCTTCTAGGGGCTTATTCTGTACATCAAAAGTAACAACTTTTGTACTACGACATACGTCAAAACTAAAAAAAAAAATATTCCATAGAAAAATATAGTTCACCCGCGACAAAATGTATGGAACAGCTGATTTTTTTTTGAGTTTTGACGAAAGTCGTAGAACAAAAGTTGTTAGTTTTGATGTACAGAATAAGCCCCTAGAAGGATGCTAATTGATTAGAAATAACCCTGTATTGTTCGCTCTTGGTACGTAACCGATCACCAAAGTTAAGCAACGTTCGGCGCGGTCAGTCTTCGGATGGGTGACCGCGGATGGGATTTCATGGGAAAACTTCATTTATCATTAATTTTATTGTATATTTTAATATCATAACATTTTGTATATGTGTAATTAAATTAAACCCAATTATATGTTAGGTTAGCATCGATAATAGTGAAAAACGTCGATAAATACTACCGTTACATTATTATGAGTATTTAATTAATATCAAAACATTATTTACATGTGTACATACTTGATCTTAAATAATAGTAAGTAAATAAAATCCAATTTCTCACCTTCAACTACTCATTCGATTTCATTACAACATTGTTTGAAAATCGATTTTTTCCACCACTATCTCAACTCTAAAAATGTCAATCTTCTATGTCAATGTCACTGTCTCAGAGATCAAGTTAAATTTTGTAGAGTATAAGCACTGCCGTGGTTTGGATGAAAAGCTTAACTTTGTTGTTTTTGCCATTTAACCATGTCGAAAGCCTTCAGGCGGCTTTAAAACTCTGACACCAGGGCTAGGCACCCGGCCTATACGAATTTACTTACTTATACTGTAACTCATACCAACTAGAGAGTATTTCTGACTCTATGATATAGTTTTACGCGTAGCTGTGAAACACCTTGTATTATGGGGCCAACTTTGAAATCGCGAAGAAAAACTGGCTATTCTATTTATTTTGTCGAGGCTATACAAACCTTTTGTAAGGAATAGCAGATTTTGTTGCGTTGTCGGGAATGGTCCCACAGTGAAAGTTGGTTACAACTACATCCTAAAATGTTGCTAATGGATTCACAGTCAACTTCGTATATCAATCTTGTATTAAAAATATTAAAATGATGTCGTAAGCCGCCGTAAGCTTAATGAAGGAAATGGATTTGGTTGTTTCGAAAGCATTTTTCTGTAGCTACGTGTACAATATTCTAATTTCTATTCCTTCTTGTAATTTTTCTAACTTCTATTCATAGAAGTAGATACCTGAAAGGCTCGACAAAATCACATTCCATTAGCGGATCGAATTATCGAATCGCACAAGATGTATGTAATGGGAATTAAATCACTACACAGTATAAAACTTGACTGCCTCGGTGGCTCAGTGGTTAGTGACCCTAACTTCTGGATCAAAGAGGCGTGGGTTCGATCCCCACAAGGGCAAATATTTGTGTGATGAACATAAGTGTTTGCTCTGTGTCTGGGTGTTATTTAGTTACTATCTATATAAGTATGTATTTATAAATAAGTATTTGTAGTATATCAGTCTGGCAGCCATATCACAAGCTTTGCTTAGTTTGGGGTCAGAGGCCGTGTGCAAGATAAAAAAAAAAACAAAAAAAAACAAAGTCGCTTCCCGCTGTCTGTCTGTCCCTATGTATGCTTATATCTTTAAAACTACGCAACGGATTTTGATGCGTTTTTTTAATAGATAGAGGTTATAGGAAGGTTTATATGTATAATACACCTGTGCGAAATCGGGGCGGGTTGCAAGTAAAAAATAAAAAATAATTGAAGTACGACACATGGACCCCGTTAGGGCGCTGCTGTTGCAATGGAAAATAAATTTAATCATTATTGAATATCATTATACATATTGTGCAATTCGATTCGGTAATGGAATGTGACTTTGTCTAGCCCCTTAGACCTTGAAGAAAACATCTGTTTACTAAAATAAACCCGCACTACCGTGGCTCGGATGACACGTTAAATTGTAGGTCTCGGTTGTTTTAGCCGTTTAGCCATGTCAGAGGCCTTCAGGCTGCTTAAAAATTCTGACAACAGGGCTAGCCACCCAGATTATACCAGCTTACTTACTCACTTTTTAAAAAATACAATACATATTTTAAAATAACATGACTTCATTTCGTTCAAATTACATTATTACTTATTCATATTTATTTTACATTTTCATTTGTTTATTTACTGGGCAAATTATTCCAGCTGAAATTTTATCAATAGGTAAAAACATTTTTGTATTTGTATTTAACTTATTGAATTCGTTTCCACTCTACCCTAACCACTAGCACTAGGTATTTGATAATAATATTCATCTGTGATATCAGGCAGCCGCGGTTACGAATAAAATACGGTATGGGATATATAATATTTTATTTTTGAATTCTAAAACAATGCATCTATAGGCTTTAACAAAAAAACCGGACAAGTGCGAGTCAGGCTCGTACATCGATGGTTCCGTACAAACACGTTGTTAAAATAATTAAAAATCTGTTTTAGCATGTGCTAATGAAGTTCTTTTACATGATACCTTACTCACTTTGAATTTTGAACCCATATTTTGTGAATTTTGAGGCCCTATTTTTTGTGATTTAAATAAAAATTTACAGTTTTCAGATTTATTCCTATATGTGTACTCTGAGGCAATGCTTCTCGCCAAATTTCATGTCAACGGGAAGTACCCTTCCGAACTCACAAAAATCAAAACCGTAGGTTTTGATTTTTGTGAGTGCGGAATATGCGGTTTTTTACAACATTCTCTAACTTTTTCAAACGATAACTGAGAAGTTTTTCTTTTACACAAGTGCAAGAGATCATAGATATACGTATACATTTTAAATTTCAACTCGATATCTTTACGCGTTCCCGAGATAAAGAGTCTTGACATACACACAGACGGACAGACGGACAGACGGACAGACGGACAGACGGACAGACGGACAGACGGACAGACGGACAGACGGACAGACGGACAGACGGACAGACGGACAGACGGACAGACGGACAGACGGACAGACGGACAGACGGACAGACGGACAGACGGACAGACGGACAGACGGACAGACGGACAGACGGACAGACGGACAGACGGACAGACGGACAGACGGACAGACGGACAGACGGACAGACGGACAGACGGACAGACGGACAGACGGACAGACGGACAGACGGACAGACGGTCAGACGGACAGACGGACAGACGGACAGACGGACAGACGGACAGACGGACAGACGGACAGACGGACAGACGGACAGACGGACAGACGGACAGACGGACAGACGGACAGACGGACAGACGGACAGACGGACAGACGGACAGACGGACAGACGGACAGACGGACAGACGGACAGACGGACAGACGGACAGACGGACAGACGGACAGACGGACAGACGGACAGACGGACAGACGGACAGACGGACAGACGGACAGACGGACAGACGGACAGACGGACAGACGGACAGACGGACAGACGGACAGACGGACAGACGGACAGACGGACAGACGGACAGACGGACAACAAAGTGTTCTTATAAGGGTTCCGTTTGAGGTACGGAACCCTAAAAACGGCATACTCTACAACTCTACTCAGAACTCTTACAAAAGTGATAATATAGAGTATTTACCAATTATAATTGTTATCATTGAAACATTTATATACTCTATTTTATTATATACCACCACTATATCTCCTATCCTAGATTAACGATTGGTCTCGCTAAGCGGAGCGAGACCTTTATTATCTTTAATTTTATTAATCTTATGTCTCCTATATTTACTGTCCGTAATTAGGATAAACTGTTAGATTTGAAATTAAATATATTACCATAGAAACGTACGCAGTTCAAGCAATACATGTTATTCTGATTCTGATCCGTCGCGTATCCATGCGCGGGCGCTTTTTGTACGGAAACGCGCGAGAGTTAAATGAAAAATTCTAACTCATACCTTTTTTTTCATCATCATCATCATCATCATCATCATCATCCGCAGCCTTATTTAGTCCACTACTGGGTATAGGCCTATATTAGGGCGTCTTCAAATCTGCTACAACGTGCAGCGCTGCGGCCACGCTGCTGCAATGCTGCACGTTGCGACAGATTTTACCATTATGTCTCGGTCCTTTGCCAATCGTGTCCAGCTAGTCCAGCATGCGACCACGAAAAGAACTCGTTTCGATATGTGAAAAGTGACAGATATATACCTACTTTGCCATAACGATGTCTCGTTCTGACACGTCGAAAGAAATATTTCGTGGTGCGCATCCTAGACCGGCTAGGTTAGACCCTCGAAATTGACTATAGCGATAAACTTTTTTCACTTTTTTCAGTGTGAAGTTTTCCAAAATGAAGTCCAGAAGTCTGGACCGTGCCATTGTCTTCACTGGCATAGTGGGCGTGTTGGTCTCGACATACGCCTTCTATGTGGAGATGACAGCAGAGGCACACCCAGATTACGAGGCCATGTGCGACATCGCCGAGTACGCCAGCTGTTCTCGTGTTCTGACGTCGGAGTGAGTGAAACTGTTTTAATTCCGTAGGACACGTAGTTTACACTTAGTAGTAGGTACCTAGGTACATTTTTGAGCGGGGAGCAGCTGAAAGAGGCTCCGAAATCAGGAAAAATAAGTTCGTATAGGCCGAGTGTAACTGTAACACCAGGGCTAACCCCTGGTGTCACAGTTTAGATAAATAGATATTCTTTATTGTTAACACAAAGAGCACGAATAACACAGATAACAAAAACATTATAAACTATAGCGTGTAACAAGAGTCGCCTCTTGTTACTTACGAGTATCGCTAAAAGTGATCTCTGCCAGGCAACCTTTGGATGGAATAGGAATATAGAACAAGTAAGAAGTATTTAAGCCGCCTGAAGGCATCTGAGATGTCTAAACAGTTAAAACAACCGGTACCTACAATAAATAACGAGCCACGGTAGAGCTCAGTTGGAAATGCCACCCAAGCATGAAAAGGTTGGAGAGTGTCATAGGCTTGTTTTCCCTGAAAAATGAAAGGTTTCATGGGATAGAAAAAGTCTAAATATCACTCATCAGGTAATATCAGCTAGTTATATTAAATATCAGATTTGTCTGAGTCTCTGATACAGCCAGTTAGAAGCCATATGCGCCGAGAACGCCAGCTGTTCTTTATTACTGAATTGGGGCATATATCTTAAGGTAAGGATTTGGCGACGAGGCTGTCTGCCGCCAACCCCGGTAAAGATTGATGCGCTTCACCTTTGATTTTATATAAATGAACTAGCTGAACCGGCAAACGCTTTTTTGCCATGAAAAAATCTAGAGAAATTCATCCAAAAACCAAACATAGTTTTGCCTTAAACAATCTGGAGAGATAAAATCGACCTATTCTCAGATCTACCTAATAATTAATACAATAAAATTCATTAAAAAATGCGCATCCTCTAAAAAGTCAAGATTATGTTTAATCAGGCTAACTTGGAAATATTTACTTCTCCCCCAGATATTCCAAAGGATTTGGTATTGTGCCAGAAGAATCTCGCTTCGCCGTGCCCAACTGTATCTACGGGATAGTATTTTACTGTCTCATGTTATTCATGTGTAAGTATCCAAGTAAAATACTTCATTATTTAGGATAAAGAAGAAGGCAAAATAATATACTGGGGCATAATTTTTGACTTCCGTACGGCTTAGACGTAAACGGATGGAACTTTAACAGATTGTATGAAGAATCCGTGAAGTTCCGGATATTGTACATTCTAGCCGACTCCATACAACTTCCGTATACGCCCAAGCCGTACGGAAGTAAAAAATAATGCCCCTGGGATATTGAAATATTTAGGCATTTGTAGTAAATCAGCAAAGGTACTGCAGAGTAACTGTAAGTATATAGTTGCTGCAGATCATCAGAAATCTATAAAACAATGTTGCTATAGTTAGTTTATCTCATGGTGTAATTCAATATGGTGACTGCCTCGGTGGGTCAGTGGTTAGTGACCCTAACTTCTGGATCAAAGAGGCGTGGGTTCGATCCCCACCCAGGGCAAATATTTATGTGATGAACATAAGTGTTGACTCTGTGTCTGGGTGTTATTTAGTTACTATCTAAATAAGTATGTAGTATATCAGTCTCTGGCAGCCATATCACAAGCTTTGCTTAGTTTGGGGTCAGAGGCCGTGTTTAAGATGTCCCAAAAATATTTATTATTTATTTAATATGCGACGTAACTGTTTGAACAATTTTTATGAAACCTTTACTGTTGGATCCATCTGATATCACATTAAAAACATCTCCAAATCTTAACCCCCGAGGCCCCGACGTAGTGTAAGAAAGAAATGATTAAAATTAGATCGTGGCTGACAAAGCGATTTCACTAATCTTTAACCAGCACTGTTACTAATAGGTTAAAGTAACATTAAAGATCAAATCTGAAGTGATATTCTCCCAAGACTAGATAAGTCGATACCTAAGTATTTTTATAATGAACATAAAAATATAAATTCTCAATAATGCGCTGTACTTATATTAATGTTATATTACGATAAAGATTTGTTATAAAAACCTTTATCGAATTGGACAAAAAATGTTTACGACCGGTGTTTACGATGTTATCGATTTCTTTTACACGTAGTATGAATATTCGTTTACATATTTTATCGATAAAACAGAAGACAGAACGATGAAACAGAACAAACAAAATCGATGAAACAGAACAAACAAAATTATGTTTTCAAAAAGTTATATTCTCATACAAGTTTACTTTTTAGTACTAGTACCTACGTATAGTAAGTTACTCGAGTCACTAACGTTCGCTGTTTCTTAAGTAGCATTTACTTTTTTAGGGTTCCGTACCTCAAAAGGAAAAAACGGAACCCTTGTAGGATCACTTTGTTGTCCGTCTGTCCGTCTGTGTGTATGTCAAGACTCTTTATCTCGGGAACGCGTAAAGATATCGAGTTGAAATTTAAACTGTATACGTATATCTATGGTCTCTTGTAGTTGTGTGAAAACTGAACATTTTTATTTGTATCACAAAATAATAGGGCCTAGATTCACACAATATGGGTTGAAAATCAAAGTGAGTAAATCGTATCATGTAAGGTATCATATAAAAGAGCTTCATTAGTACATGCTAAAACAGGTTTTTAATTATTTTGACAATGTGTAACTTTCGATGAATGACGAAATAGTAAAAAAAAATATCGTTGATTATAGTAAAGATATTTTAACAATTTACTTCCCAATTTTGTGAAATTTTCTATATTTACACGGAACCCTCGGTGTGCGAGCCTGACTCGCACTTGTCCGTTTTTTTACGTTACGTTTACTTAAGTTTTTCACCCCTATAAAACAAGTTCATAATGCATCATAATTACAAGTATATTTTTATAGTGGTTAATAATGAACGAATAAATTCCAACGACGTAAAAAGTAACTTCCTACACGGGCAGTTATTAAATAAAATAGTACGAGCAATATCAGATGTTTGCCTGCAATTTAACTTAATCAATATTGAGCACATGTCTCAATTTATGGGCGTTGTAATGGCCTCAACTTTATATAAAAACTATAAGCTGTATATTTTATTTATTTTCTGAGGACATGCATCGAATTCGAGTCGACGTTAAGGTGATGGTACCTAGATTCTTGCACCTGTTCATGTTCAATTATTTTTTTGGGGAGCTACAATATTTCGAATACCAATGATGGTAATTTAAGCACCTGTGTGCTTTATCTTGTTTGTATATTTCAATTACATCGTAGGTTATAAATTCAACTCGACTCAACTCAACATCAGGCAGTATGTAGTCAAACGCATACCTATACGGAATAAAAACTAAGGTTTTGGCATTTTAGTTCAGAAATATTTTGAGTACAGTACTCTTCTTCATAGCTGTACTATGCCAGACGATCTTTTAAAATCTAAAAGACCATAAGGACCATAGAGCCATATTTACCACGCTGCCCTCAGTATAAGTTGGTATGATTCCTATACGCCATTGATTTTCATATAAGAACGTATGAAAAATAAAATGATTTTTATCCGGCTTCACACACTAGGTGTATAGAAATTTTCTTTTGATAAACACTTTCACTAATTCGACGCCTTCGCAGACAGCGTTTTAGCTTAATTTGGACAAAGCATCTGGTCCGGAATCCCAGAGAGATGCAGGTTCAAATCCTGCGAACGCGTCAATTTTTGAAATGTTTATCACAAAAAGAAAGTTTTTACGTATGAAAAATGCCTAAGAAAACCTTTTCATCATCATCATCAGTTGCATTGGTTGCGTTCGCAGCCGAAAGCTTTCCTCCACTGAAGGACCAGTGGTACAAAAGTCCTAAAATATCTTTACATCTCTCATGTTCGGTAAATAGGTTCTTATTACCTCCAAATGGGGCTTGTAGGTGACTAATTAGCGCTCTAGGGTAATAATGTAGCTAGAAAAGCCCTAGGGCGGTAAGTAATTAAAAAAACACTTCTTTCTTTCAAAAAGTTCGCGTACATCTAACCATAACACTGGCAATAGACATGCATTCAGCCCAATGACCAAAGAGGTCGCTTTGCTATTCAGCCTTGTCTTCGTGTGAGTATAATAGCCATCAATTTTAAATATCGAACGGCGAAGCTCGATTTCGTTCGTGAAAAAAAAAAAACAGTTCTTTGCTTGATTCTTTTTAATGAAAAAAGGCGGGAATAGAAAACTTTTACTTTAAATATTGTTTGTTTTTGGGATTTTTTATAATTACATGCTAATTAGGAAAAAACATGAGTTCTTCAAGTGATTAAGATATAAGCTACACTCCCGATTCAAGGAAAATGGAAGCTGAAGCAGCAAATTAACAATATTTTATTCTTTTAATGCCAGTTAGCTCGGGTGTAAGCACCAATTGCACCCTCGAACTATAAGCGCCCTCGTTGCGCTCGTGCGTCTAAATATCTCGGGCTGCAATTGATGCCTTATAGCCCTTGACTACTAATCTACTTCTTAGTCGTATACACTCTTGACAGAGTGGTCGTGGTCATCAGTTCCGGTGGTGGCTCGCTTTACAATACGTCGCCATTCCTCTCGTATGGACGCCTTTCTCGTGCACATATTGACGGGACCGTTTAGTGCAGCCTTTATTTTTACTAATCTACTATTATTAGGTTTTTTTTCCATTTCTATGTAGAAGCTCGCAACAGTAAACATTGGTTGTCGGCTTAGTCGATGAGCTTCATTCATTCCATGCAAATATTTTATTACTCAGCGTAGATATCAAATAGCATTGCGTGCATGTTTGCATTCAAAGATTCTTATCAGTAAGTTCTGTGCAGTCGTACCTAAACGTAACATTGTACAACTTGAGATAGTCTGCTCCTATACTTAGGTACTTTATGTTGCGATTTTATTTATCAACAGACTTGGCAATGTATTTTTGTCTAAACCGATAAAAACCGGAAAATGTCGAGATACTCTTGAAGTGTCTGTTATCTCATATTGTGTACTCAGCGTTGCAGTAGATATTTATGACATTTGAAAACAGATCGATAAATAATCATGCATTGAGATACGTGTATTTTTTTGCAGATAAATAAAGTTTACCTCAAAATGTTACTTTACTGATTTGTTCGCATAAATGCATTGATATTATATTGAATTGTTGGTTCAAAATAATTATTACAATTCAGTCTATTAATTGACTACACAAAGACTTTTAATTGTTCATGAACGAAAAATAATGACATATATATTGTATGAAACTAGTCAATTAGGGTAATGTTTTAGTATCTACAAGTCAATATTCAAGTGCTTTCTCTTCGTAATGATATGACAAGCGAGTAAACCGGTTCGTAATCGGCCAAAATATCGCATTAAAAGTCGAATAGAGCCTTTTCCTTTACGGAAGTCGATTAAAAACACCATCGGGTACCGATAATAAAATTTATTAATTTATTTACATTTCAAAGTGTTTGGGTGTGACGATTTTGTACAATTTTCCGTTTTGGAAGTCCTTAGGTTGAAATAATTTATTTCAATTTAGCCGACTCATATTGCACTCTAGTCGAGAAATATACGTACACAGTAAATTCCAATAATCGGCCAAGTGCGAGTCGAACTAGCGCACGAAGGGTTCCGTACTGTATGGGAGCCACCTTAAATATTTATTTTAATTTAATAACTGATTATTGAAGTAAACATACAATTATATATTCTGTGAATATTTCGAGCGTCTAACCGTTAGTAATATCGAGCGAAATACGGCTAAAAATTCAGGTTTTTGGTTTGGGAGCCCTTAAATATTTATTTTATTTTGATTTTAGTATATATTATTATAGCGGCAACAGAAATACAGCATCTGTGAAAATTTCAACTGTCTAGATATCACGGTTCATGAGATACAGCCTAATGACAGACGGACAGACAACGGAGTCTTAGTAATAGCTGGGTCCCGTTTTTACCCTTTGGGTACGGAATCCTAAAAATGAGCAACTTTGTAAGTCCAATATCTATTCTACATTCCATCTGGACTACTTTAAAATCTAGTACCGCAGTTTCTAGATAGCACAGAAGTTACCGGATCTAGATGGGTACTAAATTTTGCAGATTGAATCAAATCGAATGCATTGCAGTCTAATCTCAAAGTACCTAGTCCAAGTCCGCCCACGTTCCAGTCTACCTAATTTCACCCCAACAAGCTGTAAGACTTCGTGACTTTACCACGAGAAAAATATTGCGAAACCTCGCAGGCTCGCAGCCGCCTATTTGGTAGCTCACGAGCTGTGAATAACTGTTATCGTAATGTTCTGGGGAAGTGCCGAGTGTTGTTTACGCGGGCGGTTAGCTCCCTTCGTGTTTATGATTGTTGTGGCTTCGAACTTTCCTTCTGAGATTGCAAATGTTATGTTGTCTGGGCGGGATGAGAACTTGTGGCAAGCTTGGAAAAGTTTGCGCTATTGGTAAACTGTTTAGACTTTAGTTTGAACTTTGAAAGCTTATCTGATATTTGGTAAAGTTTAGAATATTCATGAATATGGTACCTATGTGGTTTTTGACCGACGATACGGAGTATGTACTCAATTCGACGCGTATATTTTTATTCACGCATAACTTTTACGTAGGGGTCCGATTTTGATAATTATTTTTTAATCGGAAAGAGCGTACTTCGAAATCGGTCGCTTTTAAATTTTATCGAAATTGGCTTAGCCATTTTTGGTAAATCAACAATAATGTGAAAAATGCTACATCGATCCGTGTGAAATATTCGCGAATTCTGTACACGGTTGAAGTCGGTCAAGCCATTTTTGCAAAATATAATTATAACGTTGTGATTTTAGGGTAACTTGTCCATGTGTGCTCGTGTTGCACTGATACAGGTGAGCATTAAAAAAGAAGAAATAATAAGGTCTAAAATCCTAAGGTTGCCTGGCAGAATCGCTATCAGCGATAAGGTCGCCCATTGTTACACTGTTTATGTTTATTTGTTTCTTCTTCGTGTTTATTTCTTGGTGTGCAATAAAGAGTTTATCTATCTATCTATCTATTAACTACAACAGAAGATCGGAGAAGTAAAATAGTTTATTTTTATCTAAAGCGTAACTATCGATTACTATATTCGTAAGTAAGTTCGTATAGGCCGGGTGGCTAGCCCTTGTGTCAGAGTTTTTAGGCCGCCTGAAGGCCTCTGACCTGGCTAAACGGTTAAAACAACCGGGACCTACAATTTAACGTGTCATCCGAGCCACGGTAGCGCTCAGTTGGAAAATGCCACCCGCGGTCACCCATCCAAATACTGACCGTGCGGAACGTTGCTATATTATATTCGTAACACAGTTGTAACTATATTCGTATACAACTGTGATGCAACTCTGTCTCCAAGCTTTTTACAGTTTAAATATATGAGCTAACCCGACAAACTTCGTACAGCCAAAGTAATTAAATTACAGGTACTACATATGTCAAACATGAAGGAGATTTTTTAATGTAAGAGTCGAGATTTTAGTTTGCTTTTCTTAGAGGAGACGAATGCAAAAAACCAAAGATCATCGAAATCGGTGAAGCCATTCTCGAGCTAGGTATAAATAGTTAAACTAATCCGACTTTGTTTTTTGTATAATATATGTACTTCGATATATGTAGATTTCCTAATACCGCTCCTACCGTCCCGGTCCAATCTAGTTTATCATCTTCGATCACATCATCATAATAGGTATAGAGCTGTGGTCAATTACGTAAGTTTTCAACAACTGAAAATATATTTTGAAATATAATCGAAAACTTTTGATATCGTAATCACGAGACCTGTTACCTAACTTAGTTAAAATGTAATTAATAAACACAGTAAAAACTTTTAACTTTTTCGAAACCTGCGTAAACTTCGCAAGACAAGAAACGATGTTTCTGAATAAATTACAACACAGGTATATTACCGCAAGCATTACGCAAAGTACCTCACTACACTATTATATCAGTAAATTATCTCGGACCAGATGTAAACTGTCAGCTTATTTTTTTTTCGCCTTAGTTATAATAGACCTATTGATCAGGGTCAGCAAAACAAAGAAAATGAATGGTTAGTCTGGAATGTCTAGATATTTTGAGTCTCAGTAACCGGTTAAGGGCTCTTCTGCCCACAGAAGTGTATCTACCTAAACAATTTTTCGCCTATAACTATAAAAATTATCAACAATGTAAATTCAGTGTTTTGATTAAATTAATTAGAAACTCGGGTTATATTGTATCAAAAGATACATTACAAAATAGCAAAATATGAACTAATTTATTTGCTAAGAGATTTCTGGACAAAAGCTTCTAATTTTACTTCTTGTCGTACATCCCCTCTCTCTCTTCTTCCGCCGCTAATATACGAGAATGTTGCTACTGCGCAACCACTCGCCTCGTGTTCACAGCCGCCAAGAAGTTTAATTCGGCCTAAACTTAATAGGTAAAAAGCGATACTTAGATTACGCATAGTCTGACGCTATCAAATATTTATTGTTACTAGATGGGTTCTTGGATAATCAGTTAAAACGCCGATTATTTACTCTGCACTTTATTGTACACAATCACTTCACAAAAATCACAATACACACGACACAACTGGTTCGCACAAACACTTCACACTGGCTCTGATATTCAGACAGACTAGTCACTTCACAAACACTGGTACCGCACTTGAACACGAGATGTTTTCGCTTCAATGGAAAACGAAAAACTACTCGGACGGAACCTTTTTGCTCTATTTATACCTGAATTAATGTTGACTAGAAGTCTCTGGAAATATCGGTGCCATTGTGTTTGACAAAGTAAACAAGATGAAAGTTGGAGACTTCTCTATTATTTTCAAATACGTAAACACCAAAAAAATCGCACAATAATAATATCATAAAACCATAAATCTCGCACTAGGGTGTAAATAACTTGCCTTAGTTACCGCGTGGCCCACTGCGACAAAAATAATGTGACATTATTTTCTTGACCATCATTAGGTATGTTTCATAATTACAGCAAATCACAGAAATAGTGCCCATTCTATTATATCAGTGAAATATCTCTATTGAATATTTAGTGAGCTCGCGTGAGCTTTTATAGCTACGCTAAAATGTTAATTCCGTGGAACACGGTCGTAAATGGCTGAATCCGTAGTGGCCATTGTTTCGGTATGTTATTGAAACTGTATTGAAAATAAGCCGGAATTGCTTTGTTTGATCTCTAAAGCTGGTTTATGTGCGCTGAATGATTATTTATTTGTGCCGTTGTGAATGTTGATAGCGTTTGTGAATATTTGCGGTCGGAGCTTTGTCCGGACAATTTGTATAATTAGGACAGTTACTGCGCTTGGTACTGATGCTTGGTTGGATGTAGAGGGTTAATTAATGAGTTTGATTGCAAACTTCTCATTTGGAAAATGTGATTCTGATGTAAAATGTGATAGGTACTCGTAATTTGAAAACGTTCTCCACGTATGCGACAGGGGAGCGCTTTATAAACTTCGCGCGGGTTGGTCGTATACGGAACTTGTATGGAGTACTAGTTTTTACCCGCGGCTTCGCCTGCATACGCAATATATCATTATAATTTATAGCCTATGTGTTATTCTGATATATAAGCTATATTATTGCAAAGTTTCATCTCAATCCGTTCAGTAGTTTTTGCGTGAAAGAGTAACAAACATCCATACATCCATCTATCCATCCATCCATCCATCCATCCATCCTCACAAACTTTCGCGTTTATAATATTAGTAGGATATAAGCTATATTATTGCAAAGTTTCATCTCAATCCGTTCAGTAGTTTTTGCGTGAAAGAGTAACAAACATCCATACATCCATCTATCCATCCATCCATCCATCCATCCATCCATCCATCCATCCTCACAAACTTTCGCGTTTATAATATTAGTAGGAAGTAGGATTTGCAACTTCCAAGACAACATAGAGATCCTCCATAGACTCCATACATTCTGTCAAAGTTACATATTCGTTTTAGTTCAATAAACGATCCCCAGCTACGAGATACCGCTTGCAAATCAATTTAGTCTTACATCGTCATCATCGTAGAAAACGATATCGCTTGCAAAAGTTTAGAATTTATATTTATTACAGCACAGTCAAGTATAAAGACGCCTCACTACCACCCCTACACTGTCGATTTTCCTTCGATACGAAGCGGTTTGATTCAACATTTCTGATTCGTACCGCCATCCAGGGAATGGAACAGTCTTCCTGCTGTCCTGTTTCCTATAAGAGATATAATATGGAGCTTTTCAAGATCAGAGTGAATAGGTACCTTCTAAGTCTATGTCCGACATAGCCCAGCGGATTGGCATGTTGAAGTGGCAATGGGCAGGGCACATAGCGCGGAGAACTGATGACCGATGGGGTCTAAAAGTTCTCGAGTGGAGACCACGTACCGGCAAGCGCTGCGTAGGACGTCCACCCACAAGGTGGACGGATGACCTTATTAGGACCGCAGGATCGCGCTGGATGCAAGCCGCTATCAATCGGTCTTATTGGAAATCATTAGGGGAGGCCTATGTCCAGCAGTGAACGTCATATGGCTGAAATGATGAATGATGAAATGATGATGAAGTCTATGTGCTTCATCTTCGACCACAACGTCGATTACCATCAGACGAGTTGGAGGACAAGCGCGGTCTTATTGGCGTTAAAAATAAAGGCTTTTCATCATCGGTTATCGTAGGTATCGTTGTAGCCGGTCTAGTGAGAAGTTACAAAATAATATTGATTGGGTAGGTAATAGTTATACAGGGTTATTCCTAATTCTAATTTTAGCTAATGTCAGTTGACGTGTCACATCGGGTTTTGGCGTGGCGAGAACATCATATTTTCTAAAATAGATAATTATTATGTTTTGTTTTTAATTATGTTTGCACGCTGTTGCTCCAACAATAGCCATATTATTTTTTTAATATTCGCATGAGACGTCACCTGCCGGTCCTGTCGGAAGACCAGCGCTGGTTGGTCCACAACCAGCATATGCTGAGGTGGGACCGGGTTGTGACAAAAATAAAATTAAGTACTTAAGTAGGATAACAATGTAAAATAATTATGAGTAATTGTATATGATGTTTATTTTGTTTTGTTTTCTGTGTTGTTTGCTTTGTGGTTTTGTTTAATTTTATTTTTGTCTTAATTTAAAATTAATTAGCATCCTTTTAAGGGCTTATTCTATTTATCAAAACTAACAACTTTCATTCTGCGACATTTGTCAAAACTAAAAAAAAAACAAATGTTCCATACATTTTGTCGCGGGTGAACGATATTTTTCTATGGAACTACAAACTTTTTATCTAGTTTCGACAAAAGCCGTACAACAAAAGTTGTTAGTTTTGATGCACAGAATAAGGCACTAAAAGGATGCTAATTGATTAGAAATAACCCTGTATATAGATACCCAGGTAATACGGCCTTGTTTTTCCGATGCTTAATTTTCAAGAAGTTATTGTCATTGAACCCATAAGTCTTAAACTGAACATGAGCACCATTAATTAATTATAAATAATTTTTGCGTTAGGAAAAAATATTCTCCTATACCTACTTAGTTATTTTATCCGTTTATTTTGGTCAGTGACTTTGTAAGAAAGTATTTATTATATCTACCTAGTCCAAATAACTAATATTTTATCTGAATTCGAACAACATTTTTTGAAATTAAATATTCTGCATAATTTAGTAGCTAGATTGTTTGTTAAATAACTACGAATTCGCGAATAAGATATTGTTATTGCTGACGACAGTTAACCTCCTCTTTAAGGTATCATTAACATACAATTATGTAAAATATAGTGAGATATATATTTTCTTACTTTAAATAAAAATATATTTTTAAATTTAAGTACTAAGTAAAAATATTACATTTTTTATACCTAAATGGAAAACTCTTTAACATATCATTAACATAAAATTTTGTAAAATATAGTGTGATATAATATTTTCTTACTTTAAATAAAAATATATTTTTAAATTTAAGTACTAAAAATATCACGTTTTTTATACCTAAATGGAAAACTCTTAAACATATCATTAACATAAAATTTTGTAAAATATAGTGAGATATAATATTTTCTTGCGATAAATAACAATATTTTTTTTATTATATTTTTAAATTTAAGTACTAAAAACATCATATTTTTTTATACCTTAATGGAAAAAAAAACATGTGACTCGGAAATTAAATTTTGAATTAGAATAATATAACACATGTGTTATTCGTACGTGGTATGCGAGACGAGCCGCCATGCTAGTACCTAGTTAGGTATATAAAGTCTGAATCAAACAATTTGGCGGCTGCAATGCTAGGCTACAAGCTATGGATAACCCAATCCTCGCGCTGTTAAGAGCTGAGGTGGTCTGTAATTTTCCATACAAACGTATTGCGCTGTTTTCTTTCTGGAAAATGCTTTTAGAGTTACAATTTTTTGCCATAAAATTAAATTTAGCTGTTTAAACTACCCTGTCTTTTCATTTTTTTGATAAATTAATTATCAGGCAAAATATGATCCTTCAAAGTCTCAAAAAAATTCACCATTTTTACCGACGTCTTTAAAGACCCACCAGAATAAACTTATTAATTTCTAACAAAATATGAAATGACATAATCATGAACACATATTTTTTGTAAATTTTGACATAAAAAAATACTTGATTAATTTAGTTTTTGATGAAGAAAACAGCGTAATACGAAACGTTGTTTTGCCAAGATTTTTGTAGGTATAAATTGCTCTGAGCTGCAATTGTCCCTATCGCACGATGCGGAGGTAGGGTTGAGGTGAGGGAGGTTCAAACCTATACGTACACATGCACTAGGGATGTAGTAATAGACGATATTTTTGTCGATGCTCTAGTGATGTCCATCGATATCGATGTTTATTAAAAATATTAGTTAATTTTTCAAATCTTGTAATTTTACTGATGTATCTTTGTTACTTTTGAAGAAAAAGATCTTATGTATGGAATATATGCGTTTAGTTACTGCGACGTATTGCAGCGACTACACAAATCTGTGTAGTATTTTTTTAGTTTATATATATATCGTGTTGTATCGGCAGACATCTAAATGGTTTAGGTGCAGAATGACCAATTCTCATAATGCCCAACTAATCCGGGAATGCTCAATACTGCGAATGCCTAATTCTACTTAATTTAATTTTATGGCAACATAATTTCAATTAAGAATTTCTTTAAAAAAACTTACTTTAAGAGATTTGTGTATTTGTTTAAAATAACCAAAACTACTTTTTTGATAATAAATCAGCTAGATCGCAAATGTTACGTCCTCAACATAAATTCAATATTAGTGTAGTACAGGTAAATATGTAATACTTTGTATCATCGAAGTTCATCTAATACAGCCATAAAAGTGTACAATAGTCTACCTCTTCACATAAAATTTTTAGATGCAAACAAATTTAAACATAGCTTAAAAATGGCTCGCTGAAAATACCTTATATAGCATGAAATAATATAATGAATGTACAAATTCTGACTGATAATTATGATCTCATGTGTTACGGTATATAGGTCTTTATGTCATACTTAGTTATGATAATATAATACATATAATATGTTAGTTGCTTCAATAGTAAAACTTGCCTAGAATTTGTGCTTTAATTACCGGTGATTTTTTATAAGAAAATGTGATTTTCCCATTTTGTCATTTTGAAAATTGAGCATTTTTAGAATTGGCCATTCATAAAATTGGGCATTCGTAAAATTGAGCATTCTTGGCATAGTTCCATTGCCATTATTCGTACTACTTCATTCATTACATTATAATACTGCGTCTAAGCCGAAATAATAGTTCTAATTAGGAAAATCACGTGCTCTCTAAAAATGTATTATAACTGTAACATATAAATCTATCCTTAGTCCACCTAAGCAAAAAACGTTCTATGCTTGCCAGTACGTGAGATCCATTCGAGAAAACAGCCCCATCGGCTATCCGTCCATTGAACTATGTGCCTTGCCATCTGTCATTTTAACTTGCCAATCCGCTGAGTTTTGCTAAAAAGTTCAATTAGAAGTGCTTTCAATGCTTTAATCTAATAATAATTGTGGATGTTCTATCCTGTATTACTATTATATGTGCCCTACCCACTGCTGCTTTAATTAGCTAATTGTTTCAATTTTTTAAACGTCTTTAAAGTAGAACCAAAGTATGACAAGCTGTTCTCTAAACAGTAAACCTCGCATTTGTTTAATTGAATCCTCATTTATTTTTATACTATGGGACTAATTTCGGAATGCAAATACGGCTATAGGTACCTACAATATAAAAGGCAAGAAGTTTTAGATTAACGAGACCCTATTACTAAGACTCCTCTGTCCGTCTGTCCGTTCGTCACTAGGCTGTATATCACGAACCGTAAAAGCTAAACAGTTACAATTTACACAGACGATGTATTTGTTCCCACTATAACAACAAAACTAAAAATAGAGTAAAATAAATATCTACTTCAACCGTGTAGGTACAGAATTCGCGAATAGTGCGCACGGATTATTGTTGATTTATCAAAAATGGCTCAGCCCATTTCAATAAAATTTAAATGGGATCAATTTCGAAGTATATTCTTTCCAATGAAAAACATTCTAACAAAGAATTATCAAAATCGGACTACTGTGTAAAAAGTTACGCTTGGTTATAAATAAAAAATATACGCGTCAAATACCTCATTCGTCGGTCAAAAAATAGAATGAAATAAATATTTTTTCATGCCATACAACAGACGTGATTTTTTGCACGATTTTTATTAATGTACACAAAAGATAGACGCTTGAAATATTCTCAGAATATTTAGTAATATAATATATCATGTATATAAATGTATCAATTTAAAAAATATATAATTGAATCGAAATAATTGGCTCTCATACGGTATGAAACCTTTCGAGCGCGAGTCCAACTTGCATTTGGGATATTTATTATAGACCGTAGAAGAACGACGTAATGTAAGATATTTCCATAAAAAAATAATTAATTTATACTTAAAAAGAAGTAATTTCAGTAAAAATATATTATGTAAACTGCAGCGCCTACAGATATCAAATATCCAATTGTATATGATGTTAGTTAGGTACATTTTACGTTTTTGTCAAACAATAATAATTTGAAAGAAAATAAATAAGCATATAAAGAAAAATTAACCCATGTCACAAATAATGTAGCTTCCTAATGGCAGAAAAATAAATAATCTTTAAAATAATTAATCTTTTATCTTTTTGTTTGCTATCGATCGCCTATCTACCATACCTACTAGGTAACCAGAGCATACGTAGAATACGCGCAAGATAGCTCTACGTACGGCCAAAATCAGGAACCAATTCAATGCTGCCAGGAAATACAGAATACTAGTGATATAACGTACGTGGCACCACGACTCGCGCGCTGAGTTATCTTGCGCGCACCCTACGTAATATCATATTTTGCTACAATTCAAAATAAAATATCGGTCGGCGAGCGAGTTCGTTGGGGCGCAGGTAGGGTGCGGGGAGAGTTCAAGCGCAGTACGCACACAAATACAATTGCATCACCACACACATTGAAGCTCCCTGGTTTGGGCGCATCGCGACGGCAATAGTTTAGTCCAAATACCTATTTCTCAATTTCCTCGTCACTAGTATTTCGCCTTAAGGGAGATTCAGTCAGGATTGGATTATTCCCAGCTTGCAATTAACATCATAGCCGCGAAGTAAGTTGTGTGATACGGTCTATACCTACCATTTTGAAAAAAAAAATCACCAAATGTGGTCGTAAGCTCAAAACCGCCTCTTGCCGTAGAATACCTGATAGTTACTCCTAAAAGGGTCCTACGCCATAGATACTTAATAGTTTCTAAGAAAAGTAGCTAATGCCATAGAATATAATAGCACTTTGTAGGTGTTAACTAAAGAGATGTTTTGAGGGCAGTTCGCCTTACGCTATTGAAGAGAATAGATGTTGTAAAAAGTATAAAAATCTTTAATTTAATTCCTCCCCTTCTGTCACGCGCGTTACACCTCTTTGATATTCTAATTAAAATGTGCAAAAACCACGTTATAGGTCAAAATGAATAATTTGGTATATTTTCTTTTCCAGCAACGTTTGAGAATCTCTTGGTGGCGCGCTTGCAGTTCCTCTTAGCTATTTTGTCCGTTGCGTCGTGCGTTTACTTAGGCTACCTCTTGGCGTTCGTTCTCCATGACTTCTGCATCGTTTGCGTGTCCACATACTTCGTCAATATGTTTTTAGCTCTGTTAACGAATAAGAAGCGGAAGTTATTGAGTGCTAAGAATAAATAAATTGGTATTTTAAAGAAATATTTAATGTTTTTTTATTGGTGAAAATTGCTTGCATGCTCATGACTGTATACTTGCACTTAGCAGTTAATGAATTAATAATTTATACTACTAGTTATTCGCACAATTATGTTAAAAGTTATAAGAAAACAACTTAAAAAAAAATAATGTAGGTGAATTGTTTTTTGCCTTCCTGCTATAATTACGAAATTATAGTGTCGCATTGATAATAAATAATAAATTATACTGCTATTGCCATCTAGCGTGGAGTAGTAGAACTATTAATATTTGATTTTAGAGCCATCTGTTGCATTTATTTTAGTTTTATATTTTTCGTTAGATGGCGCTAAAATAAATAATTTAAGCGCCATCTAGTAGCGAGTAGATAGTGAAATTTAAAAATGCACTATTTGCATTAAACCTTCTCTAAACTTCTCAATTTTTTTCGAGTTATAATATATAAAAATAAAAAAATATTTATTTTATTTAATACGAGAAAGCAAAATGACAATGCCTACACATCCGGCAGCTACAGTTGCTTAATATAGGGCCTATGTGCCTGTGTCAGTAGATCTCTATACTTATTATAATACCTTTATGTATATACATACCTAGTATTATTATATCTTCTTTGCCTATAGGCTGAATCAACTTTCTTGGCGTCTATGAACACGAGGTGTTAGCGCAGTAGCAATATTTTCATTCAAGTTATGTTAGCGGCGCAAGAGAGGGGGGATGCGCTCAGCTTGTTGCTAACATCGTAATCGTCAAAAAGTTTTATTCAGCCTAGCCTTATAGGTAATGAGGTCAGTAGATATAGTATCAGACCTACGGTCACTTACCGACTTGTTAATAAATAATCCAATTAATAAATACGTGAATATTGTATAGGTAGGTAAGTTATTTATGTGAGGTATAACATTTAGGTCTCTTCGTAGCGTATTTAAGCTATGTCGTGACGGTGATACCATAATCACAGGGCCTTAGTGCCATAACGGTGGCGTATGACGCAGGCACCTGATCAAACCGTTCTCCTTTATGATGGCGTCGGTACCTACCTACTGCTGTGGTAAGTACTTTGTCTTACCAATATCAAAGAAGATTTAATAATACTACGTACCAATAATAAACAACTAATAAATATTTGGGGACATCTCACACACGGTCTCTGACCCCAAACTAAGCAAAGCTTGTGATATGGCTGCCAGAGACTGATATACTACATATACATATTTTTAAATACATACTTATATAGATAGTAACTAAATAACACCCAGATACAGAGCAAACACTTATGTTCGTCACATAAATATTTGCCTTGGGTCGAACCCAAGCCTCTTTGACTCAGAAGTTAGGGTGACTAACCACTGAGCCACCGAGGCAGTCCAACCAATATTCCCACGCAATCATCTAGGCATCTGGGTGAATATAATTATTGTATATTGAGTAAGTAAGTTCGTATAGGCCGGGTGGCTAGCCCTGGTGTCAGAGTTTTTAGGCCGCCGGAAGGCCTTCGACATGGCTAAACAGTTAAATCAACCGGGACCAACAATTTAACGTGTCATCCGAGCCACGGTAGCGCTCAGTAATGCCACCCGCGGTCACCCATCCAAATACGGACCGTGCGGAACGTTGCTTAATTTTGATGATCCCTGACAAACACCTAGTCAAACTACGCTACGAGGTAAATTTACAATTTAACAAACTTTTGCCCGCGTATTCGCCCACATGACATTTTGGTTTTCGTGCTAAACATTTATTTTTTCGGGATAAAAAGTAGCCTATGTCGCTATCCGACCATTATACTGTAATACCTACACGCAAAAATCAAGTCGATCCCTCCCTCTGTTGCTGCGTAAAAGGGCAACTAACAAACACCCTTTCAAATTTATAATATGAGTAAGGTAATCGGTACGTATCGGTGAACAACCTTTACTTCGGGACTATCCCCGAAATCCTACTTCCTACTAATATTATATACGCGAAGTTTGTAAGGATGGATGGATGGATGGATGGATGTATGGATGTTTGTTACTCTTTCACGCAAAAACTACTGAACGGATTGAGATGAAACTTTGCAATAATATAGCTTATATATCAGAATAACACATCCTACTAATATTATAAACGCGAAAGTTTGTAAGGATGGATGGATGGATGGATGGATGTATGTATGGATGTTTGTTACTCTTTCACGCAAAAACTACTGAACGGATTAAGATGAAACTTTGCAATAATATAGCTTATATATCAGAATAACACATCCTACTAATATTATAAACGCGAAAGTTTGTAAGGATGGATGGATGGATGGATGGATGTATGGATGTTTGTTACTCTTTCACGCAAAAACTACTGAACGGATTGAGATGAAACTTTGCAATAATATAGCTTATATATCAGAATAACACATAGGCTATAAATTATAATGATATATTGCGTATGCGGGCGAAGCCGCGGGTAAAAGCTAGTTGCGAAATAAATCAGCTGCTCTATACAAACAGACTCTAGACAAGATGTATGGAATAGCTTATTTGTTTTCGACGGTTTCAGGATTGACCCCTAGTAAAAGTTGGGTTTAGTGCCGTGACGGTGGCATATGACGCGACGAAGAACTTTACTACTACTTCTAAGTAGGCCTAGGTATATTTCCGTTCATCTCTCTGCCGTAGGACGTCCACAGGCCTCCCTCCTCTAGGATGTCGAATAACACCGGTAAGAAGCGGGTGTAGTTTTTAGATGAGCCTAAACAGTTCTAAACTAATGACTGCCTCGGTGGCTCAGTGGTTAGTGACCCTGACTTCTGGATCACAGAGGCGTGGATTCGATCCCCACCCAGGGCAAATATTTATGTGATGAACATAGGTATTTGCTCTGTGTCTGGGTGTTATTTAGGTTCTATCTATTTACGAGTAAGTATGTATTTAAAAATATGTATATGTAGTATATCAGTCTCTGGCAGCCATAACACAAGTTTTGCTTAGTTTGGGGTCTGAGATCGTGTGTAAGATGTCCCTTAATATTTATTTATTTATTAATATCATAACCATCTCAGTAGTCCTCTCGATAAAAGCCTTTCCTGCTGTTGAATAAAAAAAATCACCTTGAATCCAACATGTTTTCTGCCCATCTAATCTATCGCAGGAAAACTTTAAGGTAAAACACAGTAATAAAGATCCTTAATGCAATTTTAATTAATGTGTCATGTTTATTTACAGTCTCTACACAAAGCTATTGAATAAAACCCATTAACATAAAAATTTACGTGACATTAAGTAAACAAAGCATATGTACGCCTTGAGTAAACGATAGAAAGCATACCTACATATTTTAATGATGTATCTACACCGTACCAATGCGTGGTGGGTGACTAAGGTGTTGAAAATTTTAGTTTTTGCCACCTTGCGGACTCGAAAACAGCTACCCACGCGAGTGTTACTCGTACTTCCAGAACGATAGAACCATCGAGATAATTATGTTTCTTGGTCTTGTCAGAGGTTTGAAGGTTTTAATATTAGTTCCTGGTTGATTTTTTGACTTCCTGAAACTCTCGTTAAGCTGGAAACATACTATCGGATGCGACTGACAGCCGCGACTGATAGGTATCTAGACTATGAAAGTACACTGAGCCGTGCACACTATCGGACATAAGTCGCGGACGTCACCTTCGGACGACCTTGAGAGTTCGGACGTCCGAGAGCGATTTGGCACACCGAATGTTTTAAGACTGTGCACATTGCTAAGTCGCGACCGTCAGCCGCGTCCGATAGTATGTTTCCGGCTTTATGCCTATGTTGCCTGTATTCTAGCTTACTTTTTGCAGTTGAAAATGGTGACATATCTAAAAAATGTTTATTTACATAACTTGTTAACATTTAATGATTATACTAAACTACCTAACATATAGATAGAGAGAGATAAACTCTTTATTACACACCAAGAAATAAACACAAAGAAGAAACAGAGAAACATAAACAGTGTAACAATGGGCGGCCTTATCGCTGATAGCGATCTCTGCCAGGCAACCTTAGGATGGAGAGGACAGAATGCGTTAAAATATAAATTAGATCAGCGGTTCTCAAGCTTTTTTGGTGACGGAACCCTTTTGAAAAGCAAAATGTTCGACGGAGACCTAAAATTAACAAAAATAACAATGTTTGTACTCGTTTCTTCTGTAAAATGTCTCAAAAGAAGCCCCCATTAAGTGCAGCCCAGTAATATTGGCCAAATTCTTCAAATGTCATCTTGAAACCTATCTGAGTCGCTGAAATTTATTTTTGTTTTTATCTTTTCTCATTAATTCATTATTCTCGTGGAACCCCTACAGAGGCTTTGTGGAACCCTAGAGTTCCGCGGAACACACTTTGAGAATGGCTGAATTAGATTATACATCATAAACATCAATAGTTAGATACTAATAAAAATTGATATAAATACTACACATATATACGTGTACAAAATTTAAAACCTAGCTATATACAAAAAAAATATTGATTACAGAGTATTTTCTTTCGATATAGGCTTTCAATTAAGTGATATGCTACAAATTTTGATCTAAGTTTTCTTGTAATAAAAATTTTCTAAACGCTAATGGCGTTTGCTAGTCGATATTCGTCAATCTTTACAAGACTGACACTGTAGAGCCATCTTAAGTCAGGTTTTTCTTCTAAGTAATGTAAAGTAAGTAGCGTTTGCAAAAATAAACTGTACCTACTTACATTCACAAAGAAAGGGTTTATTAGTTATTGAGTGCATACCACGTCCCGGAAAATGCAGCGAAGAACGCCCACTTAAAATCCAGAGAGATGACCTCATTAAGACCACAAGATCGTATTAGATGTAAACTTCTTCCAACAGGTTGGAGAGATCTATATACGAGTGGCCCATGTCCATGCCTATGGCTGTAAAGACGAAGATTGTTTTTACTTTTTCTTTCTATGCAGTATTCTGTTCTACCGCGAGTAGCTGATAGTACTTAGTTATGCCCTTCTAAAATTATAGAGTCATTCCAAAACAGTTCACTACGCAGGCTCCTTTTACGGGATTCGCATTCGTACACCAGTTATTATAAGGCCGAGGACGGAGCACTATTATTTAATGTGGCCTCTACGAGCCCCGTATAAGGCTCTCTAGGCAAACTTCGAGATTTGTCACAGATTAGAAACGTCTTTGAGCTGCGACAAATATGAATGAGATGCGAGGATGTTAGTAAATGAATATTTAAAACCGTAAGTGCTTTTTTATGTTTTTGACACTGAAAATTGTAACCTTCCGCTAAAAAGGAGCTTCTAAATTCTACGTAGTTTGAATATGTAGTGTTACGCGATAAATTGATGCCTGTTATAAAAAGGTTCTTTTTAAAATTCATAAAAAAATATAAACGTTAAACGTATAAGACGTGGTGGTTTATTGGTAGTGACAGCTACCTTACCATCGTGAGGTCGTGGGTTCTAATACCGATCCCGTACCAATGAATTCCTTGGAATTTATGTACGGAATTTCACACCACGGGCTTTTCGGTGAAGGAAAACATCGTGAGGCAACCTGCATACGTCCGTAGAAGAAATTCGATGGCGTATGTGAATCCACCAACCTGCACTGGGCCAGCGTGGTGGATATGGCCCAACCAGTATGATACAGTACAGTACAGTACAGTAATAAATACCATTAATGCAATAGTTTTGACACCAAAATGGTTACAACCGGGTCAGTGGCCACAACCGGGGCACCTGCTATAAAACAAATCACTGAGTACGAACATCATCAGATCAGCACCATTTCATCATAATATTGTATTGTCACGCAATTTACACATGTATGAAAAATTTCAGCTCAATCGGAAACCGGGATGTGGATCAAATTTAACTTGCGAGATTTGATTACAGACCGACAGACAGACAAAGGGACAGCTGAAACTAAATAAAAGCTTGTAAAATAGAAATACGTTTGATGGGTAATGAAGCCAAGCAATTCTACTAAGTTTTCAAACACGACTATGCTCCAGATTGAAGAGCTATGTTCCTAGCGGGATTACTGGACTTGATGGATTTATTCTACAACTCCAGATAACGAGCTCACTACGTTATAGCAGTTTTGAATTCGTAGAGTTCAAATTTTGAGTGACTTGGAGTTGTCAGTTAAATAAGTATACTACTACGATCAGTGACTTTCGAGAGAATGCTTTGAGTTCATTCTTTTTTTGTCTTTCTCCATATTCTTCTATGTAGGTATATGATCAACTAGCTTTTAACCGCAGCTTCGCTTGATGATATTTTGATTTTTGTGCTATCCCTTATTTATCCGGGATAAAAAGTAGACTATGTCACTTTCCGTCTTTCAAATTAAATATGTCCCTACCAAAAATCAAGTCAATTCGTTGCTGCGTTGTTGCGTGAAAGAGAAATAAACCAACACATACACTTTGGATTTATAATGTTAGTAAGGGTTAGCGACAAAAATATTGGACCGAACACGCTACACATGATCCGATTTCGCGTTTGGCTCTAACAATCAGGATGTATTTAAGAGATTTTACTCATCTTCAGCTTGAGATTGAACGGTTACCGCTAAAACTTTTTTTCCCCGCTAACTATTCATATCATCTTCTAGATCTATATAGTATCTAAGTCCAGCACAGAAGAAAGAGATGTCTGCTGTTCTGTGAAGTCCAGCAACACTGGTCGCAGCGGTGTCGCCGCGGTGCAGCAGCAACGCTCGTATGGCACCGCTGTAAAATTTTACTGTCGATAAAGGTGATAAACTAATCCACATTAAAGTATGATAACTGTCATACGAAAAGAAAATCTAGTTTAGCTCTCTCGCTAATATGACGGTGATTCTATTCGACAGTTGCTCTTTGTTTGACATTTCTTGAAGCGCACGCTAGAATAGCTCTCGGATTACAGAATTTTTCCTACTTACTTAACACGTATCGTTATATTATGGAAAATTTACGCAATATCATTATAATTTATAGCCTATGTGCTATTCTGTATATAAGCTACATATTTTATTGCAAAGTTTCATCTCAATCCGTACAGTAGTTTTTGCGTGAAAGAGTAATAAACATCCATCCATCCTTACAAACTTTCGCGTCTATAATATTAAGTAGAAGTAGGATATGATATTAGTAGGATATACATACAGTTATGTACTCGTACTCATTACGTATGATCAACTATTAGCATAAACTATCCCTAAAACCTAAACGAAGCGAAGAAGAACAAATGAAAAATATGAAAGTCAAGTGAGGCCGGTTTTTTATACATGTGGTAAGTGCGTCGGTGTTGCGCCGCCATAGTTTAACTGTCAACCCATGGCGTAGTTCCCTTGTACGTGTATGTGTGTAACCGTGTTAGTACACGGCAAGACGTAGTTTTGGCGGCTTCACTTGTTTGTTTCTCAAAATTCTGTCTTGCTTTTTATTTGGTCTGAGGGTACAAGAATCGTTTTGGCCAGGTTATGACTTCGCTTAAAAAGATCTGCAGTGTGTGTACCTCTTTGGCATAAAATATTAATATGGAACTAGGTCTCTCTATGCATGTAAGAATGTAAATAAAAAGCATATTGGCAATCAATCGTGTACCAAGCTGCAATAATTTGCTCAGCTAGCCTAATTTTGTTTAATTTATGGGTATGATACTAATTGCTAAAACTGACGTTATTGGAGTAACACCTAATAGCTTAGTTGCTCAAAGATCAATTACTTTTTCATCACATCTATTCGAAAAGGACTACTTGGTTCGCCTTTAGGTGCGCCCAAAGGTGGTCTTTTCTATAAGGAACTTTATAAGTGCGCCGGAATTATCTTTGCCGCGCACTTTTTGAATTTGGAAGTATTTGTAATGTTAGTGTTCAGCGCCAAGAAAATGAATGAAAAGAATGTAAATATAAGTTTTCATTTGTTTTATACCAATATAATGATAATATAATATAATGATACCATTTAATTTCAATTAAGTTGTTACTCTACGTTTTATCAAATAATAATAATATTACAATAAAATATGAGGCGCCTTTTACTTTCTCATAGAGGTGATAAAAAGCAGAGTGTACCACTCGGGCGCAAAATATATTTTTGGCTCGGGCGACGTACTTTGAATCCCTCGCTACGTTCAGGATTCTACTAAAGAATCCCTCACTTTGCTCTGGATTCAAAAAAGCGCCCTCGCCGTAAAAATATTATTTTGTTCCCATATGATACAATTTACTATTTTCAACCTTACAACATATCGTAGTAAGTTCGTATAGCCCGGATGGCTAGCCCTGGTGTCAGTTTTTTAGCCGCCTGAAGGCAGACATGGCTAATCGGTTAATACAACCGGGGCCTACAATTTAATGTGTCATCCGAGCCACGGTAGCACTCAGTTGCAAATGCCGCCCGGGGTCACCCGTTCAAGTAAGCACAGTGTCAGAGTATAAAATCACTCAGCCCGTAATTCTAGCTGTTTTTCATATTTCATTTATTTTAAACTCGTAGGTATTTAAACCTAAGTAAATTAGTAGATATAGGCCGCGCTACGCAAGTTGGCGGAAATGAAGTTAGGTACAACTGCGTAATATTCAATCAACGAGCGGGTTTGTGTGAGCTTCAGTCAGGATTGGATATTGCGCAGCTTGTAGCTAACTTCACATCCGCCGACTTGTGTGGCGCGGCCTATACCTATATTTGTTTGTTTATTTCTAAGAAATTCAGATCATTCGTCAGAAATTGCTCCAATAACTTCGATGAAATTAAGTATGCGACAGTTTTTCTTTATTAATTTATCTATAAAGACGGAATTTCTGAGAAAACGCGATTTCCCACTTATTTTATTTTTTATGCCCGATCGCTTCTTAGTAAAGAAATGTATTAGAAGAACAAGACATAGGTACTTACATATTTCACACCACTGGCTTTTCGGTGAAGGAAATAACCGTGAGGCAACCTGCTTACATCCGTAGAAGGAATTCGATTCCGTACGTGAATCCACCAACCCGCACTGGGTCAGCGTGGTGAATATTTGTCCTTTCGTGGGTCACACGTCCTGTAGTGGAATATTAAATAATCGGCTAAGTACGAGTCTCGCGCACTAAGGGTTCCGCATCGTACGGGGAGCCCCCCTTAATATATCATTTTTTTACATCAAGTTTTAATTTAATTATTTATTTTTAAATATACAATTTATATTATGTGGATATTTCAAGCATTTTCATATTCCGTTATTAATATCGATATATCCCCCTTAGATATATATATTTTTTTAATTTAATTATTTACTTTTAAACTAAATCCTTTTGATATTCCGTTAATATTTCAAGCATCTATCTGTCACCGTTGTTAAAATCGAGCGAAAAACGGCTAAAATTCAGGTTTGTTGTATGGGAGCCCTTAAATATATATTTTTTTGTTTTTAGTATTTGTTGTTATAGCGGCAACAGAAAAACGTCATCTGTGAAAATTTCAACGTTCTAGCTATCACGGTTTATGAGATACGGCCTGGTGACAGACGCACAGACGGACAGCGCGCCATCCACTCTTCTAGACTTTCCGACTCGGACTTTGTAGCATCGTAGAACTTGGCTCGGTCAGCAAATGTGGAACGCTTCGGTTTAAAGTGATCGTTAAGCGCTGTAACCAAATCATTCCAGGAAACTTTGTCTATTTCTCGTGGGTAAATCAATTTCTTCGCCAATCTATACGTCTCGTCGGAGAGATGCGTCAGTAAGATGGAAAACCATTTGTCGTCCGGCACGTCGTTGATTTGAAAAAAGTTTTTGAGTTTTCCTAGAAAAATCTCAAATTCTTGATAACGATAATCGAATGAGGACACACTGCCGATATAATTCATAGTTAAGCAAGCGTAAAGTTCTTCTCGTCGCCAAATGGTGTGGATCTTAGTACTAACTGATAAGGGACGGAAATGAAACAAGCGTTCTTCACTGTGGTTAGTTTAATACTGCGGCGGCTGCGGCGCACGCCGCTCGTTCGCGTGCTCATACATCTATAAAGGCTCATCTACAGAGGCTGAGGTACAGGTGCATATTTTGTTGCCCTTCATGTCGATACAGAAAACATATGTTGACATCAAAAATTGAAATCAAATAAAACAAGGTGCCCATGTGAATGGCAGTGATCTCATTGCGTCCCACACCAGCATTGTTCGTTGTCACCGGTTATTACATTCCTCATCGCCGATCACAGCTTCAAGCTTGCGAACATGACTTATCATTATGAATTGATTCACTAAACCTGTGTAGAGTTAATTGATAGTTGTGCATTGTGTGTATCGCCAGATACATTTATAATGGCACACATAATTAATATTGACCTTTAACGGGAACGAACGACGATATTACAAGCTTTAAAGTACTCCACATTAGAGCCTATGTATTATTATGAAGTAGCAAACAAAATGCTCAGCCTTCTGAGATACGTAAGTAAGGCAGGTGTCCCAGTTGTGGTCATCTTAGTATCATTTGTGGCCACTTTGAATTTTAACGATTAATTAAACAATTTAATATTCAAATAATATTTTTTTAAATTATTATAATTTGAGATTCACACAAACGATATTTATGTTGTTATAATGTTCTTTTTTTATTTATTTGTCCTGAATATAACATATATAGGTACAATTAAAAGTACTGCCAAAAAGCGAAGCGGTTTGTAGGCAGGAAGCTCTCACATTAGGTACATAACTTAGTAACTATGTACAAGCGGATAGTACATAATACATTCATTCATATTACATAGGTACACGTGGACAATGCAACGTCGTTATCAATTATCCATCAACATATTTTGTATTTAAAATCTAAAATTTGATACAAATGTTTACTTTCTAATGTGTTAATCTTCATCGTTTAACTTATCTAACATCAGTTTCTTTAACATTTTTTTTTAAATAAGTTAATAAATACCTACCTATTGATCTTATAAAGGTTTCGTATTTTCTTTTGAGGTACGGAATCCTAAATTGCTCTTAAAACTGTTAAATGCCGAGATAGCCTAAATAATAGCACAGGTAAAGTATATATACTTTATTAGGCAGATGCTGCAGAAGAATCCTAGACTATTATTACAAGAATAGCATTAACTGGCTTATAATAATAGTCAAAATAACAGTCTCTTACGAGCAGGGACCTCATAGAATGGACGAGAATTAGCACCATAACACATTTTTAACTTTGCATAGGATGGAGAAAATTATAGAGCTGATTAGCAATCTTTAGCAGTTAAGAGGCATTTAATGAGGACCGTAAACATGGCATTTCTACGCGAAACTACGAAAAAACTGACTAAGTGGCAGGCGGACTTGCGTAGGTACAAATTCCATGCCAAAAATAGTATTTTCCTTCATTTTATGCAGATATAGCGCAAACCAGGCTCATACGTTACATGTTTTTTGTATATTCATATAAGAATATACTTATTGTGGTAGTAGTTTTTTCTATTTAAATTAAAAATTCAGAAATCAAATTTCAAACATACGGCACAAATGTATTTAGACTCTCCGGAAAAAATACAGAATAAATCAGAAAACTGTTCATAATATTTTAGTTTCCAGTATTTTACATACCTACATAAATACCTCTAGGACACAGTAACTATTGTACAAAAGATGTGAGGTTATTTTAAAGAAATTTTTTTAGATGGTTCCAAATGAGGCTCTGTACATATTATCATTAAACAGTAGGTATCTAGTTATTTTTTTATTCTTTGGGTAAATACAGAACTTAAAGAGTGTCTCTCTAGTTGGCTCTATGTACTTGTAAATAACTTAAAATCTATTACTTGGTGCTTTTAGTCCCTTTGGTTTAATTCCCCGATTTGCAAACTCCACTTACAAACGATTAAGTTTGAGCTATTTCAACATTGGCACCGATTACAGCTACCGGCCAGGGGCTCTACAATTGAATCATTAGAACGTCTGAACGTGAGCGTAAAATGTAACAAGACAGAGTAAGAGCAGGTGAGCAGGTGCGAGCATCGAAAATCTATGCTTGTGCGATAGGAAGAGCCTAGCTTGGGATCCTCAATGAACGTTGAATGGTTCTAACGTTTCGAAATTGGGCTCCATACCCGTGGGCTATGGACCTCATAATCGACCGAGCTGATGCGGCCATGCTGTAATTACAGAAATACGTGGCTGCTAGGAAAACAATTTAGAGTCGTGTACCGTGTAAAAGAACATCTGTATTATATAGGATTCTTTCGACAGATGTTCTAGTTTTAGAAAATTCGTCGTTTCAGCCATAGGACGTCTACTGCTGGACATATGCCTTCCCTAAAGATCTCCAATAAGAATGGTTGGTAGCGGCTTGCATCCAGCGCGATCTTGTGGTCGTAATGAGGTCACCCGTCTACCTTGTGGGTGGACGTCCTACGCTGCCCTTGTCGGTACGCGGAAACTTTTTATCCCCATCGGTCATCAGCCCTCCGAGCTATGTGCCCTATTCACTGCCACTTTAACTTGCTAATCCGCTGGGCTATGTTAACTAACTTACTTAACGGTAACTTTGGTTATTCTACGCATCTCCTCATTTCTAAATCTATCCCGCAGAGAAATTCCGAGCATCCTCTATAACTTGTTGGGCTACTTGGAGCGTTGACTGCCTCGGTGGCTCGGTGGTTAGTGAACCTGACTTCCGGATCAAAGAGGCGTGGGTTCGATCCCCACCCAGGGCAAGCATTTATGTGGTGAACGTAGGTGTTTGCTCTGTGTCTGGGTGTATTTATATAAGTATGTATTTAAAAATATGTATATGTAGTATATCAGTCTGGCAACCATATTATAAGCTTTGCTTAGTTTGGGGGCAGAGATCGTGTGTAAGATGTCCCCCTATATTTATTTATTATTACATTAGCGCTATATTTTACATTCGTCTTTTTTGTTTGGATTTTGATTCAGATTTTTATGAGTATTTAAAAAAATAAGGCACTGTTTTTCGTCGTTTATTTAATTATGTCTTCAGTGTGCACAATAGTGTGTATCTATATTTATCTATCGAAGTATTCAAAACTTTAAAATGTTTTTTCCGTACAAGTGCACACACACATTCGCCTTATTTTATTCTGGGTGGTGCTTAATTGGTTATGGTTATAAGTAACTACTTATTTTACCATTTTGTTTTTTTGATCATCATAGAATTTTAGTTTATCTCTCCAAAGATATCCCAGATCTCTATTATAAAATGAAATCTCAATCGAACCGTTCACGCTACAAAATCCAGACAATTGAGACCAAGCCCAACTTATAGGCAGTGAAACGAAAGTTTCTGCCACATTTTTCACATTGAATATGGTTATTGTTTTAAAATTGGCAATGTCTACTGCCTGAGTGGGCGGACAAGGCCCAGCGCCGGCTGAAGTAGGACGATTGGCATTTTGCTCGCTCCTATTTTGGCGTATTGCGTTGCTGTTATAGGCTAAAGCAAATTAGAAGCCACTGTGTAGTAATATGGTGAAACAATTTGGTAGTTGGGAAAAAAAATCTTAGTAAGAAGATTGAGTAAATGTGACCGTGATTTATTCCGTCTTGACCGGATTAGCTATACCTAATATAATAAAAAAGTAAAATTTAAAAACCCCTGACACACTGATCAGGGGCCTTATTGTGTAAGCACTCTGATGTTCGGCTTCGCTTTTTCTCCAGAAGGCTAAGTGGGAGATTTTCGCTCGAGCTCGATCGCGTTAACGTTTGATGTGATTTCTATGGAAATGGCACAGCGCCATCTTGTGTCACGTACATAAAACTGAATAGCTAAGTGTGAGTATTTTTTACGGTAATGTAACGAGCGCCAAACCGATCGAACACGAGCGCGGCAACGTCTGTGATTGGCTAATTTAAGCGTGTGTGTCAATGTGCTCGCGAATGTGCACGGCGCGCTTGGTCAACGCGACGTAAAAGTAATTCGATTTGATTTGCAAAACTCCCACTTGACACTTTGCTCGCGCCAGTTACTCACGCCAGGAGAGCGAGCGGAAGGAAAAGCGAAGCCGAACGTCAGAGCGGTTACATGATAGGGCCCCAGGTTATGGTTACCTTACCAAATACTTTTAATATTATTAAAGAAACATAGTACCAAATTTCGAAACGATCGGACATAAGGAAGTTATTCTAATCCCCTCGTCATCTAGAAAAGAGCTGATGATCTTCAAACGGCTGAACAGATTTTCAACAAACAAGTCTAAGAACACTCGAGATAGAATTATCTATGACACAAAAAACAAAACTAAAATCGGTTCATACGTTTGGGAGCTACGATACCACAGACAGATACACAGACAGCCACGTTAAACTTAGAACACCCCTCTCCTTTTGCATCTGGGATTGAAAACATAGAACATCCCTCTCTGTTGCGTCGGAGGTTAAAAATATACTATACCATCTCAGAAAAAAACAATAGTAGGTAAGTAAGTAGGTAGATAATATGGATAATTCCACTGGTATCTATATTGTTTACAAAATTTGCTAAGAATGGTTTGAGACACAAGGTCCGTGAAGGGAGAGTGCTTTTTTAAACAATCCATGATATTAACAAGGTGAATGCCACAATGCTAGTATTTACATATCCAGCTCAAGATATCAGATATACAATACCTATAGGTATTGCCATTCACGCATTTGTAGGAATCGTGGTAGAATGCAGGGCATGCTGTTGATAGTGGGCTTATTAGATTACCTAATCTAATAAATTTCGTAGCCAGTATAACTTCTTATATCTTCGGTCAATAACACTTTTACTGCAATTCTTTACATTTTGCTACATAAAACCAATCACGTAGGTTCTTATATGCGACATACTAAGCGTCTATTGGCCGATTTGAATACATCTATTGTAAATAGTCACTAGTGAGTAATAATGACTATACGTCGAATAAAACAACGGGAAGTATTTAACACCTATTGTTTATGTGTGCCAATTAATACTGCCGTCACTAAATAGCGTTAGTTTTTTTTCGATTTGTAAGACAATGCACTTGACAATGCGTGGGCGGGACTAATAAAGCGAATAAACTGTAAGAGGCGTTTTGTAAAGCTTATTTTTTTGGTGGTTGCTCATTGATATAAACCTACGTCAGATATACAATGTGTTTGTCTACCGGGGTCGGAGCCTCAAGCGGTGACATACTCGTATATGGCAAATTTTGAATAACTTTTACTGTGGGGTCAACTATGAAAATGCAAAAAAAACAGCTATTCCATACTTTTTGTCGAAAGTCTAAAAAATCGACAACAGTTTTTTTTACGTTTTCATAGTTGGTCCCATAGCAAAGAAGATATAATAATACTACGCCCATAGTAAAAGTTGTTCAAAATTTGCCATCGATGTCACCGCTTAAGGCTCCTACTCCGGCAGACAAACACATTGTATACACTAATTTCACTACTTGTTGAATTCTAGAGCATCGACGAAGTTTTTAATGTATTTAGAATATTCTAGTACCTATACAATAATTATTTTTTGCAAAAAATAGCATGACCGACTTCACCCATGTACAGAATCATTACATAGTATAAAACAAAGTCGCTTTCCGCTGTCTGTCCCCATTTATGCTTATATCTTTAAAACTACGCAACGGATTTTGATGCAGTTTGTTTTAATAGATAGAGTAATTCAAGAGAAATGTTTATATGTATAATACACCTGTGCGAAGCCGGGGCGCATCGCTAGAACGCAAATATTATGCACGGATCGATGTAACATTTTTCACATTATTGTTGATTTAACAAAAATGGCTAAGCCGATTTTGATAAAATTTAAATGGGACCAATTTCAAAGTATATTCTTTCCATTAAAAAAAAATATTGAAATTGGACTACTATGAAAAAAGTTATATGTGGTTATACATTAAAATAAAACATACGCGTCGAAGTGTATACCTCCTCGGGTGGTTCGTCGGTCAAAAATGTCATGTCACAGTTTTTGCTATCGAATGCTTTCGAAACGACTTAATCGTTCTATGTGATTTTTGTATACATATTTAGTAGGTCTGAGAATAGCTCGCAGGCCATCTATATATTTCTAAGTGAAAATGGTAGCTCTTTACACTTACTACCACCCATTTTTCATAAGATTACGTCTGCCAGGTTAGCTAGTATTATTGTATGGTATTTTTTCACTTTATTTCGTGCGTACACGAAGATAGTTATGTTATATTAATATGAATAATAAAAATGATTCGTCTGGTTAATGATTTATGTCGGTACACATATAGTTACTCTCTATTTCCTCTTTATTTATTTTCACTCTATTTTGACAAAAGTATAAGTATGTAATTTTTTTTAAATATTACGTTATACTCGTTTAATACATCAATTAGTTTTCACTAAAAATTCAACTCTAATGAATCTAATAACTCAAAGTATCTTTTTTTCTTACAAAATTCTCAGAAAACGTTTCCTAAAAGTAAATAATTTTATTACAATGTTGCTAAACTTATTTAAGCATCTATAGTGACTTAGTTGAACTGCATGTCGCATCTTTCGTCAGCTGACCAAACAAACTGCACGAGTCATCTGCAACTATTAATCTTACATTAATTATTCTGTAACATTGCTCTATAACTCACAGACGTCAAATTATGTGACTCATTTTTTGGAAAACTAGTTTTTACCCGCGGCTTCGCCCACATACGCAATATATCATTATAATTTATAGCCTATGTGTTATCTATTATATAAAAGGCTTCCCTGAGTGACTGACTGACAGACAGCCTACAGCCCAAACCGCTTAAGATATGAGCTTGAAATTTGGAATATAGGTACATTGAACGACGCAATGGAGCACTAAGGACGAAAATTTTGAACTTTCGACCTCTAAGGGGGTAAAACGGGCCCTTTTCGTTTGTATGTAACTTTTTATTCCCTGTACCGATTGACTTGAAACTTTCTATACATGCTTTTCAAACAAAACAAAAGTTACGTTTTTTCCTGTTTTTCCGAATTTTCTTCATCTAAGGGGTCAAATAAGGTCCCAAAGTTGGTGAAATAAGCGTCAATTACATCGAACCAGCTGAACGGTTATGGTTGAAAATTGGTATGAAGGAGGCACACAGCATGTTTTAATACAGGAATTAATAAAATCCAGGAAAATCTATAAGGTTCCTTAGGGATACGCAAAATTAATAAGTTTAGGCTACAGCCCAAACCCCTGAAGATATGAGCTTGAAATTTGGAATATACGTACATCGTACAACATAATGAAGAACTAAGGATGAAAAACGAACCCAACTGTAACTTACGGGGTAAAACGGGCCCTTTTTGTTTGCATGTAACTTTTTATTTCCTTTACCGAATGACTTGAAACTTTGTATACATGCTTTTCAAACAAAATAAAAGTTACGTTTTTTCCTGTTTTTCCGAATTTTCCTCATCTAAGGGGTCAAGTAAGGTCCCAAAGTTGGTGAAAAAAGCGTCAATTACATCGAACCAGCTGAACGGTTATGGTTGAAAATCGGTATGAAGGAAGCACTCAGCATGTTTTAATACAGGAACTAATAAAATCCAGGAAAAACTATAAGGTTCCTCCTTAGGGATACGCAAAATTAATAAGTTTAGGCTACAGCCCAAACCGCTGAAGATATGAGCTTGAAATTTGGAATATAGTTACATTGAACGACGTTATGGAGCACTAAAGACAAAAATTTTAAACTTTCTACCTCTAAGAGGGTACAAGGGGCCCTTTTCGTTTGTATGTAACTTTTTATTCCCTATACCAACTGACTTGAAACTTTGTATACATGCTTTTTAAACAAAATATAAGTTATATTTTTTCCTGTTTTTCCGAATTTTCTTCATCTAAGGGTTCAAATAAGGTCCCAAAGTTGGTGAAAAAAGCGTCAATTACATCGAACCAGCTGAACGGTTATGGTTGAAAATTGATATGAAGGAGGCACACAGCATGTTTTAATACAGGAACTAATAAAATCCAGGAAAATCTATAAGGTTCCTTAGGGATACGCAACATTAATAAGTTTAGGCTACAGCCCAAACCGATGAAGATATGAGCTTGAAATTTGGAATATACGTACATCGTACAACATAATGAAGCACTAAGGATGAAAAACGTACCCAACTCTAACTTACGGGGTAAAACGGGCCCTATTTGTTTGCATGTAACTTCTTATTCCCTGTACCGATTGACATGAAACTTTATATAAATGCTTTTGAGACTAAATAAAAAATATGGCTGTACCTGTTTTTCTGAATTTTTCTTAAAAAAAATCCTTAGTGGTCAGATACGTCCCAAAACTTCAATGCGCTTTTTTAAATAATGTAGTATCTAGAATAGGATTATGATAATGATAGTTTATCTTTAAATGGGGCAAAATGGGTCCCCAAAAGTTTACGATTTTTTTTATTTTGTGAGCCAATAGTCTTTAGCTTAGCGCACATACAGATCAATATTTTATTTATTTTACTATGGGATCAACCTTGATAAGCGAAAATTACCTACATTTTCCATACATTTTGTCGCGGGTCGATGAACTTTTTGTGTTGAACAGCTGATTTTATTCACGTGCTTTTGGGGTTGGTACCATTGTAAAAGTTAATCAAATTATGAGTATAATAGCATCCTAGAACATGTTTGACTAGAATTACGACTTGTGTGCCATTTTTTCATTTGCCTGGAATATTAAATTTCTAATGACTTAATAAAACATGTCGAATACCTGTACCGGCCTTAATTAATAGTGCACTACTGAAAATAGGTACTCCGGATAGCACTACGGATAATAGAAACTGTTGGGCCTTAAGATGAACATGGACAAGACGAAAGTCATGTGTAATTCCCATGTATTACCCACCCCGCTTTCTGTTGGAAACTCGGTTCTTGAAGTCGTTGACTCGTACGTATACCTAGGACAAGTAGTCCAGTTAGGTAGGTGCGACTTCAACAAAGAGGCCAATCGCCGAATTCAACTCGGCTGGGCAGCGTTCGGAAAAGTGCGTAGTGTCTTCTCGTCCGACATACCTCAGTGCCTCAAGTCGTTTTCGACCAGTGTTTTGCCAGTGATGACTCATGGCACAGAAACGTGGTCTCTCACTATGGGCCTTATTAGTAAGCTCCAAGTAGCCCAACGAGCTATGGAGAGGGTTATGCTTGGAGTCTCTCTGCGAGATCGAATCATTGATGAGGAGATCCGTAGAAGAACCAAAGTTACCATAGCCCAACGGATTGGCAAGTTAAAATGGCAATGGGCAGGGCTCATAGCGCGGAGGGTTGATGGCCGTTGGGGTCGAAAAGTTCTCGAGTGGAGACCATGTACCGGCAAACGCAGCGTAGGACGTCCACCCACAAGGTGGACGGATGACCTCATTAAGACCGCAGGATCGCGCTGGATGCAAGCCGCTTCCAACCGGTCTTATTGGAGATCCATAGGGGAGGCCTATGTCCAGCAATGGACGTCCTGCGGCTGATGGATGACTGAAAATAGGCCTATCCGCGAAGGGTAATTGGGCCATATCCATCACGCCGGCCGAGCACGGGTTGCTGAATTCACATACGACATTGATTTTTCCTACGTTCGTCCAGGTTGCCTCAATGTTTTCAAGCAATGAAAAGTGAAATTTCTTATATAGTTACTCATACAATTATTATTATTGGCTCCCTTGGTGGCTCAGTGGTTGACCCTGACTCTTGGGTCAAAAAGGCGTGGGTTCGATCCTCAGGGCTTTATGGATTTATGTGATGTTCATATGTGGTTGCTCTGTGTCTGGGTGTTATTAATGTATTTTTATTTATTTATTTAACACTTTTTTGCACACTATTTGTACAAAAGGAGGACTTAACGCTAAACAGCATTATCTGCCAGTCAACCTACATGTATATGTAGAATATCAGTCTCTGCCAGCCAAATCACAAACTTTGCTAAGTTTGGGATCAGAGACCGTGTGTGAGATGTCCCCCAATATTTATTTTATATATTTATTTTATATATTTATTTATTATTGAGTTAATTTTAGAAATTCTGCAATTTATCATCCAAAAATTCACGTACTCCGTAATAAGCTTTAGACACAAGTAAATTAAATAACCAAATACTGAGACAATTCAGGCTAAACCGTAGGCATTATTTTGCAAGTAATACAATAATAGGCTCAGTTATGAAGACGCCATATTAAATATAATAACAACATAAAAAGTGTTCTCTCTATCGAATGCTTAAAGTGAAAATGAAACAGATATAATTATGATTAAAAGGCTTCCCTGAGTGACTGACTGACAGACAGCCTACAGCCCAAACCGCTTAAGATATGAGCTTGAAATTTGGAATATAGGTACATTGAACGACGCAATGGAGCACTAAGGACGAAAATTTTGAACTTTCGACCTCTAAGGGGGTAAAACGGGCCCTTTTCGTTTGTATGTAACTTTTTATTCCCTGTACCGATTGACTTGAAACTTTCTATACATGCTTTTCAAACAAAACAAAAGTTACGTTTTTTCCTGTTTTTCCGAATTTTCTTCATCTAAGGGGTCAAATAAGGTCCCAAAGTTGGTGAAATAAGCGTCAATTACATCGAACCAGCTGAACGGTTATGGTTGAAAATTGGTATGAAGGAGGCACACAGCATGTTTTAATACAGGAATTAATAAAATCCAGGAAAATCTATAAGGTTCCTTAGGGATACGCAAAATTAATAAGTTTAGGCTACAGCCCAAACCCCTGAAGATATGAGCTTGAAATTTGGAATATACGTACATCGTACAACATAATGAAGAACTAAGGATGAAAAACGAACCCAACTGTAACTTACGGGGTAAAACGGGCCCTTTTTGTTTGCATGTAACTTTTTATTTCCTTTACCGAATGACTTGAAACTTTGTATACATGCTTTTCAAACAAAATAAAAGTTACGTTTTTTCCTGTTTTTCCGAATTTTCCTCATCTAAGGGGTCAAGTAAGGTCCCAAAGTTGGTGAAAAAAGCGTCAATTACATCGAACCAGCTGAACGGTTATGGTTGAAAATCGGTATGAAGGAAGCACTCAGCATGTTTTAATACAGGAACTAATAAAATCCAGGAAAAACTATAAGGTTCCTCCTTAGGGATACGCAAAATTAATAAGTTTAGGCTACAGCCCAAACCGCTGAAGATATGAGCTTGAAATTTGGAATATAGTTACATTGAACGACGTTATGGAGCACTAAAGACAAAAATTTTAAACTTTCTACCTCTAAGAGGGTACAAGGGGCCCTTTTCGTTTGTATGTAACTTTTTATTCCCTATACCAACTGACTTGAAACTTTGTATACATGCTTTTTAAACAAAATATAAGTTATATTTTTTCCTGTTTTTCCGAATTTTCTTCATCTAAGGGTTCAAATAAGGTCCCAAAGTTGGTGAAAAAAGCGTCAATTACATCGAACCAGCTGAACGGTTATGGTTGAAAATTGATATGAAGGAGGCACACAGCATGTTTTAATACAGGAACTAATAAAATCCAGGAAAATCTATAAGGTTCCTTAGGGATACGCAACATTAATAAGTTTAGGCTACAGCCCAAACCTATGAAGATATGAGCTTGAAATTTGGAATATACGTACATCGTACAACATAATGAAGCACTAAGGATGAAAAACGTACCCAACTCTAACTTACGGGGTAAAACGGGCCCTATTTGTTTGCATGTAACTTCTTATTCCCTGTACCGATTGACATGAAACTTTATATAAATGCTTTTGAGACTAAATAAAAAATATGGCTGTACCTGTTTTTCTGAATTTTTCTTAAAAAAAATCCTTAGTGGTCAGATACGTCCCAAAACTTCAATGCGCTTTTTTAAATAATGTAGTATCTAGAATAGGATTATGATAATGATAGTTTATCTTTAAATGGGGCAAAATGGGTCCCCAAAAGTTTACGATTTTTTTTATTTTGTGAGCCAATAGTCTTTAGCTTAGCGCACATACAGATCAATATTTTATTTATTTTACTATGGGATCAACCTTGATAAGCGAAAATTACCTACATTTTCCATACATTTTGTCGCGGGTCGATGAACTTTTTGTGTTGAACAGCTGATTTTATTCACGTGCTTTTGGGGTTGGTACCATTGTAAAAGTTAATCAAATTATGAGTATAATAGCATCCTAGAACATGTTTGACTAGAATTACGACTTGTGTGCCATTTTTTCATTTGCCTGGAATATTAAATTTCTAATGACTTAATAAAACATGTCGAATACCTGTACCGGCCTTAATTAATAGTGCACTACTGAAAATAGGTACTCCGGATAGCACTACGGATAATAGAAACTGTTGGGCCTTAAGATGAACATGGACAAGACGAAAGTCATGTGTAATTCCCATGTATTACCCACCCCGCTTTCTGTTGGAAACTCGGTTCTTGAAGTCGTTGACTCGTACGTATACCTAGGACAAGTAGTCCAGTTAGGTAGGTGCGACTTCAACAAAGAGGCCAATCGCCGAATTCAACTCGGCTGGGCAGCGTTCGGAAAAGTGCGTAGTGTCTTCTCGTCCGACATACCTCAGTGCCTCAAGTCGTTTTCGACCAGTGTTTTGCCAGTGATGACTCATGGCACAGAAACGTGGTCTCTCACTATGGGCCTTATTAGTAAGCTCCAAGTAGCCCAACGAGCTATGGAGAGGGTTATGCTTGGAGTCTCTCTGCGAGATCGAATCATTGATGAGGAGATCCGTAGAAGAACCAAAGTTACCATAGCCCAACGGATTGGCAAGTTAAAATGGCAATGGGCAGGGCTCATAGCGCGGAGGGTTGATGGCCGTTGGGGTCGAAAAGTTCTCGAGTGGAGACCATGTACCGGCAAACGCAGCGTAGGACGTCCACCCACAAGGTGGACGGATGACCTCATTAAGACCGCAGGATCGCGCTGGATGCAAGCCGCTTCCAACCGGTCTTATTGGAGATCCATAGGGGAGGCCTATGTCCAGCAATGGACGTCCTGCGGCTGATGGATGACTGAAAATAGGCCTATCCGCGAAGGGTAATTGGGCCATATCCATCACGCCGGCCGAGCACGGGTTGCTGAATTCACATACGACATTGATTTTTCCTACGTTCGTCCAGGTTGCCTCAATGTTTTCAAGCAATGAAAAGTGAAATTTCTTATATAGTTACTCATACAATTATTATTATTGGCTCCCTTGGTGGCTCAGTGGTTGACCCTGACTCTTGGGTCAAAAAGGCGTGGGTTCGATTCTCAGGGCTTTATGGATTTATGTGATGTTCATATGTGGTTGCTCTGTGTCTGGGTGTTATTAATGTATTTTTATTTATTTATTTAACACTTTTTTGCACACTATTTGTACAAAAGGAGGACTTAACGCTAAACAGCATTATCTGCCAGTCAACCTACATGTATATGTAGAATATCAGTCTCTGCCAGCCAAATCACAAACTTTGCTAAGTTTGGGATCAGAGACCGTGTGTGAGATGTCCCCCAATATTTATTTTATATATTTATTTATTATTGAGTTAATTTTAGAAATTCTGCAATTTATCATCCAAAAATTCACGTACTCCGTAATAAGCTTTAGACACAAGTAAATTAAATAACCAAATACTGAGACAATTCAGGCTAAACCGTAGGCATTATTTTGCAAGTAATACAATAATAGGCTCAGTTATGAAGACGCCATATTAAATATAATAACAACATAAAAAGTGTTCTCTCTATCGAATGCTTAAAGTGAAAATGAAACAGATATAATTATGATAATTAGCTATTATAATTACGATTGCGCCTTCATAATCGAGCCTAATGCGGGCTTAACCACGAGCTACTATTATTTTAAGTAAGTGCCAAGAAAACTCGGGCCTAAATGTGGGTTTTTATCATTTTAAGCAGTTACAAAATTAACGCGGGTCAGACCGTGGGCTATTTCCATTACAAGTTATACAAAAACGCAGGCTAACGGCATGCTATTATAATTTTAAGGATTTATTAAGCAATAAGCAAATGCCAAGATAACGCGGGTTGAACCGCGGGCTGTTATTTTAATTAAGTAAGTATTGAAACAACGTGGGCCAAACTGTGGGTTATTATCATTGTAAGTACCTAATTATTAACACAACGCGAGTTAAACCGCGGGCTTTTATCATTTTGAGCAAGTACTAAGACAATACGGGCCGGACCATGGGCTATTATCATTGTAAGTAATACAACAATGCTGGCCAAACGGCAAGCTTTTATAATTTTAAGCAAGTACTAAGACATCGCAGTCCATGCTGCGTGCTATTAATAACCATCTTAAGCAAGTACTATCAATACGCGGGCCAAACCGTTACCTATTATCATTATAGGCAAACACTGTTACAATTTTGACCAAACCGTGGGCACTATCCTTGCAAGTAATTTTAAGCAAGTATTAAGACAACGCGGGCCAAATCGCGGACTATTAGATATTATTATAAGCATGTACAAAGACAACGTAGATCAAACCGCGGGCTATTTTCATTTTAAGTAAGTACCTATGTACTAAGACAACGCGGGCGAAGCCGCGGGTTTTAAGCTAGTTCTGATATATAAGCTATATTATTGCAAAGTTTTATCTCAATCCGTTCAGTAGTTTTTGCGTGAAAGATCCATCCATCCTCACAAACTTTCGCGTTTATAATATTATATATATAGTAGGAAGTAGGATATGTTAATTCGATTTTATTCGTATTCGATTTTATTCGTCGTCGATGTCGTCGTTCCTGTCATAAGACGTCTACTGCTGGACGTTGGTACAGCACCAGGACCTGGAAAACCTAGCATCAGTATGCTTAGCAGGTTCAAATCGAATTTATTAATTAATATATAATTTAGTAGTATTTACCCGCGGCTTCGCCCGCATACGCAATATATCATTATAATTTATAGCCTATGTGTTATTCTGATATATAAGCTATATTATTGCAAAGTTTCATCTCAATTCGTTCAGTAGTTTTTGCGTGAAAGAGTAACAAACATCCATACATCCATCCATCCATCCTCACAAACTTTCAAGTTTATAATATTAGTAGGATTGCAACAAACTTAAATAACATTAGAAAAAGTATTATTTACAGCTATCTACATAATTAAAAATAAACTTATACTAAAATCATTAAAACTAATATATACACAAAATTAAATTTATAACTTATAAAACTTAATCTAGAAGCTTCTTTGTAGAAGGAAACGTGGCCAGAATGCTGGCAGCATTGCCTCGCTGAATGGCAATGCGTAGTATTATTATATCTTCTTTGGCAATGCTGAGCTTTTGACCAAAGTAGACGCCAGTATGCTGAGTGTGAGTTTTGTCATAAATATGACGCGTTCTTCGGCGAGCGCGTAAGCATGTAATTTGTATGAACCTGTTGTGTTCCAAAAACGCGCCGCTAGTGGCGCTGTACATTTATTCATACAAATCACATGCTTACGCGCTCGCCGAAGAGCGCGTCATGTTTACGACAAAACTCACACTTAGCATACAGCACTCTGGTCACGCGTCACTTCTACTAACCGCCTGGCCAAGTCTTTGTACAATAAATTAATTGTTTATACATAATAAATATTATTTAATATTTCCTTTTAATTATGCGATATACTATAACCTAATACACATCAAGCTTTGCTTAGTTTGGGGTCAGAGACCATGTGTAAGATGTCCCCCAATATTTATTTATTTATTATTAACATGCCATTAAAAATACATATTAAGTAGCCCAACGAGCCACGGAGAGGGCTATGCTCGGAGTTTTTCTGCGAGATCGAATTAGGAATGAGGAGATCCGTAGAAGAACCAAGGTTACCGATATAGCCCAGCGGATTGGCAAGTTGAAGTGGCAATGGGCAGGGCACATAGCGCGGAGAACTGATGACCGATGGGGTCGAAAAGTTCTCAAGTGGAGACCACGTACCTACCGGCAAGCGCAGCATAGGACATCCACCCACAAGGTGGACGGATGACCTTATCAGGACCGCAGGATCGTGCTGGGTGCAAGTCTATCAACTGGTCTGTTGGAAATCATTAGGGGAGGCCAATGTTCAGCAGCGGACGTCTTATGGCTGAAATGATGATGATGATGATTAAAAATACATATAAGTACATTCTTGGTCCGAGAGCCAGATAAATAGTACCTACCTAAGTTTGAAAGAAGTAAACTACCACTCATTTTACTAGGCCTAGTTAAAAAATTAGCATAACTAGACATACCTCGCAAAGTGACTTATTTAAGACTCGGGCAAAATACAAGTGATAATAGTACTCATAGTAATTGTGTACTATTTGCTGGCGCTAATACCACAGCTTGCTGTAACATTCCTCGCCTGTTGCAATCAACTAATCACACACCCTGCGGCAGTATTTAATCGATATATCGATACTCATTTCTAATACGGGGTGTATCTCTAGACGATTGACTTACTCTAGCACCTAGAATGTCATTGTACCTATCATTATGGTGAACTTTTATTATGGGACTAACCCATGATCCATGATTAACTATGGGAATACCGAAACCGCGCTAAACTGGACACACCCCGCGGTAACATTAACTTTGACTTTTTTTTGACATCTTACACACGGTCTCTGACCCCAAACTAATCAAAGCTTGTGATATGGCTGCCAGAGACTGATATACTACATATACATATTTTAAATACATACCTACTTATATGTATAGATAGAACCCAAATAACACCCAGACACAGAGCAAACACCTATGTTCATCACACAAAATGTTTGCCCTAGGTGGGGATCGAACCCACGCCTCTTTGACCCAGAAGTCAGGTTCACTAACCATTGAGCCACCGAGGCAGTCACTGAGCCATCGAGGCAGTCTAATAAATCTTTACTTAATATAATGCAATACTAATTTCAAATACATGGTGTTGTCTACCGCGTATGTAGGTACTATACATCAGATCACACACATAATCTAGCATTTACATCCTAGTGTGTCATTGTATTCATTATTATGATCAACTTTAACAATAGACTATCACGAAAATAGCGAAATTATTTTTTTTTTTTAGATGTTGCGAACAAAATGTTTATCCAGTGCATCAATGTGTTTAAAACAGAAAAAAATACCAAGTCGATTATCGAGTGTCAACAAAACTGCTGATTTTATTTTTAGCGATTTCTCAGGGTAGTCGTGGTCGTCATGATATTTGAGAATATGTTCGAAAGCTAGAGCAACACTCTGTATAACCAGCAGGTAGTAGGTAAGTTGTTTAGATTCGATTGTGTGGTAATAATCGGCAACGAGTTTTGATGTCCGAATAAGTAATGAGGTTGGATCGACATGTGGCTATAAATAACTACTTTTGTAGTGGCTACACGCAATCGGTACCTTCGATTTGTTTGGTTATTGGTAATGTGTAATCTTTTATGCAACTGTTATTTATGCGATTAAGTGACGAGACGAACTATGTGTCCGCTTGATGCGGACCGCCCAGAATTTGACACAAAACCATAATTACTGACATAGACTAGCGGATTAGCAAGTTGAAATGGCAGTGTGTAGGGCACAAAGCATGGGCACGCATGCCCATGACAAGTCTGGACCGCCCAGAATTTGACACAAAACCAAAATTACTGACAAGCCTAGCGGATTAGCAAGTGCAAATGGCAGTGTGTAGGGCACAAAGTATGGGCACGCATGCCCATGAAAATTCTGGACCGCCCAGAATTTGACACAAAACTAAAATTACTGACATAGCCTAGCGGATTAGCAAGTTGAAATAGCAGTGTGTAGGGCACAAAGCATGGGCACGCATGCCCATGACAAGTCTGGACCGCCCAGAATTTAACACAAAACCAAAATTCCTGACAAAGCCTAGCGGATTAGCAAGTTGAAATGGCAGTGTATAAGGCACATAGCACAGATAACTGATGACCGACGGGACGGGATCGAAAAGTTCTTGAGTGTCTTCAGAATGTCTATGCTCAAGGTGGACAGATGACCTCATTAAGACAGCAGGATCGCGCTAGATTCAAATCCCTTCCAACCGATCTTATTGAATATCTATAGGGAAGGACCACATACATACTCTAATACCTTCGACTTGTTTGATCATTGGTAATGTGAAATCTTTTATGCAACTATTTTTTTATGCGATTGAGTGACGAGACGAGTTATCATGTCCTATTATGACCTATGACAGGTCTAGACCATCCAGAATTTGACACGGCACCAAAGTTACCAACATTGCCTAGCGGATCAGCAAGTTGATATGGCAGTGTTTAAGCCACAAAGCACGGAGGACTGATGGGGTTAAAAAGTTCTTCAGTGGAGACCATGCATCGGCCAGCGCAGCGCAAAATATCTACCCTCAAGGTAGATGACCATGACCTTATTAAAACCGCAGGATCGCGCTAGGATTCCCCCCTCCAACCGATCTGTAAGGGAGGTCCATATAAGCAATACATAGGTACCATCAATTTGTTTGATCATTGGTGATGTGTAATCTTTTATGCAAATATTTTTATTGATTGAGTGACGAGACGAACTATGTCTCCGCCTGACGTTAATTGTTACGCATGCCCATGACAGGTCTGGACCGCCCAGAAATTATAACTTTGACAGGACAAGCAAGACGTTGAACAAAGTTTTGCTTGGTTATAATCAGACCAACATTGGTCTGATTGGTCTGAACTTTGCTCGTACTCGATGTTTTGCGTACCTCTTTCATTTAAACGGAACGTCAAAGTCAAATCATTTATTGCAACATATGAAATTTACATGAGGTTCTTAGCTAACATGTTTTGTATAGTGATACAAATGACCCTATAAGGGTATGGCAATTTTATTATTTGTATTGGAACGATTTATTATTATGTTTTCTAGATTATCGTTAATAAATTCGTCTAATGTGTAATAGCATTTCGATAAAAGGATTATTTTTAGTTGTTTTATGAAACAGTTTTCTCTTTCAATATCTCTTAGATTATTTGGCAATTTATTGAATATTTTTATAGCCACAGAATTTGGGCTAGAACTGTGCATTGCTAAGTTAGACTTTGGTTCTACGAGTTTATGTCTTTATTATGATCTAATTTTGTGCGATTTATCAGACGCTTTGTTAAAATAGTCAGGGTGCTTTTTGACAAATTTGCATATTTCAAATATATAAATAGATACCAGGGACATAATTTCAAGTTTTATAAAGTATGGTTTATGAAATTTTGGTTTGGTAATATCGGGAGTTTTTATATTTGCGAGAATGCGCTATTCCCCCATAAATTAATTCCATATTGGAGCTACGAGGACGCAAAGGCATGATTAGCACTTTTGGCTGTCGGTAAATCTGTAGCAAGTCTGAGTCCTTTAAGGGCGTAAGTGAAGCTGCTTAATTTGGTCTTAAGTTTTTTAATGTGTGCTTTCCAATTTACGTACGAATCTAGTTCTATGCCAAGCAATGTCGCCGAGTTGACACATTCAATTTTATTGCTCTTATAACGTGATACAACGTAGACTCTTGGTTTTACTATAACTCAAATCAGCTGTTCCATTCAAAAACTTAAAAATGTACGGGACAGTTGATTTTATTTTGCGACCCCAGTGGTGGCCCCAGAGTAAAATATGGTTATAAGGTTGTATATAATGATAGCCTATGATTTATCTCAAAGAGTTATCTTTGTGATAAGCATTTCAAAAATCCGAAGCGAACGCAGGATTTGAACCTGCCCCTTCGGATCACTAGCCCGACGCTCTAACCAACTGAGCCAGCCCACCTCCTACGCAAGCTTCAAATTTCTGGAGTGCTTACATTACCCAACTTATAGCGTTGGTGGCGCCACCTGTGATACCCGTATTAGACAGGTTATCACTCAACTAGAAGTTATTAGAACTTCTAAAGATTGACGAGAGATGACGCACTATGATATATCCGTCATCCAGAAGAACACCCAGTACCTACCTATACAATACAACCTCATTTGAGTTATGGATAGATGTTTCAGTGGCTGAGCTTAAATACGTTCAAATCTGCAAGAATTACTAATTTGAAGATAAATGCACTACGTAGCTTACCTAACTATACATAGCTAATTACGTCTAAATACGACAATTTTGGCCATTTGATGACGAAAATAATAGAGATGGCTTAATAGGTTGTACGATGGCTCTATCGCAATCATCTTTAGCCATAATTGAATTCGCAAAAATAAACTTAGTATGGTATATTAAATGTAATAAAAAAACTCAGCCCACATCCAATTAGGCGGCAGACGTCGTTATGTAGCGCCATATTATTTTCTTCAGAATTGTTTTGTGTCAAAAATCTTACGAAAAAATACAAGAGACACGCCGACAAACCGCAACGGTCGGTTTAAGGTTCTATCTCGGTAGGGTTACCATGATTGATGACGCTCTTTTGGAATCGCTTATAAAAAAAACCCACTCTATAATAAATAATAATTATAAAGCATTTTATTTCGACCAAAGATCATAGATTTACACTAATTTACAAAAACATAAAATTTGGTTATTTGGTTTTCATATTTTGATTATTTGTAAGCACATGAATCACATAAATCATATAATCCCGAGTAAATAGGTATCTTCTAGGTAAGCGTGCTACACCCTAGACCGCACATCTGCTTAACATCAGGCAGTGTGTAGTCAAACGCAAACCTATTCGAATTAAAAAAAAAATAATAATAACAAAGATTCATGTACTTGCAGTCAAAACGGTTCGCAAATACGTTCAGGATGGTGTTGTCACTGGCCCGGACCCTGCGCACCAGAGATGTGCACCGCTTCCGCATCGTTGTATAGAAACAATCGACGCGCGACTCGGCGAACATCCCCGACGCGCTGCAGTGCCGGGGCAGCCCCATCAGCATCCTGAACGCGTTATTGTATTGAATACGAAGGGCGCTGTACTGTTTCTGCGTATACGCCACCCACAGGCTGCCCGCGTAGAAGGACGTACAAAATGCACTGAATAGAGTAATTTTGACGCCCCCCGAACAACGCGCAAACCTGCGGGCTATCATATTAGCCCTCACAGACAACGCCCTCCGCTCCCTCTCTAAGTCTGCATCGTCTTTCAGGTCAGAGGTTAACTGTCCTAGATACTTGAACTGATCTACCCGCTTCAGCTCGCTTTCATTCAGTTTGATGTTAGGTATGGTATCCAGACGCTTCCCTCTGGCCTGAAAGACCATACATTCACTCTTTTTAGCATTATAGAGCAAGCCATGACTCCGTGCGTATGCTTCACAAATGGTCAGAAGCTTCGATAATCCACAGACAGAGGCTATAACAATCCTCTTCTAGTGAGAGACAGTGAGTAGACAGATTTAAATAAGAAAATTGGTGGTCCGTTTCTACACAGTAAGCCAGCAAACGGGGGGTTGGTGCGTGCCCCCGACCCTAGTGGCCAACAACACTTAATTTCTTCGCGTGTTCGAAATCAACTAAGGAAATTTTAACAAAAAAAAATAAGAAAAAACACCTATTGTTTTTTCTATTAGTCTGAAAAACCTCTTAGAAGTCTAGAAAAAATCCATCTCTTTTACTCGGTGCTCAAGAATAATGCATATTTATATTGTTTACGAAACATATATTGCCAGAAAACAGAGTTGTACGAGCGCATACGAATAAGTCCCGTAGTACAAGGATCAAGTGCAGGGGCTTTTAAAGGTGTATGTATACCTACTTAAATTCATCAATGACTCTCGACAAAGATTCTCAATAAATATTTATTAGTTTGGTTCAACTTGAAAGATATTTATTCTCGTAATTGCTTTAATCGGTTCTCTCCATGCCTCATTGCCACTGTACCCGCCTGACCCTACGTCTCGCCTAATTATGTAAAGCCTAAATGTAGCGGAAGTCTCTAATAACGCAGAATTATTGTCACACAACTCCAGGACCGGTAGGAATCACAACCTAATGACTATTTTATGAAGCAGATTTTACGAGGAAAATATAACTGAGAATATAGCACGCCATTAAAACTCGCATAAATTATAACTAATACCCTGCTCATACTCGTAGCCAACATAACTTACACATTCTTAGGAAAATAATATTAGTTATAAACGGATTTAAATCTATCTTGAGATCGAAACTATCTAGAACTTTCTTACCATAGTGAAGCTAAGTGTGTAGGCATGGAACAGACATATGTACATAAGTGTTACTAAACGCCGACGACGTTTAATTTCCTTCTAGAATAAAAAAATAGTCTTTGTTTTATTATTCTTAAGAGTCCTGATTTATTACTGAACTCGTACTCAGCTGAGGGAAGAATAAAACCCAATAACTAGGGTTCACAAAAGAGATGGATTTAGAAGCTTTCAATCACCATCCTGGGCTTGATAAAATATAGTGGCGCTGATCTTTGATCAGTTGTATGAGTTTGATTGGAGACTGAAGAAAGATGTATAATATTGATTAATTATTTGATAAATGGTTTTTGATATACCTACTCTTCAAATGTATGACAAGTTTAGTAGAAACAAAATACCTATTTTGTTTGTCATACAAACTTAACTAATTTATATCTTCTGTGTGCTATTTATATCTTTTTATCACCACGCAGCAAACTCCATCTAAAAACGAACAATGCCATCTCAACGTCATATTCTTCATCCTTGAACTTGTACGAGTAATGCAGCCGATGTAAAGTGGAAGATAAACGCCGTCTAAATTGCCACTGCACACTCATAACCCCGCGTACGAACGCAGGCACGCCTCGAAGATGACATGTACGTCTTTAAATTGCAAATGAAATGTGTTCTCAAGCTTATCGCTTTGCCACGGACCATCAAGATAGCTCCCATGTCCATTTGCGGGGCTCATAAAAGGACCACAGAGGACAAAATGGGACCACTGACTCAGTGATTCTTTCTCCGCGGGAGTACTGTGCAAGTGCGTAACCAACTTACAAATGCAGATGAATGATAGAGCTACTATGACAGTCTCCTCACAAAACCAACTATACTCTTAAACAAATTTATTTAACTCATTTGACCAGCTTTACATTATAAGTTTGTCATAGTATAATGACAGTGATTTGTCCGTATCGCTTCATCTAGCCTGTTTATTTATTTAATGTCTCATTTCTTGAGCTTTGGACGTGTCTTTGAAAAAAGAAGTTACTATTGTTTTGTAGGTAATTTTTTATTCGTTTTGTATTTTTACTTATATTACTATGTCTATGACAGCTAACTATAAAAAATCTCTGAGAGAATATCAGGATTCGGTTCCGGAGCTTCGATAGGTATCCCTTCTTACTTTATTGGTCGAGCGAACGAAGTGAGAGCCGTTTTAACACACGGTGATTTTGCTTTCGTCCAGATGTTACTTTTCTACAGGTCACATTTTCAACGAATCTCGACGCAACTTGGTACGCAGGTTCTATAATATATTTAGATATTTTATGAAAACTCGCGTGAGAAATCATTATACTAAATAAAACACTGGTTTTCACTCAGGTATGATATACGGCCGGGCCGCTGGGAACCCGACCGGTTTCGGAGTAAATTAGTACTCCTTCATCAGGGAATACGCGCACTCCCGTCGACTGGCGCACGCGCACTGAAACCGGTCGGGTCCCCAGCGTCCCGGCCGTATATCATACGTGAGTGAAAACCGGTGTTTTATTTAGTATATTGGTTCTATAATAGATTTTTTGTCGTCGGCGATTTTTTATTGGATATTTTATTGGAGTTCCCTCAAAAAAGGGGGAAAGTTGTCGCGCTATTTATTAGTTTATCAGCCAATTTTGATAATATTTGGCAAGATAGTTAAGTATTTAAATCCTAACAAGAATTGCGAGTATGAACCAAATCAGTTTACAGCGAGATTGCTAATGAAAAGTCAGTATAGCGAGTTCGGAGATCTACAAGTATAAGTAGGATCTGTGAAAAGTGATGTAACAGCAAAGAACAAAAGCAAAGTTAATACTCACGGGTAACGGGTTAAAGTTTAGACTCACGGGTCTACCCGTGACCACGGTCGATGCAACTCGGCCGAAACGTCGGGATGATGAGGTATTTATTTATCTCGTAATTTTAGTGCGCGATTAGTCCCATAGTATATAATAATAATAGTTACTGTGTCCTAGATGTATTTATGTAGATATATAAAATACTGGAAACTAAAATAGTTTGAACAGTTTTCTGTTTTATTCTGTATTCTTTCCGGAGAGTCTAAACACATTTGTGCCGTATGTTTGAAATCTGATTTCTGAATTTTTAATTTATATAGAAAAAAACTATTACCACAATAAGTATATTCTTATATGAATATACAAAAAACATGTGACGAAAGAGCCTGGTTTGCGCAATATCTGCATAAAATGAAGGAATATTACTTAGTAGTGATGTAACAGCAAAGAACAAAAGCAAAGTTTATAGCTGAATTTCATAACAAAAAACATTTTATTTCTTATCGTAGTTGTACACTTATACACTAATCACTATTTTGGCTCGTAAATCATCATAGAACAGACTCACCAGACAGACTTAATGATGCCGAGGATAAATTACTTGATGGTGCTTAAATTCGACTCGGTTAGATTGATTTTTCAAATTAATTTATTACAAAAATACTCATACGTTTTATAGGGTCAGAACTGATCATGATTTCGTAGCAAGAAGTGATTACTCTATAAAAAAAAACCGGACAAGTGCGAGTCAGGCTCGCACATTACAAACACATTATTAAAATAATTAAAAACCTGTTTTACCATCTGCTAATGAAGTTCTTTTATTTGATACCTTACATGATACGATTTACTCACTTTGAATTTTAAACCCATATTATGTGAATTTTGAGGCCCTATTTTTTGTGATTTAAATAAAATTGTACAGTTTTCAGATTTTTATTACTTTATGTGTACTCTGAGACAATGCTTTTCGCCAAATTTCATAGTTCTATGTCAACGGGAAGTACCCTGTAGGTTTTGATTTTTGTGAGTGTCGAAATATGCGGTTTTATACGACATAAATTTACTCGTAACTTTTTTATACGATAGCTGAGATTTTTTTTTACACAACTGCAAGAGATATACGTATACAGTTTAAATTTCAACTCGATATCTTTACGCGTTCCCGAGATAAAGAGTCTTGACATACACACAGACGGACAGACGGACAACAAAGTGATCCTATAAGGGTTCCGTTTTTTCCGTTTGAGGTACGGAACCCTAAAGAAACAACGGGTTGCACTCCGGAAGTGCCGGCAAAAGTGAAAACTTGAACGTGCGCCGCTTAAACGAAACATTAGGAGCAGGCAAATATTTTCGCCGCGTGGTAGAAGGAGAGGGGATATTACTTCTTCTCTACGCCGCGCCGGCAGTGTACTCTGGCTCTGTCTTACGGATCTTCGATCAGCTTACGCGTCTGTCCTGCCGCGAGTTTAACATTTTTACATATCTCAATAATTATTTTTTCGAAAAAAATAGCATGACCGACTTCACCCGTGTACAGAATCGTTACATAGTAAAAAACAAAAATTGCTTTCCGCTGTCTGTCCCCATGTATGCTTATATCTTTAAAACTACGCAACGGATTTTGATGCAATTTGTTTTAATAGATAGAGTAATTCAAGAAAAATGTTTATATGTATAACACACCTGTGCGAAGCCGGGGCGCATCGCTAGAACGCAAATTTTATGCACAGATCGATGTAGCATTTTTCAAATTATTGTTGATTCACTTGGCCTATTTTTAATTTCAAATGTAACGGAATCATTGGCTTCCAAATTAAATAAAGTGAAAAGTTTACTATGCTGGCATGGTGCGTACAAACCATGATGGATTTGTCCTTCGATTAAATCAAAACTTATTTTTAGCCATGGAAATAATGACGAATAATAGAGATAGGTTTTACGCGTGTGGGCGGGCCTTGGTTTTTATTAATCCGCCGCGCAAAAAGTATAGGTTCAGTGCGAACTGTTTACAAGAGTCTGTGAACTATTGTGTGAATCTTTGAACTTCATGCAAAAAGGAATTTATTTTAACAGCTCATGCGCTATCATTATAATAATTGAATCATTCACCCATCAGCCATAAGAAGTCCACTGCTGGACATAGGCCTCTCCTATACTGTACTGTACCAGCCTTTTTAATAGTCCACTACAGGACGTAGGCCTTCCCACGAAGGGTAATTGGGCCATATCCACCACACTGGCCCAGTGCGGATTGGTGGATTCACTCACGCCATCGAATTTCTTCTACGGACGTATACAGGTTGCCTCACGATGTTTTCCTTCACCGAAAAGCCAATGATGTGAAATTCCGTACATAAGTTCCAAAGAAACTCATTGGTACGGGATCGGGATTTGAACCCACGATCTCACGATTGCAGGTCGGGTGTTACTACCACTAGACCACCACGGCTTATTAGGCCTCTCCTATGGATCTCCAATAAGACTGGTTGGAAGCGGCTTGCATCCAGCGCGATCCTGCGGTCTTAATGAGGTCATCCGTCCACCTTGTGGGTGGACGTCCTACGCTGCGCTTGCCGGTACGTGGTCTCCACTTGAGAACTTTTCGACCCCATCGGTCAACAGTCCTCCGCGCTATGTGCTGTGCCCATTGCCATTTCAACTTGCCAATCCGTTGGGCTATGTCGGTAACTTTGGTTCTTTTGCGGATCTCCTCATTTCTGATTAAATTGAATCTTTAAGACGGCTGAACGTATGCGATAATTGCCACGAGACCGAGTAAGAGCTGGATCAATTATTGAAAATCTATGCTTGTGCATCTGTATGTCAGTTCTGGTAAACTTTTAAGAGTTACTTTAAGATTACGATACGAGATGCAAGCTAAATAAATATGCTTTAGCTATCCTATAGTTACGATCGAGTTCCTACTTTGCTCATGTGTTCAGTCTTTGGGTACAGTTCTTACGTTTTCACCTGGAAAATTTAAATAAAAGCTTTTGAGATCCTGCATATCATGTAGCAGCAATGTGCTATCCAAGACAAGTAAAACAAGCCCAAACACGACGGGTCTATCTTGTTTAGTACAGGAGTTACTATGGTCACTTTCCGCATCCATCATCAGATCAGATCCATGGTGCGATATACATATGCGTGCAAAATTTCAGCTCAATCGGAAACCGGGAAGTTAGTCAAATTTAACTTCCAAGATTCTACCCGAACTTACATAGGTAAATCCATTGTAAGTTAAATAAAAGCTAGTAAAAAATAGGAAAAAAATTGGACAGCTTAATAAATACTGCGTTCTTTATGGTGAACCAAACGTGCATTAAAACTGGTCTAAGCATTATTAATTCTATTAACCTGATGGCGCAGCAGGCTGGTGGGAGGACCGGCTGCCTCATATTTATCACTTCGTCCAGGCCCGGACGGAGGCGACGGCCCGTGGGCGCCGTTTTGCATTAACATTATACAGATGTCATAATACTAAGCTTACAACCTCACTAAGACTATAAGATATTCTTGCACGTACAAGGTTATTTCTGTCACTGTCATTCCTATAAAGCTTGTGACGGGAGAAGTAGGGACAGAGATAATCTCGATTGCTATGATACCTGATTGAGGTTTGACGTTGAGGAGAAATGTCGATGGTGTGTTGGAATATTTTATTGGAGACTTGTATCGTGTATAGTCCTTTGGAAGTCCCATTATATTTATCAGACTTGAGACTGAATTTGCTTAAGTTGGTTTAGAGAGAATGAAGAAGTAGAAACACTATGTCGTAGAATGCATTACTGAACCATTTTATTCGAGTAAGAAACCTAACAGTGATATTTAAATTGCAAGTATTTTATTGTTATAATTGACGTATACATGTTTGTACAAATAAATGAGTATGAGTAATGGTTTTAGCTTATAACGAACTCTTGTCTATATTGTGTAGAATTACAAAATTAAATGATCACTTAAAATACAATTAAACGTAATAAAAATAATTTAGGTAAATACTTAACCAAAGGACATGTCCACAAAATGTATGGAGGTTGGTATAATAATAATCAAAAATTCTAACCACAAGACTGGGTACATTTCGAAAAAGTTTATATTTTTTTGAGTCTATTACATCAGTTAAAAATATAAAAGAGCCCTCTGATTTTTTTAAAATTAATTTTGAATTTATTAAGATGAATAAATATATTTGGCTCAATAGGTAGTTTATCTCTATCAACCCTGATTAAGTAACCCCCAAGTTGTTAAATAAAAGCAATTTTACCAATTAGACACACTTTTTAAAAGTTTTTTTGTTACATTTTACCTACTAACTGGTCACACTGGTAGGTTACAATTTTTAATTTTAGCAAATTAAGAGATAAATGTGGAAGAATCAGCTACGAATGGAAGTAAAATACCTAGTAAAAATAAAAAGCTGTTATATTATTTTTCATAAAATTTACTTGTCACATTTAAAAAAAAAAACTGGAGGGATAGAAAAATCTACATTAAATATTTTTGAAAAGCCCATAAAACAAGCTTTCAAATGATATATATATATCATCTTTGTTCGATTTTTCTCTGAATAATATACCACTTGTGGACGTCACCTTTTGACTACAAATTTTTGTCCGTGGCTTGGTCACGAACGACATGTCCAGAGGTTATCTTTGTAACAACTTGTAACCGGGCAATTTGGCAGAACCGTTTCAAGGCCGTCAACAATTTAAAGACATCCTTTAAAAACTATAGACTAACAAAAAGTATGGTGTTAATTTTACTAAGTTCCTAATCACTTCACATATAGTTTAAAACAAAGTCGCTTATCGCTGTCTGTCCCTATATATGCTTAAATCTATATAAGTATGCTTAAATCTTTAAAACTATGTAAAGAATTTTAATGCGTATTTTAATAAATACAGTGATTCTCACCCTACGTACTGCAGTGGAATATTAACAAGATTATTTTTTGCAAAAATTAGCATGACCGACTTCACCCGTGTACAGAATTCGCGAATATTTCGTATGGATGGATGTAGCATTTTTCACATTATTGTTGATTTATCAAAAATGGCTGACCCGATTTCGATAAAATTTAAATGGAACTAATTTAAAAGTATATTCTTTCCAATAAAAAAATAATTATTGAAATTGGACTACTACGAAAAAAGTTATGAGTGGTTATACATCCTACTAATATTATAAACGCGAAAGTTTGTGAGGATGGATGGATGGATGGATGGATGGATAGATTACTCTTTCACGCAAAATCTACTAAACGGATTGAGATGAAACTTTGCAATAATATAGCTTATATATCAGAATAACACATAGGCTATAAATTATAATGATATTGCGTCAAAAATCAAAATATCATGCGGGCAAAGCCGCGGGTAAAAACTAGTAAAATATATATATGTATAACCACTCATAACTTTTTATATATATATACGCGTCGAATTGTATACCTCCTCCGGTGGTTCGTCGGTCAAAAAGGCTGGTACAGTACAGTACAGTACCAGAGTACTACACCTTCGCAAAGCCGGGACGGGCGCTAGTAAAATAAAAAACAACGATTTGTTTACAGTTTTAAAGATTATGTCATGTCATAATAATGCAGACGAGCATAATATTTATCTAACTGCTTATTAGCATATTTTTTGTAAGGTTTGTTCATCTGTAAAACCGTCAATAATGATTGTAAGTCAACACCTGTTCAATGCTTCGTGTTCGGTGTCCTTCGGCGAGGTGAGGCGTCCACGCAGTTTTCCATGTCGTAGCGCCCCCACTCTGCGAAATTTCCGCGCTTGCTGCGTGCGCGCGTCGCGGCATAGTCGCAGCCACTCTGTCCCGCTCGAAGCGCGCGCGATTCACACCATTGATCACAAACGATCGATCTTAATACGTTTCCCCAACTTTTCATCAATGAAAAGACTGTGAAAACTAACTTTATAGTCAACCAAGTGCCATAGTAGAGCTAGTTATTGTGTGCCAGTGCCAGTGTCGAAGTTCTGTGAAATTTCAGTGCGTGTACTTTGTTGTTTTCATTCAGGTGCGTATTGTTTACATAACCTTCTTCAGTCGTATGTCGTACTGTAACTTGTGAAATTGTCGCATTTTATGTAAATGGAATTGAATCACCTAAGTTGAATGATTTTCGTCAGATGCCGTAAAATTTTATAGCGTTTCGTAATATTGAAACGAATTCCAAGTATCCGGAGGGCTAAAGCCGTTATATGTTGTAAAATGAATGCCTTGATAATGTTAATGTTCTATTTCAACATTTTGCTATTAGTATTTTATTGCGATTATATTCGTTGACAACTGAGCGGCTTCTATAGCTACTAGGTACATAGTTTAAATTTTAGTGTGTCTTGAATCTTTAATTAGAGTACGACAGATTTGAAACTCAGTGATATCATTTAGTACTTCCTTTATTTTAACAATGCTGACTTACATAACAATAATATATCGGTATTTTATAGCAGTTTAAGAAACTTTTCAACAATGTACATAGCTTATACTTTACCTTGAGTCTCACCTCTAACCTGAACTTGGCTAGCGTGATGGATATGACCCAATCACTGTTCACGGGTAGTCCTACGTTCAGCAGTGGAATATTGAAGGGTCGAAATAGTATTATACTATACTATATCGGCCCTTCGGTACCGGTACGTAGAGTTTAGACAGTAATTGCATAATTTAGTAAAATTTTATTTCTTTTCAATAATTTATGAAAACGTGTAGATCTATGACGCAAATACACAGTGCACATTTTCCGGCGATATTTGGTAAGGTTAGCTAAGGTTGCCGGTGACATAACTCGTGTGTATGCAAATATGATGGACTGACGCATGTAGGCGCGGAGCCAGGGCCGCAGTAAGGCTTCACAAAGGGCTAGAGCTATTTTGTTCTTAATTTGGAATATCTAAATTTGAAAGCTGCCGTATTATTTTTCCACAGTGTTTGTCATTTGTTTGATTTGGGAATTATACAAATACTTTAAAATAATTATTTTTGAATAAAAACAAGTACTTAAGAAGTGTGAGGAAGGGTGAAATGAGAAGAAAAACAAGTTCTTCGACTGTGCTACTACTATACTACTTATACACTATTTGTATGTAGTTTTAGAGATTATCTATTTCAACTATTTGATTTTACAATATTACTCTTTAAAAGTAGAGTTAATTTATTTTATTGCTTATGTACAATACCGGTTTTGTTTACTCTCTATTCAACAACTTCATGTTATTGACAATGTATAGTCGGACTGTGATTTAAAGAATTATTACAGTTTGTGTGAAGATGTCACTTCACTTGTCTTAAAGAAAAATCCTCTCCCTTTCGGCCTCTTGCCCTCGCAATGTCCTTGGATCCTTCTACATGGTTTCACTTGTCGTGAAGAAACATTCTCCCCCTTTCAGCGTTTTGCCCCCACAATGTCCTTGGTTAGATCCTTCTGCATGAGTTTATTCTTAGCGATGGATTACCATAACACCTTCACATTGTCAGATCGCTTGTGTTCAGGAGCCATCGACGTCTGTTCAATTAACACTTCTCAGTAAAGTTTACGCGATGGTGTGGAAAACAAATATGCCTCATCTAAATGTCAAATTGGCAATGTTTAAAAATAATCTTTCGAAATATTTACCTGCCGTCCTATAAACTTTTGCAAAAATGGAATGACTTTGTTTTGTTACAGAATCTGTTTGAGAGGCAAATACTTTAAAATCAAGGATACGCCCTTCATGTGCAATTAATGGCATATTTGATCTCCTAATCACTTCATATGACTACTACTGGATATCACGTTCGATCAACATGTTAACAGCGTAACGCATCTACTATTTTTCTAGATTTGTTCATATTTCTGTGATGGCATCATTCAGTATATTTCATTAGCCGATCCTTATTTCCTGCAGTTTATGTTCCAAGGACAACTTGTTTATGTTATTTATTATGAATCCAATAACAAATCTATAAATTACAATTGCTCCAAGTGATTTCGCATGTATGTGTTAATTGATTGAGTTCTCATATTATAGCAAATCAAGATGTTTGAAGTGGATAACAAAAAATGTTGTTGAAGTAGTACATGGAAATTAATAAGGGAAGATAAATTTTCATTAAAAGCATCTGCAAAAACATTAATCTTTTTTATATAACACACCTAGTTCACACAGAATATGTTAGATAGTAAGGATAAATAAGTGCTTTTGAAACGGCTAGCTAATGACATCCTTCGAGAAAGATGCATATAGGAAAGGATCGTTCTCTGTTGTTCTACAATTTGTTCTACTAAAAGAACAATTGGAAAAATATAAGCCCCACAGTTTTACTTAATTTTTAGATATTGGATTACTAAAATTTACATATCTATCTATTTTGTAGCCTTGAATACAAAACCACCTTGCTACCTTGTATAGAAAATGTCGTTGCAAAGATAACGGAATAAAACTTTTCTCCTTTCTCCCCAAAACTTAACAAAAGCGCGCCTAAATTGGCAGTGATTAATTTGTCTGAGTAGCCATAAATATATACAAAGTGCTATATACTGTATATACATATATTGATATCACATTATGTATTTTTAAGTGCGGTGTGCAACAACGGATACTGTGTTCCAGAAGTGGGCAGGAAACTAACCATGACTAGATACATTCGTAGACACACTTAGCCTTATTTGGTTCTAACGCTTTAATTGATAAGTGGTACACTATTACGTATTATGTTATCATATCTTTGAGTGGTTATCCTCAATTAGAAGTGTTATTTTTGGAACTCTTCCCCATATAGAAGTCTCAAACGCATTTATTTGTTTATTGGCTTAACTTTAATGACTATGAAAAATACTAGAGGGAACTACTTTAATATTTGATTGTAGGTCATGTTGTAGTCTGAAAAATTTGTTTTTTTTTGACTTCATTTTCATGACCTTGAAAATATTTATTCTTGTCTGTATTTCGGAAATACTCATTATCAATACTTTTTGACTGCCTCGGTGGCTCAGTGGTTAGTGATCTTAACTACTTGGCCAAAGAGGTGGGTTCGATCCCCACCCAGGGCAAGTATTTATGTGATGAACATAGGTGTTTGCTCTGTGTCTGGGTGTTATTTAGTTACTATCTATATAAGTATGTAATTAAAAATATGTATAAGTATCGCGATTTGAACACATTATTATTATATACTACGGGACTAATTTGTGCGCGATTAGTCCCGTAGTATATAATAATAATGTATAAGTAGTTTATCAGTCTCTGGCAGCCATATCACAAGCTTTGCTTAGTTTGGGGTCAGAGGCCATGTGTAAGATGTCCCCAAATATTTATTTATATATTTTTGTCCTATTGTATTAAACTATACAGAGTTAAGCAGATTACCCTGTATATTGGATATATTTTTGTTTCGTCATTTGATATTCGTAAAAAGCTACTCTTCTTATTTTTGACCGACGAACCACCGGAGGAGGTATACAATTCGACGGGTATATGTATTTTTTTATGTATAACCACGCATAACTGTTTTCATAGTAGTCCGATTTAAATAATTATTTTTTTATTGGAAAGAGTATACTTCGAAATTGGTCCCATTTAAATTTTATCGAAATCGGCTTTTTGATAAATCAACAATAATGTGAAAAATGTTACATCGATCCGTGCATAATATTTGCGTTCTAGCGATGCGCCCCGGCTTCGCACAGGTGTATTACACATATAAACATTTCTCTTGAATTACTCTATCTATTAAAACAAACTGCATCAAAATATAAGCATACATGGGACAGACAGCGGAAAGCGTCTTTGTTTTATAGTAATGATTCTGTACACGGGTGAAGTCGTTCATGCTATTTTTGGCATAAAATAATGATGTATACTAACCTAATCTAGAGAAATAATATGAAGCTAAAGGAAAATAATAAAATATAACTATTCCGAATTCTGACCAAAGTTTGACAAAGCTTGATTTGTATGGTGAGGCACCATACAGGTTTTAAGTAGGCTATAAAATTTCATATCGAGTCTAATTTTAAACAAGGACATATAACGAGTAAAGAAATAAAACGATGTCGAGGATAGTCATAGATTACGGATTTACAATTCTCATGATTTAGATAATTTGAAAGCAAATATGTATTTTAAAATTTTGCAACCACAAATCATATAACATCCATTACCACTGCTACTTATTATTATCTTCAATCGTAGCTTTGGGGTCAAAGTATACACTAAGGTTATTTGAACTGTGAGAACATAAAAATCGAAAATTAAACAAACATCTTTGCAATAATAGTCTCCGGCTAGCTTAGCATACAAGACCACGACAAGAATTTACCGACGTGTGCAAAGGTGACAGATATATGCTTTATCATAACTCTGTCACGTTCTGACACGTCGATAGTATTATTTTTTGGTCCGTATGCTAAGCCCGCAGGCTTGTTGATTCTATCGGCCTTGATGAAATGTAACCCTTAAATACGTAACTAGCATTAAACATTACATGCTATATCAATTGTGATATAGCATGTTACTCACAGTTTTTGACAAAAACTCGGCGCAAAACATTTGACGAGGGCGTTATTATATTAGATTGAAAAATAATGACAGAGGCTGTCAGTTCGCCTACGATACTGAGGAACAATAAAAGCGTTTAGAAAATGTATTGTCTCTAAATACCTGAGATATCGTCAAGGGATCAATGTACTTTGACATTAGTGTGGATTCAAGATCACTGTTGTTCAAAACTAGTTATGTATGGATTAGTCTCATCTTAATTTCATTCGCGAATTATAAGATGAATACATTTATTAGTTTACTAGCTACGTTTTGCGGCATTATTTATGTAGAAGTTTTTCTGTATAACTGGCCTATTTTCCGGGACAACAATAGCCTATGTCACTTTTCAATGCTTGAACTAGGTGTATCTAAAATAATTTTTCGCAACAAATGGCAAAACTGACTTCCATCGTGTACAACATTCGAATAGTTGGCTCGAATGTTATGATGTATACAATTTTTACATTATTGTTAATTTTTCAAAAACAGTACAACCGATTTCGATAGCATTTAAATCAATCAGGATCACCTTGGGAGTGTACCCTTTTGAACTAAAAACTTTTTTCGATTTGGTTGGCGTAACAATTGGTTAAAATATCGATGAATATACACAAAAAATACATATTTCGACATAGCCCCACCTCCTTTTTGGAAGTCGGTTAGTGAAAAATGTCACGTAACATATTATGTTGTCGACAAGAATGGGTAAACAAAAAAAACTGTTCGTAGTTGAACTAAAACTTTTGTTTTACGTTTGGATTTTTAAATTAGAAGAAATCCTTTAAAATATTTGAAAATCATGTTTGCTAATGACTCCTGTTATCGTTTATTTTATCTCAGATCTATTACATTAATCCCGAGCAGTATTTATGTGATCTTTTATGAATTTTGATCCCGTTAAGCTTTAAAAGATTGTGAGATACATTTATCTTTATGTGGAATAAAATATATCACAGCGGTATACTGATCTTGGGGCAATTCAGTACGTAAAAAAGAAAGAAGGTTATTTTACTGTGCCAAATGTGAAAAGGTAGGTTGTACCCATGTGGGGAAGGAAACAATTCTATTAAAATGCTGGTGGCTACATTAAAGTTTTTCTGATTTTGATCTGAGCGCTTAGTCCAGAGTGCCAAGTGGGAGTTTTGCAAATCAAATCGAATTAACCGAGCGCGCCGTGCACACACGCGAGCACATTGATACACACGCTGGAATTAGCCAATCACAGACGTTACCGCGCTCGTGTTCGACCGATTTGGTACTCGTTACATTACCGTAAAAAATACTCACACTTAGCTATTCAGATTTCTGTACGTGACACAAGATGGCGTTGTGCCATTTCCATAGAAATCACATCAAACGTTAACGCGATCGAGCTCGAGCGTAAATCTCCCACTTAGCCCTCTGGTTTTGCGTAGTTTACTTTCACGTTCGCGTGTGGCTCCATACATTTTGGTTAGTTCTTCCTCGTTTCCGCCAGGGGCGCTGTACAACAATATATAGAGCCATTAGGAAACAGCTGTAGTATCAATTTACGTGAAAACCTGGACTAACCCCTCTGGATTGAATTATTGAATGTCACCATATTTTACCTACTACGTGAAACTTAAAGAGACGGAAAAACGTCGATGACTAATTACCTTACCTTATTAATCCATCACATTCGGTTTAGTAAAAACCGTGCTTTTAAATAAATGGGTATTTTTCTAATCTATGCACTTCATATAAATTCAATTCATGTAAATTAGAGATCGCATTTATTGATGTATTTCTTTTTATATTAAGTTGTTGAATTATTTAGAGAGAAAACATGCTTACGTGAAAATTTCTTGATGGACAGGTTTTCCAATACATTTCCGGAAACAAGATGTTACGTTATATTGCTTTATGTGTATAATAATGATTATTTATTTGGGACTTAAAGTTACTATCTCAGTTATGAATCTATGATGCAATTAACAATGATTAGGTACATCATTACCTTCGTGGGTAGGTTTAAATCCTGCAATGGACTATCAAAAAACTGGTACAGTACAGTGGGTACATCAGAATTCGATTTTAACCGCTGCTCTTCGTTTCGGTAACATCTTGACCCTAATCATGTTTGTGATTTCATTTACTACATTTTGTCTGTTATTGCGTTTTCCTCATTTTTTACTACGGTTTTATCAATTAACAGTAATCTGCAGACTGGTACGTACTTCGTCTCATGGGTTTTCTCGCGTTGCTCAAACGAATAAGATTTACGTTACTCATATCCGCAGATACGATAAGCGATCGCGTTCTAAGAATATTTTGTCATGCGTTATGTAACCAAACGTTGGATTTTCTCAGTCTTCTTTACATATTTTTTTAATGAGAAGAAATCGTCGAGTTTTGCTCAGTAGAAAATTCTACAAAAAATAATAAAAGAATGACACGACAGTCGTGACTGATTTTATCAAATTTAGCGTGTATTGTACTTACGTTGAATTTGGATATAGTAAAAACTACAATATATTTTTTCATTGTCGCGCCAAGGCTTCTTGAGAGATTTTTAAAATATGTTAACTTACTATTTACTGAAAATTAATGTGTCAAGCTTTAATTTAACGATATGAATTACCTATGAGTATCCACGTTCAAAGTACGTACCATTATTTAGGTGTCAGCATGCTACTATAAAAAACATACTTATTACATAAAAGTTAGGACTATCTCTAGATTTTCACCGGCGTGTAGAAAATGCAGTTGTTTTCCTTGTAATTTTTATAAAGCATATTTTGAAAATTTTATTCTGTTAATTAACTTGTCAATAAAAATATACTTATAAATCCAAAATAAAATAGGTATTATCCTACTATCCTACTAATATTAGGATGGATGGATGTATTGATGTTTGTTACTCTTTCACGCAAAAACTACTGAACGGATTGGGATGAAACTTTGCGATAATATAGCTTATATGTCAGAATAACACATAGGCTATAAATTATATTGATATATTGCGTATGCGGGCGAAGCCGCGGGTAAAAACTAGTCTATTTATAAAATCGCAATCTTTTCTGTTCTGGATGTAGACTAATTGTCTTGCGCGGGTAGTAGGTATATGAATAAAAAAAAAATTGTTAAAGTTCAATACAAACTTTAGTCATTTTGCTCGACCCTTAAAACAAATACTCCTCCCAGACCTAACGTTTGGTTACTCTGATTAAGCCACGTTTATGTATTTAGCTGTTCGTACCAAGACAGTGTTTGGTTTTCCACATATGAGTCGCACGGACAATGAAGAAGGAAGTCATGAGCTGTTAACTTAAGCTAATTGTTTGAAAATACCAATTTTTCTACTTTTTTGTACTAATATTGGCTTTTACGTGGGTTGGGTGTGTAAAAATTGCAGTGACTTATTTTAAAAAAGGAAGCAGTGGTCATGCTGTATACACTCTACACTACACGAAAAAATAACTGCATTAGCACAAAAAACTTAAATACACCTTAAACACTGTCTAACCATGCAATTTGTACTTTTAAACATTGTTTAAATCGCGCGTAAAACTTGTAGTAAGGCGGTAAAATTTTTAAGATTTTAGCTAGTTTTTTCAAAGTGTATCTTGTGTCTAATTTTTTTTGTTAAAATTGGTATAATTTGACAGCACTAATAGGGATGTTTACTAAAAAATATAATTAGTCCGTCAAATAGATTGTCAAAAAATATTAGGCACCTATTTTTTCTTTTGTCAATTTAACCAAAATTGATGAAGATAGCCCTTTAAAGTTCCGCGTGACCCATACCCAGTAACCCTATTCTTGCTATCTCATATTTGTGCTACTATTAGCAAAGGGCAATGATAGTACTAAGAGTAATAAGTAAAAGTAAAAAAGTTTATTAACCAAAAGAAAAATACACAACTAAAAATTCCACTTATCCTCTGCGCAGGGGATCATGTAAGGGGATTTGTGGAATAAGCCCTATCAAGGTACTTAAGGCGAGAGATAAACTAACTGTAACGATTATATGTATCTAATACCTAACATGATTGCCTTATATTAAGAATACATTACCAAAATGAACGGACTGTGAACCTCAAACTAAACTCAAGGTTTGTGCCTTAGGGCTCGAGTGCGAAGTTACCATGATTAAGAATAAATCATTTTAGTGCTTATAAATAGTATAAAATAGTGTAACGAGTTGACTCAAAATTAGCTAGGTACATTAAATGCCCTGTCACTGCAAATCATTTATATTTTGCGTCAGACGCAACAAGTTTTGTTGAATAATGTGAAGTGTACGAAATCACTTCCCAATTATATCCACAAATGTCTTAATTATCTATTCAAATGGAGCGAAACCACTAAACTACATACTAGGTTTATAGCAACTTTATAGCATGTTTATTACGTCGCCTTTGCAGGATCCTAAGTAGGCGATCAAGTTGGTTGCAAACTTGAAACACGGTTATTTTCATAGCTCGTTAAATATCTGCCATTCTATTTATATGGATAACTAGGAATAACACGTGGTTAAGTTTCTGATGCATGAGCAGAATAAACGAAAAGTTCTCCGGTGGAGACCACGGACCGGCAAGTGCATCGTAGGACATCCACCCACAAGGTGGATGGATGACCTCATTAAAACCGCAGAACCGCTACCAACCGGTCTTATTGGAGACCCACACGGGAAGCCTATGTCCCGCAGTGGACGTCCTGTGGCTGATTGTTGGTTAGATGGATCAGAATAAGGTTTCAGCATAAAATAATCTAAAAGATATCGAAAGAGAAAACTGTTTCATAAAACAACTAAAAATAATCCTTTTATCGAAATGTATTACACATTAGACGAATTTTTTACCGATAATCTAGAGAACATAATAATAAATCGTTCCGATACAAATAATAAAATTGCCATACACTTATAGGGTCATATAAAACATATTAACTAAGAACCGAATGTAAATTTCATTTGTTGTAATAAATTATTTGACTTTGACTTTGAGCATATTCTATGGTAAAAGATCACTCTTCTGATCAATGTATGTATGTATAGGTATGTAATATGTATACATATTATGTATTGTAGGTACTCTAAAGTTAAATAAAACTCCAAATACATTTACTGAAAAAGAAAACGCCTATGCACTCTATCTAAACAAATGTGAAAAGATGTCATTAGACTCTAGTTCCCATAGCATAGCCTCTGGCCTTAGATTATAGCCTCTGGCTAGCTCGGGAACCAGAGGCTGCATTATTTTTCATGTAGGTACCTTATTTTTGACCGACGAACCACCGGAGGAGGTATACAATTCGACGCGTATATTTACGCATATACGCATAACTTTTTTCGTAGTAGTCCGATTTCAATAATTTTTTTTTTTGAAAGAATATACTTCGAAATTGGTCCTATTTAAATTTTATCGAAATCGGCAGAGCCATTTTTGATAAATCAACAATAATGTGAAAAATACCACATCGTTCCATACGAAATATTCGCGAATTCTGTACACGGGTGAAGTCGGTCATGCTAATTTTTGCAAAAAATAATCTTGTATGTCAATGAAAACTTTTGATTGATTGATCGGATTCTCTTCGATGGAGTACCTACTTATGTTACGAGAGTTTTTATTATAACTAATATACGGTGGATCTACGCAATTTCATTTTAATTTCGTCATAATGTAGCAGGGTCATATAATTATTATGGTTCTATTTTATTTTACTTCAATGGTAATGGTCCTATGATTTAAAAAAAATTATTTTATTTAATGGTAATACGTATCTACTAGTATTTATAAGGACTTCGAATATAAGCGTAGCCCGAGAATTGATGATGTTCTACGCCACATACTCGTATTGTGTATTGTCTCAACGGAAGCCTGTTTGGATCTAAATTAAGTATTATTTAAAGTCTATTAATGGATAGTGTATTGTGCGTATAAAATCAATAATCTGGCGTAATTAGGATTAGGAAAAGATAACTAATTGGAATATCCTTTAATTTTACAATGACGTAAGTTCATCGTAATATCTCTCGCTAACTATAAGTACTACTTTGTACACAGGCATTTACAATGTTATATGATACTTATTAATACTATTATCAATCCTATTTCACAGCAACGGCTAGACTTAAGTAGTCTCATTTATTTACCGTTTTAGTTTGTACTTGCAGGTTTGTAGGTAGCGTACACAGATGTAGCGAGATAGGCGACGACGACGCTTCAATCTAGTGAGAAAGAAATTACGCTCGAAACTTGCTACTTAAAGTCATAACTAGATATATTAACAATAAATAATTACATGTTTATTACGCACAGACATCAACAAATGACCTGTCTTATGCACTCACACAACAGTTAATTTTTCAATGCATTTTGGGGCGTAAGAGGATTTCCCTCATATAAATTTCATCGTCATTATATATTATCATCTATGTAATGTTTATCGCTGGATATAGGCCTCCCTACAGGTTTTCAATAATACCAGTCCAATCCAGTTCCATTAATCCAGATCTTGCAGACTTATTAATAAGGTTATCTGTCCATGTAATTGATATAGTATATTAGTCCACCGCCTTGTAGATTGGTATCACTATACAGGGTTATCCAGAACTGGTGTAATAAGCCGAATGGGGGTGATTAAGACCACCGTTACGAACAACTTTTACTGTAGGGCCAAATCAAAATTTTGAGTTGTATCTGCTTATCCTGATCTAGTAGGGTTGTCTTCTTACTGTGTTTAGTACACAGTAAGAAGACAACCCTGTATTAGATCGAACCAATGTTCACAACCGGTAGGTAATAGATACCGCAGGAACACGCTGGATGACAGACAGACAGACAGACAAAACTATTTATTTACAACCACAATTTAAAATAAACACTGTTTACACATATACGACAAAAAATATGATTATAAATATGAAAAAAAAAATATATGGCGGCCTTATCACCCATGGCGATTTCTTCCAGGCAACCTTGAGTGATGAGTGCCGCTTCCAATCGATCTTATTGTAGTGTATCTTAAATCTGTAGAGGAAGCATATCTCCAACAGTGATTATACTTCGGCTGATAATGACGATGATGATGTAGATTGATAAGCGTCTCAGGCCCCGGGTAAGAGAAGGCTTCTCTGTATATCTCTAAGGCAGCGAAGGCTAGAGGCATTCCCGCGGCGGTCAGGTGGTTATTTACCAGGTCCGACGGCCCGAGCCCTAGCATTGCTCAACGGCCGGTTGTTGGAACATAAATGTTGGGCTTGTAGGTAGGAGGCAAGATTGATGCCAGATTGGTTTGATTAGCTGACACCGATAACGGGGAGTTATGGGGAAATAAATAATAGTTCAGGTACTCAGGTTTTGTTACTCATTGCGATTAAGTGGTGGTGTTGAAATGGAGTAAACAATGTATTGGAAGGTCGATTTTGTGTCGACTAACAACATCAGATCTTTAGTATTGGCAATATTTAAGATTTTAGCTTTAAAATATTTTTGGACATAACCGGAAGTGTAGTAGCGTTAGCCTATTGGAATCGAGATGGGACGACGATATAGTCGAAATCGCGGGACGAACTTGGAGATGATTGGTACAGTTTGAAAAATAAAGCTGTGGATGCCGGTGATAATTCCAGAATAAAAAGTAGTATTATTTGTATAACCGTCTGATATACGTAATGCCTTTTATCGTAAAATAATGTGAACAGGATCTTTCACTAAAGAATAGGCAAGGCAGATCCTTGCCTATTCTTTAGTGGCAGCAGTGCAAAATGTACATAGGCAAAAGTAATATCTATCAGTGGAACCGATAGTTTAATTGCCACATCCACTCTATCAGATAGAAAACACAACATATTGTTTATAAACACTAGTGTATACACAGCAAAGCTGATGTGAGAATCCACTATGACTGCCTCGGTGGCTCAGTGGTTAGTGACCCTAACTTCTGGATCAAAAAGGCGTGGGTTCGATCCCCAACCAGGGCAAATATTTATGTGATGAACATAAGTGTTTTCTCTGTGTCTGGGTGTTATTTAGTTACTATATATATAAGTAAGTATTTAAAAATAAGTATATGTAGTGTATCAGTCTCAGGCAGCCATATCACAAGCTTTGCTTAGTTTGGGGTCAGAGGCCGTGTGTAAGATGTCCCAAAAATATTTATATTCATTTATTTATTACTATTAGTTGCAACCTTGTAGATGCTTGCTTCACATAGTTTCCTACTTTTAGTTCTTGGTACTTACTCTAAGACCATACACTTCAAGAACAGAGATCGACCATACCATTACAAACAGGTCCATGAAAAGCCAAAATGATATACGATGGTGTTGTAGAGCTCTAAATAAAAGATGCTAATTGATGGACATTAATCCTAAGGTCATTGTAAATGATTCAGTGTCCATTAGGCCATTACGAGCCGAGCACAAGTGTGGATAAGGTCGCGACCTACTGCCTTGGGCATGTATATCAGAACATGGACTCCACTGACAATGACTCCGCTTCACTAACATTTAATTTGATTTGTACTACGTTTAGAGAAACAAAGCTTTGTAGAAGACCTTTATAAGTACTCATTGAATTTACGAAGAACCTACAACAATGATGAAGTAAAATTTTATTCTTTGAAATAGGTGTTTGTCTTGACGATAGACAGTTTCTAGGGTTTCAACGTTGGCATGACCAACGTTTACTATGGGACCAAATCTAAAAATAGCGGAAAATGATTTTTTCCGCTGCTGTTGTCTGTTTTATACTAAAAGTTTCGACATTTATGGACCTTCTGTTAAGAATAAGACTTTCGACATGTCATGAAAAATCAGATCTTCTATAGATCTGATTTTTTGATGAGTGAAATTGATTTGATGAGTAGTAGGAATAAGTAAGTGGAGACCAAATCTAAAAATAGCGGAAAAAGATTTTTTCCGCTGCTGTCGTCTGTTTTATACTAAAAGTTTCGACATTTATGGACCTTCTGATAAGAGTAAGACTTTCGACATGTCATGAAAAATCAGATCTTCTATAGATCTGATTTTTTGATGAGTAAAATTGATTTGATGAGTAGTAGGAATAAGTAAGTGGAGAATATTAATTAATTGAAAATAGGTTGGATAGGGTTGTTGAAATATATTTTTGTTGGGATAGGGCAGCTGGAATAGCAGCTGTTTCGAAGAAAATCGTTGAAATGAAGCAGTTTAGCATACTCACAGATCAGAGAACAAGGTGTGAGCCTACTTTAGTTGTTGTTGTATTCTACAAACGACTAAGTTTGACAATGTACCTATGTACTTAATATTTGTTGCAGTTTAGAGTGGGATAAAAACCTAAAATGTTGGTTCAACGATGAATGTAGGTTTTCAACGATTCATTGCGATTATTGAGATGTATGTAGCTTTTTCGAAAAAGACCTAATACTCGTAATAAAAGCTAAGATCAGATATTTCAGACATTTCCTCCGCGCCAGTCCGCCTTGAAAACCCCATACTTGTCAACACGATCTTAAGATGAACCTGTAGAAGGTTAACAAGCATTAATATGCATGATTATTTCCGCCATTTTCGCATTACATGAATAATGAATGTTAAGATATCATCTCTGAGAGTGAACGATCAGAATATTTACATTAAACTTATGATTAGTGACGTAAGGTTTATTATAAAATCGATAGCAATGTCGACTTTGGATAAAACTAGAAAGGATCAATTATTGCTAGAAATAGATTCCACATGTCTACTCATTACAAAATTATACAAATTCTAGACTATAATTTTATTCTAGTTATTAGTATGAATCATAGAGTATGAGATAAACACTAAGCTGGTATGAATTAAACCGACTTTCTAATACAACTTATTATAACTCCTCGGAAAAAAAATAAAGGTTTTATAACACATGTTGTTTGAAAATGTGGGAAACAGTTTGACAGTGTTTTCCCGATTTCAGGTACAGTTTTGTGGTAAAAGTTGTTCCTAATAATGAGAACCCGTAGAGTTTGTAGAGTGTTCAACCAGATTATTGTACACTAGCGGCCCGTCCCGGCTTCGCACGGGTAGACATAAATAGGTACAGATATTTTACTAAATATAGCCTTTGTTACTCAGTGATAATGTAGCTTTCTAATGAAAAAAGAATTATTAAAATCGGTCCAGTACTTTTTGAGTTTATTCGTTACAGACAAAAATACAAATTTTTCCTCTTTATAATATTAGTGTAGATGTAGATAATAATGGATTTAACGATGCCCTAGAGTATGTAGTTTTTACCAATAATGTTGTTATTGCCTTTATTTATTTTTAATAGAAAAGACCAACATATATCATGGAAATTTAGCGTTTTCTCTATGGTGATATTATAAATAATAGCATGCGTATTGAGTATGTTTTAGTTAAGTAACTAGGTATATATAATTGTAAAATATAATATATCGTATGACGTCCAGTGTTGGAAATACCTAGCTTATAATAATTTTAATTGAACCTAGGACCTCCACCTTCAAGGTATGGCGCATCTATAACCGCAGGCTTGCCTTGTGAGTGTTTTTGCTCCCCGGCTACTCAAGCGTATCCAACCCGCTTGACATCTTAGAGTTAGACTTAATTATAATATTACACCAAATTCAGATGTAATACTGATTAGATTACAAAAGATAAATCTGATATAATGTCATTTAACAGATCATGTAGAGACCCTTTTTAGGGTTCCGTACCCAAAGGGTAAAAACCCCTATTACTAAGACTCCACTGTCCGTCCGTCTGTCCGTTTGTCTGTCACCAGGCTGTATCTCATGAACCGTGATAGCTAGAAGTGAATCTAGAAATCGTTACAACCATAACTCAGTTATGAGTAAATATAAAACAAAGTTCTCACTACTGTCTGTACGCTTAGATCTTTTAAACTACATAGTGGATTAATTCAGTTTTCACTAATGGGGATTTCAAAGTAATACAAAAAATAACCTATTACAAAGATGTATATTAGTAGAGAAATACCAAATATTACATTAGCGAAGCGAGGGCGGGTCGTTAACTTAACTACGGATGAATTATGGATATTATTATTATATACTACGGGACTAATCGGGCACTAAAATTACGAGATAAACAAATACCTCCTCGTCCCGACGTTTCAGGCGAGTTGCATCGACCGTGGTCACGGGTAGACATTAGTTGGTCACCGGTAGACATTAGTTGGTCACGGGATTAGTTCCGTAGTATATAATAATAATGTGTTCAAATCGTGAAAGTTTTAAAACAAGAATTATGGATATTTAAGAAGGTAAATTTAATTAAATACCTGGTCTACTACTTACTTAAATCTAAGCGAGCAAAGCCTAGATAAGAATCTTCTTTATACGCTTAACCAGAAATTAGTCACCATTTGCCTCCATTTGCAAATCATTCAATCTTAGGAACTTATTTTTTACTCTAGGTTCATACCCATTGTAAATCTGTCAAGCATACACTATATGTACTCTAGAATTCATTAACGAGTTCTAGAGGTTTTTACAATTACTTTGTATCTCGTATCATCAATGGCAATAGCTATGATGAATAGTGTCAAAACATCAATGACAAGTTGGAGTCAAAGGAGTGATGGATGATCACTCGTAGCAGTGACAATGTTTTTATTAGCTAAGGGTGATAAATTGGTACACTATTGAAATAGAGTGACAGAATTAGATTACATCTAATGAATTGGCAGTTTGAATAGAGTTTTGAAATTTGAATTGGCAAAAAATTTAGTTCTTTGTTTTGTTTCGTAGTTTTGGTTGAGGCTGAAAAATAGCTTGAAATATTAGAAGATGTCATTTAGTATTCATTTTAACCTGAGTACTGGGTAACGTTTCGACACCGCAAACTAGTAAAAGTAAAATAAGACACAATACTTAGCTAACGTTCCCATTACCTTAGAGTTTAAGTTAATTGCAATACCCTAATACAGGGTCCATAAGTATGTAACTCTAGGTTTATATAAATGTTACAGTTATGAATTAGACTAAGAGAATATGTATTTATGGTGCAATAAAAACGATTGAATATTGGTATTAGTTTTATTTCGTATTCATTATAACTTTTAACATTTTAACTACATACATATAGAGTCGAAGATATATCATATTTATTCACAAATAACTGAGAATTATAGTAAAATACCTCTTGACCGCGACTTTGCTAGCGTGATATTTTGGTTTTTGGGCTATTCCATAGGAATCTTTTGTTTTTCCGTAATAAAAAGTAGTTTATGGCACTCTTCAACCTTTATACTATATCCCGAAGTCCCTTTGTTGCTGCGTTAAAGAGTAACAAACAAACCAATTTACACATTTTCGAATTTATGACATTTGTAAGATAGTTTTGTTTATCGTGTGTCTATTACAGATACAAAATTTACTATGGTCAATAAAAAGTTTCATTTTTACGTTCACGCAAATCATGGAAGTTTGTCACCAAATAATTCATAGGATTTTCACAGTTGAATGATGCTCAGTATAAATCGGCAGGAATCGTTCGAGTGACATTGAACCGAGCCACATGGCATTGTTATTCACCTCACGCAGTTTCGGTGTTCGACACGTCACGCAGATGGCGATTGTCGAAGGCAAGTTCTATGGATAGGACTGCAGAATGGCATTCTTGGGAATTCCGTGGAATCATATTGCTTACATGGAATTTAAAGCTTTTATTGGAATTGATTTAAAAACGTTATTTTTAAACCTGTTTATACTCATATGACGTATAGTAACTATTAATATTTTTTACGTCGAGTACATTCCGTTATTGACATATCATGCATAATGTTAATTGTTGAAGGCAAGTTCTAAGGAGTTAAGCATTATTCGAAATCCAAAACCTTTTTATCTCAAAATTGATTTTAAGGATCAGGAAATCGCGATCTCTATTATTGAAGTGAAAACTTATTTAGCAGCATTGTGCACTTTTGTGTGTGTGCCATCTAATGCATGCCAACTCCTGCCGGCACGCCGCGGCGCAGGGTGCTTGCGCGAGTGTGCGTGTTCATATTGTACTTTATACGTTCAAGTTTTTACTTCTGCTGGCACTCTCGGAGTGCAACCAGTTGTTTTTTTAGGGTTCCGTACCTCAAACGGAAAAAACGGAACCCTTATAGGATCACTTTGTTGTCCGTCTGTACGTCTGTGTGTATGTTAAGACTCTTTATTTCGGGAACGCGTAAATATATCGAGTTGAAATTTAAACTGTATACGTATATCCATGGTCTATTTTAATTTTAGTTGTGTAAAAGAAAAAACTTCTCAGTTATCGTTTAAAAAGTTAGAGCCGTTTATGTCGTAAAAAACCGTATATTTCGACACTCACAAAAATCAAAACCTACAGGGTACTTCCCGTTGATATAGAACTATGAAATTTGGCGAGAAGCATTGTCTCAGAGTACACATATAGGAATAAATCTGAAAACTGTTCATTTTTATTTAAATCACATAAAAATAGGGCCTCAAAATTCACAAAATATGGGTTCAAAATTCAAAGTGAGTAAATCGTATCATGTAAGGTATCATATAAAATAACTTCATTAGCACATGCTAAAACTGGTTTTAAATTATTTTAACAATATATTTGTATGGAACCATCGATGTGCGAGCCTGACTCGCACTTGTCCGGTTTATTTTTTAAATAACTTTAGAATTTAAAATATTTTTATGAATACAAAAAAAACATGAAAGTCAACTAAAGCTTTAGTCATACTACCAGCCAATACAAGTAAATTTTGCAAGACCACCCCACAGATTCATCAGACTTACGTCACAGCCGACCTTCTAATTCCACTCGAGAATAGTCTCAGTACAGCTCAATGCCTCTACTTGACATACACGACCCTCGGCATGCCCTTATACCCACGTATTCGCTAACACCACCAAGGTCTAACGGAGCAGTGTCAAATGACGTGCGGCATAACAAATGAGTCAGATTTTGGTCTTTTACCTCACTAGACGCGTGTAAAATTAACTTAAAAGATACCCAGTTAAACATAAAAAGTGTGTTGAGAATTAAAAATAGGTAACTTAGATGAATAATAAGTAGGTAACGTAAAATAATAAATCGAAAAGCTGCAAGTTGTACGCGCAAAGCAAAAAAGTCCGTTCCATAACGGCTGAGATTGGACCAGTTGAAATATATTGAAAATTTTGACGTCGAAAATTGTTAATACATAATTATTACCTATTTTAAACACGCATTATGGTTTTTCTTATGAAATTCGTCAGAGGTCGTAAAGGTAATCAAAGGTCGTCGCGAACCCTTAGTTTTCAGTGGTTATGAGATGGAACACGTACAATTTCATTACTTCCTGTAGACCTATTATACTACTGTATTTTACAACGATAATTTTCTATAAAAGAAAATAAAATTAAGTTTAAAATGAACACTAAGTCACACAAACAAGAAGTGACAGAAGAAAATAAAACACTTCAAAGCTTCCGCGGTTAATTCTGGGTTTCCTGATTTTCTATTTAACTAAAGGACTTAAAATAAAGACAGACTCTTAAAGTGCAAAATTCTATCGGCAGTTAAAATTTCAGCAAATACAGAGCTAGAGATAGAAGGTAAGTAGTAGGTGAAATATTATTTCATAGAGTCAAATCCCCATTTAAAAAACTACTCTACCTAAAATAATAATATGTTATTCGGAATAATAAATGTTGTAGACTTAGTCTTTAATTAAGGAAATTCCTTGAAAATCGATGATCTAATACACTGTTTAATCAACAAACATGATACGAAATGGCTATTTATAAAAGTGACAACAAAGGACATGATTCTGAATCGTCTCATTGTTCTATCACGTAATCAAGTGAGCCTTAATTTACTGTGTGAACTGGCGGGTTTTAAATACTCGTCATTCGTTTTTTGAGTACAAATAGTCATTTGTCTTGCTTGTCACTTGAATTACGAATACGATAAAAAGTAAACTACTTGAGAGCACACGGCGAGCTCAAGGTTTCTGAGGATCGATAGACCGTGTCAGAATTAATCAGTCATCTACGGCTGAAAACTGAGTAATCATAACTAAATTAGTGATTATAAGTACTTTATGTAACAAGGTTAGATCTATAGGAAATAGTTTTTGCGAAATTTATGTCTCTTTTTGCCAACTTCCAAAAGTAGAAGGTACTATGTTCGTCTGTATGTGTTTTTTGTGTACGTTCATCGATAATTTCGTCAATTGTAAACCGATTTGAAAATTTATTTTTTATTTCAAAAATATATAGGTGCTAAAGATATATTGGTTCCATTAAAATTTTATCGAAATTAGCTGATCCGTTTTTGATAAATCAACAATAATGTACATGAGTGTCACATCGATTCGCGCAGACTATCCGATTTGGATATATATTTTTGGAAAAACAAAATTGATATTGTATCACGAAAAATATGTAACTATGTTTTTCGAGGGTTTTATAGCTATAACTTATTTAGATATAAGTTACATAGCATTAGGTATTTTTTATGATAAACGTAGTAAGTAAGTACTATTTTTATTATAAAAATGCATTGATGTGAGACAAAGTTAGAAACAAGTTTTAAAAAATGTTAGAAGTTGAAATAGGTACCTTATTCAAATTAAAAATCACGATATGTATGCATACTCTAGAGCAACTTTCGAGCAATTACGAAACTTAATTAGAAAAACGTGTGTTCAACGAACCAGATCAACGTGAAACAAAGTGTCGAACAACATTATTCTAATGTTTTAGCTATTTTTCCCACGACTGTACCCACAAGTCCAGAACTTCTTGAACTAAGCTTTATAACACTAAATATTAAAGTGGAGGTCTAAGTATACTGGTCGTTTTGAAGTAATAAGTATTAATAGAGATGACACGATGTCAAAATATGTTAGCGTAACATATTACGCAAGAAAGGTAAAGTTGGAGATGGGTTTACTCAATCCCGCTTCGTAAGACGACAATAAAATGTTCCAGATAGGCACGCACATAGAATTGAAAGTAGTAAAGATCGATGTCTAAGGGAGTCATTTATATTCGTGAACCAGGATCTGATAGTGCGTTAACCTTTCAACTTGAGCTTTCAATGTTTATATAGGATTTTTCTGCTTATTTTTCCAATGAGGATATCGCAAATAGGTACGTAATCATTATTTATATCTATCTAGTGAGCCTATTTTTGCTCGCTTATATTTATAGAGCATTGTTTCCTAACCTGTGGAGCATATGTTTGGGGGTCCGCGGTTCCAAACGCATCTATCTTACTTAGAGTATTAACAGAAATAAATAAATTACCTACGTTTAACATCTCGTAATTATTACGCTTACTAGGCATTCTTTACTCTTGTATACATCAAAAACAAATACAGGAATAGGTTACATGTGGAATCTGATTTGAGATTGCAATTGAGTACCTAATAATATCAACCCGAACATTTCTAACTTAGTTGCAAAAAAGCAGCACCAACCTTCTCATCAATGTTTTTCTACAAAAAATGTTGTTTTTTTTTTAAATTAATTACGGAAGTCTAAAATATAATATCGTCCGAAAATTGCACCTTTTTTTACTCAGGGGTCCTTGGCATTATACTTGATTTCTTTGAGGGCCCGCGGCTAAAAAAGGTTAGGAACCGCTGGTGTAGAGCTATCTTTCTCGCCATGCTGTTTGGTCCTGTGTAAGCCTCATCTATTGCTTTTCAACAGATTTGATGATATCATTTGACCATTGGGCTGGCAGACTGCCTCTATTTCTTCGTCTTTCTCTTTGTAAGTGAGATTTTGGTTGTAATCACAATTAATAACAATAACAGTAAACACAATTATTTATATTATTACATTAACAGTTAATTTATCCCTATTATTATCGGAATAGATTTACTGTTTATTTTAAAATACATCACAGGAAACGAAAACTCATAAAACTACTTTAAGTTATACTCTATGTCTATTTGGCGGCACTCCTGCTAACAATAAGTATTCTAAGAATCAGAAATAAAACATATTCGAGTGTCATAGTAGTTACTACCTACCTACGTACTTAATACCTTGATACTGTATTATATTTTGTATTTCACGGATAGCACTTATAGCCTGAGTCTACCAGTTACTCTTAGTAAAATAACTGAAGAATCTAAACAATTTTTGTGTATGTATTGTGGGAATGTCTACCATTTACTTAAATGTTTTACTCCATTACCTACGTCAACACTATTTACTACAATAAGTACAAAGACCAAGTTCGAAAAAATTAGCGCTCACAGCTTTTCCGTTATTCAGCATACATGTCACTTCCTTTTGGATAGAGTGCATAATTAAATATCAACACGGCGATAATTAACGCAATGGAACCAACATACATCTGTTTTTGTTTTAATAAATTGTTTATGATGAAGACATAGTACTGTAACGTAACGTAGAAACATAAAGTAAACATTAGCCTGTAGTAAATAGTAAAATCAATAGCAGAAATTTATTAATAATTCAACTCTTACATAATTTTATAGATCGATTGATAGATAATCCTTTATTAGCTTAACCACATTACAAAAACAAAGTACGTGAACAAAAACATTACAAATTAGTTATACTATATGGCGGCCTTATTGCTTCAAGCGATTTCCAATTTCTTCCAGGCACAAGAACGGACAGGAAATGGTAAATTAAAAAAACAGCGGCCTTAACAAAAAAGAATTAATAAAATATTAAAATCATCAATAAGATCATCAAGACTTTAATATGGTGACTACATAAGTACGTACCTACCTCCCGTACCTCTTTATTGACTGAAATTTTGTGTAACACTAGCTTAAAATCCTACTAACTTTATAAACGCGAAAGTTTGTGAGTATGTATGGTGTTTGTTACACTTTTACGCAAAAACTACTAAATGGATTGAGATGAAACTTTGCAATAACCTGCTTATACATCAGAATAACATATAGGCTATAATTTATAAAGATAACGCGTGAAAGGATGTTCGCCGGGTTAGCTAGTATTACTATAAATGTTTAATAAATCTTTGCTTTTTCAAATATGATATGTATGAGCATACCTACTTTAAAAAAGTTGAACTATAAAGTATTACAATGGCAGCTTAACTTTTATTTATAGGTATTCAAGTAATAAATATAGTAATGGAGACATCAAGTCGAATTTTTACGTTTTTGACCGACGAACCACCGGAGGAGGTAGACAATTCGACGCGTATTTATATTTTTTTATGTATAACCACGCATAACTTTTTTCATAGTAGTCCGATTTCAATAATTCTTTTATTTATTGGAAAGAGTATACTTCGAAATTGGTCCCATTTAAATTTTATTGAAATCGGCTGAGCCATTTTTGATGAATCAACAATAATGTGAAAAATGTTACGTCGATCCGTGCATAACATTTGCGTTCTAGCGATGCGCCTCGGCTTCGCACAGGTGTATTATACATATTATAAACATGTCTCTTGAATTACTCTATCTTTATAACAAACTGCACCAAAATCCGTTGCGTAGTTTCAAAGATATAAGCATACATGGGGACAGACAGCGGAAAGCGACTTTGTTTTATACTATGTAATGATTCTGTACACGGGTGAAGTCGGTCATGCTATTTTTTGCAAAAAATAATAATTAGATACCTAGATAACATAATTAGTCAAAACCAGCCATACACTAACCATTGTTAGGTATTCAATTCTTCAACTTCAGCTTATTTTTTTGCAGTATTATAGAGTTGTTTAAATGATTTGACTTTAAATTCTATCGGCAGTAGGTAGATCAAAGTTAGACTATAATTTGCCAGAATGATAGGCGGATGAGCTAGTCACGAGCCGCGCCTATGATTATCACCGCAATGCAGGACTAAATGTCAGGAGCCCTTCACTGCTCTGAGAACCAAAATATCTTTAAAACTCACGCAGAAACGGCTACAACACAGGATTCAACTAAGTAAGTAAGTAAGTTCGTATAGGCCGGGTGGCTAGCCCTGGTGTCAGAGTTTGAGTGTCAGGATTCAACTGTGTAACTATTTAACCAACAGTATTAGTAAATCGTTTCCTATTGTCTCTATTATTAGTGACTGCATTAATTTGTTTCTCTCTCTATAGGCTCTTCCCTTAGGCATTTATGCTATAGGATGAATGGCTACGTTTTGATGTTTATCCCCTAAATTGATTGTTCTATACAACATAATTAGCGTAATCGATCTGAGCTTTAATTTTTAGGGTTTCGTATTATATTTAGATATCGAGTTGAAATTTAAACTGTATACGTATATCTATGGTCTCTTGCAGTTGTATCAAAGAAAAACTTCTCCGTTATCTTTAAAAAAAGTTAGAGCCGTTTATGTCGTAAAAAACCGCATACTTCGACACTCACAAAAACCAAAACCTACAGGGTACTTCCCGTTGACATAGAACTATAGAATTTGGCGAGAAGCATTGTCTTAGAGTGCAAATGTAGGAATATATCTGAAAACTGTACACTTTTATTTAAATCACAAAAAATAGGGCCTAAAACTTCACAAAATATGGGTTCAAAATTCAAAGTAAGTAAATCGTATCATATTAAAAAACTTCATTAGCACAAGCTAAAACAGGTTTTTGACTATTTTAACAATGTGTAATTATAAATGTATGACGAGAAAAGTGTAAAAAAATAACTTTTTTGTCGATGGTTATAGTATAGAGATTTTAACAACTTACTTCCCAATTTTGTAAAATTTTCTGGATTTGTACGGAATCCTCGATGTGCGAGCCTGACTCGCACTAGTCCGGTTTTTTTGCATAGGGATTGCTGCAATGTTCGACTCGGTCAGTCTTAGGATAGGTAACCGCAAGTGGCGTTAACAACAGCTGCTCCTGTATCTTTGATGTCACGTTAAATTGTTTAACTTGGTTTTTTGACAGCCATGTTTTCAGTCGTTTTAAAAACTCTAGGACAAGTCACTTGGCCTTACTTAGGGTTGCTACATATATAATCGGGCCAGCATAGTCGGTTCGGTACAATTTCTCGGAAAACCTACTACACACGATCGGCATCACTCGACTTGTGCAGATTGGCACCGATCGGGTGGTTCTTTCGGCACAATTCGGTATTCATTTTGGCCTTTACGCGTCTCTTGGCGCGTCGCGGTGTTCATCATTCGGTCTTTCGGCCCAGCCTTTATTGTAAAGCCTAAATCTGCTTTTTTCCTGAAAATTTATCTACACGTATTCGATTTTACAGCCCGGCGGTGCCGGTCGAGGCTGACATGAATATGTGTGTAGTATGTCTCTCATGTAACTTTGAAACATGGACTTTGGAACTGTAACTTTGTAATAACTAGAGCTTGTTCTGTGCCTGGACCACACGCAGGATGCAGTTGGAGCCATTCGCATACAATGGGTTCACCTCGTCGTTATCGAACAATGCTAAGTGGGGGCGTAAAAACTAAATAAGAACTTGAGTACTTCAACCCAACATTCGTGAATTTGTAATTGAGAGCCTTTCGTTCTATTTACTATTTATTGCTCTACTGCATGAAAAAGAGGACACGAAGCTCAGCCAATTATGTGTATATTGTTCGGTTTTTGAGCATGGAAATTTATTGTTCTTGGTACATTCATTAATTATATATTGATTTTATATATACCTGAGTATATTAAAAGTTAATATTAATGCATACGCTCTACACAAGTATGTTATAGTTTCATATCTACCGATCAATAGAGTATTCCAACCTTCTCGCATTTGGATATAAGTATCTCTAGATGGTCTGTGAATGATTCAGTTATCTTTATGCAGTACCTTATAGTTTAAGTACTTAGTGGTATTTTGTAGCAGTTAATAAACAAACTAGCCCTTTAAAAAAATAAAGTAAAATGTGGTCATACACGACATCGGTTCGTATTATTCAAGTAATAACATTAAAATTCATTTATCGACCGTCAATCCAGACATTCGTGTAGCATTTAATTTTCGCATTTCGTGTCCAGAATCAGGTTTCGAGGTTACCCTGCGCATCCTATAATTTTCGTCTGAACAGCCAAACTTGAAATTTTGCATAATTTTTTACCCACCATAAATATTGATCCAGCGGACCCTATTGTGCGGTTCTCATGAATAATTTATCGATACCGAATCAGATATATCGATGTTTGGTGATTTCGAAAATCGATTGAGCATTATAACCTGCTCGGCCAGTATGCATATTAACATTCATTTTTGAATCTGATAACGATTCGAATGAGACATTGAATGATGCTCCTATTTGTTATAGTTGACTCACTGATTCTTGTCGAGTACCAGTGTAGCGCTTGAGTAACATCTTATTTTAGTTGTAAAGCACTTTGCAACAAGATTAATTAATATTTGTTCCTTTAATCTTTCTGTTACATCGTAAATAATGGTATATTGATTGATGGTAGCCATTTAATCGTTCTTTACGAAGGTATCTTTTTCAATTAATAATTTTAAGATAGAAGCATTTTATGATGTAAAATTTGCATGAAAATGGCTCTTTTACTCTACTGATATGGATCTGTGGTAGAAAAAAAAGATTAAGGAACCAACCCAATATTACATACCTAACCCAATGAATTCTTTATTTACAATGACAGTGGCCAGTGCATAAACCACAGAAGGTCTAGATATATCTATCAAATCTATTTTATTTTAATTTTGAGTTGGTCATCTTCGTACGTGTTTCATTAAATATCGACTTTTACGCGTAGTTACGAGTAAATATCACCAACGTCAATAGGTACACAAAAATAGTCAAGAGAAGCAGAACACAAAACACGGCCTTCGCGGTTAATTAGTCTGTGGTATCTGCAATTAACTTCACTTGTTTCACGGGAGGATACCGTTCGATAGATACGGCGGCGCTTGCGCAAGTTTATGGTACTAATACGCACGGTGGAGCTGGGAGGTTTCAAAATGCACAATGTGCGTATAAAAGGCTGTAGCTTGAGGCGCGGTCCCACCGAAAAACATATTCGCTACAACTGTTCGTAAAATGTTTGTTGTAACTTCGATTGTCGACGAATTTGAGTTGTGGCTAGAATCTAGATGTTAATGTCTGTGGCCACTGGAGAAATAAGATGTTTATACAACAGTGAGCAAGAAAGGTGCAACCGCACTATTATTTGAACTAGAGTTGGAACTATAGGGACAAAACAAACGACGTAAATAATGATTATTTTTATCTTCTTGCTCTTCTGCTTGATGATAGAATTACCGCACATTTTAGTTAAACGTCGCAAAGTGAACGGTGTTCAAACTTCTGTGGAAAAGGACAACCCTCCTTTTCCACACAGTTTGAAACTTTACTACTTTGCTGGAAACATTGTCTTCTAATAATGTGTAATAGAATAACCGCTAAAGGTGAAGTAATTGCACAGATACGACATACAAAAAAGCTCTGCAATTAAACTTATGTATTTTAATTTGTAGAACCTTTCCTTCTTCATAATTCGCTGAGTCACTTATTATGTCAGTACTTTTCAACGTACAATTAAAAGCTCTTTAACTTTAACAAACGCTCAGTGGTAATTCCAAGTGTCATAATAATCACAAATGCGACGTAATTATCGCGCGAAATCAGATCGTCAAAAAAAACCCTGATAAGTCAAGGGCGTGAGAACTGTTCTGATAAAACAGGAAATACTAGCGCCTTATTAGACCAACGTATTGCCTTCGGCTAAATTGGGTCATAAATATAACTTACCTGTACAATTATTTATAAATTTAGGCGCTAAATCATGCTAAAGTGCAACTTAAATATCAACTTAAATTAATTTAGACAAGTCTCAATACCAGACAAGACAATGATGTGTAATAGTATAAATTAATGATAGCTGTCAATGTTGTAACTTTATCACTTTTTAGGACTAAAAATAATTTGTTTTATTTTAACCGAAAACAATTAAAACGAATGTATTGGACGTATATGAATTAGTAGGATACGAGATAGACAGGAGTGGCTATGTAAAAAGAATATGTCCGACTTACCACAATAGTAGATTAGTAGCCAATGGCTGTAAGGCATCAATTGCAGCCGTCATCAATATAGTTCGAGGGTGCAATTAGTGCCCACACCTGAGCTAACTATTCTGCTTTACATCTCGATTGTGAGGTAAGTAGAAAAAAACCGGCATTACAAGAATAAAACATTTTTTTGAAATTGAGCTTCGCCGTTCGATATTTAAAATAGTCTTCACTATTATACTCACACGAAGACAAGGCTGAATAGCAAAGCGACCTGTTTTGGTCATTGGGCTGAATGCATTATGTCTATTGCCAGTATGATGGTTAGACGTACGCGAACTTTTTGAAAGAAAGAAGTGTTTTTAGGGAACCGTACCTCAAAAGGAAAAAACGGAACCCTTATAGGATCACTTTGTTGTCCGTCTGTTCGTCTGTGTGTATGTCAAGACTCTTTATCTCAGGAACCCGTAAAGAGTATACCCGTATCGAGTTAAAATTTAAACTTTGTACGTATATCTATAGTCTCTTGCAGTTGTGTAAAAGAAAAACTTCTCAGTTATCGCTTAAAAAAGTTAGAGCCGTTTATGTCGTAAAAAACCGCATATTTCACACTCACAAAAATCAAAACCTACAGGGTACTTTCCCGTTGACATAGAACTATGAAATTTGGCGAGAAGCATTGTCACAGGGTACAGATATAGGAATAAATCTGAAAACTAAAAAATAGGGCCTCAAAATTCACAAAATATGGGTTCAAAATTCAAAGTGAGTAAATCGTATCATGTAAGGTATCATATAAAAGAATTTCATTAGCACATGCCAAAACAGGTTTTAAATTATTTTAACAACGTGTTTGTACGGAACCCTCGATATGCGAGCCTGACTCGCACTTGTCCGGTTTTTTATCGTAGTCCTCCCTAAAACAGAATCGATGACTAATGCGTTAAGTTACCTACTTAAAAAGTAAAAGCGTAACTCCTGTTCATTTGATCACTCTTACGAAACATCTGTGTAATATGTAATGACTACTTGGAACATGTTCGAATAAATTAGTTTTGCATCAGATTGTTTAGCATAACCAGCTCTAGTTATTGTTTCTGATTAATATAGATAAAAACGTTACGGCTAAGCATGTACGAGTATATTATCTAATCTGTACTTAAGTAGGTGTGACGGAAAAATTAGCATCGCAATAAAATTCGTGTTCGCACCCACATTAAATACTTATGTTTAGTTAAAGTATTAGTTAAGTTAGTTATGAAATATAATTATATAGAAATTAAGGTTTTTTGTAATCTAATTGATGGTTTTCTTCAGCAAAATCACTCCTCAGTTCGATGGAAATGGGTAAATTTGATTTAACCTTTTTTAACGAAGTAAAATTTTGTTATTCAGTTTATAACATGCCATGGCCTAAATAAACTCTTAGTTAATCGATATTTATTGAAAATTTTATATTCAACTTATTCATTATTAGTCCACATTATTAAATCGTAAATTACTGGACCGGAATGCCCCCAGTATCCACGCAACATATCGCAGTTATAACTTAAATTTAATTTATAAAGCCTTTAGTTTTAAGAATATTGTAAAATCATATAAAGATATACCGTTGTACCACAAAAGTTTTACGCACGGCTTAGAAAATGTTTAACAGTACAAATTGTACGGTTAAACAGTGTTTAAAGCGTGCATCTTTTGTGGTGAGGCGGATAATGTTTAAGTATCATAAATAACACAGACACCGGTGTCTGTGGAGTGTGTGGAATCAATAAAAAAACGTAAATTAGAAGCTGCTCTACCAATTTATTCTAGCTTCGACACTCGGTTAAATGACCTACGTAAACCTACTTTTAACTTAAGTTTTTCATTAGATAAAAACCTAGTACATCGACCTTGCCTAGTTACTCGTATAATGAGGTTACATTGTCCCACAACAAACGGTACGACGAGCTATCTCAGCCATCTGCAAGTCTAACGCACAATGTTGGCAGCTGTTCAAGCTGTATACTCCTAATACTCCTAACTAAAAGGTCATCAAATCAACTTTTTATTTTTGGCTCACTTTTATTTTTCCTTTATTCGCCAAGTTTTTTTGTTATAAATATCCGATTTCTATGAGAAAAGTAGCTGTGCATTGTACATAATGTAATTATAGACTTTTGTTGAGCTGCACATTATTTGTTATTAGAAACTAATATTTTCTCAATAACGTATAGGGATAGGGTCAATGAAAAATAAATGGAGAAGCCCATAACATTTTACGCTTGATCAGATGCCATTTTGATCCTGATTAGAAGCAAAAGTTACTTACTGAAAAATTAAGTATTGTGCAGTGAAACCTTTTAAAATAATTGGTTTAAAAGTGACTGGTGCATTTATTTGATTAAAGTAAGACCGAATATTATGTCAATGGTTACTAGGTTAACTCAGTAGTGGCAGCCATATTGTGAGACATTTGAGTACATGCTAACCACAGAATAAACCTACTAGAATTCTTAATTGTTGCCTCTTGAGAGCAAATCTCACCACAAAAAACCGGACAAGAGCAAGTCAGGCTCGCACACCGGGAGTTCCGTACAAATCCAGAAAATTTCACAAAATTGGGAAGTAAGTTGTTAAAATCTCTATACTAATCATCGATAAAAAAGTTTTTTTATTTTCACTTTTCTCGTCATACATCGAAAATTACACATTGTTAAAATAGGTGATTATAAACCTGTTTTAGCATTTGGTAATGGAGCTCTTTTAAATGACACCTTACATGATAGGATTTACTCACTTTGAATTTTGAGCCCATGTTTTGTGAAATAAAAATTTACAGTTTTCAGATTTATTCCTGTATGTGTACTCTGAGAGAAACTCTCTTTGACTTTTAGCCAAATTTCATAGTTCTATGTCAACGGGATCTACCCTATAGGTTTTGATTTTTGCGTGTCGAAATATGCGGTTTTTTACGACATAAACGGCTCTAACTTTTTTATACAATAATTGAGAAGTTATTCTTTTACACAACTGCAAGAGACCATGGATATACGTATATAGTTTAAATTTCAACTCGATATCTTTACGCGTTCCCGAGATAAACAGTCTTGACATACGGACAGACGGACAACAAAGTGATCCTATAAGGGCTCTGTTTTTTCCTTTTGAGGTACGGATCCGTAAAAATTAAGCAAAATTCGGCACGGCCAGTCTTCGGATGGGTGACCACGGGTAACATTGACAACTGAGCGCTACCGTGGCTCGGATGACACGTTTAATTTTATGTCTCTGTTGTTAATCGTTTAGCTATTACAGAGGCCTTCAGGCTGCTTAAAAATTCTGGCACCAGTGCTAGCCACCTGGTCTATACAACTTACATACTTACCACAAAGATGTATAAAATATTTGGCCTAGATTTATCAAACTTGTCAAAATGTATTGAAATTTGACAATCCTCAACAAAAAAATCTGATAACAGCTACCGAAACGGGATATCTTTCATGTTCCTTTCTAGCTCGTGCCGTATTAAAAATAATTTGGATCGACCACGTTATCCCTCTGGGATCTCCGTGATCTTAACTTGCAGTTATTTGAAGTCTATTTTATTAATAGTGCTTATAGGGTAAGTAGTGATTTAATGCAACTGCTCGGCATCTTTCTTTTGATCAAACGTGTGATTTGAAAATTCTCGAGCGTTCTAAAGAAAGCGCAGATCAAGTTTCCATTTCAGAAGACGGCTTTCCTGAGGCCGATGAGTGAGTCACGATATCCACTTCATTTATGGAAAGAGGTTGCACATTGACTTACTGATTGATCCGCTCGATATCTATTTTTGTAAACATTTAGTCGTGTGAGTGCGACTTTGCAGAGTTTGGTCGAAACTTGGCCTGGTTCTCATCAACTGAGATGGTCTGTATTACCCAATTACTGTCGTTGATTTTTTACCGACTTCCGAAAAGGAGGATGTTCGTCTGTATGTATTTTTTTTGTATATGTTCATCGATATTTTTGCCAATTGTGAACCAATTAAAAAAATATTTGATTGAATCAGTCGTTACTTTGCGGAAATTCACCTTCAAATCTATGTTTTGAATAAATATTTAGTGTATTTCCGCTATCTTGTTGTAGGCAAATAAGTTTAAGGGCATTAAGTGCATTAAGGACATTTATAAAAAATAATAATAATAAAAAAAGGTACAAACAATTACTAATATTACAATAATTATACATTTAAAAAAACTTAATTTTACAAAATAGATAAAATAATAGTAAATATCACTTATTTTCACTACACTCCATTACATATTTTTAAAAATACTATATTAATAATACGTTAACAACAAATAAATACATATAATAAAAATCTTTTAAAAAATAACAAGACAAAATATTGAAAACACTTCACTAATAAATAACCCCCTTATTCTCACTGCACTACACTCTGTTCGACACGTGTTTCGCCTCTCAACGAGGCATCTTCAGGACGTGTTGACTCTTCGAGCGACCTCGAAGAGTCAACACGTCCTCGTCGAAGATTTTTTGTTAAATCAACAAAAATGTCCATGGATGACACATTGATTTGTGTAATATTCGAATTCTTTACACTAGAAGGCGGCAGAGCGGAAAATAATAATTAAATAATAATATCAAGGAGTATCTCAAACAAACGGACTTATTATAGGGTATTATATTATTGCACTCGTCACTATGAACGTTTATGGACTTTCGACAAAATGAATGGAACAGCTGATTTTTCGCAATTTCAGAGTTAGGTGCAAGAGGAGAAAAATATTTATAAAAGTACTTACAACTAGGATTTGTCTAATTCTAAACTCTAGACCAATCACTTGGATTTTGTTTTTTTCATTTATCGATATACCTATTTCGGTGTGGTGCACTGTAGATATAATTTCAGGCCTTTACTTGAGGAGGCTTTGATACAGCTCTGTTCTTTGAAAATTCTTTGGCTGTGGATCATAAAGACCTCCTTAGAGGCCTTTGTTTAAAAGTTATCAAATAAATTGATAGGTGAGTCTATTCTAGTAGGTAGGTAAACTTACATATAACTTATTCAGTTACTCTATGACATTGATAGTAATTAATAAATAATTAATCATATTAATGTCACGTGGGTAATCCTTCCGACTACCATCCTATCTGGTATTACGAGTAACTATCATTGAATCTTTTAATAATCGTTAAGGAAACAAAGGACATAAAGCACAAATTGGAATTGTTGATTTATTATCAAGGTATTCTTAGCGATTATAATATTTATTCCCTTAGAGTTCGTGAACACAGTGCTAATAAGGAAATGAGTAAAATTCATATTTTCTGATGCCGTATAAGACTCAGTTACTCCACGAAAGCTAAGTGGAGTGGAGATGGACGCTGTTCAAAGTATTGTAGATCGTAATCCCACTGTAGAGATGCCACTTTTGCTTGTCATAAAATTAAACCTTTGCATCGCTCAGGATTGTGTTTTGTTCCTCACTAAGCAATCGTGTGAAAACTATAACGTTTTGCTCATCTTCGCACGTTCTTTGTACTTTAGTGGATTTATGCCTAGAGGATGTCTGAAGCCTGCCAAAGGTGAACAAAATATTTCCTTGTGAATCGTCAAAAGCTTTTTAAACATTCTGGACACGTACGGCTGCCGTACTATTGTCGTTATACTGATTTAGGTTAGACATTTTATGACAACTTTATGAAGCTTGAATGAATGAATCAATTGATTGATGAATACATAAGTTTAATTTTCTAATTAATAATGTGAATGTTTCCTTTTAGAAAGAGTCATTATAAAGTAATGTTGTTATTGTAATAGTGAGAAGGGACATGTCCACAAAATGTATGGAGGCTGGTATAATAATAATCAAACATTCTAACCACAACACTCGTTACATTTCGAGAAAGTTCATATTTTTCTGAGTCTATTACAACAGTTAAAAACAAAAAAGAGCCCTACGATTTTTTTAAAATTAATTTTGAATTTATTAGGATAAATTAATATATTTGGCTCAATAGGTAGTTTATCCCTATCAACCCTGATTAACTAACCTCCAAATTGTTAAATAAAAGCATTTTTATCAATTAGACACACTTTTAAAGTGTTTTTTGTCACATTGTACCTACTAACTGTTCACACAGGTAGGATATAATTTTAAATTTTAGCAAATTAAGTGATTAATATGGTAGAATCAGCTACAAATGCAAGTAAAATAACGATAGAAGCACTTTATCATCGCTAAACTAGAAAAAGTAATAAGCTGTATTGTTATTTTTCATACAATTTATTTTTCACATTTAAAAAAAAATGGAGGGGTGAAAAAATCTAAAATAAATATTTTTGGAAAGTCCATAAAACAAGCTTTCAAATGATGTGTGTATCATCTTGGTTCGATTTTTCTCTGAATAATATACCACTTGTGGACGTTACCTTTAAACAAGTGTGGTTTTGGGGTGAGTCATTTAAATGAATGAAAAGTTAGGTTACTGATACGGTTTCGTTGGTGGGTTTTATAAAATTATCGGCACACGTTATGTCAATGAACCCAGTTGTACATTGGCTATTGTTGGTCGTTGTTAATTGTCACACATACCATTTATACAAGAGGTTGTAGGGGTTATTTTGAAAAATGCAGGGTTTCAGAGGTCTATAATATGGAACATCATCTTGTTTCACGATTTTAGTTAGGTCTGGTAGTAAAAGTAACAATTACATTATTTACATCTTATGCATGAATAAATATTTTTGACCGACTAACCACCGGAGGAGGTATACAATTCGACACGTATATTTTTTTTTTATGTATAACCACGCATAATTTTTTACATAGTGGTCCGATTTCAATAATTCTTTTTTTCTTGGAAGAGTATACTTCGGAATTGATCCTATTAAAATTTTATCAAAATCGGCTGAGTCATTTTTGATAAATCAACAATAATGTGAAAAGTGCTACATCGATCCGTGCGAAATATTCGCGAATTCTGTACACGGGTGAAGTCAGTCATGCTGATTTTTGCAAAAAATAATCTTGTTGATTTAAAAAAAAAGTAAGGTTTTCGTAATAACAATATTAATTTTCAAAGTTTATACAGATTCATGTGTCGATTGACCTCACGGAACTGTTATTACTATAAAATAGTTTAAACTGATGAAAAATAAGCCATATTATGCGGTATTTAAAACTAATACTAATACAGGTCACTGATTTGTTAGTAAAATAATTCATAATCATCACAATATAACAACAAAACTCACATTATGTTTCATAATGTTTTGTTATGTTGCATCCTGAATCAAAACAAATAAATTCATGACTACGGCTTGGCGGTGGCTTTCTTTTGATATCATTCAACATTTGAAAGTTTACCGTCTTTTATCTAGTCATATCTACGTAAATTAAATAAATTGGTAGCTAATAACCGTGATAAAATGCAAATCAGAGGTAGCGCTAGCTCCAAATAAGTTTAATTCAATTCTGTTCCTTTCCGAGTCACAGTTAAGGCCCCCACTGACGATTTTTCCAAATAGACGGCGTCAATTCAGTTTTAACTTCATATTTTAAATGATCATTGTATAAAGGTGAAACTGAAAGTACAGTAGCGCTTGCAGCGTAGTTCGACTAGTGTTTGTCAGCGATTACCGAAGTTAAGCAACTTTCTGCACGGCCAGCCTTTGGAAAATTAGTATAGTATATACAGGGTTACTTCTAAAACACCAGCAACCTCGCAGGACTAAATACCTAACACCATAAACAACAACATTTGTTCTACGACTTTTGTCAAAACTCAAAAAAAAATTTGTTGTTCCATAGAAAAATATATTCACCCGCGACAAAATGTATGGAACAGAGTTTTGACGAAAGTCGTAGAACAAAAGTTGTTGTTTATGGTGTTAGGTATTTAGTCCTGCGAGGTTGCTGGTGTTTTAGAAGTAACCCTGTATAATGGATTAATTCACAGACGTTTCCGTTTCAAGTGAAGTTAAATTATTTTGTCATCAAATATTTTAATTGAATGCTAAGACATTGTGATTTTTCGTCATTGTCATTTCTGGCGACGAGCGACTTAAATTGATATTATTAAATGGACGCCGTCGAGGCGTCGTTAGTGGAAACCTTTAGAAAGCCAAGTTTAGCGTTGAACGGTAATTTGTCGTATAAAATATTATATGGACGGTTTATCACGTATCTTATTCCTGGGTGGGGTTAGATGTCCATCAGTTGTACCGTTCGGTATGCAGCTCGTGTCCTACTGCGGTGACCATACCTTTATTTGCATCAGAAAGATAATATTTATTTTCATCTCTAGTTAGTATGATTATGAGATAAATCAACCTCTCGGATTACTGTCTAAATAAATACGCTCTATAGAGCACTCGTACTCAAGTAAAAAACCAGACAAGTGCGAGTCAGGGTGGCACACCGAGGGTTCCGTACAAATCCAGAAAATTTCACAAAATTGGGAAATAAATGGTTAAAATCTCTATACTATAATCATCGATTTTTTTTTTTACTTTTCTCGTCATACATCGAAAATTACAAATTGTCATCGAAAATTATTAAACACCTGTTTTAACATATACTAATGAAGCTCTTTTATATGATACCTTACATGATACGATTTACTCACTTTGAATTTTCAACCCATTTTGTGTTAAATTAGGCCCTATTTTTTTGTGATACAAATAAAAATGTTCGGTTTTCAGATTTATTCCTATATGTGTACTTTAAGACAATGCTTCTGGCCAAATTTCACAGTTATATGTCAACGGGAAGTACCCTGCAGGTTTTGGTTTTTGTGAGGGACGAAATATGCGGTTTTCTACGACATGAACGACTCTAACTTTTTTATACGATAACTGAGAAGTTTTTCTTTCACACATCTGCAAGAGACTGTAGATATACGTATACAGTTCAAATTTCAACTCGATATCTTTACGTGTTCCCGAGTTAAAGAGTCTTGACATACACACAGACGGACAGACGGACAACAAAGTGTTCCGTTAAATAAGGGTTCCGTTTTTTCCTTTTTAGGTACGAAACCCTAAAAAAAACTCCATAAATAAATCTATAGAATATTAATAAGTAACATAGTTATAATAAGTCGTTCAACGTGTCTTCCTGAGCTGTTCGTTTTCTATTTTTTTATCTTTCACAACCAATCGTCAAACTTAGTAATGATATCTACTTTATGTTTTATTAAAACCAAATACATTTGTAAAGCACTTTGATCGCGGAAAAACAAGAAGATTGATAAACCACGTGAGACAATACGATACGGAAACAAATTGTTAAACCATAATGATAGATGACGAACAAACTGTTGTATTCATATTGTATAACAATTCAAATAGATACAGTCCTTAAACGTCTATCTGTCATTTTTATGCTCTATACCCAAATTGTATAATTATTTTAATGATTTGCTATGTACAGATAAGTAGCTGCATTAACAATTTTACTTACTATCATAATAACAGTAGTAATAAAAGTATTTTTTTGTAGAGTACATAATATGCACTGTATGTATAAATGCTTACGAAACAAATAAAATTTGCGATGATTGCACTAATTTTCGCACATACTGGCTAATTGTGTTTGAACTATACAATTATTATTAAGACCCTTTTGTAACCACAATTATTGCGAATAAAAAACTATTAATGATAATAATCACAAAATATTAAAAAACAAAATAATGTCCAATAAAATGACAACAAAATATTAATTTGTTTTTTGCTGTTCTTATGTATAGAAACTAGCTTTTACCCGCTGCTTCACCCGCATGATATTTTGATTTTTGTGATATCCCATGACCGCATGATATTTTGATTTTTGTGATATCCCATAATCCCTTTATTTATCCGGGATAAAAAGTAGACTTGTCACTTTCCCGTCTTTCAAACCCGAAGCCCTACCTTACTACCCTTAATAAAGCTATGTAATAAAGCAGGTGGAAAATCAAAAAACAATAAAAAATCGATTTGACTGTTGTTCGATTCGACAGTTGTTTTTTTTTGACATTTCTTTAAACGCACTCTAGAATAGCTCGCAGGTAGCAGATTTTTTCCTAATTACTTAACACTTATCGTTATATTATGGAATCAATTTATAGCCTATGTGTTATTCTGATATATAAGCTACATTTTTGCAAAGTTTCATCTCAATAAGTTCAGTAGTTTTTGCGTGAAAGAGTAACAAACATCCATCCATCCTTACAAACTTTCGCGTTTATAATATTAATAGCTGATCCGGCGAACTTTGCGCCGTCTAACAGTCGATTAACGTAGCCTAAGTTACTCCTCATTACATCAGCTACCTGCCAATAAAAGTCCCGTCAAAATCGGTCTAGCCATTTCAGAGATTAGCCGGAACAAATACACTAATAGACAGACAGAGAATTTTTTTAAAAAATGTTATATGTATTTATATATTACTAGTACTTTAGTTACTTTATATAGTACTAGTTTTTACCCGCGGCTTCGCCCGCATGATATTTTGATTTTTGACGCAATATCATTATAATTTATACCCTATGTGTTATTTTGATAAATAAGCTATATTATTGCAAAGTTTCATCTCAATCCGTTCAGTAGTTTTTGCGTGAAAAAGTAACAAACATCCATACATCCATCCATCCTCACAAACTTTCGCGTTTATTATATTAGTAGGATATACTTATATATTCGTATGCATGTAGTAAAAAACGCTTATTTCAATATTACAAATAGACACTCCAATTTTATTTATTTATATTTATATAGATGTATATAATAGACTTTTAGTAGGATGGTCCACAAATTTAATGGTCAGCCTAGTTTGACTGACCCACCACCGGACTTGGGTTGGACACGATATTTGCGCAGACTTAGCTTGATTTACGATTGGATTGTCTAAAATAGTCGCGTTAGTTTCGCAAAAGCAAAATTTGAATCGAAATTTGATACATACGACATGAAAGTTAATAGAGACACATTTGTAGTCCATAAGTTAGTCGCAGTACAAAATGAATTTGAATTAAGACTAGAGTCCTCGATAGAGATTTTCAGTAGTTTTTTTGTCACGGGTATTCCGTATTGAAACACGTATTATAAATGTATCGGTGCAAGTTTTTGTGTATACAGTTCAAATTTCACATATGAGCTAATCAGCAGATGCCGTCATGTCACAGGCTCGTAAATCTTAATATATATAAATCTCGTGTCACAATGTTTGTCCTCAATGGACTCCTAAACCACTTAACCGATTATAATAAAATTCGCACACCATGTGCAGTTCAATCCAACTTGAGAGATAGGATAGTTTAAATCTCAAATTATAGTCGCAATTTTTATTTATTTAGCCACAGCAACGCGTGGCAGGGTCAGCTAATGTAGGTATATCATGTTTATGTACTCGTATAGATAGTTGATTGAATCAGGCGTTACTTTGCGGAAATTCATCTTCAAATCTATGTTTTGAATAAATATTTAGTGTATTTCCGTTGTCTTGTTGTAGGCAAATAAGTTTAAGGGCATTAAGGACATTTATATATTAAAAAAAAAATTACATACATTTACTAATATTACTTAATAATTAAGTATACATTTAAAAACTTAATTTTACAAAATAGATAAATTAATAATAAATATCACTTATTTTCACTACACTCTATTATATATTTTTAAAATACTATATTGATAATCCGTTAACAACAAATAAATATTATAAAAATCTTTTAAAAATAATATGACAAAATATTGAAAACACTTCACTAATAAATAACACCCTTTTTTTCACTGTACTACACTCTGTTTGACACGTGTTTCGCCTCTCAACGAGGCATCTTCAGGACGTGTTGACTCTTCGAGGTCGCTCGCAAGAATGACTCCGCGCCGCGTACTCGTATAGGTATAAAAGAGCTTCTTCACGCAAAACCTTATTAAATCTAATATATTTCTGGTTTGAGTTAATTTTAAATACACTCAATGAAACATGCTCTGTCAAGTAAATCATTACGACGACGAAACGCCCTTAGTTGGTTGGGCTTTCTCACAGGGTGTGCAGAACCGAGAGTATGACCACGAAGATGTCTTCGTGGTCATACTCTCGTGTGATGTATGACCACGAGGATATACATGTGTATATCCTCGTGGTCATACTGATATGACAAACTGGTATGACCACGAAATAATCTCGTAATACATAGTCTATGTACATTAATTCAACACTTATTTTGGAGCTCGGAAACAATAACTATATTTCGTAGCACTTTTGAAGAATGAAGCTTTATATGCTACGTACCCAATTTATTACGTTGATTTTGTGATAATATTGAATTTGGATTTTATATATCGCAGATTAGACTTTAAGCTCAGAACAAGCTTTGTCAGGGTTTGCTCTGCGGGCTTAAGATTGTTAAGTTTGTATGTAGAGTACGTACTACGTATCAGTATGGTAACCCTTAAGTTACAGTGAAATGGTAACGGGTATGTGTAATGACATTTATATTAATCTTAGTTATTCAACATTATCATCATCATCATATAGGATGTAGTACGTCCACAGCTCGACATAGGCTTATTCTTTAATCCCCTTCCCCTAGTCCGTAATACGTCCCTATTTCTAATAAGACTAAAAATAAAGAGGCTTACATTTGAATATATAGCGCGTCCTTGCAGTTTTATTCAGGCCGCCTGTCCACCTAGTAGGTGGACGTTCTACGTTGCACTTTCACGTACCTACGTGGTCTCTAGGACTTCATTGGCCATTTGTTCTCCCCGCTATGAGCCCTACGCAATGCCACTTAAAGTCGTTTAATAATATAATAGTCATAGCCCTTACTATACTAAAGTATATCAGGATTCTTTACATAATATTATGGTAGTTGTATAGAGCCGTCATAGCGTCGCCGCACGTACCAAGGCCAAGACGACCATTGTAAACGTACCATTCGAGCTGCCATAATCTTGTTTCGCTGATACATCGTCACGTTTCCTTGTAAGTACTGCATTGCCTTGCAAATTGGCAGAGCTGTGTGTTTGTGAATCAGGGATTGTACGATTTGTACGAAGTTAGAGTCAGAACCTAACAGATCATACCTAGAAATTTTACGAAATAATTATTATATCCCCTTGAGACCCCCGGTATCACAGGGATAGCTAAAAATGCTTTTCAAGAAATTTAAGTTTGAACTAAGGGTCAAATTGGAAACTTTCTGTTACTATCTTTCATCTAAATAAGGAAAATAGTCAATCTGTAGCCATTTTTAGCCTTTATTCTTGTATTAAAAATCCCTGAGAGGGGTCAGTAGGATAAAAATCACCCTCATAATAAAATCAGAATAAACAGGTACTGAATGGGAGAGTTCCTTCGTAGATCGTTTTATTCGTATGAGGTGTTGCTTTGCAAAGTGGAGGGATTATCTTATACTATTAGATGCTCATCATCATGAACAACTTTTACTATAGGACCAATGAACTCATTTTATGGAATAGATAAGTAGATATAATCTTTATTGGTTCACATTTTAGAAATGTGAAGCAACCGGCGGCCTTATCACTGAAAGTGATTTATTCCTGGCACCCTTAGGATGGAGAGAGACTCTACAGAAATAATAGCAGTTTCATTATACTTGCCTCTTGCGAAACATGGTCAAATAAAACTATTGTGTGTGTGACTATGATTAATTAACGTGATTGGTGTAAAACCGTGTTAATTGAAATAAATAAATAAACTTTTCCTAATCACCATAAATAAGGTGACCTGCACTTTTATGAATTTTTTGCTGCAATTTTAACCAATTTGATTGTTTCTTTTCAGGAGTGACCGAGTAATGGTTTAAAATGCCGGCTGCAGCAGTCTCACACGAGACGCCGCCCGCGTCGCCGCCTCTCCACCCGGCCACCTATGAGGAAGCTCTAGCTACCGTATGTACCATTTTACTGGGTGGGTCGACGTCGTATAATAGATTCTCACGCGAGTTCCACAGTAATCATATTCGTCATGTTTAGTTCTGTAATGAGGCGTTTTCAAAAAAAATAGTTTCATAAAACTTACTAGATAGCGTAATAGTAATATAAATCGATCTGTCATTGTCAACTGGAATAGGTTGAGAGAGAGAAACCTATAGTAAAGTCTCCAATGCTTTATTGAGGTATGACTTGGACTAGGTTTGGACTTGATCGCGACTTTATTGGACAATGACGTGACTTATATAAAATATTACTAAAAATTTTTCAAACTTAATATTTGATACTGGCAAATACACAACAATGCGATGCCAAAACATAAAAAAGAAGAAGAAGACATCTTGACAATGACAGTACGATTTCCATAGTCAAAGGATCGACGACGTGACTATCGACGATTTCAAACTATTGTCGCCATCTATTGGATACTTTCATTACTTACTAAGTATTTTTTTAGAAAACGCCTCATTCTGTTCTACAAACCTTCATACACGTTCCGATTTGGTTAGAACCAACCGCCAAATCGGTTCGTGAGTAACGTGGTCGGTGTAACATTATCATTATCAATGTCGGTTGGAGGTGGTCGGGTCCAACCAGCCAATCGTTCATCACCCGGGACGTCTTTAGCAATGTTGGATGTCAAACCTGATCATTCGCCGTGTGAAATGATAAAATTTATCAGTTATCAACTAGCTTTTGCCTGCGGCTTCGCCTGCGTGTTATTTTAATTGTTGTGCTATCCCATGAGAACATTTTATTTTTCTGGAAAAAAGTAGCCTATGTCACTTTCTGGCTTTCAAACTATGTCCATGACAAAAATAAATCCAATCCGTTTGCTCCGTTGCTGCGAGAAAGAGGAACTTGAAACAATTAATTAATCCAACAAACACACTTTTAGATTTAAAATATTTTTCTTTTTATTAAAGGTTCCCATAACGGTATATATGCTAAAACTTATGCTAAAATATAACTTAAAATTATAAACTTTCACTAAGTATATATCCTTTTAGTTGTGAACACAACATGCATAAAAGAAAGTACATTACCTAATACATAACTGAAACTAAAATTAACAAAAAAATCAAACTAAAAAAAAAACAAAAAGTAATTTAAATTTAAGGCAGAAATTAAGTGGCTCTGAAAGGAAGAGACAGAATCATTATACAAATCTATACTATTGCTAATACTATTATAATATTAGTAAGGATGAAAATTTAGATCCGAGTTTTTAAGTTTTTGTATCGAGCGAAGCTTGTTTGCTCTCTAGTAGTTTCTTTAAAGGTATAAGATTACTAAACACACTATAATGTCTGTACCATCATTTACTCACCAAGTGCAGCGTGCAGTTGCAAGCAGATTGCCCAACCCCATGGTAATGGAAGCAATCACGATGGCAGCGCACAATGCCTGCTGATCGCCTCGCACCGTTAATTTAACTGCAACTGGCCGCTTGATAAGGAATGAGAGAATGTGATTAGAGAAGCTCAGATAAATCGTATTCAGGTAAATTAGCACGCTGTGAAACTACAGTGTTTTGTTTTGTTTCATTTTTCTAGGATTTTGTTGTACAATCACTACATATCTTAATATATATAGATCTCGTGTCACAATGTTTGTCCTTAATGGACTCCTAAACCACTTAACCGATTATAATAAGATTCGCACACCATGTGCAGTTCGATCCAACTTGAGAGATAGGATAGTTAGTAATGTAATATAACAAAAACATTAGCCTCAGCAAAGCGTGGCCGGGTCAGCTAGTACAGTATAAAACTAAGTCGATTCCCGCTGACTGTCTGTCCCTATGTATGCTTAGATCTTTAAAACTAGGCAACGGATTTTGTATATTCTTTTTTTAGGGTTCTGTACCTTAAACGGCAAAAACCAAACCCTTATAGGATCACTTTGTTGTCCGTCTGTCCGTCTGTGTGTATGTCATGACTATTTATCTTGGGAATGCGTTGAGATATCGAGTTGAAATTTAAACTGTATACGTATATATCTATGGTCTCCTGCAGTTGTGTAAAAGAAAAACTTCTCAGTTATCGTTTAAAAAAGTTAGGGCTGTTTGTGTCGTAAAAATCTGCATATTTCGACACTCACAAAAATCAAAACCTACAGGGTAGGTACTTCCCGATACACTACATACTGCGACATAGAACTATGAAATTTGGCGAGAAGCATTGTCTCAGGGTACACATATAGGAATAAATCTGAAAACTGTACATTTTTATTTAAATCACAAAAAAATAGGCTGGGTTTTTACCTTTTTGAATTTGGACAGCCGAGGGTAATTATATGGGTTCAAAATTCAAAGTGAGTAAATCGTATCATATAAGTTATTATATAAAAGAACTTCATTAGCACATGCTAAAACAGGTTTTTAATTATTTTAACAATATGTTTGTACGGAACTCTCGATGTGCGAGCCTGATTCGCACTTGTCCGGTTTTTTTAATACATAATGTGATTCAAGAAAAAGGTTTATATGTATAATACATGCACCCATGCGAAGCCGGGGCGGGTCGCTAGTACTATATACTCAAGCTAAAACTACATACTGCCCACGTAAAAAGCAATTAAATCATCGATAGGCCTTCGAAGGTCTAAATAATGTGTTTTATTAAAATGTTATTGTTATGAACGTTAAGAAACTGTTTCAAGTTTTTTTTATATGAAAATAAAAGCTCGGCGACACGCGTCCGTAGAGCTGCGGGCGGCATGTTCCTGCACATTTGAAGGCGCCTTTAGGTCAAAAATTTCAAATAGGGAACATTTTTTGACATCGTTGAAAAGTCCTTGAGATGGCAGCGATTGACTTAGGTATAATTAGGTCTTAATAGCTGCGGACTAATTAAGGCTTTTAAAGCGTAGACTAGCCTTTTCATCATATAGCCAGAAGCAAGGCGGTAAAACCCAGAGCTCCTGCAAAAAATATAAATAAAACCAAAAACGCGCTGCCAGTAAAAATATTAATCATTTTAACTTGTAGGAATTTCAACCGCTGGAAGCATTCCGAGTACGTTATAAAAATAATCATTTTAATAATGATGACACTTGATCTAACGTCTAAAATGACCCAAACAAAAACTATAGACAAAAAACAGGATGGACACGAAATGAAGCCAGTCATCGAATCTGTATTCTTTAAATTTACTGTCATCACTGCTAATAGGATTCGTGGAGTTGGTAAAAAATATACACTGTTTAGAGTTGGCCAAACATAATGAACGGGAGTTTTTATTGGGTATTATTTCTAAGTAGGTTAATTTATTCAGTATTAGAACACAGAGATTCTAGAGAGTTCACAGAGTAGATATATAGTACAATGCAATACAAAATTACTTTATTTTCACACCATATATTACAGAACAAGCTTAAACTAGAAAAATAAACAATAATCCGGTAGAACAATGGGCGGCCTTATCTCCTGCAGCGATTTCTTCCAGGCAACCTAAATGGAATTAATTTAAAGATAATTATGTTGCGGTCGCTGCTGTTCAATAGCATAAACTACATAGACATAGTAATGGTAGTTTGTTATTTATTGCCACATAACTTAAATAACATTTCATAAACTAAACCATATATTACCACTACCATACATTATTTACAGTCCTAATCAAATGAGTACAAAAAAAAAACTTGAAATATAAAAAACAAAAGCCGTGGTGGCCTAGCGGTAGTGACACCCGCCTTGCAATCGTGAGGTCGTGGATTCAAATCCCGGTCCCGTACCAATGAGTTCTTTGGAATTTATGTACGAAATTTCACACCACTGGCTTTTCGGTGAAGGAAAACATCGTGAGGCAACCTGCATACTTCCGTAGAAGAAATTCGATGGCGTATGCGAATCCACCAACCCGCACTGGGCCAGCGTGGTGGATATGGCCCAATCACCCTTCGTGGGTAGGCCTACGTCCTGCAGTGGACTATTAAAAGGCTGATACAGTACAGTACAGTACAAAAAAAACAATGATTAGGTATGTACGAGTATTGATGACGATGAAAATCCTAATCTAAAAGCCAGCACTACCAGCGGACACAGTTCCCAAAATGCTGGGCCCATTACCACGTTGGATAGCAATATAAAAAAAAAAGAAATAGCGGCCAACATTATGGTCACGTGTTGCGTCGACCAGTCGTAATGATAGTAATGGTAGTGTATCACGTATTTAAAAATAAACGGTAGTCGATGGTTATTTATATATCAAAGGGTATGGCACATATGACACAACTGCCAAAAAATGGTAAATTTTATTTTTATTTATTTGTTTATAGGCGAGCAGTGTATACTGATGTGCCTATATCAAGCAGTGTCGAATAAAATTAGTATTTATCTGTTAAGGATTTTTTTTCCTTCTTTATCCAAAGGTCCAGTCTATTCTTAAATGTGTTTATAGTTTTTGCTGAGATGACAACAATAAGGTTTTCTAGTATGAATTAAATCGGTCAAGAGCTAGTAGAGATAATCATTGCCTCGGTGGCTCAGTGGTTAGTGACCCTAACTTCTGGATCAAAGAGGCGTGGGTTCGATCTCCACCAGGGTAAATATTTATGTGATGAACATAAATGTTTGCTCCGTGTCTGGGTGTTATTTAGTTACTATCTATATAAGAATGTATTTAAAAATAAGTATATGTAGTAGATCAGTCTCTGGCAGCCATATCACAAGCTTTGCTTAGTTTGGGGTCAGAGGCCGTGTGTAAGATGTCCCAAAATATTTATTATATTTATTATTATTATTATAAAGGTTTATGAAGATACATAACAACAGTTACGAGGTCTATTGTTCGAATAACTACTAACTAGCTGCATATTTCTAAGTTCGATCTGGCCCCAAGTAAATAGGTATTACTTAGGGCGAGATTTACTGATCTTAGACTATACAAAGTATACGAGTATGTTCATTTACCTACCTAGAGCCAGAAATAGCTACTTAATAATCCACTTATACATAGAAAGTATCATTTCGCAATAGACACATTACGAGTATTTTGCAAATATCCAGTAACCTAATTAGTGTTGCACGGCAGACCCATTTATCATCAATATTTCAAGCGACGTAATTGATAAATATAGATATGGAGAAACACGCCGCGATCTCATCACTTAGCGTTTACATATTTACAAATCTCGCAAACATTGATTTGCTATGCTAATTCCTTATCGCCTTGACACGGCAATATGTTGCTAAAACTAACACTGTTGGACAGTCTGCTTTTGAAGTCTAAAACGACATCGCGTTTCAGCGCAGTCCGACTTACGATTGCCCCACTGTGAATGGAAAATGTCCATAATAACGCGAAGTACAATCCACTTGCATACAATAGCTTAGTAGTTTAGTGTTGTTCCCAGCTTCCGACGAGCCAACGGCCTTCTCTCGCGAGCTACTCGTATCACATAAAAAAATACGTTTTATTTACAGAATATTCACGTGAAATAATGACATAAGTGCGAAATTAAAAGTTGTATAATCGTAATCGTGACTGCATAAGTGAAGTGATATTGTGATAAAATTGTGGTGGGAAGGAATTTGAGCGATTGATCAATATTAATAGTGGCATTTGTACGGATATTTGTGTTAATTGATGTTTGTATAAAGGCGCTATTTGAATAAAACCGTGAAACAATCGCGTGTGAGCAATTGCCTGTAATGGGAACCTTGATTTTTCATCGAGAGATATCTAATTTTGCGATATTTTGATCTTTTTGGTGTTAATTTTCTCACGCATATAAGATATTTTTTTGTTTTTGGTGTTATTTTCAACCGACTAAATATCTTCAGATTTCTAAAAAGGAGGAGGTTCTTAATTTGTCTGTATTATTGCATATTTTTTTAATTCTAAAGCAGACCTGTATATATACTCGTACCTGATTTCTCCGTTGTTATAATGATTTGCTTCGCTCTTTTTATAATCTTTTAATAAGATTAATCTACAACAACACGACAGTTTTTTAAAATTTAATTTTACTTTTATTCAGTTGTTATAAAGCGATTTCAGAAAATTTATAAAACTGTTACCAAGAAGGTAACAGCTTTCGACTTTAATTCGATTGTGTGAAGTTTATTACGTTTTTGTCAAAAACGAATTATTCGCACGAGATTCGTCAACATTTTAACACTAAAGAGCGTAACTAAAAAATTCTTTCGACGCGTTAATTGACTCTAAATAATATCATAATTCATAAATGTATAGCTTATTTTAATTTAATGGTCATAAAATATGGTAAAATATCTTAAAATAGACGTTTTACTTGGCTTGAATGTTCCACGTACAATTTAACATGACAATAGATGAAATAGAATGTGTTTTCCATTTCATGCATGTTATTGCATGTTGCATCATATTGTTCCTGGTTCGGTTCGCGAGAAAAGCGAGACAAGATTTTCCTGCATACCTACTAACCTACTACAAACTAAGCGAATTTGTAATTATGAAGTCGCAAAAACAATGACATAATCACTTTTAAATTTTAGTTATCTTGTCTTGTGAACATTTTAAAATAATTGGGTAGTTGACTAGTATTGAATTAATAAAAGTATTAAGTCTAGTGAATTCTGTAATTAATTATGTTTCGTAAATTGAAAAATAAACTAAAATTGGCTAATCCAGTTCAGAGATATAAGCTTGTAAAGATTTTGGTAGGGATTAAGAGGGGATGCTTTGTCCCTTTCCCACAAATCTTAACATAGTATGACGAATGTATGACACTTACTGGCCGTGACGTCATATTTTGCTATAGTGCGCTTTTTGTCTAACAAGAAAATAAAATGCTTGTAACTTCTTCATTTCTAAGTTTCTGTTATGGTTATAGCAGTTACAAGCGGACATCAAAAAATACTGTCAACTAATAATAGGCATTATGAAATAATAATTATAATTATTAATGATCTTTAAACATCTCCCGCCTTACCACAAAAGATTTAAACACACTTTAAAAACTGTTTAACCGTGCAATTTGTACTGTTAAACATTGTCAAAAGCGTGCGTAAAACTTTCCTGTAACACGGCTCATATCTTTAACGATGTTTTAGGGAAACTTGCTGGAAATTATGTACGCGATCTTTAAAAATTTTGAGAAGAGACCTTTAAGTCAATATTGGTCATTTCCTCCATAGGTGTTTAGATGTGTACTCTATAACCTCGTGATCTTTGTATAGTGACTTAGAGGTCTTTATCGGCCCTGAATTAAAACAATGTTGCATGCTGAATATGGCAATGGGTTGGGTAAAGCCATAGTTCTTCACTATAATATGTGCCAATATATATATATATATATATTGTTGCTATTCAACTCATTCCTATAGCAAAAACCAAAGACGTATACCTAACGCGTACTTGTATCGTTTTTGTCGATAGAGATTTACGCAGTTACCTTATATTTAGTAGACTTGTGGAATTGCTCTTACATAACTAGCATTTTCTTCTAGAAATTGCCAAAAATTATCATAAACATTTTATTGTTGTTAATTCTTAGACATTTCTGCTTAAATTTTAGTATTCAGGCTTCAATACCGAATCGTATGATTCACGCTCAATGGTTTTAATTATCATTGTTTAGCTGCATAGAGTAGAAAGGTGCAAGGTAACTTTTACTTTTCTAGTTCATTTAGTATTAAATGCTTTTAGCGTACGTATTACGTACAAGTAAGTATATGAAATGAAATATACCATGAAATTTGCATTAAAAATATAACTGATATCATTTTATCGATTAATTTCATGGAAAACTCGTGTACAGGCAGATACTTGCTTAAATCAGCAATATAATAAAAGGTACAAAAGTTTAAATAATGTCTCGAAACTTTAATAACATTTGGCTGGTTTAAAAAATCAATTAAATTCCGGAACCCCGAAAATAATAGCCATGTGCAAAATAAGTTTTTACGTACGTATTCAATGTTTGTCTACCGGTGTCGGAGCCTTAAGCGGTGACATCTATGGAAAATTTTGAACAACTTTTACTATGAGACCAACTCTGAAAAAGTAAAAATAACTGCTGTTCCATACGATTTTTTATAAGACTTTCGACTAAAAGTATGGAATTTTTATTGCGTTTTCATAGTTGATTCCACAGTAAAAGTTATTCAACATTTGCCATTATATGTCACCGCTTAAGGTTTCGACACCGGTAGACAAACACATTGTATAAATAAATAAATAAATATTTTGGGACGTCTTACACACGGCCTCTGACCCCAAACTAAGCAAAGCTTGTGATATGGCTGCCAGAGACTGATATACTACATATACTTATTTTTAAATACATACTTATATAGATAGTAACTATAAATAACACCCAGACACAGAGCAAACACTTATGTTCATCACATAAATATTTGCCCTGGGTGGGGATCGAATCCACGCCTCTTTGATCCAGAAGTTAGGGTCACTAACCACTGATCCACCGAGGCAGTCAATATTTATATGGTACTAGCTTAAAACCCGCGGCTTCACCCGCGTTGTCTTAGTACATAGGTACTTACTTAAAATGAAAATAGCCCGCGGTTTGATCTACGTTGTCTTTGTACATGCTTATAATAATATCTAATAGTCCGCGATTTGGCCCGCGTTGTCTTAATACTTGCTTAAAATTACTTGCAAGGATAATGGCCACGGTTTGGTCAAAATTGTAACAGTATTCGCCTATAATGATAATAGGTCACGGTTTGGCCCGCGTATTGTTAGTACTTGGTTAAGATGGTTATTTATAGCACGCAGCACGGACTGCGATGTCTTAATACTTGCTTAAAATTATTAAAGCTTGCCGTTTGGCCTGCATTGTCGTATTACTTACAATTATAATAGCCCATGGCCTGGCCCGTATTGTCTTAGTACTTGCTCAAAATGATAATAGCCCATGGCCTGGCCCGTATTGTCTTAGTACTTGCTCAAAATGATAATAGCCCGCGGTTTAGCTCGCGTTGTGTTAATAATTAGGTACTTACAAAGATAATAACCCACAGTTTGGTCCACGTTGTTTTAATACTTACTTGATTAAAATAACAGCCCGCGGTTCAACCCGTGTTATCTTGGCATTTGCTTATAATAATATCTAATAGTTCGCGGTCTGGCCCGTGTTGTCTTAATAAATTCTTAAAATTAAAATAGCATGCCGTTAGCATGCGTTTTTGTATTACTTGTAATGATAATAGCCCACGGTCTGGCCCGCGTTATTTTCGTAAATGCTTAAAATGATAAAAATCCACAGTTAGGCCCGCGTTTTCTTGGCACTTACTTAAAATAATAGTAGCTCGTGGTTAAGCCCGCATTAGGCTCGATTATGAAGGCGCCATCGTAATTATAATAGCTAATTATCATAATTATATCTGTTTCTTTTTCACTTTAAGCATTCGATAGAGAGAACACTTTTTATGTTGTTATTATATTTACCATGGCGTCTTCATAACTGAGCCTATTATCGTATTACTTGCAAAATAATGCCCTCGGTTTAGCCTGAATTGTCTCAGTATTTGGTTATTTAATTTACTTGTATCTAAAGCTTATTACGGAGTACGTGAATTTTTGGATGATAAATTGCCGAATTTCTGAAATGAACTCAATAATAAATAAATATGTAAAATAAATATTGGGGGACATCTCACACACGGTCTCTGATCCCAAACTAAGCAAATTTTGTGATTTGGCTGGCAGAGACTGATATACTATATATACATGTACCTGTAGGTTGACTGGCAGATAATGCTGTTTAGCGTTAAGTCCTCCTTTTGTACAAATGGTGTGCAAGAAAGTGTTAAACAAATAAATAAAAATACATTAATAACACCCAGACACAGAGCAAACAAATATGAACACCACATAAATATTTGCCCTGGAACCTACGCCTCTTTGACCCAGGAGTCAGGATCATCCCCCCGAGTGGGTTCCCGCCTTGTCGTAGCGGGGGGGCTTAGTAGCCAGGTAGGGCCAACCTGGTGAACCAAGAGGAACCCGTGGTGGGGCCGCTTCTCCGGGCTTTTGCCTCCAAGCCTGAGTAGAAGCTGGCCAAAGTAGGTTGCGTGCCTTATGGGGGGCACCGCAACTGAGGGGGGCTGCAGTGTCGTATGGGAGGCACTGCGGCTGAGGATTGGAGGCCGCGGCGGGAGAGGACTGTTGGTGTGTCGTTGCCACTTTCCCTGCCTTCCGCGGCCTCGACGGGGTCGCCACCGTTTGATGGCGGACGCGGTGGGGCTGCAGGGGAAGAGGATTGTCGGTATGTCGTCGGCCGCTCTCCCTATCCTCTGCAGCCGTAGTGGCAGGCGCGGGGTCACTTTAATTGACCCGTTGCATCGGGACCAGGGCTGTCGGACACGGGTTCTGTCTGACGCCCAGTGCTGGTTGGTCCCGGGTGGGGGATGACAATGTGTCTGGTGTTCGGCACATCGTCATTCAGGAGGGAGCGCAAGCTCCGAGGTGGGGCCCGGTTTGGGCCAGCGCTGTCGGGTGCCGCGGAGGAGTGCGAAAGCGTGCCCGTAGCCCCGACACCAAGCGCAGTGGCGGAACACCCAGGGGTTTTGATGGGTATGCCGCCCAGCAATGGGCGGAGACTCCCACATAACCACCCGCCTGTCCCGAGGTGCGGTGGTACTGAGCCACTGAGGGAGCCAATAATAATAATTGTATGAGTAACTATGTAAGAAATTTCACTTTTCATTGCTGAAAAACATTGAGACAACCTGTACGTACGTAGAAAAAATCAATGTCCTATGTGAATTCAGCAACCCGTGCTCGGCCGGCGCGGCGGCGTGTTGGATATGGCGCAATTACCCTTCGCGGATAGGCCTATTTTCAGTCATCCATCAGCCGAAGGACGTCCACTGCTGAACATAGCCTCGCCTATGGATCTCCAATAAGACCGGTTGGAAGCGGCTTGCATCCCGCGCGACCCTGCGGTCTTAATGAGGTCATCCGTCCACCTTGTGGGTGGATGTCCTACGCTGCGCTTGCCGGTACATGGTCTTCACTCGAGAACTTTTCGACCCCAACTGTCATCAGCCCCCCGCGCTATGTGCCCTGCCCATTGCCATTTCAAATTGCCAATCCATTGGGCTATGTCGGTAACTTTGGTTCTTCTACGGATCTCCTCGTTAATGATTCGATCTCGCAGAGAGACTCCGAGCATAGCCCTCTTCATAGCTCGTTGGGCTACTTGGAGCTTACTAATAAGGCCCATAGTGAGAGACCATGTTTCTGTGCCATAAGTCATCACTGGCAACACACACTGGTCGAAAACTTTCGACTTGAGGCACTAAGGTATGTCGGACGAAAAGACACTACGCACTTTTACGAACGCTGCCCAGCCGACTTGAATTCGGTAATTGGCCTCTTTGTTGAAGTCGGACCTACCTAACTGGACTACTTGTCCTAGGTAGACGTACGAGTCAACGACTTCAAGAATCGAGTTTCCAACAGAAATCGGGGTGGGTAAAACATGGGAATTACACATGACTTTCGTCTTGTTCATGTTCATCTTAAGACCCACCTGTTTCTATTATCCGTAGTGCTATCCGTAGTACCTATTTTCAGTAGTGCACTATTAATTAACGCCGGTACAGGTATTCGACATGTTTCATTAAGTCATTAGAAATTTAATTTTCCAGGCAAATGAAAAAATGGCACACAAGTCGTAATTCTAGTCAGGCATGTTCTAGGATTCTATTATACTCATAATTTGATTAACTTTTACAATGGTACTAACCCCAAAAGCACGTGAATAAAATCAGCTGTTCAACACAAAAAGTTCATCGACCCGCGACAAAATGTATGGGAAATGTAGGTAATTTTCGCTTGTCAGGGTTGATCCCATAGTAAAATACCTATATTGATCCATATGTGCGCTAAGTTTAAGACTATTGGCTCACAAAATAAAAAAAATCGTAAACTTTTGGGGACCCATTTTGCCCCATTTAAAGATAAACTATCATTATCATAATCCTATTTTACATACTACATTATTTAAAAAAGCGCATTGTTGTTTTGGGACGTATCTGACCCCTAAGGGTTTTTTTAAGGAAAATTCAGAAAAACAGGTACAGCCATATTTTTTATTTAGTCTCAAAAGCATCTATACAAAGTTTCATGTCAATTGGTACAGGGAATAAGAAGTTACATCCAAACAAAAAGGGCCCGTTTTACCCCGTAAGTTAGAGTTGGGTACGTTTTTCATCCTTAGTGCTTCATTATGTCGTACGATGTACGTATATTCCAAATTTCAAGCTCATACCTTCAGCGGTTTGGGCTGTAGCCTAAACTTATTAATTTTGTGTATCCCTAAGGAACCTTATAGATTTTCCTAGATTTTATTAGTTCCTGTATTAAAACATGCTGTGTGCTTCCTTCATACCAATTTTCAACCATAACCGTTCAGCTGGTTCGATGTAATTGACGCTTTTTTCACCAACTTTGGGACCTTATTTGACCCCTTAGATGATGAAAATTCGGAAAAACAGGAAAAAACGTAACTTTTATTTTGTTTGAAAAGCACGTAAACAAAGTTTCAAGTCAATCGGTACAGGGAATAAAAAGTTACATACAAACGAAAAGGGCCCGTTTTACCCCCTTAGAAGTCGAAAGTTCAAAATTTTCGTCCTTAGTGCTCCATTACGTCGTTCAATGTACCTATATTCTAAATTTCAAGCTCATATCTTAAGCGGTTTGGGCTGTAGGCTGTCTGTCAGTCAGTCACTCAGGGAAGCCTTTTATACAATAGATAAGAAATTAGTATCTAAATTAATTCAGTTTGTTTGAAATCAGTCGAGTATTAGTGTTTCTATTTATGACCAGGATATTTTACGGTATTATTATTATGAACCAACTTTTACCATGAGAACCACCACGAAAAATTCAGTGATTTCATGCAAAAAATCAACTTAAACCAAATATGTAGAACAGCTAATCTATTCAGTTGACAGATGCAATTTTGCTTGTTCTGGCTTATGACAGAGACTGAAGATAAAGACTGCGAAGAAACCCTGATGAACATACAAAAAAAAATGAGTATCACTCCTATAGTAAAAAACCTAATAATGATGGGTACAATGATATCCTTGAATGTATTCCTTTTTGACCAACGAACCGGAGGAGGTATTCAATTCGACGCGTATATTTTTTTACGCATAAATTTTTTCATAGCAGTCCGAATTCAATAATTCTTTTTGTATTGTGGAAATAGTATACTTCGAAATTGGTCTCACTTAAATGTAATCGAAATTGGCTGAGCCATTTTTTGATAAACAACAATATTGTGAAAAATGCAACATCGATCCGTGCGAAATATTCGCGAATTCTGTACAAGGGTCAAGTCGGTCTTGCCATTTTTGCAAAAAATTATCACACCTCGTATACTACTTATGCTTTGAACACATATACATACAATCTGTACATCAAAACTAACAACTTTTGTTCTGCGACTTTTGCCAAAACTAAAAAAAAATCAGCTGTTCCATACATTTGGTCGCGGGTGAACGATATTTTTGTATGGAACACCAACTTTTTTTTTGAATTTGACAAAAGTCGCAGAACAAAAGTTGTTAGTTTTGACGTACAGATTAAGCCCCTGAAAGGATGCTAATTGATTAGAAATAACCCTGTATAACAGCAACAATCTCGTGTAAAAATAAGTCATGAGACACGAATCATTTACGTTATCACTGTTACGCAACCGAGTAACGAAGTCGACGTAACAGTAACAATAAAATTCAAGAGTACCAGCTCACCTTGCCTCTCCGTGGGAGCGTATGTAAATACGCGACTACCGCATTTCTACGACGTGTGAATTTTCTTCAAATTGAACGCGAAGGCTGTTTCAATGCTGATATAGAGTTATCATTTTCTAATGCTTTGTAACCAACTTCAACACAGAAAATTCTCAAGTAGACTTTATGTTTTTAGGGTTCCGTACCTCAAACGAAAAAAATGGAACCCTTATAGGATCACTTTGTTGTCCGTCTGTGTGTATGTCAAGACTCTTTATCTCGGGAACGCGTAAAGATATCGAGTTGAAATTTAAACGTTTGTTTAAAAAAACGAAGGTTTAAAATTCAAAGTGCGTAAATCGTATCATGTAAGGTATCATATAAAAGAGCTTCATTAGCACATGCTAAAACAGGTTTTTAATTATTTTAACAATTTTCGATGAATGACGAGAAAAGTAAAAAAAAAACTTTTGTCGATGATGATGATGCGTATAGAGATTTAAACAACGTACTTCCCAATTTTGTGAAATATTCTGGATTTGTACGGAACCCTCGATGTGCGAGCCTGACTTGCACTGGTCCGGTTTTTTTATTATTGCGTTCAATCACTTCGCCAATTATGAACCGATTTTGATGATTCATATTTTTTGGTAGATCATACTTCAGAAATGGCCATCTATATTTCATTGAAATCGGCTAAGTCGTTTTTGAAAAATCAACAATAATGCAAGAACCACTACATCAATGATATATATTGATTCGTGCGAACTGTTCGAATTCTGTACACGGTTGTACTGTACCAGCCTTTTAATAGTCGACTGCAGGACGTAGGCCTACCCACGAAGGGTGATTGGGCCATATCCACCACGCTGGCCCAGTGCGGGTTGGTGGATTCACATACGCCATCGAATTTCTTCTACGGACATATGTATGTTGCCTCACGATGTTTTCTTTCACCGAAAAGCCAGTGGTGTGAAATTCCGCACATAAATTCCAAAGAAATCATTGGTACGGGACCGGGGATTCGAACCCACGACCTCACGATTGTAACGCGGGGGTCACTACCTCTAGACCACCACGGTTGAAGTTGGTATTATTGGTATATTTTTATTTCTAGGATTCAGATAGACTGAAGAAATTGTCTAGAGGCAAGCTGCTTTATTGGCAATCTATAAAGGTGGTCAATGTTAATTTGCCTATCCTTAATAATTATTATAAATCCGAAAGTGTATTTGTTGATTTGTTCCTCTTTCACTCAGCAACGAAGCAGCGGATTATAGACTATACAGGGTTATTTCTAATCAATTAGCATCCTTTTAGGGGCTTATTCTGTGCATCAAAACTAACAACTTCTGTTCTACGACTTTTGTCAAAACTAAAAAAAAAAAATTGTTGTTCCATATAAAAAAATAGTTCACCCGCGTATGGCACAGCTGATTTTTTTTTTCGAGTTTTGACGAAAGTCGTAGAACAAAATATTTTAGTTTTGATGTACAGAATAAGCCCCTAGAAGGATGCTAATTGATTAGAAATAACCCTGTATAATAGTTAAAAATTGGACAGTAACATTAGCTACTTTTTGTCTCAGAAAAATAAAAGGTTCCCATGGGATAACACAAAATCAACGCGGACGAAGCCGCGGGCATCAGCTAGTAGGCACTATTTTTTTTCTAAAACATATAGAATAGTACACTAGTAAGTACTACTACTAGTAAGTAGATGTGATATATCTACCTGCACCAATATATTTTAATGTCAATACTGTTTTTTTAAATTAAATCTACAGTTAAACCGCCTATTTATTGTATTTAGTAACGCAGTTTATCTTAGTGGCGAGTAGTTAGCAACGGTTGTTAAAGTAATTGCGTTAGATAATCGAAACTAGGTTAGTGGAATTTAAATGTCGTCGCGGTATTTTCAAGGCCTTTAGGTGCTATCAAAGAGCCTCGATGTTGTGTTAGGTTAGCTATTTAATATTATAGAACTAGTAGTTCTCCAAACAGTAGACCTCAGTAACAGTAGAATCATTATAAGCATATATATATCGACTAGTTTTTTATCGATTTGGTTAATACTTATTCGCAAATTTATTTAATAATAAATAATATATAGTTGAGGACATCTTATATACACACGGTATCTGACCTCAAACTAAGCAAAGCTTGAGATATGGCTGCCAGAGACTGATATACTCCAAACAGTAAATCTCTCCAAACAGTAGACCTCAGTAACAGTAGAATCATTATAAGCACATATAAAGACTAGTTTTTTATCGATTTGGTTAATACTTATTCGCAAATTTATTTAATAATAAATAATATATATTTGAGGACATCTTACACACGGTCTCTGACCTCAAACTAAGCAAAGCTTGAGATATGGCTGCCAGAGACTGATAAACTCCAAACAGTAGACCTCTCCAAACAGTAGACCTCTCCAAACAGTAGACCTCTCCAAACAGTAGACCTCTCCAAACAGTAGACCTCAGTAACAGTAGAATCATTATAAGCACATATACAGACTAGTTTTTTATCGATTTGGTTAATACTTATTCGCAAATTTATTTAATAATAAATAATATATATTTGAGAACATGTCACACACGGTCTCTGACCCCAAACTAAGCAAAGCTTGAGATATGGCTGTCAGAGACTGATATACTACATATACATATTTTTAAATACATACTTAGATAGATAATACCTAAATAACACCCAGACACAGAGCAAACACCAATGTTCATCAGATGTCCGTAAAAATAAATAAGTACAATAGTAAGTTATAATCGTATGCACAGTTTCCAAGAAAACAATTACTTATTTTGATATCTTGAACAATCCTAATCGATGCTTGTTTCCTTAACATAGCTTCCTTTATTTGAATAAGAAAAAACAGAAACAAATTTTCAGAAACAATGGTGGATATTAAAATATTTAATTAAGTGTTATTAGTCATTTAATGATTTAAAGTTTGCTTAGTTGAATCATTCTTAAACTAAATTAAATAATGAGCTGGTGTACGCCTGTGACAGCACTCTACATAGAAAATATCTGTGACACTTATTTTGACATTATAAATTGAATAAAATACAATATATCTAATTAAAGAAGCACTATATAAATATATTTAACCGCTAGAGTCCTCTTTGTAAGAATTAACCCTCTAGTGATACGTACTTTGATTAGACAGATGTTAAGGGATACCTACTATGTTCTAGAATATGGAGTCTCTTAGCTTAAGAAGCTCGTGTGCATTACAATTTAGCACTTAACTTGTTAATCACTTTATATTGTGGTTTATGGCAAAACATTCTCTAATTTAGATGCTGAGATTCAAGTCTTCAAATTTCTTTAATCCCAAGTACAAATCAATTTAGAACCTCAAAATAAGCTTATGGATATAAGCTCCTAGCTATTTTAGAAGCTTTTGAATATAAGCTCCTAGCTATTTTAGAAGCTTTTGAATATAAGCTCCTAGCTTTTTTACATGTTGTAAATTGATTTGTGCTCGGGTTTGAAGAAATTTGAACACCTGAATTATCCAATGCAATGCCAAAGTCAGGAATAGTCGCAGTATGAAAATCAGATATTTATACTATATATTTTTCTCTTATTTATGTGACGAACGAACCACCGGAGGAGGTATAGAATTCGACGCGTATATTTTTTTTATGTAAAACAACGCATAACTTTTTTCATATTATTGAAATCGGACGATTTCAATAATTCTTTTTTCATTGGAAAGAATATACTTTAAAATTGGTCCCATTTAAATTTTATCGAAATTGGCTCATCCATTTTTGATAAATCAACAATAATGCGTCAAATGTTACATCGATCCGTGCATTATATTAGCGTTCCAGCGATGCGCCCCGGCTTCGCACAGGTGTATTATAAATATAAACATTTCTCTTGAATTACTCTATCTATTAAAACATACTGCATCAAAATCCGTTCGTAGTTTTAAAGATATAAGCATACATGGGGACAGACAGCGGAAAGCGACTTTGTTTTATACTATGTAGGTAATGATTCGGTACACGGGTGAAGTCGGTCATGCTATTTTTTGCATAAAATAATTATTCTCTTATTTATGTGATTGGGTGAGACGTACTATGTATTCGCTTGGTATTTACTGCTACGCATACTCTTGACAGGTTTGCACCATCCACTATGAATTTAAGTAACTCATGTAACTATAGAGTAGAGGGCAATTTTTAGGGTTCCGTAGTAAAATAAGGAACCCTTATAACTTCGTTGTGTCCGTCCGTCCGTCCGCCCATCATCATGCTACAATAGCTTATAACTTCTACATTTGTGAACCAAATTGCATGAAATTTGAAAATTATAATAGTTTAAATATACACATATGTAGGTCTCAATTTCAAACTCAAACTTTTTTTTCAACCCCACCCCCTCGTGTGGGGTATCGTTGAATAGGGTTTCTAAAATAAATGTAAGGTATCTTAAATCATTTTTTTGTCACATGTACCATTTGTGAGGTATAGGTCGCCAAAGTTGATAAAAGAGTGTCGCCTTCCCCTTAATTTCTAAAGTACCTATACAAGATAGAATGTTCAAACTTTCTCAGCTTATAGACTCCATTAAAAACTTTATCTCAAAATTATTTTGAGCACTGTGGTATAATAACTTTTTGAGTTATAAAGAAAAAATGACATTTTTAAACTTGCATACAGCTTAGAGGTCGTTGACCTCACAAACATATTTCTTAGCTAATTATGTTTTTCTAGCACTCAACCATCTACACATCATAAAAATTGCTTTTTATCGTCATCACAATCATCTTTACCATCTACGGAAGCCTATCTGATGTATCGGCACGCAGTTGAGAACTTTTTCATCATTCAATTGTTCTCAAATTGAAACTTGAGATACAAATGACTTATTTTGGTCTCCGAAATCAATCACAAATGTCATAATGTCAAGCTCATATCGTGTCGGGTGTAATGTAGCCGCGTTAGCGCATTCACCTTGCAGGAGGGATCGCCTTGCGGTGACTCACAGACACTCGATACGGGAGCTGGGGTGTGGAAATACTGTGCATGATAAGCTTGATGGATTTGGCAGAGACTTGATTATTTCCTTAGAGAATAAATAACTAAAGTATAAAGCGCTAGCACCGCACTAGACGCCCAGTGCGCGTCGTAGGCAGATGAAGTATAGCTACTTACCTATATATGTATATGTATGTTGGCGATTCCTAGGGATGGGCACGAGGGCAACGCAAACTCATTTTGTTGTCGATATATGCATGTTCAGCGCAGTACAAACAAGTACAAATAATTATATTTCGTACGATTACATCTAAAAGTATAAGTAGGTATTTATTTTAGGGAATTCATTAAGAAATCAAATCAATCAGTGTACTGATCAAACTTTATTCCAATGTTAGTTTTAAACCGAAAATGGATTATATTTTCGGTCTTTTGGAAATCTGAAAAATAAGAAAACAATCGATATTTTTTTATATTTCGACTCTTTTTTAGGTAAGTTTTTCAGTATTTTGTAGGTTAGGTTGGTATATCCTTTACATATTTTATACTATATTGTTAGGACCCTGTATTTTCAGTCAGTATTTGGATGTGTGGGTGGTATTTTCCAACTGAGCGCTACCATGGCTCGGATAACACGTTAAATTGTAGGTCACGTTTAGTCATGTCAGGGGCCTTCAGGCGCCTTAATACTTATAACAAAAATGTATCTCTCACGATCACTTTTTTAAATTTAATTTTACTCCATTCGATACCCCCTAAAATCTTCAAAATCAATTTGGCAGTGTAGCCGTGATATCGTAACATTACATAATTATGTACTTTAAGTTAGCCTAATACTTTCGCATTAAAAATATTAGAAAGTATAATTATGTACAAACACTGCACTATAAAATTATTTATAATAAATTATTATTAGATTTTAAGTGAATGCGTTAAACATTCCCTATGAATGATCATTCATTCAACAGAAAACGTGTTAAAGTCACAAAAATCTGTTACAATATTGTGCGGTAGTTCTAGCAAACATTATATCGACTATTGCGTTGGTCATGTCCCATCTCTCACGGCGGGAGTGCGGTGCACGGGCGAGCCTGCGCGTGCTCCCCTCTCACGTCTCCTTCACCCCCGCGATCACGGATTAGTTTTCATAAAAATCAGTATAATAATCGACTTAGCGATGAAACGTGATACTGGATTTCAATTTTGTGTGTTTTTTAGTATCGTTTTGACATGGTCGAGCTGCACATTTCACCATTTTAATACATACATTTGAAAAAATCCCTCGAGAAACGCACTCTCCTAGTATTCAGCTACGACTACAAGCGCTCGCGGCGGGGGTGTCGTTTTGTTCTCACTTGTGCCTACTGTTCCCACTTCGTTGTGCGCGCTCTATAGTTACTTACTTATACACTCTAAGATTTCCTTCTTTTTTCATCTTTTTTATTTTTTTTACGTTTTATTTCATTGTAGCACTAACAAAACTCGCGAGATGGGACACCATTTTTGATCTAGCGGGGACCTTGAGTCGCCCGAAACTATCTATACTTAAAATCGCTCTAGGTATGCTTAACGTCAATAATTTCTAAATTTTTTTTTGATGTTCTCCTGTAACAGCTAACCATAAATAGAGGCGATTAACGAAAACAAAAATAAAATCAACTTGGAAATAAAGAAGTTACAAGCTAGACCCTAGACCGCATATCTGCCCAACATCAGGCAGTATGTAGTACGCAAACCTATACGGAATAAAAAAAAGTTTATTTATTTTCTTGCTAGACAAAGAGCGCACTATAGCAGAATAGGACGTTACGGCCCGTAAGTCATATATTCGCCATACTGTGTAATGCTTTCTAATTCTAATTTGAATTGGGGGCGATAAGTCCCGCACCGACGTCCCGCATGGGGTGTTTTGTGCGTTTCCCCCTCCAGCGTCTACCCGAGCCAGCCCAGCTCCTTAAAATAACGGAGCGTGGCTCTGGGACGCTGGCATAACTGCTCCAGTAGCTTAGATGATTAATGAAATGATGATAATGCAGAGGCATCATGCAATCCGTTAGCTATTCTAGTGTCTTCTGTGGCTTTGCAGTGCCACAGAACACGCTCATGCATGATGCTGTGTAATGCTTTGTGGAAAAAGGACAAATCATCCCCTCCTTATCCCTACCAACATCTTTACAAGCTTATATATCTGAACTTGATTAGCCAATTTTAATTAAATTTTCAGTTACCAAATCATAATAATAGCAGAATTCCCTAATCTTAATACTTTTAACTAATTCAACACCAGTCAACCACCCTATTGTACTGTCATTGTAAATAGGTATGTATTTAATATTTACAAAGACAATTAAATAAAAATTAGCTACTAACAATTACTTACTTATTTGTGTGTTTTTTTTTTACAAGCGTTTCGAATCCTCATTCCTCATACGAACAGCCGGAATGTGGAATGCTTTGCCTGGGTCTGTCTTCCCGTTAAAGTACAACGTGAGTGTCTTCAAATCCCGAGTAAATAGGTATCTTCTAGGTAAGCGTGCTACACCCTAGTCCGCACATCTGCTTAACATCAGGCAGTGTGTAGTCAAACGCGAACCTATCTGAAATAAAAAAAAAAATATATATATAAATATTTTGGGACATCTTACACTCAGCCTCTGACCCCAAACTAAGCAAACCTTGTAATATGGCTGCCAGAGACTGATATACTAACATATACTTATTTTTAAATACATACTTATATAGATAGTAACTAAATAACACCCAGACACAGAGCAAACATTTATGTTCATCACATAAATATTTGCCCTGGGTGGGGATCGAACCCACGCCTCTTTGATCCAGAAGTTAGGGTCACTAACCACAGAGCCACCGAGCCAAATAGTTTACTAGATCTAATTGGGCTGCTTTTGGTTTGACAAGATTTGGTTTGACTGTTGATTTTGGACCTATTTTATTGACATTTGTTTATTTATGGTATTTATATTTTTAACTGTATTTACTGGATTATTGGTATACTAGTTTTTACCCGCGGCTTCGCTCTCATATATTTAATATTTGACGCAATATCATTATAATTTATAGCCTATGTGTTATTCTGATATATAAGCTATATTATTGCAAAGTTTCATCTCAATTCGTTCAGTAGTTTTTGTGTGAAAGAGTACCAAACATCCATCCATCCTCACAAACTTTCGCGTTTATAATATTAGTAGGATTACTTATTAGCGACCCGCTGCGGCTTCGCACAGGTGTATTATAGATACATCTAAACCTTCCCTTGAATCTTTCTACCTAGTTATGTTACTGGCCGAATTATCACGTTCACCTATCAAAAACAAATCTTATTTGTAGATTTACCACAACATCGTTTTGCTCGTGTAAGCTGGATGTAAGCGATTATGAACTACGCTGTAAAAAGTAAGGAAGTACGAAGTTCTTCAAATCTGTGAATTATAAACTAGATCATTGATTACAGAACTTACGCACATATATACTCGTACTTACGTTTACTGGTACTGAATAAAACTTTGATGTTTGCTGATCAAACAACGCATTGTATTTTTCGAGCAGGGCTCACGCTATAAACAACCTGAAGGTTGCCAGACAAAGCAAGAAAACTGAATATAATAAAGCCCAGACTCTACCAAAACAGAGAGGAGTGGATATGAGCGATACTGAGCAGAGCGTTGTGTTCTGTAAGTCCTTCGCAGATATGTCATATACGAAAAACAAAGCTCCGCTCTTCTTTGGACTCTGTTTTTAACCTCCTTTATCAATACGTCTGTATATTTTTATATACATAGGTGTTTACTCCGCCAATTATAAATCAATTTTGATGACTCTTTTTGTGTTTGGTACATTATACTTCAGATTTGGTAGCATTTAAATTTTGACGAAATCGCCTCAGCTGTTTTTGAAAAATCATAAATATTAAAAAAAATTACATACATACATCGTAGATTTTTCAAACATAGATTTGAGCAAACTATTCGAATGTTATACACGCTTGAAACAGGTTGGGTTATTTTTACTTTGCTCAGTAGCAAATATAGCATTTCTACAATGGGTTTACGGATCATAACGCTTTGCCCAGCGCCGTACATCTCCTCCGCTTTGGTAGAGTTACAACCTGCCCCAAATATGGCGATCAGCATAAACAAAAGATGTGTAATCGAACGAATGCGTGAAAAGCGTGGAAAACCGATTATACGCACGGCACACAATACTAGTTTTGGGTGTGGGGTGTTAGTGTGCCGACCTATGACGACATGTGTTTTAAAACGTGTTGATGCAATGAACAAGCTTACTATTTAGTAAAGGGCGCAGGAGCGTACTGGGTTAAGCCAAGTTTAATTTTTTAGAAATTCTAAATCATAGGGTTTGCAGTGGTTCAAAAATAAAAAGAACCATAGTTATCACGTCAACTTTAAAATTGTTTAATTAAATTGATAATCCTACTAATATTATAAACGCGAAAGTTTGTGAGGATGGATGGATGGATGTATGGATGTTTGTTACTCTTTCACGCAAAAACTACTGAACGGATTGAGATGAAACTTTGCAATAATATAGCTTATATATCAGAATAACACGTAGGCTATAAATTATAATGATATATTGCGTATGCGGGCGAAGCCGCGGGTAAAAACTAGTACATTAATATTAGTATATTATTGTCATCCTACTAATATTTAAAACGCGAAAGTTTGTGAGGATGGATGTTTGTCACTCTTTCACGCAAAAACTACTGAACGGATTGAGATGAAATTTTGCAATAATATAGCTTATATATCAGAATAACACATAGGCTATAAATTATAATGATATTGTGTCAAAAATCACAATTTTATGCGGGCGAAGCCGCGGGTAAAAACTAGTACAAAATAATATCTTTAATTTTTTTGTTTATAATACACAACATTATCTGATTTTATGACTATAGACAGACAATATAGACAATAAACTAGTATTTTGGTCGTCTATGTGACGAATGATAAACAGAAACAGTGTACTCGTATGTGTACTGATGCCATGTCGATACATTTCCCAGTTAATTTCAATGTCCCAATCATCTAATTTCAAACGCTAAAATTAGCTCTACTTTGAATAGGTACTTTACGTCTTTGCACCGATTATGTTCCCATTTTCGGTCCTTGGCTTGATTTAATCAGTATACTCGTAGTTTAAACAAAGAGTTTCATTGGTCACGCAAGCACAGTTACGCGTATCGATTATGATATTGGTCAGGTTGGTCAGGCATTGTCTTGATCAGGGTTTCCAAATCTGTTCGTATTTATGGCGTAATTCAATAATTACATTTGTAAAGTAGGTCCTAAGGAAACAAAAAAGCCTATAGCTTATGCTTGTCATGTTTTGGCCGGTTTTTTGTAGTATAACAGTGAATTTAATTCACTTTAATCCAGCATAACTTATCAAATGTAATATTTAGTCACAGTCATAGTCATTTATTCATAAAGCTGACTTACATGTCATGGTTCACTAATATAACATAATGTATATAAATACAAGATCAATTAAATAAAATTCAACTTAAAGTCTATAGAATTCTTCGTAGCTATCGAATGCTTGCTCAATTAGCCAACGTTGATGTCGTGCTTTAAAACTTGGCAAGCTTGGAGCTCCAGTGACGTATTCGGGCAGGTTGTTGTATACATCAGGGCCCATAATATGTGTAAGTTTTGCCGCTTTGGTCAGCGTTCGTTTTAGACTAGCTAGATGGTTAGCCGTGCTCATGGAGTAGTAGTGATGCTTTCCTCGCTTCTTAAACGAGTCTAGGTTTATTCTGACGTATGTTGCGACTTGTAATATCATTACAGATGGCAACGTCAGAATCCCTAGTTTTCTGAAGAATTTCAACGAAAGGATAATTTATAGAGACTAAAACCATAGAATTTCTAATCTGGAAGTTCTAAGTTCGGTTTCAAAAGCAGCTCTGTCTTTTATTTATTTATTTATTTATTTAACACTTTATTGCACACCATTTGTACAAAAGGAGGACTTAACGCTAAATAGCATTTTCTGCCAGTCAACCTACAGGTAGAAGACATTGGGAAGTAGGCATGAATAAATAGACAAAGAGATAAATTAACTACAGTCAACACAGATCAAAACTATAAAACTATAAAAAAAAATATATATATATATATATATATATATACTAAATAATGATACAATTTTAAAATAAATAAAATACATAAACTTACATAAACTATTATATTAAATAATAAGATGATAACTAGTAAAAGATAAAAATAGCTTATCCTATGTGTTCGAGATTTTGGACAACTTTAAATAATGCTCCCGTACAAGGCGCTTAAAGACAGCCTTCGAAGGCGCTTGACGAACAATGGCTGGAAGCTTGTTCCAAAGGCGCACGGCTTCAACGCGAAAAGAGTCGTGTACAAATGACGTACTGTGCCTCGGGGTGCTGAGAAGAAGGACATTGCAGGATCTCGGGGGCCTAGTGACAACATCTGCAGCCATGAACGTAAAAAAGTTTTTGAGATAGGGCGGTGATTTAGCGTCGTTTAAGATGGAGTATAGCAGTCCGAGTATCCTAGCATTTCTCCTGTCGCGGATCGTAAGCCAATTCAATTTTTTGCGATATTCCGAAATATGGTCAAATTTTCTGAGATTAAATATAAAACGAATGCAGGTATTTAAAAGACGTTCGAGTTTATTAAGGAGTTCCTCGGTAATGTCGAGGTAGCAGATATCCGCGTAGTCAATGATTGTCTGTCTTTTCTTAGTTATTAGTAGGTATTGCTAATTGACGCCAACTTCAAACACTGATGAAAAACATTGCAAAACACGTATGTCTGAGAATTCTGTTCATGTTCTTGAAGATACGCGAAGTCAACTTATACGTATGTGCAAATCCAATGTGCAATAATCTGTGTGTGTAAGCGTAAATGTGTGTGTGTATTTTGTCAATGTAAGAGACTGCAAGAAGCTTGAAAAGTAAAAGTCATTAGTACTCAGTGATGAAGGGCAGTTTAATACTAGATGATAATAACTATTAAAATAACTTTTTACCACTTTTCTTAGTAAAGTGTCAGTTGATTGAAATAACTTGCAAACTTGAGTACTAAACTAGCTATTGGGGGGTCAAGATTTCTTAAAGAACCCACCATCTGCAATCATTTTACTATGGAAATTAACGTGGTTTTCACATATTTTATACTATATATAACAGGACTAAACTCACGTGTACGGATAGTCGTAACGACTATAGTTTCAGTCGCATTCGGCGACCTTTCTCAAGTTGGCGAGTGCTAGCACGCGCATTGCGAGACGGCTCCGCGTATTTATTGACCGACGAACCACCGGAGGAGGTATACAATTTGAACCGTATATATATATATATATATATATATATATATATATATATATATATATATATATATATATATATATTTTATGTATAACCACGCATAACTTTTTTCATAGTAGTTTCATATCAATAATTATTTTTTTATTGGAAAGAGTATACTTCGAAATTGGTGCCATTAATATTTTATTGAAATTGGCCGAGCCATTTTTGATACATCAACAATAATGTGAAAAATTTTACATCGATACGTGCATAATATTTGCATTCTATCGTTGCGTCCCGGCTTCGCACCGGTGTATTATACATATAAACATTTCTCTTGAATTACTCTATCTATCAAAATCCGTAGTTTTAAAGATATAAGCATACATGGGGACAGACAGCGGAAAGCGACTTTGTTTTATACTATGTAATGATTCTGTACACGGGTCAAGTCGGTCATGCTATTTTTTTGCAAAAAATAATTATATGCTATAAAATCTGCAATCATCTTGTTTATTCCTAAAAATATAAAATACTTTGGTATTTTCAAGGTCAAAATATTCCAAATTCCAAAAGTCACCATTCTAAGTAGCATTAGGTGACCAAACCACTATCAACATGAATAGGGTTACCATGAGGTGAGATGGCGGTCGAACGCGCACGTATTCGTAATAAAAAATTGTTGAACTCCCAAGCAATCAGCCCGTCTATCTGTAAAGAATGCCGTGCAGTGTTATCTACCTGTCCTACCATACTATCGAACAGAAGTGAACGGCCTTGCGGGTTGGGTCAGCCGGCCGGTCAATGGGCCAGAATCGTACAATACCTCTGTTGCCTACCGCTGCACAACAGTAAGGACGCTGACTCATATTCCAAATAGGCAAACTCCATTGCCACTGAAGTTCATTGACTGCTTTTCTTTTGTTTTTCAAGCTGAAACAATAAAGAGCGGTATTTTACAAGATTATGCTGTATTTGTACAATTTATAATGATAGTCGTTAAAGTGTCTAGGGTATGGTAGTGTTAGTTATGCGTTGTCATTACATATAATAATTTTCCATCATTAGTGGAGTATCTACATGATAAGATTATTTTTTTGCAAAAAATGGCATGACCGTCTTCACCCGTGTACAGAATTCGCAAATATTTCGCACGGATCGATGTAGCATTTTTCACATTATTGTTGATTTATCAAAAACGGGTCAGCCGATTTCGATAAAATTTAAATCAAACCAATATCGAAGTATACTATTTTCAATAAAATAAGAATTATTGAAATCAGATAACTATGAAAAAAATTGCGTGGTTATACATAAAAAAATATACGCGTCGAATTGAGTACCTCCTCCGATTCGTTCGTCGGTCAAAAATAAGAGCATCCGTTTAGTTTTTTTTTTAATTTTATGATATTCTGTCGAAAATACTAAAAAGCGAAAACTGTGTATTATTTTCTTTGAAATTCTAGGGCAACACAGTCAGATTAAATGAAGTACATATATATTTACCCCCGTCTTTACTTGTTCTATATTCCTAATCCATCCAAAGGTTGCCTGGCAGAGATCGCTTTTAGCGATAAGGCCGCCTCTTGTTACACGCTAAGGTTTAGATGTTTTTGTTGTCCGTGTTATTTGTGCTCTGTGTGTTAACAATAAAGAATATCTATATATCTGTCTATCTATATTTCTGATCCCGAACGAGAATTCGGGCATAGACAAATGATTCGGGCGAGTTTTCACTATTTATTGAAATAAATTAACAAAAAAAATGGCGTCACAAGTCGGCTGCATTATCACAGGATATCTCATAGCTCAATGTTACTCGTTAGTTAATGTTAGTTGAAGAAGAAGTGGTGGTCAAGAGGTAGTGACACCCGCCTTACAATCGTGAGGTCGTGGGTTCAAATCCCCGGTCCCGTACCAATGAGTTCTTTGGAATTTATGTACGGAATTTCACACCACTGGCTTTTCGGTGAAGGAAAACATCGTGAGGCAACCTGCATACGTTCGTAGAAGAAATTCGATGGCGTATGTGAATCCACCAACCCGCACTGGGCCAGCGTGGTGGCTATGGCCCAATCACCTTTCGTGGGTAGGCCTACGTCCTGCAGTGGACTATTAAAAAGGCTGGTACAGTACAGTACAGTACAATGTTACTCTGATGTAATAGAAATCATTTTGAATAGGCCTAATAACGTCTTTTGTCTATACTGTTAGTACGAAAGAAACTATTACTACGGCTTACTCTCGGTTTCAAATAGACGATGGATGTTGCGTGTTATGCAACGCAGAGATAAGGCGACAAGATTAACGATTCTAAACAAGACATTAAGCCCATTTGAATTATCAAATGAGAAATCTATTTTAAACCTTGCAGGTGCTCTGAAGTAATAGCTTTGTCACAGATTAAACTGCAGTTACTGCGCGTAATAATTGACATATCTTTTGTACTTTTATAATTTGCGCTATCATTATAGAGATATAATAATTGATTTACGAATTAGATATCTTTTTATTTATTTTTGTTACTGGGATAAGAAATCTGACTACGCGTTGAAATCTTTTGTTCCCCGTAATAATGAAATGCTCTGTTTCAGTTGTAAAACTCGTCTGCAGGGTAAGTACCATTCCAAACCAAAGAGAAAGTAATTACTATGTCTATTACTGTATTCTTAATGCAAGGGCAATATCTCATCATTATCATCACTATGGATTTCCAATATGTCCAGTAAACTTTTGTAATTTTTTTTCACACCTGTACGCACGATTTTATGTTGTTAGTCGCCAAAAGCCCTGTTTTTTGACATATAAAATCTTAGAATGTCGGTAATCGTATGTAAAGTAGCACTTATTAAGTCTTCTCTTATGAATACTGAAACATAAAAGTGCTTGACTTATTTAACATAGATTTAGTGTTTTTTTCTAAGGGCTTACCCTAGAAAAATCACTAACTACCACCAAATACAAGACTTATACAATCTAAAACTACATAAACTACTACTACATAACAAGCAATTGGATCATCCATAGACCCTTAAAGGTCTAAAGATAATCCAAATGCTCAAGCCCACTGCCAGTTGGCAGCGTGCCCAGCATGCTGGCAGCATTGCTGAAATATACGTTCTAGGCTGGTTTACGGTTTTAGGGCTAAGCAGATCTTGATTGATTACAAAACACGAATCATTGATCCATTGATTCGGTGATAGTGTGTGATTTGTTTCTAGGTCAATAAGCCACGCTATTCACAAGCACACGTAACAAATTATTATTATGAGCGCGCGAGTAGATATTGGAAAGCTATCATAACAAAATTATCGTACTACAATAGCCAATTGGAATTATACGAACGCCGACCTTTGCCACTTAATGTCGGCTTTGTTCCATGCTTCATTCTTTTGGCAATCCATCTGGCTTTATTTGGCTCGACCTTTAGGCAAGTTTCGTAAATGATCTGAGACATTGGCCACTGCCTTTTAGTCAAATTTTTGTTCCTGTCTTTCCTATCTTGGCAGCCAATTTATTAAACGTAGTAATTGGATAGAGTTTACAAATTAAATGACTCTAAAATCAATAATGAGCCAGTTTATATGTATGAACAATAGTAGGGCTAGCTTTTGATATTTACGAAGTGGTAGTTTATCGTATGTTCTTTAGTTAACGTGAATTTACGGTATGGATACATATATCTGCAATAAATATTTGATTGATTGATAACACCAAATACTGTACCGCCACGCTGGATGTAAGTACCCTAGTTACAATTATTTTCAGCTATAAACTCTGAATGATCCCTAGAAACAAAATGATGATATTTTTTGTACAATATATAAAGATAACAATGTATACAATATAGATAGATAGATAGAACTCTTTATTGTGTGCACTAAGCACAGAGTAGATACTTAACTTATCTTAAATTAAATTAGTGCCACAAATGGCGGCCTTATCGCTGATAGCGATCTCTACCAGGCAACCACTGAACGGAAAGCGATCACAAACAAGGGTATAAATGGGAGGTACCAATCTAATAATAATATAAATGTAAATAATAAATAAATAAATACTACAAAAATATAAATAAACATACATACATAATAATATAATATAATACATACTTAATAATAATACTGAGAAGGAAAAGAGAGACAAAGGCTAAAATGGAAGTAGCAAACAAAGGATATAAAACAGACAAGTAAAAAGAAAAGAGAGAGAAAAGACGCAATTTCATTTTGAACACTGATCAAGATAAAAACCTTTCACTCTTTCCTTAAAAATGTGCAGTGACTGTGAAGTTCTAATAGAGACAGGTAGAGTCAAGTAGGTAGAATAATGAAGTCTGAGTTGTAGCTGGTGTTTAGTTAGTTTTACACAAAATTAATAAGTGCTCTTTCTTTCGTTCTACTCGTAGCATATTAGTATACAGTGTTATTTCTAATCAATTAACATCCTTTTAGGGGCTTATTCCGTACACCAAAACTAACAACTTTTGTCCTACGACTTTCGTCAAAACTCAAAAAAAATTTTTGTTGTTCCTTAAAAAATTTAGTTCACCCGCGACAAAATGTATAGAACAGCTGATATTTTTATTAGTTTAGACGAAAGTTGTAGAACAAAACTTGTTAGTTTTGATGTACAGAATAAGCCCCTAGAAGGATGCTAATTGTTTTGAAATAACCCTGTATAATGGATTATTTATTGGAATAAACTATTGTAAATATACAAATCATAGATTAAAGCTTGGTAGTCGATTCTTAAAAACCCATGTCATTACTTGCAATTTTCCTTATCTTAGTGATTACCCAAACGCTAAGATTTTCCTGGAGCCTCTTCCTCCTATTTTTATTAATGAAATATGATCTTCATAAATGAGTTGTGATCTCAATAGCTCCAAAAAGACCTTGTCAGTTCGTCCCCTGTCAATTTTGTGCCGCCTTCGTTCCATTACATCGAACAAGTTAGATTGAGCCGATAGCTCTATTGTGTTCGGATATATGGACATGATGTAGGGATGCCGTCACCGTGATATGGTATTAGTTCTGTTTAACTGAGATGAGTTGAAGATATGGATCACTACGTAATGATGACTTGATGTCACTGTATAATCAAAGTGCTTTGACGTTTCAAAAAGTCTGAAAGTCAAATAATAATTTTGTTTTATTATTTACTAGCGACCCGCCCCTGCTTTGCACAAGTGTATTATAGATACAAGTCTTCTTCGCTCTATCTATTAAAAAAAACTGCATCAAAATCAATTGCGCAGTTTTAAAGATATAAGCATACATAGGGACAGATAGAGAGCGGGAAGCCACTTTGTTTTATACAATGTCGTACTATATTTACTATACTAGATAACAAGAATACACTATTGTGGACGCTTTATAGATAAAACTGAGCAACCATAGCCCAATGACATGTAAAATTGTAAGTCACTTACATTATTTAGCTATGTCAAGTGGTCTTGTGGCAGCTTTGTGAGTCAGACACCAACCAGGCCCCCGACCGCCTAAGCAATAGCAATCGTTTATGACTTCATTTTAGTCATTTGGCACCGCCTATGTGACGTTAGCCATTTTTAAATAATTGCATTGTCATCGGTATTTGATAGGTGTGCAAAGTTTTAAAAAAATCTGATCACTCAAAGTAGGTCAAAATCGAGCTCAAAGGGGTTGGTTACAAGCAAGCAAGTAAACATACAGGTGAAACTAATAAAAGCGTGTTAAAAAAGATTAGGCCATATCCCCCACTTAATGTGGGTAAAGCAAAATAGTTAGTTGATGGAAGTTACTATTCAGTTTGAGTTTTATTTTACTTCAAAACATACTGACATAATGACTCCACAGTACGTACAACGTAGTCATAAAATCTATAAGACTAGCAGCCCTGGCCGGCGATACCCCCCATTAGCGCTCGGCTAGATATTGTATTGTACATGAACTCCGTCCCAAACACTTCATTGTTTCCAAGTTGTGCATGTGGCCGAAATTGATAGCCCGTCGAGATACTCCGAGGTGGACTTTGCCATAGCTACGCCTCTTGCCCGCGAGCAAGACATAAAGTTGCTCTACTTAATTACAAGGGATTTTAAATTAAATTCAACTTTACTTTAAACAAAAGAGCAATTCAACTAAAACGATGTTTCTTTTCTTTCTCTCCGTAATGTCTATTTATGAGCATAGCAAGAAAAAAATCTTATTGATTATGTACTCTATTCGGAAACATCAACAGATCGCGTTAAAACAATTGTAGCTTTGAAGCTATAAAGTTACGAAATAAAAGTGTTTACTTTTTATTTCCTTAAGGATGTAACTCGGTCAATACCTTCGTGCAAATATCTATAGAGTTACAATCGTGCAAAAAAGTGTCCGAACCAAAACTGCCTGAGCTATGTAGTGGGCAGGCTTTTTAGTTAGTCGTAAGACGATTGCAAGACAACTACAACGCCGAGCGATGCCAAAGTGCTCGGTTACAAGCACTATTTAGGTGGTATAACGTCGAGATTCGAGAAAACGGGTCATTGTGAATTATTTAACGTAAATATCTAAGTATGTATGACGGCGCTCGGACATTTTTTTTACTGCTTTCTCTTAAGAACTGTGGCTCTGTAGATATTCGCTCGAAGCTCAATACTTATATTTTCGTAATGTTGACCTTTTTTCGTCAAGCATAGTAATTTCTTTAATTAAACTATTATGTCTTTATTTTCTGAACAAATTTATGATTTGAGGTAAATATGTAAAAATTTGCTCACTTAGCACTAGTTATATAATATTAATACCCTGTAAGGGCGTCGCAAGTATAATTATTGTACAATTAATGAATTTTACACTTACAGAAACTATAAAACAAATAGGAACTTATGAGTCTTATAACTATAACACTCATCATCTGCTTACTTCCGTGCGTCAGAAACATTTTTGTCTTTCAAGTAATCTTCTATACTGTAGTAACATTTTTTGATCAGTATTTCACTAACATTTTTATAGAATTTTCGGTGGTTCGTTTCCTTTTGTAGATATTCAGGTAGTTTATTAAAATTATTTATCAACATATATTCATAGCTTCTCCTTACAATTTCTAGTTTTGGCTCTGGTGCATAATAAAACATGGTTGGCGTTTCCCCAAGTATTTATTGAGTTCTAATAAATTTTAAGATACACTCGATTAGGTGAAAATTTTCTCAGATTTCTTGATAAGAATAGTTGTCTATATTTTGCAGAATAACATTTCATGCATAACTTGTCTTGTGTGTGTGTGTGTGTGTGCAGTGCAACCAGCATTAACAATAGATATGACTATTTAATAAACGGTTTGTTGACACGGAATAGCTACTGGCTTTACGCATTTTTCTCGCACAAAGAATGCAAGGTTCGTAAGGTCATTCCACCGGAACACTGAATTTATTAATTAAGAGTTAATGGCCGTAGGTAGGTGCGTGGTGAATGGACCGGTTCATCGAGATAGCTTTAATATTTCATATCCGGTGTTGAATGTCACACGTTTTAAAAATTTAATGAATAATTATTTAGTAGTCTGATGGCTTGTTGAATGAATATTAAGTGGTGAGTGCAAATGACTCCATCGAATCGGATTTGTCTTCATGTTTTTCAATGATTGCATTGGTATAAAATATCATTTCCTAAAGACCAAGTAGGCTAATAGTTTTAAGGGCTTGATTGATATGTCTAATAATGTAAATTTGCTGCCGATTAGAAAAATGTATAAAATAATAATTCAGTGAAAATGAAATTTGCATATTAATTACCAATTTGCATATTACAAATATTATTTTAAAACCATATATAATGTTGTCAAGACATTATCTAGAGTCACGTAAGAAAAATTCTACAAGTAAGTTGTATGATGTTGTAAGGTAACATAGTTAACTACCGGTAGACAAACGTTATTGACAAAAATCTGATATAAACGACCTCTGATGTGTGAGCAAGTTAAAAAATGCTTTCTTAAAAATTCGAAAAGAAAGTTTTTTGATCGACGAAGCACCGGAGGACGCGTAAATAAATATATTTTTTTATGTATAACCACGCATAACTTTTTTCATAATAGTCCGATTTCAGTAATATTTTTTTATTGGAAAGAGTATACTTTAAAATTGGTCCCATTAAAATTTTATTGAAATCGGCTCAGCTATTTTTGATAAATCAACAATCATGTGAAAAATGCTACATCGTTCCGTGCATAATATTTGCGTTCTAGCGATGCGCCCCGGCTTCGCACAGGTGTATTATACATATAAACATTTCTCTTGAATTACTCTATCTATTAATAAAAACTCCATTACAATCGGTTGCGTAGTTTTAAAGATATAAGCATACATGGGGACAGACAGCGGGAAGCGACTTTGTTTTATACTATGTAATGATTCTGTACACGGGTGAAGTCATGCTATTTTTTGCAAACAATAATTATTTATCTATAATTCAGAAAAACACAAAATATTCAAGTTCTTTTTTCAAGATACTTCATATATTTGAAATCAAAGATGGGGGAATGGCTCTTATTTGCTCTTTAATGTCCCGTTTCTTGCATATAACTGCTCAAAGGTCCTTCACACCTCATCCTAAAATTGTCTTTTTGTCTCTAGCTTATTCTGCTTATTGGCTGCTATTTAGTTACAGCTGACACATCTCTGCCTACATGGTAATAATGATATTACCCACAGAACATCAGGAACATTAGTCAGGTGTCAATGGTGGAGGCCGCGCCCTTGCCGCGTGGCCGCCGCAGCGCGACGACAAGGCCGCTGCATTGTGGTGCACCCTCTGAAACACAATGGGTGCAACTCATTATTCCCTTTATGAAATACAATTTCCGCTTATACAAAACTAGCTTTTGTCCGCGTTTTCACCTGCATGATATTTTATTTTTTGCGCTATCCCATAGGAACCTTTGATTTTTTCCGAGATAAGGAATAGTCTATACTTAACACTCCATAAACTTTAAACTCAGTAGTTTAGTAGTAGTGCAAAAAATTGATTCGGCCCTCTGTTGCTATGGGGAAACGACGTGAAAACGTCATACCAACTACATATTATACACATATGGATTTATAATATTTGTAAATATAGAAATCGTACCCAACGCATTACGCAGAAAAAAACAGTGCGGTATTTTAGGAAGTAAAATACGGCCACTCTTTCTACAGGGTCCTGTATATAGTTTAGTCTATAGGAGCTTATATCATCTTCGGGCATTCTTTTTTAATTTCATTTATGATTATTAAGCCGGAAACATACTATCGGACGCGGCTGACGGACGCGACTGACAGCCGCGACTTAGCAATGTGCACAGTCTTAAAACATCCGGTGTGACAGATCGCTCTCGGACGTCCGAATGCTCAAGGTCGTCCGAAGGTGACGTCCGCGACTTATGTCCGATAATGCGCACGGCTCAGTGTACTTTCATAGTCTAGATACCTATCAGTCGCGGCTGTCAGTCGCGTCCGTAAGCCGCGTCCTATAGTTTGTTTCCAGCTTTACAGAATAAATAACCTTTTAACTTAAACAAAGCACGCGCATTGCTATGTAAACTCGATTTGTAGCAAAACCATGATATCAAATTTAATGAGATAAAATAACTTTTCCTCCTCTCTTCCTCAATTTCATATTTTCTTTGATGTTTTGTGACATGTGGGTAGTTTTCCTCTATGTTAAAGTTATATAAAATGGTACTTTTAATGTAACTTTTAATGCATTATTTATACAGCCAACCGTAACACAGATATAATATAAATACGTGTAAACACGTTTTCTACTCTATTCTCTACACGTTACATCGTACCTAGACATTAAAATGTATAATTAAAACAAAAATATCAACACATCACGTGTTAAAACAGCTGCAACAACGTGTTTATTTACACACACCACTCACGAATGATTGATGATTCCAACAAAGATGTTCACAAACTAGATGTGCCACTTCATTCTTGAAACGATACTGTCAACACAAAGTACGCTCACAATCGCGCAGCGCTAGTCGTAAATCATTGCTAACGTCACAATTTGTCACGCATGACGTGTGATACGTTTGGCCGTATCTTGCACATCTTTATAGCGGTGACCGAAAATTAAAAGATTTGTTGGGCTGTCAGCATTTGTTGAGGCCGGGGTCTAATGAGGCTTATTAGGATTTATGGATGGTTTACTGCATGATAATTGATACGTCAAATGATTTGATGATGGTTTTTGACAGTAATTAAATTGGTGCTGTCGTTAATGTTAATGGAATTAGGTTTTATTAGAGACATCGAGAGCTTAGGATATACACGACTGATTTTAATCTTTTTATATCGATGTAAAAATAATGCTAGACATCTCGTTTGTTTATCTAATGAGTCAATGTGTTTCGCAACACTTGTGATTATTTTGAAAGATTATATGTTCAAAGAATAATTATGGGTCGAATTTTTCAACCCTATTTTGCGTTTATGGAAAACAACTCTAAAATGTTTCAATGTAATAGAAATTGAAAAAAATACTATTGCGCAACGTAGTGTTGAGTGCAAATAAATAAGTGATTTGTGATGCTCTTTTAGTAATAGTTGTGTATTTATTTGTTTTACGCGAAGTTGTGAGTGTAGAGTTTCGTGTAAAATTAGACCACCAGAGAAATGAACGGACCGACGAACAAAATACATGTTAAAGTACTATATCGAATCGTTGCAGTGGCAGTTGTAATTGGCAGCTCGGTTCCAAACATAAATAAATAAAAAAAACGGGTTACATTCCGGGAGTGCCGGCAGAAGTGAAAACTTGAACATTACGTCATCCTTAATTAAAATTTATATGAACACCGGATACAACTCACGATTATTTGAGCGGTCGAGCCGCTATGCGTCCGACCGGTTTCAGAGTAGTTAGTACTCTAAGAGTACTAATTACTCTGAAACCGCGCGCCAGTGCGCGGGCGTCCGTTGTCGGGGGCGCGCGTATTCCCTGAAGAAAGAGTACTAACTACTCTGAAATCGGTCGGACGCATAGCGGCTCGACCGCTCAAATAATCGTGAGTTGTATCCGGTGTTCATATAAATTTTAATAATGAATCCTCACGCTAGTTTTAATGAAGTAATTACGTCATCCGTCTTATGAATTTTTGATCAGGTTACGATCTGATGCGAGTTTAACATTTTTTACCCATTCCAAAAAGTGCACAACGCCGCTGAAGATGTTTTCACTTCAATAATAAAAATTCGGGGACATCTTACACACGGTCTCTGACCACAAACCAAGCAAAGTTTGTCTAATAGCACATTTATTCTACTACGGAACCCTACAAAAGCGCAATTATTATCGTTCATATTGCATGATCTTTGTTAATTACTTCTAGTGATTAGTATTTAGTAGTACCGGTACGAAGAGCAATAAATAAGTCGCAGTTGCCTAAGTGTGACCTTCGGCTTATTGAAATTGGAAAATGTATAAGCACACGTTAGTACTGCTTATGCAACTTAGCGTAAAATTACCAGTTTTAATAGGATTAACGTTAATAATTCATTCTAAAGAGCTTATAAATTGATTGGTAGAGGTTTAATTATAGGCATTGAAAGTAGGTACCTACTTATGATACGATTTATTTTAGTAAAAACTTAGGAATTTTCGAGTCAGTGCGTAAGTAAATAATAAATAAGGTTTTACTAGAGATATGACCATTTGGTATGTTAGATATGCTAGTAGATTCTTATTGTCATGAAAATAAGTTGGATTAAATGATACGAAAGCGTTACTTAATACAGTTATACAGGCTGTTGTTTTGCAAAGTGCAGGTACTATTAGAATACTTATTATTATGAACAGCTTTTATGTAGCACTCATAGCATAGTTTGACTAGGTGTTCGTTAGCGATCATCGAAGTTAAGCAACGTTCAGCACGGTCAGTCTTTGGATGGGTGACCGCGAGTGGCATTTACGACTGAGAGCTACCGTGGCTCGGATGACACGTTAAATTGTAGGCCTCGATTGTTTTAACCGTTTAGCCATGTCAGAGGCGTTTAGGCGGCTTTAAAACTCTGACACCAGGGCTAGCCACCTGACCTATACGAACTTTCTTATTTACTATGGGATCACCTGCGGAATCTCGAAAATAAAATCAGGTGTTCCATACAAAAAGTTCTTGAGCTCTCATTAAATGTAAGGGACAGCAATTTTGTATCGCGATTTCTAGGTTGATCCCGAAAAATTATTCCACTTAGCAAAAGTAAAACAACCAATATTTACTATGGTACCCCGAAATTGCATAAATTAAATCAGCTGTTCTATACAAGATTTTCTTGAGCTCTCACGAAATGTATGAGACAGTAATTTTGTATCGCGATTTCTAGGTTGATCCCATAAGAAAAGTCATTCCACTTAGCAGAAGTAAAACAACCAATATTTACCATGGTACCAACCCCGAAATAGCCTAAATTAAATCAGCTGTTTCATACAAAAAGTTCACCGATTTTAAAACAACTGCTTTTTTTTCGCGATTACCACTTACTACATACACCTCTTTACATCCTTCTTTGGAAGACTACTTACTTACCTTACCTTATTAATAAAACCTTACCTTATTAACAAAACAAAAAAACCGGACAAGTGTGAGTCAGGCTCGCACATCTAGGGTGCTGTACAAATCCAGAAAATTTCTCAAAATTGGGAAGTAAGTTGTTAAAATATCTATACTAACCATCGACGAAAAAGTTTTTTTTTTTCACTTTTCTCGTCATACATCGAAAATTACACATTGTAAAAATAATTAAAAACCTGTTTTAGCATGTGCTAATTAAGTTCTTTTATATGATACGTTACATGATACGATTTACTCACATTTGAATTTTAACCCATATTATGTGAATTTTGAGACCCTATTTTTGTGATTTAAATAAAAATGTACAGTTTTCATATTTATTCCTATATGTGTACTCTGAGACAATGCTTCTCGTCAAATTTCATAGTTCTATGTCAACGGGAAGTACCCTGTAGGTTTTGATTTTTGTGAGTGTCGAAATATGCGGTTTTTACGACATAAACAGCTCTAACTTTTTTAAACGATAACTGAGAAGTTGTTCTTTTACACAACTGGAGGAGACCACAGATCTACGTAGACAGTATAAATTTCAACTCGATACCTTTACGCGTTCCCGAGTTAAAGAGTCTTGACATACACACACGCGGACAGACGGACAGACGAACAACAAAGTGATCCTATAAGAGTTCCGTTTTTTCCGTTTGAGGTACGGAACCCTAAAAAACGAATCTAAATATTAGTTAAGTAAGCATACAACTTAGAAACCACTTCAATATCGATGTAAGAACCTACCTGACATAATTATTAAGACGGTACCTAATTCCCAAGTGTGATTAATTTCATATCTCTATATCTGCTCTTACATAAGCACTTCCTTGAAAATAATATTCCTATCCTTTTCCTATTAGATAACAATTCCTTACTTATACTCTATAAAATTTAACTTGATCTCTGCGACAGTAGAAGATTGACATTTTTAGAGTTGGGATAGTGGTGAAAAAAATCGATTTTCAAACAATGTTGTAATGAAATCGAATGAGTAGTTGAAGGTGAGAAATTGGATTTCATTTACTTACTATTATTTAAGATCAAGTATGTACACATGTAAATAATGGTATGATTTTAATTATATACTCATAATAATGTAAAAATAGAATTTATCGATGTTTTTCACTATTATCGATGCTAATGTAACATATAATTGGGTTTACTTTAATTACACATGTAAAAAATGTTATGATATTACAATATACAATAAAATTAATAATAAATCAAGTTTCGATATTTTAATTAAAACTCTATCTAAAACTCTGTGGTCACGATCATTCGTCGCCCATCACTAATCGGCATGCCCACAAAGTATGACATTGACAGGTACTGTCTGTACATTTAGGAAATTCAGGACTTCATAGGCGTGATTTTTCTGACAGCTGTCGCAGAGATCAAGTTAAATTTTACAGAGTATAGTTAAGTTTAATGCACCTGCAAAACAAATACAATATTGGAGCACCTTGTCAAAGCAATGAATTATTTCCGCACTAAATTACCAAAGAGTCCCGTAACCGAACATTTATTGTGACAAGGTTTTGCAATTATTTATGAACCCAAGACTTGGCCAATTAGAGTTCAGCAAGTTCAATATAATCGAGCGGTCCCAAAGGAAGTGGTGGCATACAAACAGAATTCCTAACACGTATCTGTATTGTGCGCCAAAAGAAAATGTTAATCTAAATACTCATTAATTAAATAACTGCTAAGCCTTGGTTTTCCTTCAGTCGATTTCTAACTGACTATAAGACTACACGATAGTTTTTATTTGTTCTAGATTTCATTACGCCTTTATACAAACTCAATAGGTACTTTTGTTAATTTGTATCTTAATTAAATTATTTACATTGTGTAGATGTGAACATATGTGCCATATAAGTGTAAAAATTAATTTAAAAGTAGATGATGCAATAAAAGTGCAGTGAATGAAAATTTCCATGAAAATTTCACGGATTTTATGAGCGCGAATGGTGACAGTTTTCTCGTTGAGCGATCATGGCGCCGTCAAGCGGCGGCCCCGAGTACTTTTAAGATTCTTGTCCGAGACGGCAGACAACGCTGATAACAACGTTTGCCAGTTCCGCTACTCGGTAAGAGATGGCGCTGTGTGGCGATTACCTACTCCGCCAATTGTGATCCTTGTAGACTCTTTCTTTTTATCTGGTAGATCTTACTTAAAGCCGGAAACAAACTATCGGACGCGGCTTACGGACGCGACTGACAGCCGCGACCTAGACTATGAAAGTACACTGAGCCGTGCACACTATCGGACAGTATGTCCGATAGTATGTCTCGAGCTTAATACACGTTTGAAGTCAGTTACTTATGCCATTTTTAGGTGAAAACTAATTTCTACTGAAAAATGGTTTTTGCCTGAAATATTTTATATCTACGATTATGATTTATTTTAATGGCGATTAAAATAATTAAAACGAATATATATTCTGTCGAAAAAAAAATCGAACAATTTTAATGTGATTTTTATTTACTGTTTTCTTTGTTATAGGCTGAACCTGGCGATACCATAGCAACAACCAAAGAAGGTGAGTTTAATAACATAATTCTTTATTACAAAAACAGCCATAGCACAAGTTAACGTAAATGACAATAAAAAATGGTAATATTTATAAAAAAAGATTATTATAAATTAATAGTTTAGATTACCAATAAATGAACAGTTTTGTACTCTGCAGTCAGCTTATAAATAGTATAGACTGATAATAATTGGTACTGCTGCCAAGGATTTTGTATACTAGGTATCTAATACATCCATGGCTGCTGCTTATTTCTGACCAATTTGAGTCAACCTGCTGTCTTGAATTTTTGTTTATGCTGCTGTCAAAGAAAATATTAAGTAGGTAATACTGCCGAGTCCTGCGTCGCGCTGACGAAGCCGTGGTGGTCTGGTGGTAGTGACACCCGCCCTACAATCGTGAGGTCGTAGTTTCAAATCCCGGTCCCGTACCAATAATGAGTTCTTTGGAATTTATGTACGGAATTTAATACCGCTGGCTTTTCGGTGAAGGAAAACATCGTGAGGCATGTGTCAGTAGAAGAAATTCGATGGTGTATGTGAATCCACCAACCCGCACTGGGCCAGCGTGGTGGATATGGCCCAAACACCCTTCGTGGGTAGGCCTACGTCCTGCAGTGGACTATTAAAAAAGGCTGATACAGTACAGCAGTACTGCCGCTGCTGTATTGCTGAATTGAATTTATTTATTACTTAATATAACGACTAACACAACAGCATTCTTAGTTCTACTATGGCACTGTAAACAGACCATTAGCAGTCGATAGTAATAATAGGCTTGTTTACAAAAAAAATATACATTTAGCCCGTCATAATGATTATAAAAAAATATTAGACACGTATTTTTCCTAGTGTAAATTTAACAAAAATACTAAGATAATTATAGCCCGTTAAAGTTCAGCGTGACGTCACTACCACAAATGTACTGGTACCGATACCGGTTGGTGACGTCATGAGCCCCCACTCTTAAATTTGACAAGGTTTATCTTTTTCAATAACTGTTTAATTGACAAAAAGAATACGTCGCCAACATTTTTGAATAATCTTAATAACGGACTATTACCAAACAAAACATGCCTATTTATTATCTAAATAGTAGAAAAGAGAGACAGTTTTGTAATATATTACCAACTACTTTCAATAAATTTAAATGAAGAACACGACAAATTAGAACTTAAATCGATTTTTGACCCACGAACCACCTGAGGAGGTATACAATACGACGAGTATATATATATATATATTTATGTACAATCACGCATAACTTTTTTCGTAGTGGTTTGATTTCAATAATTCTTTTTTTATTGGAAAGAGTATACATCGAAATTGGTCCCATTTAAATTTTATCGAAATCGGGTGAGCCATTTTTGATAAATCAACAATAATGTGAAAAATGCTACATCGGTCCGTGCGAAATATTCGCGAATTCTGTACACGGGTGAAGTCGGTCATGCTAATTTTTGCAAAAAATAATCTTGTTGGTTTTAGATCTTTTTATTGAATATTGGTTTTATCTTATTACAGAGGAATGGGTAACGAAGAAAACAAGCGAGGTGACGACCACGCGTCAGATCGCGACGCGAGTCAAGCGCGAGCTGGTGTTAGAAGATGGACGAATACTGAGCGACTCCGGACCAAAAATATCTACCTCTGTGAACGAGGACACGCACACCACCAATTATCAACAGACTGAGGTAGAGACAGGTTCATTATCATAATTTAAGAGCAAGGCCTTTTCTTTAATTTGGTCTAAAAATGCTCTGCGTGGTCTTCCCCTTCCTCGCTTTCCTTCTAACTTTCCTTCTATTATGGTTTTCAAAACAATTTGAAGGCTACAGAAGTTTAATTTTTTTCTGTCTGCTTTGATATATGTTTTTAGGGTTCCGTACCTCAAAAGGAAAAAAACGGAACCGTTATAGGATCACTTTGTTTTCCGTTTGTCCGTATGTCAAGACTCTTTATCTCGGGAACGCGTATAGATATCGATTTGAAATTTAAACTGTATACGTATATCTATGGTCTCCTGCAGTTGTGTAAATAAAAAACTTCTCAGTTATCGTTTAAAAAGTTAGAGCCGTTTATGTCGTAAACAATGTGTAATTTTCGAAGTAAGACGAGAATTTTGAAAAAATATTGATGTCGATGATTATTATAGTATAGAGATTTTAACAACTTACTTCCCAATTTTGTGAAATTTTCTGGATTTGTACGGAACCCTCGGTGTGCGAGTCTGACTCGTACTTGTCTGGTCTTTTGTTTTTATATAAGTTTTACGTACGTATAACCCACGCACGTAGCTATCCAAGGAGACAGGCGCTTAGAAACCCTGAAAATCGGTAGTTTATTTTATGAAAACTATGGTAGCCTCGTAGAAGACAATTCGCCTTAGAATCGTAAGATTAGGTAGGTAGGTCCCGTCGACTTAATTTTTTTTGGTTTTATTATCAGCATTATAAAAAGTATTCGTTATTTTTTGTCACCTAGGATTTGAATCAAAAGAGTTAAAAAAAACAACGGTTGCTCTCCGGGAGTGCCAGCAAAAGTGAAAACAACCCCGAAAAGTGCACAAAGCCGCTAAAGAAGTGTTCTGATAAAAAAAAAAACATTACGGCCTTTTCCGACAAAAACAATGGTTAAGTAGGTATATGTCCTAAATATGACCTTTTTTGATTACAGCATCGAGTACCTGACGACCAAATTGATGATGCCAGCGACCCAGCACTCAATGGCGCCACTAATGGAGCGATTGGGCCCACGATCGATGGTAAATATTCTTTCATGGATTAGAACTGCGAAATCGCGCTAAATGAAAGCCCCATATTTGCAATATATCAGGGAGGCCTATGTCCAATAGTAGATAGTACATCAAAGAATGAAAGGATGAATACTGTACAACAACTGTTCAAGTTAGCCAAGTAAGTTTCGTTGCGGATAGGCGCGTGTATTTGTATTTCTAGAGAAGCACTCAAATAAAAGAACATTTCCAATAATGGTCATCCTAGTATGATGATGATGATATGCACAGTAAATAATTTTGTCACAGAAGTAGACGGCGTAGACGGCACGATCGCACCAGCGGGCGCCAAAGTGGTCCTCTCAAGCCGGGTGGTGGCCAACCCGGACGGGAAGGTGCGCGAGAGCCGAGACCTCAAGGTCACCACCAGGAACATCACGGAGCGGCTCAAGGAAACCGAGGAGAGCATACATAGGGGCGACACCACGCATCAGGTCAGTTTTCTTACTATTTTTTTTATTTTTCTGGAATCTGGCCCGTAGTCCACCCAAATGGACTACGGGCCAGATTCCAGAATTCTGTGGAAAACTGGGAGAATTTTAACTAACAGTTTCAGAAATCGTTGTAAAATGCTTCATCTCGGTGTTTACGTAGGACAGGCGCTAAATCGGTACAAATACTGAAAAATCGGTAGGTCCGACTCCACCGAGAAAAAGTCTCGTTCTCCTGGATGGATTAACAGGACTTGTTAATTGTTCTTGGTACACCCCTGAGGTATACCAAGTGTTACATACAATTATGTTACCTGATATATGTTATATACTAGGTGTTTCTAGTCTAGGTGATAGATATATTTATATGATACGGAGGAGAGCATTTGTAAAGGCGATTTCACGGTCAGCGATTACTAATCTTTTAATTTCTTTATGAGTGTTTTAGAGTAAAAAAAAACTTAAATGTTACCGTAGAATATTATTTTCAAAAGTTCTGGAATTCTAGATTTAAAACGTCATCCAATATACATAGTTACGGCAGGATTGCAACTTATTTAATTATCACGTGCAAAATACAGGTTTCTATCTTGACACTTTACCAATTTACCTAGATCACACGAACGCTCATATAACGTGATTTTTATTTAATTATTTTTCAACGTTTTATTATTTACTTATTCATACAGATAAATACTTCATCCATCGAAGTCAAATAAAAGCTTTTACATCTCTCATGTTCGGTAAGTAGGTTCTTATTACCTCCAAATGGGGCCAAATAATGTAGCTAGAAAAGCCCTAGGGCGGTAAGTAATTTACTATTAAAGGTCGATGAAACGTTATCGTCAGCATTATGTAGAGTGAGAGAACTAGTAACTTCGTAAGTGAATAAAAGGTGAGATTTGACGATGTATAAATTGATCTTGTCCTATATACCACTCAATTTCAATAGAATGTTTTATTCTTGTAATGCCGGTTTTTTTCTACTTACCTCACAATCGAGATGTAAAGCAGAATAGTTAGCTCGGGTGTAAGCACCAATTGCACCCTCAAACTATAAATAGACGCCCTCGCTGCGTTCGTGCGCCTAAATATCTCGGGGTGTAATTGATGCCTTACAGCCCTTGGCTACTAATCTACTATTAAACGATGATTATAAAAGGTATTCATGAAACATAATGACGATTAAGGTTGTGTAATAATCTGCAATTTCATTTATCTTTTCAATGTCATGGCATATTTTATCGCCTAAAAGGGCCACATAAGTTGCATTGACACTTTCTCAAGATAACAAGTAATACTTCTAGCAAGGCACATAAACAAAGTATCGTAGTCATAAAAGCTGTCAGCCAATAACTTCATCTTAACAATATACGAAGGCTTTTAAAGCAGACGTGCTATGACAAGTGTTATCGACTGCGTAAGGGTTATGCACACTAGTTGGCAAGTCTTACCATATAGCAAAAAAAATATAGCAAGTTTTGCGCATCTGTAGTAACTTTTTAAGAATATAAAAAGTTACTTAGTAAGAAAAAATGTACTCAATCAAATTAGAGCAAGGATCAACCCAACCCAAGAAATTTAAATGTTGAATGTTAGGTACCTAAGTATTTTTTCTGAATATAACCGTATCTACAGATTTTGAATTTATATTGCGAATTTATAAGATGCACTGCTAAATTAAATGAAACATTTCTCTGAGTTCAGAGTTTAAAAGTTTTTAAACTTTTAACAAATATTTTAAAGAATATAAATATAGAGTTTGTAATTTTTACGTACACACATTTGAAATATTTGGCATTTTTATAACAAAGCCTATAGGCCTCCCCTATAGATTTACAATAGTAAGTAAGTTCGTATAGGCCGGGTGGCTAGCCCTAGTGTCAGAGTTTTTAGGCCGCCTGAAGGCCTCTGACATGGCTAAACGGTTAAAAACAACCGGGACCTACAATTTAACGTGTCTTCCGAGCCACGGTAGCGCTCAGTTGGAAAATGCCACCCGCGGTCACCCATCCAAATACTGACCGTGCGGAACGTTGCTTAATTTCGGTGATCGCTGACAAACACCTAGTCAAACTACGCTACGAGCGCTGCTATAGATTAACAATAAGAACCATTGAAAGCGGCTTACAACCAAGCGGATACAAACTCGAGAACCTATACTATACTTTTTTCCGCGGCAGGAGCGGTAACAGCCCGAGGGGCATAATGTTGGGAGGGTGGGAGTACCCTTCCCGTCAGCGAGGCCAGGCAGCTTCTCTCAGCACCCTCGTTAGTTATTTGTATTGTTACGTTATGGATTCTTGGATAATCAGTTAAAACGCCGATTATTCACTCTGCACTTTATTGCACACAATCACTTCACAAAAATCACAAAAACACACGACACAACTGGTTCGCACAAACACTTCACACTGAAACTGATATTTACACAAACTAGTCACTTCACAATCACTGATACCGCACTTGGACACGAGATGTTTTCGCTTCGACGCCAAACGAAAAACTTCATTGAACGGAACCTCGTGGCTCTATTTATATCTGAATTAATGTTGACTAGAAGGCTCTGGAAATATCGGTACCACTGTGTTTGATAAAGTAAGCAAGATAAAAGTTCGAGACTTTCCTATTATTCTCAAAAACGTAAACACACAAAAAACACTATAAAACTAAATACAAAAGACCGGGAAACAAAAGGCACCAAAAAACGCGAGACAATAGAGCACCCGAGAAGCGTGATCACGTTAACATCGCAGATTACATCATAGTTACTACATACCTACAACGGGCGTGCGCCTACTGCGTTACAGTATGGCCAGCTTTTCGGTCATCAGTCTTTCTGTGTGCCTTTACCTTTGCATTGCATCAATGGAATGCCTGGATACGGTTCGGTCCCACTCGATACCTCGTGATACACGCTAATGGACTTCGGTGAACGCGTAGACTTGCTATTGAACTACATACGAGTATTTCTATTTATAAGTGATTACATATTGACTTGGTAGGTACCTATGTCAATTTGTCGCGATTGTAAGGTTTGAAATTGACTAATAATTAGTCACTACTAATATTGACTAATAATAAGAAACTAACTAAGTAAGTTCGTATAGGCTGGGTGGCTAGCCCTGATGTCAGAGTTCTTAGGCCGATTCTGACACTCATACCACAATATTAGGGGGAGAGAAAGAATAATTTTTCTTAAAAAGAATGTCTCATCTGGTTAGCAGATGGGTGGAGGTCGTTTTTCAGCGGCTCTTAGGCCAATATTGACGAGCACCAATAAATACTAGAGTACTTTTTTTAATGATCAAATGAACGAAATGAAAAAATGAATGAAGGCCGTCACCTCTTATAGGTAAGCGTTGGTGGTGCTACTTGTGGTACCATCATACCCGGCAGTTAAGACACATTTTTAAATAGTTCAACACATAAATAAAATTGCATTGAAGTTTTTAATATTATTTTATTTACAAACTAGTCCGTGGCTGGAATGCTAGAAATACGTTGAAATCCAAGCGTTACAACCAGTTTTGTAAAAACTTGATTTTTCTCGGATTATTAGAGAAAAGAGAGACGTTGCACAGGTCGCGACATATTCTACTACATTACTAATAATATTAATATAAAATTTGTGAATGTTTCTTTAATTTTAAATTTCATTTGACAACATAATTTATTAGAGATAAAAGTCTAATTCGGCAATTAAAATTCACGACACTAAAAGGCTTTCGTTTTTAGAGAAATACGATTCTGAACTAATCTGTTTACAGATCTTTTTTTTAATATAAAAATTACTTTTTCTTAACTTTATAACCTCTGAATTAACATTTATATCTCACGTAGGTAGGTACTTGCTTCAACCATCGAACTCAGATGAACACTCTCAACAAATAAGTAACCGAATAATTTTCGAACTAAGTTATGTGATAGATATGGGATGATTTCTTTTAGCTACCAATGACAAATTACTTTCACATTGGGACCAAAACTGAAGCCGCGAAAAATAATACACTATAATTACTGAGTATAAAACAAAGTCGCTTCCCTGTCTGTCTGTCCCTATGTGTGATAATAATAGATTTTGATGCGGTTTTTTTAATAGATAGAGTGATTCAAGAAGAAGGTTTAAATATTTATAATATACCTGTGCGAAGCCAGGGCGGGTCGCTAGTCTAATATAATTGGATGAAAAAGTGACAACAATAACGTTACGATAAGACCCAACTGGTATAGGTAATTACGAACATTAAACAAGGTATAACTTTACCACCTTACCTTAACCAGACAAAGCGCCTCAGATAGAAATGTTTATTACATTTTTAAAATAAAAACAATAGCATTAAACGAAGGGTGAAATAGAGCAGTGGTTTATTCAGATGAGCGTTCACATAAATCGATGCGGATTTTGAAATTATAATTTGTTCATGGAGATGGGTCGCCGCAGGCGCCGCGCCCACGCCTCACAATGCTCGGATTGTAGCACCCATAGAGATATCTGTAGAGGCCTTCTCTTACCCGCACGAGTACCATTGCAAAGGGACCAATTGTCTTTCAACAAATATATCCCCTCGAAGAGAAAATAGAGTATACAGGGTTATTTCTAATCAATTAGCAACCTTTTAGGGGCTTATTCTGTGCACCAAAACTAACAACTTTTGTTATACGACTTTTGTCAAAACTCAAAATAAAATTTTGTTGTTCCATAGAAAAATATAGTTTGGGTGAACTATATGGAACCCTCGATGTGCGAGCCTGACTCGCACTTGTCCGGTTTTTCACTATTTCGGGGCTGCTTATAATAAATAGTGTGTATACAAAACTCTGAAAGATCCTTAGAACTTTACAGAGTAATGCTATCGCAACATGCCGCAAAATGCGTATTTAGGATAGAACATATGTAATTATATTGGAGAACGCAGTGTAGTGTGAAAGCATAATTATTAATAAGTCATTTTTTAGGCTCTGTAAGTACCTAATAATTGTATTATTATTTGATTATTTATTATTACCGGCGTTACTCGTAGTTGTGATTTTAACTACAGAATTTCGTACGTAACTTTGTCCCCGCTAGATCGAGACGACATGTCCCATCGCACAAGATCTGTGGTAACACAGCTTTGTACGAGCACAATTTTTACTTGTTACTTATTTTATTTTTGTGCACCAAAGCCATTTTTAAAATAAATACGCAGTTTTGCTCGACTATCGCGTTTCAATGTGGAATTTGTATTCGATATTTATAGACCGCTGAGTAATGACTTTCTTTAGACTTTCAATATAATATTCTTGTACGAGTAGAGACATACGCGTTAATTTTATGAAATAATAAAACCCTAGGCAAAATCGTGGTTTATTGTATTGAGGTAACTTATACTTGCTGATGTTAAGGGCATAGAGATGGAGATAGATATGAAGGATAGATACGATTTTTGGGGTTTCGTACCTCAAAAGGAAAAAATGGAACCCTTATAGGATCACTTTGTTGTCCGTCTGTCCAGCTGTCCGTCTGTGTGTATGTCAAGACTCTTTATCTCAGGAATGCGTAAAGATATCGAGTTGAAATTTGAACTGTATACATATATATTATGATCTCTTGCAGTTGTGTAAAAGAAAACCCTCTCAGTTATCGCTTAAAAAAGTTAGAGCCGTTTATGTCGTAAAAACCGCATATTTCGACAGTCACAAAAATTAAAACCTACAGGGTACTTTCCGTTGACATAGAACTATGAAATTTGGCGAGAAGCATTGTCTCAGAGTATACATATAGGAATCAATCTGAAAACTGTATATTTTTATTTAAATCACAAAAAATAGGGCTTCAAAATTCACAAAATATGGGTTCAAAATTCGAAGTGAGTAAATCGTATCATGTAAGGTATCATATAAAAGAACTTCATTAGCACATGCTAAAACAGGTTTTTAATTATTTTAACAATGTATAATTTTTGATGTATGACGAGAAAAGTGAAAAAAAAAATCACATGGCCTGCCCAGTCCCATTTCAGTTTAGCTGTTTTGATCCCAACATCGGCATTCCAGTTTTTGAGCGAATTGTATTATTAGGGAGTCGGTCCATTCTTTGGATGCCTAGAATGCTGCGTTCCATTGCCCTTTGGCAAACCTTCAGTTTAAGCTTCTGTCGTTTGGTCAAAGACCATGACTAGGATAGGATAGGCATGATACACATGTCTAGGAGTCTCCGTTTTAATGATAACGGCAGGTCACCCTTCGGAATTTCGGAAGTATATTCTTTCGAAATAAAAAATAATTTTTCAAATCGGTTCATAATTCACGAAAATATCGATGAACATACATAAAAAAAATACATATTGACAAACGTAGTACCTCCTCCTTTTTGAAAGACGGTAAAAACGAAATGAGCGTACTATCTACCACAACATTTGTATTTTATCAATCATATTAAAACTAGCTTTGCATTTTACTCAAAACTTTACTCTACTTTTAAAAACTAGTTGAATAATTTTCAATAGAGTAGATAGTTCATTGCAAGATCCCTACGTTGCTGTTGGAATATCGTAAAAATTACACGCTGAGTTTGGTCTTTAAATTCAATGTAACGACTACATATTTTATTGATAAAATACACATTTTCAAGGTGTGTCGATTTGGTCATCTGGCGCACTGACATCATTTTCTTAAACTTACTGGTTTCGGATTTAAAAATCAAATGACTTTTATGTGTCACCTCATCTCCTTGGCATTTAGATTTTATGTTGATTCAAGTTTTGCTATTATGTTCATAGCTTTAATTTTGGCAAAAGTGCGCTTGTCATGCATATTAATAAGAGATAACAAAATTTACTCGCGCATGAAATAAACGGTTTGTATCTTGACCTGAACATTATTTTGCAATCATATTTGACAAAGAGAGTTATTTGTGCTCAAATTATCATGTTATTTGCTAACGTGTCATCACATATTTAGCATTGATACTGGTTGGTGTGTTAGCCAACGTACAATAGGCTATTTGACTAGCTTTTGGAAATCGTTTTAAATTATTCGTTAGTACATAATAAGCACACTACATTTATATTTCCGAGAGATCTACTGTATTAACAATGAAAATCAAATGTTAAAGAACAATATTCAAGATCCCGCCAAAACGACGTTCTGTAATGGCGCTGTTCTGTGACGTGACACACTAGTAAATAGCGTTAGTTAATACTTCTAAATACACTAGTTCACATCTAAAATTTAACATAAAATACTTTAAAAGTTACTTACAGATCCAATAATATTACTCCGAAAACACAAAACACAAATTACACAAACAAAAATCACTCGAGAAATTATTGCTTACTAGCATGTGACGCCACCAGAGTTGCCTTAGCCATCTTAGAGCCTTTTTGTCACAGATAAAATATCAAAAAAATATCGTATTTTATTTCATGCAATTTGCGAAAAGTATACATATTTTAGTTTAAATAAAGTGAAATATATCTTTTTCAGGATACTATCCGTGAGGATTACCACAATCAATAGTATATTTTCAATGTTGTCAAATAGCCTATTGCTTAATGTCTCAATCTGACTTTAGCATGTTATTTCAGCTATCTTTCTTACGTTTTCATTGAGTTATAGAGTTGTAATTTAATGAACACAAATCACATTAATGTGGTATATGCGGAAGTTTCTCTCTCAGCGGGCTTTTTGTTTTTAATTAATTTGATGGATGATCAGATGAAGTTTGACATTGCATAGACCACTTTCCATCAAAGAAATGAAATCATCAATGCCCGAATTTCGCATGTTACGTAAAGTTATGTTATGATAAAGAATTGATGTGCTAAGTTGTAGAACCTATGTGAAATTATCAAGGTACGGTATTCTGTATGTCGAAAACAATAGAGTTATTTTAAGATTGCACACTGATTTCTTAGTTTTAAAACAAATTTATAACAAAACAGGATCAGGGCCCAAGATCTGAAGGACTGTTAGTGAAAACCACATTGAGCTACTACATAAGTAGTTAAGAAATAAGAGCGATAATAGATATGTTCAAAGTATGTTAATTATAGCAATTTGCATGTTTAAAATAATGTATATTGCCACTTAGATATGCTATCAAAATTATTAACAAATAAATTAGATTAATAAATGGAATAAGGAACCCGTTTAAAATAACATATGGTTGAAGTCCGTTGTAAATTTTTGCATGCACAATATTGTAACATTTTGGCAATCTTGAACAAGCAAACACGTATAAGAGTACATCTGTCTGATTAACAAATCTGAGTAACGCAATCCTCATACAAGTACGTACATCGTCTGCATTACAATACTGGCATTACTTCAATTGGTGATCGTGGTATATTGAGGCATATTGCGCCACTGAAATATCTAGACTCTACCAATAAGGAGCGGAGCAAAAATGTGCAGAGATGAGTAGAGCATTGTACTCTACTGCCTACAGTACTGTCTACCGTATAGATGTCATATTTGCGTGTCGAGAAACAAAACACAATTGTGAGCTATTTTTGACCGACGAACCACCGGAGGAAACATACAATTCGACGCGTATATTCTTTTTTTTTAATGTATAACCACGCATAACTTTTTTCGTAGTAGTCCGATTTCAATAATTCTTTTTTTACTGAAAAGAATATACTTTAAAATAGGTCTCATTTAAATTTTATTGAAATTGGCTGAGCCATTTTTGACAAATCAACAATAATGTGAAAAATGTTACATCGATCCGTGCATAATATTTGCGTTCTAGCGATGCACCCCGGCTTCGCACAGGTGTATTATACATGTAAACATTTCTCTTGAATAACTCTATCTATTAAAACAAACTGCATCAAAATCCGTTGCGGAGTTTTAAAGATATAAGCATACATGGGGACAGACAGCGGAAAGCGACTTTGTTTTATACTTGGTAATGATTTTTAATCGTAATGATTCACACGGGTGAAGTCGGTCATGCTATTTTTTGCAATAAATAATTATTTGTTTTTTCTTTGCTAAGCGAATATTTATTTTACTTTAAATATATGTATAAACCGGCAAGCACTCGTTTTGGTAAGTAATATTGGAGTCGTCGGTGCATTTATAGTTGCGATCAATACCGTCATACCACAAAAGTTTTACGCACGCTTTAGATAATGTTTAACAGTACAAATTGCACGGTTAAACGCTGTTTAAAGCGTATTTTTGTGGTAATGCGGATCAAGTTGATTTTGTCGGTTCCTGCCCCGAAAGCTCAGCAAACTTTAATTACCGTTTACTGGGCGTTACGTACCGACTTATCAATTTAAAAATTACGTAAGTGTTTTTCCATTTAAGTATATTGCTGCAGTAAAATGTGTCAAAATAAAATTATTTTCAACATTTTTGCAATTGGTTTAAGGACTACAATGCTCAGCTAGCCTCCGTACTTCTCCACTTTGCTTTGGTGGAGTTTATAGTGATGCCTCGATGAAAGTGATAGCCCATTGCCCATTTCTTGGCCTGTTTCACACCGCCAACTGTCGCCCCCGGCAAACCACAAACGCTCACGTTTTATGTCGGAGGACCTGAGACCAGTTTCAGACAACCCAGATATGTTACGTCACCGTTTGATATTTGAACTGCCATAATCATGACGTAACCCCTGCGAATTATCGACCCCGATCATTAACGCGTTATTCAATTAACTTCGGAATTAATTATGTATTTGCAATAAATTTGCCGTAAAACTGATTGCTGATAGGAAGTTTTATTTTATCGACACAAAATAATTATGTAGTCATATTTACGCGTCGCGTCAGTACAAAGCAGTCATTTTGACCAATCGATTTGTGAGTCGATGGAAAAAGAAATGCAATCGTGGATGCGTAGCAATTTAACACTCTTTTTTTAAAGCGATTGGAAACAATTCCACTCTACATTTTTTTTTTGTTTAGTGTAACTTAAGCGCAGTGTATCTAAGCACTTGGGCTCGCAGCGTTGGTCAGTAATTTGACCTCACGCCGGGCATTAGTAGGAGTGCCCGTGCGCTTTCAACGCGGATACCAATAAAACCACAAAATATGGGCTTCACATTTACAAAATGCTGTAAAATATAGTGGATACGGCTTTTTACGTAATATCTAAACGTGTAAAAGACGTTTTTTAATCAGCTAGGAAGTTCACGTGAAAATGATGAACACATGCGGATAGAGCGTTTATTTTTACTTGAAGAAAAATATTTTTGAATTTTAACTATAACAGAATACGGCTAAAATTCACGTTATATTTTATACGGTCGATCCGCAAGGAATCCAACCAGTTTCAGAGTATTTAGAACTCCATCCTCAGGGAATACGCGCACGTGAGTTTTAGCCGTATTCTGTTATAGTTATGATGAATACTCACGGTAGTTTGTGTAATGAAGTGATTTTTGAATTTTTTGGCTAGACTAGACGAGAAGGAAGCGGAACGCAACCGTTTTTGCCGTAGATGTAAATTTCTTTTAGTTTTAAAATAAAAATAAAAATTAGCCTCAAAAGGTAGGTACACTATTGTTACACCATGTTCATAAACTCCCCAGCCAAATCAAAAGGACTTTGCAGAAAATAAAAACATAAAAGCTTAATCAAATAGGATTATCTTTGTCGCATGCAGAAATAAGTATTACCAGCAATTACATTACTTTCTTGCTCAGTTATCTTCTCTAGACATGATCTGCTTAACCAATCATGTCCATATACATTGCACCAGTCAACTTTAACGATTAACACATCTCTTGACACTTGGGTATTGGAAGGCTTGTAGTTGATTGGACATGTTTATGGCCAGCATTGCCTCATCCGTGGCTAAACATTTTGTATTCACCTTCACGATTACTACGCTAGATGAGAGCCGAGGTAGCCGCACTCGAGACAATAATTTAAGATGTTTAGATTAAATCTACAAGCGCAGCGCGGTGTGCCCAAGAATTCATGTGATCACCTTCTAGATTAAATCTTAGATATAGCATAGAGGTGATGTTACGAAAAATTATCTTCTTCTATGGGACCTGTTCATTGTCAAAGATTATGAATATCTGCTGTACTCGCTTCGTATTACGTCGTATTTGTTTATTAATATTTATGGACGCTATTTCATTTTGCAGGTGGCTTCGGAATGGGTCCGTGATACAATTTAATTTGAATAGGGCAGCACTTTGTTGCATTCGTATTAATCGAATGATCATTAGTTTTGTTCGTTTTGTTATTGACTTGAGCTGCTTTTTCAGTTAATTGAACAATTAAATTTAATTTGTGAATGCAACTACTTTAATTTGAAGTTGTTAGTTCATATGATGGTACATTGTTCTCTTTACTTTATGTAAGCGGCATTCCTCTCGTTTGCGGATCATTGTAGAGTTATTTGCATTGTTTCGAATGAATAAATCATTCGTGGGGTCTGCTCAATCATTGGCCTTGACTTTTCGAACAAAAGCGAATGTTTTGTGTACGTTTATCGATAAATCAAAATTGTCGATACTACTTTACAATGAATCGTTAAAGTAATTACATCGCTGTTCGTTCTTCGTGTATTTATTACCCTATCAAACTCACGAGCTGTTATAATTAAATTTAATAAAACTCATTTTACTTGTGGACTATAGACAATAATAATCGAATATCGAAGCCATAAAGTATGTTTTCACGACATTGATGTTATAGGCGTTAACATAGATACGAGTATGTTCTAAAAAGTGAACAGATTTTCGAACAGTTTTAACATACGAGTAATTTTAAGGTTATTGCAAAATATTGATGAAAACGAAATAAACAGTTTTCTTTTAATATATCGTAAGAAATCATATTCTTTCAAAAAAAATACGGGTAACGGTGTCTTAATTGACCACAACCATTTTTATGTTATGTTTATGTTAATAGCTAAATCCTACTCCAATTAAGATGTATCCAAAAATTGCACTAAACATTATCTGAGACCCAAATTCTGAGCTGAACATTTAAGCCAGGCATCTATAAAAATAGCGCCTTAATCGGTATTCCGTGAAACTGATGAACACTTTCAATCTTTGAAATGAATATAATTGATCAACGCTTCATCAAAGCCCGCGGTGATAGTTGTGCAGACAACATTTCGTTTGTTCCGGTGAAGAGAAATTCGCATATCTTTCCGAGCGCCAATGGCAAACGCAGAATCATTTTACGAAACTTTACGATACTCTATGTACTGCAGTAGGTATGTATGACAGCAGTCATAATTGTGCGGCTAATTTTCTACAAGTGTTTTTACAAGTGTTTATTTAGTTTCACCTGTCCCGTTGTCTGTCTGTCGGTCTGTAATCAAATCTTGCAAGTTAAATTTGATCCACTTCCCGATTTCCGATTGAGCTGAAATTGTGTATAAATGTGTAAATTGAGTGACAATGCAATATTATGATGACATGGTGATGATCTGATGATGGAACTGGAAGGTGGCTTAAGAAACATTGCAATGAAACGACACAAACTCATCGAGTTTGGGCCTATTTGAATCGTCTTGGCGAGTAGTTTGTCTTTCATTGGAAACCAGGATCTGACGATGGAGCTGGAAGGTAGTTCTAGGAACTCTGTAACGAAGCGACGCAAACCCATCGAGTTTCGGCTCGATTGATTTGTCATAGCGAGCACTTGTTCAGTAAAAGCTTATTTTAGAAAAGGGTTCTTATTAATTATTCTTGTTTACAGAATAAAATAAAAAAATTAAAATTATTTTGCTTCCATTAAATGAAAATTTCTGTTTGTGATGTGGGTGAGAAGTTCCGAAGTCTAGCTTTATAAAATACCTGCCCACAAAATGGACAAATAATGCACGAGCGCAGCGAGCACGACATATTTTTGTCCCTATAGAGAGTACCCTATGCTGTATGCTGATTAAACTTTTAATACAAACTATATTTAATGTTACTATTACCTACTGTTTATTCACACTCAATGTTGATTTGTTTAAAACTTGATTCACCGTAGTCAGTTCTCATCGCAGTTTGGCACAAAAAATACTAAATCGCGTGCGTAGAGCAATTTAGTGAGCTATCCAAATGATTGGAGAATAAATGTATCCTCAAAGATATAATGCTATTAAGGATATTATATTTATGAATGTATAGTAACCACCGTTCCAAACTTTCACGGTTTTATTTGAATTCGGGTAGAATAATGTTTGGATCCCAATATTTTGACTGCAAAGCTAGCAGACGTATGTATAATATATATATGCATGCGATCGTATTTTTATACTAATAATGTCCATCGGCATCCAACGTGGCAATGCAGCAAGCGTTATGGGCACCTTTGCACCAGGGACTATGAGGGACGGGTTATTTGATTAATTTTCTATATATTTTATTTTCTTTTATTGTTGTTATTCATATTTAACAAACTTTACTCTCTAAGCCTATATATATAGGACATATTTATTTACATGTAAATAAACTAATGACGTTTTATACTACAAGTTGTGATTGTGTACGCTGTAGAATGAAAATGTTTTATTTTTGTATTTCAGGTAAAAAAATCACAGACTTTTCAGTAAATAATTACAAATACAAATGCATTTATTTCTAATACTTAATTAATTATTACATACATTTTATACTTCAAATATTCGTTATTTATAATTTAATTGCATGCATTTATTTTAGTCATTACCCTATTTCAAAATTACAAAACGTTTTTATCGTATTGTTAAATGTGTCAAGCTTTCATAATTTGGTTCTTCAGCAACCGTTACGTGATATAGGTAGTCAAATTTAATCATTTCAAATTATTGTAGAGTAGCTGTATGAAACCCGTTTTATAGATATTGTAATTGCCGAGTAATGAAACTAGGCTATTTATTGCCTAAGTTTTTAACCTCACTAAAAATAATACTGTTATCTAAACCAAACCAGATTCAAAACCAGAAATTGTTCTCTGCATTTATTATGTCTCATTTTGCGAAACTGTAATGCATAAACGTAAGATTAATTTCAAAACGACACCAGTGATCAAAATTGTCCATATTTTATGCTTAACAAGGTATCAATTTTAATGACACAAATGCTACTTAAATCAAATTGTAATTGCCATCATACTAACAATCATACTTAAAAAATAAATCCGAAAAAATTGTTGGTTCGTTGGTTTGTTCCTCCTTCACGCATCAACGGAGCAACGGATTGACATGATTTTTGGCATGAATATAGTTCAAGGGCCGGAAAGTGACATAGGCTACTTTTTATCCCGAAAAAGTAAGAGTTTCCTGTGGGATAGCACATAAGTCAAAATACCATGCGGGCAGAGCCGCGGGTAAAAGCTAGTATTATTATAAATCCGAAAAGTTTGTTGGTTTGTTCCTCTTTCAAGCAGCAACGCAGCAACGGATTGACTTGATTTTTGGCGTGGATGTAGTTCAAGGGCCGAAAAGTGACATAGGCTACTTTTTATCCCGAAAAAATAAGAGGTTCCTCTGGGATAGCACATAAGTCAAAATACCACACGGGCGGAGCCGCGAGCAAAAGCTAGTATTATTATAAATCCGAAAAATTTGTTGGTTTGTCCTCCTTCACTCCGCAACGGAGCAACGGATTGACTTGATTTTTGGCGTGGATGTAGTTCAAAGGCCGGAAAGCGACGTAGGTTACTTTTTACCCCGAAAAAATAAAAGGTTCCTGTGGGATAGCACAAAAGTCAAAATACCACGCGGGTGGAGCAGCGGGTAAGAGCTAGTAAAATAATATTATCAAGAAATTCAAAAAGGGCGCCGTTCAAAAAATCTGTCGAATACATAGATACATGTGTTTTGACTCACAAATTACATTAGGTAGGTACAGTTTATATCACGTAATTCTTCTGAGTCATGAAAATTATTGTGCGTGTTTTAAGTTAATCATGTAGAAAACGATGATAGCCTTGTAATCCTTAACTTCAGTTCAGAAGAGTTTTAATCTACAATTAAAGAAACGTTTAAGTTTTAATAAGCCACGTTTATTTGAAATAAGAGGTATACAATACCATTAACCGTAAAAATATGAATATTAATAGTTAACCGCTGAACCGGTAGAATTATTTTTAGCTTCCGTAACCCCAACTCTAAATAAAATTAAATTCAAAAAGATCTAAAATAGTTTTTATTCAACAGTCGGCGCTTTGAAATGGCGCTGAGGGCATAACCTAGAGCTTTAACTGGCCTATTAAACGTTGATTTCAGGTGAATTGCAAAAACATGTTAGCAATTAGAGTTAAGTACAAGGTTCGATTCCCTGTTGCCGACCAGGGGCGGGTGTTTCCTCTAACACAGTGGTTCCCAAAATTTTCTGGTCTTCGACCCATTTGTAAGGAAAAAATGTACCGAGAATTGACCTATCTAACACAAGTTTACAACCCTGGACCTATTTCTAGGAAATTTAACCATCACAAGTATAAATAAAAGCCTTTTCAATTAATTTTTAACCGAAGTAACAGAGGAGGTACTCAATTCGACGTGTATACTTATATTATTTGTAATCACGCATAACTTATTATATAGTAGTCAGATTTCGATATATAACTTATTATATAGTAGTCAGATTTCGATATTTTTTCATTGGGAAGAGTATACTTTGGAATTGGTCCCATTTAAATTTTATCGAAATTGGATGAGCCATTTTTGATAAATTATCAATAATGTCAAAAATTCTACATGAATCTGTGCGAAATATTAGCAAATTCTGTATACGGTTGAAGTCGGTCATGACATTTTTTGCAAAAGATCATTTAAAAAAAACGTTATTTTAATGGGATGGATAAAATCGCTTCCTATGTTTTGCCATTACAGTTTTTTCATCGACGTCAACTTGAGTTTCTGTTAATTGCAGTGATTTCGATAAGTCTAATTTATTTCGGTACTTAGTTTTGACATAAGGTGTTTGGTGAAGGCGAAGTTTATAGGTGGATGACCGTAGGATTGCGCTGGATGCAAATCGCTTCCAACTGGTCTTCTTGAAGATCCGTAGAAAAGGCCTATGTCCACCAATGGACATCCTGGCTGATGGACGGATGGTTGGATGACTATTTTTTATGTTATGCCCCACTCAATATTCGCTCGCGACCCATCAGTGGGTCGCGACCCATAGTTTCATAGTTTGAGAAACTCTGCTCTAACAGAAGTGCCGGCTAAAACTACGCCATTATCCATTCAGAGCCGACAAGATCAAGATATAGGCTTGTTAATAATAACACGCTGTACCGGATTCGCAGAGCGTTTTAAATTCAGATTGGATATTATGTGCGGTGGTGACAAGGCCATAAGTGTAGTGAATACGATACTGGCGTGCTATAAACTGCAATTCAATACGTATCCACTTTTGCTCCATAGTTTTTACCTTATATTATTTTGTAAATTTTATAATTATTTTATAAATTCTATCTATATGAAATGAAATGAAAATGAAATTAAATATATTTATTCGACAGATACAAAATAGGTACAAAGAAAGTTATAAAATAACGAAATACAAAAAGTGTCGAAAGGGACCCACCTCAGCTATAAATGTTGAGTGCTGGGAGGACCCAACATTCAACGCTGGTAGTCTGGTGAATATCTATCTATCTATCATCCAGACGTCCACTGCTGGACATATGCCTTCCCCATGGATTTACAATAAAGCCTGTTGGAAGCCGCCAGCATTCAGCGCGTTCTTGCGATCTTTATCATATCGTAAGTGGTCTTCATTCGAGAACTTTACGGCTCCATCGGCCACCAGTTCTTTGAACTATGTGCTACTGCAATTATATTATAATTATTATGATTATATCAGCAAATTTTAATTCTAAAGCTTAGATCAAAAGAAATAACCGGACCAACTAATCCAAATGCCGTATAAAAATCACTGAAAAGCATAAAACGGGAGTATTATTTTACGCTATGATTTTAATATTTCTTTGTTTTTTAAGCATAGTATTTAGGCTTGTTTTATTATTAAATTCTAACTACAAATGATTAAATAACTAAAACTTCGACCAACTTAGTGGGTAAAACTTTATTGAATGTTATAATTAATGAAATGATAATAAGTAATGAAATGATTTTTATCGTGCTTCACACACTAGGTGTATAGAAATATTTTTTTTCCAACAATTTAGTAAATAATGATAAACCACTTTCAATAATTCGACGTTTTCGCAGATAGCGTTTTAGCTTAATTTGGATAAAGCATCTGGGCCGGAATCCCAGAGAGATGCAGGATCAAATCCTGCGAACGCGTCAATTTTTGAAATGTTTATCACAAAAAGAAAGTTTTTATACATAAGTACTTCAGTTTTCACAACCGTATTAAGTTCAGTTATGCCAACAGTTATGCCAAGACTAAATAGCTCCCTCAGGTTGCTCAATTTTCTCATTAAGTCATTTACATTGAAATAAGCACACTGCAGTCGTACCTCTTTTTCGATGTTATTTTTTTTTGTTACTCATCAAGTTTCATCCCTTCTATTTTGCGCTTGTTATACAATTTGCGTGGGGCTAACGCATAAGGGGTCATCCATTAGTCACGTGATGTTTTTAGCAACGTATTATTTCCCCCATGAAGGGGGGTTTGCTGTACAGCTGTTTATCAACACATTTTGATTGACTGCCTCTGTGGCTCAGTGGTTAGTGGCCCTGAGTCCTGGGTCAAAGAAGCGTGGGTTCGATTCCCACACAGGGCAAATATTTATGTAATGAACATAGGTGTTTGCTCTGTGTCTGGGTGCTATTTAGGTATTATCTATACAATATATAAGTATGTATTTAAAAATACGTATATGTAGTATATCAGTCTCTGGCAGCTATATCACTACCTTTGCTTAGTTTGGGATCAGAGACCGTGTGTAAAATGTCCCCTAATATTTATTAATTTACTTAGATAATATTTACCAATATTTAGACAAAATTTGCAAGTGAGAATGAAATCGGTCAAGAGCAAGTCGAGAGTCAAGGTTATGAATATCTTATTAAACAGATGTGCAGATCTCCGAACAGTCTACTGTGCTACTAGTATGTGGTGAAGTTACCGCCCAAAATCACGTTTTTTGGTACAAAGTATACGAGCGGATATTGTGACGAGCGCGCCCGGGGAAATCGTTTGGCAACGAGGAGTTAAGACCACGGAAAATGAATACAAGTTATATCGCATTATATCCCTTGTTATATTTTTTTATTTATTTTGGGCAAGTGCCTTTATTACAAATACAAATACAAAAGCCTTTATTTCTGATACTATTAATTAACTATTACATACATTTTCATACTTCAAATATTTATTATTAATAATTTCATTGCATGCATTACATGCATTTTCATGCATTGCATTACATTTTTATTTATTATTAATAATTTCATTACTGCCAACTGGCAGTGGGCTTGAGCACTTGGATTATCTTTAGACCTTCAAGGTCCGGCTATTTTCCTAATTTCTTCTTCCCATCTCTTTTTTGTCGCCCTTTTTCCTTTTTCATTCACGAGGGTACCACATAGTGACATCTTTTGATAAGTTTTCTGTCCTATTTCTAATCATATGGCCCGTCTAGTTCCATTTAAGTTTGTTTATTGCATATGTAACATCAATAACTTTAGTTTTTTTTCTAATATTAGTTAGATTGATCTTGTCTCGTAGTCTGATGTTTAATATGCTCCTCTCCATCTTATACTGACAGACTTTTAGTGCTTGTTTGCATTTATCGGTGAGACTCCAGGTTTGAGCTCCATATGTCATGTATGGTGCCTTTATTAACTATCACTATATACAAGACTTACATAATCTGAAACTACATAAACTACTACTACATAACCAGCAATTGGATCATCGATAGTCCCTTAAAGGTCTAAAATAATCCAAATGCTCAAGCTTTTGTGATTGTTATTCGTACCCTCCTCCCTTTCGAACCTCGTTTGATTATGGACGATCCCCAAGATGTTATTCTTGGAACAGGCTGGTCACAGCATTATTGACGCTAATTTGTGAATGTTGTAGAATGTTCTTATTCCCAAGATATGTTATAATAATATTATAATTCACGGCATTTACAACGCTCTAATGTACCATAATAATAGGGAGCAAATTACTGTGCCACGTGAAACATATTTTGTTCTCGTAAATCATTCAATTTTCATTCATAAACATACTAATAACTCTTTAATATTTTTTTAAAGGCAACGTAGTTATTTTAAAGTGTCCGGGGATATATTGCTAGTGAATCAATACATTTATATCTGTTTGTAAATAAGTATTTCAATCGATCATTTATTAAAAAAAAAGTACAATAAGATTATCTTTTATTACAATTTATTATGAAACTTTTTAAACGGATATAGAGCTCAAAAATGGCAATGTTTGTTTGATATAGAAAACAGTTATTCGTAGCTTGAATGAGCTTATTCAATAGAGTAAAATAATAAGCTAACAACATACTTTTTATAGCAAAACTCTTTGTTTACTCATTTTACTATAACGTCTTCACCACTCACAGATCACTATCGATAGAACAGCAGGCCAATTCCACTAAGATCATACGAATCAGAACTGAATCTTATCCATTTTGCCACCTTGGAATATATCCAAACAACCATCAACCGTAAATGGTGTTAAATTCTTGAAACGCTAAAAATGATTTTTATAATCGCATACTATACTAATCCGCTCGCATTAACGTAGATTTTTATCGATCGGTCCTGCTCTAACTTGGTCTCGTAACCATTTACACTTACGTTCTAACAGGCTACCGGTTCAAAAATAGAGTCCCTGCAACTTTACTTGATAGCGTTCGCGAATCATTTGAGTTTGAATAAGTCCAGAGATTGAATCTAGCGCTGAACTGCAACTGAAATAGTGTAAACTGGATTCCCAGTCCCAGTTATAAGTTTAACAAATGTTCCAGTCGTTCCAGTTTAGTTTCGTCTCTAGTAGCTGAATTAGGATCCTGTTAATTATGTGTTTTCTTTTTACCGTCGGTGAAGTAGCAGGTTATGGACGAGAGTGGTAAATACAGCTCGCGTGAGATTGATAGTCTATCAGATAAGTGTTGTAGACATTTGATGAAAAATGGAATATGTTAAAAATATCCAAGAACGGAAACCAAGTATCTATAAACATTACGCATTTTAAATATAATGAGGATATAAAAAGAAACAAAATGAGAACCAAAATTTGGATTTCATTATTGCATTCTAGTTTTTACCCGCTGCTTCGCCCGCATGATATTTTGATTTTTGACGCAATATCATTATAATTTATAGCCTATATGTTATTCTGATATATAAGCTATATTATTGCAAAGTTTTATCTCAATCCGTTCAGTAGATTTTGTGTGAAAGAGTAACAAACATCCATACATCCATCCATCCCTCCATCCTCACAAACTTTCGCGTTTATAATAATAGTAGGAAATAGTAGGAATAGGATATAAGGTCTAGGATAGCATCTGGATATATTGTCTGCAGGAAAATAATCATCTCTTTTAGAAATTTTCCCAAATGTCAATTTCGACCATATTCCAGCGACATAGCAATCATTAGCTCAGCTGTGCATGGCCACGCGGGCGATCTATCTCCGTCAACGGATCGGTTATGCGAACCGTGAAAATGACTGCTGCGGTGGTCTCTACATGACAAGTTAGAGGAAAAAGCTTCCTATATTAATCTTCCAACCGAGGCCGTACTTAGTATCAGTTTGTATAGAAAACGTTAACTATTATCGTTTTCTTGTGGCTCATTTTATGCTTGTCAGTTCTTCTTCGTTTCCGCCAAAATTGTATGTAATTCCACGAAAGCTACTGTAGTTTCCGTTTACGTTTTCTCATACTAAGACCTCAGAGATATGTATAATTTATGTAATGAAAATATTTATTTCATTTTATTACACACAATACACCTATTTTAAAAAGTAATATTGTTTCTATTAGTATCTGATGCAATAGAGTAGCTACAAAATAGTTACTGTATCTTAAAAAGATACACTATGACATAAACAAAAGCTATTTTTTGACAAACGAACCACCGGAGGAGGTAGGTATACAATTCGACGCGTATATATATATTTTTTATGTATAACCACGAATAAATTTTTTCATAGTAGTCCGATTTCAATAATTCTTTTTTTATTGGAAATAATATACTTTGAAATTGGTTCCATTTAAATTTTATTGAAATCGGCTGAGCCATTTTTGATATTTCAACAATAATCTGAAAAATGTTACATCGATCCGTGCATGACATTTGCGTTCTAGCGATGCGCCCCGGCTTTGCACAGATGTATTATACATATAAATATTTCTCTTGAATTGCTCTATCTATTAAAATAAACTGCATCAAAATCCGTTGCGCAGTTTTAAAGATAATAAGCATACATGGGGACAGACAGCGGAAAGCGACTTTGTTTTATACTATGTAATGATTCTGTACACGGGTGAAGTCGGTCATGCTATTTGCAAAAAATAATTATGTGATGTCATTCAGACCACAACAGAATCAGTCTCAACCGCGTCGCAATTAAACTGTCTGGGTATTATTTACAGTCTTTAGTACTTTTGTCACACTTGTAAACAATTTGAATAGGTACTAGTCGTATATTGAAATAATCCAGCTTTCTTTCTCCAGCTTCACATGACCTAGACTAGCATAAAACTAACGCAAATGACTTATCCTAACTCACGATTTTGCACGCGTGAACATCAATATTACCTTCACCGGATAAATTGAAGCTTAAGCTTTTGTTCGGAGAATGAACCGTTAGAATCCATCAAGATATTGTTGCACAGAGCAAACAGTATAAATAATGGAGATGGGATTTAAATTAGCGTTTCTAAAACGCTACAGGCAGCAAAAACAAACTTCCGCCACAGATCTAATAACTTTATAGTAGAACTTTACTGTCAATTATGGCCAATGTGTAATTATGTGTAAGCAGAAACTAGACAATGAATTTGCTCCACAATGGCGACCCCGATGTCATGTGGAAACCGTGACGCGACTTTCCACTGATATCTAACTGAATACTTCTCATTCTTTTCTTGGGGAACAGTCAATTGTAAGGTCATTGTCAGCTGTTAAACAATTCTACTCATTATCATGGCTTATCATTAACTTATTATTATATACTACGGGACTAATCGCGCACTAAAATTACGAAATAAATAAATACCTCCTCATCCCGACTTTTCAGTCGAGTTGCATCGACCGTGGTCACAGGTTGAGCCTACCCGTGACCACGGTCGATGAAACTCGATAGTATATAATAATAATGTGTTCAAATCGCGAAAGTTTAAAAACAACATATCATTAACATAAGATAAGATAAGATAAGTTTATTTCGCATCCAATGTAGCTATGTACATTATTCTTACTATTTATTATATTACACATTTAACATATTTGTAGGTATAGTACTTTAAGTTTTAACACATTTTAAGATAATATGTTACGCTTTAAATAACAGGTTATTAATATTATAAGTAGCAGCGATTTTTCGCTTCGCTTTTTCATTATGAATATTTTTTGCGTAACCGTAGCATTTATTGCCTTAGACTGTAGTTTCTCCTAGTTCATACAACACAAGTCCTATTTAAAATAGTTTTGCTCGATATAACTCCCGCAAATTTCCAAAAGATCCTAAAACTTGTTTATTTTCCAAAAACTTGTAACAAAACAGTTTAGAGATAAGATTTCTTTAGGAAATACAGTAAACGTGAAAAAGTAGTCATTCTACACGAAATATTAAATGGGACTTGAGATGATACACCCACAAATTAAAAGGTTGATGACACACTACAATCTAAGATAAGATAAAGTCAGTGTTGAGTGAGATTAGTAGGAATTTAAGCGACCGTAAGTAAAAGTTGTGATCATGGGCCTAATGTAAAAGCTCGAGCGGATTTTTTTTTAGTGAAAACTTCTTATGTGGCTTTGTGCACTTTTTGGGATGGGAAAAAAATGTTAAACTCGCGTCAGATCGTCAAGTCTGAGTCTGAGTCTGAGTCAATCTTGACCTGAGTGTCAAGTGGGAGTTTTGCAAATCAAATCGAATTACTTTTACGTCGCGTTGACCGAACGCGCCGTGCACACACGCGAGCATACTGACATACACGCTTGAATTAGCCAATCACAGACGTCGCCGCGCTCGTGTTCGATCGGTTTGGCGCTCGTTACATTACCGTAAAAAATACTCACACTTAGCTATTCAGTTTTCTGTACGTGACACAAGATGGCGCTGTGCTATTTCCATAGAAATAACATCAAACGTTAACGCGATCGAGCTCGAGCGAAAATCTCGCACTTAGCCCTCTGATCGAAAATTCGTAAGACAGATGACGTAATGTTTAAGTTTTTAGTTCTGCCGGCACTCCCGGAGTGCAACCAATTGTTTTTGTTTTCGCGTCTTGATCTTCCGTTATCAAAATAACAATGTGATACTTGGCGTTTATAAGTTACTAACTTAATACATTATTCATCACTTGTAATATTTTTACCCGACTTCAAAAAATAGGAGATTCTATAAACTTTTGTTGTTTTTGACAACTCAACAATAATTTAAAAGACGTAGTTCGATTCGATTGTATCTACTGTTTGTCTTTTTTACGTAGATTTTAATAGTCAACGTCGTTTGTGTCATTTATAGCGAGAAATAATTTTTAAAATCATGTCAGTCAAATTCAATCATACTTCGTAAGCGTTAATTTACTATTTTTACATTATTAGCTCTGTTAATAACTACTGTGTCGAAGTAAACAAAACGTTATAATTCTAATTCAAAACATAAGTCTTGAAAGACTTAATTTTTTCTCAAATAAAAAAACAAAATTGAAATTGATCAGCAATGTTCAAAAATAATTCGAATTACTTGAGAGCCTTGTGTCACCAATTTACTCGTATTAAGTAACGTTACATCCTTTTTTGGCCGGTTTATTGGTACTTTAATACATAAGATCGCCATAATTTCACTCCACGGCGACGATGTATTATTTTCCCGTGTTTCATTAGCTCTCGCCGTAACGGTGCGCCCGCGCCGTGAGACCGCGGGCGCAATTCACAATTTTAATTATTACACTTCTGTAGAGATACCTCATGACAGGGCCGGAGATTTACGTCTCTAGGGATTTAAATGCAATTGGTGGAGGAAGTATTTGTATTAAATAATGTATTTAGATAGATTTGTTATTCACACCGATATAATTATGTAAAAAGTACAATATAAACTATCTTAAAACTAGTGCAACAATTGGCGGCAAATCTGTACATTGGCATCCTTGGGATTTAAAAGTGTGATTTATTAATCACATCAAAGCGGCAAAAAACTAAATTACAATATTTAAGACGCAATTATCCACAAACGAAAGGAGGTCTGAAATCAACTTGAACAAGATGTAAAATATTACAAATGAAGATATTACATTCAAATATCCGCTTTATGAATGAATCTGTTTATCTCAACTTATAATCAAGAAAATAAAAAATCAATTGTACATGCTAACATTGCTAACCTTAGTTAATTATCTATTAAATTAAAAAAAAAAACTCTAACACCGCCTGTTCATACGCAAAATTAATTACCATTTTGTAGTAGTGCGTCCCAGGGATAAGATACAGATATCATCAACCACGGTTTCTTGGTAAGACTCGATGCGATAAACGCACTCACTTTAATTATAAAATTGTCTCCTCAAAAAATAGGAAAAAATAAAGATGCTGGCAAAAAGGAGAGATGCGTAGGCTCGCACCTGCCAATGGCGTGTCCAGATACGCAGTTTATATTTAGAAACTACTTTATATAAACTCACCGCCTCGCTTAAAGTTCCAGATAAAAAGGTTAAGTTACTGCACTTGCGGTGCGTCGTTTATTAAGAACCATTTACTTTTCGCTCATGATTGTATCAATTGACCGCATACCTCGCGACCGCGCACGCATTATATTATAAATACAAAAACACCAAGTTAAAAAATAAGTGCGTGGCAATACAAAAATGTATTTTTAGAGGCAAAAAAACGAGTGCTTCAAGTACTGAGATGATTCTCGGTATGCGTTATCAGGTACCTTAAGTTATACGAGAGGAGATAGTACACGCCCGCTCGCGAGTTCAGTACTCGGCGGGCCGGCAAGGAAAGAGCTCGCGCGACCCCGTTGAAGTCTTTTCTATCGCCGAAATTAAACTTTTAAACTCTGCCTAAATTGTTCAGTAACTTCACAAAAAACTTTTATATGAATATGTGATTAATATTTGACTGATTTGTGATTGTGTTCAGTGATTTTGAGGATTCTTTATTGTGACATTTGAAATACAGCTTGGTGTCTACGCTTTGATCTACGGTAAGGTCGCATTTAAATTGTTTTGATTCAAATTGGTTTAAGGAAACAATTGCTACATCTGTACGGTGTTTCAGAGCAAGATAGTTCTTACAGTTTCCAATACTAGATGCAGTTGTTATGTAAAACTTGCGTTCATTTGCATTTGCATCGTGAATGCCAACAAGTGTTCAAATAAGCTTAAAACTTGTATAAACTTTGGTATTTAAAAAGCGGTCGTTGAGAATTCCTTGGATGTTCGTATTGAAAATAAACTATTTCGAATTTTATGTTTAATAAATGCTATTTTGAGAAAATTGAGATTTTAGACGCCGGATGCTGACCACCCTTCAGGACACTATTTAACTTTACCGTATAGGAAGTTTAAATGAGAATTTAATTTAAATATTTAAATTACTTTCTGGAAACCAATTAGCCAGGTCACGCATAAATCGTTATAGAAATAAATCGTTCCTTTAAGGTATAATTATAAAGTTTTAACAAGCAATTAATTTTCTATTGCTATATTGAGTGTGTTATTTCAGCAAATTTTAAATGATTTACCACTTAATTTTACCTATGTAAAGTATAAATATCATGTTCTCAATTTACATTAATTATAACATATTATTTAAATGTTTACGATCAATAAATAAATTAAAGTCACGTAACTCACGTATAATTACTAGTTATTAGTTTTCCAAAATAGATCGTTGGTCAAGGACTTTAATAACTGAAATAATGACTGAAAGTATACCTATTGTTAGTTAAATAGGTTTCTTTTATTATTCTACTATCAAAAATTATGCAAAACATGTTATAATTATCTTGTTTTATAATATTATTGCCGTAGCTGTTTTAACCGTTTAGCCATTACAAAGGCTTTAAAGTCGATTAAAAATTTGACTACTTATAGTAGTCAAATTATGAGCTTCACCATTTAGTTACGACTTACGACTGAGGCATTTGAGTGGCTCTAAAAGTCTGATATCAGGGCTAGCCATCTAGTCTTTATGAACTTACTCTAGAATCTAGATGTGATCAAAATCCAAGTACTAAAAAAGTCTGAGTAGTATTGTGTGATATGTCTGTATGATCTGATCTCTATATTAAAGTAAAGGCGAGTGTACACAGTAATTGGTGGTAATAATTAGCAATAGAACGTACGGCATTGCTCCCTTGTCGCGACCTGCGGGCTATTTCGAAAGCGAGCCCGGGGTTAGGGTTACCAGATAGAAAACTAAGAATCCCAGAGAAAGAGCCTGATCACCATTGAAACATGAAGTTCTTCGCATTTTGTTGCAATTTTACATAATGGCGACGTGAATTAAAATAAGCCCGTGAAGATACTCAAGTTGAGTCTAGATTCTAGATGATGTAAAAGTAGTTTGAATTGCTACTAGTCACCAATTCTAAAATCCTGAGTAGTCCTAGTATGAATTTGTCATTTAATTACGCGATCGATAATTTTAGCGTAACCTAGAATTTTCAGGGAGAGATGTACACGTACAGTACCGTCTATTTGTATCTTGTTGGTGCACTTCCAAAAGAATACACTTACAAAATTGTAGATTACGCTAACTCTATCGAGCGTGAAAAAACTTGCCAGACTTATAGTAGAGTATAGATATTCCATCCATCCATTCACAAGCTGTACGACGTCCACTGCTGGACATAGATCTCCCAAATAGATCTCCTATAAAACTGGTTGACAGCTTGTCCAGCGCAAACCTATAGTCTTGACGAGAGTGAGACTTAAAATTTTGCATTTTTAAGCGCAATACATTTTATATCTGAGTATCATCAACTCGTCCGAAGAAAAGCGATGTGGCAGGTACAAATGAAAAATGTAAACCTAGACACATCTCAGGAGGAATCCAGAGACATGGTAACCCTACGGGCCCTGCATTCTTGCGAGCCTGCTCGACCGGCGGGAGCGGAGAGCCGCCCATCGTTAAGCCATCTCTCTTGTATCTTTTGTAATAATTTAAATGTTGCTCCTTGCATTGCAATGTGAATCGAGCCGAATTTGCTTTTTGCTGATGTGCTGGAGCTATAGTAGGGTAAATTTATAGTATAATGCCGATACAATTATTTATAACTAAAATTTAGACCATTCCAGGTCAAAGTCTACTATTATATTATAAGTACATTATCTTTTTAACCCGCACTGGGCCAGCGTGGTAGATATGACCTAATCACCCTTCGTGGATAGGCGCACGTCTTGCAGTGGACTATCAAAAAGGCTAGTACAGTACATTATCTTTTTACTGATTGGTTGTAAATTAAATTAATTACATGTGCACATTACAACTTTTTATGGCTACATAATAGCCCATGATACGTTTACAATTGATCAAACATATAAAAGAAAACATATACCTAAGTTGGAAACAAGTCCTGATACTCTTTAATAGAATTTAACAATTTCCCTCGTCCGTAATGTAGTTATCTCGATTTCTAAGACATTTTTCGACATACTCGAGTTGATATCTCGACTGCTCTAGAGTGACTTGACATTTGGGATAGGCTTTCAATGTGCACGAAGCCTTATGTAACAGTGAGTCATCGGTTTAATAATTTTATTGTCTGCGTACGGTTTTACAAAGCTGCTGCTGATAGACGGGAGAAATGTTGAAAGTCATTTCAACGCTTTCTGTTGATGTTTGAAAAGCGAGAATAATATAAACTCTACACTCTTGTACAAACTTTTACATATACTTGCCAAATAGTAAAATTAGTTATGTGACTCTCTATATCTTATTCATTACCTTAATTTATGAAAATTATCTAACTAATTAAGTTTATTAGAATTCTCTACGAAATTCAATTAATAAATTAGTGAGATTAATGAAATTTGAATTTATTTTATAGTTTTATTGGGTTAAATTGATTATGGTGGATTATATTAGTCCAATTTTCAAGAAATGGATTTAATAAGCTTACATTTTATAATCAATCGAAGGCGTATTTTTGAACAAACTCAAATTAAGACAAATGAGTTTTTTAGGAATCACATTTGTTGGTAACTTGACTGTTCTCGTACAAATATTGTTTTTTTTTGTGATAATAAAAACAGTACAGATACACACTATACCGTTGTACAAATAATGTAAAATGAGTACTGTATAAAAATAAGTACTTCTATATTAACCTTTTAATAGCCCACTACTAAATTTAGTTCTACCCACAAAGGGGGATTTGGCCATTTCCACAAGGCTGGTCTATTGCAAGTTGGTGTGGGTGGAAACCTGTACAATTGCTCATTCCCGATTATTGGTAAAGATTCATTCCCTGAGATGACGGAGTGCTAAATAATTGATCGGCAGCGAATATTTCCGTTTTGTACCATTCTTTTTAATAGTCCACTGCAGGACGTAGGCCTACCCACGAAGAGTGATTGGGCCATATCCACCACGCTGGCCCAGTGCGGGTTGGTGGATTCACATACGCCATCGAATTTCTTCTACGGACGTACGCAGGTTGCCTCACAATGTTTTCCTTCACCGAAAAGCCAGTGATGTGAAATTCCGTACATAAATTCCAAAGAACTCATTGGTACGGGACCGGGGATTCGAACCCACGACCTCACGATTGTATGGCGAGTGTCACTACCTCTTGACCACCACGGCTTAATACAGTGGCTTATAAAATGCAATCTCAATGAGTAGAAGTTATTTGTTCAAAACTCCATCGTCATCAAACGCTAACAGGTGTTAAAAGCCACGTCTAGTTTGCTGAAACAATGAACATAGCAACTGTTCCGTGCAGGAAGGAAAGCCAGTGTTAGCGAATTCTCAGTAGGTCCTGTGTACTGAACTGTGATAATGAATTCTGACTTGTCGTGAAGTTACCTAACATCCGTGGAAAAGTTATACAGAAAATAGAAGCAGCAACATTGTATCCTGTAAACCGAAACATATTTCAAAACAACAATTAAATATGTAATTTATTTCAACGGAAGGACACTGAACTACATATGCATACTTTCATACACACATTTTTTGTCAAGTAATGCTTAAATCTTGAACATTTTTTAACAATGAGTGAACAATATTTGTTAGGATATGTAAATATTTTATCAATTCAAGATACCTATTCTGATTGGGGGAGATCAAAAGCAAGAAGCAAAAAAAAATACGTAAAAAAAATGAACAATTTTCTTTATGGGCCTTTGAAATTTTATTGGCATCTTAGTGTTTCAATTTAGCATCATATATATTTTTTTTTATTGGAAAAATACAAACCACATACTCCAGGGTTTGTGCCTTTTGTTAACTAAAATGTTCAATTATTCGATTTTACTGTACAAAAAGAGTTAGTACAATAGAGATTTTAGTTTAAATTTCAGCCTAATTAGTAGTTTCGGTGCATTGCGTGAATGCCACGAGCAAACCGGCGACCCGCATACAGCACCCGATCACGAGTGTGACGCATGTGCCAGCCATCGCTCTCCTCATATCATAGCATCATATAATTTGTATATCTGTCTTTTATCTGAAAAATATTATCTTTTAATCAATTTTACTCGCTATTATTTCTGTGGCAGTATTGTACGACTATGGCGCTTATCTTACCAAGCTCATCACTGGATCATTGCAGAACTGCCTATTACACGATTGTTCATTAGGTGCTACAAAAAATTATAGTGACATTAGGTCACCGTAAGATAGAAACATTGACGATGCTCACTTCACATCCTATCTGGTCGCTACATTACATTGCCATGCATTATTGGTTGTATTATGTTTTGTATTTTAATTTGATCTGAATTTATCTTTGAAACGTGTACAACCTCGTAGTTGTGACTTTCATCTGGTAAAAAAATTAAGAAGTTCTGCGTATTTAGGAAAGCAACTTTATTGAAAAGTGCTCAGCGGCTGAGCTTTTGTTGTGTTAATGACCGATGACGTGCCGCGACGGTGTTACGTAATGTAAGCAAAAACGCAGCCAGCGTAAATTGAGCATGCAGCGGTTTTGTAAACATCGATGTCGTTGATCGATAAAGGCGAGCGGTCTTATTTAGAACTTTCGTGGAAGTGGCAGTCTGTTTTTTTGGACACGTGACATTTTTTGGTTGCGATTGTAAAGCTTTGGCTAGGTGTTAATTGGGTTATTGAACCCGCCAAAATTTTTGTAAAAGTTTACAAATTTCAGATTTTCTAGTCATGATTAGTGAATATATTAAAAAAAAAACAATACTCATCTTAAATAAGATAGATTTTTTATTAACTAACAACATTTTTTGCGTAATTTAGGTCACTTATTATTAATGGTAAAAGGTGGTGTCGTGGCGATAATACTCTTTCATGACTTCGTTGCGTTGTAACCTTTATTAGACTAAATGATATTCAGCCTAAAAGTCGAGTAGAATAAGCACTATCAAGAAGTACGCTTACCCTTCACACGGGCCTTGAATGTCGTGTACTGTGATACTTCTATAACATTGCATTTATACTATTTACTACATAATTGTTTGAAGAAGTTAAAGTAATAGATAATATCGATAATGTCAAGTTTCCCGGTGTGATAATGACCGTAGAGTCTCCGTGACGTTATTACATAACATGAAGTGAGCAAAAACGCAGTGAGCGGAAATTGACTGCGGCGTGATGTGCCCCGGGCCTAATGTAGTACTTACATTGGATGTTGATCGATAGCGGTGGAATAACAATGTTACTATCTAATGCAGATAAAATCTAGATAAGTGTATTAAGAAAGCGGCAAACAATTCTTTATGTTTGTTTTTTGTGACGGATAAAATTTGCGTAATATTTTATTAGATAGGACTTGACTCATAGAGTGACAGAGTTTTAGACGACGTAATGTAAATACATAATATTCATCATCAGCCTGTATCGACTCACTGCTGAGTATTGGCCTCTTCTCCTTTGTGCCAGTTTTCCCTGTCTTGGGCTGATCTCATCTACGCGTGTCCCGCGATGGATCTGATGTCGTCGACCCATTGGGCTGGTGGTCTGCCGATGGAACGCCTGTCTGCTATAGGAAGCCACTCAGTCAGAGATCTACTCCACCATCCATCATCACGCCTGGCTGCGTGTTCTGCCCAACGCCACTTAATATAATAAATCTATTTTTTAGATTTATGGAAGTTATTTAGGTTACACACAAAAAGAAGAAAAATCACTAATAGACATTTTCTACACGCCTTTCCTGGTATAGAAAAAAATGTAATTTATATTTTTATATTATGACAGTGGCTTATAAAAAGTGTGCATCAGGAATAATAAGTCCTTTGACGAATACCAACATTTAGACGTGCACGGAATAAAACCATGATAGTTGCTATGTTTAGAAATTTTAATAATGTTACATCCGACAAGTTTTATTTTTAATGCCATTATGTTAACTACTTTTGTTTTGCTTTATGAATTATGAAACTCTTTTTGAATAATTCGGTAACAAAGTAAGTTCGTATGTAAAAGCCGGGTCACTAGCTCTTCGTTGATAGATTTGTTTTATCAAGATTTTTAAATTTATCCGTGAAACAATTTAGGCACTTGTATGACATATTTTTCCATTTGAAAAGGTAATAGAAAATTTGTGATAACGTTTCTGTAACAATGTCCATTTTACGCTTCATAAATTGTATAAAACTAGTTAAAAGGTAATTAAAAGCAACTGCATTGCAACTTAATGATCGAATGGCCTTGAGGGTCAACGTACGGAGAAAGGCGTTTAACTGATTACATAAACATGAACTTGTTAGAAAATCATTCGATTACGTTGCATTAAACGATCGTTTATTTTGAACGCAATGATTTTATAATTCGATTATTTTTCATGACCCTATGGTCATAGCCCTACGAGACTAAAAAGTGAACTTATGTATAATGTATGCAACACATGTGGTCTGTAAGAGAAAGTGTATCGTAATATTTCATTGAATGGTTTTATTTATGGGCGTAGTTTAAAGTAAGTACATCTGGGAGGTGTGGAGCTTTGTACGGCGAACATTTATTGGCTTGTCTTTTAATACGTCCGGTCTTTAATTGCTATAATGTATTACGGGGATGCAGATTTGAAGTGTCAGGAATATTAATAAGATAATGGGAAGTTGTCTGGGTGACTGTTGGGTTTCTAATACCTACTGGGACGCTAATTCTTAGGCATGTGTTTGTTAGGCATTGACTAAGCTGTAGAGTTTGTGAAGTATGGTCATGTAGAGATAAGGCGTGTAGTGTTAGAAGCTTGGCTCAACTTAAGATCTGACAACTTTTCGAAAGTGCGAGCTGTGGTCTTGGTTATATTTCACATGAAAATGTTTTTGTTGGATAATAATATACGTGACCTTGCTGTCTACAAAAAAGATTACCAAAGAAAAATAGCTCACTTTCTTCCGATAGGCTCAAACATCGTGAGACTGCGTACGTGAACAACCAAGCAATTTCTATCCATTACAGTAAGTAGCATCTATAAAAAATGTTCTATCAAGTTCAAATTCTATTACAACTCTCATTTCGTCCGTACGTGTCTAATAAAGGAATATGATTTGAAAAAAATAAGAAAAGAGGGTAAATGCAAAATAACTAGGCGCGGAACCGGTGGCATGACTTTTAGGCACGATTTTTACTCCAAATGATTTTGTACTAGTTGCCATGTAGGTACGTAGTAAAATAACAAGATTATTTTTTGCAAAAATTAGCATGACCGACTTCACCCGTGTACAGAATTCGCGAATATTTCGCACGGATCGATGTAGCATTTTTCACATTATTGTTGATTTATCAAAAATGGCTCAGTCGATTTCAATAAAATTTAAATGGGACCAATTTCGAAGTATATTCTTTCTAATAAAATAATAATTATTGAAATCGGACAACTACGAAAAAAGTTATGCGTGGTTATAAATAAAAAAATATATATACGCGTCGAATTGTATACCTCCTCCGGTGGTTGGTCGGTCAAAAATGTCAAGCTTTGCAGTGCTAAAAACTTGCCAAGTACTCAGTCAAAATGAGGCCATTATAGCTATTCATAATAATAACCATATTTGTTATAGTATCAACGCAAAATTACGACAAAATTAGCTATTCTATATAAAAATTTCATTGACTTAAAACTATTAATATTTGTGGCAATTTTATGGATTGGTTCTATAATACAAGTTATAAATACGGTGACTTACTTATACTATATTTGTGGCAAGTTAATCTTGTACAGTTACAGTTTAAAACAATAAATATTTTCTAAATACAAACGAATAAAACTATATACTTACGATAATTAACAGAGGTTTAAAAAGAAATTAACTTGAATTAACTGAACTGAGATTGTTTTTAAACTTTCGCGATTTGAACACATTATTATTATATACTACGGGTCTAACCGCTCACTCAAATTACGAGATAATTAAAAAAGTCAACGTAAGATAGAAACGTTGGGATGAGGTATTTATTTATCTCGTAATTTTCGTGTCCCGTAGTATATAATAATGATGAACTGAGATGATTTTTTCAACAAATATTTTGTACAATAATGAAACAGCTTTCGCGGACGCTTCACCAGACTCTATACAGGGTTACAGGCTAAGTCGACCTATTCCCGTTAAGCGTGTGTAGTTTACTACGTTTCTGACTAATTTGACTATGAAACACCATATCCTAAATCTCACAGTTTTCGAGATATTTGAATTCAAATACTTTTTATAAAAGGTTAATTTTACTGACAATATTGGGTAGTGAGGTCATAAAACATTATTTTACATGTAAAAATCAAATAAAAATAATCCCCCCCGGGTCCGTGGGGGCCGGGAGCTCATCTCGTTTTCAAAAGTCTTTCTGAGCGTCTGGTGGACGCGACGCGTGACCAAAATGCTGGTGTTTATTTGACTCAACGTATAAGCATTGCCATTCAGCGTGGCAATGCTGCCAGCATGCTGGGCACGCTGCCAACTGGCAGTGGGCTTGAGCACTTGGATTATCTTTAGACCTTCAAGGGTCTGTGGATGATCCAATTGCTTTCTATGTAGTAGTAATGTAGTATTGTCATTATAATAAAAATAATAACACGACTTACACGTTTCAAAATTCCTGAGCTGATAGTCGAAAATTGGGAATTTTATAAATACCAATATCAATTATCTGTTTTTTTTTTTAATTTATGATAGTGTATTTCATAGTCAAATTAGTCAGAAACAAACCACACCCTTAACGGGAATAGGTCGACTTACCCTGTATAAGTATTTTAGAATTTAGTTGTATTTTATATTTCGTGGCAAAGTACGTATTATAATACAACTGCGGTAAAATGATTGTTAAAATAATGTGCAGTTTCATTCTAAATCACCACCTAACTATAATTTTAAACTATAACATAAAATTACAGTTTACCAGCAGCTTTACAGCTCAGCACAAAACAGATGAATGAACAATTTCTAGCAGTTAATAACTTTAACGTGCCCTATTTCACACATTAGAATTACGAGCGAATCAAATTCTATAAGTTATGTGTAAACACGCTTATAAGGTTATTGTTTTAAAAGTTCAGTGCTATGAGAATATGTTTATCTAAATAATATTTTACTTTAATCACTTATTGAATCATGAGAATTGATACACATCTTTATTCTTTGCAATCGTAGGTAAAAAATGTTTTGTAAATGGTTATTAGTCTCTTTTACTAAAGTCTAAACTAATAAAACATTTATTTACTTATGATGCATACTTTTATTATACGAATACCTTAGTTTAAATACAAATTAAGAAATAACTGATAAATCATCGTCCTTGGGTAATGTACCGAAAAGGCTGGAGTACGAACATTACGAACGATTTCTAGAACGAAGCCGTGGTAGTCTAGTGGTAGTGACACCCGCCTTACAATCGTGAGGTCGTGGGTTCAAATCCCGGTCCCGTACCAATGAGTTCTTTGAAAAATATGTACGGAATTTAACACCGCTGGCTTTTCGGTGAAGGAAAACATCGTGAGGCAACCTGCATATGTCAGTAGAAGAAATTCGATGGCGTATGTAATTCCACCAACTCGCACTGGGCCAGCGTGGTGGATATGGCCCAAACACCCTTCGTGGGTAGGCCTACGTCCTGCAGTGGACTATTAAAACGGCTGATACAGAGTACAGTACAGTACGAACATTAGATATATAACAATGCTAATACTTTTACCGAGATAAGCACTTGACTTTGGATTGAATGCTATACCTATTAGTCATTATGAAATATTTTTGTATCTAATTAGTGAACTTAGTAATAGTTCATTTTCCTTATAGCCAGTAATATTTAGTCGGAGATAGTATCTCGCTGATGTGCCGGTGGATATCGCCCGCCGGCTCCATTATTGATGGCCCGAGCCTCTGTTGCACTAACAATGTATCCGATATCGCACTATCGTTATATGAGGTGAGGTATTATCGATATTCATAATGCTGTCACTTGTTAGCGCTAACAGATATAAGCGAGTTGGTTGGCGTTTTTAGCACTTAACTATTCATTATTAGCGCTGATTTATTTGCTATTAGCATTGATTTATAAATGTGCTTTCATTAATCGTTGTCTATAACTTCGTATGCGAAGAATTTATTTTCTACTTGTTGCAAAATCTTTGTTAGCATATATCTCTACATTTTGTGAAATAATGTGCGCTCTAAAGATTGCTTAGATGCTGATTCAAATGTTTTAGAAATGTCGTGAGCAATTGTGTGACTGATATTTTGCTTTTGTAAGATTTTACAAAATCATCCTACTAATATTATAAACGCGAAAGTTTGTGAGGATGGATAGATGGATGTTTGTTACTCTTTCACGCAAAAACTACTGAACGGATTGAGATGAAACTTTGCAATAATATAGCTTATATATCAGAATAACACATAAGCTATACATTATTATGATATAATGTAGTGATGTACCTACAATAGTTACCTTGTAGTCCTCGATGAGGAGGTCGATCTCGTCCTGGTTGTGTGCGCGCGAAGCGAACTTGAAGACAGCGTGCGGCGTGTCCCTTGGCCAGGCGGGCAGCGTGCGGGCGAAGCCACGGGTAAAAACTAGTATTTTAATATTTGTGTAAATCAAGCTTAGTGGACAATGTTATGAAACTTCCTTTAATTTGTGTCTACCTTATTTCTCTACAAGAAAGCGATAAAAATGATGATTCACTCCAACAAAAACGTAATTCTCTACACTTATTAAAATGCTGACTCTGCGTTACGACAAGTTGATGACTCGAACATTTCATAATCAAGTTGTAAGCTTTTTGTTACACAAAACTTTTTGAGAATTAGTTGCTCTACGTTGGCGTACGAGAAAGTGATTCTTGTTGATCGGCATTAAGTGGGTGTTGAGTAAAAAATACGCACTAGACTAGATTGCAGAGTGCAACTTTTAAGATCTAGTTTCAAAATCAGATGCTGTAAATTGTTTCTTAACAACTTTCAAAACGACCTGGACGTAAGTGGCGCCAATATAACAAGTACATAATTGGCACACAATTATGATAATTAGATCCCAAAAACCAACTCAGATTAAGTACAGAGAGTTACACAATATTAACAATTACATTAAAATTGTCCATCGCCTGAGGCACTTGTCTCATATTTAGGCAATTTTGAGACATAACAGTACTATGAAATGCATAATTTATGCATGCAAGCCTATAGTGTTAAGTAATTACTGTGATTGTAAACAGTTTTATGCGGAGTGTGCGTAGTTAAATAATATCTATCTATCTACATAGAGTTTTTTACTGTCGTGGTTATATTGTACTTGATAGCTCCATCGATCATTATTACATAAGAAGTTGGCTGTAAAGATTTGTTTAATGTGTCTATTATTCTAATTCGCTTAGATAATAGCCAAATCACATAACAAGAACAGTACAAAGACGCATTGTAACAAAGAGAGTTCATAGGTTAGATATATGGACACGTTTTCTTTCGTAACGCCCTTATGGTGTTATATTTTTCGAAATATGCTTACATTTTTTGTCTTGTTTGTATAAGAGATGAACGATTAAGTCATTTTTAAAGAAACTATGTATATACAAAATTGGTTGATTAGTTTGAGAGTTACAAAAGGCTATACAGATTCACATAAATTGATTTATGTTTATGTTTTGTCAGCGAAAAGAAACATATTATATGCCACGATATATGCAGTAGATAAGTAATTTACATTCAAAAGCATTGATCTATAATTTTTAATGGTAGCGACCATTCAATAATTATAACTAGCCCGAACCATTATGAATCGGAAATTTTATTTTAATCAAAAGCTCTTAAAGCAGCAAACATACGCAACATAAGTAACAACTTTTGGATATTTTATTTTGCCAGTATCTCCTCAGCACAATAAGGATATTACTTTTTCGTTTTTCAGTTTGCAATAGAAAATACCGATGTTATCTGGCAGAGACGTCGGCGAACTGAAACAAAAGGTAGCACCACACCGTGAAGCCACGGTTGATTACCCCCCGAAGCACCGGCAAAACGATATTTCCTCCCAACCATCTATTTATTATCTTAGATATTGCAACTCTTAGATTTTCTACTTTGCTGCACTGATTTCTCTGCCAGATAACGTGTTATTTGAAAACTATAACTCTTGAGTTGATTGCTGGTAGTGCAGGTGTTGAAGATACTTATATAGATAAATCGGAAAACTTGGGATAAAAAGCTTCTGTAAAATATTGAGAGAGTACATTTTTCATAGGTAAATAAGTAATTTTAACACTTTGTATAACGGGTTTACAGTCATTAGACACGAAATCATGTTAGTTTCCATAATAAATAAGTGTTTTTCGCAAGACTTATATAAAAAAAAAATAGTTCTTATAGGGTATATTTACATTATAAATAAAAAATGCTTTGAGGTCGCTGTCCGCGGGCAAAGTACCTAAGAGGCTGGTGACATTACCCCGTTGGATAGCAAGGCTAAGTCTTTGACCGAGGTAAGCACCAGCCCTTGGGTCATTTGCTCTATTTATACATTTTTTATTGTTTTAATTTTTCATTATTGTTTATTTTACAAAAACGGCTAAGCTGACATTGATAAAATTTAAAAAGGACCACCTCGAGAGTATACCCTTTCGAACTAAAAATATATTTTTTGATTCAGTTTACAATTGGCGAAAATATCGATGAACATGCACAAAAAATACATGCAGATGAACATAGAACCTCCTCCTTTTTGAAAGTTGGTTAAAAAGGTAATTCATCCAAATATTGCAATTAAGGTACAATGATAACTAATTTACTGAGCAATTTTCATGCTCTACTACAGTAGATTCTACGATATCTTGAAATGTATGTTAACTGTTCTGCGATATTATCGTACTCTTTCTAACAGAAAAACTTTTACGCTGTGATCAAATAAAACTGCAAGAAAATTAAAAGAATAGTTGATATTTTGCTGTGATTTCAGGGCTGGTTCTAGAGCAAAAGTTGTCCGTAATCATTAAAACAATAATATTTTCAAAATTAACAGTCCTGTACTCTGCGAATTAATGTATTTAATTTGATTTGTACTTTTGTACTTCATTATCAAATTTCTTTATATCTTCAAACACTGCAAAACTTAAATTTCGTCTTATATTCACAGCCGAAGTCCAAGTCAAAAGTTCTGATTATTTAAATGTATTGTTTGGTTGCGACACTTTTGCTTAAAATCATTGCTGTTGTATTTTTTACTTCACACAATTAAGTCTCACAACCTGGGTAAAGAAAAAAAAATGTATTCTCCGAACCGAATCTTTCAAACCTAATGATCACGAATTTGGAGCGAATCGTTTCCAGCTTTGATCTGTTTCTTTGCCATTGACTATTTTGTCTTTTTGGAGTCGACGAGAGAACCGGGTAGTTATACTCATTGTTAGCAGAATTCGTTTTTTGGCCTGGAGGATGAGGAAATGTTGATTTGAAAGTATGGACACATTTTTCTTAAAACACCATTTAAACGCTTTATAAGTTTGTAATGACTATCACGTACTCATTTACGTATGTATACTTTAAATATATGCAACGATATTTTTATTCGAGATCAAATCTACATTAATAAACCCTTAGTTTACCCTTAGTATGTAAACTCGTACAAACAAATACTACAGTAGCAGTACAACCATCGATTTAAGGTGACTCCATACATTTTTGTAAAGAACTAGCAATTACATTAAAATTCATAATTTAGCTTAAATAATAAAAAACACAATGTATCATTTTCATTTTGTATGAACCTTTTTTAATTATATCCATTCATGACGCTTAGTAAGACGACACAGCAGATGGCAGATAAGCCGTGGTGGCTTAGAGGTAGTGACACCCGCCTTACAATCGTGAGGTCGTGGGTTCAAATCCCGGTCCCGTACCAATGACCAATGAGTTCGTTGGAATTTATGTACGGAATTTCACACCACTGGCTTTTCGGTGAAGGAAAACATCGTGAGGCAACCTGCATATGTCCGTAGAAGAAATTCGATGGCGTATGTGAATCCACCAACCCGCACTGGGCCAGCGTGGTGGATATGGCCCAATCACCCTTCGTGGGTAGGCCTACGTCCTGCAGTGGACTATTAAAAGAGGCTGATACAATAAAAAACACATACTAATGTGTCTGATCCAACTGGTAAATTTTGGAACATGTTTCTATCATACGAGATACATTTTCAAAAGAGTGTTTGAAGAAAAAAATTGCAAGACAAAGTCAATGACATAAACTGTCCCAATTCCAGTCCAAAATTCGCTTCAATTTCAACTATAGGTACGTCTAGGAACATTCACACCGTGTTACGTAACACAAGTTGTAAAAATAGCGAAGAATACACGAGGTCTCAGCAACAATATACTTTACCGATGCTAATTGAAGTGTGTGCAAACAACGGAGCCGACTCGAACGGTGAAAGTGATTGCATAATGTTAATTTGAGACCAGTTTCGGCTAATCATACGAAAAAATAATGAAAAGGAAGTTTTAATTTATACTTTATTGATATCAGACAAAGTGCTAAAAAGTGCTAACTATCGTAGCAAAAATAGAGAAGACTGCTTTTATAATACTGTGTATTATTTTTAAAATAAAGTTCTCGTACAACAATCCCTGATACATTTATCTGAATTAAGAGATAATTATAGCAATTTATATCGTTTACTCTTTATAAACAAGAAATAGACATGTCATTTGATCAATTTAAAAATACTTACAGAGTCATCGTGCATTATAACGTACCGCACACGACGTTCACATGATTATGACGAAGCTAAAACCTGAAACGATAATGTATCTTCCAGAGGGATTATTCAGTTTTTTTAATTATTTCCATTGAGCATGATTATCTTGGTAATAAGCATTAATTGTGGGCAATCAAAGGATGAGGGGAATTAAATATCCAGGTGTAAAATTGCTCATGTAATTGATTCAACGCTTAGCCTGTATTGATTTACAAGGTTTTTTGCATCTAAGTTTTCATAAATTCATCTTGATAATAATCATTCAAATAATAATTGATAATAATGATTAGTTTTAGTTACTTCATAATTTTTTTTTTAAATTATTTTTTATTTATTAGTATTCCCTGACGAAGGAGTACTAATTACTCCAAAACCGGTCGGGTTCCCAGCGGCCCGGCCTTGATACTATACGTGAATAAAAACCGGTGTATTTTTAGTATAGTTTTAATTAATTTAAAATTGCATCTGAGTTTTCATAAATTCATCATTTTCAATCTGCAAGCCTTCGTTTCCCTTTCCCACTTATTTTATTGATTGTGTCTACGTTATTTTACACACATACATTAGAAATAGCCCGAACAACTCTATTGCTAAATTTGTTCTGCGTATGTACGAGTACTGTACTGTACCAGCCTTTTTTTAATAGTCCACTACAGGACGTAGGCCACCCACTAAGGGTAATTGGGCCGTATCCTCCACGCTCGCCCAGTACGGGTTAGTGGATTCACATACGACATCGAATTCCTTCTACGGACGTACGCAGGTTGCCTTAAGATGTTTTCCTTCACCGAAAAGCCAGTGGTGTGGAATTCCGTACAAAGTACAAAGAAACTCATTGGTACGGGACCGGGATTTGAACCCACAACCTCACGAATGATAGGCGAGTGTTACTACCACTAGACAACCACAGCTTTTTACGTATAGTTTTCTGAAATTAAGCAATACAATCACTTGGTTAATATGGGTACTTTACACATTTCCACATGAAACAAAAAGCCAGGGTACTATACAAATAGTTGAACTAGGAATTAAAGCGTACTGTAACATATCTATAAGTTTAAGCATTATCCTGCGGATAAAACCCTCTATAAATAAATAAAGATTAAAAATAAACATGAAACAAAAAAAATACAAGGGCTGGATAAATTGACGAAACAGATGACTTGCTAAGATGCTTTGAAGAAGAATTTCCTGTTAATTTTCCTTGTAAATCTTAGTAGCGTTTAACTACTTTTATGCCCTTTTCCGTTCTATGCAGCATGAATGTGTATTCAATAGACCACATAATGCGAGTTTCCGACCAAGACCGTTACTGCAAGCTATTGACCTCAAATCGGCTGTAAAGTTAACTGTAATCAAATATTTAATTTGTACGATCTTCGCGTTCTTCAACACGTACAAAGTCGGGGTATCGTGTAACGGCTAATATTATTTACAATTTAACGATTGGAGGTGGAACCGCTTTGATTCATTGAGCTAAGTTGATTGAAAGGTCATCTTGAAATTCGGGTTGTGAGAAATATAAAACTTGCAGAATTTATTCACACTTTTTGTAACACGTTTGAGAATTGAAACGTTATTTGATCTATGAGCTTTGGAACGAAGCTTAAATTTTAACTGTTAGAAGTTGCGTAGTGAAAATCATTCTAAAAACGTGACAACTGATTCGGAAGGTTCGCAAGCGACTGAATATAATTAAATCAAAATTGTATTGAAAGTGGTTAAATCACAGAGCTATTACAACAAGAGAGATAGCGCTGTTGTCGCTTGAGGCAATTGTCAACCGCAAAAATGTACGGGCAATATCACTAGTTGTGAACGGTCAAAAATATGTTTTGGAATTTGACAAGAATTTGAAACTATCGGGACAAAAACACGGCAAATAGCCACTGAATCGAGATATTTTTCAGGTCTCTTTCTAACTCATACTATATTAAATCAATGCATCTCCTTCTTTCATTTCTCGATCGACTACATTTTCCCTCTGGTAACTCTGTGGGTTAAATAAATGAAACTGACATATTCATGTTTTTTTTTATGGGATCATGTCCTACTAATCTACTGTTGTTGTTACCTTGTTTTTTACGAGCCTGTAGTCACTCTCAGGCATGGTCAGGTGGTTTGTATTATCGAGTGGTATTTGGCTGTTTTTTTATATTTGTTACATAATTAAAACACGTAAACAAACGATCGTTGAATGGTATATCCACAGAAAAACACAGCACTTTTTGAGCCATTAACCCGACCCGCACTGGTCTAGCGTGGTGGACATAGCCTATTACTTTTCTTATCTTAACATAAGCCTAATATTAAGCAGTAGGCTATTAAAAGGCCGCTACATTAGTAGTACCTACATTTTAAAAGCCCATTGTAAACAAATCCGATGCTCCATCGTACCTTCCCTAACCACATTATGATTTATAATTATTTTTCCTAAAACGTCAAAACCAACTTCCATCGTTTACAAAATTCGAATAGTTCACTCGAATTGATGTATAAATATTTTACATTGGTATTGTTGATTTTTCAAAAACCGCTCAGCCGATTTCGTAAAAATTTAAATGTGGTCCCATTTAAATATAGTACACCCTTACGAACTAAAGAATATTTTTTGATTCGGTTCGCAATTGGCGAAAATATCGTTGAACATACACAAAAAATACACACAGACGATTATAGAACCTCCTCTTTTTGGATGTCGGTTAAAAACTTGGCTTATTTTAAATGAAAGCTACGGGTAGCCCTACAAAGCTCTAGCCAGGCGGAGTCGGGCGCAATAACCGGCGGCGCGCAATGAGGAAGCGGCGAGTTGTCGCGCCCGCAGGTACGGAGCACCGCTCCACTCCACAGTTAATCACAGGCCCACGTTGATTCACTTTAATCGCTACTACTAAATAATGATTCGAGGTAACTCCACTCTTATTGCATGACAAATGGTAGACGGTACGTCGAAGTGAGGTATGGGAGCGCTATTCCAGAAGAGATTTGCTGAGCTGTCTAGCTGTGTCGGTGTGTACGGTACACACCTATGTAAATGCTTTTATAGATGTACTTTGCTGTGTAACTGTGTATAATATGTCTAATATAGGTGTTTTTCCATTTAGGATCTACTAAGCTGTGTATGATATGCTCTAATATGGGTGATTTTCTATTTGGGTTGTGCTAAGGTGTGTATGATTGCTCTAATATGGGTGATTTTCTATTTGGGTTGTGCTAAGGTGTGTATGATATGCTCTAATATGGGTGATTTTCTATTTGGGTTGTGCAAAGCTGTGTATGATATGCTCTAATATGGGTGATTTTCTATTTGGGTTGTGCTAAGCTGTGTGTATGATATTATCTTTTAATATGAGTGTTTTCCCATTTAAGATGAGCTAAGTTGTGTAGCTGTGGATGATTTGCAATAATCTGGGTGATTTCTTTCTAGGTGTGTTTAAGATGTGTATGTAATGTCAAATCTCTAATATCAAACAATCAGGATCACTTATTTAAAAAAAAGCTAATAGCTAGCCCCCGCTATGAAAATATAATAATCGATTCTAATTGGTGGATATCATGTTTACACTTATTCACTTATTATTATATCTACACCGCTCAGAAAATCCCAATCGGAAAGTAGCTTATTTTTACCGACTTCCAAAAGGAGGTGGTACTACGTTCGTCTGTGTTTTTTTTGTGTATATTTATCGATATTTACGCCAATTGTGAACGCATTTGAAAAATATTTTTTTATGTCGAAAAGGTATCTATATTCTCGAGGTGGCAATTTAAATTTTATCGAAATCGGTTGTGCTGTTTTTGATAAATCAACAATAATGAACATAGATGTCACATCGATTCATGCAAACCCCGAAATCCCAAATACCGAGTAAATAGGTATCTTCTAGCTTAGCGTGCTACACCCTAGACCGCACATCTGCTCAACATCAGGCAGTGTGTAGTCAATTGCGAACCTATTTGAAATATAAAAAAAAACTATTTGAATTATGTACACGGACGAAGAAGGTAATGCCATTTTTCGAAAAAGAAAAAAAAAATGTACTTATACTCTATAAAATGTAACTTGATCTCTGCGACAGTGACATTGACATAGAAGATTGACATTTTTAGTGTTGAGATAGTGGTGGAAAAATCGATTTTCAAACAATGTTGTAATGAAATTGAATGAGTAATTGAATGTGAGATATTAGATTTTATTTACTTACCATTATTTTAATGAATCCGGAATTGTTGAGTTTTTTGAGTCGAAAGTGAGTAGTAGTAGATTTTAAATAATTTATAGTCATGTTAAATTTAATGTTTTTTTTTTACCAAATTATTATTGACATAAGTGACCACTCTCACTCGAATATGCAGTGACCGACAGGGTCCATACTGAACTTTGTACCTTAACTTTGTTATTAACATCCTGTACTGTATGGAAGCATGAATAAATGAAATGAACTGAAATAAGATCAAGTATGTACACATGTAAATAATGTTATAATATTAATTAAATGCTCATAATAATATAACGATAGTATTTATCGACGTTTTTCACTATTATCGATGCTAATGTAACATATAATTGGGTTTAATTTAATTACACATGTAAACAATGTTATGATATTAAAAATACAATAAAATTAATGACAAATTAAGTTTTATTTAAAATATCGTTAGTATAAACTCTCGATATTTTAAATAAGAATCTATATAAAACTCTGTGGTCACGATCATTCGTCGCCCATCACTAATTGGCATGCCCATAAAGTATGACATTGACAGGTACTGTCTGCACTATTAAGAAATTCAGAACTTCATAGGCGTCATTTTTCTGACAGCTGTCGCAGAGATCAAGTTAAATTTTATGGAGTATAGGTTAGTACGACCACGTAGGCTTGAAACTTAGGTTTGACGTTGCTCACTGCATATTTGCTACTCATCTCTAGTGAAAAAACAGTCTTATACTCGTAGTAGGGTCTTCATATCCGCGAGTATTACGGTTCTTTGCCATTTAATAATACCTATGTGCAGATAGTCGTATACGTTATTGCTCTTTGTTTCGTAACGTTTCATGCATGTGAAAACTATTTTCTCGAATGCAGAAGCTTGTAACGATTTGTATGGTAATCATAAGCTACAGTCATAAATTATTCAATTATCGTATGCAAATGGTGTATTTTTCAAAATGAAAGGATGGTTGCCAATTTTGAAGAGCTCTTATATAACTTTTTAATTAGTGAATGACGCGTAACTATTATGCGAACAATTAGTCTCAACGTAGTTAACGGTTAAATTATATTAGTATTGGAAAATATGTAGGTTAAAGAACGTAGTCTATCTATAATGAATACTGGAGAGCGAACAAGATTTGTACGTAGCAAAAATTTAAGTTGCAAAAAAGTTGAGTTATGTTTTGCGTTTTTTTTTTAAATATTGCCTACTAGCGGACCCGGCGAACTTCGTGCCGCGAAGGTTACTGAATGTAGCTAAAATTAATTTTTATTTGTGTATTTGATGACGAAATGTAGATCACGTTAATTTAATAATATTTATAACATCATAATTTCATCCGCAATGTAAGTATCTTTTACATCTATCTCTCTCTCTCACTTTGTAAAGACAGCTATGGTCTAAAGTCGACATTTACGGAGATACATCACTTTTAAGTTTGACAGCTGTCATCCAAAATGTAGATCTTGTTAAGCTTTTTCATTTTTCTGAAGAAAAATTGGTGGAAAGATAGCTTAGACTTTAGACCATTGTTGTCTTCACAAAATTGAGATACCTCAACAAGATCTACATTTTGGATAACAGCTGTTAAACTTAAAAAGTGGCTTAGCTCCGTAACTGTCGATCTTAGAGCATTACTATCTTCACAAAAGTGAGATTGCTCAACAAAATCTACATTTTGGATGACAGCTGTCAAACTTAAAAGTGATCTATCTCCGTAAATGTCGACTTTAACCATAGCTGCATTTACAAAAGTGAGATAGCTTAACAAGATCTGCATTTTAGATAGGTAAAACAAAAGCTCTATCAACACCGTTAGATCAAAATTTATCAAAATCGTAGAGTTGTTTCCGATGTCTTTGTACAAATTGAATTGAGAATTTTATACAAAATTAAATATAAAAATATATTGTTCGATAACTTGTTCGTTTAGCGGTACACGATGATTTCAGATTAAGAGAGATGTTTTACTATTTATAATTATACATATATGCCCAGAACATCAGCTTCATCGGTTTGTTTCGTATTGCGTAATGTAGACCTTAGTTTCTCAATGATGCCCTTTGCAGAGATACAGAATGAAAACCAGTCTCACGGGCTATATACGTTTACATCCAGGAAACCTGCAATTAAGAGCTATCAAATGTTAATTCTATTTTATCATTATGTGCTTTAAGTACGTACCTACGATTTGATACAAGTGGCTAAAACGCCGACAAATAGATTGCCGTCTCTTTCGTTTGAAAATCTTTAAACGAGACAACCACTTTTTGCGGATCATTAGCAATGTGTGTACGAAGCACAACAAACATACTTCCTAATTAAAGTCCCATAAAGCTTTTTATCCTTCGCGCGTTTTCTTCTTAGCAGCCTAGCTTTTCAACTGGCCACATATGTCTCATCGCACATAATATTTTGCAAGTTTGAGTATACAATGCAGGCATTAAATTTCTTAATGTGTTATATACATAAATGTCAATTATATCACGTACCTAAGTACGTTCTTTTGACCGAAAAGAGATTTCGAAATAAAAATACATATTATATGCATCGACTTTGTCTAATTACGTATTACGAGATTTCGAAACGAAAAAATACTTCAAAACGTATTATATTCTTTGATAAACCAACGCTTCTTAAAGTTTATGAATATTCACATTTTTAACTTCATTGATGTAAAATTGCACGAGGGAGATGGAAAATTAGCACATAAAATCGTTTTAACTTTACGCCTTTGAGCAAATATCTACAGAGCCACAGTCCCTAAGTGAAAGTAGTAAAAAAATGTCCGAGCGCCGTCATACATACTGACTTAAATATTTACATTAAGTAAATAATTCACAATGACCCGTTTTCTCGAATCTGGACGTTATGTCACCTAATTATTGCTTGTAACCGACCACTTTGGCATCGCGCGGCGTTGTCATCGGCTTGCAATCGCCTTACGACTAACTAAGAAGCCGGCCCACTACGTGCAGCCTTGGCCAAAAGTATTAGGCACCCTGTATTTTCACTCTATCTTCTAAACTGATTTCACTCCTTTTTGGCATTTTTAGCAAAATTAGGTGTCAATTTAAGCACATCGACAGAAATGAAAGCTTCTTTACTTATTAGAGTCAAGAACACAAGTGACCAAACATTGACTGATAAGACCAAAAGAAAACTGAATCCTTTGTTTTGGGTCACCAGGTGTTTTATGACCTTAACAAAGTGCCGCTTGATATTCTAAGAAGTTATTTATGACCCCGGTAAGTCATTTAAGATAAGCACTCAGTTATTGGTGAAGTAGTATACATGCATTTTGATTTTTAAAGGTACCTAACACTTTTGGCCAAGGCTGTAGGTTGGGCAGGGTTTTGGCTCGGACACTTTTTTTGCACGATTGTGACTCTATAGATATTTGCTCGAAGCTTTACGCCTTAACTACGCGATAAAGCTGACTATTGAAGTTAAGTGTGTAAAATGAATCGTGCTTGGAATATGACGGTGAAATGAAATTTAGAGAAAACTCACGGAACAGGCTTGTGCGTTTATGAGCATGTACATACATTTTCCTGCCAGGTGTTGTTGCCCGACTAAATTACGAGCGTGGTTAAACCTACGTGCCGCAACATGCTTTCTCTATACCTTAGTTTCTACTTGGGAAAATAGTTTTCGACGCTAAAACATATTTAATTGTTTGCAGAACAATACGGGTTAAAGTTGAGACCTGTGAATAGCTTATAACACTTAAGTATTTCGAAATAGAATTCTTGCAAAATGTAGTTGCGACTTGCGTTTCATATACGCTAGATATATTATATATATTACACATATTTAGGCTAGAACGTAAAAAAAACATGTTACCGTATTGTCTTATTTTTCAACACTAGGTAGGTAATGATGTTATTATTATAACTTGTTGTTTTTATATGGGTATCTATAGAGAAATTTATTTACTACCACAGAGAGAGAAAAAAAACTTAAACACTTTTCACACTAAAACTAAAATTAAATAACCTACTTAAACAAAAAAGAAAACAAGAAAAAATACTAAAACTTAAACTTAACAAGAAAAAAATCCATAAATAAAGAAAAGCTTTTATAATGACACCTCAGTTTTAATGTTGTTGCATGGAGTTTGACCGTGAAACGGGATTTGTGTTATCATTCTTTCAGGATAATTGAAACAAAAAAATACTTGATACTCACAAATGCTAAAAAAAACACCGGTTTTTACTCACGTATAATATCGCGGCCGGGCTGCGTGAGTAAAAACCGGTGTTTTCTTTAGTATAATTAATTCTCACGCCAGTTTTAATGAAGTGATACTCACAAATGCACAAGATCCAATATTTCTATCACTATCATCATTTCAACAGCATGAGTCCTCTCTCATCGGAGACGCTCATTCCGGTCCCGTGCCATTCCAGTTTCGTTCCCAATTATTATCCTAATACCGACACAAAAGTGTTCCTACCGAGAAGAAATACAGCCAAGTGCAAGAAGAGACCTACTTGTACTTGGCTGTATTTCTTGCGCACAAAAGGATCCGTACTTTATGGGAAACCCCTATCTATTTATATTATTTTAATTATTGAAGTCGATATGGATACAACCAAATATTCTGTAATTATTACAAGCGTCTCTTTGTTACCGTTACTAATATCAAGTTAAAACGGCTAAAAATTCAGATTTGTTGTATCGGAGCCCCCGTTAAACATTTAATTTATTTTGTTTTCCGTATCTATTTGTTGTTACAGCAGCAACAGAAATACATCATGTGTGAAAATTTCAGATTTCAGCTAGCTATCACGGTTCATGAGATATATGCCTTGCCAATATAATTATCTATGATTGTATTTTGTATGCAAGATAAAATCAACACAAATTTGAAAAACATAATTTAAATACACGACTAAAAGGTAAATTTGTATTGCCGAAAACTCGCTTGACAAAAATTCAAAAATCGTTCGTTTTTAAATGTACACAGTAATATAACATATTGCCGAAAACGTTGATATGTCTAAACGGCGACGACGTCAAGCATAAACTAAACATACTTCTGTTACAGAAAGCTTACTACAAGGTAGACGAAATTCTAGAGGACAAAAGGGCATGGCAGCTAATTAACATCAATGCAAATGTTTTATAGTATATACAATTATTTTTTTCTCCTCGCTTCTTTATTTGACATTACTTTTATTTTATTTCACAATATTGAATATTTTTATTGACATTGTAATATTTTTTTATCAATTTTTGACATATACTTTTATTTTTACTTTTACAATTTGACATTTTATTGCATTCATACTGACTGACTGACGAAAATCTACCAAATTGAATAGATTTGGTATACTACTGGCACCGTGTTGTGTTTACTTGTTTTTAATGTATGATGTAGGTACCTAATTGTAATGTTTAAGACGAGGCATCGGGCCGAGAAACACGAAAACGAGTACTTTTGAATGCGCGATGTGAGGAGACGAATTATATAGATTCAAATATAAAAAATATCATAGATAAGGGAAAATTTTGAAAATTATTATGAACCGGACAAAATTTTGAAAAGTAACCGGCTTTATTAAAAAAAAACCTTACAAATATTTCACCAAAAAAAATTTTAATAATTCGAATGCTAAGAATTATCAGTGACACCCCATTATTTTTACGAATAAAAAAGCCAGACTGATATTCTATATCATAGACCGAAAAGTTATTTTTTTTAATGTGTACATTATGAGTAATTAATTTAAAACTCACTGTCGCCCGCCGATCTTGTCGAGCGCGACCGCTTAAAACTTGTCCGAGTGAAGGGAGAATTTTTGAAATAATAGTTTATCAATGCGTCACCTTAATTAATTAATGTGGATTAAGTGTAAATGGATGATTTATTTGTGTAAGCAATTGATTTTTTTTTGTTAAGTGTTTACCATTGTGTAGATTTTTATTGACTTCTCAAAAGTGTGTCTCTAACACCCATTTGTTGAATAAATGAAATGAAATAGCTTGGCGACAGACGGATAGCGGGGTCTTAGTAATAGGGTCCCGTTTTTACCCTTTGAGTACGGAACTCTAAAAACGATACATGGATATGATGCGTGTTAGTTTGCAGAAAAGCTTTCGAGTGTCGACCTAGAATGGTGAAATAAAAGCAGCGGGGCTGAGAGCTGCGGAAGTGCAGAAACAATGATCGCGCTCCGTCTTAGAATTTGACACAAGCATTGTTTATACCCAATTACGGTATGTAATGTGAACTGGCACACTTTTGACGTTCATTTTCTCGTTTAATCGCTCTTGTAATTAATGACACATTTCTTTTAAAGTTGGAGAAGTAAGCGAGTACTCAGATCTATGCTTAGTTAAACTAGAAAAAATTTTTTCAAAGTTCAACAATTTATTTATTTGTTTATAGGCGAGCAATGTATACTGATGTGCCTATATCAAGCAGTGTCGAATAAAATTAGTATTTATCTGTTAAGGATTTTTTTTCCTTCTTTATCTTCTTTTAAAGGTCTAGTCTATTTTTAAATGTGTTTATAGTTCTTGCTGAGATGACATCCTCAGGCAACCTATTCCAATTGTAGACAACTCTATTGCAGAGGATGTGGTGTGCAGTGTTGGTTTGTGATGGTGTAGGCTGTAAGAGGATTGTATGGCATCTGCTATCGCGCATATTTTCCTTATTTACTAGAAAAAGGGGAATTATTTCATGGAAAAACAAAGATAAAGATACGTTTATTTACGTTTACAACATGAGTATAAAAATGCGTTTGATGGTCGAGTTACAATAATTACAACAGATAACTACCTTAGTAAGTTTGTATAGGCCGGGTGGCCAGACCTGGAGTCAGAGTATGTAAGCCACCTGAAGGCCTTTAACACAGCTAAACGGTCAAAACAGCCTGGACCTACAATTTAACGTCTCATGCCACGATAGCGCTCAATTGTAAATGCCACCCGCGGTCACCCATCCGAAGACGGATAATGCTGGACGTTGCTTAACTTCGATGATCGCTAACGAATACGTAGTGAAACTATGCTAGGTATGAGCGCTACAAACTACAGATGATAGTAAATAACATGAAGAATCTTACTAAATATAAGCGCGAGTATGTATGGATGTTTGTTACTCTTCCACGAACAAACGGCTGAACCGATATAACAAGAATATAAATAAGTCAGCAGTGGAATTTATTTTATCAAACAATAAATAGTTGAATTTGCCCATAAATGTCAATTGCAAGGAATGCTCAACGGTTAGTAACAAGGCTTACATTGTAAGAAAAACATTGCATTGGAGTCGGAGACCTAGAATCATTGCAATATCTGGTCAATTTCGAATTGTTTGCTAAACAAATAATTAAATGCGAATATTAAGGCGAAATACTAGTGACGAGGAAATTGAGAAATAGGTATTTGGACTAAACTATTGCCGTCGCGATGCGCCCAAACCAGGGAGCTTCAATGTGTGTGGTGATGCAATTGTATTTGTGTGCGTACTGCGCTTGAACTCTCCCCGCACCCTACCTGCGCCCCAACGAACTCGCTGGCCGACCGATATTTTAGTTTGAATTGTAGCAAAATATGATAATACGTAGGGTGCGCGCAAGATAACTCTGCGCGCGAGTCGTGGCGCCACGTACGTTATATCACTAGTATTCTGTATTCCCTGGCAGCATTGAATTGGTTCCTGATTTTGGCCGTACGTAGAGCTATCTTGCGCGTATTCTACGTATGCTCTGGTTACCTAGTAGGTATGGTAGATAGGCGATCGATAGCAAACAAAAAGATAAAAGATTAATTATTTTAAAGATTATTTATTTTTCTGCCATTAGGAAGCTACATTATTTATGACATGGGTTAATTTTTCTTTATATGCTTATTTATTTTCTTTCAAATTATTATTGTTTGACAAAAACGTAAAATGTACCTAACTAACATCATATACAATTGGATATTTGATATCTGTAGGCGCTGCAGTTTACATAATATATTTTTACTGAAATTACTTCTTTTTAAGTATAAATTAATTATTTTTTTATGGAAATATCTTACATTTCGTCGTTCTTGTACGGTCTATAATAAATATCCCAAATGCAAGTTGGACTCGCGCTCGAAAGGTTTCATACCGTATGAGAGCCAATTATTTCGATTCAATTATATATTTTTTAAATTGATACATTTATATACATGATATATTATATTACTAAATATTCTGAGAATATTTCAAGCGTCTACCTTTTGTGTACATTAATAAAAATCGTGCAAAAAATCACGTCTGTTGAATGGCATGAAAAAATATTTATTTCATTCTATTTTTTGACCGACGAAGGAGGTACTCAATTTGACGCGTATATTTTTTATTTATAACCAAGCGTAACTTTTTACACAGTAGTCCGATTTTGATAATTCTTTGTTAGAATGTTTTTCATTGGAAAGAATATACTTCGAAATTGATCCCATTTAAATTTTATTGAAATGGGCTGAGCCATTTTTGATAAATCAACAATAATCGATCGTTGAAGTAGATATTTATTTTACTCTATTTTTAATTTTGTTGTTATAGTGGGAACAAATACATCATCTGTGTAAATTGTAACTGTTCAGCTTTTACGGTTCGTGATATACAGCCTAGTGACCAACGGACAGAGGAGTCTTAGTAATAGGGTCTCGTTAATCTAAAACTTCTTGCCTTTTATATTGTAGGTACCTACAGCCGTATTTGCATTCCGAAATTAGTCCCATAGTATAAAAATAAATGAGGATTCAATTAAACAAATGCGAGGTTTACTGTTTAGAGAACAGCTTGTCCTACTTTGGTTCTACTTTAAAGACGTTTAGCTAGTTATTAGCTAATTAAAGCAGCAGTGGGTAGGGCACATATAATAGTAATACAGGATAGAACATCCACAATTATTATTAGATTAAAGCATTGAAAGCACTTCTAATTGAAGTTTTTAGCAAAACTCAGCGGATTGGCAAGTTAAAATGACAGCTGGCAAGGCACATAGTTCAATGAACGGATAGTCGATGGGGCTGTTTTCTCGAATGGATCTCACGTACTGGCAAGCATACTCGTAAAACGTTTTTTTGCTTAGGTGGACTAAGGATAGATTTATATGTTACAGTTATAATACATTTTTAGAGAGCACGTGATTTTCTTAATTAGAACTATTATTTCGGCTTAGACGCAGTATTATAATGTAATGAATGAAGTAGTAAGAATAATGGCAATTGAACTATGCCAAGAATGCTTAATTTTACGAATGCCCAATTGTATGAATGGTTAATTCTAATAATGCTCAATTCTCAAAATGACAAAATAATTTCCAATGGGAAAAGCACATTTTTTTTACAAAAAAATCACCGGTAATTAAAGCACAATTTCTAGGCAAGTTTTACTATTGAAGCAACTAACATAATATGTTAGTTGATTATATGTATTATATTATCATAACTAAGTATGACATAAAGACCTATATACCGTAACACATGAGATCATAATTATCAGTCAGAATTTGTACATTCATTATATAGTTTCATGCTATATAAGGTATTTTCAGCGAGCCATTTTTAAGCTATGTTTAAATTTGTTTGCATCTAAAAATTTTATGTGAAGAGGTAAACTATTGTACACTTTTATGGCTGTATTAGATGAACTTCGATGTCACAAAGTATTATTTACCTGTACTACACGAATATTGAATTTATGTTGAGGACGTAAAATTTGCGATCTAGCTGATTTATTATCAAAAAAGTAGTTTTGGTTATTTTAAACGAATTTATTTATTAATTAAGAAATTCTTAATTGAAATTATGTTGCCATAAAATTAAAATTAAATTAAATAGAATTAGGCATTCGCAGAATTGATCATTCCCAGATTAGTTGGGCACTATGAGAATTGGTCATTCTGCACCTAAACCATTTAGATATCTGCCGATACAACACGATATATATAAACTAAAAAATTACTACACAGATTTGTGTAGTCGCTGCAATAAGTCGCAGTAACTAAACGCATATATTCCACACATACCTAAGATTTTTTTCTTCAAAAGTAACAAAGATACATCAGTAAAATTACAAGATTTGAAAAATTAACTAATATTTTTAATAAACATCGATATCGATGGACATCACTAGAGCATCGACAAAAATATCGTCTATTACTACATCCCTAGTGCATGTGTACGTATAGGTTTGAACCTCCCTCACCTCGACCCTACCTCCGCATCGTGCGATAGGGACAATTGCAGCTCAGAGCAATTTATACCTACAAAAATCTTAGCAAAACAACGTTTTGTATTACGCTGTTTTCTTCATCAAAAACTAAATTAATCAAGTATTTTTTTATGTCAAAATTTACAAAAAATATGTGTTCATGATTATGTCATTTCATATTTTGTTAGAAATTAATAAGTTTATTCTGGTGGGTCTTTAAAGACGTCGGTAAAAATGGTGAATTTTTTTGAGACTTTGAAGGATCATATTTTGCCTGATAATTAATTTATCAAAAAAATGAAAAGACAGGGTAGTTTAAACAGCTAAATTTAATTTTATGGCAAAAAATTGTAACTCTAAAAGCATTTTCCAGAAAGAAAACAGCGCAATACGTTTGTATGGAAAATTACAGACCACCTCAGCTCTTAAGTGCGCTCCTTTCTAAACTACTCCAATAGCTTTTCAAGGCGACTTTGAAAACGTTTGCTTTGGCACACCTTCATCTGTTCCAATCGTATTTAACCATCACTATCCCATTTTGATTGTAACCTATATGCATAATACAATACGTTTAAATCTCTAACGTGTACTGCAGATTGTATTAAGATAGCTTCCCAATTTATAATGCCAAGGCATTCTTGTATTGTTGGCTAATGTAACTGAGGCGTAATAATCTGCTTATCTCATGGTAGGCATATCTAACAGTGACATCATTATTTTCAAACTTTCGCGATTTGAGCACATTATACTACTATATTAATACGGGACTTATCGCGCAATAAAACATGAGATATATTATATCGCGATTTGAACACATTATTACTATATACTACGGGACTGATCGCGCACTAAAATTACGAGATAAATAAATACCTCATCATCCCGACGTTTCGGCCGAGTTGCATAGACCGTGGTCACGGGCAGACTGCCCGACCAATGCAACTTGGTCGAAACGTCGGGAGAAAGAGAAAAAGAGGTATTTATTAATATATCTCATGTTTTAATGCGCGATAAGTCCCGTATTAATATAGTAGTATAAGTGACATCATTATTTTATAGTGAAATCACAGGGTCAGCTTATCAAATCTTCTTGTCTTTATTTATTTTCATCATATTTGTAGGAGTAAACCAATTGACGGGATGTCTTAAAGCATGTGTGATTTGTATTGTTTTTCTGTTGAGAAAATTTGTTAAAAACGTTGATTCGCTTAAAATGAACCAAATTATTGGATTTAGAAATAATTGTTTTTTTGAAAAAAATAGCATGACCGACTTCACCCGTGTACAGTATTCGCCAATATTTCGCACGGATCGATGTAACATTTTTCACATTATTGTTGATTTATCAAAAATGGCTCAGCCAATTTCAATAAAATTTAAATGGAACCAATTTCGAAGTATAAAAAAAGAATTATTGAAATCGGAATACTACGAAAAAAGTTATGTGTGGTTATACATAAAAAAAATATACTCTTCGAATTGTATACCTCCTCCGGTGGTTCGTCGGTCTAAAATACACACGCTCATAATTCTGCTAACAACCGATCCAGACCGATATTCAGTGGCGATTTCTTCTCCGTTAATGTACATCTGATCACTGTCTGGTGAAATCTGTATCCGTCTACTCCCCTTCAGTCCAAAAGGGTCACGGAGGGTGTGGCGGTACAAGTTAGCCCATTGGGATGAGATGCGGTGTTTCCTTGCGTCTTATCCTTGGCATCCTGTGTGCTTCTCTTCTGATCATCCTTCTTCGTGCGCGGATGCCGTGACAGACGTGCTTCGTACCGCCATGGAATACTTCATCCCATTTTCAGACGTGGAACCGTTTTGAGTCCACATTCCTCATACGAACTGCCAGAATGTGGAACGCTTTGCCTGGGTCTGTCTTCCCGTTAAAGTACAACGTCTTCAAATCCCAAATAATTGGTATCTTCTAGGTAAGCGTGCTACACCCTAGACCGCACATCTGCTCAACATCAGGCAGTGTGTAGTAAAACGCGAACCTATTCGAAATAAAAAAAAAATCCTAGGCAATTTTTATTTCTTAAGTGGATTAAACTTAGTTTTCAGCACTTATATAGTAATAGATCGCTACTGTGGTTTCATGTTGGTAACGAGGATGAGCGGGCCACACGTGATGTCGTGACCACTCTTTGGAAAATCGTTTACATCGGTCGGTTCGACTTGATGAACAGATTAGACGTATCATTTAAGCGCGTTAGTAACGCCATTTACACATTTCATGTACACGGACATTTGCTGAGTATATTTTATTGTAATTGACGCTGTTATTCATTACTGATTTCTTATTTATGCAACAGTGTTGTGACGTTAAATTTATTTGACAACGCATTATCAACAACCAAATTTATTTCACTTCCACACACTCGTAAACAAATTCTTGCTTGATTGAGCGCTTGTACACGGCCGTTTGTTATCGGATAGCGGACCGTCAATAAACGGATACCTTCATTTTTTGCTAGATGGATGTCCGGTAGGTCTACAGGTCTACAAACGTTCTATGTAAACCATACTCTACCGCGAATCCAGTGAAAAAAAACTGTCCGTTGTCCGGTGAAAAAAACGGCCGTAAACTCTCTTACGGCTGTGTAAATATTACTGTAATGTGTCTAAGATTTCCAGTAGCGAGCAAGTAATTTAAAGAGGAAGTGGGCAGGGCACATAGTTCATTCAATGGATGGACGATGGTGCAGTAAAGTTTTCGAATACACTACATAGACGTAAGCGCAGCATAGGAAAAGCACCGAGAAGGTGAATCTATGATTCCAATCTAGATCGCAAGAACATGCTGGATTAAAGCTGCTTCACACCGGTCTTAATAAAAATCCATAGGGAAGGACTATATATTTGTCCAGCCGAGGTATGATGCGCACGAAGTTATATTTCTTTCGACGTGTCAGAACGAGACAGCGTTCAAATTAAAAAATTCAAAATTATTTATTGTCACAAGATACAAATTATACAACTTCTATGAAGACACTATTTCCCAAACTGGGTATAACAAAGCCCCCGTATCTTGGGGCCTAGGCATTCTCGATGTGCATGTAACAACAGATTACGTTATGGCAAAGTATATACATATCTGTCACTTTTTCATGTGTCGAAAAGAGTTCATATCGTGGCTTTTCGTGGTCGCATGTTGGACTAGCAGCAGTGGATATCCTACGGCTGATTATAGTAACTACGATAGTTATTTTTAATACCCATGTAGGGCGATAAAATTATAATAGTGCTGTGAACTAATTAAATAAGCTCCCCATCATTACAATGCCACTCGCGTCAATCGTATGAATGTAGAGATGACGGTGTATCGACGATCAGCTCTCGCATAATTACGCGACGTTATAGATAGTCCAGCACAATGGAGGTGAGCAACCTTCGAGAGCAGCGCATTGTCGCACACACGTGGGAATATTAACCATTGCATTCTGTGAACCTATGCTTGGGTGCTTGACAGCAAAGAAAGGTAGGAAATTGTGGACAGAACCTATAGAACGGATACATTGCTTGTTGTTCAAATTTAAATAAAAAAATTTCAAGAACCACCAAAAAGTTGAAGTACTTTACTTCAAGTTTTCGGTGGTTCATGCTTGCAAATCGAGTGTTGGAGACCTGTATTTTGGAAACTAATTCCTACTCAGAGAACACTTTTAGGTTCTTGCAAAAAGGAATAAAAATAAATAGAAGTAAGTAGTAGGTACAGAATATTTTGAGATAGGAAATACGTTATAATTAACGTATATAATGAAATTCCAATAATATCAATGTCCTGGAGACCTGTATTTTGGAAACTAATTCCTACTCAGGGAACACTTTTAGGTTCTTACAAAAAGGAATAGAAATAAGTAGTAGGTACAAAATATTTTGAGATAGGAAATACGTTATAATTAACGTATATAATGAAATTCCAATAATATCAATGTTGTAAATTTAGTGATCTAACTTCAGAAGTAGGTACTCTACCTATACATTGTAAGAGGCTTTTTTAAATGTAAGTCCTGCCCCGCGCGACGACGCAGAGCTTCTCCTTCAAGCATGGTAACGTAATAATCTAAGGTGTCCCTTTTCAATCAAAGTTTATGTAAGTATCTATATATAGACACAGTCTGAGATTTCTTTTTCAGTAAAAATAAAGCTCTTGGTTTTCTTAAGTTTATACAAGGGCAATAATAACATGAAACAATTATAAGAGTGCTAGAAGCCCACCATGCTTACAAAGTGCGAAATCCAAAACTTTATCTCTTAGTTGGGAAGCTTATGACAATTTTTAAACGATTTTTATTCGTACCCTCACAACATAGGAATTCACATATCATCGCAGCATTTATAAAAACAGTTTACACTAGTTCAGTCTCAACACACCGCCTCTAAAGAAGTTTAGCTGCATTTACTGCCGTAATTAGCTAACAAACAGGCTCTGTTGCTCGGGTAGGACGTGCAGCTGTGCTTTTTGCTCCATTAACTTTTTTCTGACACGAATCAAGTGTCGTGATAATAAAAACAGGTAAAAAAAGTGAACGAGATTATACGAGATCATTTGCAATTTGAACTCTCCTTGGATCTGTCCGTTAGTATTTAGACAGGTTTACTCAACATTAAATGTTTTTATTTTGTATTTATAAGTGTAATAAACAAGACCACACATGATTAAATGGAGCTATGCTACGACCGTAGTTCATTAACATCGATCCATTCAATAGTTAATTGATACTCAAGCTACGTATATTGTCAATAGGTATTGAAGAGTCTGAAGTCTAGTGCATGAATCGCGACAACCGAGCAGACCTGTCACATTAAAAGACATGATTGAATTTGTGAATCGAGTATGTAAATGAAAACAAATCTGTTATGATGTGACATGGTAAACGAAAGTTTACGATAGAAAGTTGTAACTGATTAAACAAAATTATATAAAAAACTGTATTCATAGAAACACTCTGTAATCAGATGATCCTCTAGTGTTTCTATTTCTATTAGGCCAACCTATCGCGAAAAAAGCGGACAAGTCCGAGTCAAGCTCGCACACCGAGGGTTCCGTACAAATCCAGAAAATTTTACAAAATTGGGATGTAAGTTTTTTTTTTCACTTTTCTCGTCATACATCGAAAATTACACATAAAATAATTAAAAACCTGTTTTAGCAAGTGCTAATGAAGTTTTTTTATATGATACCTTACATCATACGATTTACTCACTTTGAAATTTATATTTTGTTATATTTTGTGAATTTCGAGGTCCTCTTTTTTGTGATTTAAATAAAATATACAGTTTTCAGATTTATTCCTACATGTGTACTCTGAGACAATGCTTCTCGCAAAACCGCAAATTTCATAGTTCTATGTCAACGGGAAGAACTGTAGGTTTTGATTTTTGTGAGTGTCGAAATATGCGGTTTTTACGACATAAACGGCTCTAACTTTTTTGAACGATAACTGAGAAGTTTTTCTTTTACACAACTGCAAGAGACCATATATATACGTTTACAGTTTAAATTTCAACTCGATATCTTTATGCGTTCCCGAGATAAAGAATCTTGACATACACACAGACGGATAGACGGACAGACAGACAGACGGACAACAAAGTGATCCTATAAGGGTTCCGTTTTTTTCCGTTTGAGGTACGGAACCCTAAAAAATCAGCTGCTCCATACATTTTACCTTGATTTTGAAGTGACCCCATAGTCAAAGTTGGTTATAGTGACAAGTATTGTACAATGATATCCTAGAATACATATAATTAAGTATTCGTTGTCGAGACAAGCACTCGATATGTAAATTCGACCACATTTAGGGACCTAGTCGAAGGTCAAACCTGGGAATTACCGCTTTAAAGGTGAATAATATCAATAAGGCCATGAGAATCGTAATATCCTCTTTAAACCGTTGAAAATCACTCTTTAGAAGCTTTCACACGAGTACACGTGCTTTCTACCATAAACTTGATCATTTGCACACGTTCATAATTTACAAACGGAAAATATAAAAGACAATGTAGCAATTTGCTCGTATAGAGTAGCATTTCGCTTTTTAGTATGACTGTTGTTATATAAATGTGTGCACTCTACCAATTTCCTGTTGCTTACAGATAATAATCGGAAGTATTGGGAGACGATAAAACAGTAGGTACCTCATATTTAGCTTCCTTGTGAATGCTCTTTGTAAATTGATTTGCATACTTTTTATTCGTAAGTTGTCGTCTCTGTGATGACATTCAGATGAGTTGACGATATGATATAGTTTAAATCGTAGGTCGATTCTCGGGGCTAACCTGGGAATTGTGTTGTTTTGTTCGCTTATTTTCATACAGCCTCGGCCAAAAGTATTAGGCACCCTGTATTTTCACTCTATCTTCTAAAGTAATTTCACTCCTTTGTAGCATTTTTAACAAAATTAGGTGTCAATTTAATCACATCAACAGAAATGAAAGCTTGTTTACTTGTTAGAGTCCAGAACACAAGTGGCCAAACATTAACTGATAAGACCGAAAGAAAACTAAATCCTTCGTTTTCGGTCACCAGGTGTTTTATGACCTTAACAAAGAGCCGCTTGATATTCTAAGAAGTTATTTATGACCCCGGTAAGTCAGTTAAGATAAGTACTCAGTTATTGGTTAAGTAGTAAACATGCATTTAGATTTTTTAAAGGTGCCTAATACTTATGGCCAAGGCTGTATAATATCAGATAATGTTATTTCGCCCAACCCACGCGACATAGCTATTATCAATCCCGTACTATACGAATATATTTTTAGCAAATTCGCTGATGAAATGTGACTTTGTCTAGGCCCTCTTGTCTTGGTTATCAAAGGATTAAGGCAGATGGCACAGTCAGAAGAAGAGAGGCTTATATAAAGAGTGTAGACAAAGCTGCAGATGATGATATTAATGAATGTTTTGAGACAATAGACCATCTTTTGTAGCCAAATGTTTCACAGACGTTGGAGAGAGGAAAGATAGAAGTTTTGAATGTAGTAATTTGAGCTATAAACTATACGCATTGTTTAAATAATTGGAGACGTCTTACTACGAAAACAAATGTATGGGAATAGTTTTATGCCTAACAAAATTATGTCAATTTAGGAAATTAAGTTACAATTAAACATTGACAGCTATGTAAACACCAAAGATTTTTTTATTAGTATGTCTAAAAATTAAGAATTTTAGTAGGTAGTCTTTTAAAGTGTAATTCCATCTCATGGCAAACGAAATATTGTGTAACCCTAAAGCAAAATATACAGCAAATATTATTTACTAAATTTGGTTCCGTATATTTTTCACGGGAGATATTGTCATATAAAAGAATTATATATACTTACAATACTTGTCTAACAATGTCTAAGATTTTATCTATTTCGTATAATAAACGATTATTTTTATTTCATAGAAGCCGTGGTGGTCTAGTGGTAGTGACACCCGCCTTGCAATCGTGAGGTCGTGGCTTCAAATCCCGGTCCCGTACCAATGAGTTCTTTGGAATTTATGTACGGAATTTAACACCGCGGGCTTTTCGGTGAAGGAAAACATCGTGAGGGAACCTGCATATGTCAGTAGAAGAAATTCGATGGCGTATGTGAATCCACCAACCCGCACTGGGCCAGCGTGGTGGATATAGCCCAAACACCCTTCGTGGGTAGGCCTACGTCCTGCAGTGGACTATTAAAAAAACTGATACAGTACAGTACAGAAGCTTTAAAATACGGATAGTAGTATGATGTATGTTGTAAATCTAAAAATACCTGCTATGGATTTAGTTTGAACAAATTGGCATATACTGAAATACAGAAAAAATTTATACAGTGCCAATGCCAATGAACAAATTGGCATATACTCGTAGGTATCGTGATTCACGACACCTATATGCCAAACTAAATCCATAGCAGGTATTTTTAGATTTACAACATACATCATAATACTATTCCGTATTTTAAAGCTTCTATGAAATAAACGTTTATTATATGAAATAGGTAAAATCTCAGGCATGTAAATATTGTAAGCATTTATAAATCTTTTATATAACAATATCTCCATTGTATCGAAACTGCAAAGTTATTACATATTATTGTGTCCGACTGCCGAGGCCCTACACACGACTCCAATAACTAATAGTCACCACATGGTCACATAGCAGAGAACTAGCTGTATGAAAATAAATGTTCCCTTAACATGCGAACTCAACTTAAACTAAACTTACAAAATATCTAACTCGTAAACCACTGGAGTTTCTCTTACAGCAAATCTCATTGTCAATGTTGGAAACGTCGTCTCATTGATCAAAATGGTTTTATTTATAGTTTGCTTTATTACTAGTACTTAAACACGTCGTAAATTTTAACTGCTTTAGCCGAATTTTGGATCTTTTATTGCTAAAGCGGCTAGCACATTCTCTTTACCGATATCCAATTTGATATAAAGGAGTACAATAAATAAAGACATTGAAAAAAGACGTAACGGTAGTTTTCTGTGGAACCAACCTGAACATCACAAAATCGTAAGAAGCACCTTGGATATTAACGTTAAACTCGAAAAAGTATTCTTTCACATTACATTTAAATACTAATTTTATCCGTTATTATTTTAGGCCGTGGGGTGCCGGCAGAGTAGAATAGCACCCCCCTCTAGTACCAGGTGTCGTAAGAGCCGACTGAGGTACAGCGGAACCGACTAATGGCGGTATAACCATTCAAATAAAAACGTAGCTAAAATGGCACAGGGCAGGGATGGGGAGCAGCATCTCTGTCGCGAAGCTACGTTTTCTGCGATCGCCACCACGCTTGCCCAGCGCGGCGATTATGGGCAAATACCCCCAATATATGGCAGAAACAAATAGATCAGGCCCCCAGTCCCCAGCAGCTCCGCTAGCCCGGGGCTACGGTAGCGGCCCCGGTAACGGCGGAGAAGGGGGTGCTAAGAATCCCTGGCAGACGCCCGGCTACCACTCCCGCAAACGACGACTGGCCCTGGTAACACACAACGTGCGCACAATGAGGACTGACGAGAGGATTGCTGAGCTGGAAGAAGAGTTGAGTAGGTTGCGTTGGGATATTGTGGGGTTGTCTGAAGTCCGTAGAGAGGGGGAGGACACGATAACTCTGAAATCCGGCAACCTGCTCTACTACCGGGAAGGTGACCAGCGGTCCCAAGGTGGTGTCGGTTTTCTCGTTCATAAGTCCCTCGCTAACAACGTTATCACCATCGAAAGTGTGTCGAGCAGGGTTGTATATCTAATACTCAGAATATCCAAGAGGTATTCGCTGAAGGTCATTCAGGTATACGCACCGACCTCGTCACACCCAGATGACGAAGTGGAGACTATGTATGAAGACGTAAGTCAGGCCATACATACGTCTAAGACCCACTTTACTGTTGTTATGGGGGACTTCAACGCAAAGTTGGGCAAAAGAAGCGATGATGAGCTGAGAGTGGGGCAATTTGGATATGGACAACGGAACCCCAGGGGCCAGAGGCTGGCTGACTTTCTGGAGAGAGAGGAACTCTTCATGATGAACTCTTTCTTCCAGAAGCCGCCTCACAGGAAGTGGACCTGGATGAGCCCCGATGGTTCCACCAAAAATGAGATAGACTTCATCATGACCACTGAGAAACGGGTATTTAATGATGTCTCCGTGATCCACAGAGTGAAAACCGGTAGTGATCACAAAATCGTAAGAGGCACCTTGGATATTAACGTTAAACTCGAAAGGTCACGCCTGATGAAGTCTACGCTCCGGCCTACTCGTGCCCATATCCAGAACCCCGAGAGCTTTCAGCTCGAGCTCTCAAATCGCTTTGCTTGCCTGGAGAACTTTGCGTCGGTGGACGAGATTAACAACGGGCTCGTAGAAACTGTCCAGACGGTGGGTGCTAAATTCTTTAGACCCCGTCGTACAAATAGACCTCAAAAATTTTCCGATCAAACTCTAAATCTTATGGCCGAACGACGCTTACAGAGACTGCAGTCTTCCGATGATGCAAAGTCATATAGGCAGCTCAATAGACAAATTTCAAAATCCGTGCGGCGCGACATTCGTCTCTTTAATACTAAACATATTAAAGAGACAATAGAGCAGAACAAAGGCTCCAAAGTGTTCGCGAGGAATTCGTCTATTGGGCAAAGCCAGTTGACAAAGCTGAAGAGAGAAGATGGCAGTGTAGCGTCGACCAAGGCAGAGGTATTAGAGGAGATCGAAAGGTTCTATGGACAGCTATACGCTTCGGTCGCTAAGCCTGTTATCAGCGCGGCCAAAGATCCAAGAGCCAAGCTGACCCGACACTTCACCGAAGATATCCCGGACATCAGCCTGTACGAGATTAGAATGGCCCTGAATCAGCTTAAGAACATCAAGGCGCCGGGTGACGACGGTATCACATCAGAGCTGCTGAGAGCGGGTGGAACACCGGTACTAAAAGTCCTCCAGAAGCTTTTCAACACCGTCGTCCTCGAGGGCATCACGCCAGAAGCATGGAACAGTAGCGTGGTGGTGTTGTTTTTCAAGAAAGGTGACAACACCTTATTGAAGAACTACAGACCCATCTCACTTCTGAGCCATGTTTATAAGCTGTTTTCAAGGGTCATTACGAACCGTCTCGAGCGCAGGCTTGATGACTTTCAGCCTTGCGAACAAGCCGGTTTCCGAAAAGGCTTTAGCACCATGGACCACATTCATACGCTGCGGCAGGTTATACAGAAGACCGAAGAGTATAATCTGCCACTTTGCTTAGCGTTTGTGGACTATGAAAAAGCCTTTGATTCGGTCGAGACATGGGCTGTGCTCGAGTCTCTCCAACGATGCCGTATTGACTATCGGTACATCGAAGTGTTGAAGTGCTTGTATAATAACGCCACTATGTCAGTCCGAGTACAGGAAGAGAGCTCCAAGGCGATCCCTTTAAAAAGAGGCGTAAGACAGGGAGACGTAATTTCTCCGAAACTGTTTACGACTACTTTGGAGAACGCCTTCAAGCTCCTGGAATGGAAAGGATTCGGCATCAATATCAATGGCGAATACCTCACTCACCTTCGGTTTGCCGACGATATAGTAGTCATGGCAAAATCTATGGAAGAGCTCAGCACGATGCTCGAAGGCCTCAATCGGGTTTCTCAACAGGTGGGTCTTAAGATGAACATGGACAAGACGAAAGTCATGTGTAATTCCCATGTTTTACCCACCCCGATTTATGTTGGAAACTCGGTTCTTGAAGTCGTTGACTCGTACGTCTACCTGGGACAAGTAGTCCAGTTAGGTAGGTCCGACTTCAACAAAGAGGCCAATCGCCGAATCCAACTCGGCTGGGCAGCGTTCGGAAAATTGCGTAGTGTCTTCTCGTCCGACATACCTCAGTGCCTCAAGTCGAAAGTTTTCGACCAGTGTGTGTTGCCAGTGATGACTTATGGCACAGAAACGTGGTCTCTTACTATGGGCCTTATTAGTAAGCTCCAAGTAGCCCAACGAGCTATGGAGAGGGCTATGCTCGGAGTCTCTCTGCGTGATCGAATCAGAAATGAGGAGATCCGTAGAAGAACCAAAGTTACCGACATAGCCCAACGGATTAGCAAGTTGAAATGGCAATGGGCAGGGCACATAGCGCGGAGGACTGATGACCGGTGGAGTCGAAAAGTTCTCGAGTGGAGACCACGTACCGGCAAGCGCAGCGTAGGACGTCCACCCAGAAGGTGGACAGATGACCTCATTAAGGCCGCAGGATCGCGCTGGATGCAAGCCGCTATCAACCGGTCTTATTGGAGATCCATAGGGGAGGCCTATGTCCAGCAGTGGACGTCTATTGGCTGATGGATGGATGGATGGACTAATTTTATCATAATTCATAATCTTTATTTGCGTACATAAGTGTTTACAGTGTAATATATCGGAAAAAAAAAATATTTCAAATAGTTAAAGGTCATATTGTATTAGTTCCAACTAAAAAAAACCTGGGTCGGCCGCTATTTGTTTTTTAAATGACGGAGATCTGAACTATCTTAACAAAATTGTAAAAAAAACCTAAAGAGAAGGCTGATTTTGTTTATTTGTCTAAATGATCCGGGTAATCATATGAACCTCTAGAAGCAATGGGTCTGCTTTAAATCTTTCAATTAGATTAATTTATTCAAGCAATGTATACAATTGGCAGTGTCATTTACAGTTTAATATTTATTTATTTTTTATTTCGCCTTTTTATAAGAAAACCTAAATATCTCTATATGTTTTGGGCCACTCAATGTTGGCTTAGGCTCCATAGGCATTCATGCCAAGTAAAGGGCCAAGCTTGTGATTTCGTTTGAATATAAAGGCTTTTTTAAAAAGATGTTCAAGCATAAGATTAGAACCTTTTAAAACAAACATTAGCACACTAAACACAAATAGTGTTTGGACTACAATTTGCAGCTTGCTTAACGGGAAACTGAACGTAATTGTACTTCCTTTGGGACAGTTATGTTATGATGGCTGCACGTAGACAAAGAGAAATTCTCACTTTATTCATTGCTTATGAATGGGCTTGTTGTGATACGTGTGTGAACTCCAGTAATGGTATTCATATCCAGATCATACAATGTAGAGCGGACCATGTCGTAAGATGTACTCTTGTAAGTTCAAAGCACGTGAGTACTAAACTAGTAGATTTAGTGAATATTTTCAGTAAACTACGCGATACTACGTACTAGTCTTATGCAAATAGGCATATCGTAAAGATTCCACTGTTCATGCATCCTACATCCCGTATTTATGCTACTGTGTTTGGCAAGTTACCTTCAGCCTTGGTACGGAAGATTGTTTTATCAATTGCGAAGCGTTTTACTGCGTAAATCAACGATTTTATTTGTGCAATATAGTATGTCAATATGATACAGAATAAGCCTAAATAATTACCACCATTTCAAATGAGTATTAAATCCTCGTAATGTGTTCGGTACTTGCTTTGCAACCAAAGTGATTTCACAAAATGCTTAACCTACTTAGATTGATTGCATTCCATACAGCTATTCATCATAACCAATTTCATTCCCAACATTCAAGCTGAATACCGGGGATTGTAAAACATTTGAGAACCGATATTGAATACAAATCGTATATTACGGGCCCAACACAGATTGGCTCGAGCATGTTGCATTCGCAAGGTATTCGTGGAACTATACGCGAGCTTCCAAACAGTTTATGAATACAAATTATTCAGTCGATACCTCGAAATATAGCATTTGGCTCCGGCTGGCCGATGTTTGACTTCAGGATTTGAATCATAAATTTCTGTGTGATGTAATGGCCTCAATTCTAAATTCAAATTCGAAAGTTTTTTTATTCAGATAACACAATCCATGGTGTTAGTAACGAAACTTATGGACTATATTAGTACTTGAATTCTCTGGCAGTATCCTTAAATAATTATATTAATAGCGACATTGAGAGGCATTCTATGCGGCTACGGGTTCCTCACCCAAAAATCCATGGTGTTGGTAACGAAACTTATAGACTATATTAGTACTTGAATTCTATTGCAGTATCCTTAAATAATTATATTAATAGAGACATTGAGAGGCATTCTATGCGGCTATGGGTTCCTCACCCACACATTATCCTAAAGTACAACGAACAAAGTTTAGGCACAACATACAAAGTTATCGTTGTCTTTTGCTAAAACGAATAAACGAACTGAGAAATGTTAATGGAATCGACGCGTTGGCAGTTTATCCTTTAAAAGTGATTGACTATTATTTATCACTACTAGTATGGACTATAAACTGTCTACTTCAAAGCAACAAAACGTCTAAATCTACGAGTGTAAAAGTAAGGTCCACCATCTGATGAAGGTTTCATTAGTTCCAGACCCATTTACTTGTCTGTTAAATGGATGAACGAAATAAATAGAATTCCATTCAAGTGTAGACAGCAATCAGGGTGAAAAAAATAATTCGATTTAACATCTTGAAAGTGATTGTCAAGGACTTGTGATTACGATTCAGTAGTGTTTTTGTTCTATGCCGGTGCTCGTGGGAATGCTTGCCAACAATGGAGACGTGCGAGCGTGGTCCTGCCGCCGCGCCGGCCGCAGGACTAATCAAAGAAAACCCGCGTCTTGGATAAATTGCTTTGCTTTTTCTTTCTATTACAGTGATTAGCTCTGTTGTACGTCTCACTAGCTTCGACACTTATTGAATTGTCCGAACTTACTCAGTAGTATCAGAGAAGCAACATCTTGAGATATAATCTGAAGCTTTTCAAACGCTATCTTCCAATTCTGCGTTTTTCATTCCGATCTAAGATATTGAGTGCCGCGCCAGTCGATGTAGATTTCTAATAAACAGGTGTAACACGCATTAAATGTTCTCATAATTCCAAAGACCTAGCTATTTTAGACGTTTTACATCTAGATCTATATTTTGCAGTATATATGTAACAGTTTGCTGCAGTCTCGTCCCGCTGCTGCCAGAAAATTCATAATTCCAAAGACCTAGCTATTTTAGACGATCTATATCTATATTTTGCAGTATATATGTAACAGTTTCCTGCAATCTCGTCCCGCTGCTGCCAGAAAACTCATAATTCCAAAGACCTAGCTATTTTAGACGATCTATATCTATATTTTGCAGTATATATGTAACAGTTTCCTGCAGTCTCGTCCCGCTGCTGCCAGAAAACTCATAATTCCAAAGGCCTAGCTGTTTTAGACGTTCTATATCTAGATATATATTTTGCAGTATATATGTAACAGTTTGTTGCAGTCTCGTCCCGCTGCTGCCAGAAAACTCATAATACCAAAGACCTAGCTATTTTAGACGATCTATATCTATATTTTGCAGTATATATGTAACAGTTTCTGCAGTCTCGTCCCGCTGCTGCCAGAAAACTCATAATTCCAAAGACCTAGCTATTTTAGACGATATATATCTATATTTTGCAGTATATATGTAACAGATTGCTGCAGTCTCGTCCCGCTGCTGCCAGAAAACTCATAATTCCAAAGACATAGCTATTTTAGACGATATATATCTATATTTTGCAGTATATATGTAACAGTTTGCTGCAGTCTCGTCCCGCTGCTGCCAGAAAACTCATAATTCCAAAGACCTAGCTATTTTAGACGATATATATCTATATTTTGCAGTATATATGTAACAGTTTGCTGCAGTCTCGTCCCGCTGCTGACAGAAAACTCATAATTCCAAAGACCTATTTTAGACGTTCTATATTTAGATCTATATTTTGCAGTATATTTTCTGTAACAGCTTGTTGCAGTCTCGTCCCTCTGCTGCCAGAAAACTCATAATTCCAAAAACCTAGCCATTTTAGAAGTTCCATATATAGATCTATATTCCGATCGCGACAACTTTCACGAAGCTCACTGATAGGTGGACGTTGGTCAGATGTTTAGCAAAGTATTAGCAAATCGAATTACACGTCCGCCCTTCGGCATCTTGCAATAACTTTCACAGCCCATAACAGAGACTGGTTCACCTTGTCGTCCCGGGTAATTTCTCCTCCGGATCTCCAAGCGTTTTCTTTTCTTTGCAATTTATGTAGGCTACTAGTAATCAATGGTTTCTCCCTATTCGACTCGGATAAAATTGCATGCCTTAAAAGAGAGCAGACTTATAGATTGTAGTTTAAGGAGTTAGCCGTTGTGGTTGTGACTGAACCAGTCCAGTTAGTTTCAAGTTTCATAAATACTTACGAGATTGTATGAGGCAAACGTGTTTTACTTTACACTTTCAAATACTGCCTAATTGAAATAAACTGTATCGTAGTCAATCCTTTGGTGAGATAAACACGATAAAAGGAAAATGAAATTGGTTTTTTAGTAGTATTTAAAGACCTTAGTTAAAATGTAAGATTGATATAGAAGTACTACATAATTATTAACAATTTCTTTTTTATTAACTTTAACTGACTTTATTCCAGAAAAAAAATGTCTTCTAACTAAAGCGATATGTACTGATCGCTTGAGTAAGAAGTCAATTTTTAAAAACGCTTATCAAATTTGAACCTGGGAATTTTTAAGACAATATACGAGGTTTCAAATTGAGAGAATACAAATGCTCTTTTGGCTAAAAATATTCCCAGTAAATCACATCTCAGACGGAAGTTATACACACGCGGATCAAAATCAACTAAAAAAAATCGAATTTAAGTTCATCTCATAACTCCGACTTCTAACCGTATGGGTCTCAATAAATAATGTTTCCGCGTTTGATAAGACTACCCTGCTGCCACGAGCGGCACAAAGTTAAAGTTGATAGGAAATCTTGAGAAGCCCGGACAAGTCTATGGCCCAGCGGGAAAGGGCAGTTCCATTTCCTAGTTGTTAAATTACAATACATGTTTCGCAATAAAACTGATAGACCATAAATTTAACAGCAACTGCCAATTATTCAAACTAATAAACATTTCTCCTTGCCATTGTTGCGTTAGTGTGTACCGCGGTAACGACCTCTCCATTACAAACTGCATTCGAGATGTTGCTATTAGTCATTCGTAGCGTATAAATCACTGGTTGACAGTTGTCAGCATTTTCAAAGCTACCGCGAGACAATTCGTTACCTATTTCACGTGAGTACAGCAGTGCAGACAACGCGGATGTACGGGAACAGATGCCTGGGATTTATCGCGCGTTTGGTGGCAATAAATAACTTGGTTGGGTGGAGAGGAGCGGAAAGGTCACCGCGTACGGAACGGGCGAGTGGCCGCTGCAGTCGCACTCTCAAGGCCGATGCACAAGTTAGATATCTCAAGAGTCGTGTCGGGCTCGACCCCACCTGTGTACCTGTCATTTCTGGTGCGGGAAATGCGCTGTACATTTTTAGCGGTCCTAATAGCTCCAGTTAAACTGTTAGTTAGCCTTACTTGTTCTATTTAGTACAAATCGAAATATTATGTTTTTTTTTTTTGAGAATAGGAATAGTTTATTTTTAAACTTTCGCGATTTGAACACATTATTATTATATACTACGGGACTAATCGCGCACTAAAATTACGAGATAAATAAATACCTCCTCATGAGTCTACCCGTGATGACGGTCGATGCAACTCGCCCGAAACGTCGGGATGAGGAGGTATTTATTTATCTCGTAATTTTAGTGCGCGATTAGTCCCGTAGTATTTAGTAATAATGAGAATAGTTTATTGTCAAACCGTGTCAATAGTAACCACATTTTAAAAAATAATTACCTTTTGTGGGTAGGCCTACGTCCTGCAATGGACTATTAAAAGGCGGATACAGGTTACAGGTGTCAATAGTAGGTATGTTACAAAATAATGTTATACTCAATTACAACAGGTCCAGGTGACTGCCTCGGTGGCTCAGTGGTTAGTGAACTTGACTTCTGGTTCAAAGAGGCGTGGGTTCGATCCCCACCCAGGGCAAGCATTTATGTGGTGAACATAGGTGTTTACTCTGTGTCTGGGCGTATTTAGATACTATCTATATAAGTATGTATTTAAAATATGTAGTGTATCAGTCTCTGGCAGCCATATCACAAGCTTTGCTTAGTTTGGGGTCAGAGACCGTGTGTAAGATATCCCCTAATATTTATTTATTTATTTAGGTTGATAGTTGAATACACACCATTAGGTATTAATAAACAGTATGTTACACGGAACGGCTGTTTTACTAATAGTCGTTTATCGATACGGACAGTCGTTTTTGGCAATAAATACCATTAGGTATGTATTCAACTATCAATTTATTTCACTACGGAATCTTTAGTGGTAGACTAAAAACATCCATTCAATGTCATAGTAATTGATAATAAAAATAATTGGATTTAATCATTGACGTCGATACCGGCTCTCTACTTAATAACATACCAGTTAGTCATCGGAGAATCACACAAAAACTGACTGCAGAAAAACTAAATTACACTTGCGCTCTCGTACAATAATACTCTAACCCCACCTGTTATAAAGGTACCTTCAAGAAAATATCTGATAAACAATACACATAACTTTATAGGCAGTCAAATCAGACTCTATCCTAGCATTGAAGGTCAGACATTCGGTCGATTTGGTGTAACATTTCGAGTTTAAATTACAATTTGTAAGGCCGTGGTGTGGTAGACCTGCTATTTACATTCTACATTTATACTATTTTAACTTATTTTAACATGCATATAGGTATATCGAGTCTGGTGGACGCGACGCGTGATAAAAGAATGGTGTTTATTTGGCTTAACGCTTAAGCATTGCCATTCAGCGTGGCAATGTAGCCAGTACATATGCTGGACATGCTGCCAACTGGCAGTGGGCATGAGCAATTGGATTATGTTTATCCCTTCAAGGCTCTGTGGATGATCCAATTGCTTTTTATGTAGTAGTAGAGTGTATGTAGTTTTAGCATACAAAGTAGTATTTTATTTAGTTGTTGTTGATAAAGACACTTTAGACCGTAAAAATAGGTATATCCTAGACTAAATATATATTTTTAGATATTATTGTACTTACTCTTTATGTGATATTAAAATCTTTCGGACTTGGCATGACTTAGGTGAGCTTCAGTGAGTCAATTGCCAACAATGAGTTCACATTGTTTGACTTTGTGTTATGGACGATGTTATAAGATATACTATTGTCAATAAACACATTATTATTATTTATCACCTCTATTAAAGAATCACTAACCTTGAAATTCCGAAAAATATATCAGCTGATCCATGAACTTTGTCGAAAGTCAATGAACTTGTATATGAAACAGCTGCTTTCTTTTTAGCGATTTTGGGATTTGTGTTGTAGTAAAAGTTGATCATAATGGTAATAAATTAACAGCAAAAAAATTTTTTGCTAAATTTAATTTTTAATTTTATTTAATTGCTCTAAAAGGAAGATAACAAAATTTTCCTTTAAAATTTTACCTATTAACTTATAACCTCATTATTACACAATTTATATGATCATAAAAGCTTGTCATTCCAACTAAACGTGTATACAAAATTTCAATTCAATCGGTTGAAGATATCTAATTCAAAATTGAGTTCAAAGATTCCACACGAACAGACATACTTACATATATATACATACATACATAAATTGCAAGTTAAATAAAAGCTTTTAATAAAAAGAAAGATGTCCTTGACCATATCTATAATTTAAATCCTACTAACTACTAGTTTTTGCCCGGCGTCGCCCGCGTGATATTTTGACTTTTGTGCTATCTCCTAGGAACTTATTATTTTATGTCACTTTTCTACCTTTAAACTATATCCATGCGAAAACTCATTGAGTTGAGTTGTTCCGTTGCCTCGTAAAAGAGGAACAAACCAACGAACTCTCTTTCGGATTTATAATATTACCATAAACTAAATTACTTGAGGAGGTTTATGATATTACTAAAGATATTTAGTTTTTGTTAATTAGATTCCACGTATAAAGTAACTCAGTAAAATACTTTTAGTTTAGGTACGCCTCCTACGTATCGTGATTTCTAATCTAACGCGGCAGATGTGTCGAGAAAGCCTCGGTTCTGCAGATAGATAAGGTCGTGACAAGGTTGTCTTTTTCAATCTGCCTTCCGCATTCCGTAAGCGTTAGACTTCTCATCCCATTCTGTGAAACACTCGCAATTAAATTTAGCTGTAAGAATTTCCAACAGCAAGAAAACAAATCTCCGAAAGAAAGCAAAGAATGGAAAATGTAGTTCTTAAAATAAGATGAATAGGTCAACAATACTAGGGCTGTTTTATTTGAGAATAATACGTGGCAAAAATTCGAAGGGTCATTATTATCATCATATAAGCTCTATGACGTCCACAGCTAGACATAGTCCTTACTAATAGATTTCTTACTCTTCATCCCGTTCTGTTAAACACCGGCAATAAAATTGAGCTGTAAGAATTTCCAATAGCAAGAAAACAAATCTCCGAAAGAAAGCAAAGAACGGAAAATGTAGTTCTTAAAATAAGATGAATAGGTCAACAGTACTAGGGCTGTTTTATTTGAGAATAATACGTGGCCAAAATTCGAAGGGTCATTATTATCATCATATAAGCTCAATGACGTCCACAGCTAGACATAGTCCTTACTAATAGATTTCTTACTCTTCATCCCGTTCTGTTAAACACCGGCAATAAAATTGAGCTGTAAGAATTTCCAATAGCAAGAAAACAAATCTCCGAAAGAAAGCAAAGAATGGAAAATGTAGTTCTTAAAATAAGATGAATAGGTCAGCAATACTAGGGCTGTTTTATTTGAGAATAATACGTGGCCAAAATTCGAAGGGTCATTATTATCATCATATAAGCTCTATGACGTCCACAGCTAGACATAGTCCTTACTAATAGATTTCTTACTCTTCATCCCGTTCTGTTAAACACCGGCAATAAAATTGAGCTGTAAGAATTTCCAATAGCAAGAAAACAAATCTCCAAAAGAAAGCAAAGAATGGAAAATGTAGTTCTTAAAATAAGATGAATAGGTCAGCAATACTAGGGCTGTTTTAATTGAGAATAATACGTGGCCAAAATTCGAAGGGTCATTATTATCATCATATAAGCTCAATGACGTCCACAGCTAGACATAGTCCTTACTAATAGATGTCTTACTCTTCATCCCGTTCTGTTAAACACCGGCAATAAAATTGAGCTGAAAGAATTTCCAATAGCAAGAAAACAAATCTCCGAAAGAAAGCAAAGAACGGAAAATGTAGTTCTTAAAATAAGATGAATAGGTCAACAGTACTAGGGCTGTTTTATTTGAAAATAATACGTGGCCAAAATTCGAAGGGTCATTATTATCATCATATAAGCTCTATGACGTCCATAGCTAGACATAGTCCTTACTAATAGATTTCTTACTCTTCATCCCGTTCTGTTAAACACCGGCAATAAAATTGAGCTGTAAGAATTTCCAATAGCAAGAAAACAAATCTCCGAAAGAAAGCAAAGAATGGAAAATGTAGTTCTTAAAATAAGATGAATAGGTCAGCAATACTAGGGCTGTTTTATTTGAGAATAATACGTGGCCAAAATTCGAAGGGTCATTATTATCATCATATAAGCTCTATGACGTCCACAGCTAGACATAGTCCTTACTAATAGATTTCTTACTCTTCATCCCGTTCTGTTAAACACCGGCAATAAAATTGAGCTGTAAGAATTTCCAATAGCAAGAAAACAAATCTCCGAAAGAAAGCAAAGAATGGAAAATGTAGTTCTTAAAATAAGATGAATAGGTCAGCAATACTAGGGCTGTTTTATTTGAGAATAATACGTGGCCAAAATTCGAAGGGTCATTATTATCATCACATAAGCTCTATGACGTCCACAGCTAGATAGTCTTTTCTAATAGATTTCTTACTTCTCATCCCGTTCTGTTAAACGCTGGCAATAAAATTGAGCTGTAAGAATTTCCAATAGCAAGAAAACAAATCTTCGAAAGAAAGCTAAGAATGGAAAATGTAGTTCTTAAAATAAGATAAAAAAGTCAACAATACTGGGGTTATTTTATTTTAGAGAACACGATAATTATGGCAAATGCAAGGAATCACTTATACTCACGTAGGCCGTAGAATCTCCACAGCAGGATATTTCTTTTCCCAGTATTTTACCAATAGGACTGATTGAAAGTATATGTCTTGTATTGAACAGAATCTTGCGGTTTTAATATCAGATGTTCTAGCACCGGATCATCAAATGGTATACAATTACTATAGGCTGGGAGGCAAAGTTAATTATAAATTTTGGATCAATCTAATAATGCACGTGGAAAATTGAATGGACTACCAACATCAAAATACAATAACACTATTTTGCTACTACTACAATGATATATAAAAAGAGATTCGATCATACACATACCACAGAAGATCCAGATATAATGCAAATGTTCAGGTTTGATAGAAAACATCGTTTTATAACGCAATATTTATTATTGCGATATAAAACGTTGTTTTCTATCACATCTACAAATTTTGTAGATAAATATAAACCTAATTAATAAATGAATATTGAGTTCATATGATTCCGAGAAAGTTCACAGCCAGTATTCAATAAGAGATTAAGCTAATAGTCCTTGTAAAACGAATGGTGATACTAGAACACTTCTTACATACTTCGCGGTTATCATTCCAAGCCAGTTTTGCTATCTAGACTTCAGTTTTATTGCCAAGTTAAAATTATTGCTTATAATAATAATGACAATAAGTTCTAGTGGTTTATCATAGCTTAACTGTGTGAATATCGTCGTTTTCAATGATTTTACCTAAGCTTTCACAACACAAACAACTATAAATTGTTCTTCAAATTTAAAATACGTCTTTGTGACTTCAATTGCTTTATCTAAAAAATACATACGTACTTGGTGACCATTTAGATACCATAAAAGTCGAAACTACTTCTACTTAAAGTTATTTATTAGTCAAAAATTAGTCTAATATGTAAAACTAGAGCTTTCATTTAGCAATAACAATAAAGGATCATTTTTAAAGAATCTCATTTACTTAATACATAGTAGCTAATTTAGCTTAAATACTGTCTATTAGTAAGGTGATAAATGTCAGATGATATAATCTCGCGATACTGTACAGAGATTATCGAGAAACCGTCCAATTATATTCTAGGTTTTGTTCTAAACCCCGCGATTACTTTGAAATATGATAGATGATTAGATTCCAATCTCATTTTGGCATCAGTTTGATTTATAGTAATGAGCATCTTTAACTTGACTATTAAATTTTATTATGAATTATCGTAAATTTCAGTTTAAGCTATTTTGAATTGTAACTTATTTACATTATACGTAACTCTTATTTATTTCAGACGATAAGTTTGATCACAACTGCTACACAATAAAAGTTTTCAATCTAATGCTTTTTACATCAGAGGGAATAGGTATTTTCTAAGTTTGCGTGTTTAATCTCCTACTACAAGGTCGCTTACCATCAGGCGAGTCGGCAGCTAAAAGTGGGATGGGGTGGGGGTAGTGGGGGCTATCAGCGTTAAAAAGATATATTTTACCAAATAAAGCAATGCATGAGGCATTATCTAAAAAAAAATAGAGTAATAAAAGTATCCAATAGATGGCGACAATAGTTTGAAATCGTCGATCCTTTGACTATGGAAATCGTACTCGTACTGTTAAGCCGGAAACATACTATCGGACGAGGCTTACGGACGCGACTGACAGCCGCGACTTAGCAATGTGCACAGTATTAAGACATCCGGTGTGCCAGATCGCTCTCGGACGTCCGAACGCTCTCGGACGTCCGAAGGTGACGTCCGCGACTTATGTCCGATAGTGTGCACGGCTCAGTGTACTTTCATAGTCTAGGTCGCGGCTGTCAGTCGCGTCCGTAAGCCGCGTCCGATAGTATGTTTCCGGCTTAATAGTCAAGATGTCTTCTTCTTCTTTTTTATGTTTTGGCATCGCATAGTAGTGCATTTGCCAGTGTCAAGTATTAAGTTTGAATAATTTTTGATAATATTTTACCAAAATAGTCACGTCATAGTCCAATAAAGTCGCGGTCAAGTCCAAACGTAGTCCCAATTCATACCTCAGCAAAGCATTGGAGCCCTTTTTAAAGGCTTCTCTCTCTCACCCTATTCCAGGTGACAATGACAGATCAATTTATATGACTATTACCTACACCATCTAGTAAGTTATGTGAAACAATTTTTTTTTTTGGAAAACGCCTCTTTACAGAAAAAAAGTATACAAATAAGTGATTTCATTTAAAGTCGGCGTCAACTCTCCACCCTGTATAGAATTACTCTATAGAATTAGCTAATCAGTAGCGGATTGAAAATTAACTGTAATCTATTTCAAATGTCGTAAAATCTTCGCCAATGAATGCACGACTTCCTCTAGCTAGACCATTCAATGATAGCCGCGCTTGTTTTATGCAAATCATCGAGTGTTTACATTCACAAATAAATTGCTCTACGTCTTTCAGTATCGTAACTAATTATCACTGTCTCTGATGGCGTTATTTATTTAATTTTAGCTTTCCGCTTACAAGATACTGTTTGACACATAGCCTTCATCCGCTTGTAATACTTATCTCATTCCCTTCATGTTGCGTCAGCCGTCAATACCTTGATACGAATGGATGATATCTACGAGTATAATATATTTTTATAGACTTCCAAATAGGAGGAGGTACTATGTTCGTCTGTATGTATTTTTTGTTGAAAATTGTGAACCAGTTAAATTTTTTTTTAGTTCGAAAGTTAAAGTTGATAGTTTAGTTCGATTTGTCTGAGTCGAAATCAGATTCCCTGTGGGAGCGTAGGTTCGTATCCTACCGACTGCGCCATGTAAAACTATTATATTTAAATAGGAGCGACGTGAGTAAGACAAGTGCGTAGCCATTACTCAGTTTATTAAATACCCACATTAATTTTATTAATCATTCATAACTACCTCACTCCCGAGTTGGTCTCATTTAAACTTTATCGAAATCGGCTGAGCTATTTTGATAAATTAACAATAATGTACCTACATGGGTGTCACATCGATTCGTGCAAACTATTCGAATTCTGTATACGGTGGAAGTTGGTTTTGCGATTTTTTTTCCAAAAATAATTATCATGGTCCGGCAATACAATAACAAATTTTAAAGAAATACAAAATTTGAGTAATATTGTCGCAATGAAAACATAAACCTGGCTACGCGATTTGGGTCTTCTTTTACAAGGACTTCATTTTAAAAATAGATAAGTAGTATATGTTTCTCCAACCATTAAAATCACATTAGGATGATTCAAGTTGACCTCGCTAAGTTAAAAACTCATCAAAATTTTTGGTTTGGGCGATAAACGAAATATCTACCTATTGATCTACTTGCTCTCTTTCTGATATAAGTGATGTAAAAAAAATACAATCGTAAAGAGGAATAGGTGTGTTAAAACAAAACACAGTGACGTTTTTACAAAAAGGCTGGTTCAATTCTGTGCCCTTGATAAAATTAATATTCCGTATTAAGATTTTGTGAAAATAATTATTTTTCGCTAAAAATGGGAAAACAGCCTTCCATCGTGTGCAAAATTCGGATATTTAGCTCAAATTGTTCACATTATTGCTGATTTTTCAAAAACGGTTTAGCCGATTTCTGTAAAATTATATGGAACCACGTCGGGAGTATACCCTTTCGATCTAAAAAATAATTTTTCGATTCGGTTCACAATTGGCGAAATTATCGAAGAATATACCCAAAAAACATAGAACATACATAGAACCTTCTCTTTTTTGGAAGTCGGTTAATTCGTTGATTGTTTACCACTTTTGTGGTTGGTTTGTTTTGCTAACATTTATTCATTAAAAAGTCATATATTTTAAATTGATTGTGTGCGGTATACAGTGCAATTGTGCAATTCAATACAAGCTGTAAAATTATCATAGTACTGACAGGCTGCAGCTAAGTGGATTATCATGTTTTACTTAGCGGTTTATTACTTATTCAGTAAGGCTTTATTGCAACAAGATAATAATCATATGATTACGATTAGATATGCAATTGTTTACTTGATAATGCAATATGGTTAGTATAACAATGTATCTAATAAACGTTGAAGAAAGTATAACACATATTATAAACAAAAATGTGCAAAACTTAAAAAAAATCTGTATTTATCATTTCTTTGCGCTCGATACAGTGGTTGATCAAAAGCTCAATACTAAATATTAGAATTGGTTCATCTCTTTGGTAATTACGATATCACAGCACAAAATGCTTAGTAAAAACTTTTTGAACAGGGAAATTATTGTTTTTCCTCAAATAGGAGGAATATTTGCTGTCACGCTATTTATCAACCGATTTTAATATTATTTGGTGAGACTATTTAATATCTATATCCTAATATCATAACATGATTTGCGAAATGAATCAAATCGGTCGAGATCGAGTCGAACACTACTACTAGCGAACTTCGTTTCGCGCAATATCTTGATAAATTATAGCCTATGTGTTATTTTGAGGTACATTAGCCTATTATTACAAAGTTTCATCTCAATCCATTCAGTAGTTTTTGCGTGAAAGAGTAACAAACATCCATACATACTCCCAGTGAGGCCTGTCAAAAACTGTGGAAGGAAACTTGTCCTCCACCCCAAACCTTCAAAGAGCCAGCGGAAGAACTCCCCTAAGAAAGGTAGCAACTTAGCGTGGCCAACGTGGAAGTCGTTGAATCGACTCAGGACCCAAGTTGGCCGCTGCAAGTCTAATACGGCCAAGTGGGGGTTCACTGACGCAGACTCTGTGAGGCGTGATTGTGGAGAAGTGAGTGAAGAGGCGTGATTGAAGGCAAACGATGAATCACCTTCTGTCCTGCCCCCAGTGCCCAACGACCTGCACACTGGGTGACCTCATGGAAGCCTCCCCTTCTGGGGTGGCAGTGGCTACTTACTGCGCGATACTTGTATAGTTTATTATTTATTATAATATTAGAAACTTTTAGAACCATCGACACGACGAAGAAGATCCATACATACTCACAAACTTTCACGTTTATAATATTAGTGGGATGAATATTTGGTTAAACAAATGCGAGGTCTACCGAACATGCTATATTATCGGATACTACTGCTCCGTTACATGCATACATTTTGGTTAATTATTAGAAAGATGTAGAGTATACCTATGACTACATCTGTAGTCTTTATTTAGCTCATATTTTAATGTCTCGTTACTCGACATAATCACTTAACTCATGATGTAAAGTCAATCACTCCCTATCTAGATCTAGACCATTTAAACACTTATGCTGTTAGATAACATTTAGCCGGATTCAATAACAAATCATGTTATAATAAGTTGTCTTCTGCGACAGGAGAGAGCTGGTTAATGTACTAATGCTTTCAGTTTGATGTATTACGTGCGCTTATCGTGTAAAACTTAGACGCAATATAGCCTACTTTATTTCTTAATCAATTACGAATAGGTACATGATTAATTAATTGTCAAGATTAAATACTTTGAGACATTTGAGAAGAAAGGACACGTCCACAAAATGTATGGAGGCTGGTATAATAATAATTGAAAATTCTAACCACAACATTCGTTACATTTCGAGAAAGTTCATATTTTTCTGAGTCTATTACATCAGTTAAAAACAAAAGAGTCCTCCGATGTTCTAAAAATTCCATGACCACGGTCGATGCAATCTACCCGTGACCGCGGTCCATGCAATCTATCCGTGGCCACGGTCGATGCAATCTACCCGTGACCAGGGTCGATGCAATTTACCCATGACCACGGTCGATGCAACTTGGCTGAAACGTCGGGACGAGAAGGTATTTTTTATCTCGTAATTTTAGTGCGCGATTAGTCCCGTATAAAATATTAGGCAAGTTAATAAAATTTATTATTTAGAATTTTTCGTAAATTACGAGCGCTGCGATATTCAGAGTCTTGCGTCGTTTCGCCCCGCAAGCGTTTCGGCCCGCGGGGCGAATCGCCCAAGACTCTGCCTACTCTTCCCTGATTGAACTCCCGATCATCCTCTAATTACTGAAGCTCTACCATTGCAACGTACCGTTTTCAATTGGAATTCCATGTTTGTGAGTCACATCGTTCACCGTGGCAACCATGACTGATAGAATAGATCGTATAGTAAATTACTGCCGTACATTACTCGTTAGAAACAACATTTTCAATTTTGTGCAATAGGCGCAATTGCATACACTAAATAATACTGTATTTTCATTGCCGTAGAAAAAAACCCTAGAAAAATGTAATACTAACTTTAAAGTTTCTTGGAATGTTTTAATTAAAGTATAGCACAGGTGTTGTCTTTAAACCTTCGCGATTTGAACACATTATTATTATATACTACGGAACTAATCGCGCACTAAAATTACGAGATAAACAAATACCTCCTCATCCCGACGTTTCGGCCGAGTTGCAACTCGGCCGAAACGTCGACCGTGGTCACGGGTAGAGTCTACCCGTGACCACGGTCGAGGCCGAAACGTTGTCCCGTAGTATATAATAATAATATAGCATAAGTGTTACTCACTTTATTTTACTAGATTACTGCTACTATAGTTTTTATATTCTTTTCTAGGAGTGGCAAAGATACGTTGGGCATCACTCACCCAGCAATGCTAGGGGAGCGTAGCTCGGCTGGGTGCCAGCACTGCCAGCTGATGCTAGCTACCGCACGTTCTACATGTCACTATTATCATTATCACTATTTCAACTTCTATTTGATTCACTACTTGATCTAATTCTTTTCATCTAGCATATTGCTAAGAATATTTTCGTTACATATACTGCCATGGTTCCTCTATTTATAGGAAATCCCTTGTTACACTTAAAATACGCTTAAAATCTGGCCAAATTCAATAATCAAAGAATTCCGCTACTCTAGGATTAAAACTTTTGTCACTACTTTTGGTAGGTAAATAAGGTTTGTTAAAGATATACCGGTATAAAAATAGTACCAACCTACAATACACTCTGCGAAAATTTGTAGTATCTATACAGCCAAGCATCAGAGGGATTGATAGACGGATAGACAGCAGAGTCTTAGTGATAGGGTTATTTGGTCACTTTTTGATTACGAAACAGTAAATAGGACCAAAACCAAATTATACTACACAACAAGTTATCGTTTGTGACAGGAGAGAGTCGGTTACTGTACGGCTTTCAGTTTAATGCGCTGCGTGTGCTTATCGCTCAAAAGTTAGTCGTGTCCAATTCATTGTCCAACGTAATAAAAATATTACGAATTACATCAAGCTGACCCAGTCGTATCACGTCTTTCATATTAGTTTTAGCAAGGTGATATGAACGATAATTATGAAGATCACGTTTGCATAATTATAAGCTCTCCTACATAAATCATTTTGTAGCCATCTTCAGCAGGCTGCATAAGTTGGAGATTATGCCAGGCATTGTAGACAGGAGACATAAAGTAAAACTGTCCTGGATAAAAATTACTAATTAATGACAAGTCTATAATTAGTTTTGAAAATACAAGTAGGTAATGAATTAATTCAACTTCCACCTCTAGCAAAGTGTCTAAATTCTGGACAGACTTAATCACTTGCCTTAGTAAATTTTTTCATAGTTAGTAAATTAATAGGTACCTATTAATTATAAAATAAATACAGATAAACATAGCCACCAAACTAGATCTGGCAACATCTGTATTTAGAAATTCTTAGTGATACGATGATATTATCATACTTGTACTCTTCTAATGTGACTAAAAGACACTAGAGTACCTCAGGAAAAAAGACGTTTTTTAAATCAACTTTGCACTAAATTTCCGATCCATTTTTTTTCTTGCAAGGTTTAAGATCACTTACTGAGCATAAAATCACAAAATGCTGACAGATCCAAGTAGAACTTCAAGCGCCATCTTGAAAAAACGGTTTTAGGCGATATCTCGAAAACTATGCATTTAAGGGCAAAAACCATGGAAACTATTATTATATTATACTATTATAAATAAAATTTTGCATCTTTTATTCCCAGTAAACTTTTTGGCAAAACTTACCGTTAACGATTTATGACCCATTTAATGGACCATTTTTTCTATCGCGGCCGATAACTCTTGAAATGTAAGATTAATCAAATAAAACGAATGAAAAAACGGTTACTTATATATGGTTAAAAATATGTTCAAAAAAAACAAAAGATGCAAAATTGTACATTTTACAATAATGGTGTCCATAGTTTTTGCCCCAAAGTGCATAGTTTCCGAGATAACAGTCAAAAACGTTTTTTCAAAATTGCTGAAAAAATCGCTTGAATCGCCAATTGGATCTGTAAACATTTTGTTATTTTTATACTCAGTAAGTAATCCTAAAACCTATAAATAAATTTTTGGATCCGAAATTTAGTGTTTTTTTTTCCTGAGGTAGGTACTCTAATAATTAGGTACATAACTGCTTCAATCTTCAAATGCGAATGCCAAAAGTCGAAGAACTTATGTTTTATAGAATAGTATCTATAGTAACATAAAAAATTGGCCATTGGTACGACAGACGCGTCACTTCTAAAGAAAAAGCCGTAAAATATATCAACACGGGATCGTAAATCTTGCCAAAATCCGTCAACTTTCAAGGTTCAATTTATGCGATGTTTACCTTTCACGACGCATTCTCGCACGATCTCATAAAAAAGTGTGACACAAAAACTCAACGGAACATTATTAAGATATCCATCACCTCATTTTTACGAGAAATTGGATTTTTGCAAAAATTCGCAAGCATGAGAACTGTCGGCGACGCTAAATTGTTATACGGAATGGTCTACTTTTACTTTACTTACTCCAGTTACTCCTAGCTAGCTTTTATACTCTGTCGTATTCGTATTTACTACAATTTGAAAAATAAAATACAGATTTGATATTTTGATGTGAAATATAAATGAAAAATTATTTTTTCCAAAAATGTCAAAACCGTCTTTAACCGTTGAATTCGAATATTTCGCACAGATTCGATGTAGTAATTTTCTTGACTCAGACTTTAATGACTTTTCTTTTAATGACTCAGGCGATTTCGATAAAATTTGATTAGAACCATTTATAAAGTATGGTCTACCAAACAAAAATACAATTATCATAATCGGATCACTCTGTAAAAAGTAATGCGTGGCTAATCACAAAAAAATATACGCGTCGTCTTGTGAACCTTTTCCTTTTCGTCGGTTAAACATTATGACTAGATATGTATCATGATACTTAATTTCTTTCTTATCATATTAATTGTTGATCTAGGTATTTATTTTTGTGTGAGTACAGGAATTAAAATATCTGATATTAATTCAAATAATTATTTTAGTATAGGGTATATGTTGTACGCTTTTCAAAAGCCTTCAAGAGTATTATAGACTAGTAAAAATGTGCTTCGAATAGAAAAAAATCTTGTAAGATACATTAGTTGAATTTTTCAAGTTGCGCGAACCATGTAAGAGATGTTTTTGCTTCCAAATTCAGTCACGTCTTCCACGCCTTATCTTTCAACTCTTAAACAATGTTCTTTTACCAGAATACTAAAACAGACATGTTTCTCTATAAGAAGGATTAAAGATTAACAGTTTACTGTAAAATGGCTTATATCCTTTATTAGCATAACATAGAGACTTAGTCACATACTTTTAATTTTACAGAACGATGTGAGAACTGTTTTAAAGCTTATAGTCTCATGGCCTTTTTTCTGAGTATATTGACCTCATATTATCTCCCAAATATACCTAGTCATAAAAACTGTAATGAAGCGTTCGTAGCTTATTTAGCAATTAGGTATAGTGCGGCGTAGCAATTTATTTTTTATTTGACACTGTAATAGATATACCTTCTCAGTTACAGTTAGACACGACTGGTAGAGTACGCATTTAATTTAGATATACACTTACCTTTAGGAGTAACGTTAAAACTTGACGAAACTACGCAAAGAGAAATTGTAAACATTTGTAACTATTTTCGGTCGTGGTGACCTTTGTAACTTTATTTACAGAAATAATTCTCATAGCGATGCAACGTTTCACAAAAGATTGGACTGGGGTGCCATATTTTGACCGACCTACTTTGTAAACAATGGTATCTGCTGAGGTACCAATCCAGGATCCAGGACCAGGACCAGGACTTTGTGCGTTTATTTGTTCTGCAATATTTTTATTGGACTGCAGTCTGCATGTTATAAACAAGTATAAGTAACCGCTTTACCACAAAATATTTAAACACTCTCTAAACACTGTTTAACGGTGAAATTTGTATTGTTAAACATTGTCTAAAGTGTAGGTAAATCTTTTGTGATAAGACGTTAAATGTCTATTCTTAATAAAATCTTTTAGTTATAGGTACAGTCATCGGCTAAAAAATTGACCACTAACATATGCTTGTGCGACCCAAAATGTGTCTTAAGCCTCTGTGACTAATTATATATTAATCGCTACTTTTTTCCGTCTTGTAAAGTATTTTTTATAATTTATAACAATACCTTAAACTTGGGCGGGGATAAAATGTCAAAGTAATAATATTATTGAAGGCGTTGAAGCCCTTCACAATTCACCGTACGATATCCAAAGATAATTGTTAGGTACCTGACTAAACCTCAGATCGAAGGCTACTTACTAAAGATACCTACACCGTTACATCTCGCCATTTTCAATTGAAATTCCACATTTGTGGGTCACAGTATTCGCTGTTATACGGAAACTACGGATAACACAATAGACCGCATTGTAGATTCTACTAAAAAGAAAGCAGCAAATTTTTTTTTGAATCGAAAACTGCTTTATCGACTTTCTGAATTTTCGGGATGGGTCAAATATGTCAAATTCGCGTCAGGACACGTGACCTGATTGAAAATTCGTAAGACTGAGGGAGAGTACCGTCGGCACGGCGTAGGAGAGGACGTAATATTTTTCTAGGTAAGCGTGCTATACCCTAGACCCCACATCTGCTCAACATCAGGCAGTGTGTAGTCAAACGCGACCCTATTCGAAATAAAAAAAAATATAAACAAAAAAAATATCACCCTCTCTTTCTACCGCGCGGCGAAAATATATGCATGCTTCTGCCGCGAGTGTGCGTGTGTGACATTGTATTTTACCAATAATAGTACTTTTATACTGATAAATAAAGCAATTCATGCGAAATTATTTAATAACCATTCCAAAATATTTAAAATGCACCACGTAATGTTCAAGTTTTCACTTCAACATGCCGGCACTCCCGGACCAACCCATAGTTTATTTTTGAGATAAAATGGAATAAAACTGTGTGTACAGAGGGTACAATGTTAACGGAATAGCTTCTGATGCAAAATATCATAACAAAGACGAGAGATTGCGCTAGCAAGCATCGTCGCAAGACCACGGCACGCCCTGGATCTTATATTAAACGATACAATCACGAATTCAGCCCACGACTCACCGCTTAATCAAATGCCAATTTGTTTTGTTCTGGAGATTAGATTATATTCACCATAAAATGAGTAGGACTAATATCACAGAGTTCTGGAATCATAATGTATGTGGGAACTACAGATTTTAAGATGTCCAATTTTAATACAATGCATAACAGACAATGACATATAATACATTTCAATATGAACTCATTTCATTGCAATAGTTGTTAGTCCTAGTTGATATACTCGTGGAGCTATTTATCTCGATGCTTTCTTGGCTGCTAGGAACTAAAAGAAACGAATGAACTGGATAAAAATCTTCAGGAAAATCCTCTTGGATTTCTGTGTCTACGACTTTGAGATGTGCATCTTTGAACAACTCTATCATGTAATCGACAGGCCTTGTTATTGACGAATCTTCTTCATCGAAGTCCGTCCAATTACATTTATTTACGTTCTCTTTGACCACAACAATACCATTGTCTTTTAGAGCTGATCTACATTTATTTAGGAAAACTACAATATCAATATCACTTATGTGACAAAGTATCCACTGGCACCAAATAGCGTCGTAGAGTTTGCCTTTCTCAAATTTAAATTTGTGTAGACTATTATGGTAAATCGTTCCTAGCTTGGCATTGTCTTTTCCGATCGATTGTTTCGCGGCGTTAATGAACTTTTGTTCCTGTTCGAGTAAATCCACCTTGTCGAATCTAGACAACAGTACGTTTTTGGTAACGCGCCCGATTCCAGCACCACAGTCTAAAGCCAGTTCGGTTCCTGGCGGATTTTGTAAAGCAAATGCTTTGTCCAAAAATGCTTTTGATGCGTTGATGTCAGGGTCAGAAAGGTAGCCAAAGCCGCCGAGCACGCCGTCAATTGTCGCTGGTACAGATGCATAAAAATCTGCTGTCTTCTTGTAGGATAATCCCATAGCTATTGTACGTATAGTATTATGAGCGAACAAATAAATTGGATTCATATATTTCTGGGCGAGGATCATTTACATCACAGAATATTCACTATTACAAAGGGCGTTACACAAAAGATATTTTTATTTATTGTTAGATTTTTTATTTTCTTTACTTAGTTTTTTGGGTTTTTTGTTTGTTTTGCTTTGGTTACTTCTCTTTGGCTTAGGTTGATTCTCTGAATAAGGTGGATTGATTTGTTTTTTTTTTTGATAATCATAGTCAGTTTGACATAGCATCAAAATAGATCTTTCTTCCTCGTGTCATACAACATGCATACAACCATTATACAACACAAAGACAATGTAATAGATACTATTAAATTCTCTTTGGTAATAGATACAACACAAAAAGTACGAGAGAGTTGCTCTACCGTAACAAATTATTATCTTAAATCTGTTTACTGGTCTTGAGGGAGATTTTATAGTTCCTTTAAGTAGCACTTTGTTACAATTTAACTCGCAAGCATTCACTAGAAGATTGATTGAAGTTGCTGATTAACTTAAGTATATTAACAGTCTGGTTTTGTTTGTCCTCAGGCTTTAATATCAGCTGTGAACGAGACGAAGGAGGAAGATATCCGCGATGCTCTGAAGGTGCAGACAGAACACCAACTAGCGTTGGTGCCACACGGGCCCCAGCTAGTCAAGGACACTGTCGCGTACAACACCACCGTCACTACTGATGATACGGTACGTATGATATTATTGTATAAGATAAAATCAGCTATAAACGAGACGAAGAAGAAAGACATCAGCGATACTCTGCAGAAACAAACAGAGCACCAACTGGCGCTGGTGCCGCATGGAGCGCAGCTAGTCAAGGATACTGTCGCGTACAACACCACCGTACTGACGATACGTAAAATAATATCTCTGCTCTGAAGGCGCAAGCTGAGCACTACTGCATAACAGTTAATAGTGCATATTATGTACTGTACCTACTTACTTCTCATACTTAGTGATTTCAAGTGACATTATGACAGATTTTTACCACATAACCATTTTGTTTTGAAGGAGGAGCTGCGAGCGCTTCGCCCAGACGGGACGATAGTCACCGAGAGACGACACACGAAAGAACAAGAACGACTTTGCGACGAACAACTTCCGGAAGACGAGGTGATTATTCCTTATTTGTATTACTAAACATTAAGTATATGATTGCAGTATGAAATACAATATGATAATATTTATAGTTCAAAATAGGTGAGACCACTCACACCTCATGGATGTGAGGAAATCTTATACGATGTTGAATGTTCTTCTAGAATTTTATGCAGAGGAAAAGAGACGTTCGAACAAGAATCCGTTAGATTCTAAACGTATATACACTAGCATAGATAGAGAGAAAAGAATGTCGGGTGGCCACGATGTCGTAGGCTACGGTATTGTAGGAAGCATATCTAATTATTATAATGAAATAATTCCAGTGCGACCATCTGCAAATTACAGAGTTTTCTGCACAAAATACAGAATTAAGCGTACAAAAGCAAACCACCAGGTAATTCGAGAAGCTATAATACCTTCTTATAACAGTTAAGGCTACACTCCGATCACCTGGAAAATGAGCGCAGGCTTTTTCCTCCTCGGAAATAGTTGTAATAATTAATGATGGTATTGATGCAGGCGCCATCAGTGGCGAGCGACGTGAGCGTGGAGCAGCAGACGGGCGGGCGCGAGCGGCGCCGGCGCGAGCAGCTCGAGCGCTCCACCGACCTCATGGCGGGCGGCCGCCGCCTCGCCACCCACCTGCACTCGCGCACGCGCACCGACGAACGTACGTACTACACCCAACCACACTAACAACAGGGGCGAGCGAAGGGAGCATGGAGCAGCAGACGAACGTATGTACTACACCCGACCACACTAACAACAGGGGCGAGCGACGGGAGCGTGGAGCAGCAGATGAACGTACGTACTACACCCGACCACACTAACAACAGAGGCGAGCGACGGGAGCGTGGAGCAGCAGACGAACGTACGTACTACACCCGACCACAATGAAAACAGGGGCGAGCGACGGGAGCGTGGAGCAGCAGACGAACGTACGTACTACGCCCGACCACACTAACAACAGGGGCGAGCGACGGGAGCGTGGAGCAGCAGACGAACGTACGTACTACACCCGACTACACTAACAACAGGGGCGAGCGACGGGAGCGTGGAGCAGCAGACGAACGTACGTACTACACCCGACTACACTAACAACAGGGGCGAGCGACGGGAGCGTGGAGCAGCAGACGAACGTACGTACTACGCCCGACCACACTAACAACAGGGGCGAGCGACGGGAGCGTGGAGCAGCAGACGAACGTACGTACTACGCCCGACCACACTAACAACAGGGGCGAGCGACGGGAGCGTGGAGCAGCAGACAAACGTACGTACTACACCCGACTACACTAACAACAGGGGCGAGCGACGGGAGCGTGGAGCAGCAGACGAACGTACGTACTACACCCGACTACACTAACAACAGGGGCGAGCGACGGGAGCGTGGAGCAGCAGACGAACGTACGTACTACACCCGACTACACTAACAACAGGGGCGAGCGACGGGAGCGTGGAGCAGCAGACGAACGTACGTACTACGCCCGACCACACTAACAACAGGGGCGAGCGACGGGAGCGTGGAGCAGCAGACGAACGTACGTACTACACCCGACTACACTAACAACAGGGGCGAGCGACGGGAGCGTGGAGCAGCAGACGAACGTACGTACTACACCCGACTACACTAACAACAGGGGCGAGCGACGGGAGCGTGGAGCAGCAGACGAACGTACGTACTACACCCGACTACACTAACAACAGGGGCGAGCGACGGGAGCGTGGAGCAGCAGACGAACGTACGTACTACGCCCGACCACACTAACAACAGGGGCGAGCGACGGGAGCGTGGAGCAGCAGACGAACGTATGTACTACACCCGACTACACTAACAACAGGGGCGAGCGACGGGAGCGTGGAGCAGCATACGAACGTACGTACTACACCCGACCACACTAACAACAGGGGCGAGCGACGGGAGCGTGGAGCAGCAGACGAACGTGCGTACTACGCCCGACCACACTAACAACAGGGGCGAGCGACGGGAGCGTGGAGCAGCAGACGAACGACGTAGGTACGTACGTATAGGCCGAATGCCGGTGGATGTAAAATTAGCTACAAGCTGCGCAATGTGCAATCTTGACTGAAGCTCAAATAAAGCTGCGTTGATTGGGTTTCGCGCTAACTTTATATCCGCTGACTTGTATGATTCGACCTATACCTATGTACGGATTTACGAAGCACAACTTCAACGGCTTAGCCCGAAGATCTACTGAAATGCCAGCAGCTGTAAATAGGAAACAATTGCACATGGGAAAAGAGGGCTTTAGTAGTGCGTTGACACAGACTGTGATGATGATAATCGGGCTGCAGTTGAGCCGTGTTGCCCCTGCCCTTCCATGATCATTGATCATGTTTCCATCATCATTCATCACCTTCCTTTGCAGTTGACTGCCCTAACTATTTATTATGGGCCTTTCATTTTCGACGTAGGTAAACTTTGACTGAAGTAGCAACCTACAGTAACGACGATTGCATCAAAATATCTTAAAATACCTAATAGGACATTCTTTTGTAAGGAAATCCTTATTTGAAAGGTCAAAACGCTATGCATGTTAACTTCACGTGTGTTCAGAATCACGGCCCAATAAGGCACATCTTGTAATTATAATTATGCCAAAGATTATATTTCAACTACTATAAGAAATGAGAAAATAAAGTTGTTACCTACATAGAGTTATTTTGTTACAGTTGAAAGGGAAGGCCAACCGAACATGGATGACGACTGGGACAGTTTATCAGTGCGAATGCGACGACAGCGCCGTCGACAGAATGGTAAATATTAGAACTATATGTAGTTCTGCTACTGGACGATAGATGGCAGTGTATAGTTTCTGGTTTCGTAATAGTGTGATAGAAAATTTACAGATGGCGCTGAACACTAAATATTATTTATTACCAATAAGCCAAATCTTTATTTATTGTCAATTACAATAGGCTACAACTACGTAAAAAGCAGTTAGATCATTATTACGCCACTAAATATTAGGTAAAAAACACGTAGGTTATTAAAAAAATAAGTTTATAAATTCGTCTCTATAATTTTTCTTTCTTCCAATGTTTTAGTTTAGACTATCGACTTGGCATTTTTTCTGTTTTAAACATATTGATGGTTTAGCTTTAGACATACCATCTCGGTTGTTTGGAGGTCGATATGCATTATTTTTCGATCTGTAGAGAAACATCGCGAGTTGGTTCCATAACAAATAATTTAGTTAGGTTCTATCATTAAGTACCTACTTAAATCGAATCAGGAGTGAGGAAATCCGCGCATAGCTCGAAGAATGGATGGCCTATGGGGCCGCAAAGTTCTCGAATGTAGATCACGTACCACACAGCTGCAGCTACAACGTCCTACAGCTAAAGGATGAACAGATAGATTGAGTGATAGTACTAGGAGTCCCTGAAAACTCATGAAAATTATAGCATTTGCTAGTATGTATCGCACATCACCAATGGTGACGTCCACAAGTGGTATATTATCCAGAGAAAAATCGAACCAAGAAGATTTATATGACATCATTTGATAGCTTGTTATATGGGATTGCCAAAAATATTTAATTTAGATTTTTTCACCACTCCAATTTTTTTTAAAAGCGAAAAATAAATTGAATGTAAAATAACAATACAGCTTATTATTTTTTCTAGTTTAGCAATAATACAGTGCTTCTATCGTTATTTTACTTGAATTCGTAACTGATTCTTCCACATTAATCTCTTAATTTGTTAAAATTAAAAATTATAACCTACCAGTGTAACCAGTTAGTAAGTAAACAATGTGACAAAAAATCACTTAAAAAGTGTGTCTAATTAGTAAAAATGCTTTTATTTAACAATTTGGAGGTTAGTTAATCAGGGCTACTAGAGATAAACTACCTATTAAGCCAAATATGTTTATATTTTCAAATAAATTCAAAATTTTTGTTTTGAACTGTTGTAAAAGACTCAGAAAAATATGAACTTTCTCGAAATGTAACGAGTGTTGTGGTTAGAATTTTTGATTATTATTATACCAGCCTCCATACATTTTTTGGACATGTCCTTTGCTAAAGCGATTTGATTTGGGAGGACTTTTATGAAGTCAGGTGTACCTTTTCATATCAAAAATAATTATAAACGGATTGATGAATCATTCTGACTTACATACTTAAAATGGTTTTATTTTAGTTTATTCTTTTGCGGTTAAAACGTAACCGCAAACACATGGGGGGATTTTACTACAAACTGTAGGTATGTAGTAGACCCACGTTTGTTTAGTGACAAAAATTTCTCGTCATCGTACGTGAGCGTATAGATTCTGAATTCTTTAGACTTCTAAAGAAATATGACACATAATGTATTCGACAGGATACGAAACAGCTTCTATACTTAGGTATTTTTACCTAGTAGTTTTTTTTGTCATGACGCTCAATGATAAAAATAGCTGTGATAGATGTTTTATTTGTATATAGACTAATACTATACTTACCGTGCCGTGGTGGTCAAGAGGTAGTGACATCCGTCTTACAATCGTGAGGTCGTGGGTTCGAATCCCGGTCCCGTACCAATGAGTTCTTTGGAATTTATGTACGGATTTTCACACCACTGGCTTTTCGGTGAAGGAAACCTGCATACGTCCGTAGAAGAAATTCGATGGCATATGTGAATCCATCAACCCGCACTGGGCCAGCGTGGTGGATATGGCCCAATCACCCTTCGTGGGTAGGCCTACGTCCTCAATTGGTGTTTGACCTGTATATGTCTACTTAAAGCACTAAGTAATACGGGAGTGGTGAAGTAAGTCGAGGTGGCAGTGGGCAGGACTAATGGAATTTAAAGGTGTCCGAAAGTTCTTGAATGGAAATAACGCACAGCATATAATGTCTCTTATTGGCCAGACAGATAACAATCTGAAATAGCCCGCAGTATCGCTCTGAATGCAAGGTGGTATTCCAATCTGTTATTTCTAATCAATTAGCATCCTTCTAGGGGCTTATTCTGTACATCAAAAAATGGTGTTCCATAGAAACATATCGTTCACCGGGGACTAAATGTATGGGACAGCTGATTTATTTTTTGAGTTTTGACAAAAGTCGCAGAACAAAAGTTGTTAGTTTTGATGTACAGAATAAGCCCCTAGAAGGATGCTAATTGATTAGAAATAACCCTGTATTTGAGTATATTTTTTGTGAAAAACAATTCAAAAATTTGTAATGGCAAATAAAATAGTTCATTTACAGAACAACTAATCTATAAGAAAGTTCAACATGCAATGGTCTAAGGCAAATAAATATCTCGAAGCCTATAAAATTCCCGATGCCCAATCTTTACAAAACAGCCTAAATGGTTCTAACATCGCCTCGGCCCATTCATAGTTTATCGATCCAAATATGGTATTTTGATTATGTACCTGTTTGATCTGAGTTTACACCGATCGCAAATGCTAATAGAGCCACCGTCAGTGTCAGGTTGTTTGCCTTGGTCGCAAAACGTTCCGTGTCGAGACAATACGCGCTATATCGTCGTACCTATCGATTTTATTTGTTTCAATCTATTGTTTACAGTATCGATGTATCGATCAGTGTTGTTGTTTTAAATCGGTGGAATCTTAGGAATTTGAGGTAGGTCTTTTATATTGAACGTGAAGAACGATTAGGATTGATAAGGAAATTGAAAATAAAGCCTTCTTATTTCAAATCTACATACACATTTTAATGAAATTGTCAAGCAAATAGATTATGGTAGGTATGATGTATTGGAAGTTTTGGAAGTTTAGCACATTTTTGAGTCGAGGTATCAAACTTTTTAAAATTCAAATAGGATCTAGTTTGATTATACGCTGCTGATGCTAGGACCGGTCTAGATAACGGTTGCTTTCTTTAAAGCATTGAATTATCTTTGAGAGAATATATTAGATTACTCTTGGTTTAGAACTAATTACGACTTATGATGATAGGTTAATATAGAATCTTTGTATTGTTTGCTAGTATTATTTATCACCTGCGCCTCGCCTGGCATCGCACGTGGGTGTTTTATACCTATAAACCTTCCGGTAAAAAAATGTATAAAAACTCACCAAATCCCATCGCCTAGTTCATAAAAACTAAACATAACATAAATAAACAGATTTTATTGAAAATATTAAGAAATTTCTTAGTAGGTACCTAATTATACTTACACTTTGATTTGAGTGGATTTGAGTATTTCTGCATAACTACAACAAAGCGACATCTCTATAAACCAGAGACACAAAAACAAAACCGTAATTTGGTTCATTATCATAACAAAATTATAACCTTGATAATACAAGTTATGCAATACTGCATCCACAATTGTTTGATTATTTTAGCCACAAAAAGCACGTAAATGCGGTCTTCTGTAGCGCTGCGTCAAGCTTCGCTGATCTCTTTTATGATCGCTGCGCTGCACCCGTTGCACTGACAGTTTTATTTATCATCCAGTATAATTACAAGGAGAATTAACATGAAATTAGCAAAGCGACGTTAGTGAGGCCGGACGAGTTACCATAAATGCTCACGTCCGATGGCGCCGTGGGCAGAGCCAGCCATGTTAACAATTATGCCATACTGGCGCTTTGTCTACCGCACTGTGCTGGACTTATGGTAAATAGGCTATATTATGTCAGGGTACTGCGTGACATTTCGTTGATCAATATGGGCATGATGTGACTGGTACATTATGGTGCTGCCGTCATGTTGTACAGATGAAATATTATTCTATACTCTATAAAATTTATCTTGATCTCTGCGACAGCTGTCAGAAAAATCACGCCTATGAAGTCCTGAATTTCTTAATAGTACAGACAGTACCTGTCAATGTCATACTTTATGTGCATGCCGATTAGTGATGGGCGACGAATGATCGTGACCACAGAGTTTTAGATAGAGTTTTATTTAAAATATCGATAGTTTATAAAACGATATTTTAAATAAAACTTAATTTTGTTGTATATTTTAATATCATAACATTTTTTACATGTGTCATTAAATAAAACCCATTAGCATTACACATTAGCATCGATAATAGTGAAAAACGTCGATAAATACTATCGTTACATTATTATGAGTATTTAATTAATATTATAACATTATTTACATGTGTACATACTTGATCTTAAATAGGTAATAGTAAGTAAATAAAATCCAATTTCTCACCTACAACTACTCATTCGATTTCATAACAACATTGTTTGAAAATCGATTTTTTACACAACTATCCCAACTATAAAAATGTCAATCTTTTATGTCAATGTCATGCACTGTCTCAGAGATCAAGTTAAATTTTATAGAGTATAGAGACGTGATTTTAAGCACTAGATGCATTTTATAATATATCAGCTACTAGATTATGTCCGTGGCTTCTCCCGCGTGATGTGCTATCTCATAGGAATGTGTATCCCATTGGTTTCTTAAGGCATAAATAGTAGTCTTTGACACTCTGATTTATTTACAAATTATATTCATGAAAAAATCAAGCTGATTCCTCTTTCTGTGGCTATCCGAAAAAGTAACAAACAAACCAACAAACACACTTTCCGATTTTCAATGTTACTAAGAATCCCAAACCCATTATTCTGTTTATTACCTATGTATCTGATTAAACTTGCTGCTACATGCTCCACCATCCGTCGATCCATCCAACAGATGTAGGACATCCGCTGCTGAACACAGGCTTCACTTATGGATTTTCAATAAGATCGGTTGAAAGCTTGAAGACTTGCATCCAGATTGATTATATCGTTGACTATGTATGAAGAATCATACGCAGTCCTTAAAAAAGGACTCTTCTATAAATTCGGGTTATTCTATAATAATTATGTGATTTTATCAAATACTTGTAAAAAAAAATTACTAGTAGTGATTCAGTGAAATTTTTGGAATAAAAGTGTATAAGTTAATTTCACACTGATTAGTGTTATGATACCGAGTTAAAGATCAAATATACACCACGAGTGCTTTCATGTTAGTAATGGCATTGATTTTGTTTGATCCATGACAATAGTGATGTCACATCGATTAACTTATCAAATAAAGTTATGTGTTAGTTAAATTCAATAAGTTTTCTTAAGTTGTACTACTAAACAAAAATAATAAAAAAACCGGACAAGTGCGAGTCAGGCTCGCACATCGAGGGTTCCGTACAAACACGTTGTTAATATAATTATAACCCCGTTTTACCATGTGCAAATGAAGTTCTTTTAATTTATATTTCACTCACTCACTTTGAATTTGTTCGAGTCTGGAAATGGATTTATATATTTGCAATAAAACATCTTTGGAACGCACAGACACCTCGTACATCGACGGAGAAAGTTAATACTGCGGGCTAACTTGACACCAACGCCATCTAGTTTAGATATAAGTAAATACTGAGATTTAAAGAATTGATTTTATAACTTATTTGATTTAATTGCTATTATCTTATCTTATCTTACAGAGGGGCCAAGAAATAACTCGGACACTTCGACCCATTGGGATCTATTGTGGTCCCCTAGATAACTTACTCCTCCCCAGTCTCGTCGAAAATTGTTCTCATGAGTTTTACAACGAGACTAGGAGATACGAGCCTATAGTCTTCTGGTTTTGGATATCCGACGCCTAGGAGACTCATTCGCTTACTAGCCATTGCATCGCATGTGCACAGAAGGTGCTCCATGCGTTCCGTATGTTCCCCACACAACCTGCACATGGGTGTCGCGGTTAGACCCATCTTCATGAGCATGTCGTTGGTACCAAAGTGCCCAGTAAAGGTCCCAAGCAGGTAGCGGATTTGTCTCCTGCTCATGTTCCAAATGCATTCCCGGGCTTTAAACGTAGAGCCTAGGAACTTCTTGGAGTGTTGTAGACCGGTATTAGACAGCCAATAAGTTCGCTGTCTGTGATCTGCAAACTCCCTAAATGCGGCTTTCACGAGACACGTTGAGATGCCTACACATGGCTCTGGACCCACAAAATCATTTGCTGAGCCCTCTCTTGCCAGTTCATCGGCCACTTCGTTACCATGGAATCCTTTGTGCCCAGAGACCCACATCAGTCTTACCCTGTTGTGCCTCCCAAGCCTGTTTAGGGTCTGGATAGCATCCAGAATAAGTCCGGAGTCCACTTTGTAGGATGCCATGGCTTTGATTGCAGCCTGACTGTCACTAAGAATATATATGGATTTACCACTGGTTCCTCTATCTATATTCTCTTGAGCGCAGGATATTATGGCATATGTTTCTGCTTGGAATACAGTTGCCATCTTCCCTAAGCTTTTGCTACATTTGTAGCCTTTTGCGTATATGCCCGCTCCTGTACCTGATTCCATTTTGGATCCATCAGTGTACCACACCAGACTATCTTGCTCTGGTGGATCAAGTCCCTTCGTCCAGTCCTCTATTGTAGGGATTTGGACCTTAAAAGATCTTTCAAACACAAACACAGTTTGCATTTTATCGGATAACATGCTTGTTACCCGATCTAGGCCTTCGTTTTCGTCGAACTTTGTATGGTTAGTCTTTGGCTTAGAGGCATCCCATAGTCCTGCAACAGCAAGACGATGTAGTGTCTTCCTTGCCTCGAGTTCAACCATCATATGCAGTGGAGGGATATTGAGGTATCTCTCAATCGCTGCCGTAGGTGTTGTCCTGAAAGCACCCGTGATGCCAAGACACACTGTTCTTTGTAACCTGGTGAGTGGCGCTTTGCACGAGGCAAGCTTTGTTCTAGGCCACCACACTATGCTGCCGTATGTAATAATAGGTATTATCATTGTCCGGTACAGCCATCGTATCACTTTGGGCTTTAGCCCCCAAGTTTTGCCGTAGGTGGAACGACACATGCCGAACACTCGTAAGGCCTTAGTCGTAATATTTTCCACATGAGTTTTCCACCTGAGTTCTTTATCAAGCGTTACACCCAAATATTTAACTTCGGTGGACCAAGGCAGTTTTATTCCATTGAGGGAGAGCTCTTCTAGGTTACCCAGTTGTCTCTTCCTCGTGAATGGAATAATTACTGCTTTGCTTGGGTTGATAGAGAGGTGATTCTTTGTACACCATTCCTCCGTCATCCTCAATGCCTGTTGTAATAATCCAGAGACTATGTTCGGGAATTTACCATTGACCATTATAGCTATGTCATCTGCATAGCCTACTGTGTAGAATGGTCCGGTATTGAGTTTGGTAAGTAGCGAGTCTACTACCAAGCACCACAATAATGGTGACAGCACTCCGCCTTGCGGGCAACCTCTTGTTGTTTTTGCACTAAGTCTGTCACCCATCAGTTCCGATCTGACTATTCTGCTTCTCAGCATGTAGTCAATCCAGTTGCACATGGTATCGTTGATGCCATGCTCCTTTGCAGAAATGCGTATGGACTCAAATGTTGTCTTGTCGAAGGCTCCCTCTATGTCGAGGAAAGCCCCGACACAGATTTCTTGTCCCTCTAGCGCAGCCTCGGCTCGACTCGCAACATAGTGCAATGCCGTTTCCGTAGATTTGCCAGGGCTGTAGGCGCATTGTAGTTTATGCAGAGGGAGTACTTTCAGTGGTCCCTCTCTTAAGTACCTGTCTACCAGTTTCTCCAGAGTTTTCAAGAGAAAAGATGATAGACTGATTGGCCTATAAGCTTTAGCTTCTTCATAAGTCGGTCTACCTGCCTTCGGTATAAAGGTGACTTTGACTTCCCTCCATGCCTTGGGTACATACCCAAAGGCTATGCAGGCTCTGTAGAGCTTACTCAAATGAGGTATCAAAACAGATGCCCCTTCTTGCAATAGTATTGGGTAGATGCCATCCGGACCCGGGGATTTGAGAGGCTGGAAGCCTGCTATGGCCAGCTTCAGTTTATTTTCATCTACCACTTTCTTTGCCGTGAGCCAGTTATTTTTGGACGTGTGCCTTGTGAGTTCGTCCCTTGTGACTGGTTCCTCTTCATTGCTGTCGCGCAGTATACATTCTGGGAAGTGGGTCCTAAACATCACGCCCAGAGTGTCCTGTCCAGTTTCCGTGAGATACCCATTCTCATCCTTTACAGATGATAGTGGGTTTGTCTTAGTCATGGACATTGCTTTGCACAACCTCATTCCATTTGGCAGAGTTTCGATGGAGGTGCAATGCTGTCGCCAGTTAGTTCTGTTGGCCTTGCGTACCGCCGTATTATACCTCGTTAGCATGCTGTGATAGCCAGAAAAATCTTTCCTGGCTTTTGCATCATTAAAGGCCTGTCGTGTTTCCTTACGTATTTTAGCTAGTTCAGGAGTCCACCATGGTACCTTTTTACAAAAGGCCTTTTTCTCTGGGCAGTTATCTTCCCATGCACCGATGGTGCCCATCTTGATTCTGTCCGCTTCAAATTCTATATCTAGTATGGAATTAAGCTTACCTTTAGGGCTCCCTAGGTTTACTTTTAGGTCCCTCCTGTACGAGTCCCAATTTGTATGCCTTGGGTTTCTCCTTCGTCTAGTTTCGGCGTCTCCCGCCGTCCTAAACCTAAAGCATATATAATTATGGTCAGACAGAGAGATTTCGTCCGATACATGCCAGTTTTCAATATGAGCGCTGGCCCTGTTTGAAGCCAGTGTCAGGTCAATAACTTCAGTTCTTGCAGAGGTCCTGAAAGTAGGTTTATTGCCTGCGTTAAGGATTTGTAAAGAAGCGCTTACCACAAAGTCCAACAAATCCTCTCCTCGTTTGTTGACATCCGAGCTGCCCCAAACGACGTGGTGTGCATTCGCATCGCAGCCAAGTATCAGGTCGAGGTTTTCTTGGTTGCCGTAGTCAACCAGTCTTCTCATTAGTGGTGTTACTGGTTCCTTAAGTTCATATGGGAGATAGGCAGAGGCAAGGATGATTTTCCTTTTCTCTGTTCCCGTCCCCACTTGGATCAAAGTTGTTGTGAGATCCCTGTAACAGAAAGTACGTAAGGGCATTGCCTCTATACCGCCCCTGATATAGATGCAAGTCCTCGCGTCATTAGTTGGACAGTCATAGAACACCATGCCGCCTGTTCCACCTAAGCCTTTTATAGTCCCCTTATACAGATAAGGTTCCTGTATCAAGGCAACGTCGTATGTGTTTAGCTTCAGTTGCCGAGCCAGAAGGGCAGTAGCGGCCCTGCAATGATGCAAATTAATTTGTACACACCTTAGTCCCTCCATCTTGAATGATTTTGATGGGCTTGTGTTGGTAAAGGAGGGCCTTATTCTTGAAGCCCCTCCTCCATCGCCTGGCTCTCCTCGAGGGCAGTCGGCGACTCGATCCCCAGGGTGTCGAAGTCCTCAAGGATGTCGTCCTCGTGGTCTGCCTCTGACGCCCTGGTCCCAATCTCTGTCTCCTGTGCTGTGCCGTGAGCAGAGATTTCTTCGATGGCTTCCTCATGTTGTAGTGGTCCATCCTCGGAGGGCTCCGCTTCTGCTTCCGCAGCAGGTGCCTCTCCTTTGTCTTCTTCCAGGAGCTTGAACGAATATCGTTCAATTCCTCCTGGAAGAGAGTAGCCCGCGGCCTTGATGACCCCAGCGGACACCCCGTCCATGAGGACAATACGACGGATGCCGGTCTGCTCAGTGAGGGTATTCACGACCTTCCAGTCGTCCGTCCTCAAGGCAGGGTTGAGTCGCTGGAGCAATCGAATGGCCCGAGCAGGGTCTTGCAACGCCAAATTGCGACTCTTCCATGCCATTTTGACAGGCTTTGGAAGGTCCTTGGCGTCGACGACCTTGAGTTTCAGGGATCCAAGTTCCACATTGTGGATGGCGCCCCGAAACCAGCTAGCTGCATCGGAGTCCTCGCAGGATACATGAATTGCACCTGCGACGACTCCGGGAGCAACCGTGAGAACAGGCAGGGGATCCGGCGCCACTTCCAGTTTCTCAATTATGAGCTCCTGGATTGGCACCAAGTCCACCGCCTTCAAGTACTCCTCCGGGTACTTGACTGTGACGACAGCAAGTTTCACAGCCGCCACCGCATCCCTAAAGGATCCGGTTGAGGGTGATTGCCCTTGGGTCTTCATCCTCTTGGCCACCATGTCCCCGCTGTCGCTGCTGAGAACAGCACGCGGTCTCTTTGATGGGCCCTCCGTAGGAGTCCCCTCTAGAGCCGCCTGTTGTCTCAGCTTTTGGCGCTTTTTCCTACGCGCCCCAGATCGTCCAACCGGATGCCCGCCTAAATCAGGCTGGCCGCCGGGAGTGGACGAGGTGCTGCCTTTGCCGGTCGTGTCCGAGGCCGCAAGGTCCGAGATCATTTGACCTCTAACGCAAGGGTCTCGTGTCACGCTAGCTTTGGCAGAACCCTTAAGCCCGGTAGGCTGGTTTGCAGTTCCGCCCTTTGGTGGTCCCACAGCAGTGCCGGCCCTCGACAGTGCCGCAACAGTCCCGTCATTCGACAGTCCCACCACAGCCCCACCGCGAGACAATCCCACTGCAGTATCACCTCTGGACGTTCCTGCCAGGGAAGATGCAGTCCCGGCTTGCGCCGGTCCCGCCGTCTGGTGTGCAGTCCCAGCTTTCGCCGGTCCCGCCTTTTGTTGCGCAGTCCCAGCTTTCGCCGGTCCTTTCGCCTTGTGGTTTTTTTTGGAATTCAAATCCATTTAAAAATCCCGATACTTTTTTCATCCCTCGACTTTCCCCACCCGCCATGGAGTGCTCAAGTGGCGATGCTGCGGTAGCACCAGGGATTAGTCGAGTGATATAGCTCCCCCCACATTAGTTGCCCACGAGACCGCACGACACCAACTCACACCGCTACCACTAGCGATGCGAGCGAGCGCCGCCGCCTGCAAGCCCCCAATGGGAGTGAACTCGCCTGGGGGCCGTCTGACCGGACCCCGTAGCCGATTGACCGTAGCTGGCTAGTCTACGGCCTCCCTTGTGAGAAGAAATCCGGGCCAAAGTGGAGTGTTGCCTCAGAGACGTTAAACCGCCTACGCTCATCGGCTCAGCCACCAGGATCCCCTCATCCTTCCGTATGGGTCCCTGCGCACGGCACAAACACGCAGGATAATTGCTATTAAGTTTGATGTTGTATATTTATACAATTATACATTTACATATAAATTTATATTTGAACTTATTTTAAGTTTAGACAGAATTTTGAACCAACTTTTTTGGGAATTTTGAGGCCCTTTTTTGTGATGTAAATAAAAATGTACAGTTTTCAGATTTATTCCTATATGTGTACTCTGAGATAATGCTTCTCGCCAAATTTGATAGTTCTATGTCAACGGAAAGTACCCTGTAGGTTTTGATTTTTGTGAGTGCAAAATATGCGGTTTTTTACGACATAAACGGCTCTAACTTTTTGAAACGATAAATGAGAAGTTTTTCATTTACACAACTGCACGAATTCATTGATATACGTATACAGTTTAAATTTCAGCTCGATATCTTTACGCGTTCCCGAGATAAAGAGTCTTGACAGACACACAGACGGACAACAAAGTGATCCTATAAGGGTTCCGTTTTTTCCTTTTGAGGTACGGAACCCTAAAAAGTGAATGTTGCCAGCTTGCCAGTAATGACTTATGGCACAGAAACGTGGTCTCTCACTATGGGCCTTATTAGTAAGCTCGAAGTAGCCCAACGAGTCATGAAGAGGGCTATGCTCGGAGTCTCTGCGGGATCGAATCAGGAATGAGGTGATCCTTAGAAGAACCAAGGTTACCGACATAGCCCAACGGATTAGCAGGTTGAAGTGGCAATGGGCAGGGAACATAGCGCGGAAGACTGATGACCGATGGGGTCGAAAAGTTCTCGAGTAGAGACCACGTACCTACCGGCAAGCGCAGCGTAGGACGTCCACCCACAAGGTGGACGGATGACCTCATTAGGACCGCAGGATCGCGCTGGATGCAAGCCGCTACCAACCGGTCTTATTGGAAATCATTAGGGAAGGCCTATGTGCAGCAGTGGACGTCCTATGGCTGAAATGATGATGATGATGACTAAACAAAATATAATTATTGAATTTAATTTATTCGTATAATATAAAGCTATATTGCTATAAGTTATATCGGTATACAGGGTAATTTCTAATTAATTAGCATCCTCTTAGGGGCTTATTCTGTACATCAAAACTAACAACTTATGTTCTGCGACTTTTGTCAAAACTTAAAAAAAAATGTTTTTGCATAGAAAAATATCGTTCACCCGCGACGAAATGTATTTTTATGACAACAAAACAAAAAAAAACAGCCGGTTTTTTTTTGAGTTTTGACGAAAGTCGTAGAACAAAAGTTGTTAATTTTCATGTACAGAATAAGCCCCTGAAAGGATGCTAATTGATTAGAAATAAAGTCAACTCAAATAATTTATTGCAACATATGAAATTTACATGCGGTTCTGAGTTAACATGTTTTGTATAGTGATACATATGACCCTATAAGGGTATGGCAATTTTATTATTTGTATTGGAACGATTTATTATTATGTTTTATAGATTATCGTTAAAAATTCGTCTAATGTGTAATAGCATTTCGATAAAAGGATTATTTTTAGTTGTTTTATGAAACACTTTTCTCTTTCGATATCTTTTGGATTATTTGGCAATTTATTGAATGACCCTGTATAACGTCACATTATTTGCGTTTAAATAACTTATAAAACGGTTTCACAGTGCTATAAAATATTCGCAATTAATAAGTGTTCTTAGACCTTTAGAAATGAGTTCTATAAAGGAAGTTTCTCCTCATTGCTATTATCATGATCAATGGGATTATCTGTTTTGTTGTCACTCTTGTAGGCATGACCTAAATAAATGTCAGCGTAGGTAGTTCCATTATTGCCTGCGTCTAGGTAATACTCTTCATGAGTATGTAGGAGGGAGAAAGCACAGTTTCCAAAATGAGATTAATTAAAACATACAAATGGCCATAATCCATTGTCTCATCAGTGTCCCACTAGGTTGGTGACAGTGAGTCAGCCACTTGACTTTCCCCCGCAAATGGTAGGTGGTATGGCAGCAAATTGTCTCTTAAGTTAAGTATTGAGTAACCAAGTCTGAAAGTTTTTGCGACAGAGATATATATACTACAGGCCTTTTGATAGTCTACTGGTGAACATAGCCTCACCCTTTTATGTTCAGTTTTCGTATAACAGAAATATCAAAATCTTTGACTGAACAAAACGCAAACCCATCAAAGTTGTAGTCAGTTTATTTTAGTTCAGATAGGCTATATCAGTTTATTAATATTACATTTTAACTGTTCAATAAATTTATGAAAATGCAAAAGTATTATCTATACTTCTATATCTATACTAATATTATAAAGAGGAAAGATTTGTTTGTTTGTTTGTTTGTTTGTAATGAATAGGCTCCGAAACTACTGGACCGATTTCAAAAATTCTTTCAACTTTGGAAAGCTACATTATCCCCGAGTAACATAGGCTATATTATATTTTCAAAAAAATTAGGGATCCTTACTAAAATTCCAATAATGTAATATAAGGTGTAAAAAAAAGACCTGAAAAATTCCTTACGTCGCGTGCGCTGCGAAAACTATTGATGATGGAATAAAATAATGTACTACGACTTTATAGAACACACCATAATTTACAAAAAATGTCGCGACAGCATATATCTAACTATTATAGTTAAGCCGTAATAACTGTTATTTTATTCTTAAAAATTAATTGAAATACCGTCGCAGGAAAAGGATATTAATTTGTATCTTGGTATTAATCCTTATCAAAATAAATTATTTCATATTCAAGACTGTTTCAATAGTTTTATGCAAATTTTTAAATTATTTAACTAAGACATTTTATTACAAAGATATTACGAGTTCAAAAATGTAAGTATTATAAAAGTTTCGTTTCGCCGCTCACTCCGCTTGGCAATTCATGTACTTTGTACAATGTACATAATACAAAATTCACTTCGAGCAAATATCTATAGAGTCACAATCGTGAAAAAAGTGTCCGAGCCAAAATCCTGCCCAAGCTACGTAGTGGGCAGGCTTTTTAGTTAGTCGTAAGGCGATTCCAAGCCGACTACAACGCCGCGCGATGCCAAAGTGCTCGGTTACAGGCACTTATTAGGTGACATAACGTCGAGATTCGAGGAAACGGGTCATTGAGAATTGAGAAGGGTGCTTGGGCCATATCCACCACCAGTGCCAGGGCCCAGTGTGGGTTGGTGCAGATTGCCACACAATATTTTCCTTCGCCGAAAAGCCAATGATTTGAAATTCCGTACATAAGTTCCAAAGAAACTCATTGATACAGGATCGGGATTTGAACCCACCACCTCACGATTGTAGGATAGGCGTTACTACCACTAGACCACCAAAGTAATATATCTCCGCCATAAGTGTGTCGATTTATGTTTTATTGGTAGTAAATAGGTATGCAGTGGCGTAGCGTGCCTTGGAGGAGCCCAGAATCAAACATAGTTGGGGAGCCCAAATCACTCATTTCTCACAAAAGAAACAAATATGCTTGCATTAAATTGAAATAAATATATACCGCCTTACCGCAAAAGATTTAAACACTGTTTAGCCGTACAATTTGTACTGTTAAAACTTTAGTGGTAAGACGGTTATTTATAAGTTGTCACTTCCTCCTAGAAATTGAGCTAGCCAAACAATTCAAATGATATATACACTTTTCTTGCCTTTTTTTCAGGAAATTGATAATTGATAATGAATAGAATATAATTACCTATATCAGCTAAGTAAGTCTAGCTGAAGACGATTTCAGTTGTTATAAAAATTCTGCCTCTTAGGACAACTTTTGGAAGAATGCTTAACCCGGGAAAAAAAGAGATGATTTTTTTTCGGGAAGCACGAGATTAAGTGACATTGTGGATAACATTTTACTAGGTTTTGCTTACACACGTTAAGGCCCCTGTAGCCCGGGAGCCCCGTATTATTGACACGGCTGATACTGCGGTAGCTACGCCCATACACATAGTATGTGAAACGAATTGTCGACCTTAAAGTTCTCGAATGTAGACAATGTATTGGCAAGTGTAGCGAAGGTCTTCACGTGAATCTAAGATCTGGTCGTGACGTCCGGAACACGTTGGATGCCAGCGATTCGATTCCTTCCATCACAGCTCTTTGGGTTAGCAAGTTGAAGAGGCCTTAGGTAGGGCACACAATTCGTAGAAGTAGAACTGATGTCCAATGTTTTTCAAAATTCTCGAGTGAAGACAAGATCAAGAAACTAACTTACATGGGTAGAATGTATAGAGTGTGGGTCTGTAATATTTTAACGTCGCTTTCATTCTCATCATTGTCATTTTCTGAAATCAGGGCTATATATTATGTACAGCCACCCAACACATACGAACTCACTTTTATTTAGATATGTCAATACCTACTATCTCTTTTTCATAAACTTCGAACAGTTTAAGACTACGAAAACTCTCGCGTTTTGGGTAGGTTTTAACTCATCATAATGGTTCATCCGGTATGTCTAGCATGTGTGTGGCGCATACCTACATTACGTGGTAAGTATATGTATAGCCAATCATACCCGGGCAAAGCCGGGACGGGCAGCTAGTTTAGAATATAATTTGACACAAAAAATGGCAAATCAATTTGATTTGGGTACAAAAGAAAAGTAACTTGTAATTGACATTAGGAAATGACGTGAAACTAGTCAACTCTCTGCTGAAATACACACTCTATTAAAAACCAAACGACTCGTAAATCTTCGAGTACTTTCAGACAACGCAAGGAGCTTGTAAACAGAGGCTAGTAAAGGATAAGTGGGCAATTTAAACAGACATGTCAACATTCGGCGTTTAAGGCGAGTCAATGGGCTCAGCTCTTACCCAATCCTTGCCTACGCTCTTTGGACGGCCGATGGCTTGAGAAATGACCATTAAAATCTATCATGAGAAAACAATTACTTAAGTTAGAAGTTTTCGACATTTATGCTATTTTGCTACGACTCTCTAAGATAAGATAAGATAAGATAAAGTTTATTGTCAAACTGTGTTACATTATAAGGTCTTAGTTCTAAAAAGTGCCAACAGTTTGGTCCATAATGAACATACAATATTTAAATAGATTGTTACAAAAAATGTCAATAAAATTTCATTATAAAATGTCGCAAGAATTAACATTATGAAAATTAATAAAATCAACAATTCTTAACCATGCATAATAATCTAAAAATAGCTTCCAAAATATAACTACTAAAATGTGTCATCCAAAAACTCTTGCACCTTATAATATGCTTTTGATGCTAGTAAACTAAACAGCTTCCTTTTAAATTTAGCCACACTAACAGACTCCAATATAATTTTTGGCAAATGATTGTATATTACCGGACCCATACCACAAATGCCCCCACCGAAACATGCATGCTACGAACGCTCTACGAGTCTACGAAGCAACGATAGCGTTTTTTAACTACTGTACAATTGTTTTAATCATAATTTATCTAAGAAAGTAGCAAACTAAACAGACCTCATTGTAATCAATATTAGATATGAATTTCAGTTAATCAACAGAAGAAGCGGACGAATTGAGACAATATCTAATGAAGTCCATAGGAAAAGAGTGGTTGTAAGCCGCTTCAAATCAATTTTATTAAAAATCTGTAGGGTCTACATATAAAAGTAGCTGTTCTACGATGATGGCCAAAGTTATCAAAAACGTTATTCTTAATTGGATATGTTGCAATAGTATGCAACTGTATTTTACACCTAATCAAATATTAACACCTACTCATCAATTAATTACATGTTTCGGCTGTTCTCAACATAAAATCAAACTATACAATACATGATTACTTATGTACATGTGTTAGTTCTATGAATAGTCCCGTAAAATGACTCACTGTTTAACTAAGTGTGGTTAAATCCAACTGTACAGTTACATATAAATTAAACGAACACTGAAATTACATTTTCATTGAATAATATTAATATTGTGTAATATTTGCGAACATGGCAAGAAACACTTACTAAACAGTTGGTTTTTGTCGTAGTTGACTTTGAAAAATAATATCAAGGAATTTTTTTTCATACAATATAGCCTTGTTTTGTCATAGTGTGGTTGAGAAGAATATTGATTTCAAAAGCACTTTAGCGTAGGTAATTACATAGTTTTAGTCTCATGCAATGCGCCCTTTATTTCGTCAGCCAAACATACTAGCGTCCCTTTACAGAGGATTTATCAATAGGTATGCAAAGTTAAACTACGAAATAAACCGGTTCCAAGATAATTACATAACACCATAAACAAACCGTAAGAAAATAGTGGCCTACAAATTATCATTCAGTGAATAATTTTGCCCCGACAAGTCAGCACCGTCTCACGACGGTTAAGTAAAGACGTCTCTAGTTTGCATCGCATTGACCTTCGGAGGTTTGGCAAACTTATTGACTGAGAGGTGGCGGCGCGCGGCGAGCGCACTCCGGCGCGACTCGCAGCGCGCGCGCCCGTCCGCCGCGCGCCGCCACCCACCACTCACGCACGCCTCCGCTTACAGATCCCGACAAGGACTACAAGCGGCCCCTCGACTTCGACATCGAGGAGGAGACGCGCAAGAAAGAAACCTCCAAGTGGCTCGAGAACCACTTTGGCAGCGAGTCGCGCTCCTCTCACGACTCCATCGCCGAAGAAATAACGCGCCGCCCAGAGCCCCCCTTCTACAAGAACAAGGCAAGCGAAGACGAGGGCTACTACGGCAAGACGAGTGCAGCGCCTCCCCCGCCTGTGTATGGTGATCGAGTCCTGCGAAAGACTAAATCTTCGACGCCCTCCGAGGAGCGACCGAGCGCTCCCCCGAACCGCACCAACGGATACTTCAAGGGAGTAGCGGACTGGTCTCAGCGGCGCGCCACCAAGCCTAGGATGCCAGAACCATCGCCGTCACCACCGTATGCGAGCGAGGAACGCGCGCGTGACCCGTCCCCGCGGCGCGCGTACAAGCGAGACTCGCCACCGGCGACGCGCCGTCACCCACCACCACCCTCGCGTGACGACTCAGCTTACGTATCTTCGTCCACTGTTCATAGCCCACCACGCGGATCGCCTTTTCGTCCTTTAGAAGCGGACCGTTCTTTCCGCGAGCCGTCCGTCGAAGACGAGTACCGACCGGTGGCGCCCGAGCGCAAACGGCTCCTCAAACAGCGGCTTTCCGACGAGCACCGCTACGACAGCGGATACCGCAGTTCGTCGCGCAACGACAATTCGGGTCGATCTCGCGACTCGCGCGACGAAGGCGCCGCGGAACCTCCGCCAGACTACTCGCCTCCGGCGCGCGATCGGCGTGCCAGTGAACGCGACCGCACACCGCCACGCCGGCGCGATCGAGACGAGCGCAAGCAGAATCAAAAGACACGATTCGCGGACGGCGAGCGGCGCGCATCGCCAGCACGGAAATCTGTCGGCACTGCGATCGGGAACTCGATCAGAAAGCTCGTAGGGAAGATCCGGTCGGCGTCGGCGGAGCGGCGCGCGCGCTGGCGCGGCTCGCGCTCACCGTCGCCTTCACACTCTTCTCGCACGTACCGGCCGTACGGCGGCGAGCTGGCACCGCCGAGCGCCGCGGCCGCCGCGCCGCCGCACCGCTACTACCTCGGCGAGGACCCCTTCGCGCCCAGCATCTACGGCCGCGAGCACAAGTACGAGGGCAGTCAGAGGCGCACCGCCGCGCACCACGCACGCGACAACCAACACGACAGGTCAGTCACAACATCTATTATTATTACTCGTGTTCATTTGCGTAGTTCTTGCATTCTTGAATATTTTATCTCCGCCTTAAATTAAATTTCGATTCGGTACCATTAATTTATAAACATCATTATTTTTACTAGATACGTAAAATATATAACAACAAAGAAAATTATGTGCGAATAATTAAAATGTGCGGAAATTAATTTAAAATTCAAATTTATTCCATCGATGTTTAATTGCTTGAACGCAACGACACGCCTTGTAAGACAACCGCGGGTTTTCCATATTTGAGCGGCCTAATTTTATCCGTGATTCTGAAACTATTAAACCATATCATATTCACATAAACAAAAACCTAATGAGCCTAAAACAGAATGTTGTCCTACAACCGATACATGCGTCCGCCCTCGCACGAACCAAACATAAAATTAATTAATGCTTCTGTAAGCTATTATCATAGAGTTACGGCGATCTGATAGGAACTAATGTAATAAAGGCAGAATTCGCGTGATGCAAACACACGTGGGCGAAACGGGCTTTTTGCTTTTCTATACAAAGCTGAAGATTATCACGGTTGTTAATCAATAAATTATAATCATGAGATAATCAATGTTGCACAAAAACGGCTACAAAGTTATAATACTCGCGACGCAGAAAAAACATCTAAAATAGTCGCGGCCTATAAAATTAATTTACGAAGGAGCAACCCACAGGTTGACAAATTTTATTGGAATTCTAAATAATAACGCTCTATTGATTTATTTGAATAACTTACTCGTAGCAAAATAAACTATTGTTTTGATTTAAAATACGACTTTCAAAATTATCCAGGGTTATTTTTAAACAATTAGCATCCTTTTAGAGGCTTATTCTGTACATCAAACTAACAACTTTTGTTCTGCGACTTTTGTCTAAAAGTACCCTGTAGGTTTTGATTTTTGTGAGTGCCAAAATATGCTGTTTTTTACGACATAAACGGCTCTAACTTTTTTAAACGATAACTGAGAAGTTTATCTTTTACACAACTGCAAAAGACTATAGATATACGTATACAGTTTAAATTTCAACTCGATATCTTTACGCGTTCCCGAGATAAAGAGTCTTGACATACACACAGACGGACAGACGGACAACAAAGTGATCCTATAAGGGTGCCGTTTTTTTCCGTTAGAGGTGCGGAACCCTAAAAACAGCAATATTCTAAGTTGCTATTAAATTTACGATGGCGCCTTCAAAATTGGCCACAATACCTACCTATTTTACGTATTAATTCATGTTATTTCTTTAATTATAAATTTATCTTATTTTTTTTTTTGCAATTAAGATGAACATTAAATACCTGGGATAGGTACTAATGCTATTTTTCTTATTGATATTTCTGGTAAATTAAATAACTTGACGGCCACAATAAATGTAACTTTCAGATTACCAAACGGCAAATTAATAAGTTATTTGAGATTTTATTTCAGGATCCATTAAACAAAAATAATTACCATTAACATAGTATTTATGTATTTACCTTTTATTAAATAGGCCCTTTGTTAGTTGCAACGAAATACGACACTGCTAATCGGCTAAAACTACATAAACTACTACTACATAAAAAGCAATTAGATCAATTATTACTTTCCTTCATTTTAAAGTGGGCTCTGTAAAATTGGGCCGATTGTTTCATTTAAACATCTTTAGAAACAAACATAGCAGTAGGAACAATAACATAGAATATGTAAAAAATACGTGGACATAATTTGTCTTTAGATGAGATTTAACAAAATGCTTGGAAAAAACAGCATTTATTTTATCTGCAAGTCTATTGTGCACAATCGCATTGTAATCATTGTACATAACTCAGTTCGCGCCGCGCGCTTGTGTCGGTAACACGTCGCTCGCCTACCGCTTATCCTACCATCCAAACTATCGTCTATTACGCGGCCCGTCAACATAAACATAAATATTATTAAAATGTTCTTATGCCCAGTGTGTAACAAAGACTTCTCCGATGGAGTGAAATGCTCGAAATGCATTTTAACCTATTGTTTTACGTGTGCAAACATAACGGAATCAAACTTTCGGAAGCTCGGCGCAGCTAGACAAGCTGCCGTTCTGTGCGGCAACTGCAAGGGCGGACAGATGCATGCGCCCTCCACAGTGAGGCCCTGCGCGCCCGCGGCCTCGGCCTCGGCTGCTACCCTGGACACTGTCCTGCAGGAATTGCGCAGCGGCATTCGCGGAATTAACGTGAGGTTGGAACAATTACCCTCAATTGTGCAGGAAATCTCTAGCCTGAAAGAAAATTTGCGAAACATTGACGAGTCCCTGTCATCCATGAAAGAAGAAGTGCATAAAAACTCTACAAAAATATTAGAGGTGGAGAAAAGACTTCAAGTTTTGGAGGAAAAACCTGTACTTCCTGCAGACTACCCTCTCTTGCAAGCTGAAATAACAAAGCTACGTTGCGAACTCGCCTCTAAAGACCAGATGATGAGGCTGAACAACATCGAGATAAAGGGAATCCCGCAGATAAAGAACGAAAATCTCATTGAGGTGGTACGCAAGATTGGAGAAGTCATCGGTCAGCCCATTGTAAAGAGCGAAATCGATTTCGTTACGAGAATTCGATCGTCGGCGGTGCCTAAACCAATCGTAGTGGGACTCATCGGCAGATACCTAAAAGAAAACATGGTGGCCTCGGCAAGAGCTCGCAAGCCGGGTCTGGCCGCTGAGGATCTTGGTTTCTCAGGATGCTCGAACAAAGTTTACATCAATGACCACCTCACTAAAGAAAACAAACAGCTTCTCACCAAAACGAAAAAAATAGCTCTGGAAAACAATCACAGACACGTATGGGTCCAAAACTGTAAAATTCTATCGAGGAAAAACGACAGCTCACCAATAATTGCAATTACCCGTGAAGAAGATCTTTTGAAAATCAAGTGACTCATAATTTTTATCACGTATTGTACGCTATACCAATGTAGGTCTATTCTATTAATAATAATATCATCTCAAAATTATCTATTTTCTATTTTTCCTATTATACTAAACATACTCATTCTGATTAGGAGATTGTTGTTTTCCATTCACTATAATGGCATTTTAATTATTTCACACATACAAATTATATTTCTATTAAATAATATTTTACTAAGAAACAAGTCTGAATCACTGGTATTTGCATTCAGTGTTTGCGTAATCGGTCACACACATTTGTATCTATCTAAACTAACTACTAGGGTAAGTCATAATATTTACTCAGAAATAGCATGTAATAATCGTCTACTACTGCGGGTACTTCCATATTTAGTTTCACCGTCACATGAATTAAAACAATTCATTTTATTACTCATTCATATTTGCCCAACTACCTATTACACGATCCAGCACACAACCAGCGCGCCTAGTCTAATAAATGCTCTGTTACTCGTACGTTGTGTATATCTATATCTTATTGAGCAAATGTTTAGAGTAGTTACACTTGTCTTCACTGTGCTGTCTTCGATTCGCAAGCGCCTAACGAAACTTAATAAGTTGATGGTATTTGTTGGCATTTATGTCGCGATCCGGTCAAACTTTTTTGGCCGGGCCGTGATACATGATTGTTGATATTTACTACCAGAACGTTAGGGGTTTGCGGACGAAGACGGCACAGTTTAAGAGAAGTGTTCAATTATACAATTATGACGTAATAGTTTTGACTGAGACATGGTTGCTGGATGGCATAAAAAATGAGGAATTGTTCAGTGATAGGTACACAGTGTGGCGCCGCGATAGAGATTATGCGAGGGTTGCACAATCCCGCGGCGGTGGAGTTCTCGTCGGGGTGCGCCGTGACCTTGCGGCGCGCGCGCGCCCGGCCTGGCATTCCACTGCCGAGGACATCTGGGTGTCTATCAGGTTTGATGCGAATGGCGGTATCCCTCCTGTCACCGTTCACATAGGCTGTATTTACTTATGTCAACAGAATAATGGACTGTCTTTTTCTTCACAATTGTCCAATTTTGCAGATAAAGTTCAGGAAGTATGTACTGATAACCCGTCCGATCGAATAATTATAGCCGGGGATTTTAATTCAAGCGATATATCGTGGTCCCCGTCTGGGTTGAACTCGTATCTTACTCCGTCTTTCTCTGGCTCCAATCCTAATCACAGCGTGGTAAGAGACCTAATGAATGTGTGTGACTTAAATCAGTTTAATAGTATTAAAAATCATCTCGGCGGACTACTCGACTTAGTTCTCTCTAATGGAGATATCCTACTCTCTCATTGCACCGAGCCTTTGGTAGATGAGGACTCTTACCACCCGGCTCTAATCTTTCAACCGAACCTCATCGTTTTACCTCCGCTTAAACCTAGTTCTAGGCTGAAATTTCAATACTCAAAAGGGGATTACTCGGCCATATGTGAGGAACTCGACGGCTGCGATTGGAAGTCTTTATTGTCATGTGGGTCAGTAGACGAAGCGGTCGATGCGTTCAATGAGATTCTTCTTAGTTTGCGAGATAAGTTTATACCTTCTAAACGAGTGCGTTCAAGCCATTTTCCCGTCTGGTATTCTCCCGCGTTGATAAAAGTACTTAGAGAAAAAAAACAAATTACATAGAAAGTTCAGAACATATAATAACAAAATTGATAATGTTGCTTTTAGCGTTCTACGCAAGAGAGCTAAACAAATGGAGATCGAATGTTACAACAATTACATAATGATTACTGAAAACTCCATTAAAAAGAACCCCAAAGCTTTCTGGTCTTACGTACAAGCAAATAAGCAACATAACTCATACCCTTCATCCATGAACTATAATGATAGTGAGCTTACTTCGGGTGAGGAAATATGTAATGCCTTTGCAGAGTTTTTTAACTCCACCTTCTTGCCTTCATCTGCCTCATCAAATTCAATCACAACTGATGCTCCTTTTCTGTCGTACTCATGTACAGAGATTCGTACAGTAGAATTTAACGAAAATGAAATTTGTAAAATACTAAAATCTCTTGATTGTAATAAGTCTGCGGGGCCGGATGACCTGCACCCAGTTTTGATATCGAAGTGTGCTGCTAGCCTGTCCTATCCTACCTGTCTATTATTCAGGCGCTCTATTGCTGAAGGCGTCATGCCAAAAATTTGGAAATCCGCTATAGTTACTCCCATCCATAAAAAAGGTCCTAAGCGCGACGTTGCAAATTACAGGCCTATTTCTAAACTCTGTGTGTTAGCAAAAGTCATCGAAAAGATTATTCATAACCAGATATATGCTGCTCTCAAACACACATTCTTGCCGCAGCAACATGGGTTCCTTCGGGGTAGGTCAACTGTAAGCAATCTCCTTTCGTTCACGGATGATCTCTTCGGTGGGATGGAGTCTGGTGGCCAATTTGATGCTATATACACAGATTATAGTAAAGCATTCGACAGAATTGATCACGTGATCTTAATGGACAAAATACTAAAGGCAGGGATTCGCGGCGATCTCCATCGGTGGTTCGTTTCGTACGTGGGGAGCCGCTGTCAAACTGTGGTTCTAAATGGGTTTTCTTCACAATCGCCCTTCTCCATTATACCATCGGGTGTCCCGCAGGGTTCCATTTTAGGACCATTGCTATTTGTACTATTTATCAATGATATAAATCAGTGCTTCCAAAATTCCAAGTTCTTATTATTTGCTGACGATATGAAAATATATAAGAAAATTAACTCACCGCTAGACTGCGAACTTCTTCAGCAGGACCTTTACCGATTGCACAAATATTGCCTACTCAACAGACTTGATTTAAACATTAGTAAATGCTACTGTATCACATTTACCAGATCTCGACATGCTCTGCATTATAATTACAAACTAAACCAGCAGTCGCTGCAACGTACTGATCATGTCAGAGATCTCGGCGTTATACTGGACTCAAAACTCCTGTTTGACAAACATGTTGAGAGCATAACTGCGAAAGCTATGAAGACCTTAGGATTCATATTTCGCATAACCAAAAACTTCAAAACTCTAAAATCGCTTAAGATTCTTTACTGTTCGTTGGTACGAAGCCAATTAGAATATGCCTCACAGATTTGGAATCCGCGTTATGAGCTCTATATCGATAGTATAGAGAAATTACAGAAGAAGTTTCTGCGTTTCATTAATTTCAGGCACAGAGTAAAAATTAAAGACTATTATGAAAGTTGTAAGCACCATCATTTACTTCCTCTGTCATGTAGGCGTGAGGTGGCTGATTTAACTTACCTCCATAACATAGTACTGAATAGGATTGATTGTAGCGATCTTCTGTCTAAAATAAAACTTCAGATACCTACTCGCATTTCAAGACGAAACCATCTCATGCTCCATGCTGATTCGTGTGTGACCAATTACAAACAAAATTCCTACTTCATCAGAGTATGTAACACTTTTAATTATAGTTATTCTAAAGATGTAGACTTATTTACTGCAAGACAAAATGCATTCAAAAACTTAATATACTCAACTTTTTTCTGTGATGACTAACTTCAATCTCCAAATTCTTAACATTTATATTTGTTTCTTCCCTTTCAACTATCTACATTGGTATAGCTCCCACAAAATTAATTTCTTATATTTATTATTGTTACAAATCTATTTTTTATTTTACTATGTACTATTAGTGTAAACATCAATTAGGCTTATTTATGTCATACTAGCGAACTAACTTTTTTTAAACAAAGCTGTTTGTTTACCAAAAATAAATAAATAAATAAATAAATAATTTATTTTATAGCAGCAGATTACTTGTAAACTGCGCAGAAACATAACCTATTATAAAAAACTAATTTCAATACTCCTACTCACTAATTGTAATTACTGTGCCATCATAGCTCAATATCATTATTGTTACAAAAAGCACATTATAAAAACTGGTCTGAATTCTTTTTATCAATCAAGTGCGGCGACACAACTTTAATCAAGACATTGCGTTCCGGCATATCATTCCTTTTTAGGCGCTCCATCCACGGCCGTTCCTATTAAGGGTAAATAAGCATTTTATTCGCAAACCAGCCCTTATTTAGTCCACGAGTTCTGACTCACGCGCATTTGTCAAGTGAAACATAGAGTTTTAAGAAATATTGGCTCACAATGACAAGTATCTGTGAGTATACGGCTGAGTCACTGCTAGGAAATGTTCATACAAACAACAGGTGTAGAGGTGGTCGATGCAAATTAGCGCGATACAATTATCTTTGCAGATTGCGGCAGATCTACTTACCAAGGCCAGACATGGACTCGTTACACACAATTATTCATTCCACTTGTCCCGTTAACAATAATAAAGCAACAAAGGCGGAGCTTAATAATCTTAAACAAAGCGCGGGTCTCCGCGCGTAGGAGGAGATCCCCCATTCAATCCAATTACTAGAATGCCAACGTTTTTGTGGCGGACGAGATAACAATAAAAATACGTGGGCAAAGCTCATCGTGTGATGCCAATAAATCCTTTCTTAGAAAGCAAAAAATAGATTAATGTTCTTTTCGTTTCCAGGGGCCAGTTCTCGAACACGTTGGGCCGGCTCAGCCACTCCACGAGCCGCCTGAACCCGAACGTCGACGACGAGGACTACTCGAGGAACGCGCAGACTTTACCGCGGAAACTGCACGACAGGAAAGAGAAGACGGAGAAGCCAAGCTCAAACAAATACTGGCATCGCCTCACGCCCAACAAGCGGTCGAGCAGCGCCGCCAATATATCCAATAGTGTCACGGCAACTCCAGACGGGAAGATAAACGGTTACCCGCCCGGGCCGGCCAAACCCGCGCGGACCTACAAGGCTCTCAACCGGAGCAAGAGCTTTGCTATGGGCGCACCCGAAAAGGAGACCCACCCGCGCTACGTTTCTTCCATGAATAGAAATTACTCCACCATGTATAAATCGAACCCCCACCTCAGCCGCCTCGATGAGACTCCAGAACAGCTGAAAAGTCCCGGGATTGTGTCTATCATAAATCGCAGCCAACGCGACCTCGCCGATGCAGTTTCTAGAGAAACCGAACGCAGGCGCGACGGCCTCTTCGGAGCTCGATACGCAAAAACTCCCCTCAGTAACGGACATGTCAACGGATACTCTAAATCGTTCGACGATACAGACAAGAAGAAAATGTTCCTGAAAGGGCTGAAAGAACGCGCGCCCGAGCTTTACCAGACGTTGCACGACGACGAGTCCGACGGCAGCAGGCTTTCCTCCCGTTACGGCACACCGTCTCCTCACTACAAAGATCGCATATCGGAGGAGCGGAAAATACCTCTGTACAAAACCGACTCCCTGAACAGGGAAACGAGCCCTTTCATCTCTCGGCTAGATACCAGAGTGAAGTCACCTCTGAGGAGAGGTAGCAATAGCAGCGATAATTACTCGGAAACCTACAGATATACGACTAAATCCGGCGACCCCGAGCGACCCAGCATCACGGATACGGTAGAAACCGTCAGCAAAAAAGTGGTACCTTCCAGAGACGGCCGATCCAAGGAAATCATAGAATCCAGAGAAATTAACTCTATCACCAAGAGCAAAGGATACAAAGATCCCCCCAAATACATCGAGAACGGCATCAGAACCTACGAGCCGAAAGCTCCCTTATTCACCGAACGTAGAAGTAGTAACTATAAAGTAATCGAAAAGTTAAGAGATTACTGAAACTTTCCATTAAGAAATAATAAATCTTATGCCATATATTTTTGATATCAGAGTCATTCACAGACTGAATGTACGAAACGCTTTAGACGTAGCTATCTAACTACACGTAAGTTTTTAATAAAATAGTAACAGATTATAATTTAATCTAAAACTCATCGTGTAATCATGTAAAAAGTCATAGAGCTTTACTAATTGTATTGTTAATATTGGTATGATTCCGTCCATAGTCATGAATTTACGAAAATCGGGTAGATAAATAATAATTTAAATCGACCGCCCTAATTTTGTGAATAGCCTTACAATATAACAATTATATTTTAAGAGACAATAATAATTTTAGTTAAGAATTTATGAAAATGTATCAATAAAATGTAATGTGTTAATACGCACTAATAGTTTTTGTTTTATTCCATATTATATTTTTATACCTAGAGTGATAAGGAGGAAAGAAAATTCATATATATTTAATAATTATATCACTTCTATTGGTCTCGCTTCTAAGGCCTTCAAGATAAAAAATATGATAAAATATACAAACATTTAAGACAGGAACTGTCACAAAATCGATAAATGTTCAAATATTTAGTTGGTTAAATTGTGTACCTACCTCTTTTACTCAAGATTTGAAGAGAATTCAACCTCTTTTGAGTTACTAAAAATACCCAGAAAAAATCAAAAATTCTATAGAGGAGGCCGATGTCCAGCAGTGGACATCTTACGACTTATATACATTTTTATTGACGATGCTACTGACACTGTAAGTAGTAGCTCTGCCTTTGGTGCAAGAAGTCCTGGGTTCGAAACCCAGATAGATATTTGTGTGGTGAATATCATATGGAAGCGCCTGGAGTGAGAAAATTAAAGTGTAGTAGGTAATGATACTTAAACACCTTTATCTATTCGTATCTATATTTATCTACACATTTGACCGTGCAACTGTCTTTTTTGTAATCTGATAAAAACAATACAATAATTATAAAACGATAGCATTGTTTGTAATGATATATCGGTAATATTTACGAGTAGGCATAGTAGTAGGCTTGGCAGTACTCAAATTAATTAATAGTTATCACTATCATCACTACATAGTATAAACAAAGTCGGTTCCTTGTCTGTGTGTCCCTATGTTTGCTGACTACGCAACGGATTTTGCCGCGGTTTTTTAATAGATAGAATGATTCATGAGAAAGGTTTATTTGTATACTTAATAATATAAGTATATTTTAATTTATATTATGTATTAGTTTATTGTTTTATCATAGGTTTTTTTACCATTATTCTTTATTAATTTTATTTATTGTTTGTATTTTAAGTATTTATATCATTTTTTTATTAGTATGTATGTTTATGATGTATAATCTAATTTATATTTTATTTAATGCGCACCCCGTCCATTATTCATACGCGTTCTGTCCTCTCCATCCTAAGGTTGCCTGGCAGGGATCGCTATCAGCGATAAGGCCGCCCATTGTTACACTGTTTATGTTTATTTGTTTCTTTTTTGTGATTAATTCTTGGTGTTCAATAAAGAGTTTATCTATCTATCTAATACACCTGTGCGAAGCCGGGGCGTGTCGCTAGTTTGTTATACAAGAGAGCAAAGTTGCTTTTTAACCGCGTGCTTAATTTTGATGACCGAGCAAGCGAAGGATTCTGAAATTTCAATTCTAGGCGTTAGCGAGAGAGTCGTTTTCAAGAAATTAAAAAAGGTTGTATGATTTCAATTTCAATTTTTCAATTTTGTTTATTTGTATAAAATGTAGCTTACAGCACTTAATACTAGGCGTTACATTTTTTATCCTAAAAACTACGAATTAAAATTGAATAAAAACTACGAATGATAAATTCGGCACCATGGAGATGGAAGTATGATGTTTTGAATTCACAAACTTAGTGCACACGATGTTCTAAATTCAATTTTACTTTCCCCTCTAGCGGATAAAACGACTTTTGACCTCTCCGAGATGAGGGGATGAAAAAAAATATTATTTGTAAAAAGAGACATCTATAGCATTATTCTCCAACTGCTAAATGTTCTTGTTAGGTAGATACCAATTCGTTGTCTTTTTGATACAACTTTAATGTTTGCTTACTGGCTTCCTTATTAGTATGGCTGGTTTATAACAGATGGCGCTAGCTTCGCAAAGACCCTGCAAATTACAAAAAAATAAAAATATTATTATACGTACTATACAAATAACTTGGTGCATTATTTTCTGAAACATTATAATAATAGCTGCCTCGGCGAACTTCGTTTCACGCAAGATCTTAATAAATTATAACCTATGTGTTATTCTGATGTATAAGCATTATTATTGCAAAGGTATAATCTCAAAGTTTTTACGTGAGGGCAATAATTTTGTTTTCCTGAAACCTCAACAATATTAGTTCGTTCGTTTCAGCCATATAACGTACACTGTTGGACATAGGCCTCCCCTAAAGATTTCCAATAAGACCGGTTGGTAGCGACTTGCATCCAGCGCCCTGTCTAGTTAATACTTCACTATAATTTTACAGATATCTGTGACTATAATGGACTTAGATAATGGATTTCTAAAATCTAGTAACGCTGCTGTCAAAACTGTCATAAACATTACTTTAAAACCTCCGTGTTAAAAACGGTAGGTACCTAAGTTTTATCAACAATAAACCTAGAGTAGGGACAAGATAATAGGTCACTTTTGACATTTCATCAAAATTCAACAACGTAACCTTGTAACGGCGGGCATAAAATAAGAACTGCACAATTGCTTAACTTTTTTCAATTACGTTTACATATTTATTGTAATAATGACCGATACGAGTAATTTTACGATTTGCTTTCACTAATAAACCATTCTAAACATAATAAAAAATTTCTGATCTAAAGAACTGAACGTCGTTACAATGTTGCGTCAGTCAACCCTTTTTCTTTTTAAACACTAGGGATGTTACTCTAAAAATCGAAAGCTGATAGGATTGTAAGTTGAATCGAATGCAATGATTACTTGTGAAGAAAAATCACCATAAACCACGTTGTGATTATAGTAAAACCTAATTATACATATTTATTATTCTTTTAACTAACTATAAAAATACAAAAAAATAACTAAATAGAAAGGTCATTGATGTTGGGTGCAATTTAGGTGGATGTTGCTGGCAACACCAGTGCCTGTCGATGACGCATGTCATGTCGCCATAACATGATGATGACGCAGTCTTTTGTTGTTGTGCGAAGTGACTGTGCGTTTTTGGTGTGCTCTCTGTTATTTTCTTCTGATCCGGCTTTTTCATTGAACTGATCTTACTGACTACGTTTACCTGGCTATAAATTGGACTCCGATTGCTTAACGATTATTAAACAATAAAAACATTACAGTCTTACTATGTCGAAACGGGGGAAAACTCTAAACAGTCAATCTCGCGAACTAGTGCTGAAATTGTACAATTATTTTGGACGTGAATCAGTTAACGATGGGCCTCTTTTACCATTGAAACCACCGAGAGAACGCGTTGCCGAAGCATTGGGAATAGGGAAGAAGACAGTAACTCAAATTCTGAAAGAGAAATACGGACCATCAGGCTCAGAAGATAATACTTTACATACACCGAAAAAACGAAAGAGTAGATAGTAACGTTGATAATTTTGATGCTACTGCAATTCGCAACCACATTTATGGATATTACTCGAGAAAAGAATATCCTACACGGGAAAAGCTATTGAGTTCGTTAAAAGGCGCAGGTTTATTTTTTGGAGGCAAATCGTCTCCATCAAAGGTTTTGAAATCGATTGGCTTTAGATTTAAAAAATCCGACAAGCGGAAAATCCTGCTAGAACGCTACGATATTATTTTGAAGAGAATAACATTCTTACGTGAGGTAAATAAAATTACGGATTGGGACAATGTCGTGTTTATTGACGAAACATGGTTGAATGCGAACCATACGGTTGCGCGGACATGGACCGATGATACAGCGGCCTCCACCTCAAAAGTTCCATCGGGAAAAGGAGCCCGACTTATTATATGTCACGCGGGATCAGCTTCTCAAGGTTTTATTCCAGACTGCCTCCTCGCATTCGCCTCTAAAACTACAACAGATTACCATGAGGAAATGAACTTTGATGTTTTTAAAGAGTGGTTTGAGAAGCTGCTAGTCAGCTTAGAAAACCCATCGAAAATTATAATGGACAATGCTCCGTATCATTCTGTACAAGTTGATAAACCACCAACTCAAGCAAATAAAAAGCAAGAAATTGTCTCGTGGCTGGTAAGAAATGGTGTGGAGGCAAGTCCAACTTTATTAAAAGTTGAGTTGTTAAATCTGGTAAAAGCAACTAAGCCGTCCAAGCTCCGCTATGTAATCGATGAACTAGCCCTAGAGCATGGACACGAAGTTATTCGATTGCCTCCCTACCATTGCCAGTATAACGCCATCGAGCTTATTTGGGCACAAATAAAGGGTCATGCAGCGCGGAACAATACTGAACCACCCTTCAGTACTGCTAAAATGATGACTCTGCTACAAACTGCATGTGCTGAAGTCACTACAGAAGACTGGCGAAAAGTCGTGGAGAAGACAAAGAAAATAATTTTACAAGATTTTGAACGAGATGTGAGAATAGACAATATTATTGAAAATGAATTAATAATATCTCTGAGTGCTGACAGCAGTGATGAAGATAGCAGTTCCGATAGTTCAAGTGAATAAAAGCAATTTTTTTGTTAAATTACGTAGGTACTTGTCTTATTTTGCTCCTTTAATTTATGAAAGAAAAAATAATAATGGGACAGGGATTCGCATGATCATTTTTAAAATTCACATATGTTTCAAGTCTGTATCGATTCATTCGATTCATTCATTTAATCGATGTTTTTAAGCAGGTCACCTCACTATGAATATAAAACTGACATCTGTCAAAAGTGACCTATTGTCTTGTCCCTACTGTAGGCAAAAAATGTAGATTACAAAAAAAAAATTACATCTAGAGAAATAGTCTTTGTCCTAGAAATGATCATTCTTAAGATATCGCCATTCTCAATGTTGAAGGAATGTAAAATAAGTGAAAATAAATGTAGGAGGAAAATAAGTGGAAGGTTACATTGTATAAGCACACATTTCCACAGCACCTACCTATGAGGTACCTAGTGCACCTTAGTTAGGTAATCTAATCTAACGTGGTTTTCCTGGTAGATTTACTCCACGACCTGCTATGATGAAGTTTTATAGGAAAATACTGTATTACCTGCATGAGGTAGTTTTGATTTCTGTCCTTAACCTAATGGCGACGAGACGAGCAAACTAAGGGTTTTTCCCCTCATTTTATGACCTTTCTTCATAATGTGGCAGGTTTAAAATGAGTAAATCTTGTTAAACATATCTTCAGTTAGCGAATTAAGCCTAAAATATTTATTATTAATATTTGGAACTACCTTAAAAATACTATTGAAAAGTATTACCTTACAGCATTTTTGTAATTATTGTTTATCCTAATTTTCATGGATCGGAGAGGCTCATTTTGAATTAAACTTGAAATAAGTGGTTTGAGATATTAGCACCTTTTTTCATTGGCAAACATTACTTTCTAAATGTTGTATTTTAAAAAAGTTTATAGCGAAATATTGATAACATCAAAATCGTCGAGAATATTTGGGGGACCGGGGCTTTATCTGATATTTCTGTTAATATTTTATACTCGTCAAATTCAACTCTTCAACAGTCATGTCTTCTGAAATCTTCTTCGATTTTTCTTTTTCTTCCTCTTCTTCTTGCTGGATTTACCGGATAAATTAAAAGAATTTTAATTTTTAACTAAGTATTTCTGGATAATTTAAAAGAATTTTCGTTTTTTACTAAGAGTATTTCAATTCAATAATTATTACGGTATTTTCCCGTAAAACTCTATCTTAACAGATCGTGGACAATATTTAAAAGAATCTTAAATTTCAAACCAAATCAAGTTATTATATTATCTTTATCTACCCTTAGTACCACTGAATTTTTCATTTGCTTGACATTCATGGTACTACTGACACACTTTTACATCATTGGTACGATGAAAACCTTCAGGCCCATTTACTGCCAATAGACATTGAATTCAGGAATAAAATTGTAACAATTCCAATTGAGATTTAGGTTATTATTGTCAAAGATATCAAACAAAAAATACATCATGAGTAGATTAAGATCTAATTTTTAGGTTCCGTACCTCAAAAAGAAAAAACGGAACCCTTATAGGATCACTTTGTTGTCCGTCTGTCCGTATATCAAGACTCTTTATCTCGGGAACGCGTAAAGATAACGAGTTGAAATTTAAACTATATACGTATATCTATGATCTCTTGCATTTGTGGAAAAGAAAAACTTCTCGGTTATCGTATAAAAAAATTAGAGCCACTTATGTCGTAACAAACCGCATATTACGACACACACTAAAACAAAACGTACATGGTACTTCTTGTTGACATAGAACTATGAAATTTGGCGAGAAGTATTATCTCAGAGTAAAAATATAGGAATAAATCTGAAAACTACATTTTTATTTCAATCACAAAAATAATTGGGCCTAATTCATATTTGAACCCATATTCACAAAATATGGGTTCAAAATTAAAAAGTAAGTATATCGTATCATGTAAGGTTTCATACAAAAGAGCTTCATTAGCACATGCTAAAACAGGTTTTTAATTATTTAAACAATGTGTAATTTTCGATGGATGACGAGTAAAGTGAAAGAAAAAGTGTCTATGATTAATAGTATTTTAACAACTTACTTCCCAATTTTGTCAAAATTTTCTGTAGTTGTACGGAACCCTCGGTGTGCGAGCCTTACTAGCACTTGTCCGGTTTTTATGTTACATAATTGCACATCTTATCATTTATGCTTAATTTTAAAAGAACAACAGTGTAGGTCTTTAATAACAAAAGATAACTTATATTTCCGCCTAAGGTCGAAGTTCATTTTACAGATACCAACTATTCATCAATTTAGGATGAATGACATTAATCTTTTTGGTTTAGGACTCAATTATTTGTCATTGCTTATAATGTGAGAATGTTTTATTACAACAATAAAATTATGCTAACTACCTATCTTAGTCGGTTATTTAAAATTTACTTACATGTGTTTTTATACAGGTTTGTAATTAGGACATCATATATTATTTAGTTTGTTTATCTGATAGGGTAGTAAGCTTCCCTGCTTTCGACCGAGTACGCAACCATTGTTCGCAGATGATTGCATATGAAGAGTTGTTTTCCCTTTGTTAGCAACTGGTCGCTATGGAAGAGTATTTTTCCTGAATAGGCAACCAGCGACATGCGATAGACTTAAATGGTTATTATTATATACTACGGGACTAATCGCGCACTAAAATTACGAGATAAATAAATACCTCGTCATCCCGACGTTTCGGCCGAGTTGCATCGACCGTGGTCACGGGTAGACGGCCGAAACGTCGGGATGAGGAGGTATTTATTTATCTCGTAATTTTAGTGCGCGATTAGTCCCGTAATATAAAATAATAATATTGTGTTCAAATTGTGAAAGTTTAAAAACAACACTTAAATGGTTGTTCGTTCATCTTCCGTGGTACTACTGCTTGGGACGAACATTAGTGTTAAAGGAATTTTATCTTTCTCGTAGCACAACTAATTTTCTATAGTTGATTAAGCCTATACAATCTAATTCAACGTGAACTTAGATTTCAACCGGACACGAGGGTCTGAATATGTGTGTGTCCATTTTGTGAAACTCAAAATAGGTTACTTAAAATTAGTTATGATTACTACATCTTGAACCCGCTAATATTTCCTCCCTGCGAAAATTTACCTTGAACGATATAGACGTAAATAAAGGAAAAACAATTTGACGCATTTATCGACCAACTACCTGAAAATTTAACCCAAAAGCCATTTCCGTGTTCAGACCTATTTATCCATCAAATCCCGTATCCAATTAACAAGGCCCCGTACACAAACCAATTGTTTAAACAACGACTATTGTTGTAAAACACAAATGTTACAATAACAGGGATATGGGGGTGGCCGTTAAAGGAGGGCTAATTGTTAAGGGTTCTATGCGTATTCTAATTTTGGAGTCTCTGCGGGTAGTCGTAAAATGAAATAAGGTTGCGTGAGGTCAGAGTTAAATTGAAGAATTGACTTTACTTACTACCATGCTCTTTTCTGGAGATTTTGTGTTGTACCTATTTATCCATCATCCATCAGCCACAGAACATCATAGGCCTCCCATATAGATATCTAATAAGACCGCATCCAGCGCGATCCTGCGGTATTAATGAGTTTTCAACACTCTTGCTCATAAAGTAGCCCTAATTTCACCGCAATTAGGCACATAATGACACCTGTAATCAAACTGTTACTCGTTCATTGGTATTATTTACACGTGAGTTATAGTTTTTTTTTTGATTGGTTGTTCTTAAAAAAGTTTCGATACAAAAGAGATCATGTTCAACAGTAGGTACAAATAAATTAACGTACTTATGAAACCTCATTCTTTTAGTTTAGGGCCGATTGCAATTGCGCGCGCATAGGAAAACTGATTAATTTTTCTCGCCATTACGAAACATTTTTCACAACTCGTTTTCACTGTTACATTTTTTTTATTTCGAATAGGTTTGCGTTTGGCTACCCACTGCCTGATGTTGAACAGATGTGCGGTCTAGGGTGTAGCACGCTTACCTAGAAGATACCTATTTAGTCGGGATTTGAAGACACTCGCGTTGTATTTTAACGGGAAGACAGACCCACGCAAAGCGCACATCTCTGCACCACATTCTGGCTGTTCGTATGAGGAATGAGGGTTCGAAACACTTGGTTCTGACGCGCGGAATGTCCACCATAAAAGGGTGGCGCTTTGGTTGCGTCTGTCTAGCCGTACGATAGAAGAAAAGGTCAGGGGGGACCAGATTGTGCACATCCAGGGCGCATTCTCCGAAGTGTATCCGGTAAAAGGCTGACAAACACGCCACCTTGCGACGATGCTCAAGACTTTGCAGCTGCGACTTAATCAAGGTGTCGTTGTCAATCTGCCTCCTGGCTCGCCTCTCAATCGACTCCAGAGCCTGCAGTTGATATTTGGCAGAGCCGTCCCAAAGGTGAGAGCAGTATTCCACGCAAGTCCTGACTTGTGCTTTATAAAGAGTAAACAGTTGCTTAGGTGTGAAATACCGTCTCACCTTAGAGAGGACACCAAGTTTTTTGGAGGCTAATTGGGCTTTTGACTATATGTAAGAGCCAAAGTTAAGAGTAGATGAGAGTAAAATGCCTAATACTTCCAAGCTGTCAGTTACCGGAACGGAGATCCCACGGAAAGCGGGAGACAATTGGAAGGGTCTCATTTTGGCCAAAAACAGCCTTGTGAGTCTTCGTGGCATTAAACTTGACCAGGTTAGCATCACCCCAGTTGGATACCGCCGACTCAAGTTGAGCCGTTCAACCATAGCCTCTCTGTGTATCTAACTCGATCTGTGGCCCGCTGGTTCTTGCATCGGATGTATAGCTCTCCACGATTGTACTGTCATCTGCGTACCCAAAGATCCCGGGCTTAAGCAGATCGTTGATATATAGTAGGAAGAGTGTCGCAGAGAGCACAGACCCCTGAGGAACACCGGCATTGATAGCCATTTGGTCTGACGAGCAGCCATCTACGACAATTCGTAGCAACCGATTCCTCAAGAAATCTGATATCCATGCGCAGAAATCAGCAGGGAGGCCGTAAGATAATATTTATTTAGTATTATTTTATTCATAAGTGTGTTGAATAACGTTGTGTGCTAGACGCGTGTATTGATGATTACCATCCCCGGCTCTCTTAATGGCGCCTTAGCGGTAATCACCAACATTACACACTTGTATCATAATGTTTACCTAATTATATAATAATAATAATAAATTATTAATTATATACCTAATTTACAAATATTTAGTAAACCTAATTTATACTTAAATATTATAATACCTACTCAAACTTTTCATTGAAGTTGGGAAGTGTATAGGGGAAGTGTGCAGTTACTTCATCAATTGTCCTTAGTTACAGATCAGTAGGTAATCATACTAATATTATAAATCCGAAAAGTTTGTTGGTTTGTTCCTCTTTCACGTGGCAACGGAAGAACGGACTGACTTGATTTTTAGCATGGATATAGTTCAAGGGCCGAAAAGTGTCATAGGCTACTATTTATCCTGAAAAAATAAAAGGTTCCTGTGGGATAGCACAAAAGTCAAAATTCCACGCGGGCGGAGCCGCGGGCAAAGGCTAGTATTAATATAAATAGAACATAATTATAATAATTTTGGCAGCAGAGACGGCGTCTACCGGTTTCTTATAAAAAAAACAGTCGTACTTACAAAAAGCAGTATTTTATTGCTACATTGGTATAAAAAGTTCAACAAATGAACAGGCACGTACAGAGCATTTTATTTGGATAACACATAAGGTCACATTTGAAATATACCTACTCCTATGTAGATAAGTACTGGTTCTGGACAAGCGTCTTCATTGCAGATAAAAACTCGACCAAATTGGTCCAGCGTAGGTTGTTACAAGGTCAAATATTCTTAGAACTTATTTGATAGAGTGCAGTGCTATACTGTGTACATTCGCGATCGCGACTTTTATGTCGCTTTTATACGGATGTACTTAAATCTGGACGACGGATATATTCTACAATATCATTGTACTTTATTATTATATACTGGGACTAATCGCCACTAAAATTACGTGATAAATAAATACGTTCCGACGTTTCGACCGAGTTGCATCGCTCGTGGTCTCGGGTAGAAAACAACATCATTGTACATATGAGACCAAATTTCTCGAAGGGGTAAACCTCTAAGTCGCGAAAAAAATGTTGTTCTAGGAAAATAATAAAAAAATGTGCTTCTAACATATTTTCGAAAGTTGACAGTTTTTTGGAATATTTCAGCTTCCCGATTTCTGGGTTGGTCTCATAGTAAAATTTGGTCATTTAATGAGTATGTACGACAAATTTTTAGAATATCTTCGTTGTCAAGATTTACACTAAACTCTAACATTTTATATCAATATAAAACTAACTACTAATAAATGACATTGACTTAAACATTCTATTAAATATTTTATTTAACCTGTACTGTCCGCTGCTGGGCAAAGGTCTCCCCCAATTCCTTCCATTCCTTTCTGTTCTGTGCTACCCTACCTCCATCCAATCCTTTTTAAACCTCTCGATTTCGTTGGGCCATCGTGTTAGAGGACCTCAAATATCTTAATTCATTTAAATTCTATGACTTCATTAGCACATGAGGAAAATAAAAAAATATATTTTTTGGTAGTATAGTACTCCCTTAAACGGTCCCTGTCAAGCGCCGTAAGCGGACATTGAAAAGATACAAGTACTAATATCTATTCGTCATTTTGTGTTTTGTTGTGGCGAGGTCAACATGTGATGTGTGGGTGAAATATAACTTTATCTAACCTTATTTAAATATAAGAAAAAAAAACGTATTAAAATGGTAAGTGTGCAGAATTTCTATGTTGCCATTGTTTTAATTATCAAAATGGTTTGCGAAGTAAACGAAATTATTTATAAATAAACTAGCTACCCGCCCCGGCTTCGCACAGGTACATAATACAAATACAAATATTTTATTGGTACCACCATAGATACATGTCAAATTATTAATTACAAAAAACATACAGATTACAAAATTACAGCAAAACGATAGAATGCAGTCAATCTCATTTTAAAATATAATATAAATTAGATATTATTATATCTATTAAAAGTTATCGGATATAAAACTATGAAAAAATGTACCTAATTCTAATGCCACCAACATTCACCACTGCTACAGGACTATTACAATACTATTTTGCCACTACTTTATTTTGATTTCATTTTAAGTTTTAATGTTTTTACTATAAGTTTTTGACCGACGAACCACCGGAGGAGGTAGGTATACAATTCGACGCGTATATTTTTTTTATGTATAACCACGCATGACTTTTTTCATAGTACACCGATTTCAATAATTCTTATTTATTATATAATATAATTTATTATTGGAAAGAGTATACTTCGAAATTGGTCCTATTTAAATGTTATCGAAATCGGCTGAGCCATTTTTGATTAATCAACAATAATGTGAAAAATCCTACATCGATCCGTGCGAAATATTCGCGAATTATGTACACGGGTGAAGTCGGTCATGCTATTTTTTGCAAAAATAATTATTATTTAATTACTATCGACCCTCCCCTGCTTCGCACAGGTGTATTAGGTATACATAATATATACTTTCCTCTTTAATAACTCTATCTATTAAAAAAACGCATCAAAATGTAGTTTTAAAGATAAAACCATACATAGGGACAGATATACAGAGAAGTGACTTTGCTTTTTTTTATACCATGCAGTGATGTAGGTAGCGGTAAATTATAATCATAATTTTTTCATAGTTTTATCATATAAATTGGTGCAACAAATATTCCTAACTCTTAAATAAGCTAGACATAAAAACATAACAAGTCCGTTAGTTAAATTATCAAAACATATTAGACGCACATTTGTTTTTATAAAAAACTCGCTCAGGCTCGCACATCGAGGGTTCCGTACAAATCCAGAAAATTTCACAAAATCGGGAAGTAAGTTGTTAAAATCTCTATACCTATAACCATCGACAAAAAAGTTTTTTTTTCACTTTTCCCGTCATACATCGAAAATTACACATTGTTACTGTTTTAGCATGTGCTACTGAGGTTCTTTTATATGATACCTTATATGATACAATTTACTCACTTTGAATTTTGAACCCATATTTTGTGAATTTTGGGGCCCTATTTTTTGTGATTTAAATAAAAATGTACAGTTTTCAGATTTATTCCTATATGTGTAATTTGAGACAATGCTTTTCGCCAAATTTCATAGTTCTATGTCAGCGAAAAGGACCCTATAGGTTTTGAATTTAGTGAGTGTCGAAATATGCAGTTTTTTACGACATAAATGTTTCTAACTTTTTAAACGATAACTGAGAAGTTTTTTTTTACACAAATGCAAGAAACTATAGATATACGTATACACTTTAAATTTCAACTCGATATCTTTACGCGTTCCCGAGATAAAGAGTCTTGACATACTCGTACACACAGACGGACAATAAAGTGATCCTATAAGGGTTCCGTTTTTTCCATTTGAGGTACGGAACCCTAAAAACTTTTTATATTGATGCCTGTAAGGTCCCTTTCCTTTGCACGACAATTTGTATTCTAAGCGAAGAGTACAAATCGTTTTTGCCAGTTGCGATTGCAGCTACATTAAAAATTGAAAAAAATTACTCAATACAATACTTATATAATCTAAAACTACATAAACTACATCTACATAACAAGCAATTGGATCATCCACAGAGCCTTGTATCTAGTGGCAGTTAATAAAGGCATTTGCCAAAAAAAAATACTCATCTTAATTCATTTAAAGTCTAAGTCTGTAGGTACGTACAATAATTTACAAAATAATTTATTCTAAGTGACAAATTGTTTAAAAATCTAGCGAGACAGGTATTTCGACAACATCAGTCGATTGGTAATCACATTTCCTGCTAAGAAGACAACTAAGTCTTATGCTTTACAACCACGCTGTTTCAGTTACCGCACTTAACCCTGGGATGTTTGCTGGTGCTGTTTTCAATATGCGAGTCTGCCAACATATTATACGTGGTGCCATTCTCGTCCAAGTCGCACTACATAATGCTGCAACCGATCGGTACGGAGTTGGCAAGGAGGGGGCATAATGTTACCGTTATCACTGCGCATAAAGAAGAAAACCCCCCTAATAACTACCGACAGGTTATGGTGGACGACGGACAGATCTGGGATGTTATTGGTAAGGGAGATTTGGAGCCTTAGCTTGATCGCATACTAGCTGTAAGCCAAATCGAACTTAATAGACGTCTGTGAAGTTAGCTACAAGCTGTGGAAATCCCCACTCCTCGCGCAGCTTACATGACGAATCTTTATCCTTATACATCCTAACTAATATTATAAATCCAAAAGTGTGTTTGTTGGTTTTGCCTATTTCAGACAATAAGGCCCTTCGCACACTGCGTCGTAGCGTAGGCGTATCGTAGATGTATCGTAGTACGCGCGTAAGACGAGAGCAATACGAGCGCATACAAAGGTTCAATTAAGTCCGCACACGAGGCGTAGCGTAGTCGTATCGTAGGAAGCACCGCTCCGTGTGCGGACTTGTTTGACATGTACTCGTTCGTATTGCTCTCGTCCTACGCGCGTACTACGATACGTCTACGCTACGACGTCGTGTGCGAAGGGCCTTACTGACTGAAATAGGCACAAGAAAGTACGAGGTTTTTTCTGCTTGTATTTCTGATAGTTCTGATAACGCGTAAAATAACACGATGGTTCAAGCGACAAAACGCAGCTATTTCTCAGCGATAGTAGCTGTACAGGGTTATTTCTAATCAATTAGCATCCTTTTAAGGCCTTATTCTGTACATCAAAATAAACAACATTTGTTCTACAACTTTTGTCAAAACTAAAAAAAAAAAAAAACAGCTGGTCCATACATTTTGTCGCGGGTGAACAATATTTTTCTATGGAATTTTTTTGAGTTTTGGCAAAAGTCGCAGAACAAAAGTTGTTAGTTTCGATGTACAGAATAAGCCCCTAAGAGGATGCTAATTGATTAGAAATAACCCTGTATATGTATTTATTTAGAGATAAGTATTAAGTATTTTACACCACACAGTAACCAGTTAAGAGTACAGAGTAAACGGTTAACGGAAATAATTTAATTATATGAAATGTTTCGGATTTATTTTTTGTATTTAAAGGTATATACTGGGATTACTGGGTATATGCATATAATTTTGGATTTTTAATATTTGTTTGTGTCATCATATTTATTTTTTGAAATTGTTTTCCTGCATGATTCAGCAATAAGTGTGAGATCATTCTAGACCACTCTAGTCTCTAGCTAAGTGAATTAGCTAAATATATGTTATAGTTGCACACTCATGTATATTACGAATATAATAATAACATATATTATTTTGAAATGAGGCATCACTTGGCGGGTGCCGCACCTCATTCCATAGACCAGCTTATATCATGTAATAATTCATTAAAATAGCCTAAGAAGTACCTATTCCCCGCCTTTACAATAGTTTCCATCTTCCTATCACCCAAAAACTGTATTTTTTTACTTAATAATTGTAAAAGGGCCTCTTGGTGTTGGTTTCGGCCCCACCAATGCCCTTCAAAGATCCGGGGCAACCCGTGAGTTGTGAAACATATATTATAATATAATAATATATGGTATATTTAATGGAATGGAATCTTTATTATCTGATATTTTGCATTGCAGTCGAGCTGGTTCAGCCTCATAAAATGATAATAACTAAGGAAACAAATCGGTCTATTTGAAGAAGCAATTAGATAAATATAGTTATAGGTACAGCTGTATCTAATAGAGACCTTGTACTTGACACGTGTTTTTCTGTTTGCTTTCACGTGAACGCTATAAAATAGCTACTATTCATCTTAGTCAGTACACAAAACGTTAAAATTATACTTTGTAAGAATGCATACAATGTTCATTATGTCTAGGTTATTGGTTAGGTATCATCAAGAACAGTCGATGACGACGATGGTGCGGTTAAAAGTTTTCAATAGTTTAGATTTTTTAGTGACCTTATCAAGATTGCAAGATTAAGCTGGATGTAAACCGCTTTCTACCGGTCTTTTTGGAGATTTGTAGAGAAGGTCTATGTCCGAAAGTAGATATCCTATGGCTGAAACGGCCAACGACAAGACTTTTTAACTTTCTCATTTAGAAAGGCGATGTTTTTACATTTTTAAAACTGAAAATATGTTAAACGAGTATTTTTACTTATCACGGAATTAGTAAAACAATGGCTCCCTCCACTTGGATCCACAGCTAGGCTCCACTTATGGATCCGCGAATACCTATTTCTTCACCGTGGATTCATGGATACTTTTTTTTCAACTTTTTTCTACAAGTGGATTCATGGATACTTCTTTTTCTATCTAAATCCACAGGTGGATTCGCGGATTTTTTTTCTGCTGCAATATCCACCAGGTGGGTCCGTGGACAGTTTTATTCCTATTTTTTGAGAAGCACTTGAGCATAAATCCTCAACCTAGCACTTGAGAAAGTCTTGTAGTCTTGTTTGAAACTAGGTATCCCTATGTGCATAACATAGTACAGTTTAAAAAGATTTACGATTAATTTAATGAACAATTACTCTTTTTTGTAGGCGGTGGAAGACCAAACGTCTTCGACATGGTGCAAATATCAGCGGAGAAATTCCACGAAAAAATTTTATGGGGCGGCGGAAGAGCTTTTTCAGAAATGGCGCTAAACTCGAGCGAAGTGCAAAAGTTCTTTGCAGAAGACAACAAATTTGACCTCGTCATCGCCGAGCAGTTCTTTCAAGAAGCTTTCAACATCCTAGCCCATAAATACAACGCTCCTTTGGTCCTAGTTACAACCTTCGGGAACTGTATGAGACATAACATTGTCCACAAAAATCCTTTGCAATTAGCAACCGTAGTCTCAGAGTTTTTAGATTTAAAAGACCCCACTAGTTTCTTATCCAGGCTAAGGAATTTCTACTTCACCGCATATGAATACTTATGGTGGAAATATTGGTTTTTAGACGAAAATGAAAAGCTTGTGAAGAAATACATTCATAACTTGCCAGAACCAGTGCCAAGCTTATACGAAATGCAAAGAGATGCTGCTATGATATTCATCAACGGGCATTTTAGCTTCGATACTCCTGCAGCGTATCTTCCTAATATAGTAGAAATTGGAGGACTTCATCTCACTAAAAGCAATCGGAAACTTCCACATGTAAGTATTGATCTAAGTTATACTTCCACTGTGAAAGTTTAGATTTTATTTTGAGTGCTTTCCACACTAGATTTTATCTCAAAGAGTTATCTTTGTGACAAGCATTTCAAAAATCTGAAGCGAACGCAGGATTTGAACCTGCTCCTTTGGATCACTAGCCCGACGCTCTAACCAACTGAGTCAGCCCGCCTTCTACGCAAGCGTCAAATTTTTGAAGTGCTTATATTACCACCAACTTATAGCGTTGGCGGCGCCACCTGTAATACCCGTATTAGACAGATTATCACTCTAAGTATTGTTTTGATATTATTAAATCATCTAAGATCTATGTGGCACAATGTGCTTGGAAATTACTAGATAAGTCAATTCAATTCCGTATGTAAAGCCATCAATTTGCACTGCTCCAGAGTGATAGATATGGCCCAGTCGATTATGCTCTGGGAGGTAGGCTTATGTACAGCAGTGGACAGTTAAAAAATCGCTACAGTAAATTGATATAAAAGTTATAGATTTTTCAGTCCAATTTATTTGGATAAAAAATAATGGGATCCGTAAATATCATGAACAAAAAAAATGGTTCTATTACCATTTTATCACACCGAAATTATACCCACTTTGCGTATAATAATAATGTCTATTGGAATATTTTTATTGTTGAGTTCTAATTCTAATTTGAATTGGGGGCGATAAGTCCCGCATTGACGTCCCGCATGGGGTGTTTTGTGCGTTTCCCTCTCCAAAGTCTACCCGAGCCAGCCCAGCTCCTTAAAATAACGGAGCGTGGCTCTGGGCCGCTGGCATAACTGCTCCAGTAGCTTAGATGGTGAATGAAATGATGACAATGCAGAGGCATCTTGCAATCCGTTAGCTATTCTAGTGTCTTCTGTGGCTTTGCAGTGCCACAGAACATGCTCTACAGTTTCGTTATCCTGCAAACATCCGCGACATAGTGGGCTGTCAGTGGCTCCTAGTTTATACAAGTGACTATTTAAGTTGCAGTAACCAGTTATGAGTCCTACCGTAAGTCGGAGGTCTTGCCGCTGCAACTTCAATAGGTCGTTTGTAATGTGTCTATTTAGATTGGGGAAAGCAGTCTTAGAATGCTTGCAGTCCTCGCTTTTCTTCCACATATTCTGTTGTTATTTTTCGGTATGACGACGCAGCAACTCGCGCACTTCCGCCGCTTGTTGTTGTTTTATTGTTTCATTGTTGAGTTATTGTTAAATAAATTAATTATTATGTAAATGAACCCATTGTAAATGTAATTATTTTTAGGAAAGAAATACCTGAAAATAATAAATCATGACATGAGTAGATTGAGTAAGTTACAATCATTAATAAATGTAATAATCAAATAAACCTTCACATTTCAGGATCTTCAAACAATTTTGGATAAAGCGACTGATGGTGTTGTTTACGTAAATTTTGGCTCGAATGTAAGAAGCTCAGAGTTACCAGTGGAGAAAAGGGACGCATTTTTGAAAGTATTTAGTAAGCTAAAACAAACTGTGATATGGAAATGGGAAGATGATAATTTGGCCAACAAACCAAACAATTTGGTTGTAAGAAAATGGTTACCGCAGAAAGAAATTTTAGGTAAGTTTAGATTCTTTTTGGCCGACGAACCGGAGAAGATACTCAATTCGACGCGTATATATTTTTTATGTATAACCACGCAGACCTTTTTTTCTAGTAGTCCCATTTCAATAATTGTTTTTTTATTCAAAAGAGTATACTTCAAAATTAGTCTCATTTTAATTTTATCGCTATTTTTACGCTACGCTGCGCTATTTTTGATAAATCAACAATAATGTCAAAATGCTACATCGATCCGTGCGAAATATTCGCGAATTCTGTACACGGGTGAAGTCGGTCATGCTATTTATTGCAAAAAACAATCTTGTTATATCTTTATCTTTTTACACTATAATCTTTATTACCTATAACGTGGTCAAAATTTAAAAATGTATGAACTAGTAGTTCACCGAACAGTAGACCTCGCATCTATTTAACTGAATCTTATAAGCTTAAAATTCGACTGGCTCTTAACCGGTTTCATTCGTACTCGCAAACCTTGTTTATATTTAGATACTAAAGTAAAAAACCTTGCCAAATAATATCAAAATTGGTTAATAAAAATAGGGTTTTAGCACATTACCCACTTTTGAGGGAAATAACCTCCGATCGAGAATCGTTGACGACAAAAAAGTTAATGTTAAATGACAGTTTCGTCAAGATTCGTTGAAAATGTGACCCTGCAGAGAATATTCAACATCTGGTCAGTAAAAAGCAAAATTGTCGCGTCAAAACTGAGACTCTTTCTCACGTCGTTCGCTTGGTGAAAAAACAAAAACTTTACGTGAACTTCCGCAAAGTAACAACTGATTCAATTAATTTTATTTAGTCTGTAAAAATTTTGATTTTAAATTAGAATACAAGTCTATAAAAAGTATGTAAGTTAAAATATTAGCAACATTGACCACAGCACACTACCACATCAAGCGTTGAAACGATTTAGAGTAAGAAAAGTGTAGAGTCTGGCTAACGAAAGTTGATACTGACAAAGCGCGGCAAATTTAAAAAAAATATCAGTTTGACAGCCCTAAACTGAGAGGGAAACACTTTCTCTCACTCACACGATGTAGCATTGTTACCATACTGCGATTTTGATTCTTCCAAATCATAGGAGGAAACGCAAAAAAAAAAAAATTCAAGCTTTAACTTGTCGTGTAGGAGTTTTATATTTATTACATTAATTATTTTTTGTTTTTGACGTAATTATTATGACAAACTGAGGCTTTGCATTGCTCTCCAAATTATCCAAATGATTTCAACGCGTACCTATCTACTTCATTACGATGAAGTCTATAATAATATAATGAATCATTTTGTTCAGTTTAGTACATGACGTAGGTTTGAAAAATGTTTTTAATACAAGGTAAAATACCCCAATTTAAAGGTAAATCCGTGATGGTAGTAGCACCGTGTGTTGTCATGTAAAAAGTTTGCGAAAAAATCCAGTATCAACTTTCGTTAGCCAGACTCTAGTACAAAAATTGCACTTTTTGACAAATAAACCTACTCACTCAAATTATAATTATTTTCCAGCCCACCCGAACATTAGAGTATTCCTATCTCACGGCGGTTTAATTGGAACCCAAGAAGCAATATACAATGGAGTGCCAATCGTCGGGATTCCGATATATGCGGATCAATACAACAACTTGTTGCTAACCGAAAACCACGGCTTCGGAAAGATACTTGAATTCAAAGACATTAATGAAGAAACACTCGGAAAGCTCTTGAATGAAGTAATCTCAGATGAGTCATATAAAACAAAGGCGAAAGAAATGTCTAACAGATTTAAAGATAGGCCGATGACACCTCTAGACACTGCTATGTTCTGGATAGAATATGTAATAAGACATAAAGGCGCAAGTTTCATGAAGAGCCCTGCGATCAATTTAAGTTGGATAGAGTACAAAATGTTAGATGTTAAGGCATTTATACTGGCCATTGTTTTAGCAAGTATTTTTATTGTTGTGAAAATATTTAAATTTATCTTGGATTTATTGTTTGGTCATATGTTTGTTGTAAAGATAAACAAAAAAAGCACACATAAGAAGAAAAATAGTTGAAATATTAATATTAGTACAATTTCGTAATGGTATGAAGTACAAATAATTAAATATCTAAATATAAATACTAATTTATATTTGACATTAAAATAACTATTCATTACAATTAAGTGTGGTATAATTTTATGATAAAGTTCTAATAAATAATATTGTATCTCTATACTGTAGTCTGAAAAAAGAAATCACGGTGCGCTCATACTTTGTATCACGCTTTGAAATAAATAAGCTTAAAAATATGGCAAAAAAATGAGCGACAAAATAATTGGCATTTAATGCTTATTTATTTCGCAGCAAAACAATTTCTAGATTTTTGTTTTTTGTTGTAAAGCTATATTTTTGAGCCGTCATACCTAATAAAGCGATCGGAAAATATTTTCCTACCTAAACTCTAGACATTATTGCAGAAAATAATAACAGAAATTTAGCAATACTGAATTTAGCGTTTAATCTATGACAAATTCAAGACATGTTATTTGCCAGCCAAAATTCTTACATAAATCTTTCTGGTTACCCAGTGAGACGTGATAAGCGATAACTAACTATGCCAGTAAACGCTCAGAGAAAATAAAAAAATCAAGAGAGAACGTTGTTGAACAGTCAAGTGAAGCCGGTTTTTATACATGTGTGAGTGCATCTTTGTTGCGCCGCTATAGTTCGACTGACAAACTAAGGCGTAGTTTACTTGTACGTTGATGTGTGTGTAATTGTCAGTACACGGCGAGGCGTAGTTTTGGCCAGCCTCACTTGTTTGTTCACAACATTCTGTCTTTATTTTTTTATTTGGAGAGTAAACGATGATATTTTTAGGGTTCCGTACCTCAAATGGAAAAAACGGAACCCTTATAGGATCACTTTGTTGTCCGTCTGTCCGTCTGTCCGTCTGTGTGTATGTCAAGACTCTTTCGGGAACGCGTAAAGATATCTAGTTGAAATTTATACTGTATACTTATATCTATAGTCTCTTGCAGTTGTGTAAAAGAAAAACTTCTCAGTTATCGTTTAAAAAAGTTAGAGCCGTTTATGTCTTAAAATACCGCATATTTCGACACTCACAAAAATCAAAACCTACCGGGTACTTCCCGTTGACAGAGAACTATGAAATTTGGAGATAAGCATTGTCTTAGACCACAGTAGCACACATATAGGAATAAATCTAAATTTACTATACATTTTTATTTAAATCACAAAAAATAGGGCCTCAAGTGAGTGAATCGTAATCATGAACTTCATTAGCACATGCTAAAACAGGTTATTAATTATTTTAACAATGTGTAATTTTCGATGTATGACGAGAAAAGTGAAAAAAAAAAAACTTTTTTGTCGATGGTTATAGTATAGAGATTTTAACAACTTACTTCCTAATTATGTGAAATTTTCTGGATTTGAACGGAATGCTCGGTGTGCGAGCCAGAATCCCACTTGTCCTATTTTTTTTCTCATCACTCCCACATAACAGTTACCTTAGTACTCGTAGGTATGTGATTGTATAGTAAATTAAAAGTGCAGGGACATATCTACCGTGTGTCCATCCATTCTTGTCAAACGCCCCTTGTAGGAAACAAAGAAGACATAACAACTAGTTTTCGAATCTACACAAACCTGTACTAAGATCTCAGCAGTGCAATGACGTCCGTTGTTACCAATTTTATACGCGTTGGTGGTAGAACTTTTCGGTATGCTTCTAGGCTGAACAATTTTTGCAGGTTTATTCGCCTGCCTTATGAATTCAAAATGTTCTCTGACTAGAAACAGTTGTGTCGTTTTTCTTCCTTTTATGGCCGACGCAGACTGATTTTATATTCGTTTGCGTAACCACGGTGTTGCCATGTTGCCATCTATGAATGCTTTTCTGTAAAACGGTTTTCATACCGAGAGCTGTGTGGTGTTTGTTTGAGTAAACATAGGGAAGTAATCTTTCTTTGTTGTTTTTTTGTTTGTGTGGGCTTTGTCATCATGGGTTTTTATATTGGGTGTGGGAAAAAAGTTGAATTGATGGTACTAAGTACTCGTATGTAGAGTAGAGGTAGATTTCCATCTACACTAATTTGTTGTCGTAATTAAATCATAAGGTCATCAGGGAGAAACTTATAGAGGCGGTGGCTACTACCTTCACACATGAGGGATACTACGCAAACAGGAGGGAATTTACCAAAGTTTTTAAAATAGTTGATTGAATCAGGCGTTACTTTGCGGAAATTCATCTTCAAATCTTTGTTATGAATAAATATTTAGTGTATTTCCGCTATCTTGTCGTAGGAAAATAAAATTAAGGGAGTTAAAAAAAATTACACAATTATTAATATTACAATAATTATACATTTAAACAACTTAATTTTACAAAATAGATAAAATAATAATAAATATCACTTATTTTCACTACACTCTAATATTTTTACGTGTTGACTCTTCGAGGTAGCTTTTTTAAATGTATAATTATTGTAATATTAATATTTTTTTATAAATGCTAGTTTAATTGACACCTTAAAACCTCACAGACATTAAAAAGTAAAACTAAAGCTTTATTAACAGATATTTCCGTAACTCTGAAACTTTGCCGTTTGTTTAATTTCATAAAAATTGATCTTGTATTATTTTATAATCGCCAAATTATTCTTGTAAATTATAATTTAAAAAAAAACTGTGTAATAAAGATCAATTTAAAAATTATAATTACTTTTTGACCGACGAACCACCGGAGGAGGTACTCAATTCGACGCGTATATTTTTTTTACGTATAACCACGCATAACTTTTTTCGTAGTAGTCCGATTTCAATAATTCTTTTTTTATTGGAATGAATATACTTCGAAATTGGTCCCATTTAAATTTTATCGAAATTGGCTGAGCCATTTTTGATAAATCAACAATGTTAAAAATGTTACATCGATCCGTCCATAATGTTTGCGTTCTAGCGATGCGCCCCGGCTTCGCACAGGTGTACTATACACACAAACATTTCTCTTGAATTACTCTATCTATTATTATCTATCATTAAAACAAACTGCATCAAAATCCGTTGCGTAGTTTCAAAGGTATAAGCATACATGAGGACAGACAGCGGAAAGCGACTTTGTTTTATACTATGTCATAATGATTCTGTACACGGGTGTAGTCGGTAATGCTATTTTTTGCAAAAAATAATTATATGACAAACGTAATAAAGTGATTACGTAGGTCGTTACAGTATGTAATGTATACTTCTTCCATTCCCTTCTATCACTCGTCATCTCTGAATTCAATCCCAGTTTGCTCATATCACAGAAGAAGTTCTGCTGTTCTGTGATTCATATCATCTTTCACACGATGCTCAAGCTATGGAGAGGGCTATGCTCAGATTCTATCTGTTGCGAGATGGAATAACTAAAAGGAATGAGGGATCCGTAGAAGAACCAAAGTTACCGACATAGCCCAGCGGATTGGCAAGTTGATGTGGTAGTGGGCAGGGAGAGGCAGCGTAGGACGTCACAGATGAACTCATCAAGACCGCAGGATCAAGCTGGATGTAAGCATTTTCCAACCGGTCTTATTGGAGATCCCTAGGGGAGGCCTGTGTGCCAGCAGTAGACATCGTATAGCATATGGATGGATCTTTCACATCGCTGAAAAGAGTAGATAACTGTAATGTGGTGTTACTTAGGGGCTTCCTAGAGCCCAATGAGAAACGGTTCACTTCTAGACTCAAGTTCTTAAACATAAGAAAATAATAGAACACGTGTACTTCAAATCAACATCAAAACGGCAAGTACTACTTAATTTTATTTATTTGTTTCGAACTGTGACGTAGTTCATTATAGTACCCATAGGTAAATAATGTTGCGACTGCTGTCTTCCGCTGTCACAATAAACACAATAACGTGGTATTATACGTCACAATACTGCGTTCCAATTAAACTCTACCTAAGAGAGAATTAATTATTACTGTCCCATATTAGTTTTGACCTAGTTTATAAATAGAACTGTGTCACAATAGCTCAACCATATTAGTTTCTCTACGTTTGCAGGTAATCCATTGTTAAGAAGGGTTTATTCACACGTATGCCTTTCATCGTCCTCTAACTTCAAGTTTAAATTTCACTTTACACTTGAAACTAAACGGTTTTCAATGTGCCTTCGAAGTTTGAACGTTATTCAATCACTAGGAGCTGTGTTTACGTACTTCTAGTTACTAACGCGAAATGCACAAGTTACTTATTCACTGACATGTTTTCTACTTACTATTTTTAGTACTTATTTCCATTCTAATTAAAGAAAGTGCTGGTTAGTTGAAAGCAGGTTTTAAAGCTTTTGTCTCAAGTAATTTGAGGTCTGCTTAGGTCAGTATCAGTATCGCTATGCGCTACCGCAGTCTCTTTGCTAGATAAAAGGTTCTTCTTAACATTTATTTGGCGTCCAGACTAGTTTATATAGGTATAACTATTTTGAGTCGATGTGCGAGTCAGGCTCGCACATCGAGGGTTCCGTACAAACACATTGTTAAAATAATTAAAAACCTGTTTTAGCATGTGCTAATGAAGTTCTTTTGTATGATACCTTACATGATACGATTTACTCACTTCGAATTTTGAACCCATATTTTGTGAATTATAAGGCCCTAGTTTTTGTGATATAAATAAAAATGTACAGTTTTCAGATTTATTTCTATATGTGTACTCTGAGACAATGCTTCTTGCCAAATTTCATAGATCTATGTCAACGGGAAGTACCCTGTAGGTTTTGATTTTTGTGAGTGTCGAAATATGCGGTTTTTTACAACATAAACGGCTCTAACTTTTTTGTACGAAAACTGAGAAGTTTTTCTTTTACACAACTGCAAGACATCATCATATCATCAATATACGAATACAGTTTAAATTTCAACTTGATATCTTTACGCGTTCCCGAGATAAAGAGTCTTGACATACACACACAGACGGACAGACAGACAACAAGGTGATCCTATAAGGGTTCCGTTTTTTTTTTGAGGTACGGAACCCTAAAAATGGTTGTCTGTACGATATTTTTACGTGCACGTTTTAATTCATCACAAGTTGAACGCTTACGCCGATCGTGCCTCTCTATCGCTTGTTCCACGCTCTCATTTGCACGCTTGGCTCGGGGGGAACGTGACAATGAGTCATGTTTTTCTTGCAATCGCGTCAAAAACTTTTTACAAATATGCAGTTAGACATATGTACGTTTCACACAGTTTATATTTTTTCGAAATAGGTATCTACTATGAGAAGGAAAGTGAGTCATGTAACTAAAACAACTCAACATTTGATGGTAAAAGGCAGAAAGGGAAGGGGGAAGATCAAAACAAGTGTAGAAAATTGTGTAAAATATGAAATGCGAGAAAAAGAAGTTGATGATGAGATGACGTATGAGACCAAGTGACGAAAGAAACGTACCGTACCAAGAAGGATAGGATAAGAAGATGATGATAACTATATAGTGGTAACAGGTCAATGCCATTAGATTTAATACTTGAAAGAAAGAAAAAATAATTAGTTGATATTATGGTAAACGTCATGATCAATTTTTAAGAGCAATATTCTTTCTTTTTGTGATAAACATTTCAAAAATTGACGCGTTCGCCGGATTTGAACCTGCATCTCTCTGGGATTCCGGCCCAGATACTTTGTCCAACTTAAGCTAGAACGTTGTCTGCGAAAACGTCGAATTATTGAAAGTGTATTATCATTTTTACCAACTACTACATTGTTGGAAGCGCCATCTGTGAGAACTGCTTTTTTTTAAACCAGTTAGTCACTTAATGTGAAATTATTAGAAATTCTTACCATTAACGAGAAATGGCGCATTGCTTAGTCAATGAAATGATTTTTATCGTGCTTCACACACTAGGTGTATAGAAACATTCTTTTTGTGATAAACATTTCAAATTTTTGAAATGTTTATTTCATTTCAGCAATATTCTTTACTTTATTTATTTCTGTAATCAACTCAAAATTAAATAAATGCTTAATTCTAAGCTTCTAAAAATAATAATGACAAACTATTGTCGTAGTAAATCTCAAAATAATGGACGGATGTAAATATGCTCCACTGTTTCATATCAAATTGTATTTTCATAAACGTATTTTTTTTCAGCCTCTCAATCAAAAACTTCTAAACTGCCTAAGCTTGTAAAAATCTGGCGGTGAAAAATTACAGCTCTTTTAAGCCTAGCACATTTCGTTATTTGAAAGCACTTATAACTTACAGCGGCTTAGAACTTTTGACACGACCTTTTAGATTAATATTCAGGTTGAATCGAATTTAAAAGTCTACGAGGTTTCGATCTGATTTACTTACTAACATTTTAGTAATTATTTTCAAAGGTGTCGTGCTTGCTTTATCATATTTTTGGATTATTGATTTCGACTTTTAGTCGAAATCAATAATCCAAATGTTCTAATTGCTTAGATAGTTTGATTAATGAGTAGTTTTTCATGAAAATATATTTTTGGAAGAAGTTTTGAAGTAGGTAGAGCTCACGTAGTGGTAAGCACAGCGTAGGACGGTGAATGAATGATCTTATTATGGGGTTTTATACGCCAATGTTCCACTTCGGTTCCGCAATCTCACATTAATGAAGATAAAAAATCCCTGCATATTTTTGAAACTAAATGAGACATATTTTTAACATATTTTTTAGTGTCTTAAGACGCTCCAACAGTAACCTTTTAGGTATTTTACAATAATGTCTTGCAGTATACAGATAGAGTCTAAAATCGCGTGTAATTTGTTTTTAGACGAAACTCGAGATGAGAATTCGATAATTTTTTGCAGTTTTAGTTCGTTTAAAAAGAAATGAAGCCATATTTGCATTAAAATTTAAAGATATGTCTTTAGTTAAGTAAATTTCTTATTTTATGATTATCTAAATATTGAGAAATGCGAAACGAAAGTTTTTTTCTAAATCTTTTTTGTGATTTTTTTTCAAGATAACAGACATTTTTTTTTGCAATATTTTTTTAAAAGTCTCTCTTGAGAAATATTATTGTGTGCTTTGTATTTTTTTTTCAAGTTTATATCAGTAACAGTTACGCCTAACTGTGCGACGAAAAACATGACGTTTTACGGATTTTTGTCTTTGGGCAGCACCTTAATAACTAAAACAAAATATAACACTACGCACATAAGCTAAAACTAAAATTATCTCCTACTACATAAAAAGGCATACAATTGTAGGCACAGGTTCATCACGTACCACGTATAAGTTTGAATACCTACTCACTTATCACTTAAGATAAGTTGGTATCCTACAATTTTATTTTAAAAAATGTCTCATTTTGTTTCAGAAAATTTAGATGTTATAGCAGGAAACATACTATCGGACGCGGCTTACGGTCGCGACAGACAGCCGCGACTGATAGGTATCTAGACTATGTAAGTACACTGAGCCGTGCACACTATCGGACATAAGTCGCGGACTTCACCTTCGGACGACCTTGAGCGTTCGGACGTCCGAGAGAGATCTGGCACACCGGATGTTTTAAGACTGTGCACATTGCTAAGTCGCGGCTGTCAGTCGCGTCGGTCAGCCGCGTCCGATAGTATGTTTCCGGCTTGATGATAAGTTGATATATATTTAGATGAATGTGCCTACAATTTTATTTAAAAAAATGTCTCATTCAGTCTAAATGTCTCAGGAAATTTGTTATAAATTTAAATGTAGTGAATAGTGATGCAACTGTGGCCAGTTGAAAAACCGTTAAGAGTTGGTTTAAATAAACACCAGCGTTATCACTGTCATATAACTTTTCCATAAAAAATAAGAGCGGTTGTATAAACACAGAGCCACCGTTTAAAGATAAATATAGAAATTAAAACCCTTCTACAGATTAAAAGCGGTCGACTTTGATTCTATCCCGGCCCATCTCATTAGGAGTTTGCAATTAAAAGTTGGAAATCTGGCGTCAGATCGACATTAAAGCCTGAGCAATGCTTAACGTTGAGAAATCTAACGGTTCTATAATATGTAGTTATATGGAAAGATGATGTGATTTAAGCTAATACAGCAAATTGTTGAGCATCATCATAACAGTCCCAATCAGCAATGTAGTCCTAGAAATCTAAGCTTAGGTATATTGTTAAAAATATGTTCAAACGCGGTATAAAGGTTTTAGCGGTGACTGCGTGTTGTATAAAAGCGTTCAATAAAACGCTTTTATTCTATAAGCTTACAGAGAAAAAAAAACAGTTTTTTCATACATTATGTCGATTCCGAGTTGCAGTTTTATATGGAACAGCCGTTTTTTTCTCGAATTTTGGATTGGCGCCATAGTAAACGTTTATAATGATGGTCTTATTCACCCCCTATTGGTTTAGTACATGCTAAGCAGATAAGCCTGTTTAAGAGTAAGTAGTTAAGTACAGTTTAGCTTACACACAGAAACTGGTGTTCTCGTCTATGCGTTGTTTTGAAAGCTTTGACAGCTGTCACTTTGATGTCCGTCATACTAAAACAAAAACTAACTAGAAGAGACTAAAAAAGAAGTAAGTATAATATGTTAATACATTTGATTTTCTTTGACTTCAAGATCAATATTACGGGCAAAATGGGGCTAAAACCTTGAAAATATGTCACTGCAATATTAGAAGGACCACGGGCACGAAATTTTTGCCCGTAGTCCTACCAGACTGCTTGGTAGGACCACGGGAAAAAAATCTTTCCCGTGGTCCTACTAGTAGTACATCTGGTAGAACCACGGGCAACAAACGGTTCTATGAGCAAGACACAAGAAATTATTCTTCTGTGTGCTTACACCACCAAACACAAATGCAATATCGCATAATGAATGTCCTATAAATTTCTCATAAAACATTACATTGTTCAACTTAGTCTGTAACGAAAGTCATTAAATTGCAAACTTGCCGAGTACTTGTTCAATTGAAATTTGTTTAAACATTAATTTTGTTCGAGCCAAAGTTCGCGGAATATTACAGCATGCGAAGAACTGGATAAAGGACTCCAAGATGAAAAGTTGCTTTCAAAATTAAATGTAATATTGTGTCGGAGCCAACTTGAACTGATGAAAATTTTGTTATTGTCATTTGGAAAGCAGCCTAGAATTAGATACTCTGTGATTAGATAATTTGACAGCTGATAAAATACAGACAACTATACTGCTTAAAAGATAGCTTGATCTCTTCGACAGTGACATTGACATAGAAGATTGTCATTTTTAGAGTTGAGATAGTGTATAGTGTGATATAAGTTATATTTTAAAGAGTATAGTAAGAGCATCGACTTGGCATTTTTTCTTTAATGGGTGGGATGAACATATTTTCTTCTTTGTACAGATGAACTTCGATCAGTGATTTCTGCGTACGATTGTATTATTTAAGGGTAATTCTATGAACATTTCAGAGCTCGAGTTACGTGGGTACGTTTATCTAGACATTAGGTTTTTGTTAGGGTAGCAGTAGTAGCTTAGAGGTAGTGACACCCGCCTTACAATCATGAGGTCATGAGTTCAAATCCCGGTCCCGTACCAATGAGTTCTTTGGAATTTATGTACGAAATTTCACACCACTGGCTTTTCGGTAAAGGATAACATCGTGAGGCAACCTGCATACGTCCGTAGAAGAAATTCGATGGCGTATGTGAATCCACCAACCCGCACCGGGCCAGCGTGGTGGATATGGCCCAATCACCCTTCGTGGGTAGGCCTACGTCCTGCAGTGGACTATTAAAAAGGCTGATACAGTACAGGTTTTTGTTCTACAATTTTCCCATGATTTAAAACCCTTTGTTTTTTGCAATATTTATCATATACCATTAAAATATTATAAGTAGCTAAACATCCACCATAGGTATGTTTTTACTAACAAAAACATTGTGTTGATTGTAGGACATTCACTTTTGGACAAAGAACTTCCCGAAAATCTGGCCAATAAGAAAGACCAATTAGAAGTTCCTATGTTAGAAGTCCTTGCGGTCTTTAATAGATTTATCAGTTCATCGTTTCGGTGGACGTCCTCCGCTGGGGTTGCCAGTGGAACTATTCAATAAACTTATTAATAACCCCAATAACAGGCTTATTGCAAACTAGCGACCCGCCCCAGCTTTGCAAAGGTATATTATACATATAAACCTTCCTCTTGAATCACTCTATCTATTTAAAAAACCGCATCAAAATCCGTTGCGTAGTTTTAAAGACATAAGCATACTTACAGTCCATCAAATCTAAGAGGTACCGTTTGACGTTTCATATTTTTTCATCCCATCCCTATCATTCAATTGTCAGAACTGTCAAACGGTACTTCTTAGATTTGACGGACTGCGTCAAATCTAAGAAGTACCGTTTGACAGTTCTGACAATTGAATGATAGGGATGGGATGAAAAAATATGAAACGTCAAACGGTACCTCTTAGATTTGATGGACTGTAGGGACAGACAAACAGGGAAGCGACTTTGTTTTATACTAGTCCTGTTTCGGTCGTGATTGAACGAGTCCCAATGACCGAAACATAATCAGCGCATGATCGAATCGTTCCTTACTTGTTCAAGTTCTCGATCATTTGTACCATGCGTTGCATGTTCCGAGTAAGGTTCCGAGTCGCGCGATTTGCGCCAAAATGAGGCGTGAAAAACTGCTGGCACACCAACAAACGGAACGTGTCTAGCTTGCAATGATACTTCGCGATTAAAATTCTAAATTAGACTTTACGTTTTAAGTAATATGATAGTTATTACTACAATACATACAGACAATGTTGCATTTATTTGATGATTGTATGTCTCTTTCGTTTTTTTATTTCCAAAATAAACTTTATTGTCTCGTAATAAGAATTAATTTCGTTAACTTTTCTAATGAGAGGTCAAAGATTGTAAATGTACGTAGGATCTTATCGCCATCGTATGGTTCGGTCACGTGACCGATGATTGACCGATACATTTGATTCGGTTATTTCGCTGGTCGGTCATGAACGATTCGGTACATGGAGAATGTACGACCGACACAGGACTATTTTATACTATGTATGTTATGATAAAAAGAAAATTAAAACCATATAAAATGATAGCAGCAAATTGCATTCCGTGTGACTTTCTGGTCTTTGTCAGGGTATGATCGGTACACATTTTACGTTACGTTGACTTTAATGCTGATCTAATTAAACATTAAATCCACTCTCACTTCCTAAGAATCTAAGCGCTCCTTTTCATATTCCAATGATTCCATAATCATAAATACTCGCATTACCGAGCTATAAATATCCCAACGCGTAATTTACCTTCCTACCTCCAAAATTATAATGTATTACGCTAAGCACAAGCGATTAATTTTCCTTTTAATCAAGGCACGCCTAATAGTCAACTGCTTCGGATCTTTTCATACAGAATTAATCAATTATTAGGTACAGCGGTGCCGAGGAGCCAATTTCTGGGTTCGGGCTAATTACATCTGATTGCATTAATCTCTTCGGATGTAGGGGAGAGGGTTTAAGCCTGATCTATCTATTGATACTTATGATATTACAGGGAGTGCTGATTTTCAATTGATTCCACAAAAATTAAAAAAATCGGCTGAATGAAATTTTATTTTTTTGTTCAGGCGTAACCTGATGCCTTTCGCCATTCATAGCATTTATAGTCCAATATGTACTTTTACAGTCTTTAAAAAAGTTTTGCAAATAGTTTCGTAAAAAAACTGTTGTAAAAATAAGGCATAGCAAAACGCTGTTGAATTTTTTTAGGCGCTTTCATTATTTTACTCTCAGTTTTATAAGGTAGGTAAGGTTTCATATAAGGTAGGTACGATGCGGTTGTTTGAAGTTAGTAAGTTTTTGTCGAAAACTAATGTATACAGGGTTATTTCTAATCAATTAGCATCCTTTTAGGGGCTTATGTACATGTATGTGTACATAAAAACTAACAAATTTTGTTCTGCTATTTTTGTCAAAACTAAAAAAAAGTGTTCTATAGAAAAATATCGTTCACCCGCGACAAAATGTATGGAACAGCTGATTTTTTTTTTAGTTTTTACAAAAGTCGCAGTACTAAAGTCGTTAGTGTTGATATTCAGTATAAGCCCCTAAAAGGATGCCAATTGATTAGAAATAACCCTGTATAGTAAATACAGTTTTTCCTCAGATTGCCTTGACGTATAAAGATTAGATAGACATTTCATGTAGGTACATTCCTTATGTGGACATAGAGGTATGTGAGTGATCTAATATTTTTTGACCGACGAACCACCGGAGGAGGTATACAATTCGACGCGCATAACTTTTTTCGTAGTAGTCCGATTTCAATAATTCTTTTTTTGATGGAAAGAATATATTTTGAAATTAGTCCCATTTAAATTTTATCGAAATCGGCTGAGCCATTTTTGATAAATCAACAATATTCTGAAAAATGTTACATCGATCCGTGCAATTTCACCCATAACTTTTTTCCTAGTAGTCCGATTTCAATAATTATTTTTTTATTGGAAAGAGTATACTTCGAAATTGGTCCCATTTAAATTTTATTAAAATCGGCTGAGCCATATTTGATTATCAACAATAATGTGAAAAATTCTACATCGATCCATGCGAAATATTCGCGAATTCTGTACACGGGTGAAGTCGGTTATGATATTTTCTGCAATAAATAATCTAGTTTATAGTTAAATCAGAAATCATACTCACTGATTATTTGTTGCTGTGCAACATTAAGTGCTAAGTTGATTTCCTATTACTAAGTCGATTAGCTTACAAAGTTGTTAATCAATTGAGTTATTAATAACTCTTTAAAGAGTTGTTGACTAGAGTTGAAAAAACTTTTCATAAAACCCAACACATTTCAGTAGCAAATATTACAAGATGAAAAAAGTTGAATTCCGACTAGCCTTGCTACAGAAAACTTTCAACCATTTCAATAACGTTGACACCATTTCTAAACAGCTATTTTCTCAACGCGACGGATTATTTTCCGCTTTTCTATTTCGAAATCGCTCTGCGCTAGCAGTGAAGTCAATTTCATACTCGTCTTAGACGTACACGCTGAGATTATCTCGTATATCTCAGCTTCTGAACTACATGACTATTCCATTTATGTTTCTGGTAAGCTAGACTGAGGTTTATGTCTGGTTTACTCGAAGAATAGCAAGCATTATCTGAGATTCATGGTAATACATTAAAATTCTAGAAAAAATACAGTTTTTATTTCACCAGTTTTATCATAACGCTACTTAGGAATGTGATTTTATATTTAACGTAGATCCAAACGATGGAGAAAATGTTGTAAGGAAACCTGCCATTATGTATTTGACATTTTCATGTTTTCTTAGCTTATCCATACACTCTGAATCAAAGTTGGTCAAACCGAATTTGGCCAGTGTTGTGGACCATTAATTTTTTACAGGTGGCATGTGCATTTTGTAGCTTTAATCTCGAGTCATGGCGGATGCATCGATGAAATTAAGAGGCGTATGGCGATAACTAGAACCGCAATGGACAAAATGACGAAAATATAGAGGAACAGGAACATCACCAAAACCACGAAGACAAGACTCGTGCGTACGCTTATTCTACCCATATTTTTGTATGCCTCGGAAACGTGGACTTTGCGAGACATTGAGAGGAAGAAGATAGATGCTCTCGAGATGTGGTGCTGGAGGCGAATGCTTGGGGTATCGTGGACTGAGTTTGCAATGTTTGTGAACGCACCAATGTTTCGATACTTCAAGAACTCGGCATCAGGCAGACTCTGTCGGCGACAGTACAATCTCGTATACTTGCATTCTTCGGACACGTTTCGAGACGAGGTAGCCAGTCCTTAGAGCGTCTAGTCATCCAGGGCAAAATGGAAGGCACAAGATCGCGCGGAAGGTCGCTCATGCGACCGACCAAATCAAATCTGCTGTGGGAGGGCCGGTGCATGAGTGTACCAGATTGACATCTAATAGAGAGAGATGGCGAGACATCGTGAGGCGTATTACATCTGCCTCTACCACCACAAATACTACGTGATGACCACGACCGCTCTGTCAAGAGCGTAACGACTAAGAAGAAGATGTGCATTTATTAACTACAACAAAATATAGTATAATGATACTTCTTGCAATGAAAAGAGCCCCAAAACAATTCATCACATCTCGAAAAAGCGAGTAGGTATACCCTTATACAGCTGTATACCTACACCTATTGTGTAACAACAAGATGTTTACCACACAGCGTATTACGTCCACCAAACCAAGGAAATGCACTGGATCCAAGCAACTTCCAGTCGTTCTAATTGGAAATCTATTAAAGAGACCTATGTCCAACAGAGAACGTCGTAGAGTCGTTACCGTAAGTTTTTCTTTTAGTTCTTCTAGTAAAACTAACGGTAAAAAATGTACCGGTAGTTCTATCGTAAAAAAATTCTCCTTTAGGGCTTTTAGGGTTGAATTTGATAAAATCTTGAATTTTCTTTATATTGAATATTTTATAATGTTACTAGATGGGTTCTTGGATAATCAGTTAATACGCCGATTATTCACTTTGCACTTTATTGCACAAAATCACAATACACACGACACAACTGGTTCGCACAAACACTTCACAATGGCACTGATATTCACACAAACTAGTCACTTCACAGTCACTGGTACCGCACTTGAATACGAGATGTTTTCGCTCCGGTATAAAAACGATAACTGCTCCCCAAGGGTCGGCCGGCGTATTTATATCCATTTTTACCTACAGCCTCGAACCTACGAGATAATTCGCGACATTACTCGATCTAATAAACGCTATTGTGTTAACAAGTAAACAACTTAAAAGTTCGAGACTTCTCTATTGTTTTCAAATACGTAAACACCCAATAAAACTAAACAATAGACGGCAGACAAAGATTGATCCCGCTCGAGTCATAAAACCATAAATCTCGCACTTAGGTGTAAACAACTCGCCGTCAGTACCGCGCAGCCAACTGCGTCACAATAACATAAGATTTTCTCAAAACATACGACTGACTTGTACTTGTTTCATCTACCTATACGTATAAATTTTCGATTTTTATTCTGTTTTCACTCTCATTTTCAGCTAAAATGTTGTCTTTGACTACTACGATAACAAAATTAGGTAAACAAGCCAGGTATACTTTTTAAGTCATTGCCTAGATTATACCAAGCTTTGACCTCCTTAACAAAATTAAGCGCCATTTCCGCCGTGAAAACCTTCAAACTAATTTTTGTTTGAAACAACCGAAATGATTACAGCCTAGTTTGTTTTATAAAATGGTTTGTCGTTTGATTATAGGTATCGCAATTATTCAAATTGAAAATGCTTTCTTACCAATAATTTTGACTGTTCTTTGTAACTTTAAGATAATAGAACGTTGTAATTACTACGACAATAGCACGTTGTAATTTCTACGACAAAGGTGACGTCCACAACTGGTATATTATTCAGAGAAAAATAGAACCAAGATGGTATACACATAATTTGAAAGCTTGTTTTATGGGTTATATATTTTTCAACCCTCCATTTTTTTATAATGCGAAGAATAAATATTATGAAAAATAACATTACAACTTATTATTTTTTCTAGTTTAGCAATAATAAAGTGCTCCCATCGTTATTTTACTTGCATTCGTAGCTGATTCTTTCACATTCATATCTTATTTTGCTAAAATTAAAAATTATAACCTACCAGTGTGACCAGTAGGTACAATGTGACAAAAAAACTCTTAAAAAGTGTGTCTAATGCTTTTATTTAACTATTTGGAGGTTACTTAATCAGGGTTGATAGAGATAAACTACCTATTGAGCCAAATATATTTATACCTATTTTTTGTGATTTAGATAAAACTGTACAGATTTCAGATTTATTCCTATAATTGCATTCTGAGATAATGCTTCTCGCCAAATTTCATAGTTCTATGTCAACGGGAAGTACCCTGTAGGCTTTGATTTTTGTGAGTGTCGTAATATGCGGTTTTTTACGACATAAACGGTTCTTACTTTTTTATACGATAACTGAGAAGTTTTTCTTTTACACAACTGCAAGAAACTATAGGTATACGTATACAGTTTAAAAGCCAATGCCGGTTTTTGTATGGAAGGTGGCGCCTTTTTTTTTTCGTGCGGCCATCAACCAAACCTTGTTTTTATAGTTCAGTATAGTGTAACAAATGATAATTATGAAATGCTGCAGCTGTAGTATCAGTCCAGAAAAAGTTACAAGACTTAGAAGTTTGTTTTGATTTATTTGTTTTTAAGGTTATTTTATCACCTAGGCGCAAATTACGAGTTAAGTTGACATAAATAAAAACTGTTGAATGCTTTTTAAATTGTTAGGAGTGATATTGCACCTGGAACTATCTCGCCTTCTGCAAACCTCATCTCCAAATTATCCGTTTTTGTCTGTAATGTGGTAATTGACTATTTACTTGAAAGATGGTTTGGAAGAAATCGCTTCGACAATGTCTTTGTATATGTCTGTGTCTTTGTGTGCAATGAAGTGTTCATTAATTCCTTTATTTATATTATTTATACTAGCTTAGAACCCGCGGCTTCGCCCGCGTTGTCTTAGTACATAGGTAAATGAAAAGAGCCCGCGGTTTGATCTACGTTGTCTTTGTACATTTATAATAATATCTAATAGTCCGCAATTTGGCCCGCGGTGTCTTAATACTTGCTTAAAATTACTTGCAAGGATAATGCCCACGGTTTGGTCAAAATTGTAACAGTATTTGCCTATAATGATAATACATCACGGTTTGGCCCGCGTATTGTTAGTACTTGCTTAAGATGGTTATTTATAGCACGCAGCATGGACTGCGATGTCTTAATACTTGCTTAAAATTATAAAAGCTCGCCGATTGGCCTGCATTGTCGTATTACTTACAATGATAATAGCCCATGGTCTGGCCCGTATTGTCTTAGTACTTGCTCAAAATGATAAAAGCCCGCGGTTTAGCTCGCGTTGTGTTAATAATTAGGTACTTACAAAGATAAAAACCCACAGTTTGGCCCACGTTGTTTTAATACTTACTTAATTAAAATAACAGCCCGCGGTTCAACCCGCGTTATCTTGGCATTTGCTTATAATAATATCTAATAGTTCGCGGTCTGACCTGTGTTGTCTTTAAATCCTTAAAATTATAATAGCATGCCGTTAGCCTGCGTTTTTGTATTGCTTGTAATGATAATAGCCCACGGTCTGGCCCGCGTTATTTTCGTAACTGCTTAAAATGATAAAAACCCACAGTTAGGCCCGCGTTTTCTTGGCACTTACTTAAAATAATAGTAGCTCGTGGTTAAGCCCGCATTAGGCTCGATTATGAAGGCGCCATCGTAATTATAATAGCTAATTATCATAATTATATCTGTTTCATTTTCACTTTAAACATTCGATAGAGAGAACACTTTTTATGTTGTTATTATATTTACTATGGCGTCTTCATAACTGAGCCTATTATTGTATTACTTGCAAAATAATGCCTACGGTTTAGCCTGAATTGTCTCAGTATTTGGTTATTTAATTTACTTGTATCTAAAGCTTATTACAGAGTACATACGTGATTTTTTGGATGATAAATTGCCGAATTTCTGAAATTTACTCAATAATAAATAAATATATAAAATAAATATTGGAGGACATCTCACACACGGTCTCTGATCCCAAACTAAGCATAGTTTGTGATTTGGCTGGCAGAGACTGATATACTACATATACATGTATTTCAATGTATGTACTGTATTGTATACACTACCGACCGTACTCCTATTTTTAGAATAATTCCAGTCCATCCAAAAGTTGCCTGGTAGAAATCGCCAAAGGCGATAAGGCCGCCATTGTACAGCATATTGTATAGTTTCTGTACTGTGTTTCTGTGTACAATAAAGATATATTTATTTATTTATTTATACATGTAGGTTGACTGGCAGATAATGCTGTTTAGCGTTAAGTCCTCCTTTTGTACAAATAGTGTGCAATAAAGTGTTAAATAAATAAATAAAAATACATTAATAACACTCAGACACAGAGCAAACACATATGAACATCACATAAATATTTGCCCTGGGAATCAAACCCACGCCTCTTTGACCCACGAGTCAGAGTCAACCACTGAGCCACCGAGGGAGCCAATAATAATAATTGTATGAGTAACTATGTAAGAAATTTCACTTTTCTTTGCTGGAAAACATTGAGGCAACCTGTACGTACGTAGAAAAAATCAATGTCGTATGCGAATTCAGCAACCCATGCTTGGCCTGCGTGATGGATATGGCCCAATTACCCTTCGCGGATAGGCCTATTTTCAGTCATCCATCAGCCCCAGGACGTCCACTGCTGGACATAGGCCTTCCCTATGGATCTCCAATAAGACCGGTTGGAAGCGGCTTGTATCCAGCGCGATCCTGCGGTCTTAATTAATAAATAAATATTTTGGGACATCTTACACACGGCCTCTGACCCCAAACTAAGCAAAGCTTGTGATATGGCTGCCAGAGACTGATATACTACATATACTTATTTTTAAATACATACGTATATAGATAGTAACTAAATAACACCCAGACACAGAGCAAACACTTATATTCATCACACAAATATTTGCCCTGGTGGGGATCGAACCCACGCCTCTTTGATCCAGAAGTCAGGGTCACTAACCACTGAGCCACCGAGGCAGTCATAATGAGGTCATCCGTCCACCTTGTGGGTGGACGTCCTACGCTGCGCTTGCCGGTACATGGTCTCCACTCGAGAACTTTTCGACCCCAACGGTCATCAGTCCTCCGCGCTATGTGCCCTGCCCATTGCCATTTCAACTTGCCAATCCGTTGGGCTATGTCGGTAACTTTGGTTCTTCTACGGATCTCCTCATTAATGATTCGATCTCGCAGACAGACTCCAAGCATAGCCCTCTCCATAGCTCGTTGGGCTACTTGGAGCTTACTAATAAGGCCCATAGTGAGAGACCACGTTTCTGTGCCATAAGTCATCACTGGCAACACACACTGGTCGAAAACTTTCGACTTGAGGCACTGAGGTATGTCGGACGAGAAGACACTACGCACTTTTCCGAACGCTGCCCAGCCGAGTTGGATTCGGCGATTGGCCTCTTTGTTGAAGTCGGACCTACCTAACTGGACTACTTGTCCTAGGTAGACGTACGAGTCAACGACTTCAAGAACCGAGTTTCCAACAGAAATCGGGGTAGGTAAAACATGGGAATTACACATGACTTTCGTCTTGTCCATGTTCATCTTAAGACCCACCTGTTTCTATTATCCGTAGTGCTATCCGTAGTGCTATCCGTAGTACCTATTTTCAGTAGTGCACTATTAATTAAGGCCGGTACAGGTATTCGACATGTTTCATTACTTAAGTCATTAGAAATTTAATTTTCCAGGCAAATGAAAAAATGGTACACAAGTCGTAATTCTAGTCAGGCATATTCTAGGATGCTATTATACTCATAATTTGATTAACTTTTACAATAGTACCAACCCCAAAAGCACGTGAATAAAATCAGCTGTTCGACACAAAAAGTTCATCGACCCGCGACAAAATGTATGGAAAATGTAGGTAATTTTCGCTTGTCTGGGTTGATCCCATAGTAAAATACCTATATTGATCCATATGTGCGCTAAGCTTAAGACTATTGGCTCGCAAAGTAAAAAAAAATCGTAAACTTTTGGGGACCCATTTTGCCCCATTTTAAGATAAACTATCATTATCATAATCCTAGATACTTTAAAATAGCGCATTGAAGTTTTGGGACGTATCTGACCCTTAAGGATTTTTTTAAGGAAAATTTAGAAAACAGGTACAGCCATATTTTTTATTTAGGCTCAAAAGCATCTATACAAAGTTTCATGTACCTTGTCCTAGGTCCTAACAATCGGTACAGGGAATAAGAAGTTACATGCAAACAAAAAGGGCCCGTTTTACCCCGTAAGTTAGAGTTGGGTACGTTTTTCATCCTTAGTGCTACATTATGTCGTACGATGTACGTATATTCCAAATTTCAAGCTCATATCTACAGCGGTTTGGGCTGTAGCCTAAACTTATTAATTTTGCGTATCCCTAAGGAACCTTATAGATTTTCCTGGATTTTATTAGTTTCTGTATTAAAACATGCTGTGTGCTTCCTTCATACCAATTTTCAACCATAACCGTTCAGCTGGTTCGATGTAATTGATGCTTTTTTCACCAACTTTGGGACCTTATTTGACCCCTTAGATGAAGAAAATTCGGAAAAACAGGAAAAAACATGACTTTTATTTTGTTTGGAAAGCATGTATACAAAGTTTCAAGTCAATCGGTACAGGGAATAAAAAGTTACATACAAACGAAAAGGGCCCATTTTACCCCCTTAGAGGTCGAAAGTTCAAAATTTTTGTCCTTAGTGCTCCATTACGTCGTTCAATGTACCTATATCCCAAATTTCAAGCTCATATCTTAAGCGGTTTGGGCTGTAGCCTAAACTTATTAATTTTGCGTATCCCTAAGGAACCTTATAGATTTTCCTGGATTTTTTTAGTTCCTGTATTAAAACATGCTGAGTGCTTCCTTCATACCAATTTTCAACCATAACCGTACAGCTGGTTCGATGTAATTGACGCTTTTTTCACCAACTTTGGGACCTTATTTGACCCCTTAGATGAGGAAAATTCGGAAAAACAGGAAAAAACGTAACTTTTATTTTGTTTGAAAAGCATGTATACAAAGTTTTAAGTCAATCGGTACAGGGAATAAAAAGTTACATACAAACGAAAAGGGCCCGTTTTACCCCTTTAGAGGTCGAAAGTTCAAAATTTTCGTCCTTAGTGCTCCATTACGTCGTTCAATGTACCTATATTCCAAATTTCAAGCTCATATCTTAAGCGGTTTGGGCTGTAGGCTGTCTGTCAGTCAGTCACTCAGGGAAGCCTTTTATATAATAGATTTCGTGTATAATGCATACCGCGTATGTTTTTTTTTTATTTCGAATAGGTTCGCGTTTGCCTACACACTGCCTGATGTTAAGCAGATCTGCGGTCTAGGGTGTGGCACACTTACCTAGAAGATACCTATTTACTCGGGATTTGAAGACACTCACGTTGTACTTTAACGGGAAGACAGACCCAGGCAAAGCGTTCCACATTCCGGCTGTTCGTATGAGGAATGAGGATTCGAAACGCTTGGTTCTAACGCGCGGAATGTCCACCATAAAAAGGTGGCGCTTTGGTCGCGTCCGTCTAGCCGTACGATAGAAGAAAGGGGCAGGGGGGACCAGATTGTGCAACTCCTGGGCGCACTCTTCGAAGTGTATCCGGTAAAAGGCCGACAAACACGCTACCTTGCGACGATGCTCAAGACTTTGCAGCTTCGTCTTAGTCAAGGTTTCGTTGTCAATCAGCCTCCTGGCTCGCCTCTCAATCGAATCCAGAGCCTCCAAATGATATTAGGCAGAGCCATCCCAAAGGTGAGAGCAGTATTCCATGCAAGACCTGACTTGTGCTTTATAAAGATTAAGCAGTTGCTCAGGTGTGAAATACCGTCTCACCTTAGAGAGAACACCAAGTTTTTTGGAGGCTAATTGAGCTTTGGACTCTATGTAAGAGCCAAAGTTAAGAGGAGATGAGAGTGAAACGCCTAATAGTTCCAAGCTGTCAGTTAACGGAACGGAGATACCACGGAAAGCGGGAGACAATTGAAAGGGTCTCCTTTTGGCCGAAAACAGACAGCCCTGAGTCTTTGTGGCATTTAACTTGACCAGGTTAGCATCACCCCAGTCGGACACCGCCTGCAGACTCAAGTTGAGCCGTTCAACCATAGCCTCTCTGTGTAACTCGATCTGTGGCCCGCTGGTTTATGCATCGGACGTGTAGCTCTCCACGACTGTACTGTCATCTGCGTACCCAAAGATCCCGGGCTTAAGCAGATCGTTGATATGCAGTAGGAAGAGTGTCGCAGAGAGCACAGACCCCTGAGGAACACCGGCATTGATAGCCATTTGGTCTGACGAGCAGCCATCAACGACAACTCGTATCGACCGATTCCTCAAGAAATCTGATATCCATGTGAAGAAATCAGCAGGCAGGCCGTAAGATGGAAGCTTGCCAATAAGGCTCTCGTGCCAGACCCTATCAAAAGCTTTGGAAATGTCCAAGGAGACAGCCAGCGCCTCCCCGTGCTTCTCCATGACCTCACTCCAGATGTGTGTGGCGTACGCCAGAAGATCCCCAGTAGACCGGTTTCGGCGAAAGCCGTACTGGCGGTCACTGAGTAAGTCATTCGCTTCCAGGTAGGCCAGGAGCCTGTTGTTTAGAACACGTTCCATACTCTTACAGAGTATAGACGTGATTGAAATTGGCCTGTAGTTGGCAGGGTCGGCACGGCTGCCCTTCTTGGGTACAGGTTGCATGTTAGCAAGCTTCCAAGATTTGGGCACTTGACCTGTCTTCAGAGATAGGCGAAAGAGGCGAGTCAGCACAGGCGACAGCTCAGGCGCACAAGTCCTCAATACAATGGCAGGATTACCATCAGGGCCACTGGATTTGTTCACATCTAGACTGCGGAGAACTTTGAGGACCTCCTTTTGCCGGATGTGTATTTCACTCATTACAGTGTCACAGTTTGTCAACGACGACAGTCGAGCACGCAGGTTGGGCGGCGTCAAGATCGCGCCAGGGCGAAGCGACGCCTACCCGTGGTTGTCCGGTAGTGTGCCACGATGGTGGCTGACATCGATGTTGAAGCGGCTGGCACCGGGGGAGAAACTCGACCCCGGCCGCCGAGGCGGGCTCGCGTAGTGGCGAGGCCCGATGCGGCCTCGCGTCGCATAAGCGACAGCAGCGGAATGATGGCTGGGTGTCGCAACACTAGGCATCGCGAGTTGGGGTCCGTGTGTGGCGCAAAAGCGCGGGGTATGTCCAGTGAAGCGCGCCCCGACCGAATACCGAGGCGTGAGTGAGAATTAGTTAATCCTTATTCTTTTGATTGCCGGGGGGTGGGGCGCGGGGGGAAGGGGGCGGTTTGAAAGTGAGAAATTGAAACAAACCAAGCTCCTGTGCTCGTTAGAGTAGGACAGGAGACAGCGAACTACATACACATCCTCGGCGGTGGTGGCGGCGGTGCGTGCGGCGATTCTAAATCGCCGGCGGATTGACCACTGTCAAATCACGAGTGCTTGGCGCACCATAATATAGTAGGTACCGATATAACCATTATTTATATGTTTTAAATGATCTATTATGCGGTATCTTTACAAAAAACCTGATGAATATCTACAAACTTTTAACTCTCATAACTTTTCTCGGACTGAGGGTAGAATTTTTTTGTTTATTAAACGTTGTTTATAACATCTTATTGTAATAAAAAAACAAGGTTTGGTTAATGGCCGCGCGAATTTTAAAAGGCGCCAATTTCAGGCATTGGCTTTTCAACTCGATATCTTTACGCGTTCCTTACAGAGATAGATAAAGAGCCTTAACATACACACAGACGGACAGACGGACAACCAAGTGATCCTATAAGGGTTCCGATTTTTCTGTTGAGGTACGGGACCCTAATAACGATATAGATCACAAAAAAAGAAACAAAGTACATAGATATTATTTTCATTTCGTCCTCGTTAGCCAGAAGAGTTCGCAGAGATGGGGTTTGAGGATAAACCCTTTGGATGACATACTCAAGACCCCACACCTATAGTTATAAAATACAAATCACAAGATCTCGTCCAGAATTTCAGAGTAAAATAGACTAAATTCCACGACCGTAAGGTATATAACAAGAGAGTCTGTTCCTAAATTGGCTCTAATTTCAGCGAGTTGCTAAGTGCTGCTAATATTTTATTTTATATGCACTTGCCGAAGTCTCGGTCCTGAATGTTTTATTAGCTTTAATATTTAAGTGGCAGCCGGAACTTCTCTCATTAACATACTGAATGGCGGTAATTATGTAAGTAAATTATTTATGGCGAAGTTTTCGCGACGATTTTCCCTATTTGGGTTGGCGTCTGGAAAATTTTGGCCAAATGTTTTCTAAGTGAGCTTGGATTATGGTAATGTGAATAAGTTATAGTGGCTGTTTCTGCGGTCAAAATAAGTGACGAATTTGTCAAACTTTCACCCAAGTGCGCGTCCTTTGCATCAAAAAGTTTCTAATCTCGGTACACTATTTAAAAATTTGAACAGTAATTACAATTCACAGGTCAGCTGTAAAACAGATTGCCGGGCAAACATTGCAGCCTAGACTTCCGTTAATTATACTTAATATTATAAATCCGAAATGATTATTGGTTTGTTCCTCTTTCACGCAGCAACAGAGCAACGGATTGATTTGATTTTTGGAATGGATATAGTTTAAAACTTTCGAATCCCCGGTCCCGTACCAATGAGTTCTTTTAAATGAAGCCGCGGTGGTCAAGAGGCAGTGACATCCGCCTTACAATCGTGAGGTCGTGGGTTCGAATCCCCGGTCCCGTACCAATGAGTTCTTTGGAATTTATGTACGAAATTTCGCACCATAGGCTTTTCGGTGAAGGAAAACATCGTGAGGCAACCTGCATACGTCCGTAGAAGAAATTCGATGGCGTATGTGAATCCACCAACCCGCACTGGGCCCGCGTGGTGGATATGGCCCAATCACCCTTTACGGGTAGGCCTACGTCCTGCAGTGGACTACTAAAAAGGCTGGTACAGTACAGTACATAGTTTAAAGGCCGGAAAGGGACATAGGCTACTTATTATCCCGAAAAAATAAAAGGTTCCTGTGGGATAGCAGGAAAGTCAAAATACCACGCGGGTGTAGCCGCGGGCAAAAGCTAGTGTCTCTATAAAGTACAAAACTTTAAAGCCGCTGATGGACGTACAAAAGACTTCGACTTTAAAACCACGGTTTTAAAGTTTTCTCTGTGATACTGTGAAATAACCCTGTATAATTACAGCAAACTTTAAAACCGCGTTTATATTTTGTATACGTCGATCAGGGGCTTAGAACCTTTCTTTAAACCTAATTTATTTACTGAAATGTTAGCACATAAGTAAAAAAACATCAACAATAAAGAAAAAAGTAAATCACATTCCAAAAATCAAAATACCCATTCGTGTTACGTCCACAAAATAAATGTCCTATTCCCACAAGCCCAAAATTTACCTAAACAAAATTATGCTCTCACAAAACCCTCATACGTCGTCCTTGAAATTAAAATAAAGCCACCAAAGGCTAGCCACTCGCGACACGAAGAAAAATTTGCCTTGTTAATACTCAACATTTTAGCTGGACCTTACAGGAGCTGGGATAAAATGTATGCTAATCTGGCATTTGCATATGACTGGGAAAAATCACTGGCCCATTAAAGAGTGTCGTGACGTTGAAATGAGAAAGGATGGAGGGTTTTTATGCGAACTGTCTGGATACTGGTGGAGTCTCAAAGCGAAGAACTGTCGTTATGTTTTTAGCTTGGGAGGTACTTAAACTATCTAAAGAATTGAAACAAATCCTTAGTACTTATATGTTAGAGTCTGGCTAACGAAAGTTGATACTGGAATTTTTCGCAAACTTTTTAAATGACAACACACGGTGCTACTATCATCGTGGATTTACCTATAAGTTGGGGTATTTTACCTTGTGTTAAAAACATTTTTCAAACCTACGTCATGTACTAAACTGAACAAAATGATTCATTATATTATTATAGTCTTCATCGTAATGAAGTACATAGACAGGTACGCGTTGAAATCAATTGGATCATTTGGAGAGCAATGCAAATCCTCAGTTTGGCATAATAATAACGTCAAAAACAGAAAATAATATTAACGTAATGAATATAAAACACGACAAGTTAAAGCTTGAAAAATTTTTTTTTTACGATTTCCCCAAAGATTTGGAAGAATCATTATCGCAGAATGGTAACAATGCTACATCGTCTGAGTGAGAGAAAGTGTTTCCTTCTCAGTTTAGGGCTGCCATACTGATATTTTTTAAATTTACCGCGCTTTTCAGTATCAACTTTCGTTAGCCAGGCTCTACATGCTGCATATAGTCCAGCAGCCCTCTCCTGTGATATTATTGTCAAATAGTTTTTAATTTAAAGCCGTGGTGGTCTAGTGGTAATGACACTGGCCTTATGATCATGAGGTCGTGTGTTCAAATCTCTGTCCCGTACCAATGAGTTGTTCGGAATTTATGTATGGATTTCACCACTGGCTTTTCGGTGAAGGATAACATCGTGAGGCAACCAGCATACGTCTGTAGAAAAAAATCGATGGCGTATGTGAATCCGCCAATCCGCACTGGGCCAGCGTGGTGGATATGTCCCAATCACTCTTCGTAGGTAGACCTGGAGTGGAGTATTAAAAAGGCTGGTAAAGTTACAGTTGCAGTTTTTTAATATTGGACATAGTTGGACATATAAGATACAATATAATAAGCTATGTATAGCTATTTGTTATCATTATCATCATCATTAGCCCTTCATAACCCACTGCTAGACATATGCCTTTCTTTTTTTATGCCATTGATCTCTGTCCCTTGCCAAATGAATTAAATTGCAGCCTAATGTCATCGACATTAAAAGAGCAGTAGGTATTTTTATTACTCGATACAATATTTTATTTTCAATACATTCTATTTGTCTTTAAGAGGTGGGAAATGAAGTAAGTAGACGGCGAAAATATTAAAAAAAAACACTGTGTACTTGGAGGCTAAACTGAAAACTGAAAATTTAGTTTAGAGCTTAGTTAAAAATAGAAACTTTGCAATCCACAACTATCATAGAGTAACTTATATATAGGGAAACAACTATTCCGTGATGATGATATCGTTTCATTACAAAACTTAAACACCTAGCCCTTGCGTACAAACCACAACAGAAAGGATCAAGGGAGTAAAACACAGTTAACCAGGACTGAAGAGTGCCATTAAAGGTCTTAGACCCTTCGCTTTCCTGTCGTTTGTCATGCAAATATAGACTGAATAATTTATACTAGATTCGTCCCCCGTGAATTACTGGGGTACACATTGTTGGGCAAATCGGATGACACGAGATTCACGGTATCACCCACCTAAATAAATAAAGACGTGAGATCTGTCTCGCCCATTAAATAAGCCAGTGTACAATGGGGCCATTTCGGCAAGCCGTGAATATAGCACATCGGTAAAAATAAAGTCAAAATAGGTTAGAATGGAAATAACTATACTCTATAAAATGTAACTTGATCTCTGCGACAGCTGTCAGAAAAATCACGCCTATGAAGTCCTGAATTTCTTAATAGTACAGACAGTACCTGTCAATGACATACTTTATGGGCATGCCGATTAGTGATGGGCGATGAATGATCATGATCACAGAGTTGTAGATAGAGTTTTAATTGAAATATCGATAGTTTATACTGACGATATTTTAATTAAAACTTAATTTATCATTAATTTTATTAAGTATATATTTTAATATCATAACATTTTTTACATGTGTAATTAAATTAAACCCAACTATATGTTACATTAGGATCGATAATAGTGAAAAACGTCGATAAATACTATCGTTACATTATTATGAGTATTTAATTAATATCATAACATTATTTACATGTGTACATACTTGATCTTAAATAATAGTAAGTAAATAAAATCCAATTTCTCACCTTCAACTACTCATTCGATTTCATTACAACATTGTTTGAAAATCGATTTTTTCCACCACTATCTCAACTCTAAAAATGTCAATCTTCTATGTCAATGTCACTGTCGCAGAGATCAAGTTAAATTTTATAGAGTATAAGAAATCAAATCAACTACAAGTTGCGCGAAACCCAATGCTCTGCAGCTGTTAATTGAACTGTCAGGATTGGGTTAGCTGATTTTAACTAAAATCACAGCCGTCAAGAGGTTTGATTCGGCCTAAAGCATAAATTATAAGATGAAAATATATTTATTTGCAATGGAAAATTTATAAGAAGCATCCCATCTCATTGCATTTCTGAATGTACCGTATTTTATACAAAAATGTGGAACCAAATACTTCCTGCGTTTGCAGATAATTTCGACATCTTCAAACGCTGCTTTTTCAATTGTTTGGTCTAATTTATTTGAAAATTTCAATTTCTTTAGTAAAACAATCATTATTACCTGTAATATAGTAGTAGTAGTAATTATAGTAGGTATCTCTACTCCTAATTATTAAAATTAAATATTCTCAATTACAACGGACAGGACGCAGAATTAGTAAAGATGCGAAAACTATGCATATAAGTTTCATGAATCAAGTACCTGTCTACGTATTTCTTGCTATAAGTATGAGTATTTAAATCTTAAAAAAATCTAAAGATGTATAAACAAATTGATACGCATAAAATGACGTGACGTAAGCTCATTGGCCCCACAGAGCTATTACAACTAGAGAGATAGCTCTGTTGTCGCTTGAGGCAATTCTAAACCACAAAAATGTATGAAAAATCTGGCTCAGCGCTGTCAAAACTGTCAAATAAGTATTGGAATTTGACACTACTAAGAGAAAAACACTGCAACTAGCCACTGGACCGAGATACTTATTATGTCTCTTTCTAACTCATGCCATATTAAATCATTGCATCTCTTTCTTTCTTTTCTCGATCGACCACGTTATCCCTCTGGTATCTCTGTGATTGGCCCTCTGGCATTTTTATCCACATTGATAAATAAGGCCCCATATTTCGCACATCTTTTGTTCCCGTTCTACCGACGACAAGTCCCGTACAAATCTAGTACAATAACTCTTTGTTTCAGGCCACAATAGCGCCGCGAGCTGGTCTTGGCTAATTTAAATTAAATATTTCTCTACCCTCAACAGTGAAAAACTTAAATACGTTGTAGTTTGCGAGCTGCAACGTTGTGCGCATTCATAGCGTGGTTGTGACCACGGACATAAATAAATGGACACTGTCCGCGTGCCGTTCTTCACTTACTCATTGTTTTGTTGTACATTTTTATGTTTCTTTTCAATTTTTAGATTAGTTATAACAGCAAAGGTGAACAATGCCACATGGTGCTCTAATTTATCGTCCAGGCTTTTCCGTAGTCACTGCTTTTTTTAGTTTTACAGGCTTTCTGTGTGAGATTTTTTTTCGTTAATACGTGTTCTATTTTATAAAATAGTTATTTGTTTAAAACTAGTTAAAATCAGAGTGACAGTAGGTACGTTAAAAGTACTCGATTTACTTTTTTTAACAAATACGTGCGATGAAACTTCGTTACCATGGTAATATTTACCTACCGTGTTGTGTATAAGAATATAAATACAAACTATACCCCGCTCCAAAAGAAGAAACTTTAGGCCTTTATGGGTGTTGTTGTGACTAAATGAATCTGACTCCAAAATTATAATTGACTGAGGTAGGTGAAGGTGGAAGGGTGACCTAAATTGGGATAGTAAAAACAGTGGGTGGTTTGAGTACGTACGCTGTATTTGCGCTCTGGCCAAAGACTGACTGAGCGGTGCGAAAGATGATAATACATTTCTTATAACTAAACATGATACTATGGCATAGTAGGAATGTAGGCGGTAACATAGCCCTACAACACTAACATTAATATAGATAAAGAATATCAACTAATTCATCTATTAGTTAATATAATTTCAAGTATAAATTTAAAGAAGGAGGAGCAGCCATATTGGAAGATAAAAGTAAAAATAATCATAAATTTATTTTTTCTACTAATATTTTATTTGAAAGCCTTTGACAACATCGGTAAATAACGAACAAAATTAGTATGCTGCTAAATATTTCTAATTTTGTAAAAAAAATAATCTGTTGCATTAATGACAATATGTATATAAAAGTATGTTGTACCTACTGAAGTAGATATACTTCTCTCTTTATGAAGTTTATCTATAGGAGTTTTTTTCACAGTATATTCAAAGCTACTAAAGTTCTTTAAGCCATCAACGCAGGTATAAAGTCTAATTTCAATACAACTACCTAGTTTAACAGTGTTAAAGTACAGAGTTCACCGTTCCGAGCGCCTAGTATGTAATAACTGCACTCGACTGTACTACGCAAGTCGCTTAAACTATGCAGGCTCTGGCCTAGAAAAAGTTTGCCCGGAATTTTACCAGCGAATTAAACTTTTTAATAGACATTTTTGTCATTTATGTGCACCTATTTAAGTTTTCAACGGGTTTGAAGAGGTCGAGCTTCGTTCAACATTTTTAAACGATATCAGAATAGCTTGAAAAGATTTTAAAATGAACTAGTCTTTGAAAAATGGACTTTGCTCTGTGCGATTACTTTCACTAGTACTAAACTACTTACCTGTTATTCAACTATTGCTAATCAGCAACAGTTATCATTTTATATTTGTTGTTTGATAAGGTTATTTTGATATAGTTAAACTGATACCCTGCGAAGCATTGAGTCTCATTCAAAATAAAACCTTATCTAAATAGTAATAGGGCATAAAGAGCGCGTTTTTATCGTATGATAAACAAACGCACACAAGCGCATCTGTTACGCTATTATTACGTATTCATATGAATGAAGATAGGCACAGAAGCTTAGTTTGCTATCACTGTGGTGCTGTCATTAGGTCAGTGCCGAGGTTAACAACATTATTAGTCTATTTTTATAGAAAAATAACTCTAAGCTAGTAATATTTGACAGTAAAAAAGGTTGTGATAGTGTATTAAATCTCAAAACGTGGTACTAAATACTTATAAATAGCAAAACATTCTGACAAGTGTTAAGCAACAAAAAACATCTGATAACGTGTGTTGATTTGGTTATCAAACAGTGGAATAATTCAACATGGCTTTGTCACAAACTACCAAATTACTCTCAGCATTGTGCAAAAACAATATAAATTTGCGAGCCCTCTCGACCACATGTTCCAAAAATGCCAAAGTAACTTTCAACTGGGAGGATCCATTGAATTTAGATGGACAATTACACGACGACGAAAAAGCGATTCGGGACTCGTTCAAAGCTTATTGTAACGAGAAACTGTTACCAAGGATCGTCGAAGCGAACAGGAATGAAGTCTTCGATCGGGAAATTTACAAGGAAATGGGTGAGCTTGGAGTACTCGGATGCACAATAAAAGGGTACGGATGTTCCGGTGTCTCTTACGTTACTTACGGTCTTATTACAAGGGAGTTGGACGGCGTAGATTCCGCATTTAGATCCGCGATGAGTGTGCAGAGCAGTTTAGCTATGGGTGCCATTAACATGTTCGGTTCTGAAGAGCAAAAGCAAAAATTCCTACCAAGAATGGCCAAAGGAGAGCTCGTCGGCTGCTTCGGATTAACCGAACCCAACTTCGGCAGCGATGCCGGTGGTTTAGTAACCAGAGCTAAGTATGATGCCAAAAACAAGACCTACGTTCTATCCGGCTCAAAAACCTGGATCACAAACTCTCCAATCGCCGATGTTCTCGTAGTATGGGCTAAAAACGAGGAAGACAAAGTGCGCGGATTTATAGTGGAACGGTCTCAAGTCAAAAAAGGTTTGGATACGCCAAAAATCAATGGGAAATTCGCTCTCAGAGCATCGGCTACTGGTATGATATTGCTCGACGAAGTGGCTATACCGGAGGAGAATTTATTGCCAAACGTAGTGGGTTTGAAGGGGCCGTTCGGATGTCTCAATAACGCGAGATACGGGATTGCCTGGGGCGCGCTCGGAGCTGCTGAAACATGTTTGCGGATCGCCCGTCAGTACACATTAGATAGGAAACAATTTGGAAGGCCACTTGCTTCAAATCAGCTTATACAGAAGAAGCTTGCGGACATGTTGACAGAGATAAGCATCGGGTACCAGGCGTGCGTGAGGGTCGGCCGACTAATAGATGAAGGTAAAGCTGCTCACGAGATGGTGTCCATTATTAAAAGGAATAACTGTGGCAAGGCTCTGGATATTGCTAGGGTTGCAAGGGACATGCTTGGGGGTAACGGTGTGTCGGACGAGTACCATATAATCAGGCATGTTATGAACCTTGAGGCAGTGAACACCTATGAAGGCACTCATGATATTCACGCTCTGATATTGGGCAGAGCTATCACTGGCATTCCTGCTTTTTAGAAAAATACTCTATGATACTTTAATCACACATATAAATAGATAAGTTAGATTGTATCGTACATAAAGTGTTTTGTTTGCCTTTCGTTGATTTGTACTGTGTCCTGCATTAAAACACTCACGATTTTAATGCATAATATTTCATTAAATTTGACTTATCTAGCAGGACTGAATTATTTATGTCACTATCATTTTAGTATGTAAAATGAAGATGACAATAATTTTATTAGGTACCTTAGATATCAATTTGGTTTGGAATATGATACAACAGAATCAGAGTAAAGATGTTGTATTAAACTGTACACAAAGATTTACCTACAAGTACCTACATGTTACGACACAGTAAAACAGAAATACGACCAAATCTATTTGCATTTTGATTGAATGTATTTAAGAACAAAGATAGTTAATTATTTACACATGAACGTTATATTTGTAAAATATTAAATATTTGTTTAGTTCCATTTGGTTGTTTTTATCTCATTACTTTACATTACACAGTATCACATAACATTAATACGAATTTAAATGTTTTAACGTCATCACATCAAATTTTGACAAATATGTCGAAAATTATAACGGATGTGTTTTTCTCATTATAGGATTAATTAAAATCTAAATTAATTTACTCTTAATGGTCTTGTTAAAGTCATATTGCTTTATTTTCAGTTATTATAATTGAAACCAGTTGAGGCTCTGAAATCCTAAATTGTAAGAAAGCTTTATTGTTATAAGACTGCCTAAGTCATCCAAAATTTAACGGAAGCAGATGTTTTTTTTAAGCATGAACTTCTTTTCTTAAGTTTGTTTTTTCATTTTATTACGTAAAAAAGTGTACTTATAGTATATTTATTTTAATAAGAAGATAAAGAATGGGGTGCCCAAGAAGGGTTGTTATTGCTAGGAAGACGTTAATGAAAGAATAGGATGGATTTTATTTATCTTTGTCATGTTATAACAATCAAATCAATACAATTAGTAAGGGACACAGGTAAATGGAATTAACAAAGAGACTGCACAGCAGAGGATTATTAAGGCGCTGCCCAAAGACAAAAATCGGTAAAACGTCATGTTTTTCGTCGCACAGATAGGCGTAACCGTTACTGATACAAACTTGGAAAAAATACAATCACACAATAATAGTTCATAAGAGAGACTTTTACAATAATATTGAAAAAAAAATTGTGGTATCTTGAAAAAATATTCACAAAAAATGCTTTAGAAAAAAACTTTCGTTTCGCATTTCTCAATATTTACATCAATAACTACTATATTTTTTGTAATCATAAAATAGAAAATTTATTAAACTAAAGACATATCTATATATTTTAATGCAAACACGGCTTCATTTCGTTTGAAACGAACTAAAACTGCGAAAAATTATCGAATTCTCATCTTGAGTTTCGTCTAAAAACAAACTACACGCGATTTTAGACTCTATTTGTATACTGCAAGACATTATTGTAAAATACCTAAAAGTTTACTGTTGGAGCGTCATAAGAGCTGATGATGATGAATGTTATGGTAATACTATTAGATGTTATTTCTAGAAAGACGTGCTCAAGCCCGCTACCAACTGGCAGTGGGCTTGAGCATTTGGATTATCTTTAGACCTTCAAGGGTCTGTGAATGGTCCAATTGCTTGTTATGCAGTAGTAGTTTATGTAGTTTTGGATTATATAAGTCTTGTGTTTAGAGGTAGCTAATAAGGACACTTGCCCGATTAAAAATACATGTTATACAAAATTAAACAGATCAACTCTACAGGTCGCATTTTTCAACGAATCCGGGGATTTCTATGATATTTGGCGAAATCGTATAATATTAAAATTCTGATAAGATTTGCGATGAATCAAATCGGTCAAGAGCAAGTCGAGGCTTATGAAAATTCAGTTAAACAAAGTGCGAGTTCCAATGTTTGAAGAACTACTAGCTTTATTAGGCACGTCGACTTAGTGTCAACTCAACATACTTTTTAATTAAACTCTTGAGTTTATTTTCTTTATTTTAAGGGTTCCGAACCTCAAAAGAAAAAAACGGAACCCTTATAGGATCACTTTGTTGTCCGTCTGTCCGTCTGTGTGTATGTCAAGACTCTTTATCTCGGGAACGCGTAAATATATCGAGTTGAAATTTAAACTGTATACGTATATCTATAGTCTCTAGCAGTTGAGTAAAAGAAAAACTTCTCAGTTTTCGTTTTAAAAAGTTAGAGCCGTTTTTGTCGTAAAAAACCGCATATTTCGCACTCACAACAATCAAAGCCTACAGGGTACTTCCCGTTGACATAGAACTATGAAATTTGGCGAGAAGCATTGTCTCAGAGTACACAAATAGGAATAAATCTGAAAACTGTACATTTTTATTTAAATCACAAAAAATAGGGCCTCAAAATTTACAAAATATGGGTTCAAAATTCAAACTGAGTAATTGGTGTCATGTAAGGTATCATATAAAAAAACTTCATTAGCACATGCTAAAAAAAGTTTTTTAATTATTTTAACAACGTGTTTGTATGAAACTCTCGATGTGCGAGCCTGACTCGCACTTGTCCGGTTTTTTTGGTCATAAGGAGCTAATTAAATTCCAAGCGTAATCGTAACATTTTTTCAAGATCGCACCCACGCAAATCTTTCCAGACAAAGCCTACACATAAGCATAGAGGCGTAAAAATGAGAGTTGTCGTCACAAAACACCTAATAAAGTATCACTTTATTATCCATAATATTCGCAGTTATTGTTTATTTGAAGAATAACAAGCTTAGAGTAGGTTCTGCATTCAAAAATTATCTAATCTAAAGTTGTATTTAGGACGGATTGATAAATCTTGTGTATCTGGGTGGCAGAGAAATTGTTTTAGACGGTAAATTCTGCGATAGACTCGATAGATTTTTGTTTGAACAGAGAAACTGTTTCTAACAAAAATATGATAGCAAAACTACGCAACAGAATTTGAACGTAGTCTTCAAAGGTGACGTCCACAAGTGGTATATTATTCAGAGAAAAATCGAACCAAGATAATATCATGATATCATTACGAGTATCATCATTTGAAAGCTTGATATATGAGCTTCACAAAAATATTTAATTTTGATTTTTTTATCCCTCCATTTTTTTAATGAGAAAAATAAACTGTGTGAAAAATAATAATACAGTTTTGTATCTTTTCTAGTTTAGCAATAATAATGCGGGTCTATCGTCATTTTACTTGCAGTCGTAGCTATTCTTCCACATTCATGTCTTAATTTGCTAAAATTAAAAATTATAACCAAGGATTTTGTATTATAACCTACCAGTGTGACCAGTTAGTAGGTAGAATGTGACAAAAAACACTTAAAAACGGTGTCTAATTGGTAAAAAAGCTTCCATTTAACTTATACATAACCAGGGTTTGCTAGGGATAAACTACCTATTGAGCCAAATATATTAATTTATCCGAATAGATTCAAAATTAATTTACAAAAAAACGGCTCTTTATTGGTTTTAAATAATGTAATAGACTCAGAAAAATATGAACTTTCTCGAAATGTAACGAGTGTTGTGGTTAGAATTTTTGATTATTATTATACCAGCCTCCATACATTTCGTGGACATGTCCTTTCAATGAATGGTACTGGCGGAATGTGCTGTGAATATAATGGAAGTAAAACTTTTGTGGATTGGAGGCAGAAGAAAATGCTAAAAATTAATCGAAATAAGCATGGACCATATTATCATTTGCAATTTTTTTCTCTATGTATAAAAACTATTGCTAATGTATCTTTTTGATTATATGACCACGTATAAATATGATGCGAGCATGGTTGCCTTAAAAATATTTTGAAATTGCGGCCAAGTGCGAGTCGGACTCGCGCACGATAGGTTCCGTACCACATAGAAGTCCCCCTTAATATATTTTATTTTTGTTTAATTATTTATTTTTAGGAGGGTACCCGACTTTGTATTCTGTGAATAGTTCAAGCATCATCCTGATGCCGTTATTAATATTTATCAAATAAAAATCACATTTCTTGTATGGGGGCTCCCATAAAAATTAAATAATATTTACTTTATCTTAACTATTTATTTTTAAGTGAATATTTAATTCATTATTCTGTGAATATTTCAAGCATCTACCTGTCATCGTTATAAATAGCGAGCGAAAAACGTAAAAAATATAACTTTGTTTTATGGGAGCCTCTCTTAAATGTTTTTGTTTTCTGTTTTTAGTAGGTATTTGATGCTACAGCGGCAACAGAAATACGTCAATTCTGAAAATTTCAACGCTCTAGCTATCACCAGCCTGGTGACTGTCAGACGGGCAGACAGACGGATGGCGGAGTCTTAGTAATAGGGTCCCGTTTTTACCCTTTGGGTACGGAACCCTCAAAAACTGTAACGTTTTGTTCATGTATATTGTTCTGCCTAAAAACCGGACAAGTGCGAGTCAGGCTCGCACACCAAGGGTTTCGTAAAAATCCAGAAAATTTCACAAAATTGGGAAGTAAGTTGTTAACTCTATACTATAACCATCGCCAAAAAAGTTTTTTTTTTAACTTTTCTCGTCATACATCGAAAATTACGCATTGTTGAAATAATTAAAACCTGGTTTTAGCATGTGTTAATGAAGTTCTTTTATATGATACCTTACATGATGCGTCATTACACATTCCCGTGCATTTCAGCCAAGTACCGCACCGGCTTTTGTAGTTGAAATTTGCACTTTAAACCCCAGAGCGATATGGCCGAGTTGCTGTCTGGGTATTGTAGTAACATTAATCGAATATTGTCACTACAATTCCCTGTTAAGTTCGATAGTGGTCGGTATTGAAGTTAATCTTCATAAAACATTTAGGATTTGCATTAAATCAAAGTTAATTATTTGAAAAATCATCTATACTCAATTACTTACTTACTTTATGTCAAGTGACAAGAGCGTTAAAAGTCTAAATAGATTTTTATGTTTCATTACCTAGAGTTACATGTATTTAAAATTTATTACGTGGAAATTCGTTCGATTTCAATATATATTTTTTCATTGGAAAGAGTATACTTCATAATTGGTCCCATTTAAATTTTATCGAAATCAGCTGAGCCATTTTTGATAAATCAACAATAATGTTAAAAATGCTACATCGATCCAAGCGAAATATTCGCGAATTCGGTACACGCGGTGAAGTCGGTCATGCTAATTTTTGCAAAAATTATCCTTTTTTATAAAGGCTAATCTATAAAGGCGATTCACTTCTGGTTTCACCGATCGGAAATAGAGAGTATATTAACCGGTGCCTAAATTAGTATATTATGAGACGGACGTCCAGACTCTTTGAATTCTTCTTGGGTTGAACTTTTTTTTATTCAGTGTCGCACTTGCTTCTTATAAACGTATCTAACCAGTGGTTGTAATTCTTTATATCGTTTAATATATGTAGATGAAAATGGAGAGACTTAGGCTGAAACGCTCTGGGTATTAATGAAATATGAGGGCCACAATACCCTGCTTAATTCGATAACCTGTTCGGGGAGTTGTAGTGGCAAGTTGAACAGTTTATCTACTCAAAAACCTTGTATGGCTCGGCTCTCGACTTCGACGAATAGCTCTGGGGTTAAATGTAGAAATCTCAACTACAAAAGCCCGAGCGGCTTTTGGCTGAAATGAAGGGGGAATTGTATTAACGCCTTACATAATACGTTTTACTCACTTTGAATTTTGAACCCATATTTTGTGAATTTTGAGGCTCTATTTTTTTGTGATTTAAATAAAAATGTACAGTTTTCAGATTTATTCCTATATGTGTACTTTGAGATAAAGCTTTTCACCAAGTTTCATAGTTCTGTCAACTTCTTCTTGTTGTCAACGGGAAGTACCCTGTTGGTTTTGATTTTTGTGAGTGTCGAAATATGCGGGTTTTTACGACATAAACAGCTCTAACTTTTTTAAACGATAACAGAGAAGTTTTTCTTTTACAAAACTGCAATATACCATATATATACGTATACAGTTTAAATTTCAACTCGATATCTTTACGCGTTCCCGAGATAAAGATTCTTGACATACACACAGACGGATAGATGGACAGACGGACAACAAAGTGATTCTATAAGGATTCCGTTTTTTCCGTTTGAGGTAAGGAACCCTAAAAATTAGGAATTACTAAATCTACCGACATAGCTCAGGGGATTGGCAAGCTGAAATCGGCAGGACGGATCGGAAGTAAGTACGGAGGAGTGATGACCGATGGAGTCGAAAAATATCTTGAGTGGAGACCACGTCCCTACTACCTACCGACAAGTGTAACGTGGGACGGCCAAGAAGAAATTACACCCTCATTAAATTCGTAGGAATTTGTGATGATTGCTCGCTGCTTACAACCGGTTTAATCGGGGACCTTTAGGAGAGGCCTGTGTCGATCAGTGGACGTTCTATGGTTGATAGATGCCTGTCTAATAAAATGTTATCTATGTAGGTATCTATCTATCATAATATATACCTAACTCAAAAGGTAGGTGGGCTTGGGAGATTTCCAAACATCTGTGTAAAACCAGTGTCAACACAAAACATGAATAATGTAAAGAGAAGGTAAGAAAGATGCAGACTTGTTCTATATTTGAACGTAGGAAGTTCGATCGATCTTCCTATTGTTGGAGCCAGACCGGCTCATTAATATGTTTAGAACTTCATCGCGCCTAGAGAAGGTCAACTGAGGTCAAGAATTACTTAGAACAGATTTACACCTGCCTTTATGGATTGCAGGGTGTTTTTGTGCAAAAACGCGCGCGTTTTCTAAGTTAAGTTTTGTTTTAAAGAAATTCGTGTGAAAAAATTTTAGTTTTCGAAAAGGTAACACAAATTAAATTCGTTTAAAAATATTTAGTTTTAACGTAACATTACATTGAAAAATCATTTAATTTTCTCCAAACGAAAATCGCGGAAATAAGAAATACTTAACACGTTAAGTTACATATGTATTGTCGATAGAGAATCGGGCCCTTGGAACTCCCAACGTATATTAGTTTGAATTCTGTTTGCAACTACAAAATACCTGATAGTCCTAGGTTCTAGTGTTTAACACTAATAACAATTTCATTCAAAATAGATGTTGAGTTTACATAGCTAGATGTTTCTTAGGGTTCCGTACCCAAAGAGTGAAAACGGGAATGAAATTGAATTTTGTCAGTCAATTAAAATTTCTCAGATGCCGTACTTCTATTGCTGCTAATGCTGCTATAACAACAAACACTAAAAACAGAAAAAAAAAATCCCACACAACCAACCTGAATTTTTAGCCGTTTTTCGCTCGATATTAATAGAATAGAATACTTTATTGACCTTATAACTACGTGTGTTACATTAGGTACGTCAAACTTACAATCAAAAGAAAATCATAATTATATAAATTTTAGCAGTCTGGCAGTAATAATAATAAATGAAAATTAACGTGGTTTTCACACATTTTATACCATATATAACGGGTAATAACGGTGACAGGTAAATGCTTGAAATATTCACGGAATATTTAACTTAATATTTACTTTAAAATAAATACAGATTATTAAAAAATATTTAACCCACCAAAAAACATGATTTTTTTCTCGATATTAATTACGGTAGCAGGAAGATGCTTGAAATATTTACAGAATATTAAGTTGTATACCGTACCATACCAGCCTTTTTAATAGTCCACTGCAGGACGTAGGCCGGTTCGTGGGTCCGAAGAGTGACTGGGCCATATCCACCACGCTGGCCCAGTGCGGATTCGTGGACTCACATACGCCATCGAATTTCTTCTACGGACGTATGCAGGTTGCCTCACGATGTTTTCCTTTACCGAAAAGCCAATGGTGTGAAATTCCGTACATAAGTTTCAAAGAAACTCATTGGTACGGGATCGGGATTTGAACCCACAACCTCACGATTGCGGGTCAGGTGTTACTACCACTAGACCACCACGACTACACTCCCACGACTTCGGATGTTAAGTTGTATGTTCCCTCCAAAAATAAATTTACAATATATTGAGGGGGACTCTCCAACTCTCTGCGGAACCCTCAGTGCGCGAGTCCAACTCGTACCTAGCCGATTATTTCTATCTAAAGTTATGGAGAAAAATAATTTATAATATCAACGTGAAATTGTGATAAAATGTTCTTTATAATAATCATAATGAATTGAGAGAGCAGCAATTTTGCGGGTTTCATGTCGCCATTGTAGATATTTTTCACAACATTTTCTGCAAATATAATCCCAGATAACAAGGCACAAAAAGTCCTTTGATTGTTGAACCAGCATCATTAAAAAAGACACCGCCAATATTCATCAAAACATTTCCATGAAACGAACACGTAGGTAATTCGGAATATGAGAGTATCAGTTGCAAACTATGATTCGTAATGGCTAACGGCATGGAACCGTCGCAGTTATCAATAAAATATTGCGGGTAGCCGTGAAATATTTACGTTCTCATTAGCCAGCTTTCATGCACGACTGTAACGTACTGCGGGCGATGCTAAACTGTGATATATTATAGGGTAATAATACACGTACGTATCGGGACTTATATGATTCTACCACACGTAATTGTAACAATATTTCTTGTGATATTTTTGTGGAAACAAATGTCTAAAAATGCAATTCAAAACACTAGCTTTACTTTTGATCGTTTGGGGTAGCTGTCTCTACCAAAGTGGTATCTCGTTTTTAGTTCCAGCCATCCATCAGCCATAGGACGTCTACTGCTGAACATAGGCCTCCCCTATAGATCTCCAATATGACCGGTTGGTAGCGGCTTGCATCCAGCGCTATCATGCGGTCTTAATGTAGGCCTACCCATGAAGGGTGATTGGGCCATATCCACCAAACTATACTATTAACGTTTTAAGAAATTATTTTTTGGCAGAATTGTGAGTTTACACAAAAAACAATAATGATTCAAAGCAACACCGTTTCTTAAATAAAATAATAATCACACTTAATCACGTGCAACGTTGTTCACAACTATAAGTTTAAAATCTCAATGTTATTTCGATCTCGCACACGTAAATTCTGATGCCCTAGTACTAGTACAATATGTACACGTATATTTGATATTACTAAAACTATGCCATAATAAATCTGACTTGTTATGGCATAGTTTTAGTAATAGCAAGTTTTTTTTTATAAATATTGAATGTTTTGTCTCATATCGACTTATAATTGGTAGGTAATGTGATAAATAATATTGTCCGATACCCACAGAGCGGCATAATTCTGCCAGTTCTTGAGGCTTTGTTACGAAAGGCCAAGGTTTATTTTTGGTCAATAATTTATTTATGGAGACTTTTATAGTAACCGGAAGGTAGAAAGGGAAAGAAAGGAAGGAATATAGGACTTTAGGACAATAGACAGGAATCCAGAGGATGGAACCCAATAAGAGCGTCCGACACTTGGTCGTCGACTGGTCAAAGAACTAGGAATAAACATATCTGACACCATACACCAAGCGGAAAACCATCAGATATGGATACACTTAAGCTACCAAGTACTACAGAGACTGAACCATCACAATACTCAGCACTTAAGCCACCAAGTACTACAGAGACTGAACCATCACAATGCTCAGCACTTAAGCCACCAAGTACTACAGAGACTGAACCATCACGATGCTCAGCACTTAAGCCACCAAGTACTACAGAGACTGAACCATCATAATGCTCAGCACTTAAGCCACCAAGTACTACAGAGACTGAACCATCACAATGCTCAGCACTTAAGCCGCCAAGTACTACAGAGACTGAACCATCACGATGCTCAGCACTTAAGCCACCAAGTACTACAGAGACTGAACCATCACGATGCTCAGCACTTAAGCCACCAAGTACTACAGAGACTGAACCATCACGATGCTCAGCACTTAAGCCACCAAGTACTACATATAGAGACTTGACCATTACGACGCTCAGCATTAAACAAACGACCTGAGTAGGTGGAAATCAATAATTATTATATTATTGCCGATTATTATCGCTAGCGCTGCCACACAATCATTAACCAGTTGACACATCACAAACCAATCCTGCGCGCGACGCGCTGCATTTTACTAATTAACTCCTTGTTCAGCGAACGTGCTTCACATGGCGTGTTACACAGAGATTGTATTATTTGTAAGCTTAATTGTATGACAAAATGACAGGAATCGTGATAGGCGGTAATGAGGTAGAGCCTACGCATTGGGTTATAAAAGATGTGAACAGGCGTGAAGCCATATTATTTTTAGTGAAAAGAGGTAACGATTTTGATAAATGGCTGAATTGTTGTTTCAAAAATGAGTAAAACAATTCAACTCATAGGAGACGTTCACAAGTGGTATATTATTCAGAGATAAATTTAACCAAGATGATATATACATCATTTAAAAGCTTGTTCTATGGGCTTCTTAAGAATATCTAATTTCGATATTTTCATCCCTGCATTTTTTTAAAATGTGAAAGTAAATAGTACGAAAAATAATACTGCAGCTTTTTATTTTTTCTAGTTTAACAGTAATAAAGTGCTTCTATTGTTAATTTACTTGTTTTTGTAGCTGATTCATCTCATAATTTGCTAAAATTAAAGAAAAATACCTACCAGTGTGACCAGTTCGTAGGTTCAATGTGACAAAAAGACGCTTAAAAAGTGTGTCAAATTGGTAAAAATGCTTTATTTTAACAATTTGGAGATTACTTAATCAGATTTGATAGAGATAAAATACCTATTAAGCCAAATATGTTTATTTATCCTAATAGATCCAAAATTAATATAAAAAAAAATTCAGGGCTCTTTTTTGTTTTTAACTGATGTGATAGACTCAGAAAAATATGAACTTTCTCGAAATGTAACTAGTGTTGTGGTTAGATTTTTTTATTATTATTATACCAGCCTCCATACATTTTGTGCACATGTCCTTTGTTTCGTAAAACCATCAATGTACAACTGTGTACCAAAAAAATCAATTTAGTTTTCTAGTAAATATGTTTTTCCTATTAAAACTAACTAACGTAAACTAACCTGATGACCTACTCCATTAAATAATAAATACATGCTGTATTCAAAGAGCGCTTTCTGTCATTTATTGTCATAAGTTTGAACCAGTTTTTAAAGAATCTTCAGAAAACGTCCGTAGCAGAGTATATTTTATGAGTATAAAAACAGATATAAACGTTGATATAATTATTTTTCGCAAAAATGGCATAACCCACTTTAACCATTTACGGAATTAGAACTGTTTGCACGGATCGATGTAGTGATTTTCACATTATTGTTGATTTCTCAAATATGGCTCAGCCAATATCAATAAAATTTAGATAGATAGATAAACGCTTTATTGCACACCAAGAAATAACCATAATAAGAAGAAATAAAGATACAAAGGGCGGCCTTATCGCTAATTGCGATCTCTGCCAGGCAACCTTAGGATGGAGAGGATAGATAGCGTATAAATAATGGACGGGGTGCGCATTAAATAAAATAAACATATATATAGTTATACATATAAATTAAATTATACGTCATAAACCTACATACAATAAATAAAAGTTATAAATACTTAAAATACATAAAAATAAAATAAAACTATAACTAAATAATAAACTAATACATAAAATTTATAATTTACATAGATTATTTATACATAAAAACAACAGAAAAACAACAACAACAGTTTCAATAAAGCGACAGTTTCTGTAGATAATGGTTTAAACTGGTAACTGGTTTAATTGGTAATTTAAACGGAACCATTTTTAAACTATGATCTACCAAGCAAAAGTTATTGAAATAGGACAACCTTGTAAAAAGTTATGCGTGGCTAAACATAAAAAAATACACGTCGACTGTTAAACCTCCTCAGTTTCGTCGGTTAAAAATAAATCTAATGCTATTCCATCAACGTTCCAGACATCAGTTATTAAGCGCCATCTATATAGTATGTTAGGAAAAAATGCCCAGTCTATATTAAGCGCGATGCTTTATGGAGCATTCCCGCGCAAATACAAAAACCGGTTATTGTAAACTGCGAATAGACTTTTCACTTCTTTTTCCACAAAGCGCGTTGTTTTTCACCAAACTTTTCACATTTCCGTTAGAAAAGTGGAACAGTTGGAAAACTTTATCGTAATTTGCATCTCACTCCGGCAGATCTGAATCACAATGAGCCACGAAAAGCAATTAATACTTGAAGTAGCTTGATTCCGGTTTAAAACTAAGTGCTCTTTTGAATTTTCATCCTAATTTACATCCAGAGGGGAGTGTGTATTTTTCTTAGAAATTCCCGGGTCTTATGCTCGAATCGTTTGGCTTTGACCGCAACTTAAGTATTGGAGGAAAATGGTCTCAGAAATTCTGGGTCATAGTGAGCTTCACTTCACATATACGATTATACGAGTACAGCATAAAAGTAAAGAGGTTAGAATTATATACGATCTTTACTGAAGCGTATTTGCATCAAATTATTTTTTGTGCAACTGACTTCCTAATAAGACGAGATTTTCAATTGAATTGCACATTTTGTTGTTTTATTTTGCGTGTGGTAAACTATGCTTCAGTAGACAGGTTTGAAGAATTGCTTTTACGTTGGATATCTTTAGCATCAAAAATCTGCATTGTGAGATTTGAACTTTAGTCATGTTTTGAACCATAGTGATATTTGATGTATTATTTGATTAAATTCGCAGTTTGTAACCTCAAATTCTATCAAAAATAATATAACATGTGCAAAATTTAAATCCCGTATCGCAGATCATCTACCTTCATTCATATGACGGCCACTGCTATAAATAGGACTGCTCTATGTTTCCATGATTTCCAGTAAGACTTGATGGAAGCGACTTGCATCCAGCGCAATCCTACGGTCTTCTACAGTAATGTGATAAAATGTAATAGGTACAAATCGGCTACTTTATTCAGTACTTGTCTATGAGAGTTTATTCGAACTTCAGAGTAACACGCGATTTAAGATCATAATATCCCAAAGTGATAAATGCAGTGCTGTGCCTCGCGGGGTTTCCCATAGTCCACAGTGTACCATAGTTCAAAAATCAAGGTACAGTAATGTAAGATAAGTAAAGGTGTAGTAATGACCTGTCATGAAAATATGCAACGCTTAACATCGGGCAAACGTTAAGCTTGATTCGTAACTTAATCATAATCATAATCAATTTATTAATAACAATAGTTACAGGTCATTACATTGAATTTCTAATTAGATACATAAAAAAGGTACGGTATTGTATCTCTAATAATTATCGTAAAAATTGGTATTTCTATAAAAATTACAAAAAATTACGACTAAAATTCTAGCTAAAACCCAAGGCAAGTCATTCGAATAAAAATCTAGCTAAATCCCAAGGCAAGTCATGCAAAAACATATATGACAAAGTTTATAGGTAAATTTCGTTGTTATCGATCTATCGAACGAGGTATGGGGCCCATAAGTAAGGTGAGTTACCTATAAATAGAAATTAATATCCTGAAGGAGGTCATAAACCGATACCGTTAGCATTACGATGCAAATTACTTTAAATCCTGATCCTAATCGCTGTTTAAACTTGGTACATTTAGCGCACGCTATTATGTGAAACGAGTACCTTAACTCCTGCGAAATATTGTGCGCAAACTTCTTTTAATTTTTAATACTTATCGAGTCCCTAGTATGTTACCAATTGGTTATTTTGTTAATGTAGAGTATAATAGCTCAAGTGGCTTCCTATTCGCCTTCGTCGGAATGCTCACATCCTTTCCCTTCTTTATAATATTCTATTTAACCCTTCTACCCCTACCTATCTTAAAGAGCGTTTTACCTATTGGCATACATCCCACTCCATCCCCCTTCGGTCCAAAGAAAACCTTACCCTGACGACTCCTTCCGCTCGAACTACCTTTTATGGCAAATCCTTTTCATTCCAAGCAGTCCAATTATGGAATCTTCTACCCATTTCCATTAAACGGGCCCCGTCCATAACTGTTTTCAAAAAGGAAAAAAATATCTGTCGCAATCTTTAATTCGTTCATTTTTTTGGTGGTTTATTAATTTGTTCGCTTTTGCATTGTTTTTGTTTACTTATACATTACTTATATATGTGTATGTTAGAAGTTAAAAGTATTTATTAGTTTATTTTACTGTATTATTTATATATGTAATAGTATTTATAACATTTGTATGTATGTTTATTGTATAATTCCTTTATTATTTATATTTTGTTTTACTTTTAAAGTATCCTCTAAATTAGCACACCTCGTCGTATTTTCTTTTGTACCTATCTCTCTCATCCTATGGTTGCCTGGAAGAAATCACTTTCAGTGATAAGGCCGCCGGTTGCTTCACATGTTTTAGCATCTATTTTTCTCTATTTTCTGTTTTATGTGTGTGTGAATGTGAATCAATGAAGAGTTTATCTATCTAGCGACGCCATTTGGTTTTGTTTTGTATGGCTAGGGGGAGGCGTGCTTCCATCGGTGTTGCGCACAATGTCGCTCTGTGCTACACGGTATTCATTATTTTCATTATGTTGATACTTGTCTTGTCATTATTTGTAACTGTTCATAAATAACACGAAATAAACGTACTTTCTTTCTTTCAAATATTACCCATGGTGCGAATAGATGTAAACATTAGCAAAATATGCACGCACGTTGAAGGTTTACCGTTGAAGAACCTCTACAGAAAACTTTTGTTGGCGTATTTATTTAATCGGTACAGCCGCGACATTTCACAAGCACAGGGTGTGCGTCTGTGCGTGCTATGTACAAAATTTTATACTCACACCTGTAATAATAAATTTAATTTAATAAAACTTTTTTTGTATTGGTTTTTATTTCGATACAACTAAATGAGAGACAAGCATTATTTGACTGATGATTTTTTCCTAAGCCAACTCATACTATAAAATTCAAATGTAATGTAGACATGTTATACTGCGTAAATGCGTATACTGCGTTTTCAGGCAATAGCCCATTTCCACGGAAAGCCATCCGAAGACCTCGTTTAGTACACAATGGGATTGCTTGTTTAATTTTAACAATTACCATATTTTTTAAGTTAACATCTGTTGGTTTACCCCTTTTAAAGATTTTAATTATGATTTTAGCCGGCGGTTTAAGGGTGACCTCCAAAACGCTGTAAAAGAAAACAGGGAAGAGGTTTTATTTCCGGGAGTTATTTTAAGCCGTTTAAAAATAGAAGATGAGTTGGGTATATTATTTTAACTTGATCCTAAATGACGTATTATGCAGTAAGTATCACTGTATTGAACTTTTAATGATGTAGATATTAATGAATATAATATGTATTTACGCATATACGCTTTAAGGGATCACGTCTCATTTTTGACCGACGAACCACCGGAGAAGATATTATACAATTCGACGCGTATATATATATATATATATATATATATATATATATATTATATATAACCACGCATAACTTTTTTTCATAGTAGTCTGATTTCAATTTTTTTTTTATTGGAAAGAGATTTTTTTCGAAATTGGTCCCATTTAAATTTTATCGAAATTGGCTGAGCCATTTTTGATAAATCAACAATAATGTGAAAAATGTTACATCGATCCGTGCATAATATTTGCGTTCTAGCAATGCGCCCCGGCTTCGCACGGGTGTATTATACATATAAACATTTCTCTTGAATTACTCTATCTATAAAAACAAACTCCATCAAAATCCGTTGCGTTGTTTTAAAGATATAAGCATACATGAGACAGACAGCGGAAAGCGACTTTGTTTTATGCTATGTAATGATTCTATACAAGGCTGAAGTCGGTGATGCTATTTTTTGCAAAAAAATAATTATATACAATACTTATACATAATTATATTGACACAAGCAGGGATTTGTTACGTTTTAATTTTCGATTTAATTTTTTTTTAACCTTAGAACGGAATACCCTGTAAAGCTCTATTTTCCTTGGATAGCAGTACCCTTAATATAGCGGTCGTACGAGTATAATAGCCGTGATAGACGTCACTGCAACTTTGTATAAATATACAAACAACATAGCGCCGATGCTTATAGACCGGTATATTAAATCGTAAAGTGAGAAAGAAAACTTATAACGTCAGTAATAATACGGCCGCTGTATGACGGAACTGATATCCTAGGAAACCGGAGCTTAAATGTAAGTCATAGTAGTTAGACAGCAGTATTTCCGGTGTAACTCGGTGAAAATGGACTGCGCAGGGCGAGTGAAGTTTACGATGTGCATCAAACAGTGTTACCTCACCGCAACCTGCAGTTAGTACGGTGCCTGCACAGCTGACGAATTGGTGCTAAAGTCAGGATTTGCCAGCTAAAGTAAATGCTAGGGCTGAACTAAAGTAAGTTCTTATAGGCCAGGTCTAGCTCTGGTGTCAGAGTTTTGAAGCCGCCACAAAACTTTTGACATGGCTAAATGACCGCCCTCCTACCGCCTAAGCAATAGCAATCGTAATAGCAATAGTTTATGACTTCATTTTAATCATTTGGCACCGCCTATGTGACGTTAGCCATCAAATTTGTTCATTCAACGATTGCTTTCGCAATCCGCAAAGCAATTGATGGCTAACGTCACATACGAGAAGGCGGTACCAAATGACTAAAATGAAGTCATAAACGATTGCTATGACAATTGCTATTGCTTAAGCGGTAGGGGGGGAGGCGTGGGATTTACAATTTATCGTGCCATCTGATCCATGATAGTGCTAAGTTTTAAATACCACCAGCGGTCACCAATAATATGTCTGACCGAGCAGAACTTCGTTTACTGACCTACTTGACGTATTTGTAGGTATACATTTTTATTTCCTGGTTTTTTCATCCTTTGCCAATGTATATTTGGAACTGTCCCAAGAGTTAATTAAATAAAATCATTTTAAAATACGTTATACTTGATTACACGTGGCAACCTAGATTTGTTTAGTGTATTAAGATTAACTAATGATTTGGTTGTTTTTATCATCATCATCATTACCAGCCGTAGGAGGTCTACATAGGCCTCCCCTAACTGCTAGACATAGGCCTCCCCTATGAATTAGCAATAAACCCGGTTGCCGGCGGCCTTCATCCAGCGCGTTCCTGCGGTCTTAATAATATCGTCGGTCCACCTAGTCGGTGGACGTCCTACGCTGCGCCTCCCGGTGCGTGGTCTTCATTCGCAAACTTTACTGCCCCATCGGCCATCAGTTCTCCGAACTATGTGCCCTGCCCACTACCATTTCAACTTATGGTTAACTTAATAACGTAACTATGGTTAACTTAATAACGACTTTTTAAATAAAATATCCATGACTAATTTTAAAGAATAACATATACTCATGGCTGCATATTTTTGTTAACAGCGTATTTGAATTCATCTGAATGTAATAACCAAAAAATGTCGATAAGTATAACTTAAAAAGCACTCTCATGCTATGCCATCTGGACAGTGACATAAATGATATTAGTCTTGTTAGAATAAACGAACCAAATTAAGTGTTTTGAAAGTTGAACCAGGGAAAAGGTAAAAAGACGACAAGATTAAGACCACAGGAACGTTATGGATGCACGCCGCTTCCAACCGGGTTTATTGTAAACTCTTAGATAGGGTTTTGTATAAAAACGGCTTTACAGCTGCACATTTAGCGACCTCATGGAAGCCTCTCCAACTGGGGTGGCAGTCGTTAACCACTGGACAAAGCTTGTATAGATATATTTTACCAATTTTAGAACCATCGACACGAAGAAGAAGAAGAAGCTGATGTGATAGTATAATCTGAATCACACAACTTGGCGTCTGTGATGTTAGCCACAAGCTGCGGATAACCCAATCCTCGCGCAGCTGCTAAGTGAGCTTCAGTCAGGATTGTTCTATCCGCAGCATGATGTTAACAACACAGCCGCCAAGTTGTATGATTCGGACTTTAATATTGATGAAGTTTGGACCAGAAATTATAGCAAGATCTTTAATCTATGAAAATGATTGTGCTTCACACACTAGGTGTATAGAAACTTTCTTTTTGTGATAAACAACAATCACAATGTTTATCACAAAAAGAAAGTTTATATACACCTGTAAAAGTATTAGAATGTGAAATTATTAGAACTTCTTACAATTAATGAGAAAATGGCGCATTGCTTAATCAATGAAAATGATTTTTATCGTGCTTCACACACTAGGTGTATAGAAACTTTCTTTTTGTGATAAACAATCACAATGTTTATCACAAAAAGAGAGTTTCTATACACCTAGTGTGTGAAGCACGATAAAAATCATTTCACATCAAAGGTGCATAGACACTTTCTTTTTGTGATAAACAATCACAATGTTTATCACAAAAATAAAGTTACTATACACCTAGTGTGTGAAGCACGATAATAATCATTTTCATTGATTAAGCAATGCGCCATTTTTTTCGTTAATGGTAAGAAGTTCTAATAATTTCACATTAAGCGACTAACTGGTTTAAGCAGTTTTCACAAGATGGCGCTTCCAACAATTTAGTAAAGTTGGTAAAATGATAAACCACTTTCAATGATTCGACGTTTTCGCAGATAGCGTTCTAGCTTAATTTGGACAAAGCATCTGGGCCGGAATCCCAGAGAGATGCAGGTTCAAATCCTGCGAACGCGTCAATTTTTGAAATGTTTATCACAAAAAAAAAAGATCTTTAATCTAATTTGTGCTAATAACAAACAAGCTAGATTCAGTAGAATAATTATTTACACACTGTAGTACAAAAGCGTACGCGTGCAGGTGTTCGCTACATCTTGTTGCGGTTTATCCGTACCAGTTGTTAATGCCGCAGTTTTTGCGCTGCCCGCTTGTTGTTCATTCTGTCGGGTTCTTACGTGATACAATTTTCTATTTGCTGTGTTGTATTTGCTAGAACGTGAGGCTATTCTATCGGATACGATTGCAATGCTTTCCCGGCTGAAATACGGGTGACTTATCTCGCCTTGCCGACTTTCATTTGAGTATTTAACATTTTATTTTATTTTTCGCCAAAAATGGCATCGCAGACTAGTTTGCATGAATAGATGTCACGTTTATGTACATTATTGTTGATTAATCAAAAACGGCTTATCCGATTTTGATTAAATTTGAATGGAACTATCACGAGGATGTACCTACCCTTTAGAAATAAATATGAAGTCGGTTCGTAATTAGCGAAAATATCGATGAACATACACAAAAAATACACACAGACGAACATAGTACCTCCTCCTTTTTGAAAGTCGGTTATAAAGTAAGTAATGTTATTGGGGAAAGATAGGTTTTGGCAAAGATCACTGATAGCACAATGAAACAATAGTTGTGAGGTTTAACATTGTGTAGTAAGTTGTGATTTGAAAAATAAAAATAAGTTTATCTGTCAATGTAATTATGGTCCTATTTACCTACTGCTACTCTGGAGAACTAATTTTAATAATACTAACTATACTATTTTAACTGTTTACTGCTACTCTGGAGAACGCCTTTAAGCTTCTGGAATGGAAAGGATTCGGCATCAACATCAATGGCGAATACATCACTCACCTTCGGTTTGCCGACGATATCGTAGTCATGGCGAAGCCAATGGAGGAACTCAGCACGATGCTTGAAGGCCTCAATAGAGTCTCTCAACAGGTGGGTCTTAGAATGAACATGGACAAAGGTCATGTATAATACCCATGTTGTATTCACCCCTACACTCCTCACCCTAAACTCGGGAACTCGGTTCTTGAAGTCGTTGACTCGTACGTCTACCTAGAACAAGTGGTCCAGTTAGGTAGGTCTGACTTCAAGAATGAGGCCAATCGCCGAATCCAACTCGGCAGGGCTGCGTCCGGGAAATTGCGTAACGTCTTCTCGTCCGACACATCTCAGTGCCTCAAGTCGAATGTGTTCGACCAGTGTGTGTTGCCAGTGATGACTTATGGCACAAAAACGTGGTCTCTCACTATGGCCCTTATTAGTAAGCTCCAAGTAGCCCAACGAGCTATGGAGAGGGTTATGCTCGGAGTATCTCTGCAAGATCGAATCAGGAATGAGGAGATTCGTAAAAGAACCAAAGTTACCGACATAGCCCAGCGGATTGACAAGTTGAAGTGGCAATGGGCGGGGCACATAGCACAGAGGACTGGTGACCTATGGGGTCGAAAAATTCTCGAGTGGAAACCACGTACCGGCAAGCGCAGCGTAGGATGTCCACTCACAAGGTGGACGGATGACCTCATTAAGACCGCAAGATCGCACTGGATGCAAGGGTAGCGGGTTATTGGAAATCGTTAGAGGTGGCCTATGTCCAGCAGTGGACGTCCTATGGCTGAAACGATCGAACGAACCAATTATAGGCCATATCCTTTCGAATTAAAAGTGAAACCGGTGGAAGTCGAAAACTGAAGGAACATGCTGGATGTGATTTGCTTCTAACAACTTCCATTGAAATACTAAAATACAGAATAGAAGCAATGGACTGATATTCCATGGCTTGCATGATTACAATAATTGTTAGGTTAGATCATCTGTTATTACTAGATTTAAAAAAAACACTATAACTAAGAGCACCTAGATTTTCCTCTTTCAAAGAAAACCAAATTTCGAGTCAGACACAGACAAAGACAGACATTCAGAATATCAGTAGACGCTTTTGTACGAAATTTCAACTAAATCCGTTCCAGGTAAAGTAATTTACTTATACTGCTGTATATTGGTGTAAATTAGTCAAAATAATAAGATAGAATACTCTTGTCTCTTAATATAAATTCGTTTTGACACTATTGGAACTACTAGTACTGTTGATGTTGTTGATTATGATAGGATTGATCAAACTCGGCGGGTTTGTGGGAAATCTCTCTACAAGAGCGAGGCTTGGTTCTTTCCTAGAATTTGTGTCAACAAGGTCTTTAGTATTACTGTACGGATTTACACAGGTAGTCTTCCAGAAGCACGGTAATTATCTATCATAGATACCATTACCGCGGTTGAAGTATGCAAATACAGAAAAAATGCCAAGTTAATGATGCCAATTCACACTGAGCCTGCGTGATCAATATGGCTTAAACGCTTTTCGTGGGTAGACCTAAGTCCCACGTGGCTAAATAAACCGATACAGTATAAAAACCGATACAGTATTGACCTGCACTGTACTGTACTGTATCAGCCATTTTATTAGTCCACTGCAGGACGTAGGCCTACCCACGAAGGGTGATTGGGCCATATTCACCACGCTGGCCCAGTGCGCGTTGGTGGATTCACATACGCCATCGAATTTCTTCTACGGACATATGCAGGTTGCCATGTTTTCCTTCACCGAAAAGCCAGTGGTGTGAAATTCCGTACATAAATTCCAAGGAAATCATTGGTACTGGACTGGGTTCGAACCCACGACCTCACGATTGTAAGGTGGGTGTCATTACCACTAGACCACCACGGCTTCTAGTATAGTAGCCAGCAAACAACTTGAACGTTAATCCATATCTACCTCTCTTTTGTTTTCTCTGATAACGAAAGGGAGAGAGTGATATTTTTTTGTTCGACTTACGTACCGGGACCTATATTGACCTAAATGACTGAAAATGTATTTAATTCCAAATTGAAACATTTGAAATAGGTGATTTACAAGCAGAGCTTACCAAAGTACGCCATAAAGCTGTGCAGAGCCAAAATAAATCTGAAACGTTGGCCACTGAAAAATTCCAGCGCGGCCTTAGAGGATAGCATTAGTTCAAACTTTTTGCGGCCAAGTAATACAAACAGCAGGGTAGTTGAAAAAGTTTGTCCGCGTAAAAACATTGGTTTGGAAGGTCGCCAGGACAAGGCGACACTAGCTGCACTTATAAACAGCATGGACAAATATGTTATTGAGGCAGGTACAACATGATTATCACGTAGACGTTACATACACAAGTGAGCATTCAAGGTTAGACGTCGAGATTCTCTTATCATTAAAAAAATAGTGTAATCGTATGCAAAATACATCCATCAGCTATTTCATAGACTTGGCATTTTTTCAATACGTCGTTGCATACAAATACAATACATAGACTTTGACTGCCTCGGTGGCTCAGTGGTTAGTGAACCTGACTTCTGGATCAAAGAGGCGTGGGTTCGCTCCCCAGCCAGGGCAAGCATTAGGTTCAAAGATCTTTATTGTTATATCACAAGAAACATATCGTCTCATTTATGTGACAATCTTAAATACTACATTATAGTAACATGCACATATAGGTCAGTGGGCTATTTAGATAACTTCTGTATGAATAATTTACAATCTTAACGTAAATAAACCAATAAAAAATAAGTAAATCAATAACATCAACACAATATGCGAACAAAAAACACGATTAAAATAGTTAAGTAGGTAGCATAGACAATTCATGGGTACACACATATTATTCAGCAAATAGCCAACCAAAAACATTACACTCATTGTACATTATATGTACATAAATAATTCTATATTAAATAATACAACAATCTACAAAGTGAAATTAACACAATAAAATAAATGTACTAAAAGCATTTATGTGATGAACATTGGTGTTTGCTCTGTGTCTGGGTGTTATTTAGGTACTATCTATATAAAGTACGTATTGAAAAATATGTATACGTAGTATATCATCCTCTGGGAGCCATATCATAAGCTTTGCTTAGTTAGGAGTCAGAGACCGTGTGTGAGATGTCCCCTAATATTAAAAAATAAAAAGACGCTTACTTTTTTGAACTACAATACACAATATAAGTAATTGTATTTATTTAAACTTTTTTTGGTCTGAGGGTGATCTAATTGCTTTTTGTAAAACAGGAGCTAATTTTAATTATAGGATTTTGTAGTACATCCTACTAATATTATAAACGCGAAAGTTTGTGAGGATGGATGGATGGATGGATGGGTGGATGGATAGATGTTTGTTACTCTTTCACGCAAAAACTACTGAATGGATTACGATGAAACTTTGCAATAATATAGCTTATATATCAGAGTAACACATAGGCTATAAATTATAATAATGTATTGCGTATGCGGGCAAAGCCGCAGGTAAAAACTAGTTATTTATAAATATAGAATAACACCTTAGCAAATCATTATGCAAAGAGAGGCTTTTCAAGTAAATAAAGTGCTTCCATGCACTTCAGGAAACTATTGATGCGCTCAGCAGGATGCGCACCACCAATTTATTATAGCATTTCTCTCAACTGATAATGTAAAACAAATAGGCGCACCTTTGCGTATTTCGTGAAATCAATACACTTATTTTCACTATAAGTAGAATATGACTGTCAATCATTAAAGGAAATTATAGAAACACTATGGAAACTAATACCAGCTGAACTATTACACTGAAACTGCGCGGCCACGTATACATAGATACTAATTGAAAGCTACAAATACTATGATAACGATTATTACAACTGTACGATTCGAAGGAGTAAAACAGATCCACTCTAGAGGAGTCATGGATTTAGATAGTATACAAAGTTCTTGAGAGGAGTTTATAAGTGACGTGTGCTCTGTTTGTATCTCTACAGATGATTTTTACATCCTTTAGCATCAGTAATGCGTATCAACCAATCATCCAGACGTGAATATTTTACTGCATTTGTTGTAGTTTCCATACTGTAAGGGCAATAATTGGAGCTGTGCACAGCGCGAACAATGAGAATTATGTCGATGACCCATGAGTGTAGATGTAAGGTGAGAATTTTGAAGTAAATACTTATTTTACTTCCATGTGACTTCAGCAAACTTTTAATGTGCTCTGCAACCAGTAAGTCATACGTAACCACCAATCTATTCTGCCTCGACTGCCTCGGTGGTTCAGTGGTTAGTGACCCTAACTTCTGGGCCAAAGAGGCGTGGGTTCGATCCCCACTCAGGGCAAATATTTAAGGTGAGCGGGGCAAAGTGCGCCATATTTTTTGCATAGTTGACTTAGGTGCAATATAACTTGTGTTTTAGTTCGCGAATGACACTTGTCGTGGTATCTTATGGATCTATGATGTTTTGCGACTACAACTAATGTCGTGTCATTGCAATCTGAACCTTAAAATTATGATTTTTAGCACAAAATAAGAAAACATGATACCAGGCGCACTTTGTCGCCAAATCGGGTAAGTGCGCCTGGTATTAGTAAAACGCAATAATGAAGCGTAGGGATAAAAACAGCCTCATATTATTATAAGAAAACAAGCAACGAAACGCATAACATTTAATTTTTCTTCATAGCCACATTCTAGAAGAATCTATGTATGTCAAACCAAATTTCGGCTAAGTGCGCCATACAATCTTAAATCAGTGGCTGTAAACCTTTTTTCTAAATATTGATAATCGAGTATCAAGTATATTTTTTCTTTTATTTACGAATAAATACCATGGAATGGAACTACTTAATGGTTGTCATAAGGCTTTTTCGATTACAGCCATTTATACATGTGTACTGTGACCATCATAGATGAGAAGTGTTGGCTGAATCGTATCGCCAATCATCGGAATAAATAAAAAATATTCCAAAAAGGCTTGCGATTCTATCCAGACATTAGATGTGGCTGTATACAACGTTCTAGGGTACGCTAAATCAGAGATTCAATCACTCCATACGTGCTTCCCTTTATAAATCATAAATGGAGCTCCTTTCTCCCCAGCAGCGTTACTCGCCATCAAAACTGTTGTATTTGACTTTCCGGAGGATGATGTAGTCCGAGTTGATTTCCATCACCCCTAAGACATATGACTTTTTTTTTGTGGATCACTGCAGTAACTGGTTTCATCCAAGTTGTGAATTCTTTTAGGCTTGTCATGAAGCTCTAACTCGTCAATCACTCTTTCTAGCATGTCATAAAATTCTTGGATGACAAATGGGTCTGCGGCTTTCTTACGAGCAACCTCTACAGCCTGCGGTTTGCGTTCCATTACATGCAAAAAGTTCTGTCTCATATTTAAATACTGGTGGTCTGCCTAGACTTGATGACTTTTGGCCCCTTCGACCTGTGACGTGGTCCATAATAGTCTTTCTTGGGATAGCAAAGGTTGATGCGGCTGCATACCCAGACATCCTACCTAATCGAACAGCTTCGACTGCTTCATTCAAAGCCTCTCTTGACCATTAAGGACCTTCAGTTTTTTTACATAGATCCCCATCTTAAACAAAAATCATGAACAGGTAAATAATAATCAATTATTGTGACTTTTACTGAATGTGATTGTGTGTTGTGTGCATGTATGTAGGGTAGCCTCATAAAACACGATAAATAAACATATATACATATGACATTAGGATTCGAAGTAATTCCAACAATAGCACACACTTCTTATTGGATCAAGAATTAATGATAATATCACTTAGCATCAGTAATACGTAACAACTAATTTGTTCTACATTTCTCTCAATTGATGATATTTAGATACTTTTGCATCCAGACGTGAATATTTTACTGCATTTGTCGTAGTTTCCATACTGTAAGGACAGTATTAGGAGCTGTCCGCAGCGCGAACAATGAGTTCTGTATTATGTCGATGACCCATGAGTATCGGTTTTTGGCGTAGGGCTTAGTTGTTACGGCTGGGAAGCGATTGGAATCTGATTTATAGACTCGTGCTGCTCAAACGATAAAATTTTGTAGTTTCGTGTGAGTTATTTGTAGGAGTTTTGGGCGGAGGAAGGACAATATTAGTATAGGGTTTTTATTGCTACCGATTTTTGAGTTTTGACAAAAGTCGCAGAACAAAAGTTGTTAGTGTTGATGTACAAAATAAGCCACTAAAACAATGCTAATTGATTAGAAATAACCCTGTATATATAGGAACTTTAAAGTATGCTAGCTTTTATAAACAGGGTCATCTGGAAACCCTGCACTACGCCAAAAGAGTGTGAATAAGATCATTATTGACAACTTTTCCTAAGCGCCAACACAAAACTCCAGAAAATATTCAGCTGTTCTATTATCAAAGCAAATAAGGTATTACTCACGCGTTACTTAGTAGATATATAGTCATTCCACTATAGTCTCAACCGCATTTGGCGATCTTCTCCAAGATTGGAGTACACGCAGGCTCCTCTTGAATTGCATTGACTATTATATTTCAATTTAAAATGTGCAAAAACCACGCTAGTGACCACAACCAAAAGGTAGATCTTTTCATTTTACAGCGTCTAAGCTAAATAGCCGCCTTCCTTTTAATATCTCGTTAAACAAAACAATCAAACGACCAGCGCGCTTTTGTGCGAAGAATCCCAATGAATAGGTAAACAAGGCCACGGGCGGGTCACAGACTATAACAAGCGCGAAGACAAAAGAACTCTCTCGCTAACGATGCGCCACACTTGACACAGACGCGACGGTGGCGCCATTTCAGGATTAAATTTTAAGCAACAATCTTCTTTTGTGTCAGTCGCTAGAGACAAGTGGGAATGCCTCGTGCTACGGAAGGTAAATAAGAGTTGGCCTAATTTAGCTTATTTTCACCCGGCTTTTAAATAGGAGGAACGTTTGCTGAACTGTTAGTTTTCGGTATCATTTCTGCTTATGAAACAATTTTTCTTTCAGATGTATAAAATGAGGCATATAAAATCAACCCGGCAATCTCCACTTTGCCATTTTTTTAGGGAACAAAAAAAATTATTAATCTTGTATATGGGCACTTATTTATGTGAATTATTTTCATATACCAGGAGTAATACTATAGAAATATAATTTTTATCACTAATAAGTTGATAATTGAATACAACTAAAAGTAATTTACAAAAAATGTTTAGATTGCCAATTGTGATATGACTACAAGGAGAAAGCCGTTTTTGATATGATCATTTGTGGAGAAAGCCGGTTTTGTTATGACGTTAGCATGCGGTACCAAACTAATTTGATCAAAATGGCGCCCTCATGCAGCGCTGTGATTGGCTGTCGTGGATGTTGCCATATTTGGTTGGAATATTCATTTTAACGAGCTCATTTCTACGGAATATCGACGACTTTGGTGCAAAAAAATTATTTGTGTGTATAATTTTATAGTTTTTTATGTTACTTTTTCTGATTATCTCTCATAAGTCAATTTCTTTTTCGTTATTTAAGTCAATTACAATTCTACAAATCTGATAAGATTAATAAAATTGGTTTTGGTTAATTAACGTAATTAACCAAGCAAGTTCCAAGCTTACAGAAAATGTTAGGCTCAAAAACTCAAAGCCATGGTGCCCAAGAGGTAGGTTACAATCTTGACCAGGGATTTGAACCCACGACGGGTTCAAATCCCCGGTCCCTTATCAATGAGTTCTTCGGAAATTATGTACGGAATTTCACACCACTAGCTTTTCGGTGAAGGAAAACATCGTGAGGCAACCTGCTTACGTCCGTAGAAGAAATTCGATGGCGTATGTGAATCAACCAACCCGCACTGGGCCAGCATGGTGGATATGGCCCAATCACATTTCGTGGGTACGTCTACGTCCTGCAGTGGACTATTAAAAAGGCTGGTACAGTAAAAACTCAAAAATAGATAACGAACTACAAGTGACCTTACTAACTCTACAAATAGCTATATCCATCCAACTACGCAATTCATAAATCATTCACGAATTGAAATAGGTCTAGAGACAGCCCAATTTGGTTAATCTATTACAGCTGCTCTGCGTTTTAGCCATATTAGCCACATCCGCGTATCGCAGTAATTCCACGGCGCCACAATAATATGGGCATGCAAAATATTGTCAAAGCCGGGCAATTTGCGCTCGGCAATTCAAACGCGACGTATCACGCGGACGGAATTCAAAGCCGGTTTTTGCATTTCACAAAAACGACATTCCATCCAGCATCAGTTATGGACGTGAAATTTTCATAAAACACCTGCGCGGACCCGACCTATCTCAATTTAAAAGCCTGCTTTATAACCGCGTCAAACCAGGGCATTATTTTATCTTCTTTGCCAGGGCATCTTGCATACGTAGCTGTAGCTTATTGTTGAAGTGAAAAGTTCTTTAGCGACGTTGTTCACTTTTTGGGATGGGTAAAAAAAACCGGACAAGTGCGAGTCAGGCTCGCTCATCGAGGGTTCCGTACAAACACATTGTTAAAATAATTAAAACCCTGTTTTAGCATGTCCTAATGAAGTTCTTTTATATGACACCTTAAATGATACGATTTACTTACTTTGAATTTTGAACCCATATTTTGTGAATTTTGAGGCCATTCCATTAGAGGTACATTTTTATTAAAATTATTTTATAATTTAAATAAAAATGTACAGTTTTCAGATTTATTCCTATATGCTTCTCGCCAAATTTCATACTCGTAGTTCTGTGTCAACGGGAAGTACCCTGTAGGTTTTGATTTTTGTGAGTGTCGAAATATGCAGTTTTTACGACATAAACGGCTCTAACTTTTTTAAACGATAACTGAGAAGTTTTTCTTTGACTCAACTGCAAGAAACCATAGATATACGTATACAGTTTAAATTTCAACTCGACACACAGACGGACAGACGGACAACAAAGTGATCCTATAAGGGTTCCGTTTTTTCCGTTTGAGGTACGGAACCCTAAAAATCAACTATACGTGACGGTATCGGTTATGTCTTCATTATTTTTGGTTTAAATAACAGAAAAAATAGGCATCCAATGCAGACTAATTGTATTTTAGGCTTTTAGAAGTTTAGAGTCATCTTTTAAGAGTAACATTTGAACAAGATTGGCATATAACTTTGATGGCTGGTACAACAAGGAATAACTACGTTAGGTAGTGGGCGGGATCGGGTTAGCATCAATATCCACATATTGATGATGATTACAGTCAGAATTGCTGAATTATTTTACTGTTTCTAAATGAAATGCCTTCATAACTACTGAAGTTTTATAAAAATGCAGCGTCTTACTAGATAGAATATTTCTCATTTTTGCTATTGGGAAAAACAAAAAAGAATGTCTGTGAAATATTTTGACGTAAACATGTTCCAATAAACAATTTGTTTACATACATTTATTTGACAGCAGTCAATTAATTTATCAACGAATTAGTTCGTTCACTGAACAAATTCCGACTGGTAATGAGACTTATTAACAGTAAAATTAATAATTTAATTTATGAAATTCATTCCATTTTGCTAGAGATAAAAGTTTATTTGTGACAGTTTATAGTATGTAATTATTATAAATTTATATCACTTATTGTGAGCACACTCATTGTACTTATTCTGTAATTACCAAAAATAAGCCGTCATTTTAACTTCTTGTATAAGAAATTGTACACGAAATAAAAAGGTGCAATATAATTGAGGTAATCTGTGAAAGCACACAGCGGGGTTATTTTGTAAATAAATATTTTAACCAGGTGGTAAAATATAAGCTAAAAAGTTATAAGTCAAAATATATATTCGAAATAAAAAAGGAAAAGGATTAAACCCTCACAGAAATAATCAGATTATGAGTCATTCTGACACTATTTATGCTTTTCAAATTCAAATAAAACTAGAGCGACTAAGTTAATTAGTTAATATATCGCACACCAGAGAGAGCACTTATGAATAAAAAATCATTTGTATGGAACTTCAAACGCGACCATAAATACTTAGGATGCCCCTAGATGTATCATTAAAAATATATTTTTTACCTTTTTGATACTAAATTAACAAAACAAGAAATAAAGGAAAAATGTTAAACTTACACACGTTAATTCTGGTTTAGGAATACACACCATTCTAACACAATTATGCCTTAAATACTTATGTACTTAATAATGTTTATAAAATTTGTACACGACTCGTCCAACTGCAACTGGCGTCTTATTTACCGCTACGTTTGGGTAGCGGCAAATAAGACTCCAGTAGGACCAGTAATCGTGGCCATATTTGCTTAAAAATATTTCAAAAAGATCCAAGTAAATATTTTATACAAATCAACAAACTAAAAAGATAGGAAAAAACTTATAAATGCTAATTTGATTCAGGAATATCAAAAATTCTAACACAATCAGGGCTTAAAAATTTATGTGATAAAATTGAGTCTAAGTAATCGACTTGGCTTTTTTTGTTGCCTAAGTAGTCTGGTTTAAGAGCACTTGTGAATTTGTACGTAACCCAAAACGCAGCGATAAATAGGACTTCTTTTCGGCGCGCAACTGGGGCATCTTTGGTTAAAAATTCAATATGGCTAAACGTACTTACACCGTGGGATATATCACACGGAAGCAATTTGAGCACCTCTCTGCCGGGCACTAAACGTTATTTATGGTAAGCCTGCCTCCACTGGATCGCATTGAGTTCACCGGGATTTTCTGCAGTAGGGTAGCCTGCCACTCTTTTATTAAAATGCATTAGATGTCTGCCTAGTGTGGCGTATGTGTGAATATTATAATGCAGCGATATAAGTAACTGCTTCTGTCGGTTGTTATTTACATACATTTAAACGTGTAAGTAACAATTAAACTCTGCATTATACGGTCGGTCATATCGATTGTATTGTTACAATAATTATACTTACACTTAAATTATGTAAGCAATAACCAACATACCATAGATATATTAGCTACTATTTAACTAATCTTGAAGGAGCGAGCGAAGCTCTCGTCGGTTGTTATTTACTTAATTCTATTACAGATTAGCTATTAATCTTGATATTACTATTGTGGAAAACAATCTTAGAATTCAAATTATACAACTTTTTTTTTAACTTTGAAAGAGCAAGCAAAGCAAGGGGCAATCTTCTTCGGGCTGACAAAATTTTCTTTCATCCGCATGTGAGTTTGTTTGGAAGTTGCTTCTCAAGTTGGTGCAGGTCACATTTTTTAACAAATCTTGACGAATATTAGTACACAGGTTCTATAAATTTTTATATATTTAGTCGTCGATTCATCGACATTGGTACAAAACTATCTTTGCAAGATCTACCTACTGATCGTAAACCTAATAGTAAAATACCTTGGATCACAAATCATAATCTTTGTAGTTTACATAATATAGTAAGCATCTCTCTAGCACAGCCAATAATAAATTTTTATAGTCTTGGAATGATTTGTCGACTAAGGATCGATAATAAATATTATCACGCTGTAGACATTTCACTTCATTGAAACCCGCGTGAGAATCAATTATGGCGATGCTGTCGAGCCTCTGATCAAATAAAAAAATAAAGACAGACAATGTTGTGAACAAACAAGTGAGGCCGACCAAACCTACGCCTCGCTGTGTACAGACAATTACACACACATCTATCGTACAAAGAAACTATGCCTTGGCTTGTCAGACGAACTATGGCGGCGCAACAGCGACGCACTCTCACATGTATAAAAAACCGGCTTCACTTGACTGTTCAACGGCGTTCTCGCTTAATTTTTTTATTTGCTCTGAGACATGAGCCTAAATGCGACTTTTTCCTGTAGATATTTGATGATAAAATGATAGACAAAGTTACTTCTAACAAGTAAATTAATTATTTATTAATAAAATTATTTACTAGAGTACCGTAGTCGTACCGTATCCTATTCTCAATAATCCGACGCATTTCTCTAATTTACCACTTTCTAGCTAATTTAAAGTTTTCTTCTTCATAAGCATTTTCACAATTATACCAAAGTTATATAACTTTTCACGTTAAAAGAAGTCTAGAACAGCCCTTATTTTGATATGTCCATTTGTTCCCGTAAATGGGACAGATTTTTTTACATTACTCTCTGAAGACTAAAAATATGGCTAGAAACTAAAGATGTCAGTCATGAGAAAGAAAAACACATGGATTTTTCCAATTAATTCATAATATATTCGAGTATTATGTTATTTTATTAATTTATTTATTAAAATCCATTGCTTGCCATACTAACAGCGTAAGCAAAGGCATGCAATCGTTAGTAACTCATTTTCAGGAGTATAAGTTATTGAATAATATAATGTAGTAGTGATAGTTGAGTTGAAACATTGTAGTTGTTTGCTCAAATTGTTTTTTACTAAAACTTAATTTATATCCCAATGTTTTGAAATTGAGGCAATATAATATGAGATGCTTTATCTACATTCTTTAAATTTTTGGTCATTTCCTGCAATTATGAATACAACGTTATTAATTTGTGCAAAATTGGTTTAATTTTGTTCTTCTTCTTTCGTTTTGACAACACAAAAAGCCAAAATTAGCAAGGTTTAACACAAGTTTTTATTATAATACGATAAGCAAATAGGTGCTGTACTGAGGTACTGTACTCTATCTAGGTACTTATATGTGCATTACTACACTTTTTGTCATCTTTGTGTTAGCTATACCGCCTAATAGTAATTTTCAAAAACAAGATTCTCTAGCGTCCACTGCAGGACGTAGGCCTACCCATGAAGGGCGATTGGACCAGAAACACCTCGCTGGCCCGGTGCAAGTTGGTGGATTCACATACGCCATCGATTTTTTTCCATGAACATAATGCAGATTGCCTCACGATGTTTTCCTTCACCGAAAAGCCGCAGTGGTGTGAAATTCCGTACATAAATTTCAAAGAATCATTGGTACGGGACGGGATTTGAACCCACGCTCTCACGATTGTAAGGCGAGTTACCGTAAATATAGACGATTATATTTAGAGTCTAGACTAGATCAGCATTCTGTTGAATAGATACATTTATCTAGGCTAGAGCCATTGATACAAGCAATACTTCTAATGCATCGACATAGCAATATCGTGATTAAAGCTTTTCTATAATGGAAGTCGCTCAAGCCAAGTGCTTCGGATGTTTTATGTGTATTTTGTGAAGACTAAGTACTTGGAAAACGTAGTGTTCATTTATTCAGGATTTAGTGGGTAGAAGTTTAATCTCTTTGGAGTCCGTTTGAATACCTACTGTTTGGTAATAATTAGTTCTTTTTAAAAGTGATATTGATTTTATAGAAGAGTTCTTTCTTGGGATATACAGGGCTATTGGTAATCCTATACATACAAGAACTATGCATTTACGTTTATAAAAACAACCACGCCTTTTGCAAAATAAAAGATACTCATAATTTAAATACCCGACATAAGAATAATTTAAGCTTGCCATACTCAAGAATAAAAATGAAAGTCCTTATTATATGGCCATTAAAATCTATAATGAACTACCAATAGACATACGAAACGAGCCAAAATTAGCAAAATTTAATAAAAAAATAAAACAATTTCTATGTTCGAACTGTTTTTATTCTTTGGAAGAATACTTCGAATTTAACAGTTTTAAAAAATTAAACGAAATTTATATTTATACGACGATCAGCTGCCTAAATGTACCTATGTTTCGATAATTTTATATTCTTTTGATAGCGCCCTAGCATGTATTTGCAATGCCCGACAAGGGCTGCTAAGTTTTAAGCTCTTATCTTTAATTAAGATCTGTACAATGTTAACAATGTACACGTACACTTAGTGGCAAATAAATAAATTATGAATTATGAATCAATCATCCTTTTAGGGGCTTATTCTATACATGAAAACTAACAACTTTTGTTCTGCGACTTTTGTCAAAACTCAAAACAAAAATCAGCTGTTCTACACATTTTGTCGAGGGTGTAATATATTTTTCTATGGAGCAACATAATTTTTTGAGATTTGATAAAATCCGTTGAACAAAAGTTGTTAGTTTTGATGCACAGAATAAGCCCCTAAAAGGATTCCAATTTATAACCCTGCATAATTCATATAATTATTTTTGCAAAAAAATGACAATACCGACGTGTACAAAACGACCATCGTGTACAAAATTCGAATAATTCGCTTGAATTGATGTATACACATTTTAAATTATTGTTGATCTTCTAAAAACGGCTCAGCAGATTTCAATAAAATTTAAATGGAACTATCTCGTATTTAACTACATCTAACTAAAAAGTATTTTATGGTTCAGTTCACATTTGGCTCAAATAGAACCTCCTCCGTTTTGAAACTCTAGGTTAAGAATAATAGTGAGCCCACGATAAGAACAAATAGTACTTAAAAGTTTAGTGTTCAACCACTGTACATAAAACCGTTTAAATTTTTAGAGAGTACAAAACTGGTACATATGTACAGATATGTTTTTAATTGACTGCCTAGAAAGAATGAATGCTGGAAAAGAAATAATGTTTTTTTGGATGATTTTATAGTAAAATGTCGAAAGATTATCATTTTTATCAGCGTACTAGCTTTTGTTCGCGGCTCCATCCGCGTAATATTTTGATTTTTGAGCTGTCCCATGGAAACCTTTTATTTAAAAAGTATCCTATGTCACTCTCCGTCTATCAAAATATATCTATACCAAAAATCAAGTCAATCCGTTGCTTCGTTACTGCATGAAAGAGGAACAAACCAACAAACTTTTCGGATTTATAATATTACCAGCTTTTGCCCGCGGCTCTGCCCGCGTGGTATTTTGACTTTTGTGCTATCCCTTAGGAACCTTTTATTTTTTCGGGATAAAAAGTAGCCTATGTCACTTTCCGGACTATGAACTATATCCATGCCAAAAATTAAGTCGATCCGTTGCTCCGTTGCTGCGTGAAAGAGGAACAAACCAACAAACTAATAAAATTTTCGGATTTATAATATTAGTATGATTAGGATTAGCCGTGGGACATCCACTGATAGATATAGGCTTGCTCTATTGATTTCCAATAAAACCGGTTGGAAGTGTCTCGCGTCCAGTTTTTCTCTACGGTATTAATTTTATTGTAAATCGTTTGTCTACCTTGTAGGTGAATATTAAGCCATGTATTCACTGAGCAACAATGTTTCGGACACACAGTTTCTGAAATATCACGTGGATGCTTCCTGGAACTGATTTGTTTCCGTGTTCTACACGGTAGTTCAAATCAAAATAATTGTCTATTAATATAATTGTCTAAACATTATTTTTTGTTACAGAAACACGTTGCTTTTGTTTCAGATACAGAGTTTATAAACAATTGTTGCTTAATGAATACATGGTTTTATACTTCCAAATGTACTATACTGTTATTATACGCTGTGCTTGAAACATGATAAATAAATTATAGCACAATCTTATCTTACCAATATTATAAATGCAAAAGTTTGTGAGGATGGATGGATGGATGGATGGATGGATGGATGGATGGATGGATGAATGGATGGATGGATTGATGTATGGATGTTTGTTACTCTTTCACGCAAAAACTACTCAACGGATTGAGATGAAACTTTGCAATAATATAGCTTATATATCAAAATAACACATAGGCTATAAATTATAATGATATATTGCGTATGCGGGCGAAGCCGCGGGTAAAAACTAGTAATTTATATAGATCAAAATGTACATTCCCAATAGTACAATTTGTGAATACCGCTGTGTTTTGCTTATTGTATTTATTTTCATTTCATTATTCGTATTGTTTACTAATTTAGCGCTGTTGATTAACTCATTTACAAATATGTAGATTCAAAAACAAATACATTCAATGATGCGGTAACTTATTTGGTCACAGTGTATATTTAAATTGTGCAATCGTCAAATACACAAACAAGTATATTTTATGATATGTCAAACAATCCTAATCAATCATGTATCTGGTTGTGGAAACTTTATTGTAATATGCTAGAGTTGAATTTTGAATGGCTAAATATAATATTCTGCTAGTGTATCTGTCCTTGTGTTGCCCATGTCTTATTACTAAAATGATTAGGTTTCAGAACCTGTTCAAAAACTTGATAAAACTCAACGAATGTAACTGATTCAGGCCTTATCTCCCCACAAACATTTGTTAGTAAACACAACGGTCAAATTACGTCCAGAAACGTGACTTTTCTAGCCATAATACTGAGCTACACCTAACAATAGGAAAATCTAATCGCACCCTTTTCTGAGTCGTGCTAAAATTCTAATAACAAAACGATGGATACTTCATTGATCAGCTAGCTGAGCATACGACAACGAAAAGGGTTTTGTCGGCATATAAAAAAATGACCGATAAGCAGGGTTACTTCTAATCAATGAGCATCCTTTTAGAGTCTTATTCTGTGTAATGTATTGAATGAAAGACGGTCGATCGCAGAATGAGTGTTTATTGTTCTCGCACAAAGATATATTATATGCTACGTACTAAACGTGGGTACTTAATTAAATAATACTACCCCGAATCATACTGAATACATTACATTTTCCCCCTTCTAAAAGAAACTATAATTTTAAATTTACAAATTAATCTAACTCATATATACAAACATAGTATTTATAGCAATATACACTAAAATATGGGTAAACCAATGGTTTAATAAATACAGTCAGATTCTATAATCCAAAAAACAAATTAATACTTACTTATTTATTTATTCTATACTACCTACTCGCTCGTCTAAACCGCTGACTGAGCTCATCGCGCTTGCTGGGCTATACTATACCCACCTACTACCTAAATATATTGATAAATTACCATGAAACAAACTGTGAGTAAACAACCTCAACTGAAGCGAGACTTGAATAACCAAAATGAAAGAGAAACTATTCAATTTACTTAAGATATTATTTACAATTATTTTCTAAATTTTCAGTAACGACTTTAATTTGACTAAAATATAACAGGAATAGTAAAAAAATTAAAATTGCACAACAGTACCAATGGTGCTTACATAACGTGAATTCTCTAGACGAAAACAAACTGTACTATCTATGCGGTAGTATCCTAAGTGACACCTAGTTGAAAGATAGAATAATACCCTTACATAAATGTTTAACAGTTAATTACACAAAATAAGATGGGCCTATTTATTAGTTTCTTCTTAGATTTAACATATTCATCAAACAATGTTCAAATACTGTTATTATTGTAACTGCAGAAGTAGGTACTACATCATAAAATTTACAATAGTAGATAGATATCAATTTATTTTCAGTTAATTACGTAATTACGGAAAAAACGTACGTTACGGACGTTAAGGCAATCATTTTGATAATATGTATCTACTGACTGCAACTGTATCCTTCATTTTTTCCTATGCACCTTAAAACTAAGTATAAATTATTAATAATTAACTTAATGCTTAGTAACACATAATAAATACCAACTTACAACAAGTATGTACTGACTTACATACTTTAGTCCTTATTAAAGTGAAATACCTACCGATCTCAGCGTATTTTTAAGTTAGTAAAAGAATATTCAATTTCAATCTAATTAATACAGAGTTTTCTGATTGACTACAATAAACGCCATAATATTTGTACAATATTTTCAGTTATACACATTACATAACTAAGTTACATATTTACCGAAATTATGTGAAAAACGAATTAAACAGTTTGATGTAAAAAATTGAATCTATACTTAATGCAATTTAACCATACAATTATTTTATCATAGTCCCATAATATTTCGGGAGACACTGATCCCACTACTTATAATAATATAAGCGGCTGTCTCATCGTCGCATAAACCACACTGAACAATTTGGTTCTAACACATGTGTGAAATATAATTTCACTGTCAATTTGTAGATTCATCGATTGAGCAAATCAGATTATAAATTTATTTTAGCAAGGAAATGTCGGTACTTCTAGAACTTTAAACTTTAACATGAACAGCTATTGATTTACCAAACAATTATTTAACTGTAACAAGAGACAATTATGCATTGATAATTAAAATTGCAAAATTAACTGCCCTATCAGCGCGTCAATTTTCTTTATCAAAACACAGTTAAGTAAAACAATTAAGTAGTTATACACAGATTCAATAGCAGAATTTTCTCTCACTAGGCTAAAAATAACTCTCATAGGTTTTTACTCAAATAGTCCAATCTATATTTATTATGATCATCATGAAATCTACAAATTCGATAAAATTGTAATCTTGAAACAAACTGTTTATATACCAAGAAAAATATTGTATTTATTTATTATCAGTTAGACATAAAGTAAACTGTTGTCTGTGTAGACGCATTTTGATCCGTTACCCAACCATAAGAAAGAACTATCATTTTCAATGACAAAATAAAATGAATATAGAAAATCTATCACAATAAAGCTACTTTTAGGTAATAAAGTTCACATGCTTATTTACAATATTGATGTTTAATCATGCAGAGAAAATGAATCTTAACACTGATCAACAAACACAATACTTGGGTATGGATCAATATCAATGCGATGTAAAATCATTATTACTCACTTCTAAAAGTGCATGTGTACCATCAAAACTTCTTGATTTAGGTACCTACTTTTAATATATCATCATAATCGCGATTATTTTTGCACTTACGGTAGGTACCTACACGAGTTTCAAATGACCTTCGTCAGTTCACTGATCGTCACTGTAGTCTTAGAACCGACACTTTCACTTTGTTCCTGAATGCCCGCCCCTGCACGAGCAACACATTGCGCCGACGACTCCAACGCCGCTGCCTAATGTGCTGGCCGAGCAAGTTGCAGCCTGCGCCTCATTTGCTGCCGCCTACTTTGCTGGCCGAGCCCGTTGCAGCCGACGCCTCCTGCGTCGCTGCCGATGCACCTTGCACAGCCCGTCACGGCCTACGCCTCCTGCGTCACCGCCTGACGTAGCCGGCACAGCCCGTCGCAGCCCACGCCTCCTGCGTCGCCGCCTGACGTGGCCGGCACAGCCCGTCGCAGCCCACGCGTTCTGCGTCGCCGCCTGACGTGGCTGAATGGGTTGAGCGCGTCACAGCCGGCGTCTCTTACGCCGCCGTCGACATCGCTTGTCGGGTACGTTGCGGCCGGCGCCCCCTGCGCCACCGCCAATACCGCTGGACGAGCGCGATGCGGCCCATGCGCCGTCTTCGATGTTGCGGTTAAAGCATGGCACGGCCCACACGCTGACGCCGAGCCCATGCATTACAGATGGCTGACTGGCACTGCTTCTCGCTGCTACTAAGCTCATAGCCGCCTCTGACGCGCTCGCAAGCTCCACCGCTCGCCTAAAGTCCAGCTCGCGTTCGACAATGAGCCTGGATCTCATATCCTCCTCGCTATGCCCAGACACGAACTTGTCCCTCAAGGTGATTTCTAACATAGCCGCAAAGGGGCACGTGTTTGCTAGCTTTTTCGAACCTTGTAGGTATTCGTCGACGGCTTCCCCCGAAGATTGCTTCCAATGTCGAAACGCGCGTGATTCTGCGACCTCCGACTCGGGTGTAATTTCACATAAATTACACATATCAAATTCACAGCACAAAAGTCCGGCACTGAAGAACTGACGTGCTACCCTACCGCAATAACAACAATTATTGCGATAAAATGTCTTATTCGCCTTTAAAACACGTCTAAGGAACAATTCAAATACTTTAATTTTAATTAATAAGTAATGACCGTCACTTTCACCTTCGCGTAAATTCGAATTCGACTGCGCCAACTGTAATGTACTGAATGAAAGACGGACGATCGCAGAATGAGTGTTTATTGTTCTCGCACAAAGATATAATATGCTACGTACTAAACGTGGGTACTTAATTAAAAAATACTACCCCGAATCATACTGAATACATTACATTCTGTACATCAAAACTAACATAGTTGTTCCATAGAAAAATATCGTTCACCCGCGACAAAATGTATGGAACAACTATTTTTTTTTTTTGAGATTTTACAAAAGTAGCACAATAAAAGTTGTTAGTGTTGATGTACAGAATAAAAGGATGCTAATTGATTAGTAATAACCCTGCCTACTTCGCCATAACTCTGTCTCGTTCTGACACGTCGTAAGAATTATTTCGAAGTGCGATTACTAGCCCAGCTGGTATGGTTTAGTCGATACAGTAAAACATACAATAATACACCCCAAACACCGTTCACTATATTCTGGTAAAAATAACTCTTATATAAAAAATCTTATAACGATAATAAAACTGTTATTATTTTGTTGATTCCAGCAATCAGGACGAAACCCCGAATGACTCCTATATGATGTGGAGCTCATCAGCTCCGCGAAACCGCCATCGGAATACCAAGTGGCGGCGCAGACGTCAACCCCCACATAAAATTAAATTTATAATCAACCGGCTCCCCTCAAACGAAATTAAATTATACCTGCCAACGGTAACTTCGAAAACATTTACATTCGGTTGAAAAAGGTAATTCATGACAGGTAAGGAGCGACGGTTTTTGTAGAGTATAGCAGCCAACGAATTAGTTTTTTGCCCTGAAAAATCACAATGTGAATCAATATTTAAAACAAGTTGGTAGATATACGGAGTACTTTCTATTTTAGCTTGACCAGTGATATTACTAAGTTAATTTTGAATTTTTTTTACTACATCTTATATTAATGTTGAAAATCATGATTGAAAAATCCTACTTAATATTATAAACGCGAAAGTTTGTGAGGATGGATAGATGTTTGTTAGTCTTTCACGCAAAAACTACTGAACGGATTGAGATGAAACTTTGCAATAATATAGTTCATATATCAGAATAACACATAGGCTATAAATTATAATGATATTGCGTCAAAAATCAAAATATCATGCGGGCGAAGCCGCGGCTAAAAACTAGTTATTTATATATGTCACTGGGATGGCCCTGGCGTGAGAGTTATAGGCCCAAACTTTACCAAATCGGAGTGGAGCTGACATGGGCGTAGCATTTATAGGCAGTCTACTGCAAAAATACAATGTTATTTTTACTGTCCACGTCGCTCGGTTTTGGCAAAGTCAGGGTTTTTAAAGTCTTTTGAGGTAGAGGTAGGTAGGTTTATAGAGATGTTAACACCTGTCTGTCAATTTACTTCTGTTTGTAATTCTGCTTTGTCGCAATGTAAGAATGTAAAACTATAACTCAATATTCAAAAAGAAAAGCTTGATAAGCTTTCAACTAGGCTAGTTAAAGTAGAGAAATAAGGACTGGGCAGTAAAATATCTATTTATATTAAATTACCAAATTATGTAACCAAATTAGATTTGATCAATTTTAAATACAATAAAACATTTCTTTGAAGTTGATCCATTTTACAAATTAAGTGAATATATTATTATTATTATATACTACGGGACTAATCGCGCACTAAAATTACGAGATAAATAAATACCTCCTCATCCCGAGCGACGTTTCGGCCGAGTTGCACGACCGTGGTCACGGGTAGACCAATGACAAACCAAAGATACGGTCGATGCAACTCGCCCGAAACGTCGGGATGAGGAGGTATTTATTTATCTCGTAATTTTAGTGCGCGATTAGTCCCGTAGTGAATAATAATAATGTGTTCAAACCGCGACAGTTTAAAAACAACATAAGTGAATATAAATAATAAATAAATAAAACGTTTATTCTTCCATAAAAGTTAACAAAAACAAGTTGTGCACTAGTTCCCACACTAGGGTGACCTGTGTCGATGGAATTTTAAGAATCATCATTTTCATGTACCAGATAATTAAGTTACGACGTAGAAGCAGCTCATAGTAAGACGTCAAATGTATAAAATCATGACTTGCCTGTAACGTTTAATGTTATGGCTAATAAATATTTATTTGTCTTATTCTTTCCCAGAACACTATACATAATAGGACTGAATCGTTTAAGTTAGGTTGTCTCGCTTTATTAAAGAATAACTATAAATCAATTACGTAAATTGCTAATTAAGTGTACTACTCATTTTTTCGTCCATAATATCTTAAATTGATATAGTAAATCAATATTTCCCTCACTCTCCGACTATATCCCGTTGAAAAAGGTAATTCATGAGCTTCATTTCTCTGGTTCAAAGGGAGCCCGAGTCACTTTTCAGTTGCATTAGAAACGCTGACTACAGGGGGTTCAAGACGTGGTTAATTATATAGGGTGCGTTCCTCTGAGGCGGTGAAAAGAGTCAAAATGTTGTTTTAAGAAACAAGGCGATGAATGTAATGCGAGGAAATAAAAAATGTTCTTAATTTAAGACGTTGCTGGAAAATTGGCAAACGTAATGTAATTAAAAAAATATATATTAAAATAAATAAATATTAGGGGACATCTTACACACGGTCTCTGACCCCAAACTAAGCAAAGCTTGTGATATGGCTACCAGAGACTGATATACTACATTTATACACATTTTTAAATACATACTTATATAGATAATAGCTAAATAACAGGTTGCAGTATACATTGCAGGTAGATATAGTCATACTTTTTAGACCGTCATGTTATCAAAATTTATGTACCCTTTTAACAATTATATTGTTTTAAAATGACCATATAGGTGTATTTAGCCTGAGAGTCAAACTATATTTTTAAGTTGCTACTAGTATTAGACTGTGTTGTACTTAGTAGTTAAAAAATGTATGTTGATAATAAAGAATTTTTAAACAAAAAAAAAACCTAAATAACACCCAGACACAGAGTAAACACCTATGTTCATCGCATAAATATTTGCCCTGTGGGAATCGAACCCACGCTTCTTTGACCAAGGAGTCAAGGTCACTAAACACTGAGCCATCGAGGCAGTCCTTTGTGAAGGAGGTTTTGTTATGGCATTATGATGCGAAATGTTTAAATGTATTTGTTATGTTGTTTTGATTAGCAGCTTGGTTGGGCTAAAATTTATTCCATTAAACTGGCTTACTGGATGGAAAGTAATAAGTAATAATTATTTTTGCAAAAAATAGCATGACCGACTTCAACCGTGTACAGAATTTGCAAATATTTCGCACGGATCGATGTAGCATTTTTCACATTAATGTTGATTTATCGGAAATGGCTCGGCCGATTTCGATAAAATTTTAAAGAAATCAATTTAGAAGTATATTCTTTCCAACAAAAAAATAAATATTGAAATCGGACTATTATGTAAAAAGTTATGCGTGGCTATACATAAAGAAATATACGCGACGAATCGAGTACCTCCTCAGTTTTGTCGGTCAAAAATAAAGAAAATGTGTGTTAAAAATGTTTTTAGTCAATGTTCACTTTGCATATTTCAAAGATTACTTAGTCTAAAATTGTCGTCGTGACAAAAATTAGAAGCAAGTTTCTTTGAACCGATGGCGTTGTACTTTTACAGCTTATGTTCAACACATGCATTACATAGCAACAAACTTCTATGTGATAAGTCTACGTCTCAAAAACGTCTAAAAACGATTCTGAAGTAAAAAGTTTTCATTGTTTCTAGCAACAACTAGAGTTTGTGAAAAAAGGGAACCGTCATGTCGCTACGGATATAAGAATTTATTCAGCAGCCAAGGTACCGACTACTTGGTAGAAGCGAGTCTACAGATGAAAATCGAATTGGTTATACCAACTATCAAGTATTTTTGGTTGTACTAGCAATGATAGAGCAGTGTTGTAAACGTAACAAAATTAATACAAGATTCTTTTTTGCAAAAATTAGCATGACGGACTTCACCCGTATACAGAATTCGCGAATATTTCGCACGGATCGATGTAGCATTTTTCACATTATTGTTGATTTATCAAAAATGGCTCAGCCGATTTCGATAAAATTTAAATATGACTAATTTTAAAATATATTCTTTCCAATAAAAAAAGAATTATTGTAATCGGACTACTATAAAAAAAGTTATGCGTGGTTATACATAAAAAAATATATATACGAGTATACGCGTCGAATTGTATACCTCCTCCGGTGGTTCGTTGGTCAAAAATGGCACACGGGCGACCTCACCTACGCAACGACGCCCCTGTTTTTGTACAAACTCTAATCTAAAACTACAATAATTTCTCACATAAATACCGTTTTGCATTTCGGCTGAGTAATTGCTCGCAAGTCTCCCATACTCCGTTGGGTACGAGTCAGTATACCAAAGTTTTCGATAACAGTGACGTGAAACCGTCCGAGTAAATACTCAGATAGTTTCGCTACAATAATAAATCACAAAGTTTCGAGTTGCTCGGATTTTACTACACTCAAATGCCTTTAGGTTTCGCCTGCAAGTTGGACGTGGTGTTTCATTCGAATTGTTTTCATAAATTATCTGAGAAGGTACTTTAAACTATTTGCGTATGCAAATTTATAAAAAAAAATCAACGATATTTGAACATTAAAAAATATGTCTGTAACTAGCTTTTGCTCGCGGCTCCGCCCGCGTGGTATTCTCACTTTTGTGTTATCCCGCAGGAACTTTTTATTTTTTAGGGATAAAAAGTAGCCTATGTCACTTTCCGGCCTTTGAACAGTATCCATGTCAAAAATCAAGTCAATCCGTTGATCCGTTGCTGCGTGAAAGAGGAACAAGCCAACAAACAAACAAACGAAAATTTTCAGATTTATAATATTAGTATGATAACCTGTTGTAATCCTACTAAAATTATAAACGCGAAAGTTTGTGAGGATGGATAGATGGATGGATGGATGGATGGATGTTTGTTACTCTTTCACGCAAAAAATACTGGACGGATTGAGATCAAACTTTGCAATAATATAGCTTATATATCAGAATAACACATAGGCTATAAATTATAATGATATTGCGTCAAAAATCAAAATATCATGCGGGCAAAGCCGCGGGTAAAAACTAGTAACTTATAACTGAAAAAATAAATATATTTTATAGTAAAAATAAAGCTGGCGTCAAGAAATAACATAAATAAATATACCTATTTATATATTTTGTAAGACAATTTTTCTGGAAATATAAAAGCATTATGTAATGTGCATCTTTTGTAGGTTATTTGTTTGTCAACATTTAATACATTGACTGCCTCGGTGGCTTAGTGGTTAGTGACCCTAACTACTGGGTCAAAGAGGTCTGGGTTCGATCCCCACCAAATATTTATGTGATGAATGTGTTTATGTGTTTGCTCTGTGTCTGGGTGTTATTTAGTTACTATCTATATAAATATGTATTTAAATATATGTATAGGTAGTTTATCAGCCTCTGGCAGCCATATTACAAGCTTTGCTTAGTTTAGGGTCAGAGACCATGTGTGAGATGTCCCTAAATATTTATTTATATTGCATTTTAAGATTAAAGGTATAGTTATTTTAAAAAGTTCGAGACCCACTCTGCTCCTTTCAAAATGCCTCATTCTATGATTATAAAAAAACAATATTGCTTACTTTTTAGGGTTCCATACCTCTACCTACCACTTTGTTGTCTGTCTGTCCGTATGTCAAGACTCTTTATCACGGGAACGCGTAAATAAATCGAGTTGAAATTTAAACTGTATAGGTATATCTATGGTTTCTTGCAGTTGTGTAAAAGAAAATTTTTTCGGTTATCGTATAAAAAATGTGAGAGCCGTAAGTCGTAAATAACCGCATATTTCGATATTCACAAAAATCAAAACCTACATGGTACTTCCTGTTGACATAGAACTATGAAATTTGCTGAGAAGCATTGGCTCAGAGTAGACATATAGGAATAAATCTGAAAACTGTACATTTTTATTTAAGTAAATCACAAAAAAATAGGGCCTACTCAAGATATGGGTTGAAAATTCAAAGTGAGTAAATCGTATCATGTAAGGTACTCGTATCATATAAAAGAGCTTCATTGGCACACTTTTTGTCGATGATTATAGTAGGTAGGTAGGTAAATAGAGATATATATATAGATATTTTAACAACTTACTTCCCATTTATGTGAAATTTTCTGGATATTTACAGAACCCTCGATGTGCGAGCCTGACTAGCACTTGTCCGTTTTTTTTACTACTAAGTATGTACTTTCGTTAAAATCAAAATAATGATGTAAAAGTTTTCTTTAAGAAAGCGTACAAAAAGGAATCGAGTTGTCATATCGATGTCACTTGAAATCTAATTAAAACATTTATGCTACAAAAATTATCTGTGACTTTGACTCTCATCAACAAGTCAAGAATCTTTACCGTCATACTTTTCAAATATCAAGGGTTAAGATTTTAATTAAAAGACACTTTGCGTGCTTTAGAACGAGTCCAATTAAAACTATGTCTTCCCAGTTGAGGGACATAAAAGAGTCGAGAGGGTGAAAAAGCTCACGGATAATTGCTTGCACTGTTTAATGGTGTTAGGGTGAGTGATGTTGCGGTCGGAAGGGCTGTATATACTGTGAATGACTTCAGAAAACTGATTTAAAAAAACCTAAACCAAAAGAATATACTCCCGAGGCGGTTCCATTTAAATTTTATTGAAATCGCTCAACAAAAATGTACATGGATACATCGATTCGTGCAAATCATTCGAATTCTGTGCACGATGTGAGTCGGTATTGCGATTTTTTTACAAAAATATTTGTCTTGAAATAATTGAAGTCACGGTAGTATTTACAATTGACGCTAGGTCAATTCTATACTCTATAAAATTTAACTTGATCTCTGCGACAGCTGTCAGAAAAATCACGCTTATGAAGTCCTGAATTTCTTAATAGTACAGACAGTACCTGTCAATGTCATACTTTATGGGCATGCCGATTAGTGATGGGCGACGAATGATATTTTAAACAAAACTTAATTTATCATTAATTTTACTGTATATTTTAATATCATAGCATTTTTTACATGTGTAATTAAATTATACTCAATAATATGTTACATTAGCATCGATAATAGTGAAAAACGTGGATAAATACTATCGTTACATTATTATAAGTATTTAATTAATATTATAACATTATTCACATGTGTACATACTTGATATTAAATAATAGTAAGTAAATAAAATCAAATTTCTCACCTTCAACTTCTCATTCGATTTCATTACAACATTGTTTGAAAATCGATTTTTTCCACCACTATCCCAACACTAAAAATGTCAATCTTCTACTCGTATGTCAATGTCACTGTCGCAGAGATCAAGTTAAATTTTATAGAGTACTAGTTTTTACCCGCGGCTTCGCCCGCATGAAATTTTGATTTTTGATGCAATATCATTATAATTTATAACCTATGTGTTATTCCGATATATAAGCTATATTACTGCAAAGTTTCATCTCAATCCATTCAGTAGTTTTTGCGTGAAAGAGTAACAAACATCCATACATCCATCCATCCATCCATCCATCCATCCTCACGAAATTACCCCTTCAGCTGTCCCAGCGCTTTACGGCAAAAACGCTATCTTGTCCAGCCACGCGCGATTTTTTTTTAATTTCCGCCGCTACCTTCTAAAATCACGATTTCTCGTAATTTTTGTATGAATACTCCCAATAAACTTTACATCATAAGAATTGTCTTGAATTCAGCTATTAGAATCTATTTATAGAATGTGTAAATTTTATTTCACGTTATCTTTAGGAAAGTAGGAAGTTGAAAAAAAAATCTCCTCTCTCAAAAATTTGAATTTTTTGCAAAATACCTCAATAATCTATTGCCAATGCATTAAAAGTATAAATAACTTACCCTTCCCTTACCCTTCCATCATTTAATTAGAAAAATGGGCACCAAAGCCACTTTCGCACCAACAAATTGACCATTTTTATCACAAACGCAGACGGTTGGAAAACTCCGATGCGCGTCCGAGCACGTGTGACGACTTGTCGGCGAAATTAGACGAGGTCGAAGTAGGAATCGAATAAAAAGTCACGACACTATATTCTTCTCTGTTTTTCCTATTACTAATTGGTATAAGTTAAAACGTTACAGCACAATAGGCAGACGTCCAAAAAATTGCTAAAGAAAAAACGGGCGATTAACCAGATTCTGGCGGCTGGGCGAAATGGGACAAATTGTTCGTCACCAGAATCTGGTGACTGGACAGTTGAAGGGTTACGCGTTTATGATATAAGTAGGAAGTAGGATAGTTAGGCGCAGCTGTAAATTCCACCCGTGGTTATCTAACCATATCAGATGTTGAACAGTTTCAATTTACTGAAAATCTCATTTTCTTTGCTAAATTTTTATTTACAGTATTTTTTTTAAATTACAATCTTTGTTATATGATTCAGAAGTTAGAACCATAGAAGTTAACAGCTTTTAATACATGCACCGAAACCAGAAGAACAACAATAATACATGTGGAAAATTTTAAATCGACATAGAAATATCTCATAAAGAAACAGAGAAAAATTAACTCCAACTTGTTCAAATGTCTACTTAAAATGTAAGTCGTAAGCCAAAAATTCATCACGCTGTTTCATCGCCAGCATTTACGGGACACTAATAATCCGTCGTGTTCCCAATTTGTGAGACTTTTTCCCGGACTCGAGAACTTGACAATTTTCTCTAAACAAAAGGTCCGTCTGTTTTCGAACCGGCTTTTCATTAAGCGTCAGAGTTAGGGGTTCAAAGCCTGTCTCTACCAACTATTACAATGTTGCGGCGTGAGTACATTGAGGGCTTGTTTTCTTTAAATGTTTTCTGTTTGTTTGACGAAGAATCAATTGTTTCTTCTTCTTATAGTTCCACTCCTATCGGAGGTTGGACAACATCAGGGCAATTCTAATTTTTGAAGCTGCTGCTCTAAATAATGAGGTGGTACTGCAGCCGAACCAGTCCCGCAGGTTCTTTAACCATGAGTGCCGCCTTCTGCCAGCACTTCTCTTTCCGGCAATCTTTCCCTGGATGATGAGCTGGAGTAGTCTGTATTTGTCATTTCTCATGATGTGACCAAAGTACGACATCTTCCGATGTTTGATGGTATTCATAAGCTCCATCTTCTTCTTAAGCCTGCTTAGTACCTCAACGTTGGTAACTCGGTCACGCCATGAAATGCTCAAGATACGGTGGTATATCCACATTTCAAACGCCTCCAGCTTCTTTGTCAAATTTTGTGTGAGAGTCCATGTTTCTACGCCGTATAATAGCACCGAAAAGATGTAGCAACTTACTATGCGTGGTCTTAAGTCAAGACTCGGGTTTCTGTCACACAAAACTCTATTCATTCTGAAGAAGGTTGAACGAGCCAATCAATTGTTTGTAGGTACCTAATTGTTGTGCTGAACGTGCCTGAGTTTCAATTGATACCGCTTAGCTCACTGTTTTTAGCTAATTATTTAAATAATATACCGGTAAATTACTATGATTCACCGTAAGATTATAATAATATTATTGATTGATGATTATTAAGACAAACATTTCAAAATCTCGATTTCGTGATTCGTGAGATTGATAAGTTTCAGATCCACTATAATAGATCCAAACGTTTATTTTCTTTTTGACAGCACCAATAGAACGTAACTGCGTCACGGTACGCAAAAGTTCACTTTTAAATGCGAGGTTTTAAAAATATGATACACACGATAGCCATAGAACGTAAATTTTTAAAAGAGTTTGTTATTTTATGTAATTTATAAAAAAACTACTGCACTTATGGACTCAATTTGTCACAGATGATTATTATACGGGATCAAGGAGCAAACTTAGGCAGTTGTCATATTTTTAAAACCTCGCATTTAAAAGTGAACTTTTGCTTAACATGACGCAGTTACGTTCTATTGATGCTGTTAAAAAGAAAATTAACGGTTGGATCTATTATAACTACAAAAATTAAGGATTGAATTATTCATTTGAAATTGTGTATTAAAAAATATACAGGCAAATGGAGAATAAAGAGAAAAAGGAAAAGGAAAATTTCTAAAACATAGGTATTTGAAAGTGATATTATTTACCTACATCATTGCATGTAGAAATTCATGTTTAAAATATCTATCGATTAAGTCTAGTAATTTGTATTTTTGGTAACCTATAACGATATTTTATTTTACTCTAAATTTTGTAAATTCTGTGTTATATTATTTATTGCTTTCCATGGTTAACACTTTTAAAGCTTTAAAAAGTTCGCACTCCAAACCTTTCAAGGGCTAAAACCTTGAAAAGTACGTTCATTCGTAATTCGTTCATTTGTATCCACTGTGAACACAGCCTACGGGCTTCGTTCAATCATTGCGGCATTGGCATCTTTGTTTTGAGTTTTCACGGACTGCTTTTGGGCGAATAAATGAAATTCCTCATTGGCCAGTTTTGCTGCTGAAGCTTATCCACAATAATTGGTTGAACGGCTCCGAGGTTACAGTGTGTGGTTATTAACTTTGCTAATAGGGAGGCTCGGGGCACATGATTGGGGATCGGTTTGAATGTTTAGGATCTAAAATGTTATTGCTACCGAAATTGTTTTTGATGTAATATAGAAAGAGGTAGTGAAAATACAAAGTGTAGTAGACGATGACATCAAGAATTTAGGAATATAGTGGATTGAGGCATTTTTTTAATTCTCCCAAAAGCTTTTAGCTTATTTTTAATTTTTAACTATGTGTAAAAATATTAAACACGGTTTGTATAAATTTTGAATAGTAAAATTCATTTTAATTCGATATGACCACAAAGGAGAATGATAACCAGCCTCAATCCACCGTATTCCTGTATTCTTGATGTCATCGTCTACTACACTTTGTATTTCGATCATCTATCCCACATCAGGTGGTTTCATTGATTTCTTCCACATAGTACCTACACGCATTTCGACTGCCTTGTTGGCTTAGTGGTTAGTGACCCTAACTTCTGGGTCGAAGAGGCGTGGGTTCGATCCCCACCCAGGGCAAATATTTATGTGATGAACGTAAGTGTTTGCTCTGTGTCTGGGTGTTATTTAGTTACTATCTATATAAGTATGTATTTAAAATTAAGTATATTTAGTATATCAGTCTCTGGCAGCCATATCACAAGCTTTGCTCAGTTTGGGGTCAGAGGCCGTGGGCAAGATGTTCCCCAAATATTTATTTATTTATTTTATTATTTGGACATTTGTCTTATTAGATATGTAGGTATAGGGTTTTTGTCTATGTCCAGCTATAGACATTGTATGATTATTACGGTGATATAAGCTTCTGGTAGAAGATGTACTTAAATAATCGGCCAAGTGCGAGTCAGACTCACGCGCGTAAAGGGTTCCGTACCGCATGGAAGTCCCCCTTAATATATTTTATTTTAAATATTTATTCTTGAAGAGACATAATTATAACCTATTCTGTGAATATTTTTTATCTATTTCAAGCATCTCCCTGTTGCCGTTATTAATATCGAGCAAAAAAATCACGTTTCTTGTACGGGAGCCTTTATTTTTAAAGTTATTTAACTACATATTCTGTGAATATTTCGGGGATCTTCCTATCACATTTATTAATTCAGGTTTGTCGTATAGGAGCCCCATTCAATATTTAATTTACTCTTTTTAGTATTTTTTGCTATAGTGGCAATAGAAATACGTTAACTGTGAAAATTTTAACGTTCTAGCAATCACTGTTTACGAGATATAGCCTGGCGAGAGACAGACGGCCAGCGGAGTCTCAGTAATAGAGTTCCGTTTTTACCATCTGGGTACGGAACCCTAAAAACTAAAATTAAAAGCTACAAGTAGAATTGCGTAAACTCAGCTGAATTGAAATTAATATTTCCTCGAGCGCTGTTGATAAAATATCATATAATTTTCCATCACAACGAACTGTTCATATTGCAAACTAGGTTGTAGCAGAGCAGATGTTCCTATCTGTAAAAAGGATTCTCATTATTTGATAAGAACGTGCAGAGTATTCCCCTGCTTACTAAAATGCTTAAAACAACAAAAGCTCACATAAAAAACTTGAAACTTAGCAGTGCAGGTGACGTTATCTGCGAAAATTTCGCAGCTTGCGCCATGAAAACGTTACGTGCTCTCGAGATCTCAGTTTTATAACTAGTTGCTTTTCTAGTTTCGCATATTGGATTCAGGTGACGTTCCCGAAAATTATCCTAACAACTTTGTTTGGCACTACGCAAGATTGTAATATTTGTGTAGTAAGTACCTATATCATCCTACTAATATTATAAACGCGAAAGTTTGTGAGGATGGATGTATGGATGTTTGTTACTCTTTCACGCAAAAACTACTGAACGGATTGAGGTGAAACTTTGCAATAATATAGCTTATATATAAGAATAACACATAGGCTATAAATTATAATGATATTGCGTCAAAAATATCATGCGGGCGAAGCCGCGGGTAAAAACTAGTGTTATCATACTAATATTATTAATCCGAAAAGTTTGTTGGTTTGTTCCTCTTTCACGCAGCAACGGAGCAACAGATCAACTTGATTTTTGGCATGGATATAGTTCAAGGGCCGGAAAGTGACATAGGCTACTCTTTATCCCGAAAAATAAAAGGTTCCTGTGGGATAGCACAAAAGTCAAATTCCACCGCTCCGGGGCGGAGCCGCGGGCAAAAGCTAGTATTAAATAAATAGATAATTTATGAAACTATAAATAAATAACTAGGTAGTTGAAAAAAGATACAGTAAAAAGTTGCTTATATAACTTTTTCATTGACAGATTATTAAGTCGCAAGAATTCAAGGTTATAATTCTGGAAAATAATAAAATACCTACATCAGTTTGCAGTGATTTCTTTTATTTAAGAAAAAATTCGTATCTATTTATTACCTTGTTTTGTACTACAGTCAAGTATATGACTTTTATAAGACGTGATTTTTGTATTACCGATAGGCTACCACGTAACGGTTAACAAATGTTGTTCGTAGGTTTTTATTTATCTCGTAATTTTAGTGCGCGATTAGTCCCGTAGTATATAATAACAAAACGATAGCCTACCGTTTTTTATCACTCATATTATTATGCGCGTTTGTAAAGCCCTAGCTCTGTGAAGTACCTGAGATTTTTCCGGACTCAAAACAGGAGGATTGCATAATGCACAGATGTACGCTTTCGTCTCTCTTTCCCTTATTTACTTTACATTTTTATGATCTATTTTATATTCACATTTATTTGCTTACATTCATGAATATATATACTCACATAGTTTTGTAAGCGCCAGGTGTTTGTGCAGCTAAAACTTACCACTGACTGATATAGGCCTTCCTATTCAATTGTACTCCACTCACCTTATAAGACTCTAACGGTACGGTTATCAATGTGTGAGAATTGTATCATGCCATTGCCATTGATTTTATTGACATTCGATCTACCATTTTTATATTCTAAGCGCTCTATTCACTGCAATTTCAACTTGCTAATTTCCTTGGGTATGTTAGTAACGGTTTCAGCACCAAAACGTCTGATATCTCCTACTTATCACAGAAGTACACAATTCAGCATTTTTCACATGCAAAACGAAGTTATCACGTAAAAATGCCACGCAATTCAACCCACCTCACATCCCGAGAGAAAAGAGTGCAATAAACAAAAAAATTGTTCATATTTAATGTACAGCACAAAGACGGCGCGGCGCACGTACGGTAGTCGTACTCTTATCTCTGCCTAGCGTGGTCATACGGTGCGGTGGTTGCGAATGTCGGCCTTATCTAAATATTAGCTTTTGTTTATCCTCCTGTCCTTTACATTCTCCGTTCGTACAGCTCGTACCTATCTTTGAATTCGTCCGGCCTTTGAATTTGATATCGGTCATGCATACAAAGATGCTTCAGAATTACTATCACCTGTGTCCGTGCGGCATTTCGGCTTTGTGTAGGCTTCGTTTTACTTAAATGGTCGGGCTAGTAATGTGATAGTATTTTTACTAGAGCACCCTTATTGTTTCTATATATTATACTAGCTTAAAACCCACGGCTTCGCCCGCGTTGTTTTAGTACATAGGTACTTACTTAAAATGAAAATAGCCCGCGGTTTGATCTACGTTGTCTTTGTACATGCTTATAATAATATCTAATAGTCCGCGATTTGGCCCGCGTTGTCTTAATACTTGCTTAAAATTACTTGCAAGGATAATGCCCACGGTTTGGTCAAAATTGTAACAGTATTTGCCTATAATGATAATAGGTCACGGTTTGGCCCGAGTATTGTTAGTATTTGCTTAAGATGGTTATTTATAGCACGCAGAATGGACTGCGATGTCTTAATACTTGCTTAAAATTATAAAAGCTTGCCGTTTGGCCTGCATTGTCGTATTACTTACAATGATAATAGCCCATGGTCTGGCCCATATTGTCTTAGTACTTGCTCAAAATGATAAAAGCCCGCGGTTTAGCTCGCGTTGTGTTAATAATTAGGTACTTACAATGATAATAACCCACAGTTTGGCCCACGTTGTTTTAATACTTACTTAATTAAAATAACATCCCGCGGTTCAACCCGCGTTATCTTGGCATTTGCTTATAATAATATCTAATAGTTCGCGGTCTGGCCCGTGTTTGTTTAATAAATCCTTAAAATTACAATAGCATGCCGTTAGCCTGCGTTTTTGTATTACTTGTAATGATAATAGCCCACGGTCTGGCCCGCGTTATTGTCGTAACTGCTTAAAATGATAAAAACCCACAGTTTGGCCCGCGTTTTCTTGGCACTTAATAAATATATCTCAATGATTGATTGATAGATTGTAAGGTGACTTGTATTTTTTAGTATTTAGTAAATGAATATTATCATTTACATAGTTTAAGTATTTTTTTCTCAATAATAAATAAATATATAAATAATAAATATTGGGGGACATCTCACACACGGTCTCTGATCCCAAACTAAGCAAAGTTTGTGATTTGGCTGGCAGAGACTTATATACTACATATACATGTAGGTTGACTGGCAGATAATGCTGTTTAGCGTTAAGTCCTCCTTTTGTACAAATAGTGTGCAAGAAAGTGTTAAATAAATAAATAAAAATACATGAATAACACCCAGACACAGAGCATACACATATGAACATCACATAAATAATTGCCCTGGGAATCGAACCCACGTGTTTTTAACCCAGGAGTCAGAGTCAACCACTGAGCCACCGAGGGAGCCAATAATAATAATTGTATGAGTAACTATGTAAGAAATTTCACTTTTCATTGCTGGAAAACATTGAGGCAACCTGTACGAACGTAGAAAAAATCAATGTCGTATGTGAATTCAGCAACCCGTGCTAGGCCGGCGTGATGGATATGGCCCAATTACCCTTCGCGGATAGGCCTATTTTCAGTCATCCATCAGCCGCAGGACGTCCACTGCTGGACATAGGTCTTCCCTATGGATCTCCAATAAGACCGGTTGGAAGCTGCTTGCATCCAGCGCGACCCTGCGGTCTTAATGAGGTCATCCGTCTACCTTGTGGGTGGACGTCCTGCGCTGCGCTTGCCGGTACATGGTCTCCACTCGAAAACTTTTCGACCCCAACGGTCATCAGCCCTCCGCGCTATGTGCCCTGCCCATTGCCATTCCAACTTGCCAATCCGTTGGGCTATGTCGGTAACTTTGGTTCTTCTACGGATCTCCTCATTAATGATTCGATCTAGCAGAGAGACTCCAAGCATAGCCCTCTCCATAGCTCGTTGGGCTACTTGAATTCGGCGATTGGCCTCTTTGTTGAAGTCGGACCTACCTAACTGGACTACTTGTCCTAGGTAGACATACGAGTCAACGACTTCAAGAACCGAGTTTCCAACAGAAATCGGGTGTAGGCAAAACATGGGAATTACACATGACTTTCATCTTTCCATGTTCATCTTAAGACCCACTTGTTTCTATTATCCGTAGTGCTATCCGTAGTACCTATTTTCAGTAGTGCACAATTAATTAAGGCCGGTACAGGTATTCGACATGTTTCATTAAGTAAGTAAGTAATTAGATACCTATTTAATTTTCCAGGCAAATGAAAAAATGGCACACAAGTCGTAATTCTAGTCAGGCATGTTCTAGGATGCTATTATACTCATAATTTGATTAACTTTTACAATGGTACCAACCCCAAAAGCACGTGAATAAAATCAGCTGTTCAACACAAAAAGTTCATCGACCCGCGACAAAATGTATGGAAAATGTAGGTAATTTTCGCTTGTCAGGGTTGATCCCATAGTAAAATACCTATATTGATCTATATGTGCGCTAAGCTTGAGACTATTGGCTCACAAAATAAAAAAAAATCGTAAACTTTTGGGGACCCATTTTGCCCCATTTAAAGATAAACTATCATTATCATAATCCTATTCTAAATACTACATTATTTAAAAAAGCGCATTGAAGTTTTGGGACGTATCTGACCCCTAAGAATTTTTTAAGGAAAATTCAGAAAAACAGGTACAGCCATATTTTTTATTAAGTCTCAAAAGCATCTATACAAAGTTTCATGTCAATCGGTACAGGGAATAAGAAGTTTCATGCAAACAAAAAGGGCCCGTTTTACCCCGTAAGTTAGAGTTGGGTACGTTTTTCATCCTTAGTGCTTCATTATGTCGTACGATGTACGTATATTCCAAATTTCAAGCTCATATCTTCAGCGGTTTGGGTTGTAGCCTAAACTTATTAATTTTGCGTATCCCTAAGGAACCTTATAGATTTTCCTGGATTTTATTAGTTCCTGTATTAAAACATGCTGTGTGCCTCCTTCATACCAATTTTCAACCATAACCGTTCAGCTGGTTCGATGTAATTGACGCTTTTTTCACCAACTTTGGGACCTTATTTGACCCCTTAGATGAGGAAAATTCGGAAAAACAGGAAAAAACGTAACTTTTATTTTGTTTGAAAAGCATGTATACAAAGTTTCAAATCAATCGGTACAGGGAATAAAAAGTTACATACAAACGAAAAGGGCCCGTTTTACCCCCTTAGAAGTCGAAAGTTCAAAATTTTCGTCCTTAGTGCTCCATTACGTCGTTCAATGTACCTATATTCCAAATTTCAAGCTCATATCTTAAGCGGTTTGGGCTGTAGGCTGTCTGTCAGTCAGTCACTCAGGGAAGCCTTTTATATAATAGATAATAATCGCTAATAGTTGCGACTGATTTTAGTCAAACTTTATTTTTTTTGGCTTTCTCGGTTGTCGTAATGTAAAACTTGTAAAGTTTCTAACTATATTTTAGTATTAACTAGATAATAGCAACTTGCAATTCTGTGATTATGCAAATTTATGAGGAGTGTTATTGCTGTTAAAGTTGATAATAAATTAAAGGAAGAAGGATTGCTGTATGTATATTATTATGATTGATGAGAAAACAATAAAATTAAAAAAAATAAACTAAAAAAATGTTATGAAATGGTCCGTGACAACCTCTAGATTCGAATTTCATCTACTCGACAGTAAAAATATTGTCTTACATGCAATAAAGTTCAATTTCATCTGTCTGTTCAAACATTTTATGGAACTTGATATTCACAACACACGCTATAAAGATGATTTAAAATAACAATGGTTTGATCCCAACGGAGGTTTCGTTTCAATTTCTTCTGAAAGATCGTCTCAATATTCAAGCGTATCCTACAATCTGTAGGTGTCTCACAGTCTCTAACAGGTGTATGTGACGTTAAAAACGCGCTCTCACATGAAAGAAGAGTAAACGCTCAAAAGTGCTATATTTGTGATTGGCAACTGTTTAGCTGATGCTGATTAAAAATATAAAATTGCACGTCTTGAATGTTAAGTTTTTTTCACCACCGGTCAAATTAAGTTAATTAAATACATAGTATTGAATCTTGAATACTGGTGCAAAAACCAGCGGACTACCCTTAGCGACTCCGTCAAAAAAAAAGGTTGTTGTTTCAGGAATGATTTGTTGTTGACCGCCTTAGAAATGTATTGTACGACCATCTAAATCTCAAGATGGACAGATGACTTCATAAAAACCACAAAATCGCGCTATTTATAATACGCTTCTACTGAGTTTTATAAGAAATCTATTAAAGGCTTTCTTAATAGATGTCCAGAGCACGTCCTGTAACTGAAACAATGACGACGACTATTTAAACTACGATGACCCATAAACGCTTACTTCCAAGTAAACTTATACGCCGTCTATCGATCCATTAGTTAGCTAACCCGTTACGTAGATTTTCACCTAACAGATAAGGGATCCCCGCCCCGCTATTAGGCTTCAATCCAAACTTTAACAAACAGTTCGCAACATTCTGCAAGTCCATCAAACATTAAACAACTAAATCAACCTCAAGTTTACGTTTGACCGGGCCTAATGCGTGGAACATTAACGGATGCAATGCAAATGGAATACCCGTGTTCGATAGACGCTCCAGGATCGGGCCGGATCTTGTAGCCCGGATAAGCCGAGTTTGCTTCGCTTGTGGCCGGGGTGGTTGATTTACGCGTTTTAGACTCTTGATGTTAAAGCTGTAGGGCTTGTAATCATGGTGTTACTTACGGTGTAATCTAATTGCATAATTGGGTGGCGAGAAGAACGGCGCCCCGACGGTTGGTGCGTTTATTTCACACACCGTTGGTAAATTTTGGTGGTCAGCTTGTACTGATTGTGATCTTTATTGGCACAGCGGCCCAAAGTGGGTCTTGGCCTCCGATACTAAGGTCCGCCATATGTCCCTATTCTGCGCGAGTATTCTGTACTGACCATGTAAGGAAAAAATATGTGGAGAAACCGTATTACGGTGTACTAGAGTATTTTCTAGTGCTCAATCTCGAATGAAGTGGTTAAATACTACACCTGTTAACTTAAAAAAAATAATGTGCTGATTGAGAGAGGGTTGCAAGACAAGTTTTTTACTTAATTTGTAACGGTAACAGATTTGGACTTAATTTGATACTGAGGTAGCTAATATCCGGGATCAAGCTTCTTTTATCCCGGAAAATGTATGGATTTTCTGTAGTAGCGGGCGCCGCAGTATTTTAGGGCAATAACGGCGTCAATGCCAATGTCGCATGTCGTGCGTAAGAATTTACATAAAAAGATAACTTTTAGAATTATTAATATACATCACTTTATTGAAACTAGCGTAAGCATTCATCATAATTATACGAATAACGGCTGAACTCGCGATAATAGTAGATTGTATCATATGGAAGCAAAATAATATTTTTAAGGCGAGGGCGCTTTTTTCTACGCTTTCCCTGGCTACGTTCAGGATTCTACTGAAGAATCCCTCGCTATGCTCGGTATTCTACTCTAGAATCCCTCATCTCGCTCTGGATTCAAAGTACGTCGCCCGAGCCAAAAATATATTTTGCGCCCGAGTGGTACACTCTACTTTACATCACCTCTATGAAAAATAAAAGGCGCCTCAATTTTATTGTAATATTATTATTTAGTAAAACGTAGAGTAACAACTAAATTGAAATTAAATGGCATCTACAAATAAAACAAATAAAAACTTATATTTACATTCTTTTCATTCATTTTCTTGTCGCTGAACACTAACATTACAAATACTTCCAAATTCAAAAAGTGCGCGGCAAAGATCATTCCGTCGCATTTATTTGTTCCAAATTCAAAAAGTGCGCGGCAAAGATAATTGCGGCGCACTTAAAGGCGAACCAAGTAGTCCTTTTCGAATAGATGTGATGAAAAACGAATCTATTTTATTAATTTCCCAGCGACTATCAATGTACAAGTAAATTTTTGCTGAAAATAATGAATTAATAACATTTGCTTTTTGCAGCTGGCAAAGTTAAAATAATGAAGTTAAAATTAGAACGTAACAGTAGCAAACCCACTTACAACAAATTACTAACTGTTTTGCAAGAATCTAAACCAATTTTGTCGAAATTTAGCAAGTTAAATTAAATTTATCTTTAATTATTAACTCTACAAACTGTACACAAAACTTTCATGTTCTAATTTGAAAGAGGCGATCTAACTGAATATTGGATATAAAAAATTCAAAATTGAAAAGGTCCAATTTAGTTTTAAGTGTTCATAAAATATTGAAAGTCCGACCTTCAAGGCGCGAGCTCCTTGTCTTGGAGATATTAAAAATTTCATATCCGCTTAGGTATATTTGCCTACGAGGTGCAAGCTCAGAGTAAAATGTGTCACTGAGAGAAAAAAAAATGTAAATCCGTACAATATACAGTTGAGAGACTTTAGAGTGGCTCGTATTTTAATTATGGAGACAAGTGGAATAAAATATACGCGTATGCGGTCCGCAGATATTCGCAGTTCATTAAAGATTTTTTCGTTTATTTTTTGCTGCAAAAGATACGGTGTTTTCATCCTATGCGCTCAAAGGCTGATCAAACCAGGCCTGGAAGCGGCCGGATTCAATCCGGTACTTTTGAGGATATACAAAAATTGTAGCGGGTATTACGGCGCGAGGTATCTGAATGATGAAAAACGTAAACCCGATTTCGCCGGATGCTGCGGTGGGATCGTTTGAGACTTCTTTAGACTACGCTTTGTTGTATTATTTGGTGTGTGTAATGTGTTTTGATGCAGCAATCAATTTTTATCGTGCTTCACACGCTAGGTGTATAGAAAACTTTCTATACACCTAGTGTGTGAAGCACGATAAAAATCATTTCATTGATTAAGCAATGCGCCATTTTCTCGTCTAATAATTTCACATTAAGTGACTAACTGGTTAAAGCAGTTCTCACAAGATGGCGCTTCCAACAATGTAGTAGTTGTTCAAAAAATGATAAACCACTTTCAATAATTCGACGTTTTCGCAGATAGCGTTCTAGCTTAATTTGGACAAAGCATCTGGGCCGGAATCCCAGAGAGATGCAGGTTCAAATCCTGCGAGCGCGTCAATTTTTGAAATGTTTATCACAAAAAGAAAGTTTTTATTTTTGTTGGTGGCTAATTAAAGTCATCCTAAATATTGTATCGTATTTAAAACAATGGTTGAGGTGATTTTTTGAACTTTAAAGAGAAAAGTAGTAAATACCAGTGTGGCAGTTGCCCATTTACATTTGTTTAGGTGATTGTGATACGCGAGAATTAAATGTACCGATAAATTCAGTCAATGGGGAAGGCTCGGAGTGCCATAGTAGTGTGTAGTAGCGCTCGCATTGGGATCGTGAGTTCGTAGATTCAAATCCCCAATACAGTACTTTAAAACTTATGTACCTACGGATTTTTAAACTACTAGCTTTTTAGTGAAGGAAAACATGATGGGGAGAACTCCAACAGGCATATGCGAATCCACCAACCTGAACTAGAGCAGCCCGGAGAATTTGACCTAATCGCTCTTCATGAGTAAACCTATATACAGCGGTGCACTACTAAACAGAGTTACTTTGTAGTTCATCGATGGTTTGGAATAGTGTCCAATGTCCATCTTATGTTTTTTCTTTCTTTCTTTGATAACTTTATTCACATTTGAAAGACAAAGACAGACTAACGCATAGTTAATTTGGGTTTATTGTTAATTAATAAAGTAGCTAAGGTTGAGTTTGTTTTAGGACTGGTTGAGACATCATCATCACAGAGCTATCATCGACTCTCAACTTTGGGTCTTATATAGAGTCTAAAGCCCAATTAGCCTCAAAAAAACTTGGTGTTCTCTCTAAGGTGAGACGGTATTTCACACCTGAACAACTGCTTAGTCTTTATAAAGCGCAAGTCAGGTCTTGCATGGAATACTGCTCTCACCTTTGGGATGGCTCTGCCAAATACCAGTTGGAGGCTTTGGAGTCCATTGAAAGGCGAGCCAGGAGGCTGATAGGCAACGAAACCTTGACTGAGTCGAAGCTGCAAAGTCTTGAGCATCGACGTAGGGTGGCGTGTCTGTCTGCCTACTATACTGAGTGAGTAAGACATACTGAGTTCAGTGTGCTGGAGTATTCCCAAAGGATAACAGGATGCAGACGACGAAGATCTCCAAAGCCCGCCGGCGCAACAAGACTGTCTACCCGCCCCCGCTTCGCATCGCAACCGCTGTCATGACGAGCTATGCGAGACGGCTCCGCGCGGCAGCACCCGCTAACTTGGGAAAAACCGCCGAACGTAGTTAAAATAATAGTCTTTATAACTATCAAATTACATGAGTTCAGTCCTGTTAAAATAAAGTAAAAAAATTAAGAACTGAGTGCCAAACTGAAGAGAAATAAATCGAAGAGCTTTTCTATTAGTAAACTTTTTTTAGTAGCACAATATGAAGATGCCCTTTTATAGCAGTAAACGTATGTCAACAGTGACACGGTGAACTTTTGTTTTGCGAAACTCCTGTTGACACAAGCGCTGATGAAATGAGTTTCGGGGTATTTCCGGTTGCCACACTTTGTTGCGACTTCAATGAGTGATACCTACTCTCATTTCTTTGAATGGCTTTAATTAATTATTTAATTTGGGTTGGATAAAAGAAACAAATAATTTACATTGTGTTAAGTTGAGGCGGTGTTTTCCATAAAGGTTGATTGTATGTATAATATTACTAAAATTTGGTTATTCCATGTCGTGGCCGCATTAACTAACAAGTCGATGCTTGGCGGGCAGAAAAAAATCTTGTATCTGAAATGTAGAAGATACATAGCCTTTCAAAACAGTACCATACTGATTTTACTATTTTGGCTTATTAGATTTTATTATGTTTGTAAAATAAAATTGATAATGGACCATACATAACGTTTTAAGCTACATAACAAACAATTGGATCATCCACAGACCCTTGAAAGTCTAAAGATAATCCAACTGGCCTACTGCCAGTTGGTAGCGTGCCCAGCATGCCGGCAGCATTGCCATGCTTATACGTTGAGCCAAATAAACATCAGCATTTTGGTCACGCGTAGCGTCTACCAGACGCACAGAAAGACTTTTGAAAACAAGATGAGCTCCCGATTTAAATTCCCCGAAATAAATACAAAGCGAGTAGAAAATTTATATTTTGTCAATAGGGGTGAGAAGTGGGGCTTAGCGCACCTTGTAGCTAACTTTACCGACGCCATTCAAACCACAGACCTAAAAACCTACAAGATTCAGTTGCTAGTAGGTATGTAGGTATAAACTCATATCGCTTTATAGCAAAAGGAAAATTACCTCCATCTGAAGCTTATGAGAACAGCAAACTGTCTCTTATGAAGGTTAGTCAAGCGATCACACGCAAGCCTGTCCAAAAAGGTATGAGAAACTACGAGACGAGCCCAATACAAATTGTTATCCCAACAAGTGCCTGTATCCCGTGTAATTCCATTAACGTCGGGGATACATCACGGCGCACCTAGCGAGCTCTAGGGATGTCTACTGTTTGGACAAAGAATCGATGATTTCTACAAATATTTGAACTAAGAATCGATAAACTGTTTCAAAATTTCCAATTTCAAATTAATACTTACATGTTAACTATTGTTACATACAAAAATGGGAGAGAGATTCTGATTCGTATTAATTTTTTTACATTTTAGTCGCTAGAGCCCGCCTTGTGCTAGTTTTTCAGTCGCTAACCAGTAGTAAGAATTATAATATGCCAACGCTGGTATTACTTGTTTTTAGGGTTCCGTACCTCAGACGGAAAAATCGGAACCCTTATAGGATCACTTTGTTGTTCGTCTGTCCGTCTGTCCGTCTGTATGTATGTCAAGACTCTTTATCTCGGGAAAGCGTAAAGATATCGAATTGCAATTTAAACTGTATACGTATATCTATGATCTCTTGCAGTTGTGTAACAGAAAAACTTCTCAGTTATCGTTAAAAAAAGTTAGAGCCGTTTATGTCGCAAAAAACCGCACATTTCGCACTTACAAAAATCAAAACCTACATGGACGTAGAACTATTGTTGACGTTGACGTAGAACTATGAAATTTGGCAAGAAGCATTGTCTCAGATAATACATATGGGAATAAATCTGAAAACTGTACATTTTTATTTAAATCGCAAAAAAATAGGGCCTCAATATTCACAAAATATGGGTTCAAAATTCAAGGTGAGTAAATCTTATCATGTAAGGTATCATATAAAAGAACTTCATTAGCAAATGCTAAAACAGGTTTTTAATTATTTTAATAATGTGTAATTTTCGAAGCATGACGACAAAAGTGAAAAAAAAAACTTTTTGTCGATGGTTATAGTATAGAGAATTTAACAACTTACTTCCCAATTTAGTAAAATTTTCTGTATTTGTACGGAACCATCGATGTGCGAGCCTGACTCGCACTTGTCTGGTTATTTTTTTATTTATTTGCATTTACAATTTTAATATCTCAATAAATATTTAGGTGCCGCAGAACTAAAATAAGTTTGTCGCGGCGCTCATGTTCACTCTTGTTTCTTGTTGTGTTGAGATATACCATGTATATGGTATATAGTTATAGTTACAAAGCAGAAAAAACGAATACCTTGAATAAATGTCTTAACTTTTTAAGTAATGTTTGTATTATGACTAATATCTAATCAATGTATCTATCAATGTACTTGTTCGTTTTATGAAAATAAATAAATTGAATTGAATTGAATATATGTGAAGGGTATTATTGTTTTAACTCTAAGCCAAGAAGACACGTAGGCTTTTTTTGAAATTACTGTTTCACAGACTCCTGGGTCTATGTCCTTTGTTAAGTTAGTTTACATTTGATTGCGACTGTACAATAGAGATGGGTTAGTTAGGTTATTTTATCTTAAGTTAGTAGTTTTGGTGCATTGCATGAATGCCACGAGCAAACCGGTGACCCGCATGCAGCACCCGATCACGAGTATGAAGCATGTGCATCGCTCTCCTCAACCATATTTGAGGAAAGAGAACGATACGATCCACGACGCCGCCGCAAGAAGGCTTGAACACTCTAAGGCTTCAACATAAATATTATGATACTCAGTGTTACGTACGAGCGTAATGAACGAGGAGTGTTTTGTCTTCTCGATGACATGTCATGTGTAATAGTTTAAAAATCTCAACCACTGCAGGATATAGATCTCCCATATGAATCTCCAATGGAGCGTTTGGAAGCGGCTTGCATTCAGCACAATCCTGCGCTTGTCTGTACTCGTACGTCGTCTCCGCTCGATGACTTTTCGACCTTTTCGGTCATCAGATCATCTCATTTATCTTTGTGTTATGTGTCTTGTTCACTGCCGCTTCAACTTGAGAATCCGCAGGGCTATGATCCACATCCCACAGATGAATAATAACAAATCGAAATTTATAGAATAATTTTTCCGACAATAGTTTCGCGTTCATTAAAATAATCGACAACCCCATCAACATAACCGTAGCATCCCTATCGCGTCTTAGATTTACAGCCACGTCGAGATGAAAGGGCTACGGCGCTGTGGGCCACCCGCTTTATTAGCGATGTTATGTGTGCGAGAGATTTATTGTGCGAGGTTCCGGCTTCTTTTCTTGGATGGCCTTGTTGGGGCCTGCCTGTAATCGACATAGATTTTTTATCACACCCATGTCTGTTATCGGGAATGACTTAGAGAACAGCGGATTCTGGCTATAATGACAGTAGTATAAAAGCCATGTTATGAAAATTGGCGATATTGATTAGTTGGTTTTATAACAAATCCTTGCTAGTTTAAAAACACAGCTAAACTTATGTAAGTGAAATAAGTTTTCAAGAATGCGTTGACGCAAGAGTAGTAGAGAGTTCCGTAGATAGGTTGATCGACAGGTCGGTATCGGGTAATGAGAATGATTTATAATACAACATTCAATTTTAAGAAACTTTGGACCTAATTATGAAGCCGCCATCGTAAATTTAATAGCAACGCAAAATGTTTCCTCTATCGAATGCCTAAAGTGAAAAGGAAACAGAAACATTCTAAATAGCTATTATAATTACGATAGCGCCTTCATAATTGGGCCTATGGTTGGCGTAAAAATCTGTTTTAAGGTCTATGACTTTAAAGCTGTGTGCAAGTCAAAATTTTGGGGTTTTTTTCAAAACTCAAAATATTTACAATACAATACAATACAAAAACACTTTGACACCACAAGTAGTAAAACATTACAGAAAAAGAAATAACGACAGAAGAATGGTACAAAAGGCGGTCTTATCGCTAAAAGCGATTTCTTCCAGACAACCTCTACTGTGTGGAAACATGTGATTGACGTGGACGGTGGTGTAAACATAAATGAATAAAGTAAAGCTATAAATATCCAAAAACAATAAAATACACTACATAATAACAGGCATACACAAATGCTTCTTATAATACATACAATAAAAATGAACCTACTTACATACATAAATAAATACAGATAGTTAAAACGTAAGCGATAAGTAATATCAGTTTTTAAAACTGCTTAGCAAGATAGTGTTCCTTGACTTGAGTCTTGAAAGATTCAACGCTCTGCGCACGCCTGATGGTCACCGGAAGGTCATTCCAGAGAGCCACAGCCCGGACATAGAAAGAAGAATCGTAAAAGACAGTATTGTGAGATGGAGTTGATAGAAGAAGATTGCTAGATGACCTAAGATTGACAGAGTGAGTGTCACAGAGAAAAGTGAAGCGTGAGCTTAAATACGAAGGAGAAGAAGGCTTAAAGAGAACGTTGTAGAGAACTCAAAATATTTGAGAAGGATGTGTGGTATTAACAAAATGTTATGTCCGGCTCATTTTCTTGGATGGCTTTGTTGGTGCCTGCCTGTAATCGACATACACAACCATGTCTGTTATCGGGAATGAGTTAGGAAATAGCAGACTCTTTTGTTGCGATCACTCGCGATGTTGTAGCGCTAATCTTAGGTGCGCTGCATAAACAGAAAATAGGTATACGAAGTCGATGGGTGCGCTGTGTAAATACTTGGTCCTTATTATTGAACACATACGTAGCTACACAATTTAGCTTAGCTAAGTGAAATAAATCGATAAAAGTGTGTTGCGATACCGTGATAGAGAGTGCCGTGGTGGTCTAGAGGTAATGACACCCGCCATACAATTGTGAGATCGTGGGTTCAAATCCCGGTTCCGTACCAATGAGTTCTTTGGGATTTATGTACGGAATTTCACACCACTGGCTTTTCGGTGAAGGAAAACATCGTGAGGCAACCTGCATAATGTCAGTAGAAGAAATTCGATGGGGTATATGAATCCACCAACCTGCACTGGGCCAGCGTAGTGGATATGGCCTAAACAAACACCCTTCGTGGGTAGGCCTATGTTCTGCAGTGGACTATTAAAAAGGCTGATACAGTACAGTACAGTGTTGAGATATGCGTTAAAGTTGCATAGATAATTATAATAAATGAATTAATGATGATGATAATTATAGAATAGACAATATTTATGCTGCCGTTTGATGGTTAATTACTGTACACGTACAAACTGTTTGGCGTAGAAATCTGTTTCTAAGGGCAATGAACTCTAAGTTGCTGCGAATAAAAATTTGAGTTCATTCTTTATAAGTCAAAAAATATAAGCAGGTCATTCGATATTATGTTTGCGAGAGATTTGTGTGAGATTCCAGCTTATTACTTAAATAGCCTTCTTCTTTCTTGAATTGGCTAGCTGTGATCGACATAGTTTTTTGTTAAATCCATGTCCGTTATGGAGAATAACTTTGAGCTCATCAGACGATATGATAGTGCTAAATTTAGCTGCGCTATTAAATTAATATTCGACCCTGGTAGGTGGATATCACGATATATCCGTTGATACACGGCTAAGCGTTAGCTAAGTGGAAAAGCACCCTTAAAGCTTAGACGGGCCAATGATTAATCAAAATTACTATTATTTAAAACTGTACTGCTGGTGCAGCTATCAATTGCTGTTATTTAAAGATATAAGCCGTGGTGGTCTAGAAGTAGTGACCCTCGCCTTACAATCGTGAGATCGTAGGTTCGAATCCCCGGTCCCGTACCAATGATTTCTTTGGAATTTATGTGCGGAATTTCACACCACTAGCTTTTCGGTGAAGGAAAACATCGTGAGGCAACCTACATACATCCGTAGAAGAAATTCGATGGCATATGTGAATCCACCCGCACTGGGCCAGCGTGTTGAATATGGCCCAATCACCTTTCGTAGGTAGGTCTACGTCCTACAGTGGACTATTGAAAGGCTGGTACAGAAAGATATAAGTACCGTCACAATTCTTAATCTTATTTCTACATTTACATTAATTGCTTTAAAAAAAAAATTATGTCACACTTTTTGTGACTCCCACCGCCTTCTCTTCTCGTATTTTGTTCAATGGTTCAAAGATGACTTGTTCTGGTGACCACGATTTGTTCCATCAGAACAAAACGTGTTTGATAGCGAAAAAATCTACTTATTTATGTACTTAATGTAATTAATAAACTATACCATGCTGGTATGCAAATAATTTATTTAATAATTGTCATGCAAAATGGTTGTATAATAAATCTGTGTAAACTTATAATATTTACATTTCATTTAAAAACTTACCACGTACAGCATCAACTAAGTTATTTTAGATTACTAATACTACTTTACATAATATTTAAAATAATTTAAATCTATTATTCTGGTTTCGAACCAAATTAATATTTCCATCAAGATACGAGCTTCGAGCAAAGAAATATAAAATTTTCATATCGTAAATTGTAGGTTTTAACCATCAACATTTAACGAGATAAATATTTTCTTTGGAAAAATTCAAACCAAAAGGTAATTTTATTTTTAAAACCAATTTAATCGTGACTAAGCCTTCGGCTCGTAAACCAAGACCCCAATTTTAGAGGACAAATATACTTTACCTTCGACAATAGAATTTACATTAAATTTTGCTTCGTAAACAAGTCACTTTCACTCGCTTTTTATGTTCAAGTAACAAACTCATATTTCAAACGAAAATATGTCGTTTAATATAAATCGAAGGCAAATGGCAATTTGGAACATATTTAGCTAGAAAATGTAGACGTTACGAAACGCGTAGTCAGTATAACGAGTAGGGGCCCGCCCCATTATTGGAGGCCCCTCATGCAAGAATAAAATTATTTTAGACTCGAATAAAGTTTTCTAAACCGATGACGACAGCGACATCTACAATTTCAATGTACCCCATTCGCTATCGTATTGTAATGTGAATTTGGTTTCAATCAACTTTTATCGGATCGAGCGTTTCTTTTTTCATTTTCATCACTCAGCACCTCCGATAGCGGGAGATGAAAATGGAAAACTATTTCTATTTCATTTTTCAACTAAGCCGCGTAATCTCCTTAGCGATCCTTTTGTTTTGAAATATTCCAAGGCCTTGATAAAGGCTTTGTGGAGGGCCAGGGGTTGATAATCTATATCAGTTTGTGTGCGGCCAAGGGAACCGTTAACTTTTATATATCGACGGCAAAGAATGAAACTGCTGTAAGTAGCGAAAATGTTGTAAGTTATGTATACCGTTACAATCAGAAAAAGCTGTGTTTTGAATTTTTACGATGAAACTTAATCCATGTCATTTAATGAAGTGCTCGTACCTACACTTTTGACAAAAATGTATGTGTAATTTGTCATGAGTTCAGTAGAGCAGATGTTTATGTTATTAACATACACGATTGTAATGCTTTTAACGAAAGCAATTGATTTTTATAAAATTTAAGTAAGCTTGTTTCATACGAATATTTACAACCTAGGTATATATTACAATATGTTGGCAAATAAAAAATAAATTGCTGTACCTAATTGTGAAAACACAATTGAATAAATTTTCTTTCATGTAGCTCGGGGCGATTTACAGTCTTTTGGTTCTTTTAGCGACCAGTTTTTGAGTTATTGCCGTTTTCTCTAGATGTGAAAGATATAACTACATTTGTTAGATACTAGCCAAGCACATTAATTATTGTGTCTTGGCTAAGTTTTAAGCGATTTTTTTGCGTTACAGGAAATTGAAAATAAAAATATCTGAATTACGAGTACAGTGTTGTCACATCACTGTGTTTTGAAATGTAGAAGTCAAAAATGTTGAACGTTATAGGCAATCGTAAAGCGCGACTTTATCTTATCCATGATTAGTAAAAAACAATATTAATTTTTCAAAATGCAAATAGCTTTTTTCTTTAGTTCAAAATTTGAAATTAGCTACTTACACTAGTTTCATTTATTCCGTCGATATTTTTTATCTATTTGTATCGTATACGTGAGTGACGTTGGAGTGTGCTCGTGTATACTTCAAAGGGAGCGAAAAATGTAGCCTTATCGATTTCACGTCATGATATGCAATTTGAAGGGGACTCTTTGTGTCCGAAGCATCAGATAAAAACGGATATCAGTGCTTGTGAGGCTAGAGATAAAACTTTGTAATAGATGACTAGACGTTAGATACGGCTTTCGTTATTTTTGATTTTCAAGTTTGAGGTCTGGGTTATTAGATATTTTATAGGTACTTGATATGAGATGAAATCAATGATGTGTAATGTTGCCATTATAACCCGATTTTAGGGAGAAAATGTTTTCCTTATTATTATTATTATATGTATACTACGGGACTAATCGCGCACTAAAATTACGAGATAAATTAATACCCCATCAAACTGACGTTTCGGCCGAGTTGCATGGGATCACGGGTAGACTAACCGTGACTACGATTATTACGATGAGATTAGTCCCGTAGTATATAGTAATAATGTGTTCAAATCGCGAAAGTTTAAAAACAACATGTTTTCCTTAGTTAGAAATAGATATTACGAAAAGCCTTTGTGACTTCGAGTTTTCCCTAGGGGGCCATTCAAGTATTACGTAAGCACTATATGGGGGTGGAGTGGTCTATCCGTTGCTTATTTTTGATGACATGGGGGTTGGTCTATATGGTGATTACATCAGCAATAGGTATTTATTTCCTGCATAAATCTGTATAATGAATCAATAAAAAATGCATATAGGTAGAGGTACCAATGATTACGTAAGAATGGGAGGGGGTAAGAGCTTTTCTTACTTTTGCTGACAAGGGGGGAAGAGGGGTAAATAATTGTAATAAATCTACTTACGTAATACTTGAACGGCCCCTAGTTGCCAAAACGAGTCAGATAAAACCTAAAACACAGTCATGTGTTGGGTTTTTGTTTAGAGACTCCGAGTGGGCTCCCGCCAGAAACTCTGCAATCAGCTCTGAGTTTTTTGACTTCCTTTGAGCATCTGGCTCCCGATAGTCGTAGCCACAAGACTACGTGCGATTGGAGTGCTCCAATTTGGATTTGTGACTCATTTCGAACCTAAGAGATCCGTGTTAACCGACTCGTTTAAAATATACTCGTAACTAGGGAAAACGCGCTGTCACAAAGATATTTTGTTATATTTAGTTCTAACCAGGGAAAACGCGTTCTGCCTGAAATTGGTTATAACGGTAAAATATATACACAGGTGTTTGGTTATGGTTTTACGATAAAACTGTAGATACCTTGAAAGATAATAATTGATTTAAGGTTGAGATTTTTTTTCCTGGAACTGTTCTATTAGTAAAACCTACCTCCTAGGGTAGAAGACTTGCAGTTCCCACATTATTTACATCCATACACAAATATTTTATGTTTTTTTTTTTTGTAATAAAACATCAATTTTATTCTAATGTTCGGTGTATTAATTTAAATATTTTCAAAGTGTTCTAAAACCGCAAACATCGACTCGCACACATTCACTAAATTCCAAACGTAGCAAAACCATTCCCAGCAATAAATCCTAGTCGCAGGATTCCCAACAAAAATCCAACGCAATTTCTCGGCTGTCGAATGACTCATTCCACAATGACTCCCCATTTCGTGATTTCCCTCCAGAGAAGGCATCAAGTTTGAAGTAAATCTGAGATATCTCCAGTAATGTGTCCCCTGGCGTCCTAACCGAACTCGCTGACCGTAAAATTGTAAAAACTACCATAAATCTCTCCCTTTTTTCTTTTTAGGCCACGGAAAATAGAGTGGGTGCTGGAAAAGAAAAGGGATGTCGTTGGCTTTACGCTGCCTTTGTGTATTTAAATTCAGTTTACCTAAAATCAATGAGAGCTACCTGAACAATGTACTCGTACAATACAGAGAAATGTCGTCGTATTGGCAAGGTACTTGCATGGCAAAAGAAGCTTTGTCTTTTTTATTTATTAGTAGAAATTGTTTCCCATAACGTCGTAGCAGACACGCTACGTCGATCGTAGAGACACGCGTCCTAAGTCTATTCTTGCACGACAACAAAACATGTGCTACGAATGCTACCGTACCCGTAGCAACATTGTAGCAGTTGTATACTCCAATAATCTTTAGTAAGTTCTGTAGTTCAATAGAGGAATTTGTAGTCCCAAGGACAATCATGACACTATTCCGTATATTGCGGTACGATGGACATAAATAATTCCAATCCAACTTACCCCAAATAGGCATACCCATAATAGTTATATCTTAGAGGTATCTTAGGCTCAGTCCCAAGTGTTTAGGATAAATAGTTTCGGCTCATAGAGGAGGCGTTTGGGTTGTTAGGTTAAATTGGCCAGTTTATGTTTGTATATTTCTGGTCATAAATATTCCTACAAAATTGTTAGCGATGAAATAGGGCTAGGAGAAAAATGAGGCTATTATGTTTGCCGAAAATGAAATCGCTTTTTGTCATTATTCCTGATTACGAGCTTATATTTTGATAACAACGGCATTTTAGTGATTGTTATTTGTGTTACGTTTTCTCGATACCTAACTTCAGCGGTGGTTTTACTTTGATCTAACAAACTAGAACACTTTAGCAATACTAATGAATTTTCAACTTCAAACATTTTAAGCGAGCTCATCTTCATTCAAAGCGTGACACATAAAGCCATCTTAGCGACTGTCACCACAATTGAAAGTTGCCCAATCACTTTGAACATTAGTTGAGCCAACTTTTTAATGAAACCAAAGGCCCTATCGAAAAATGCTCCAAACCTCAAACACGCAAAGCTGCAAAACTACGAGACTGGAATAATGTCTGGGACAGAAAAAGTTTGCGCTTTGAACCCAGGCGAGGGTAAGTGTTTTGCATTTCGTCCCACGCCGCCTGCATACCAATGCGAGGAAGGATTGATGTTTGCACAACGCCACAGAAAAAAATATCCAACCTTTACTAACTCATACCTAGTGACTCGGCACGCCCGGCTGACTCATATGTTACGAGTCGCTCGCAATCCCGCTACATGTTATAGATTATTTATCGACAGTCACAAATGAAATTCAGAGAAAACAAAAGTATCGAAAGTAAGTGAACTATTCCAATACATAAATGTAACTGTTGGTGTTAACTGCGCTCAGTTTTATTAAAACACTGCTCATCGCTGAACAAAAAGCCTCTGAAGATTGTTTTGTGAGATACGCAAGAAAGCTATTACTAAGGCTTCAGGAAGCAAACTTTAAGCCGAGTTCTTTTTTTAGCCAGATTGGAGGCTTTAGATATCCCGGAAGGAACTTTCAGACTCCGTCCGATAAAATGTTTCGTACGCGTGTAATCCTAAAATTCTGCGTGATTTGTCTCTGCCGCGATAGGGTGTTCGAGCTTTTCGGGTGCAGTAAAGTCGAGTCGTTTATCAGGAAAAGAACTCCGTGGATATTACACCTACCAAAAATTTACTGCTGCGTACTAAATGAAAATTTATTTTTACTTTTTTCATACTCTGGGCTCGTGATCCCACCGAGCCATGAAACAATGGACACAAATTATATTTTCACGGGTCTAAGGACACCTTAAAACTTCCGCCTTTAAAGACAGTCTGTTAAATTACGTCATAAAATATTACTGAGACTTTGTTCGTAGTGAAAGCCTGTGAAATAATTAAATAAGCGTAATAAGGTTTCTCATTAATTTTATAAGATATGTTATTGTTATAAATAGATGATAGAACCCTTTGAAGTGCGCGCTATTTCTTTGTACACTAATCAAATATTGTACAACCAAGATCGAAATGAGAGTTTCTAAAGATATTAATAAATAAATAAAAGTTGATAAAACCTAAGTTAGTCCAACTAGTATTTTAGCTTTGAGAAATGCTCTATCTACAAAGTTTATTGGAAGGTCAGTGCTTGTGTAAACAGACACGTGTCAATAGATTCAACGCTTGAGTGTCCAGGATAATGGAGATGCAGTGTCACGAGTGTCGCGACACTGCAAGGACACGGTGTCTGAGAGGAATGGAGTGTCCATAGAGTTGACAAATGCTGGTTGTGTTTGCAGACACCCCTTCACGAGTACATGCGACGTGATACACCTTGTACGACGTGTGTGAGTGCTTTGACACGGCTGGTTCATTGATGTAGGTCTACAATAACATATCACACGTAGTCTGTTATTGGCAGTTCGGGAAACGGAAAATCTTGTCTGTACTAATATTATAAATCTGAAATTGTATTTGTTGGTTTGTTACCCTTTCACGCAGCAACAGTGCAACGGAAAATCTAAATTTGTTGCTTAATATACAGGGTTATTCCTAATCAATTAATATCCTTTTAGGGGCTTATACTGTACATCAAAACTAACAGCTTTTGTTCCAAGACTTACTCGTATGCCAAAACTCGAAAAAAATTCGTTCTTCCATAGAAAAATATCGTTCTTCCCCGACAAAATGTATGGAACAGCAGATTTTCTTTGAGTTATGACAAACAAAGTTTAAAGGTTGGAGAGTAATATATGTTACTTTTTATCCTATAAAAATAAAAGGTAACACACCACTGCCAGAAGTTAGTACTCGTATTTTATGTTAGAGCCTACAAATCGAATAAATGACATTAAATGTTTTAGTTGCGTAATGATAGGCAATAAAGATGGTAATGACTGATAGTAACTAAAACGGTGTATTGTGCTATTAATAAAAGTTTTTTATCATTTCTGACCTTTAAGTAAATAATTAACTTACATTTTTGTTAACATATTGAAAATGTGTGTTCGAAGCACATAACTAAAATTAGTACTTGTACTGTGTAGGTATATATTACGTGTACAGAATACGAGAGTACTCCAAGGGCTTAGTTTAAATAATCATTAATCTAAGCTTCTAAGCATATCTTTTCCATTCTGGCTTTTTTTGGTACATGACTAGATATTATTAATCATAATCTTCTCTCTATTAATCATAATCTAATATCTTTGTGATAAGCACTTCAAAAATCTGAAGCGAACACAGGATTCGAACCTGCTCCTTCGGATCACTAGCCCGACGCTCTAACCAACTGAGCCAGCCCGCCTCCCACGCGAGCGTCAAATCTTTGAAGTACTTATATTACACCAACTTATAGCGTTGTATAAGCTTGTTAAAACTTGAGTATCATTCAGTATTTATGTCATAATAATATTATGTACATTAAACTTTTATTATCTAGCCTCCGGAAAGTTTACCTTCAAAAATCTTATACTGACTTCGCACAAAGAAAGACGTAAACGAATATCATCCCATATCCTTTCCTCTATATGATTTCAACGTCAAACAAAAGTCGAATTGTCTCTGTAGCTCGCACTGAATAATACATTTCACTTGAGTTTTAACACAACACCTATTCTTTGTTTCGCGCCCTCGACGCTCAGCTCTTCAGGGACGTGTACTTACAGGTTTGTCAGAACTATTTGCTTCATATATATGGAGATAGAATTGAAATGAATATGAGGTAAGGTGATATGTGCACATATATTATACAATCATAGAGTTACTACATACAATCGGAGAGATGGCAATGTTGTCGCTTGAAGCCATTATCAACCACAAAAATTGTTTACATTGAATTACTTAGTCAATTAAAGTTTTCCCGTTCGAATTCTCTTCTCTTTTAATTTCAGATGGAGTTTATTAATTTTTGTCAGTATTCTTTGTAGGTCAGCGTTGTCGAATGAGTCGGGAGTGATTTCCCAGACGTGCCTTATTTAAATGCCGGGTCTACCTCTAACTCGGGAGTGGCGCATGTACCAGCATGTACGTCGTATAATTTCATTATTTTATTTTATGGGGCATAATTAAAAGAACTGGTATCAGTTTTCCACAGATATCTACTTTGATTACTTAGATATATCTATATATAACAGATTGATAATGTTGTTGTCACTTGAGGCAATTCTCAACCACGAAAATGCATGGAAAATCTTCCAAGCTGCTGTCAAAACTGTCAAATAAGTATTGGGATTTAACGTTCCTTATCTAATAATTCGGCAACAACCACCGAATCGAGATATTTGTCATGCCTCATTCTAACTCATGAACTCTTCACACTCATCAACAATAATAATATAAATATAAAGAAACTAAAAAAACACGCTTAGGAGTCATCAATTTTTTTTTATAAATGCCTCAGAGCAAATAAAAAAATCAAGAGGGAACGTCGTTGAACAGTCAAGTGAAGGCGGTTGTTTTATACATGTGTGAGTGCCTCACTGCTACGCCGCCATAGTTCGACTGACAAGCCAAGGCGTAGTTTCCTTGTACGTTGATGTGTCTGTTATTGTCTTTACACGGCGAGGCGTAGTTTTAGTCGGCCTCACTTGTTTGTTCACAACATTCTCTCTTGATTTTTTTATTTGCTCTGAGATAAATGCATTATCATCGGTCTTTGATAGGTGTGCAAAGTTTAAAGATAATCTGATCGCTCAAAGTAGGTCAAAATCGAGCTCAAAGGGTTTGTTAACAAGCAAACATACTAGCAAGCAAACATACAAGTGAAACTAATAAAAGCGTGTTAGTTAAAAAAAAAATCTATCTCGTCTTGTTCTACTTGTTATTACTACTGATTTAGGTAGTTATACAACTAGTTAGGTGTTTATATCTGATTTACTATTTACGACATTATCATCATTTCAAATAATTAAAGTGAGAACAGTTGCTTTTAAAATTGTATCTTTATAATAAATGTTGTAAAGGTCCATCTGTACATAGCTGTCCACATGTAGCTACTTATATGTATTTCTCATGTAACAAACTATGTCTCCCACTAGGTAGGTACATTTAATTGTTAAAATTTAATATTTTGAGCAACTCAACTAGAGTTATAGAAAATAGCTCCACAGGTGCTAAAATAATGTAAGTAATAGATGTGAGATATGATAAATTTTACCTTTATTGATGTTTTACCACAATGAGAAGAAAATTCACATGCTTTGGCAATGATGGGACGCGCCCTGGACGTCGGATGAACAGGAGGCGAGTCACAGAGAACGAGAAACGGTGGAACCTTCCTTTCCTACGCCGAATCCAGGCTGGAATAGATTAAATTAGAAATAAGTTTCTTAATTTTAGTATCTTAAGAAAATCAGGAAGAGATATTAAGATGTCAGGAAGATTATGTACGTTTCAAAGGCAACTTGCACATTATGTATGATATTTTAAAGTCTGAAGTTTATTAGCAAGAAATCAGCATTTGGAGGATTGAGTTATATACAATACAAGTCCAATAATCTTTATTGAGAAGAACTGTAAAGAGTAGTAATTTACTAACCGTGTTATTTTGTTCTATAGGTAACAATACCTAATATAATTTTAGCCAATTTTAAGGTCGCTGTCGCCAGGTTAGAAGTTGTCCTGCTAGCTCTGGGATCTTTTATATGGAGCTGAAGACTTTCGGAGGCTGGGAGAATGTCAAAGACTGGAAAGAGTATCCTGAAACGAACATCAAATAATTAGATTTGAATATTTAGGTTACATATGCAAAGAATCGTAGTCCAATTGCAATACTTTACTTACCATTCAACTTTAAATACTGCATATTCGTTTAGCAGTAATCTTGTATTAATATTTATAGGTATTTCGAGCAATTTTATCCGATTATTTTACTAGGATTTAATATTTACACTTTACAATAACAATGGTCGCAAAGCCGGGCCAAAAATCACTATTGCCAGCGCGTGATTTTAAAAAAAGAAACAGTTGTGGTGTAATATTATTGTACGGTAATATTTGTTCAAAGAGAAAAGCGTTAAAACAGTGGCATAAGATTGTATCGTATTGTCATCAGATTAGATTACTATTATTCTAGCTACATTATGTAAAGAAAATAGTTTAAATCGTATTTATAGAAATAACAGGGAATCTATAAAAGTAACGGAATATTTAATTTAATTTTATGGGAGGCAACATTGTAATAAACTACCAGTGACGTCACTGACATAAAGCGAATATGCTCCATAACGCAAGTATTGCAGTTATTTGGATTATTAGCGTTAAGATCGTTAGTTGCCTTATGCGTTCTATTGCTAGTATTGCATTTAATTGCGTTGTTGGGCTTATGTTCCGAATGAGTGTTTTTAGCTTTAATGTGCACTATGGTGATTATTTGCATTATTGGTCTTTTTAGCAGGAACCGTGTTATTGCAAATAGTTGTGTTAGTGCGCTTATTGCAGTTAAATCAATCGTATAAAAACTAGTTTAGTATAAAAGAGCGCGGGGAAACCAGCTCCATAATAGAAAACGTCGGGATTTCGAGGAGGTCGGACCTCTGAAGGATAATAAAGAGTTTAAGCCGGAAATTCGAGGAGGCCGTACCTCTGATGGATACAAAACAGAGTTTAATTCGGGAAATTGAGAAGGTCATATTGCTTCTTACGGATTTAATAGACAGTTTAAGTCGGGAATTCGAGGATGCCGTACCTCGGATGGAAATAATACACAGTTTAGTTCGGAGGCCATTTCTCTGATGGATTATCGAGAGTTTTATTTCGCGTTGTCAAATCTTTGTTAGAACTATCGGAAAAGTGAAAATTAGTGACATCGGCTTTGTGATAGTGTAATTCAGTGCGGATCGTTTTATAAAAGTGAAATTATAATGAAATATAGTGCAAATTGAAGGAGAAACTTGCGGATTGATTTTGTTCGATTTGCATAAACGTTTGGTAAGCCAGATTGGCACAGCTAAGTGCAACCTGAAGACGGTTCGATGCAGTGCTGGATTTCGAAGCTAAGGAACGGGCATATTTCCAGCGTGCCGCTGAACTACTTTGGAAGGGAAAGCTAGCCGTCTACGAGGACGAGAGCCATAGGATGGAACATCATCATTTGGTGAGGCAATTCCGATTTATTTGTGGGAGATTGATTTGTAAAAGTATACGACTTTTAAACATTTAAAAAATACCTAAATTATTCATTTTAAGTCTGGCGTGTATTTAGTTGGACCCTAAAAATACTTGATTTATTTCAAAGGATCTTTTGATTGGATACCCTCAATCTCTTACGCACAATTTTACTTTTTATTTGTATTGTTGATTTGTTATTTGAATGCTTGCTTGTTCTTACTGTGCCCATTTGCAGGTTTGGACTTTCTTATATGAAATATATTGTGTTTTTCTATACCTAAACGTATTATATTAAGCGCCTTATTTTTAATATTGCGGAGTGTAATATTAATTTGATTACTGCGCTGCGATTATAGCGTATGCCAAAGTTCAACGGAACCTTGAAGATTAATGATTGTACCTACATTTATTTATCTTAATGATATTTGTTTACGTGAAATACACGCATTTGAAATATATGTTTTAATCTTGGAAAATTCATACGTATCTTTAGCGCACTCGAAGCGTTTAGTGTACTCAAATTCATAGTACCAATATTTGGAGATTTACTAAAGTGTATTAATCTTTAACGGGGATTGTCCCATGATTACGATCATATTTGTGTAACATGTTTTATATGAATGATTTTAATGTTCAGAACTAACAACTATACATTGTTATAGTGCATTTTCTGAATATTGTAATATTTAGAGTACTCAAGTTAGTAGTACAGACGTAATTACATCATGTAAGGAATCTGAAGGTTCTATCAAAGGATAGTTGATACTTTGGAAGTTCACAGGGGATTTTAGAATTGACTTTGCTTTTATACAGATATTCCATCATTCAATTTTAGCTATTTTACTCACAAGAGTTGAGTGGCGTCAGGGCTGGGGTTTTTAGCTGTAAATGCCTCTAAAAACAGACCATCGATCTGGGAATCAGTTACCTCTCGACCGAATGGCGGGTGAACCATTCCACATAACAGAGAAGTTCAATTTACTGACTATGAACCAAAGGCTTGAAGCTGTTACTAAATTTAACTTATCAATAAGTAAAGTCTTTCTACAAGCAGAGAACTATAAATATGATCACACTTTGACTGTCCTTGATGAGCATTCCGATTCTTAGAGTGGGAGACTCTAAATTGTACTATCGTTTATATTTAACTAAGTTTTGGATATTCTTTGATGTAATTCCTTTGATGTTAAGACGGTTATACCAGAGACGTAGGTTCTCTTAGCTAGCTGTGAAAATATAGGTAGGGTAATAGTCTAGGTAGGTAGGTAACTTCCATAGGGTCTAGGGGATTCTCTTGGTTCCATTCTTTGGGACTTAGGGAAACCCCACAGTGAACTTTTAGATCGGATCCCTCATATATCACCATATGAGGTTAATTTTGTGGGAATGGAGGAACCTGGGTTCCTCCATTAGGGGCTTCGGACACCGTAACCGAAGATTGGGACAATTTTCAAAAAAAGACAGTCTTGCCCCTTTTTGTGAAGACATATGACAGACAGACAGCATTGACAAAAGTAGTATAGCCCTTCTGGCTGTTCTCATAACAACAATACGGAGGACTCCTGCCCAAGTCAGGTCAGACGAGGGAGACTATTTGGCGCGGTGGAGGGGCGCCTTACCTATGCCGTGATATACGTGATATATGTTGTTATGCTATTATAATATGATATTTTTCCATTTAAAGTTATAATTCCCAATGATTCTATCAATTTTATTAATCCTGAGGAAAGTGATTTCATAACTGTCTCTTGAACCATTTGAAGCAATGTTTATTCATCATCTTAATATTTGTACTCTATCCTTTAGGAATTAGTATTACGTTCTCTTGATAGCTCTAAGGATATTGTGCAGAATGGGAAATCTTGACTCTTTAGGTTTACGGTCCCCAAGTAGTCAATATAATATGAGTATGAGTTTTATTATGCGTTAGAAATATCCTAGTTGTAGGTCATTATGTAGTGAGTATTAGAATTTTAGGTTGTTTAAGTATCGGTTAGGTAGTTTCCAAAATCACCATAATCTGGGTTTTGCGGATCACAACGTTGGGTTCACACTAAGCGATCATTAGCCATATTTAGTTCATATTTAGTTCATAGTTAGTTCTTATTTAGTTTATTAGTTCTTTAAATTTAAGTAAGAATAACTTTAGTTAGCATTGTAGGTAGGTCGTGGTTAGACGGTATTATTTAAATAATTTTGGGGATACATGCATATAGAGACGTATTATATATGGGGATATATTTTAATATATGGGGGGATTTTTACAATGTTATGTTTTCAATTTAAATCAACGTTTGTCGTATAAAACTTCATTATTTCTGCCCCTGCTCGTAACAGGATTTGCATGCGCAATATATAAATGAAAATTGGCCAAGTGCGAGTCGCACTCGCGCACGAAGGGTTCCGTACCGTGTTGGAGGGTGCCCCTTAGCCTCATTCCTCTTGCCGTTATTAATAGCGAGCAAAAATGTCCTAATACGAGTAAATCACCTTATTTTATTTGTTTTTATTATTTATTTGTTGTTATAGCGGCAAAAGAAAATTAATTTGTGAAAATTTCAGCTGTCTAGGCATAACGGTTCATGAGATACAGCCTGGTGACAGACAGACAGACAGATGGACAGACAGATGGATGACAGACAGACAGACGGATAGCAGAGTCGTAGTAATAGGGTCCCGTTTTTACCCTTTGGGTACGAAACCCTAAAAAAGTGGTGCTTTAGTTTTACCGTAAAATATTGCATCATGTTTTTGTAACTTTGCAAAATATTGCAGAAAAACTTTTAATTTAAAAGTTTAAGCGCTGAAATATATAAACGATTTCTTGTCACGGCGCCAACATGTTATGCTTCGAATGGGCCAAAATTTGTCGCCGGCGGGTTTTGAATTTAAACTCTAAAGTTGCAGGGGAAAATTTAATTTGGGATGTTATCGGATGGTCCCTTTTTAATAGTATCGGTTAGTTTGAATTTCATTTTGTGCGGTGATTTCATTAATTGAGAGTAGGTAGTTTATATGCTCAGATTTTTAGATGTAAATAATGATATGATTGACGCTTAATTATTATTCAATTTTTGTAATTCTGTAATTTGTATTTTTTAGTAATTTGATTTATAATTATGGTGTTCTAAATAAATTATTTCTACATGTAATTTTTTTTTTTTTTTTTTTTTATTTATCAATCACAAACAAAATACAAGCTTATCTTATACCTACCAATAAACCAATTGGTTTGTCGTGGTAAGTATTTGCACTCACCCCCACACTATTAACAATAAACTACAACAATTAAAAAGTAGGTACATTTCTACACAGAAATTAACAAACGTTACTAACCTACTCACAAATGATACATAATTAAATGAAGTATTTAACGTCCATTCTTAAATACCTACATCTTAGTATTTAAAATATTATTTATAACATACACATGAGACAACAGATGTAGGTACCTCATGATTCCTGTAGTTGGTTGATCATTATTACATTCCTATACATACGCAGATTAATAGAAAATAAAATTTACATTTTTTTTTTTTGTTAACAAAGTTTAAATTAACATGTACTCATTATGATTTTGCAGTAAAATATTTTAAAAAGATATGATAATGGGATTTATATAAAAAGAAGATCAGTTGCTAGGAATAGATATGTAAAACAATACAACCTGTGAATATGTAAAATTACAAACATTTAAGATCAGTTGCTAGGAATAGATATGTAAAACAATACAACCTGTGAATATGTAAAATTACAAACATTTTTTGTCTGTATGATGTAATTTTTAAATTGATTTGAAATTTATAGGTATCATCGATAAATTATGATATCAGGTAGTTTTTTTTTTTTTTTGCAAAAAACGTTTTCATAATCATGGTAATAAATCACCACTATAGAAATTAAAACAAAGAAATTCACCTACAATGCCTGCCCACTTAACATAATATCCTTTAGGTAGGTACTTCTATTTCCATTTTGCGAAATTAGGCGAAAAATGTCATCTTCGGACTCGACGACAATAGGTTTAGTGGTTTCTTCCTTACGTGCCAACACTTTACCATTTTGGAACCACACATATTTGTATGTCGGCCTTAGTTGTTGCTGCGCGGTCCATAGAAGGGACTTGTTGGCTGCAGTGAGCGCTCGGCGCAAGGTCACCTTTAACTTGGCTACTTCCGGCGGGAGCCCGCTTACAATGTGTTCTGCTAGAACTGGTGTCTTTCTAGCCGCGCTTGCCCACATTTGAGCCTGCTCAACATGCTGTAGTCGAAGTTGTATGATACAGTCTTGTTGATTGCGGCGATCTATCTGCTTAATATTTGTAATATCTGTGGTAGCCGTACTAAGTATTTGAGATAACTTGGAAGATACGTTTTTTAATCTTTCCTGAGGCATCTTTGGCAACCAACATTATTCCACCACATTGTCCAAACGCTGCTGGTCCATTGTTCTGATATGCTGCTTCAAAGATTTAAATTCAAGGTTCAAACGTACATGTTCTTTTTCTAGTTTAATATACTTTGTATCGAGCTCTGTAATTTTCTCGCTGTGCCTCTCAACCGTATTCATTAATTCTTCGATTTTATTACAGCATATACTTAAAGACTTTTCTATGGGTTGCAACTCTTTTTTTAGAATTTTTGTCATCTCAGCGATGATATCTTTCATAAACTTAGCTGAATCAATAGTGCAATTCCCGGGGTTATCAAAAGGTTTATCGTCATCTTCCGATTCTTCATCGGGTACGATGAAGGAAGCGTGGGGCGAGCTATGTTTACATTCGTCGCAGCTCCACTCAATGGAGTCGGTATTACGCATTGCTTCAAGCTGTTTTTTCGATAGAAGCGAACAGGTTTGAGTCGCATGCACTACCTTCCCACAGCTTCTACACTCCAGACCAGGCATCTTCTTCGTGAGGTTCTTGCCACATATATCACACTTTGATGTATTTGTCATTTTTCTTTTATAATTAAAACCAGAAGTATAAATAAAAATAAACGTAAGTTAGAGGGTATGTCCGATAGATTAAATAGTATGTAGGTAATTCGCGCACACACTAGCAATAGACTGTTTAGCACGGCAGCGCGGGAGTGAGTGGAGTGGAGTGGAGTAATGAAAAACTATAACAAATAAATAGAACGACAAATTTCAAATTCTCAAAAGCTAAATAATAAAAATATTGAGAACAATGTTTCTATGATCATTATCGTCATTACTACTGCCGGAAAACTTTTATTACTGAGATTTCTCTTTCGATTTCCAGATATACAAAGGATGCATAATGATTTTTCCAAAAAATGTCATAACCGTCTTCAGCCATAGTCATAGGAGTAAACATAGGCCTAGGTTCAAGTCTGTACACGACTTGAACCTAGGACTATGTTTACTCCAAAGCTAGAATTTATACAAACGACAAAATCTAATAGTATTTTACATTGTAAAAATCAATTTGGCTTTGCCTTCATTTAGATGTAACATAATTGATTGATTGATAATTGATTTCGATGTAACATGAGATTTGTACAAAATGTATATAAAAAAAAATTGTTCGATATTTTGGGGTTTATCTCATTATAAATGTTGTTCATGTAGGTAGGCGTAGTAACGCCGCAAGTGCTGATCAAGCCAGTTGAAGTTAAAAATTGTTCGTCCTCCTAAATTCAGTAGTGCCACGGGTAATGACCAAGTTCACGGGTAATTAGAAAAATAATCTTGCCACGGGAGAGAGAAATTTCCTTTGGCACTACTAGTTAAGCCAAGCAGTAGAGCCACGGGGACGGTTCTTTCCTACCGTCCACCTCCTGAGACCACCTGGCTGAACTGTGGAAAGATTTTTTTTACAACGGCTCACCTCTCAGATTAAACTTGCAAGCCCTTTACTTGATATTGGTGACGGGACATCTGAGAAATTTGGTGCTGGCCATCAATGGATGACAAATTGACTGTGCAATGTTTGACTTATAAAAGATGTTCGAACCTATTTTATGTAATTAACCATTCATCTTACTTTTCTTATATTATTGACAAGTTTTACTATGGAAATTAACGTGGTTTTCACACATTTTATACTATATATAACGGGACTCGGTCTCGCAATGCACTAATTCGAATTCTAGTGCATTGCGAGACGGCTCCGCGTGCTAGCACTCGCCAACTTGATAAAGGTCGCCGAATGCGACCGAAACTATAGTCGTTACGACTATCCCCACACGTGAGTTCAGTCCCGTTATATATAGTATAAAATTATTGACAAGTCTTAATTTATTTATTATTTAGGTAATAAACATTATTTTACTTAATAAAGAAAAATAAAAAGCAACCATGACCCAAAAACTTAATAAACTATTGTTTTGTAAATTTAAAATTAGAAAATAAAAACTTATTGAAATTTTTCTAGTGTGTATCCCACGCTAGTTTTTACCCGCGGCTTCGCCCACATACGCTATATATCATTATAATTTATAGCCTATGTGTTATTCTGATATATAAGCTATATTATTGCAAAGTTTCATCTCAATCCGTTCAGTAGATTTTGCGTGAAAGAGTAACAAACATCCATACATCTATCCATCCATCCATCCTCACAAACTTTCACGTTTATAATATTAGTAGGATTATTGCAAAGTTTCATCTCAATCTGTTCAGTAGATTTTGCGTGAAAGAGTAACAAACATCCATACATCTATCCATCCATCCATCCTCACAAACTTTCACGTTTATAATATTAGTAGGAAGTAGGATAGTAGGATTTAGGTAATAAACATTATTTTACTTAATAAAGAAAAATAAAAAGCAACCATAACCCAAAAACTTATTAAACTTGTTTCGTAAATTTAAAATGAGAAAATAAAAGCTTATTTAACGCAATTTTTTTTAGTGTATATCCCATGCTTGTTTCATTATTTATAAGTTGTAGATGAAACAACATTATTATCATCATCATTTTCAATATTTATTTTCCTTCTTTATTAGTTTGAAATTACACTCTGGACTATATTTCTTATAATTTTACTAAAAGTCTCACTATCGACGTATTTATTTTATTGATATCTTTTTCAACTGTGAATGAGATGTCTGCCACATAGTTGGTTCTGTGACGTTTACCATAACACGCTTAAAATATATAGCACTTCGAACCTGAAGAGATTTCATAACTGTGGACGGTGGAAACTAAATATTTCCCAAGGAACAGCCAAAGGGACAAAGGTGAGCCGTTGTAAAAAAAATCTTTCTTCGGTTCACCCAGGTGGTCTCAGAAGGTCGGACGGTCGGGAAGAACTGGATCAAGCATAGGTGGTAACGTTTATCCTCTGTGGCTCTACTGCTTGGCTCGACAAGTAGAGCGAAGGGAAATTTTACTCTAATTTCTTTAGCACTATTAGTTGAGCCAAACCCGCAGTAGGTGTTTCCTACTGGTCAGTTTGATGGTCAGACTAGTCTAGCCAATGGAATGTTTTTTTGCCTATATTCAGATTTATTTTACAGCTACATAAGACAGAAAAAAGTACAATTTAAGTATTATGTTACAAACGTGAACATGGTCAAATGGAATGGTACAGTCAACGGTAAAATAAAATTATCTTAGGCGTTCTAAAGTGGCTAACAGTCAATTCACCACTGATTAACACCATTCATTGCATATTCATTATGAATTCGTCTCTCATTATATTTATCTATGCCGTTTATTTGTTTTTTTTTTAGAGTTCCGCACCTCAAACGGAACCTTTATAGGAATACTTTGTTGGCCGTCTGTCCGTATGTCAAATCTCGGGACCGCGTTAAGATATCGAGTTGAAATTTAACTCTATACGTATTCTATGGTATCTTGCAGTTGTGTAAAAGAAAAACTTCTCAGTTATCGTATAACAAGTTAGAACCGTTTATATCGTAAAAACCGCATATTTCGATATAAAACTATAAAATTTGGCGAGAAGTATTGTCTCAGAGTACACATATAGGAATACATCTGAAAACTGTACTTTTTATTTAAATCACAAAAAAATAGGGCTTCACAAAAATATGCGTTCAAAATTCAAGGTGAGTAAATCGTATCAAGAGGTTTATTAGCACATGCTAAAATAGAATTTTAATTATTTTGACAATGTGTCATTTTCAAGGTATGACGAGAAAAGTGAAAAAAAGAAAAACTTTTTTGTCGATGATTATAGTAAAAAGATTTTAACAACTTACTTCCCAATTTTGTGAAATTTTTTTGATTTGTCCGGAACCTGCGGTGAGCGAGCCTATCTCGCATTTGTCCGGTTTTTTTTCATGCTATTTGAATTAAATTGGTTCCTCATATACCTTTTCCAATATCCTTTGTCTAATTTAATACCAACTAATCCAAGCCACCTAACCGAATTTTACCTATAGAACTTCTATAAAATTGAATGCAATAGGCACTAAAACTTCGCTAACAGGCAAACTCAGAAGGCATAAAACTCGCACCGTCTTGTCCAACAAAGTACACCATAAAACAATTTCCATTGAAAAACCTAAAGAAAATGGAATGGGGAATAATGGCACTTCTTTATGTTGGTAAAAATTTTCTAACAAGTCCCAACTTTGACATTAGCCGGTGAATTATCGCGGTCTCGTCGGTGTCATTTGTGGAGTTCGTAGGAACTTTGTGCCCGGGGAAGGACTTTTGGAGCCGAGACTTGGCGTTCGATCTCTGAAGTTGCAGCGAATCAAAATGAAGATGTGAAGTTGCAGAGAATCGAAAAGAAGACGTGGCTTTTAGAAATGTTCTAGTTTCGATAGAGTGAAGTCTGTCCAAAATTGATCCGAAATAATTTTGGACAGACAGCCTCAGTAATGGCTTTTTATTCGGCTACAGCTGTTTCAGTCATTTATGTCCCTTTCTCAAAATGTCTTATTGGAAATTATAAATAGTACTTAATCGGCGAAACATGTCATGTTCCAATCTTTATTGCTGTATTTCCTCTCTTTTGTTTTCGTCAATAAAATATTGTCTATCTTAATATATATAAATCTCGTGTCACAATGTTTGTCCTCAATGGACTCCTAAACCACTTAACCGATTATATAAAATTCGCACACCATGTGCAGTTCGATCCAACTTGAGAGATAGGATAGTTTAAATCTCAAAATTATAGTCGCAATTTTAATTTATTTAGCCACAGCAACGCGTGGCCGGGTCAGCTAGTAGTTAATAAAGTATCTAAATAAAACGTGTGCTTCATACAACGCAGTTTTGTATCAAGTTTGTTTGACTGCCTCGGTGGCTCAGTGGTTAGTGACCCTGACTTCTGGATCACAGAGGCGTGGGTTCGATCCCCACCCAGGGCAAATATTTATGTGATGAAAATAGGTATTTGCTCTGTGTCTGGGTGTTATTTAGGTACTATCTATATAAGTATGTATTTAAAAATATGTATATGTAGTATATCAGTCTCTGGCAGCCATAACACAAGCTTTGCTTAGTTTGGGGTCAGAGATCGTGTGTAAGATGTCCAAAAAAAAAAAAAGAAATATTTTCTTGCTGGTAATGTTGGCAATTTATTACGTTGTATCATTAACTGCGCAAGCCCGCAGTTTTAATTTTCTTTAAATGAACAGAAGAATCTTAACTAAAACTGTTGAACTTTCAGAACAAAGAATTAAAAGGGTGGAATAGACGCAAGCTCGTCTCAAAAACTACTTCTATAAGACTAAGCAAGCCTGGTACTTTATTCCTTCTTTCAATATTGTTTTTGCTCTACTCGATAATTTCAAAGTAATCTCTATTGAGAAGAATATAAAGGTTGCTTTCGATTGCTAAGTCATCTAATCGATCTTCGCAACCTAGTATTAGGTAACTTTTAATTGGGTTCCAACATCACCCTTTCATGGGTTGCGTTGTTGCTCTAACTCTGTTCTGTTAGTTTCTCACTCTTTGTTAAGTTCAATGACTCTCATTAAAAGTATATCACTCGTAAAGTCTGGTAATATAAATGTGCTGCCTACAAAGTGAATGGCCCTACTATTCAAACAGTTTAATTTAAATTATGTTAATCACAGTAAGCGGGTATTTGAGTTGGGGCTCACAATGCAATAGTAAGTTGTTGAATTTTACTTTATTTCCTTTAGCACTACTAGTTGAGCCAAACCCGCAGTAGGGGTGTTTCCCACTAGTCAGATTGATGGTCAGACTAGTCTAGCCAATGGGAATATGATTTCCCGATGTTCAGATTTCTTTGACAGTTACAAAAAACATAGAAAAAAAGTACAATGAAAGTAAAAACGATTTTTCAAATGGAATGGTACGGTCAACGGTAAAATAAAATTATCTTAGGCGTTCTAAAATGGCTAACAGTCAATTACCACTGATTAACACTATTAATTGCGTATTCATTATGAATTCGTCTCTCATTATATTTATCTTTGCCGTTTTTGTTTTTTTTTATAGTATCACTGTGTTGTCCGTCTGTCTGTATGTCAACGATTTAACTTTTAACTCTTTAACTCTTTCTCTAACTCTGTTCTGCTAGTTTCTCACTCTTTGTTAAGTTCAATGACTCTCATTAAAAGTATATCACTCGTAAAGTCTGGTAACATAAATGTGCTGCCTACAAAGAGAACGGTCCCACTATTTAAACAGTTTAATTTAAATTATGTTTATCACAGTAAGCGGGTATTTGAGTTGGGGCTCACAATGCATTAGTAAGTTGTTGAAATAATTAAGAGATGAAGTAGCTTTATTTGCGTGTAATTCACTGAAATAGTAGTATAAAGAGAGATTATTTTGAAAAGAAACAAAACAAGGAGTTTTAAAAATTATACGATAATAATGCATTAAGATTGTTTTACCGCATTACTTGTAATCGCAAAAGTGATGCCGTATTTACTACTTGGTAGGTTTGGTAAAAATGTACTTAGAAAGTAAATAAATATTATAGCTATCTATATAGGTCACCTACCAATTCAGTAGTACCTATACTTTCATCACACAGAAAAAAGGTTTTTAAAATCCACAAGATTATTTTTTGTAAAAATTAGCATGACCGACTTCACCCGTGTACAGAATTCGCGAATATTTCGTATGGATCGATGTAGCATTTTTCACATTATTGTTGATTTATCAAAAATGGCTCAGCCGATTTCGATAACATTTAAATGAGACCAAGTTTGAAATACATTCTTTCCAATAAAAAAAGAATTATTGAAATCAGACTACTACGAAAAAAGTTATGCGTGGTTATACATAAAAACAATATCTATACGCGTCGAATTGTATACTTCCTCCGGTGGTTCGTCGGTCAATAAAATGAAGCAGTGATTTTTGAAGGAAATTTTGATTTTATTACGATTTAAATATGTATGTAGCGGCGAAAATAAAATCTCTTTATCTTCTAGAAATCGCTTAGTAAAATCAATACTGCCTACCTTACATAAGCATATCAGAGAGCTTGAATTGAATGCGACGTGCCCGAAATGCAGAGAAGTATTGCAGCGTTGCATAAAAATGTTGACTTTACGATCTACAAGCAAAAAAGGAGTCAGTTTTCTGTTGTGTTTCATTTTTTGACCGACGAAACGGAGGAGGTACTCAATTCGACGCGTATATAACCACGCATAACTTTTTACATAGTAGTGCGATTTAACTATTTTTTATTGGAATTTAAATGGGACTAATTTCGAAGTATACCCTATACTTAGAAATTGGTCCCATTTAAATTTTATCGAAATCGGCTGGGCCATTTTTGATAAATCAACAATAATGTGAAAAATGCTACATCGATCCGTGCGAACTATTCGCGAATTATGTACTCAGTTGAAGTCGGTCATGCCATTTTTGCGAAAAATATATATTCAAAATAAAATTGCTTTCGACCACATCCCACCTGACGATTAGCATTTAAACTTGAGAGCAAAAACAAAAATAAAACGCCTAAGTCACGAAAATGTAGTGTATTGATAAGCGATAATTTTTCGATGATACTAATACGATTAAAAATATAAGTAACCTCATTCGTCAAGGCGATTGTGAACCGCGAGCTTGGCCCTACAAAAACTATAAGCTGTTACTACCTCTAAATATTATCTTACGATTAGTGTTTTTTTTTTCATGTAATCAGCACTTTGATCGCTAGGTTTAAACGTCTTAACAGTTAGCAGTTTTATATGTCTTTAAAGTTTGCCTCTATAGAGCCATTATTTTTACACAAAATATTTGCTGCAAACTATACAGAAACAATTTTTTTACTGACAAAATAAGACATAGTATGTCTCATATTATGAGCGTGCAATATTTCTTACTCATGCGATTGACACTAAAAATAGAACATTTCGTTAAAATTTAAGGGGTGCAAAGAGTTTTCTGCCTGAACGCGTCAATTTTATCAAAGACGTGCATGAAAATCTCTCGATGTTTAAAAGAAAACGCAAAAACGGTGATCGATTCACAGTTCCTTTTAACATTGATGGATATCATTATATTATGAACTAGAAAAAATAAAGTTACCTAGTTAAAAAATTACATCAATTACTGTTGTCATGTTGGGTCTTATAATGGAGTACTGTACTGTACTGTACCAGCCTTTTTAATAGTCCACTGCAGGACGTAGGCCTACCCACGAAGGGTGATTGGGCCATATCCACCACGCTGGCCCAGTGCGGGATGGTGGATTCACATACGTCATCAAATTTCTTCTACGGACATATGCAGGTTGCTTCACGATGTTTTCCTTCACCGAAAAGCCAGTGGTGTGAAATTCCGTACATAAATTCCAAAGAACTCATTGGTACGGGACCTGGGATTTGAATCCACGACCTCACGATTTTAAGGCGGGTGTCACTACCTCTTGACCACCACCGCTATTCTCATTGGTACGGGACCGGGGTATAATGGAGTAGCTTTGAAATAAACGTATTGTATCAACAATATTATAAATGGCAATGTATTTTATGTACCTATTTATTATAAAAAATCGTACAACTATTTATCAACGACAACAACAATTTAGTTAATATTGAAGTAAACAAGTAAATAGCTTAAAGCTCAAAAATAAGTTTTACAGCCACTTGCAACACATGTCGTAGAATAGAGTGTAAATAAATCTCTTTTAGTGGCTGCGTGTCAGTGTTCCAGCCGTAAACGGCGACGCGGTCAATCCCAACCTCCACTAAAACACAGCAGCAAGCTCTTTCAGCTTCCAGTTAATGAAAAGGAAAACTAGCACACGTACAAACAAGTATTTAGTCTATGGTGCACGTTCCTGAATATTTACTAGCGGTTTGGGTACAGAATTTAAATAAGCACTGCAGTGGAATACGGTCACGTTCTTAGATATTGACCGTTCCTTAGAAATGAACGTTTCCTCAGAAATACAGTCAAGCTTAACTTGGATTTTCGGATGAATTCTACTTTCCCTAGGTGAGTAATCTGTATGCTTGCTTCACGTGCCAAAGAGCGTGGGTTCGATACTGAGTTATGTACCGGAGTGTAGTATCGATGTAAGGAATCATTCCATAATGGTAGATTTTTCTAACACTGATATATAAAATAATATATATTTAAATCACCCTTTAGTTATCCACAAATAACAGGATCATTTTAGAGCTATTTAGTAGTTTTTCCAGGTTAGCGGGAAAATATTGAATATTGAAAATAAAATATATTTTATTTCCCTAACCTTTTAAAAGCATTTTACTGATAAATAAAATTAGGCAAATTATATTTACATATTAGTTAATATTGAAGTAAACAAGTAAATAGCTTAAAGCTCAAAAATAAGTTTTACAGCCACTTGCAACACATGTCGTAGAATAGAGTGTAAATAAATCTCTTTTAGTGGCTGCGTGTCAGTGTTCCAGCCGTAAACGGCGACGCGGTCAATCCCAACCTCCACTAAAACACAGCAGCAAGCTCTTTCAGCTTCCAGTTAATGAAAAGGAAAACTAGCACACGTACAAACAAGTATTTAGTCTATGGTGCACGTTCCTGAATATTTACTAGCGGTTTGGGTACAGAATTTAAATAAGCACTGCAGTGGAATACGGTCACGTTCTTAGATATTGACCGTTCCTTAGAAATGAACGTTTCCTCAGAAATACAGTCAAGCTTAACTTGGATTTTCGGATGAATTCTACTTTCCCTAGGTGAGTAATCTGTATGCTTGCTTCACGTGCCAAAGAGCGTGGGTTCGATACTGAGTTATGTACCGGAGTGTAGTATCGATGTAAGGAATCATTCCATAATGGTAGATTTTTCTAACACTGATATATAAAATAATATATATTTAAATCACCCTTTAGTTATCCACAAATAACAGGATCATTTTAGAGCTATTTAGTAGTTTTTCCAGGTTAGCGGGAAAATATTGAATATTGAAAATAAAATATATTTTATTTCCCTAACCTTTTAAAAGCATTTTACTGATAAATAAAATTAGGCAAATTATATTAGACAAATTAAACTTAACCAATACCGCAAAAACACAATGCACGTGTATTTAAACGCTTTGCCTGGGTCTGTCTTCCCGTTCAAGTACAACGTGGGTGTCTTCAAATCCCGAGTAAATAGGTATCTTCTAGGTAAGCGTGCTACACCCTAGACCGCACATCTGCTTAACATCAGGCAGTGTGTAGTCAAACGCGAACCTATTCGAAATAAAAAAAAAAAAATCTAGACAGCCTTGTTGTATGTTGTATTTTGAAACTTTTTGAAACCTTTACAAAATGTATAGGCATATGTCGTCGATGATGTCATAATATAAGGTTGAGATTACGATAGTTAGCGGGTGAAACTACGAGATATCAGTGGAATATTAGTACATTATGTTACAAGTGTGTAATGTTGGTGATTACCGCTGAGGCGCCATTGAGAGAGCTGAGGACGGTAATCATCAATACACACGTGTAGCATACGACGTTTTCCAACACACTCATGAATAAAATAATACTACAAAAATATTTTCAACAGTGAATACGAGTTGTAAAAAATGTTTCGAAATGGCGGGAAAATATAATCTGTCTTGCATATATAACCAGTGAGCAACGGCCATCGGCTAAAATAAAGAGGTTTCATAGGTACATTAATTTATTTGTACCTACTATTGAACACGATTTATTTTGTATCGAAACCTTTTTTAAGAACAAAGCAACTCAACCAATAAAATAAATCAAAAAACTCAACTCACTTGTGAATAATAGCAATGAAAAAGTCACAGTTTGATTACAGGTGTCAGGTGTCATTATGTGCCTGATTGGGGTGAAATTAGAGCCACTTTATGAGCAAGTGAGCTGAAAAAAGAGTTTATCTACTAACTGGAACACAAACTCGGTTTCCTGTTTAGGAGACTGTCATTTATCGTCCAAGCAAAAACGAGCGGCGCAAAACAGTGGCTTATTTACCCTGTGTCCAGCAAAAACGTGTCAAGATATAGGTATCCTGGCAACAGCTGGCAATCTGAACTGAGTTGTGGACTTGCTGTTGTAAATAGATCTGTTTAGATATATTTAAGTGTTTTGTAGCAACTTCTTTTCAATTTGGTGTAATTGTAGGAAATTTAACTGATTTACTTTAAATGCAGCATTCTCTATGATCTGTTTTAAACATTAGTACATATATTTTATTTTAAAAGTATCTATAATTTTAAATTGCATATTGAAGTCTTGAGATGAGAGAATTATTCATAAATTCAAAACTGTTCTAGTTTTCATAAGTCTCTAGATAAGTGTTTGAAGCTGCAGGAACTCTACCGTAGTTTCTGTAACGTGTACTAGGGATACAAATAGCAGAAGCACTGTAAGTGGTACCTACTGAGCCGTTGTAGTTATTAAATAAATTATAAAGTGACTCACAGTGCAATTCATAGAAATTAAAAATGGTATCGCTAATTTGACGGCAAATCTAAAACTAAACTTTGAAATGTTTGTGAAAGTCTTTAATAATAAAGCTTAGTGTACAAAAGTCAAAACAAAGTCAAGTTTTTGTCATACATCATGTGAATAAAAGCACAGATTTTCGTCTCGACTTCAAAACTCTGGAAACTTTTATTAACTCCCCGCTCTTTAAAACGGGATAAAAACGGAATACATCTTAAAGCCAAAGGGGACCGTTATGACTTGATGTTGTTATAAGTATACGAAACGATGTAAAAAAGCAGAAAGACTCCTTTTATCTAGAGCTTGGGTATTCGAAATAAATCCAATAATCTCCGTTGCCAAGCGACTTTGATGTCGGTTTGTTGAATGTTTACGTAATGACGACTGAGATAGCTGATAGCGGGTTCATTGCTTGAATTTGTGATTAATCTTTGGCAAAATATGAAATGACAAATATGCAGAGTTATTGCGCTCCGTGTACCAGAGAATTTTTGATGGAACTAAACGTGGTCTTTTTCTATGGGCTTTATGAATAAGCTCAATGGAAAGGGAGATGCTCGGAGTTTCTCTGCGGGATGGGACCAGGAAGGAGGAGATACACAGATGAACCAAAGTAAACGACATACCCCACTGAATCAGCAATTTGAAATTTAATGGCAGTGGGCAAACGGATGGACGATGGAGCCGTAAAGTTCTGGAATAAAGACCACGGATCAGCAAGCGCAGCGTAGGACGTCCACCGGCCAGGTGGACTGAGAGTATAATTAAGATTGCAGGAATGCACTGCACGTAAAATATGTCTACAATCCTCCATAATTAAAATTCTCACGTCTTGATTTTAATTTTTAGTTTTAATCTTGGTTTGTCAATGAAGAACCTATTCCTTTGTATATCTATCTAACAACTTTGGAACGAACGATTCATCTAATAAAACATACATTCTAACCACTCGGATTTATGATATAAATTATTAAGCTACGAAACGTGCTCCACAGATTTTAAAGTCACTGAAATTGACTGGTTTATTTAAAAAAATGACATTAGTAATATAAAATATTGAAACTCATAAAAATTGACGATTAATTTGGCACGTTACAGGAAAAACGCATTAAAGGTCGCCGTAATTATAACACAAGAGGTCGTTTAGAAGCTTTTTCGTAGCGATTAAAAGTAATTTTGTCTCTTCATCACGTACCAGAGAGAACATAAAACGGTAGGTACTTTTAATTTTTCTCTCATTTACACGTGAAATCTGTATGAGTAATTAGTTGACATTAGGGTGGATTAAAATTGTAGACTAACTTTCTGTTTGGTAAAAACAATATTATAATTGTAATTTTAACGCCATACCTTACGCGTATATTCACTTAATGTATTAAAATAAATAAAATTGGAGTATCTGTTTGTAATATTGAAATAACCGTTTTTTACTACATGCGTATGAATATATATACACATATATTATGGTACATAACATACGCCAAAATAACATTTTTTACAATTTTTATCTGTCTGTCTGTCTGTTTGTTCCGGCTAATCTCTGAAATGGCTGGCCCGATTTTGACGGGACTCTTATTGGCGACTGATGTAATAACGAGTAACATAAGCTACGTTAATCGACTGTTAGGCGGAACGAAGTTCGCCGGGTCAGCTAGTTTTAACATATTGACTGCCTCGGTGGCTCAGTGACTAATGACCAGGTCACTACCCAAGTAGCACAAATAGTGGCAAATAGCTCGTATATTATATCTACTTGCAGACTTGGGTGAAATTTACCACCATTATGAAGTTCTATATAGGTGGAGAGAACCCTTATGCAAACATTATAGAACCAAGTGGCGAAAAATTGCAGCTTATTTTTAGTTCCAAATGGAATCTATAGCAGTTCTCAAGATCACCATGAGCGGCAATTAGAACTATGAGTGTAAAATGTGCGCAGTGAACGATTCATTGAACAATAGTGCGTTCGTTCATTCAACGCGCTCGGTCATTGAGTGATAAATGAGACGTCAAAGTTATTCAGAGTAGCGACAGTCCGCGATAGCTGTAAAATTGTATTTTGTGTTACGGACGGTGTTTCGATCGAGATTGGCGCGGCCATATTAAAACTTAATACATGATATTGTATTTGCTTCCCTGCATTGAAATATCACAAAAGTCATTGCGATTGTTTTGTTACTGTGAAACTATACATTGTTTTCTTTGTAAATTTCAACGGGCTTTCGATTTGATCAAGACTTATTAAAAATACTGTGCTAAATTAATAAACGAAATAATACTATTGAAAAGTAAAACTGTTAAAAACCTGATATAATAGTTTTAGGTTAAGTATGGTGTTAAAGTACATCAATCATAACTATCAAAACTCTGTGTTTACGCATCAGTGTGATAAAAATTATGTTCAAAACAAAACATTTTCAAGGTCTCCATTTTCTAAACATGGCGACGTAAAGAAATCTTATAGTTCTTAATATCACTAATTTATGCTCTATTTGCACCTACAAGATGTAAAAATCGCTTATTTATATCTTGCGAGTGGCAAAGCAGTGGATCTTATTACCAATAGTAATTATTTTATCTTTTGTAGATCTCCCAGTGTCTGTGGATTAGGGGTCCCAAAATTGACAATAAAACCATTAATATCGATAAAGTTTAGTTTATTTACTTTTTTCCATGTTATGGAATTCATTTTTATAAAGGTCCTGATGTTTTAGTACTTTGATAGGCCTAAATCATTAATTCTATCACAAAGTGAGCGTAAGACAACAGCTTAAACAATATATATACACATATGCGTTATATAGTAGCAATAGTTATAATAATATATAATACCTAACTTTGAAGCTGTTAGATCTTTAGTGGTTTCAAATAAGTTAAAATTGCTGCTGTTGGTATTCCAGAACCCTTAAAGAAACTTAGTCACGCGTTGAAGTGGCGTGGCAGAGTACACTAGCCCTTAAAGCTGCAAATATAACAGGTTTCAAAAGAGCTGCAAAATGATACCTTTAGCTACTACAAGAGATATATTCCTCTATTGTATTACTTATTTGGAACTAAAAGTGCCAAATAAGAGTACAATAGCGCTTAGATTTAGGAGTTGCATATATGTGATTTAGAGACCTTATATACAACCAATACTTCTGTATAAGTGGAAATTAAAACCTGTATGTTACTTTAGGTAACAAAATCGGTTTTATGCTACCGTAGGAAACAAAGCAGAAACAAAAATCTTTCCTATAAAACTACGAGCGACAAGAAGTACTCATATACAAATATGAGTTAGGTTTGAAGCTAAAGGTTTTATCAAACACTGTAATACAACTAATTTGCAACTTAGAGCTATAATATAAGTTGCAAAATTCACTAGTGTGCTACTTGGGTAATGACCTGACTTCTGGGTCAAAGAGACGTGGGTTCGATCCCCACCCAGGGCAACCATTTATGTGATGAACATAGGTGTTTGCTCTGTGTCTGGGTGTTATTTAAGTACTATCTATATAAGTATGTATTTAAAAATAAGTTTATGTAGTATATCAGTCTCCGGCAGCCATATCACAAGCTTTGCTTAGTTTGGGGTCAGAGACCGTGTGTAAGATGTCCCCAAAATATTTATTTATATTTGTTTCTAACCATTGCAGTTAGGATATTATAATAAATATGATCTTGGTACACATCCCAAAGATAATTGTAAATTACGTAAAATATGTCGAGAAAATAAATAATAAGCCAAGTGCGAGTCGAACTCGCGCAGGAAGTTACGTACCGTATGGAAGCCCCCTTTAATATAATTATTTTATATTAATTATTTGTTTTCGAAGGAAATATGCAACTTAATGTTCTGTGAATATTTCAAGCATCTTCATTTTGCCGTTATTAATATCGAGCAAAAAATCACGTTTCTTGTATAAGGGCTCCCATACAAGAATATTTATTTTATTTTAATTTTATTATTTGTTTATTTTAGTTTTAATTATTTAATTTAATATTTAACTAAATATTCTGTGAATATTTCATGCATATATCTGTCGCCGTTATTAATATCGAGCAAAAAACGGCTAAAAGTTCAAGTTTGTTGTATGGGAGTGGGAGCCCACTTAAATATTTTTTTTATTTATATTTTAGTATTTGTTGTTAAAGCGGCAACAGAAATACATCATCTTTAAAATTTTCAAGTTTCTAGCTATCATGGTTCATTGATACAATCTGTTGACAGACAGATAGACGGACAGACGGTCGGAGTCAGAGTCTTAGTAATAGGGTCTCGTTTTTACCATTTGAGTACGGAACCCTAAAACCTTGTACAAAGTCATGATAGGAGTATACCTACTTGTATAGGAATCTCCAAAACAGTTACTAACTAAAGCAGTGTCGATAAAGTCGTCTGTGCCCCGTCGGTAAAGTAAAAAGACAACCTAAATCCAAGTGGCCAGATTCTCAGTAGCTCTACGAACCCGATAAAAAACCTAAAGCGAAACTTTGCAAAAGAAGTAAGGGATAATTGAAAAACCTGATCTCTCATTAAAATCTTTCGCCTCTGTCCGTTTCAAAATTAAACACGGCCGTATCGCAGTCACGTCGGAATCTGCACAGTTTTTTTATGAGGACGGTAGAATAGATTTAATCTCCATTTTGAGTTAACTTTGGTTTTAACAACCCTTTTGTTTTGATTAAATGGTTCCTTGACAGTTGGGAAGACGGGATGAATTTCTATGAAGAATCGTTGTTTGTGATAGGTACTGATTTTCGAAATATGAATAGAACTCAGTTCGAAATATCAATTATTTAATACAAAATGGTACATTCTGTCCAACGACTCATATTTGTGCCTATCTCTGTTGTGCAAGGAAGATGGGACAACGCCAGTGTGTCAACACATGTGGCGTCCCACACTAAAGGTCGTCCCATCTTCCATGGCACCAATGTCATTCCGTCGGGCCTCTTACCATCGTCCCGCGACAGTCCATTAGGCTCTAAGACTGACGGGACGCCGGCACTGACAAAGGCCCGGCGGATAACATCGTTCAGGCTGGTGTGTCGAGAAAAGGGTTCTGAAATTTTTGCGCAAGACAAAGAGTGGTGGCCGAATCGGTCGACCATTTCGCCGCATTGGCAGCGATGCGGGACACGGCATGCGGCACCTAAACGTAGAGATACGCCTATCCGGAAGCCCTGACTCCCATCTCGAAACAGCAAGTTCAAACGCTCAGTTTTAAATGCCGTCTCTGGTCACCTATTCGGACATTGACTGTGCTGAACGTTGCTTGAATTTGGTTATCGATAATAAACACCAAGTCAATAAACGATATATGGGTAGGTACGGTTTCTGCTTCCGGATGGTAACAGGTCACCGCTGTCTGAGTGCAATATCAGAAGACTAGAACTACTTCGAGGCAGAATTATGTTTATACTAGCTGACCCGGCGAACTTCGTTTCACCCAATACCTTTATAAATTATAGCCATGTGTTAGGCATTCTCATTTATAATCATTACGTACTATTGTGAAGTTTCATCTCGATCCGTTCAGTAGTTTTTGCGTGAAAAAGGAACAAACATCGATACATACAAAATTTCGCGTTTATAATATTAGTAGGAAGTAGGATAGTAGAATTTTAATTTACTTATCAATAAAATTTAAATTATCAAAATCAACACACAGTATTAAAAAAAAACTTAAAGATTTTATCTTGAGAGATAACGCCAAAGATAAGAAAATACACTGATGAAAGTGTGTTCTGAGAATTATATTGTAATTTATTTCTATTTAGAGTTCAGTATTTTTTCTAAGGCCATTTCGGTTTATATTTCGTTAAATGATACTTATCATACCAACAAAAACTACTAAATTCGATAAAGCTCCAACCTTTGACTGTCAAGACTGTTTGCAAAATTTGTTTGGTAGAAATGAAAAACTGAAACACAATTTTGTTTCAGAGATTGAGTACCTAAGTAGACAAAGAAAACAAGCCATTTTTGACCGACGAACCACCGGAGGAGGTATACAATTCGACGCGTATATTTTTTTTATGTATAACCACGCATAACTTTTTTCGTAGTAGTCCGATTTCAATTAATCTTTTTTTATTGGAAAGAATGTACTTTGAAATTGGTTTCTTCTAAATTTTATCGAAATTGGCTGAGCCGTTTTTGATAAAACAACAATAATGTGAAAAATGCTACATCGATCCGTGCGAAATATTCGCGAATTCTGTACACGGGTGAAGTCGGTCATGCTAATTTTTGCAAAAAATAATCTTGTTGAGCTGAAATTGATTTTTCAACGTTGAAATATTTTAATAGAACAATGCATTTACATAATAATCTACTTACTTTAAGTATTGGAATAACAAATAGTTTTCTTTAAGCGCAGGTAAAATCTGGTTTTCCTTCACCGAAAAGCTTGGACATGGTTTGAACCTGTGTCTCTCATTTGTAAAGCACAAGTTCTTTTACAAGGCCAAGCTTTTAAGGCAAGGCAACTGAAATTAATCAACGTTTGTTACGGTCAGTCTTCGGATGGGTGACCGCGGGTGGCATTTACAACTGAGCGCTACCGTGGCTCAGATGACACGTTAAATTGTAAGTCCAGCCCCCCTACCGCCTAAGCAATAGCAATCGTAATAGCAATCGTTTATGACTTCATTTTAGTCATTTGGCACCGCCTATGTGACGTTAGCCATCAATTGCTTTGTGCGGATTGCGAAAGCAATCGTTGAATGAACAACTTTGATGGCTAACGTCAAATAGGCGGTGCCAAATGATTAAAATGAAGTCATAAACGATTGCTATTGCTTAGCCATGTCAGAGGCCTTCAGGCGGCTTAAAAACTGTGACACCAGGGCTAGCCACCCGGCCTATACGAACTTACTTATCGTTTTCGTGTGATTCCATAATATCTTATAATTATGTATAAAATATCTTGCTTCAGTCTCGCTCTCTCCTGCGTGGCGCGAATCTCTTCAAATAATAATATTTGTACATGTTTTGTTGATTAATAAACAATTTCATAAACAGTTAATAAATGCCACCTTGTGTAATTGAGTATGTACCTAAGTTAAGTACCTATGTAATATTGTAGGTACGATAAGAATTTTTTAATACTACTTAAGTTTGTACTAGCTATTGCTGCGCCCTCAATACAAGGTATATATGATATATATTTAGTTAATCTAGTTTTCAACTGAATTATGTATATATTTGCAATAAATAAATATATATATTTTTATTAGTTCTTCCACGTTTTCACTAGGGGAGCTATATCTCTACGCTATAAAATGGAATTAAATGTAGAATGTGTAAAGCCATACGGAAACTATTGTAGTTTCTGTTTACGTGTAAACTCACACAAATCTTTCTTATCAACTTGGACGGGACGAGGCTAGTGGATATGGCCAAATTTCCCTTCGTAGGTAGACCTATGTTCAGTATTGCACTGATAAAAGACCGCTAGACTAAATAGTAAAACTTGTTTCAGGGTTCTATACAGGGTTATTTCTAATAACTTCTATAACTAACTTCTATACAGGCTTATTTCTAATCAATTAGCATCCTTCTAGAGGCTTACTCTGTACATAAAAACTAACAACTTTTGTTCTACGACTTTCGTCAAAAGTAAAAAAAAAACAGCTTTTCCATACATTTTGACTAAATTTTTCTGAGACAAAAAAATTTTTTTTTGAGTTTTGACGAAAGTCGTAGAAAAAAAGTTGTTGGTTTTGATGTACAGAATAAGCCCCTAAAAGGATGCTAATTGATTAGAAATAACCCTGTATAATGCCAAAACAACCTTCCTTATAACCGCACAATCAATATGTTCAGTTAAATAATTTCACGCTAATTTAAGCGTTATTGAATTTGTCAACCTGAATGATTTGCAAAGGTGAATAGTATTCGGATCACGTGCGATTAATCAAGGGGCAAATATGTGCATTGAAATAATTTACTGGAATTATTGGTGTTATTGGAAAATTAAACTGTACACGTGTATGCGAAATTACGGTATACTCGTCAATGCGGATAATGGTGCGCTAATGTCGATAAGTAGGTATTATAGCAGGAAATACTACCGAAATACTTTTTTTCACATAACTTAAGTTACCTATTTTTTTCTAACTTGTGTTGTTTTTAAACTATCGCGAATTGAACACATTATTATTATATACTACGGGACTAATCGCGCACTAAAATTACGAGATAAATAAATACCTCATTATCCCGACGTTTCGGCCGAGTTGCATGGACCGTGGTAGGCTCAGAGTCTTGAGTCAAGACTCTGAGTGTACCCGTGACCACGGTCGATGTCGATTTGTTGGTGTGTTCCTCTTTTATGCAGCAACGGAGCAACGGATTGACTTGATTTTTGGCATGGATATAGTTCAAGGGCCGGAAAGTGACATAGGCTACTTTTATCCCGAAAAAAATAAAAGGTTCCTGTGGGATAGTACTGTACTGTACTGTACTGTATCAGCCTTTTTAATAGTCCACTGCAGGACGAAGGCCTACCCACGAAGGGTGTTTGGGCCATATCCACCACGCTGGCCCAATGCGGGTTGGTGGATTTACATACACCATAGAATTTCTTCTACTGACATATGCAGATTGCCTCACGATGTTTTCCTTCACCGAAAAGTCAGCGGTGTTAAAAATATAACATATAGTACAAAAGTACAAATGAGATGGTACAAAAGCCAAATTAAACGCGTCCGGAGCCGCGGGCAAAATCTAGTATTAAAATATTTACAAAATACCTAAACTAATATGTATAATGTGTACAAAACTAAATTAAAGACATATAAAACTTGACTCAAAAGTCCTTTTGTAGAAGGAAACGTGGCCAGAATGCTGGCAGCATTGCCTCGCTGAATGGCAATGCTTATAAATGCCTTTGGCCAAAGTACTCGTAGGTAATACTATTAGATAATTTCACTAACTACACTACATAATTATATGTTTGTTCTATGGTGACACTGTCAGATACAAAAAAATCTTCGGATCGCTTACCATCAGAGCAAGTTTACGATGAAGCGTGGAAAATTCTCGATAAAAAAGTGTAGTGATATAAATGCCTGGAAAAGTCCGTAATGCCTATAAGCATTACAAGTAAAACCTTTCACCTAATTTAATAAACGTAAGTTCGAATCCCTCTAACACTAAACCGGTGGTGATCAATCATATTAACTAATACCAGAATGACATGAGGCCAAAGGCAAAGGCCCAATTCGTTTAGCACGCGATCTAAGTTGTAACTGCAAGCAAACTTCAAGTAAAACCGGCTGTGAGTTAGTTTGAACTTAACGTCTCTTTGGCGTGTGTGAAAATAAAAAGTTTAAAGATTTTAATCCGTAAGGTATGCTGTGCTGGTGGAAATACTTTGATCATGCTAGCTGCTACTTATGAAGTTATTTCGTTACATATTTTTCTTTTTAAACAAGGTTGTATTTTGTAAGTCTATGATGTAAATGAATAGGGACAAGTATTTCAAAGATGTATAAAGCAATTCTAGTATTACTTTGTAAAAAAAGAAAAATAACTACCATTTTTAGGGTCACCTCAAACGGAAAAAACGGAACCCTTATAGGATCACTTTGTAGTCCGTCTGTCCGTCTGTGTGTATGTCAAGACTCTTTATCTCGGGAACGCGTTAAGATATCGAGTTGAAATTTAAACAGTATACGTATATCTATGGTCTCTTGCAGTTGTGTAAAAGGAAAACTTCTCACTTATCGTTAAAAAAAGTTACAGCCGTTTATATCGTAAAAAACCGTATATTTCGACACTTACAAAAATCAAAACCTGCAGGGTACATCCCGTTGACATAGAACTATGAAATTTGGCAAGAAGCATTGTCTCAGAGTACACATATAGGAATATGTTGTTTTTAAACTTTTGCGATTTGAACACATTATTATTATGTACTAATCGCGCACTAAAATTACGAGATAAATAAATACCTCCTCAACCCGAGTCGAGTTGCATCGACTGTGGTCACGGATAGACTACCCGTAGACGGTAGAACAGTCTACCCGTGACCACGGTCGATGCAGCTCGGCCGAAACGTCGGGTTCAGGAGGTATTTATTTATCTCGTAATTTTAGTGCGCGATTAGTCGCGTAGTATATAATAATAACATATAGGAATAAATCTGAAAACTGTACATTTTTATTTAAATCACATATAATAGGGCCTCAAAATTCATAAAAGATGGGTTCAACATTCAAAGTGAGTAAATCGTATCATGTAAGGTATCATATAAAAGAACTTCATTGGCACATGCTAAAACAGGTTTTTAATTATTTTAACAATGTGTAATTATCGATGTATGACGAAAAAAGTAAAAAAAAACTTTTTTGTCGATGGTTGGTTATGGTACCTATAGGGATTTTATCAACTTACTTCCCAATTTTGTGAAATTTTCTGGATTGGTACGGAACCCTCGGTGTGCGAGCCAGACTCGCACTTGTCCGGTTTCTTAAATTACTAAGTACCAAAAAATAGTTAAGAAAATGTTCATTTCAAATTATAATAATGTATCTCATTCGAGTGACTTCTGAAGTTGAAAAAAAAATATTATTGCTTAAAACGTAGGCACTGGTTGTGGTCACTGTCCCGGTTTTGACTATTTGATCAAAATTATTGCATACCTAGATAGATCAACACAATAAATAATGTTTGTGTGAATGACAAAAATTGTTAATTTATTTAAAAATAGTATTTTATTATTTAAATTATCTACAAACCAAAAAATTCTAGGTGGCCAAAAATTACAATTAGATGGCCACAACCGGTGCAGGTACTATACAACCCTTAGGTATATTATGTCCTATTTTATTTATCATGCTTTATTTTATCATTTCTTTTCAACTTATCAGGCCTATCCAAGATTCAAATATCTCGTTGTTTGTGTGTACAGCACCGCGCACTTGTTTTATTATTTAGCTCTTCACCATACTCAAAATATTCCCAGTCTTGATTTCAAGCCAATTTCGATGCAAACAGTCGCTTCACGCCTCGGCGCCGCCTCAAGCACAACATTTCTATTCCATGTGTAAACTTTAAAAAATGTATTAAATCCCCCAACAAAAGGGATAGTGCGCATCAACGTCACCCTAATGCCTATTTCGGCCCAACAAAGACATGAAAAATGGTTGAGTGGGACTAGAATGGGATGAAGGTACTCTTATCTGTTAGATTCCACATCATATGTCGGAATTCTCGCTTTTTGTGTTTGCATGGGATACGATAAGTAGGTGTTTATTGATGTGAGTTTCAGGGGAAGGATTTGAAATGACACACGCGCGCAGGATTTTAGATATTGACGTAGCATTTTGCCGCTGATAAATCGTTGATGTCGTTTTAACCGGTTTCGAGTTGCTGGGCCGATAGTTGGTCATTAACTAGCAGCCTCGAACAGTTTAACATATTTTTACCTCAGCTATTTTTTTACAAAAAATAGCATGACCGACTTCACCCGTGTACAGACTCATTACATGGTATAAAACAAAGTCGCTTTCCGCTGTCCGTCCCCATGTATGCTTATATCTTTGAAACTACGCAACGGATTTTGATGCAGATTGTTTTAATAGATAGTAATTCAAGAGAAATGTTTATATGTATAATACACCTGTGCGAAGCCGGGGCGCATCGCTAGAACGCAAATATTATGCACGTATCGATGTAACATTTTTCACATTATTGTTGTTGTATCAAAAACGGCTCAGCCAATTTCAATAAAATTTAAATGAAATATCAAAGTATATTCTTTCCAATACAAAAAGAATTATTGAAATCGGACCACTAAGTACTAAAAAAGTTATGCGTGGTTAAACATAAAAAAAATTATATATATACGCGTCGAATTGTATACCTCCTCCGGTGGTTCGTCGGTCAAAAAATAGACGTTTTTTGTCAACTTTGCACTAAATTTCCGAACCAATTTTTTTATAAGACTTAGGATCACTTACTGAACATAAAATCACTAATACTGACAGATCCAGGTGGCGCTTCAAGCGCAATATTGAAAAAACGTTTTTGGCCGATATCTCGGAAACTATGCACTTATGGGCAAAAGTTATTGAAGCCATTATTGTAGAGAATAAATAAAAACATTCTCGTAAACTTTTTTGTAAAATTTACCGTTTAAGATTTATAGCCCATTTAATGAACCGGTTTTTCTAAAGTTTTATTGATTAATCTAATGTTTCAAGAGTTATCGACCGCAATAAAAAAACCGGTTCATCCTATACGGTAAATTTTTTAAAAAAAGTTCACTGGAAACAAACTACGACTTTTTCCCTAAATGCATAGTTTCCGAGATACGGCTATTTAAGATATACTAATATTATGAATTCAATTCGGTGAATATACTAATATTATAAATTCAAAAGTTTGATGGTTAGTTGGTTTACTTGTAGTAACAAGTATAAACCAACTCCGTAAAAGAGCTAAACTTTTACGGAGCTAAATGCTTTGAATATAATTCAAATCTTGAAGAGTACTTAATAGGCTACTTTTTATCCAGAAAAAGAAAAACTAATGATCTTGTAGGAAGCCGCAGGTGAAGTTAGTTCGTTTATATATATTATCGTTAGTTACAAAAGTAATACAAAATAGTGCGTGGATTTCCTTCGCGCGGAAGAAGTGAAACTTCGACGCAACAGTGCTTTCATACCTCCTTTATGGTACGCAACCTTGTTGGAAGTCGCATTAGAAGTGTTACTTCAACACGTATGGTATATTTTATATATCGGGACAATAGTTTTAAGTTTATTTTTAAATAGTGCCACTTAGTATAATTTCGAAGGACTGGGAATGGTAGTGGCAACATTCCTGGGCTTGTTACAAACGCTGCTGATTGGTTCAAAGGAAAATACGATGATGACATGAGAGATGTCACTTGGGAGTTGTGAATAGAGCTGGTTCGGAGAGGTTTATAGTGTGCGAACTGTGTTTAGAACGGCTCGAGTTGTGATTCTTGATAAAATGGTGGCAGCGTGCGTTAGTCTGCGGCCATGCCAACGCCATGTCCTTCGCTTAGTTTTCTCTATAATTGTAATCATACGTAATCCTTCTGTGAAATAAACTGATTGTTTGTGACGTCGCAATTTATCTTCTCGCCCGCTTAACCCACGCCACACTGAAGTATTGTTGGGTCAGACTAAAATCATTACCACATTGAATCACCATAACTGATGCGGATCCTTTTATGGATTCGACATATACGAGTATAATGACATTACTTCTACAGTCACATGAGTCATGAGTTCAGCAGTAATTTGCAATCGGCACCGGATCACCATAATTGAATTAATCTAGCTGACATTCCAGAACAAATGCAGACACAGCTAATGCTCCTAAACCTGCTATTTCAGACCTTTTCTCGCAGGACCCGGTGCATACAGCCCGGGGTATTTCATCAATGTGTCCATTAGCGAGACGTGACCGGGCCGGGCGGTGTCAGGGGACCCATCGTTTCATTTATTGAAATTTACTAAAAAGCCCGCTTCCTGAGACCAGCGGGTTAACGTAATGAAATGATTTATTCGGTCTCTGTTCAGAATTTTGTCAAACGAAGTGCTTTTAAAAAGTTTTTTTTATGAGTTGTTAATCATAAACCAAACTTAACAATTCAAATATATTTTACATCTACAATGTGTTTGTTCACCGGCGTCGGAGCCTTAAGTGATATATATGGCAAGTTTTGAATAACTTGTACTGTGGGATCAACTCTGAAAATCAAAAAAAAACAGCAATTCCATACGTATTGTCAAGTCTTATAAATAATCGTATGGTACAGCAGTTTTTTTACGTTTTCAGAGTTGGTCTCATAGTAAATGTTGGTCAAAATTTGCCATAGATGTCACCGCTTAAGGCTCCGATACCGGTAGACAAACACATTGTATATTTTACGATCCAAAATAATTGTTACGATAGCAGGATAACAAACTAAACCAATAAACCCGACCTGTGGGGTTTCAGTCTCGGTGCATTACCAATAAACCAGGGAAGACTTTTTTAAATTGTTATATTAAAACAAACTCAAAAATAAATTCGTTTGAGTTATTATTTTTTTGCTTTTAGTACGTCAAACCGTTAAGTCAAAAAAGTTTTATACCAATTTTATTTGCGTGTTTTGAGAGTTTATTTTGTTATTACTTACTACTTGTGAGGTAGCCGTGGTGGTCAAGAGGTAGTGACACCCACCTTACAATCGTGAGCTCGTGGGTCTCTCCGGTCCCGTACCAATGAGTTCTTTGGAATTCATGTACGGAATTTCACACCACTGGCTATTAGGTGAAGGAAAACATCGTGAGGCAACCTGCACACGTCCTTAGAAGAAATTCGATGGCGTATGTGAATCCACCAACCCGCACTGGGCCAGCGTGGTGGATATGGCCCAATCACCCTTCGTAGGTAGGCCTACGTCCTGCAGTGAACTATTAAAAAGGCTGGTACAGTACAGTACAGTTTGTTACTACAAACTGTGTTCTAAATGAAAAAATATTGAGACGGTTGTGTAAAAAAATGTCACCCGTCATGTTGTAGCGGCAGCCATCTTGAATTTACAATAATCATATCAATATTATAAATCCGAAAATTTGGCATGAATTTAGTTCAGAAAGTGACTTAAGCTTTTTATTTAACCTGTGCTGTCCCACTGCTGGGCAAAGGTCTCCCCCAATTCCTTCCATTCCTTTCTGTTCTGTGCTATCTCCGTCCAATCCTTTTTAAACCTCTCGATTTCGTCGCGCCATCGTGTTGGAGGACGGCCTCGCAAAACCTAGCATTGAATATACGCGATTGTATTGTCACCAACCATAGGCGTAGGTAGTAGTAACTACGAGTACGTTGCAACGGTTGCAACGGTTGTCAGGAAGACGTTGAAATTTCAATGACTAAATTTGACCCAAGAAAACAAACGGGGCTAGCTAAATAAAACAGTTTCAAATAGGAAAATAGCATAGGTAAGTTCGTGTAGGCAAACAGTTAGAACAACCGGGTCCTACAATTTAACCTGTTACCCGAGTTACGGTAGCGCTCAGTTGTAAATGCCACCCGCGGTCACCTATTCGAAGAGAGAAAGTACTGAACGTTGCTTAGCAAAAAAAAATAAACAATAATAACAGCATAAATAATTATTATTATATACTACGGGACTAATCGCGCACTAAAATTACGAGATAAATAAATACCTCCTCATCATATTTTGCAAAAAAATTGCATGACCGACTTCACCCGTGTACAGAATCATTACATAGTATAAAACAAAGTCGCTTTCCGCTGTCTGTCCCCATGTATCCTTATATCTTTAAAACTGCGCAACGGATTTTGATGCAGTTTGTTTTAATAGATAGAGTAATTCAAGAGAAATGTTTATATGTATAACACCTGTGCGAAGCCGGGGCGCAACGCTAAAACGCAAATATTATGCACGGATCGATGTAACATTTTTCACATTAATGTAGATTTATCAAAAATGGCTCAGCCAATTTCGATAATATTTAAATGGGACCAATTTCGAAGTATATTCTTTCAAATTAAAAAAAGATCATCAATCAATCATCATTGAAATCGGACTACTATGAAAAAAGTTATGCGTTATACATAAAAAAAAATATACGCATCGAATTGTATACCTCCTCCGGTGGTTCGTCGGTCAAAAATAAGTTTCAAGGTGCTTTCAAATCGGCATGGAAGCTTCAGTGATTACAATATATTATTTAATTACACATATTTAATTAATCTCAAGATTTTTATAAGTAATTCTGTAATTGAGTCAAATAAAACGTCTTATAAATGTAAGTAAATTAACTTCAGGTACCTACAGGATAATCTATTCCTTTATAATGTAGAATCATTGTAGGTAAGTTGTTGACTGTAAGAAATCAAAACAAGTATCACCACATAGGTCATAAATATGATTACCTACCTAACTAAGTAACAGTAGGAGGCAATACATAGAAAGCGATAATAGTTATGTTGAGTGGTGATAATAAATAGTGGCTTAAATAATTACAAGCGGAAATGCGGGACAGCTTCGTGCGGGACAGTAGTGGTTATTCATTAAGTCAATGACTGTAATTTTATTCGTCAGTTGTTCTGAGTAGTGCTTACCTACATTTATAAAAGTGTTACATCATTGGCCTCATTTAAATTATGTCTTATAATTAAAGAAGGAATGTTGACAACAAAATATTTGCAAACTAACTCGATGTCATAGAAAAACGAGAGAAATATTTTTTCTACTTACTTTTGCCTACTAAAATTAGACCGAAGTTGTGTGAATGTTGTACTCATACTAACCAATTAAACCACTAATTTTTGTAGCAACATTATAATTAGGTAACTTTTTTAACGGGAAAAAGTGCCTTTATTAACTACAATTAGATACAATACTACTTTATATGCTAAAACTACCTACACTACTACTACATAGAAAGGAATTGGATCATCCACAGACCCTTGAAGGTCTAAAGATAATCCGAATGCTCAAGCCCACTGCCAGTTGGCAGCGTGTCCAGCATGCTGGCAGCATTGCCACGCTGAATGGCAATGCTTATACGTTGAGCCAAATAAAAACCAGCATTCTGGTCACGCGTCGCGTCTACCAGACGCTCAGAAAGTAAAGTTACTAAAGTAACTTACTTACTTTAGTAAAACTATTAAAGTGGCAACACTGCAGGCCTTTTGTCGAAATATGTTGTAGTTGTAGTTTTGCCTGCAAGGTTGCCTGGAAGAAATCGCCATGGGTGATAAGGCCGCCACTTTATAATCATATTTTTTGTCGTATATGTGTAAATAGTGTTTATTTTTCATATTGTGGTTTCAAATTGTTTGGTTCATGCTGAAAAAGACTATGTTTTGGTTTGATTTTACTGTTTATATGTACCCACTAATAGGGGAAGACACTGACTGCTGCAACACAGCTAACGCTAAAGCAGCAGGCAGGGTTTCTATATTTTAAATATGTTACGTGTATTTTGAACAATAAAATTATTCAAAATTAATCCAAATTAGTAGACTAAGTACATATCTTTTAGGACTTGTATACTAGCCTGTAGGTTTCGTCACGATGTTTTAATTTCGGTATAACTAGTAGCCTAGGTAACTCAGAATTATTATTTTTGGTGTTGAATCACAGACAATAGTTTTGTGATATGAAACTGGGATTCAAGATATCAGAATACTCCCCTATTCGTTTTTACCATCGCTGACTGACATAAATATGGCCACTTTTGACCCTCACGCGGAATAAATCTCATGGTCCAATGTATCGCATAAAGTAGATTGCTTCCAAGCAATTTCAGTAATGCAAGAGTTGGCCCGCGGACGGCCAAGTATGAAATGCTGCGGAGGAATTTGATTTGAAATAAGTACCCCACATTATTCGGGGAGGTAGATAGATGTGCGCACTTTAGTTTTATATTCGGGGGTTTCTTTTTTATCTTATCCTCCTGCAATATTTTTGAGTGATTTTTAAACGAAACATTTAAATATTAAGTATTTGCTTTTGATTTTCTTCTTTTCAAACCGTTGAACTAAATGAACATATTTGTGTACTCCACTCTTTGTGACGTCCATCCACAAGGTGGACGGATGACCTCATTAAGACCGCAGGATCGCGCTGGATGCAAGCCGCTACCAACCGGTCTAATTGGAGATTTTTAGGGGAGGCCTGTGTCCAGCAGTGGACGTCCCTTTGGCTAAAACGAACGAACGAACGATTTGTGTACTTATTTTTCTCAGAGTATGTACCTACTCGTAACATGAGTAACCCCCAAACCAAATTATTCGCGCTTCACAGTACAAGCGTAATGCCAATTCGTAAAGAGCTTGTTAACATCTGTAATCCGTGACGCTTATTCTGGGCTAAACTAAACTAAACTTTGCAGTTACAAGACTAAAACGCGCACATACTAATAAAATGTAGGTTAATTCCAGAAACCGTGTTACGAATTCTCTTTGCGCTTGATAATGAATTCTCTCCTTAGTGAGCGAGCAATTTCCATATCCTTAACTGACCTTGTGTGTTTCAGTATTTCAAAGAACATCCCAAAAACTTCTGATTTAATAAAGGCAGTTCTGAATTGCGGCTTCCTTAATGACGCCATATTTACGGATTACAACCGGGGGATGGAAATGTTTGAATTTTTCCGACATTTTACGCAGATGGTGAACTGTATTAACCGCAAAGTTGGGCCATTATTAATTCTGTTTTCGTGTTGCCGTCGGCGGCTAATGTTTGGAGCTTATTATTGGGATATTTTGTAATGACTGTTAATATAACGACACGCTAAGGGAGCGATCACGCGACCCAAGGATAACTTTGATCAGGGTTCAGTGAACCGGTTATGTAAGCCGTTCGATAATTATGCTTCCTTCGTGTGAAACGTACGAAGTGAAGTTCAGTGTTAGTAATTAGGCTGACATCTGATGCAAGGAATGCTGGGTAATTTGCAATTCAACGTTAGTTGGCATAGTTATTCCAAGCGGAAATTTATTCTTTTGCTCGAATTAAAATACTCTCGATTTTTTGGATTATTAATTGTTCATTAGAGAGTTGTAAGACTTTGTAGCTCTAACAATTGCAATTATGAGTTTTTTTTACCTATTATCTGTATGTTAAGAAAGACTTCTTAACATACAGGTAACATAAACAGGCAGATATAGTAAGGAGAGTAGTAAAGCCCAGTGCTTTGAAAAAGTGATTGAATTTATAGATGTTATTATTAAACTTTCGCGATTTGACCACTTTATTATTAAATACTACGGCTCTAATCGCGCACTTAAATTACGAAATAAGTAAATACCTGATCATCCCGACGTTTCGACCGAGTTGCATCGATCGTGGTCACTGGTAGACCGACCCGTGACGAAACGACGGGATGATAAGGTATTTATTTATCTCGTCATTTTAGTGCGCGATTAGTCCCGTAGTACATAATAATAATTTTTCATCATATCTATTCGAAAAGGACTACTTGGTTCGCCTTTCAGTGCGCCCAAAGATGGTGGAACTTTATAAGTGCGCCGGAATTATCTTTTCCGTGCACTTTTTGAATTTGGAACAAATAAGTGCGCCGGAATGATCTTTGCCGCGCACTTTTTGGATTTGTAAGTATTTGCAATGTTAGTATTCAGCGCCAAGAAAAGGAATGAAAATAATGTAAATATAAGTTTTCATATGTTTTATTCATTTAAAATCACAAGCAAAGCTTGGTCCTTTGGTAGGCATCAATGGGGCCGAAGCCAACACTGAGAGGCCCTTTTACATCTTTTTTTATAAAATTAATATAACATGTTGTGTACATAAAGTAGAATGTAAATAAAAATAACTATTGCTAGATGTGACTTACAGTATATCGGGCTATTATGATGTGCTGTTCAATGACTTAATACGGGCTATGGAATGAGGTACGGCACCCGCCAAATAATGCCTCATTTCAAATATTCAGGCGGGTGGTGACTTGCCATCCACTAAATGGGCCCCCCATAATAGCTACCGTATATTGGCGCCGGAGGGGCAACATTGGTGTGGACGGCTTAGGGTGTCGAGAGGTGTGCTGCGCTTTCACTAGACGCTACTCGCGGCGTTATGCCCTTTAACACTTCCACCCTGGAGCTTAGGTTCTTAGCTCTTGCGGTTTCCACTACAAGCCAGCCGGTTAAGGCAAGAGAGGAGTCAGGGGTCTCATTTAGCCCCAGGGAATCAGGGTTCGCGGTGTCGCCACTCACCGACGACTCGCCACAAAGTCGCCCCTGCGATTCATATGTTTTATTATTAGATACTATTTAATTTCAATTTAGTTTAATTTTACTTTACATTTTATTAAATAATAATATTACAATAAAATATGTGGCGCCTTTTATTTTCTCATAGAGGTGATAAAAAGTAGAGTGTACCACTCGGGCGCAAAATATATTTTTGGCTCGGGCGACGTACTTTGAATCCCTGGCTACGTTCAGGATTCTACTAAAAAATCCCTCACTTCGCTCTGGATTTAAAAAAGGGCTCTCGCCGTAAAAATATTATTTTGCTCCCATATGATACAATCTGCTATTATAGATTTCCAAAAAAAAATACAACTCAATAGCGCAACTGCAAAACGCCCGCACTAGTTTTCATTATAAAGCAGAAAACGAATTTTACTCAGCAAATGGGCTACAAAAAGCCAGCAAACAAAAACTACAAGAAAGTTACCGGAAAATTCTTCTGTTCCAAAACTAAAGGCGTAAATTACCATCGAGCTCGATAAAGAATTGGCATGAGGCTTCATTGTTAAACGGGAAATATACAGCTCCGTGTCGGGAGCGGGCCGGCCGAAATTTTTCATTCCTAGTACCTGACTGCGAATAATTCCCGCGAACACCGTAATAGATTTCGAAAAAGCGGAAGAGAAGTCAGCCATAAATTCGACATCGACACAGTATACAAGCAGTAGGGGTCGAAAATTAGCTGTAGATGCTAGAAATCTTATCGTAGGTCAGAAACGTGAATCAATTTAAATTTTTTTGAGGTTATAACGTCTTATAAATTGATGAACGCCGGCTACACGCACGATAAATTCAGACTGTGACCCATCGTCACGTTCCGCCTGAGCCTGGCGTGCAAGCGAGTGCGTGGAACAAGCGATGGAAAGGCACGATCGGACTGAGCGTTCCGCTTGTGACGCACATGACCTAAACTTTTGACTTTACAGATAACCATTTTTTTTTCTTTTATTTCCGTATTGGTGGAGACGTAATCGAATTTTAGGATAATCATCAATATAGAATGTAAGAAGAAAAAATGCCAAGTCGATGAGAATGATCATCTCTTAGTAACAATAGTAGTTATTGTTTCTGTCAGCACCATTTAACCTTTGATGATTTTTTATTTCGGGTGAAAAATACACAGAATATGTTATAATAAGATGCTACAAAAGCTAGAATCCACGCTAATAGAAAGTACGTAATTAACTTTTAACTCTATATCAAATAAGCATACAATAAGCCTTTGCTGAAGCTAAACAAAATATCAAGAAATGGTTGTTATCACTGTCATAAATACAAACTGAAAAACTAGTGAAATATAGTGATATGAGGTTCAAATATGTCTGCAGCTACGCTCTTCGCGAATATTCACAAATTTATGACTTTTTAGAGACTCATAACCATTTAAAAAACTGTAAAAACTAAGATCTATATCCTAGCAATTGAAGTGCAAATTACATAAAAAAAAATACTCAAATCGTATATATATTTTGAGGTAGATAGCTAATTGTTTTTGTATGGTCAAGTTGGCGCCTCACAATTGCCTTAAGTAGCTTTAAAAAGTATCTATCAATTTGACCATGAAACCGATAAATTAAAATAAAAAGAGAGCCAAACAAAATTTAGGAAGAATGAGGTGTTCATACTTTCTAAGTTAGTGAGGCCTTCATTTACTTGTTACTTCTCAATTAATAACTTTATAAATAGCCTTACTGTACTCCTTTTTTGAGATTTAAAAGTTAAAATGAACGCTTTAAAAATAACCGAATATTCAACAATTTGTGTTGGGATACGCTAAATTGTGACGCGTGCGGTTGCGGTTAACGGCGTGTGATTCCGCCGCATTTATAAAAATAAACTCATATTTTAAGCCTTGCTGTTCGCGAACAAACGTTTTTGATTGTATTAAAACCTTTTGTGTATGTTTTAAGATCGCTAACATAACCTTTAACTTTTAATTCTACTTTTACAGGGTCATAGGTATTAAGCGCAAAACCTTTTAAGGACGGGTCTAGTAAATCTAGACAAACAACTTTTGAACTACGACATTTGCAAAATTGAAAAAAAAAATATCTATACTTTTCACCGCGCGTTGTAAGAATTAGCTGATTTTTTCTTCGTGATTTTCCAAAATCCCTAGAACAAAAGTTGTTTGTCTAGGTGTACTAGACCCGCCTTTAAAAGGTTTTGCGTTTAATACCTATGACGCTGTTTATTTATTCAGCTTAAACAAGTGATAACATACTAAATTTTACACATATAATGTTATATTCATAACTAGTATTTACCCGCGGCTTCGCCCGCATGACATTTTGATTTTTGTGCTATCCCATGGGAACCCTTTATTTATACGGGATAAAAAGTAGACTATGTCACGTTCCGTCATTCAAACCCGAGGCCCTACCTTACTACCCTAAATAAAGGAGAAAAATAAAAACGATTTGACGGTTGTTCGATTTGACAGTTGTTTTTTTTTGACATTTCAAGCGCACTCTATAATAGCTCGCAGATAGCAGAATTTTTCCTACTTACTTAATATTTATCGTTATATTATGGAACATTTACGCAATATCATTATAATTTATAGCCTATGTGTTATTCTGATATATAAACTATATTATTGAAAAGTTTCATCTCAATCCGTTCAGTAGTTTTTGCGTGAAAGAGTAACAAACATCCATACATCCATCCATCCATCCATCTATCCATCCTCACAAACTTTCACGTTTATAATATTAGTAGGATGTAAATTTATATAAAAACAAGTAGATGAGACCCTAGAGGCTTGCAATGACTCCTTGTCTTTTGATTTTAATTCATCTAGGGTGGGAACTCTAGATCAATAGTAATAACAATACAAATACTTAAATTCAGTGCCGGTTAGCGCACTCAATAAATTAGCAACTTTACCATGCTTAAGGCAATCGTGAGGCGCCAACTTGACCATACAAAACGATAAGCTGTTATCTACCTCTAAATATTATCAATTGCTAGGAGTATACTCCTTAGTTTTTATAGTTTTTTAAATTATCTTAAAGTTATAAACTTCTAAAAAGTTATAATTTTACGCAAAAACTTGGTTAAAAGTATACATAAACTAAAAACTTTCCATAAAAATAAAAAGTCGTACGAGCGTGCAATATTTCTTATTTAAGCGATTGACATCAAAAAACATAACATTTTATTACAATTTATGGGGTGAAAAGAGTTTTCTCCCGAAACGTAAATTTTATCAAAACTGTGCCGATGTTCTACAGAAAACGCGATGTTCTACAGAAACTCAATATTCTAAAGAAAACGCGAAAACATTGATAGATTCACGATTCTCTTCATTCATTAAAATCTTAAAAATAAGGCTTTGGCGGTGAACCAAGTTTAAACCTATTAGTCATATCACGTTAGACATTACGTCTACATTTAGTTTAATTTAATCTACAAACTAAGACTTAATGAACATAGCAAGTTATATATGATATCATGACAAAAATGTGTATTATTAAACATAATCTGTGCGTAAGCTTTGTTTATACAAGTATACCTACAATGGAGAAATGTTGTACGAGAAAACGCTGCGCATTTTAGTGTAGGTACTATATAACTATAAATGAAATTAAATAAAACCGAGTCATGATTGTCATATTTTGAGTCATTTAACATAGATATTATGATTTTCTCATATTTTGTACCAGCCTTTTTAATAGTCCACTGCAGGACGTAGGCCTACCCACGAAGGGTGATTGGGCCATATCCACCACGCTGGCCCAGTGCGGGTTGGTGGATTCACATACGCCATCGAATTTCTTCTACGGACGTATGCAGGTTGCCTCACGATGTTTTCCTTCACCGAAAAGCCAGTGCAGTGGTGTGAAATTCCGTACATTAATTCCAAAGAACTCATTGGTACGGGACCGAGGATTCGAACCCACGACCTCACGATTGTAAGGCGGGTGTCACTACCTCTTGACCACTGTTGCAGCTCGATGGAATGTTTCAGATGTAGCACGATTAACCAGACGTGAGTTAGATGTTTTACGTGATAGATAGCGCATACCTCATAGATATGATTTAGTATATAAGCTGTTGTTATTCTTTAATAAATGAGACATTACACATTGATAGAGAGAGACTATAGTGTCTTATTGTCTTCCTACCGCCACCTGGCAAATTGGTGACCCCGAGTGCAGTATCAGTGGGGGCCCCGCTGCCATACCGGCAAAGTGGTGACCCCCTACCCGAGTGTCGCGCAATGTAGTGAACAAGCAAGAAGATTTGGGGGTTGACGATAAGTCCGCTGGATGACGTCAGACCTACACCCCCACACCATCGACCATCGACACCTGGACAACGAGAAGAAAAACTCAACTTCGCAACAGGGAAACACAACAAGTACGCATAATTCGGCAAGAAAGATATACCTGCAGACAACAGCATAAATCACAGGGTTAACGAGAAGCAGTTTGTCACGCAATTTTTGAAGTTACATGTGAGTGAACGTCAAATCCAGGGTTCTGTAGCTGCAATGAAACGCGAATAACCCTTGGTATTTTGTTTACGAGTGAATTGATGAAATTGAATCAGCAGTCGCCAGCAGCCGAATTATAGGACCACATGAACTTGAGATGCCAATGCTGCCGCCGAAAATTCAGGTTGGATCTGCAAGTATTTTTTCGAAGTTGGCACCACCGTACGAGGACAAATCGAAGGTGGCGGAAAATTACATAGTACTGGAGGATTTGCCCAGACACGTTTCCATTGCCAAACGACTGGTCGGTTATATATGTATATATAATTATATTGAGAATATGTGATATGGGAAATATGGCTGAAGCTGCGAACGCACGACAATATTTGAAATGTTCAGAGATTACGGAAAAAGTGTGTTGTGACAACATTGTTTTAGTCTTCTGTGAAAATTCAGGATAAAATCAGTGAAAACGGTAATATAATAACGTGAAATTAGACGGAAATTGCATAAAATTCAAAATATCGAAGTCCAAGTTCATAGATAAAGTGATAGTATTTATGTGTGAATTGTGTAAAGTATTTGTTTTTTAACTATAGGCATGTAATTTATATCGTTATATTTAGATTGTTTACAAACTGTATTTTAGTAGGTAATTAGATCACTAGTAGGTAGTATGTATTTGTTTGGTTAGAGCTATGTAATCACATTTCGAGTAGCGTCATACTGCAAATCGATTTACGTGATCAAAGGAATTCAGGCGATTTGAAGAACGATGTGCAACTATGCAGAATTTTTAGAATGTTTTATTTAATATAGTTATGTCAATTTCATCAGTGAATGTACGTGAAACAATTTACCGAGCTGACTAAGCCAGTAGGTTCAGTTTTAGCTGATGCAAGCAAACTATAAACTGCAAATGTAAACAGACGTAAGCAAGGTCGCTGCAACATGATTAATAGGATTTTTGTTAATTTTGGTTCGACTATTTTTAGGTAATAATTGTTTGTGAATATATAATTTTTTTTTTTTTCCAAGGGGGAAGTACTGTTGCAGCTCGATGGAATGTTTCAGATGTAGCACGATTAACCAGACGTGAGTTAGATGTTTTACGTGATAGATAGCGCATACCTCATAGATATGATTTAGTATATAAGCTGTTGTTATTCTTTAATAAATGAGACATTACACATTGATAGAGAGAGACTATAGTGTCTTATTGTTTTCCTACCGCCACCCCGGCAAAACCACCACGGCTCATATTTTATGACAAATACATTATTTTCATTTTTAGGGTTCCGTACCTCAAACGGAAAACGGAACCCTTATAGGATCACTTTGTTGTCCGTCTGTCCGTCTGTGTGTATGTCAAAACTCTTTATCTCGGGAACGCGTTAAGATATCGAGTTGAAATTTAAACTGTATACGTATATTTATAATCTCTTGCAGTTGTGTAAAAAAAAACTTCTCAGTTATCGTATAAAAAAGTTAAAACCGTTTTTGTCGTAAAAACCGCATATTTCGACACTCACAAAAATCAAAACCTACAGGGTTTTCCCGTTGATATAGAACTATGAAATTTGGCAAGAAGCATTGTCTCAGAGTATATATATATATAGGAATAAATCTGAAAACTGTACATTTTTATTTAAATCACAAAAATAGGCCCTCAAAATTCACAAATAATGGGTTCAAAATTCAAAGTGAGTAAATCGTATCATGTAAAGTACCATATAAAAGAACTGTAGCACATGCTAAAACCGGTTTTTAATAATTTTAACAATGTATTAGTTTCGATGTATGACGAGAAAAGTGAAAAAAAAAACTTTTTTGTCGATGGTTATTGGACCTGTAGAGATTTTAACAACTTATTACTTCCCAATTTTGTGAAATTTTCTGAGTTTGTACGGAACCCTCAGTGTGCGAGCCTGACTCGCACTTGTCCGGTTTTTCAAACAAGTTATCACAATTTAAAAAGCAGCAGCAGAGCATTTTATAAAATATAACAAAATGACTTAATATTTTCAAACTGCCTAATTAAGCTGAAAAGGATTTTATGGCTAAGTTGGATACATTTTGAGAGAGCAATTAAATATTTTGAAGTAATTGGTCCTGCAAATTAAAGCTCGTTTTTATTTTAAAATTGGCTTATACTTTTTAATATTCGTCTTAAAATGTTGCAAATGAGTTTGAAATGGCTTTTTAACTCAATAGTTTTAATAATAGTCTGATATTTTTATTAAGTACCTACTAGTTAGGAGTATCTTTCGAAATTAATTTTTCATTTTATATATTAGGTTGTAACATTAAGTGGCACAAAATACTGTCCTTGATTTTGTTCTAATAAGAACATTAAACTATTTAAAAAATAATCAGTTGCAAGTGGTAATAGTTTGCGCAACAACTTATACTCGTAAGGAACTTAAAAGGTATGTAAGTTGTAGGTTTAATTGTAGGTAATGTAGGTGTCTTCAAATCTCGAGTAAATAGGTATCTTCTAGGTATCATCATCTCATTCACCATCTAAGCTACTGGAGCAGTTATGCCAGCGGCCCAGAGCCACGCTCCGTTACTTTAAGGAGCTGGGCTCGGGTAAACGCTGGAGGGGGAAACGCACAAAACACCCCATGCGGGACGTCGGTGCGGGACTTACCGCCTCCAATTCAAATTAGAAAAATTAGAATTAGGTATCTTCTAGGTAAGCGTGCTACATCCTAGACCGCATATCTGCTTAACATCAGGCAGTGTGTAGTCAAACGCAAACCTATTTGAAATAAAAAAAAGGCATAGAAGCATATTAGGCGCGATTTTAAAGGTGACACCGTAAATTAAAATAATGTTCTCTCTTTCAAACTCATAAAGGGAAAAAGAAACAAAAACGTTTTATATTACTATTATAATTACGATGGCGCCTTCAAAATTGGGCCTATTATCACATTTATGTAACTGACCAGGCAACTAACTGATCAGGCAAACGTTATTTTGCCACATATATAAAAGTCTCAAAAAGACCAAGGCTTATACATACAGCCTGCATTCTATTATAGACCTACCAAATATAAGTAAAATAATACACTAAAATCAGTCAAGCCGATTCGGAGAAGTTTGAAAAAAAATAAAACTGTGACATATTTTTTTGTACATTGTAGATAATTTATTTAGTTGTTTGAACACATTATTATTATATACTACGGGATTCATCGCGCACTAAAATTACGAGATAAATAAATACCTCCTCATCCCGACGTTTCGGCCGAGTTGCATCAAATGAAATCAAATCAAATCAAAATTCGTTTATTTGTTAGAATATTGTCTTACAATGTAGACGTTAAAGAACAATAGTGTCTCAAATATTCTACCTTTACAGGTGTACAAATATTTTTAGAAAATATATAGAAGTATTTGTCTTAACACTATTTATACATTTTTTCCTTAAGTGAGTCTTCTAAAAATTCGTTAATAGTGTAATAACACTTGTCAATGAGGAACTTGTGTAATTTGTGTCTAAAAGTATCATAATTAAGTTCTTTAAAACAATTTGGCAATTTGTTGTATACCTTGTCCATACAATAATAAATAACTTTGTCTGAAATAAAATTCTAAATAAATAAATAAATAATAGTACATTGTTCACCGAGAGGAGAAAGTGACCGATTACCGTCGAGGGTGTCGTTTGAAGCCCGAGCCGTAGGCGAGGGCTTTAAAACACCCGAGATCGGGAATCGCACTTTCTCTCGAGTGATACATAGTGCTTTATACTACACCTACGAGGAAAGTAAAAAACTAAATCACTATCACTACTTATCATTTTGATAGTTTTATTTTACTTTTCTACGAAAACTGAATCCTCAAACAACACACAAATTGAAAATGGCGCCAATGGCGTCTGCAATTTTCACATGTTCTTTTTTCAAATTGTTTGACACCATCCAACACACAGCTAGTGGCCAGTGTCATTTTGCGAACTTGGAGATAAAAACTCACTGTAAAAACTTTTTGGCTTTTGATATTTAGGTAAAAAAAGAAATTAAAAAAGACAAACCACGTAAGAAATGGATTTTTCATACACTTTTCTCTCCCGCTCAGATGCATTTTCTCGCCGCATATTTGTTCGATATGCAATGACGTACTTTCTACCGTAAATTTGATAAAGTATCAAGGTACTTTCCGAGCAGGTGTAGTATAAACATTATTACTATATATACACACCCTCTGTTGCGGTATATCCAACTTATATATTCGTCGTTGCTGTCTATGTCTCCCATCAGCGCTACTATTTAACGGAAACTCGGATTGGTGTCGTCTAACAAATAAGCACATTTCAAAGATATATGGTGAAGGCAATGATAAACATCGACCGTGGTCACGGGTATAATGAATTTATTTAGTTACATGGACTTGAAGCCAAAGTTACATTTAATGATATCATTATGTATGAAATTGTATCAATGTTTTTTTTTCATTTAAACATTTTTAGCTATTTTCAGGCATCAGTACTGCATTCTCGTAATTAAAAACGTTACGAAAGCAAGAGAAGCCACTTCAACTAACATTGTGACAAATTGCCTCTCCCAGTTGAAACTCGGTCGCTTTATAATTCAAAAGCGCTCAATCGATTTGCGTAGTTCAGAAGCAACTTTAAAAAAAGTTACAATTGGAACAGTGATGAGAATACCCACCATCCTATTGTTTCCATTTAATTAACTGGGAATCCAGAGTCATGGCTAAGCTGTGGGTCAGGCTTGTGCGGTTTGGGTGACTGCATTTTAGAGTAGAGCATAGTCATTTTAATTGAATCATATGTCTGAGGGTGTTGGTCTTATGACTGAAACAAAATAATGATAGTCATTTTGTGATAATTGCAAATTACGTGATGGAAATATATTCATACATGTATTAGAAGAAGCCGTGGTGGTTTAGTGGTAATGACACCCGCCTTACAATCGTGAGGTCGTGGGTTCAAATCCCGGTCCCATACCAATGAATTCCTTGGAATTTATGAACGGCATTTCACACCACGGGCTTTTCGGTGAAGAAAAACATCGTGAGGCAACCTGCATGCGTCCGTTGAAGAAATTCGATGGCGTTTGTGAATCCACCAACCCGCACTGGGCCAGCGTGGTGGATATGGCCCAATCACCATTCGTGGGTAGGCCTACGTCCTGCAGTGGACTCTTCAAAAGGCTGGTACATGTATTAGAATCTTACTACCGTATTTTACGTTATTTGATACGTTACAAAAATACTGTATAACGAAATACTTGTGAATTCTGTTCAAGTATTCGAAAGTTTAAATATTTTTAAACAATAATAACGACTATATGCATTTTTTAAACTATTTGTATCATTAACATGATAGGGATCACTTTGATCTAACTTAGTTTTATATTATTAATCGCATTATTCGTGTTATGACTTTTTTTTCTTGAACAAAAGATAAATTTCAAGTTGTATCGTTCCTATCCAAAAATAGTGTGCAATCTTTTTGTAGTCGCTTAAATCGCTTAGGTATATTTCAAGTTTAAAGCGGCCCCAACTGGAGGCTAAGCTTACTGGAAAAAGTTTAGCTTTTCAAATTAAGTTAGCTGCTGCTGCGGCCTTACAGGGCTCATGCTCGTAGCTTAACATGTTAATGAACTTAAGTAGGATAAGTGTTTAGTTTCGTTGAGCATTTCAAAACTTTTATAATTAGTACAACAGAACGAATAAATTGTTTGAGATAATGCAGAGAAATGTCAGAATATTTAAACACCTAGCTGCGCCCAGGTGTTACCCGCTTTAACCCGAGAT